>CM053813.1:30367500-33212500 GCA_028671895.1 Oenanthe sinensis
AGCTTATTATATATGAAGTGGTAGTATGTTGATCTATACTAATATTTTAGATGCTTGCTACATGCTAGGATTTTTGGAACAATTGGTACCAATTAGTTCGCTCATTGGATTCACCCTGTTGTATAAGAGAGTATACAAATCTGTCTTTGACATGGCTTTTTCGTTAGACATGGATTGGTAATGTCAATTTAAAGTAATAAAACTTACGACATACATCTGCAACTTACAACTCGTTATACCAAGAGTATCTCTATTTCTCTTTCTTTTTCGGACATCACCTTCATCCAAAGACTTAAGCCTAATCTACCGCCCTTTCGACATATATAAAAACGCGAACAATTTTTTTTATTTTTCAGGCATCTATGCGTAGTTCTAATTATTACCTCAAGACCAATACGTCTACCATAATCTTTATAAAACATCTCCGCTTCATCTAAACTATCAAACAATTGACCGACAGAAGGGCAAATATCATTCAAACTATCCAAAAAAATATTATCATTATCTTCCGCATTTTTGTGTTTGTGGGTGAATTTTCCAACTTTGTGCAATTTTGTGTGTGCGATATATCATCATTATCATCAACATCATAAAAATACCATTATCAATATCATCATCATCATCATCATTATTATCATCAATATTATCAATATCATTATCATGATCAATAATCTCTATAATAGGACTAGGGTTTTTTTTATCTTCTTCATTAATATCATCATCAATCTCAAGTTTAAACTTATCAGGAGACTTTAATTTTGAAAAAATGAAAGAAGACATAAAATAAAGAGGGGGTTCCAATAAAGAGAGCTAACCTTAACAAGTTTAAACTTTTAAAACTTCTTCTCCCAAACTCAAACTTTTAAATCTTGAACTATATGAATCTTTTTCTCCCAAACTCAAATTTTTAAATCTTGAACCAAATGAAATCTTCTTCTCCCAAACTCAAACTACAAGATTATAAAGAAGTGGGAGGTGATAGAGAAGTGGTGATATATTACACAAAATAGTATAGCTTACTACTGTTCGCACTTTATTCACGCAAGAGAACGTGGTCACAAGTAATACAGTAATAAGTAGGATACGTTCCCACAGAGACTCGACTTGCTTACGTTTAGCTCACTTATACACCAGAATATAGTTATGTTTCACTGCTAAGAAAATGAACAAATTGGTGCTTTGATTACACTAATGAT
The DNA here is from genome assembly GCA_028671895.1 of Oenanthe sinensis. Taxonomy (NCBI): domain Eukaryota; kingdom Viridiplantae; phylum Streptophyta; class Magnoliopsida; order Apiales; family Apiaceae; genus Oenanthe; species Oenanthe sinensis. Next base: position 30,368,697 of record CM053813.1, read on the forward strand.
TAAAACTTAACGATTTACTTATATGAAATAAACATGAGATTTCAACTTCATTAACTATCTCATCTAGAATCTTATGCCTTTTCAACCTAGCATGTGAAAGTGATGATAACTGATCAGACCCTCAAAACTAATAAACGCCAACTTTCATTGTACGCTTACCATCCTAATAAACATCCACAATTGATAGAAGTCAATTAGTCAACCACTATGCTTAGTCCCTATATGTCTATAGAAATTGAAAACATAATGGCATAAGCACAAGAATCCATAAAATCACATAGTCAGTGCAAGACGGTTAGAATTACACCACAAATTAATACATGCTCTTAACATGCAAAAACCTATGCTAGCATGGCATGTTCTAAACCCTAGATCCACTTTCGCATTCACGAGGGTTTAACAAACAATCATAAATGTTCGCGACGCATTTACAATGAATAAGCTTAACCATACTAGGATATCCATAACAATCACACACTTTGGCATAAAAATAATCAATATCTAGAATCGATAGAAAAATCCATTAAAATCCCATGACAACGCTTAGCCCATAATTGGACTATCCGCCATCATGGGTTCAATTGAAAACATAGTAGATAACCAATTATAAATAAAATACTGATATTAATTGCAAGAGTGTATGAAATAACCGATCATCCACGTTATAGAAAACTACAAAAGAAATAGTTCGAACTAAATCACTCAAGATAGCTTGATGACCTAATTCTCTTCCTTTGTGGCTCACAAAGTACTACTACTTTCTAAGATACGATAATTATAATAATAACTGATGTTTTTATACTAGGTTACATAAAAACCAAATATCCATGGGCCTATTTCTTGCTGGGCCTTAAAAGCTAACCAACTGCAAAAGAAATAAATCAGCTTCGATTGGGGCGCGGGTGCGCTTGGCGGAGCGCGGGCGCGCTTGCCTTTTCCTGTTGAAGCGCGGACGCGCTTGGTGAGGCGCGGACGCGCCTGCAGCTTCTGTCCAGCAGTTGATTTTCTTGCCCGTTTTCTCTTTTAACGGCTCGTCTTGCCCTCTCTTGATCTCAACTCAAGCCTTGATCTTCCTCATTTGAAATCCCAGCTCATATACCACCAAATTATGCAATTATTCATCAAACCTGCCTCGACCTGTAACCTGCACACCAAAGACACAAAACACATAAAAAGACACTACATACTTTGGTAAAAGCGATCAATTTAAGTCGAATTGGAACGTATATAGTGGACGAAAAGTCCACTAACACATCCCCAAACTTAAACCGATGCTTGTCCCCAAGCATAAACAGACTCTAAACAATCTAATGCAATGCAATGCATGAATGCAACTACTATAAAAATGCAATGACCCCCTCGAACTCACCAAAACCAATCGACAAGCTAAAACCTCAAAGAGATGCAATACATCCGAACAGAGCTCGACCAAGCCCCTGTATACCGATATTACATGAACAGAACGTGGGTGTGTGCGATGCTCATCAACTATACTCTTACACTAGACCAAAATCATACCTACTTTTTGCCAAGACAATCACATGTTTATAAATAGAATGAGCGATAAGCACTCCATAACATGCAAACACCTCCGTCATTCATTTGAGTTAGACAGGGAACCATACTTTATTGTTAAACAACCATTACGACACATAACTCAATACGTAGGCTTACTTAACCGTGCAATGGATGAGACCCCTAAAGGCTTATACAATAATACCCATGTAGCGGCGTTAGGTCAGTGAGTCCCAGACTATAAAAAGCCTTAGGCCACTAGGCGCAAAGTCCCCGCGAACTTAATTGCTCGAGTATTAAAGAGCTCACCCTGGTTAATTTTGCCTTGAAATTATTCACACGACTCTTATTTTTATTTTTATTTTATTTTATTTTCTTTTCTCTTTTTTTTTTATAAATAAAATCTGGAATGAGAATTCTCACTTTCAACCCTAGACTACTCATAAAAATATGAGCCGGCTACTAGCCATTTGACGCCTAGCCATCACCGACAACTATTAACAATTAGTATGAATCCCTGGTTTTCCCCAAACTTATACTTTAGCGTCCTTACATTATCAAGAAAATAACAAACATTCTAGATATAAACAGGCGATTAAATCTAAAACAACTAAACATGCATGACTCAACCTAGCCCAAAAGCAACCGATGAGACTGTGCAAAGATGTGCTTCTGAAACATGCAACTCAATTTCATAAGGACTGTAAATCATCCCTCTGCTCATCAATACCACACACAATTTGACCTCGACTTAACAATCAGAATTAGCTCGTCATAAGGGATCATGAAATATGCATGCTATGAAATGCAACTAAAATGGACTCACATGGTAAACAGAACAAAAAATTGCAAACAAAATGCTCTATATGGACAAGTAAAACAAAATTCATGAAAAACACTACAACAACGTGTCCTATATGCATCTAACTACAATCTCCATTTCCCACCCCCAAACTTTAAAATATTCAATGACCCCATTGAAGGCAAGAAATAAAGAAATTAAAGTGGGCAGATATACCTCAATCGTCAGCAGAGTCACCCTCCTCGGGTGAATCAGGTGGTGGATACACGGTTCCAGCTCCATAAACAGGCCAATCTACCTGTACACCAGTAGCTAGGAAAGCTGCACCGAGAGCCTGAGTCAGGTCAGCAGCAAACCGGCTCTGCCTGTCATCAACGGCGTCCATCCGCCACGCCAAACGTCTAAAATGAGCCTCACCCATGCCAGCACTAGTCACCTCTCGCTGTGCCCTAGAAGACCCAGCCCTAGCCTCCCTCTGCTGTCTAGGTGGCACCTCATCACCCACAATATACCCTAAACCTCTAGCATGCGGTACACCACCGTCCCATTCAGGCAGCCGTGCTATCGCCGCCGTATCAATGGTACTTGCAGGTAGTTGCAACTGCTCCTCTGCCGGCCAGTGAATACCCACATCAACACCCAAACGAACCACCACTGAGCCATAAGGAATCGCGCCAGTGGTACTGCCCTGCAAGAATCTGATCATGTGCCTGTAGATAAGGGAGCCTAGGTCGATGTATTTCCCGCTTAGAATTCCCCACAACAAAATGGCTTGATCCACTGTCACCTCATGAGTATGCGACGATGGCACAATATTAGCACACAGAAACAGGTTCCAGGCCTTAGCATACGGGTTCAATGCCATAGCTGAGAAGGTAACCGGCTCAGTAGAGCCCACCCTGTTCCAATTAGTGCCTGGAACTGTCATATCTCGCAGAATGGCCTCAAGGTCAACCTCCTCACGAGTTTTCAACCCAAAATCTTCCGCACCTGCCTGCGGTGCCGGCAATTGCAAAACCTTGGTAATAGCGGCAGGAGTATAGTCCACCACATACCCTCGGACTGTAGAATACCCATTTTTCTCCTGCTTGGCATTAGCATAAAACTCCCTAACGATACTCAATGGTATCACCTCCGCAGCCTCACACACGGTTTCCCAACCGCGCTCATCAATCATCGCACGCAAAGCCCCATCAAGAACACCCGGAGTAAAGCCTCTCTCCTTGACCACATATTTGGTCATTAAACGCGCAAATTCAGCTTAAGCCTCCGGTGAATTGAACTGAGGAAGGACTCCCCCACTCGAAGAAGAAGTACTGGAAGTACCTGCTCACCTAGCTCTCTTGGGTGCCATGTATTGATTTGGATTTATGTGTATAGTTGTGTGTATATGTGAGATGTAGAGATCTTGGTAGAATAGGATGAAATGACAAGAATAAGTGTTTGGGGGGTTTTGAATGTGGGCATTAGGGTTAGGGTATGCTAAATAGCTATAAACATATCTTAATGGGTTTGGGTTAGCTTTTGGGAATGATTGTAGGGCTTTTTATTCACTTTTTTTTGTTTTAACAGCGGCCTCGAGCGCGCCCGCGCCTGGGGCTACTGTTAAATTTTTTTTTTAAATAGAGCCATTCAAGCCGTAGGTTGCCTCCTACGAGTGCTGTCGTTAGCGTCATTTAGCCGGACGGGATATCAGGTCTTCATTCCAAGGTAGACAGAATCGCAATTTCAGCTTCGCGATTTACTCTTTCTCCCACATAAGGCTTTAATCTCTGACCATTGACTTTAAATGCTTGATCTGGTGTCTTTTCAAAAATTTCCACAGCCCCGTATGGAAACAAAATCTTCACAATAAAAGGTCCTGACCACCTGGACTTAAGTTTTCCTGGAAACAATCGCAGACGAGAGTTAAATAATAAAACTGACTGACCAGGAACAAATACCTTTGTTATCAACCGACGATCATGCCATCTCTTCACTTTCTCCTTGTAGAGCTTGTTATTCTCATAAGCTTGTAGACGAAACTCATCCATCTCATTTATCTGCACCATCCGTTTTCTCCCCGCGGCTTTACAATCAAAATTCAACTTCTGCAATGCCCAATAAGCCTTGTGTTCCAGCTCCGCTGGCAGATGACAAGCTTTCCCATAGACAAGTTGATATGGTGACATACCCAAGGGTGTTTTGAACGCGGTTCGATAAGCCCACACGGCTTCATCCAGTTTTAATGACCAATCCTTACGAGAAGGACTTACCACCTTTTCCAGAATGCGTTTGATCTCACGGTTTGATACTTCAGCTTGGCCATTGGTTTGAGGGTGGTATGTTGTCGCCACCCGATGGTTGATGTTGAATCTTGCCATCAGATTATTGAACTTCCGATTGTAAAAGTGAGAACCCTCATCACTAATAATGACTCTTAGAGTCCCAAATCTGGTGAAAATGTTCTTGTGAAGGAAGTTGAGCACTACATTGGCATCATTAGTTGGGAGTGCCTTGACCTCAACCCATTTGGAGACGTAATCCACAGCTAGCAAGATGTATTGGTTATTGCATGAAGAAATGAATGGGCCCATGAAGTCGATTCCCCACACATCAAAAATTTCCACCTCTAGCATCACATTAAGGGGCATCTCATCCCTTCTCGAAATGTTGCCTACTCGCTGGCAACGATCACACCTGGTTACAAATTGATGAGCATCCTTGAAGAGTGAGGGCCAATAAAATCCTACCTGCAGAATACGAGTCGCTGTCTTTTCACCTCCATAATGGCCTCTATAGGCTGTGGCATGATAATCCCTCAGAATAGCTTCTGTCTCACTATATGGTACACACCTTCTGATAACCTGATCAGCCCTTTGTTTAAACAGATATGGTTCGTCCCAACGAAACCACTTGACGTCATGCAAGAATTTCTTCCTTTGGGCCGAAGACAACTCGGGTGGAACAATTTGACTCACAAGATAATTCACAATATCAGCATACCATGGTTCTTCTTCTTGTATTCCAAACAGCTGTTCATCCGGAAAGGATTCATTGATGAGAGTACTGTCTTGTGATGATTTACCGAGATCTTCCAACCGTGAGAGGTGATCAGCTACTTGATTTTCTGTCCCCTTTCTATCTTTGATCTCCATGTCGAATTCTTGTAACAGAAGAACCCATCGAATCAAACAGGGTTTAGAATCCTTCTTGGAGAGCAGATATCTAATAGCTGCGTGGTCAGTATACACCGTCACTTTCGTACCAAGCAAGTATGATTTGAATTTTTCAAAGCCATATACAATGGCTAACAGCTCCTTCTCCGTGGTTGTGTAATTCAATTGCGCATCATTGAGTGTCTTGCTCGCATAGTAGATAACATGAAAAATCTTATCTTTCTTTTGGCCAAGAACAGCCCCCACTGCAAAATCTCTAGCATCACACATCATAGCAAATGGTTCAGTCCAATTTGGAGCAATGATCACTGGTGCTGAAATCAACTTCTTCTTCAATGTCTCAAAAGCTGTCAAACAATCATCATCAAATTGGAAGGGAATATCCTTCTCCAATAGCTTACACAAAGGTTTGGAAATTTTGGAGAAGTCCTTGATAAATCTTCTGTAGAAACCTACGTGACCGAGGAAACTACGAATTCCTCTCACTGAATTGGGAGTTGGAAGGTTTTCAATGGTCTCTATTTTGGCTTTATCCACTTCCAGGCCTCGATGTGACACCTTGTGTCCAAGAATAGTTCCCTCTTGTACTATGAAATGACACTTCTCCCAGTTGAGGACCAGATTAGTCTCCACGCATCTTTTCAGAACCATGCCAAGATTGTGTAGACACTCGTCGAAAGAAGAACCAAATACTGAAAAGTCATCCATGAAGACTTCCACTGTCTTACCAATCATGTCTGAAAAAATTGCCATCATGCACCTCTGAAAAGTGTTAGGTGCACCACATAACCCAAAAGAAACCCTTCGAAAAGCGAAGGTACCAAACGGACATGTAAATGTCGTCTTCTCCTGATCCTCTAGAGCAATACAGATCTGATTGTAACCCGAATATCCATCCAGAAGGCAATAGTACTCATGGCCGGCGAGTCGGTCTAGCATCTGATCAATGAAAGGAAGAGGAAAGTGATCCTTCCTAGTAGCTTTGTTCAACTTCCGGTAGTCCATGCAAATTCTCCAACCATTAACTGTCCGTGTAGGAATGAGTTCATTCTTCTCATTAGTTACCACAGTCATGCCTTCTTTCTTCGGCACACATTGAACTGGACTCACCCAAGCATTGTCAGAAATAGGATAGATAATCCCTGCGTCCAACCACTTGATAATTTCCTTCTTCACTACTTCCTTCATGATTGGATTTAGCCGTCTCTGATGTTCCACTGTTGGCTTACTTCCTTCCTCCAGCGGAATCTTATGCTGGCAATAGGCAGGGCTGATTCCTTTGATGTCTGCAATAGTCCAACCAATGGCTGATTTGAATTCCCGGAGTACCCTCAACAGCTTTTCTTCTTCAGGACCTGTAAGATTAGCAGAAATAATCACAGGCAAAGTAGATGATTCCCCAAGAGAAGCATACCTTAAATGATCAGGTAATGGTTTGAGTTCTAGCTTCGGTGCTTCCTCGATAGATGGTTTCAACCGCTGATGTGATTCTCTGAACTCAGATAAACCCAAAGATTTCACTGGTCTCTCAAACTTTCGTTGCCAAGGGGAAGCATTCAGAAACTGTACTTGTTCTTCAACCTCATCCTCTTCACATGTAGAGTCCCCACTTAAAGCCTTTTCCAGCGTATCATTCATGAGCAAGTGTTCAATTTTTGCTTGCACAGCAGATTCTACTACGTCTACTTTAAAGCATTGTTCTTCTTCCGTTGGAAATTGCATTGCCTTGAACACATTGAATGTGACATTCTGATCGTGCACCCTCATGGTGAGTTCCCCCTTCTGCACGTCAATTAACATTTTTCTCGTTGCCAAGAATGGTCTACCAAAAATGATAGGGATCTTCTTGTCTTCTTCAAAATCAAGGATGACAAAATCTGCTGGAAAGATTAGCTTGTCGACTTTCACCAAAACATCTTCGACAATTCCTCGCGGATAAGTGATTGAACGATCCGCCAACTGCAGCGACATGTTGTCGGCTTTGGCTCAGGAAGGCCAAGTTGTAAGAATACAGAGTATGGCATGAGGTTGATGCTTGCTCCCAAATCGCACAAACATTTGTCGAACGACAAATTCCCAATTATGCATGGTATAGTGAAACTACCAGGATCCTTCAACTTTGGTGGCGACTTCTGCTGCAATACTGCACTACATTCTTCCGTCAAAGCAACGGTGTTTAACTCCTCTAGCTTCAGTTTCCTCGACAGAATGCCCTTCATGAATTTGGCGTAGCTTGGCATTTGTTACAGTGCTTCAGCAAAAGGTAAGTTGATGTGTAGTTTCTTGAAAACTTCCAAGAATTTAGCAAACTGGTTGTCCGATTTCTGCTTCTGAAGCCTTTTAGGGAATGATGGAGGAGGAAATACTTCATTGTTATCACTCTCTTTCTCTGCACTGCTTTTCTCCTCTGAATTACTCATTTTTTTCTTGATCGGCTCCTCCTGCACAACATTGTCTGCAGAAATTTCCACTTCGGCAGTGAGGTGAGGCACGCTCGCGCCTAAGGAAGCGCGCCCGCTCTCCACATCCTGCCCAGAATGCTGATGTTCTTCGTTTTGTGGAATTTCGACCTCCTGATTGTTCGTAACCCTTCTAGAACGCAATGTAATAGCGTGTATCTGTTCCTTGCTTTCTTTCTTGCCTGGATTAGCCTCTGTGTCACTTGGTAACTGCCCTTGAGGTCTGTTTAGAAGAGCACTTGCTAGTTGACCAATTTGGTTTTCTAACGTTTTCAGAGTTACAGCTTGACTCTTATACATCATTCTCAATTCCTCCATCTCTGACTTTTCATTCGAATGCCCTTGTCCTCCTTGAGGTGGTTGATGGAAACCAGGAGGGTTGTATGATTGCCTTGGTGCATAGGATTGTTGAGGACCAGAATTGTTGAAAGGCCTTTGTCCGAATTGCTGACCTTGCGATGGTTGCAGCATGGCATTCTGATTGTTGCTCCAACTGAAGTTAGGATGGTTCATGTTGTTAGGGTGATAAGTATTAGGTGTCGGTTGTGTAGGCCTCTGAAAGTTGCTGACAAAATGCGCCGAATCGCTAGAAATAGCACACTGAGTTGTCTCATGAACACCTGCACACAAGTCACAAACCATAGCGACTTGCTGAATCCCCGCCTTGGACAATGCATCCACCTTTATAGATAGAGCCTGTAGCTGAGCTATTATAGCCGTGGCAGCGTCCACTTCAAAAATACCTGCAGTTTTACTCTGTGGCAATCGCTGAGTAGGATTCTGATACTCGTTAGCAGCCATCATTTCAATCAAGTCATAAGCTTCTTCATAGCTCTTGGCCCAAAGAGCTCCTCCAGATGCTGCATCAAGCATAGGTCGTGAATGATTCAACCCATTATAGAAACCGTTAATGACCATCCAATCTGGCATCCCATGATGGGGACACTTTCGAAGCATTTCTTTATACCTTTCCCAAGCTTCACACAACATTTCTCCAGAATGTTGATTGAACTGTGTAAGAGCGTTCCTCATGGCTGCCGTCTTAGCCATAGGAAAGAATTTAGTTAGAAACTTTTGTGCGAGATCTTCCCAAGTAGTTATAGACCCTGCTGGCAGTGAGTGCAACCAGCTCTTTGTCTTGTCTCGTAGAGAGAATGGAAACAGCCTCAGCTTTATAGCATCTTCAGAAACCCCGTTAGTTTTGAAGGTATCACAGATCTCAATGAAGTCTCTGATATGCATATTAGGGTCCTCAGCAGGTGAACCTCCAAACTGCACAGAATTCTGAACCATTTGAATCGTGCCCGGCTTGATTTCGAAATTATTAGCCGCAATAACCGGCCTAACAATGCTTGACTGAATGTCATTGATCTTCGGCTGGGAATAATCCCGTAGAGCTTTCACTGGATCCCCCATCACTAATTCTGGCACAATTTCTGGAACTGCAATTCCCCTCTCTTCGTCTAAGTGTTCTTCCAGTTTTTCCTTACTCGATTGAGAACACGTACGCATACACGATCAATTATCTGAAATCACGGAACAAACAAGAATGATTAGTACAATTCCCAGTCAGTGATATCTAACGACCACTGATGATAAGCACATTAACTAAACACAATAATGAACCTAGTCCCCGGCAGCGGCGCCAAAAACTTGTTCGCACTTTATTCACGCAAGAGAACGTGGTCACAAGTAATACAGTAATAAGTAGGATACGTTCCCACAGAGACTTGACTTGCTTACGTTTAGCTCACTTATATACCAGAATATAGTTATGTTTCACTGCTAAGAAAATGAACAAATTGGTGCTTTGATTACACTAATGATTAAAACTTAACGATTTACTTATATGAAATAAATATGGGATTTCAACTTCATTAACTATCTCATCTAGAATCTTATGCCTTTTCAACCTAGCATGTGAAAGTGATGATAACTGATCAGACCCTCAAAACTAATAAACGCCAACTTTCATTGTACGCTTACCATCCTAATAAACATCCACAATTGATAGAAGTCAATTAGTCAACCACTATGCTTAGTCCCTATATGTCTATAGAAATTGAAAACATAATGGCATAAGCACAAGAATCCATAAAATCACATAGTCAGTGCAAGACGGTTAGAATTACACCACAAATTAATACATGCTCTTAACATGCAAAAACCTATGCTAGCATGGCATGTTCTAAACCCTAGATCCACTTTCGCATTCACGAGGGTTTAACAAACAATCATAAATGTTCGCGACGCATTTACAATGAATAAGCTTAACCATACTATGATATCCATAACAATCACACACTTTGGCATAAAAACAATCAATATCTAGAATCGATAGAAAAATCCATTAAAATCCCATGACAACGCTTAGCCCATAATTGGACTATCCGCCATCATGGGTTCAATTGAAAACATAGTAGATAACCAATTATAAATAAAATACTGATATTAATTGCAAGAGTGTATGAAACAACCGATCATCCACGTTATAGAAAACTACAAAAGAAATAGTTCGAACTAAATCACCCAAGATAGCTTGATGACCTAATTCTCTTCCTTTGTGGCTCACGAAGTACTACTACTTTCTAAGATACGATAATTATAATAATAACTGATGTTTTTATACTAGGTTACATAAAAACCAAATATCCATGGGCCTGCTTCTTGCTGGGCCTTAAAAACTAACCAACAGCAAAATTAATAAATCAGCTTCGACTGGGGCGCGGGTGCGCTTGGCGGAGCGCGGGCGCGCTTGCCTTTTTCTGTTGAAGCGCGGGCGCGCTTGGTGAGGCGCAGGCGCGCTTGCAGCTTCTATCCAGCAGTTGATTTTCTTGCCCGTTTGCTCTTTTAACGGCTCGTCTTGCCCTCTCTTGATCTCAACTCAAGCCTTGATCTTCCTCATTTGAAATCCCAGCTCATATACCACCAAATTATGCAATTATTCCTCAAACCTGCTTCGACCTGTAACCTGCACACCAAAGACACAAAACACATAAAAAGACATTACATACTTGGGTAAAAGCGATCAATTTAAGTCGAATTAGAACGTATATAGTGGACGAAAAGTCCACTAACAACTACTCAGGTGGAAATGTAGTATAAGTGATGCGCAGTCAACCTACAAGATATACTATAGCGTAAGCTTTAGAGGGGCAATTTTGGAATTTTTTTAAGTTTACGTTATATAAATACAGCGTATATGCTGTATACAACGTATATAGCTGTCCATTTGATAAATCAATGATAAAAAATGATGTTAGCTAGAATTTAACTTTTATCCGACTGTAATTGGTGAACTGTTTCCAACTTTAAAATGCCAAAGTGAAAGCAATATAACTAAACTCTAGCATATATATATATATATATATATATATATATATATATATATATATATATATATATATATATATATATATATATATATATATATATATATATATATATATTGGTATAATAAGCTCGAATTACAAGTACTCAATGTCCGCATAGATGTAGCGTTGCTCTTACCTTGCACAGACTAAAAGGAATTACAATGATCATCTGACCAAGTTTATTTGAAAGAAAAAAAATATCTTAAGTACACTGTACACTCCCGGATAAAAACATATCCTGAACACTGTAAAACATGTGAAACGCACGGATAATATTAAAATATTCATGAAATTTTATTAATGAGTTATAATTTTAAATGAATTAAAAAAGAGTTTGAGCGGTGATGAAATTGAAATGCACTAAATTGTATCGAGTACAATTGTGTTGCATAAATAAAAATTATATTGTAAATAAAATTTTTAAAATATAAAATTTAGGTTATAACTTGTCATTTCCATTCGTTTTATTTAAATGGGTAACCTAGTAATCTTTGTGTGTGCAGTAGGAGTAATTTAGTGGTCCATAAATTTAACAAGTACGAAGCAGAAACTGGGCCAATAACTTAATATGAAAATATTTTTACCCACCAGTAGGCCACCCAGAATTTAACGACTAGTAGTAGTATTGTATTAGAGTTCATTACCGGCCATGGGTAATATGAGCCTTGATGTTTGGACATTGGATTAGCATACTATGGGTGCTCTGTAGATGCTATTAGGTGGCTCCTCCATCCATTTTAATATATGGCTTATACATATGTTGTACATGAGAGATGGATTGATCCAATATCATGCTAAATTGAATGGGGGTAGGTCCTGTATTCATTCTATTTGTAAAAATATCAAATGTGATACAAATGATTAAATCAAACTAGAAATAAGCAATCCATCTAGACATTATTTCAACGGTTACAACTTTCTCAACATCCTCATATGTAATCTTAGTTATATAATACACTCCATTCCACATAACTAGGATAAATAAATATGAAAACAAGTAAAGAAAAGGACACCTATATGAAATCCAAATGTATACCAATTATCTTAATATGTCTTATTCATATACTTTTGAAGCTCAGATTTGTGGCGCCTGTGTAGCTTCACCTTCAGACCATGCTTCATGTACATAGTTAGTGCAAGCTTTGGCAGCACAATATGATTTTTCTCCACCTTAACCTGATATTTGTATAATATGGAAGCTGCTGCATATTTCATTTGATAGTAAGCGAAGTCTCTCCCTAAGCACAGTCGAGGACCCCCGTTGAAAGCTGAAAACTTGTAAGCTGATTCGCTCATGTAGCGACCATCTCTAAGCCATCTTTCAGGCTTAAATTCCAAGCAGTCTTTTCCCCATATTCCTTCCATCCTTCCCATACTGTAGATTGAGTAAATTATTTTCGTTCCTCTCTTCAAAATTGTACCATCTGGGAAAACATCATCGTTGATAACCTAAACAATGAAGTATACTACAGATGTTAAGAAAGAGATCGCTAGCAGAATATCTATTTTGTGTCTTCTTTTTTTTTTGCATTTGAGAATATTTTATAGCTCATGAGAGGGTCGCACATCATAGTTTTGGTTTTTTATATCCCTTCACATAGTTAAAATCATTTAAATAGGAGTATATTTTTTAACATTTTCAAGAATTTCTAGTATCGCACCTCCATATGATCAGAATGGGGAAATTGAATGTCTATACTGGATACATATATAAATCAGAAGAGTTAGAGATATAAGCTTAGGTACCTCCTTGTGGTCCACAGGAACTGATGGATACAATCTTAGCGCTTCTGACAGAGAAGCTTGCAGATACTCCATTTTTTTAACTTCCTCCGGCCTGAATATCAGAGCATCTCCATTTATGCTATTCTTTCCGTCTTCCCTTTCACCTATTATTCTAAATATCTCAGAAAGAATTTGCTCCTCGACTTCAGGATTCCGATCAAGTAACCAGAAAAACCAGGTCAATGCAACCGATGAGGTATCCCTTCCAGCTAATATAAAGTTGACACAGATGTCGCGCAAGAACTTGTCAGAAAATGGCTGTCCTCTTTCATCCTTCAATCTCATAAAAACTGTTAAGAGATCTGATCTTTGGTTGTCACTATCATCTGTTATTGACAATTCCTTCTTCCTTGCCCTGATTACTTCTTCAGCAAATGTGTCGACTCCTTTTATAGACTGTTTCAGCGTCTTCTCACTTCCCAGGTTGAGATACCTCATGGTTCTCCATACAAGTGTTGGAGTAACGAACCTAACTATAGCGGCCTCTGTAGCTGCTTCGAAGGCTTGAGCAAATGCAATTACTGGCAAGCCAGGTCGTAAACAACCTGGATCAACTCCAAAAGCTATCATGCAAACATTATCAAATGTTAGTCTTAGGAGGATATCTTGTAGATCAATTGTAGCGTTGTTTTGCTCCGATTCCTCAAATACAGGCAACAGTCTAGCATGCACAAGCTCAAGCAATGATTCCGTGGTTAGATTCCGGAATTTAGCTGAGTGAAACTCAATGCTAGCCGTCTTCCTCTGTTGCTGCCACTTGTCGTCATCTGCATTAAATATTCCATTACCTAGAAGGTCTGAAAGAGCATTTCGAAAATACTCCCCTTTAGGGTAATTCGAAAACTTAGTCTTCAATAAGTGCTCCAAGTTACGTGGATCTGAAGTGACGACGGACTTGAGATTAGTAAAGCAGGGTCCCTGAAAAGTAAACGTACCATTCTGACGATTAAGAATATCAGTTAGCCATTCATACACGTTCGTCCGAACACCAAAAACCAAAGAGGGTAACATTCCAATGACAGGCCACACAGGCAGGCCTTTTCGTTTTTTCTGTCGAATAGAATATATGACTACAAAAACGAGAAAGGCCAGAAAAAGTTCCCACAATTGAATATCGGGCAAGAAGAAGAGCCTGTCTCCGAATGTAGGCATACCGGAGTTTTCGAAAGAGTCAAATTGCTAAGGTTGTTGAGGGGGTAAAAATGTGGTATAGCATGCTATGGTTAGTTGAGGGTGATACTTATTGTGTCAAATGGACACAGGTTTGTGTCGTGTGAGTGTGCCTTGGCGTGTGCATGCATATGTTTATTTGGTGAGCAACATTGAAAGGCTTGTTATTCGTGTCACAACACACAAATAAAATAAGGAAAGACATTCTTTGATTAAGCTTGTGTTGACTACCGTTTAAAGCAAGTAGCTTGGAGGATAAGAGTGGATATGACGGTTAACCTAAATATTACCAATTTTACTATTCCAAATTCCAAACACGTCTTCTCATTTGGCATGTTGGTTAGCTAGCTCTATTATCTTTTTGTATTAGACACGCCATCAGCATTGTTAACACAGCAGCTTATTGTCATGATGATTGATGACCGTACGTACAAATTAACTACTAAAATTACATCTTTTTTATAGAAAGATAGTACCAATTAATAATTATAAAAATTAAACTGACTGCTAAACATGACACGGCTCAATCGACATGACAATTTAAATTTAAATTAAGGTGACTGGTATGGATAATGGAATGATCGTCACTATTCACTAAGAAGTGTTGGTATGGAGGAAGTACTCACTTTGCTTGATTTATTTCTCAGAATCCTCTTCTCTCCTGGTTGGTCAGAATTAAATTATGGGGTTTTATATTGCTGGGCTGATATATGCACATGGGAATTGCAGACCAGCTCTTTTACAATACAAATAATGGGTGCACTGACACTATTAAATCATTTTGACAGAAATATATCTTCACAGATATATGGGCTGCCTGAACCCAACTTTATTTGACCGAAATCTACCAGAACCGACACTAATTCCTTGATTTCGATTCAGACAACAATATTATGTTAATCTGCGTAAAATTAGATATCTAGATCTTTTAAATTTATGGTAATGTGGCTAATCATTTTATCAAGTGTGTTCACGAGAATATATTTGAAGTTTGATCAGCAGATTTATTTTTGTCTGTGCAATTTACTATTATGTTTTGTAGAGTGCAAGACTGTAAGCTGCAGCAGTTTGTGTTTTGTATATGCTTATAGCTGTCACAGTTTTATTGTTAATTGTTTCTGCATAGAAATATACTTATATTTGCTCTGTTGGTATTTATCTCCTATAAAGATAGTCTTCACTTCGGACTGAGAAGTGTGCAGTGTGAACAGTGAACTCACCTCAGAAAAGTCAAGGCAAAGACATTGATGTGATGTGTAGTGGAGCTTTACAGTGCGTAGTTTAATGATACTCTTTATTTAATACGGCTAGAATAGGAGCTCTGTCATTTTTCTCTCCTCATGAATTTGAAAGAAGAGATTTGATATAGATGATGGTGCTAAAATGAAGCTATAGAGATGAGCTCCATCTGAATACAAGGGAATCGTGAGTCCAAATTTCTGTATATAAGTGTGCAATGAAAAATCATCTTCTCATTTGCAGTTTTGGGCAAATCGATTCTTATAAGAAACAGGTTATACTAGTTGGACTAATCTATATATCTTACGGATGCCTTTGTTACTTGGATTTTTGTTCTAAATTGCTTTAAAAAATTAAGTGCATATTTTTATGTTTTAGTTCGGATCTTTTGAGACCATGTTTCTGCCACCGTGACTAGTAGCGCAGTTAGTTACGGAAGTTCTCGAGCTAAGTGTGTTTTTAGATTATTTTATTGTGTGTATAACTTTCTTCATTTTTCCTCTTGATATGCTGCTGATTATGTTAGGTGGACTACTACTTCAGTACTTGCATCACAGGCGTGTTATTTTGGGGAAGTGTTGGGGGTTTTGTACTATAATTTTTGTTGGTTCTTGAATCTTGCCTGGTGGGTATACTATATTTTTTCGTGCTTAGAGAATCCTTAATTTAAACAGAGTGCAGTTGAACAAACTGCAAGTTGATTTACAGAAGACGGACATTGTTAATTCTTCTACTTAATTTACACAACTGAAGCTAGACGGGAATTAGAGTTTCGCTAAAATTTTCATCAATATAGAGATGTAATGTTACAGAAAAAAGAGAATCGCACCTCGAAAGCAAAATTAAACAAAAAGCAACAAGAGCATACGATTCAGAGCAAACTTCCAACAACGCACCATGAATTTATTTCAACAGTGTAATCAGGAGCCAGCAAACTTTTCTAATCTGATCCAATTTAGCTGCCATTTCCTCTGTTAGATAGTTCTTCCAGTCTCCAACTTAACCTTTCCTCAAGAACACACTGGTGTCCACGCTAAACTTCTCAGACTTCCCAAGCTTGTTAATATCTAGTTTGGTTAAAGTATTAGTGCTACACAAACCCAAGATCGATTTGATCAACCATCCCTGAATCTTCTTCCTCTCGAGAAAACGGATAAGCCTAGAGAATCTGTCAAAAAAATACGTGTAAAAAGTCAAATAGTTGGGATATATTTGCATTGCAATCAAATGAAAATTGTATTTAACTTGAGAGTCGATTTCTTTTCAATGTTGTTGCTTTATGTTTAGCAAGTATATTTTAGATTGTGAATATTGAAACCTGTAAAACATGCATGGGAAGTTCAAACTAAAAAATGCATGAATCATGATTAGTTTGATTTATTTTATTTTAACTAAATAGTTAAATAATATCTGATGTAATGATGTTCTTGAGATTCAACATAAACTATGTAAATTATGTAAAAACAAAGTTGGGTTAATTTTGGAACTGGAGACCCACTTCTTTATTCTACTTTATTTTGAAAATTTGGAATAAAACCATATGAAATTATTCTGCGTAGAGTTTACATTTATAAATATTCTTCTTTCTCTTCATTCCATAGTCAACACTTTTTTTTAAAATTAATATATATTTATAAAAAACATACAATGAATTTTTGAAACAGTTGATTCTATTATATCGATACATTTATTTTTATTAAGCCAATACTGGACAATTCAATGCAAAATAATGAGCTCATTTGACTAAACTTAAAATTGTGATTTGTGACTTAAAGTGCCTTAAGGTGATAAGCCGAGAGCTTAAAATGTATGTTTGGGTAATTTTGACTTATGAATGACTTATGAGTTTTTAAAAATATAGTAATAAAAATAAAAATGACTTATAAATAATTTATTACATATGAATAACTTTTATCAAAATAGAAAAATAAAAAAACAAGTCACTGAAAAAAGTATCTAATACTTACTTTTGGCTAACTTTAAATTAGTTTCTGGCTTATTTTTAACTTTAAATCAGTTTCTAACTTATTACACAAATAGACATTTTTCAGCTTACCAAGTCGAAAGAGCTTAAAGCTATTAGCCAAACATGCTCATCGTATTCAAAATGTTGTGTACTTACACAATTCAATGCAAATTATATTGATACATTATATA
Source organism: Oenanthe sinensis (assembly GCA_028671895.1). Taxonomy (NCBI): domain Eukaryota; kingdom Viridiplantae; phylum Streptophyta; class Magnoliopsida; order Apiales; family Apiaceae; genus Oenanthe; species Oenanthe sinensis. Next base: position 30,386,356 of record CM053813.1, read on the forward strand.
TATTCATAATTTTGACTAGACAATACATTCAAATATTGATACATTATTATCTTCGTAAGAAAAGTAGTTCCGTCTACTTCAGTTAGTTGAGTAGCTTTTTTTTCTTTTTATGTTCACTGGACATTTAGTATATTATAAGAACTAAATTATAAGAACGAGTACTCATGGCATGCAATGCAAATGAGAGAACTAAAGTTGATTAGTTATAACTCTAGGCTGTTCCTTTCTTTGTAACTACTTCTCATATCAATGCAAATGAGTAGCCTCTTTTTCTAAGCTATGTAATTTATCCTACCATAAACACTGATATATTTTGTACTCGCAACTGATTGAAAATCATTAACACATAAACAGCACAGCACAGCACAGCCCAACTTCTTAACCTTTCTCCAGTCCTGCCTCGTAAACGATGGCACACACTTGTACCCCAGAATTCGAAGATTTGCTTTCTTCCTTGCCCAAACAGGAAGGTATCAATGCAGCCTACAGCTACAAATACCAAGGATTCTGGTATTCTCCGTCAAGCTTGCAAAGTGTAATTGATTGTCAGAAACATTTTCAAGCACGCGAAAATGATACCTTTCTTATAACTGTCCCTAAATCCGGCACCACCTGGTTGAAAGCTATTATCTATGCTATAATCAATCGTGAAGCCTGTAGTCCTCAGGATCCTCATCATCCTCTGCATAAAAAAACTCCGCATCAGCTTGTTCCTTTTCTCGAATTACTTAAGCCTTCTGAGTATGACTCTGTTTCCAACTCCTTGAACGATAGTAACACTAGAATCATTGGATGTCATATTCCAACAGTTATCCTCTCTAAATCCATAATGGATGAAGGAAAAATAGTGTACTTGTGCAGGGATATTAAGGACACTTTTGTTTCACTCTTGCACTATTGTAACAAGGCTAATTTTCGAACCTCCCCCATTTCTTTGGTAAACGCCTTTGATTTATTCTGCAAAGGAGCAAGTCCAGCTGGACCTATTTGGGATCATATATTGGGATATTGGAAGGAAAGCCTAAAAAGGCCACAAAAGGTGCTGTTTATGAGGTATGAAGAGATGAAAGACGAGCCTCATGCTCAGTTGAGGCGTCTTGCACATTTCCTTGGAAAACCCGTCTCCGAGGATGAAGAGAATTCAGGGTTGCTTGATCAAATCATCAATTTGTGTAGTTTTGATAGTATGAGCAAAATAGAGGTTAATAATACTGGGAATTTGATCCATCAACTAGGCAATTATTCAATTTTCCGGAGTGGCGTGGTTGGTGATTGGAAAAATTATTTAACTGCAGAAATGGCTTCTAAATTGAATCGGATCACTGAAGAAAAGTTTTCTGGTTCAGGATTATGTATGACATGATGCTGCCATCTCTACATATTTGATTTCAAGTGGAGGTGTTTCCATCATTCTTAATACTCTTCTTGTGTGTGGCTTTATTTTTTTTTTATCAAAGATTTGATTTAATGATTTATGTGATAAAAGTCTGCAGACCTACCAAGTTTATAAATTGCATTGAATGGATATGTTTCAAGTGTCATGCATACTTGTGTAAGGAATACTAGTGTTTCTAAATTCAATATCTCTATCTTCTACTAATATTTGATCATAATATACGTACTGAAGTTTTGTATGTTAGCTTAAGATTTTAGCTGATCAGGATTAGCTAATTAATTAAGAAACCGAAAGCAGTAATATAAAATATCAGAATTGTTGATAATGAAGCAAACGAAACTAGACAGTGATGGAAAATGCTTGATAATTAAAGCAAGGTTAAAATCATGATCGTAAATTGAACGTTATCAAAGTCTATATTTTGATTTTGAAGCTGGACTAGTCCAAATTCATCAAAAAGAATAAGCATAACAGCAAGAACAAACTCATCAGAAAGCGTTGTATTTGGATTTCACAGAGCTATTTTCCTTTACATAATTACACGTGTATCGAAAATTATACGATATAGATAAAACTCATCTCACTGTGACACTATCTAGTACTCGCTAGTGTTTTATAATGCATGCAGTTTTAATAATGATACATTATATGCTGAAGTATTTTATGCGCCTGATAATTATATCACCACAGACACTAATACGTAATACCCATATTACTGGATTAATAAGTATGTATAATCAGTTAATATTTTAGAACAAGGTTAAATTATTAACATCGAATGGAGCACCATTCAGACATCGCATCTCGATTTTTAAGCTTTTCAGGATCTCCACAAAGTAGATCGAGAATCAAGATTAGCAGGAAACTCAGATAGAACTTGTTTATTTATTATTAGTGTTGGAAATAATGACCATATTTGTTATTGTAGGACGATCAAATGGGATGCCTTTGTATTGGTTACCCCCCATCTTCAATACTCTTCATAGAATTCTTCAATGTTGTAACCTGCATCTTTGTAATCTTCAAGTTTAAGAGTCTCTACCTAATAAGTCAGTTGTCCTCGACAGCTCAAGTCAGCATCTAATACCAGGCTAGAAAACAAAATATAGGGATCTGACCGGAAGCTGATATTAAATATATATTTATTTATTTTGTAGTAGCAAGTAACTGGAAATTGTTGAGCCAGAAACAATGATATACAACATTTGAACTTTTTCCTACTAAGCAGTAGGATGATGACAAACTCTTCTACGCAAGAATTGCTTTATACCTTGCCTAGAGAAGAAGGTATCAATTCAGCCTACGTCTATCAATATCAAGGGTTCTGGCATGGTCCAGTAGGTTTGCAAGGTTTAATTGATTTGTCAACAACATTTTCAAGCACGCGATAATGATATCTTTCTTATAACTGTCCCAAAATCCGGCACCACCTGGTTGAAATCCATCATATATGCTATAATCAATCATGAAACCTGTCGTCCTCAAGATCCTCATCATCCTTTACTCAAAAAAACTCCACATGAGCTTGTTCCTTTTCTCAAACTACTTAAGCCCTCTGATTATGATTTTGTTTCTAATTCCTTGGATAATAGCACCACTAATCCACTATGATATTTGGATCTCATTTTTCAGTGTCAAGAGCAAAAAATGCAAGTCATAAACCCCAGACAGGTGGACATGCTCTTAACTTCTTTACAAAAAAGAGGACCGGACAGCACCACAGCAACAGCTCTCAAAATCAAGTTGTGGTCCACTGCGTTGCCCCAGCTTGTGCGCCACTGGTTTACATCTGCCAGAGCAGAAGTTATTTACCAACCCTTACAACACAGGCAGATGGCACCCCACCGACATCTGATCCACTTTATCTGGCAGCCCACGAGGGGTGAAATGGACGATTTATCAAAATTTAAAGGTGTCCGGAGAAGCTATCAAATTCATAACACTGCATTTTTTTACTCTTCCTTGGTCACACTAATGGATGTATCATGCTAGATGATCTCTCTCTTTCAAAACTTTAAGAACAACCCACCAAAAGATCATATATCATTAGCACTGGTTCCATAATTTTTCTTTCTTGCTAAATAAATTGATTTTGTATAATAAAATGTTATCTTTTCTTAACCAACATTCAGTTAGCTAGCTGCTTCTGGGAATGGATCGGATAAGGCCTGTATCTTTTGTAAAAAGTTGCATGTTCAGAAGTGAACTTCTTTGTGTTAAGTAACCAGTTCTCCCAAAACCTTAAAATGTTGGGAGTAGGCATTAATTGGATCATATATTATATTCTAACAATTTGTAGATCCCTTCGATTATAACGTAACTTTCCTATGACTTAATATCTTCAGACTGCAGAGATCAGGTATAGCAATTTTGACAGTTTGACTAGCCCTTCTTTCTTCCATTTATTTTAAATTTTCTCATTTTTCTTCTTGCTTTAAAGACTGAAAGTGATGATTTGATACATGAATATATACTATATAAATAATCAATTTTTTCGACATGCAAAGTTTTGCAGCAGGCCAGATATGTTACTAACTGTTTGTGTTGTTCCGTAGACAATTAATACAAGTACATAGCTTTTCTTGCTTGTTTCACTATATGAATTAAGTTCCCATGGACATTGTACTTGGTATTAAATTCTCCTCTAGAGTTCCTAGGGAGTAGGATAATCTGGCACCACCTGGATGAAAACTATCCTCTATGCTCTGATCAACCGTGGAACCTGTAGTCCTCAAGATCCTCATCATCCTTTGCTTAAAAGAGCTCCACATGAGCTTGTTCCTTTTCTTGAACTACTTAAGCCCTCCGATTATGAATCTGTTTCCAACTCCTCGGACGATCGCATCACCAGGATATTTGGATCTCATATTCCAACAGTTAGTCTCCCTAAATCCATAATGGAGGAGGGTAAGATAGTGCACATGTGCAGAGACATCAAGGACACTTTTGTTTCACTATTTCACTTTTCCAACAAGACTAACTTGCATCCCTCCCCCATTTCTTTAGAAAATGCGTTCCATTTGTTCTGCAAAGGATTGTCATGCTGGACCTGTTTGGGAACATATCTTGGGATATTGGAAAGAAAGCCTAGAAAGACCATACAAGGTGCTGTTTATGAGGTATGAAGAGCTGACAGATGAGCCTCGTGTTCAGTTGAGGCGTCTCGCACATTTTGTTGGAAAATCCTTTTCTCAAGAGGAAGAAAATTCAGGGTTGCTCGATCAAATCATCGAGTTGTGTAGTTTTGATGGTATAAGTAAAGTAGAGGTTAATAAGACCGGTTATTTGATTGGTAAAGTAAAAAATAGTTCATTTTTCCGGATTGGTGTTGTTGGCGATTGGAGAAATCATTTAACTGCGGAGATGGCTTCTAGGTTGGATCTAATCAAGGAAGAAAAGTTTCGCGGTTCAGGATTATCTATGACTTGATGCTGTGTCTTTATATATTCGATTTTATTGTCATTTTGATCATTATAATTACTGAAATATTCTGCTTGTGTCTGTCTTTAGATCTGTTTGTCCAAGATTTGATTTAATGAACTATCTGATGATTACAGATGTATCAACTTTATAAATTGCATTAATTAAATTGTTCTAAATGTCATGCATGCCTGAGTAAGGAATTCTGTGACTCAAAATTCAATATCTCCTACTGATATGTGATTGTAATACATGCAACGAAAATTTGTATGGCTGCTTATGATTTTGGCTGGTGAGGATTAGGTAGCTAAGAGAGTGATAGCAACTCATCAACTATGAAATATTTGTTACACTAGACAGTGATAGGAAATGCTTGATGAACAAGTAAAAAAGAAATAGAAAGCATGATAAGAAATTGTTCAACACCAAAGTCTGTCTATATTTTGATTTCGGAGTTGGACTACTCCAAAATCATCAAGAACAAGAAGAATAAGCTCCGGTGGACATGCTCTTAACTTCTCTGAATGAAAGTTAACCCAACACCACCATGACAGCATCTCCCAATTACTAACAAGTCGTGGCCGACTGCATGCATTGGCTCCTCTGCACAGCCGGTACGTTTACATCCGCGAGAGCAGAAGTAAATCCACCAACCCTTAAAAGACAAGAAGCCTGCCACATCTGATCCACTTTATCCAGGCTTAAAATGGACAGATTACCAAAATTTTAAGGTGTATCGGTTAGCCATTAACTTATCTGATTATTACTCTCTCTTCCTCCCTTGCACTAGTTGAAATATCATGCCAGATGATCACCACTCCCAAGATTTTACGAACAACCCACATCCATATACTGTTAACACTAGTTCAACATCATTTATTTTCAACCTTCTGGGCATGGATCGTGTAATGCGTGTATCTTTTACAGTATTAAAAAAGTTGCATGCTTTGGTATGTGCTTCTTTTTACTCCCTTAAATTATAACATGAATTTTTAATGACTTGGTATCTATAAAGGTCAAGTCAATAAATTGGTAGAGCATTTCAACAGTTTTACTAGCTTTCCTTTTTTTTCCCTATTTCATATTTTCTTGTTTTTATTGTTGCTTTTTTTTTGTGACAATTATTGTTGCTTTAAAGATTAAGAAAGAGATGAATTTATGGTTTAATATTTATATATACTATTCTGCTCGCAAAAGTTTGCAGCAGGCCAGATCTGATACTACCTGTTTATCTTGCTGGGCATCCCTCGATTCTGGTTACCTTGAGGCTTGAGAATGTGTGAGCACTTCTTGAAGTTATTAACAAGGCCGATAAAGATATCAACTATTAATAAATGGCAGTATCTCTGTCTCACCAATTATAGCTGCTGCCAGTGTCTTCAGTTCAGTACCCATATCCGAGCTCAGTAAACATATCCCCAAGCATATATTTATATTCATTAACACAAGAAACATGTTGAGAACTTGTCATCTGATAAGTGATTTTCCCCCCTTAATTGTGTGGATCAATTAGTTTACAAGCTGATCTCTACAACTAACAAGTTAAAACTTTTCAAACTTCGGTCCTGATGCCTGGCATTCATTAGCCAGGGACCTATTATCTAATACCCTAATGCTTTGACAATGTAATATGTAATAGCCTAAACAACATTTTAACCTTTCACCTGCTGCACCTCCAAAACATATAATAAAGATGATAAGCTTTTCTACCCTAGAACACTTGGGTGTCAATTCAGCCTACGCCTATCAATACCAAGGCTTCTGGTATGGTCCAATACTTTTGCAGGGTTTAATTGATTGTCAACAACATTTTCATGCCTGTGAAAATGATATCTTTCTTGTAACCAGCCCAAAATCCGGAACTACCTGGTTGAAAGTCATCTATTCTTTAATCAACCATGAAGCATGTAGTCCCCAAGACCCTCATCATCCTTTCCTTGAAAAACCTCCACCTAAGCTTGTTCCTTTTCTCGAACTACTTATGCCCTCCGATTATAACTCTCTTTCTAACTCCTCAGACAATAGCACCACTAGGATTTTTGCATTTCATATTCCAACAGTTAGCCTACATAAGTCCATATGATATTTATTTTGTATCTTTTCTATTTCTTTTTTTTTGTTGGGTAAAAATAGTCTTGCCATAACACGGCTCCCAAAGCATGAGCAGAAGCGTCCGTCTTGATGGATGGCAAAATAGTGTACTTGTGCAGGGACATTAAGGACACTTTTGTTTCACACCTTCACTTTTCCAATAAGCATATGCTAGATGATTGTCTCTCTCAAAACTTGTACAACCAACCAACCAAGTAGATTGTGTACCACTATCATTTGGCACTAGTTCAAGATTTTTTAAATTCTTGCCAGATGAATTTGATATTGTTTGATACTGTCAAATGTTATCTTTTTTTAGCCAACATGTAGTTAGCTAGCTGCTTCTGGCATGAACCGGGCAACGCCTGATTCAATTGTAAAAATTGCATGCTTAATTTTTAATTTAATACCTTTTTAAAATACTCTAGATAAAATATAATTTTTTTAAAAAATAGATAAATTAAATATGTTGATCACATCCATTGTATATTTGATATTATTATGACTAAACCCGTAATTAAAATTATTACTTAATTTCTAGGAAAAACAGAATCCGATTAATAATAAAATAAATTGGAAGTCTAGAAAGATTTGTATTTGCCTCTATATACCACATAATCCTAAATAAATAAATAGCGCTATACATAAATCTCTCTAAAAATTTGGGAGAGAGAGAGAGAGAGGAGACGATGTCGTATCTGCTACCACACTTGCACTCAGGATGGGCTGTTGATCAAGCTATTCTCGCTGAAGAAGAGCGCCTCGTTGTTATTCGCTTCGGTCACGATTGGGATGAAACTTGTATGCAGGTATCTAGTGAACCCTAATTTTACTTTGAATTATGTTATATGTTTTTCTTCCGGTTTTATATTTGTTGCAAGTAAGCTAGTTTATGATATGCAATTCACATAAAAAAGATAAAACCCTAATTATGCTAACAGAATCAGGGGTAGGGTTCGATTGAAAACCCTAATTTACTTGTTATAATTGAATGCTCGATTATCTCAATTATGCTGAAAATTGTTTTTGTGTATAGTGTGCGATTATGCTATAAACGTGGTTTGATTACATATAATAATTTAGGTGGTTATTGTGTTCTAGTCAGAGCTCAGGTAGACTCGCTTTTATATCTGATGTTAGTTTAATGTTTTTTGTAGATGGATGAAGTACTAGCTTCGGTTGCCGAGACAATTAAAAACTTTGCTGTCATTTATCTTGTAGATATTACCGAGGTGCCTGACTTCAACACTATGTATGAACTGTATGATCCTTCTACTGTTATGTTCTTTTTCAGAAACAAGCATATTATGATTGATCTGGGCACTGGGAACAACAATAAGATTAATTGGGCAATGAAGGACAAGCAGGAGTTTATTGACATTATTGAAACTGTCTATCGTGGAGCAAGGAAAGGTCGCGGATTGGTCATTGCGCCGAAAGATTATTCCACTAAGTACCGCTATTAAGCCAAGTTGCTCGCTCTGGCTACTTGTTCTCGTTGAATGCATTAAATAATGGTTGGATTAAACTTTGCTTTTAAATGACTGTTAAAGTTCTTGATATGTTTCTATTTTGGATTGTAATAGTTAAGATAGTTGTGGCAATTCCTTAAAGTCTGTTCAAGGTAGTAACAGCATTGTATGTTTGGAGTTTGGACATTGGCCCTTGATATTTCAATCTTATCATAAGAAAAACTTGGTTTACTATTGTGTTCACTAGGGTATTGTAAACTTTGGGTTCTTGGTTTATGTTTTGTCATTTGATATCACTGATTCATTTGTTAATATCTCACCATGTTGGGATGGATACAAGCGTAAATACATTGAGAACCTTTCAAAATATGCACAATTTCAATATCTGAATATGTTCTGTTTTCATATAGTTTTACGTAGAGACAACCGATATTTTAGTCTGTGGTGAGATTCTGTAGTGTCGCCCTCCAGTCATGACCCTGTTTCCAATACCTCAGAGGCTCAGACAATAGCAGCGGTAGGATCTTTGGATGTCATTTTTCAAGTGTTAGTCTCCCCATTCCATGATGGCAGAAGTGTACTTGTTAAGATATTTTTTTTCCTTTGAAATGAACTTGTTAAGAAGGTAATGGTAATTCCTTTGAGTTTGTGCAAGGTAGGAGTAACGTTACATATCCGCGTACTTGTAATTCCAAGCTTGTCATATGAAAATTTTATATATGCGTACTTGTAATTCCAAGCTTGTCATATGAAAATTTTATATATGCTAGATCATTGCTTTCGCTATTGTATTTTAAACTTTGAGTGGAAAATTATTCTTATACTTGGCATAGGCATCTTCAGTAGTTGGTATTTCATCTTATCAGAAAAAACTATACGGCCTATTAGGGTAGATTCTTTTCCAGTTTGGAAGTCCCCACCGGGAGGTCAGAATTCAGGGAAAAGGAGAGGCTGATTAGAATCGTGAGCACTTTTTGCACAGCGTTGTTCAGTACCTTTACATACTGTCATGAGCATGAAGCGCATATTATTTTTCTTACCCTGTCTTCTGTGTTCTAATGTCATGCATATTTGTTTCCCGCAACAGGAACATAAACATGATTTCTTTTTACTGCAAGCTGCGTATTCCATTTTGATATTGTTTGTGTGAGATATATCAACCGAGTTGAGATTAAGGTTTTATTAATGCAAATTGATATTACCATTCCATGTCTGACAAAAAAACCCATGTGAAAGACAGATTTGTGTACTCCTTTTGCTATAACAAAATACAGGGGAGACTCCAATGAACATGGTAATATTTGTCCCAAAAATCCTAGCGTGTACAAGCTAGGAACATGTCAAAAGTCCAGACCTCGGAAATTAATGGAAAACCTACCACAATGCCTAAGCTGGCATAATAATATAATCTTAAACCGGAAATATTGCATCAAGAATGCAGAAGTATGTAGCTTGTTATTATACTCTGAAACCGTATTTCTAGCCCACCACACAAGTACTTTTCTTGTGCTTCAAACGAATAAGATATAAGAAAGAGGTAGTAGCGAAATGATTTACACCAAACCCCTCTGTTTGAAGACCTCGAGCATTGCTGTTCCAATCTTTGCAGGAGACTCAACCACGGTCACACCAGCTTCTCTAAGGGTCTTGATTTTGTCTTGTGCTGTACCCTTTCCTCCTGATACAATTGCTGCAGATTCAAGAAGGAAACAAGTTGGGTTGGTAATCGAACAAATAAGTTACTAGCATCAAACCAAAAATATATGCGACACAAAATAACAAATGTCTAATTGACTGAATGGACATTACAATTTTAAACACATAATCTAAACTGAAAAGTAAACTATTGGATTGTAATCGGAACTATTCATATATACCTGATTTCTGACTTTCATAATAACTTACTTCAGCAGTAACAGATACTGTATATTACCAAAAGCCTGAGACAAACTATTGAGTTGAGACCAGAGTTGCACGGTTCGCGGGTCGACCCATGGATCCGCGAACCAGTTCGTGCGTACCGGAACACGGTACGAAGACGACCCAGTTCGCTCTGGAGCGCGGTCAAGTTCGTAACTCCGGCGAACTCTACCAGATCTGTTTTAACGATTGAAAAGAAATAAAAAACAAAGAAAAACTGCTATTTATGTGTATATGTGGGTGTATATATGTGTCTATATATATACAAACACAGAAATAAAGAAGAAGAAGAAGAAGAAGAAGAAGCTGGGAATCCGTCACCGGAGGAATTTCAAGATCGCCGGAGGAACTTCGTGGGTTTCATATTAAGAGAGAACATGTCAAAATTGAAAGAAAGGATGAAGAATGGAAGAGAACACATGTTTGATCTAATTTGGAATGGAAATCGTAAGAAAAGACAGAAGAATATGCAGAAAAATGGAGGAGAAGATGAACTGATGAAGCCTCGGGACCCTCGTCTATTTAGCTCATCACATGCCTCAATATTCTCAACCAATCAGTTGTAAAATATTTTATTATTCTATGTTTAATATGTAATTCTATTCAATCTGTTGCAATATAGCTGTAAGGTTTAATAAAACTTTCTCATTTTTTGTTATTGTATTATTTTTATTAATCATTTTTTTATGAGTATTATTTTCATTGTAAACAATTGCATTATTATAAATAAACTGACTTCTATTTTAAATGTGAGGCATAAAATTTTATTATATTTATTTTGTAAAAAAAGAGAATTTTATTATATTAAAAAATTAATCTCAATGTGAACTCCCTGATTCATATTTATGTATTATATTTGATTAAAAAAATTATTTTAAAAGGGATCCTTGTATCGACCCGCGATTCCGATTCATTTTTCGTCGTACCCGATTCATAAAAACTTGTGTTCCGCGTACGCGTACCCGTACCCGTACCACGTACCCGAGCGATCCACGAACCGTGCAACACTGGTTGAGACTGATGCTAGATCCCATATACAATACTTTTTATATAATCAACAAATGCTTATGGTTATATATTCATAGAGTAGTTCCCATATAACATAATCAACCGAAACTAGATAGACATCCAGGTGAAACTCTCAATATGAGATGAAGACTGGGTTCTGGGTACCTCAGGTCTGGCTATATGGCAATACGACAATGGATAGCACTCTTTTCAAAGATGCAATCAAATCGATCAGTACTATTTAAAGGTGTTTAAACATAGATAAATGACGCATAGCAGATTCTTGCTAGCATGTAAATTGCACATTCAAACAATGAAAGCGAGAAACTAGTATACTTAACATATCACTGACAACCCTCATAAAATGCACTTTGGACCATATCAAGAGAGTATTACGCATGCAACAACCATATCCATGTTTATTTATAATTTCTTTTTTATAAACCAATCCGCATGAGATATAAACAATAGTCTGTAAGTTTAAAGATTTCACAGCACATTAATACCTCCAGCATGACCCATCCGTCGCCCAGGGGGAGCAGTGAGACCAGCAATGAAGGCAACAATAGGCTTTTCAGTCCCACTTTCCTGTATCATGTTATTAAATATTATATACATATACTTTGTTAGACGCACTCTACTAACAATACATAAAAAAATTATATGATTTCTAGAAAATCATGTGTTGAATGTAACAAGAATCTAAGATATCAGTAGTATAGATCAACATACTACCACTTTAGATATAATAAGCTTAGACGTACTCATTGAACCAAGCCAAATCACTAGAACACTAATTTAGTTTCCAAAAAAGAATCCCCAGGTGACTACCAAATTTAAAATTACTTTAGATACACAAATATAAGCACTATAGGAGGCCGAAAATCTACCTGCATCAACAAACCATATGTGCTGGATAAAAAAATAATGTAAAAATTCATCAAATGCAATTCATTGACAGGTGAATGGCTTGTATTTCTATCCAATAGTCATGAACAGATAACATCTTGATGGGGAAAGTCGATGTCTTCTCCCTTTCTTCTTTGTTCTCATTTCTATTCCTTATTGCAACCTAAGTTAATTTCATGTGGTCTTTCAGTTGGTCTAAACATCCATATTTCTGACCAAGGATCAAACAGGAAAATGCCGTGTCCAACTGTCTGTCCCGTATGGGTTAGTGACCTCATTACTAAAATAAAAAAAAACTTGTAGCTTAGCTGTTGGTAAGTGACACAGTTCTGAAAAAAAAGAGCCTCGCTCAAGGAAAACCAACCTAATCTCTCATCAGCTCGATCCACCATAAGAATTAATATATATATATATATATATATGCACGGGCGCTAAATTCAGTCCATCCAAATGAGTGAATTTGAACATAAAATTGGCAGAGAACAAGGGTCCACATTTTCTAGCAATAGATATTTAACCTCTGAGCTTGCAGATGGATAAATTTCTTGTCTGCTGTGATTAACATATTTCGTCTCATATTTTCCATAAATTAAAGTTTAAAAATAAGAATTTAGCACATCATGTTACAAAGATCAACATATTCCTCTGTTCCTCACCTTTATGAGGGCAGCAGCATCCTCCTCCGCTGTACCACCTATCTCACCAATAAGAACAATACCTGTCATGCAAATGGAGCATGCTTAGAGAACGAGAACCAATGGAAACATTTACCTTCCTATAAAGTATGAATGTATACAAAAGTGCACATATACACGTGAATACGTGATTTATTTATTTAGCCGAGCTTGGTGTTTAACTGCATTCCTAAACCAGGGTGTATGCCAATGGAAAACTGATCCAGATAAGAACCAACAACTAATCCAACAATACTACAGTTCAGTATAAAAGATCTCAGAAGCAAAAGTCTCACAATTCATGCATTGTAAACAATCTTTACTATGTGCAAGCTATAAAGAAGTGCAGACACAGTAACATACAAATATTCTGATGAACCATCAATTCTTAAAAAATTTAATATGATGATAACTGTTCTATAACCTTGAAACATTGAGGGCTAGAATCTCAATTTAAAATGGGATGGTAAAAACGGAAAACATTAACAGTGTAACCTAGGAGAATGCAATACAAAATCAATCTGTTCCAGGAAAAATCACCTTCTGTCTGCGGATCAGCAATAAACTTCTTCATGCAATCAACAAAGTTTGTCCCATTGAAAGGATCCCCTCCAATACCTACACAGGTTGACTGTCCTAGGCCAACAGCGGTTGTTTGGTAAACCTATTATGATTGTTACAATAACCTTTCTTAGACAAATGGTATGGTAAGAATTTTAACAATGAAGAGAGACATATAACTAGTGCAAGATTATTATCATAATGTAGATGCCATCTCCTGAACCCGTTGCCTAATCAAATCTGACATCCATTACATAGATAAATGTAAATGATGCAAGACCCGAACAAAGAAGAATGTAAATGATGCAAGACCTGAACAAAGAAGAAAATTACAAAACATACATAAGCTGTATTTTAACCATAAGTAAATAAGAAACACTTTACAAAGAATATTTTCCAATACTTGAAATCACTAATAAATCAGCAGTAAATGAAGTCCTGTATGTGCTAAATACAATTGAAACAGATATTACTGCTGTTCTTATTTAACTTAGCCAGAGGTACTTTATTTGGCTAAAGGGCTTTCCAGCTAGTACTTATCTTAGAACGCCTATAGGTCACAATCAAACAATCTTCATGGATTAACATATAATAATAGAGATATTTTCTAACCGCTTCATAAGTCAACGTGCCAGATCGAGAAACAATTCCAATCCTCCCTGCTTTGTGAATGTATCCAGGCATAATGCCAATTTTGCATTCTCCTGGCTTGATGATACCAGGACAGTTGGGGCCAATTAATCGGGTTTTCGATTGCTGTAGAAGAGCAGCCTTCACTTGAACCTGCAGTATGAAAGTATATAAAACAAATTTGGCCCAACAAAAAAAATTGAAAAATCTCCACTGATTTATATCCAAATATTTCTGCCAAACATAAGAGTATTTAAGAGTAAGTTAAGTATTAACAAAGTATTACTGATACTTATTAACAAAGTATTACTGATACTAGGGCTGCTTACCTTCACAGCACTATGTTACTTCTATCAGTGCCCCCAGTGCTATGTCTGGTTATTACTAATACTAGGGCTGCTTACCTTCTATCAGTGCCCCCAGTGCTATGTCTGGTTATTACTAATACTAGGGCTGCTTACCTTCTCATTAAGCTCACACCCCTATATTCCAATATGTATTTGCTAGTTTTAAAAGGGCTTGCTTCATCATAATAAGTGTGCAGAATGTCAATTAGGCATTAATAATATAAAGGGGAGGTTATCTGGTGCTCATAACAGACATATTGTTGCCATTAGCCTGCTGCTTTTAGTGCTAAGAAACGAATTATTATGTAAATTACTCTGCAAGAATATGTCTACAGTAATAAAATGCGTTCATATATTGAATGAAGGGTAAGGAGGATGTTAATAAATTTCCTTATCCCCGATTGGTGCCATAATGTATTAACTCTCGAAATCAAATTGTTCTAAACTACACATCTCTTGTAAACATAATCTGTACAAACTATACACAAAAAAGAGGCAAAATTAAAAGAAAAAACATTTACCATATCCTGCTGAGGAATTCCTTCAGTGATGCACACAATCAAATCTAACTCAGCCTCCAGTGCTTCCATAATAGCTTTTCTAGCAAAAGCTGGAGGCACATAAATAACCGATGCATTAGCCTTGGTTTCAGCTTTCGCTTCCGCGACTGTGTTGAAAACAGGCAACCCCAAATGCTCCGTCCCTCCCTTTTTCGGGGTAACTCCACCCACCTATACAATAACACGCATAAGAAAAAATTGTCCTAAATTAAGTAAATAACCTAATTATCTTATGAACAGACATAAAACATTTTTAACTCATAAAATCAAAACACGCACTACGAGTATGATCAAGTGTAGAACAAATTAAGCCGAGAAGCGTAAGCATTGCAGCTTGTCCAGTTTTAAAAAGAAACAAACTTTCAGTTACATTCGTGATTAGTTGGATAATTCCGTTACTCAAATTAACGAAAACCTCGAAAAAGTAAAATACCAAGGCTCTCTAAATTATTAAAAAAACACGCAGAAAAAGGTGAAAAAACACGCACACAAAAATGAATTAGACAGATCTAGGTGTAATGAGGTGTAGTGTGTACCATTTTGGTGCCGTACTCGATGGCTTGTTCGGTGTGAAAAGTGCCGTTTTTTCCGGTGATTCCTTGACAGATGACGCGGGTGTTCTTGTCGATAAACACCGCAGGTGGCGGGGGGGCGGTGGCGAAACAACGGCGAGATAGGAAGAGTGAATCGGAAAGCTTGGAAGATAGATTAGCGATGAATGTAGAAGCTTGGCGAGCCATTGGGGAAGTGTTTGTGGTTAGGGTTTTTGTTATTGTTTATTTTATGAGAGGGAAGGGTGATCGATCGATCGATGGGGTTGTGTTTCGATTTAGTGGAATTTTGTCTGAAAATTGTTTCGATTTTGTCCAATTAATTGTTATAAATTACTCTACTTTTTAATACATAAATTTGCAATCTAATATTTATTTTATTAAACTAATACGAAAGAGGATAAATTCAGCCTGGATAAATCCTTTTTTAACCATCATTTTTTTAATAAATTATCAGACTTACAACAATATTTTGATCGGAGATTGAACCGAATCTGTGGCTTACAGTCTCGGATATTCAAGAAGGCCTGCACAAAATTCAGTGACGGTTAAATAATTATAGATCGTGATTCTGGAATCGAATGCAATTTTTCATTGTGATTTTTTTTTAATCTTATGTTTTTGCTAATTCATATTTATAACTAGCAAAATCAGGGAAGATAAAACTAATCATAATGCCTGACTTTCCATTTCCCATCGTGAAACTGGACAGGAGGTAACAGATACACAGCAGCAAAACAACTAGGAGATACATTTATTCAATCATTAACAGTTCATTTCTGAACCCTATAACTGGATTATAATACCATGGCACCTTGAAGACATAGTATTGACTTGATATCCAGTATTTTGATATTTTCTACTCCGATGGGTAAATTATTACATTCCTGCCATTAACTAAATGTATGTGCAAAAGAGGTACATAAATATCAAAACTCAGGTGGGCTCTTTGCTTTATCAAATCGGCTGTCTTGTAAAAGTCTTGAGCTCATCGCAATTTACAACCACGAAGGTAGGATGACTATTATAGGAAAAGTGCCATACAAACTGCCAATTTTGTATTTTTTTTCCCCCAACAAATAATATTTGTAGATTGCTTGAACCTGCAAAAATTAATGATAATATAACAGCTCCAGTTCTATGTCATTAAATAAGGAAACATCAATAGAGAAATCCGCAAGAAGGCACTAATTCACCAAAAATGTTAACCACAAAATAATATATCCATCTACATCAAAAGTTTACAAAATTATCGAGGTGCCCCCACTAAAATTAAATTTTATAAAGAGGTATTCCTAAAAATAATCTGGTGCCCCTCTTAAATTTTTTTCCTGCATCCGCCCCTGATCATAGCCAATATCGAGTAAGTGCTCAAGTCACAGGTCAATCTACTCAATCATTATTCTACTTGCTTACATGCTTTTTACTTCAGTGCAAACAAAATCATGGCCGAGGATGGGGAAGAAGAGAATTTACACAAGATTGATATTAATTGTTTGCTATGAGACGTCTACAATACATACCAGAAATGTCCAATGTAAGAAAATACGTTAATGGTGCATCGCAGACCAACATGACCAGCCATGACGAATAGGCTGAGATTTCTCCGCCGCCTTAAATAGCTGGAATTTGAACTTGAACTTAGCATGTGAACAACCATTTCCTTGATGCACCTCTGATACTGTTTAGAAATCTAGCCCTTCAATAGCGAATTGCAAATACCGAGGATTTCACAAAAAAAAGTTGCAGGCTTTTTAACTGAGGATACACTGTTCTGCTAGACCAACACAGTTCTTGATGAAAAGCTAGTCAAAGTTTGGCCGACTCACTAGTTAGCTGCTTAGCCCCATCGTAACTTCAGTATCAGGTCTTTAACAATGTCGGTAGATCCCAAGAATCATATAGAATATGTTTGTCACGACAACAACATGCATAACTAGAAATGAACAAGGCTGGTGAACATAATTTCAGGTGTTGGGGAGTTAACAATCGAGTAACTTTATCCATACTATTTCAAGTATAAGAATACTAAGCTTCTAAGTCCTGCAAAAGTAAAACTTCGTTCTTTATAAAACCATTTGATCGCGGGAAAAGAAAGATCAAATATAGAAAACTGTTACGAATATGTACTATTATATCCATTTAAATTGGACACGCTGCTAAAATAATATAGTTACTGAAACGCAAGCACTTACATATTCTGCACCATACAGGGAAGCGTCTTTTACAGAATCTGCACTGGATATCATCTGTTCTAACAAGACGCTTAGCATCAAATAGATTTGTTCTGACATGGCGTGAGTTTTGTCATGAGCAATGAATTTATGTAGAATTCCAAGTATCTCCACAAAACTATAACCTGGAGACTTTTTCACCCCTCTTCTCTCCATGGCTTCTCTCATCGCTCTTGCTTCATCCCACCGTTTGATGACTGCATATACATTAGATAAACCAACATATCTACCATCGTGATCTGGCTCCAACTCAATTAGCCATTTTCCCACTATTTCCGCAAGGTCTAGTTTTCTATTGTTAATGCATCCACCAAGTAATGCACCCAACATGGAAGCAGTTGGTTGCATTGGCATTTGACATAAGAACTTGTATGCCTCCCCTACTTGACCTTCCCGTGCCAAAACATCCACCATACAAGCATAATGCTCAGTCTTTGGCTTCAAACCATCTTTATCAAGAAACTCGAAGAAACACCAAGCTTCCTTCACAAGTCCTCCATGAGCACAAGCACTCAGCATACACAAGTATGTGATCTCATCTGGTGTGATCCCTGCAATCTTCATCTCCGTAAACATATCAAACGACTCCTTAACAAACCCATGTGTTGCAAGCCCTCCAATCATCGCATTCCATATCAACACATCAGTGTGTTTACCTAAAACACCACGAAACACAGCCAATGCGTCCTCTATTGCTCCACATTTAGCATACATATCAACAAGTGACGTCCTCAATACTAAATCCAACGGCAACTTATTCTCAGTAATATACCTATTCATCATCCTCCCCTTTTCAAGTGCACCCATATGAGCACAAGCACATAGAACACTCACCATTGTAACCTCATTACCCTTAACCCCCAAAACCTGCATTCGATCAAAAACTATCAAAGGCTCGCCATACTCCCCATCCTTAACATACCCATCAATCAAAGAACTCCACGACACAACATCCCGCTCAGGCATTAACTCAAAAACCTCCCTAGCTGAAACCATATCCCCACATTTAGCATAACCATCCAACATAGAATTCCACGAAACCCGATTCTTATCAACCATTTCATCAAACACCTTCCGCGCACACATCACATTCCCACAAGAACCATACATATGAATCAAAGAATTACCAACAAACTTATCCAACACAAACCCAGTTTTCATAATCCTACAATGTACACCTAAACCAACTCGAAATTCCGATAATCGAGCCAACGCCTTAACAACAAAAGGGTAAAGTCAAGTAATCAGGATCAACCCCATTTCGCAACATATAGACAAAAACAGAAATTCCCTTATTGGGGTTTCTACTATTAGAATAACCCCTGATAATGGTATTATAGTTAAAGATACTAGGAGATGAGAGTTGAAGAAAGAACTTATACGAGTATTCGATATCGCAAGTTGCGGTGAATGAGAGAATTCTTGATGCAAATGGTGGGTACTGAGTGAGTCCAAGTGCAATAATTTGAGCTTGTATTTGCTTAAGCTCCGACAATGATTTGCATTTATCAAAACAGCTTAGTAATGTTTGATTTAGATTGCATAAAACTGAAGTGTTGTTCAACATTATTTATATGTTGGTTCATGTAAAAGAAGTAGATTACTTACTTTCTTTAATAAAAATTACTCGGGAGCTCAAAAATTCACGAACAATATTCATAAGCATGTCTGTTTACAAGTTTAGAGTTTTTTTTCCCATTTATTATAAATCAATTAGTTACTTGTATTACTGAATTAAATGGAAAATATTTTGTGATTGATTCATTTATGATTTATCATTCGAACTGGGTATGAACCGAGTTTTTCTCCAACTCAACACCGAATCGTGTATCAGCTCATTTATAAACTTATTTGTAGAAGTACATGTGACTATTGTAAATCAGAATTCTTTTGAATTATCTTTAAATTTTATTTTCACAAGTTGTAATTATAATTTATGATAATTAACAATTTTATAGAATTCATTATTATATAAAAGAAATAATTATTTTACTATTTGTTATCCATTAGTTATAAATTAAAATAGTTAATTCGTATAACAAATTTAAGATTTAATGTACTTTTGTCGATGGATAATCGGTCCATCAATCGTCATTAATCCATTACTAATTTCATCAAAATTGATGAAATAGCTAACAAATTGTTATAAATTTCATCAATATGTTGATTCAAATGACGAATCAACTTCTTCTTTTTTCATTGGTGTATATCTCTTAACAAATACAAAAATATTGATACTTATATTTTTATATTTTTGACAAATAAATTATAAATTTAATTTAATTTTCATACAATTTTTGATTTTATTATTAACATAGGTGTTCATGTGAGGTGTTGGCCCTATATGTCACAATTTGGGGAGAAAATGCCCTAAATAGCACTCCAAAACGCTACATCGTGTAGAGTTTTGAAAAAAACAAAAGATCTCCTCAAAACGCTACTTTAAGTTGCGTTTTTTAGCCTAGAACCCAAGATAAAGTAGCGTTTTTCCCCAAAAAAAATTAAAAAAAGTGCAAAACGCTACACGAAATAGCGTTTTTCCCAGGAAAAAAAATAAAAAAAAGTGCAAAATGCTACACGAAGTAGCGTTTTCACTCTTTTTCCAGCACGCCACACTATGTAGCGTTTTGGAATGCTATTTAGGGTCATTGTTACGAATTGTGTCATTTAGGACATTTTCTCCCCAAATTTTGACATACATGACCTTTTCTCTTCATGTGCGGTGCAAAATAACCCACATACGAGGTTCTATCAAATTCTCACAAAACGTAACACTTAAACTGCCGTAAAATACTACAGTACAATTTGGTGTTTAAGTATGAACTATGTAAACTTCCTTTTAGGCTTGACTCGTCGGCTAGCTAGTAAGTTGAATTAGGGCTTAATTTTGTTCTTGTATTTAACATGTTTCACTTTTTGTGCAAATTTTGAATGATAAGAATTTTAAAGAAAATTGGTAAGCGGGGATGGAGTATTATTTTTAGGATTTGAATTTTATGTTATGTTGTTTGAAATGGAATAGAGGAGAAAATGAAAATTTTGAATTTTACAAGTCAAGATTAACCGAGCGTGCAACTGAGTTAATAAACACAATA
Source organism: Oenanthe sinensis (assembly GCA_028671895.1). Lineage (NCBI taxonomy): Eukaryota > Viridiplantae > Streptophyta > Magnoliopsida > Apiales > Apiaceae > Oenanthe > Oenanthe sinensis. Next base: position 30,407,224 of record CM053813.1, read on the forward strand.
TATTCTGTTATAAGGCAACACAGCCTAGAAAAAAAATGAAAAATACATGCTTGGTTACTGCTTGCAGCCTGTAAAGTTGCAGAAACTATAAGATCAACGCTGTTACAGCATCATCAGCTGTTTATTTAACGTATTAAGTTACATTATACTGATTCATACAAATACATATGATATACAAAAGATGGACGACACATATAGCCTTCTTATTTATTAAGAGCAGTAGAAAAGATCACAAGAGTATCGGATTTATGTTGGTAATGGTCTAGTGTATAATTATGCAATAAGCTTGCGAGCAGTGTGGCACCAACGATCATAAGATAACTGGAGATTAGGCCAGTCCGAGGTGGAAATAAGGAAGTCTTGAAGCCAATTGGTGAGGATGATCTGCTGATCAGCTACAGGCATACTGGAGATCAACTGGTCCATTATTTTCTCCGTTTCTGCTTTCTCGTAACCTGTCAGTATAGGATATGCTATCCCATTTTCTGCATAACAGAACATTGGTACCCATATTGCTAGCAATCTGAACTTCACTTCTCTTGCTACATCTATGTTGCACCTAATGATTTCTCCAAATAATATAGCTGCACATACATTTTTATAGAAACTTGATAATAAACTAACCATTAAGCTTAAAAATAACTCAAGTACTGCATAAATTTAATGACGTGTGGTCAAAAATATGACTATGAAAGATGGCTTGATGAGATCTGCATCTTTATCGTTTTTAAGAAGGCCCGTGCAATTTATTTTTAGTCTCAGGCATGTATGAATTAAGTGACAGATGATAGTATGATGCACATTTTAGGCATGTGGATTACATATATCATAGGCCTTGTTTCTGAGCCAGGTATTTTGAGCAATGTGATATTTTTGCCACACTCTTTGGAGAATTAAAAATTCAAAGTACCTGAGATTTTAACTATGAAGCCTTGAACCCTAGGATTAGCCGTAAGTGCAACTGAAGCCAAAGCCGAGGCTAAGCTCCACTGAACCAAAGCTTCATCCACGATGCCACATAGCCTCATCTTATTAGTTAGCCAAAGAAGCTCTTGAGCATACTTCTCTGCCACTACGTGACCTTCACATACGCCACCGATCAAAGCCACTTGCTTCGTGCTTGAGCCACCACTACCCAAGAAAGGAAAGACGGTGCGCATGCTTTTAATTATGTGTGCGCCAAGCGGAAATACTGAAGCAACTAGCCGTGTAGTCCACCAACTGTTGTCTTCAGCCTGGCTGCACCCCTGGATCGAGCCATGTAAGAGGTTTGTTGTGCGGGCGAATGCTGAAGTGAGAGCCACACGGTTGAGCTGCATGAGCTCCACGTGGCCGTCCCTGATGTTCTCATCAACAATTTTATCAGCCAGGGTCAGGGCAAACTGGTACTTCCTTGACGTTGCTGGCAAGTTGTTTAGTAGGGAAAGTATCTGACAATTTAATGACAAGAGAACAAAATACTTTCTATAATTAGATAGTTTGTAGAAATTTCAGTCTTCAATTTCTGCATGTTTGTTTTCTTGACAGATGTTCATTGACATCAGATATTAACATGTCGTTTTGATTTTGTTCTCAGTTATGTGACTGACAATTTAAGAATATACACATACACCTTATTGCAATCCATATCTATCTCTTTACTTGAGCCTCTTGGATATTCTTTTTCATTTTTGTATAGCAAGAGCTCGAATTTATTTATATCCATATCTTCACTAATATATAAAAGAGTTCAAATTTTCCGTTATATAACATAGGAGCCTTGTGTGTCAGGTGGATACCCTTCACTATTGGCAACAAAAGGTCGCATATTTGAGTATCAACAAAGATAAATGTGCGTGAATATTTATAATTTCTTTAATTGATATGGGTCAGTACATAAGTTCTTTGAGAAAATATGATCCTCTTGATTTAGTAACTTTGTTTCAATCATATATTTTGTTTAGCCAAAAAGATAGGGACAGAAAAATGAAATAACAGAATTCCACAACCATAATAATCAAACAATCAAGCTAGAGAAATTACAAGCAGATAATTCATAAATATATCTTATTGTTTTTATATTAAAGGGCTTACTTGTGACAGAGCACCGCCAAGTGCTTGCACTGGATCTGCATCATAGCCATCATACAGAACCATATCCATAGAAGGGACTGATGAAGGAAAAGAAATGAAAGAGGATGAAAGTGGTGCCATGCCAAAGCGTCCCTCAAGGAGATAAGGCCTAGAAGTGGCAGGAGGGCCAAGGGAGAAAGGGAAATAGTCCATCACAGGCCTAAGAACCCCAGCGGCCATCCAAGTTATAAGCATGTACATGTACTTGATGTATGCCATAGCTCTCCACCTCTCGGTTTTAGTATTCTGTACCACAGTTATGAGCGACCTCACTGTGGTGTTCATGGTGTACATAAACATGGTGGTAACAAAATTTTTTGGTTTAGTGGTGTGGCCATATCTAAGAGCTAGTTGTGAAGGCATGGTTTTACAAGGTATTGACATATGATATTGAGACCTTAAAGTTATATATAGATACCTCAAGAGGAAATAAAAATTGTTTCAAGGGTAAAAGTGGACCAAGAATATGTCGAAGTACGCCATCTTTGCAATTTATGTTTCTAGAATCTAGATCATGTGTTCTTAAAGAAGCAACTGGTGAAACGTTAATTATAACAGAAAAGTTTAAAAGTAGAGAAATGAGCCACCGCCTAAGGAAAGAATGATGTCGGTAACTGCTTTAAACTCGTCAGCTTGCATGTGATCAGGGAATGTAAGCAGTCCTTATCCCTTCTCCCCTGCTTCAGAAACAGAGTGGTTTCTTTGTAGGCGTATAGCAGCTTGCATATGATTGTATTATTTTTGACAAAGGAAAATCGACAATTGTGGGCTGTGACAAAGGATGACATGGTATAATTGTATCAATAATCAGAAAGATGCCATAAATTAATGATAATTATCAGATGGAAGATGATACATTGGATTTCTTAAATCCACTGACTTTTGCTGCATAATTGATTTTGCAGGGGGGCAACTAAGAAGCTAGACTTTACCAGAAATGCAGAGAAAATTAAGACTTCTCAAGCAAAATTTAAAAAAATTATCTTGAATGAGGATCCAGAAAATGAATCTAGTGAGAATGAATTGAATGAATTTAAAAAAATCGCAAAATAAACATGAAATGAGCACACCAAAAGGATTGAATAGACTGTAACGCTTAATGGAGGAATGAACAATCTTAATTATAGCATGATAGGATTGGGACTGATTTGTCCACTAGATATCTATTGCAACACGATCAAGGAACAGATCTGTACGTATTACTGTATGTTGCTCAGATTCAAAATTGCTTCTATAGCAGCAAAAATTAAACACAATTTGAAAAAAAAAATACAAACTACAAATGGTTTATTGTTAAACCTATTACAAATGATTTTCTATTTACATCCTGATCTACCAGAAATCCTTGCAAGAACAGACACCATCTTTAAAGTTGTGAAAGCGGTTTCTATCCCTCACAATAATTTCTCGGCCATAATGTCTAGAAATTAGTTTTGTAACATCGTGACAATCTCTGCATACTCTGAGATTCTTGACAATTCTGATGGCTTCATGTGAATCAAGGTGTAGAAATCCGTATGCAATGGCCAGCCTTTCACTATGAACAGATAAAGCATTCTCTTTTTCTTCCTCTTGTATATCCAGTAAAACTTGATCTGTATCCGGTGCATATCCATCTGTAATCTGCAGCTGTGTTGATATCTCAGCCCACTTCTCATAAATTTGTTTCGATTCTGGGTGAGACCAATCTCCTGCAACAAACCTGTGCACAGTTCCCTTCAACTCTATTACACTCACTCCTGGCACCTTCTTAATGCCTTTGGATTTCATAAGATTTCTCAGTTTCTTTACATCATCCCAACGTTTTGCAGCAGCGTATATATTTGAGAGGATTACATAGCTGAAAAGAGAAAACATAGATTTTAATATTACAGATAGCGGAAAATGGAATTTACTGATATGATGCAAAGTAATAGTCCAAGTATGCCTTCAATATTATCTGAGTTGGATCTTTCTCGGTTAACTATATGAACTTAAAGTTTCAAGTTTATTCACTAAATTAATTTCTTTAACTTGTTTCAAGTGCATATGGAAGATATACATACCGGCCACTATGCTCTGGCTGAAGATCGATGAGGTGCTTTCCAACTTGTTGGCCCATTTCAGCATTTCCATAAATCCTGCATCCGCCAAGCAATGCTCCCCATGCACAAGCATTAGGCTCCATAGGCATAATCTTAATAATATCCAAGGCATCTAGCACTTGTCCAGTCCGTGCAAGGAGATCAATAACAGATCCATAATGTTCAACCTTTGGTTCGATACCATAAACATTGCTCATACAAGCCAATAGCTTTCGGCCTTCCTCTACCATTCCAGCATGGCGGAAAGCACTGAGCATTGCAACAAATGTTATATCATCTGGTGCCACACCATCTTCTACCATTTCCGTGAAGAGTTGTTGAGCCTCTTTAACATGGCCGTGCATAGCCATGCCAGTTATAATGGCATTCCAAGCAAGAATATCTTTGGATTTCATTGAATAAAAGACTTTCGAAGCATTAGCAATGCTACCACACTTAGCATACATGTCCACCAATGCAGTACCAACAACGCAGTTGATCTCAATCCTGTTTTCACTGATACACAAATGAAATCGCAAACCTTGATCCAGAGCACCTAAATGACCACAGGCCGATTAAAGGCTAACCATGGTAGCTTCCGTCGGTCTTATTCCCGCCCTCTTCATGTCATCAAATAAAGCAAGAGCTTCATTCGACTTGCCCGTCTGTGCATAACAAGCTAACATAGCATTCCAAGATATAACGTCCCTACTTGGCATCTCATGAAACAATTTAAGCGCATCCTCAACTTTCGCACATTTCACATACGCTGACAACATCGTATTCCAAGACACAACATTCCTAACAGGCATACCATCAAACAGCCTCTTTGCTTCATCAATTTCACCAATAATTCCATACCCATTAATCATAGTATTCCAAGAAATCACATCCTTACACAACATTCTTTCAAAAACCTCCCTTGCAACCACCATATCACCAAATTTCACATACCCATCAATCATACAATTCCAACAAACAGTATCTTGACCAGAACACACATCAAACATCTTCTTTGCATCAACCAAAGCTTCCCTAGTCACATACAAATGAATCAATGTACTTTGTATATAAGAATCACACTCTAACCCCAATTTCACAACATGGGTATGAACCAAAACACCACACTTAGTCACTGATGACTCACAACAAGCTTTAATCACAAAAGGGAAAGTAAAATTATCCGGTTGCAACCCATTTTCAAGAATCTTTTGGTACAACAAAACAGCTTCAAGAGGCTCTTTACTTAATGACAACCCTCTAATAACTATATTGTAAAATGATATACTTGGGTTCTTTTGCTCATTGAATATATTTTTAGCATAAGTTAAGCTTCCATGAGGTGAAATTGCACAGAAAGTTAGTAATTTTGAGAGTGCCATACAAGTCTGATGAGGAAAATATATCATCTGTAATTATTTTGGCATGAATTTGCTTGACAGCTTTTATGTTTTTGCAGTTGCTGATCAAAGCCAAAATATGGGATTTCATTGATGACAGGGTGTGATACAGGGGTTATTGAATAATGAGCAATTTCAAAGATTCATCCTTTTAAATGTGCCTGCCGGGTGTCCTGTGTAACGACAAGTTTTTATTTGTTGTCAAATTCAAACTTGAGTTTACTATTTTAAATTAATTTAAACTCGATAATTTTATTGAATATATTTTTTTATTTTAAAGACGAGTTAAACTTAATTGAGTTGACTATAATTTTTGCACAAATCTTCTTGAGTTGAGTTTGATCTTTGTTCGAGGCCCTACTTCTCCAATGAAAATTTCAATTTTGAAGTTCCACATTCATTGTCAACGATATCTATAATATTGATACACAAGTAACTGGTGAAGAGATGTAATGGTGATTCAAAAAAACATATTTGCATTGCATAAATATCGGAACAATATACAAGTCCTCTAGTAATGCAATTTTACATGGATATTTATTGCTGATACAAAGATAAGGCCTTATTTTACAGTGTAAGAATAACTTGATGAATAAAATATACTTTACCAGCTTCCATTTGTTACAATATTAACAAAACTAGGGTACTGATACAGACTCCAGGAATGAATCAAGATACTCCTTTATCTTTGCTTTTGTAATTGCACCTTCCCTCCTGCTCTCGGGTATTTCTTTCCCGTTTTTAAATAGGATCAAAGCCGGAAGTCCATAAACTTTGTACTCTCCAATTAGCTGAGGGTTTGAGTCATGATCAATCTTTACTACTGATAGCCGTTCTTCATATTCCTGATAATAACAAAGAACATCAGATTTGTACAGAGGTAGTGATGCATACTAGTATACCACAAGCAACTGAAAGAAACATATAGCAGAATACAAGAAACTTGCAAGGGGTTGACTTAACAGTAATAATTCTCTTTGGATCCATAGATTTCTTCGGCTTACAGAGCTAACAGATTCTGCCGTAAGGCTTAAAAAGAGTAGGTTAGCAGAGGTTAAACCAAGTTGTACCCAGCTAGCTAGATATAAAAGACGGCTTCTCTCTATTCTATATACTTGCTCTCATATACTTAGGAAGTAGTAATTTTACTATCCAATCCAATTGACTGATGAGAAAACATGCCTAACCTTACCAATATCAGCAGAATTAGAAAGACTGGAAGGCCAAAGTCGATAATCTGGGAACTTCGCATTTACTTGATAAGTTTAATTATCATATGTACTTTCATATTCAAAGTGAACATTACTTCAAAAATAAAAAATAAACTGCTTCACAATCTATAACTAGACTTATTACATATGCATTTTACTTTTAATACTGTAAAGATGAGGATCACGCAACAGTGATATCACCAAAACATCAAAATTCAAACCTAATAAAATACAAGCAATAAAATTTAGCATTACAATTCCCTTTAAGAAAGTTCAAGTGGGAATGTTCCTTTAAAACTATAATATTGAAATGAAAGTAGACTTAATTTCTCAGTAACTAATCTAGCCAATAATGAATTTGAGTGTAGCAAATTTTGAGAAGTTTCTGACAAGATAACCTGTTTAGATATGCCCTAAATACTTGTAACAGTCAATTATATTGCATAAGTGCAGTAGACATATATTGATAGCAAGTCCTCTCTATCATGAGAATGGGGGACAGGAAGGAACCAGAGGCAATTTCATTCCTTCCGCTTTTGCTAAATGTAATCTCATTCCCTGTAAAAATATCATCTCCGGAAGTGATAGCAGTGGACTAGCAGCAATAAACCAAGGCCTCAGCTTGTTTATATAGCTCGCTACTGAATTTTTATGTATAAAATGATGGTTGCACTTATAGCCTTTTGTGACTGTAGATCACACTAACACTTTTCGTTCACATTTCACCAAATTAATCTTAAGCATGGCACTGAATTGTTCAAAGAGAGAAACTATATAATATTACGGTATTACCTAATGACTGAAGAAACTCTCTAGCAAGCTAAACAAATATGAGTTCAATGGTGGAATCTCATAATAAAATAGGTTTTAACAACATTATCATATATTATGTCATGGTAAACTATACACTAATCACTATCATCCATCGACAGATTACATTGTGAAATTACAATTTGGGCCATTCATCTTCAATTGTCTGTCTTCTTTCCAATCATTTTGCCAATTCTATTGAAAAATAATACCATTAGAAAAAATCAAAACCTATTATGAATATCTCACTATATAGTATAATATAGAATTATAACTATCTGCTTGTTAGCTTGTAACAGTTAACACATAAAAGTATTCCATAAAGTGCACTTGTAACACCAAACTAATTTAATGGCCATATACGGATATATAATACTTTTATCCCAAACTAAACTCGAGCTTTAAACTAATTGTTATACGAAATTAACAAACATGTCTAGCCTAAAAAAACAATATAATAAAATCAAAGATTTTTACTGTTAAACCATTATAAATTAGTTTTCACCAATACATCAAGCACTTAACATAAAATATTTTCCAGAAATTTCAATTGGAATATATATTAAAGACTTCCTTTAATTTTATGTATCATCTTCATTTAATCAGCATTTTTTTGTTAATTTATTTAATCAACATTTTATTTGCTAATTCATTTAATCACCATTTTTTTCACTTGAACCACCAAATCAAATTTCACACAGATTGCACATCTCTATTCGCAACTAATAATGTGTGATTTAACGGATATATATATATATATATATTTTAGTTAAATAACTATATGTAATCTTATCATATTATAAAATAAGTTGGCAATTTTTTGTATAACATAACTCAGCCCAAATAATTTTGATCACTAGTCATGGATCTTAGATGGTTTAGACTTATGAAATTGTACATGTGTTTGACTTATAAAATTGATGTACAATGTTGTTTCAAAAAGCAAACAAGAAGCGAACAAATAAGTAACAAACTTCTTAAGTAAAAAAAATTCCGAATTGTACAAAGTAAAGAAATTGTAGAGTTTTGATCAATCAAATCCTTCAACAAACAATACAAGGTAACTTAACCTTTTGATTCCATTGTTCCACTTAACTTTTAAATTCAACTTGAATTAATTCAATTAAATTCATAGCAACACAGAATTACGTATTCACCATCAGTCTATCACAGTATTCAAATGATCAATTAAGAAAATAATAGTATATGCAAGCATCTCATTCAATTAAAGTGACTAGGGTAGAGATTAAACCTTAGAAGCCCATTCAATGACCGGAGAAATCAAACGGCAAGGACCACACCAACTAGCAACAAACTCAACAAGAACCGGACGATCAGATTTCAATACAACATCAGAAAACTCAGCCTCGCCAATCTCCGTAACGCCACCACAAGTAATCGACAATCTAACACTGCTCCGAGTACCTAAATTCAAAAAGCTTTTGTTGCTGCTTTGTTGACGGCGGAATAGAAGCTTCTTCATTGAAGTCCTCGACGGCGGCGGAGATAAAAATGAAGCGGCGCCGGTGCCGGAAAATTTAGCTGGACGGATAAAGAAACTGGAGAGGAGATTTGAAGTAGAAGCCATTGTTGTAGCAGTCTCCATTATCGGAGAAGAGAAATAAATAGTGGAATGTTTGAGTTAGTTATTTTGTGGGGAACAGAGGAGATTATAGTTGTGTGGTGGTGTATAGTTATAATTATCCTATGCGGTCACAATACACTACACATGTTATTTCACAACACGGGATGCATATTATAAACATTGCTCCTGAATTTTAAAAATTAAAGAAAATAAACGAAGAAAGAGTAAAATATTTTTATTTCAATTTTGTAATAAAAATTTGAAATAAAAACATTTATAATTTACATTCATTTTAACTTGTTTCCTTTCCTTTTAAAAATTAAAGAACACAAATAAGAGTGAAAGTGAAATTATTTTACATATTTTTTATTTGTTTTCCTCTCTTTTAAAAATTCGGGAGTAAGGTGTTGGATTTTGATATTCTATATTATAATTGTTTTTTTATTTAGAAAACTATGTTGTAATTGTTACTTTTTTTTTGCTTTTTAAATTCATGTTAATTGTATTAATAAAGTGTTGAGACTCGGGAGGTAAATGATTCGAACCGAGTTACGTTGTTTATGTTCAATTCATTTAAAAAAATTAAACTTGAATTCGAACTCTTATTAAATCAAATATTTTGTTTAAGTTTAACTCGTTAATATTCACGAACATGTTCATGAATCACTCACAAATATGTGTTCGCGAACAATTATCGAATATAACTCATGAGCTGCTACTCACGAACTTGTATTCATAAAAAATTTAATTTATAGACTCATTTTCACGAAAAATTTACATATATATTTAAAGAGTTTGATACCAAACAAAATAGATAAATTTAAATTCTAATACCAAAATAATGAATTAACAAAAATTTCTCACATTTTCGGTTCAAAGTCCAGGTTCAAAAAAGTACAAACTTGATAATTAATAATTTATATAAAAAAAATTAATCTAAGATTTAAGGGAGCAAGTAACTTGTTTAAGAATTACTTCTCGTAAAAAAATCTAATATCATTTTGAAATCAACATGTTGACTTCATCTTACGTGAAAATTTTTAACAGAACTTGCTAGTATTTACAATAAAATGTATAAATTTAATAAAATCAAATAAAAATGAGTAGAAAAATTAGTGAATTAATTTATAAATAAATATATATATATATATATATATATATATAATTATTTACTATTTATCGTAAATGTTTATAAATATGTGTTCACGAATTTATTTCGAACATGTTCACGGGTTACGTTTACGAACATTATAATTAAACTTGTTCGTGAACTTTCGAGCCGAATTATATTATGTTCAAGTTCGACTTATTTATGAAACGAACTTAAAAATTGTGTACATATTCATCACATTTACGAATCGAATTATTAAACTTTTTTCGAGCCGAATTTCAAACTATTTATGAGTGTAATGGCTCATTTACGGTCCTAGTTGAGACAATATTTGTTTTCCGAAATAATAATCTATCAATCTTAAATTCATTGATTATAATATGTTTTTTTAAAATTTATCTCAAATTTATTTTTAAAATCTCTAGAGTCGGTTTACGGTCATAAAATTAGGGTTGATTATATATAATTTTGGGTGGCTTTATATAGTCAAATCAAATTAGATTTTTTTTTTTGAAAAGGGGAATCAATTCAATAATTATTAGAAATCTACATGTAATTTGATGATAACTTTAATCTTAAAATCATAAAAATTTTAATTAATATAACTGATCAATTGATATGAAAATTATAAATATCAATTGATCAGGAAACCATTTATCAGTTGAAATATTTATGTGAATCAACTGATAATATGGATTGTAGCATAGGTGTATTTAGTCTTTTTCAATCGATAAGGTGTAAGTCAATTGATATATTTCTCATCAATTGATGTTAGAGTCGATTGATATAGATCATCAACTGATGTGTAACTTAGATTGTCTAATTGTAATTATTCGAAGACAGGAAATTATACAAGTGAAGGGTGATCAGTTAATATTGAAGCATCGATGGATAGAAGATCAATTGAAGAAGCCAAGTCAAGCATTGAAGACCATCAACTGATATGAAGACCCATCGATTGATAACATTTATCAATCGATAAGTCATCATTTATCAATCGATGGATATGAAGATCAATCGAAGAAAAATATCATTTTATGGATAAAAGGAAGGATCAATTGATATGTTTGACAGTAAATTATTAATTGATTGAGACATCACAAGTTGATAAGTTGACAAGCAAAAGCACACCTATGCAAAACAGTCTATGATGACTGTGAAGACTCAAACAGAAATTGTCTTTCCAAAGACTGAAAACTTTTCCCAAATTGAAAAAAGGCAAAAGGAAAGATAGATCAGAATCAATATTAGTTTAGATTAATTGTTTTATACTCTTTCTAGGTATTGTAAACACACTTGTGGTATATAAAAAAGTGTGGTAGCATTGTTAGAAAAAATACAGACAATATTTCTTGAATCAACTGTTCAGTCTTAGATCACTTTGTAAGAACAGTTGATTTATTTTCTAACCTTGTAAAAACGAAGCTAGGTTTCATTAACCTAGAAAAATTGAGCAAATATACACTGATGGAAAAACCAATCCATCAGTAATTTTAAAACATCTTTGTTCAATTTAATTTTCAGTTTCACTTGTTCATATATATATATATATATATATATATATATATATATATATATATATATATATATTCTCATAAACACTCAAACCTTAAGAACAAACATTAAAACAAAAAAGTTACTGTGATTTGTATTAACCCCCCCTCCCCCCTCTCTACAAATCATATTGATATTGTTATGGGAAATAACAATAATGAAAATTCATACGACATCTACAAATACAATTAAAATTGAAATTGAAAAAATACTTAAACATATCGATGTTGAATCCTTCTTTCCTATAGAGGTAATCAAGCGATATTTTGAAGATGTTATGATTATCTTGTGACCCAACTGTTTTGATCAATCGACCATATATGCGATCTCATAAAAACTTTTATCACATAATCAAAACCATTAAAATTCTACTTATCTATAATCCCGGACATGAAAAATACCAAAACAAATCAAACTCTCACAAAGGGAGACTAAACAAAACTCAAAGAAATTGGGAGTTTATCGAAAAAAACAAGATTTTAATGGTGGTTGGTACCAATTTTTTTAGCATTTTAACCATATATGGTGGTTGTTATATGTCGTTGAATGATGATTTTGTGTCATTTGGATGACTTTTTTTCATATATTGAGAGTTGTATATATGTATGTATTATGATTTATATTATACACTTATTATTCCATTCTTTTTATAATTTCAGATGTGTTTTTAGTATTTTCTGAATTAGATCGGACAAAAGACGTATTTTGTTGATTAGAGTACGACGGGTTCTATTCTCTAGGTGTTCTCTTATCATACATTAAGACCTTATTTTCTAAATTTTCAGGAATATTTTCATGTCCTTTGGTTAGATGATAAGATTTTTGAATGAAAGAAACTTTTTCTCAGATTATTATATCTTGATACAATTTATCTACTAGTAAGTATATGCAGTAAATTCATATTATATAGATATATACTCACAGTATGAAAGTCCTAAACGAACTATATAACTATTCCTTGAAATCTAGACAAGTGTTGTGTTTCTGCTAGACTCCATAATGATAGGTTGTTTTGTCATAACAGCTTAGAGCTATCGTAAGAGCTTGTTGTTTAATTCCTGCAAAACAGTGTTAGCACAGTACATTGTAACAAGTTACTATACAACATAAACTATGCAACAGGCTATAACAAGCTAACAATTGTTGTTATGTGTGATCATCAAAATTTATGATTTACATAAACAAGTATTTATAAAATTTTACATAAATTTATATATAAAAATATAAGCATTTTATGTATATTTTATAAATATACAAATAAAAATAATATTTAATATTTAATATTTTTTAGTTAAATTGTATTAATAACCAAGGAAAAGATACCAAACAATTTTCCACACTTCCTATTAATTTTAAATACCAAGGAAAAGATACTTCCTATAGCAAATTAATTCCTATATGCAACCAAACAAGCACTAAAAGTAAAACAAACAGAAACGGATCAAATATAATTTTACACTGAATACACAAATCCAAAATGAATAGATGTGAGTTTAATTTAATATTTAAATACACAAAAATACTTAAATACACAAAACTACATAGACCCTTTGACATGAATTTGTTGTAGTAGAATTGGGCCATACGACTACTATACGAGATGGGTCATGTTCAAAAATACCCAATATTTCAAGTTACGCTGAGAAACTTAGTTCAATTTGGCCCATCTTGGTACCCCAATTATTGAGCCTTGCTATAAAATAATGCGATATGATAACGACCTAATGATTAAATAATGTATGTCTCATCACTCCTTGGCTAAAAAATAAATATTTTAACATAAAAAAGATATAGATATGCTCAAGTGTCAAAATAATATATGGATATCCATATCCTTTGCCAAGATTTTCCATTGTTACATCTTTAAATTATTCCAACTTTTGTTTTCAACTGTTGTACTTAGGAAAAAAGTTACTGTAGAAAATAATTATTGTATATACTAATATATATTTTTAGTACATAAAAAATATAATTGTTCACAATTTTTTATTTTTTATCTTAAGTAACATGCAAATATTAAAATTAAATAGGCTTTTATTATAAAAAAAATAATGATATATTAATTATAAAATATGGACCCCACACCCTGAATTTGGCACTAAATCACGAGAATTTACCCACGTGTGTCTATGTAAACCACAGACGTGGTTAATCATGAAAGGGATTAATCATGGGTTCAAGCTAATGATTATACTGTACTAATCTCCTTTTGTCGGATGCGAGAGATGAGATTTATATATGGAAGGATCTTTTTACTTGAAAAACTTTACTGCCTTTTTATTATTATAAAATTAATAATTTATTAATTATATTACGTTATGTATAGACAAATAAATGGTAAATATTGAATTCGATTAGTAATATATTTACAATGCTAAATAGAAACATATATTGAAACATGAAAGTAATTCAAATATTCATAAAATTAGTCGCAACTAAATGTGTTTTATTCTGTCTAATGATTCTATTTGTCCTTAGTTTATCCAACAATTTACGCAAGTAATACAAGATTAGCAACAAAAGATTTAATCAGTGAATGTAAAAACATAAAGGGGTGGAGCCAAATGCTAAATTTGTGTTTGTCATTGATTTCCATTTTGGTTTATTAAGTGCTTCAATGACCTCAAAAGTTGTGACAAAAGCTTTGATCCATTTTTTTATTAGGGGTAACCACATCACACAATTCGAATACTTGATTTTTTTATACTCATACAATTGATGATAAAATTTCATAATGAAGTAATTGAAATATAATTATTTTTCACGTAATTTGATTACTAAAAGTGTTTAGATTAATTTATATACGTACACGGTTACACATATCAATTAATTGTAGATCAATCTAAGTTGATGTGTGTAAAAATACAAATATGACATAAAATATGTAATTATGACTCTTATTCTAGATGATTATATAAAAAAAATTATATTGTTCGGATTACATTATTTAATCAAAAACCCAACAAAGTTTACGAGGTCATCAGAAATCATGAAAAAATGGAGTGAAAATTAATTAGACAAAATTTGTCATGATTTAAATGTGTATATGAATTGTTAGGAAAAATTGTTTGTGTATTTTTTTTATAAAAAAATGTATACAAAATATTCAAAATTCGGAGATCTGATAAATATGTGATGTATTTAATTATAAAAAGTTTAGTAAATGTAATTTATTAAAAAACAATTTCAATACGGAGTATAATAAATAAGACTTTAATATAACATTCCAAACTCAACCACCGCCTCAGTCGCCTTATGTATAGTTTAAAAATCAACAGCCATGCATGCAGATGCAGCTGTATTTTATTGACTTTTCGAATTGAATGTGATACACGACTTTTATTTTCCGCTAATTACACACACGACTTTAATTCTTATAATGTGGCTGTTCGGGGTCCTTAAATTTAAAGTAAGTTACTTATTTTATATATTTTCATATTTTTTTAAAGATAAATATTTATTTTTAAATTTTAAAACCAAATATTATCTTCAAAACAAAAATTAAGTTATTTATTTTCAGAAAAAGTACATACATACCTACTTTTTTCGGAAAATAAGGGATTTTTTCCGGAAAATAAACTTGGCCAAACCGGGCCAATATTGTCAAGATAGTGGATTATAGTATATACTGCACATGTTAATTCGGATAAACGATTCGGTTTCGGATTAGATTGATTTCCGGTTATAGTATATTTATATCCGATTCGGATCGGATTTGATTCGATTCAGATCCAGTTTCGGTTTTGCATAAATTGAATCAGTTTCGGCTCGGATCGATACAATTTCAGTTTAGGTCAAAATTGGATTAAAATTCAGATGAATTTCGGATAAAAATGAATTAAATTCGGTTTGGATTTTTTTTCGGATTTCTTATTTAAAATTAAATTTTATTTGGATTAAAAGTTCAGTTCAATTAATGTTAAATAAATTCAAATTATCATCGAATTTAAAAAAAGATCATTAAGCAAAGTTGTCAAGTAATAGTTTTTTTAATTAAAATTTAATAAAACAATACTAAATTAATTAATTATCTTGATTAAGTAATACATTTCTCTATTTTTGACTTTGGTTAATATAATAAAAAATCACTAAATACTCGTAATATAACAATTTTATAAAAAAATATTGAGGGCCAAATTAAAATATAAATATATTTTAATAAATTTTATATGCACATATATAATATACAATATTTAACTTTTTAAATATGAATTTATATTCACTTTTCTTTATTTTTTAGTAAATTCAAAAAAAATATTATTCTTATTTTTTTTAATATTTTATTTTACGAATACATGTATTATATGTATGAATTAGGTATACGTGTATAATGTATTTGTGATATAACGAGTCATAAGACAATATGTATGAAGAATGTGTAGAGTCTATTTAATTTGAGTCATTTTTTATCTGTATAATTTTTCATTTGGATTTGATTGATTCGGGTCATTATCAGTCTGTTATTTCAGATCATTTTTTATTAAAATTCTGGTTTCGTATCATTTTCGGATCGGATCGAATTGGTTTTCAGATCATTATCGAATTTTATTATTTTGAACAGAAATCAGTTCGGATCGGATTGTTTCGTATTCGGTTACATTTTTGAATTATCAAATTCAGATACAAAATCGAATCTCAGTTCTCTACATTTCAATTCGGTTAATCGGATCCAAACTATTTTCCTAATATGCTAATGTATGTAGCATGTGACTGCGTAAATAAACAAGTTCGAGTGGGGCCGATATAAATCTAATAGATTTGTTAAGAGAGTTATCAAATAAATTATTAAATATATTATAGCATTTTTCAATCTCATAACACTCTTAATAATATTTATTAAAATTTTGTTTAAATTGTTAGCAATTTCTATAATTTTTCTATATTAATTTTATATTTACTTAAATATAAAAATGAGAAGAGAAATATACATTTTTAGTTGATATCTTTAGAGCATCTCCAATACGGGTTGTCAAATTTATGTGACATGACACCCTTGTTTGTCTATCTATTGTAGTTGAGAGGTTGTCAAAAGTTTGCCTACCAAGATTGCCAAAAGTTGAAAATCCCTTGACAACTTTCTAAATTAGCAAAAAATCATCCAAAACATCTAAAATATATATTACTCTACCCACTTTTATATTGAACTAAATATAAAATTAATATAGAAGGATTATATGGTTAACCTTTAAAATTGCTTAACTATTGGAGCAAAATTTTAACAAATGTTGTCAAAAGTAACATGGATGTGAGAGAAAATTAAAAAAAGAATATATTCAATAATTTGTCATATTTTGACAATTTTATCAACAATTTCTATCGGAGATGCTCTCGTAGTCTCAAATAAGATTTTACTTAAATTTATAATGGAAAAAATATATGAATATAACTTTATCGGGATAGATAGAAATACAGTGACAAGTGGCAGTAGGCCGTGCAAATTTTACTGCGCTAAAAACCTAGGGTTGAATTATAAATGGGTACCAAAAAGGTACTGGACCAGCCCAGCTATAGTGAAAGAGAGTGAGAGGAGGAGGGACCAATTTCAACTTCAGACTGGGCCCACACGTCTGACATTCACTACTGAATACAAAGTTGATTGCCGTAGCGCGTTACTACACTGCTCTTCTTTTAAGTTCTGTTTGGCTACTCTTTCGTTTGGGGCGGCAGCTGATTGACATTTTTTTCCCCTAATAATTTACTCGGATACGCTGCACAATTTTAACATTTAAATTCATACGAGTAACATTTAGATTAATAATTTCATCAATAAAATAGAAAACATATTTATTGAAAAAATAAAATAAAAAGTGACATTAGGAGAAAAAAATGCACAGATATGAAGCGTATGCGTATCCAAACAAGTCCTGATATGGTAGAGAGAGAAGGGTGGAGTGTGAGCTGTAGAGAGAGAGTGGAGGCCCACCTCACATGTGTTCCTCCTCCTGTCTCCACCACCACCTGCCGTCAACCTCCACCCCTTTCCTCCTGCCTCCCCTCTTCTTCAGACTTCAATCATTGTAACTTAGTCTAACACACACACACACACACACACACTCTTTTAGAGTAAACATTCTCAAAATCATCCTTTTATTTCCTACTTTTAATTATCTATATGCCCCCATTAAATTATAACTAAAAGCTCAATATAAAAGCCTCAATCTGAAACAGTTTAATTGTTTTCAAATTAAATATAAAATTTGATTAATTCGTTAGTTTATGTATTTTTATTTTTAATTTTAATTGTACTTACTTCAAAAACTTTATGAAGTATCTGAATTATTTAAAAACATCTTTAATGATATTATATATAATGATTGACTAAGATAATACTGTATATAATAATAACTTTTTAAATCATAATGAATAAAAAAATATTTTTTGTTATGTTAATGTAATGATTGATTATAATTTAAATTAATATTTTATTATTATTATTAACAGAGGAATCGGAAAATTCGAGATAGAAAAAGATTGGGAAATTACGTGAATTTTATATGAACAATTATAAAAAACGAGATTAATTAATAAATATAGAGTAAAGGTGGAATTGATGTTGCTAGAATGATATCGGAAAATTATATAAAATTAAAATTAATAAGTGTATAAATATAGGAATATCTTTATGACTATGAAAAATATATTTTTTATTTATACTTTTATTATTTTAGTTTTGAATTTAATATTATCTTAATTAATTTTAAGAGAATGTTCTAAGAATATCTTATATTATAAAATTTTGTAAAAGTTTACCTAAGAATCTCAAACGAAACACTCTTAACACTATAATAATTTATAATGTAATTATATAGTGTAATATATATATATATATATATATTATTTTAATATTATATATTAAAAATAATTTAATATATAATATAATAAGAGCTGAAATTAATTATATAAATAATATAATTATTACATTAAAATAATATAAACATTTGACACTATGTGAATAGTGTATATAAAATATAGTCAAATAAGATTATATACGAAAAAAATGACCCGACGAGATAAGTTTAGGAAACTTTCGCAAGATACTTAAAAAAATAAGTTTTGAATTTTACGTGGCCCCACAAAACTAATTAATGACATTGTGCATGTTTGCCTAATTTGGATTAATTTTTTAATTAAATAACCTTATATCAATACAGTGCCTTGTAGAACTTTCTTAAGTTTAACCTTAGGTCCCCGTTTATATACTCCTTATATCCCATTTTGTATTATATTTATTCTTTTGTGAAACGTTTCAAAAACAATGAACATACTATATTTACTATTTTTTAACAATACTTTTAACTATTACACCTACTATTTCTTCATTTATACTTTTTTTATTAAATAAATAATATCACACCAACTATTTTCTTCCACTATCTCAAATTTATTATTAAATATTGATAGATCCCGCTATTTTACACACTTTTCAATTAAGTTTATGTTAGACAGTATGAGTGTTGCAGAAGGGATGATTGAATGCAACTTGATAATTTATCACTAATCTTGCTAACAACAAGAAGTAATAATATCAAATAACAAATGCAAACAACAGTAAGCGAGTAAATGAAGAAAGGTATTTATTAATTTTTGTTTTGCTGCAACTGACCGGAAGATGTTTCCAGTTTCAATAGATACAATAACAAATAGTTTGCTAGTGTTTCTATACTTGAAAAAAGTTAAGCTCAGTTGTGTTGAGGGAAAGTGTCTGTGAGATATGTGTATTTATACTGAAACACATATCTCACTTACAAGTGAACTTTTCCTTGTTCCCAGGACAAAACTTAAAATAGAAACTTCACTTTTCCTATTCAAATTTGTCTTCATTCCATTTGTAGATAAAGTTACTCTGAGATGATTTGATATCTTTGACTCCTTGAACATACTCTATCTTTTTGTTTGCCTTTTCTCAAGTTGCAGTAGTAGACTTGACAGACTAGATAGAGTTGTCAAGATCAATATTTGAATTTTCACTACCTAGTCTGCTACTTGAAACAGACTGTCAATTTTATCAAAAGGTTACTGTCAATCTTTAGCTTCTCTTTGGTGACAGCATCTGTGACTTCGCATACTTTACTGTCGAGTTTGATAGTCTTCTAAAACATATTGTAGTCCAAAGCTACTGTCAACTATCCCGCCAATATTGCTGTCAACTATCCCGCCAAAGTTATTGTTAGTAAAACTTGCTGTCTTCGATTCTTCAATCTCCGTCAAATTTACTGTCAAGGAAATAGTCGCTGTCAGTAAAACTTGCTGTCTTCGATTCTTCAATATCCGACAAGTTTACTGTCAAGTGAATAGTTGTTGTCGTCTGTTCCAAATGTGCTGTCACTTGAATATGCTATCGTAGGCTTCAGTTTGCAGAATGTTATTGTCAATGATTTAATCAATGCTGTGCATGAACATTTTGTGAACTCTCACTTCATAGATCATTTATTACATTTTTACAAGACAGTAACTATTGATACTTACTATCACCTACTTGGCTTTTTGTACATACTATTATAAGTGACATTTAAACATACTATCATTGACAGTATGTTTTACTTAGTTAATTTCTAATTAATTTA
This sequence comes from Oenanthe sinensis, assembly GCA_028671895.1. Classification (NCBI taxonomy): domain Eukaryota; kingdom Viridiplantae; phylum Streptophyta; class Magnoliopsida; order Apiales; family Apiaceae; genus Oenanthe; species Oenanthe sinensis. Next base: position 30,427,634 of record CM053813.1, read on the forward strand.
AGTATTTTATTAGTCGATTATAGTATTAACATCACAATCCCTAACAATTTACTTTTTTTTATAAATATTTTTTCTTAATCTCCGTAAAAATTTTAATATTTTTTCTTAATCTCCGTAAAAGTCAAATAAGCTCGTACAAAATGAGGCGAAAGAACTATTATTTTATATAATATTTGCTTTTGACATCAGCTTTAGAACAGGGGCCTTGTTATTACTCTATATCCCTGCCTATACAGCTACAGTCTAATTTTTAAATATTATTAATTATTATTTTGATTATAACTAGTGAGTCTATTATTACCCCACAATATATATAAATACAGTCCAATATATCCATCCCCATGTTTCTTCTCTTACAAAACAGTTTGCATTTTGATCTCTTTCCACTTTCCTTTATTTCTCCCTTCGTCATTCCCTATGTCATCTTCACCACCACCAGCACCACTCCCTGACTCCCAAAAACAACTCGTCCCCGCCGCCACCAACGGAACCCTAGCCGTCAAAAAACCTCCGGCGAAAGACCGGCACAGCAAAGTCGACGGCCGCGGCCGTCGTATTCGCATGCCGATTATATGCGCAGCTCGTGTCTTTCAACTCACCCGAGAACTCGGTCACAAGTCAGATGGTCAAACTATTGAGTGGCTTCTCCGGCAAGCTGAGCCGTCCATCATCGCCGCCACCGGAACCGGCACAACTCCGGCGAACTTCTCGACTGTGTCGGTCTCTCTCCGTAATTCGACAACCAACTCTCTCTCGTCTCCGTTAGACCAGAAACAAACAACTCACCAGCATTTGTTTACTCCGACGCCGTTTATTCTCGGGAAGCGTGCACGAGAAGAGGATAATATTAACACTGGGAGTGAAAAGAGTGATGATGTTAATGGGCATAGTGTGGGGCCGGCTGGTGGGTTTTGGGCCTTGCCGGGTAGGCCGGATTTTGGGCAGGTGTGGAGTTTTGCGGCGGGGCCGGATATGGTAGTCCCCACCCCGGTGAGTATGAGTCAGCAGAATAGGTATATGCAAATTCAGCAACAAGCTATTGGGGAAGCTTCAGCTGCTAGGGTTGGGAATTATTTGCCAATTACGCAAGGGCATTTGAATTTGTTGGCGTCGTTGTCGGGGTCTCATCAGCAATCCGGTGGAGGAAGAAGAGAAGAAGAACATCACTGAATCTGGATAAGAATTGAAGTGTTTATATATAGTTCTTTGTGTGTGTGTGTTTGTTGTTTTTGTTATGAACTTGTGTGAAAGTAGTAATATGTTTGGTAATTATTTAGATGTTATGCAATTTGTTTGAGTAACATGTTAGGGTTGTTTTGGTTTATGTTTATTTTGATTTTCACTAGGGTTTTAGTGTTTTTGTTTAGAGTCATGTTTCGGGGGAGAGAGACACATTATGGATTTGTGGGATCGGAAATTGTTTGCAAATGTATCGAGTATATCTCAGTTGAAAGTCAGAAGCAAAGTGTGGGATATAATATGTCTGTAGACCCCCTAATTCTGCTATTCCTAGTTAGTAGGATGTTGATGGTAAAGGTCTAGTTCATCAGCTGGTTAGGGAGGAAAGATGTTTTTGGTGACAATTTTCCATTAGACATATGTTGACTGAATTAGGTGGAAATCAGATTTTTCGAGTGTCATAGTATTTACACATTTGTTGCAAGAATTGGTTATCCACAAATTGTGTCTCGGGCATTTGATTTTTAGCATCGATGAATTCTTGGAAGCTTCAAAATCATTGATAATTCATCCATGTTTGGTTGAGATACATAACTGAATTCTTGGCAGCAAAATTCAGTAAGCCAAGGGATGCTTCTTTAATCTGAACCAGTGGTCAAGGTAGCTTTGAGACTGTTTTTTTCTGCTATGATGCTCTTCAATGTTGAATCTCTTGCAGTTTCTACTCTTTTGTCGATGACTCTTACCAGCGTTCAACTGTTCTTTTGTACTATAAAGCAAGGTACTTGAATTTGGCAGGTTGTTCTGCCACTCTCTCCCCACGAGACCTTTGTTATAATGGCAGAGCAATGGTCTCCTGTAGTTTTACATTATAAATTAGATTTTTCCAGTTGATTTGTGATTTACCAGTGTGATACATATGATGTATTTAAGTGGATTGTGTTTGTGTGATTCCTGTGGTGTGAATTAATAGCCTCTTGGTCCTCACTTACATGTCTTCCCTGGTGTTTTCTTGCTTAATAGTTTTGCTCATTAGGTGTTGCAGCCTGTACTTGTTAATCATTTGGTGTTTATATTAATATCTATGCTATTTGCCAATGATTGTTAAAACTTCAGGGACTGTAACTATTACTACAAACCTTTTTGTGCTGCTTTCTTGACATGAGTGATTGAACATGTTTTGAGGTGTTCCTCATCTCAAAAGATTATGCAAGTTTTTTTCGAAAAAGTTATGAATTCAACAAAATTTGAATTCTCGATGTTTTCGGTAAAATCGACAAGAACCCGGAAATTTTGTGTCTCGCTGAAACTCCAACCCTCGAGTTGTTCATGTTACAACAGACCTAGAGTACAAAGTCTTATTAGTTTCGGCTTTCATCATTTAGTCACCATTGTCTATCAATTGTTGTTTGCACAAAGGTATTTATATATATTTTCTTTGTCAGAAGCAAATCTAACTAGGGGTCACTCAAGCTTTTGACTTCCTCTAGATTAGATAATGATTAATAACAGATGATGCTCAAGTTTCTTTCCTTCTTTGCTGAAAGCAGGATTAGCATGATCACTTGCACACGAGGACATAGTTGATTAATTTTATAGTCCTTAAAGGCGATTCTTTATGTTTATTTCTGGGAAGTAAAAGGGGAAGTATGGTCTACTAGATTAATACTAGTAGATATTACAATACTGTATGTTCTATAATAATTGCTAGCAGAAACTGATTCTTGACCCACACAAGCTATTGTCCTTGTGAAATTAGGCCACTATGAGTATTCATTGTCTTTGCTCTGCTGTTCCACATTTTTGAGGCAAGATAAGGAAATGCACATCCAAAATTTGAAATCATGAGGTAGGAGAATCCTCTGAACTGGCTCCAAGTAATAGTCTTTGAATCTTTGATGAATCATTACAGCATCATACAGGGCTGTCATTTAACATTATTCAAAATCACAAGTAGACATAAACATCAACTTCTAGTTTCAAATCATCACTTACGACTAACGTCGTATAAATTATCGGTTTCGATGATAAATAATCTAGTTTGTAGGCTAAATTTGTGTAAATTGAATTGAGCATAGGATGCCCAGGTATTGTTTTTAACTGTCATGGCATGAGTCCCGTTGAGCCCAAGATAACAGAAGTGTGTGGACAATGACGCCCACAAAATTTGATCTAATCTCTTGTGCTTATATATTCAACGTCTGCCTACGCATACAAATAACCTGGTGTTTCACACTGCACAACTATCATTTTTGTCATTATTCCTCGGTGGAAATAGCTTTAGCATATATAAATAACCACACAAAATTGAAGGCCTCGTTTGGTTTAATATAACCCTAACTCCTGCTAAGAACTTGTATATTTACTTACTGTATTTGGTTGTTTACATCTTTATTTTACCTAAATAATTCAAAGACTAACTTATCTACGTGTTTTTCTGGTTACATAACTCTCAATCTTGTTTTTATTAAATAATATGATATTATACATTACTAAAATCATAAAATATATATATCAAAATCCAAATAGAAAATTTTAAATTCAAGTTTAAAGTTAAAAATATTTTTTTATCTTTCATGTGACAAATATATAATGTATTTGTTGTATGTTTATATAATAATAAAATTAACCATAAAATTGTTAAAAAATAAAAATGTATTGATTATATTTTTTTATTGAATTGTTAAGATGGGTAACTCAACTATTATTTAAAATTATTTATAATATTTTACATGCAAAACACATACATATATTTATACATATTACAATATATATATATATAATTGTATTATTTATTTCTATTTTTATTATTTTCAATTTGAAATATAATAACATTATATTAATATATTAAATCATCTTTAGGGTTAATTTAATTTTTTAGAATCTTTAATATATAGGTTTTTGATTTAGATGTTATCTAATAATTTAATATTACATATTTAATTTAATTTATTATTTATTTGTATAAACAATTTATTTTTATTAGTATATATGAACAATTAATTATGTAATAATATTTAGTTCTGTATATAATTTTTAGTATAATTTATTATTTATTTGTATAACTATTTTTAGTATTGTTTATAATTTTATATATTTATATAATTAACTTTTGTAATTTTGTATAAATAATAAATTTAATAAGTTACATACTCCTAGCAATATAAGTACACTAGTTCAAATGGTTCGTAAACTTATCAAGTACTTCTTTGGATTTTTTTATTTTTCTGATTTAATTAATAATAAGTATAAATCTGTCAAAAAAATAAAAATAATAATAAGTATGAATTTAGTTAATATTGTTTTTGACAAGATTTCAAAAAGACACTCACCTTTGAGTGTGGAAAGCTAGTAAATAATTATTGTTGTGCCACATAATCTGCCAATTGCTTTCTTCGAAGAGTAGGCATGTATATATTGTAAAATTTTATCAAATTATCATACATCAAGATTGAGGTAATTAAATTTTCCTTGAAAACTCAATGGTGTCTTATAATAGACACCTTAGTTGGTAACAATTCGAGTGAAATAGGAGAAATTTAACTGATATATACAAGACCCTCTGTTAGTGTCCAATTGTCACCATTGCCTGCTGTATTTAGGTAACTAGAATGGAAATTTCAGGTCCGTCTTTCTTTAAATATTTAGAGCCTGTTTGGCTTGCCTTAAAATAAGTCATTTTGGACTTATTTTCGGGTAAAAATTTCATATTTTGATAAATATTTTTTATACAAGTATTTAATGTATATTTTAGATTCTATAAGTTGCAAAAAAAGTTAACTTTTTTCAGAAAAAAGTTAGGAATCTCTAACTTTGTCTAAAAATAAGTTAACTTATTCTGGAAAAAAATTCCCCCAAACACCCCTCAGTTGTGCCTCCCTCTAACTTTGTATTATGTTAATGCATGTTGCTCTTAAATATTTATTCAATTTCCAAATAACAACCAACCGCACCTTTGAAACATTTGTCCACATTTACACGAACTCAACCCCAATCTCCAATGGATACCCCCACAAGCAAAAGCAAGCCCAATCACCACCACACCTCAGCCTGCATCAACTGCGGTGGCCCAACAGCATTCCCACCCCCCCCACACATCTCCGACATCAACTCACCACCACCAGTCTATGTACCCATTAGAGCTCCTGCAATTAATCTCCTCCCAAATACCCAAAACACCCAACAAGCCATTATGCTAACCCCAGTTCCCCAAGCCCAAGAAACCCCAATTCTTGATCTCCCTTATAATAATTTCCAAACCCCCATCAAGAAAATCACTTGTCAATCTGATATTCAACATTTTCAATCCTCCCCCACTTGTAAAAGCTTCTTGGGGTTTGTTGTTTCGCTCTCCGAATCGATTAGGGGCCATAAATTGTCTGACCCATGTCATCAATCAGGGAAAATTTTGAGTCTTTTGTCAATTCTTGAAACCCTAGACAGGCTTGTTGATGAGATTCCTCCATTGCCTCAGGCTGCGAGGTATGGGAACTTGGCGTTTCGAGATTGGCATGAGAGAATGACCGAAAAGGCTGAGTCTTTTGTGTTGGAGTTACTTGGTGATCATTTCAACGGTGGTGTTGTTGAGTTGGTTCCTTATTTTACCGATAGTTTTGGGAATTGGAATAGGGTAGATTACGGGACGGGTCACGAGACGAATTTTGCTGCGTTTTTGTATTGTTTGGCTAGGTTAGGTGTTATTAGGAATGAGGATTATCATGCTGTGGTTTCGAAAGTGTTTGTTAAGTACTTGGATTTGATGAGGAAGTTGCAGTTGGTTTATAGTCTTGAGCCTGCGGGGTCTCATGGTGTTTGGGGACTTGATGATTATCATTTTCTGCCGTTTATATTTGGGTCGTCTCAGTTGATTGATCACAAGTATATGAAGCCAAAGTCGATTCATAATGATGATATTATTGAGAATTTTTCTAGTGAGTATTTGTATCTCTCCTGCATTGCGTTTGTGAAGAAGGTGAAGAAAGGTTTGTTTGCTGAGCATTCACCTTTGTTAGATGATATTAGTGGCGTGGCAAACTGGAAGAAGGTTAACGGTGGGTTGCTTAAGATGTATAAGGTGGAGGTTTTGGAGAAGGTTCCTATCATGCAGCATTTCTTGTTTGGATCCATCGTTCCATGGTAAGATATCTATACTTAATTTTGGTTATACCTCCACTTACTGGACATGCAATAGGCGTATGTCGGAGTTAAGTAATTATTGTGGCGTTTGAAATTCTAATAATTACTAATCTAGCTTAGTATAGTGTTGAGTTTAATCAATATAATATGCTCTATTTGAAATATTTGCTGTATAAGGATTTTATACTGCAATGGTCTCTGTGTGTGTGTTTGTTTGTTTGTTGTTTTGTTGTGAACTTGTGTGAAAGTAGTAATATGTTTGGTAATTATTTAGATGTTATGCAATTTGTTTGAGTAATATGTTAGGGTTGTTTTGGTTTATGTTTATTTTGATTTTCACTAGGGTTTTAGTGTTTTTGTTTAGAGTCATGTTTGGGGGGATAGAGACACATAATGGATTTGTGGGATCAAAAATTGTTTGCAAATGTATGGAGTATATCCCACTTGAAAGTCAGAAGCAAGGTGTGGGATATAATGTAACACCCCCACATTGAGTAGATTGAGATAGTTTGTTCAGTAGATAAGTAAACTAAGTGCACCAACAAATCATTGATCTTATGGGGGTTTCTGGTGTGGTGGGCTTGTGGATTACCCAAGTTGTTACATTTGGGTCAGTTTACGGCTTATTTTAGATTCGGAAGTCGGGGACTTGACCCGATTTTCGAAAAAAAAACTCGGGATTTGACTCGGGTTGTCACATATGGTATCAGAACCAACTCTCGAAAACTTGATTCGTCAAGTTGCCGGAGCCGGAGGTGGGGACACGAAAACTGGTGGTATTATCCCACAATGGACAGAAGTCCGGATCTGTTCGGCCTGAGACGTCAGGAATTTAAGTGGGAGAATTTGTAACACTCCCGTCCCACATCGAGTAGATTGAGATAGTTTGTTCAGTATATAAGTAAAAGTACTACTACTAAGTGCACCAACAAATCATTGATCTTTTGGGGGCCTGTGGTGGACTTGTGGATTACCCAAGTTATTGCATTTGAGTCAGTTTACTTTGGCTTATTTCAGATTCGGAAGTCGGGACTTGACCCGATTTTCAAAAAAAAAACTCGGGATTTGACCCGGGTTGTCACATATAATATGTGTGTAAACCCTAATTCTGCTATTCCTAGTTAGTAAGATGTTGATGGTAAAGGTCTAGTTCAGCTGGTTAGGGAGGAAAGATGTTTTTGGTGACAATTTTCCATTAGACATATGTGACTGAATTAGGTGGAAATCAGATTTTTCGAGTGTCATACACATTTGTTGCAAGAATTGGTTGTCCACAAATTGTGTCTCGAGCATTAGATTTTTAGCATCGATGAATTCTTGGAAGCTTCAAAATCATTGATAATTCATCCATGTTTGGCTGAGATACATAATTTAATTCTTGGCTGCAAAATTCAGTAAGCCATGGGATGCTTCTTTAATCTGAGCCAGTGGTCAAGGTAGCTTTGAGACTCTTTTTTCTGCTATGATGCTCTTGAAATGTTGAATCTCTTGCAGTTTCTACTCTTTTGTCGATGACTCTTACCAGCGTTCAACTGTTCTTTTGTGCTATAGAGCAAGGTACTTGAATTCTCCCCACGAGACCTTTGTTATAATGGAAGAGCAAAGGTCTCCTGTAGTTTTACATTATAAATTAGTTTTTTCCAGTTGGTTTGTGATTTACCAGTGTGATACATATGATGTATTTAAGTGGATGGTGTTTGTGTGATTCCTGTGGTGTGAATTAATTGCCCCTTGGTCCTCACTTACATGTCTTCCCTGGTGTTTTCGTGCTTAATAGTTTTGCTCATTAGGTGTTGCAGCCTGTACTTGTTAATCATTTGGTGTTTATTTTAATATCTATGCTATTTGCCAATGATTGTTAAAACTTCAGGGACTGTAACTAGTACAACAAGGCTTTTTGTGCTGCTTTGTTGACATGTGTTGCAGCCTGTACTTGTTAATCATTTGGTGTTTATTTTAATATCTATGCTATTTGCCAATGATTGTTAAAACTTCAGGGACTGTAACTAGTACAACAAGGCTTTTTGTGCTGCTTTCTTGACATGAGTGATTGAACATGTTTTGAGGTGTTCCTCATCTCAAAATATTATGCAAGTTTTTTAGAAATAGTTATGCATTCAACAAAATTTGAATTCTCGATGTTTTCAGTAAAATCGATAAGAACCCGGAAATTTTGTGTCTTGCTGAAACTCGAACCCTTGAGTTGTTCATGTTACAACAGACCCAGAGTACAAGTCTTATTTAGTTTCGGCTTTCATCATTTAGTCACCATTGTCTATCAATTGTTGTTTGCACAAAGGTATTTATATATTCTTTCTTTGTCAGAAGCAAATCTAACTAGGGGTCACTCAAGCTTTTGACTTCCTCTAGATTATATAATGATTAATAACAAATGATGCTCAAGTTTCTTTCCTTCTTTGCTGAAGCAGGATTAGCATGATCACTTGCACACGATGACATATTTGATTAATTTTATAGTCCTTAAAGGCTATTCTTTATGTTTATTTCTGGGAAGTAAAAGGGGAAGTATGGTCTACTAGACTAATACTAGTAGATATTACAATACTGTATGTTCTATAATAATTGCTAGCAGAAACTGAATCTTGACCCACACAAGCTATTGTCCTTGTGAAATTAGGCCACTATGAGTATTTATTGTCTTTGCTCTGCTGTTCCACATTTTTGAGGCAATCATTACAGCATCATACAGGGCTGTCTTTTAACATTATTCAAAATCACAAGTAGACATAAACATCAACTTCTAGTTTCAAATCATCACTTACGACTAACGTCGTATAAATTATCGGTTTCGATGATAAATAATCACTTACGACTAACGTCGTATAAATTATTGGTTTCGATGATAAATAATCTAGTTTGTAGGCTAAATTAGTTTGTATTCGAGTTTGGAGGAAAAGGTTTATTGTATAAATTTGTGTAAATTGAATTGAGCATAGGATGCCCAGGTATTGTTTTTAACTGTCATGGCATGAGTCACGTTGAGCCCAAAATAACAGAAGTGTGTGGACAATGACGCCCACAAAATTTGATCTAATCTCTCGTGCTTATATATTCAACGTCTGCCTACGCATACAAATAACCTGGTGTTTCACATTGCACAACTATCATTTTTGTCATTATTACTCGGTGGAAATAGGTTTAGCATATATAAACATTGATTCTAATATTTTCTGATTCGTCTCCAATCTCAGGGAATAGGAGGAACAGCAGCTACATGAAGCCTTTCCCGACTATGTTTTCTGTCGAATGTAGCAATGAACAGTACTGGGGTTGAAAGATATATGCTTTTTTTTTTCTGTAGAATGTAAGCAATGGAGAGTACTGGGGTTGAAATATATATGTTTTTTTTCCCTGTAGAATGTAAGCAATGGAGAGTACTGGGGATGAAATATATATGCTTTTGTAGGTTACTTGTTAAATAAATGACTCGATACATTTCTTATCATTTAAAAGTTTAGTTGTATTTCTCACCCCCAAAGGTTAGATGGAAGTGGTTATCCCAACACCTACGAAATGATTTTAAACAGTAGTAGAGCTACTTGCTGAGCATTATAAAGGCAGGTTGTGCAATTTTTTAATTTACCCTTCTGAGTTATCAAATTATGAAAGATTATTCTTTCACCAGAGTTCATTCTCTGTCAAAATTCTTACATTTGTAATCTTGATTTTGCATTCCTGGGTGTTGCAAACAAAATTCTTACATTTGTAATCTTGATTTTGCATTCCTGGGTATCTCAATTTTGCAAACTAATGATGTACTGTAGAAAGAAGATTTAAAGGCATGAGAAACACTTTTTCCTCAACAATGTTCTGTCAAGGAGATCCTTTATCTCCGTATTTGTTTGTAATTGCAATGGAGATATTCTCAGCGTGCATTACTGGAGCCACTACTAATTCAGCTACCACTTGAGAGCATCCCAGATTAAGTTCACACCTTACGTTTGCTGATGATATTTTCCTTTTTTGCAAAGCGGATCAATCAACAATTTAATAATTGTATGAAGGTGGCCAGCTTTACTCGGCCATTTCTGGGTTCGTGCCAAGTCCTTCTAAATGCATTTGTTTCTTTGCAAAACACTCCTGAAGATGTTATTTGAAATATATATATTTTATAATAAATATTTTTGTTTTACGGAGAACGAAGTACTTTCTTCATAGAAAAGTACTCAATTTAAGGTTGTTTGTTGATGGAGAAATCTGGTAATCAACAAAGATTAATGTTTTTTACCGAAAAAAGATCTAACGCGGTTGACTGTCGCCGGAGCGTGGTGGTTTGTATGAGATTGGAGGCTGAGATTGCTAGGTTTCAGAATAACTAGAGCTTTTGTTCTCTGGCGGCTGTGAGTTTTAATAATTCCGACCCCAACAATGTGTCTACGTACCTTTATTTATAGGGAAAATAGAGGATCAAGCTCACGTAGTTCTTGGCAAAACAGAAGTCCATGTTGATTTTTTATGTAAGAGCAGGGAAAGAAAAGAAACACATAGAAAATTCTACATTGTATTATTTTTTAAAATTCTGAATACATCACCTCATTTTATAGCAACTAATCTTAAAAGATAGAATTTTCAATACTTATCACTACTAAACTAATTCTATTTATCCTCATCTTCAACTAATTATACTTATCCTACTAACAAATTGGATAATTAAAAAATAATTATAATAATCAAAACAACTTTGAATTATTATTCTAACATTCCCTCTTAATTCAAAGTCCTAAAAATTTCTTTGACCATGATGTACTTCCCACCATCACCATTTTTGTTGAAGCACTTCTCTTCACACAAATGAGGAGCACTTCTCTCCACCATTTTCTTCAAGGTGCACTTCTCACCAATTTCATGTCTTGATGCACTTCTCACCAATTACATATGTCTTGATGCACTTCTCACCAATATCAAAACAATTCATCTTCGTCAATAACTTATGTGTTATTGGCAATTTCTTCCATCTTGTTTTTACAGTACTTTTACACATGTCTGAACCTCTTGCATTTAAAACATTGAGGCTTTCCCTTGTGCCAACAATCTTTTTCTTCGTATCGTATTCTGTTTTTACTTTGTTGTTCGGAAGAAGCACAATCAACGGGGGCTCTCTGAAGGGAAAACATCAAATGTAAAGAGATGGAAGGATCTGTACTTCTATGTGTATGATAAACCAAGAGTGTGTGTTCGTTTCAACAAACTGACCTTGCTTTGGCTACTTCATCTCTTGAGCAGGTCAAGAAAGAGAAAGAGGAGCTGAGGAAAGTGATTGATGGCTTTCACTTGGAGAGAGAGACCTTAGAGGGGGATAAAACCGCTGCCAAAGAGGAGGGCAAAGAACTAGGTTTTTGCAATTTTCTTCGTGGATTCCTGGCTTTTGAGCCTAACTTTGAATGAACGAGGTGTGGACCTTCTACCAAGGCATTCATGGAAGATTTCAAGGCTGAAGAGGTAGAGGCTATTGCAGCCAAAAAGCTTGAATTGGAAGAAGACATAAAGGTTCAAATTACTGAGGAGGAGGCGACCAAGTAAGAGAAGAGCACATCTACTGATCAGGGTGCGTCTATAACTCAGGACCCCATCTCTCAAATACCTTATATCAAACCTCTCGCAGTTGGGCCTATTCGCTCATTTCCAGTTGATATCATCCCTACATATCCATAGTTGTTTCTTTCTATTTCAGACTTTTTATACTTGATGCGCCATTTAAGGTGCGGGTCCTTCGTAAAACCATGCAAATTGTACACTTGGTAATATTTTGGAGGTAACTTTATACTAGGGCGTACCCTAGTTATTTTTGTTGATGTTTTTATAACTTCCTTCCAATGTCCTAGTGTGAGTTTAGTTACTTCATGCACGTCTTGGTTTGGTACACATGTTATACTATTAGGGAGCTCCCTCCTTTAGGCGGGAAATGCATGCCATCATGATCATTCTCTTTATACCCTGATTGTAATATAGATGCCCTGTTATAACCCTTGCATCTGCATGTTTGCCACATTCCATTTTTATGCCATTTCTACAGTAGGACGCTCCCTATACTTGAACTTATATTTGTTTGCTATGGTGTGCCTTGTGAAATTAATGGTTTTGTACCCTCCTAAAAATGTGAGGTGCTATCTCCTATTGCTTGAACCCCAACTGTAAACAATATCTTCACAAAATATGCTTATATTAATGTCAAAACCTCAGTGTATATATTTGCACTAGCCAAAACCGCATAGTCGTAAAATTTTGAAAACCACATGCCGTATACGTACTACCCCCTAGAGTGGGAGTGAAATTCATTTTACTGTCACTACTGAAAACTGGAAACTGTCTTGAAAATATAATTTAAAACATATAGAGCTTGACCTACTGATAATACTTCTTCAAGTGCTCTGCATTCCATGCCCTCAGAATGGGCTTGCCTTCCAAATCTGCCAAGTAGTAAGTTCTTTCCCATAGTGCTGCTCTGATCTTGTAGGGTCCTTCCCAGTTAGCCCCAAATACTCCATGACTTGTTGTCTTAGTGTGCGACATCACCTTCCTTAGGACCAAGTCACCTACTTGAATTGGCCGTTCCTTAACCTTTGAGTTGTAGTACCTTGCAGTCCTCTACTGATTCACCTCAGTATTGACTCTCGTTTCTTCTAGCAAATCTAGGTAGAGCCTGTGATTCACCTCCTAGACCTCTTCCTGAAAAATTAAATGATTCAACAATGATAAGGATTGAGATCCTTCAATAGGAGTGAGATATAAGGTAATGCCTCTTACCTGAAAATTATCTCTTCTGAAGGATCCTGCTCCGATCTCAACTGAGACCATAGCTTCACACCCATATGTCAAGACAAATGGTGATTCCCCTGTAGTACTTCTAGGAGTAGTGTTTTAGGACCATAATACCTGAAACATGAATGTTGTCTAATAAATATCATCACATCACAAATAACATACGCTAAAATTTTGATATACATGAGGCAATTCCTCAGGCCAATTCCTCTTGATTTCCTCTAATTTGGCTTTCAGGGTGTGCTTGATGATTTTATTGATGGCTTCAGTTTGCCCATTACTCTGATGATGGTACACTGCTGCAAAGTCTTTCTTTATGTCCATGTTCTCACATAAACTTCTAAGCTCCTTGCTGTCGAATTGCTTCCCATTGTCAGAGATCTATTTGTAAGAAATCCCAACCTGCAAACAATGGCGTTGAACACAAAATTATTATTCATGTTAGAATTCCTCCTGTTACCCGAGACCGACTTGTATATGATACCAAACCTGCAAACAATGACGTTGAACATGAAGTCTGTTATTTTCTTGGATGTTATGATTGCAAGAGGAGCAACTTCTGCCCACTTCGTGAAATAATCAACAACTGCTACCGCATATTTGACTCCTTCCTTGCTCTTGGGCAATTCTCCTATAAAGTCGATCTCCCACATGGAGAATGACCATGAGCTTGTCATAAAGGTGAGAGAAGCTATGAGACTGGTGATGTAGTTTACGTATCTCTGGCATTTGTCACATGCCCTAACAAATTCATAAACATCATTCTTCATAGTAGGCCAATAATACCCCTGCCTGAAAATTTTCATAACTAAAGAATTACCCCCCGAGTGGTTGCCGCAGATGCGTTCATGCACTTCCCTCGTGATGTAAGTGCATTCATCTCCTTCTATACACTTGAGTAGAGGTTGGTTGAATCCTCTTCTATACAAAACCCCGTCATACTCCATGTACCTGGCTGCTTTGAAAGAAGCCTCCTGACTTCTCCCTTATTTTCAAGAAGCTTCCATTCTTTCAAAAACTCATAAATGGGTGTTTTCGATGTGATTTTATCCTGAACTTCTTCATCAATCACCATAATTTCTATTTCTGGGACACTTGGCTTCTCCTGAATTTTCAAAGGAATAACTCCTAACATTGTAGCATCTCTTTGTGATTCTAACTTGGCCAAGGCATCGATTTTGAAGTTCTGATCTCTAGGTACTTGCTCTATGCGAATCTCCTTAAATTTCCCTACCAAACGCTTGACACATTTCAGATACATTTCCGTCTTAGGACTTCTTGCCTGGTACCCCCTAATCACTTGATACACCACCAGTATTGAATCACTTTGAACAATCAAGTGGGTTGCCTTTATCTCTAGGGCAAGCCTTAGTCCAGCGATGGGGGCTTCATACTCTGTATCATTGTTAGGGGCTTGGAAGACGAAGTGAATCACGCTTATAAGATGATGCCCTTCAGGGCTAATAAGGACTATGCTGGCTCTGGCTCCTTTATTATTCACTGCTGCATCAACATGCAATGTCCACCAAAGCTCAGAAATCTCCCTTTCTCTCATTGGAGGGGTGTGTACCACTTCTACTGGAACCAAGGCCCTTTCATAATTTTTAAAATCTAGAGGGAATTCTAAGATGAAATCTGCTAGGGCTTTCCCTTTGATAGCATTCCTCGGCTTGTACTCGATGTCAAATTGCCCTAATTCAACTGCCCACTTCAACATTCCTCTGATGTTTCTGGTCGATGCATGACCTGTTTGAGTGGATAAGTCGTCCTCACCTCGATTTTATGTGCTTGGAAGTAATGCCTTAACTTCCTTGCTGCCAATATCAGGGTATAGACCAACTTCTCCATGTTAGAGTACCTTGTTTCAGCATCTAGGAGTCTCTTACTCACATAATAGATGGGTGATTGTAAGTCAACCTCTTCCTTTACCAAAACAACACTAACTGAATATTATGAGACTGTCAAGTGCAAAATTAATGTTTCCCCTTCAGACGGCTTGGCTAGTAGATGAGGCTTTCCCAAATGTTCTTTTATCTTTTGGAAAGCTTCTTCACATTTTGGAGTGCACACAAAATCTTTGGCTACTCCCTTGATGGCTCAGAAGAACTCTTTACATTTGTATGATGACTTTGACACGAACCTATTGAGAGTAGCTATTCTTCTAGTTAGGCTTTTAACTTGCTTCACAGTAGTCGGTGACTTCATATCGAGGAGAACTTGAATTTTGGATGGGTTTGCTTCAATTCCCCTATGATTGACTATGAACTGGAGTAATTTCCCTGACTCTACCTCAAAAACACACTTCTGAGGATTAAGCTTCATCTTATACTTCTTTAAAATGTTGAACATTTCCCCCCAAATGTTTCACATGATCGACTGTCTCCTTGGATTTTACCAATATGCCAACCACATATACTTCCATTGTCTTCCCAATCTGATCTTTGGACATCATTTTCACTAGTCTTTGATAAGTTGCTCCATTATTAATTAGGCCAAAGGGCATGCCAATGTAGCAATACAACCCTCTATCTGTGATGAAAGAGGTGTATTCCTGATCTGGCTCATACATTGGAATTTAGTTATACATCGAGTATGCATCCATGAAATCGGAAAGAGCATAACCAGCTGTGGCATCTACTAGCTGATCGATTCTTGGAAGAGGAAAGCTGTCTTTAGGGCAAGCCTTGTTCAGATTAGTGAAGTCAATACATGTCCCCCACTTCCCATTGAGCTTCTCGGGGTTCGCCAACCATTCAGGATAGAAAGATTCTTTAATAAGACCAACATCTAAGAGCCTATCCACCTCTTCTTGCAATGCTTGAGCTCTTTCCTCACTAATAGGGCAACGTTTCTACCTCATCCCTTTCTTCTTTAGATCAATATTAAGGCGGTGGCACATTACTTTATGATCAATTCCTACCATATCGGCATGACTCCACGCGAACACATCTAAGTTGGATATGAGGAATTTGACCAATTCCTCTCGTAAGGCCGGTTCCAGGCGTGAGCCAATTTTTAGGACTTTTGTAGGATCCTCCGGATTTATGGGGATAGAAAGTGTGTCTTCTGTTGGCCCCGTTTTTCTATTGCAAGAGGCATTCGAGGGTCTAAGTCAAAATCGAAATCGTCTTCCTTCCTGATAGGAGAAGAGGGCGCGCCCTCTATGACTTGTGATGAAGGAACAAAATTTTCTTCCAACTCAATAATGGGGAGAGATTCAGGAATAACTATTTTACCTTTCCTTTCCCTGACCAAGATTTGTCCTTCAGTCTCTTCATCAGTGGTATCTTCCACAATCCCCTCTATGAACTCCTTCATGGGGGGTGGTGCTTCCAATATCAAAATTTGAGGAGAGGGTTTGTCCTCAATGTACAAGGCTTCTTCTACCATGTTTTCTTCTTTTGGGAGTTCTACTGTATATAAGACATTGACTATGGCTTCCCCTTGGCTTTCAACCATATTATTTAACTGGGGTTATTTTTGACTTCTTGTCTTCTCGAAAACCTTCACTGATTTGTTGTAGCATTCCCTAAAATCAAATTGACACCCCCTAACACATCCAATCCCGATAAGTGTAGAAAAATTCATAGACAAATGATAAATAGAGGTGATGACTCTCATCTCATTCAAAAGTGGCCTTCTAATCAAGGCGTTATGAGCTGACTCTTGATACATTACCAAGAAATCAATGATTTGGGTTGACGATAACCCCGCTTCTCCGAGGGTAACAGGAAGGTGGATGGTTCCCTTAGCAGGAATGGATTCCCCTCTGAAGCCATATAAGAAGATGCTTTCAATGGTCATGTCTTTGTCAAGGAGCCCCATCTTCTTGTACGTGATGTAATATAAGATATTTGCCGATCTTCCATTATTTACAAAAACCCGGTGGACATTCACCATTCCAATCTTTATTACTACTAACAAGACATCATTATGTGGGTGATGTACCCATTTGGCATCTTCCTCAGTGAAAGTAATGTCTATGGATTCTCCTTTGAAAAGCTTTGTAGGTCTTGAAGATAAACTGTTGATATTAGTGATAGGTCGGTACTTGGCTTCTCTCGTATACCTTTCCATCACATTTCTACCATCTCATTCAATATGGTGTCCCCAAAAAATAGTGTGTATATTGTTGGCCCTGACAAAGGTAGGATCTGGGGTTGGCTCCTAGGATTGGTCTATTGTTCCTTTATTAACACTTCAACTTCATCTTTCAGTTTTCGACACTCGTGAGTGTCGTGACCGGTAGATTCATGATACTCGCAATATTTTTTCTGATCCTTGCTTTGCCAAACAGATGGGGGAGGAGACCTCCTGAATAAACTCTTATTTTTGTTGACTTCATAGTTATGTTCTACCTTGGCAACTAGATGAGTATACCCATCTCTCCTGCTCTCGTAGGAAGTTAAAGGACTACAGTTCCTTTTGTCGTGTGTCAGATTTACCCTATTCAGGCTTCTGAGTTTCCCCTATAGTCAGATGGTGGAGTTCTGTCCCTTTTATTGGCTTTAGATTTTGACCCTAATTGAGTATTGTCTTCCAAGAATTGCTTGATTCTTTTGAAGGGCTCTGCCTCGGCATAGAGGGAGGCCAAAGTCGATATTTCCTTCCCCTGCAAATGCTTCCAAAAATCTGTCACAACCTTCAAACCTGCATAGAGAAAACTCTTCAAAGTATCATCTGTTGCCCCTCTAACCCCTGTGGTTTCAGAGTTGAATCTTTTGAAGTACGCTTGCAGGGATACATTGTCTCTTTGTTTGACATTAGCAAGAGTTGTGACCGGAGGAGCATATTTTACTGCAGCTTGGAATTGTGTTAGGAAGAGAAGCTGCATTTGATCTCATGACGTGACCATACCCGCTCCCAACTTCTGAAACCATACTTGAGCGATGTCCCTTAGTTTAACAGTCAAGAGCCTACATCTAGCTAAGTCAGGCACCTGATGGATATCCTTATCAGTATTGAATTTTCCCAAGTATTCAACTGGGTCGGAATCCCCATTATAACGGAGAGCAGTAGGGCTTCGATAAACCTGTGGAAATGGAGCTTCCCTTATCGCTTGCGATAAGGGATAATGGGCCTGTACCAAAGTTGTGGACCTTCCTCCATCAAGGAGGGTGAAAAGCTTCTTCAATTCATCGACATTTATGTTACCCACACTTGGAATATTTTACATTCCCGAAAGCTAAGATAATAGACTAACTTGTGAGACATTGACCGAGGGTGCGCCCTGAGGTGAGGGCACAACATGATTATTGTTACCTGAGTTAGAAGCTGGTGTGACTTGATTGATGATAGATGGTTGAGGCATGCCCAGACAGGAGGAGGCTAGGGCACGCCCTGAATAGTGGGGGAGGTGGATGTGCGTTTTGATTAGTTGGAGGCTGAGCCATACCTTGAGTATTGTGAGTAGGTTGGGGCGCGCCCTGCTGAGTTTATGGAGGAGGATGAGGATTCTGGGTGTTTTGAGGACTTTGATTATTCTAACCATTTTGCCTTCGAGAGGTGTGACGTCTGACTTCAGATGAGTTCTCAGATTAGACAAAGGTGATGATAGGTTCAACATTGTGGCGCCTCCAGTGAGGAAGAGGCCTATGATTCACAAAGTTGTCATCTCTTCTTCAAAGTCGATTTGAAAGAGCCTCACGAGTACGTGGATCAATATTCCGTGGGAAACCTTCATCCGGGTGAATTGATCTTAGGGGTATGAGGTTGATGATAGGCCTTTTCCCTGCACTTTCCTCTCTTTTACGAGTTTGGTCTCTTGCCTCTTCTTGCAAAATTAACCTACCAGTCCTATCACGAACATAAACTCTATTGCGTTCGGGGGTTACCTGTGTATTATGCCTCCTTTCAGAAGTGTGGCCTGACGATGTGGGTGTGGAGGACGTTGGGCTTCTCCTACAAGAATCATTCTCCTATCAGTATTCTACTAATGGTTCTGATTGGTAGCACCGCTCCCAAATTCTAACCTTCTGGGGGTGACTCCAAGGAACCTACTATCACGAGCATCTTCCAGCCTTCTTCCTTCTCCATTGAGGGTATGCCTTCCTGCTTCTATCATTGTCTCCTTCCCAGGGCGACATTCAAGACTGCGTAGACATTCATCAAATCCATTGAAGTTCTCATGGAGGCTCCTGACGTGTCCCCAATCAAAAACAACTGCTCCATCATCTCTGAGTTAGTCATCATAATGGGGGGATGTCCCCCAAAGATCCGACCAACATAGGGAGGATTGGTTACTTGCTCTGGAACATACTCCACATGATCATAGTAGTTCTGATTGTTCTGACCACGACCCTGGCCAGGTGAGCGTGCTTCTTCCACCCTCCTGCCGTTCATTCGCTGATCTTGTGGTTGTGCCATCTTTTCTCCTTAGATGATGAGACCCCTCCTTCTAGCACAAATTTGTTGATGGAGAAATCTGGTAATCAACAAAGATTGAGGTTTTTTGTCGAAAAAAGATCTAACGCGGCTGAATTTCGTCGGAGCGTGGTGGTTTATATGAGATTGGGGGCTGAGATTGCTAGGTTTCAGAATAATTAGAGTTTTTATTCTCTGGAGGCTGTGAGCTCTAATAATTCTGACCCTTAACAATGTGTCTACGTACCTCTATTTATAGAGAAAATAGAGGATCAAGCCCACGTAGTTCTTGGCAAATTAGAAGCCCGTTAGGAGACTAGAACCCTAATTTGGATCAAATTAGGTAACTGGAAAGATGAACCTTCCTAGAAAAGGACTCTACATTCAGGTTTGTTTGAATAGGTCAAAGGCCAGTATAAAGTCCAAGGACTTCATGGATCAGACATTGACCCGAAAACCGTGGGCTCTAGCCGGTACACTATAGTTATTTTCTTAGATACTTTAACTAGAGGCCATCACTAGATCCACCGCAAATGTAAGCCACGTACTAAGCCTCTGGACGAGGGCAACCCATTTGAGTACATGAAAAGGATCTTCCAAGATATAGTTAGCAGCACACCATAACTCTTCTAGAGGACAACCCAAAGAACACGGAGTCATGACCTTCATTGAACAGGCGTAAATGACAAAAATATTGTTGAACCAAGGTGAGTGCATGGCATAAACTAAAGCAAGCTGAAGACTAAGACGGAATAGGCTACAGAGGCCGTGACCTCCTTTGACCGGGACAAGGATGTAAAAAAAAGGGGCACAACATTGTTCCTTGAACTTTTATCATATATATCAATTATATTTTATATATCCTGTCAAACAATTTATATATCAATCATTTTTTTTTGGGTACGTTTCTGTTTGTAATTCAAACATCTGATAAAAATTATATAATTTTTTTATTTTTAATTAAATATATTCAAATAATAGTATAATTTCTAAAATAAAAAATTATATATATACTTTTGGACAAAAAATAAATTTATAAATTAAAATATTTTTATATTTTAGATTTCTGAATTAAAATATTTACAAATAAAAAATGTATAATAATTTCAAAAATTAATATTAAATTTTAATTCAAAGATTAAAAATATTACCTTATAATATATATTTTATGTTATAATTTGATAGTTGATAGATTTTTTGGCATATGTAGATCATATAAAATTTAATATAAATTATAAAAGGCATAGAGTATATAAAATTAGTGCATTTTTTATAGTGATATAAGTAATTCAAGAAATATGTTCTTTAAATTTTAAATATAAAATAATTATAAATAGTTTTCAATATATATTGGAGTACAATAATTATATTATATTTTATATTTAAATTATAAAAAACCATATAAGAAGAACTAAAAACTAGATTTCAAAAATCATAAATGAAAAGAATTAGACAAAAGTAAACACGAGGGGTTTTAGGGTCTGCCACCGTCTATACAAGATATTAGTACTGTTCCACCATTGCAGCAGCAGCTACATAATAAGTTTATATATCACTCCTTTTTATCTATAAACAGGTAAATCCCACCTCCATTTATTCACTTTAATGGGTTATTATGATGTTAATTACACTAATGTCATGCTATTATCTGTTTAATTATGTTAAACCCTAGTTCTTGATTACTTTATTAATCTTCAAAAGTTCTCTTTTTTATATTGATAATGCTTTTTTGTTGGTGTTTAGAGGCATTATATATATATAATGATGGCAGTTCTTCAAGTCCCAATCAATGCCTTTGGACAAAGAAACAATTTTTCCTTCTCAAGTAGCAGAAGACCCCCAAATTATACTTGTGTTATTCGAAAGCCGAGATCTTTTATGTTGATTTCAGCTACATCGCAAACCCCAGTTCAAATTGTCGAAGAGAACACTTCAATTGTTTCACAGAACTTTGCTTTCCCCATTATGGTAATAATTACGCAATCTTGGATTACATTTGATTTTAATTCATTTGTTTTGTTGTTGGATTGAATGGTGATATGAGTTTTTATTTAGGTGAATAGTTGTACTGGGAAAATGGGGAAGTCGGTTATTGAAGCAGCGCTGAACGCTGGGCTTGATCCGGTTCCTGTATCTTTTGCTTGTGAAGAAGATTCTGGTAAGATTGTTGAAGTCGGGGGAAAGGATTTTGAGCTGCATGGTCCTTCAGAAAGGGAAAATGTTTTAGCAAAAGTTTTTAATGAAAATCCGGGTTTGATTGTGGTGGACTACACAGTGCCTATGGCGGTGAATGGTAAGCATTTGTAATGATTTTATAGGGTAATTTAAGAAAGAACTGAAAGTTACTTTACAGATTTCTGCATTTTCAAAAGCCTTTTGGCATTGTTTGAAAGTTTAGATTAATTATATACTCTAAAAAAATGAGAGAGTATGATCACGTTTGTAAGGAAAATGAGTAGGAAGGAGAATGGAGCATTCCTTCTCAAAACGGGAGGTTCAAGCACTAGCCTAGTTTGCTAGGAATGGAACGGACGAAGAAATGAAAATTATAAACATTTACTCATATGCAAATTGCATTCCGTTTCCTCCCAACTACATTTACCCCAACCAAACAATCAAACATGACATAATTGGAAAAAAGCAACACCTGGTGAGTCCTAAAGAGATACAATCAGTCTCTGACCCTATAAATATGTATGTTCTGGATGTACCATTAGCCTATTGATGAAGGACAGGAATAAATAAAAGTAAAAGGATAGATAATAGTGGATTAACCGCAGAAAATCCACGAGCCCCAAGGTGATCCAACCGCAGAAGAGAAGAATATGCATGGATCACAACCCATAACAAAAGAGAGAACAATCTCAATTTTAATATCAATCAAAGTCTTCCAATAATAAAATATTACATCTCCTTATATAGGAGTAAATCTCTAAACTTAGCCACAAAGTAAAATCTTCATAATAAAGAAAACAAATCCTTTTCTTATTCTCTATGATATTCCTAATATTAAACATATATATAATTAAATTTTATAATGAATTACAATTAATATATTACTAAATAATAACATAAAATAAATACAAACTAATATTTTAATTTTCCGTTCCACATCATTGTCCTCGCCTTTGAAAAAAACTCATCCACGAGTTTTATAAACTTTAAGAATTAACGAGCAAAGAGATGATTTGTAGTAGTTGAGCACATCTAATTTCAACTCCATATGCAAAATCTTTGGAATCAACATGGAAAGAATGATATATTTTGATCTGGCAGTAGTCCTCAATATCTTGTCTTCTCCCAGAAAATCAATATGATCTACCATGACAATACTTTCCTTCATTTCCACTTCTTTGAGGTGAGACGCCTTTGTTATCTCATATGATTTACTTTCTTCGCAATGTTGTATAAGATCTCTCGACACTTTTTCTCGATGAACTTCAAAAACTCCAGTTTTAACATCCTTTTCACCATTAGGTGGATATCGAGGCAAGTATGGAGTTCTCGCACATGGAGGATTATGTTGTATATCAAGTATATCCATAATCATTCTCACACATCTTCAACTTTATTTTCCAAATTCCGTAATCTCATATTGTTTTGCTCTATAAAAATGTCAAGGCGGTTGTTTACCATCATATCATCAAGCATCTCTTTTATTTTGGCCATGGAAACTATTTTTTCCCTTTTTTTTGATGAATAATGACCGAAATTTTCTGGATGAACAGTACTGTGAATAGTGCTGCAGAACAGTTTTTTTTGTTATAAAACCCTAAATCTCCAACAATTAAGAAATTGATGTAGAAACCTAAGCTCTGATACCACTTTGATGAAAATATGAATAAATAAAAATAGAAGGATAGATAATAGTGGATTAACCGCAGAAACCACGAGCCCCAAGGTGATCCAACCGCAGAAGTGAAGAATATGCATGGATTGCAACCCATAACAAAAGAGAGAACAATCTCAATTTTAATATCAATCAAAGTTTTCCGATAATAAAATATTACATCTCCTTATATAGGAGTAAATCCCTAAACTTAGCCACCAAGTAAAATCTTCATAATAAAGAAAACAAATCCTTTTCTTATTCTCTATCGTATTCTATAATATTTCTAATATAATACATATATATAATTAAACTTTATAATGAATTACAATTAAATATATTACTAAATAATAAAATAAAATAAATACAAACTAATTTTTTAATTTTCCGTTCCGCATCACCTATATACGTAAAACACTGCTATAGCATTTGAGCTTACAGTGGCAAATCCTCATATCAAAAGGGATACATCCTAGACATTTAATGCCGACAAGGAGCTTGTTTCTTACATTAAAGTTGAATATATGGATGCACTAGTCTGGCTATCCTGACTATCTAAAGTTGTAAATCTTACTGGTATTATTATAAGATTATGAGCATGTTTGGCCATACTTAAAGTGGACTCGGTCCACTTTTAGCTGACATGTGAGATGTTTGTCTACACTTTTATTTTTGAACTTAAAAGTTAGTTTTAGTTCATAAAACAAGTTAACTAAATTAAGTTTCTCACAAGTTTGTGCCTCAAAAGACCGAGTCATTTTCTGTGAAGTGTTTACTCAACTATAGCATTCCTGCTGGTACTTTAACTGTAACTCAGTGACTAGATGGTCCTGTAAGTTGGTGCAGAAGCAGTATTACTTTTAGACAAAGTTTGTATAATATGAATTTGGAAGTCGAGTTATAATTTACTGTACTGTGTTAATATGTTTATTGATGAGCTACATGATCATTTTGAACCACCACTGAACATGATGATCAGATAATGCTGAATTATACTGCAAACTTGGAGTACCTTTTGTAATGGGAACCACTGGTGGCGACAGGGAACGACTGTACAAAACCGTTAAAGACTCAAATAATTATGCTGTGATCTCGCCTCAAATGGGAAAACAGGTGTCAAATCATTTATTTAGTAGACCTGGTATTGGGTCACATTATCTTTTAATTCGATTATCTTTTACTTCTTATTAAATTTTGGTTCAGGTTGTCGCTTTTCTTGCAGCAATGGAATATATGGCCACGCAATTTCCTGGAGCATTCTCAGGATATAGCTTACAGGTACATTATATTTTTCTGTTACAATTCCACTGATATCTGGTGAATAATCATGCTACACAAGGTCATTCATCAAGATATCCTCTATAATCTCTAATTTTTAATATTGAAAATTGTACAAATTTTTAATATTGAAAATTGTTGAACAATTTTACCGCACACATATTTGGTCCATGTTATTTGTGCCATGGATACTGGATAGGATATATCATGTCGAATCACTACCAGTCTACGTAATCTGCAGTGTTTTTGTTAACGGTTTCACTCAGATAATATATTAATTATGTGGACTTCAAAATGAAGTAAAATGCATTTAAGAAGGAATAAACTAGCCCACGTAACCTAGTGTACTATTTAGTTTAATATTGAAGTCTTCTAAACTACAAATGCTACATGAAGCTGTTACAAATATTAATACATTCCAATATAATACTCCCTCCGTCCCAAATTAGTAGTCACTTTTGAAAAAAAAAATTGTCCCATAATACATGTCCACTATCCTACTTCCAATGTAATTTTATAGGTAAATTTCTAAAATAACCCTCGACTAGAGTATTGGTACTTGTACTAATAATTAATAAAATGAAATTATCATTCAAATTATGCATCGAAACTATCTCAACCAATGCAATTAATATGGATACAAATGGAAAATAACTTTTATGTTAGAAGTTCTTAATATGCGTAATTTTTTCAAAAGTGACATGTAAAATGGGACGGAGGGAGTATATAATTTGTTCAACATGTTCTGATTCTTTTTTCCTATAACTTTCTAGGTTTTGGAGTCCCACCAAGCCAGCAAGTTGGATATATCTGGAACTGCCAAGGCTGTTATCTCCTGCTTCCAGAAACTAGGGGTGTCCTTTGACTTGGATCAGGTACTTCTATGAACTTTGAACTTATTTTCAAATTCCAGTTACATTTTGTTACAATGTTTGGGACGGGTGTTAACCCTAATACTGAACTATATCAGTTATGCTTGCCTATAAAGATTGGTTTTTGATTTAGACTATGGCCCTTCACTTGTAGTTCAATTTCATGAAATTTGTGTGGTCACTCTATATACTGAGCCATCTGAAGAATCTCTAATCTATTATGACTTATGAGGTTTGCATATGAATATTCCTATTAGGTACAACAAATTCGCGATCCAGACCAACAAATTGAGTTGGTAGGTGTCCCTGAGGAGTACCTATCTGGTCATGCATTCCATATGTATCATCTTACATCCCCTGATGAAACGTAAGTTTAGCCTATCTTCCTTTCAGTTTCTCTTGTTTCTATTATGTCCCAAAACTCATCAAGTTTATTGTTTTGCAGAGTTTCTTTTGAGTTTCAGCATAATGTTTGTGGTAGATCCATTTATGCCGAGGGTAGCATTGATGCAGCATTTTACCTTGCCAAAAAGGTGCTTGTGTGCCCGAAATGACTGAATTTTTTTGATCAGTTTGATATCATTCTGTCTTTGTCTTTCCGGCAAAAGCTTATTCTTTACGTAATCTGTAGTTTCAAAATACATCTCATGTCTGTCTATGTATGTAGGTATAACAACATTATATATTATATAGGATGGAATGGAACAACTAAATATGCTTTTCATAGGCTCCTTGCCCCTCCCATGACCTTGTTACGGAACTGAATCCTCATTACCCTTCAGCCTGTACATGGGCTCCCCCTATTCTTAAAAAACTAATGCATTGAAAAATAGGTAGCATATCATTAAAATAAGATATGCTGCTCCTATTTTCACGCCATTGCTGTTTCATTTGTCTATCCTTTAGGCTGATTGCAGTCATTATGTAAAAATGCAGATCCGGTCAAGAGCAGAAAAGCGGATCTACAATATGATCGATGTCTTACAAGAGGGCAACATGCGATGAAGGGAGATTTTTTTGATCGTGTATTGACTTCAGTTTTTAGACTGTAGAGTGAGAATATAATACAATGTAGTAGTTTTTTCTTTCAAGTGTACTCGATGATTCATCTTTTCCCATTGTTCTGTTATCCAAGTTCCAAGTTGAGCTTTAACTTCGGTTGAATGAATATTTAAAATTAGCTTTATATAAACATTCAGCTTTGGATCTATGTGATGCCCTATTGTAGAAAGATTACATGATATGTGATAAGCAATAAATCACTCTAGAATACAGGAGTGATTACTTTTTTATGTTCTTTGTGATAAAAACATAACATGATGACTGAGCCATACATACCCGGTTAAGACCCACTACCATTTATTCAACTGCCAAGCAAGGTTTTTAAAGTTATTGTATTTTAGATAGGAAAAGGTCCCTAGGAAATGCATCAACAGTTTTTATAACGAGAAAATAGTCCAGATAGAACAGTCTCCATATGACCATACAGAACTTTAAACCAGTTTAGGAAGTTCTAAAGTAAAAAAAAAAGACAGGTTGAGATGTACGTAATAAGCACAAGTAGAATAAACAAGTGACAAGTTCAGATACTCTGCCTTCAGAACAGCTTTTAAATGGATGCCCACAGAGAATATGCCATTCTTGGGTTGGGGAAAGTCAGTCGGGAATAATCAGGACATACTGAGCTGTGATATAACTTTTGGATTGAGGGTCATGTACAGTTCGCTATTCTGGAGTCTTTCAAAGTACGATGTTTTTAAGCCATTTTCCCTGGCAATTTTGGAGCGAACCCATCTTGAAGAACCACCCGGTTTACCAGTAACTACTACGACTGTTTTCTCATTCGCTAGATTAGACAAAGGCACCAGAGTTTCTGGTTCGATTGCAGACGAAGCATCCACAAGAAATATGTGACTGAAGTGTCCTGCTTTTAGCCCCTCATGGTGTAGCCGAAATGTACTCATGAAAGTTGACAAGATTAATCTAAATTTTTTGAGCTCTGCAAGTGGAGGACAAGGAAAGAGTTCTTGTTCTTCTTCATACGGGCAATGAGGTAGGATGTCATCTGGTACCTCATCAAACTCTCTAAATGCAGCATTGGATCGGAACATGTCTGATATAGGAATTTCTTTCTGCAAGTTTCTCATAAGCGCATCACATGCACTGTTTGAAGGTGCGCATATTAGTATCCGATTTAGTAGAGAGGTCCTCAATAATTGAATCACTGCATCTTGAATCACCTTTCCAGTAGTTGTCAATATTTCTTCAGAAATCAATCTATTTCTACTTACCCTGATTACAGAAAGTGGCCCTTCCACGAGGTAAGGATATGGGCTCTGATGCATTACAATCCTATGTACAGCACAGTCTTGCTCCTGTTTAAGTGTGAGTTGGAATGGATGAAGCTCCTCCAAAGAAACATTGTTGCTTATTGAAATGCTTTTGGGAAAGAGGAAATTACTGAACACCACATCTGATGCAGCTTCGACTGCTTTATGAGCCCGTTTTAAACATACCCTGTTTAATGAGAATTTGACATCATATTTGCATTCTGAGTAATGCTGCTCATAAAATTCTTTTCCGAATTCAACCAACAAATGCTTGCTCTTCTCAATGCGATAGATGATACCCTATTTAAATACGTCAAGTGAAACAAATTTAAATTTCATATTTCTGAAATTCGCAAGATTTTGAATAGTACATTTCAAGCATATAAATACATAACATGCAAAATGTTAATTAAATGGCATAGCACAGTAACTTAATTAATATAAAAATGAGAATAAAATAGCTCCTAGTTTAAAATGTTTACTGTTGGCCTTTAAAATTTGAATATTTAATACAGATGAAGCAGGTATTGCACTAAGACTCTAGGAGGAATTTTCTATGCATTATGCTTCTACAGGTAAACTTGCCTCTATAGTGTGTTAGCTAATTAAATATGAGTGAGCCAAACCTTGAATGGTGTGTCTTCTGTGCCTGATGGGCGTACATAGGAGAAGTCTTTAGATAAAAGGAAAGGCCTCTTCTCGGGAATGGAATCCATTTCAAATTGTACGAAAGTTCTATTATCTTCGTCAGCACTTCTATACAATTTTTTGGATTTGCCATTCCTTCGATGTATCTCTGCCGTGTGCAACTCTAGAGAAACATTCTTCATTTTCACCTCCATGGATACATCTTCCATTTCAAATCCATCCCATTTCTGAATCAAACAAAATAAAAGTTGTATTATAATTGTGGGAGCAAAGCACACGCTTAGTAATTGCACTGACCATTTTAAAGATATTTACATAACTTCTAAGATAAAATGAAGTAATTGCACTGACCATTTTAAAGATATTTGCATAACTTCTAAGATAAAATGAAATTACCTTGTCGAAAGGAAATTCACAGTCCATGTACAGTCACTACTTTGGAATTTTAAAACAAACCTCTACTTTAAAGCAGCAGTAAACTTATTATGATTCTGTTTCATGTTTATTTCAAACTGCCCAAAGGAATTAATGTCAAACATGTATACTGCCCCTGATAAGGGTATATATGAATCATAACATGTACGAGTATTTCTGTACACCATTCACATAGCTTGTTAGAGGATGACATCAGAATCTATTATTTTGTAATGGACCTGCTTTATATGTTCAGGAATTTATATATTAAATGTATATATATAATACTGATACGTGTTATTTTTAGATATGTGTATTCTGAAATGAACTTAACCTTCATGCCATTGACCTACAGGAAAATAGAAGTTTTTTTTTGTTACCTCAATATAGCAGTCCTCGGCGTAAAGCAGAGCTGCAAAGTAATCCTTATATGTCAAAGGTGACAAAGGCTTCTTGAGAACTTCTGGTACAATATCTCTCTTAATCAAAATTTTGAAATCCTCTGGAACTATGTACAGAGGGAGTGCACCCTTCTCAAGCCAGACGTACTTGGTTTTATTCTTTTGGGTTGTCGATGATAAATCTGATTTGTGGAATGCTTCAAAAATAGGCTTTTCAAGGTCTCCCTGCCCAATGTCTATGCTGGTCAAATTTGTGATATCTTCTGAAACTACAGAGTGAGAGGAAGCACTCTTCTGAACCCACATGCTCTTGTCTTTGGTATGTTGGGTTGCAGAGTTGAATGAAGCAGATACGGAAGGTTTTTTGGAGAAGGATGAACATTTTGGTGAAGTCAGATGTCTCCCAAGTGAAGGCAAAGGTGATGATGAGTCCAATGTAGGGGTTGATGACCAGGAATGTTTCTTCAAAACTAAGGGTGCAATACTTCTCGTGTTTGCATCTTTAAAATCATCTGCATCATCATAAAGGGAATCATCTTTCTTGACAGTAATATTCAGAAATTCTGCCTGTAGTGTTTTCTTTTTTGATGAATCAGACGTGATGGTAGCTTTGTTGAAGTTTGGAGGACACTTACGAGAAGCCAGAGTCTTCCCCGATAAGTATGAACTCATAGATGAATCTGATTTGTCCCCTTCATTAAAATTTTGTTTACCAGCTTCATGCACATGGGAATTACCAAACGAAGACAATAATAAATCTGACTTGTGGGATGCTTCACTGGTCAAATTTGTGAAATCTTCTGAAACTGCACAACAAGAAGCGCCCTTCTGTACCCATATGCTCTTATTTTTATTCTGTTGGGTTGCTGAATCAGATGGCACAGACACAGTAGGTTTTTTGGAGAAGGATGGCCATTTTGGTGAAGTCGGATGTCTCCCAAGTGAAGGAAAAGGTGATGATGAGTCCCATTCAGGGGTTGGTGGAGAGGAATGTTTCTCAAGAACCAAGGGTACAATGCCTCTCGTGTTTCCGTCTTTGCAATCATCCGCAACATTATAAGAAAGGGACTTACCTTTCTTAATTGAAATATTCAAAACTTCTGTGTTTAAGGTTTGCTTGTTTGATGAATCAGATGTGATGGTAGCTTTACTGAAGTTTGGAGGACACTTGGAAGAAGCCAGAGACTTCCCCAATAAGGATGAACACGCAGATGAATCTAATTTGTCTCCTTTAATCAACTGTTGGATATCATCAATAACTTCATGCAGATGGGAATCACCTTTTTCAACCTCGATGTGCTTGATTTTTGTCTCTAGTGAGGTCAAGTTAGATGAAGCCAGAACCGAAGTGGATTCATTTGTGACTGAATGATGGTATGGAGAAGCTGCAGGCGTCGTCTCAAATAAAGACGAAGGCGATACGGAACACGGTTTAATAATAGGTGGAGGTATGGATGGATGGACAGGCAACTTAGAGGAAACTGAAGAAGAGTTATGGGACAAATGCAACCCAGTCTTGCTGTCTAACTCTTGATCCATTTTCCGATTCTCAAATTTTCTTAAACCAGGGTTTGGCTTCATTTCAAAATCATTTATTTTCTTCCCAAGTGTTCCCAATCTAGTATTTGGCTTGTTTTCAGAATCAACAATAATATTCTTTGATTTGATAAATGAGGAACTACCAACTATTACTGACTCCTCCTGCTTATTAAGGACCGACACATTTGAGCCTGAGCAAATAAACTTTGGATCACGGATTAGGAAACGAGTACCCCGGGAAAGATCATAACTTGTATCAAGTTGATGAAAATCAGAATATGGGTGGTTTTGATTTGTAGTTGCATTATTTCTGTTTACACTTCTTGTAGCCAAGCTTTCATGGTTAGGATCAGACTGACATTCTTGTGTGCCTTCCCGACCAAAAATCCTGCCCAAGAACTTCAACATGTTCTTTCTATCTCTGACACACAAACAAATAATTGAAAATGACTAACAGTCTATCACTACATAAGAACATAGCATGATGAAAGTAACGTTAGAATTTAAATATATAACCACTGATCAAGGTTACATAATATTATTTTGGTGTGGAGGCGTACCTCGCTGAAACTGATGGGAACGGAGGAGGTGGTAGAACAATTAACTCATTAACCCTAATAAGGCATAAGGTTTTTTTTTTTTTTGACATGTAACTAAAGATTTTATTAATTAGCTAAATCAGCCAACAAAATAGATTTAAAATCAACAGGAACATCCTCCGATTGAAAACTCGAATACGACGCTAAGAAGTGAGTTATATAAACAAATAATGGTATGACTATACTTACACAGTTACATGCATGGTGCTTGATGAGTGATTGTGTGTGTGTGTGTGATGACTTTTTGAAAGTACAGGTGGGGTTACCTGAAATTAGGGGTTTTGATGCTTGATGAGTTGAGATGAGATATCCAAGGAGTCTAGGAAGAAATCAAAGGAGATAGCTAAAGTGGATCACCGTTCTTTACAACTTCATCTTTAATTGTATGTATAATTTTATACGTGTAGTGTATCACAGAACAACACAAGAGAGACACTGAAACACTAGTAACTTAGTAAGTAAGCAACATTATTCATGGATGTGCAGACCAAACATTCTCTCTCTGGACCCTTTTCATATTTTATAAAGGGTGTTGCTAAATAAAAGTGAATACTTTCCTAGTGATTTGCTGTCGTCCAACTATTGTCAACTTTTCTGGATTAGTAAATGTTGATAAGCTTCCGAATTTTTTTAGTATTTTAACTTTAAATATGATACTGCCCCTATAATTTTCTAAATCAAATAAAAGTTTAATTCTACAATTTGTTAAAAATTGTGTGATTCAAGGTTTAATGCAATTCATGTGACTGGACCAAAAAAACTAACAAAAAGATGTCAAGTATTCAAAATTGAGCAAAAACATGACTCAGCTATTTTTTCTTTATCATCGTTTTAAATCTTTCAACCCTCTTTTTATTAATTTTCATAATTTATATGGGTTAAATATCACTTGCATCATTCACTTCATTCAAATATATCACTTTGATCACTAACGGCTAGTTTGACTCACTTTAGTTATTGACTTTGATTTTTTTTATTATCAAATATATCATTTGGGTCACTATTATCCATGTGAAATGACAGAATTGCCCTTGTAATTAAAAATGAAAACAATTTCACAAAAACTTAAAATTTAAGAAATTTAACAATTTACAAAAATTTATTAGTTTAAAATTTAAAATAATTTAACAAATTAAAATTTCACAAAATTAACAATTTACGAAACTTAAAACTTAAAACAATTTAACAATTTAAAATTTCATAAATTTTAAATTCACGAAATTTAGATTTTTGAGAAAAAAATCAATAAATTCACTTCAATAAAAAATCAATAAATTCACTTCAATAAATTGAATTAGGGTTTGAAACATATTTACTTAATTGTTAAATTATTTTTATTTTTAATTGCAGGGATAATTTTATCATTTCACATGGGTAAAAGTGGCCCAAGTGATATATTTGATAAAAAAAATCAAAATTAGTGACTAAAATTAATCAAACTAGCAGTTAAGTATCAAAGTGATATATTTGAATTAAATGAATGATCAAAATAATATTTAACCCTAATTTATATATGCGAAGGGGACCAAATCAATAGTTCATATGCATATTTTACATTTAACTCTAATTTTTATCAAATAAAATTATTAAGAATAAAATAATTTATTTTAAGAAAAATTCTATCACTAACTTTTGGTTATAAATTGTATTTTTAATAATAAATTTTAATTTATTACACATATATAAGTTTAATTTAAAATTAAAAATCACTTTAAATCCCTACCTTAAAATCTACCCAAACGATTGCATACTTTAAAATTCAAATAAGATCATTTTTAATGCAAATTATATTCATTACATAATTTGCTATCAATTTGAATTTTTCTTTTGAGAATTGATAATATGCGAAATATTTTTATTATTTTGAGAATCGATAATGTTAGGAATTAGAGTTAACAAAAGTTTACGCGGGATGAATGTATAACTTAAATTTTTTGCACTTTGAACTGTTTGTTAGTGTTTGTAGCTTTAGCAATTCAAGTGTTTACAAAAACGTAATGCGGAAAATAAGGTAAAAACATAATATAACTTTCAATCTAATTTGTATTAGAATTGAATTTTGCTACAATCTGAAATTCAGTGTGAATTTCAGCTTCTTGTTCTTAGAAGATACAAGGTATGAACACTTGATAATATTCAAAGATAGTAACTAATGAGACAGTGCATAATCTATATAGACAACATGTCTTTTGACACATGCTTTCACCAGTCAGTTAAGCTAAAACTAAAAATAGACAAAAATAACTTTACAATTAACTACTATCTATTTCTAGCTAACACATTCTGTTGACAGTCTGTTGCTTTCAGCCTTATCTCTTCTGTCATTTGTCTTGTGTATCTTCTAAGATTCATTGTAGACTTGTCTCTATCATCACAGGTTTGACTAACCCTATAACGATAGAGCTGCAAATTATTTGTCTTGTTCTTCTGCAATTTTCCTTGAAACTAGCCTCTTGAAGCAGTCAAATACTCTGTTGATTTTGCTTCGAGATGTCACAGTGATTGACTTCTCGATTAGGTACATGCTGAGACTTCTCGATCAGTTATATGTTGAGACTTATCGATCAGTTACATGTTTAGACTTCACGATCAGTTACATGTTGAGACTTCTTGATCAGTTATATGTTTAGACTTCACGATCGGTTACATGTTGAGACTTCTCGATCACTTGCTTGAAACTCAGACTTCTCGATTGGTTCAGCCCTATGACTTCTCAATTACTCATTTTGCTAACTTCTCGAATTGTTTATTCTGGACTTTTCGAATGTACGGCATTTTCACACTACTCGATTGTCTTTAATTCCTTGACTTCTCGAATGAATACTTCTCGATCGAATACTTCTCGATCGAATACTGAGTCAATGAGTGTTTTGAGACTTCTCGACCAGTTTCACATTTCTGACTTCTCGATCAGTTATTTGCCTTGGAAGAATTCTCAGACTGCATTCATTATTCTTTAAGAAGTCTTCTTTATCTAGATGCATGATTCAAATTGAATCTTCTAACAGACTTTATTCTTTGACTTTAATTACAACCTGGAATTACAATTTGATCATACTTCTATCTGCAATAGTACATTAAAGCATCTAAGTCACCAACCTAATACAGAATATCTAGATGTGTTACAACAAGACAAGTAATTATATAAAGTAGGCTTGATTTGATCCAACAATCTCCCCCATTTTGAAAAAAGACAGTTTTACAAATTAATATAAGATATCAAGCCTACCTATTTCTGTTGTTGAAGTTGTTGCTGTTGTTGCATGAATACGTCATATTTTGCCTTCTTTTCTTGTTCTTCCCTGACTCTAATTTCTTCAATGGCTTGAAGAGTTTCTTGCCTAGCCATGACTTCTTCAATCAAGATTGCATTTTTCAAAATATCAGCTATAACTTGTAGAGTTTGAATGGGATAGTCTTTGACAAACTTGAGTCTTATTCTTGAAATTGCTCCATTTCTCAGTTTGAACTCAACTCTGTCTGGATCTTTGAAAACTCTTCATTTTCCCAATCTCCTCAACTCTTCAGATTTTCTTTCCAACTCCTCTTTCTTCTTGATTTTCTTCTCTGACATTTCCTTCATCTCCTTCACCTTGTCAATCTTTTTCTGATACTTTCTTGCCAGATACTCAACCAATTCAACCATCTTCAATTTGTTCACCATACTCTTTTTATCATAAAAGCTGATTACCCTTTTAATGTCATGAGTAGTAGACTTTGAGCTATCATGGTAGAATTCTCTTTCTTCTTCATCAATATTTGTCACAAACACCTTTTTGTCCCTTATATCAACTTTACAAATTCTGTCTGTTTTCCATTGTTTGAGTCTTACCTTATCAACTACAACTTATTCTTGAATGGGATGAATATGTAGACCTTTATTGGGCATAACAAGTTTCTTCTTCCATTTTGGACACCTTACTAGCAATGAGCTAGTAGGTTTCTTGAAATTTGTCCCGGTGATTGAGTTGACCTTGATTTGCTGGCATGACTTTAGGTTTTTGACACTTTATTATTATAAATTGTATTTTTAATAATAAATTTTAATTTATTACACATATATAAGTTTAATTTAAAATTAAAAATCACTTCAAATCCCTACCTTAAAATCCAGACAAACGACTACATACTTTAAAATTCAAATAAGATCATTTTTAATGCAAATTATATTCATTACATAATTTGCTATCAATTTGAATTTTTCTTTTGAGAATTGATAATATGCGAAATGTTTTTATTATTTTGAGAATTTATAATTTTATAATTTATTTTTCATATAAAAAATACGAAAATGATTATCTGGCATTTCTTAAATCTTTTCAAAATCAGTTAAATATAAATTGACTCATTCTCCAAAAAAAATGTAACAAAATTATAAATCTTTTCAAAATTTATTAAATATAAGTTTTTTTATTCCCTACCAAAAATAATTTTAATGAAAAAGCCTAAATATCAAATTAATATTTACCTCCTAATTAATATTTAAATTAGCACTTACATTCTAACTAATAATATTAACTTATTCTAATTATTGGTTTTATAAAAATAAAATTAATAAATATAAGTTGATATATTCTCTAATAAAAATAATTTTAATATAATTATAAATAATAAATTATCGAGCCAATAAATAATTAAATTAATAAATATACTTGTGATTTTAAAGCCGTGTAGCACGGCTTTTTTGACTAGTTTTTTTATAATTAAAATATAAATTACAATTTTTTTATAAATACTTATAAAATAAATCAGTAAAAATCTGACTAACAAAAAAGTACTTTTGGTAAAAATGTGCAAACAAAAAAATATTTAATAAAATTTAAATAATAAAGATATCCTAATATAAAAAATGTTTGAATTTACAAATTGCTATCTTTTGGAAAAATCTCACATGAGCTAAAACCCCTCCACGGATGGATGCCCTCTTTCTAACAAGCTGCTTGCTTTGCTTAAAAACCTCTCATCCTCCACAAGTACAATCTTTTCTTCTCTTCCTATACAAAAACTTTACCAAGATTCTATCTTTATGTATCTATATATTCATAATAATTTTGCTTTTTGAAACCTGGGTTTTTCCTCATTAGGTTGCGTTGTTTTGAGGTTTTAGCACAAGTTTGAACAAAATGACAACAAGGGTTGCTTTTAAATTCTTGAAAGAACAGATTTTGCATAAGATTAAACCTGGGGTTGCTGCTTCTAGACAATTCTCTGCTCATTTTTCATCTGTTCCTCCACCTCCTCCTGCTTCTAGATCCAAGATTCCTCAGTTTTCCAAAAAAGTAACTTTTTTTTTTAACTCTCT
The DNA here is from genome assembly GCA_028671895.1 of Oenanthe sinensis. Taxonomy (NCBI): domain Eukaryota; kingdom Viridiplantae; phylum Streptophyta; class Magnoliopsida; order Apiales; family Apiaceae; genus Oenanthe; species Oenanthe sinensis. Next base: position 30,464,304 of record CM053813.1, read on the forward strand.
CTATGTGTGTGTGTGTGTTTCTTCTATTCTATTTCAATAGTTGAATTTAATGCTGTTTTAGACTTGACCCATGTACTAATATTAACTTTTAAGCAGGAATTGTGTAGTTGCAAATAATCTTGTTTCTGCTCTAGTGAAGTAGATATTATGCTAATGGATTAACATTAGGAAAATGGTTGCATTAATTTTGAGGAGTATGCGGTTTATTGTGATATTAGAAATACAGGCTTTTTATATGCAATGTACTGATACGGGCCACACGGAAACTGATTTCTTGGTAATGTTGATTTGTGGATGTAATTTATCTTATTGGAAAGTTCTTTAAGTTTGAAGTGGTCCATTTGGAAGTGCACATTTTTCTAGTAAGCCCTATTGGGTAATTTTGAACTGCAGGGGAGAATATTGACGGGAGCCACCCTCAGCTTGCTTATTGGAGGAGGAGCTTATGCAAGCACTGTGGATGAAGCAACTTTCTGGTAGGAGCTAACAAGGTTCATCTTCATTTGTTTTCAGTACTTTTGCATTTTTAACATATCACTAAGAAAATTTTAAGTATATTAACTTGATTATCTCAGTATCTACAACTTGTTTTATTATCTACACTTTTGCTTGAAGTTGATGAGTTGACAAATTTCTCCATTGAATTTAGTTCTACTTCTATGATGTGTTTGACATCCATGCTTGTAATTCTTATGTTTGTTAATATATGCCAATGTATATTCAAGGAAAATAAGTGCGGATGAAGGAGTTTCTCTGTATATAATTATGTGTAGTTACTAGTTATCACTGACATCGTAAACCTTCATTGCATTATATTAAAGCAATTGAATTTTTATGTTACAATGGGAAGAACTATTATTATGACGACTGACGACTTGTTGCACTTATTTCATTTTGCAGTGGCTGGCTGTTCACAGCAACAAAGATTGTAAACCCATTTTTTGCATTTCTGGATCCAGAGGTTGCTCATCGGTTGGCTGTATCAGCTGCGGCTCGTGGATGGGTTCCAAGAGAGAAGAGGCCTGATCCTTCAATATTAGGATTAGAAGTTTGGGGGAGGAGGTTCTCCAATCCTCTAGGTCTTGCTGCTGGTTTTGATAAAAATGCTGAGGCTGTTGAAGGCTTACTAGCAGTAGGTTTTGGCTTTGTGGAAGTTGGCTCTGTGACACCTGTTCCACAGGAGGGTAATCCAAAACCTCGTATATTCAGATTGCCAAGTGAAGGGTAAGAGTTCATATTTGCCCAGCTTTTTCCATTCAATTTCTTATTATCTTTGATTTCCGGACTAAAGTAAAGATGATTCTATCATTCATTTTAGTTTCACATGGAAGCAAGTTAGGTATAAAAAAAGTGCTTAACCATGATAAGTGCTTTAGAATTACAGTTTAATCTTTATAATCGGCCATATAAAAGAAGTTTGCTTAGCTTATTTAGTTTGTTATGCGCAATATTCTCATTTAGTTGTACTTTTTGGATATTCTATCTAAGTCAAACCCTACCCTTTTTCCTTCTTCGGACAGTGCTATAATCAACAGATGTGGCTTCAATAGTGAAGGAATTGTTGCTGTTGCCAAACGGTTGGGAGCTCAGCATGGTAAGAGGAAACTTGACGAAACATCAACGTCTTCATCTCCATCAACTAGCGGAGTCACACATGGCGGAAAAGCTGGTCCTGGAATACTTGGAGTCAATCTTGGAAAGAATAAGACTAGCGAAGATGCAGATGCAGATTATGTGCAGGGGGTTCATACATTATCTCAGTATGCTGATTACTTGGTAGCTTTCTTTTCTTGGCTAATACAATAATCTAACCTTCTTTTCTTGATGTTATCTTATGAGTGAGGACCACTGCATAATGCTTTCAATAAAAAAAACTAAAGATTATTGTTAAGTTTTTTTTCAAGGAGTTTTTTTTTAATTCTTAGTTTTATGCATGAAAGTGATTATATATATTGCTTACCTGCGTGGAGCCAATTTTCCTACTTGTAGAATCTAAATCGTCAATAGTTTGTTTTTTTTGTGCTTTTCAGATTTATGCCACTAACATTCTTGTACACGTTTGTTACTTTAGGTTATTAACGTTTCATCTCCCAATACACCTGGACTGCGCCAACTTCAAGGAAGAAAGCAGCTGAAGGACCTTGTAAAGAAGGTATTGTGTTCAATAACTTATCATTACCATAATGTGTAACTGCCGAATTTGGTTATTTGTGGAATATGAAGCAAAAGGTCTCAAATTTCTTCTTAACTTCTGCTCGTCGTGAAGGTTCAAGCAGCTCGTAATGAAATGCAATGGGGTGAGGAGGGGCCACCTCCTTTGCTTGTAAAAATTGCCCCAGACTTGTCTAAGCAAGACCTTGAAGATATTGCAGCAGTATGGAAACACTTTCAACTGTGATGCTATTCTCCTTTATTGTATCTGATATAAATTCTTATCCATTTTCTCCTTGATTGTAGGTTGCCCTTGCGCTTCACTTGGATGGATTGGTTAGTTTACTACCACAAACCTTAAAAATTATATTTGTAAAATATAAATGTTTTGGATTTACGTGTACAATAATACTGTATATTTCTTACAGTAGTCTGTGACTCTGTGTCTTGATCTCTCTCCCCCCTCTCTGGACTCTCAATTGTATCGAAGTCTTGGAGTCCCAAACATGTTCTGCTTGCAAAACATATTGTCCAGCAAATATGTTTTGTTTGCAGAACATATGCGAGACTCCAAGGACTCCAATATAACTGGGACTCTAGAACTTCTGCTTATATACATATAAGTATTGTTAAGCAGACACATATTATTTATTAGCTATATACAAGCTTGTGAACATTTAGCAGATGCCTATGTAAATTATTATTGTTTAATGAAAGAAACCCCTTATATAAAAATCCTATATAAATATGAAAGAGTGCTTGTGCTTCGGACTTCTCAATATTTTTGTTTCTGAGTTACCTCTGAATTGCTATATATGGCTCAGATATTGTTTAGCTCGACAGAATGATATAATTTTTTTTTTCTAATTTCACGTCGTAGTATTATTTAACATTTTCTTATATGTTCACTTTTTTCTTTATTCATTTTCGTGGTGAAGCTGTTGGATTTTAAAATTAAGCCATCTGAATTATCTGCTTAATCCATGTAGATAATATCAAACACAACCATCTCAAGGCCAGATCCTGTAAGGGAAGACCCAGTTGCTAAAGAATCTGGTGGCTTAAGTGGGAAGCCTCTCTTCGATCTATCCACCAGTGTCTTGAAGGAGACGTATTTATTAACAAAAGTATGTTTTTATGTATTAGAAGCTGTTGGAATATTTCAATCTTCATAACCTTAAACTTTGATTAAACTCTCTTAATGTAAAAGAAGTAAGAGAAACAAGTATTGCTTTTCAGTTTGTGTACTCCAAGGTTCGGCAATTTTTACATTTCAGTTTTATAGGAGTTCTTTTGCTAAATATTTTGAAAAGAAATCTGTGTAGCTGAGCAAACTTGTCCTTGAGTTATATACCCACAAAATACATTCTATATTTTTTGGCAACCTTGTTTCTGAGTATGTTACCCTTTCTGTTTTCGTTTCTGCCAATTTATTTTATTAGTTTCCTTATTTTCTGCATTTGAGGCCTAAAACTATGTTTATTTCTGAATCAGGGGAAGATCCCTTTGATCGGCTGTGGAGGTATTAGCAGGTAAATATTTAGTTCATGTCTTAACATAGACATTTTGATACATGTATTTAATTTACCGTGTATTTGTTTATTCTGGATATTTAACTTACTATGTACTTTGTTTAGTGGTGAAGATGCATACAAGAAAATAAGAGCAGGTGCAACTCTTGTTCAGCTTTACACTGCATTTGCTTATGGGGGACCTGCCCTGATACCTCAGATCAAGGTACTACTCTCATCTCTAAAATCAGAAAATTGTAATGAATTTTTCCTGTGACCTTAAATGGTAAATGTAAAAGCTTAAAGTTCACTAGCTTCTATATGTTTTTTAATATATAGTCACCAGTTCTTTGCTTATGAACCAAACTCCAGTGCTTATGTACCAGGGTTGTGCATTGTACTAGTGATTACTGGCATCACAATTTAAAAAAAAATAAAATTGAAACTCAACTTTAGGGTGTGCTTCGGAAAGAAGAGGAACTGAGAAAGTAATGATCCATAATTGATAAGGCCCCTTGAATTTTGTCTTTTGCAATTTTGAAAATCAGATGGTAATTGTTTGTATCTACTCTCTGCGTATACTCTTTAAAATCTTGATCTATGCATTAGATGTATTGTTGCCGCTTATTAACGTTACTATATATTAACAGAGGGCTGTACCGAAGATTTATATAGAATTAATTATACTAGTTACTTTTTAGTAAATTATTTTCAAGATTGAGATAAGTTCATGAAATATGAAACTTGAAGTTCGCTCGTCCAGGAATGGATGAAATTTCATAAAAAAATAAATTAGAGTTCCTCTTTTTAGGGGTGTATACACCACATAAATTATGTAATCTACATAAGTTAAACACAGAAGGCTTTATGTCAAATTTACCATCGTAAGTAATTTTCTAATCAAGTTCTGCTCTTTCTTAGGCTGAACTTGCTAGTTGCTTAGAAAGGGATGGCTTTAAGTCTGTTCATGAAGCAGTTGGAACAGATTGCAGATAGTTTTGTGAATTAACCACGCTTATGCTAAAGGGTTTGATGACGGCTATATCATTCCAAATCTTCGACCACATATGAGAACACCTATTTTCTGTGGTCAAAGTTTCCAATTTAATTGGTACAATTTTGTATCTTGCTAATTTTTGTGTTGCTTTTGAGGTCTTAAAGTGTGATAGTGTATGATAGAAAATTTTGGCATATGAATGTATAATCTCCCTTCATAGGCATGTCAGCATGATCTTGTTACTGTATTATTCTATTTTCCAGCCAACTGAAGATCAGAATCAGGAAAGTTCACCAATTGCAATGGAATATGTAGTCTAAATCCTTCTTGCTTACTGGTAGAAAACAATTAAATTCTGGGTGAACATTTTATTTTTTTGGCCAAGTTGGGTGAACAATATTTTTTTCCCCAGTCATTTGACAAATCTACAGGATTACAGTATATACTTAACAGGCATTGTTCGCAGAAACATTCATATGTGGTTATGTGTTGGAACAGTGCCCCTGTCTGAATGTCCTGTGGCATAGATATGATCTCTAAATGGATGATATTGACAAATTATGGTAATACTGTAAATTAAATTTTAAATATATCTGGATTATGTCGTTTTATACCAGGTACCAGAGAGATAGATAGTGTTTAGTAGCAAACTACTTTCACTAAAAAAGAAACATGCACTACAAGGGAGAATTCAATAATGCAGGCAAGACAAATGTTGTATATCTTATTCTTTTTATTATGAAATAATGCCTAAAATGCTTTACATACAGAAAAGTTCCCCAAATCTAAAGCATCAAACTTGAAAAATAGACCACTAGTGGCCTTGTTTCCAAGCCGAAATTCAGTTTCCAACATAAATTTATGAAGTTGTTCATACTCCATACAATTTTCAGCAAAACGAGAAATCTACGAATGGGAGAAGCTAATATTACCAGTCCTCAGAGAGATTATTTCCATTGGTTGGCAACAATATGTGCCAGATCAACCACTCTCTGTGAGTAACCCCATTCATTGTCATACCAAGCAATCACCTTCACCATGTCATCTCCCATAACCATGGTGAGTGATGCATCAACTGTTGAGGAAACATCTGAGCATCTGAAATCAACCGAAACAAGTGGCTCCAAACACAAAGCTAGGATGCCTTTGAGCTCGTTGTCAGCGCTCTCCTGGAACGCAGCATTAACTTCCTCAGCAAATGTCTTCTTGGTAACCTGAACAACAAGATCCACAACTGACACATTGGGTGTGGGCACACGAAGAGCAATGCCGTTAAGCTTGCCCTTGAGATTTGGTAGGACAAGGGCTACTGCCTTTGCTGCACCAGTCGATGTTGGAACGATGTTGAGTGCTGCGGCACGTGCACGCCTGAGATCCCTGTGACTTGCATCGAGCAACCTCTGGTCTCCGGTGTAGGAGTGAGTTGTAGTCATAGTTCCCTTTATAATGCCTATAATATCATATCTCAAACATGTCAGCTCTCAAAATCATAGCATTACTTTATTTATCAAGAAAGCTCAGGGGAGGATGTATTACCAAATTTCTGGTCAAGAACCTTGACAAAAGGCGCAAGGCAATTAGTAGTGCAGGACGCATTACTAATTATGGTCTCAGAATGATCATACAACTCTGCATTGACACCAACAACATATGTGGGTATGTCACCCTTCCCCGGGGCTGTGATGAGCACCTTCTTAGCTCCAGCTTGAAGATGTTTACCAGCACCATCTCTGTCAACAAATACCCCGGTTCCTTCAATCACCAAATCGATTCCTAGCTCCCTGTTAGTTTTTGTAGAATGAATCTCTGTTAAAGTGTGTCCATTGTAAGTCAATAATAATGGAAATGAAAGCGAAATAGGAGAAATACCCCCAGGGAAGATTGCTTGGGTTGCGGTCAGAGACAACTTGGATGACCTTCCCATCAACAGAGATGCCATTAGTACCAACAGGCTTGACATCTGCATCAAAGATCCCGAGGGTGGAGTCATACTTGAGAAGGTGAGCCGCTTGCTTAACACCGCCAGTGTCGTTGATGGCAATAATATCAAGAGGCGAGTCTTTCCTTCCGTGCCAACACCTCAAGAAGTTTCTTCCGATTCTTCCAAATCCATTGATGGCTACTTTAAGCTTGGCTTCCACCACTCCCCTTTTGTTGCCTCCACCAATCTAAGTCACAGGTTGTTCGCAGAATATATGTTTAATTCAAAATGTACTGGGCAGATTTATATGAGTTCTTTCTGCTTAGGCTTTAAGCTAGGTGAATCCTCATTGCTCAGTATATTTTTCAAGGCTTTATCCAGTGGTTACGAGGTAATACACACTTTGTAAAAATATCATTAATCCTCTATATCACCATTGAAATCAATGTGTAATGAGCTATCTAGACAGACTCTAAATTAGCAGGAAAAATGTTAATGCTAATAAAAATGTGAAAGCTTGATATATTACGTCTTACGATCCAAAAGAGGAGACTTACAACAGAGGTCTGGAATGCAACAAGAGAGAGCAAGTCATCAGATGTTCTCTTGTTAAATGGAAGAGCAGCAGAAGAGCGCAGGCCCGCGAATTCTGAGAATCCTTTGTTTACCTGTACATTGATCACCAACTTACATTACTATGCACAAATATGATCTCGTGTATCTATGATATGCATGTATCTAACAGTTTATCTGGTCATGTTTAACTATTTATAGAACACTACTCAGTAGTAACATACTGAAGTAAAATAATAATGATCACAGTAAGTTTCTAATTAAGATTACTATAAATGAAATGTAAGAGACCTGGAGAGATGAACTGCCCATAGAAAGAGCAGCAGAGGCCATGGTTGTTGTAATTGTTGTAACAGTAGAATGAGATGAGAAATGTGAAGGATTTATTTGGGAGTGGGCACAAAAAAAGAATGTGGATGAGATTATGGACGATGGATAGAGCTCTTACACATTATATGGCTATAGTTTTGTGTTCATTTCTTGCATACATGTTATTTGCATTATTTTTTTAGCTTTCTTCAATGGCCTTTCATATCACATCCATCCAAATATAAGGTTGTGTTACATTAAAATTTTATGCCACCTTATCTTTCAGAAATGCCACTCTGTCAATTTTACTTGTTCCTATAGGATGGCAAAGACTTAGAAATTTATATGGTGCTACAGGGACTATGTTTACCATTATAAGTATCAAATAACATATACCAAGGGTGTACTTGTTAATGATAGATCACAAGTTCAAAATAATAAATTTATGTATATAATTATTTTCATAATCCTAGTTATGCGAGAGTGTTGTGCACTTGTCTGAAATCTTTCAGACACAAAGGTTTTGAACATCTAAGCTTACAAATATCGCTTCCGTAAAGGATTGTGTTATTTTTACTGTTACATGTTCTACAGTGTTGCATACTTTCATTTGCCGCGGATGAAGTGTTTATCTGGAATCTTACTTTGTTTTGATCACATTTGCCATCTTGAATCATGCCCAAGCACAACTAGTGTCACTCATTTTGTTCTGTATCTCAAACCACATAGCCTTACTTTTTCTTTAAGTTTCGAAATACATGAAAATCAGTTGAGAATATAGGGTTGACGAAGGAATTTCGTAACAAGATTATCGATATAATCAAGATTTAGGGTGATGTTTTTTTCTTAAAGAGTCATCGGAGTGCGATGGTTGTTGAATATTAAGGGCTGAGATTGTTCGAGTTTTTTAGGTGGTGGGGCTCTCAACGTCCAATCCTAATAATGTGCCTAATAATGTGCCTACGTACCCCTATTTATAATAGGGGATCAAGCTCACGTATTTCTTGCTGAAGTAGAGACCCGATAGGGAAGAGGCAGAGAATAAGCAGTGAATCAGCAAGAGAAACCTACTTGGAAGATGTCTCCACATTAAGGCTTGTTTGGGTAGTTCAAAACCCAGTATAAGGCCCAAGGACTTCATAAATCCGACATTGACCCGGAAAATGTGGGCTCTAATCGGTCTACTACAACTATTTTTCGGATACCTTTGATTAGAGGCCAGCACTAGACCCACCTCAAATGTAGGGCACGTCCTAAACCCCTAGATGGGGAAAACCCGCCTAAGTACATGGAAAGGAACTTCCAAGATATGGTAAGGAATATCCCATAACTCCCCAACGAGGGCAACCCATGGAATATGGAGCTATGGTCTTCAACATGCATTGACAGACATAGATGACAGAGAGACAATGACTGACGGAGACCTTCAAATTAACCGCAGAGGCGGAGAACCTACTTCAATAACAACAACAATAATCCACACGAACAATTATAAATTCAACCCAATAAATACTAGCTCATCACAAATAACACATGCTGAAATTTGGGTATAACAATGTCAATATATATAGCCAACCAATATACATAATCATGGTCTCCAACCATGTGCCCTTGGCAAATTTTATATATATATAATGTGGGATAATTGGCTATATTTGTAGAATGTGTACGGTTGGTTATAATGTTCCACCTCATCATTTTGTCATTTTTAATTAATATTTTTAGATTTATAGTGTTTCACCTCATATTTTCCCTCTTATTAATAATGATAAAATATTATTTTTAAACTATAGCCAACGATGATCAAATAGCAAGACCTTTATTTAGCAAAGATTTCTTCTTCTTTTGTTTCTTTTGCTAATTAAAATCAAGAACTTTATCCTATACTTGTAAATAAATATTTTTATGTCAACTATCCAAATAACAATAAATATTTTTATGTCAACTATCCAAAAAACAATCGTCTATCAGCTATCTTCATGCAAACCCTGATATCTTTTTGAGTTCGCGAGTTGAAATGGATAAGGCCCTGTTTGCGGGCTGTTCAATTCTTCACATGTATTCTACCAGTAGTAAGTTTAAAGATGCTACACGGACATCTGAGGTTATGGATAGTTCTAATGTCATCTGTTGTAGCTGGAATGACACGATTTGAGTGAATGTTAACACAAAGTTGTGATAGTTAATAGTTATGCAGCTCTGGAAACATTTGAAATTATGGAGAGCTCTAATGTTGCGGTTAAGATCTTAATGTTAACTAGTTGGTTGGCTTGTCCTAACAATGAGGCATTTTAGTCTTTAGAGCATACTAGGAGGGCTCTTTATTTTCGAACTTATTAACTTGTATAAAGAGTCTAACGGAGATGCTTTCATGACTTGTCGTATGATTTTTTTTTTTGCTAAATCTTGTCATATGATTTTTACTTTTATTCAAAAGAAGAAAATTTTAAAAATAATAATTTTAACTATGTAGTCAAAACTCTTAAAAATGTGTGCCAAAAAAAATAGAGGGAGTATAATCAAACTAGAGAACTATTTTTTTAAAATACTTAGGTGAACCAGATAAAAAGTATTAATCGTCCAATTTTAGGTGAACCATATAAACGATCATAACTATCCAATTTTAATAAAATTTAATTTTTAAAAAGATATATCATTCATACAATTCTATCACTGATAGTTCTCCTTTTATACAACTACTCATGAATAATATTACATTATATCTAAATTATATTCTATATTTTCTATTTTAATAATCCTACTTATCCTATAATTTTTATTTAATATAATTGTACTCACATTTTAACTCAATTGCATCACTATTCAAACTCTTTTATTTATTTAAAAGAAATTAATAATAAAATAAAGTATCATATTAAATGAAATATTTAAATTATATAAAATAATTAATATATAATTTATTAATAGTATGCATGTTTTGCACGGGTTATAAACTAGTTTTTTTAATGTTAAAAACCCTCCTGTTATAAGCATTTGTAACTAAATTTTCCTTCATCTATTTCATATTATTAACATTTATAGCTAACATTTATATGAGCAAACTATCTGCGAAAAATTTAAAAGCATATTTTAATTATCAATATATGTTCCGATATCTAAAGAAAATTTGGATGAGTATTACTAGTTATATAAATATATGTTCCGATATCTAAAGAAAATTTGGATGAGTATTGTGATCATTATATAAATAGGTATATGTTCGGGATAAATATATTTTATAGGAATAAATGAAATAACTCACGAATAACGTCGCAAACCAGTTGGTTGAGGCTAGGAGTGTTGGGCTTTACCTCTTCAAGGTCCGCTGAGCGCATGGAAAAGCAGGACACTCTGAGAAAAGTCGAGGTGCGCGTTAACTAGCCCGAACACCGGTTAAAAAATATAAAAATTTAATAAAAAGAAATAACACACGCATAAGGTAGCAAATCATTTTAGTTCAATAATTTTATTTTTATTCTGAAAAAACTTCACATTCTTTTCTTATTTCAATTGATTTCTCTTTTAATATTTATCTTCAACTAATTAAAAGTGTTGTGATTTGCACGATTTTAAAAATATTTATTTTACCAATTTCATTCGGGTTGGTGCTCGGCCCAAGAAGAGTGCATTTGGCGTTATCACAAGCCAATCAATTAGCAGCCAGAAAGTTTACAAAAGGGTTCGTTATCCTAAAATCTCTGAACATTTTAGCGGGAAATCCTTTAAACTAAAAGCAATTTTAAGTTACAAAACACAGAGAAATTACGATTTATATACACACAAAAGCACTACTGAGTTGAAAAAAATCTGAGGTATACATTCTGTGACTTGTTTAGTAGTTTTGTAATAGCATGCAATGTGTTTGTTCGAATATCTCAATGAGACGTTTCACGTTTTAAATGCATAAATTGATCCTTTTTTTTCACTGTTTTGTGCTTTTTCTAGTCTGGGGTTTTACCCAGAAAACTGAATATCTAAATCCAACACTTGTTTTTTATGTTGTTGGTAATGTGATTAGGATTTGAGGAAATGAGCTGGTCCTGTTGTAGTAATCTTTGTCCTTCCACTTCTAACTTTCTTGCGCTTGGTTACGATCTTAAGCTATTTAATGGGAACAAAGTGTCTTATCCGGTATGCTTTTTGGTGCTTATGTACTCTCTTGTTTTGTCGTCATTGAATGGCTTATTTGTATTGCTCTTTTTTATGTCGAAATATTGGATGCTTAGAAGCTGTAAGTGAGCAGAATGTACATTGTTGGGGTAGGAATCTGTTTAGCTTTAGGTACTGCTTTGGCGGGTTCTCAAGAACGAGTAACATTGCCTATCTACGCTAAATGGTTTTTTAGGACATCTACACATTGGAGTATTTTATACTGACTTGTAAATAACTGTTGTTCTTTCCAATTAGAATATTGTTCAATAGTTAATTGAGAATTGATTGATGCAGAACTAGATTTGCCAAGCTTCAAGCTTTAAACTTCCACTTAGGAGTTTGAGAGTTTTGCACTCATGTATAACATAAAGTGTATGCTTTTAGAATACCAGTCGAGGTGTCAGGATTGGTAATTTTGTCACAATTGACTGATTTCCACACTTAGGACACTCTGATCAAGGTTCATAGAATGATAAGCAATTATTGGTTTGACAAATTCACAACTAGATTGCATGTTGTGCAACGAGCTGTTTACTTTGATTTCTGTTATTTAGTATTTACTTAAAATTAGATCACGGTGATAAGATGCTTATATAATATTTGTCCCTGACAAACCTCTCTAATAGCAGGCCCAAAGGCAAAAAAGAAGGTTGAGCAAGTCTGGCAGGGAAACAAATATTTGCGCCTATTATGGCTTGAAATCGCCTCCATATAAACTTGTAAGTTAACATGTTTTTTCTCCAATATCTGGACCAAACTCATTTTTAGAGAAAATTTGTATTAGTTTTTTTTTAATTCATTCCCATTATGGCCTGAAATACATATGTTTTTCAATTCCTGCAGTCAATGTCATTGTTTGAAAATATTTTGATTAGGGGAACTATAGTTAAATAGGGTATCTGGTCAAACTCAGGCATATTTTTTACTCGGGATTAAATATAGCTTCAGGCTACCTAATATTAGAAGTTTTTTTTTGTTCATATGATCACGGTGGTGTTGCATAATGGCATGATCTTATTACTACTTTCTTTAAATGGTATTTATATTAAATGTAAAACCAGAATTATGGATTTCACATGGCCTCAACCTTTGGGGTTCACTACAATACCAGAATGCATCTCTAAAATATAATTAATCTATTCATCGTTATGCAGTTTTAACCTTGGAATGTACAGAAAGATTTAATAACCAGTTGTTAAAAATCCAATATAGGTCTTACAGTTTCTTGATTTACGATTCAATTTGTCAAATTTCTATTTACTTCTACATATCGACATGAATTACAGCTCTAACTTATTTTTTGTTTATATAACTTGGCCTTCAACCCTTTTTGTAGGATGCCCTAGAACCATATATGAGCCAGAAGACACTTGAGAAGCACTGGGGAGGGCATCATCGTAGTTATGTGGAAGGTCTAAACAAACAGCTTGAGAAGAACGACGTACTTTATGGATTGACTATGGAGGAGCTTATAAAAGTGACGTATAACAATGGCAATCCGTTACCTGAATTCAACAACGCTGCGCAGGTTTTACTAATTTACTAATAAACATGTTCAGTTCATGTCATCTTCCATTCTAGAACTTCAATATGGTGCATGTATGTTTATGTAACACGACACATGCACTTAATGCTCACTACAAAGGACATGGCTACTATGTAACCTTCACTTTTTAGTGCTGCATACGGAACCAAACACCCTTGGAATACAGTACACTACAACCAAACACCCTATGCATCCCAGCATCGCTTACCAATGTCATGGCGCCTAAGAGTCATGGCCCACAGGCTTCCCTGGGGCCTTAGTTGCAACCTGCAGTGAGATATTTTGATAGCTTAAGCTCGTGTTATTTCAATGTTTGCTCTTTTGATTTTGCTTTTATGAATTTTCTTTATGCAAGTTGGGGTTTTACAGTGATATAAAAAATTAAAAATTAGACCTGTCTTTGATTATATCCAGAAAATCTACTATTCGATTCAGTTATCTCATCGAGTTACTCTTCCAGGTATGGAATCATGATTTCTTTTGGGAAACAATGCAACCAGAAGGCGGTCACCAGCCCGTATTGGGTTTACTTCAGCAGATCGAAAAGGATTTTGGTTCTTTCACTAATTTCAGGGAGAAGTTTGTAGAAGCAGCACTGACACTATTTGGTTCTGGTTGGGTTTGGCTTGTTTGTAAGTTTCAAATTTATAATAACTGGTTGGGTTTGGCTTGTTTGTAAGTTTCAAATTTATAATAACAATTTTTACCAGGTTATGTTATACTACTTCAGTTTCTTAAAATGAGATGGTCACATATTAATATGTTTAAATTATGTTTTAAGTATAATATTTCTTCTAGGTTGATGTGATTGTGAAATTGTGTCCTAACTTGTAACTGAGATCATTTAACGGCTTGTATAATGCAATTTTTGCCCTTGATTTTTCAGTAAAAAAAGATGAGAAGCGACTCGCTATAATGAAGACATCAAATGCCGTAAACCCAATTGTATGGGACGACATTGTAAGTCTGATTAGGTTCTATGTTTCAGTTTTCCTGTTTCATATTTCCTCAGCAATGTAATTGCTGATCACATTGTAAACATTGAAATAACCTTTTCCTACTTTTGCAGCCTCTCATTAGTTTGGATATGTGGGAGGTATATTCTCTCTCTACGTATATAATTATATTTATATATACACATATATATCATTTACACAGCCCCACTGTATTAATGATGTTTGCTTGTTTGCAGCATTCTTACTATCTGGATTATCGGGTATCTCTTTCATTTCTTCTCTTTTTTCTTTTTCATATAGATTTTTTGTCTTTTGAGTACCAACTAAATTTGTACTCGTCTTATATTCCTCTCGCAGAACGATAAAAGCAAGTATGTTAATGTGTTCATGAACCACCTTGTATCATGGGATGTGGTGATGGTGCGCATGGTTCGTGCTCAGGCATTTGTTAATTTAGGTGAGCCCAAGATTCCCGTTGCCTAGAATGCTTGAAAGAAACATATAAGAGCATACATAAAGGAGTTGCACAATCTGAAGTACATGTATGAGGATCCTCCACTCTTTTCTGTTTGGATTGTTGAGAAACTGTTGACTAATTTTGCAGTTTAGCCCATCGTTACATGTCTCCTTGTTAATTCAAAAAACTTCTCTGAATAGTAATACCTACGGCTTTGATTTTTTTGATTTTTTTGTGCGTAAGTTATTAAAAATCAAGAAATTCCCTGGTAATTTCTAAGTTACTGCAAAAGTTTTTACTTGGATAAAAATGTTGGTAACCTATATAAAATAAACTCCAATATGCACACCTGATTGTTATATTTTAATTTCAACAAAATAACATTTCTTTAGATGGCGGTGCGATTATTTTATGAAGTTTTGGCCGGCTCAAATGTCATATATCTAAATAGTATATTATACAAAATTATTGTATAATTAATCCAAGGATTAACCTAACCCATCAGGTCAAGTTTGGGTCATGTCATACAATCAAGTGTGTACTTTTAGTCAGCATACGAAAATATTAAATCTACCAACTACAAAGTGAGTCGAACAAAACGGAACTTGACTGCAAGCTATTCGATTACCTTCATTTTTGTTCTTTATCTTTAAACTCGAGAATCTTTACTTGTCGTCCCAGATTATTATTTCCCATTTCTTAGATTAGCTTTCAAAAATGTAGAATTAAAAAAAATAAATTAAAATGTTTTTCCTACTTTTTATATTCTTTCTTTGTCTCTGTCTTAAGTTTATTTCAAATACAACTCCCGAATAAATACGAGCATCAAATGTTCTATGGTACACTACCAGACACCTTAAATTTCTTAATTATGTGCTCTAATTTCCAAACGAGTTGCTCGAAAAACCTATGAAATAAAAGCACCATTTGAATTTGCAAGTAATTTTGATATTTACATATAAATCATCCAAGTAGATGGTAGAATCAGGCAATATAATATTAAGAAAGTGTGGTTATGCTGAAATAAATAAATAATAATCAAATAAAAAAAGGACGAAATATTAAAATGTCCAAGCTTCTGAATGAATCAAGGAGCAACGGTCAAAACAAGTGTCTCGCGCTCTTTGATTCCCTTCTCAAACGTTAACGACTTCTTGTCCGAACGTAACATAAATACGTAATGGTTAGATGGTTTCAAGTTCACCTTTTTGCCCCTACCTTTCCATACTGTCCTACCATCTGTCAGTTTCTCCTAGATTACACATTGCTCAACTACCAACACAAACGAGTTGAATTCAACTCTTTTCAAACTATTTGCATACACTATATATTCATAATGATTGATTAGATATTTTAGTTATATTAAGTAATTGAATTATTACGAGTATTCTAGATATGGTTGTGGAATAATTAAGAGTTTTGTTTCCATTTACCTAGAATTTTACTTTACAGACTTGACTTGAGAGGTGGTTGTGGGATTCAACTATTTGATTCGTGATAACTTGTGTTCCTAATGCGTCTCATTTTAGTGGCATGCCACTTAATTGCTTGCGGCTATGTTACTCGGATTCTTCATTTTACTTTCGAGTACCCGACACTCGAACGTGAATACTTATTTTAGGCAAAAAACATGTATATTTTTCAAAATGTTACCGCGTCCAATACTTAGACACGTATTTATGTTGGATACTTACAGACGAGTCCGAGTAACATAGGACTACGGTGACATTCCTTCGATAATTGAACGACCTAAATTTTAGTGATTTATTATTAATAATTGTTAATAGGCTTTGATTAAATATTGAATGAAGAATCTTGAATGACCATAAGGGTTCAGTTTTTACTACACGAGCGTCTATAGAAATTTAGTTCATATAAATTTTTGAAGTGTAACAAGAATCAGGGTAAGACTTGTACTATTTAATGATGGAGTTGTAATAAGAAAGAATTTTAATAGAATTTCAGGCATATATGACGATTATTTGCAAAAGCTGGGAGAAACTAAAGAAAATATGAAGTGCAATAAAATTTTATTTCGGACTCAATATTTTTAAACAATTTTTAGTGTTCTATCAAAATTTATAAACTAACTTAGCATTTTGCAGAAAACTAAATTTTATTTTTTTTAAATTATGTTGATAATCTTTTATCGCTAATATGGTAATTTATTGTACTATACAGTGTAATTTAAGAATTATTTAATTTGTGCAATAATATGAGTTTGATATTAGACATCAGATTTGAATGATATTACACAAATTTCGAGATTTAAACATGAATAATTATCTCATAAGGGTTGATAGCTAATAATTTTTCAATACTACAATATTAAAAATGATATATTTAGATTAATCTAAAACTCAAAAATATATATATTTATAGTTAGGATATCAAATTTTTTCTAGCACACACAGAGATTCGTTTCTATTTTGGTTTAAAGATAATAATACAGGGATCATGATTAATGGCATAAAATTTGATGATGAACTCAGAGCCACACTTTTAATCTTATGGGTTAAGATTTCATCATAACACTAGTGCATATATTTTAGCAAGATTAGTATATGATACTTTTATATGTATGTATAGACAAAAAATCATTACTTTGAGTTTAGGGTGGTCCTTGGCTGTCGTTTGTTGAAATCTTGAATGTCATTACAAGAAAGAAACAAGGGTAAAAGTGTCCAAAACAACCAACCCGGAAACATTGGAGAATTTATTGGAGGTTAAAAAGTGACAAAGTCAGACATACACACACAACTCAAACCATATGTTTTTAAACCATATGTTTTTAATTATGTCTGAGAATATATACTTGGATTGGAGGAGAACATGTAGGTACAGAGAAGGGATGTAATATACGTACATATTTTTTAAGAAGACTCATTCAATCTTCTTACATATTTATATATAAACCCTTCTCTCCTCATTTCTTTTCTTTAACCATTTCAAGAATTTTTGTAAACTTCTTCAAGCTCTCAGTTGTTACATATACATTTATATATATATGTATTATGTTCTTGAAATTGTTGGTACTTGTTAGATCTTGATCAAGATCATTTTTTATTATAAGGGTGGTGTTGTGATCTTGATTTTCTTGAAGTTTATTAAAGATCTGATTTTTAGTATCTAAAGGTGTTGTTTTGAGGGTTGTGATCTGTTTTCTGAAGAGTTGAGGATTGTGTTTGAAGTTCTGTGATCTGTGTGTTGTGGTACTTGATTATTGTTGTTTCTTTTCAGCAAATTTTGATTGTTGATCCTTGATCAAAGAAACATTGATTGATAATATACCTGAATTTTGGTTGGACTAAAGTGATCTTGAATTTTTGATTGAATTGTAATGACTTCAAGTGCTTGTCTGGGGCTATAGTGGAGTTTAGGTTCTTGATGTTGAAATTAACAACAATGGTGATTGATCAGTGACTAGCACTAAGGTGATCCTTGAGCATATTGTGGTCCGCACCCCTACAGTGGGAAGTTAAGTGTCTTGCATCAATATGAATCTTTGGTGAAAGTTAATAATCATCTGATCTTTTGAGCTAAGGTTTGTTTGTTTGTTGCAAGACGCAAAAGTAAGGTTTTGATTTGACAGAATGTCTCAGAAAGTTGAAAGGGTTCCACATCTCCAGTCAATCAGATCATTGCCTGTTGACTTTAGATTTTTGGATGCGCAGGAAGATCATTCTTTGAGAAAGTTGGAGACTGTAACTATGAACAATGGTGGTAGGGTTTATGATAGCACCTCAGAAAATGTTGAGGTGGTTGGTAAAAATATCGATAATAAGGTTGATAGTAATGGTTATGAATCACCTTACAAAAAAGGGCCTTACAGTAGTGATGAAAGATTGAACTCTGCAGCTTCTACTTCGCAATCTTATGGCTCATTGTTTAATGATTCCAAGTGGAATGACACATCTTATGATGCAAAGAAGGCAAGTGATATACTTATGTACTTAGCATTACAATCCAATACGTACTGGACTTTTTGCCAATATATTCTTGTTAATATTGGACATGATCATACTTGTTTGGCTTGTTAATTTACTTGTATAATTGTTTTTCGATAAATTTACACTTCTCTGTATGCATGTAAATCAAAATTTTAGATAAATTTCAGAAAGTTTACAACTTTATTCTATTATATGGACGTAAACTCAATTTTTGTTGGTCCAAACTATTCTTTCGGATCATTGCATACATCAATTAATCGGTTATTTCCAATTCATGCTTCGTTATGCCAACATCAGGGACAGAATTAAAAGCTTACGTTCCCTGAAGTAAATTAATGTCCTCATTTAGTGCGGATTTGGTTGAGAAGGTACATTTGTAAGAAATAAAATTATTGGCAGACGTCGAAGGTGTTTTCAAACACTAAGTGTATTAGTTGCATCATAGCATAAAATTAAAAGTGAAGAGATATTGTTTTAGTATAGTATCTGCAATGATGTTATGCAGGTTATAGTAATACTTGTTGGCTTACTTGTTGAGTTCACTGTTTCAGAAGCTTCACTCCTGGTTTCAACTTCCAGATGGGAACTGGGAACTGGCAAAAATCCTGACAACTTCAGGGACAGAATTGGTGATATCATTGTCAGATGAGAAAGTAAGCAACCTTATGTTAATCCTGAGTATATACTGAATTGGCACACTCTGTATCAACATTTTTTTTCAACTTTAGGTGTTAAAGGTGAATAGTGATAGTCTGACACCTGCAAATCCTGATATCCTTGACGGTGTTGACGATCTCATGCAATTAAGTTATCTAAATGAGCCATCGGTTTTATACAATCTTCAGTACAGATATGAACAAGATATGATATATGTAAGCACTAAGCATAAACATCCATATTCATTAAAAATATTTTTATTGGCACTTGTAGTGTATCTAATAATGCTGTGGTCTTGTGCCTATTAATTTGTAGACAAAAGCAGGTCCAGTTTTGGTTGCCATTAATCCCTTTAAAAAGGTTCCCTTATATGGAAATGATTTCATTGAAAAATATAGGCGTAAAACCATTGTGAGTCCACATGTATATGCCATTACAGATACAGCCTTACGAGAAATGATAAGAGGTAATTATGTTATAGTTTTATACTTGTGTCTTCATTTAAGATTGGTTATCAACATCTATAATTGGTGTAACTGTTGACTCTGTTTTTTCGTTTTACCCTCCAGATGAAGTAAATCAGTCCATTGTAATAAGGTTAGTTGTACGACAATGAATCTATATACTATTATTTGCATGAATCAT
Source organism: Oenanthe sinensis (assembly GCA_028671895.1). NCBI lineage: Eukaryota > Viridiplantae > Streptophyta > Magnoliopsida > Apiales > Apiaceae > Oenanthe > Oenanthe sinensis. Next base: position 30,484,129 of record CM053813.1, read on the forward strand.
GCCTAACTAGAATTTGCTTAGAACTGTATATGTTTCTTTTTCCTCATTCTTGCCCTCGTGCAGTGAGATGAATTCCTATATTGTTAATGTTGTAAGATTTGTGCTGTACTGAATTCCCAGTGCAGCAGTGCTATGTCTTTTGTGGCATCAAGGAAAATAATGTCTAATGGACATGTAGGAATCTCACATCAGTAATAAACAATCAGAGTTGTTATCTTCTTCTTTATAGTCAAGAATGAAGTGTCATACAGGGAATTAATCTCTAACAAGAAAGTTTCTGATACGGCCAGATCAAATATTTGTCTTAGAATGTGTGAGAAAAACAAATCCATTCCTGCACTGGTTAACATCTTTTTTATCGTGCAGTGGTGAAAGTGGAGCCGGAAAAACTGAAACGGCTAAGATAGCAATGCAATATCTGGCTGTACTTGGAGGTGGTAGTGGAATAGAATATGAAATATTGAAAACTAATCCCATTTTGGAGGCCTTTGGCAATGCGAAGACATCAAGAAATAACAACTCAAGTCGATTTGTAAGTCATGTTTTCTTCTTTTCTTTTTTGTTAGGTCATTCTTTCTTACATAGACATTAGAAATTATTCCTTGAATTTATGTTGGCTATAAAGTGAAATAGGTCTCTCCTTTGTTACAACTTACATCTGACGTAGTTTATAATCGTATGACAGGGTAAACTTATTGAAATTAACTTCAGTGAAACTGGAAGAATATCGGGTGCCAACATTCAGACTTGTAAGGTTCTAATTATCTTGGGTGCCATGGAGTTATTTTGTAATTGTTCTTCTTCAATAAATGTCATTACATTAAAATGTATGTATGCTAACTTTTTTTTTTTGCTTTCCTGCTATTATTCTGGACTGTGGTTCTTGGTTCGTACAGTTTTACTTGAGAAGGTCAGTCTCTAATACTCGGACCTTGCATGTGACCAAGCCACTCTTCCTAACACAACTCACTAATTTTACTTAAACAGTCTAGGGTGGTTCAATGCGCTGAGGGAGAGAGGTCATATCATTCATTTTATCAGCTTTGTGCAGGAGCACCACCTTCACTTAGAGGTATTAATTGTTTTCATTTTAGTCATAAAATTTTTCTACATTTCTGTGTTCTATTACTTCTTTTAGCTAATATCATTAGTATAAGTTTTACTACTTGCCGCCTACACTGTTGAATACATTTAGGTCTGACAATTTGCACCTCAAATTAACATTCATGGCACTGTATATTCGCAGTGGCCATTAAAAAATCGGCTTATTACAAGAACTTGTAATTCTAGGGATGTTTGTATAAGATTATTGATGACTATAGCAGTCATAGAAGATGAAAGTCTGTTGTGGTGGTGTTATAAGAATAAAAGCTCTGATGATACCAACAGTAGAGAACAATTGATAGGAATTTAGAATGTTAGTGTATGGGAAAATGGTTGCACAAGTCTTAAAGCACTACCTGAAGACTATCAGTGTTTTAACTTTATTTTTTTGGAAGCTCTACAAATTTTGATATTAATACCTCCCTCCTGCCCTAGATATTTCCAGCCTATGAAAGCACAGAATTTGGGATAAATTATAAGTATTTGCACACATATCAACATAGATTGGAATATAAGACTTAATGTGCCCCACTACAAAAGAGATGTTGTAATTTAATAAACTTTTAAACTCTGACTGTCATGTATTGACATTTTAGAACAATGTGTTTTGACATTCGAAGATACATATTCTAGATCAACCTTGTAAATCAAGCGTCAAACTTCATGCACAAACGCCATGTGGAACTTTCATTAATGCCTTTTTATCTTTCTTGTTTTCCTACCTCAGAGAAGTTGAATTTGAAGAGGGCAAATGAGTATAATTATTTGAGGCAAAGCAGTTGCTATTTGATTCCTGGGCTTGATGATGCTGAAGAATTTCGTCTTGTAACGGTACTGCACTAATTTGTATATTTTGAACAAATAAACTGAACAATATTTTCTTTGTTCAAGTTTGCAATGTGTTATACATTTAGTATCTCCCTTTTTTAGAACTTCACTACCATACTCTCAGGAAGCTCTTGATGTTGTTCACATTAGCAAAGAAGACCAGGAGAGTGTCTTTGCAATGCTTTCTGCAGTACTGTGGCTAGGAAATGTTTCCTTTGCGGTTGTCGACGATGAAAATCACGTCGAGCCTGTAAACGATGAAGGTTACTTTTTCTGAAAGAACAAATTGAATATTTTATGCTTGTTTACATTTTTACTACTAACCCACTGTGAAGATTTTATTAGTAGTACTTTAAAAGTTTTATATGTTTTGTTTACCTTGGAGAAAATAGATAGGTAGCAGCAATAAGGTTTGACATTCCGAAGGACTGTTCGTTATGAAACTCTCAGTGTATAACATGTGCATGTTTAGCTAATGGTCCCACTTTTGGCCTTATCCTTTGGATTGCAGTTTGTCAGGAATTTTTGTTTTTTTAATTTAGTTTGAAATCTACTGTAAAAAGCTTTGATATTACTGGCTCGATTATATCTGAACCTTTTTTAAAATTTGTGGTATTTTGTATTTCAGGTCTAGTGACTGTTGCTAAATTGATCGGGTGTAATGTTGTGGACCTAAAGCTGGCTTTATCAACTCGAAATATGAAAGTAAGAAATGAGAATATAGTGCAGAGGCTGACTCTATCTCAGGTATGGCTAAAGGTCTATACTTTTTCAAAATATAAATAATTTCCTGAGATGCAGAATCAAAACTCAGAGATGCATATCAGATGGCCTCATTAGTGTTGTTCCCATTTTACAGGCCATCGACGCGAGGGATGCATTGGCGAAATCAATATATTCTTGTTTGTTTGATTGGCTTGTAGAACAAATTAACAAGTCACTTGTAGTAGGCAAGCGCCGCACCGGAAGATCCATTAGCATTCTTGATATCTATGGTTTTGAGTCATTTATTGTATGTTTTGTGCCTTCCATTCTGTTTGCTTTTTATTCGATTCTTATGCACACATCTTATTGAGTACAATTTTTTATTCCCAGAAAAATAGTTTTGAGCAGTTCTGCATTAATTATGCCAATGAGAGATTGCAGCAACACTTCAATCGTCATTTATTTAAGTTGGAACAAGAGGTGACTCCCATTTCTATCTATCTTATACATATGATTTCTTATCTTTCTTAAGCATATGAAATTCCTTGCTTGCAAATTTTATGGAAAGTATGTTGTCATAAATTTCATCCTTTATATCATGATATCTTCTTTAATATTTCTTTTTCAGGAATATATCCAAGATGGAATTCAATGGGCCAGAGTGGATTTTGAAGACAATCAAGATTGTTTAAGTCTTTTTGAGAAGGTTAACATTCTGTTGCAAATATTTTGCATGTATTAGCATAAGTTTTCTTTTTTCTTTGTACAAATTTATTAGGATGTTAAAAACAAATTCGGTTGACTTGAGTTTGCATTTTCACATCATTCTTGTTTCCCAAAAAATATTTTAAAATTCTGACAATTAGAACCAAATACAGATATGCCTTCCCTATTATTGAGAGAAGAGGCCATTTTGTCCTTAAACTATTACTTTAAACAGTGTAAAACTTTGATGAAAGGTTTTGTACTTTTGTTTACATGTCAGCACAACAGGCTACCAGCATGTTCTGAATAAGCTTGTATACATCAACTGCATTGCCTCATGTGTGTATCTATCTGGACAAGTGTGTCAGATCTATAAAGCATCATTAGTATTGCGTTGAATAGCAAATATAATATTTGTATCTCACTTTTGTCAAACCTTTCTTTTTTACTATTATGCAGAAACCATTGGGGTTATTGTCTCTACTAGATGAGGAATCCACCTTCCCTAACGGAACAGACTTGACATTTGCGACTAAGCTTAAGGAGCACCTTCGTGCTGATCCTTGTTTCAGAGGAGAAAGAGAAAAAGCTTTTACCGTGTGCCACTATGCAGGGGAAGTATGTATTCTGTCACTAACACCCTTCTTCCGTTTGCTTCTGCTTCTCCATCTTTATTGCTACCCCATAATAGCCTGTCAAACAGATAGATATAAGAAATCTTTTTGGCATTGCACTAATGTAAAGCACCAGTGTCATATTGGAGTTGTTATATCAACTTGTATATTCCTCTACCAGGAAAGATTACATCAAATCACGTGTTATAAATACGTCTTTATAGTTCTTGGCTTCTTGTAAATTTAGACTTCTATGAAACAGACTGTGAGAAGAAAAAAAGATATATCATATATTTGATTCTGTTGCTCCTAAGCTCCATGTTTCTTCTTATATGTTATTAGGTTACGTACGATACAACAGGGTTTCTGGAGAAGAACCGAGATCTATTGCACTTGGATTCAATTCATCTTTTATCTTCCTGCCAGTCAAAACTTCCTCGGGATTTTGCAGCCAATTTGGTTACTCAATCTGAGACGACTCTAAGTGGTCCATTATATAAATCAGGCGGAGCAGATTTTCAAAAGCTGAGTGTTGCGACCAAATTTAAGGTACATACGGTCTCAAGGATCTTATTATTTCTTATTTACGCTTCATAATGAACAATATTTTAATATCTGAGATGCATTATGGATATCGTGTTTTTATAATTTCTTTTTTTATTACGATAAGATTCAGTTTGCTTTTCATCCAACATTTCAGATTTAAGTTGTTATGTAAATCATCAAGATATCATCCTAGTGCCCCCTTGTAGTACACTTGGATGCTTCTCTTTAACATTGTTCTTTTTGCATTTTGTCCAAGTCCTTAATTTTTTTATACTGTCATGCTTTACAAATTTTGGTAACTATATCTATGTCAAAATTTTCCTAGTTGCAATATTGCTGTAAATCATCTCATATGATTCTTCTAAGTACTTTGTTTATAGTTTCAGTATCCTGATTGTATCAGCTTAGTAGCTGAAATCATACATCAATTAATTTGATTTTTTAAAATTGAAAAAAACAACCAACTTTTGAAAAATGTTGAAGCCGGTATTTCTTTGTTTTATTTTCACACATTGTTGTAATGTCAAATTCCACTCTTTTTCATCCTTTTAACATCAATAATTTTCTGTACCTGATATTGTGCACATATTCTTCTGGTGCTCAGGGCCAGCTGTTCCAATTAATGCAACGGTTAGAGAACACAACACCACATTTTATCCGCTGTATAAAGCCCAACAACAATCAGTCTTCAGGTTTATATGACCAAGGACTTGTACTGCAGCAGCTAAAATGTTGTGGGGTCCTAGAAGTTGTTCGGATATCAAGATCTGGGTTTCCTACTAGGATGTCTCATAAAAAGTTTGCCCGAAGGTATGGCCGACTTGTTTTCTGTTGAACTTCCACATAATATGTCATTGCTATATCTCGGGATCATTTTTTTCATTCTGATGTGATTATATAATTAGATATGGATTCCTTCTACTCGAGAGTGTCGCATCCCAAGATCCACTGAGTGTTTCAGTCTCGATTCTTCATCAATTTGGTATCCTGCCTGAAATGTATCATATTGGATACACAAAATTGTTCTTTAGAATGGGACAGGTAAAATGTTAGCTCCGTTGATTTTTATTCCTCTATTTATGTCTTCTCTTTGTTTTTCCTTTTCTGTTATAATTGATAATAAAATGTGGTGAATATGGATAAAACTAGTGTACTTCTCATTCTTCATGCGGCAGAACTAATAAGCCACAGCCAGAAAAATAGATTGTTAAGCTAGGAGATTGTTATTTTCCAACTAACTAGCAAAAGTTTTCCTAACCAGATTAGTGTTCTTGAGGACACAAGAAATCGTACTCTCCATAGCATATTGCGTGTACAGAGCTGTTTCCGAGGTCATCAAGCTCGCCTTATGGTCAAGGAGGAAAGGAGAAGAATTACCGCTTTCCAGTCATGTGTGTCTCTATATCTTCTGTTTTTTCCTATCGCACTCGCAGGGTGTTTAATCAAACAGTCTATCTTTATGGGATTTGGAGAGTAATTTCTGAATAATTTTTACAGTTATTCGTGGTGAGAAAACAAGGAGAGAATTTTCAGTCTTATTAAAACAATTTCGAGCAGCTGTGCTCATTCAGAAGAAATTTAAAGGCAGGATTGATAGGAAAAAGTTCAAAAATATCCATAATGCATCAGTGTTGTTGCAATCAGGTAATAATCGTATAGTTGTTTCTGCCAAATCATTGCATTTTAAGCAATAAGTTACCTTTTTATGTTGCAGGTACTTGCTTGATGCAATATTTTGATATGTTTGGACTAATTATTATCCTTCTTACCAGCATCCTTTCTGAACGATTAGAATCATTAATAAAAAAATTGTTCAACTTTGATATGTTCGGACATTATTATCCTTCTTACCAGCATCATTTCTAAACGATTAGAATCATTGATAAAAAAATTGTTCAATATATCTTCTTCCACGAGTCTAATAGAAAATCTAGATTTCCTTGTCTGTCAGTGTTAACAGAGAATTGCCACTGTCAAATAAAGTATAAAGTGACAGGTGTCAAATAAATTATTGAAAGAGCTAATTCTACCTTCTTCCATGTTTTTTTTGCTTATATACCATTTGTAACCTTTGGGTTCGTCGCATTAATATCATGACACCTTCAAATTTTGAGTTGAACATGTCAAACTCTAACCTGAAGTTATTTCTATTAGTTCAGTCGACCCTTTTTTCGACATACATGACCAAAAAGTAGCTATTTTCCAATTACAATTATAAAATTTATGTTATAAACCTTGATAACTCTCCTAAACACACACTTGTTTGATGGTCAATAATTGGAACAACTTCAAATCAATAACTGTAATCTAATTCTGTCTTGATTGATTGCTCATTGTCAGTTATTGTCAAATTGACTGTATTTGGCATCTTCAGTCTGTTTAAAAGCTGATTCTTATTCAAAGTTTTTACTCTAGCTCTGCAACTGAATTAATTATTTTCCAGTGATACGTGGCTGGTTAGTTAGAAGATGCTCAGGAGATGCAGCATTACTACAATTTGGGGTTATGAAGGTACTCTCATTGACTTGTTCTTTTTTTCCTTACCTTGTGATTTGTGAAAATCCAGACTTTTCTGTTCTTGTGCTGTCCAGACATCTATCAAGTAATAAATGCATAACATGCAAAGTTTTAAAAGAGTTTTTTTATCATGTATTAAATGGATAGCATCCAACTCAATAATGACTTATCAATTTTGTTCTCTCTCTTGGATATAAATATTTTTTTATTATTGATGAGTTTTACTGTACCATTTATATCTCTCTACTCCTTGAGACCTTGACTAAGTACTTCCCTAGCTATAAAGTGTAGTAAAAGTTCTAATAGTATACTTTGACATCCTTATTAAGTGAAATCAGTTTTAAAAATCAAAGCTAAGCTAAAAATGACCAAGGGGGAAGTAATTTATCACTATGAGTAAATATCACTTGAAGCACATTTTTCATCTTATATGGGTAATGGAGTCCAATGACTTCAGTCCAGTCCTGTCAGTGAAAAGCAGTGTAATTACAGGATACCACAATGATTTTAAGCTCATCAATGTTGTGAATTAGTTAACACTGAGATTTGAGAATGAACATGCCACATAGGACTAGGTACAAATTATGTGAAGAGGGTAAATAGTTAACAAATTAAAGTATATATGAGAACTGGAATACCAGATGATCTTTGATGTTTTGCGTTACTGTATTATGGTGTTCCTGTAAAAAAAGGCGGGAGGTAAAAACTTTCTACAGCCTTGACATAGCATCCCCCTTTTGTATTACTACCTCTATATCATAGAGATGATTAGATGACCCTTTATTCTTGAACGGTCATCGATTTCTGAATGGGGGATGATGCAAGTTTGACAAAGATGACCCACAATAGGACCTTCTGGTACATATGTTTTTCCTGTTTTGACTACAGACTAGGTGCGGTCAACCTCAAGTTTGTCAAGTAATTGCATGAAACTGAAATTTTGTGATTGTTATTTTCATCCATTGTCAAAGATTGAACTTGTTATAAACATGAGTTGGTGTGTCTTATGCTAGCTTGCTTGTCTGTAAGAGTCGATGTTATTCTAATTGCTGGGATGGTTATGCTACAAAGGTCAACAGTTTATTTCAATAGTGATTGTTGTAGCCCAACTGCAATATTTCACTTGTGTGTACCCTTGTTTTGTTGGCAAGTTTATGACAGCCATTACATTCTGAACAGGGTCATGAGACTGATGAGGTACTAGTGAAGGCATCATACCTTGCTGACCTACAGCGTCGTGTACTTCAAGCCGAGTCTGCATTAAGAGTTAAAGATGGGGAAAACGACATTCTTCAACAAAGAGTCCAACAATATGACAACCGTTGGTCTGAATACGAGCGGAAAATGAAGTCAATGGAAGAAATGTGGCAGAAACAAATGAGGTCACTGCAGTCCAGCCTATCCATTGCAAAGAGAAGCCTAGTCACCGATGATTCAGATGCATCAGTGAATAATGACTCCAGCTACGAATCTCCAGTTGACTATAGGAGGCCAACAAATGCAGGTCTGAGTGTTATTAGTAGACTGGCCCAAGAGTTTGATCAGAGGAGCCAAATATTTGGTGATGATGCCAAGTTTTTGGTTGAGGTGAAATCCGGTCAGGTGGATGCAAGGTTGGATCCGGAACAAGAACTTCGAAGGTTAAAACAAATGTTTGAAGGTTGGAAAAAAGATTATGGATCAAGACTGAGGGAAACAAAGGTGACCTTGAACAAGCTAGCAAGTGATGGAGGAAGTGGTGACAAAATGAAGAAGAAATGGTGGGGAAGATTAAACAGCACCAGGATGAGTTGATGATAATTAAGATTAAATATGACAGAGTGGTGCATGTCTTCAATTTTCTATACATATAGTCCTATAGATATATTCACGTATACATGCTTCAAAATGGTTTTGTTCTCATCATTATTAGAGAAACAAATTAGTTTTAACTCAGCAACTATATGAGTTACATCAGGGAATATAATAGTTAATTATCACTTCTTTTCCAAGATTTCAAAATGTGGTTAATCTAGCAACTATAAAATTGATTCCTCCAAATTTTTCTTTTTGCCTTTTATTTCGCATTATTTAATTCAATTTAATAAGAAGTCGAATTGAATTTCGCAGATCATTTAAATGTCAACTTCGAAAATTCTTATACTAAAAAAACTCTGTGACTAATTATATTTAAGATAATTTTTCTCGTGATCTCTTCTCTTAATAACTTTTTTTGCAAAAAATTAATAATTTTTGAAAAGATGTTAATTTTCTCCACTATCCTATAAAATAATGTGTATTCTTTTGTCCAATTACATAAAAATAAAAATAATAAAAACATTAATATATAATAATTTTCTAAAAATCTATATTTAGTAATGCTCGGGGTACAAAATAGTGTACAAAAATATTTCTCAAATATCACGTGACAGATTCTGATTGATTATAATTTCATTATATGTAATGTACCCAATGTATTCACACAAATCTCATCAATTACAGTTAAATCTCGATTAAGTAATATTCGATAAAGTAATAAACTTGCTTAAGTAATAAATTTCATCGGTCCCAACTTGGGCCAATATTGTAAAGTAATATTCTAGTTAAAAGCATAAGATAATAAAAAATTAGAAAGTCATTAAGGGTCCAAGTAATATGTAAAGTAATAATTCCAGAATTATATATATATATAGTAGGGATTTAGGGAAAACTTTTTTGATAGAAAACTTAGAGTACTCATCTCAGCCATTGATTCATGTAATTAATATTGTTATTAATTATATTACAAACTGGAAAATATATTATGCCTAGATAACATATCAAAATAATTGTTCAATCAATATCAATCGTTAGATTATTTACAAATCAATGGCTGACAAAAGTACCATAAATTTTCTCCAAAATATGATTTTGTTTTGAGTCTTCCCCTACACACACATACGCGCGCACACACACACACACACACACATATATATATATATATATATGATTCTGCTCAATAGAGAACCACTTTTAAAATGAGAACTGAGACTCAATCATTAAATTTTTTAAATCAAATAAGATCTTAGCCATTCATTTAAATTTATTTCTCTCTCTCCAATTACACTTCCCTTTTCAGATCTATATTCTCTCTCTTCAATTTACTTGTCTCTTTTTTCTATATCACCTGCATATCTCTCCCACCACTGTTATCATCGTCATTTATGCGGTCAGAGATAACGGAGCACCGCCATACATACATATATACATATTTACATACAATCATCGTGTTTCTTACTCTTTTATCATCCCTTAACAAGATGTTGTTCATCTCTATTACACAACCTGATTCCAGTCACCTCTTCCACGATGAAAATGATTCAGACATGATGAAGAAGCAATCATCATCTCTATAGTTACTTCGTTTTCATCATTATCATTCCATAAATGGTGATGTTTTTCCCACCACGATGATGTTTATAGTACCACTAAGGTTTAGGTCTACCACAACACCATCACAGCTCCATCTCATATTTCGATCTAGAAAAAAAATTTGGTGATTCGCATTCATATTTTGGTGATTCGCATTCTTATTTTGGTGATTTGCGTTCAAATTTTGATGACTGGTTCATTTAATTTTTAAAATGCAGCTAATGTTAATAATGATATTTTTTTATGGAGATTTTAGTGATGTATTATGTAGTGACAGATTGAATGATTGTACGGTGATGACAGATTTAGTGGTAGTGACAAATTTGGGGATGATGGTTGACCGATGGTGGTGGTGTTAATAGTGTAGTGATGGAGGTGATAGTGGTGGTATGGCAGCAGTGTAGTGGCAGTATGGTAATATTATGGTGATGACGTGTGTTGATGGCGAAACTGGTAGGATAAAGGTGTGTTGGTGGTGTGGTGGTTATGTATGTTGTAATAATTGCAGTGTGTTGTTATGATGGGGGCGAATTACGGTAGCAGTAGTGCAATGGCGGCTGCGTGATGATGATGATGTTATATATATAATTATGAAGTATATGTGTATTTATTTAATATTTCTAATAAAATATTAATTTAATTATAAAATTATATTGAGTTCTTAGTTCTCATTATAAGAGGGTCTCATTAGAGTAACCCTCTCTCTCTATATATAATGTATATGAGTTTCAAAATTCAATTCTTTAGAATATGATGTACCCATGCTTGTAAATCTTTCTCGCTTACACCTGGATTCTCCTTTTTATATTCACAAATAGCACTTTTTATCTTATCTGTGATTGATGATTTTTGAATTATGGACTTAAATATCACATTTTTGTACTAAATGGCCCCAAATATCACAATAGAAAAAATTGGTCCTTCCTATCACATATAAACGGTAGATAAAGTTACGTTTATAAAACTTATCTAATAATTCTCATTCTAATAACATTGTGACCCGACTAAGACCTAGATTCACGCATACTCACACTCTCCCACTCTCATATTCAGTCTTACAATTATTCATTCACAGTTATAATTTGGGGATAAATTACAATACACAAGCATGGTCTGGGGATTATCTTCTGTAATTAGGGTTTTATATAAGATATATGGATATTTATATACATACAAACTTATATACATATATGTTTTGTGGTATAAAATAGACTAAATTATCTTTTCCCCCTTTTAATTTGAGTTAATACAAGCAGTTGTATTGAGGCCTTGTTTGTTTGGAAAATGTAATTTTAAAAGCATACTTCTAACTCGGTCAAGGTTTCGAAGATACATCTGCGGCAATTGAGATCCACAACCATCACATTTGAAAAAAAAGTAATCATGTATCCATTTGCGTTTTTCACCACACACAAATTGAACTTGCATTTGTGCAGACACCCAACTTTAACTTGCGTTATTTCTGTTTAAAAATAAATTACAAAATTCATCCAGGAAAGCAAGAAACGAGAATCCAACATGCGTTTTTAAAAACGTAACTTGATATTGCGTTATCATGTGACGGAGATGGTCATTTCCATGGGTTGTGACATTTTGAGTATTTTTTATTCAAATTGTGATAATAATGGTCAAAATTCATGATTTTTTCACTCCTCTCAAATGATGCGAAGACATTGGTGTATTGTAGTGTACCATTCTATCGTTTATTATATATAGTTAATCACAAAATATTATCATTTAATATTATGTTGTATGTTCATGAATTTATATTTTAGAATTATAATAAACTTTAAATAATTAAATTTTTATACGATGTACACAACACATGTTATATGTATACAATATCTGGTGCAATTTTTTATATACATGAATCTAGTTTTTAGATATAATTAATCATAACAAAAGTAATTTTAGATTAAATGCATTGCATGTGATTGATTCTTATTTTTAAACATAATGTATTATAATACGTAAACATAAAAATTCGGCAAACTAATAAAATAATACTTTATTGATAAAATAATAAAATATTATTATATTAATAAAGTAATAAATTTGATAAAATAATATTTTTTTCCTGTGGATATTACATCGAAGAGGTTTAATTGTAAAACTTTTCAAATTGACGTTTGCCCACAAATCTTATTCCCAATGTAAACTGTATGTAAGCTCCACAGTGGGCGAGTAGAAAGCAATGTTATCTGGGTCTGCCCGTATGTCTCACCATCTACAACAACACTCTAATCACTTTGGTTTTGGTCTTAGCTTTGGATTTATATTAACTACTAATGACAATAAGCTCCATTTTAACTTACCCTTCACTGCTGTTTCTGACAAGAATAAGAAGAAGAAATTGAATGAATTTTCATGTTCAAATCTTGATTTTAGAAGGCCCCTTGTTGCTAGTTGCATTCAACCCAAATCCTCAAATCCCCATTCACCCAAACTCCCATTCTTTCTCATTCTTTCAGGTATTGTAAAGTTCCTTCTTTTATGATTGTTAAAGTTATGTCTTTGATGATTTGTGTGTGTGTGTGTGTGTGTGTGTGTGTTTTGTGTTTTGTAGGATAGTGTTATCTGCATATTTGTTATTGTTACTGTTCTTTTTTGTCTTTTTTGTAGGAATTAGGCTGAATAAATGAAAAATGTTATAGTCTGTGTGGTGATTGGTAAATAACTTTGACATGTTCTTATGAGATTTGTTATTGGGAAATTGTTAAAAAGAATGATCGATGCAGACAAGAATCGAGAATAAGGAATTATGTAATTAGAAGTTAAAACCATGGAAAGATAGAATTAGGGTGATTCAATCACATAAGTTTTTTATTTATTTATAATATAAGGGATTGTAATACATGCAAATAGAGAAATCTCGATAGCTGACCGTCAGTTCTATCAGCTACTGTAATATGAAGGTGTTACATTACGTACGTACGGAAAGGAAACAAAGACTAGCTTGGAAAGTAAGACAACTGCGAGAGTATATAGTGTATAATAGTAATCAAGATCCTAAATGAATCATACTTTAAGTTTACTATATAAATAATTGCCTCGAGGGGAATTGCAAGTAAGAAAAGGGGGAATCTTTTCACACTGGCTTCCAAGTTCCACCAATCGAAGTATTTACCTATGCTGGCTTCCACCAATACCTATGCTGGCTTCCACCAATCGAAGTATTTACCTACGCGGTCTTCCAACGCCTTCCACCACTTGCATAGGGAAAACCAAAACTCTCCTTGTAAATACCATAAAATTTTCTAAAATAAATGTAACAAAAGATCTATCATGTTTGCTTGATTTTCACAAACTCAAATAAGACTTTTCTATGCTATCAGCAGCTTCACTCAACATTGTATAACTCAATTATACTCTTGGTAGCACGAATCAATGAAACTAGAATTTTTATTTTGCTTATCTATCATTCTTTTCTTAATAATGTGAGTGCTCGTGTATTTATCTGATTATATTCATTTTATGAAGTGAACAGGAGGATGACGGTGAACCTCTATCTGAAAGATTGTCAGCAGTGGCAGGTTTAATTTTCCAATATTACTCACATTTTGCTTTCGTGTTAGAATTGTGTTGAGCTGACTAGAATGGAATAAATATCATGTTTTTACTCAATTGTTGATTCTACATATCACACACCGCATCTTTTCATTTTCTTAGGTTCCATATCTGAGATGGTAATTGGGATAGAGGGGATAGTTGCTAACTGCATTAGTTATGTTAATTGAATATCAAGAGATAAATATAAAAATTAAATCTTGCTGCTACCTCATCAATATTAAGATTGTATCCCACATATTTCACTTGGCACTGTAATTAAGTTTCCAAGATCAGATATGTTGTTATGTCATTTTGGAGGGAAAGCCCATTCCAAGGGCATGGAATGCGGAGCACTTGAAGAAGTATTATCAGTAGGGCAAGCCTTATATGTTTTATGTTACGTTTTCGAGACAATTTCCCATTTTCAGTAGTAACAGTAGAAGTAAAAATATTTCACTACCACTCTAAGGGTAATAGGTATATGGTACAACTATGTGGTTTTGACTCGTGCAAATATATGCGCTGAGGTTTAGGTATTAATAACAGTATGATTTTGCAGATTTTATTACAAGGATATATAATTTTTCCGACATGATAAGAGAGGCGCGCCTCTTATGCTTCAAATAATGGGTATCCAATCAAGGTATCCAAGGAAATAGCTATAGTGGACCAGCTAGAGCCCACGGTTTCCGGGTCAACGTCGGATCCATGAAGTCCTTGGGCCTTATACTGGGCTTTGACCTATCCGAACAAGCCCAGATGTAGAGTCCTCTTCCAAGAGGAAGGTTCCTTTTGACAGTTACCTAATTTGATCCAAATTAGGGTTCTGTTCTCCTAACGGGCCTCTGCTTTGCCAAGAATTACGTGGGCTTGAACCTCTATTTTCCCTATAAATAGAGGTACGTAGGCACATTGTTGGGGTCGGAATTATTAGAGCTCACAGCCGTCAGAGAACAAATGCTCTAGTTATTCTGAAACCTAGCAATCTCAGCTTCCAATCTCATACAAACCACCACGCTCCGGCGATATTCAGCCGCGTTAGATCTTTTTCCGGTAAAGAACATTGATCTTTGTTGATTACCAGATTCCTCCATCAACAGTAAGTTCTAGAGTTGCGATGTTTTTGTGATTTTTCTATATATTTGAGTATCAGATAAAGCAACAGATTAGAGATAAAAATTAGAGAGAATAGATCATAAATAGAAGAGAGAGATAAGAAACTTACAGGAGAAGATAGAGTTTAGAGAGAGAAAGACTCTCTAAATATATTCCATTTTCATATATCAATTCATAATCTGGGAATTACCAATACAACTACTATTGATAGACTCTGAACCATAACTAACTCTGAAAAGACTATAATACCTTAACCTTACTACTTATCTATACTGCATTACTATTACTACTGGCACCCATACTAATCACTACTGTTCTTGACACATTATCAGTCTTGATCATAAATATGATGTTAAATGTACTCTTATTGAGATAAATGTGGCAATTATATTCTTGTTATGCATATAGATGCAATTTTATGTAAACAGTATGGTTACTGATTTATTTTCTTTCACCTACGTCTTCAACTGAATTCTTTATGTCAAGGTGAATGGGGTTTGTGAACGACTATGTTAATAACTCGTAACAGGGCCCCGATAGTTGCCAAATGTGATCGTAAGCGGATCCTTTCTTCATGGGCACCATACTGTGGTGATGTGACCCCCACTGAGTTTGAACTTGATTTTTCAAAAGTTCAATCTCTTATACCTCGTCAGTTTGTTGAAAAGTTTAAAAAGAAGCTTGGAGTATGTGGTGTTGTTGCAGGTGCATTGTAACATTATTGTTACTGTTTATTTCAAGTGTTTGTCGATGATAATTAATTATTGAGTTATAATATTATGATTTTCATTACTATTTAGGAAAGAACTACAGATTTGGTTACAGAGCTTTTGGCGATGCATCAGATCTGGTGAAATTGTGCAATGAGTATGGCATGGAAGCTTACATTATAAACTCTGTCATGGACAAGAAACAAGACTCTAGAGCCATAGGTTTTGATAATCCAAAGGAGCAAGGACAAGTTTCATCTACTCGGGTTCGTCATGCTCTTGACAGGGGTGATATGAAATATGTCTGAGTTATTGGGTCGACAACATCGTCGTATCTTGATGTGTAATTATGGGGAAAGGTTTACTAGGGAAAATAACAGGATATCAGCTTCAAAGTCTTGTTTGTTAAATCTCCCACCAAAAGAGGGTCTGTATGAGAACTGCTCGGTTGTGATTGGTGATGAGAATTCTGTACCTTGCAGAGTAACTATTGATACTAAACATATTCATCTAGAATTGCATGACATAGAAACATGTATTCATATCATATCTCAAGGCTTTTGGTTCTTGGGTATTGACTTTGTTGGCTAAAGTTTATTATTGTTTTAAGTATTTTTGCTTATAATTTTTGTTCACTTAATTATGTGCTAAATTACATATTGTACCATGTTTAACTACCAATAGGGTTTACCTTGTGCAGGAGTAACAGTTATGTTTAACTACTAACTTGATGTTTTTTCCATTTACATTATGGTGTATTAAACTTTGCTTCTATTGCTACAAAATCTCCCTTGTTTGTTGGTAGCTGAGAATAGATGAAGTGAATTGTGCTGAGAATAGATGAAGTGAATTGCTGGTCTTGAATATACTTGCTTATTTTTGGGTGCATCTGCTATTTTCTTCCTTTTTAGTCATTGACCTTGCAGAAATCAGTTTAAGCAAAGCCTTGGCAAACTAATATTTCTTTCTCGACTAGAAACTGTTATTTGACAATTTGACATTATATTTTCAGTTCCATTATAAAGGATGGTAGTCTGCAGGAGCTGAAGTAAACAGATTTAATGTCAGCTGGATCACAGGTAATATACAAGTACCACCTGAATGTGACATGTCAAGTTTACTTTTCAGCTGGCTTTTACTTTACATTCTATTCTTCTCTGTTTCTTCATAATTAGCTTTGTATGTTGGTATATACAAATTCTGTCAAGTATTTCGTGGTTTCTTCTATTTAAATTTGAGTAGTGTTTCCTAAACGAGTACGTAAAAAGTATTCTGGCTTTTAAGTGTAGACCATTGGTAGCTTCTTTGACAAGTTTTGGCATAATATTGAACTAGAAAAACACCAGTGTGCCCTTCATTTTTTTGTTCTAATCAATAGCTTAAGAGGTAGTGGTTGCTATAACCTATATTTATACAACTATGTGGCTAGTGGAGCATTACTCAAACTAATAATGGCCCAGGACTATATGCTTTTGGATATTAGTATTTAGTACTGAATGATCTATGATTTCTGCCTATGTACATATATGATATGCCAGGCTTGGTTTTAATGATTTATATGAAATGGAGTTAGACTTTGGTGTTCCTGGCCACCTTTTTGTTTCCTAATTTGACAACAAAAACAATCAACTCTTTCTTTTGCATCCCTTAATATGTTTGACAAGTTGCATAAATTGTTTTGTTAAATGTGTGTATAAACTTCGTGGCCTCTATTATGCCATATATATCAGTTGCAAGCTGATTCTGGCCGGAGACTTTCTGTTCGGTGATTTTTTTAGGAGGTTGAAGTTTTTGTATTAGTATTATATCTCTGGCGTGTTGATATATCATATATTTAATATTTTATTTTGTAATTATTATGTTTCCATAGTATTAAATTATTATTAAGTTAAATAATTATCTAAGTAGTCTAGATAAAATGATACTTAATCTCATTAGATCATATGCGGTTCGTATTTGATGGATCATAAACTACTCGATTAGGATAAAGAAAATATGGCGTCGGCGCCGTCTCATATTTGGATTCGGTCCGAATTTTAATACTCAGGAGTCCGAATTTTAATACTCAGGAGTCAGGATTGACTTATATCCGAATAAAACGATACTGGATCCAAATCCGGATCCAATAAAAATAAAATGATCACAAATCTGATATGGGTGTTCGTTTTTACCCTGAACATTTTTTACACGTACTCAAAAACGGAATAGTTAATATTATATGATGACATAAAAATATATGGTCGATTAGTTGAAACTTGAACCATTTAAAATAATTGAGTTTTGAAAAATAAATTTTGTATTATATATAGAACTTACAACATTTTTTATATTAAATAAAATTAAAACTATCAGAAGAATAATAAAAAAATATAGAGTAAATTGCAGTTTGGTGCCTGAACTAAAATGTTTTTTCATTTTGATGGCTGATGTATTGGACTCTAACACTTTAATAGCTAAACAAAATATTTTAAAACAAGATGAGACTTCTGCTCAAATTCACACCGACGAAACTAATAGCGTTGGTTCTTTTCTTAAAAAAAAATCAAAAAAATGTTCTCTCTCTTTTCTAATTTGTTCTTAAAAAACATTCTTGTCCTTATTTTTATAAAATAATTATCAGCACAGTGAACCCCTTCAGTGTGAATTCGAGTGGAATCCCCATTTTGTTTTAAAATATTTTGTTTAGCTATTAAAGTATTGAGTCAAATATATCGGCCATCAAAATGTAAAAACATTTTAGTTCAGATCACCAAACTGCAATTTACTCAAAAATATATAAAAAAGTACTACTATTAAATATAAATATGAAAATTTTAAAATATAAGCTTGTATAGATAATGTATGCATGTAATATTGCAATCATCTGCATATAATTTTACTGATCTTCGTCTTCATTGACAGTCTCTTGGATTGACAATGTCAGCTTTTGTGCTTTGCCAGCTTCTTCAATCCAATCAATCCTTGCAATAGATACCAACAACAAACTCAAACAAGCAAGTGCCCCAGCTACAAAACCTATCAACAATCCCTTCAGCCCAAGGTGGAATTTGAAAGCTAGAAACACGCCCAAGGGTAGGGCTAACAAGTAGAACCCACATAGATTGGAATACAAACCTATCCATGGTCTCGCCGTTCCACGTATAATTCCTCCACATACAGCTAATGGGAAATTTACCAGTTCCAGCAATGCTAAAAATAGCATGGTCATCTTGACACCTTTTTTTATTCCCTGGTCATGGCTAAATAACGGTCCCCATACTCCTCTGGCTGCTACTGTTAATGCACCTGCAAGGCAACATAAAATGATGCTCAAACCCAGAGACAGACATGCTGAGTGATAGGCATGGCATGGTTGGTTTGCACCAAGTTCATTTGAAACACGAATTGATGCACTTGTTGCCATTGAGATATTGAATGAGTAAATCAAGTAGTCGAAGTTGAGCACAATTGCTAACACCCCAACAGCTTCTGTGGCATTCGGAAGCCTTCCGGTCAACAACACTAGAATCTCGTAGCACCACCATTCAAGGCAGGTGGTAAGGCAACATGGTCCACAAAGTTTAAGGAAATTTATCCAGTCGCGGAGTCCTTGATCCCACCATCCTCCTTCCTTCAATCCCTCTTTGTTTCTACATTCTACTATCGCCAGATAGAAGACGAGTAGAATTAATATTATTAGGTCACTGATCCACACAGCCATTGAAACACCTGCAAGACCCTTAGCTTTCGAAAGTAATATGTTGATAGGTATATGACTAGCTACAGCCAGAGCTGAGCTCAACATTATTGGAATTGTTTGGCTTTGTGCATTCAAGTATTCTTTAACAGGCGACAGGAGTGACCTGACAACCAAATTCGGAAGCATATAAAAGAGATACATCTTTGCAACATTGCAGATATCATTTTGTTGGCCAAATAAGAGAAGGATCTTATCAACATAAAGCCACAGTAGGGAAATGGGCAATGATGTTAGAAGTAGCAAACATGTTGCCATCACAAGTGTTTTGTGTAAAAGTCTAATGTTTTTAGCTCCATAAGCCTGTCCACACATTGGTTCCATAGCACTACAGAGGCCATTCAAGACAGAGAAGCCAGTGACATTTGCAAAAGTGAAACCAAGTGTACCACCGACCAGCTGAAGCTCTCCTAGCCGGCCAAGAAAAGCAAAAGTTATCGCAATTCTCGCAAACCACATCATATTCATCACCATCAATGGAACTGCTATTCTACTTTGCCTTCTGATCTCCTGTAGCCTCATCCATAGAGAAAGCATAGGTGAAGATGGCATAGTCTCGAACTAAATGCGTTTTCTTTTCAATCAGAATGCGATGATAAAATATATTCATTCAAGTAGAAATTCTTGATGTGCTTTCTCTATAGAAAATTTGTCTCTAGCTTCTTGAGGTAATAATTTTGGTGCATTCCAAATCTTAAATGACAGGGATTGGGAGTGACTGGTAGTTGGCTATAAGTGCCATATGATAATGCATGGTAATTGGTGGTGGGGATGTGAGTTCATAGTGCTCGATAATAAATTACTTGTATATGCTATAGTTTGATCTTGATTGTAGAGTTGGTTGCTGAGCTTTATGAGTCATACATTTTTACGAATTTATTAAATTACAGAGACTAAGATAATGCTTGATTACATCAAAGACTCTTAATAGACCTGTATTTGATTTAATAATTAAGTTTTCCAAATTAAGGTAGCACAAAACGCACCTGATATATAATCTCAAAAATACGACAGAAACTCGGTTGAGGATATTTGAGTATGCCCTAGATACAAGTGAAGCAAACAACGGTGTCCAAGCTACACTGCCAAGAGTGTAAGCTGTAGAAAATTTTAAGCTTTAGGCTAGCAAGTAGAATCATATATACTGTTTTGCGAAAGCAACTGTAATCTAACATCATTGTTTTCTAAAATTGTCATGGTGTGCTTGCCTCAATGGTCAGGTGTGTATTTGTTCTCGGAACCTTGAAAACATCCTATTTTAAAAAAATACAACCAATTAAAGTTTACGTTAGCAACCCATTACACATTCTAATATAGGTTTTTACTCCACATATAAATCATTAGCGCTCCTTTCGGGGAAGCAAAAGTATTTAACAAGATTGTACTGTGACAACTGTAAAGATCAGGCTTGATGCCATGGTAAATATCCCAGTTTAAAACTTTAAGACATCCCATTTATGAAACTAAGGGTAAAATTATATGCATGAGCAGCTTCACAAGACTTTTTTTGGTCGCTGTTGTTTTATTCGGACTATTATATGAATGTGCAAGGATTGCAAGTTTTTCAATCAAGGAAGCCGGCCACTCTTGTGTCTTCCCTCACTTGATAGTTGTATATGAAGTTATGAACTTTATGAGCTTAAATCTGTACTATATTATATGACATTTGAAGTTTAAGGATATTTGCGATACTGTGTAGTTTTCAGATACAAGTGGAGGATCTCTGTAAGCATCGTGCAAAGTTACTTTCTAAGAAAAAAAATTCACATGCTAACTGTAGGATATGTTGTCAAGTCGGACATATTCTTTTCAGGTAAGATTTAAAATCAATGGTTGGCGGTGCTGACTCTACTACAACACCTCTCTAGACGAGGTTCAGCATTAGTGGTTGTGCTAATTCTGCTGCAATGTGGACGAATCCCATTGCAACTAAAGTTAAGTCATATTAAGCACAAAAAAATGTGTCTCGATTTGCAAGCCTAATGTTATCTATGAAGATGCATTTTACTTGAACCTGGAGCCAAGTGACAGATCAACATGTCATGGAAAGCTAAGTTTTTTGTGGCTTACAAGCATAGAAGTGTTGGGGGTTCATGTCTGAGATTAGTTGTGCATGTGACATTTGCCTCCTAGGTCTATTCATAGGCAGAGATACAAACAATCCCCACCCAACTTTAGCACTATTGCCATTGTGTATTGTTAGAAATTTAATGTAGCTACAGAAAGTTGAAATGACAACGGGAGGTCTTTGGACTATTTTCATGTTGTATTCTGCAAAATTTGCGTCGGAGATATCTGTTTTCTCTCGGAGATGACCATCTTTGCATAACAAGAACTTTGTTCTCCCTAGTAATTCAAATTCATCGAAAGTCTATTTCGCCAAGTCGTTAGTTTAAATACTTATCATTTTCTCTTGTTTTAATGTTTCATATTTTTTATCAGGAAGTTTTCTTCTCTCTCTTTTTTTCCAATTATTTTTAGACCTATGAATTTCCACCTCCTCCCCAAATTATTGGATATCCTGTATTTTATCTATCTATCTATTCCGATGTATGTGTCATCGTCATTGTATGGTCAGAATAAAGGGCGTCATTCTAAACAAGTGTATGTTGCAGGATACTTTATCGCGAGAATTAGTAGCGTTAAAGTGAATCTATTATTGTGAATAGAAGATCTTATCATTATCGCGTTTAGAGTTAGGTTTAGTATATTTTTCCTTACCACTAAAATTAAGTGTTTGTAAGTATGTTAATAGCATACATGCCCCATAATAAAATAGGACTAAGAGCAAGTCCAACAGCATCTCTAAATAAACTCCTAAGCTAAAAAAATAAGGAATATGACATAAAATACAACTCCAACAATATCCTAGTAATTCCCTATATTATCGGATATTCTAAATTTTACTAGTCATGTCCTAATAATAGGGATCCTCTAGGATATCCTAATGAATAAAAAATCCATTTCTCTCCCTTTTATCACATCTTTTCACTTTCGTCCTTTTTAAGACTAACTAGATTCAAATTTATTATTATTATAATAGGGAATGAATATATGGAATATTGTTGGAGTTGAAATGCAAAATAAATTACCTAAATCACTATGACACATTATTTTATAATATTTATAGGGAATCAACTAAGACACTGTTGGACTTGCTGTAACTAAATAAATATTTGTGGAGCTATATATATTTGTCTAGAAGTGGGGAGAGGTGGAGCATTGAAGGTAGGTCTGACAATTTGACACATGACACGTGAACATGACACGAAAAAAATGGATATTAGTTTTGATTTTCGATTCAGGATACACGAAAGTACACGAACACGAAATTGCACAATAAATTTAGTATCAAATATGAGTTTCATTTTGGGTACACGAAAAATGCACGAAAGTACACGAAATATTAATATATAATTTTTTATATATATCATAATATATATTATATACGTAATATATATATTTTTAAACATATTATTATATATATACGTAATATAATTTTATGTATTCATTAGTATTTCATGTATATTTCGTATATTCGAATATAATCGTCTCGTGTTATTTCGGGTCGTTTCGTGTAAATAAAAAGTATACAAAAATTTCATGTACTTTTCATTTCGTTTCGTGTAAACACGAAATATTTCATTATGTGTTCAGATCGGTTAAACAAGTACACGAAATGATTTTGAGTTGTTTTCGGTTTTAGCTATGAATACACAAAAATATGAAAATACACGAAACGAAATTACACGATACGATTAACGACTCTAATTGAAGGGCGGGGAGATTGGAAGATGGCTTTAACTTCAAGCCTACAAAGTAATGATGATGATATTCACAAACAAGAGTTTACAATTTACAATGGAATTTCTTACCTTCACGTTTCTCACCAACACTTTCGGAGACTACATGCTTTTCTTGCCAACATAACATGAAATATTGAAATGCGATGAAATATTCCATCGAATATATTCCTTCTAGACATGTATATTCTTCTTATTTCTTTTTTCAGGGGGTGGGGGGGATTTTCTTGAAATCATCCTAGTTGGATAAGGTTTTATGTATTCTATTGTTTTTACCATTAAATTTTATTTTTTTAATCATTATTATATCTTACATAATTTGAAATTTCAAATTCCTATATATAAAAAGAACACTTAATACAGACATACATAAATTATCATTATTATTATTATTATGAATAAATTTCAAATTTCTAGAAAAAATATATGTCTGTACTATATTATTATAATCAAAAAATTAAAAGTTTTGGTCGATCGGTACTGGGCCACGAGTCTAAAAAATATATATTAGATATAATTTTATTTATTATGATACGGACCCTAATTATATACATATTTATATTAATTAAAATTTTATTTTTTAGGTCCAATTATATCTTTATTATAACACTTGTTTAAATTATAACATATTTATATTAAATAGAATAAATTTATGTAAAATAAGAGAACATATAATATTAATATAAATTATTAATATTATAAAATTTTATATTAAGTATCAATAAAAATATAAATAAAAAAATTAATTTATTTAAATATTAATTATCTCATATTTCACATGGATTATAAACTTGTATAAATAATGAAGTAATAATATATAAAAATTATAAAAGCGTGTACATTGACCGGCTATTACTACATGTCTACATCTAGGCCATGAATATTCTTGGTATCTTTTTGACAATATGTTTTTTATGCTAAAATGAACATTTACATATACACAGTATACACACACTAGTCATATATACACATCACGCGTCACAAAACCCTCCTCTCTTCCAACTATATAGGCAACGCATATCTAGATACAAACACAAACAACATCAAGCTGTCTTTCAATTTACGACTATACATACATACATACATACATATAAAGTTATAAACTTTGTATTGCAACAACAACACATTCTTTCATTCAATCTTTCTTTTCTCTTGGTATGTTCTCCATCTCTCTGATTTTTATATTCATTTCCATTCTCATTTTGTATCTATATGTTCATTTAAACTGTTTTCTTGTTGAATGTAGTTTTTTAATACTTATATATATGTGTTTTTCTGTAAAGATTGTATCTTTAGGCTTATTTCGATTTGGGTTTTTCTGGGTTTTACATTTTTCATACAAAGATTGGAGCTTTAATGGTCAACAATTAATTTTGCCTATTTTTTGTTTGTTAATTGTCTTGAGGTGTAGTAATATTTGTGTTTTAGGGCTTTATATTATATGTTTAATATGTTTATTAGTAATGGAAAATATGGATGCCCATCAAAGTAGTTTTTTTTTACTGCTGTGTTTGACTATGTAATTGTGGTGTTTTACATAAACCATCTCTGAATGCTTCTGTGTTTGTAAATAGAAGTTATATTATAATTCATTAATGAAATTATTTTTTTAATTGTAAAGATATACTAGTAATTACATGTTGTTCTATTATTTTTTGCCATCTCAAATGACAAAAGAGAAATAACTCAATAAGTACCTTCTTGTTTTTTTTTCAAAAAAAAGAAATAACTTGCGAGTCAGTATTAAGTTATTCGAAAAAGATGAATTTGGACTTATAAGTTAATTACCGTCCTATATATTCAACCAAAAAAATTGTGCTTATTAATAAGGTCTGGGGTGACTGTTCAAGATATTAGGTGTTTTTTAAAGAATGTACACCAACTTGTCACATGAATGGTGCAAAGAAAGCGGGGAAGAACATTATTTTGTGACAACTGGGAAGTCAATAATCAAACACATGTTGCATTGTGATTGGTAGTTTTTGCAGCTCCATAAGCTTTATCTTTACATGCCATAACTTCTTTAGCTTAGTTGAAGTAATTATTCCTGGCTTAGTATTCTTTTTCTTTTTTTTTTATTCTGAAGTTTTATTTCTCATACTCTTTTACCTGTATATGTTTTATATATAATCTTCTTAGGACTGTCATTTCAAAGTAATTCAACCAATTAAGCTCCTACATTCTTGTTGGGTGTGTTTGGGGATCAAATTTGGGCCGCTACTGATCGTTTTATGTATTTCTTCTTGCTGGGCTGTCAATGCAGTGTTGACAGCCTACATTTTTTTCTGCATTGACAGCCTACATTTTTTTAAACAAATATAATATACTCCCACCACATGTATGACATAACAAGGCATGCTTAATTGGAATGTTAGATAATCCAACATCTGTTTTTTTTTTTACTTTGCTTTTTCTTTTACCCTTATATATTGGATATAAACAAGCCTATTAAGCATTGGCCTCACAAATTGTTTTCCATTTCAATTTCATTTACGCAGGTTAATCATCTTCAATTGAGACTTTGGCTTTGTTAGTATACTAACTAGAGTTTGAACTTGGAAGTGGTTATACCATTTCATTATATATAACTTGACATGGTATATAAGAGATTGTCAGCTTGTTGACTTTCATGGGTTCTTTAGCGGGAAGCCTTCAAAGACCATTCCTTGCGGCCTCTGCTGTTGCTGTAGCTTCTGTTTCTACCGATCTTCATGAAAAAATAAAGCCATCCAAGTTATCAGATACTGATTCTACATTCGAACGATCAACTTTTACTTCCGAATTTTATAATGAAATCAATTCGTCAAGGGTATCTCAAATGTCCGTTTCCAAGCTTTCTAACTTATCTTTTGTCGCCAGGATTAGGGTGCCTGTTCCCTACATAAGATACCCTGTTCCTATTACCAGTCAGGGTTCTGTCTCAAACTCTTTATTCTCTTCTGTTGTCTCTTCTCCTGCCCTTCTTGGTCTGTATAACTCTGCAGAGTTGGCCAATGCGAAGCCATCTGCATATGCACCTACTCTCTCTATACCACCCTCATCCGAAGACATTTTGTATAAATGGCATTTGCCACAGCCTAATACCATTGATTTAACTGATAATTCTAATTGTTCATTGGCCAAGTCTAGGACAGTAGTAGTTTTGCTCGGATGGTTAGGTTCCAAGCAGAAACATATGAGGAAATATGCAGAATATTATACTTCAAGAGGATTTCACGTAATTACCTTTACTTTTCCCATGTCTGAGATTCTAAGCTATCAGGCTGGCTGGAAAGCTGAAGAGCATGTAGATTTGCTTGTGAATCATCTGTCTGATTGGCTGGAAGAAGAGCATGGAAACAATCTTTTGTTTCACACTTTCAGTAACACAGGGTGGTTAACGTAAGCTTTTCCCTCTTTAATTTCTCTAATAGGTTCTTGACATTGTCCGAACCACATTTGGTGATGATCGTATTCATTGTTCTTACAGATATGGAGCTATTTTGGAAAAGTTTCAGCAGGATGATGATACTTTAATAGGGAGAATTAGAGGTTGTATTGTTGATTCAGCTCCTGTAGCGTCCCCTGATCCACAGGTTAATGCCGCTTGCTCATATATGTCATACTTGTTTCACATAGTTATGGTCTAGCAAGGACTTCCACTGTTTCGAATTAAATTTAAGTTCCCTACATTTAAGACTTGATTATTCCCTTTAAAGTTTATGGATATATCCTAAATCCTTATACAAAAATGATACATTAATGGATTGATATGAAACCAGAAAAAAAATGTCTCTGCAATGACCACATATAATCACGGTCTTCTTTTTACAAGTACTAGCATGCACGACTTAGCCGGGAATTAAATGAATATAGTTTTTATATTATAATTTTATTGATATTTGATATGAACTTTTTTGTATTAAGTTTTTGTAGGGTTGAGAGTTTATGTATCAGTGTATGGTGTATTTTTCTTTTTGTTTCATGTAAAATTGTTAAAAAGGTAGGTGATAATGAATTATTTAAAAGTGTTAGAACATGGTAATGAGACATAATAATTAGAATTTTATTATATATAGATATGTTTATAGTTCGGGCCAGTGATATATAATAAGTAGAATTCTACTAAATATAGTTATGTTTATAATATGCGCTAATGCGCCCATGACCCAAATACCCACCGACCGACCAAAATTTTAAATATTTCGGCTTTAATAATATAGTATAGATAGATGTCAGTCTCATTCGGAATCTAATGAGGTATGAACTACTTCTTAACTTATCCGAGAACAAAGAAAGGTCTATCTACTATGGCTGTGTGGTTCTTTTATCCTTGCATCATCCTCATTTTAATTAATATAAGTTTTTTCTCAATGATGTTCAATCTTTCTTTTAAAGCTTAGTTTGATTAGGTTTGTATCTTTGCCTCTCATCCATTTTTATGCGAAATGTGTCACTGAATATCTTCACTCTTTAGGTATGGGCTTCAGGCTTCTCTGCTGCTATTCTGAAAAAGCAAAGTGTTGCAACAAAACAAGATAATACAGCAAATAGAAGAGATCTTGATGTTTCAGGTAGAACCGATATTGCTGGGCAAGCCAAACCAGAATTCAAGGAAGCAGCTTTGCAAGTCGTATTAGAAAAAGTTTTTGAAGTGGTTTTGAAACTTCCTGCGGTTAATGGGTAAGACATTTAAATTCATGCTGGGCCAAGTATTTTATTACATTTGATTCTTTTAACACGTGCAATTTAGAAGATTTCCTTGACAAAACAGAATTCATTAGTTTCCAGAGTTTAATAGAGTCACACTTAAAATACCAAAAAAGAAATGGGTCATGCTTTATGTTAATACTCCCTAAATCTCACAGAAAAGTTTTATTCTTTATTGCTTCTTGTTTCATAATAGTCTGTTAACTTTGCTGTTTTCAGTCATGCCTTAATACTAAAAACATCCAAAATGTAAATTAACTTGTTGGGAAATAACAAATCATTAATATGTACAAGCAAATTAAATATAAAACTCTTTTTGTGTAGCTGAAAGGAGCGATACAACTATTTGGTCTTAGTTGTGTCGAATATCGTCCATGTTTTAGGAATATGAATCAAACCACTTTAAAATGTTGCATTTAGGAATCTCTTTCAAGTCATGCTGCATCACTTTGTGCCGTTGAATATAAATTTCGTCAATTATTGTTAAGAATCTTCACACTTCATGTTATATATATAGCAGTGTCTCTAATGTGTGTACATTGCCCAATTATCTTGTGTAACATCCTAGTCTACATTTAAACATGCACGAGCAATTTGTTCAGAATATAAGATTAAGTCAGAATACCAAGTGCACAAACATATTGTTATTTTGGGGCCTTAGGTGAGCTTCCCGTGCATTTAGGCTATTAGATGAGGATTAATTTTGAATCCAGAACAGACATGGATTGCGATACATCTCTCAACTTTGAAATTGTACTAATGTGTAATTCCTTATTTTACAGGAGGCTGTCTTCTTTAATGGGTCAACTGAAGACTGGACAACCAAGCTGCCCACAGTTATACATCTACAGCTCTGCGGACAAAGTCATTCCTGTGGAATATGTTGAGTCCTTTATAACTGAGCAGCAGAGGATCGGACGTCAAGTCCGGGCTTGCAACTTTATTTCCACACCGCACGTTGATCATCTTCGAAATGATCCAGAGCTGTACACTTCTCAACTCACCCAATTTTTGGAGGATTGCATGCTCTGCTGCAAACAAGATCCTAAACACTGCTAAGCAATTAGAGATAATTTTTCTCACATCATTAACATATACAATACTGTTGTTCACAAGAAAAAAATATACAAATACATGACCAAATGGTCTTTTTACATTACTTGGTTTCGAATCTTTTTATATTTAGAGGAGGGTATACGAGTATGAATGAAATTATATATGCACACATTGAAACAAACCTGATGTTGATATCAAAAAGCTACGAAATGACAAGTATAAACTTATCTTAGAAAACAAACAAAGAAGATGTTGACACAAGAAAAGAAACGTATAGTGCTAAAAATAAAATGATGATGTTTACATTTCTAATTTTGTTTCCTATTGGTTGTTGGGTTGCAACCACTAAATGAAATATATTAATTTACATTAAAAGATTTTAACTAATATTAATAATAACATAATTTTTATGTTATTGGGATAACAACAATGACATAATTTGATTATTGGGATATTAAAAATTATGTTTTTTTTTAAACAATAACATAATTTTTAATATCCCAATAATCAAATATCGAATATAACCAAATCAAAAAAATAAAAAAAAATCGAATATAACCAAATTTCAGATGTAGGCTATTTTGGGTATTTTACTTTAAAAGAGCCAACCCATCCAACTACACAACACATCATCATCTGACACTATATACACACACACACAATTTGCCGGCCATCTCAAAACCCACTTCCCAAATCACCACCACCGCCGATCCAAAGAAGATTTGTCCGATGGGTGAGAAAGTCAACGGCTCAGTTGACCAAATATGCATAAACAAGACTCTCACAGACGATGAACTAATCTCAATACTATCAAAACTAGAAACCCAAAAAGACAAGGAAGTGTTTGGACTGGTGTGTAAGAGATGGCTCTTCTTACAGAGCAGTCAAAGGAAGAAGCTTTGTGTCCGTGCTGGGCCCCACATGCTTCAAAAAATGGCTGCTCGTTTCACTAATCTTCATCATCTTGATATGTCTCAGTCTGTTAATAGATCTTTTTATCCGGGTGTTACTGATTCTGATCTCTCTGTTATTGCTTCTTCGTTTGCCTGTTTGAGGATTCTTGAGCTTCGAAACCTTAAAGGTTTCATCTTGTGCATTTCTTTCTTCGTATTCAATTCGGATTTTAAAATATTTTGATCTGCAGTATTAGTAGTTAGAAGTAGAGTTGGGCATTGTTTTTCTTGTTAATTCGGAATTTGATATGATTTCGTAAAATTTGATGTGTTTTCGAATACTTGAGGGGATATTTTAATTTTAATTTTAATTTTATAATTGAACAGATCATACAATGTTAAAAAACTTTTAAAGTCTTGATTGAATACTACCTTAATATATTTGTGAGGTGAAGATAACCTCGTAGAATGTATACCAATGGTTTTTTCTCTAAATATGAAAATTTGTTGGTATACATTTTGGATTTTATAGGAGTCATCATGAGAAATTCTATTAAGCTTTACCTTCTTCTTTATTAAGGTGTTATGTATTGGCTCAATGGCTCGTATATCATCTTAACAAAGAAGAAGGCAAAGTTTATAGCTTTATAGGATAATCTTGATGTGTATATATTGTGATCATATAGAAGTAGTAGTCATCAGGAAATTAAATTTTTGATATGTGTTTTAGATTTTAGTCATACTAAATTTTGTCTATGTAAGCATCTTATGTTAGAACCTGTAGCAAAATTGTTTTTATGCTTACTTCGGGTTATTTTCTTCTTTTAATATCCACTTTCTGTCCTTGGCTATTAAAGGTGAGGCTTTATTTAGTTGAGATTTTTTGTTACTGGGTAGAATTTGCAGAAGAATTGTATTGTATCGGGTTTGGTGGTTTTTAATGTATCTTGGTTGTTTAAGCTCAATTTTTGCTCTGAGCAAATCCAGTGCTATTGCTAATATGCTTTAGCCTATAGCTATTGCTACATTTTGCCACATAAAAGTTTTTTTTTTTTTGCTAGAATTAAACTTGTGTCAGCTCCGATGCTTGACTCCATATAAAGTTCATTTATATTGCTAAAATAGATTTAAACTCCATTTCCCACATTAGCATGCATGGCAAAAGCTATCTTTGGTTCTAAACATCGAACCATGTTTCCATTTGTATTTGGTTAGGCACTGGATTCATCAGTTCTAGATCTGGTAACTGATTTCTGCTATAGAGCCAATTTTAGCTTTGGGATATGCTTTGATGTATTTTGCACACCATTATAAAGTTGGAGGTTACTTTTCATGGAATGATCTTTGAGACTTATGCTGGACCTATAGATTCTGATATTGTTCTTTTTCAGGTATTACTGATGTTGGGCTGGCAAAAATTGGGTCATTTCTTTCCTATCTACAGTTCTTAGATGTATCTTACTGCAGGAAGCTAACAGACAAGGGGTTGTCAGCTGTTGCCGAGGGTTGTCCTAACTTGAAGAGCTTACATGTTGGCGGTTGCAGATATGTTACGGATGCACTTCTGAAAGCTCTTTCAATTCATTGTCACAATTTAGAAGAACTAGGGTTGCAAGGTTGCACCAGCATCACTGATTCTGGACTGGCCTTTCTTGTTGATGGGTGTCAAAAGATAAAGTATTTAGACTTTAGTAAGTGCAGCAATATTGGAGATACTGGAATATGTGGTATATCGAAAACTTGTGCGGCCTCCCTTAAGATATTGAAATTGTTGGATTGTTATAAACTTGGAGACGAATCTATGTTATCCTTGGCAAGATACTGCAATAATCTTGAGGTTCTCGTTATTGGTGGCTGTAGGAACTTATCTGATCAGTCAATTAAGTCGTTGGCTGCTGCCTGTAGTGTCAGTCTGAAGATCATACGGATGGATTGGTGTTTGAATGTTTCCGACTCTTTAGTGAACTGCATTCTATCTCAATGCAGAAGTTTGGAGGTTCTTGACATTGGTTGCTGTGATGAAGTGACTGATGCTGCTTTTCAGGTATTAGGTTGTGGAGGATCTGAATTAATTTTGAAGATTTTGAAGGTCAGTAACTGTTCTAAGATTACTGTGGTGGGAATAGGAATGCTTTTGGGGTTGTGTAGAACTCTAGAATATCTTGATGTAAGGTCGTGCCCCCACATTCAGAAATCTAGTTGCGATGAGGCTGGTCTGCAGTTCCCTGCTTGTTGTAAAATTAATTTTTCTGGGAGTCTAGCAGAACCTGATGTGTTGATCTGAGGTCAAGAATAGAACGCCTTGTGAGTATACCTTTGTAACATATTCACACAATTTCTGGCTTTGGTGGATGGAGAGACCTCATATAGGCTTTCTGTACAGTTGATCATCTGCCACTTGACAATGTATCTCAGTATGTGTATGTTTATTTTCGGTCCATTTTTTAGCTCTCTTTCTACTTTCCTTCCTCTTTCTTGTATCAAATTGTTTGTTTATTAAATCTAATAGCAAGTTGTAGCATTATTCTTTACAGAAAATGATGTTATCGCAACTGCAAATTGCTCTATCATTTGAATTATTTAACTGATTGTATTGTTTTTATTAGGACATTCTGATGTATCCAAATGCAAAAGTACTACTATACTTCATTTTGTTCCATGCTAATGGCTGTAATTACCAACTAGTCTTGAGTAACACCACTGAATTTGATGTCTAAGACGATATTGTTAATAATGTAATTGTCTTGTTGACTCGACCTGCAAATGTAGTCGCTAATTTGCTATTGATTAGATCACTAGTTCAGATCATATTTCCTAGATCACGAGTTTGAATCCTGTGAATAGTACAGGACCTTTCCAGATTGTGATGAAGATATTTTCTATCTGCTAGATCACATGTTCGATTCTAATGTGGCTGCACGGGTTTGAATCCTAGAAACTGTACCAAATGAGAGACATGTCTCGTTGAGACTCCTCTGTTGCTGGCTAGCTTTACAGAGTTGTTTTCAATACCTTTACTACGTATCCGCTAGATCATTGGTTCAGATCCTAAGCACTAAATTATACATTACTTTTATATAAATATTTTTCAATATACTAAACTGTATCATATTATACTTAATAATTTTTTGGGACGTGTATATACTTAATATTATTTTATCAATGTTCAAAAAGTAATATTGTATAATCTTTATAAATAATTCATGCACTTGAATAAGAACACTTCATATTAAAACCCAACAGATAAATTTATTTATCTACACTTTGTTTTTCATCAAAAGAGTATTCAAACTGCACCTTCTATATGTATAACGTAGTATAGCTCAGGACTCAGGTTACTACATTCATATGTACATTACATGCACCAACGCAAACGGGACAAAATCTTTTCATTCTTGTCACATATGTAGCTAGTTGCAACTCCATTGCGTTTGAGAGAGAGCTTGATCCAGATATTTGAAAGTTCTTTGATAATCAATGAATCCCATGAACCAGAAATCAAAATCATCCCCTGTTACTATCTCTATGTACTTTTGCGATGGAATTTCGATGTTTGTGCTCTTGTTGGCTCTCTTGATCTTACCTAGTGGGATCATCACCTGCAAAGAGTATATACACGTTATTAAGATCATATTCAACCATAGCATATACTTATCAAGTCCTTGTAACATTTAAAAGTTTTGATAGGTTGTTAACTTTAGAGTTTGTAAAAAGAGATGAGTAATAGTTATTAGTATTTACGCACCTTATATTGGACTCTTAACATTTCTCCAGTCGTAGAAGATACTTTCATTGTCCTTTCACTGCAGAAGGCAATCTTGTCCGTGGAAATAAAGAGGAGTCCTGCAATTGGACCTGCTGTTGTTGATAGATAGCATTGGGAAGCTTTTAATAACTTTTCTCCTATTCTAGTGTTAAAATTCTTGTTGAAAACTTTTGTAACACCGCCTAATCGGAGAATCTTTGCTCCCAAACTCAGCTTGCCCCTCAAGGTTTCAGTTATTTTCGGTCCTAATCTCACTGCAATTGCAAAATAAACTTATTTAACACGTAGAAAGATACAAGATTTTATCCCTTATGTTAATATAAGTCACATATATATATTTATAAAATGGATCAGATACTAGAAGTAATTACCATGCTCTCTGACTCTTTGTGCAAAACTTTCTGTTCTTCCGACAAGCTTGTTTGTCCTATAATTTGTTGATCCTAGTTTATCTGCATGTACAGTGAAACAATATTAGTGAAAATTCCCTTTAACTGTATTCATATATCGGTGCTAAAAGAAGGAAACAGAACTGATCCAGAGAATGACAGAGGGATACTTACTCTGACTGAATTTGAAATTGGCAATTGAAGGCGGATTGTAACACTTGATATCGAGATTATGGCCCGTTACGAGGTTGCCTGATGATCTCTCACTTGAAAATGCAGCTGAGCTGATTGGAATCCCAACATTTTTTTGAACTTGATTCCTCATACTAGAGAAATTGCTGTGAAATGGTTAGATTTGAAGATAGTAGATTCTTGGGTAGATAGAATATTGCTAATGTATGTGTGCATATATATATGGAAATAAATTGAGCAAGTGCATTGAAGGTTTCTAGTTGGATGAGTCATATAAGTGTCATCAACAATATCAGAGGCCCCATTACATAAATCTTAAACACACAACCGATTTTGATTTGAAGTAGGGTCAGCTGTTAATATTACAATATTAGTACATTGCTTAGTCTTTGTATGCTGACACAGAACTGAGTTGGAATTGTGGCTTTGTGAGGCCAGCCTGTTTTGGAACCAAACTTTAAAAGTTTAAATGATTCAAAGTTAAGCTTTATGTAGGCCGTAGCTTTCTTATCTGCTGATGGATGTCGAATTTGAATATCTAAAAGTGGTCGACCTCCATGTTATATAACTGATGTCTGTTTGTATACGAAGAAAGTATGATCATATCATGCTACGAAAAAATGATTATTTCCAAATTTCTTTTAAGTAATAACATTTATTTTGAGCTAACCGACCAAATAAAGTTCAGTGAGGGCAAACTGAGTCCAAATTAACAAGTGGTGGGCAGAATATGCTTTCAGGTGTTTAATCATTGAATCTCAACTAACGCAACACATTGTTTTGTTTAAGATTCATTGTACAAAACCCTGTGAGGATAGTAAAATCAAGACCCATTATTTCTCTACTCTAAAATTTAATCCTTAAACGAATCAATTTAAAGTAAGCAGGATTTTTTGAGTAATCATTCAAGAATCCACAATCTGGCAAATCCACGAGAATCTGCAGGGATTTTTACTTTTTGCAAGTCACGGACTCGCAATCAAATCCTGAGATGGAAAGATGAGCATGCAAAGGATCTTGCATTTTTTAGCCTTCTTTCTACTATACATGTCTTCATTAGATATAGTGATTAGTCGCATTTCTTTAATAAAATCTGATTGCCTTTAGGTACGTTCATCTTGAGGTAATGATGAAGGTCTTGCTTGGCGCAAAGGTCAATATGTCTACTGGCTATCCGCTAAATCACATTTTCAAACTCGGAAATTGTATACTGGATATCCACTAGATCACGCGTTCAAACTCTGGAAATACTAAATAGTATCTATATGAAATTAAAGGTAAGACTTAGGACACCTTATCTTATACTGAGGGTAAAGATAATGTGTGTAAGGCCAACCTTCAGTGAAGATTAACGGCATCTTGAACCATGACAAGTATATTCAACTATATGAAAAGTCTTATAATGCATCCTTAAGTTATTTTAGATTTTATAACCTCAGCTTTTGGTTAAGGGTTACAAGGGCATCAGCTTCTCTAAATACAAATCTATCTGTGTCTCTTACTTAACATTTTATGATTTGAAAATGTATTGGGATAGTATTTAATTAGTGACCTCATAAACTTAAATAGCTAATTCTGGTAAAGAATTTTATTTATATTTCCTCAGCCGTCCTCGGATATTTTCGTCATTCTTAATTATCTTCATTAAACACAATATGAAATTTTCAAGCTTCTAATCTCATCTTTGTCATCCAGTATGTTTCTTTATTTATGTGATTGGTTTTATAATCTTCATATCACGAATTGCCTTCTTTTTCTACTTTGTTGCATATAGTAGTATTTATCTACTAAATATAGTAGGGACAAAGTAACCTCATAAGAAAGCAACAAACTTTATAGAAAGGCCATGCATGCATGCATGCATCGGAAATCAAATCAAGTTGCTGAGAGAAAAAGCTCCAACTGAGATTTGTGAGATCCCACTTGTTCAATTGCTTACATGTCATGATATAATTCTATTAAATTTTCTGGTAAGGCAGAGAATGGCTAATGTTTATGAACCCCAATTTTCCATCAAGAAAAATAAAGCCTTAGAAACGAAATATGTACACCTTTGGCTAGGCTAGTACTACTATATAACTATAAATTGCAAAGTGTGCACGTAGGAGTATAGGACTATAAATTGAGTAGGTACATTGAAGGTTTCAGTTGGATAGTTGGATGAGTCATATATGTGTCAGCAACAATGTCAAAGGTCCCATTAACTGAATCTTAAACACACAACCAACTTTGATTTGAATTAATTTTGCTGTTCAATATTACAATGTTAACACTTACTCAAGTCTTTGTATGCTGACACAGAACTGAGCTGGAATTTTAGCTTTGTGAGGCCAGCCTGCTTTTGGCACCAAACAGCCAAGAAGATTTTATAGGTAAGCACTATTTAGCTTTTCTAATCTTCTGATGGAGAAGATGGATGTCAAATTTAAATATCTTAAGTAGTCGACCTACATGTCATGTTACTACTCTGTTTGTACAAGGGCGAAAGGATGATTGTGTCATGTTACAAAAAAGCATCTCTACTCCTTGGAGTAGGATAAGGTCTGGATATATTTTGCCCTCTTTGACCATGCTTCCTGAGTAGAAATACTGTGTATAATTTTTTGGTTCAATTTTCGTCTCTGGTCAGGTAGTGTTCATTAAAAAGAAACCGATTATTTACAAAATTTTAAATTTGTAGTGAGCTAACCAACCAAATAATTAGCTGTTCATTAGTGAGGTCCTACACAACTGGTAGGTAGAATATGCTTTCAGGTGTTTATTCATTCTATCTCAACTAACATAACACATTGTTTATTTGTTTTCTTTAACATTCATTGTACAAGGCGTAATGGTTATAGAAAGATGATGACCCCTTTTCCCTCTTCTCTCAGAAATTTGGATTTTAGAACGATCATTTGAGAATCCGCAGACTGAACTCAGGAAAAGCCAAGAGGACTTGCAGGAAATATCGTCTTTTGCAAGTCACTGTCATTATATATTTCATTAGTTGAATATATGTTGCCATAGTATCCAATCAGTGACCTCATAAACTTATTAGCTAATACTGGTGATGATTTTTTATTTATCTATACATCCTTAGTTGTTATCAGATGTTTTCCACAATAGTATCTTTAGTGAACACAATTTGCTATTTTCAAGATTCTAATCTTATTCTTGTCATCCTTTTTGTTTCTGTTAGACTCTTTAAACAATAAAGCAATAGATGTAATATTTGTTGGAAGCATACTATTGTATTCATTATAATGCTCTTGCATAGAACTCATATTAGACAAACTTGCATGATTATTACCACCAAAATAGCCTAATCAATTACAAATCTTTTCTACAGTCGAGGAACATTAAAACACAATAATATATCTAATTCTTCTCTTACAAATTTGAATAAGAATTCCAACAGTTTCTTTATATCTGTGACTAGTTTGTAATCTTTTTTTTTCTGGTAATTCATATTCTTCTTAGGCATGATTAGGGGTGAAATCGAGTCGAATAAATGTGAATAACAGTATGATCAGATTCGGCTCGAATTTATAGTCATTCGTTCATATTCGGTCCGGATTCGAATTAAAATTTTAATATTTTGTTCAGATTCGACTCAAGTTCGAGTATCAATATTCGTATTTGATTCGGCTCGATTCGAATAGATACCGAACTACTCATTTTAATGTATTCGAATTCATATATAGTAATTTTATAAAATTAAGAATACTCGAGTAAAATTCACTAAAAAATAAAATGTGATCACTTAGTAGTATTATTTTAATATAAATATTATATATTGTATATAATAATATATGTAACTTACGAATTCGAGTCGAATAGGTATAATATATATGTATTCGAGTACTCTAAAATTATTCGAATTACTCAAAATAAATATGACCGAATATCAGAGTGGTAAGATCCGACTCGGTATTTGTTCAAATTATAAAATAAGATTCGAATTCGCTCATTTTTATACGAATACGAATTATATTCGTTTTTGACGAGTCGAATCTGGGTTCAAATCCGGATTACTCGGATTCGTTTTCAGCCCTAGGCATGATACAGCTTACGCGAGTCTTACTCAAATGTCGTGCACAGTGCACAAGACTCTCCTGTCACCAGGTGTTTGTGACCAGCAGGACCAACTCCAAGTATACATCGGTTGTTTAGAAAAATAATAGTATAATTAGTTTAGTCTTTGTAAATATTTTATTATCTATTATAATCCACAAATTGCCTCTTCTTCTCTCCCTTTTGCTGTATATATATACAATCGTTCTACTAAATGTAGTAGGGACAAAGTAAGTCTTCATAAGAAAGTAACAAACTTTGTAGAAAGGCCATCTATGCATGCATGAGATGATGAGAATTAAAAACAAGTTGTTGGGAGGAAAAGCTTCAACTGACTAAAGATTTCAGATTTGTGATATCCCACTTATTCATTGCATGCATATATACATGTCATCATATGATTGTTTATAATATCCTTGTTTGTGGAATAGAGAATCATCACCGCCCCTAGTCGCATTGCACCAAATCCTCTTTTTACATCTAAGACACTAGAGAGAGTAGGGGGGAAAGTTCTATGAACGAAAAATAGCTAAATTTTTTTAATAGTTTTACCTAACAAACTTGAGAAGCCAAGTATGGTATCTATTCAAAGGAAACGGTAATGGAATTTTTGACCTGGATTCAAGGCCATGGAGTTAAAAAAACATGCATTTTTTTCATGTTTTCTTTAGGAATATATGGAATTCGACAGTGGAGGATGAAGGTTTTTGTATAGCCTTCCAAACAAATGCTATTTTTTTTATGTATTTAGTGTTCTTTAGTACATATATTTGGATGTTTTTAGCATTTAGAATCTTAGATTTACAAAACCTGCTGAAATACGAAATATCAATGACTGTGCAGTGTTGCTATCATATTTGGAAACAAGTGGATTTTCATTGAGAAAATGAATTCTAGGTTACAGAGATATTTATGACTATACAAACAGCCTAATCCCATAGCACAAAGATATGTTATGGAACAAGGAAAGAATGAACAGTTATTTTATGATTATTGAGATCCATACACTGCTAGCTGCAGAAACTTGTAAGTTCTTTGATGGTTAAGAAATCCCATGAACCAAAACTCGAAGTCATCCTTTGTAACTATATCGATGTACTTTCTTGATGGATCCTTCATGTTTTCACTTTCATTTGCTCTCTTGATTTTGTTTAATGGAATTGAAACCTTATAATGAATCCGAAGCAAATCCCCAGTTGAAGTAGAGACTTTCATTGATCTTTCACTGCAGAAGGCAATTCTATCTGTTGAGATAAATAGTAATCCGGCTATTGGACCTGCAGTCGTATATAAATAGCATTGTAAAGCCTTCAATAGCCTTTCTTCTTCACTGTAACTGAAGTTTTGTTTAAACACTTTCTTGACACCCCCTAATTGGAGAATTCTAGCTCCTAATCTCAACTTTCCCTTCACTGTTTCACTTAACTTAGGCCCGATTTTCACTGCATATACAAAGCAAAAAGAATATGAGTAATCAAATTTATAAGACAAACAGTATAATCACGTAATCCCATTTTTTTTTAACCAGAGCCCTTCAATTATATCTACCAAATTTTATAAGCTTAATACTTACCATGCTCACGGATGCCTTGAGCAAATTTGTTCATCCTATCAAACATCGACTCCATCTTACCTGCACTTTCAAGAAAAAAATTGGTTACTTGACGATCTTGGCTTATTAAAAATCAATATGTATGTGTATGTGTATATATGGTTCCCAGTTTCTTCCTTTTAATGTGTGTGATAAAGAAAAGAGATATATACTTACTCTGTCTAAATTTTGGAGATGCATAGTATTGATTGGAAGTGATACATAAAATTCCTTGTTGAGGCATCTGATCAGCTGGATATGCTGCTGAACTGTTTGGAATTCCAATAACTTGTCCTAGAATCTGGTTCTCCATATCTGATGAACTGTAAAATGCTTGATTATGTCTTTGACACCTTATAGAATGTTCTTTTCTTTCAGATGTATATTGTACAATGAATTAAATCAACGCAGCTTGCACAGCATTTATAGTGCTAATAAGATGGTTAGTGGTATTCAACTTTAAGTTGCATGACTCATCCTGGGCTCATCTATGAGACAAGTTGACAGTGCATAATTTTTTTAAGATAAGATGTGATAGACAATTGTATGCCTTCTTTCTTTAAGCAAGCAAGCTTTTAGTCTTTTTTTGAACATATTTTATATATGTAAAAGTTAGTTATG
Organism: Oenanthe sinensis; assembly: GCA_028671895.1. NCBI lineage: Eukaryota > Viridiplantae > Streptophyta > Magnoliopsida > Apiales > Apiaceae > Oenanthe > Oenanthe sinensis. Next base: position 30,524,705 of record CM053813.1, read on the forward strand.
GAACGATAAAAAGTTCGATCAGCTAGTGGTAGTTAGCTGAACTGGAAGGCATGTTCGATTTTGATAGAAGGTATTCGGCCAACTAAAACAGTAATTTCAGTTGCTGCTAGACTGAACAAGAAAAGGATAACTATGCAGCTAACCTATCATGCATTTAAATGGTAGAAAATTTTAACAGTGATTGAGTGGCCGGAATCTCTCAAGCTCCTCAACAGCTTCATAACGATGTCCTGTGTTCATAAAGAGAAGCTGAACAGTCCTTTACCAAATATAATCTACAATATATATATTTATAGATGATCCCGGATATTACAGCTTCTAGCACTTTCTACACAAGCATAATCAGATGAACATGATGTGAAGAAGTAAAAAGTGATTATGCACGCACAAGGTACTACATCAGACAAAAGTCTGCTCACAGAAAATGAAATATTAAAGATAATACTCTAGCAGAGTTTAGGTAGCTTAAATCATGCCAACCATGACACTAGTTGTTATTTCATTTTTCTATAAAAAAAATATCATTTGCGTGTTCTTCTGTTATATAATCTGATGTAGGGTGTCAGCAATCGAATAAATTTTACTTACCAAACTCTACATAGGCTCTTCGGCCTTTTACATTTAAAACAAAGTATAATTATCCATATATATTATTATGGGATGAAAGCAAAACATCGTAAATAAGAAAATGCTTAATTTATCATAATTCATACGATGACACTCAAATTGTCACTTTCACATGCTTAATTTAAAAGACATGTCGTTTAAAACTTTCTGAGGTCTTACGGATTGTGCAGCATGCATAGTGCATCACTAAAATTTGTAGAAGTTTGTGAATTTTGATTATTCGTGTAGTTATTATTGACGCAAAATATAGCAAATAATAATTGGCATGCGCAATGGCAGTTATATATTTTGTACATATTACACGTGATCTTTTAGATATACAGTACTTGTCATATATTTCTATTTGCTCCACATTTCTGCAGACTATAAAATTTCATATCTTTTTCCCAAATCTGCCAAGTGACACTCTCTGTGATGCCAGCATACCTTTACTGATACTACTTTTAAATAAAAACTTGATTAAGCAAAGGAATTAAAGTGTAGATTTATAACATGCAAGTCATAAACAGCTGCTGGTGCCAAAGTTTCATATGCTTATCTGGATTGACATCACTCCATATTCATTTTATCGTCAAAGCTTATTTTCTGCCTAGCTTCTTATATCTTTATCCTGATGTGTAAAGGAATGCACTGTGGGGCATCTATAAAACTAAAACCATGATAAGTTACTTAAGAAAATTATCATAAATCTGTATGTTGCAATATAATTATATAAATGATTTTATATATAAAATCTAAGCAGTAATAGTTTAATTAATAGACTTAAACTAGTCTTAGAACACGAATAATAATTTCTGATTTACTTGTCTTGGAATGTGTTGTTGGAATTTTAATAATAATATTCAAAATATTTGTTTGCTCATTCAAAGTATTTGTTTGCTTCAAAAGAAAAAATATCATCTTTTATTTTAAATGTGAGACTTTTTATTTTCTCAACTTCTTTTAAAAACTAGTAGTTTTTGGTTGTTTAGGAGTGGTAAGTTCTGATCATTATCAAAAAAAAGAGGTTCTGTCCTCTAGTGTTCTGTGGAGAAGATAATAAAACAGTAGTATCATATATTTTATATAAGCATGTTTATGGGCAATGATTAAAAAGAGTTTTCAATCTGTTTCCATGTACTACACCAGTGAGATAGATGTCGTGTAACGCTGTAAATTGATTGTTATGAGTCCATGTGTATGTAGCGGGACAAATTCAACTTTAGTGCAATGATTAAGTTCACGCCACGACTTTTGTTCAGATAAGTTGTCTTGATTTTCATCTGATAAAGATATCATATACTCTACTGAATAATTTGTCTACTCCTTGTGACTATATACATATCCCCAACATTCTAAAGTTGAAATTGTGTTGATTAGACAAATTTATATCTATGTATGGAGATTGAGCTAAAATAATTAATCTTACTTGTGATGATGTGTCTGATATTTATGTAAGAGCATATAATGGAAGATGTGTTTGCAACTTGTTTGATGATATGCCCGAATGAGATATGATATTTTTCGAGAAGTATCTTTAATATATATGTGTAATCGTTAGTTAACTTTTCGTATGCATATTTGAATATATGTATAAATGATATTTTTTGTTGGCTTTAATGGTGCTACATATAAACTCATATGCATCTGATTTTGGTTCATATGAAGAATCAAGAGATGTTTAATTTTTGAGCATATATTTCCTATGAAAGTAACTGTCATAGTTGCCTCATGCATCTTCTTTGTTTATATCTTGTGACACTCCTGAGCCTAGAAAGAGTAAAAGGCTAGGATTGAGACAAGTTTTGGACCTCCTTTTGTTACTAATTTTTAATTGAGAAAGAATTTTTAGATGAGAGAAGATAAATATTAAGCATCCAGATGGATGTGTTGTCCAAGACAAAGTATGCAAATTCGATCATTTTGTGGTCTTAGGCAAACACCCAAAGTCTGGTATAAAATTTTTTATAAAACCATTACCTCTAATGGTTTTCAGGTAAATGATTCTGAGACTTGTGTTTATTCCAAATTTGATTAATTTGGTTGTGTGATCATACATTTTTATATGGATGATGTATTAATATTTGGTACAATATAATGTGTTTAACACAAGCAATGTCTTCCTAACTTCTTGCTTTGATATGAAGGGCTTAGAAAAGGCATATGTGAATTATTAGGAATTCACATGGGTTGACTTAAATCAGTCTCATTATATTGAGAAAATGTTAAAGGTATTTAATCAAATTATAATTTTGAGGTAAATACTTTCGATATTCACTTTATTTTATTGTGGGGGTTGCAAATTTTTGCCAATATTAATAAATGGTGCATGTGTTTGTATGACAAACATTGAGTTTGTATTTCAAAAAAAGTGATTGGCATTGTGTGATTTGCAAAGGTTGGCAAAATTTACATCTATAATAAAGAGAAGGCATAAACGTCTAAGGCATGCTAATGTGTAAATCTGATCAGTAATAATGCGATATCACTTGTGTATAAAGAGTATGAGATGAATACTGCAAATTCTCTCAGCAAAGATCTTTTGTTCCTAGAGTTGGCACAAAATAGGTTTTGATACCTATCATGAAGTGAATTGTGATGAATCACAAAACAACTCAAGTTTATGATCTTTGCATGGTGCTAGAGTTAGTACAAATATGAATGAGTTTGAAGCCTATTGTGGAGTGAATTGTGATGAATACCCATCTTATGAATGTTTAAGTTCAATGGGTCAAACGAAATCACAAAAGAACTCATGTTTATGTAATACTACTATCATTCCTATTAATAAAATGATGTAGTATTTTTTATTGTCATATGTGTTAGGATGAACTAATGTTCTTAATAAGTTCATAACCTTATATGAGGTGGTTTGCGATAATACAAACTTGATGAACTTATCTATGTGAATGTGGGGGTTATGCTCAATCCCCTATGAGATCCTATAGGCTAAGAACTCTAGAGTATTCATGAATATTCAGTTACAATGTGGGGCATCTTATAATAAAATTGTGATTGACATTATCAAGATTAATGTCCTGCGAGAACACTTTTGATTTGATAAAGGTTTTAGTGCGCATATATGTTCTCACTTCACCTAACATGGTTGTGAAACATACTTGTACGTATTAGGTATCAATTTAAGTCCACAAGACATTGATACTTAATAAACTGATTATCCATTGCCCATAAAACATTTATTTTTTCTTTTGAACCATGTGAGGGAATGTTGGAATTTTAATAATAATATTCAAAATATTTGTTTGCTCATTCAAAATATTTGTTTGCTTCAAAAGAAAAAATATTATATTTTATTTTAAATGTGAGACTTTTTATTTTCTCAATTTCTTCTTTTAAAAACTAGTAGTCTTTGGCTGTCTAGGAGTGGTAAGTTCTGATCACTATCAAAAAGAGGTTCTGTCCTCTAGTGTTTTGTGGAGAAGATGATAAAAGAGTAGTCTCATATATTTTATATAAGCACGTTTATGGGCAATGATCAAAAAGAGTTTTCAATCTGTTTCCATGTACTACACCAGTGAGATAGATGTCGTGTAACGCTAGAAATTGATTGTTACGAGTCTGTGTGTATGTAGCGGGACAAATTTAACTTTAGCGCAGTGATTAAGTTCACGCCACGACTTTTGTTCAGATAAGTTGTCTTGATTTTCATCTGATAAATTTTGACTTGTTCTGTTTTTTTATTTTCATCATATGAGATATCATATACTCTGCTCAATAATTTGTCTACTCCCTTGTAATTATATACATATCCCCAACATGTGCACATTACTTGCCACTTCTGACTTACCAAGTATAGGATACATACAGAAGACACTGAAAAATTGCATGACATCCAAATACAAAAGACAATGGATCATAGCATCCAAATCTTGGTAAAACAAATTACATAAACAAGTTCTGACATCTTCATTTACAAGAAAATCTTTCCATCTAGGCGGATGAAGTCTAAGAAACAAAGTATGTACACCCTAAGCTAGGTGAGTACTAGTGTACTACTGACTACATAGCTCAATATACTTCCAAATGCATTAGAGGTAAAACGTTATACCAGCAGCAATACACAGGAAGAAGTACTGAAAGGTTTTTTATATGAAAAATATGGTCTAGTCTGTTATATAATATTTGTTTCTGATCTTGGTGTCTATCTTACAATGCCACATATGATATGATATATATAGATACATCTTAGATGGTTCTAGATGCGCAGTACGTGAACATATATATAATACATGAACCTGCGTATACATGAATCTGAACATTCATAATATATTCTAGAATTTTCTGAATTACTTTCCAACAGTAAAACACAATCTGCTGAGTTTTGATCGGAGTTGAATTCATTGTAAGTGAGATAGAGCATTCTGAATATATATGATTGTTCTTTGATGATTCAGGAGTCCCATAAACCAGAATTCAAAATCGTCTCTAGTAACTATTTGCATGTACTTCCTTGAAGGTTGCTTCAGATTTTCGCTTTCATTGACTCTCTTTATCTTTTCAAGTGGGATGATGACCCTGTATTGTACTCTGTGAAACTCTCCAGTAGGGGAAGAAATTTTGATGGATCTTTCGCTGCAGAAGGCAACCTTATCGGTGGAAATAAAGAGTAGGCCTGCTAGTGGACCAGCTGACGTCGACAAATAGCATTGACACACTTTCAGTAGCTTCTCCCCTTCCTTCACACTAAAATTTTGTTTAAACACTTTCTTCACTCCACCTACTTGTAAGATTTTGGCTCCTAAACTTAACTTCCCTTTCATAGTTTCAGTTATGGACCTTATTCTCACTGCAAAATTACATGGGAAAAAAAAATATTAGTAAATAAGTCTTAAATTAACATCAACTAACATAAATCACTAGTAATACTGTGTTTAGTAATTAAAAGGAAAGGAAGTAAAATTCTTAGTTTTGCAGAATCTTTCTTTTGTAAATTGGGGAAAATTGGATGGGAACAATGCCCTTTTTGAAAAAGAATAGTAAAATTCTGCAAAGAAATAATTACCATGCTCTCTGATGCCTTCTGCTAAAGAATCCATTTTTTCACTGAAGCTGTTCATCCTACTATATACTGAATCAAATCTACCTGCACTTTGCAAAAATATTATAAAAATTGATGATTATTTTCTCCTGACTGTTGCATGCTATATAATATGGAAAATCATCATCTCTTCAATGATTATAAATAAATCGAGAAATACCCCATCTGAATTTTGGTGATGCATGGCATTGGCTAGCAGGGACAGCAAGAATTCCTTTTAGAGACCTCTCAACAGGAATTGCAGAGCTTCGTGAAAGTGGAATAATAGATTTCCCAACCTGGTTCTTCATTCTAAACAAACTCTTTAGTAGTACCCTTTAAACTCTGAGGTAATGGCTGGTTGTGTAAGATGGATTCACAATTGTTTACTTCAACAGGTATTTATAGAATAAGGTCGGTATTTGGATCATTACTTTCAGTTTCCCGAGTCATCTTTTGGTCATTCCATCAATTTGATATTGATAAAGGTGTAAGGAAAAGTTAAATAAAAATGTACAGTATATAGAAGGTGGTATATATATTTGCTAGCTTCAAAAGGTGCTTGTTAAGGGCCAAGCCTTCTTCAATGTGGCTAAAAAAAGTAAAAATAATCCGGTAATTAGGTAGGCCGTAACATGCTACCTTCTTTCTTTTAGGCTGACTGTGCATGTATGCATTTGTCAAGAGAACTTTCTGAGATGGCCTGCCTGCATTCTGATGCAAGCCTACTTTGACACCATCATATAAATCAAAATAATATAGTATTATATTCTTATGAAAGTAGTTTTGACGGAAACAACCTCTCTACTCCTTGGAGGAGGTAAGTTTTCCATACATCTCAATTTTGTGGGATCATACTTCCGAGTGCAACATCTGAGTATGTTGGATTTTTTTTTTTTTTTGTCACACTGAGAATGTTTGGTTAATTAGGCTATATTCATAAGAAAAATCAAAATGCCTCGAAAATAACCATGTCAGCATAGACCTAGGATAACTATGGGAAGGCTAAAGATTTTCTCTTTCTAATCATAGACTCTTCCAGGGATAATTTTAGGCAGTTTTATCATCTATATCATTGAACTCCCTAAAAGAAGAGAATGGTGACTGAATTTCCAGGTATTCGGAATTGATTGAGGAAATTTTTGTTTTTTCAACGAACTCGCAAGTGTTGCTTAAGTTGGTTAGTGGATGAAAGTTTCCACATGCAAGATATGGGACCCAAGTATCTAAAATAAACCTTATCTGGATCACCATCTTCTGACATTCTTTGATTTTATTTTTAACTTCCTGAGGTGTAAAGGAGTCGACTGTCAGCCAGCCATCATTAGTGAATATCAACTGTGGAACTCTGATTCATCTTCTTTGGAATCAATTTGTCAGCTTGGTCCGTGCAAGCACATGTGTGATGTGTCTTTGTGTATGTGTGAAAGTTTTCGGCAACTGATCATTTGTGGATTCATTGCCCCTTCAGAAAGTCATAATGCATGTTAAACAATTACTTGCAATCTAGGGTAGATTTTAAGATTAAAGAAGTCTGAATAACTGAGTGTATAGGAAACTGATCTCAGATACACACTTTACACCATATATGAAACATTAATTGTCATCAGATTTGTCCTTCCGTTCCCTATGAAGATAACTGGCTACACCTTTGTTCACCAATACAATTTGAAATACCAACTCCAAGAAAAGTTTCTCGAGATACCTTATGAAACTGGGAGAATAATGGTACAGACAAGTTTCTCAGGTAACGATCCAGTCTCCAATATAAATCCACTATACTCGAAGATATCACTTACATAATCGATTGATCGCATCAGATGTCCTCCTAAGTTATTCAGCAGCTTGTGGAATTCCAACAACAGACAACTTTCTGAGTCTCGGTTAATTGCTCGAGTATCAAGTCCTCCAAAAAGGTACATTATTGGTACATGTATTACATAACAATGTGCATTGCGTTAATTGCTTCAACAATTTTCTCCGTTAGCATTACGCTACTGCCCTTCACCAGAAGGGATTCACAGTATTGCAGCATTTCAAGTCTTTCGAATTGGAGGCATGAACACAAGCATTGGGTAACTTCCCTTGTTTTATTTATTTTCAAATTCCTCTGTATCAAAAATCTCTGTCAGACAAGAGCAATGACATCAAACTTTTTTCTTTAGTAAGGATCAGTTGCAACAATTTAAATACTCATTTACGCTGACATGCATGTTCCACTAGACTCAAATTCTCGATTTTTTGTTATCAAGACAAATAGACAATAGAAATATCCACTAAACTAGAAAAACACAGCATTGCTCTTGACGCCATTTTTCGATTCTTTACATTCCCCTCCAATACCAAGCAATTTATGAGTTTGGCCAAGAAAACTCAATCATGTTTTCTCTCTCATTTTAAGCAGATCTAGGTTTTCATTTATATCACAAAACAAAAGGTACTATGCACAAGTTTTACTTGATTCCTGTTAGAGAATATATGTATATTTCATTAACAACTTAACATTTATGCTCATTTTGGTCGGGAAGAATGAAATGAAATGGAGAATTGTGAACGAAATTAGAAGAGGGTAAAATAAGGTAGGAGGGGAATATTGGAAAAAAATGAGGTAGTGCAATTTTTTTATGATAAAATTTTGGGGGGAAATAAAAAGATGGAGAATGGAGATATTTCAAATTGGTGGATAGTTATTATGATAGGAAAAAAATGAAAGAAAGAATGAAGATCATAAACTAGTATAAATTTCATTGCATTCCCCCTCTTCCGGTCACTCCGATCAAACAGTGTTTTACAGGTGTCACAAAAACACTCTCAAGTAGAGAAGCGGCAAGATATGCTCCTCCTAAATTGTGCTTAAGAGCGAGATATACCTGCAGGTTAGTTTTACTTGAGTACTGATGTGCATCAGTGCATTAGCAGATCAAAATAGATCAGCCTTTGATCCGAAGTAACATCTTCAGCCCTGGCCCTCAGACTAAATAATCAAAGATTCAAGCCAGTGAACTTAAAAACAACAAAGGTAAGTTTCCAAGTATTTTGTTTCGTCACTAAATTTCCAAAATATTCTCCTGCAATTACTGCCTTGGTCGTTTCTAACCATAAGCATACTAGAATGCTGTAATTCACATCCTAGCATCCTCAACACATGCAAGCAAATGCAATTCATGTCCTACAATGTGAATTTAACAAGAACTGTCACTAAAAATCGACCTAAAACATGTCTGCAAAACCGCAATTTATTATTTGTGCTCAAGTCAAGAGAAACCCAATTACTGCAAAATGAGCATCAGATGTATAGTCCCCCTACCCTCCTTTGCACACTTTTGCAAGTACACATATTGTTCACCTATGAGCAGATGGGTGAGACACTGGATATGTGCTGGGCCCGGGACCCATGTTTACTGGGGCACCTGGAACCATTTGTCCATGAACTGGGGCTCTCAAACCATATGCCATATGTTGGGGAGGATTCACCGGTGTTCCAATTGCTGAGATGAGATGTCCTCCGACTGGCTGCCCAATGGTTGTTCCACCGTACATACCAACTCCAGAGGGAACTGCTGGTGATTGAGAAAGTTTGCTTGGTTTACCAGATGAACCTCCTGATGAACCATTTGTTTGACCAGTGATTGGCCCTTGAGGCACGGCTACGTCATTGTTGTTGACATTAGTGATATCATGAATGCTTGATCTTCTCCTATCTTTATTAATAGAGTTTAAACGGATATAGTACTTTTGTGCATGGCTGGCTACTTGTGTCGGTGTTCTTGACAATACAAAGTTCCGTGATATACTTCGCCAGTCACCTTTCCCGTATTTTTCCAGACCAAGAAGAAATAGCCTGCTTTGTCATGAAAGGAAAAAAAATTGATTAATTGTAGTGTGCCAAGACAGGGATAATGATCTCAAACACAACCATTGTGCACATGTAAAAGATGAGGACATCTAATCTTCATATAAGAGGAAAAATACACCTATAGAATATAGTAATCTAGTTTGTATTTTACTACAAATTACAAAGAATAATGCACAGACGAACTAACAGAAAAAAGGGAAACTGCAGGCTTATAGCAGTACTTTAATCACGGCATCACCATGTGTACAAATACAAATAAAGACCTGCATTGTAGAGAGAGAGCATGTGTTTTTTTCCAGCCAAACAGAAAGCAAATGTTGTCCAATCAAAGATACATTATGGCTTTAGTCTTTACACAGACCAAAAGTTCTCTACTTGGATTCTTACAAGTTACATCTGAAAAGGCCTGAGCATTTATCACAAGGTTCCATACCTCGGGCATCTTCCAATACAGCAATATGATCAACAGAAAATTAAGTTGATTAAATGCATGTGGCCAAGTGAATCTGAGACTGCAAATAGACTCCCACAATAAACCATAGGGGTAAAATCTGACAACTAACCTGGCAGACAGACTCAAACACGGAACATGTATACGACCATGCCCATCTAACATGTCACTCTACTACATCAGTTAGTCTCCTAGAGTCCCAATTAACAACAAAGTCCACATCCTCTTCACAATAGAACACTATCAAGTAGACATACCATTGCAAACATTTTATCACTGAATTAGCAAAAAAACACTTTATGGCTTAAAAAATGCAGGACCACTATTGTCTTGGCTTATTACCATGTCATGTGACAGTGGTGTATAACATAATCAATATATTACTCTTAGAGGTTGTCATTTCTCACCTACCAGGAGGGGGTAGATAGGGAAAGGGAGAGAGAGGCACCAAAGTGCCACTCTGGTGGTATGCAAAGTACGTTTTCTCCCTAGTAACAATCAATTCATCTAAATTCATTTATTAACAGTACTTGATTCCTCTTTGCTCTTCATTTTTATAATTATTTAGTAAATATGCAAATTCAAAGCCAGAAACATGACAACAATGTGCAAACTCTTCTCTGTACTTCAAGTTGCTTACCATAGTACCACTGTACCAAGTTGCATTGAACACAAAACAGTAACGTGTATATTATGCAGTAACAACCACCAGTACAGCGCTACTACATGAATGCTATACTTAATGATCTGCTCGGTTCCTCCTCCGACACTAATGACCTTGCATGCCCTTTGCCGGCATGAAGCAAACATAATTCACCAGATGGATATACTACCTATTTTCTACTCCATAAAAGATTAATCTTCTTTACAAAAATGTTACTATGACGATTCCCACTAACAAGCGTACAACATGTTCTAATAATATAATGCGATAAATAGCATGTGACCGCTGACTTCTCAAGATAAGGTAAAAATGTAAACAACCTACAGATCACTAGAGTGAAATGTGTATTTCACATAAATATTGATATACAAGACCTCAACACACAGGTATGGTTTTTGTATGTTTAACTATCTGCATGCCATTGCTTACTACCAAGACGCTTTCTCCAGTAACATTTGTGTGCGTGTGCGTGTCTCTCTCTCTCACACACACTCTCTCGCTCTATATATATATATATATATAAGATCGTAAGGCAGTCTTCAGATCCCGTGTGTCCTTTTACAGCCATAGTCTAGTATACTTTTTCCTATCTTATCTGTATCAGATTCGTCCATTAATGTTTATGGGTACAGCCACAAGTATTTAGCAAATAGCCTAGTGTGGTTCGATTGCAGCAAAGCATTTCCAGGAAATATATGTGAACTAAATGGCATTTGAAGAAGACTTTGAGTGATTAAACCACATTACCGGGGGCACCGGAATAGCACATAGAACATAAGCACAACATCTCCTTCACTAACCTTAAATCACTTTGGAATAGAATATAATTTTACACTAGTAAAATAAGATAGCTAACTCACTGACAAAGGCAGGTCAGAAAATAATTAGTCTCCTAATCAGTTAATGTGCCAGAAAATAATTAGTCTCTTAATCAATTACATGTTTCATATACGCATCATTAACTTTGGGTTCTCTATGTTTATAGAAATTTGGCACACGTCATCCACGGACATTAAATACGGTTAAACAGAACCGAAAAACAATATAGATATACAAAGGTACTGATCATTGTTAAATTCCAGATTCTAATTGTTTCTAACAAACGACAAACATATCAAGAAACATATACTTAGGAATAATATCACTCACCTGTGCTCCTCCTCTGACCACGCAACCCCTTTACGACGCTCCTGCTCAGCCCGTGAAGCTTCGCCACCATCAACACCAGATTGGCCTAAATTACCACCTTTCTTACCAGTTCCTTCGTCCCCCACTTGGCCTGTTAAGCCATATGCAGAAGAATTATAATCCGGTAGTGGCACATGGCCAGACTCAATTCGATTAATATCATCAACTAGGAGCTTGTAGTGTTCCTCAATCTCTTCTATAGTTTTCTCAGGAATGTCAACAGCAATTTTCTCCCATCGATCTTCTGAATCCTCAGGATAAGTTGCCAGACCTTTCTCGAATCTCTTATCTTGATCTCTGCTCCATATGGAGCATTTAACTGATTCATCACCACTCATCCAGCCTACAATTTATTTTTATGTCAACAAGGAAAGAGATAGACAAGATATACTGCAAACTGATTCACTATCTAATCTCAAATATTTATCCTGACAACTATGGAATTCTCTAGAAAAGCAATTGAATTTGAGATCTGAATTATTCACATAAAAGAGACAACTGGTACTAGTCAGAAATTATAGGAAGTAGACGTGTCAGACCACGGAGGTAAGCAAAAATAGAAAGACTCCGAAAGTAGCCAAGTGAGCTGCACCATAGACCAACTTCAATAAATATCATAACAGAATCATAAGAGAAGAAAGACTTGAATTAATTCAATGGTGATTATCTTGGAGAATTGGATGCTTTTAAATTGCTGACTCCTATTGATGAAGAAAGGCAACAGTTTCAGTTAGAGCATGAGATATATCTGAAAACTTTAAAAATCAAGATACAATAAATGATAAACTCAACAAAGTAGAGAGAGGAAAGAGAAACACTAAAACAAAAAAAGGGAAAATAAATGGTGACGGTGAATTCAATACTGGTAATAATTCATGCTTTGAGTGAAATGTGAAAGAGACCAAAATGCAATCAAACAAGGAAGAAGCCAAATGTCTAGAATGGATAACAACACTATTCAGTTTGCCATTTTTGATCCCAACAAAATACCAATAACCAAAATCCCTTATTTGATAACAACAGTTTTCACAGCAAGGCCCAACAAAAATTTTAGTAGTTCTTTACAGTCTTACTGCATAAAAAACCTTCCGGGTTTACAGTTTACGAACCTGATATTGATGATGAGTATTCTTCGATCGTTTCTGCTTTCAGTAACACCACACAGTTAAAGAAAAACTAATAAGTAAATTAATGCATAATAAAGATGTTAAAACAATGATCTTTTCAAAATCAGGCACCAGGAAAGAGTGATGAAGTAACATTCATTCAAACACAAATACTGTAAATGTTAAATTAACCAAAAGTACAAAGTTTTATTAGTATGACCCACTTAGCACCAGAAGTTCAAACCTTAATTGTAAAAATGTGTACTTTGTAAATCATTCAAGCACTATAACAAACTGACATCATTGCAAGAACTGTATCAAGTCCATCATAATGAGAAGTTACCTAGTACCCATATGACACCTACAAGACCAAGACACTTCACCCAACTTTCAAAATAAAAAGCTTTTCCAAAGCTCATTATACTTGCAAGTAATGATGCACCCGTAACAAGGTCATGAGTTCGAAAATATCAACATATACAACATTAACAAAATAGCAACTGTTTCATTCACTAAAAAAAATTGTGCACCTTTTATATCTCATTTTTGATTAAATTTCCAAAATTTAAATTAGTTAATCAAACACTAAAATAATATACACAATTAATCATTATAACCAATTCCCAAATATGGACAGATTCCAGAACACCCAAGATGAAATAAATGCATACCAAAAAAAACATGATCTAGCTTGTGTTTGATGACCTAAAAAAGGGTCAATCTTTACGACATTTGACAAAGAAAATAAAATGACGTTGATGGGTTATCCCAAAATAACAAACTCTCAACCAAAAAATTTAATAAAAAATTGAAATGAGTCGTCTTTTTTGGGTCAGTCCCATCAAAGCAAGTAACAAACTACTAGCAATGACTATAGTTTGACATCAATAATAATTTTTTCAAGCGGCTAATAAAAACTACTCCTTATGTCCCAATTTATATGTCCATTTTAATTTTTGTACGTAGTTTAAGATGAATTGATCAAATATTTCCGTTAATTTCTTATATAAATAAAAATTTAAATATTAATTTTTTATTACAAAAAAAAAAATTAAAATATTTAACAGAAATATATGATCAATACGTCTTAATATACGTACAAAAATCAAGTCGACAAATAAATTGAAACGGAGGAGCAATAAAATCTCCGGTGAAAAGGCCATGATATATGACACATGAATGATAAAACAATTTTTATATTAATTACAGTATTATATAGAGCCCGTTTGATATAACAGCATGTGATATGATATAAATATGTGTTATGTATCTACACGATGAGTACAAGTAGAGAGAACTGAACTGATACATTATATTTACATAAAAATATACAAGGTGCAGGAAATGAATGAAGTGGGGGGTGTAAGACAGAGATAGAAAAGTACAAAAAAGCAGCAGTAGCGAGAGTAAATGTGTCAGTTTTTATGATGAGATGAACATAACAATCTGCAGTTGCAGACTTGCAGGTCTGTGTCTGTGTGTGTGTGTGTGTGAAAATGATTACCTTTCATGGTTGAAGCAGCTACGATTTCATGCAAGTCCCGATCCATCTTTTCTTTACCTTTTGTGCGTTTGTTGAAATATTAAAATCACAACAGTTTGATTATTCTGATATTTTAGTAACACGGTTTTATTATTTTTTGTCATTTTCTGTGGGACCAATTCTTTTTTATAAAATCATATTCGTAAGTGTATGCATAGAGGATACCGTCTACACGTGTATATATAGATTTTTTTATATTAGGCAATCTTGCTATTGTTGGTGGAGGATTCAATTTTCTAAATTTAAAGGGAAACGTAAATACCGCTTATAATTCTCTTTTTTTTCCCAAGTCAAATTTCAATATAAATCATTTTTATGTTTCTTTTCATATTCATGAAAATATTGAATAACAGCATCCTAGTCAAATATCCTATAAAAAGTATATTGTAACATTAGGTTATCTCTTTTTACTCGAGGGGAAAATAAAAGTATAGAATCCAAGTTATGTATTTTTTACGTAAGATACGAAAGAATATATGAGTATAATTTGACAATTCTTTTACGTTTTTTTTATCTATCGCATTTGAGAACGTTTTTCTTTTTCACCACGGGGACACCAGGTTTGTAAGAGGACGACTTGTGCCTAAATTAATATTATCCTAATAATAAGTGATATTTGCCGTAATTTATAATTACAATATCAGTTAACACTTATCACTATTAGCTCGTTTCATTTATCTCACAAGTAACGTTTAAGTTGATATATGGAACCCCAAACGGGCTTATATATGTCTAGTACTCTGTCTCCGTATGCAGATGAATCAATTATACCCGGGGGGGACCAGGGGACGTTAAGGGTGGCTCAAACCCCGTCTAAAGTTAAAATAATTAATATTTTTTTATTTTAAAACTCTCGTTAAATAGTAATTTCTATTTATTACAATTCTATTATTTAATAATTGTAGTTATTCCTCACATTATCAGTTCTTGGATAGTTAAATTACAATTCTTATATAAAAAAAAATTATACACTTATCCAAATTTCTTGATTTTACTACTTATTTTACAACCGTTTTATTACATTTTCCAAAGAAGTAATATACAAAAAAACTAAAATAAATTTTCAATTAAATTGATTTACACATTATGATAGTCAAGCCAGGGTATGCTTTTGGCCTGTGCTGAGTTTTCTGGGTCTTTAAAAAAAATTAAATTTTTTTAACATGCTGTTCAATTCATAAATATTTATATTTGGCTCATGCTGGAATTTGGTCTAGCCCATATTGTAAAAGTAAAAATAAATTAGAATAAATATTAGAGAGAAGATATACACATGCATAGCACTCGAGAAAAAAATATCAACATAGCACATAGACAATATACTACTAGTTGACAAAAAAAATTATATATTGGTCCTCCCTCACAAAATTTCCTACGTCCGTCACTAGTTAAAGTGCACTATTACATTACTCTCGTGGAATTTCAAAAAAATGGATTGACATTTCACATTTTTTTACGCGCATTTAACTCATGAATACGTTTATTTGCTAATATGATACTCGGTCCAGTCATGATTTAGTAAAAATTTTAAGCAGATTCGCTTATACTATGTTATGTCCAATGCTATGTATCAGGCTGTCATCTTGTTTATAGTGAAATATTCTTAAATCGGAAATAGCACATTATCTATATTTTTATAACAATTCGAAAGTAGAAAAATACATTAAAAGTGTTCTTTTGACTGATTTCATAACAAAAACAAAACCTATCACATATTTTTCTTATATATATGAGATAATAATGGTACGAAATAGAAGTTCAGTTTTACAAATGCTTGAATATTAATTTTACAACAGAAACCTCATTTTTTGAATAAAGAAAATTTTGTTTATATCTAAATTTTGAGCCCCGGTTATCTTGAAATCCTGGTTACGCCGCTGATTATACCCGCTTGTCTTGTAAACTTTGCGGGTACCATAAAACACTCCTACAGGGGCAAAAGTGCATTCTTATACAACCAAACGACAATATACATTCCAGATTTATACTTTTAATTAGATTAATAAACCTCAATTAATGTAAACATCAAAGGGTTTTATTCCATTACAATGACAAACTAATTTGAGTACAGAAAATTTGCAAGGAAACTGAGACCATCACCGCCAAAAAAATGACAAGTCATCTCAGCCTAGCTAAAACATCATCTACTCTCTCTACGCTGCAGCGTTGACAATCTCTTTAGCAGGGGTAGCTGGTACAATGTCCATGGGCTGCAAATATCAAAAGAAATAATGGTTACCACCGGTCCACCGTAATCTGTTTAGATTAATTCTAGAAATGACCAAAGTTTGATGCAATGATAGTGCCTTATTGTCCCGACTCTTCGTACCATGTATTGCAAGTATTATTTGATTGTCTGTGTCATGTTAGCATGACGATTTTATCTAAAACAATTAAAATTACATTAGGTAGTTATACAATAAAAGTGTAATCCCAACAGTAGAAGTTTTTCCCTTAAAAAAAACTATCTATAGCTGAGATCATTAATGGATGCTGGAAAATTTTCAATTCCTTGTGTTGGGATTTTATATGGGAATAAATAAATAATTAATGACTCTACTATTGGAAAAAGAAGGTTTCATAACCAAGTTAATCTACATGCAGAAATCAACATTGCATTATGGATTATGCTTCAGTCGGAATATAGATGTCAGGTTCAGTTCCTTACCGCAGCCAACTCATCTTCGTGCTTTGGAATAAAAGCAGTATCAACTTTTCCATTTTTGAAGTCCTGAAACACAAACAAATGTAGAAAACAAACACGTGAGAACCATGCAACACAATGTATTGATTTTATAAAACAAATTTATGACATTTAAAAAATTCTTTACCTCAACCTCAAGGATAAGTTTATGGTACTCAATTGTTGTTGGAACTCCTGTTAAGAGAGGAAACATAAGCTTTATTACGTGATGTCTCCTTAAACATGATACGGATATATGACAAACTTAAAATGTTGGTTAGATTTTATATAGATTCCAAACTGAAAAGGTATGAAACATCAGTGATTGTGATGAAGCAGCAACACACTTCCAATCAAAGAAAATTCAACATTTGAGTTGATATAGAGTGTTGTGCACAACAAGATGCTTTTGGTATGTGCTGATTGAAAATTGAAATAGCTACGCAGCGGGAATTGGGTATGTAGAATTTACAGTTTAAACCTAGTTTCTTTGGCAAAATAAAAAGTTCAGACATAAACCTAGTTTCAATTTCAGGAATGTTGCGATCAAATGAGGAATGCAAACAAAACTTGGTGTCGTATATGGTTGCTTACGAATTATAACAAAGCTTACCAATAATGATAGTGTCATCAAGAGCCCTTTTCATGCGTGCGATTGCCCTTTCTCTTGTTGGAGCCCATACAATAAGCTGAAATAAGTTAATTTCATAATTAGAGCTCTTAAATTATTTGCTTTTAATATATAATTAGAAAAGATAAGTAGCAAATGAACAAGACATGCTTTTCTAGTAGTAAAGATATTTGTATCCGTGGCTTCATGCATACACACTAATAACTCACAAGATTTAATAACCAAATACATTCGATTTTATGATACTTGACCATATCTAGGCATAAATACGCGATATGACTCGCATTGCCATATATATGCACATAAAGTTTCAAGATATTATTATAACGACATTTCATCGCAAAAGAAAAGGGAAAAAATCAAGAACGGGTGAATACCTTTCCAAGTAGGGAATCATAGCTTGGTGGAACTACGTAATCTGGATAAACATGGCTATCCATTCTCACAAATGGTCCTCCGGACGGCAGGTACGCTGTTATTCTCCCTAAAATTCAATACATGAAAGAGAATAAATTTAAAGTATGTTACCATAACAAAACCTAGCTTGCTACTATCTTATTTTAGGTGTTACCACCACTCTCCTAATATTATGAGCTTATCATGGAACTATAGAGGTAGTGCCAAATGTACCAATATATGAAACTCTACAAGCTTGCAAATGTATAATAACTACGAGAACAAGGCGAAACATACAATTAAAGTTCAAGTTGGCATAAAGTACCTGGTCCAGGTCTGAAATTTTTGAAAGCGTCTTCTGCATTAATTCGACATTCGATTGAATGTCCTCTGAGCACAATATCTTCCTGAAAAACGAAATAAGCAAGTGATTATGACACGTGATTTATTCTCTATCCAAGTAAAATAATCCCATACCTGTTTGTAACGAAGTTTCTCTCCTCTAGCAACACGGATTTGTTCTTCAATCAGGTCAACAGAAGAGATCATTTCCGTCACAGGATGCTCCACCTATATATTGTCAAAACATCACAAACAAGTGTGTAGTTCACAAAAAAAAACTGTCATATAAACCAGAAAATACAAATTAGCATCTTTATCTTTTACCTGGATTCTAGTGTTCATTTCCATGAAATAAAATGAACCTCTTTCATCCAAAAGGAACTCAATAGTTCCAACACCAATATAACCTATAGATGCTGCGGCTGCAACTGCTGCATCGCCCATGGCTTTCCTCAACTCGGATGTTAATGCAGGGGATGGTGCTTCTTCCAGCAACTTCTGATTCCTTCTCTGCATAACCAATTCATTAAGAATAGAAGTTATCAATCCATAAAGAGCATGTCATATACTTTTATGATGCTGTTCCAAGAAACATTCTTCCAATTTCAAAATTAGTTTAGAAGTTATTTTCATTAAAGAGTATATATGGTATGGTTTTCATGAAAAACTAGACTTTGAGCTTCGATTGCACTTAAATCAATTGAACTAACATCACAATGTACATCTCCATTTCGGGTTTATAACATACTGGAACTCAAATTCTAATAAAGTTTAACACATACTGCAATTTCCATCAAAATATACAACCTAACATTGATATATTATAGACTCGACAAATAAAAATTTGAAATTTCTTACAGTAACGAATCAGGACTAGTTAATTAGTTAAAGCCAGCTCTTCTGAGTTTTAACTAAATCATTTGATTAGTTCCCAGCGCATTCACAGAAACCCAATTCTCCAGGGATTAGATATAATAACCAGAAATATCAATCAGTTATAGTAGATAAACAATAATGATCATGGACATGAAAGATTGAACAGCTATGTGCGGCAATGTGTACCTGAATACTGCAGTCACGCTCTCCAAAGTGAACAACATTACCAAACTTGTCTGCAAGAACCTGTATATCCAATTTAAAAGTGAAACACAGATAGCAAACATATGAAGTGATATAAGACGTTTCCACCTCATGATTGTTTTTGGAATTATTTACATTACATTTTCTTACATAATAACAACTAAATTAAAGAGGATTTTGCGTACATGAACTAAAATTTTTACTTCTACTGTCAATAGCTTACGTTGTCTCTTAAGCACAGTTTATGAGATTGTATATTAGTTAGAGAAACCTATAAAACTTAATGAGCAAAAAAAACAGTGAAGTTATTTATAAAAAAAATCCATAAAGTTATCTGCCCATCCTTCAAGATATTGCAGGGCCATATATGAATAGCCATCTGATAATAAGTAATAGAAAGGAAAATATGTAGTATAAATAGAAGACATTTTGTTGCAGTTTTTTAATAAATTAACAAATAAAAAGAAATTTCAACTGTTAAAGCCTGAAACCAGATAAAAATAATACTCTGATGTTTAAGTCCTGTCTTTGCAGTAGCAAAGGCTCTGCACTACAATGTGATTATTATAATTATTCTACTCCAAAGAGACATATTGCCAATTCATGAAAGTGCAGGGCAAGATGCAAACTGCAGAAATTTTCCATGTAAAGCAAGTAGCTTGTAGCATAAACTATAGGCATATACCTGGAATTCAATGTGCCGGGGATTCTGGATATACTTTTCAAGATAAACACCATCATTTCCAAAGGCAGCTGCAGCCTCACTCTTAGCTGCCTGTCAAGGCAACAAACTTTGGTGAGAACACTTCATCATCAATCAAATTTTATTGCACACAACTTCATGGAACATGCTTCGAACCATTAGTTTGTGGCACATACAACAGTTTAGATCTTACCATTCTTTTTCTGGACAATAAAGTAAACAGTCTCAATATACTTTTAAAGAAAGAAAAAAAGCCGTGTGATGGAACATACCCAATATATTGCTCTTCTTAACAACAGCACATGTGTGCATGGAGACATGGAGTAATGTGCATATATGATATATGAATCAAAGGGACTCATGTGTTCTACAGTCATTTACTGTGTACAAAGACAGAATGAAGTATAGAAAGGACCTGTAATAACTTTACAAACTCCTCGGGTTCTTTTGCAAGACGCATTCCACGTCCACCGCCACCTGCTGTTGCCTTTGAAACATATATTGACCATAATTTATTTCAGATATATATCCTTAGTTCTCTTTGTAAGATATAGCCTTATTATGAAATTGACATGAAACATGTCTGTGTCTACTTAAAATTAGGAAGTACATCATAATTTTATAGCCTTCTGTTCTTTTATATAAAATATTAAACCAAATAGGCACTCCACAAAATTTTCAGATGTTTAACAATACAAAATGGTCAAATCTTATTTTAGTCCACTGATCAGATTCGATTCTCCAAAACTGGTTAATCGCAAAAAATATATATATACCATATATAAATTATCCATGACAGCATAAAGCAGCAGCTTCCACTAACTTGGTCCTCCACACTACAATTGAATCATTTTAATACCTTTTTTCATACAAACAAATTGAATTGCACTACAAAAATTCCATGTTGCTGTTACTTCTTTACGGAGTGTACAAAATTGTCAGGTTGTCTGGTTCAATAAAGTCAACAACTTTCACAGTAATGCATTAAGTTTCTGAGTATCTGTCATGCTAAATTACGTTTCATAATTTCTTGTAAAGATTTTAACATATCTTTTACGAAGATGCTGTACATGCTGCAATTGCTTACAGGTTAGGCATCGCATATGTAATTCAGAATTATGACAAAATTACCTTGATCATCACGGGGTATCCAATTTCATCAGCAACTCTGATAGCCTCTTCGGTACTCTATAAAGGCAGAAATTAAAAGAATCAATCCTGAACAGTGAGCATTACTAGAGAGAGAAATCATTTTCCAGAAACCACTCTCAAAGTAACATGAGAGTGAGATCCAGTCATCATTAGAACTTTGTGGAAATATTAAACCCCTGATAAATAGAAATGATTTGTGAATCAGGAGACGTACCGGTACCAATCCATCACTTCCTGGTACAGTTGGAACACCAGCATTCTTCATGGTGTCCCTGGCAGTTGATTTGTCACCCATGACTCGTATACTGTCAGGCTGCAAAATCATGCCAGAAAAAAAATTTATTAATAGGAGATGAATATGCATTTTGTGAAGCTATATGTCCTGGAAAAGATACAAATGCAATTAAATTCCCTATTAATCACCTGGTATGTTTATAAAAAATAGCTACAAGCAGAAACAATATTAAACATGACTGTGTTCATTAACATACCTTTGAATATATAAACAGTGAACTTCTCACTAGTTACTACACCAGAACTTCCCTCGGCACTCACTGCCATAATAGTATGTTGTTTATGGGATAATTATCCAGAACACCATAGAGAAATGGATCCTAGTTGCATCTTGGAGGGTAGGCAGGTACATTTCTTATTTTATCAAGATATTTGCATATATTTTAAGAGATATTATTCCATTGAGGGTAAACTTCATCTGCCAATAGACTTCCTTGCATTTATAAAACAACAAGAAACAGTACACATAAAGACAGTCTGGGATCAGTTCTTACATTTGGTCCAATGAAGTTGATTCCATGCTCTCTACACATCTCGACAAAGTTTGCGTTCTCAGAAAGGAAGCCATATCCAGGATGAAGCATTGTACATCCGCGGCTAATAGCAGCAGACAGAACATTTTGGACCACTAAATACCTACAAGAAAGGAACAAAAGGATCTCCTTCATGTCAAGCATACAAACTTAGAAACAGACCATCCGGATTTTGAAGGATCATGTGCACCGACAAACGACAAAGGATGCAATTAATTAATTTTTATTAATATTTATAGAAAGAAGAAAGATGATTGAAAGCTGAGCAGTAATCCCAAATTTTATATGTTTTCCATTCATGTTCTAGTATACATCCTTCTCGTTCTTGATGACATCGATGATGATTGCACAGAAACAAACTATACCATATATGTTTGTGTATTCATAAATTAGTAATTGGGAAGAAATAAATGCATAAGGCAATCAATAACTTACGATTGACTACTTGGTGCTTCACCAATGCAGACTGATTCATCAGCCAATTTCACATGAAGTGCATCCTTATCGATGGTCGAGTAAACAGCAACACATGGAATCCCCATTTCATGAGCAGTTCGTATAACACGAACAGCAATCTCTCCTCTATTTGCCACCAGAATTTTATCACCCTGACAAGTAACAGAGAGAGCGCCCCCACATTTCTCAGATTTACGACTAACCTGAGAAGCCTGAGCCCTCTGCCTAGGGAACTTCAGTTTACTTCCCACCATAAAACTACAATTAGAGCTCTTAATCCCAGACGCACTCCCCATAAATAAACCCTGCATCATTAAATTCCACTAGCCACTCAGTACAATATTACTACTTTCTTAATCATCACTTAATTAAATCATAAGTATTTCAATCTCTAAAAATAGAACAAATCAATTTAGCTTAATACCAACAAACAACACACATGTGTACATAATAAACATAACTACTATATTGTAACATTAAAATATAAAATTTTAATAAAACTTCCGAGACCATTATTTTTGTTCGATAATCAATACGGAATCATAAATGAACTTGTCAATAACACATCACTACAATTAAACTCGATCGAGCTGAAAATGAAGAAAAAACAAATATGTAATATACATTAACATAAATACATACATATCATGATCTTGATATGATTTAATTACGAGTCATAAATGTAATTGCGAATTACTTAGATATAGGTAAACAGTATATACTTACAGGAGGTGATGAGTAAACAGGCGTAGTAAGAGAGTTGCTACAGAAGGCCATGGCAACAGCTGAGTCCATTACCGAATGAAAAATGTGAAATTAATCAAATCTGTAAAAATGAAATAGAATGTGAGATAATAAAATGCGAGTAGATCTATAGATACATAAGTTGTGTTGTGTTGTGTGTGTATAATTGTTGGAGATAGTACCTTTCCCTTGTAGACTAGACAAATGAGAGAGAGGAGAGTGTCGATGAAAACGAGGGAGAATGTGGATTTAATTGTAATTGTAATTGTAATGTCCGCCCACTTTAGTTTGGATTCATTTCGTCTTGCACCCTAACTTTTCTGCAATCGCCCAAAATACTTTGTAATCTCACTTGAGCGTAATTTTACGTTGTTTTCATCAATTTTATTGAATTTTTTAATATAGTTTATAAGTTAATAAATAATATTCATTTATTAATAGATTTTGACTGAGTGAGAATCGAATTTATAATTTAAAATGACAAAGTATGTGTTCTTCGTATTACATTATTGGATTACATTTCTTTATTGAATTTGTTTCGATTAATCATCAATATATATATATAGGGTCCTGCTCAAATAGAAAATAACTTAGAATAGAAAATAGAAAATAAGATCTGCACCACATATTCAATCTAATCTAATGGCAATGGGAGCATCTACACACAAATCAAATACACCCTCATACACCCAATCCCACATAATTCATCCGTTTTTAATTTGATTTTTCCCGTTAATTAATGAAGTTTTTTTCAAATCTAACTTCACCGCATTTTTCTTCATCTCCCGCCAATCAGTTTGCATACCATATGTGATATATTCCGGTGACTTTTATTTTTTCGACGATTTCCATTATTTTTTGTGAACCCAGGATATATAATTTAGTGATTTCTGTAATACAAATTAGTGATATCTATAATACAAATTAGTGGTTTCTGTAATATAATTTAGTGATTGAAATTTGAATCTGATAAATGACGAATTTATTTTAATTATAAATTATATTTGCCGAAATATAGCACATATGGTATGCAAACGGATCGTTGGGAGATGAAAAAAAATGTGGTGAAGTTAGATTTGAAAAAAACTTTGCCAATTGACGGGAAAAATCAAATTAAAAACGGAGGAGAATAGATGGGATTGTGTGTGTGGGAGTGTATATAATTTGTGTGTGGGTGCGGCAGGTATAATGATAAGGTTTTCTATTTCTCATTTAAACTATTTTCTATTTGAGCAGGACCCTATATATATATATATATATATATATATATATATATATATAAGAAAAAGACTGAGACGGCTAGGTAATGCTCCTAAATCATCCCAATATATTTTTTTTAATTTTTTTGAATTTTTGAATTAATAAATATTAAAAATAAAAATAAATCTCAATTAATTTATATTCTCCTCAACTTTCTCCTAATTATGAAAAACTAAGTCACGTTATAATCTCTTAAACTTTCTATTCAAGTCAAGTAAATTATTATCATCCATAAGATAAGTTTCGAAATTTTAGAAAAGACATTATTATACGTAAGGTAATTAGAAATTTTAGAAAAGACATTAAATTATTAAAAATTGAAACTATTTTGATTTTTCAAAAAGACATTATTGATAATAAAAAATGTTAATTTATTCTTTTATCTAAATTGAATTTATTTCCATCTAAAAAATAATAGGTCATAACTTATATAAATTAGAGATCAAACATCAAAAAATAAATCACAACAAATTTATCACAAAGCTATTTACATTCAAAGTTTAATACATCATGGATTACAAGATTACACTCTTTTAAATGTTTTGAATAACAATAGAGATGATTGGATGATAAGAGTGAGAGTATTAAGGATGTGGGATGTAATTAATTTAGACTTGATATGATTTTAATTGATGAGAAGGTTAATAAATTTTTGTTATTTATTAATTTATTACAATTATGCATTCGTACCAAAATTTTGATACTTTAATTTATGATAGGAAAATCTTATCCATGCAACGATTCAAAAGCATCTACTTTTTTTATTCAAATATATTTTGGAAGAATGGTCTTTATATAGCATTAAAAACTTAAAAGTAGTTGCAAGTACGGGCCAATATAGACCACTATCATGTGAGTTTAAACTAATCTACGTATAACGGCCCTGAAAAGTTTGAAAAAGAAATCATCAACATACCATTACATGGATTTGAGTTCATGTGTCCCGATATAATTGAAGCACGTGTTAATAACACTGATATACTGTCAGGTATTTTGCTAAAATAAGATATTATAAGTCTCTCTCTCACACACACACACATATATTAAATTATATTCTTTAATTACTTCTAAATCGCCCAAAATACTTTGTAATCTCACTCGAGCGTAATTTTATGTTGTTTTCATCAATTTTATTGAATTTTTTAATATAGTTTATAAGTTAATAAATGAAAGGCTATATGTATAGACCTATATGTAACATAGGGTAATAACTCAACACAAGAACAGGACGTGTAAATAATATGAAGTTATCACCGGAATCAGGAAGACATGAAGACTTGGTAAAGACAAAGGATAAAGAAGAAATCTACAGACTTGAAGCATTAGCTCACTGGAAGAAGTTCATTAATATGTTCATGCCTCAGTGAAGAATAAAGGTTGAAGTATTCAAGGATGTGGAAGCAGTGAAGCAGTTGTCAAAGTACCTGAAAGATTCTAGTGATCCAAATCTGCAAATCAGTCAAGCAATGAATTGCAGAGCTCAAGTACAGGAATCGATAAGATAGAATATACGGCAAATACAAAGAATCAAAATATTAGATGGAATCTTGGAGTCTATTATAGATTGCTGGAGGAAGTTCATTCATATGTTCAGACTTCAGTGAAGGATAAAGTTCGAAGATGTTCAGGGTTTCAGATATGTTTATGGTTCAGCATAAGTGCCAGAGGATTCCAATGTACTTACAATCGAAGCACTTCTAATCAACAAGGAACAAAGTCAATTGTATTGTAAAGAAGATGTGAAGATCAAGATCGTGTTAGTCGTTTGTGAACCAGACCAGTTGCACCAAACGTCAGCACAAAAGAGATTGAGAATTGCATCTATGAATGAGAAGAATTGACTATTTACTGAAATGGGTAACAAGTGAAGTGGTATATGATGAAGCTCAGAATAAATCAAGTTCGAATAATCAAGGAAATATTTATTAGACTTGGTTGCAGTGGAAGAAAATATATTAAGGGCTTATCAGGTTCGAATTTGGCTAAGTAAAGAAGACTACAGAAGCTGTATCCAGAAGTCAACTTGGTCAAGCTATTTCGTCTCATTCACCGATGGTTAACAAGTTATTTTGTCTTATTCACAGATGGTTAACAACCATCGGGTGAAATGGAAAAGAATTGGTGAAATGAAAAGGGCTTATTTTGTCTTATATGCCGATAGTTACTAACTATCGGAAAAGAAACAAAAGCCAACTACCCACTTTCCGATGGTTACTAATGTTTGAAGTAATTGATTTTATTTCAGCAATTGTTTTAATCCTCCGATACTTATTCTACAGACTCATCGAGGGTTAAACAATTAATCAGTAAATGTTCCCGATACTTACGAAGAAAAAGAAGCGAAGCTGCAACTAGTTTACTTGGCACAAAATGGGCCACGTATCTTAGTTGAAAAAGTCTACACATAAATGAAGCAGAGCCATTCATTTGGAACAAGTCTTCAACAACACAGCAAAAATAACCACAGAGAGAGAAGACGAAGCCGGAGAGGAGAAACACTCAGAAAATCTATACCTCCTCACCGGAGATGTATTAGTGGCCGGTCCCTTAACGGAAAATGTTCAGAGCCACTATATATCACTCTCTACGGTCTTAGTTTCCTTTGTACTGATCTAGAAATATTTGTATAGGAAATTGAGAGTTATATTTTTGTTAAGCAGCGAAGAACTTGTTCTTCGGACCGGATTTGTTGGCCGGGTGTAGCAACCTCAGGGTTTATATTTATCAAATGATATATTCCCCGAATCTTGTGTTGTTTATTTTCCTGCTGATTTTCCAGAACCTAAATGATTAATCCTAAACACAGAAAATTAGTAAACAGCTCCTTAAACACTATTCACCTCAAGAACACGAGCCCACTAACCGAACTCTAAATTATTTATCCGCAAAAGATTCGAAAGAATTTTTTAATTTAGTGAGTATCGTATTCAACCCCCCTTCTACGATACTTCCGGGGCCTAACAATTGGTATCAGAGCAGACTGATTGATATACAAATCAGGATCCGTAGCCCAGTGAAGCTCACCGTGCCGAAGCTGTCTAGACTCAAAAGGAGGCCTTGTTAAATAAGTTTAATTATAAACTTTTAATAAGTTTATTTTATAAACTTTTATAAAATTTGTTTTATAAACTTTTATTAGTTTATATTATAAATTTTAATTAGTTTATTTTATAAACTTAATATTAAATTTATTTTATAAACTTTTATAAAATTTGTTTTATACACTATTATTAGTTTATGTTATAAATTTTAATTAGTTTATTTTGTAAAGTTAATATTAAATTTATTTTATAAACTTTTATAAAATTTGTTTTATAAACTTTTAGTTTATATTATAAATTTTAATTAGTTTATTTTATAAACTTAGTATTATATTTATTTTATAAACTTTTATAAAATTTGTGTTATAAACTTTTATTAGTTTATATTATAAATTTTAATTAGTTTGTTTTATAAACTTAATATTAAAGTTATTTTATAAACTTTTATAAAATTTGTTTTATAAACTTTTATTAGTTTATATTATAAATTTTAATTAGTTTATTTTATAAACTTAATATTAAATTTATTTTATAAACTTTTATAAAATTTGTTTTATAAACTTTTATTAGTTTATATAATAAATTTTAATTAGTTTATTTTATAAATCTAATAAAGTTTATGATTTAAATTTATTAAACAAAAAAAAAATGAAAATGATTTGGTGGCCAATTTTTGAATTACTCGACCATGCAATTGAAGTACATGTGCATGACATTTCTTGTGTAATCATTAAATGGTGGTCAACTTTAGCAGCCTGGTTGCGGAAGTCACGCGCGAGAAACTGTCCGATAGTTACTAACTATCGATACGTCCCCGATAGTTACTAACTATCGGAGCCGCATTCTGATATTTTTTATTTTTTATTTATTATGTTTTTAAAATTTTAAAATTCTTAACTTTAAATTTTTCTTAAATATTAATTTACGATTTATTTAATTTTTAAGAAAATTTGAAATTCTTGAAAATTAAATTTTTCTGTAAATATTTATTTTTGATTAATTTATTTTTTAAGAAAATTAAAATTTTTGGAAATTTAATTTTTTCTTAAATATTAAATTAAGGGTGTCGAAGCTACTTGGACGTCGCAGAGTGTTCATTTTTGAATTGCGTCTCAGAAAAAGATATTTGCCCCTGGTGTAATTTTTGTTTCCGGAATAAAAATTGACCAGTGTTTATTAAACTCTGAAACATGATCATATAGTATTTTTACTGTGTAATCATGTCTTAGGTATTAATATTGGCGAAGTTTCTTTTTGAGGAAAAATGTGACTCATTAGTGTTACTCTTGGACATAAGCGCCTCAGATACTATTTTGGCCTACTTAACGTTTTGAACCTTTAATATCTATTTTAGATTTATTTATTTTTCCAGAAAATTTAATATTCTTGTTAATTAAATTTTTCTTAAATATTAATTTACAATATTTTAATTTTTAAGAAAATTCAAAATTCTTGAAAATTAAGTTCTGTAAATTTTTATTTTTGTTTAATTTATTTTCTAAGAAAATTAAAAATTCTGTAAATTTAAATTTTTCTTAAGTACTTATTCGAGGATGCTCAGAAGTTAGTAGTTGAAGATTTTTACGGGTTATTGAAGACAATGAAGATCGACTGAAGATTATCCAAAGAAGTTGATTCTGGTTATGAAAAGATTATTTGGGTACAGTTTTTAGTTGGTTTGAGTTGAATTTTGAAGATGAAAAATCTTAGGGGTTTAAGTAGTGTGAAGGAGAACAAACTGGACATCCTAGCATCTCAGTACAGAAGACGTAAAGATTATTCTACAAGGAGATTACAGGAAGTTCGTGCTTACACTGCAGATCATCTGGAACATAGGGTTACAGCCATAGGGAATCTAAGGGTACAACCACATTATCTTTAGAAGATCTATATGTTGTGCTGAAGGCCTATGAACTAGAACAAGAGCTGAAGAAGATAATATTTGGTAAAGCAGAAGTTGTTAGCATATCCACTGTATTTGTGACCCAGGAACCAAATTTGATTGAAGTCAAGGTTGAGAACCTCTGAACAGAAGTGAATTGATCCTAGAAGCTGAATTGAAGATGTTGAAGCTCGAGGTAGTGGTCAAGGTATTTTATGTAAATTTGACACTTTGGAATAACTTGAGAACTGGACTGCAAGTCAAGCCTGCAGGGCAAACAGGAAGTTCAGTGACATCAGATTCAGACGGAATCCCAATTCTAAATCTAAGGTCCTTACCTATAGATTCCATTAAGGAGATTTTCAAGATCAGTTCAAGAGGTGGTTGTAAGACAGGGATGGTTGATTATAAAAGACAAGATCAGGGGTTTGCTACACAGTTTGAAGAAGCCTGTACAAGCAAAAGATGACAGACACTATGTTGGGTTGTAGCAGGAATCTCAAACATTAGTGAGGATGCAGCAAGCGAAAGCATTTGTTGATGAAGTTAAATGCAAGGCTGATTCTATCAGTGACAGTGATGAACCAAATGAATATCTGGCATCAATGACCAACACTAGAGATGAATCACTAAGCACTTCACAGGTACACTTACTAACTAGTATATCTTTATCTAATTCATAATTGTATGATTATTATGTTTTGAAATGTATTAGGCTCGTGTCAGTATGTTAGCATCTTAGAACTTAAATGCTTAATTGATTGCTAAGAATAAGATTTCATGCTTAGTTATATGAGTTTAGTGAGTACATTTCATACTTGATTTTCTATGCAGTAAAATGAATATCAAGAATTAGATAGTTGCTAGACTGTTAAGTGTATCCCTAAAACATTTGTTTGAAACTTGATTTAAATCTTCTGTGATTTAATACCTCTGCTAATGTTGTGAAAATTGCTAAATAAACAAACATGTCATAGATCAGATATTTTATATTTGTTCTTATTGTGATAAATGACTTGATAAGTATAAGTGGAATTTGATATTGCTTATAATGTTTTATTCAAATATTCTGCATATTCTTAAATTGTTTATGTGCTTATTTTCACATGATTTGCTTGCACTCACATAGTTGCACTTAAATGTCATATTAGATCATGTATTGCTTGTTAGGGATAAGATGGTAGAATTATCTAAGTAATCAGTAAGTTTTGTAGATTCGAGGATTAATCTAAAACTGACTTAGGTAATTAGAGATAGTTA
Source organism: Oenanthe sinensis (assembly GCA_028671895.1). Lineage (NCBI taxonomy): Eukaryota > Viridiplantae > Streptophyta > Magnoliopsida > Apiales > Apiaceae > Oenanthe > Oenanthe sinensis. The sequence continues at coordinate 30,555,614 of CM053813.1, forward strand.
AAAATGTTAAACAACGACAGAAATGGACTAGACAGAATTAGTAATTAATTTGTTAGTTCTTCTATCCATGTGCTTTTATGCATATTGAAGCTGTTGTTATCTCTGATAATATCTCTAACCCATCTGGACTCAATTAAAATTGAGTACCAAGAAGCTTAATCATTTGTGATTGCAGAGTATATAACTAAAGGCAAAAGTTATGTGACTTCGTGACACTTTTGTTCGAGGCATATGATTAAGATTAAAGCTCTAATGTCACAGTGGTTGAGAAGGCCTCCCCGATGGTAACCTTTGGAGATGACAGCAAAGGATGTACAAGGGATATGGCTATCATGATTTAAGAACTGTTATCACTGGAAGCATCTTTCTTGTGGAAAGACTTAAGCACTATCTACAGGGAACTAGGGAATTCTTTATCAAGGGTTTTCTGGAAAAGCATTGAAAAGGAAAAGTGTTTGATCTCAAACAAGAAGGTTGGAAGCTCGCTCAACTGAGAGTGAGGAAATTTGTTCGTAGCTGACATGGAGTTTATAAGCAAATGTGAAGTGAAATCTTCAGTAAAGCTTCATCAGTAAAGAGTTAGCTATGGCAAAAGAAGCTCTCACACTTGTTGATCAAGACAATGGATTCTCTGAGAAAGATGAAATTAGTGAGAGGACTGCTTCTAATGGAATTCTATCCAGAAGGACATTTTGAAGTATGTCACATAGGGAAGTCAATGAAAACATCACACTGAAGCAAATCAAGTCATGAAGAAATATGCTTAGTGGTGGTTGATGACAACCCTAGTTACAAGTTGGTGTTGTTCGTGCATTCAACAGACAAAATGTCAAATCAGGTAGATCAAGTTGGAAGCAAAGTAAGCTGTGAGAACTTTGAAGTCAGATAATGGAATTGAAATTTCGCAAATGAAGTTCTAAATGAAGTCTGCACTGAAAAGGTACTTTGAAGCTGAAGCAATTAACACAGCATGCTGCTTTATTCAACAAGATCATGAAAAGACATCATATGAGTTAATGGCCAACCAGAAGCAAACACTGAAGATCTTTCTTATGTTTGGAGGAAATTGATATTTACTGAAGACGTATATGAGTATCTTGACAAGAAGTTAAGACTCAAGGAACAATTTTCCTCGGCTACTCATTGATGATGGAAAACTAGAAGGTGATTAAAAGTCTGAATGTATCGACCTACTACACCAAGCTCCCAAGCATTCAAATGAAAGACTATTCTGAATCTTTGAAGTATGACATCTTGTCAGAGTCAAATTCAGATACTGATGATGAAACTGAGGTTGTAGAAGGAATTAGTGATAATGATGATGATTCAGATCCTATTAGTGGAATTGGTAGTGAAACTACACAACTCGTGGACTTTAACAGAATCCACTGAAAAAGGTGAAGGATCCTCAACACATCCTAACAGCAACTCAGGGGGAGCAAAATAATAGAAAGATCTACTAGTCGTACTCAACACAATGAATATCAAAGGAATACATCAAGAACATATCTGCCGAGACAAAGGGTTTGAAGTTAAAGTAAATCCTGGAGTCTAGTTCTTAGTAAACCAGATTTTGAGTAAAGGCTAGAAGTGCTAATCAAAATGAACATATATTTTTCGGGACCCAACAATCAATAATTGGTATCCCAAAGAATAGTGAAGATGCACTGATTGATCCAGATTGGGTGATTGCAAATGCAAGATGATCTCAATCAGTTCGAAGGCAGAATCTACTGAAGCTGGAACCCAGACCACTAAAGTCGAAGCTGAAATTGGTACAGTAAGGGTTCACAGAAACTGGAGAATAATTGGCATTGTTATGAGGGACAAAGCCAAACTGGTTGCTACAGGTTAATATTAAGCAGAAGGTATCGACGATGATGGAAACAGAATCTTCGGGACTTTCAAGATCTAACAGCAAGCAACAGATACGAGACTTGATCCTCTTAGGACCTAACAATTGGGTCTAACAAGATGAGGACCTAACAGAGTTAGGGATTCAAGCAAATTGTCAAGGAATTGGTATAACACTCTAACTAGTTTATTACTTGAAAATGATTTTATATTAGAGTAGTTATACACATATATCTCTCTAGAATACAAGGCACACACATAATGTAATATTAGTGCTAGTATACCATGATTATATTATATGTGGGTCTACTAACGAAAATTTGGCAAGAGTTTATTGCTAAGTTAATGCAGAGTAGGTACAAGATGATCATGTTGGAAGAGTTGCAGTTCTTTTTGGATTATAAGTAATTCGAAAGAATGATGGCAATTAAAGTAAGTCAAGGATCTTTTGAAGATGCGCAATTTGGAAGATTCTAGACCTGCCAAGACTTCTTTCCAACAGACCATTAAGCTTGATCAGTGCAAATCAGGTATATGAACTGAAGTGACAAGCTATAGAGGTAATCAGCTCATTACTTATTCAAGTGCATAAAGACCATATATTTTATTCTCGATATGCCTATGTACAAGTTTCCAAGTGGATACTAGAGAATCTTATCTTATAGCTAAGTTATGAATTGTTAGATATCTTAGGGGATCACCAATTCTTGGAATCTGGGACCCTAAAGATACTAGGTTTAACCTAATTGGCTATATAGATATAGATAATGCAGGTTATAAGAAAGACAGGGAAGTCATTCCTGGAAGCTGTCAACTCCAACAACTCTGTTGATCTCTCCACACCACTTAAGGAACAAGCTCATGGACACCAGGTATCATTTCTTTCGAGATTGTCTTTAGTAGAATAAATTGCAGATATTTGTTAAACAACTTGATGAATTCATTTTGTCTAAGTTGGTTAGTGAATTTGGGATATTATTTATATGCATATTTGTTGGAAATCTCATCTACAATGAATTCTCAAATGAGTTCACAAGTATTAAATTTTCCATATTTAAAGGACTTGTGAATTTATTTTAAATCCAGTTCCTCCTACTTATTGCTACTAGTTTAATTATCATTCTTACAATGTTATATGCATATGTGGTAGTTAAATTTCTTAGCATAAGTAAGAAGCATAATTATTTGCATGTTAAATATTTGATGAGTATTAGTCAAGATGTCTTGCTTAATTGCTCTGATATTTTGCTCTGATATTCTTAAATATTTTATTACAAATAATTGTGATACTTTTGATATTAGTGACATTATTTAGAATTTCTGTTCTAAGTAATTGATGCATATTTCAAAACTCACTAATATTAGAAGACGAAGTATTTTCTAAGTTATGTGTATAAAATTCTCAATGTTTTATATACTTAGAAAATATTTCTAAATTGATTTTTGTTGCGAGAAGTTGTTATTAAGAACACAAGTGTTAAATGTCTATATTTAAAGGACTTGTGAATTTCTATTCAACTATTTTCTCGAGCTTACATATATCAATAATAATTGTTATGAGTATAATTGTAATATGCTAGAGTGACAATTATTAGATATAGCGTAGGAAATTAGATGCTAATATTCAATTTAATGAATATTTTAGTATTTAGCGAGTTTATTTTATCTTATTAAAATTATGGATTGAAGCAGTTCAATGATTAGTAGTTTCATAATTTTGATTTGATAAAATATAAGAAGCACAATTTCTTGCATCTTGAAATTATTGATAAATATCGAATAATTGGTATCAGCGTGCAATTAATTGTGATATTTTTAATATTAGTGATAACACAAGTTGTTTATCTGAAATAACTAATAATAAAAATATGTCTTAATGCTTATTGTTCTACTGAATGATTGCCATGCCTATTTGATTTATATATATATGCATGTTATTGGTAATTGTTTAGTACAATATAAGTATTTAATTTATTTTGATTTATTTAAATTATGATGATATAGAACAATTCAGTGATATATTGGTTCCATGATTTAAGTAAATTAAAATAAATTTGAAGCATAATTATTTGTAGTATAATTATTATCTTTTATTACTCAGTAATAATTGAATAATATTTTATTACAAAATAATTGTGATATATTGATATTAATGGATTTGCTTAGTTTTTATTCTAAGTAAAAATTGGTTTTTGAAAAAGCCGTTAGTATTAATATATTTAGTTTTCTTTCTTTGACTGATTCCTGAATGTATTTAAAAGAAATTTTTGTCTATTTCTTTTTCAAAATGTTTTATGCAAAGATACATTCACTTTTTATCAGCTTGGATAAGAAAACTTAAGAATTCCTTTTCAAAACTTCTCTTTTGAAAATCTTTTGATTTACAACCCTACTTTATTTTTCCAATCCTAGGGTGTGAATCAAACTTTTCTTGAGGATAATCTTTCTTTAAATCTCAAAATATTTTATCCTCTCTCTAAAGCTGGTTTTAAATGCTATATTTTCAAAACCGTTTTCTCTCTTAATTTTTCTTTTTAAAGTGGCAGAAACTTTGTGACTGCTATTTTATTTGGAAAAATTGTTTTAACTTCGAGGTATCAATCACTTGTAAAATTATTTGTTTTCAAATACTTGTTTCAATGTATGTTTCACATTGATTCATAGTACCAAAACAGTGATTGCTGCTTTGAAGGCCTAGTACTGTATTGTTAAGCATTCATTCAACCCTAATGGTCATGTTTTTATTTTAAGTCGGGGATATTATCAGGCAGATGAAAATGATGTAAATCATAATTGCATTATGTGTCGGAAAATCATTATCTTCTATCTGATAAGGATGTTTTGCAAAACTATTTTCAAAACATACAGTATTAAGGTTTAAAGGAAAAGAGTCATTTTAATTGAGATAAAATTTGATAAAGGAGTTGAAATTCTTCTTTGGTGTAAATTCCCGCGTTTTATTATGGGAAGTTTTCCTTATAAGAAATTCATAAGGGATAGACTTTTTCTCTGATACACATTCCCGCGTTTTATTATGGGATAAGTATCTTAAAGAAAATTTCTATTGGTTTCACGCTCTTAAATGATAAATCTTTAGAACCGACAAAACTCTTTTACTAAAAGTGCTTTAAAGAAATCCATTATCATTCCTTCTTATATTTTTCTTTCTCCTTGAGATGAAAAATATGTTCTGGAATGTTAAAGTGATTATTTCTTTATCTTATTTAATTGATTTTATCCGTTTATCCCCCAGTGGCTACAGAAGCTGGCCAAGAGGTTGAAAACCCATCAATCTCTTACCCAGGCCTTAATACCAAACACTCATTCATCCACTTCCATATATTAACCCTTGGAGATATAATGAACTTATGTTAGTTAGAGGTTGATAAGGGAGAAACTGCACTTGATGCAGCAAATAAGGATGAAGTCGGAAGTGCACCCACAGCTCTACCTCCAGCGAAGTAAAGAAGTATATAAATTGAGGTAACTGTAAGCTCATCTGTATCTTCTCAAAAGGATGCAGAGCTGAAAAGGCAATAAAACTGTCTCTGGAATCATTCTCTCAACAGGGTGAGTCCATTGAAATTCGCTCGTCAGCCAGAGCATCTTGTAATGAGTCAAGCACACCACTAGCGCTCACGCTGATGGTAAGCCTAAACAGATAAATTCTAGGAACACATTGCAAGACGTGCACAGTGAGAGGTATAGGCATGTTAACAAATTACCCGTCATTGGGTTACGAGGGAAACGTAGACTCTAAATTGCCATTCATTACATTGTCTACTACGTTGACCCTCCTGGAAGGAACATTTCCAGATCCTGAAAAGGAATGTCCACCTCCCGTTTACGGAGAAGGTGTGAGGTAACTCCTTGATAGAACAAGGCAGGATTCCCTAAAAGATATAATATCTTGGGATAACCCATCTCAAAGAGGTGAGGCTCCACTAGATAATGATTTAGCAAATGCTATTGAGTCTGGTGCTGAGACAGTGCTTATGCATGATAGATCAAGAACACCTCAACGAGGCAATTCTCCACTTGATAGTGATTCAGTTTATTCTGATGAATTAGGTGATGAGAATATAAATGAATTGACGGATTTCACTTGCAGGTACAGAAGGCTATATTTGGAATGCAAAGTGAAAGTGAGATAGAGAAACACTTAAGTGAAAGTGAGGGAGAGATACACTTGAGTGAGAGATAGGGAGAGAAAGAGTGAAACACTTAAAATGCTCGATACTAAAGTGTAAACACCAACAGAACGTAGTAGAAGTGAGGAAACCATAAGCCAAACACTTACCCTTGCTACGTGCTACTTCTGGAAGAAAAGTTACTATATTTTTCCCGATCAACGACAGACGAGAACCTTCTTTGGAAGACAAACCATTCAAAAGTGGGCCATTGGAGGATTCCTCAACTAAGGGGGAGAATTTATAGGGAGAAAAAGGAGAAGTTAATCAAGTCTTATCTTCGTACTTTGGAAAAGTTAATATCCTAAAGGGGTTCGTATCCTGGATCATTAAGGGAAGTTCCTGGATCCTTAAGGGGAAAAGGGGTTCGCATCCTTGGGAGAAGTTAATATCCATAGGGGGAGATTTGAGACGAGAAAAAGAAAATCTTATCTTCTGATCCTGAGGGGAAACAACAGAAATGTGGGAGAATCAAGAAGCTGTATTCTATACTTGAAAGGAGTTGTCAGAAGAGGATTCCTAATCCAAGTGGGAAGAACAGAGGACTATTCCATTGATTTTCTAAAGGGAGAAGAAGAATAAGAAGGAGAATCACATTCTCAGGGGGAGAACATTATTTGAGCAATGTTCTATATTTTATTGAAGATGTTCCCAGGAATTTTGATTCTTATGAAGCTCAGTTTATGATAAGTTCTTTATAGGTCAAGCTGTGAAGGATTTTGAAGCAGAGAAAAGCTCAAACACAGAGGATTGAAGATGCGTTCAGTGCTAAAGGAACACTCATTTTCTATTTCTCTTTACTTTATAGAAATCTGGAAATGTATTATATGATCCAGAACCCAAGTAGTATTATTTACAAGTCTAGATCATTAATATTTTCTTGTAGTTAGTTGAGTTATCCTCTAGGGATTTGCTTGTTAATCTCTACCAAACAAATAGGGGGAGATTGAAAGGCTATATGTATAGACCTATATGTAACATAGGGTAATAACTCAACACAAGAACAGGACGTGTAAATAATATGAAGTTATCACCGGAATCAGGAAGACATGAAGACTTGGTAAAGACAAAGGATAAAGAAGAAATCTACAGACTTGAAGCATTAGCTCACTGGAAGAAGTTCATTAATATGTTCATGCCTCAGTGAAGAATAAAGGTTGAAGTATTCAAGGATGTGGAAGCAGTGAAGCAGTTGTCAAAGTACCTGAAAGATTCTAGTGATCCAAATCTGCAAATCAGTCAAGCAATGAATTGCAGAGCTCAAGTACAGGAATCGATAAGATAGAATATACGGCAAATACAAAGAATCAAAATATTAGATGGAATCTTGGAGTCTATTATAGATTGCTGGAGGAAGTTCATTCATATGTTCAGACTTCAGTGAAGGATAAAGTTCGAAGATGTTCAGGGTTTCAGATATGTTTATGGTTCAGCATAAGTGCCAGAGGATTCCAATGTACTTACAATCGAAGCACTTCTAATCAACAAGGAACAAAGTCAATTGTATTGTAAAGAAGATGTGAAGATCAAGATCGTGTTAGTCGTTTGTGAACCAGACCAGTTGCACCAAACGTCAGCACAAAAGAGATTGAGAATTGCATCTATGAATGAGAAGAATTGACTATTTACTGAAATGGGTAACAAGTGAAGTGGTATATGATGAAGCTCAGAATAAATCAAGTTCGAATAATCAAGGAAATATTTATTAGACTTGGTTGCAGTGGAAGAAAATATATTAAGGGCTTATCAGGTTCGAATTTGGCTAAGTAAAGAAGACTACAGAAGCTGTATCCAGAAGTCAACTTGGTCAAGCTATTTCGTCTCATTCACCGATGGTTAACAAGTTATTTTGTCTTATTCACAGATGGTTAACAACCATCGGGTGAAATGGAAAAGAATTGGTGAAATGAAAAGGGCTTATTTTGTCTTATATGCCGATAGTTACTAACTATCGGAAAAGAAACAAAAGCCAACTACCCACTTTCCGATGGTTACTAATGTTTGAAGTAATTGATTTTATTTCAGCAATTGTTTTAATCCTCCGATACTTATTCTACAGACTCATCGAGGGTTAAACAATTAATCAGTAAATGTTCCCGATACTTACGAAGAAAAAGAAGCGAAGCTGCAACTAGTTTACTTGGCACAAAATGGGCCACGTATCTTAGTTGAAAAAGTCTACACATAAATGAAGCAGAGCCATTCATTTGGAACAAGTCTTCAACAACACAGCAAAAATAACCACAGAGAGAGAAGACGAAGCCGGAGAGGAGAAACACTCAGAAAATCTATACCTCCTCACCGGAGATGTATTAGTGGCCGGTCCCTTAACGGAAAATGTTCAGAGCCACTATATATCACTCTCTACGGTCTTAGTTTCCTTTGTACTGATCTAGAAATATTTGTATAGGAAATTGAGAGTTATATTTTTGTTAAGCAGCGAAGAACTTGTTCTTCGGACCGGATTTGTTGGCCGGGTGTAGCAACCTCAGGGTTTATATTTATCAAATGATATATTCCCCGAATCTTGTGTTGTTTATTTTCCTGCTGATTTTCCAGAACCTAAATGATTAATCCTAAACACAGAAAATTAGTAAACAGCTCCTTAAACACTATTCACCTCAAGAACACGAGCCCACTAACCGAACTCTAAATTATTTATCCGCAAAAGATTCGAAAGAATTTTTTAATTTAGTGAGTATCGTATTCAACCCCCCTTCTACGATACTTCCGGGGCCTAACAATAAACAATATTCATTTATTAATAGATTTTGACCGAGTGAGAATCGAATTTATAATTTAAAATGACAAAGTATGTGTTCTTCGTATTACATTATTGGATTACATTTCTTTATTGAATTTGTTTCGATTAATCATCAATATATATATATAAAAGAAAAAGACCGAGACGGTTAGGTAATGCTCCTAAATCGTCCCAATATGATTATTTTTTTTGAATTAGTAAATATTAAAAATTATAAAAAAAATCTCAATTAATTGATGAAATATTATCAAATATATAAATTAGAATATAAATTAGTAAATATTATAATGCTTCTACATTGACGGTATTGATATTGTTAGCGGCGGATGGTCTAGAATCATAACAAATTAGTAAGTTGTGAATTATAATACACATATATATTTTGAAATTATTATTTGATTTTATAATATTTATAAATTTAATACTACTATTTTTGTTTAATATAATTTTGTTATATCAAATTTTACCATATGCAGTTCAGTCATCTTTGTGGAATTATTTTTAATAAATTTAAAATTTATTATGAGGCCGTCGTGAAACACAGTTTTTTCCACTAGTATTAATAAATTACATTAGATTTTAACTCAAATATTAAGGGGTCGTTTGGTTCATATAGTGGTATGAGGTTGGAATCATGAATCGGGTTAAAGTTGTATGAGGATAAAATATCATTCTTTATATCACGTGTTTGGTTGAATGGTAAAATGAATTTATTAATTTAATATATTTTTTAATAAATAAAAAAAATATGTGCAGTTAATACGGAAAATTAATCACTATTATTTATTAAATAATAAACAACATCATTATAAAAAAAATTAACAGGTAATTTTATAGATAAAGATAAAAGTTGTAAAGTTTTAATATGATTCCTCATATCTCAATCTCATACACACCTCCTCGTAATGTATTAAAAACACATACCCACGTCCTTCTAAGGTATTAGAAACACATATCTTATGAATTTGATGTATGAGTTTTAAAATTAAAAAAATTTAAGTAAACATTAAGTATGAGTATGGAATGAACGAAACCTCTGCCTGTTACCTAGAAGTCTCGAACCAAACGACATAGTCAAGTTCTTGGGATTAATGTAAAATTTTAAATTTAACCGAATTTTTAATATATCAACTTTAATAATACAAACTTATAACGATATAGAGATTGATTAATAGTTAAGTAAATATATTTTTATAAAAGATATGGAACTTAAAACACATTGCTATAATTTGAATCATAATTTTGTTCAAATTATTCATAACCCAGATGAGTTGGATTTTATATTTGACTTAATTGTTAATAATTGTAAGTATTTATTCAAAATTAATGTACAATTAGTTATCTCGGTCAAAATGAGTAAGGTTTTATACTTAGCTTAATTATTAAAAATTGTAAATTCCTTTTAAAAATAATTGCACAATTATTTATGTCAGATGATCAGCGAATCAAATTAATCACGTCTTAACCAAAGCAGTTGATTTTATGTTTTGGTCCTGAAAAATAAAATTATATTCATTCTTATATTCCTACTGGTATTTTGAATATGATTATTAATATAATTTTTCCTCTTTTCAAAAACAAATATTATCAAATCTAAATTGTTGTATGACATTAAAATGAAATAAAAATCACCAAGTTTAATCAATCTTTTTAAAATGAATTAGATTAACTTAAATTACTTCGATAGAAATAAATGTGTGTTTGTAAATTGAGTTCAGTCGAGTTGATATTTATACTTTATATATATGCATGAAATTAAATTAGACTCTTCTTTAAAATGAAAATTGAGACTTGATCTCAATTTCACATTATTTAAAATTTATATTAAATCCTAATCACAAAAATATAGATCTAGAAATTTATTTCATTTCCTTTTCTCCGTTTGCTTAGGCCCGTTTGCTTCAGCTTATAAGCTGAAAAAGTTGGTATATATGTACTTTTTCTGAAAATAAGTAATTTATTTTCAAATTAAAAATAAGATTTGGTCTTAAATTTCTAAAATAAATATTAATTTTAAAAAAAATATACGAAAATACTTTTTTAAAAAAATAACTTATTAGCCAAACACCCCCTTAATCCTCTCTTCATTCGTCTACTTCCCTTTTTATTTTCCATTGCATCCAATCACATTGTTGTAACTGGTACAAATATATACTGTACATCGTTATAATAGATATACATTTTCATTAATTATAAATAAGCGTAGATGGGGATTAAATACAATTATATATATTTTTTGAATTATAAAATAATAAAAAGAATAGAATAAAAAGAACTACAGATTTTATTAATGATTTTACAAAATCTGTTACAAAACCATTCAATTAAATAACACTCAATTCATAAGGGCTGCAAGATTACAATAATAATTTCCAAGTTCGAACACTTTAAATAATGTAAACCTATTATATGTTTATATACTATACAACCACTCTATCATCTAACAAATAATTGATAATTACATGATAGTTGTCTCGTACCAATCTTTTAAAATTAACATCTTTCATAAGTTTATTTTTGCTGTAAAATCAATCTTTCCTGATTTTATGGAATCAGTGATGAAATCCTGATGTTTCATTCTCTGATGAACCTTATATGATCTGATGGAATTAAACTTTGATAGAACATAATTATAATGTCTTTATTTTTTGACAACAAACTTTGACTTGCTAAATTCTAATGTTATTAAATTCTGATTTGTTCTAACTATATCCTCACTTAAAATAATTCTAACAAATTCAGTCAGCGATTTGTGATATTATTATTTTCATTATTAATTCAAACAAGTAATTCAATGACTTAATTCTTTTAAATTGTACAAAAGTCATTAGATTGGATCTCGAAATGATGAACGAAAAGATCGACACACACATACATGATACATTTATTCTCCTAAACGTCGATCAATTTCTCTTCTCCGTTAGATCATCATCACACCACCAAATACTCATATCCAAGTTTTATTTTATAATTATCGCTCAAATTTTTGATGATTCGCTTTCAAAATTTGACAATTTACATTATAAATTTAAAGACTTTAAATTGCAGTGATTTTATAGCCTATGGTAGGTTACGGTAGTGATGATGGATTAAATTTTAATATTTTAATTTTCAATTTGGTGATTTTTGAGGTTGTGGTATAACGATGATAACGTTAGAGTGACTATTATAACGGTGTTGTAATAATATAAAATCGAAATTAAAAATTTCGAAATTTCAAAATAATATAATTATTTTTCCAAATATCAAAGTATATTATGCCGGTTTGATATCCGAACCAAATTATTTCTGATATATTTATTTAATTTTTGAATATCTGAAATGAACATTCACCCCTTAAATAATAATATTGTCGGATTATGTTCTGATTTTATTGTAGTATATGGGAAAAGATTTATTAAATTAAATATAAATATATTAATGAATGTGTGATAAAATATATTGCTCATGGAAAAGAAAAATAAAGTGAATTTTAAATTTAATTTATTTTCAAAAATTATTTAAAGAATATATATTTTCAAGTATTTGTTTAGCTCCAAAAATTTATTTTTCAAAACTCAAGTAAATGAAAAATAAATATGAATTCTAAATTTTCTACATTTATTTTGATCCTGTAATATATATATATATATTAAATTAAAAAAGATCCTTTAAAATATTATATAAATATTTAAAAATTTACTTCTCATGTCCTTCCCACGTCCTACATCCAATATTTAGTACAGATACTTAAGGTTATAAGACAAATTAATTAAAAAAAAATAGTAATATATTTATGAAATTAAACATTTTCCACCTCTTTTTATAATTTTTATTATGATTATTTTAATATTTTGTGTTAAACAAACAATAGCAGTCATTACTCATTTCATTGGTTCCAACATGGCATTTTAGTCCAACTAATTTTCCCCTTTTCAACTCCATCTCCCCAAAACCCTACATTACTCCTTCTCTCCGCCAAATCACCGCCGATCTATCATCTCCGACCAAACCTCGCCGGAACTTTCACTTTTCGGTACTCTCTCTCTTATTCTGCACTCACCTCTCACATTTTCACACTATCATTTCATTTTAACTTTGTTATGTATATGTATTAAATTCTACGCATCAATTTTTTAAACGCTACTGTAAATTAATAATTCATGTATGTTGCAATTCATATCGAGTATTTGTTAAGATAATTTGTGTAAATAATTTTACTATGTAGTTGTTTAGAACACTTCATAACAAATTAGTATGCAAATAATTAACTATGCAGTTATTGCGGTTCGTATCGAGTATTTGCAAGTGAAATTGATGGAAATTATTTAATTATGCAGTTTTCCGATAGAGGAATTAAGGACAAGTTAGTGAGGCAGCAATGTCTGCTATAGTTAGAGCTCGGTTACTCTCGTCGATGTTGAAGACAAATAATAATAGGTGGTTTTCCGCTACTGTTGGTACTCCTAAAGAACAGATTGTTTCGTCCTCCTCGACTGTTCTTAATGAGCAAGTAGCTGATCAGGTACCGCCTCCACATTCACCTCCTGGGAAAGCTGGATTTGCAACGAGGTTTCTTAAGTACGGTGTCATTGCTTCGGTAACGGGAGTTCTGGCTACCACTGTTTATGCAACATATGGTACTAATGTCTCTTTGTTAAGAAATTTGAGATATTGAAGTATTGAACTGGTTCATGTTCGGTGCTGTTATATTTTGTGACACATTCCCATATATATAGATATACGTGTTTGTTATGCTATGTTGATTTACTTTTCCTGAACAAGTTACTATTTTTTATGACCCAAAAAATATATTCCGAGAAGAAAAAGACAAAAACAATTTCACCTGTAAGCTTAATTGGTTTTAGTAATATAACTTTTAAAAACAAACTCTGTATTATAGTATCCCCCCCGAATTTTGTCATTTAGGCAATATATATATCTGTATGTCACAAGTATGTATCATGCTCTTAATATGGGTTGAACTTGAACATGATGGTGTATCACAAAAAGATGTCTTGAAAATTAAACACGTTTATATGAATGGGGAAAGGATGAAAGGAACACGGTATAACAGCACTCTCAATTTTGAGTTGTTTATGTATTCCTATTTTGCGCTTTAGATATTCGGGAGTACACTTTTTCTTTTGTTCAATGAAGGGGGATAGGAGGCAGTGGTTAATTGACGCAACCTACCATATCTCATAGAAGGGTTTTCAATTAACTCTCTTGAGAGTTTAGTCACTAAAAGAGAGAATACAAATGATGTTTAAGAAAAAATAGCCTCTTTACTATTGAAGAATTTGCTGAAAAATATAGATGTTGCTTGCTACACCATGTTTTTACTTTTTACTCTTGCGTTATGGCTAAGATAAAGGGATGATGTGACTAAGATAAATTTATACTAGAGTTTGCAAAGGAAGTTTACCTGCCTTGTATCTATATTTTTTTACCAATCACCTTTTAAGGTAACTTACATTTCTTTCATTACATTTTTTCCCAAAATCATTAACATTTCTTTTCCTTAATATTTCCCAGCATATACTGTAGATGAAATTGATGAGAAGACCAAAGCCTTTCGTGCTTCAGCAAATGCTGCTCCCCAAGATGATGGATCAACACTTGTTGTGAGTATAATTTCTATATTTTTAATTTTTTATAGATTACTTATGGTAAACTTGAACACCAATAATATGGTAAAAGAAGTTTTAATATATGCTTTTCATTATTATAGATTATGCCCATATAAGCAAGATGCAGTTCTTTTTGCTCATGAAACAGTAGCCTATGGCCCTATAGGCTAATAACAGAAAGTTTGTAATAGTCTGGAAGTTTTAAATTTATTTCTTAAGGGGAAATTAAGGACATTAAATGGTTTTCAAAAGGTTGCTGGGATGCTATTACTTTTTATCTCATGGCAGGAAAAAACTAACCATTCCAGCTGAGAGTATACTTCTTGCTTTGTAGATTAATTAGCCCCCTTCTTATATTGATAGTTCTTCTTTGTCAATGCGGGATTGCAATATTTCCTACTTAATTTTTTAAAATCTAATAGAATAATATGGCACATTTAGGCTGGAGTTGTATTGATTATGCAATAGAGACAAATTATTACGAAACCGGACAAAGTAATTATGACACTACCCCAAATGTGCACATCTTACATGCTTATCAGGTCTTGAAACATGATTAGTTCATAGGGGCCGTGCTGATATTGATCATTAGATATAAATTTTGAGCAATTTGGGTTGATTTGATATTCAGTACTTTTTAAGTGGTAGCTTTGTAACTTTGTCCCTGAATGTCTGGATTCTGGAATGAAGAAGTCCTTTATTTCCTTACTTCATTCTGTTTTTTTATAGAAGGGTTAATCAAGAAACTCCTAAACGTCTCCTTGATATACAGTGTAATCCCTGTTACAAATTATTCCAGAATATTTTGATATTAGTGTGTAATCTGGACATTGCGATATTATTGTGTAGTCTTATATTATGATTTAATCACATTTCTTGAGGAACAGTCCTAGACCTAAACTTATAGTTGCATTCTTATGGGTGGTCTTTTGGAATTATTTTAAAATCCAAAATATTGTTGTAGACTAGAAAGCAAGGATTTGTCCCCATGGTGGTGTACTGCATTTCCCTTATGTGGGGATGTGGGAGTGCAGCTGGGCCAGCTCCCTGTTTTTTAAGCCGGGGGTGCGGCACAACCTGTAATTTCCAATTGAGAGACAGCAGTTCATCAAGGGAGGGAGAGCAGTCACAAGAGGGAGAGCAGATGGTTCAATTAGCAACTTCTTTCCGTTGGTGTCCCTTTTCAGTTCTTCACGGTCAACCCCAAAACAAAGATTAATCGATTGATTTGAAAGTACAAATTTCTTACATAGTTAACACACATGCCTATGTGTGTGTGTGTGTGTGTATATATATAGTGTCAAGTGTCGGCTGTATTATTCTATGTTACTCGGACTCTTCCTTTTACCTTCGAGTACCCGTGTCGGACACTCGACACTCGGACATGGACACTTGGACGCGGACACTTATTTTAGGCCAAAAACATGTATATTTTTTAAAATGTTGTCGAGTCCGATACTTGGACACGTATCCAAGTTGGACACTTCTAGGCGAGTCCGAGTAACATAGGTATTATTCAGTTAGGCAGGTTACTAGGTTAGGCAACAATACTTATTATATGTATTATATGTTAGTTAATAGTTACTTAAATTCTTTATTAGTTAATCACTTAATTATTTAATTTTATATGTTATCAGTGGTCTTGAATATTTATGATATACATTTATAGTGTTGGGTTCAATGTAGACCCTATTTAATTGGAGACTATATATGTACTTCGTGCAGAATATTGCAATACATATTATTCTCTACAAAACATTTTATGCTCATGTTCAACATGCATGCAGTACATATATGGTCTTCGGGCCTCCAATTAAAAAGTGGTCTCAATTGAACTTTTTCCTACATTTATAATATTATATGTTGTCAGATGAATTATATATTATATATATTTAATATTTTTAGTAGTGCCGTATCCCACCACCACCCGAAATTCTATATTTTGGAATTTATTGAATTTCCCTATCCCCGTACTATGCATCTGCACCCCGCACCCGTATCTCTGCTTCTTAGCTTTTACATTAAACCTAAATTATTACAGACGAGAGTTGAACCTGTTGCTCCGAGGCCATGAAAGTTTGGAAGAAGTTTTTATTTCCTTCAACTTTTTTCATGTACAAGGATTGGATACTCGAGAAACGCCTAATCAACTCCTTGATTGAAGGAGTAATATCATTTTTCTACAATATTTGGATATAATTGTGTATAAAAAACATTCTGATATTATTGTGTCATCTGGAATATTCTGATTTAATTTTATTTCTTGAGTTGCGACGAGTCCTTCATTATACCAACTAGTTTAGTGGTTGATTATTAATTTATTGGATGTCATATATGTTTGCAGAAATTTCAAGCAATCATACAGTCTGCTGCAGTCACAGGTGAGGATATTAAACCATATTAGACTTATATCCAATCAAACAATTTGCTTGTTCTGACACTACTTTGATTTTACATTTTGTCCCTTATTTTATTCTCTGTCTGCATGAATATAAATCTGTCAAACTTCGTGTTATATACGTATGTATATATATGTGATTTACTGGATTTAGAAACTAATGTTCCAGCATATAAGCGAAATATATACAAGCCTTGTTATGATTTTATTAGCACATAGCAGAGTGGTACTTGCCCAGAAATTTGATGTGTTAAGGAATTGCAAATATTTAGCATGCCAGTTTGGTAGTAGAGATGGAATTCAGGAACCAACCATCAATGCTTCTTAATAGACTTCTATAGTAGTTCTTAATGTATATTTGTGTTGCACAATGCTGATATCAGAGGCTTATTTACACAATCACACACATAATATTACGTATTTAAATATCTTACCTGGTTATATCAAACTTCCATACCTTTATTGGCATGTGTGTGACGAAATCTTTCCTTAGTTTGTATGCCATCTGCACTCTGCAGACATTAGGGAACAGTGCATGGCGGATCCTCTTAATTTCTCTACGATCTCAAAAACCACCATGGTTGAATTCTCATTCTTTGTTTGTGAGTAATAGACATGAGATAATAATTGATGTCACTATTTAGGTGCAAGAGGTACCAACTTCAAATATAATTCAAGTTGTTACTCTTTCTGATTCTCTGTTATTGTTGATTTTTTCTTCTTGCCATTTATCACCTCCTATCTTACATGTCTTATGTAGTAGTGTAATTTCTCAACTTTTGGTCTTTTTCTTATAGCTTGCCTAATTCGTTTCTGTAATGTCTCAGTTCCTGCCAAGCTACTTGAGGTTTACATAGACGGAAGGAGGTCAATTGAAGAACAAGTTCGGGTTGTTACTAAATTTTTATGATAATCATTTGATTGCTCTATTAGTATATTATTATTGCCCAATATATATGAAATCAGGATTTCAAATTTTGGTTATTGTTTCTTGGTTGCCTTGCTGTTTTCATTCCACTTAATGACATCTTATTTCATTTTAGGGGTTTACTGAACCATCTTCTGATAAGCTTCTTCCAGATTTACATCCCATGGAGCAGAATGCATTTACACTAGTACTGGACCTGAACGAGACATTGATATACTCTGACTGGAAGGTAAAAGGTTTATTTAAAATGACGTATTTGATTTTTCCATTGTCTTCTTTTGAGCCTTCTACTCTTCTTTATATTTGAATGTGTGCATGAAGCGTGACCGAGGTTGGCGAACATTTAAAAGACCCGGAGTGGATGCCTTTCTGGAACATCTAGCTAAATTCTATGAAATAGTAGTATACTCTGACCAGCTAAATATGGTATGTTGTCAACTCTTATGAAATATTTGTATATGTGCTGTGATATTTCTTGTTATATATATCACTGACAGTAGGCAATATTTGGCAAGTGCAGTATGTTGATCCATCTGTTGAGAGGTTGGACCCTAACCACTACATAAGATTTAAGCTATCAAGGTCTGCTACTAAATATCAGAACCAGAAGCATTACAGGGTAAGTATGTTTTGTACATTTATTTGGTTTCTATGTTACACATCGACCTCTATAGGTTATTAAAAAAAAACCATAATCAAGAATGTTCAACCAAGTTGCATATTTAATGCCACAATTATTCAATTAAGGACTTACCTATGCTTGTTGTAGTTGTAGAAAATTGACCTGCAGCTTAAGTTGAGCTCGTTACAATGTTAACTTTTACAAGACTAGATGTATTGGGCCATTTGAAAATCTTTGTTTTTAATGCACTCAACTAAACTTACTGGATAAATTGCCTTACATGACGTTTATGTTGGTATTATTCTTTATTGGTAGGACCTCTCCATGTTAAATAGGGATCCATCGCGGATCCTGTATCTGAGTGGCAATGCACTTGAGACTAGCCTTCAACCTGAAAATTGTGTACCCATAAAGCCGTGGAAGGGTGAAATGGAAGACACAGCCCTCCTGGATATTATTCCATTCCTTGAATGTAAGTTATGCCAAAATTCGATTTGATAATAAAAGCGTATGCTCTGCTTCTCTGTGTGATGATCATATTTAGTCAACCACACGACTTTGTTAAATTTCTGCCAATTGCCTGATTTGGGTGCAGATGTTGCTACACACAGACCAGCTGATATTCGCCCTGTTTTAGCTTCATATAAAGGTCGTGATATAGCTAAAGAGTTCATTGAGCGTTCGAAGGAGGTTCAGAAGTAAGTTGCTCTCCTGTATATGTATCAGGTTGCGATTAATGCTCCGAAAGCTGGCAATTTAGTATTTTACTATATTGTGGTGGTTTAACTACATTTTTTGTTTTATATCTGATTCTGGAGCCTTTAATTTGTACATGCAACTTTTCCCTTGTGTAACTAGGTAAATTATGGCAGCAGAGAAATTTTATTGTCTCCAATATTAGTGTTTAGGATAGTATATGCTGGTTTTCCTGTGAATTCAGTTACCATTTTGTGTTCATAATAAATTTAAATTCTAGTAGTTTTCTTACCCCATATTAACAGCCTATAATCAAAAGATAACTAAATCAGGTGGTAGGTTTTACAGCATTACTGAGCTTGACTTGTATTTCTCATTAGTCACTCATGACGACTCGTCTTAGTTTAGTTGATCACAAATATGAGGCTTAGTAGTTTAGTTGATCACAAATATGAGCCCTAACCATAGTAACTACTCTATGGAGATGTTATAGAAGAAACACGATATTAGAATATTTGTTTTGGTGTTGTGGTTCTATGATACAGAAAGGAGCTTTTTTGAAAAAAATAATAATTAATTTATAGAGAAGAGGATTATGGGTTTAATAATAAATGTACAAAAATAATATTATGGGTTTATTAATTCTAGCTCTTTGAGTTGCTTATGGTTTTGCATGTTGACCTTTATCCTCTGTACAATGCAGAAAAATGCAGGGGCAAAAGCAACAAGGACGGCTTTGGCGGCGCTAAAACCAAATGACGTAGAATCATTTAATTTTGAGGTGTCAGAAAACAAAGGATGCAGAATCGTCCGGAGTTTTTTTCCGAGGGCAGATTATTAAATCGAGAATGCAGGATATGAAACATTAGCAAATATGAGTTGCTCATTATATTTTTCTGGTCTATTTGTGGTTCCAACTTTCCAAGTGACACTTATATGTATCTGATGGAATCTTTAGTAGTTCTAGCTCAACATAGATATGTGTTGGATCTCTATACTTGAATCATATTTGTGCTTAAAGGGTTCTCTGTTGGAACTAATGATATGAAAATATTATGTTGATACGCATATATTCGTTATTAGGTTTTGTATTAAGGTAACAGTCACTCATAAGAATTCATCCTTTGGACTCTGGGTTATGGGGTTGTGTTTGGCTTATCTTATAAGTTGAAAATTGTACGTGTTTATTTTGATTAGTAAATAAGTTCCATCTTATAGTTCTAAAGGGGCTTGTCATCCTAAATTTAAGATTTTATTTTCTCATTTTGTTAAAATATTATCATATTGTATAAGTTATTTATGTACTTGAATAGAGGGATAGTTTGTTGTGCACCTGTCAAAATACATTTTGCATATGTTAATTTCCTTTATTTTTGGTGAACTTATAATGAAAGGAGAAAACCAGAATCATCTCTTAAAAATTGGTACCATCTACCATGCAATAAAGGGAACATCCCTTAAATAAACAAGACTTCTTCCATAAATTACATTATTCATATTCATTACACAAAAGTAACAAGCTACCTAACTTGTAACAAGGTCCAATACAGTGGAGCTTGCTTATGTCACTAGAAGCCTACAAATAATCATCTACACCGTTTACCAAGTATAAATGCTCCAGAATGTGATACAAATTACAAATCATCATATATTCTCTAAACTTTTCAGAATAAGCACTTTTCAGAATAAGCTCTCTGTCATTGTTTTTGGATGAACTCATCAACAACACCCTAACTAAGATAACTAATCTTATAAACAATAATTATAGTGATAATTTTGAAAAATTATATATTTAAATACATATTGAAAGAAAACCTATATTAAAAATAAAATTTATTTTATGCAAAATAACTGGGTAAAACAGAAGGATGGATGGAGTATAAAATTTCATTAATTGAGAACTTTAGGCGATAATAATTGTTCAATTATTGAAATTTGTCAAATGTCTTATGTACTCCCAACTCCAAATTTCTTTTATGACAATCCCACTGAATCTAGCATTAATAATATAGTAATATATATACATTCTATTTTAAATAATTGTCACTTGACATTTTAATATATATTTTAAAAGTATTTATTATATAATTAAAAATTATCTTAGAATTTTACTTTTATCAATACAAATATTAAATTTATATTTTAATTTCTAAAAATATATAAAAAATAATAATTCTAAATATGTAATAAAACTTCTAAAATATATGTTAAAAAATTAAATGACAATTGTTTAAAATGAGAGTATATACTTGCTTTGTTCACATATTTTAAGCTATATAAAAAATTGTTCCATCTAGGCATCTATTATTTATGGGAAAAGTTAATGGGACCAATTTTTAATTAAATACTCTGAGACATATATGTACTATAAATAGGATTGATCCGTTACTGAATAATATATTTTATAATATTTTTTAAAGTAATATTTCAATTAAATATTTGTATTTATAGAAATAAATGTTATTATTTTTTCCAAATTTTTTAAAATATATATTTACATATTAAAATTTTATTTAATAAAAATCAAAAATAATTTATAAAATAATTTATTTTTATTTCATACGTATTAAAATACATTAAAACGATAAACTGACATATATTTTGGACCGAGTAGCTACTAGCTAGTGCTATTTCTTATATCTAATAAACTAATACCATGCATCGCCTAATTATTCTGGTAATTTTTGTCCTATTTCCATATTTTAATCCTACTTTCGTGCCCGTATTATATCTTTGTTTAATAATATATTTCCCTGATCTTAATTTCAATCAGCATTTTGATTATCGTATCACACGTAGTGGATTATTAGTGGAAAAACATTAGGCGCATGCTGCCAATATTTCTCTGTTTTTTCCCGAACACTTTTTATAATCTAGAATGCTGGGGGAGTGGTTTAAAGACCCTCAGGAGAATCATAATCTTTCAAATTTATTATTTTATAAATATTTGGCAATTGCTTGTGAGAATTCTCTTGGTTGATAGACAGGTCCTTCAGTTATATATATAATACACACATGTACGCATACAGACATGGGCAAGTATACATATGGGCGGAGCTACCAAGTGCCTGAGTGACGAGCGTAAGGGATGATGGCTCGCCCTAAAAATTATTTTACATCGTGTCCTACCGATGTAAAGAATTAAAAAGAACGGAGTGAGTATATTATCTGAACACTTTATACAGTAAATTAATAAAGTTTTCTAATACAAAAGATAATTCTCTTTATTTATACAAGTTTAACTATATATTACATTAAGAATAATCTCCTTTATTTATACAAGTTTAACTTACATGGTCGGTCACTTGATTTAATTTTAATTTTTATTTTTTCAAAATGTTGATTTTAAAATATTATGGAGCCTAAAGTTTGAGTAGGGGGCCTAGCCGCAGACAAATTCCCTACACACGTTTTCGTGTATAATTTCGTAATAGCTTTTATACACCGGAGGACCCTAAATTATATATAGACTGGTTGTACCACAATATATTAGGTGAAGTGCAGATGTCGAACAACTAAATTGAGTCCTGAGCTCACACTTTCGATCTTCGTTTGGTTTTTTCTAAATTTAATTTATAATTAAGTCGTATAAAATCTAAATAGTGAGTACTGCAGTGAGCTGAAGCTACAGCTTAATTAGATTAATTATATAATTATATCAGGCATGCAAGCTAATTAATTGACACTTCTTTAGGCATGCACATAGCCTGCCGATATAATTAAATCAGCGGGAATATAATATAATTTTAAGTGTAGGTGATCAGCCGTCATGCAATCTTTACTTTTAAACCAAACCAAACCCTTCACTGATTAAGAAAAAAAGTTGGTAATATCTTTTTAGTATTTTATTAATCATCAGTCTGGGCTTTATATCAACCGCTACATCAACGAAAGAGGCTCACTTTTCTTAAGAGAACTCGTGGAAAATTTGTTAAATTATTACTATTGCAATTATTGAATTTTAAGTATTAGTGATTGGTATTATTACTGTCTCTTTCTGTTATTATAATATTAGTGCTTTGCATGCATGGAAATTGAAATGAAAGACAGAGTTCAGAAGTCCCTGGAATACATATACGTGTTTTGTATATATATGTTGTGTTTAGTTGAGATGATTAGAATATAATAGAGAATGAATGAAATTATATTAAGATAAATAGTGGAAGTTGAAGAGAATATTTGAAGAGAAAAATTAGTTGATATAAATTTTTTATGATGTAAATTATATTAAAAAAAGTTGTTGATTATAATAGGTAATAAAAGATTTCTTCTTTAATTGAATTTGAATTCTAATGGATTTTAACATAAGAAATGAAAATTTCAAACATCATAATTCAAATATGATTTTTTTTTTTATTTTCACTTATTACAATCAAACACAATAATATACTTTTTAAGTTTATAAGATATAGAAGTAGACACACACGATGGGGCTGTTTGGCAACAGTTTTTTTCCGGAAATAAGTCTTTATTTCCTGGAAAAAATAGGGATGTATGTACTTTTTCTGAAAATAAGTAGTTTATTTTTTATTTTGAAAATAATATTTGGTTTTAAAATTTTAAAATAAATATTTGTCTTTAAAAAAAATATGAAAATATGTAAATAATGAAAATAAAATAAGCTACTTATTTTAAGTTTAAGGAACCCCAAACGGCCACATTATCATAGCACTGCATACGATAAAGGGCTTTAAAATTTGAACGTAAGAATTGAAGACAAAGCAAGTGATCAGAGGACAGTAAAATATATAGAACAAATTTGTTTTTTGGGATAAGATGATAAGATAATTATAAAAATAAAGTCTGCATGTAATTAAACAGTTGGAACTTCATTAACCCTTGGTGATCGATTAAGGATGAGGAATTTGAGATTATAAATTAAATACATATCTGAAATAATTTCATGCCAGCGCCGGCCAGTCTTTGATCGATCACAATTCACAAACACATCAAATATTATGATTCTAATATTAACATATCATATATAAGTAAAGATATACGGGGTTGTATGTTTCTGATCGATCATTAGGTTTGATTTGGCAAGTGAAATGAGAAAGATGGATGGATTGATTGATTGCATAAAGTTGTCCCAAGCAAGCTAAGCATGCATATTGCAAACTATACACCTTTAATTTTCTTGCCTAGCCCGTGACTCTCTTGCGTGTATATATGCTTTAATTAGGTCTAATAATATATGTGTGTGTTGCAAAAGATTAATAGAGCACGGCTATAAGTTTGTATATATAAAAAATATGTATTAATTAATACAGGATCACTAAGCACTGATTCACTTTAATAATATCATAATTTTATTTAAAACTTCACATATATATTAATTAATATCAATATATATGTATACTAGCTAGTTAGTATTCACGTGAACTTTTTTTATTATGAAACTACGAGAACCTTCACTAAAATATATAGTTAACCATATATATATATATATATATATAGTTGTAACTTGTAAGTAAAAGTAAAGAAAGTTAAGATGTTATATATTTTGTTAAATTGATTAGTGATGAACTATTTAATTTTATAATAAAATTATTTATAATATTATTGTTTGTTGCTTGATCACTGGATAGTAGATACAGCACGTACGTAGTACATTATAATTATTACATTCCTTTTCCAAAGTCCCAACCAGGCAGAATAAGAAAAACTAATTTTAAATTTTAAATTCAACCTCTTTTACTTCAATTCAATCACCATCCATTTAAACTTTCATTATACCATAAATTACTAGTATCATGGTACATATAATAATACATTATACACTAAAAATCGATCACAAGTCCGTACTTAAAAATTCATTTCGATGTGTAATTGCTAACAGGCACTTGATATATCAACCAGTATAAAAGAATAATATGCTTTATTTTAGAGTTGGAAACACTTTGCTCAAAAGTTAAATTTTAAATGGTCAGCTTATAATAATTAATAACCTTAACTCTCTCTATATATTTTTAACCTTCAAACTCTTAAATTTAAACATAATTATTATTTTCACAGATTTTGTAGTGACCGCGTAGATATCGACAATTATAGATGCAATTATAGGAGCTAGCGAATTAGGAGGTGGCATATATGTTTACGCAAATGATAGATCGATCGATCGATCATTGGCTATAGCTTTGTAGTATAAAAATATATACAACTACAGATTGCATGCAACTTTTATCAGTAATTGACATAATATAGATTAAGTTAAGTAATTACCAACTTCTTTTATGTAGGGCACTGCATCCAATTAATATTGTTCTAGTACTCGATCAGTCATATCTCTCTCCAAACAGTGGGGATCCACACTCCACGGGATGGCCAACTGCCCTCCTCACCTCACCTCGGTGGCTCTTAGATTATATTTATTATTTAAATTTATGGGTTATTGGATTCGCAATAAGGTAGATTGGAATTTTGTTATAGGTTTAATTAATTTTCATAGTAGGGTGAAAATTTTAACATTTCTTCAAAATAATTCAGCTAGTTTGCTGAAAGTATATTTTTCATTATAAGCATGACATTTTCGACAAATAAAAAAATGGCTGAAGATTTATTAGAAATAAAATCCGTTCGAATTTAGCTCAACTGGTTTTGTCTTGATCACCTTGCTTGAAACGGACACAATGGCATATTGTTAGTATAGTAAGTGATGACAATTGAAAATAATTAACACAGGCCTGCTTCTTGTATTTGTATATTGAACTCGCATTGATTTAATTTGTGGAATTACAAGTGCGATATAAAGTAAACCACTAACTAACTTTTGACAGAAACAAACACCAGCTCGCATGCAAGTGAAACTTAACCTACTACATAGATTAATAAAATAATTGGTTTAATTATATATAGATAGATAGATTGACGGACTTGGTATTGGTAGTATAAGAGTGGTTGATAACATAAGGTGCATACTGCATCATGAATATATATAGGACATGTTTTGATGTTAGAATTTTGAGATAAAATTAGAGATTTGAACTAAAATAGGAGTTTGAACAATGAATTTGTTAGTCAAAATAATTAATTCAATCAATCAGTCAAAATATTTAATTCAATCCGTTAATTGTCAAACACGGTCATAATATATATTTTTGGATTAATAACAAGATATATTTAAAAACATGTTTAGGTAGGATGATGGGGTGTATATAATCTATGGTGTCTGTATATGCATATACTACCAACTAGAGTCGCATTTTAGAAAGCAAAGTGATAAAAGAGAAAGAAGATAGATCAGTAAACCTGGTAAAAGACAAAGCATAACATCCCAAAACGTTACCAACTTCCCCCCTTCATTTTTCTATTTCAATTTTAAAACACACACACACACACACCATATTACTATTTAGCTACCCTTTCTATCTATCTTTCCCTGACTTCAATTTTTTTTTTACAAATCGAACTTTAAAAAAATGGACCTGATTAAAAAAAATGATATATCCTATGGGCGTGTATTAAGGAGGTTTCGATAATCTCTTATCTATTTCATAATTGACAAGTTTGATTTAAACTGAGTATATATGTTTTGTTAATGTTGCGACTTGTGAGTTGTGTAAAAAAATATGGGTTTTAATTTTAAGCTGGAAATAAATTTGGAAGAATGATTATAAATTTGAATGATATAAATCGTAAAGTGTTGCTAGTAATATTCACAAGGTTTCTCATCTGCGCTTTCTCCATGATGGCTCATTCCACTTTTTGTTTATTAATATCTCAAATTTTGACAAACCCCGATGCATATAAATTCACAGCTTCCTACTTCCTCGCTCATTCCATAGAATTGTAGGCCAACATTTTATATATTATCAGTTTAATCCCACCCTATCATTAGCACCTATTATTATATACTAATACTTATTATATATACACAATGTCACTCTTTGTACAAACATCACTACTAGTCGTATCACTCATAATGGTGTTGCTGCAACTATCAACACCTTCCGAGGCGGCGGCGAAATTATCATTCCCACCCATGCAACACTTTGATGTCAAACAAAGTATTGCTGACACAAAACTCGTCCACTTAAACAGAACGAAACATCGTACACATGAAAATATTGCAACTGAGGATAATGCTGATCATGTTCGTGGCAAATGGAAGCTCAGTTTAGTTCATAGAGACAAGATTGAGACAAAACATTATTCGGGTCATCGGCTTCGTTTCCAAGCACGTATGAAACGTGATGTTTTACGGGTTAAAAGCTTAGTCCGGCGATCCTACGGTGGTTCCGGAGTTAAATATCAAGTGGAGGATTTCGGGGCGGATGTGGTTTCGGGTATGGATCAGGGTAGTGGGGAATATTTTGTGAGGATAGGTGTGGGTAGTCCAGCTACAAGTCAATATATGGTTATTGACTCGGGTAGTGATGTTGTATGGGTCCAATGCCAACCTTGTGCTCAATGTTACCATCAATCCGACCCGGTGTTTGACCCGGCTAAATCCGATTCGTTTTCGGGTGTTTCGTGCGGGTCATCGGTTTGTGATCGTTTGGAGAATGCGGGTTGTCATGGTGGGCGGTGCGGGTACCAAGTTTCGTATGGTGACGGGTCGTATACCAAAGGAACACTTGCACTCGAGACTCTAACTTTTGGACGTGCTATGATCCGAAATGTGGCGATCGGATGCGGGCATAGAAACCGAGGTATGTTTATTGGAGCTGCGGGTCTTCTCGGGCTTGGTGGAGGATCCATGTCACTTGTGGGACAATTAGGTGGACATACTGGTGGAGCATTTAGTTATTGTCTTGTGAGTCGGGGCACCGGATCATCCGGGTCACTGGTTTTCGGACGTGAAGCATTACCCGTGGGCGCTGCATGGGTAAATTTAATCCGAAACCCGCGTGCCCCGAGTTTTTACTATATCGGACTTTCGGGTGTGGGCGTGGGAGGCATGCAAGTACCCGTACCCGAAAACATTTTTGAGTTGGAAAATGGAGGTGTTGTTATGGATACAGGGACAGCCGTGACCCGGTTTCCGACAACTGCTTACGTGGCATTTCGTGATGCTTTTATATCGGAAACTGCCAGCCTCCCTAGGGCACCAGGCGTGTCCATATTTGACACATGTTATAACCTAAACGGGTTCGTAACGGTTCGGGTACCCACAGTATCGTTTTATTTCTCGGGTGGTCCGATTTTAACTCTACCCGCTCGGAACTTTCTTATTCCAGTTGATGAAGTGGGTACTTTTTGTTTTGCATTTGCTCCATCTCCATCCGGACTATCCATAATAGGGAATATCCAGCAAGAGGGGATCCAAATATCAATTGATGGAGCAAATGGCTTTGTGGGGTTTGGTCCTAATATATGTTAAGTACTCTATGCAGTATCTATAATATAATTTTGCCTATGATAAAGTTGTAGAAAAATGTGTCTATATACATATTCATAATGCAACACATATTTAAGTGCATTGTGCAAGGAGTACTAGTTTGATGAATATGTGAAATAATTATTAGTTGTAACTAATAAGATAATATAATGTATCTAGCTAGTGGTTCCTTTTCATTTTGGGTGAAAATGTCCATCTATTTCTAGGTTATTATGCATGTACTATATTAGTATTCCTGTGAAAATGGTGTTTAATGAGGGTCAAAAGTATGAAATCAAAAGGTTATATACTTGGGTATTGGAGCAGACCTTTTATGTGGAGAATCCAAGAGAACACTTTATATTTAAAAATCAAACCCTCCCCTCCACAATTCGCACAGTGAAAATAGCAATATGCAACTCGAGTTGCTAGAATCTTTACTTGTGAGGTGATATGACTCTGACCATTGTGTCTCGTTCCTTCTTCTTCTTTCACTTTTTATTCAAATATCAAACCCTCCCTCCTCTAGGCTCTACATAGTGAAAACACATTACGGTAATTTAAGTTGCTAAATTATGTACTTGTGAGTTGATGTGACTTCTCTTTTCGATCTTTTTCATTTGTCGAGGGCCGTATTAAGTGCACAAGACTCTCTATTTATACACTATGTCACATTTCTGAAATGACGAGAGTAGTCGAGTAAGATGATAATGATAACTGAGGGGGGAAGGGAGGGAGCCACCATAATGGTGGACATGTGAAACCATCGCTAGGTTGTAATATGTTAAAATAGGTGAAGTTGGAAGAGAATTAATGCAATCAAGCAAATGACTTTTACAAAGGCATGCATTTGCTTTTGCTTCTTTTGAATGGCTTGATGATATATACATTACTTTTTATTCACAATAACTCAAGAAAAATCATTATCTTGCTACATCCATTTCCTACCTCTAAATATGGTTGTGCCATATACTGATATAAGTCACTCATTGATGCTATAAATATATTTTTCCCAGCTGTCAATTTAAATGTCAGGAGATAGGGCAATGTGCATATACTTTGTCCCTTTTCTAAGAATTTGATTCGAGTTCGTGGTAGTAACCCCAAACATTAAAGCGATTACAAGTCAAAACATTGAGAGAGAGTTGTACAATTTCTTTGACGTTTTGCCTGATGGAACAGCTGGAGTGTAGGTCTAGAAGGGTTATCACTTGGTCCATAAACCAGAGTACCAGACCAACAAAAGTATTACCCTTTTCTTTGTTGAAGATAAAATTCCCTCTTATAGTACAGTTTCAAAAGTAAATTTTAAGGGGGTGGCTCACAATATTTTACACCTTTCACTATTCCAATGATAGTTGTAATGTAACACTAGAAAAACTATTTTAAATATTGTCAAAATGATCAACTAAAGGGAGAACACAGATGGTCAGGGTAAAATTTCATAACTATTTTACAAAAGGATTTACTACTATTTACATCTCCTATGGACAATGGTATTTACATACATTATCGCAACAAAATTGCTCCATTTGCTGGCCCAAAAACTGGTGCAGCACCAGATTATGCAGAGCACAAATCTACTAGGTCTGATAGTAAATTCTACTCTTAATTGCTAATGTTACAACTTACAACTATTTAGGAGTTCATTACATACAATATTCTTCAAAGGCACAATTAGAGCATTCTAGCTATACTGTCAAACCATGTTACTGATTCCCCATGAATAGATATTTCAGGTCTTCCACAGTTAATCGACTTCCTGTGCCTCCACTTGGATCTTCACCAAATGCAGATGCAACCATTTTTCTTTTCTCGTCCTGCAAAAAAATATAGTACATATATGCATAAACAAAATAGTTTTCTACATCAAAATAAACTCCACAAGGAAAAGATATGCATCTTCATGTGGATGATATTGAACATCTCTGGTAATTTGCTAATTTATCGACACTGATCACAATAATGTGGGTGCCTTTTTATCTTTGCATGTGGTTTGTGACCTTGCAATCATACTGATATCATAAGCAGCAATCTGGTCAAGGTACAGACTCGTCTACAATTTATCATAGAGTCAAGGCTTAAGAACAAATTTCATCCAAGAAAAGAAAGACACTTTTTCTCGTAATAAAAAGGGATATAGATGAACATAGTAGTAGAAACTAACAGAGACTAGTCTGGATCACGTTTCTATCTAGAAGTAGGGCCAGTATAAGGGTGAAACCATATCCAAACTGGAACATGTGAATGTTTGGTCACTTTCTAAAGAACTACACTATCAACACTACCTACATCATGACCATGAATTTATGGTAAACTCAAGTTTAAGTCTAGGACAATATCATTACACATTTGTACAACTTCCATAACAATGTGGTGTGAAACTTGTACTATCCCCCAAACCAACTCAAATCCATTACAAAAATGTTATGCTAAAAAGAATCTCTCTCAGACTATGACAATATTACTCAGTTATTCTATGTCATTTAAAGTTCACAAAAACAATAACTACCATACTTCTATAACTATAATAATTTCTTACAATGCAACTACTAAACTTATACACAACATCTGAAGTAATTTTAATTCTTTTGAAAGCAAATTATTAAATTATAGTATATAAAAGCAGAAATATAATTAGTGTCATTAATGAAAGAAATTACAGTTAACATCAACAATGCACAAACCATTATATTTATAATAATAAGATAATGAAAATGAAAACTTATATACTGTAGTTCTTAAATTTTAGATGTATTTTTTCTTTATTGAGCATTTCAACAATCTTGGAGACTCCCCATATGATTTACCAAAGTATTAATTATTTTATACTTTCAGGTTGTATTATTATTCTATTATAGATTATAGATTATAGATTTAGTACTTCATATCTTGTATTTTGTATTTTCTATATTAGTTTTTTTTAAGCATATAGTTATAATTGATTTAATCCTTACCTTTGAAGTATTTTGTATGACATTGAATTTAATTTTAATGGATATTACAGCTATTTTCCGAAACACTTGTAGAACTTTCAGTTGTGTGCACATTAGCCCTCTTATTTATTTATTCCAATTAATAACCAACAATCTCTTAAATTGTGGCAATTTTTTACAAGAACCAGAAAGGGAAAGAGAAAACTCAGTACCTGATATGTGAACCCAAGTACATGTAATATACCACATGGCAGCACACTCAAGCTATTGGCCCAAAAAACCCATTGACCTTTCGACTTTGTTAGCACAGTAACCATTTATGTGTTCGTTAATCATATACATCTCTTAGATAATCTACTCCATTTGCACTCTAAAGCCCACCACTACAAGTCTATCTCATCATAACTAGTTCCATTTGATTCCATCTTAAAATTTATAAAGAGGGTTCAGAAAGATAATGGCATTACAATGTCTAGCAACACAAAAACCCCTCTTATCATTTGATTCGAAGTGCATCTAATATCCCAGGTGGCAACACCTCACAGATAGGAAAGAAGTAAATATACATAGAATTCAACAAATCTGCAGTCTTCTCAAGTGTTAATAATTGACTGAACTGCTCCACTCCACAAGCCGTACTATATAGGCCATAACTTGATCTCCAAAAGTCCAACCCAGGAGATGTAAGAGCCATTACAAAGCTATCAACTCAAATACGGACACATCATCAATTTCAAATTTTAACAGCCCAAAAAAGTACCAGAAATTCTCCGCTCAAGTTTTAATTAATATCGTACTTCAATCATAATTCTTGTTTGTATTTTTACTTGAACCAATAAATACTTCTACATAAAGGGGGATGCTACCACAACTCAGATCATTAAAAATTACTAGTATATTAGATTTTGGAGATCCATATATATATATAGACACAAGAGAGAGGGAGAGAGATTTGATGCAGCTGAAGAACGTATTAATTACTCGAAATCTTAATAATTGACAGAACTACTTCACTAAAAGCAAGATAGATATTTAGCAACTGCAAACTACAAACAGAAACAAATTTAGGAACATACCTGAAGAGCCAATATCCTATCTTCAACAGTATTGCTAATAGTCAGCCGTGATACAGTGACAGGACGAGTCTGTCCGATTCGGTGAGCTCTGTCAATAGCTTGATCTTCAGTAGTTGGGTTCCACCAAAGATCCAAAAGAATCACGTGAGATGCAGCAACCATGTTAAGACCAAGGTTACCGGCCTTAAGTGACATGAGCATAACTGTTACCTGAAAAAAGCATATACTTAAGATAATTGGGACCACTTATCAAAAATTATGACAGCACACAACCAAAGGCAACAAATATGCGAAGCCATCTCAAGTGATCTAACAATCTCGGCTAAATGCATAGAAGTCATGCACAGAAAAAAAATTACGGATGTATAGGTCCAGGTGCATCTTGCTTTTTAGCAATTTATAAACCATCTTTTCATCCTAAATATTGATATAAGGATAAAAGGCAATTCAGTTGAGGGGCACTTGTAACACTATAATTGCATTAGTACTACCTTTATCATTCTAAGTACTATATCTTATGCACATCAAGACATTATTGTGACCATGGTAACTTATTAAACAAAGAGCAGCTACGCTCAATCTTCTTACTGAAATCTACAGACATCTTATAGTAACTAATTCAAAACCAATAGAACACAACAATATCTTTTACAATATACGTGTGTGTGTGCCACTAATATGACAATTTACAACTTTATATAAGAGAGTTACCTCGGGGTCAGAGTTAAATTCCCTGACAGCCTTGTCTCTTGCAGGCAATGACATTGTACCATCAAGTTTTCTATACTCTAGACCAGACTGTTTCAGTGCCATTTCAACTAAATCCAACATGCCAATCCACTGGGAGAAAACAATAGCCTTTCTTGGAGCATCAGTTTGTGCATCCGAACATGAACCACCTGAATCTAATATTCCTTCCTCTTGATCTGAAGAAACCACACCATGCAACTGTGAAATTTGACTCTTTGGCTTGCAATGAGACATAAGAATCGCCAAAGCAGCTTTAATTTTTGAAGAAATATAGTCACTCTGCAAAACTATGGACGAATTTTCGAGCTGAGATGAACTAGAGGGTTTATCATCTTGGTCATCAGATAGACAACTTCTTAAGGTAGCTTTGGAAAACACCAGATCTGGACCAAGTTGTTCTTTGCAATTAGGGGAAGGACATGTATTTTCATCTCCCCTTAAGAATTCTGATACACACTGATAGCAGAAAACATGTCCGCACATGGTAACAATTGCATCTTCAGGTGGATCCTGCACACACACACACACATATAAGTCATACAAGAGCATATTATACTAGTATAGGGTAGGTAGATATTATTACTCACTTTAGCATTGGCAACAGGAAAAAAAACCGTGTGACCAAAAAAAGAAGTTACTTCTTATAACATATAAAGGAAAATATCCTTTCTTTGAGCATAGAGAAAACATAAATTTTAATATAAAAAAAAACTCTATTATTTGTTAAGCCAAATATTGACTTCTGTCTTGCCTTTCTTTGAAGTGAAGCAAACACATTCTTTCTAATAGGGACGACAATGACCAATCGAAGATAGTAGGCCAGTAGACCAGTGAGATGCAATATTATTGAAACAATATAGACTTTAAACAATGAACAACCGAAGATAGTAGGCTAGTAGCACAGTGAGATATAATATTACTGAAACAATATAAACATTGGTAGTGGAAAACAAGAAAATATAGATTGTATGTTTAGCCAAAATATGCAGAGGGAATGCGGCAGAATGTATGTGCAAATTTCCGAAACACGACACTTGGTTCTGATAAAGAAGATGAAGCTTAAGAGCAAGTTAGTCATATGATACCATCCCCATCCAGCTGCAGAATCCAAAGATTTACTTTCAGTAACTTCTCCCACAAAAAATACAAGACCTTGTATTATACTCCAATTCCAAAATTTATCACCTAAGCTACAATGTAATACGGAAAAACAAATTATTACTATTATAATTAACTCATGAAATTGAAGTAGATATGTCAACAGAAAGAGGGTGTGAAGTTATTGTGTGACACAAATCCGATAATTTAAAGAGATAAATTTGAAGAACTTTATGTAAGCTAACAAATTAATAATGCTTTATGACCATCGGTGTAATGGGCTGTGAAGAAGCAAAAGTGCCACAATAGTTGTAATTTCTAGAATAGATATGTAGCTACATGAGGAAAATTTTATAAATAAAGTAAACAATACGAAGGTAAAGGTGGCACTTATGAAGGAGAATAGATACACAGGAGAACTGCTTTTCAGTCCACCCGTAAACACACTAATCCACGAACTACACAACACTCCTACAACATATAATAAGATAAATAGTCCATAATGAGGTTTGAAAAGGATACATGCCTAATACCGTAATTTGAATACACTACAGACGAAAAGATGGATAATGTTTGAGAAAGCTCACTTTGCACCAACCACAAATGGCAGAGGTTGTTTGAAGGTGCTTCAACAAGTTTATTAGCATATCCCTGGGAAGAATTGTTGCCATCTGTGAGGAATATCTTCCAACAGAATCTGAAGTGAAACCTTTTACGAGCAGTGGGTGGTCGCAAGCTTGCCGAAGGCGCAAGAGCATCAGTAGTATATTTGCATAATTTTGACCCAGAGTGCCAGCAGCGGCATAGGCCTACAAAAACAAGACATATAAATAAGATAAAACAAATATTTAACATAGCATTTTAAATTAAAAAATAAAAAATAGCCAAAGTCAACAAAGCTTTTAAAGAGCACCAAAAGGTGAACTCCATATATTTAATTGTATATAAAAAAAGAGGATCCTGGATCTGCAGATGACATGAAACCCTTGGCACAGAGGAACAGAGACAATCAAAAGTACAAAGTACTATTGCATGTCATTCCTCCAAATTCCAATTGATACCTCACAAACAAGATAAACAAACTAACCACCTACTAGTCAAAGTGCCAGACGAAATTTAATCAACAAGGTGTAATAAGAAGAGGAGAACATCTTAGCACCACACATCAAAATCCACCAAATTTATGTATGTCAAGCATAAAAAATAAAAATAAAAAACATTTTATACAATCAAATTAAGTCGACTCAGATATTAACTTCGACTAATGATTATAGAGTTAAAATAGTATTGTCAACTTATACTTTCATAGGTAAGAAAGGTTTTCTAGCCAAGATATAAAGAATTTATTGCAATCGACAATTGGCATAAAGAGACAGTGTCTCTTAGTAAATTGAGTATAGATTTTAGAAATTTTAACTGATTTTGGATACATTCTCAATGCAAAATTGCAAATAACAAGTCTGTGTAAAGACGAAAGGTATATATATGATACAAATGTAGAGTTCCTATCATTTAATTACATTATGATATGTTCTTGTATTTAAACAAACCCAGAGACTCAGACTATGTAATTAACTACTAATTTGCTTAAATTTAATATATTATACTTGAGAAACACACACACACACACACACACACACGTATATATATATACACATGCATGCATTCATGGGTACATCGTATATGATACGCGTGTATATATTAAATTTTAAATGAAACAAATGATTTCTGATTGCATATGTATTGTGCTTTGTGCTGCACTCCCGCATCCACATATCATGTCTCAGTGTCAGTTTTTTATGTCCAAAAACTAAAAACAGACAAAAAAAACTGAAATGGACGTATAATTGTAATTCAACAATACTTTAAACTGTGACCGCGAATCAGCTTCAAGTTTTTTATAGTAAGCCCGCTCCTCAGCAGAGAATTCCACCTTGGTTAGATTTATTGTTTTTGATGGTAATGTAATAATAGGCTCTCCGTCAATGAATGTGCCTGAACCACAAAAAGAGGAATTACAACAGTATAATATCATCAAGCAGATATTGCTACAAATGTAACATAACATATATATTACATATACCAGGCATGCCTATAAAATGAAGATGGTATTTTGAAGGTAACAAAGTTAGTAGTTCATGAAAATGCAGTTAAGGCTGAGCTAGAGTTATAACCTTGGACAAGTTATAATCAATTCACTAATTGCAATCATATCTTGGTGGATATGGATGGGTAAAAGAGCAAAATCAATAACAACACAACAAATATCAATTCTGTTTCTTGATTATCTATTTTCTTCATCTCCACAATTTGTAGAACGTAGAAGTATTCTATCTCGGTGAATGACACCAGCCACACAATGCAGTTCAAATTTGCTTTGATATTGTACAACAGAACATACCAGTGTAGCTATTTATCACTTCAACCCATGAACCAATTTTGTATACATCCCCGAATAATTTCTTATATAGTTATGATTATAGTTCCAATCATAACATCTCATCTATTTTCGATGGTAAATTTTCTCCATCCAATTATCAATTTAAGACAACCCAAACTGATGGTGTGTAATTAAATTTAATACTGAACTGTGCCATTTGTAAAAATTGTAGGCTTTAGTGTATCTTTATATCTTTATATTAGATAAATTTACACAAGTTTTTATATGTTTACTTCCCAGGTAGAGGAAATTTATTTAATTACTTGATCAAAGTAAAGCTGATAACCATGGCAGATTTATCATTGTACTCAATACATTAACTAGAGTATAGAGGTTAATACAATACAGATTCTTATCAAAGATTTACACTCGCACACATAAAAATAATGGAAGCGAACACAAAATTAAGCATGTATTTGATTCATTAAGGGGCATAGATCTAGGCCTGTTTGTTTGATGGGAAGGTATAGACAAAAATGGATTACTACCATGTCAAATTATGTCATCACACTTCATTATAAGACTAGCAATCAGAAAGGAAAAAATAGAACTAAAAGAATAAAATATATTGAGTAACCTTTAGTCCGACGAAGCATTACAGTCCTGAGCACAGCATACAGCTTCTTATATCCTTGGACTGAATTTCTGGAAATGGGGTTCTTTAGCATACTACAAAATGATTTATAGCCGCTATATGGTTCATATCGCAAAAATCTGAAGTAGCTGAACAACTCATCTATTGAATTCTGTATAGGTGTTCCAGATAAACACCATCTGACTTTTGCTTTAAGACTACAGCAGGCCCTGGCCACCTGTGTTCTGTGGTTCTTTATTGTCTGCGCTTCATCTAATATGACCCTAAACCAACGCACTCTTGCAAGAGCACCAGAATCCAAGTCAATATCAGAAATGTCAATTCCTCCTTGACCTTTCTTTCTTCTCTTGCCAGCACCGTTCATCTTCTTCTGTTTCTTGTTAGCAGAGAACTCAGCAGATAACCCATGCCTTTCTCCATTTCTCAGATCATCTTCATCCTCATCAACAATAGGTTGTTTTGGAACTTCATTCGCCACAAGAGCATATGTCGTGAGAACCACATCATATTCTGCTAGTTCACTAGGATCCTTTGTTCTAGTGCTTCCATGATATATTAAAACTTTAAGTGGAGCTTCTTCTGCAACTTTCTCATCCAACTCCCTGGCCCACTGACGAAGCACACTTGCTGGACACACAACCAATGTTCCTGCTTGAGGCCTTAAACTTTTAAATTCCTGTTTAGAAGTACTTGCTTCTGGAAGCAATTTAAGGTCATTAGATTCTCCATCTTGTTTGTCATCATCGAGAACAGTGATTTTATTATCTTCATCGTCATCTAAATTTAAGGCTTCAGTTGTGTGGTGGTTTCGATCATCTGGTTTGGATTTCGAATGTAAAGATTTCTGCTTCAGTATAATGGCAATCATTGAAATGGTTTTACCAAGGCCCTGTCAGAAACAGCACGATAAATGTATATTAGATAAATGCCCCACAAATTGGATCACTATAGATGATAAGTGCAAGCCAAATATATATATATATTAAAAAGACCTGATCATCAGCAAGAATTCCACCAGAACAATAAGCGC
Source organism: Oenanthe sinensis (assembly GCA_028671895.1). NCBI lineage: Eukaryota > Viridiplantae > Streptophyta > Magnoliopsida > Apiales > Apiaceae > Oenanthe > Oenanthe sinensis. The sequence continues at coordinate 30,593,922 of CM053813.1, forward strand.
TATTAGTTTCCTTTTGAAACATCCAAGCTAATGCAATTTTCTGTGAAGATAATACATAAACATTTAAACAAGACCATGTATAGTGATGGATATCAATGGGCCTAGGGCCATTCATTTAATGTATAGAGAAAAATACAATAAACCTGGTGTCTAAGAAGAGAGACTGTCATAAGGCCATCAGGTAGATCAGCTTCAAGTTTAGGTTGGCTTAAATCCTGCAAAAGAATGAAAACAACACAAATGTGAACCTTCTCCAACATTCTAGATTTTTGCATTACTCTTTTAAATAAACTAAATTTCAGACTTTGAATTGACATATAAACAGCCAAAAAAATTGCATGTCTTTTAAGCTTAATATATTTTGATGTCGAGTATTTATTTTTCTGTCATGCTACTTTTATGCTCGCTTACATAACAAGATTCACAGTGATTTAGTAAACCAAGGTGTAAGAAACCAGTCAACACAATTCAGATTCAAACCAAATATTACTGGCAAGAGTGTCAGTATTCATCTTGAACACCGAATTGACCAAAAATAATCAGAATATAGGCACTCTTCATTGTCACATTAATATATATTTTAATTATGCTGCATCCCACATGTTCAAATGTGGATCGCATGTTACAATCTACAACTTACATATCTGAAGTTCACCCCCACCCCCCAGGCCACAAAAAAATTGTAAGAGAATTAATAATATTGTTATAAAATTAGACCCAACTACAGCAAATGTTGAAAAGACAAAATAAATAGTTCCGGCACATTATGGATTCTATCAACTAAAGATTTTAGTAGGTACTGATGATTTTTGATGACTTCACTGGATAGTGATATAAATTACAGTAGTTAAAGGTCACCAGGTGGTTAAACAAGTAACTGTTGAGGAAGCAATCCAGAATTACGTCATCTGCAGTGATGGCAAAGAGAAGTGTATAAATAATGATGACCAGAGAATACAACCTGCAATGCAGCTTGAAAAATTAGCCTCTCATCATGTTCAACTACTCTATCTTCACCAACTGCGGAGCGAAAAACTCTATCTGTCGAATTGACATGCTGTGATGTTGAAGTAGACTTTGCATGCAATGGAGGTTGAATCCTATACCCGCTGCTATCAAACATTATTAATTCATCATCACTTCCCCTAACAGTTTGGCTTTTCATATGGTTCATGCCATATGCTGATTTATGTTGTGCAGAAAAAGTTTTTCTATAAGATTCACGCATCTGACTACTACCCACGTTGTCCACAAAAGGTACTTGAGGCTCGATGGATGTTGGAAGTGCCCTCTTAGAGCTTTGTAGAGATGTGTATTGATTATTATCTACACCAAAAAGGATGCATGAAATTTTGGATAAATAAAAACCGATAAGTCGGCATTGTCCAAATTTTCAATTGCTAAAAGCACGTACCTTTATGAGCTGAACTTGTAGGATTATTATCTTGGGTTATTTTCAGGTTTGAAACTTCTAAACTGCTAGTAGAGCCTGCAGACTTATGAAACTGACCCTGTATCCGCTGGCTACGGTGTAATGAGCTTCCATTGTAAGCAGTCGCACTTGCCGGGGAAGGCAATTTACGAGAAGGTCCATTATTAACTGCGCACTGAATGAAGTGTTATATAATGGTAACACCAAACATTTGCAGACCATATTTTGGGCAAGGCAACTTTACCAGTAAAACTGCCACCGGAGGTGTTTCCCCAGGATGAAAGATCCCAATGATTGGCATCCAAGCCTTGTCTTGGCTTAGCCGAGATCCCATTTGAAGTGGATACTTGAGACGATCCACCATGAACTGTACAATTCATAAAGAACCGTGTATTAAAAACAACAATAACTTTCACTATGCAAATAATGTATCCCAAATAAACTTTTGTTACATGTCAAATTAGGACGAGCAGTATCTACTATTGATGGAAGAGCCCTGTAATTGACCAAAGCAGTGGATTCCGACGACGGCTGAGAATTAAGCAATGCCTTAACCTCATCCAGATCCCAATCACTATCACTGTCACTATCTGATGAAATAATATCTATAGGTTCCATCTCAACCGCAACAAAAGATTATCTTTCTATCGGAGACACCAAATTTAAAAATACCACGAAATCACCTGCAGACATTTATCAAAACTCTATAAATCCGCTGCATAACTAAAAAACCATAAAAAAACAAGAATAATATCCCCAATAACCAAAAAAACACATGAAGTAAACCTCTTAAAATCAAAACTCTTCACTACAAAGAACAAAATGTAATTTACACAGTTGGAGATTCAAAACTTAAACACACAATTGAGTAATCATAAAGTTATAATATAATTCGAACAACATTGTGCAATATCGAGATTAATGTGTCTAAAGTTCTAATCTTTCTAAGATATCACACTTCTTTATAACCTAACAAAACTGGAATCCCAAAAAAAAAAAAATACATATAGGCAACCCTTTAAAAAATCAAAACTTTTTACTACAAAAAATAATTAACACATTTGGGGATTCAAGAACTAAACCACACAACTGAATAATCATAAATTCATAATATAATTTGAACAACATTGTGTAAAATCAAGGCTTATTGGTCTAAAGTTCCAATCTTTCTAAGAAATTACACTTGTTTATAACCTAACAAGACTAATTAAACTGAAATTAAGGGGAAAAATGGGAAAGATGACATTTTGATGAGTATATGCAGGCCCATATAAACATCAATGAATATTGTATAATAAGACAAAGAAAGAGTGAGTTTGATTGCATACCTGAAATCTATAAGCAGTAAAATTGGGAATGTCTGTGTTTAGACTTTCTTGTTTGTGCAGAAAAAAGCCCTAGAATTATACCCCATTACTTACCTTACTACACTAGTTACAAAGAGTACTTTATTAGTAACTAACAATACATACAAACTGTTGTTTGCACCGTGATCCGTGCATTTTAGTTTTCTTTTACTCCGTATAATCGATCAATGTACTTTTATTTTTTCATCATGTACTCCCTCCGTCTTTTTCATTTAAATTTTAACAAATACTGTATTAAAAAATTTAATTATTATATTAATATATTACAATTAATAAATTAAGGGGTTTTTTTTTAAAGAGGAATCAATTTCAAATGAAAAGTCATACGTATCTACAAATACAATTAAAATTGAACAAACGTTTAAATATATTGTTGTTGTATCATTCTTTCTTGAAAAAGCAACCAAACGATTTTTTGAAGATATTATGAATATATATATTTGTTGTCATCCAATTATTTTGAGCAATACGATCCCATAAAAATATTTATCACAGAATCAAACCCATGAAAATTCTACAGATCTATGATCCTGGACATGAAAAACGCTAAAACAAAACAAACTCTCATAAAAAAGAGAGACTAAACAAAACCAAAAAAAATTGTGAGTTTATTAAAGGAAAACAAAATATTAATCAAGAGAAACGAAAAATAAATTAAGGGTTATTACAAAAAAAATTGTTACAAATGTTGTATGTTACAAAAACACACAAGTAATATAAAATCAAAGAGACTTTAAAATGAATTAGTAAAAAGAGATGAATTTTCTTACATTTATATATATATATATATATATAATTTAATAACTTATAAAAAAAATTAAATGTTGGATATGAAGTATTTAATAAAAGGAAATTTATTTTTCTATAAAATTTAATGTATGAAATATTTATATTTCAATGTATATGCATAATCTAAAGTATTCGAGAAATCAAGTAGTGACAAAGTTTTCTATCATTGAGGATCTCTAATAAATTTTCTAAACAAACTCGCAAATTAAAATATATAAAGTATAACAAAAAATAGAATTTCAAAAAATTCTTATTGGTTCTTAAAAATCTCTTTTCTTTTCTAATTTTTTCAATATATTTCTACTACATGAGTCATGATACATATTTAAATTTAAAATATAAATAAAATAAACAAAAATATTAAATATTAAGTATATGAATTGACACGTAAAATTATGTCTTAATTTACTAGGTCCATGAATATGCCATGAACATATATTAGTCATTTACTTTCATGACAATTTTATTAGGTGACTTTTTTTCATTAACAAGTACTCATATGAGACAATTAAAATTTGATAAGTTTTAGAAAACCCGTTATATTATATATATAAACCAAATAGAAATTGTTGGAAATACTCAAGGAAAAGGAAAATAAAAATAGTGAAACAACCAATAAACACAATGACTACAAGCCAACATAAGTTACAATCTGTAGCTCGAGACCATTTCGGAAGTTTAATTGAAGCGCGGGCAAGCTCAACATTGGAATTCGTGAAACCCTAAGTTGGATTGAGGACCATGGATGACATAGAGTGGAGGTTGAAACTGATTGCCTTCTGGTTGTTTAAGCGTTGAGAAATTTTTCTACTATGTTTTTCTATTCTAGCAGAATTATTGATAATTGCAAGTATTTACTAGCTTGCTTAAAGAAAAGAAATGTGTCCATAAAATTTATATATTTTGTTAAGTTCCATAAAATTGGTTAAACACTCTGCTAATAAAGTAGTTCACTGTCTAATGAAATTTGGCTCTGATCATACTTTTCAAGCACTCCCTCGTAACTCATCTCAGTATTGGTGAGTGATTTAAATTTCCAATGAAATTTTATCCTTATTTCATAGAAGGAAAAAAATCTTGAAAAAATTTCGAAGCAACTTTTTAAGCGAGGTTCAAAATTGTATTTACTGAAAAACAACTTCAAAAATATTATGGAGAATTATGCTTAGGGCCACTTTACTTGTAGAAAAGTTTTCTAATTTTCTTTATTATTTTTGAAAATTTTCATTTCCTAATAAAAGTGCAAAAAATTATAAAAAGATGTTTCATGCCTTTGTATTTAAGAAAAATAGAAAGTGTGTTCCATATAGATCAAGTTTCACTTTCTGGTTAATATATCATATATTAATTTATTTATTTTTTGTCTTAAGTATATCATATGTTAAGATGTAGCCACTTTAATTCCTTTATTTCGTCACTTTATGCGAAATTTGTTGGTTACTATCCTTGGAAACTATTATAAAACTTGTTAGACATTCTGGTTTGCAAGGAGTTGATGTTAAATTGACTGTTATTTAACAGTCACTTGAAACAGTATGTTTAATCAAAGTACAAGTAGGTGACATTAAGTTTAATAGTTATTATTTTGTATAAAATTAATAACTTGATCCATAGAGTAGAAATTCACAAAATGTTCATTCACAGCATGGGTCATACCCACGACAGTAAAATTCGATACTCAAGCCTATGACAACATATCCAAGTGACACTACAAAGGAATAAATCACATCAACTATTCCCTCGACAGTAAACTTGACGGAGAATGAAAATTTGAAGACAACAAGTTTTACTGACAACAACATTGGCGGGGATAGTTGATAACAGATTTGGGGACAATATGTTTTAGTAGACTATCAAAACTTGACAACAAAATATGCGGAACCGAAGATACTGTCACCACCATAGAGGAGTTAAAAGTTTACAATATACTTTTAGTGAAACTAACAATCTGTTCCAGGTAGCAGACTAAGATAATGAAAACACAAGAAATGATTTGGACATGTTTATTTAGTCTGTCAAGTCTACTATTGCAACTCGGGAGAAGACAAACAAAAGATAAAGCGTGCTCAATGAGTCAAAATTTTATGCATATCTCAGAGCTATTTTTTCTATAAATGGAATGAAGACAAGGTTAAACGAGAAAAACACAGTTTCTATTTCAAGGTTTATTCTAGGATCAAGGAAAAGTGAACATGTAAGTGGGATATGTGTTTCAGTATAAATACACATATCTCACAAGTACTTTTTCTTATACAACTGAGCTAGATTTTCTCTCAAGTATAGAAATATTAGCAAATTCATTGTTCTTGTTTTATTGAAGCTGGAATTCATTTTCAGTCAGTTGTATCAAACCAAAAATAATAATAATATTTTTGAAGTTTAAAAACATTGTCTTCTTTGTCTACTTTGATTGTTTTCATCTTAAATTTTTTAATTATAAATCTTTTTTTTGTTAGTAAGAAATAGTTATTATTAATCAAGTTACATTCAACCCCCCATCCCCCTTCTGCAACACTTATCTTACCTAACAACTTGTAAAAGAGCAATATATTTAACATATCTAACCTGAAAAGATCCAAAATGAGTGCACATAAAGTAAGCAGTATAAAAATATCCACATTTGACAAAGAACATTACAATCTTTGGAAAAGAAAATTGATGTTGTTCATAAAAACAGTCAACCCACTTTATCCTGGTATTCTGAAAAATGGTCTTTTTATTTCTCAATCATATGTACCTGAAACCCAGTAGAAGGTGAGACAATACCTGCCTACTGGGTTCCTAAAAAGGTTTCAGAGTACAATGATACTGAAAAATAAAAAGTAGCCCTGAATGATTGTTTGCAGTTCATAATCGTTGAAGCACTTGACAATGTTATGTACAACAACATTGTCAACTGCACAAGTGTCAAACAAATATGGAAAATCATTGAGATACTATATGAAGGAACAAAAGATGTGAAAGACAACTAAAGACAAATATGTTTACAGACTTTGAAGAAGAGTAAAAAGTGCAAAGCATTGTAAAAAGTGCAAATATGTTTGCAAATCTGATAACAAATACTTACCTAACAAATGTAAAAAGTGCTTTCCTAAATGGAGAACTAGAAGAAGAAGTTTATGTTGAACAACCCTCAGGATTTGAAGATCCAAAAATGCAAAGCTTTGTCTACAGACTTCTCAAAGTACTGTATGGCTTAAAGCAAGCACTAAGGGCCTGATATGACACATTTTTCAAGTTTCTCCTTGAGAATGACTTCATAAGAGGGAATGTAGATAATACACTTTTCTATAAAAAGCATGGAAATGATATCATTCTAGTCCAAATCTATATATATGACATCATCTTTGGCTCAACAAATGAAGAATTGTGCAAGAAATTCTCCGAGTTAATGCAGAACAAATAAGAGATGAGCATGATGGGTGAATTAGTATTCTATCTTGGACTTCAAGTCTATCAAAAAGAAGATGAAATATTTATTTGTCAAACCAAGTATGTCAAGGATCTTTTAAAGAGATTTGACATGGAAGACTCATCACCTGCAAAGACTCCAATCTCAACAGCAACTCAACTTAGCAATGACCTTAAAGGAAAGAATGTGGACAACAAGATGTATAGAGGAATGATTGGTTCTCTCCTCTATCTAACTGCTAGCAGGCCTGACATCATATTTATAACAAGCCTATGTGCAAGGTTTTAGTCTGATCCAAAATAGACACATTTGATGGCAGTTAAGATAATCTTTAGATACTTGAAAGGCACTCAAGATCTAGGCCTTTGATATCATAAAGAATCTGGTTTTGATTTGATTGGTTATTCAGACTCAGACTATGCTGATTGCATAATAGACAAGAAGAGTACAACAGGGAGCTGTCAATTTTTAAGAGAAAGATCGGTCTCATGGTTTAGCAAGAAATAACATTCTGTGTCAAATTCAACTGCAGAGGATGAATACATTGCAGCTGGTAGTTGTTGTGTTCAATTAATTTGGATGAAGAATCAACTGTTGGACTATGGCTTGGTATTCCAAGGAATTCCCATCTTTTGTGATAATACAAGTACAATAGCCATTTCTGAAAATCCTGTTCGACACTCCAAGACTAAGCATATTGACATCAGACATCATTTCATTAGAGAGTATGTGGAGAAAGGCACAATCAAGCTAGTGTATGTGCCCACTGAGAAGCAACTTGCAGACATTTTCATCAAACCATTGGATGAAAAGACATTCAACAGGTTAGTGAGTGAATTGGGTATGTTAAATTTATCATGTTAATGTAATTTTGTAGCAAGTTAATTTAGTGATCAAAATTTTAATTAACTGAAATTCACTGTGAATTAATGGCTTGTTAAGGTGTTTTGATTTCTATCACAAGTGGATGCACATGATGAAATTTCACTGAAAGGTTAAATAATTTATTTTTAGTAACTTAGTTTATATGATGTTAATAAAAAGTATTGTCAAGTGTCTTAACAGTATATTTTATCTATATTGTCATATCGTGATAAGTTACTGTCGATCACTTGAGGAGTATTCACAGCATAGTATGCGGGACTGAAACTTATTATCAATAACATACTATTAGTATTCATTGACAGTATAGTTTATTAAATCCCCGCATAACATACTGTCAATAGTTAAATTAGGGTTTGTTATTTATTGATTCACTAATCGCTAATGGTACTGTTAATAATGTTTATGTTTTAAAGGCGCGGGAGTTACTGTCAGACGTGGATTGGATTTAGCATATAACTGTCAATTCAATCGATTGAAATTCTTCCTCGACAGTTTCTTTTTCATTTCATATAAATATAAACAGTAAATTCACTCTCACTCTTAACTTCTTCTAAAACTCTTTTACTCTCAAACACTTTAAAACCTCTAATTCTCTCTCTACAACTTTGTCTTCTTCGATTCTCTTTCTCTTTAACTTTCTTAACCTTTCTAATCTATAACCATGTCTAGACCGCAAATCATTTTCTCTCTTGTCCAAACCAACTTCACCACCATGGCTTCTCTGGGTGAAGCTGGTGAAGCCTTCAAACCCTTTATTGGCTTTATGAATAAATCATACATCTCGTATGCACTAAATCAAAACCCTATGTTAGAGATTCTCAGGCCATCATAGTTATGGACCTCTGCAACTTGTGAGGGGGAGCAGGATGCAAGCACTATCACTTTCCAAATCAACAACTCTTGTTACACCATCAACTCATCACGCATCAATGCTGCTCTCCACATATAAGCTGAAGAAGGCTCATTTTTTCAGGAGCCTGCAAGTGACTCTCAACTTGCTAAGTTCTTTAAGATGATTGGGTATACAGGACCCAAGACAAGCCTAAACTCTGATGACTGGTATCCATCTGGTGGAATGGATAGGAAGTACCTGGTGAAAGAGTGGAACATGATTCTGGATGTTGTCACTAAGGCTATGTCAAGCAAAGTAAGTGGCTAGAATGAGGTCTCAGCCTACATCAAGAAGATTATGCACTTCATGGTGCATAATTACAGAATTGATATTGGAAAGATCCTAATACCTCTGTTCAAATTGGTACTTGGCAAGAAGGATAGCAGGAAGCTGGTAATCTACTATCCTAGATTCTTTATGCTTATTATTAATTTTGTAGTAGGCATAATTAATCTTGATGGTGTGCAATATATGGAGTCCCCCACACTTAAGAAAAACACCCACTTTATGTTAACTAGCAAGCTTTTAAATTCAAATTTAGGGTTGCTTGTTTCAGAATATATGAATTCAACAATTAAATCACTAAATTTATCAATTGTTAGTGAGTTTCATGTTTTCTCTTTGAGTGAACCAATACACGTAGACTAGAAATTGTTCCACATGTATGTGGTGAAACTGCACTAGATGCAGCAAATATAAGTGGTATTCAGACCATATAACCCACAGAGGGCTCTAGTGAGTCTAGGAGAAAGAATGCAAGGGTACCAAGATCTGTAAACTAGACTGTGTCCTCTCAAAAGGGCACGGATCTTAATAGGGAAAATAGCTCCTTTCTAGGTGTCTCCTCTCAACATGGGCATCTATTGAACTTGGTCAGTCTCCCATGATACCTTGTAAAGAGTTTGCACAACATGTTGAACCCACTCAATATGAACCTACACTTGAAGAAATTCACAATGTTAGGTTAGAGGATGTGGAACACATCTCATTCAACTTTGATGCTACACATTTTGATACAATGGAGTATCCCAATGTAGATTTTCTTTTTCAAAGTATGAATGAGCCTTCAATTATTAATCCACAAGAACAAAGGGTAGAAGATATTACTGTCACAGCTTCTTTACCTATTAAGGACAAAGTTGTTGTCACTCCTCCTGATAGTAACTTAGATGCTCAAGATGTTGTCAACAATTAAAATCAAGACAACACCTCTCAAATGGATGACACTTTTATCATCTCCACACTCTTAAAGGTACATTATAAATCCATTATGCAAGGTGTACCTGCTCAGTCCCTTGTACCTAAGTTGAGTGAGGGAGAGAAAAAGGAGAGAAAAAGAAAAGAGAGAAGTGAGTCAAACAAATTAGAGAGGCAGAGAAAGACCCTAGCAAAAGGAAAGGGCCTTGAGCATGGCCAATAAAAATTAAAAGAGGGCACCGCATCATCTAAGGCATTAGCCCTTGAGAGTGAGTATGTGAGGGATGATGAGATCATCCAGAAAAAATAAGAGTGTGTGAGAACCCCCACAGCCCCAAAATCATCCAAACAAGTTGCTGAAAGGTTGAAATCATTTTCTCATAAAGTTTCTAAGCTCTCAAAGAACCTGGATACAGTTGGGAGAAATCAGGTTAAGCTGATCAACAAGATGACAAGTCTGGAGAAGATCATGAATGATGGTTTCAAGGCTCTGTTTGATAAACTTCAAGAATTCAATGCTAAATTTTCAATCTGTGCAATTGCTACTCAACTAAGGGGGAAAAAAGTACAGAATTTGAAGTTCTTGTTGAAAGGAGTGATAAGGATGCTGATGAAACTAGGAGTGATAAGAAGACACAAGCCACATCTGAGGGGGAAAGTCAATTGGCATTGTTGTCCAAGGTGGCTACTGAAATGGCTGAAAAGCTTGGAGGTAATAAGGAAAAGAAATATGTGGAGAGGCATAAGGAGAAAGGCATTGTGATTAAGGAGGGAGTTGTGAAGACCTTTGTAGTTCATGTAGCTGGCAAAGGCAATGATAAACTCTTTTCTGTTGATAATGAAGACTTAATAGTTGAAGAAAGAGAGGATTTTGATGATGAATAAGCTTTCTTGTTTATGGTGGATGAGAATGAAAATAGTAAGGTATTCCAAGATGCCAGTTTCAACAAAAGAATCAATGATATAAGAATTTCATCTAACAGGGACCCCAAGAAATTTTCTGATGCTATGAGACAATCAATAATGAAATCTATTGTGATGGTGTCTAAGAGCAATAAGTGGGTGATCATGTCAGAATTGAGGGTGGTTTTAGTTGGTATATCAGTTTGGGATATCTGAGTAGACAGGAAATTGATGTAATTGAAGTCATCAAACTCAAGATTAAAACAGACAAGTCTTGGTTAAATGAGAATTTGAAAAGAATTTTACAGAGAATGGTAGTTGAAAAATTGTCTGAAGTAACTCACAACCCTCTATGCATAAAATTCAGTAGCTCTATAGATGGCAAGTACAGATCTATGAACCTTGAAAAAGTAAGCTTGTGTAGACCAAGGTCTGTAAAAGAAGCTTTCAATTATTTTAAGCAACTTCCAATAAATGAAGAAAGAAGTAATGTCTTGAGAGTATTGGAAGAGGAGATAAGGAGACTTGAAGAGAAGAAATCTAAGAAGTTAGAAAAAAAAAGATCAATGACGAGACAACAATGATGATAATGATGATGAAAAGCCTGATGGAGGTACAGGTAGCTCAAGCCAAAACAACAACAATAGTGAATAAACTTCAAGAGCTGGAAACAAAGTGGATGAAGAAGGTGAAGATGATAAGAAGTACACATATGAGGTTGAAGGAAGAGTAATGAAGTAGATGGTTCTTGGTTTTGAAGCTGACAAGAAAGATGTTATTATGCAAGATGCTATCAGGAGTGATAAGGTGGAAGATACTGTCAAAAAACCAGAACCTAATATCAAGGAGCCTGAACCTAATGTCATGACCAATGTGACAGCAACTTCCAAAGATGTTGTCAGGAGTAATAAGGGGGAAGGTATTGTCAAAAGGATGAAGGTAAATGCAAATGCAAACAGACCAATTAATTGGAGATGAAGCCTTCATAACTGGATTAACCAAGTCCATGGCTAGCAGAGCATGTCTGAAGAGTATGCCTATCATTTCAAAATGGAACCTGCTTACTGAGAGAGTTGAAGAATAATGTCTAGATCTCAGGAGTCCAACAATCAACAACTTAGCAGAAACCAAAACAGGCTTAATTGCTAAAGTTATTGTTGAGTGGTCTAAGTACAACACTCTAAGCAAGGTAAACATTCTCTACTCAAATGGTCAAGTTGAAGAAATGGGGTATGAAATGAAGGAGGCTGACTATTTCATGGTAAGAAGAATGTTGTTATTCATAAGAGGAACGGATATCAAGACTCGGGTTTTCAGAGGATTGTTAATCAGAAAATTTCTAAGATTGATAGACTCTTTCAAGCCACATCCTCTAGTTGATGTTGAAGCTGAAGAACCTGAGCCAGTCATCTACTCTGATAGACTGATGTTTAAAAATGAAGAAGGAATCAAAGAATTCTGGAGTATGGATTCTTTGCAGGATAAAAACTCTGACTTGCTAATCAAATTAGAGGATCAATTATCTAAGTATCCTTATCCTAAGGAATAAAAACTCATTCCAACAATCCAAAGGCTTATCAAATCAAAGAAGAAGCAGTAATATGAGAAGAAGGTGGAATATGAGAGAACTCAACAATGTCTTCTAAGAAATCCAAAAAGAATCATATTCTAAAATACAGGTGGATTAACTGAAGAGATCACCTTTGAGCATCTGAAGACATTGGTTGAGACAGAGCCTCAAATCACATGACTTATCGAGAGACAATTGTTCAACATCACGAACTTTGAAATATTTGATCTTAAAAACAAAGCGCTAGAGATATGTGATTTTAAGAAAAAGGAAGTCAAGGAGAAGAAGAAGAAGTTTGATGCTGATGTTGAAGCTACTAAGAAGGTTATAAACAGAATCAACATGCAGATTAAAGAATCAGAAATTGATTTGAAATGTGCAAAGCTGAATGACCAATTATCAAGAAAGCCTAATTATGTGTCTCATGTCTTATCTAATCATTTAAGGATCATCATTGACAACATTGAAGTGAAGGCTGTAGATTTCAAGACTCTCAACACTGAAAATCTAAGAAGAATCTACAGACTCATCACAGGATCTTTTCTGGAAATTGAAAGAAATATGAGTACTATGGTTGGAGAAATCATTAAGTCAGGATCTCAGGAGAATGCTGAAATAGACAGAATGAGGGTGAAACAAATCTTCTCATCTTCAAAGGACATATTCATTGTGGATGAATTTGGAATTAAGTATCTGTGCATTTCCAAAGGTCCTGTGGAGAACTACTACACTTACAAAGATTTGAGAGATCTATCCTACAAGTTTATAAAATTAGCTCTTGACTGTGTCTCTAGTTATGCCAAATTTGATGATGAAAAGAAGACCCTGAAAGCACTTGAAGATCTACTTGAAATGATGACTCCCAAGAAGAGATAAGGATGGAAGCTCAAGCTGAAATTGATGATTTTCTCAGTCTAGAGGAGCTAGTAGTTTGAGAAAAATTGCACATATAATTTTCTGCATATTTATCTGTACAAACACTTCAGTTATGTTAGTTGAGTTAGCATCTGCAATTTACTTTGAATTTGTCTTTATTTTACATAAAAACAAATTGGGGGAGATTGTTAGGGATTGTGGTGTTAACAATGTAATCAACTAAAAGTTAATTGTTGGGTCCCGGAGATCGTAGAGGGGGGGTGAATACGATTCCCAAATTAAAATTATGACTATTAATTATTTTTGGGACAACATAAAAATTACTTTGCTTCAAACCCGGGTACTGTTCATCATCTTCTTCAACCTCAAGAACACCATTAAAATAACCAAGATAATGAACGGTAAATCATCCAAAATACACAACACAACAAGATCCAAGAATATAACTTTATATTCATTGAAGTGGGGTAGATGCTACAAACAAGTTCAAGAACAAAAGCTCAAGAACACAACAAAGAAGTGATTTTTGTCTCCTCTAAAACTATTACATTTTGTAGATCTAGGAGATAAAAATCAACCCTATCTTCTATACAAGATTTAGCAAGTGTTTACAATAGAAAGATAGAGGAGTGGTATGATAAAGAAAATCATGGCCCCAAAATATTAAAGTATCAGTTCGGCCATGAGGGAGAGAATAATTTCTCTCTCTCCCCTTTTCTTTCTCATCCGAATTCTTACTGAAGATAAAGACTTGGATTCTTTTTGTATATAGAAAAAGGGGTTGCTTTTTGCTTTTCCACCTTTTACTCTTGTCCACTCAAATCTTATCTTCAAAGTCATGTGCCAAGCATACCTTTGGAAATATTTAATGTAAAAGTAATATTTAATAAATATATAAAATATAAATAAAGAATATCTTTATTTATAAAATATATAAATAATTAAATAAATACTTTATTTAATTAAATTAAATATTTCCATTCCACTCTTCAATTTGTGTAGACTTCCTTATCCAAATACTTGGCCCCGTATACGTGACTCCACCACGTCCAAGTATTTGGCCTTCTAATCTGTGAAGCTTTAGTAAGATCCAATCAGGTTGTGCCATCTGTCCCTTATCCATTAGGCTGGCATTTCTCCACCACTGATTTACCACCTTTGTTGATCCTCCACATGACTCAAGAAAACCAACAACTTTAGAATGATTAAAACCATATTAACCGACGAGAGCTTGCCTCCAATGTCCTGACACTTGATGCAACGGTCTGGTTCATAAGTGACTAGTCTTGATAGGGGCTCTTGATTCCGAACATGATTCCACATTCTTCTTTGCAAACCTTACTTGTAGCTTCGATTTTAAATGCACTAAAATCTTTATAGACTAAGACAATCTTCTGTAGCTTCCACATCCTTGAATAGATGTCAACATCTTTTATTCTCCACTGAGGCCTGAACATGTTAATGAACTTCTTCCAGTGAGCTTCAAGTCTGTAGATGATCCTTTGATACTTTGTCTTAACTGAACTCTGTGATCCAAGATTTCTGTGCACCTGCATATTATTACATGTCATGTTCTATTGTTGAATTATCATCAACCATTACATAGAGATTACATTTAGCATTTCTAGTACACATGAAAGTGCAGTGAGTTACTTCCCTTCACTCCTATCTCCCCTTTCATTACTTAATGTAATTTAGATATAAGTTGAGTAAAATGTATTGTCATATGTATATTGACAGTTTATATAGCAGTCACTTGAAACAGTATGTTTAATCAAAGCACAATTAGGTGACAGTAAGTTTAATAGTTACTATCTTGTATAAAAGTAATAACTTGATCCATGGAGTAGAAGTTCACAAAGTGTTCATGCACAACATAGGTCATACTTACGATAGTAACATTCGACATTCAAGCCTATGACAACATATTCAAGTGACAGTACAAAGGAACATATGACATCAACTATTCCCTCGACAGTAAACTTGGCGGAGAATGAAGATTTGAAGACAACAAGTACTAATAGCAACATTGGCAAGGATAGTTGACAGCAGCTTTGGGGACAGTATGTTTTAGTAGACTATCAAAACTTGACAGCAAAGTATGCGGAGCCGAAGATACTGTCACTATAGAGGAGCTAAAAGTTAACAGTACACTTTTAATGAAACTGACAATCTGTTTAAGGTAGCAAACTAAGATAGTAAAAATACAAGGAATGATTTGGACATGTCTATCTAGTCTGTTAAGTCTACTACTGCAACTTAGGAGAAGACAAGCAAAAGATAAAACGTGTTCAAGGAGTCAAAGATTTCTACATATCTCAGAGCTGTTTTTTCTATAAATGGAATGAAGACAAGGTTGAACGAGTAAAGCACAGTTTCTATTTCAGGCTTTGTTCTAGGACCAAGGAAAAGTGCACATGTAAGTGAAATATGTGTTCAGTATAAATACACATATCTCACAATTACTTTTTCTTATGCATCTGAGCTAGATTTTCTCTCAAGTATAGAAATATTAGCAAATTTATTGTTCTTGTTTTTATCGAAACTGAAATTCATTTCCAGTCAGTTGTCGCAAATCAAAAATAATAAAATTATTTTTGAAGTTTAAAAACATTGTCTTCTTTATCTACTTTGATTGTTTGCATCTTAAACTTGTTAATTATAAATCTTGTTTATTGTTAGCAATAAATATTTATAATTAATCAAATTGCATTCAATTTCCCTTCTGCAACACTTATCTTTAACAGAAATCATATACATTTGACTTATTTATTCATTTTTCATTGATAAGTAATGAAAAAAATAAGATTAGGCCTAATAGACTTCTGCTAATACTTATGATGCTCACATGAGGTGATGACTGAGCACTGGTTTTTACTTCATTTGAATCGAGACAGCATTTCAATGGCTCATCTCTCGTTGTCCATCCCCTTGCAAGGTGGTAATGGCTTGCCGCATAAGCACAAGTTGTGTCCATATGCAGTTGAAGGGAATGCATTGAAAGGTTTTCCTTGTGGAATCATACCACATAATTTGTTTGCCCTGAAGTTTGCATGTCTTAGCTTCTCGATGTCTAGTAGGCTTACCGGGATTTTCCCCACAAGCTTATTAATGGACAGGTCTAGCCATTGCAACTTGAACAACAACCCTAAGCTTGCAGGTATTGTGCCAGTTACTTGATTTCTGGAAATGTCTAGCCTTTCAAGTGTAACTAGGTTTGAGATAGAGTTAGGAATCTGGCCAGTAATCTTGTTGCTTCCTATGTTGAGCAATGTCAAACTCGAGCCTTCGGTGAATTCTGGTATACTACCTGAAATTTCATTGTTTGATAAGTCTATAGCTTGCATAAAGTTGCTTGTCCTGTTCAAGATACTTGATAGAGAGCCAAATAGTTGATTGGAATGCAGATCAAGTGAGGCAAGTCCTGTTGGCAATGCGATTGTAGAAAGGTCAGATTTCAGTTGGTTGTTTGATAGTCTTGCCTTTTGCAAGCTGGACATTTTTGAGAAGAAATTCGATATACCGTCAGTGAAATGGTTATCGGAGAGATCAATGGAGCTCAAGGAATTTGGTTTTGCAAAAAGTGGAAGTGTTCCAATAAGGTTGCATCCAGCTAAATTGACATCAGAGAGTTCTCTGCTTCTAATCCATTCTGGAACTATCCCTAAATTTAGCTGGTTGTAAGATAGATCTATGGACAACAAAGAAGGGATGCCTCTGGAGAATGCATCAGACAAAGGATTTGAAAATGCATTTCTTGATAAGTTGAGGTGCCATAGATTTTGTAACTGTGATAAAGTTTCTGGAATTTGACCACTGAGCTGGTTCATGCTCAATGACAAACTGGTAAGAGACTTGAGATGTCCAAACTCATCTGGAATACTTCCGGTCAGTTGATTCTGGCTCAGGGACATATCCGAAAGACTTGCTAGACGGCCTAAAGAAATGGGAATTACCCCTGATAATTGATTATTGGACAAGTCGAGAAATGTCAGATTTTTGAACTGGCCTACAAAATCTGGGATGAACCCGGATAACGAATTGCGACTAAGATCAAGATATTGTAAGCTAAAAAGATTCCTTAGGCTGGCTGGGATAGGACCTTCAACGTAATTTCTGGCTAATGTAAGCTGAACAAGGTTTCTAAAATTCCCAAAGATTGGAGGAATAGGACCAGTCAAATGGTTGCCACTCAATGAAAGTGCCCTGAGAAAAGGCAAGTCGCCTAAACTTGAAGGAATATTGCCCTCAAGTGCATTGTCTTCCAAGTGTAGTTGTGTGAGACGTGTAAGACTTGAAAAACTCTGAGGAACGTTTCCTGCAATTCTTTTCATCCCACTGATTATCATCATTTCCAAGAACCTTAAGTTGCCAAGAGAAGGAGACAGAGTGCCTTTCATGAAAACACTAGTGTCCCCATCAGCTGGCCTTTGTAACACCACTTGTGTCACTCTCCCTGTTCTTGGATTGCATTGAATTCCTTCCCAGCCTCCATCACAACAATCCATGCCTACCCATGAAGCTAAAATCCCAGTTGTGTCCTTATAGATTCTGGCTTTAAAATCAAGAAGTGCTGCTCTGTCAGCCTCTGAGCATATAGTTGGTCCTTGTAAAGAAAGTTGAAAGAAAGAAAAAATGATCAAGAACTTAAAAACCCATATCAGAATCTGCATTTTGGGAAATGGGTATCAATTTTCTTGAAAAGTTATGTGAAATTATAAGAGAAATAGAAATCTGAAATGCAATCTGATAAGTGGAATAATTAAAAAAAAGTACGAGTACTGAGAATGGTGTCAGAGAGTATATAAAGAATGAAAAAGACAGAAAGGGAGGGATGTGTTTTTGTTCCTTAACTTAGACTAGAAGGTATAATGATGAAAAAAGGTGGTGGATAAGCATATATATGAGAGTGTGTTTTTCAGAGAAGAAAAATGATATATTTTCACACTTTGAGAGTGTGTTATTTATAGGATGAGAGATTAATAGTAGTGAAGAGACAAAATGGTGTGAATTTTATTATATTCACATGGTGAAATTTTTGCCCGTTTGATAAATCACGAGGGCTGTAAATTTCTACTGGACGTTGGAGCGCTTACTATATTCAAATTTACTTCAACTTCTTTGAAATGAGCTAGTAGTAATTAGTAACACACACCTCTAATTCTTGGCCATCATGTGTGATCTTTACAGCAATCTAATGATAATTTTATGGCTGTTTGTATATATTCGGGGGCTTCATATTTCATTATCAGATATATATACATTGCTTTTTAAGCCTAAAAGAGTGCACCCGCAATGAGCATCATCATTAGTGGCGCAGTCTTGTTGTTGTCGACAAGGAGAGTTGATAGTTATGCTATCTTTTCTTCTCAAATAATAGTGGGTCTTTACTTGTTAGAACTAATCATTATATTAATAATAAACAACTAAATAAAACTTAAATATTTTAAAATTGTTTTAATATTAATATCTTCTATAAAAAGTGGCAATTTTCTGAAACTAATGTTATATATATAAGGTTGTGAGTTCTAACAGACTTTTAAGGTAATACATTTTTTTTAAACTTAAAAATAGCAATATTGATCAATTAAAATGACAGTGTTAGTCAAGTTTACACCAGTACAATGTAGTGATTGAATTGACTGATTGATGTGTTAGGTTACTTAACCTTGATTTAACGAAATTGTGTGTCTGGATACAAGAACAAATGATTATTTAAAGAGGCAGATTTGTAATAATGATTACATGGAGAAATGATTAGGAACCTGGTTACTCTCTCCTCCTTCGCATTTTGATTGATGTTTGATTTTTTGACAAGGGATAAAAAAATTATTAATAACATTTGACACAAAATTGTAATTCTTACATTAAATTAAAGTTTATGTTCTAAATTTTATTTGATACAAAAATTATAAAAAATAATTATGTTTAGATGTAATTTTTTTAATACCTTAAAATACATGTAAAAAATCAAAAACAGTTAAAATAGGAGTATTTAATTATTCATATAGAGTATTATATAATTTATATCTGTTAATAATCATCATTATCATCTACCTGTTGAAGAATATTGCCTTTCTTTTTAATTAATTATTTAAAATCACTGGTCACTTGTAGCCTAATTAAAAACCCATTATTTTGTGCTTTAATTTTAAAAAAGCTTTATTGATTAATCGGAGATGATATCAAATCAAGCCAAGAATCAAAATCTAATAATTTTAACTTAACACACAAAGTACAAACATCGAATTTGTTTTCTTAAAATCATCTAAATATATTTAGCAAAAAAAACCATCTAAATATACTCAGGAAAAAAAACAATTAAATATATATGCATCTTATTATTGTATCTAGCCTTTACCCATTATCTTAAAGAAAATTTAGAAAACGGGGTTTGTGGAAGTTGGAGAGAAACATACTGCCCTGTAGATTGTGATACATACTATGCTTAATATAGAAGTTCAAGTAACTATATAAATGTAAACCTGTAATAATCAAAAATTTAATATTAACTGGCATGTATTTATGATGTGTTTAAATACCAAATTTTTAACCAATAATTTCTACAAATTAGAAGAATTTATCAATGCTGACAAAAAAAAATATCAATGACACAAAATATAATAAAATATAACTAGAATTCATTCAATAAAATTAAAAAAAATGATAATACTACAAATTTATTTATTATATCTTAATTAATAAAAATATTATATTGATTTTTTATGCATGGCGTGTATAAAGGTTTGTTTCGAAATGTATCCCCACACGGCCACGCACATATTTGAGAACGTTATCTTAAAAATAGAATAAAATTAGATCGCATTGGGCTATTTTGGATAGACAGGCTAGAATTTTATTCCAACCAAATCCTTCCTAAATTTTCTAATCCTAAATATAATGTAACGGTTTTAAGGGAAGGAATTGTATCGGCTATTCACACAACGTAAGAAACAAGTGATTAATCATCCATTACTTTGATGTCTTTCGATTCTATTTTTCTCAGATAGTTTGGCCCATATTTGGTGGGGGCGTTAAAGCAATTGCATTGTCATCATTGAGTTTTTGGAACCTTGAACAATCAGATTCAAGAATCATTCGTCAAGGGCAATAGGTATATCGACAATAAGCCTCTATCGATGGTATTGGAGCCAGACGAGTCCACTGCCGTTTTCATATCAACACGCCACCTGATGAGTCGTAAATATATCGACACACCATCCAATGACTCATGTCAGTGACGAGTCCACTACTATTTTCAAGAAGTTTTTATTATAAAATGGTTTCTATTTGAACTAGAGCTGAGAGCCTGAGATATATATACATACAAAAAAAATTGATATATACATTGTCTAAAGCATATCCTGTTTTTAGGGTTCTTTGAGGGAGCGCAGTCACATTACAATTACAAATGTCTCCACAAGTAGTACCATTTACTTCTTTTTCTTGTCATCAGGTTTAATCAACTGAACCGGAGCTGCAGGTATACTGTACCACCACTCCCTCAAGCGTCTCATCCATCGGTCGCTGCTTTCTTTTCTCAGGGGCATTTCCTTTGTATATGCCTCATGGAAAGCCATCAGCATCAGATATTTTAAAGGCACAAATGCAAATGCTACTGCCATGATGACTAGCACTAAGGCAGTTCTTTCCGTTGCCTAAAATAAGGCAGATAGCAATGCATTGTTAACTTCAGAGAAACAAATGAGCATTAATTTAGAACTAAACACCATAGTGAAGGTGAAAATTAACCCAGAAGAGAAATGAAAACAAAGCATCAAGTCAAATCAATTTCAAACACTTGTTTTAAGTTCAAAATTCGTGTATGATTTGGTCACCATTGCAAAGATCGTTGGAAAATTTAAAAAACTATCCTTCCTGAAGAAATCAACAGCGAAAGAACTAAAGTACCTCAAAATTTAGAAATGTGGTCTGTTTCTTATACACTTTTGTGTTTGTCCCCAATAAGCAGTGCAAAATTTAAGAAAAAATATAAAGTTCTCAGATCATCGTAATCCGTGAAAGTACCGGATCTTATTCCAAGTGTATTTCAGAAGAACTATGTACACGGATTTATTACGACTAATTCTGGTTCGGTAAAATACCTGTGGAAGTGCAGCAAAAAGAAGAGCTCTAACTTTAAGAAGATGGATGTTTCCAGTTTGAATCAGAGCTTCAAGTTGAGATATAGCGTCCTGCAAAGCCAGCAACTGCTCTACTGGATTTTGACTAGGGGGGGCTGTAATGTTGAAAGCTTCCAAAGTTTTCCCTCTCTTAGTATACCTATGCCAACCCATCATAAGTGCAAGACATATAAAGATCGATGGCAGTATATACTTTATCCATCCCCTGTAAACCATAAAACATTATTTAGCACTCCACTAGCCAGCTTTATCAAAATTGGAGAACAAACAATACAATGAGACACTGAAGTCAATTACAAGTGTATCAAGCACAACTGGGGATAAAAAAAAACTTTTATTAAGATAAATGTTTGTATTTTCATTGAAATTATCATTCATACGAGTCTGTCTGTTACAACAAGCAAGTGGGTTGAATGAGTTCCAAGAGATCCAGATTTCACTGGTACCCCAAAAAATATTATTGGAACAGAACAAAATTAATGCCACCTCTTCCTGACAAGTTTTGAAATCCATCCTAATATTTATGATAAGATATAACAGAGTTTATTCCTTGGCCTAGCATGACTGCAATATATTACATGTATTGCTTTAAAGTGCAGGAAATGTGAATAAAACATGAACATTAAACCTTGCTTTAGACCGAGTAAGGTTCAAATTATTGTACGGTTGTACCTAACATTGAATGAACAGTAGAAAAGAAAAAGATGTCCTCAAAAAGTTACCTAAGTATGATGTAGCTTATAAACACCAGAAATGCTGTTGACTTCAAAGGTTCTTTCCATGAAGCAAGACTTTGAAGACGGTTGAACAATTCAAGAACTGGAAAAAGCAATTCCTACAAAAACAAACAAATGACATGTTATACCAAGAGAAACACCGAATTTTTTTAACTCTATTCTCTATTGTATAACATTAGGACCGCAAGTATGAATTATGCTGAAATTCACAAACAGATTTAAACAAGGATAACTTTCAACCCAATATAAGCCAAGGAATGATAACTCTTGCAAGTGTCTTTCATCTTTTAATCATATATGACAAGCAATTAGCAACCAAGTGCCGCTTACATATCATATTTCAACTCTATTCTCTATTGAATAAAATTGGGACACTGAAGTTGCACTGAAAAATCATTAATTCTTGACACTTTCCTATATTAGCCAAGGAACGATAACTCTTGCAAGTGTCTATTTGCATCATTTAATCATACATGACAAGCAATTAGCAACCAGTGTCGCCCATCCAGAATTAAGATACTAATAAGAAACAAACACTATCAACATATCAGGGTCATTTATACATATCAGGGTCATTTATATCTATCTACATTTATATTGTTTGCTTTTCAAGTGATTATTGTCACGAGGTCGACTGTAGCAGCCTGAAAGGCCTTCATCCTTGAGTTCAGCCACAAATTTGATTCAACAAACTCCAGATAAGAAAAGTGTAAACTGATCACCAAGGCCATTTGTATCAACAAGTATGAAGCACACGCTCGCATATTCTTGCCATTATGGCTAAAAACGTGCAGGGTTACAGTAAGCTAGTAATATCAGTTGCTAAAAAATTAAATTGAATCACAAACTGACTACAAACGCTGTCTTACAACAGAAATTCAAGCAAACATTTTGGGTGGTCTACAACAAATTTAAATAAGAGATTTATAACAAAGTAATTACCTTCATGACAGCTAGATTGGTATCAATTCCCTCCACTTTCACTTGGTCGACGGTTGCTCGTGCAGCCTCGGCCCTTCCTATGTCCTGGTTTGACTGCTTCACTGCCATTTCTAGAGGATTTATCTCACCAACACAAACATCTCCAACTTGCTGCATTTCTTCTTTACCCATGCCAAACTCATTTCGTGAAATGATTCCATGCCTACAAAGTGTCAAATGTGAAATTGGGTGTCTTATTTGCCTATTAGCGTCTGGAGATCTGACCGAATCAAGTTGAGAAGAACTTGCACTCAACAACGACAAACGACTTGAAAGAGTTTGCAATATTTTATATCCTCCCGGAAGACTTTCGGCCAAATTAAAACAAAGCAATGTCTTGTAGTTAGATGGGAAGTTCTGAAATGCTTCTTTCACTGCACGATAGCGAAGAATACCTAGTGCTGCTCTTGCAAGTGCTTCTGACTGCTGAATCTGTTTAAGATTATACTTTCTAATAAACTTGTGAGCATTCAGGATCTCTAGACAGATATCCAACCAATAGTCCCGCCGTGAACTGCCTTTGAATTCAGAAAATTCGAAATAAACAGGCTCTGTGCTGTAAAAGATTGTGAAAACTAGACATTATGATGTGTACAAAATTTAAAAATTCAGGCATATCATGCAATTAGAAAACATACATTGATGTAGACTTGTACATAACAGCTTTATCATATAAACGAGCACCCAGTGGTCCCGTTAGATCAGGCTTTATAACCTGCTTCATGTCCACGGCCAATTCAAATTTCACAGCTTTATCGTATATTCCTACCCCCAGAGACTCGAAGTACATGGCATGACTAGTCAATGTCAGACGCCCTGCCAAAAGAAATAAAACCGTAATCAAGCCAGTATCTAATGACGAACCTAGAGCAATATATGAAGGGGGTCCAAAAATTTCAATCTTACTTACGTAAGAAATTTAATTTAATATTAAATAAATCAATTTTTATTGATATTTTTATGCCATATAAATGGTGAAAAGTAATATAGTACACGTAGCAGTTCTTGCTGTTATGGATACCTATGGACATTAAAGGGCATTGACAGCCAGAATTCCATCTAATTGCTATTCTTTCAGTTATTAAGAAAAAAGCAACTCAACTCAAATAATATTAAAATTTTGATGCAGACAAGATTTGGACACAGGTGTGCTGCAAAAAACGCAGGTACTTGGACCAACTATGCTGGACAATCTAACAGATTTGAAACTACAGCATATAATATACATAAGGTTCAGACCCCGTTTGGGTTAACTTAAAAAAAGTTACTTGTAACTTAAACTCTTAAAGAATAACTTATTTACTTTAAGTTAAAAGTGATATATTTTACTTTAAGTTAGATAATATCTGTTTGGCTAATTTTACATAAAGTGATTTTTTTAAATAAATTTTAATTAAAAAAATAAATTTTATATTATTTAAATATAAAATAAAGAATAAAGTACAAATAAGTTCAAGAATGCCTCAAATATGTGTATTTATACTAAAATTTGATGTAAAAATAAAATAAGTTAAAAAAGTACCTAAGAAGTACTTAAATTTTTTGAACTAAAACTAACTTTAAGTTAAAAAATTTAAATGTAGACAAACAGCTCAGTGACCAACTTAAAGTCAATTGACTCCGCTAAACACCGTGTCAGTATCCAGGTATAAATTGCAGAAACTACCAACTAGGTTACGGAAGAGAGTAACCAACAAGCGGATGTATAAAATCTAACAAGTGACATCAGATTTTATGACGGACGGTGAGATACCAGGCCATCCAGAGATTCCAATATGCTGAAAAATTGGTTGAGTTGGAACAGTGCCATCAATCTCTAAAATAATTTCACCCTCAGTAATCTGAAGGCTGGATACCAACGAAGATGTATTTGCATTAGCAGTAGATTTGATCACCCTGCAGTAAACATCCATGAGCTATAAGTACAGAATTATATAGGATAACATCAAAATAAATGTTTTGCTCTCGTTTATCCTCCATTTAAGGAGTTTGACATAAGAAGAGCTAAATTATGACGATTAATTTTAGTGAAAATTTGAGAGGATCAAATACTTTCTATTCATGAGTGTCATCTTACAATCATATAACTGTTTTTCACAACCATCGTTCAACTCAGTCTGAACACATTGGATGATACCAAATTACCAATCATTGGATGAGCGCACTAGATGTCCATAACAATTTTATGATCCATATATTAGGAAGTATTGACATAAATGAAAAATGTAAATATATGTTTCTTCATGAATTCACCCCTTTTAAATATGCATAGCCAGTCAGCTAAACAACCTATCCAAATATACATTGCATAGTTCGCTCAAAGGTGCAGAAGAAACATGAACACATACCCATTAAGATGTCTTTGACATGATAACCAGTGCACAAATGAAGTAATCCCATGAATGAACAAAAGAATAGTGTTTCTAGTCAATCACAAAAACAGAATCACGTGCATATTAATATATTTCATTTTCCTTATCATGGGGGGAAATCGGCCCCATGTCAATTTTAGACACTATTCAGTGGTGTTCTTAAGTGAAATTTAAGACGCATGTTTTGATTAATAATACAAGTTGGGACGCGGGTTTTCCGCTTCATATAATTTTGTTGTGTGTGCTTTGCATTGGATGGTTATCTCGGGTTTTGCTTCCTAACAGAAACAATATGTTCAACTCCAACAAGAACATATAATAACCAAAAATTTAAAGAATTTCTATACATCCTTACTTTTCCAAGCTGCGAAGGTACTTGTCGTACATAAGAAAATGAAGTCTATGGCCTGAAGATGAAGTAAGCACATCAAAGAGATTGTGAACAGTGATTACATCTGCAACAACTGTACAGGCAGGAGCGATACGTGCAAAAGCCTCCAACCCCACAGTTTTTTTGTCATCAACCTGAGAAAGAAAATGAAGACTATGAGAAAACAGAAGGTCCTTGAAAACTACTCCAACTGAATAAGGGACTCAGAATAGTGATCACTCGACTTTAAACAGATGATGAATACATTTCCCTATAGAGATGAATTGAGAACCTGAACAGCCATATTCATGGAATTAGAATAGAAGAGTGACCATCCCTCGTCCTCTGCTTCCTGGTTACTGCTAGAAGTAGTTTCCCGTAGCTTCCAAAAGGGTGACAAAAAAAAAAGAATTATAACATTGTTTAGATCACATTCTCTTGCTGTTACTATTTTTAAAAATGAACAAGCAAATTCCTGACAATGGTTCAGGTAGTATTAGTAATATATATTAGAAAAATGCTTCCTTAAATAATAAGATGTACTAGCGAATGCCATAAGCCGTAGCAGCTAATTACGCTCAGAAGTCAGAAGGTAATATAACAGGTGTGGTCTTACAATGTTTATTTGTTCATCCTTAGCACTTGGCCCTTCCCATGCGAGCATCATGTCAAATGTTAAGCGGCGAAAATCCTTGTCCGCCAAATAGTTTGGAAGCCTAGTCATCATGTGCAGTGCTTGATATGAACAGAATTCCAACAAGCTTCTATCATAAATCAATGATTCCTTAATGATATCCGGGTGCTCGGTGTCAAAACTGTGCTGCAACTCTTCAGTTGGTTTTCGAAGGATCCTGCAATGCAGCAGATTCGAGAAGTGTATATTCAGTAAGACTATCGTTGTGATTTTTTAATAGTTATATAAATCATTTGGGCTCTTCTGCATTTGCATATAGATTATGTACATAATTTGTTTTTATTTTATTAGTTTAGTGAAGCTTCAATTAGGGTATAGTATAGTTAACTTAAGAATGTTTTAATAACAACATAGTTCATGAAGGTAGAAAATGAATTTAAGTGAATAAATAAGGATTTGATAGTGATAGGAAAACCAGAGGCTATTATACATTTTCTGAGATTCAAGTTTTACCGATCTCAAATCCGCCTCCATTAAATCGTAGACCTTTTTCTATGAACAACAATCAATTGATTTTGAATGGAAAATGAGTTGATGATAATTGCAACTATGCATGTACCTTGTATAAAGGGACTATTTTTTGCCAACAACAATACAATATTTTGGTCTTACGATTTTAAATCATTCTTCGATCATTTTGTCATAAAGGGTTGGTAGTACGCACAACCAATTTCCATAAGTTCAAAGCAAAACGTAGAAGTGGTAGGAGAATAAGGTGCTAAACTTAACGGTTAAAAAGGTATGTTCATTCTAAAAAAGTTAAATAATAAATGTCCCCAAAATTATGTGATTGAAAAGGCAAATGGATTATTTAAAAATTGTTTCAGCTTAAGTTACCATGACCATTAGTATGGTTTGCCACAGTGTAATTAAGAACTATGGTAATCTAACACCACTGCATTCATAGTCATTGTCAATTTTATTGCTAAAATCCATTTGGGATCCGTAATACACGTTTAATGCAAATTGGCTCCGTGGACAGTGTTATTAAAGGCAAAAAGCGCAACGAAACATAAAAGGTCTCTTGTAGCTTAAGCGCGAAGCGCAAAGCAAAGCGCGGGCTTTTGTAAAGGAAGCGCGCTATATAAATTAAATAATCATAATATATATTAAAATACATGTAAACATAAAGAGAGAGAGAGAGAGATGGGATCACCTAGGGAAAGCAAAATTTCAAGCTACTGCTGAACATTCTAATTAATAACTATAACCTCAAAAGAAAGAACTAGGTCCATGCTTCATATTATTATATGATATTAAGAAGTGGATATTAAGCGGCTAGGTTTTAAAGACCTTGGATGTGTTTTGTATTGGAAAAAAAGGCCAATAAGACAAAATATTAACCCATCTTTTAAAATTATGTTTAGATCTTACAAAAAAGGCCCACTTAAACATAAGTGCACTTTTTAGAGCTTTTTTGTGCTTTGGGCTTCAACAACATTAAGCGTGCTTAAACTGGGCTTTTGTATTTACTCTGGGCTTTTTTGTATTTACTCTGGGCTTTTTGTAAGCGAAGCCTAAAAGGTGAGCTTCGCTGTGCTTGTTAAAGTTGCGCTTAAGCGTGCTTTTGATAACTATGCCCTTGGACATTCAATTTTTTCTGAGATTCACGCACAAGTAGAGTATCTGTAATTTAAGGGCACAATTGTCGCTTTATAAATTTGTATTTATATTAATGTCTCTGGATCGCTTCAGAGCTTGCTATCTTGGTTTAAATGGGAAATTTTCAACCATATTGGCTAATGCAACCACTTGTCCAAATTGTATAGTTCAGTGATCAGTTTAATCATATACTAATATGGTCAGGCTTCAGAGGAATACAACATTGCATATATCAGGTTTCATTGATTATAGCCAAATTTAATGTTTTCTATAATATGACTACTGACTTTATGCAAGCACAAAGTATATATTCTTATCTCCTGATAAAAAGCCATGTACTGCTCATTAGGAGGAAGGAAAGATGTGGAAGATAGAGTAAATAAGATAATGGATATTTGGGTTCCGA
Organism: Oenanthe sinensis; assembly: GCA_028671895.1. NCBI lineage: Eukaryota > Viridiplantae > Streptophyta > Magnoliopsida > Apiales > Apiaceae > Oenanthe > Oenanthe sinensis. Next base: position 30,622,551 of record CM053813.1, read on the forward strand.
ATGCAATGACCACGAGGGCGTGCCAAATCATTTGAAATTTGTATAGAGTGTTAAGCATTATAAAATGTATATGTAGTGCTTTAATGCAAAAATGTTAGAAACATTACAATAGTATTATTGACTAAAAGTTTCCATCTTGAACAATATATATCCTCTACTACATAATACATATACATATAATGTGGATGGACACGGGCTCCTTATGCATTAGTAGTTAATGATACATTACTTATACACAAGTGAAAATAAGGGTAGTTCTAAAATTAGCAAGAGGACAATAACTACACACACATAATGGGAGAGGGTGGGAGAGAGGGAAGGAGAGAGAGAGATGGAGAGAGAGATACTTGGAGCAGCGAGAGATGACAGAATTGGCAAGAGGGGACAAAAGGGGGAGGGGTTTAGAGAAAGCAGGATCAGCAGGTCCAGAAAGGGCATCCGGGTTCTTGAAAAACATTGATTTCAATAACGCAAACCCATCAATCTTGTTGATATTGCTACTTGGGTTCTTGCTTGGAGATGCATTATTATCCATTTTTAGGATCTAAATTGAATTGTAACGGGTATATGAATTAGGTCTTGCAAATGGGTGTGAGAAAGTGTCAGACTTTTGTATATTAAACAACTGAGGATGAAGTTTATACTTGGACACGGAGCTTTTCTTGTAACGAAGAGAATGAGTAACGATGGGTTTGAGTACTGTACTCAACCCGGATTATATATTTTTTTTTTGTATTTTAAAAACAGGAGTGTATTCAATTCTGATTTTAAATAATAATTTAAAATTCAGGAGTATTCAAGCCAGATTTTAAATAATATTTTAAAATTCGGGGTATTTAATTAAAATTTTAATTAATGATTTAAAATCCAGGTGTATTCAATATGAATTATTATTAATCAATTAAAATCTAGGGTATTTAAAAATTTATTAATATTGATGGAATTTAAAAATCTATGGATTATGTTGAATTTTTCTATATATTTTTTATATTTTAAAATCTTAAATCAGTACGTGAGAATCTACTGAATTCATCGTTAACTCAACGCAGACTCTATAAATTATGTACGGAGAGTGTATTTAATTCGGATTTATAAGTATTATTTATAATCTATTGATTTTTATTAATTGTATTTTATTCAAGATTCTATGTAGAGTCGATAGATTATGTACATAATTCATAGATTTCACGTTGAATCCAGTAGAATACACCCTCGGAGTGTATTCAATTCAGATTTATAAGTATTATTTATAATCCATTGATTTTTATTAATTGTATTTGATTAAAGATTTCACATAGAGTCAATAGATTATGTACATAATTCATAGAGTCCGTGTTGAATCCAGTAAAATCTCTCGTACTTGGAAAAGATTTTGAAACATAAAAAATATATGGAAAAATCCAACATAATCCATGGATATTTAAAATCCATCAATGTTAATAAGTTTTTGAATACTCCTAAATTTTAATTGATCGATAATAATTCATATTGAATACCCAAGATTTTAAATCATTGATTAAAATTCTGATTGAATACCCTCGGATTTTAAAGTATAGTTTAAAATCCTGATTGAATAAACTCAGGTTTTAAAGTATTATTTAAAATCCTAATTGAATACGTCAGATTTTTAAAATATAAAAAAAAATATTGCACAATCCGAATTGAATGCCCACCCTTCGTATTTTCTCGAAAATCAAACTAGGTTACATCCGGGTTCTTTTCTGTGGGTTGTGATTTGGTGAATGAGAAAGTCACACGAATGAAATAAACCAAAGGAATAAAAATTGAAAAGTGACCCATCTCAAGAAAGTACTTTGTTTTATGACGGTTTTCAAGAAAGGTGCTACTACTAACCATCAAGAAAGGTACTACTTTTTAATGAAAACATGTTTCTCCTATGTTCCAAAATAATATTAGCTTTAATTTTTTATACGTAATTTTGAAGTATAAAAAAACACTACTTGCTTACATAATTTTTCAATTTTTTTTGAATAAAATTATAATACTTAAATTATTATTCAAAAAGAATCATAAAAATAATTCATTCAAGTAGCTTTTTATTACAGCTTAAACCACGTACAAAAAATCAAAGCGACTGTTATTTTGGGATAGAGTGGTGCATATCAACCCTTTAAAAAAAAATCATAAATACAATATCTCTTTTTAATTTTTTAAGGAAAAGTCGGTTTATTTTTAGAGAAATGTTATACTTACATCAAAAATTCTTTTAAATATTGAGTTATTATAAATATAATTAATAATTTTCTAATAATATAAAATCTCGTGCGAATATATATGCCTCCACCGAAACGAATAATCAAAACAAATAAGTGACATGTACAGAAAAAATTTGAGAACATTGCTCTTATTTTTATTATACTATTCGTTTTTGCTGGCGGAAGCATCGAAGGAAAGAAATTTCCAGAAGTTTGGAATTACAAAGATTCGAGTATGGAACTTCATACTTTGCTTATGTAAATTATAACAGATTTTTATTTTCTAAATTTGATATTTCATTCTCTCGAAATATTTATATTTTTAATAAATAAACTCTAATAATAGTTAATAGAAATTATAAGAAAATATTACTTTTTAAAAAAATAATTATAAATAATTGTCTTCTAATTTATTTTATAAAAATACGATTTGGCCCCTTCTAAAATTTTTGATGGAATGACCCGTTTATCCGCGTTTAACCATTCCATCAAATCTTTGAAGGGGTTACTCAAATGTATTTTTGCTCCAACCATCACAGAAACAAAAATGAATTGTTCGAGAGGTTAATCAAATGTATATTTGCTCCAACCATTAGAGAAATAAAAATGAATCATTCGATGTCTGCGAAATGGATCAAAGAAGAACGGAAGGTCCCATTTCCTTAGCGTTAGTTTGTAGGCTTCTCAGAGTATAAGCTTTTTTCGCAGGGCTTGTTATAAAAAACAAATTTACGATTTTACAACTAAAAGCAATCAAATATAATTTTTTATATACAATTTGTAACCAAATAAAACAGAATGTAACTTTATTTTAAAAAAAATTGAAGTTGTTTATGGTTGTATTTGAGGTTAATTTTAATAGCATTCAGTTATATTTAGTTATAAAGTCATATTTTTATATAAAAAGGTTTAAAATCGTATTTTTGCAAAAAAAATTAAAATAAACGTAGTTTCACAAAAAATAAAATATTCATATTTTTCAAAAAAAACTCATAATTTATCGTATTCTTAGATAAATCTCTTATTTTATTTGTATTTTGTTCACAGTATAAAAAAATATATATTATTTTATTAAAGCGTAAATATACATAGTGTTGTTAATTAATCAAAATGTTTTTTAAGAAATTCGAACTCGATAAAGTCAACTTGACTTGATTAGATAAAACCTGACCTTGAAAATGAAAAAAAAAAAATTTGATAAATTTATTGTGATCGAGTCAAGTTTTATAAGTGTTGGATTCGACAGGACTCAACTCGTTAAAATCAAATTCAACTCGATAAATTAATACAAGTAATATATTTCAAATACAAGTAATATGTTTCAATTTTTAAATAAATTTTATTTTTTTAATCTTAAATATCAATTATTTAATTATTTTAATTTGGGTCATTTTAATTTAGATTAAATAGTTTATTTTTTAATTTAAAATTTATATATATTATTAAAGAACTCAAACCCAACTCGATTCGAAATGTTCGCGATCAACTCGACGTATTAACAAACTCGAGTTCAAACATAAAAATATGTTTACTAAATTTAACGAATTTGGTTCGAACTGACAAGAAAAAACTTAAACACGAGTTTAATAAGAAAAAATTAAACTCGATTAAATTAGTTTACGGCTCCGCATACATATAATATATTTAATGATGAAATTTATCTTAGTTAAACTTTAAAATAATATGTTTATTAAATAGTTATTAGAATTTTTTATAAGAGAACCATTTTCTATTTTACTTTACTAAAACTTTTTCCTTTTAAAGTTATTAATTCAATTTAATTTTTTACGATGTATTAAAAAAATTGTTTATAAATTATTATTTTTAATAAAATAAATAAAGGAAATAGTAGTATTGTATTATTGTTCAATTTTTTTTTGACAGAAAAAACTTTTCATTAATGAATTATAACGAATTACAGTGACCTAAAAAGGAGTTTATTTCAATCACCAAGTTTATCATTTAACCGAAAGACACGCATGTCGCTTCCTGTGACGCCCTCCAAATCCCGGGGTCTAGATCTGGGGGTCACCGACCAATCAACAATAAAATAATATAAATTAAAGGCACACTGACCCAATAATATATCAGAGGCGCACTGACCCCGCCAAACCAAAGATCGCTAACAGGTTATAGTATGAAATTAAGCAGCTGAAACTAAAAATAAATCCAGATACTTTATTACAAACTCACAAATAGCTTACCAACTCAAACCAAAAGTCTAGATATGTTTTAAGTCTAAATTTATTTTATTACAACTTCTATCTACAGACAAACTAAACAGCTACTACCTGGGAGGCCCGATGAGCGAGCGGTCCCCTAACTCTTCTCCGCCTAGCTCTGCGTGAATGGCTGGGACTGCTCATACTAACTGTCTGGCAGAATTTAATAAAAAGCAAGAGTGAGCCAAAGAAATGCCCAGCAAGTATATGAACAATTGAAATGTAATCAAAATATGAGATCTGTATAGAGAACGGAATATAAAACAGTTTATTATAAAAACTGAACAGTAAACAAATCACAGTTTATCTCAACTGAAACAGTGCAGTATGTCATCAAAATGAATCAACTGCTCAAAATCAATATATAATAGCCATGCTGGCAATATGGATTGGATACACAAAATATAAACACTATTGCTCCCTGATCAGTCTAAAAGCAATAGGACCTCTTTATACCCTACCGGTACATTTCTATACCCGTAGTTATAACAAGGATTCTCAAAATATAGGTACCAAAATAGGCAAGTAATGTTAGCCTATAGGATGATGGATTGGTTACCATATCATCCTTAATAAATGCTGGGCTATTATTTCAGAGCCTCTTACGCTAGAATTCCAATCCAATAGAGCAAACCCAAGTAAATAAGGTATGCTTAGTTTCAACTACAGACCATATCCTCGTTATTTATACAATAATTCGCTGGATATGATGAGTTTATTATAATCATCTTCCAATATTCAGAGTACGAATAACAAGTAGCTCTGATGCACAGAATAAATCAAGAATCATAAATAGCTCTGAACAACAACTATTTATCATGATATGAATAATCGAAATAGTAAAACAAAAGTGTTTAGGATGATCAAAGAGAAAATACTTGCCTGGTGTAAAAGCTGTCTTAGCGTGAATGAGACGACTACACACTCCTCGTCTATTTACTAGCTCACTGGTAACTACAATAAAAATATTCTAATTTAGATTCTAGTGTCTACCCATGCGTTCTATTAATAACGAATACCAAATAATAATTAATAAACATGTAACATTAATTAGCAAACAAATAAGCACATAAATCATATAGCAGATAAGACCGACAAATTAAAGAGCAGTCAAATAATTAAAAATAGACTCTAAAATATTATTCGAGTCAAAGTGGATCATTGTTATCCATTCCGGATAATAATTGGATCCCAAAATATTTAATAAAATATTAATCCGGGTTTATAAATAAATTAGGGAATTGGAACTATTTTTAGAATTTTCCGGATTATTTTTAAGGTCTCAGACATATTTGTTTTATTTAAAACAGATAAAGAGATTATTAAATAAATAAAAATAAATAAATCATTTTATTTCTCAAAATAATTAAATCCAATTATTTTTAATTATATTTAAATAATATTTAATTAATTAAATTAATTGATTAAAACAAGTTAACCAATCAATTTAGATTAATTAAATTATTATCTAAATAAATTAAAATAATTGAACTAAATCAATTTTGAAATCAAAATAATTTATTTTAGTTTTTTTTCGAAATCATTTTCAAAATTAAAGGTAATTTCTGAAAATAAATTTCAAAAACACTTAATAAGGAGCCAGTAACTCAAGTAACTCCATTTAACCTACAATTAAAGCTTGAAGCCTGCATAAGCATATACAATTCAAACCCAAACAAAATCATGGTCACGGGAAACTAGGTTCACAAGCCTAAGAGGTGTCCAAATGTAGGTGATGAATATATAATAGATGTAACATGCTTATAAGGTCAGACTAGTATATGTATCATACGGCAGATAATGCATGTTCTGGATCCTGATTTAAAAGACCTTTTATCAACAAGGTACCAAGACATGACTTGAGAATTTCATCAAGAGAATAGACATGGTAAAAGACAGAGTATTCAGAACGGGTTTTATTCATTTTAATCAAGCATGCCTCAGAAATATTACAACATGACAGAAATATTAGAGTATCAGACTTATTCATTAGTCACAGGTTTCAGTCATGGTAGGTGGATTATTGAAGACATATGTTGCATATAATGGGACAAACATATAAACATCAATTCTTGTAGTAGACCAGCAAGAAGGCAGTTATGACAGATTATGCACATAAGATTAATGGCATATTACACAGTAGTAGAAAAGCTGTTAGGAAACCGTATAATCAACCAAAAACGTAAGAGAAGAATATATTATTAGACAGGGCAAAACGGGGAAATGACAGATGAATAAAACATGTAGTCCAGAACAGGGTTCATACTTCATGTTATACAGATCAAGCATGAATGTCAACTTAAATGATATGAATTCATCCCAGTTAGATCAGATAAAGGCATGAAAGACATGTTAAAATGGCTAACATAGGCATGACACAAGTACATATCCACTTACTGCATAGCAATTTAAACATAATAGGCATGTTATAATTATCAAAATCAGGGCAATTGAAACAAAGAACCAGAGTAGGTGAAAACAGAGTTTTGACAGGACATATATTTCAAGTTTTTATTTTAAACTAGATAACAGAATCACAGATATACTAAGTAACCAGATGTCAGTTCATTGCTAATATGGCCATATAGTAACATCAAAATTGAGCATGGCAGAGGTATACCAGAACTGAGTTTCATAAGCTTCTAGCCAACCCGGTAAGGACACATTGGATTAAAGGAGAAACTCTACCTCTTAGTGCTGAATTAGAGTAAGAATTCCCACCAAGAATGAGTACACCAATGTCAGTCAGCAAGGTAGCAAGCAACAACACAAGTTTAGCCTTAATAGACAACATATAGGATTACTCATGACAAATTTCTAATTTTACTACTGGCAAGAACTAGAATTATCCTAGGCACATATCTATATGTTATTGGAAGCAACACACTATTTACTAATGCATTAAAATCCATCATTTCAAGCAATGGTGCATTAAAGATAGGAAATGAGCAAGTAATTGGCTTAGTAATACTGAACTAGTACAGGGCGTGCTTGACAAATCACACAGGACTGAAAATCAGGGTTAGGAGAACAAGAAAAATCATATAGTCAGTCATAGGGTGTCATTGGCAAGCCACATGTTAACAAGTACCTCAAATTAGTACTAGTAATAGTATAGCAGACATGATCAATTCTGTCACTAGTGTAGATACTAGTCCTAGAAAACTTTGCAGTAAATTACCATTTTAAATAGTGAAGATATTGACAGATATCAAAAAGTTGCACTACACATAGACATGCACACATATATGTTCATTTAATAAATTTATGTTACAGAAATAGTCATATAAATCACACAAGTACATAGAAAAACATAACTTGCCAGATAGTAGAAACCAAGGAAACACTTGGTGACTCGCAAGCATACGCAAACATACACAAATAGCAGCTAGCCAGCAACACAAGTCAAACATCAGCAAACTCAATAAAAATGATACCAACAGACTCCTAGTCAGGTAAGTAATCCGGTCATATAACTAGCATCAAGAACCGAGCTCTATGACTCGTTTTCCGGTGAAAAAATGAAGCACACCGGCCATGGATTCCAGGGAACCAAGACCATCACAAGTAAAGCTTACATCTACAAGTTACCAGACCTTAACATAACTCAACCATACCAGTAAAATCAAGAACTGAGTTCAACAAAACCGATTCTGGCCAAAACAAATAACTTACAGCCAAAATCCGGTGAACTCGTTTTGTTCCAAAAATTAAAATAAAATATTCATAGATTCACCAAGCTACGCTAATCAATTAAACAACCAAGCAGTGGAACTCCAGATATAAAAATCAAAATATAAGCAGTTAAATATGACTTTGCACACTAGTGACTTTCAATCAAAATAGATGACATAATCATATAGTAGAGATTACAAGCTTCACATCGACTACTCATATGCAAGAAAAAGAGGTCGATTTCACCTTCAAGTAATCAATCGATTATAAGAACCCTAGAAATGGATTTCCCCCAAATTTCCCAAGTTCCAAGCTGCTGATCTTTACTATAATTAGTAAAACTAATAAATATTTTTATTAACTAAAAGCTATTTATATTTTAAAGAAAATTTAGGGGCTTAATTTGATTAAAAGATAAATTACTCCATTATCAAAATAAAAAGCCCAAAAATAATTTTTATGGGATAAAATATAAAAATAAATATTTTCAAAACAATACAATATATATGTCAAAATTCCCCAAAAATTATGAATTTTCTAAAAATAATAAAATAAATTTATTTTGAGGATTTTATCATTTCATAAAAATAAAATAACAAAAAATAAAGTCTCTAGTCTCCTATAGAGGTTGGGTCCATTAATCACAATGAAAATAATCTTATTCTAACGAAACAAAAATTATAGCAAAATAGAATAAAATATTTTAGACTACACAGAAATCACATAACACATATCAGGTAATTTTTCTTATTTAATAAAAATCCTAACGCAGATAAATGCATTAAAAAAAAATCCGACTCACCAAAAATTATATTAAAAACATATTAAATATTATAAAATAAACTTAATTTTCCCGGTCGTTACACTTCCACTAGACAATAACATCTTAATGTCTGAAAACAAAACACCTAGAAGAAGAGCTTCATTAAAACCTCACATAAGCAAAACCCTATGGGGGAAAATTCTAAGGGGGAAAAAGAGTATCCTATTAAATACCACTAAATACAAGAAAAAAATGTAATTACAACGAGGCTATTAAACAAAAGATTGAAACTTCTTATTGTTTTTGTGAGTTCTCATCGTCACTGGTATTTTGCCGCACACATGCCTTTTGAAAATCAACTTAAAACTTTTTTTGATGCTTAGCCTCTATACTTACCCATATGACACATGAAACCAACCAAACCTTTTTCTCTGTTTCACAAGGTATTTTCGTCCATATATATCTGAAATTACCAAAATAAAACATATCAAAACTAATTAGTCAATGAGACAACAAAATAAAATAAGACTAAAAATATTATAACATATAATATTCAAATAATATGAAGTGGTAACATTCTAATCAGAGGGATCCCTTTAATTAGAAATTATTATTTTTTTAAATAAACTACTAATATAAATAAATACAATTAAATAGTATTATAGAACTATTTAAAACAATAATAAATTTTGAAATTAATATGCAGAATCAAAATAGAGTAAATTAAAGAGCCAATAAAGTCATTTGTTAAGTAATAAAAGACATTTAATGGGAGTTATTAATAATACATTTAAAATATTATAAAATAATTGAAAATTAAATATAAACTTAAAAATAATGAATTATAACATAAAAAAATTGTAAATATTAACGAAAATATAATAAACTCTCATATTATATATATATATATATATATATATATATATATATATATCAAAATATATTTTTATATATAACAACCACATATAACTCAAAATTGGTGTTTCCAGAAAAATATCTATTATAGAAGGGGGTTAAATATAATAGTACCCATAAATCGACACAAATATAAAAGATGAACACTGTTTTGTATTAATAATGATCTGTGTACAAAACTCTCTCAAGAAAATCAAGGTTCTTAAGAGCAGCAAGGTTATGAAAGATAAGACTTGAAAAATTACAATAATGTTAACATATGTCTGTGTTTATATAGACACAGTTACAATTCAATTACAAAACAGATTATGAAAAGAATAGGTTTAATAATGAAATAGACTTGTATTTGGATTCCTTCTTCACTATCCTAATCATACTCTGATTTGATTGTTTATTCACAAACTCTGATTGATAAACTCTGTCGGTTGTTATTATCTGATTTGAGCATTCTCTGTTAGAGTAAACTTTGATTGAGTATTTTCTGATAGAGTAAACTCTGACCGACAGTTTCATTAAACTCTGACGACGTCAACAATGTAAACTCTGATCTTTATTCTCTGACAGCATTAGTGTTTGTTTTCTAACAATTGGTACAAGATTACATCTTAAAAGACACAAATATGTCATCACTTATGGCCCCCAAAATTGGTACAAGATTACCTCTTAAAAGCACAAATATGTCACCACTTATGGTCCTAAAATTGGTAATAGATTGATTATCACAGTAAAATCTTTTATTTTAAAAGAACAAAAAATGCAATGGTTGACCAATTATCAAATGTGGAGACAAAATAATAAATTGAAGCAATAATAATCAACACATTAATGATAACAATTAACATTTAATAATGCACTAATCACAAAATCAAAATAACGTAACCGAAACATTAAATACACAATAATCAAGAAATCAAGTAGTTAAAATTCCCAAAAATAAAATCCCTAATTTTTTTTATCTCTAACTATGGATCAAAATATACACTATAAAACACACACATTCAAGAAACCCTAAAATATTCAAGAACACCAACGCACATATATCTGCACATACATATACATGGATCGGGAAGTATAAAACGAAATATATATATTAATCCACATCAACATAGATTAATATATTTGTAGACGAGAAGTAAAAAATTAAAATACATATATATTGAATAGACTCACGGAACTGAAGAACACTGGAATATGACATCAAAATTTGTGTGTGACAAATTCAAAATCAAAATATATAAAAATATTAATTTAATCAAAGAAAAATGAAGGATGCTGAATAAATCGACGTGAATGATGCATTCTGGTCACCAAACAAACCGATGGTTATCAAAAATTTTAGAAACGTTATCATGTTAATGTTTGTGCCATTAATATGATATACTTTCTTCATAATGTATGACTCTCGAGAAGATAATGTGTGCCGTTTGAGATTCCTTAAACTTAAAATAAATTATTTATTTCACATTTTTTTACATATTTTCATTTTTTTAAAAAGATAAATATTTGTTTTAGAATTTTAAAATCAAATATTATTTTCAAAATAAAAAATAATTTATTTATTTTTTAAAAAAATACATATATATCTATTTTTTTTCTAAAATTAAAGATTTATTTCTGAAAAATAAGTGCGGCCAAACACTGTGAACGTCTGGAGAACTAAATTGCTCATACATTTAAACACATTAAATCAAGATTTTAATATTTAACTCCTTTTTTCCGTACTACGTTTTTACACGGTACAATGATAAATATACATATACACACACATTTATGGTTCAATCCACCGGACACCTAACAATTTACGTGTAAACTGATCTCTTTTTATTTATTTATTTATAAAGAATAATGCTACTAAAATTCCCCTGTAGTTTATTGAAAAATTCCAGTATTTTACTTTTGCACAAGAATAAAGCTTGATTCATAAACCCTAATTTTGGTAGTGCATAGCCCCCTTGCTTTGTGTGCATCCCCATGGCTTCTCCTGCTCAAATCTCTCCATCCACAACCACAACCTCCAAGAAACCTATATTGGATCTTGCCACAATCAAGAAAGCAATAAAAGCCCTTCTTAAATGGAAAAAATTACAAAAGCCCCAATCTTTAACTGACCCACAACACCACCTAGGTGATGATTATATGTATCTTCTTGTAACTCTCAAGAAAATCCCAAGAAAAGATAATAGAACCACTTTTAAGATACCCCTTGTTCACCCCATTGAAGATTCTTTATCTTTTAAAGATGTTTGTCTTATAATTGATGATAGACCCAAGTCAAATCCTAAGTTTAAGACTAATGTTGAGGTTGCTAATAAGATTATTAAGAATGAGGACTTACCCGTTACGAAAGTTTTGAAATTTTCGACTTTGAAGAGTGATTATAAGTCCTTTGAGGCGAAAAAGAAGTTGTTTGAGGAGATTGATGTGTTTTTTGTTGATAGGAGGGTGGAGAAGTTTCTTCCTCGGGTTCTTGGGAAGGTGTTTTATGGGAGTAAGAAGAAGGTTCCGGTGGCGGTTGATTTGGGGAAATGTAGTTGGAAGGAGGAGATTGAGAAGGGGTGGAGGAGTGTGATGTTGAATTTGAGTAGTGGGACTTTGAGTTTGGTTAAAGTGGGGAAAGGTTCGATGGAGTGGAATGAGATTTTTGAAAATGTTGTTAAGGTGATTGAGGAGGTTGTTGATGTTGTTCCGAGGAAGTGGGCTGGTGTGAGATCGTTTCATTTGAAGTTTACGGAGTCTTTGGCAATTCCTATTTATCAGTCATTGGCTGTTGGGAAGTTGGGAGTTGAAGGAAAGAAGGAGAGAATGTGGAGGCTGAGGGGACGAAAGGTGAGGATAAGGCTGTGGAAAAGGTTTTAACTTTGAAGAGTGTTGGGATTGTGAATGATGATGAGGATGAAAGTGATGGTGAGGAAAGGGAGAGTAAAGAATTGGGTACAGGCGGGATTGTGGGAAATAAGATATAGGATGGAAACTCGATGATGAGTGGCAGCAAGAGGGTAAAGAATGGTGTGCGAGGGTAAAGGAAGATGAACCATGCCAATGGAAGCAAAAAATATTACTAAAAATGGTTACTTTTCTAATTTTCTTGTAATTGTACTTTTACTAGAACTCATGTTTGGAACATACATGTTGAAAATTGTATTGCATAGGAACTGCATTGTTGTTTGCTATTGGAGCATTTATCATAGCATATCAGATTGACAAAGTAGGAATCTTCAAAATTCATGCACTGAGATTGGTATTATTCACATTTTACTTGAAGCTTGAACAGAAATTGTATTGGATTATTGCTTTGCACCAATTACTTAAACCTTTAATATTATGCCCTTGGGTATGAATTTTGGTTTTTAATATCATGAGGTGTTAGATTATTGTATAATGTTATGATATTGAGTGCAGTTCTGAAGAAGGATTTACAGCATTCTTGGTGTGCTGCTTGGTAGCTTGAATACTTTACTGTTAGATTGAAGTTATGATGTTTATGTCACAGCGGTGTAAGTGTGCATTTATACAGTATGAGTATATTTTAGGATTGAAGGTACTGTGCAATCACATTATGAAAAATTCTCAGTGTTGGGCTGTTGGCATTCTATATCATCCGAGTTAGTTATGATTTCTCAACAGCCTTATTTCCGGAGATAAAAGGAGCTGCGGCATTGCTGTTTAAAAATGACTTGCTGTCTTGCTCTGGTTTTTGGACATGAGTACTTTAACACAACTTTGTAGTATTGGGCATACGAGTGCCCCGACACTACTTCTGCGTCGAACATTAACATTCTCCTACAACTTGTTAGTAGGACATTTACCACACCACTTCCTAGTCGGACATCGGTATTTGCCTACCCTATTTCCAAGTCAGACATGCTGGGCTGGTTCTCCTACATTGCCTAGAACTCTTACATTAACTTCTAGGTGGACATATCGGTTTTATTACACTATTTCCGAGTGGACATATGTGCTCTCCAGCTCCTACGTTACCACCTAGTTGGACCCCTGTTCTCACTACTTGGGAGTCAGGCACACCACACGTCTCCTTGAATTTTGATTGTTTTGCGGTATCTACGAGCTTAACAACACGATTGGATAACCCAAGGGGTTAAGGGTTTATCCACGGCCGAAATTTGTTAGAATAAATATTCATTTACTCGGTTATAAGCCTCAATATTAAAAAAAACAATTTTTCTCTCGTAGTTGGTTATTCTAGATGGCCGAAAAAAATATCACTTCGCATGCGCGTGCTCTTTGGGTTTTGACATCTGTTGAATGTCTATACTATTTTACTATTTTACTATTTTACTGTTTTACAAAGTAGAAGTAAAAGTTTTGGTTTATGCACTGCTATTCACTTATTTGTATCAATATATACATTGTTTTTGATGAATTGAATTAGAGCATTATTGGTTTTATTAAAATTGTAAAAATAAAGTTAGTTTGAAAAACTAAGAGGCTATTTGGTTCTTTTGAAAAACTAAAATTCATGACAATATACATGGCGATCATACCTCGAATTAAATTCATAAGATTCTTTCGCCAGATTTTAAATTTTTTTCGTTCGGGTGTATTAATTCTAAGACATGATAGTCGAGAATTATAAGCATTTGTATAAAATTAAGTTTTCGTTTGAGATTACCTTTTTGATTGTGTTGTAACAAAAAAGTGTTGTTTGAAAAATGTTAAAATTGTTCAGTGATATTTTTAATTTATGCATATTTTTAGAAATAATATAAAAAAATAATGTTTTTTAGAAAAATTTGAAACTTGTAAATGGGGTATATTTTCTCAAAAAATAATTTTTAAATCAAAAGTGAAAAAACTACCATTACCATCGACAACCGAAATACCAAACACGCCCCCAACCTAACATAATGTTGCCTTGACAAGTTTTTTTCTCTCGAAAACAAGCACTGATTTGAGTTTTGTTTTGTGGGAGTAGTCCAATAGACCAGTACAAATACTACCATGCAAAAAGCATAAAGTATGAAAAAATGGGAGGTAACGCCCAAAAGGAACAATACTAAAGACAGAATAGACGAAAAGCAATAATAATCAGAACACAATAAAAGATTTGAATAAAAAACATCGAATGAAAAATCAAAAAAAGAAGATGAACAGGTAAATTTTAAGCTGGAGCGTATTGTATTATTATGGAATGCATCCCCTCTCGTGATTCGTGCCACCCGGCAGTAACCTTCTGAAACCCACTCTACTGCATTCACACTCATACTGTCATACATATATAGTTTCACTACATACATACTCTCTTATAAGTATCTAATCACGGCGCAGGGGTATAGTAACATTTCACTGAAGTTGCATCAATAAACATGGTACGTGTTTGCTGTTTGATGTTTGTGCATATAAATAAATTACTTTAGTGCTATATTTTTCTTCTGAATATCAAGAAATTAACCAGGGTTTAAAATGTGGGTTTTGATTTGATCCAGCTTCAAGAGTGTGACATGGGGTCTTCCTTCTTCACCGGCCTATATATATTCTTACCATCCCTTCATGGTAAAATTGCTGTTTTTGTTTATATTACTACAATTTGTGTACCTTCTTTTAATTTAGATGTTGTCTTTTTTTGCTGATGATTTTTTGTTGATTTTGCTTAGAAGCCATATAAATCTTGTTTTCATGTTTCTCTATGGTTGGTGAGGTTTTAAGCATGTGTTTATATATATATATTCTTGCATGTTTATGTGTTTATTAAGATTGTACCTAGTCATTTTGGAATTTTAGATGGAATCAAGAATCAGGATGTAAATTTTAATGATTTTGATATTCCCTACATATAGTGCTTCTATATAAGGAATAAGGATAGAGATGGTAGATTTTCTGGATCATGATGTGTTGAAATACTGCAAGCGCACAATGTTTAATTGTAGCAATCACAGATCGATTCTCGGAGACTATGAAATTTCCAAACCTTAATAAATAAATCAGACAGACTAGACAAATAGTTATGAGAGAGATTTAATTAACCTAATAAGCAAATATGATCAAATAAATATGGAAAACCTATGAATCTGAATCCATCAATTAATCACAATTAATATCCAACTTGTCCTAAAAATCAATTCTCTTTCTTCAATAAATAAATATCAATTAACGAGACAAGCATATACTATGGAATTTATTATCTAACAATAACCCATCGAAACTTCATGGAGCAAGCATAAGCTATGAAAAATAATTTCGGTAACAATAATATATCAAAATCACTTTGTTAATCAAACAATTAAGCACCAAGAAAAGTCATGAGAATCAAATAATAAGAACAAACAAATACTAAAAATAATCAACTAACTTCACCTTCATCTTAGGGCTAGAGAATTAGCTAGACATGATTGAAGAACAAAACAAAGCAACTAATATAAGACATGTAAATAACGAATAACATAAAAAAGGTTTGAGAGATAAAAACTTGTTTGTATTGAAAGATCAAGAAAATAAAAGTACTCTACTCATGCTCCTAATTATTGAAAACTAAAGTTAAAATTAAGGTTCAAGGTCTAGGTCTTGAAATACAAGAGAGGAGACCCATATATATAGATGAAATAATATAGGTCTTCTATATCGATTACAAATTGAATTTTAAATGTTTCCTTCTATTCCTTTTTCTTCTCCAACAAGCATTCGATTTTATCTTTTTTTTTTGCCTCCAAGTAATCTCCACCTCCTTCCTTGTATTCTCATTTTTCTGCTACAATTCTGATTTTAATTAATTTCCTACAAAACAAAATAAAAATAATTAATTAACTAATAAAATTACGAAAATAAACATAAAATAGGTATTAAAGATGTATTAATTATGGACCCATCAGATCACTACATTGTTTTGAGTAGTAAGCAATTAGTGCTTTAATTTGTAAATTGTTTTGAGAGTAGTAAGGAGTTGGTGCTTTAATCTATAAACTTATCTCCAAATTTACATATTTATTACTAAGTTCATGATTAATTTTGTCGAGGCTGGTGTTAAAAGGCTAGTGTTGATTGTCATAATAATAGTGGGGAGGGGAGGTTGATTGTCATAATAATAGTGGGGAGGGGAGGGGAGGGGAGGGGAGGGGGGGGGGGGGGGCAAAGAACTCAAATACATATTCCTTACAAGTGAATTATAAGTTTTTTTGTGCTTGTTCGCCAAGGAGTGCAATGTGAAGAAATTAAAGTTAACCATGATTGAGGTCGGTTAACAGGAAGCAACAACTACCAGGATATCTTTATCAAAGAGTATACTGTTGGTGTTTGCTTCTTGAAAAGACAGTGAACATTAGCTGCAGGAAAAATCTAGATAATGATAATATTGCTGGAATCAAACAATAAAAGAAGAGTCGCCTGATTCATGCTCCTATTCTCACAAAACTAATGATTGAGACTGGCACATGTACATTATACTGAAGCTAAGTAAAGTGTAGGCTCGCACAGCTTTTAAAAGATTTGGATTTTGTCGGTTCACGTTATTCTTTAAACTAGCCATACAAATCGACAATAGAAGTAATAATTTGGTTAAAAAAGCTAACAAATTTAATATAGAAACACTAAAAAAACATGCAGAATTAAAGGTGAATGTGCAGAGTTAAACAGATCAACAAGACAACAAACTTTACAGTGTAACAAGCTTGGGATAGGGCGTTTTAATATCTGGTTTTGAGCAGATGTTAAGAATTTGAATAGGGGATATGAGAGAAGAAACTTAAGATAGGAATTTTAATTTTCAATCAGTATTGCAGCTGTGAGCAACAGTGGATACTCTAACACAACGTGAAATGGTTTTATTACTTTGTATACACATATGACTTTTGCAATACACACACAAGTGGGATCGGCTGATGGGAGCTAATAGTATTCATTTATATGTATAAAGTATTACATCTTCTTTTAGTATGAAATCTTTTTGGTATTAGCCAGTCTCTTTTGACTCAATTGAAGCGGACCTAGTATTTTCTGTCTTATCTTCCACTCTTTATAAGCTAGGCCGGTTTGGCCCCGACTGCGTTCTTGATTCATATGGTTTTTTGACATTCTGTGCAATCCATGGCGGAGCTGTTAATTCTGAATAGGAATTAGATTCAGTAAACACCCTCCATATTTAGGCCTTCCCAGGAATGAGATGATGATTTAATTTACACTCATTATGCTTGTTCCTAGTCAAATGTTGATAGTATATAGTTTGCCCAATATCCTTGATGAGGGTTGTTGCCTTTGATATTGCATAAAGAGGTTTGAATACAATATCAATATTTAATCGCAGAATTTTGGATTTAAAATATTATTTTAAATAATTACGAAATATTAATTTTAATGAAATACTATTCAAGTAGAAAATATGATTTTTAACTTGAAAAGTATTACAAAATTAATACGATGAAAGTGTAAATAACTGCTTACGATTCTAGAACAATTTTGACATAAATTGTTCTAAATTAACAATTATAATTCAAATTAGCACAGAAAGTCTGTGAATATTACAAGCATACTAATTACTGAATTTGAATGTTTTCAATCAATCGAAATATGAAGTCTAAAACCTCATATTTATAGAGGATGAGAAGCTTGTATGACTTTTCAATTCAAGACATTATTCAAACAATTTTAAGGCTTGTATGACTTTCTGAAAGTGCTCGGTATGACTTTTCCATTCGGTATGACTTTTTAGAAACTCGGTATGACATTTCAAATTCATTCGGTATGACTTTTCAGAATAAATTTGGTAGGACTTTTCATTAGAAACTCGGTATGACATTTTTCAATTAGCTTCAGCATGACCTTTTGAGTTGTGGAATTCGGTATGACTTTCTGATTGACTTTGTATGATTTAAAATAAATTCGGTATGACTTTTAATAAAAATCTTGGAAGACTAATTAAAAATCATATAAATTCATTTCTTTTCTAGTAAATTAATTCTACTTAATATAATTAAATAATTTATCAATTAAATTAATTTCAACTTGAATTAATTTAATTAAATAAATTAAATAATTAATTTAATTTTGATAGTAGAATTAAAATACTTTCTTAACTGCACAACCATTGTTATTATACCCGGAGTTCTTCCGTCTTTGCAATGGCTGGATGTTAAATATTTATAGATATAGTTGACACATAATGTACTGTCTGGTTCATTTGTGTTACACTAATATAAATATTTTTCATTTTTTAACTTTAAAAGCTGTGGTCTTCTGTCCTTTTCTGTTTCTAGCTTTTCCTCTATAATTTTTCTTCTTTTGGAATCTTCGTGTAGTAGGAGGCACTTAAAATCTTCTAACCTTCTGAACACTTTTGAGATACTACTCTTTTATTCTTTACTGACGCTTGATCATATAAATAAACTTCTTCCGGTGGTGAGTAGCAGTCCTGTCAGAATTCTTCTGATAATCTGATTCTTCGTGTCTAGTTGACTTTCTTCGTCTTGATTCCTATTATCATATTTATTATTTCTTTTTTTTTTAATCTGAGTTCAGTTGTCATCTAATATTTAATAATTACAAATAGGCTTTGTCATATGACTTTCAAGGGTCTTTAAGTTCACGAGTCAACAAATGCTAAGAATTTTTTTCATGGATTGCTTTACCTATCGATTTTAGTTTGAGTAAATAAACGGGAAGTGCAGCTATTGCTATATACAATTAACTTGCAACTAACAAACAACATGAAAAGCCTTAGAAGTTATGTAAGAATTTACATTGACATTTTGATTGCTGATATGGTGTTATTGTGCTAATCTTGAAACAATATATACTGAAATTTATTTCTTTTCTACCTTATCTGGCACTTGCTCTCTTTTAAAATTTCAGGTTCAGTAGCCATGAAGCTTTGGGGCTTTCGCACTGCTTGAAACATATGAACTACTAGTTAACTTCTGTCTGCATAGCAGCTTTGCTGAAACATGTAAACTGCCAAGACAATAAGGGAATGAAGCCATCGGTCCGCAGATCATATGTGTTTAGTTATATTATCATATTTAAGTAAAAAAAAGAAGAAGATATTTTGTATTTCAAAGTTTTCAGAGTTAATTTGCCGACGATTATACCTCAATAGTTTTTTATATCTATTTTTTTGGTTCTTTTAAAAACTACTTATCTTTTAGTATTATAATTAATATCCGCGTGAATTTATTTGTCAGTTTTACTTGTTTCTTAAATGTATAATCTCTGACAAGTTTCCATCTGCATTAAGATCCATTGCTTTTTCTTTTATTATTTAGTTCGATCTCTGACATGTACATTTTATCCCTCCCGAATGAAATGTACTACTAAACTGGGACGTTCCAATTAAGCATACAGGAGCCTAGGTGCGAAACAAGAAAATGGGTTCGAAAATAAACCAAACAATAAATTTTTAATAATAGCTCACAACGTAATATAGACAAGTACTAATAAATTGCTAAAAATAACTTTGTCGAGAACTTCATAGAGAGCGCACCACAAGTGTAAGTGTGATCAGTCTGAGATTTATCAAAAAAGACACCAGTTGAGTTGAATTTTAAAAATGAGACGGCTCCATTTAGTGTTTCAAAATTAGCACACAAATGCCTATCACGACGATCAACAAAAGAGGAAGGGCTAATGAAGTTAGAAAGATGAACGCTCGATTGTGTGGTGGTCATAACAGTTTCATATAAGTGTAATGAATGCCTGTTTGTGCGGCGGTCATTGAGAAAAATTTGTTAATGATAACCACTAATTGATTGAGCGGAAGAATGCAGTTGACGACGTTGCATAGAGGTAAAATGACGTCGGTCCTTTACTTATTTTCAAACACAAGATATACACAACACAAACACACAACACATCTCTCTAGTTTGAAGATCGCCGAAGCAATTGACGGAGCCCAAATATCTCCTTTGAGAAGCGTCGAAATAATTGGCGGAGTTCCACACATCACTCACAGGTCTGCGCTTGCTACTACCTATCTTTGATGAAATTTCTCTTAGAAAATATATGAGTTCAACTAATTAAATAAAAATAAATTAAATAAAAATATTATAATTGTAATAAAAGTGAGAGTAATTAGTTAATAATATAATTAAAAAATAGTTCAATGTATGGGCTCATAAAATTGTAATTTGATCAATACAAATGTATTATATAAAAATAAAAATAATATTTTATAAAATATAATATTTTTGGCTTATTTATTAATAATTAATTAATTTTATTAATAAAAAGAGATGAATATATGTATAAAATATATATATAAAATAAAATATAATGTTCCCAAAAAATAAATTTAATTAATAGATATTTGTAGATAATATTTATTAATATAGATAAATTATATTTCTTAATAAAATGATAATGATTTTTATTAAAAGAGGATTATATTATAAAATATAATATTAAAATATTATAATAATATATAAAATATTATAATAAGAGATGAGAGTACAGTAAAAGGACAAGTAATTTGTGAACGTAAATATTCAAAGGAAAATAAAAAATAAAATTTTAAAAATTGTTGACTCATTTCTCATGACGTTCAGTGCTTTTTTCATTTATTTGGTCACCGCCACAAGACATGACACTCATGACTGTCTCTGCAAATCCAAACAGTGTCACGACCGCCACACAAAAGGACGGTCATCAAATGTTTTTTTCCCTTCATAACTGTTAGACAACGCTCTTGCCTCAACTGTCCTAGAAAAGAAACGGAGCCTTGTCTTGTACAAGTACATAGGTATGCTACCGGTTTATCACTATCACTCCAACCGGGCTCTCAAAATCATGCCCTCAGGTCTCAGGGGTAGGTATTTTTATACATTTTCCTTGTGTAATGAGATGCACCGAGCATCTTGGAATGATTTGGTATTATAAGATTTTAGCAAGGCTTCATCTTTTGCTGCCTTTACTAGATTGATCAAATCTTGAACATACGATACGAGTGAGCGGTGTAGTAACGTTTGGAATTCTAAGTTGCAGATGGAATTATGGAGAGCTTTTGCTAAATTACAAGAGTAGTTTCAACTAAGAGAACTATTGTAATTTACTCATTTACTGATCATTTCAACAATGCTAAAGCTTCCAAAAGCATGTTTATCTCGTTAATAGAAAACTGAATGAAGAGAAAACCCACGTACTCAGTTGGGTGTATTTCATTATGTATATATAGTTGTTTTTGTACAATATATTTTAAGAGATAAACTCAACAAACTTCTGTACTTATCCTCATAAACTAAACTTTTAACAAACTAAGACTTATTTACAACCTGCATAAACGAACTTATCAGATTATGTCTTCGTCTATCTTATCATCACCCGCAAATTGATGGGTTCACAAGGTCGAACGGTCAATTTGTCACAAAGAAGCTTGAAAGTAGTAGCTGGCAGACCTTTAGTAAATATATCTGCCAGTTGAGCTTGACTA
Source organism: Oenanthe sinensis (assembly GCA_028671895.1). Lineage (NCBI taxonomy): Eukaryota > Viridiplantae > Streptophyta > Magnoliopsida > Apiales > Apiaceae > Oenanthe > Oenanthe sinensis. Next base: position 30,644,706 of record CM053813.1, read on the forward strand.
GGAACAAAGACAATTTGAAGTGATCCACGCATTACACGTTCTCGGAGGAAATGATAATCAATTTCTATATGTTTAGTTCGAGCATGCAACACAGGATTAGATGCCAAGTAAGTAGCACTGATATTATCACAATGCAGTATGGGAGGACGTTGTATTGAAAGACCCAATTCTCTAAATAGATACATGAGCCATTGAATATCTACAGCTAAATGAGCAAGTGCTCGATATTCAGCCTCCGCACTAGACCTCGATACAATAGGCTGCTTCTTTGTACCCCAAGTGATCAGATTCGGGCCAAAATAGACACACATCCCAGTTGTTGATCTCCTGTCATCAGGGCAGCCAGCCCAATCAGCATCTGAAAAACCATACAGATGTTAATCTTTTGATTTTGTTAGATGGATGCCAAAGTGAGGCGTGTGTTTAAGATAACGTAAGATATGCTTTACAGCCATCAAGTGAGTTTGGCGCGGTTCTTGCATAAATTGGCAAACCTGATTCACATCATATGTAAGATCTGGTCTTGTAATTGTAAGGTACTGTAGTGCACCTACAAGGCTGCGATAGACAGTGGCATCAACAAGAGAACTAGAATCAAAACGAGAAAACTTTGTCCATGTTGCCGCAGGAGAGGAACACAGTTTGGCAAGAATAAAGTTGGCTCGTTGTAACAAGTCGAGAGCATATTTAGTTTGGATTAATTGTAAACCAGAAGAGTCTCTTTTAACTTCAATCCCCAGAAAATAGTGTAGTGCACCTAAGTCCTTGACTTCAAATCGAGAGTGAAGGCGAGCTATGATCGAAGATATGAAGTCATTGTTGGCACCGATAATGATTATATCATCCACATAAATAAGAAGTATAGTGAGACCATGAGATGCAAAATGGATAAATATGGAAGTATCACTGCGACTTCTATGAAATCCAAGTTCAAAAAGAGCACTACTAAAGCCATCAAACCATGTTCGAGGAGATTGACGAAGACCATAAATAGATTTATGCAGAAGACAAACATGATCAGGAAACTGGGTGTCGCGAAATCCTGGTGGTTGCATCATATACACAACATCATTAAGAACACCGTGCAAGAACGCATTCTTAACATCAAGTTGGCGTATACTCCAATTGCGATTAACTGCCATGGACAAAACAAGACGTATCGTAGTTGGTTTCACCACTGGGCTAAAAGTTTCATCGAAATCCACTCCATATTGTTGATTGTAACCCTTGGCAACAAGGCGTGCTTTGTATAATTCAATAGTTCCATCAGCTTTCTTCTTTACTTTAAAGACCCACTTGCAACCTACAACATTAGTTGCTTGAGAAGCCGGAACAAGAGACCATGTTTGTTGTTTAATCACCGCATTAAACTCAGCATTCATAGCATCTTGCCAATGAGGAATCTTTGATGCTTGACTATAGCTTTTGGGCTCAATATGTTTATCATTAAGAACAACTTGTAAGCAGGTAGGGAGTAAATGTCGACTAGCAATACCTGTATATGGAACTTTAACTTTTCGAGTGCCATCAAGAAGACGAGTAACCATTTGGTGTTGCATATGTGGAGGCATCGAGGAGGCTGCTATATTGGAGTGATGTTGGTTGGTAGAAACATCATTTATAGGTATTCCTTCTGATGAGACATGTTCATCGACATGCACCGAGATGGGGGTTTTAGCAGAATCCGTATCGGCAAGTGGACTTTGTTGTGAGGTTGTATTGATGGAAATTGTATGTTCTGTAGGTTGGCCTTGTACATGGGAAGGAAACAACAACCCATTAGATATAATTGGAGGTTCGATAAGATCAAACCAGGCTTGTAAGGTACTTAAAGATTTAAGTGAGCCCGTAGCTAGCAGACTAGCAAATGGAAATTTATCCTCATTGAAACGAACATGCCGATTGAGATAGATACGCCCTGTTTGAATGTCAAGACATCGATATCCCTTATGATTTATTGCATAGCCCAGAAACACATATTCTCGAGATTTTGGTGATAACTTGTCCACCCTTGTAGCACCTAAAAATGGAAAACACTGACAGTTAAAGGTTCGTAAAGTTGCATAATCTGGAACACAATGAAATAAAACTTCATATGGGGATGTATAATTCAGGACAGAAGTGGGCAATCTATTAATAAGATACACAGCAGTAGAAAATGCTTCCATCCAAAATGATTTTGGTAAAAATACTTGGTGGAGTAGAGTAAGACTTGTTTCCACTATGTGTCTATGCTTTAGTTCCGCGACACCATTTTGTTGAGAAGTGTGCGGACATGTAAAGCGATGATGAATATCATTAGCAGAGAAAAAATTGGAGAATAGTTTATTAACATATTCTCCGCTACCGTTAGATTGAAATTGTTTTATTTTTGTGCCAAATTGATTTTCAACAACTAATTTAAATTTAAAAAAATATTCAAAAGTTTCAGATTTATGAACAAGGGGGAATATCTAAGTATATTTCGAATAATCATCAATAAAGATAAGATAATATCGAAAACTACCACAAGATATTGTTGGTGCAGGACCCCATATGTCAGAATGTATTAACTGAAGTGGTGCAGTAGACTTTGATGAAGAAAGATTAAAACTAATACGACAACTTTTATAAATAGAACAATTCAAACAATTATGAAATTTGGTGCTACCAACAAGACGAAGAGATTTATTTTGGACTAAATGATGCAAAGTGCTAGAATTGGGATGACCAAGTCTGTTGTGCCATGTAGAAAGGCTTGAATTCTTTTGAACTAATCCAGAAAATAGAACTGATTGTTGTTGTGGCTGGAATGGATATAATGAGTCTCTACTGGGACCGTGATGTAGAAGCTGACCCGTTTGATGAACCTTGATACAAAAACCAGAAGGTTAAATTCAAAGGAACAATTATTGTCGTTCACAAAGCGAGAAACAGAAAGTAAATTAGCTGTTATATTGGGCACATGTAAAACATTTCTTAATTTAAAAGTAGAAGAAGGAGTAGAAATATGCATGTTACCAACGCCTAAGATAGGAAGAGTGTTTCCGCTAGCAACAGTCACTTGATTTGTGTCATGATAAGCTTGTCGGTTAGTGAAGGTGGAGTCATCAACCGTCATGTAGTTTGTTGCCCCTGTATCAGGAAACCAAGTTGGGGCATATGTTGCATCAGACATACTCATTGCAGAGAAGGTGGATGGTAAATCATCTGGTGGTGAAGCATTGTTTGGACGATATTGAATACAGGCAAGAGCAGAATGATCACGCTTGTTGCAAATTTGGCAAATAATTGAATTTTGAGTCCCTTGAGAATGATAAGTATTGGAGGCACCGCGTGTAGAGCTACGAGGATTAGGATATGCGCGACCTTGAATGCCACGACCAAAAGATCCACGTCCCCAATTTGTATTTCCTCTGCCATAAGTACCACGAGCACGGTTATAATGAAATCCACGATTATTAGAAGCAAGCATTGCGGTGGTAGAGTTGACATGTGAAGCAACATGATAGACTTCCAATCGTTTTTCCCTATTCAGCAACATACTATAGAGTTCTTCAAACGTCGGAACAATCATCATGGTTTGAACTTGATTCACAACAACATCATAGTCTAAGTCCAGGCCATCAAGAACAACCCCTACAATATCACGATCAGACATGGGTTATTGTATAAGGGATAGTTCATCCGCAAGCTGGCGAATGCGATCCATGTAGTCAGTAATCGAAGATGAGCCCTTCTTCATAGTGGCCAGTGCGTGCTTGATTTGATAGTAGCGTGCATTTGTTTGAGATGTATAGCTGCGATAAAGAGCTTCCCAAGTTGACTGAGCAGTTTTGTAAGAAATAACATGAGCTACAATTGGTGTAGTCATGGTGGTGTGCATCCAACTTAAAAGAATCTGGTCCTTCTTTTTCCATTTCTGAAATGCAGGATTGGGTACACTATTATCAGCAACAATAATCATTTCAGGTGGCGCGGGTGTGGTTCCATCTACCATGGATAACATATCATACCCGTATAAAATTGGCATAAGCTGATTTTGCCATACCTTTGATGGTGATTTTGGGAAGAAGTGAGAGTGGTGATGTGGTTGTTTGGGTTGATTGAGTAGAGACTTCGGATTCAGAGGACGATGCAGAGATGGCCATGAAGGGTGTATATATATAATAGTGGGAAGAAGAGTTGAGAACAAAGAAAGAAGAGAAGAGGTTAAAAAAAATTATTCTGGCTCTGATACCATGTTAAGTTACCAGTTCTCCTAAAACCTCAAGGTGTTAGGAAACTGATTTACCAGGATCTTATATTGTATTCTAACATTTCCCCTCACTCGAAAGCCCATTTATGGGTCAAGAGTGGATCACGGGCGCCTATCTTTGGGGCAATAACAAGCCTTTCGTGTCCATAATTAATTATGAGAATATTGGGAGTGACAGAGAGTCGAACCTGAGACCCCTGCCCACTGGAGCTCTGATACCATGTTAATAGAAGACTGAATGAAGAGAAAACCCACGTACTCAGTTGGGTGTATTTCATTATGTATATATAGTTGTTTCTGTACAATATATTTTAAGAGATAAACTCAACAAACTTCTGTACTTATCCTCATAAACTAAACTTTTAACAAACTAAGACTTATCTACAACCTGCATAAACGAACTTATCAGATTATGTCTTCGTCTATCTATCATGTTAGTATGTTCTCATCTATAAACGGATTCCCATTTTGTCATAGAACCAATAAGGTATATTATTAAGAACAAACTGTAGTTGATAAGCTTTTATTGCTTAAGCTCCAACACACTTCATTTTGGCATCAATGTTTTTACATTTGAAAGCTTGATCAAATTTGAAAAAAATGAACTTGTATTCTACACTAAAACTGTAGTACATTACAAGATTATTCTACAAAATAATACTGAATGAATCTTAATCTATAAGCTATATATAGAACATGGATAATGTGATTTCCCGGAAGATTGTGTCTAAAAACCTATAATTCATTTCAAATGACATGAATTGTATTATCATTTCAAAATTTTAAATTTATATTAATATTTGAATGTTTTGAATTTTAAATAAAATTCAAATTTAAATTCTTTTCATCATCCAACCATATCATTTAATCCCATTCAGAATTTGTAACAAACTTTCCCCCCACTCATGTATTCGACCATGGTGGGATACTCATCTTTTCGATGAAATTATCCAAGCCTATGTTAACATCCCGTGAAATAATTATTTTGGTCAATAAAATTAGAAAAACCCTATAATACTTCTCGTATTTAATCTTTCATTTTATCTGTACTAGTAGTACTCACTCTCAGTAAAAATAACAATAATAATAATGATACAAAAAGGGCAAGAACAAATAACCCATTTATCCACTTTGCATCGCAATTCACAAAAAGGTATTCTAGGGTTTTTCTGGGTATTCTATTTTGTTGCTTAAATTACTCTTCCTTCTAAGATACTCCTATTTTTTTTGTCAAGATTTGATTTTTGTCAAGATAATCTTGATTTTTGACAAGATTTGATTTTAATCATTTAGTAGCCTTTGTTGCTGTAATTGTTGTTTCTTGATATGGGTGTAAATATATTTTGCAATTGTGTAGTTGAGGAATCTACCCATCTTGGGCTTAAATGATATTGTTGATTATGTTTCATTTTTCAACTGGGAAATTCGATTGTTTTATCATTGCATTTTCAGCTTGAATTTGTGTTTGGTATTGATTTAGAAGCAATCATTAAGTAGTTGAGCTTCTTGTATAGACTTTGGAAAGTAATCAGTGTGTGTGGCATACTTTGTGAGGTATTTTAGTCCTCTACAGGAAAGGGATTGTAATCAAAGTTGCATTTTTCGAATGCCTTTCCGGTTGTCATGTTGTTTTAGTATCACTATCTGAAGTTTAATTGAATGGCGGCAGAATCAAACATGGGTTATTATTTTGAGCAAACTTTTGCCTCACCCTTAAATCGACATGCCATCTTCTTTCAGTCTAGTGCCATGGACAGCCCGTCCGAGATGATTATGATGGGGAGTTACTATGGTACAAACGGCAGTGGAGGCGTAATGTTTTCGGGAAATTCTTGTAACGATCAAGGGTCAAGTTGTGTAACTCAAGTTACAAACTCCTCTAGTTCCCTTTTGCTTGATTCTGTGTCAAGCCTCAAGCACGATGCAGGTTTTGATGTTGAGTGGTCGGTTGAAGAGCAGTACAGGCTGGAGGAAGGACTTGTCAAGTAGGTTGTTTGTTCCTTATATATAATTATGTATGAGCATGAGTGTATATTTTTGTTGTTACTGCCCTTCCATTAAGCAGGTTTATCATAAATAGACACTCTGCTTTGGCAAAAAAAGTGTACGGAATTTAGAAGTGAAGTGTGTGTTTGTAGGTGCATTGCAGAATTTATGCTGTCTTCTAAATGATTCTTAAAATTTGTTTAAGTATGCCTTTCATATCACTGATCATTTTTTTTAAAAGTCACTATCTGGTTGTTTCCTTTGTAGCATTATGTTGATTTTCTTCTGTAAAATATGTAGATACGCGGATGACCCGAGCATTATGAGGTATATAGAGATCGCAGCAATGTTGCGAGATAAAACTGTACGTGATGTTGCTCTGAGGTGTAGGTGGATGACGGTGAGCCTCTTACTGCAATAGTATGTATAGGTTTTAAGTTATTCAGTAAAGAACATATAATCAGAACAATGAAGGAATATCATAAAATATTTACTTCTGTTGACCTGTTCCCCTCACCCCTATAATACCTTAATGGCTGACGTGCAATGTAAACTATAGGGCTGATAACCCAACTTTTATCAGTTAAAACACCTCGAGCATAGTATATCAATGTCTAATAACTCATTGCTTCTGATGAGGAAAATTAAGTCAGAACCTAGTGTGTTTTTCAGTTGGATAAGTTTAATGGACATTGCGCTTGGTCCCATATTCTGTTTTCAAACGACAGTGCATTATCAGATGCTTTATTCGTCTTCTAGTACTGACTAATTTACCAGGAGGAGTCGAGATGAAAATCTCATTGTTGAACCCCCACTTGTTATATGATTAATGCTGTATTTGCAATACAGTCATGGTTATAATCATGTTATTTTTATGAAGCTACCGAGAATATACTTGTTGCTAATATGATATATGTCCTCTATGTTATGTATGCATATATATATAAATACACACATACACACAAACCCTTTCTTCCTCTATTATATTTTGCATTGCACCCTATGTAATTTTAGTTTTGTGTGTTTGTTCGTGTTATGTATACTTCCTTTTGTTTCAAGTGAGCCATTGACATTCATCATTAATCCATTATGTCTTTTTCACATTATGAGTTACTTTCCGATTCTAATATTGCCTTGATTGTTAGGTTAAACCCAATATGGTATTTTGTGCCTTGGAGGTTCCAAGTCAGATACGGACTGTGAATTAATTTTGTGTATCTAGATTATTATTTAGATGGGAGGCCTTGGTCACAAAGTTCGATAGCTTGGTATCAAGAATGATAAGATTTGTGTAACAAATATGCTAAGACTTGCATAAGGTTAGTCTTGGGGGTTAAGTTTGGGAAAGCTATATATACGTAGTCATAATATGTTTGATGTATACTTAAACATGGATGTTTAGGTATCGTATGGAACATGGTTTTTCTACATAGAAGCGTATATTGATTTTGTTGTTGATAATTGGTCTGATTAACAATACGTGTGTTGGTGTAATCAGATAATTGGTTTAATTAATAATAAAAAGTTGGGACATGGTTTTTCCGTGCTATATATATTTTGTGTGTGCTATGCATTAGTTGCTGGACAAATTTGCTTTGTTAATTGTCTTCTCCCATTTTATCCAAATGCTTATTGGACATAGTATTTCACAGGGAAAGCGAAGGAAACAGAACAAGTATAACTTTGGGAAGAAAGTGACAGATAAAAAGGTATGCCTACCCCCCCCCCCCCCCCCCCCCCCCCCCCCCCCCGGAAAATGTTCTTGATACAATTTTTAAAAGGTATGTCAGCATAAGCTTAGTATAAACACTCTCCATAATGTCTCTAAAAACAACTGTGGTAACAATATCAAGAGGATAGGTTGATAGAGATGTAAAAAAATTCTAATTGCTCTATTCACTACTTTAGCTTAATACCTTAGAGGTTATGCCATCTAGGTTCTTGCTCTGCTATAGTCAAATTAAATGTGGAATAAAGATTTGGACTAGATATTATAATGGCAAAAAAGTTCTAAAGTAGGGTGCATCAAATTCTGGAAATTTACTACTATCAGGATCTTTCACCAGTAAGAGTATAATTGATCACAATAAATTTAGGATTAATATAGAATACTAAATTCTTTTAAATTGCATAGACAAACTCTATGACTGAAATATGGTGAACTGGGGTCATAAACAATTGGCGTTTATAATTACCTAATATAAATGAAATACTAACATTGTAATTGTTCTATTAAAATCATATCATATGAAATCTGATCCCTGTTAGATTTCCCTGAAATGAATAGTATTGACACTGCACATCACGCCATTTTAATCTAGTCAATGAGAAATAAAAAGTTACCCTTTTGTATTGAGAATATGTTTCAACATGGAATTTGTAATTTCCACATGAGCATCTCACAGTTGGAGTGCCACACCCATATGTACCCTCTTATTTCTTCCTCTGTATAAGTACTTATGTATGTTTTGTCCTCTAAGAAAACTTTAAAAAAATTAAACTGGCTTCATGAATTGTAAATTGAAGGTTTCTACTATGTGGTGTTTGTTCTATACCTTTTATAACTCAGAAAAATTAATGTGTATGAGAAAGTAAAGTTCACAAATGAGCCTATACAAGTTTGATGATCTGTATTGGCAGGATAAATTTACGGAATCAGTATCGAAGGTAAACACATTTTCAGTTTCACCATTACAAGTAGCTGGATATTCTGTTACAAGAAATCATCAAAATCGAACTGGTTTCATTGCCGGTGAAGGTCAGTATATATTGTTACTTCACAGCAAAAGTTTTTCTAGTTATAATATCCTGCAACTGAAATATTTAGTTTAATTACTTCACTTGTATGTGAATGTATTGTTTATTATGCTGTCTTCTGTTCTGTTGTTTGAATAAAGCTTATTTCACAGAGCTATAAATATTATTAATGTGAAGTTGGTATTTGAGTTAGCTTCTTTATCTGTTAAATAATTTCTAATTACTAAAAGTAACTTTATAAATAAGAATACAATACAAAGTGGAGAGAATAAGGGAGTACTTTGATTAATTTAATGTGAAATATAACTCAAGAGGTGGTAGTAGGCTCTTTAGAAATAAATAAGGAATAGAGTCTCGTAGTAATTTGAGGAACTAATAGCCTCTTGGAGCAAGATTCTTGCCCTCCTTCCTTAAATTTTAACTTGAGAGCCAAAACAGAGAGACTCTTGGAGATGCTTTTATAAATAGAAGTTTATACCTTACAAGTCAATAGAATTCTGTTATTGAGATTAATTAATTATTGAATCTTGACTTTCTCTAGGGGGTGCGCGATCGTACTCTAAAACCAGATAACCATTGAAGGAATTCAATCGCTACTAATTGGTATCTTTATCTATGCATCAATGACGATAGATGCACTCGCCATAGTTTTTCAGCATTACGGCAAACCTGTGGCAAATATAAAGCGGATTCAGGCACTCCAGCCAAAACGAATCTGTCCCTAATATTACCTTAAAGCCTAATTTAGCCCCCATCCCTAGTCATATAGCCTAGGTATACCTAAATATCTTGAGTAATACCCCTAATATATTTGAAACTAAAACTTAGGTGCACGATTGACCTCAAAGATGAGCTTGTAGTCTAGGAAAGTGTTAACCTTTAGGCTTGGGGAGAGTACATGGGATGAAGATGTTAGAGCTGGAGCTGAAAGATGTGGAGTTTGATTCTCTAAACCTTCTATATTATCAGAATATAAAATTTGGATGCCAAGGCTGAGCCTAAAAGATGTTCTCTCTTTAATTCCATAAGTGTGGCTTGGGGGGCGGGGGGCGCAATGAGATCAATTTAAGGCCTCTCAATAGTTGTTGATATAGCAACATGATCCTTGTCTATAGCAATCTTTTAACTGCATCAGTGATCTTTTCTATTCACTGATCGCTTGGTAATTTGAAGCAAAAATAATATACATGAAGCTCAACAATATTACTTGGTGTAATTAAGCCATACAGTATAAAGTATTCAAATTGTTCGTGTCGAGCCGTAGTTATTATTGAAACTGTTGTATATCGTTTCTTTATAAGACTACCTTTAGCACTCTTGAGACAGAGTTGTTTGGCCAATCCGTTGTAAATTTCTTCGTCATATCTTATCAGTTTAATTGTTGATGCTTGGCATATAGTGTACTGATTGCAGTATTAATGATATATAGGGACTTACACCTGGCATATATAAGTATTACTTATAAGTTATATCCATATAGACTTGCATAGGCAATAGTTTGAGTAGTATTGATATCAGACTTGAGATAAGAGTTTGTCATGTAAAGTACCTTGATCTGATAAGTTTGCATGTCAACTTGTACTGTTGTGTTGTGTTATACGCTCCATCTTCCACAATTTCTTCTTGGTCTCTGATATGTATCACATTTTGTTAATCATCTCCAAGGCAAAAAGGACATTACTACTTTCACTTCAAATTGTTATGTACTGCTTGATTAACGTACTTTATATGAATATGTAAAATGATCAATACCAGGATTTTGTGCTCTTGCCCTTAATAATATCATGTGTTTTTTCAGCCAAAATCGGTGCAAAGAATCTTATGGAACAGAACAATGAAGCTTTTGGGCGTATATCAGCTAATCTCTCTAGTAAATGTTGCAACGCCGTGTTGGTTAGTTCCTTACATTTGTTATCTTGTTAATGGTGCACCTAGACGGTACATGTCTTGATAAAAATTATAATATGATTATCTCATTTATTTTCATCTTTATTGTTTAGATCTGCTTGATATATTTAACTGGTGTGTTTTAATAAATACATAATTGGATAACCTGTTCTCTGCTGATATCTTATCTTAACACATGTTACAAACAGTTACAGGATAACATTGATCTCTTTTATCGCACGAGGAACAATATTACTACCATCTTAAACAAGTACGTACATGTCTACAGCATATATTGATTTTGTTTCAGATACTTTTAATACCTGGGTTTTAGGATGCTCATGGAAGAGGGATCAGACATGTGAATACACCATGGCACGAACACACAAACACGATGAATTTTAAATAAGTAGATTCAGTTTGGCGTTGAAAACTAGAGTAAAAAACATTTGTAATAACAATCTAATCCAACGCCTCTAACTGCAGCAAATCCATTTCCTTACCCGGCATATAGACAAAATTTGGTCCTGGAACATCTTAGCATGTGTGCCATACATGTATATATCTAAGCATGCTAGCGTGATATGTAGATACTAGATGTGTAAATTTATGATCTATATGCATAAGATACATAGCTAACTTTCATGCTTTCTTTTTGCTTCCTCAACAACTTTAATTTTGTTGTAAAAAAAAATATAAAATATTTCCTTGTATGTTAACCATATTTTTTTATACACTGTTCTAGTTTTACTTAGCATCCAAGATTAGGCAAGTTTATAATTACTTGTACATTATTTTGACAAATAAAGTGAGAAGTTATGAGTGTAGAATATGGACTCATCAAACCTTTAGGAGTGCTGGTGTAGGTTCTTTATTTAATCACAAACATGTCGGAAAACTGACCTTGTGACATTATCCATGTTTACTGCTAAACAGTCACGACGACTTTTATAATTTTAACTTCATTTTTTGAAGCATAAGCAATATACTGTGCATAAATATTCGTTTCACATTTTGTTAAATACATTTCTCACAGCATGAGCAATATGCCGGGGATAATGAGCCGGATGCCAGCACTGCCTCTATCAATCAATGATGAACTTGCAAATAGTATCTTGCCTGGTATGAGTCAGGTAACTTTTCTTGTGTTCATCTCTTTTTAATCATGGAAGTTATCAAGAAGAGCAGTGTACATCGTTATATGTCATATAATTTCTTCTCTTGTTTCAACAGCCAAATGAGATCTTCTAGATTATTTCTTTGCACATCTTCTCCTTACTTTTTTTCCTGATTTCTCTTCATTTGGAAATTAATTCTTGTAATGTTATTGGTATTTTCATATTTTATAGTTTTGTACTGGATGAAGTTTTTATCTGCTTTCCTGTTAACCTTCCTTCAACCGGACTCAGCTGGAAGTGTCCCAAATAGATACATGTCTAAGTGTCAAACTCCGCAATATTTTAATTTTTTTTACATATATTTGGCCTAAAATGAGTGTCCAAGTGTCCATACCCGTGTCCGGGTGGCATGTGTTCGCCACTGTTACTCAAGGCCAAATGAGGAGTCTGGGTAACATAGCTTCAACACATACTGATTCTCTGTAGTCAAGCCGGTATTTGGAATTCAAAGCCCTGGCCTACACAAACGTGAATAGAATTAACGTATGAAACTAACGAATGAGGTTGCATGTGATGATGTGTTGCCAAAATTGATGTTGCATGTATCCTTTGTGATTTCAGCTGTTTTGTCTTGTCAATAGTTCCTTTCTTTTTAACACTTTGACGTATGGTGAAAAAATACAATGCCATCCATGTCCTACTCCAAATGAAACCAGACTTACCATGTATGCTTGTTTTTCCAGACAATGATATTTGGTGTGCCAAATGAAATTCGCATAGAGCAGGAGTCAAGATAATGTTGGCGTGATTTTCAATGCTGAGCGTATGTTATCGGATTTGTGTATGTAGATTTGTTCCTTTGTGTAAAAATGTGATTTTTTTCCACTCATGCTGGTTCCCCTGATAAGAGAATACAACTTTCATTTTTGAAAGCTGAAATCTTTGCCTCCCAGTGGATATTAAAGCAGGGCTCACTGAATAACGATGCTAGATGCATCAGGGACAGTCTTTCAGACAGCAAATTTCTCGTCAAACCAACTTTGTTGCATACAGCTTGTGTATAAAGTTTAGTTAGAGGGTCCTTGGGGGGTAGTATCATCCTTTAACTATGGAGATGTAAATCATAAATTGTGTTCTGCCAGTTTTGTAGTCTCAAATGCAATAACAGTTTTGATTGGTTATTTTCGGCAATGTGTCTCAACCAAAGCTTTAGCTAAACGTTGTACTAAAATTTGTAACCTCTTGATTTGGTCATTGTTTCTTGAGGTATTATATTTTTTCAGTAGTAGTGTAGGATTTTACCTTTACCCTCTTCATATATTTAGCCGCGTGTTTAAAACAGTTCTGCTTGCAAACTCGGTGAACTGTACTTGTATTCTTAGTTTCAAAAAAAAAGGAAAGAAGAAATCTCTGATTCAGTTTAGACTATTCCTTTCTTCTTTTTCAAATTTTTCTTAAAGACATCATAAAAACACATATGCATTTGATTCTCAAAATATACAAATAAACCCTGGAAAACTATGGAAATTTAGGACCCATGACGAGTGTCTAAAAACCGGTGGACCCTAATTCTTTAGTTTGTATGGTAGAAATAAATATGATATTATTTTACAAATACGCGAAAAATTTATTTACGATTATATATCGAATTCGATATTGTGAGTATTTTTATATTTTCTGGAATAAATTTTAACATTAGTATACTGTATAATCAAAACAGAGAAACGACCGAGAAAGCAATGGTGTGAGATAAAAAGAAGGATTCTGCAACATGCCAACAGCCCACATTATTCTTATTATTCGTTTCATTATTAGGTGCTTAAAAATATAATTATAATATTTATTTATCTATTATTTGATAATATAATAATAATAATAATATTTTTTTTTTATGCTGCCACTTTCCTATATATATTAATTTATGTACTGGGTACTTTTATTCCTTTTCATCTTCATATTCTTCTTGACCCTTTAATTTAGGTGTACGGACCTGTCTTGCCAGTAAAACAACAGTATTCAGGTGAGTCAGCTTTGGTGTTCATCTGCTCATAGATATTTGTAGTACCTATACATGTTTATCAGTTTATGTATGTAGTCATCGATATATGTGACAATATGTGTGTTTTATCATATAGTACATGTTTACCTTCATTTGTATTGATCATATATGCGGGAATGATTATATGGTTGGCTTTTGAGTAATCAAATGTGGGTTCTTTCTTATTTTGTTCAATGTTTATTAGCATCCTTCTTTACTTTACAACTTTAATCTTTTCTTGATTTTCTTATGGAAATTGATATTTTTCGAGTTTTTGGAGATATGCCGATTTTCGTTCTTATGCATTGTTTCACTAGACAAAGTTAATGTAGGTTATGATTTTTAATATGTATATGATATGAAACATATGATCACTTGAATTCATATTCCAGAAAGCTAGTTAAATTGTATTTGTAATGCAACAGTGTTTGTGCTATAGTTACAATGTTACATGGTTCTGATCAAAAGGGATTAGAGTTATTCTTATTCTGAGATTTACCCAAAGTTTAAGACGATGTATATTCTCTACTTTACTTGTAGGACTTTGAATAGTATATTGTTGCGATATGGAATCACATAAATGAGTGAATTCCAAAATTTGTCATTTTTTTGGTTTTTCCGTACTGAATTTATTTTGCCCATTCAGAAAAAAGAATAACCAAGAAAGGCTACGTTTTTTTGTGGGATTTTCCTAAAAATAATTTTAATTTTGGATGAACTATTTGCCCGATATAATATTAAGTTGTGAGATCTTTAAACCGTGGATTATATAAGTGCAAGATTTAATACTATAAAGGCTCGTATGCAGTGGCGGAACCAAAGATCAAAGATACCGGGAACCAATATTTTCTGATTTTTTGCCAAATTAATTTATAACAAATTGATTAAAATTTTAGTGTAAATTTGAAATTTTATTATTTTTCCTATAGATACCGGTTGATTCCACCCTCTTGAAATATAATTTTGAACATTTAGTTATTGATTTCAAATTATAAACATTACCTATGGAAATAAAGTTCTAATAAGACACTGCTCCGCCACTGCTCGTATATTTTATTTTATTGTATTAAACAAAACAATTTTGTCGTATATTATTTTTGATTGCATCATTGGTTTGATTGTTATGTTATATTTTGTACTTCTCTTTACAATCCTATATATCATTTCAGTTCTATACAAAGATAACAAAAATGGAGTCCAAGGGCAGTGCTAATAGAATTCGAAGGTGCGCATGTGAGTTAATGTCACTTGGCGATGATTTGATGGATGATCACGAGTCATGGGATTTTGTCGGGAGAGATCTTCAGCTCAAGGCAACATTCTTGTATTGCGATTTCAACAAAGTGATATCTAGTGCTCCAGAGGATCAAAAGAGATCGCTCACTGAACTTGCAAATAGATTATTTTGCTCAATCGAGGAGGTAATTTTTTTTATTTTGTTTCTCTCTTTTTTTGATTACTAAGCGTAAGAGAGCCAATTATATAAATTCATTGGTTTAATTAATGTATGTAGTATATGAATAAGGTTTTACTTTACTTTATGTTTATTTACTTTATAACATCACTGCCTAGTGGTACTAAATTTGTTGAACAAAACAGTTTATTCATTGCTTAACTTTATTTTCATTCAGTATGTAGACTATATTATTCCGGTATTCATTTGTATCAAGTAAGATCAGTTATTGATGATGTCTAAACTTCTGAGTGAACATTATAAAACTCTCTTTCTTTTCCACATATGTTCTTCTTGAGTTTTTGTATTATGTACAATATTGCAAGATTGCAAATGCAGCGGCCATGGGTCAAATTTTATTCTAAACTTCGTAACCCGTTTATCTTTCTTTAAACTAAAAGGAAAGTAATTTTGATTCATTTTACAAGTTACACAGTTCTATTTAGTACTTGACAGTACGAGATTGACATTGTTCATCTATACAATCTCTTCCTGGTAACAAATATGCACATATTCAATCAAAGGAAGATTGATATATTAGTATTTAACTATAATCATATTGTTTTGTTGATTATTATTGTGCTTAGCATTGAAGTTCATAACTTTTTCCGTGTTTTAGTTGGATTTAGCAGTGAAAGTTCAGAGTATCCAACATGCACAACATCGATTTAGTGACCTTGCTCTTGTTTTGGAAGAAGTGGTTGAGACTGATCTCATGCCTCCACTCATGCCTTCAAGTGATTTGATCATTGATGGCTAAAGATGTTGGTGCTTTGTATATGAACATACTTGGCTATCTGGTTAATTAACGATAGTCAATTTTGTAATGGTATGCTATGCTTTATCATCTTGCTATATATGCTGGTGTTTTATCATTTATATTTATGGTTATTTCTATTGATCCAAGTAATGTTTAGTTGTTACATTGGCACTTTGAATATTTATAACTTGGCAATTTCAACAATTTTAACCCTTAAAAACAAATTCCTCGGGTAATCCACTGCCTCGGGTTGATAGTGCACTTTCGCCGCTTGGAAAGCACTAGTTGGTTACTATAAAACTTTAAACGATCACTCATCTCTTTTTATTTCAAGATTTGGACTAATCGAAATAGATGTAAACGATAAAAATTTCCAAGATTCGGTTATAAAATTGTAAAAATTATAATTAGATTAATAATTAAAGGATGTAAAGTGGAGAACTATTGGATAACTTAGAGCAAGTCCAATGGTGCTGCCCAAGTCCCATGCCATTTTGCTCTTTTTGCTTGTCACCTAATCAAAAAGTGGTATATTTAATAAAATTGGTAGTTTGTTCCAATGCAATTGACAAGTCCAATTTTTTAATAGGTCATATGTAAATAATTATAATCAATTTATATTATATATTATTAAAAATATAATTTAGATATAATATTTTTTATTTTTAATAATTGGATAAAAAATTAATAAAATTTTAAATTAAAATTAAAATATGACATAATTAAAATGCATTATATAATTTAAAATATTACAAAAATAAGAAAATTTAAAACATTACATATTTCAAACAAATTAAGAAAATTACATGAATTTACAACGTTTGAATATCTTATAACGTTAATATTGACGTTACTTTGCTGTATATGCTTTTCAGTTTAAAAGTAGATTCATTTATAATAAAAAAAACTAATCAGCCACCAACTTGGCCGTGACCAACTTTTGCATCAAGTCCATCGAAGAAAAAGAGGTTACCCTCCTCCCTCCTTAAGCAGTTGTTCACTGTATTGAACCTGCTCTTAGGGGTTTATCCTCTGCAAACTCCTTTATTAAAAATACTATTCACTTTTTAAGATTTTAAACCTAATTATTAAAAAAAAAGGATGTAAAGTGTATTTTTCTAAAAAAACAAACATGAATATTGAAATGAGATTGAATTAAATTTGAGAGATGGAAAGTTCAAATAATCTTAATTTTTTTTCATCCTTGCAAATATTGAGCATAAACGAATGAGAGAAAACCATAATACAGTATATAACTAATTTTTTTTTGTCTAAATTGAATCTTGGCTAATGTCCAAAATTCATAAATTTAATAATTATTTCGAAAAAAAGGAAGAAAAAAATCTTAACAAAATCTGAGAAAATGCTCATAATATCATAAATAAGAAAATCAAGTGTCCTGTATATCACTTGTCGGGAACAATTACCTTTTTAACATATCTCATTCGTATTTTAACTGCGTTATTCATCCCCAACCAGAACACACAGCACTAATATTTCAATCAAACCAACAAGTTCTGCACATTCTCCTCTTAGGCACCTTAAGTCCCCAACCTTAAACCCTTCAGCATAAACCATTTGAAACTCCATACAATTAAATAAAAAATATAGTAAATTAAATAATATTCTATATAACTAATAAGACGAATATTCTATAAAATATCATGTATTTAATTACAATTTTAATAAATTAATAACAATGTATGAAATTTAAAATTTATAGTTAATTTTAATATTTTTACGGAATCGATTGTCAGATTATATAGAATTTTTTTAAATCTCATAAATTTTAAAAATAACAAAAAATATTATCAAAACAGTCATTAAGATTTACTATTTTATAAAATAAAAAAATCAATGAAATTTTGAATACATCATATTTTAATAGATATTTTAAAATCCATATTTTCATAAATTTTTAAAAATTCATATTAAATACACCAAAATCTTAATTTTTTTTAATTGAATACGCTAAATTTTAATGATCTTGTAAAATTCACATTTAATACACCTAAAAGTTTAAAATCTCATGAATTATCATAATCTAGCCTTATTGTATTTGCATTTAAATAATTTGTAATCATATATAAATGATTTATGATTAATTATATCAAAAATACTTTATTTTATTGGAGTATAGCTGATTTCTTGCTCGACTGAAAGATGTACTTAAATTAAAATTTGACAACTTGTATTTCATTTAAAATTTTAAATTTAATCAAATAAAATATTTGAATAATAAAGAAATTAGATTTGGATTTAGATTTATATTTGAATTTTATATGAAATTTAAAATATTTAAATAATAATATTCAATAGAAAATTTAAAATATCAATTTTTTTTCATGTTGGAACCATCATATGAAATGAATCATATATTTTTAAACATGATCGTAATTATTTTTGAGCAAAACTATGCAAATCTTTCTGTATTTAAATATCTCTTAAAAATGATATTTGTTCTTATATTAATTATACTAGCTCTAAAACCCGTACGAGGCACGAGCTATTTAGAGATATATTATGTGATGATGTGATTTTAATAAATAAGCGCTAATATTTTTGATAAGTTAGTAAAATACTTTTTTATGATTTGTAAATTTATAATTGTTCACTAATACCCATTATAATTGGGCGTAATTTTGTTAGAGTTCCGTATCATTATAAAATAAATTATGATTGAATTGATATCATTTTGCGATAGTATTGTAGATTTCAAGATAGATGTTAGAGATTGTGTTGTTAACATTGTAATCAATTATAATATACTTAGATTAATTAGAAATTAACTAAGTAAAATATACTGTCATATGTATGTTGACAGTATGTTTAGTTGTCACTTGTAATAATATGTATAAAAGCCAAGTAGGTGACAATAAGTCTCAATAGTGTCTTGTAAAAATGTAATAACATGATTTATGAAGTAGAAGTTCACAAAGTGTTCATGCACAACATAGATCAAGTCATTTACAGTAACATTCTGCAACTGAAGCCTACGACAGCATATTCAAGTGACAACACATTTGGAACAGATGACATCAACTATCCTTTTGACAGTAAACTTGGCGGAGAATGAAGATTCGAAGACAACAAGTATTACTGACAACAACTATTCCTTTAACAGTAAACTTTGCGGAGAATGAAGATTCGAAGACAAAAAGTTTTACTGATAGCAACTTTGGCGGAGATAGTTGACAACAATATTGGCGGGGATAGTTGATAGTAGCTTTGGAAGACAACATGTTTTAGAAAACTATCAAATTTGACAGTAAAGTATGCGGAGTCAAAGATACTATCACCAAAGAGAAACTAAAGGTTGACAATAATTTTTTGGTGAAGCTGATAGTCTGTTTCAGGTAGCAGACTAGGTAGTGAAAATTCAAGAATTGATTTTGACATTACTATCTAGTCTGTCAAGCCTACTACTGCAACTTGGGAGAAGACAAACAAAAAGATAAAGCATGTTCAAGGAGTCAAGGATGTCTGTACATCTTAGAACAACTTTATCTACAAATGGAATGAAGACAATTTGAATAGAAAAAGTAAAATTTTTATTTCAAGATTTGTTCTAGAAACAAGGGAAAATATACTTGTAAGTGAGATATGTGTTTCAGTATAAATACACATATCTCACAAACACTTCCTCTAATGCAACCGAGCTTAACTTTTCTCAAGCATAGAAACACTAACAAACTCTTTGTTATTGTATCTATTGAAGTTGGAAACATTTTCTAGTCAGTTGTAGCAAACAAAAATTAATAAAATTAAAATTTGAAGTTAAACACCTTTCTTCATTTGCTTGCTTACTGTTGTTTGCATTTCTTACTTGATATTATTACTTCTTGTCTGTTGTTAGCAAGATAAATGATAAATTATTAAGTTACATTTAACCCTCCCTTCTGCAACACTCATACTGTTTAACAATAGAACAAATATAATTGACTGTAAAATGAGTATAACAAAGTTTTGTAATTATTTTATTTTTATACTTTATATACCAACAAATCGCTTGATGAAATATGCCTAAAAAATTATTGTAATTAATCTCATAATAAAGTTCTGCAGCTGTTCTCAAAGATATTGCTACACTATATTCGTATTTACTAACAATTACATATTTCGGTTGTAATCTACTAATAAAGTAAGATATATTGTCCATATTATTCTATATTTTTGTTAATGTGGAATGTTGAAGTACTACATACTTCGAATTAGACTCTCTTTTTTGAGAACTAATCTTATTATTTATCAATAATGCAGTGTCCAATATTAGCCCAACATTATTAATATTTATATAATATATTAGGTTCACACTAATGTCCCTTAAGAGTACATGTAATCTAGGCTAATTCAAAATTTTAAATTATATAATGCTAGTAATTATATAAAAGACATCTCAGATAAAATGGCTCGATGAACCACTATTAGTATAAAAGTTGGTCAAGAATTTAAAATCAGATAATATATTTTGTAGCAAATATGCACATATAATTTATGAATAACATATATATATATATATTATTTTTTTGTGAAAAAATAACTTATATTTAAATTGCTCAGAAAGTAGAGATTACCATATTAGTCTGAAATTATATTATTAGATTTTCTTGAAGGGAATTTGAAAATTACTATTCGATAATAATAATAATAATAATAATAATAATAATGAGTTCAATACAATTATAAACATTGTATAATCATTAATGGATAAAAGAGGGGCAAAAATTAATATTTTATTAATATTAATTAGAGTTTTATCAAGCAATAATAAATTAAAATGCTAGATATAATTATAAATGTTAATTATGTAACTCTTAATACATGCAATAATAAGTAAAGATAAGTGAAATAAATATTTTTTAATAAATGTATTAGTGATGTAATATTGAGGAGTAATAAGTGAAATAAATATTATGTCGATATTAATTAGTGTATTAATGATTAAAATGGCTCATGAACAATATTATATATATAATAATAATATAATAGATTACTATTTTGGGGAGTGATTTTACTGTATAAACAAAAACATATATTAGCTTATAACTTGTAACCGGCCAGTATGACTATGATGCATGTCAACATAAGAAATAAAATACATGCGGAAAATTTAATTCCGAATCAGAATCGAATTCGAATTCAAATTCGTGAACATTGTTAAAAAATTTATTCAAGTATGAGCTTATAAATAGTTGTGTACTTGTGTCATTACCTATTACTTTATATAATCAAAATATACAAAAGAACCAGAACGCAATTGAGCGAGAGATAAAAAAGGATTCTGCAAAAAGCCCATGATATTATTATTCTTTGCAACCTCTGATGATTAATATGCTTCCTCTATTATTATTAGGTACTTAAATAAATTTTCTTGGCTTTATATGTATAATAATAATTAAATATCTATCTAATCTGAATTACTAAATAGAGTATACAGTAGATACTATTATTATTTATGCTGCTACTTTTCTTATATACGTACTATGTATTCCCCCCCCCCCCCCCCCCCCATCTTTTTATTGCTCTTGACCCTCTTCTTCAGGTGTACAAACGACCCTTGCCTGTAAAACAATAGTATTCTGGTGAGTCTGCTTCTTGTTCTTGTATTTATTAGTACATATTTGTGATACCTGTTTATGTATGTATTTATTGTATATGCATATGCCAATATGTGTGTTTTATTATACATGCCTACATTCATTTTTATTGATCATGTGTGTGTGAATAATCTGATAATTACATCTTACATGGCTGGCTTTTGAGTGATTGAATGTGGGTTCTTAATTATTTTGTTCAATATTTTTTATGATCTTTCTTTACTTTACAACTTTAATCTCTCTCTTGATTCCCTTGAAGAAATCGACATTTTTCGGTCTTTTGGAAATATTTGTTCTTGTGAATTAATTATTTCACTAAACAAGGTTAATGTAGGCTATGATTTTTAATATATATGATATGAAACAAATAATCACTTGAATCTAGATTCAATACAACTGGTTGAATTGCATTTGTAATGCAATAGTGTGTTTGTGCTATAGTTAATTACATGGTCCTGATCAGAAGGAAAGTGCTATCCTTATTCTGAGATTTACCTAAAGTTAAGACATTGTATGTTCCCCTTCTTTAGGTGTAGGACTTTGGATTAGTATATTGTTGCAATAGAGAACCATATAAATGAACATATTCCGAATGTTGTCATTTCCTATGGTTTTTCTATAGTTATAGTTTTAATTATTTTGCCAATCCAGAAAAAAGAATAACCAGGAAAGGCGGTGTCTCTTTTTCTTCTTTTTCTGGGTATGCATTCTCTCTAAAAAAGTAATTGTAATATCGTGTGAACTATGGCCCACATACGGATATTAAACTGCGAAAACTTCTATCTTTTCCAATAAAGCGTAAATTATATAAGCTCGAGGTCTAGTACCATTGAGGTTCATCCAATGTTTCTTTATATTTTATTAAACACAATAATTTTGTCATATATTATTTTTGATTGCATCACTGATTTGACTCTTATGTTATTTTATGTACATCCTCTTACAATCCTATCTATTATGTTATTTTGTGTACTTCCTTTTACAATCTTATATATTATTTCATTTCAGTATACAAAGATTATAACTATGGAGTTCAGAGGCAGTGCTTATAGAATTCGAAAGTGTGCATGCGAGTTAATGTCAATTGGTGATGAATTAATGGATGATAATGAGTCATGGGATTTCGTCGGGAAAGATCTTCAGCTCAAAGCAACATTCTTGTATTGCGATTTCAACAAAGTGATATCTGGTGCTCTAGAGGATCAAAAGGGATCTCTCACCGAACTTGGAAATAGATTATTTTGCTCAATTGAAGAGGTAATTTTTTTCATTTTGTTTCTCTCGGTTTTTTATTAATTGAAGTAGGAGAGCCATTTTATTAATTCATTGCTGTAATTGATGTATAAAATATGTAAATAATGATTCATACTTATCTAGTCTATAACATCGACGCCCAGTGGTACTAAATTTATTGAATGACATCATTAATTTCATCGCTAAATTTTATTTCTTTCTCTTTTTTGCTAAATGCGCTAAATTTTATTTCCATTCAGTATGTAAACTATATTCAATTCCCTTATTAATTTGTATCAACTAAGATCATTTATAGATAATGTTTAAGGGTGATCATAAAGAATTATAGTATCTATTATTCACTTCTGAGTGAATATTATCAAGCTATCTTTCTTTTTACTTTGTGTTGTTCTTGTATCATGTACAATATTGCAACATGGCTCGAACTTATTGCTAAACTTGGTAACAAGTTTATCTTGCTTTAAAATGATAAGAAATGTTCTTCTGGGGCACACATTTATTTGAAGGAAGATTGATATACTCATTGTAAACTATAACTAATCTATAATCATATTGTTTTGTTGATTATTATTGTGCGTAGCATTGTAAATATTAGCTTTTGTTGTTTTATAGTTGGATTCAGCAGTAAAAGTTCAGAGTATCCAGCAAGCACAGAATCGATTTAGTGACCTTGCTCTTGTTTTGGAAGAAGTAATTGAGACTGATCTTATGCCCCCGCTCATGCCTTCAAGTGATTTGTTTGATGATGATTGAAAATGCCTGTGCTTTGTATATGAATATACTCAGCTATCTGGTTAACTAGTGATAGTCGATTATGTAATGATATGTACTATGATCATTTTGCCATATATGCTGCTGCTGCTTTATAGTTATGGTTGTACTATTATCCAAGTAACGCTTGGTTGGTTATTTAAAAAGAATATTTATTTCCTAGCAAGGTAGATAGACCAACATTTGTGGTCCTACAAACGTGTTTGGATGCAAAAGACTCAAGCTCCCCTCCCACATGAGTAGGGCTAGGAATGTCATAATGTACGGCGTAACAAGTAGACACTTGACTATATCGTCAAACACGCGTCCATAGACCAACATGGTGGAACTTAACCATTTGAGAGTCATATGTGATGTTGTATTTTGAAGCCTTAAGTAGGAGTTGCTCTGCCTCTCCTGAAACTAGCGTACACAATGACCTAAAGTACGTGGAAGACCAGAAGTTTTTAATTATAAAGCATATAAATTATCTTGAACCAAGGAAAGTGATAAATGGGCAAAAACAATAGAGAAAACCAAATGGATTGCAAGAATTTGGAAATGCAAGTCGTAAAATTTTGATGAGTTATATATATATATAGAGAGAGAGGGGCCGGTTCTACAGCCGTATATAATGTCTTAAAACACCAACCCATCTAATACCGTTGAAATTTAAAATCAAAGGTTGAGATTATATAAAAAAAAGGTACACGCTATATTTAATAGCGTATACACAATATAATACAACATAAGTTATAATTTTTTTATTACCTAAAAAGCCCTTAAAAACTTACGTTATATTTATATAGCGTAAGGGTAGAAATTTCTTGATTGCATTTCCTTTTTCCCAATTATTTATGCTATATAACATGGAGTAAGACCATAAATTATTCTTTGCATTTATGATTAATTTTTCTTCATCCTACTTTCTGGCTTGCCATAGAATCAGGTAAATAATTGGGTAACTGGTTATGTTCTGGTGCTATTCTGTATAGTTATTACTCCTTGTCAAATGTTGTGATAGTTTCATTTGATCTCTGAATAAACTTTGGTCACATTATTATGGGGGTGTTTGGTTTAGTTTATAAGTAATAAATTACTTTTTAAAAAAAAAGTATTTTCATATTTTTTTTTGAAAATTAATATTTTTTTTAGAAATTTAAGACCAAATCTTATTTTCAAATTTGAAAATAAGTTACTTATTTTCAGAAAAAGTACATATATACCAACTTTTTCAGCTTATAAGTTGCTTATAAGCTTACACAAACGGGGTCTATGTGAATCTTTTGTTAGTAGTTTGCAGTTCTGGTTGGGTACTTCAGAGTTTGAAGAACGGTCTTTTCTTCTTCTTCTTGATTTATATTATATTTATTGTCTAAGAGTGAGATAGATCAAATGGTTCCTTGACATTCGAAACAGGTTGACTACTTTAACTTTGAATTCATCGGGCACCATCTATGTATATATTTACTTAATTACAAGAAACATGAAAGGCTAGAGCTCCATAAAAAAAGAATATCGAAATAGAAAGAACATGAAAAAAGTGTGAAAATTTAACGGACAAATATGCTGTAGAGGAAATATTTGTAAATGATGTATAGTCAACATGCAGTATATAATACAACGTAAGCTTCACAGGACTAGTGAACAGTTTTCATATATATATATATAGAAGATAAGTCAAATCTAGAAATTAGAAACTAATCTAAACCATATATTTAATCTAATTTAATGACCCCTTAGAAAACACCACACACAATTAAAATACATTCTTCCATATACAATCTCATCTAATTTTCTCTATTTTTAATTTGATTTTTCCCGCCAATTGGTGAACCTTTTTTTAAATCTAACTTCACCATATTTTTTCTCATCATCCAACGATTAATTTGCATACCATATGGGCTATATTCCGGCGACTTCAATTTTTCCGGCGATCTCCATATATATTTATTTAACAAAATTGATGATTTTGATGATTCTTATAATATAAATTAATGATTTTTATAGTACAAATTTGTGATTTATCTAATATAAATTAGTGATTGCATTTCTTCTGTTAAGAGATGTAATATAAATTTCTAATTAATTTTGAAGTCGCCGGAATATAACACATATGATATGTAAATTGATTGTTGGGAGATGGAAAAAAATGCGATGAAATTAGATTTGAAAAAAATTTAACAATTAACGTGAAAAATCAAATTAAAAACGGGAGATAAGGTAGGTTTCTAGTTTGTAATTAAAATTGATTTTTATTAGAGTAAAACTCTCTCTCTCTATATATAATATTTGAAGTCTTTGAAGAGAGAAAATATGTTCTTGGGTAATTAAATTTGTTTGTAAAACTTTACCAAGAATTAAAAAATAACTATATTTAAGTTTAGTGTGTGTGTTTGTCAAAAAAAAAGTTTTGGTGTATCGGGTGGAATATGAGTTTTACTGCTCGTCTACTCTTAACTTTAAGCAAAAAGGAAAAAAATTATCCCAACACTCACGTAATTTTATTTAAACTCTCGTTTGACATTAAAATCACTTAAAAGTTGAAAATATTTAAATTAATAATAATTACTCCCTCCGTTCCATATATTTGTTTACATTTTGGAGATGGTATTCGACACACATTTTAAGGTGCATATAAAATATAGTTACATAACTTACTTTTTTTTCTGAATAAAAATTTAAACAAAAAATTTAAACATTAAATTTTATTCAGGAAAAAAATTAAAAAAATTAATTAAATTATACTTTATATGTATCTTAAAATATGTGTCGGACACTCTCCCCCAAATATAAACAAATGGGTGAGACTTAGGGAATATAATATATTAAATTTTAAAATTATTTCAGGGAGTTATTTGAGACTAAAATATATAATAATATAAATATAATAATGTTTTTGAAAATATATGAAGTATGTTTTTAATTTACATTTTTTCACTTTCAATTTTATTATACAATATTTCTTTTAAATGTTTTAGGAAAGATAAATGAATACACCCGACCCGACTACCCGAAAGATAAGAAAAACAATCCTTGTCCCCCATACCCTCGAACTGTGGAACATATATCTCATATCTGTATGTATATATGTGAAAAATGGGAAATGATTCAGTTTCTGTACTAACCCAACAATTTAGTACCCACTTAAAGGTTCTTGTCAAGACCTTCAATCGTAAAATTGCTCGCATAGTATCTATTCTTGTTGCTCACAAGGTGCTTTTCTCTACCCCCTATGCTTTGTTTAACAAATTACAATTGTACTTGCATATATTCATGTTTTGATGATTTGTGTAGTATGTAGATAAGTTTAATTTGATAGAATCTGTAATCGGTCAGGTCTATATAACTTATATATTACTAAAGTTTGAATCTTTTGGAAAATTGAGTAACTGAGAAAATCTTGAACACATAAATAATTTAATTAGATAAAGATGAAGTTTACACAACACAAGAATTATAAATTTTAGACACTTTTGAGTAGAGATATTAAATGTGCTTGAATTTCTTTGTTTTAATGATATAAAGTCTCTTTTGTTATGACTTATAAGCAATGCTAGAGGGACCCTTGACATGTCGAACAAATCAAATTTCGCTACCTTATTGGTACCTATTTTGGGAACTCTAGCATTAGTTAAAAAAAAAGTTAAAATTATACTGTATATAATTTGAATGATTAGACTGATATAATAGTAGTAAGACTTGAGAGAGCAACAAGTTGCACAATGAATATATGCATAATGCATTAAGATGATCTTGAATTCAGACTTCTGGATCACTTGGAGCATTGGTCGGTTTTGTCATTGCGTTTCTGTTTGCTTGGAAGTTTTCACCTATAAGATCATGGAAACGAAGGAAAAATATAAACTCTGCTTCCACCAGTGAAGCTACTCTTATGTTGAATGACAAGGAAGTTAAATCTGGTGACGGCTTATATACTACACAAAAGGTGGAGGATCTTCTTACTACTAATCTTTCTATATTTTTACTGATACGCTTCAAGAGTAAAGTGGAATGTATATTTATTATTGTCTATTATGTAGGTACCACTTGCGCAATTGGTTAGGAAGAAATTACGTGGTGGCAAAAAGGTAATCAATTAATTTGGAGCTCTGCATACAAGAAATAGCGAGGAAAATTGAATATTTTATGTTTTAACATTTTTAATAGATAATAATCAAGATTTCTTAGAGAAATACATTATATTTTAATGTCAATAATTTGATCTTGTTCTGGTCTTATGAAGTCCAGCAATGTTATTTTACTTATTAATCAGAATAAATATCAGGAAGGGGTTCTAGTATATTTTAAGTGTACGAAAAGACAGCTGTCAAGTTTTAAGCTCTAAATATTAGTAAATAAAGTACCTGTATGGTTTCAATTTAATTATTATGTAAAAGAAAGTAAAAGGAAAAAACAAATTAGCAACAAAAAAAGGAGAAAGACCTATTTAGCAAAAGAAAGGAGGAGAAAAACCCTTATCTCCAGTGCTTAAAGAAAAAGATGATGAATGTAAGTGATCACTGAACCTCAACTTAACACCAGAAATAATCCAACAGCAGACCCTTGGAGATTGCTTTGGCGGGAGATGCTATTGGAATTGGAAAAGTTTTCAGTTCTTTGATTAGTCAGTAGTGATGCGCGGGTTTAGTTACCTTGGGCATGAACGAATAGTCTTTTTTGACCAGGCAGGAGTAGCATAGCTTGTCGAGCTGATCTCATCCCATCTGCTTCAGGCCTATCTGCATTTGTTTCTTGGTAGGCTTTAGTAGGGCTCGAACCCACAATATAACCCATCAATCTATGCCTTGGTACCAGATCTGGAAGACTTCTAAGGCTCATAATAAGAATTTTTTTTTAATGTCATGGAACCAGTGAACTACACTTGCTTCTGGATAGGTTTCGAAGAGGAGCTTTCTTTATTTCAGCTAAGTTCCATAATATAGCTTGCCCGGACCGGGCTCTCAGTTGCCATTCGTCCGACCGGAGGTGTCGATAACGAGGCGCATTTGAGGTGTCAGATCCAGGACTTTGTGCTTCCCTAGTCAAAAATTGAACAACTTTTTTAAAGAATGATATTTATATTCCGTTTTGGTTGAATCCTAACATGTCCAGTGTACTATTAAAGGACTTAAGTTTTTTTTTTCCTAAATGCAAATGCTACAATGTCGGGCTTTTTGTGCAGATGACTTGCCAGTTACTTGGTGTGGTTTTTGAGGAAAGTACGCCCGAAGAGCTTCAGGTGAACTTATCAAGGATCAATAGTTTAACTTCTAGCCAAGTCTTTAATTTTAGTTATGTACTGACTAGATGTGATTGAATATTTTTCTAGGAGCATGTAACTGTAAGATCATCAGCAGTTGAAGTGCTGCTTGAAATTGGCAAAGTCTGTGATATCTATTTGATGGAAACAGTTCTTGATGACGACAGCGAGGTGCAAACTTTGTTTTATTTTCAGTTTTATGTACAGTATATAAGCGTCTTCGTCTACTCTTACATGATGTCGAATTCTAGGTTTTGCTATCTCTCTGCCAAGTTTTGTTGTACCTGTATTTACAGTTAGTGACATTAATGTTATACTTGTAAGTGGATACCATATGCTAAGGATTAGTTCACGTTGGAGTTAGAAAGTAGTTTTGTTTCTGATTCCGAAGAAGTGGTAAAAGATCACTGTATGTTTTGCTTCTTATTATATAATTTTTTAATTTGGCTGATTGAATATTTGTTATTGATATCTGTTGTGAGTAGTGACTGATATTGTTCATAGAGTTTCTAACTTTTTTCTGTTCTTTTGGAGGACTCATATAAACATTTGAAATTGAGGAGATTATCCATACCCAATTCATTTTGCAGCCTTATATTTTGATTAATTCACATATCTTTTCTAGAGATGGATGAAAGAATTTACATAAATCATAAGCTGTCTGTTCTTTGGTTCATTCCCTATAATCTCTTTTACTACCTTCATGTATCCTTGACTCTTTGTTATGAAGTAGTTGAATGTTGCTACTGTTATAGGAAAAAATACTGTTGGCTTTGGAGAAGTCTGGATTACTTGGACCTGGAGGTTTAATGAAAGAGAAGGTACATCTGAATATCACTACCTACAGTATCACAAGTTAGTATTTGCATTCACATGTTATGTTGTAGTTGTCCTGATAACCAACTATATTATGTAGCCAACTTTTACATACTATGAATTTTTGATGCAAAAAGACACCTAATAATAAATTAATATGCAATTAGTGTCAATAACCAGCTTGTATAAAAAAAACGGTTATCGCCTCTTTCAAGTGTTTATGAGTGATCTATATTGCTCATATGTAGAGTCCTTGTAGATTGTAGTTTTAGATTTATTAAACTATTTAGAGATCAAGAATTTGAGTGTCGTTTTGATTTCCCGGGATTCACATTTAATGAGAGCAATCTAGAAGACTAGAACTCCCAAAGGGTTCCTATATAAAATCTTTTACCAAATCATTTTTAGCATCGAGTTAAATTTAACATTCTCCGCTCTTGTTATGAAATTTTTCCAGGGCTGCTTTTTAATATTTTTATATCAAGAGCTAGGTTCATCAGGAACCCAATAATTTGCTTAAAAATTGTCATTTTTGTTGAGTGGCTGGTGTTGGGTTGTTTCATATTCGTTGTGTCACAGACTCACAGTTTAGGCTATGTTACTTGGATCTGGGTATTGAGTTTCGGGCACGACACATATCTGGGTATTGGATTCAGAAGTTCTGAAAAATGGAGACATGGAACCGTGTCCAATTTTTGGACACAGGTATGGGACACGGCATAGTCTATGATGAAAAGAATATTATATACAATTTTATACCAAAAATTAACAATAAAACTCAAACTAAACATGATCTTGTGAAAAACTTTGCAAATTAAGCATCTTTTTCTGCTCTTATTCTTTCATTCTCAGTTTTCCATCATACTTACATCTCATGATCTCATCTTTTTTATTTTTGCATCATAAATTCTTCTCGTATGTGGTCTTGTAGTTAAATAAAGTGTCCACACTTCAGTCAAAGGATTTGACACGAAATAAGTGTCGTGTCCGAGTGTCCTGAAGAGTTAGAGTAACATAGCGGTTTAGGTGGTAGTGTGGTAATACACAATGTGAGAGAAGTTTTCACCCTTTAAGCTAGATTTTAGGGTTTAGACTTGAGATAGATATAATAATACTTATGACTAGTGGTTACAAGGTCTGGGTGAGCCCACTTTGGAACAATAGCTACAGAGTTGAGGCAGGCCAAAGTGGGATAAAGCTTTCTCTGGAAAGATTCCAGGAAAGAGAGCGAAATCGGTGGATCGGTTAGGGTGTCCCACAGAACTTGTGGGAGGAGCAGAATAATGGTTTATAAGTGCAAGGGAAGTTCTCACGATACAAGTTAGCTTTTCATGTTCACATAAAGTCACATTTTGAAGGGATAACTGTTATGTTGTGTTTGGTTGGGGAGAATGGAATGGAATGAATAAAAAGCAAAGGAAGATAATGAAGGTAGGATGGAAGATTTGACAAAAAATGAGTGAGTGCAAAATATTTATGATGAGATTTGGGTAGAAAATGGGTGTGGGGGAGAATGAAGCATTCCTTCTCAAACTGGGGGGTTTGAACTCTAGTTTAGGTGGTTAGGAATGAAATGAAGGAAGGAATGAAAATTTTGAATTTAACCCATGATATAGTTCAAATTTCATTCCATTACTCCAATTTTATTCACCCCAACCAAACACCAGATGCATTAGTTTATAACCAGGATTTGTGAAGCTTGTAGCTTGGAAGTTGGAACTTGGAACAGAGCATACATGGTTAGGTTTCAACAAAGTCGCCACATCAGATAGCTGTAGTCCTCTTGATAGCAAAAGAAGCCTGATGAAAGGGAAGATAATTTAAGAGCAGATCTTACCATCACCAGAAGATGCCCGTGGTACTAAAAAATGAAGCATAAAATTGGCTAAGCTATTATCTACACGATTCAAACAACGGACAAAAGTCTATTGTCACGATGTGAAAATGCGGAGACACGAAAGGGTGGAATCCTATCGAGGAAGAAAGAGTGCCATATTCATGACATTATGAAGCACAAGAGACTGAACAGTCTAGTAGAGTACATAAAAAAAGAGGAGAAAATCGCAAAATATAAAGAACTAGGGTTATGCAAGAATCTAAGCAGTTTAAATGAAAAGTATCCAATAGACAATTTTGACAAAAGTAACCAATGAAAAGTCTGGTCTCTACGGTTGAGTTGCTAGTTCTCCTGGATCGTCTCCAACTTACTTGACTCTAGATTTCAAAAGATACCATTTCAGTCACCCATGTAGCTGAATCTTATAAACTAACTATACGTTTAACTCTACTAACTCTACTATCTACCCTGTCGATAATCATTACCATATCAAGTAACTAAGACCATTACACATATAATCACATAATTCACTTAGCACGTAATCAAATACAAGTACTATTTCTACACATTTGATCTTTGATTAAAGGAAGTCATGTCGTGTTTTCAAACCAACTTAAGTAGTTAAAAGAACTAAGAAAAGATAATTAATTAACGAATGTGATTAACCTGCTAATTATTATTAAAATAATCAACTAGTTTAATCAAATTGATTAATCAATAACATCCTTCTTAATATAGCTTTTAACTTTTAAAGAAATCTCAAAACTGTTTTATAAAACTCATTTTTAGAAAATTTTCAGATCAAATGTTAATATTATAAAGAATACTCCCGTAAAATGATTCGAATGTCACTCGGAAAATTAAAATATCCAGTAACATTCTAACCAAAATTCGGCAGCATCTTTTCTAATTTACGTCATATCAATTCATGCAAAGCAATCACAATTAACCACCCAACCTCTAAATCATATACACCATTAATAATTTAAATTCTAACCGAAATACTATACTCTCCATAATCCTAAAACTACCCGCATCACCCCCAACCTCATATGTGATTACTATTTATAACCTTGTAGAGTTTTTTAGAATGGTTAGACTGAACAAGAGACTCTCTCTCAATCAGAACAACACGAAATGTACACAAAATCAATTAATATTTTGTTAAAAATTATGAAATTTAAAGTATATATTATAAGAAGTTTATATAATATAAATTTATATTTTTGCTAAATAAGAAGTTATATTATTTTAATATAGTGTACTCTTGGGTATACACAGATGAGTTGCATGAACATGATGTGAAATATTTTCAGAGTAAACAAAGTACAACACTATGAACACGAGACTCAGAAATCCAATAACAATTTCTTCATGTCATGTATAAATTGCCGGATTTACCAGTGACCAGAGTGAGAGGAAGTCGCTACAATATTGTTGGTAAAAAGAGCAGGAATATAGGAACTGCTCTGTGGTTCAATGGCTTTCAACCTAACCATGTACAACTAAGATGAAAAACCTTGAAGGACCATTACAAAAAACTGAGAATAAAAGCCACTATATCTAACACGAAAAGGAAAATATATTGTCTTGTTTAAGAGTGTTTCCTTCTTGTGCAAAGTTTTCGTAGAATTATGATTCACGAATTATTTTACATTAGAAAGTATTGGTGTAGAACTTTTAGGATCAACTCTTACTTGGTTTTAACGATTATTTGAATACTAATAGGACCATCTCTTACTTGGCTTCTATATGCGAATAATGAAGTAATTCTTGAGGCTTTCTTTTAAGGATAGGTGCTGCATTTACTCTTGTTAATAGGAAACTTCTCATAATCATAATGCTACTCCATTGTTTGGAATTTCCACACTTAAATGAGTAATATCTTTTGTTCTTGTTAATTTGTTCCAGGTCTTATTCTGTAGCACTGGAAATGGTAGATCATCCTTTGTTCGGCAACTAGAGCCAGATTGGCATATAGATCAAGACCCAGATATCCTTTTTCCGCTCTCTGTAAACTCTTTGTCCAGTGCTGTATTTTAATGTATCAATTTCGTTCCTGCACTTATTTAGAACATGTTGATTACTAACTGTTAAATTTTCTTGGTTCACTGCAGAGATTTGTTAAAAATGTGCTACTTGTTGCACCTGCAGGATCTAGTTACACTTCAAGGCCCACTATTTTTACCTCAACAAGTTTGGAATCTTACTTCACAGATGGTGGAGTGTAGATTATTGTAGAATTGATTACATCTAGCTCAAAAGTTCTAGGAGGAAACCAGTAACAACCATCTGATGTTACATTGTAACTGGTGGAGGTCAATTCACAAACATAACTACTTTTTTTGCAATCTGGGAACGAGGCAACTTCATTGTCATTGTTGTCATCTGTGTCGGGAAAAGAACCCCTTAATTATGTATCTGCATTCTGTAAAGAATTTGTTTCAACATATTATAGGCGGGTTTTATTATATGTAGGACCTTAAAATTAGTACTAAATGTAGGACTTGGAGTTTTACATATGTACATATATACTGCTTACAAAATATTTACAGACAAAATGTAGGACTCGGGGCAACTCTTTTTTTTAAAAACCAAGAGTTGGAATATTTTAGACAAGAAAAGTATGCCCATCTGCAAGAATATATATTGGTTGTCTTTGTTCTATATATTATCTATTAGGTACAGAGTTTGTGTATTTTGAATATAAGGCAACTCTCATGTCCCTAAAATAGTGTTATAAATATACGATAGATTTTGTAATCGTGTTATCCCTCGAAGTTGATCTAAATTATCTCAAACTCCACAATTTTAGCATCTGATCATATTACCGATGACTAATTATAAGTATAAAGCATGTACTCACGAGTGATTTCTAAGAAATTGCATCCTCAATTCTCCACACTAAATTTCAGTTACAAAACGACAGCATGTGACAATCAGTGTCATGCCATCTGAAGTTTACCATATTTACAAGTGCCAAATTAGTGTCTCTTGACCGGTCGAAGTTTGATTATGCTTGTGTTTTGTTTCTAGCATTTGTCGTCAACATATATAAAGCAAGCAATTTTCACATTTCTTCGTCTAGATTTGTAAATGTTCCTTAAAATTATCATTACAAACAAAATTGATTCGAGAATGATTCCTTCCCGCGTTACATATATGCGTATTATTCTATATATACATGCACGCCTGCTTGTTTAATTATTATGCGATTGATGTTGAAAGTCATTAGTTAAGGGACAAGAAATTAATATATATTTGTCATATGGAAAGGAATCATAAGCTTCTTAATTATTTATTAATCAATCCTCTAAGCATCTGATACCCTCCAAAAGTAGGTATATAACATAATACTAATTTACTAGTAAGGGTCAAAATATACAGATTATTTATATAATGTTGAATCGATATTGTCAACATGCATGTATTATGTTAGCTGTTTTTTCACAGCCTCACGGGTGGGTTGTTAATGACTTTTGCAGTTGCATGGGATTGGCGAGATTTACATATTTTAGTGGTTAATTTCAGGGCGGCAAAACGACGTTGAATCATTTGTTTTGTTTAATAAAAATTTAAGAGCTTTTCCTGGACGGCTTTCCGATTTGTTAAATTGTCCAGCATTTATATATACTGATAGTTCCAAATTCTGCTAAAGCTCCTGTATTTTTCCTTATCCGTGTAGTTAAAATAATGTTGGAGGGATGATGGCTCTAGGTTCTGTATCATTCCGGTGTGAGAATAAGATAATATTGATAAGGAAAATAGAAAATATGCAAAAAATGATATTTATCTCTACTGTATTATTAATTGAACTTGAGATCTTTTTGGTCAGTTTAATTAATCTTTTTAACTATAAAAGAATATTAACACTTAGATTTAAAATAGATACATACAAAACGTTATGTTTCATAAAAAAAATATTATATATTTTATCTTAATCCAATTATTTTGATTAATCAATATTTTATTAATATTATATTATAGTGAATTTTTTATTCTAAGAATCATATTACATATGTATATTATTTTATATAATATATTATATATAAAAATATAATATATTATATGTTATATATATATATTATAAATATATATTATTTATAATATAATATAATATAATATATATTTTGTTATTAAATTTTCGGTTTCGGATTTTGGGTTTTTTTGAATTTTATTTTATAATTTTTGGGTTTCGGATAAACTCGAATCCGATCCTAAATATGTCGCATCGGATTTGAATTTTTGATTTTGGGTTTTTTTCCAGATTCGGATCGAGTTTGAATTTAAATAAAAATTTTAAATTTAAATTTAAATTTGTCAAACTCAATCCGAAACCGTTACCATCCCGGATAGATTCCATCACTTCAGATATATTATTTATCAACGTAATTAAAGTGTTTTGTTCAAAGAGAGACTCATTTATAATTTGAGAGGACATATAAATTATTTATCAACGTAGTTAAAGTGTTTTTGTTCAAAGAGAGACTCATTTGCGATCGAATGAGCTAGTAATCTCAATTTTGAACTTTGTACTCCTAAATATTCTTTGTATTAGCTTTTATCGTAGTGTCAACATATGTACATGCACATGCCAACACCAGATAGCTGATATTATAAGATAACCTAACATTTGATTCTACACAATTGAGAAAACAGACGAGTTAATTATATATATACACGGATGATATGAGTCAGCATCTCCCACCTGCCCCCCCTCATGCGCCCATATGCATATGTGTGATTTTAATTTATTCTCATGTGATTTTACCGATGTCGAGGTTGAAAACATGCACACTCTCGTATGCACTCTGCAAATCACATGCCAACCCACCACCAGTCAGCTGAAACCTTGTGCGTTTAGCCACTAAGAGCTAGCGAGCGCTCAGACGAGGCCACGTTATGCTTTGTTGCATACACGTATTCACCACTCATCACTACGTCGTTCCCCTCTTT
Organism: Oenanthe sinensis; assembly: GCA_028671895.1. Taxonomy (NCBI): domain Eukaryota; kingdom Viridiplantae; phylum Streptophyta; class Magnoliopsida; order Apiales; family Apiaceae; genus Oenanthe; species Oenanthe sinensis. The sequence goes on from CM053813.1 coordinate 30,681,415, forward strand.
TTTCCATTATACCAACACAGATGATTGGCCCAATGCCCGATTTAATCCTCATTTTTTAATATATTTCTATCATGATTCATGCATCTTGTTGAAAAATATTGTTTTTCGTATTATATTAAATTAAAGTCTATAGGTATATTTGTTAGCTACTCAAGCCCTTCCGATTCGAATTAATGTATCAAAATTATGTAAAAATAGGTTGAAATACCCGAAGAGCCAACAATAATAACCACTTGATTTCCACAGGTACTAAAATTGAGAAAAGATGTCACAAGTTCACTGTTACGTACGTACTGTATAGGGAAGTTGTACTCAATTTATTAATCAACTAATTAGATCGATCACGTGAAGGCAATACTATTCCTTAATTTACCAATGTTTACTGACAAGTCAAATGGAAAATATTGAATATTGTTTAATCATTTAGAACACTAGATTAAACACATGTTTGTGTCCCATCTTTCTCATTTATAATAATTTAATATATATAAATTACAAGATGGTTAATAAATATAATATTTCTTAATAATGTAAACATATCATATTTTTATAAAATATTTTAATTTTAACAATATCCTAATATTTCTTAACACCCTCCCTCAAGTTGGAGCATGAAGATTTCGAATGTCCAATTTATACGGAAAAACTCCAATTCTTCGAATTTCATCACATTCCTTGTCTTCTTTACCATTTTATTCATCATTGTCACTATTTTCGTCTGTCAATAAATCATTCACATGATCTCTTTATTTATTGTCACACCTATGAACTCTCACAAAAAAAAATTCCACATCCACGACCTCTCACAATTTTTTTAATCAACTCATAAACTCTTACAGGTCATTCTCATACCCATGATCTGTGGTGAATATTTTTTTTTCACATCCAACAAACTCTTGTAGGATTTTTTTTCCTCATTAAACTCTCGGTATAATTTTGTTTTCTCTCTTAAAGATTGTTCTCTCCTTCATCTCACCTAACCTGACTCTGATACCATGATAAAATTCTCAGTTAGGGATTGTGGTGTAATTAACTAATATATTTAGTTTTAAGTTTAATTAAGTTAAGTTAAATATATTGTCATATGTATATTGAAAGTATGGTCAGTAGTCACTTGTATACAGTACATTTAAAAAATAACAGTTAAGTGACAATACATTTAAAAGTTACTGTCTTGTATAAAAGAATAAAAATGAGTCATGAAATAGAAGTTCACTAAGTGTTCATACACAACATGATTCAAAACTCAAACACCAACATTTTAAATACTCAAGCCTATGATAATACATTACAAGTGACAACACAATTGGAACAGACGATAACAACTATTCTCTTGATCGTATACTTGGCGGAGAATGAAGAATTGAAGACAGCAAGTATTACTGACAGCAACTTTGGCGGGGATAGTTGACAACAACTATTCCCTTGACGATATACTTGGCGGATAATGAAAAATTGAAGAGAACAAGTATTACTGACAGCAACTTTGGTGGGGATAGTTGACAGCAGCTTTGACAGCAGCTTTGGGAATGAAGACAAAGTTGAACGAGAAAAACTCAATTTCTATTTCAAGCTTTGTTCTAGGACCAAGGGAAAGTACACTTGTAAGTGAGATATGTGTTTAAGTATAAATACACACATCTCATAAGTACTTTCTTTTATGCAACTGAGCTAGATTTTTTCTCAAGTATAGAAACATTAGCAAATTCATTGTTATTGTATCTATCGAAGCTGAAACTCATTTCCAGTCAGTTGTAGCAAAAATAAAAACAATAAAATTATTTTTGAAGTTTAAAAACACTGTCTTGCTTATCTGTTTTTATTGTTTGCATCATAAAACATGTTAATTGTTATTCTTGTTTGTTGTTAGCAAGAATTAGATATAATTAATCAAGTTGCATTCAATCCCCCCCTCTGCAACACTTATCTTACCTAACATTCTCAATCTCCCATTTTTCGCATTCATAATAATTCAATATATATAGATTACTAGACTTGATCAACAAATATAATAGCTCTTAATAATTGAAACATATCATATTTTTATAAAATATTTTAATTTCAACAATATTCTAATATATTTAAAAATATATCCTTTTATATATTTTTAACTAACTTAAACTATTGTCAATCTTTTATCTTAAATATGCATTGACATGAAAATGTAATATTTTGAAAGAATATCCAGTAATACGTGGTCCGAGTAAATTAACCAATTGGTCTTACTAAAATTATCAGTAAAATTTTTTATAATTATTTTGAAATAATTAGGAAATTTTATAAAAGAAAATACGTGATTCTGCTTCTAGCGACAACATGCTATCAAAGGTGGCACCTTCAGATTTCATAATAAAAAAGGGAAAATTTGCTGTGAAGATTCTGCGTGGTAAAAACAAATACATAAAAAAAGGGTTTCGACATAAAGTCGTATAATTTAATGATAAAACTGTGATTCATTCGAGTAATCACCTTAAAAAGTTAAGGTTGCGAGGGGTTCGATTGTTAGAAATCAATTTCTAAATTTGTGGATTTATCGACATTATCCCTTCTCATCAATGGACTTTATACGAGGATTGCGGTTCGTTCCATAAATTCCTACCTCTCTGTCATGTCTCCGAAGGGGTATGAATCCATCAAAACTAATTAAAAAATTATAAAATCATGAATTAGATAATTCATGACCTATGAAATGAAAGAGTTTCACGGAAATTGTCTTGATCTTCGGATATCATTAATTAAACAGCCTCATTTTTGAAAATTAAATTCACAAATAATATAAATTATTTCCTGAGAGAGAAAAATCTAATTGATAGAACAAACACAATTCCCCTCGTAGATAATCAAAAAATGATTGAAAGCTACGACGGGGCGGGATGCATTTTACTTTTTATATTTAATACTCCCTTTGTCCCTATTTAGATGTCCACTTTGCTTCTTGTGCAGTCAAACTGATTCATAATAATAATATATAATTGAAAAATTTTATATTATTAAAAAGTATATATGATCTACTTTAAAATATATATTTTAGTTTTCTAAAATTATAAATGAATAATTTTTAAATTCCGGTAAAAAATTAATCAATTTGACTCTAAAAAAGTCAAAATGAACATGTAAATAGGGACGGAGGGAGTAGTAGTATTGCATGATCAACAAATTCAAAATTCAAAGGCGTAGTAATAAGTCATAGAAAAAATATATATTTATGTTATAATCCCTTTTGTTATAAATAATATATTTATGTGGATGTGCTTTGCCTTTTTGTTATCTAGACCTTTGGCCTTTTGTTAGCTAAATCTTTAGTTTTTCATTTTTTGTAACTTGTATCTCAAAAGCCTATATAAAGGCATGTTGTATGATTGCATATGACACACCAAAAGATGAAATGAAAATCATCTCTTCCCCTTCAAACTATCTCTTGTTCATTGTTTTTATATAATAGTTTTACAACATGTTATCAGCACAACTTGCTCTTCCATTCTGGTAGCATGACGGTGCATCTTGTATTCAAGAAGATAAGGTTTAAAATTTATTTTGATAGGTTGATTTGGTACAAAATGTAAGTGGTTAATCGTTTAAGGGTGTTTTCGGTGACAAATCATAAGTTGCATTCTAGTCATAGATTCAAGATTTTTTTCAATACTCAAGTTAATCTTTAAGGATTCTTAAGGTGTGAATTTGAAATTTTAGAAAATTGATAATCATACTTTAAGATTTTGAGGTACGCATCTTTAGCATTCTCTTCATTTTCATGATATTATTCTAAATTTATATGTTTGAGTTATGCTAGTTAACATATCTCGTAAAAATTATATTAAATTCGTTTTACCTCAGAATTGAATGATTTTAGACTTTTCGGAAAGATATCTTAATTGTCTACAACTTTCATAGTTTAGGATTTTTGAGATTCTACATGTACATTTATGAAATTCTGCCATATGTATACATTGTTGGTATGACTTTGGAAATCGGACACTATAATTTTGAAAAATCATATAAAATTGGATATACATCTGAAAATTATGTGTAATATCAATCCAGAAAGATCTTTTTGAGACCTTTAAGTTATAATCATATTTTACTACCTTTTATGATGTTTATTAATTTTAAAACGTGTAAATTAGAATCTATCCAGGAGGTTATTATTTTTCGATTATAGCACCCTATGTTTTAATTTATTTTGAATTCGTTACTAATTCACTTTTTAAGAGGTTTAACATTCTGGAACACTTGTTTGATTTTCTATAATTTTCGTATTTTACATATCTTGAAATAATGTTTTATACATGGTGTAAATGGTCTATTTCCCGACAGGTCAATTCTGATTTTTTTAAATATGGTTATGTTATTTTTAAAATAAGTTTATTCTCTAAGTTTTGGATTAATCAATATATGCAATCATGTTGAAATGTCTATATATGTTAATAATTTAAGTTCCATTTTGTATTTGTGGCATGAATATTTAATTGTTCATATTAAAACTCGTTCTTGTGTGTATCTACTATCTCTCTCTAAAATTCAAGTAAATTTTTATAATTATTGCAATATGATATGAATGCATATACATAAGTGATGGTATGTTACATCTATGTTATATGAGAAAATGATTATAAAAAGTTGTGTTAAAACAAGATTTATTAGGACATAAGATTTAAATTAGTGGAAAAGTTAGATTTATTATAATTATACAAGATGACTTATTCCCAGACACACCATGTCACCTCTATCAAATTGCCTTGTTCACATATTAAAATATATTATATATTATGCATGCTCCAAGTAAGTTAGAATTCAAATCGTACAGTATTAAGGTATAAAGGAAAAGAGTCATTTTATCGAAATATAATTTGATAAGAGAGTTGAATTTCTTCCTTGATATAAATTTCCGCGTTTTATTATGGGAAGTTTGTCTTATAGGAAATTCATAAAAGATAGAAACTAGCTTCTCTGATACAACTTTTCCGCGTTTTATTATGGGATATGTATCTTAATGAAAATTTCGTATCATGCTCTTAAATGATAAATCTTTAGATCCGACAAAACACTTTTATTGAAAGTGCTTTAATGCAATCTATTAACATTCATTATTATATTTTTCCTTCTCTTTGGGATGAAAAATATGTTTTGGAATGTTAAGATGATTATTTTTTTATCTCGATTGATTCTTTCCAGTTTGCCTCTAGTGGCTTTAGAAACTGGCCAAGAGGTTGAAAACCCATCAATCTCTTACCCAGACCATAATACCAAACACCAATTCATCCACTTCCATATATTAACCCCTGTAGAAATAAGGAACTCATGTAAGTTAGAGGTTGATAAAGGAGAAACTGCACTTGATGCAATAAATAAGAATGAAGTCGGAAGTGCACCCACAGCTCTACCTTCAGAAAAGAAAAAGAGTATATAACTGAGGTAACTATAAGCTCATCTGCATCTTCTCAAAAGGATGCAGAGCTGAAAATGCAATAAAACTGTCTTTGGAATCATTCTCTCTACAAGATTAGTCCATTGAAATTCGCTCGTCAACCAGAGAACCTTGTAATGAGTCAAGCACACCACTAGCACTCACGCTGATGGTAAGCCTAAATAGATAAATTCTAAGAACACATTGCAAGATGTGCATAGTGAGAGGTACATGCAACATCCCTAACTTCTTTATTTACCATTTGTTACGGTAGATGAAGTTATTGCAAACGCAGAAAATGCAACTGCCTTCACAGGCATAGAGGGAAATATGGATTCTCAACTGCCATACATTACAGAATCAAACATATCATCCCTCTAAGTTGGAAAATACTTGGCTCCCACACGGGAGATCCCATGTACAGATTAATCTGAAGATGAGAGGCAACTTCTTGGTAATAGTTCTTCAGATGAAATAAGAAGGGTATTTAAAACAACATGCTTTCACAGACGTCATGAGGAAACTTGGATCAATTACTACATTATAGATCTTTGTCTCCCTCCCCAGATGAAACATATCTGGATTCCTAACGAAACAGATCATTTTAGATGATCAACAACTCATTGAATCTATTCCTGAAGCAATTCAGTTATTAAATTCAAATATTTTGATAGATTCAATTGAGGACGGGGATTTACGAAACCCCATTGCACCACCAGTGACCTCTCTTGAAGGGGCTATGGTGATCTTTCTTACAGGTACAAAAGACTATGTCATCAGTACTGAGAGAAACAATGAGATGAGAAAAGAGTGAAACACAAGTGAGAAAGAGTGAAAATATATATTCTATGAGTGAAACACTTAGAAAGTATATGAGCAAAACACTTGTCAGATACACAAAGAAAAATTACACACTAGCACAAATACCAAATCCCATTCCTAATTCCCTGTTACATAGTTCTAATGATTACATTCAAGGGGAGATATAAGAAATCTGGCTACATTGGTGATTTGGAAGACAATTGTCTGTCTAAGGAAAATTTAGTAATATGCAATGGAATTACAGGCATGTCACCTAGGATACCTAACTTTGATACTTGGTTATCTAGTCAGAAGTTACTACTTCTTTGTATTCTAACAATTGATATTCTATCAATTCGTATCTAAACATCAAGAAATCTACTTCTGAAACACAAGAAATGTTACTCAACTAAGGGAGATAAAATTTCTTCTGTGAAGGATTACTCAACTAAGGTGGAGAATTCTTGAACAAGAAAAATGGATATATAACAACATGCTTGGATTGGATATAAATAGTGATTATTTATTAATTCTTATATTCTATTTGATTTTAGAAAATTCTTGTATGTAGGATAGACCGGATTTTCTAAAATGCATAACATGTCATAGTTTACATTTTTTATATCTGCGATGATTTAATGCTGAACGTATGCCATGTATGTTGTTACCTCTATTAAAATGGTTAAACAAGAAAAGTGTTGAATGAATTCACCTTGGGACAGAAGTTGGAGAAATAGAGGAGAAGTGGTAACAAGAGGACAAGACTTCATCCCTGCCATTCTACGGAAGAGTTGTGATGAGTTTGAGAAATGAAGATAATACTACTTGTATAATATGTTCAGTGCTAGATGAACAAACATATTTCATTTTAGTTACTCAAGAAATCTGAAAATGTAAAATCTGAACCAGAGAAACTAGTCACTGAAGATGTACTAATGACACCCGTACACAAAAGTTCAACTCTAGAAGAAGGTGAAGTTAATACTTCTGAAGCTGGTAATTGTAGATAAGTCAAGATAGAACTTTGTAAAATATGTTCAGTCTAGAGGAACATCTATCTTATATTTATCTTTTATGTTTGAATCTGGAAAATTATTAAATATAATTCCAGAACTTTTTATTATTTGTAGTTCTAAATGTTTTATTATTTTTTTATTTGTTAGTTGAGTTATCCTCTAGGAATTTGTGTGTTAAATGTTTAACAACAAATAGGGGGAGATTCAAAGGCATATGATAAGACCTTTTTGTAATTATTAGATGACAACTCAACTTAGATTAGAAAGGGAAGTAAATAATAAATGTGATAACATGAATCAAGTCGAAGGAAGTCAACTAGACACAAAGAATCCTAAATATCAGAAGTGTTCTGATGAAACTACTACTCTACACCAGAAGAAATTCATTAATATGTTCAAGCGTCGGCAAAAAATAAGGAAGTAGTATTTCAGAAGAGTTCAGAAGATATAGAAGATTACAAGTGGCTACTACAGAAAGATTCCAAGAAAAGGAAATATTGAAGACAAAGCTAGAAGCAAGAACAAGACAGGAGATCACAACTTTTAATGTTAAAAGGTGAAGAATATTTATTTAGTATGACACAAATAAACCAGATAGTACATTTGTGTGTCAACTAAATTAATAAATATTTTTCACTTAACTCAAGTGATTTTCAGACAGAAGACAATGAAGACAGGAAGATTCAAGTCAAATCTACAGTGGTTGTGCAATGAAGAAACTAAATTAATTCTACTATCAAAAGTTAATTAATTATTTAATTTATCTACTTAAATTAATTCACCTTGAATTAATTTAATTTATAAATTATTTAATTAAAAATTGGTGAAATTAATTAAATTAAAAGAACATTTTATTTATTAATTAGAGAAAGTCTTGCTGCACTTTAATAGAAAGTCTTACCGAATCTGATCAACAAGACTTTCAAAAGTCTTACCGAATTTTCTTAAGACTTTACAGAAAGTCTTAAGAAATATTTCTTAAAGACTTACCGAAATATTTCTTAAAGACTTTAATTAAATGTCTTACCGAAATTTCAATAAGACTTTTCAAAAGTCTTACCGACCATTTCAAAAGTCCTACCGAGTTTTGAAAAGTCTTACCGAGTAGAAAAAGTCTTGCCCAGCTTATTTAAAAAGTCTTGAAGGCTATTTTATAAAGTCTTTTTGATTTTTTAAATAAGTTTTATTCAAAAGTCTTGCTAGCTTCAACCTCTATAAATATGAGGTGAATGGCTTCATTATTTCAGTTGTCAAAAAACATTCAAATTCAATAATTTATCTACAAAGTTATATTCATATACTTTCTGTGCTGGTTTGAATTCTTAATTCCTTAAGTAGAACAATTCATGTCAAATTATTTTTAAGGAATTAAGAAATATTCTACGGAATATTGTAACACCCTTTCAAGTTTAATATACGTATTTAATTTGAATCTTGTTTAAATAATTTTCATTATTCTTGATAATTAAAATATTATTTTAAATATTAATAATCCGTGAGAAAATCTTAAGATTGTATTCAACCCCCCTTTTACAATCTTATATAGGGACCAACACTTGGCTTTGCCCTTATCTCTCACTTCTTTCTCCACTTCGTTCTCTACTCTTTTCTCCCCCTTAGTTGAGGGATCCTCTATAGATTTTGAAGCTTCAAAAGCTTTGACTAGTTTCGCCATGGTCTCGTAGACCTGCTTCATCCCTTCATTCACATGAACCATTCCTTCATCTAGCTTGTTGAACCTTTTTCTAGAGATTTCTTCATTTTCTATTATTCTCAGATTCAAGCTCTTTTCAATATCATCAATTCTTTCATTTATGTTACTGATCTCCTTTATATCCTCAACAATGAGACTTTGAACATTCTGGATATCTTGAGTCTTAATGAGAATGCTTGATTTCACATCAGTAACTTCCTTGCGCATGATTGTCAGTTGTTCTTTACAGAGGAAGATGCAGACTTGGTTTCTGCTTGTGCTTTAACTTGTGCTAATGCAGCCTGAACAACCTGCATTTCCTTCTGGAGAGTTTCCATCTTTAATAATAAATCACCGTATGTGTGCGCTCACCTCACTTGCACTCATGTTTATTTCACTATTACTATGTGCATGTGTTTCGCTCGGTGTTTGCCTCACAACACTTGTGTTTAGATCCATTCCAGAATCCTTCGTTGTACCTATATATATAACCATAGCAGTTGAGGACTCATAATGTTCCTCTGAAGCCTATGAAGGCATGTCCACAACATGATTAATCTGAAGTGGCTCCGATACTGACGTAGCTACTCCGTGAATGTAGCCCCAACTCCCTCTATTGAGTGGTTGCCTCTCACATGATCCACTAGTGGATGAGAGAACTTCCTTTGCAGGAACTGGAGGTGTTAATTCCAGGGGGGTCACCACCTTAGACAATGTAATGAGTGGCTCGTTAGAGTCTGTGGTGCCCCTATATGCCTGTAAAGGCACTTGAAATTTTACAGCATTTAAAAAGTTTTAATCCACTGTGAATGTGGAATTTAACAAATCTGCGTCCAAAACATTTTCTTCAACATCTGTTGTGCTCTCGTCTCTGTATGATTGGAGGTCCTGCTAGAGTGAACGCTAACAATATGCTTGACTCTTCACAAGATGCCGCGGCTGGATGACGAATTTCAATAGATTTACCCTCTTGATAGAGTGAATCCAGATACTGTTGAATTGCCATTTCAAAATCCAAATCCTATTGAGAGGATAATGATGGGTCTGCAGTTATCTCAGGTTCGATTCTCGATCTTTTCTGTGGTGGAGACAGAGCTGCGAGTGCACTCACTGAACTACCTAGAATTCTTCCTCTAACTTTCATAACAGGTTTCTTCCATTTTCTGATTTGACTCAAGGAGGTTGAAGAAGAAGAAACTGTTTAGGGCTCTAGTTCAGCTTGGGATTCAACTTGTGTGTTTTCAGGTTCATAGCCGAAATCTTAAAGTATAAGACCACAATCATAGTCTGCCACAGATATATTTAAAGGTAAGAAATCAGTTGCTAAGATTTGAGATATTACCTGTTGTGTCTGTGCCTTATGGTCTGCAACTTGAGCAGCTTCAAGTAGTAGCTGCGTAAATAATCAACTTCCATTGGCTCTTGATCTGGCTCTTGCTGAAGCGGTTGAGCCTTTGCAAGATTGACATCTTGATCCAATATATCAGCCATGTATTTTGTCCTTACTATTGGAACCCCTGGAAATTTGTTCTGGTTCCGGAGCCTTGTAAATAGATTTTTCTGTGAAGTGGGAGATACTTCCACTAGGCTGTTCTGGGACAAGGCTTTATCTTCATCTAAAAGAAGATCATTCATAAACAACATTAAAAATCTTGGATAATAGCATGTTATAATAAATTAATTCTACTTAATTTAATTAAATAATTTATAAATTAAATAATTTATAAATTAAATTAAAATTAACTTGAATTAATTTAATTAAATAAATTAAATAATTAATTAACTTTTGATAGTAGATTTGAAATATTATCTTGACTTGTATACCATTGTAGTTAGCACACAAATCTTCCTGTCTTTGCACTGTCTTCTGTCATAACACCACTTAAGCTAGATGATAAATATTTATTAATTAGTTGACACACAAATGTACTGTCTGGTTTATTTATGTCATACTAAGATAAATATTCTTCACCTTTTGACTTTAAAAGATGTGATCTTCTGTCCTTCTTCTGCTTCGCTGTTTTTCCTCTTTTGTTTTCTTTTGCTGGAATCTTCGTGTAGTAGGCACTTAAAATCTTCTGTATTTTCTGAATTCTTCTCAAAAATTACTTTCTTAATTTTCACTGACGCTTGAACATATAAATAAACTTCTTCCAGTATTGAGCAATAATCTAATCAAAATACTTCTGATACTAGGATTCTTCGTGTCTATTTGATTTTTTTCGTCTTGATTCATGTCATCATATTTATTATTTACTTCTTTTTCTTATCTTAGTTGAGTTATCATCTCATTATTACAAATATACCTAGTCATATGTCTTTCAATGGTTTTTCCCACTAGGTTTTCCTGGTAAGGTTTTTAACGAGGCATCATCACCCGTACATTATAAAATACGTTCTTTTTCTATTACTTAGTTTTTCTTCCATAGGTTTTTTTTCCGGGAAATGAGGCATTATTTTATGTAACGAACATCAAGGGGGAGTATTATAAATAATATATTTATGTGAATGTCCTTTACTTTTTGTTATCTAGACCTTTGACCTTTGTAAGCTAAATCTTCAGCTTTTCATTTCTTGTAACTCGTATCTCAAAAGCCTATATAAAGGCATGTTGTATGATTGTATATGATACACCAAAAGATGAAATGGAAATCATCTCTTTCCCATCAAACTCACTTTTGTTCATTGTTTTATATAATAGTTTTACAACATCTTTATGATATATATTATAGTATCATTTTTTAAGAATTGAATGGTATATTTCATTTGTTGAAAAATAATTCTTTTTACAAAATAAATTTATATTTTTTTGAAATGTAAGGATTGAATGTGTTAACTAAATCAATTGGATTATAACAACTTAAATGCATAAAATATAAAATAATAAATCCAAATTTTGGAAGAAAAATATAAGATATTCCATCAATTACTCACTGTGGTTATAATAAAGCATATGACAAATTATTAACAACTCTACTATGCAATATTTTAAATATATTAAACCAATTCCATTTTTATGGTTTGTACTAAAGAATAATATAATTTATTATGTAAATTGTATTTTAAATATAAAATTTTATTTTGCTAAATATTTTAAATATAAATTTAGATTTTTAAAATATAAATTGTTATGAAATATAATCATACCCTTTTCCTAGAATGAATTTATCATTCTTTTCATCATCCTCAAAACCTGGCCATTAGCGGATGGTTATGCTTAGTTGTCTTTTACTCTCACCGTGTCTGTACTATAAATGATCGAGGATTGCTCAATACGATGATGAAGATAGCAAATTTAAAACTTGAAATTGTTAAAATATAGGTGAGTGAGTGAAGAATGAATGTCAACTTTAAAGCTTTAAATAGCTTTAAATTGCTAAAATTAAGAGGTGAGGCCGGATATTGACGAGACAGGCACCACACAAATATGTAGTTTAAACCCTGCACTAAATTAATATGGTGAATCCCATTGCTCGAACAAAATCTATAAAAAAATTTATTTGAAGTACTAGAGAACATACATATTCCATATTCTGCTTTTTTATATAGTGGAGCAGGACATATGTCTCCATTAATTTGTAAATACGTACAGAATTCAACCCTATATTATACTATATGATAAATTGATAGAAAGAGACTAATAGCATGTACAATGGGCTATCCCACACACTAAAAGTATAAAGTATTAATTTGATGTAATGTTGTAGATACAAAATGAAAACATATTATAGTGTATAGACCAGATAAATAAGGCAAAATGGAGGAAAATGAGGAGGGTAATTTACTAAATGTCATTTTAAATAAATATATATAATAAAATTATTTTAATTATTAAATAAAGATGAAAATTTAAATATAAGGATTCAACAAACTATTTGAGGGCTAACCAACATTTCTAAAGAAAATTATGAAAAATTTCACTAATTTTTTTTAGAATTATAATAAAAACGGAAATAAATGGTACTCCCTCCGTTTCATATTAGTATTAGTAGTTCACTTTCAAAAATAATTGTTTCAAAATAATTATACACTTCAACTTTCAATTTAAAATTTAATCTAATTTATATTTTCAAAATCAATTCTATTTCACGTATCTCTAATTTATATTTTCAAGATCAACTTCATATCATATATGAGTATAACCAATCAACAACAAATTTTCTTAATATGCTTTATTTTTTGAAAATGGATTACTAATATGAAACAGGAGTATAAAAATCATAATTTTATTTACAGAATCATAATAAAAAATTTATTTAAATATTAATTTATTTTCAAAATTTCAAACAATTTTAATATTTTAAAACTTTTGTAGGTTTTCATGATAAATTATTTTTCTAAATACAAAATTGAAATTATTATATGATTAGTAAATGAACTAAAAATTTCAATATGATTTGGACTTCAAAATATCTCATTACTTGAAATTTATTCCTAATAATGATTTTAACAAATAAATGAAAATAAAAATATAAATGATTATATATATATAATTACAAAATTGTCAAAACCATTATTTAAAAGAAAATGTGTCTAAGTAATATACGCCTAATACTAATTTTTGAAAATATGGTTAGATTCAAACTAAAATCGTTAAAATTCAATATGAATTTATTGAATTAAAACACTACTATTAATTATTATTTTTTTATTTTTTTATTTTTTAAATTCAAGTTTTAAGTCAACTTAATTAAATTATATGTTTCCTTAAATTTATTTAGTATTATATAATTACATGCAATAACTATAAGGAATAAAAATGATAATTTGAAAATTTTAGAGTCCTTTGTGATAATTTCATGTTTTAGATGATTAAATAATAAATAAAATGTTTGCCCAGAAAGATAAACTATTAGAGAAGGGGGTTGAATGTAATAGTAGCAGCAAATCGATTAAAAACACAAGTATGTAAAAGATGAATACTGTTTTGTATTAAAGATTGAAAAAGTTACAAAACTCTCTCAAGAACTTGTTTGTTCTGAAGAGCTGCTAGGTTATGAAAAATAAGAATTGTAAATTGATTAACCTATGTCTGTGTTTATATAGACACGGTTACAATTCAATTACAAATCAGAATAGAAATAGAATAGTTTTACATAAGTAAATAGTCTTGCATTCAGATTCCTTCTTAGTTTCCTATTCAGACTCTGATTTGAATTGTTTCCTGTCAAACTCTAATATTAAACTCTATCGGTTATTATTGTCTGATAGAGCATTATCTATTAGAAAGGAGTAAACTCTGTCCGACAGTTTCTTAAACTCTGATGACGTCATGTAAATTCTGACTTGTATTCTCTGACACTATCAGTGTTTGTTTCCTAACATAAAATATTATCAAAATTAAATAAAAGTAATATAACCCCACAAATAAATTCTTTTTTGAAAAGTATAATATAATCAGTTTGCTATATATAGGGATATTTTGGATAATTCAAAAATTGATGTTAATATTTCTTAAAATAAATAAAATTAATTCCAAATAGCAAATTATATTCTATTGGGTGACATATCCATTGATTTTTGGATAATCCAATTGAGTGCTTACCCCAACTATTTGGTAAAAAAAATCATTTTTTATTTTATAGTATAAAAATAATTATAATTGTGCATGCTCTAAGTTCTAATACTACTATATTTGAGTGTCATTTAAGTATGAATAATATATGTTTTAAATGTGTAGATTTAATTATAAAATTTAATGAAATTGGGGAAATGAATATTTCTTAGTTTCATTTTGTTAAGTTTTATCGAAAATTGTATTTCATGAATATAAAAATGCAACTTTTTAATAAATTATTTTTTTAGCAAATTAATATTATCCATGTTAGATTATGTTCTTACAAATAATGGTAATTTTTTTAAGCTAGAAATTTTAAATTAGTTAATAATAATAATTAACTTAAATTATTTAGATTGTAATATGTTAATTTTTTTAATAAGTAATAATTTTTTAGTTATTATACATTTACTTATATCAATAATTATTGCTTAACAATTTCTATGACTTAATGTTTTTTGTAATTTCAGTATTATTGTATTACCCTGATGAACTTGAGGTCGTTATTAAAACTTTCTTGTGTACTCTTTATCTTTTCTAAAGGATATGTGTAAATTCAAGAGATTTTTACTCATGTTACATTAACAAATCCAATAAATAATTCTATGATAATATTTCTTAAAAGGAGGGGATTGTTGGTTTATATATCTTGTCGCGGATCGCTTGCAAGTGAATTCATTTTCATGAATTAAAGTTAAATTTAACTTCCTTATAAAAGTTTAAATTTGATTGGACAAATAATAATAATAATAATAAATGAATAATAGTTAAAATTAAAATTGCAGATGTTGCTTAATATGGAACTTTGCAAGTGATTGATTAGCTAGTGTGATTAAACTTGCTAAATTCCGACCCATGCTTTAACTTATAAACTAAGAAAAAATTGAGTCAAAAGACTAATAAGTGTACAAAGACATAATTAGAGCAGTAGGAAAACCCTTTGTAATAGTTTAATTTGTTGTTTGTCTTTTGTTACTTTAATTCATGTCTTAAATCATTATAGTGCAAGTCTCATCAATAACCAAGAATGCACTTTATCACCAAATTAAAGTAGTCGGCAGTTCTACCCAAAATAGGAGGTTTAAAAAAAATGAGTTTTAACTGTCGGCGCAAAAAAAGCGCGCATGATTTTGAAAATGTAATATATATCTAAAAATATACACACGTTGAACTTATATTAAATATGTTATATTAGTATATATATATATAAATGTTTACGCCGGACGATTAGCAGCTGTTTGCCGCCATCGATGAAACTTAATGATTGTACATTATCATTATAGACTAGCATAATTTGTAGGAATATACATATTGATTTTTTTTTTGAACAAAATAATTTGTAGGAATATACATATTGATGAAAAAATATTTTATCAAAAAAACCTACAAATTTATTTATATATTAAATTTTTTTATATAACTAAAATAAATATTTTAATTTTAAAACAAAAAGGTTTTCACCCCACTGTATCATGGTTCTCCCTGGCCAAGTGGCCATAGCTACCAAACGTTGGATTAATGTTATCGATCAATTTTTTTATTTAAAGTTTCTAAAGTAACAAATACTCCTTATGTTTTTATTATTTGACATTTGACTTTCTGACAGAGGTTTGACCGTATAGTTAAAATTATTAATTTTTAAAATTTATTTTTTTGAATAAAAATATATAATCAAAATTTTAATTTATAAAAAATAATTAAAAATAATGATTTTCACTATGCATCAAAGTATCTTAATATGCGTGTCAAAAATCAAAACGACAAATAAAAAAAACAGACGTAGTAATTACTTATCTGATTTAAATTATAGAATGTTTGTAGTTTGCGGATGAGAAAATAGCAAGGCTGTATAAGAGGAAGGGTCACACTTAAAATCACATCAACAAAAACTTTTAGGGTACCACTATAGGCTTTACTTGGTGAACTGTGGGTTCAACTATTTGCTCTACCTCTTAGGAGACTAGGTCTCTATAGTAGACCATTTCATATATAGCCGTTTAGCTAAATAAGTTGTGACACGTGTCATAACCATATGCGCCCACAACTTGTTCTGTTCTCCTTGTAATTACCCTACTACTCCCCTCATTGCTATATAAAACCCCTCTCTAGCTAACATACCATCCCATGCTATACTCTCAACTTTTCTCTTCACACATTCGTGCCATCTTTCTTGTTTTATCTATCTTGCTAAAAAAAATACTGCGATAATTAATCATGTATGCTTCAAACCCAAACCCTCCTCTCCTTGCAAACTATGCCCAGCTTCTGTGTCGTTGCAGTGAGGCTCTTGGTGATGTTGGCCACAAAATTGAGGTGGTGATGGAAGAATGTGAGCTGCCATTGATAGATCTAGGTGCTTTGAGGAATGGGAATGGAGCTGAGAAGGCTGCTTGTATGGCAGCAATCTGTAAAGCTTCGTCAGAATGGGGATTCTTTCAAGTGGTGAACCATGGAATAAGCCTTGACTTGCTTAGGTTGATGAGGAAAGAGCAAAAGAAGCTGTTTGAGTCATCTTTTGAAAAGAAAGCAACCTGTGGTTTGCTCAACAATTCATATAGGTGGGGTAACCAAACTGCTACTAATCCAAAACAACTCTCTTGGTCCGAGGCTTTTCATGTTCCACTCATCAAGATTTCTGAAGAGGCCAGTTATGGAGAGTTTTACTCCTTGAGGTAACTCCAAAGTCCAACCCCATGAGTACTAGGTTTGATCATATCTCTATCGGTTTTCGAACTTTATATAATGTTATTTCGAAACAGCTATATATATATATATATGATCTTAATGTACGTGTTTTTCTATAGGGGAGTGATGGAGGAGTATGCTGGTGAGATGCAGAAGCTGGCAAAAATGCTAGCAAGTGTACTTGTGAGAAACATGGGACAAGGAAGAGAGGTGGACAACAGTTGTGACGAGAGTACATGTTTTTTACGCTTGAATCGCTATCCGGTTTGTCCTTGTGCTCCTGAGGTATTTGGTCTAGTCCCACACACTGATAGTGATTTTCTCACCATTCTTCATCAAGATCAAGTTGGAGGACTTCAACTCATGAAAGATTCCAAATGGGTTGCTGTTAAACCTAATCAAGATGCACTCATTGTCAACATTGGCGATCTTTTTCAGGTAATTTCAGTCCTACAAGCTATAAACATATATATATTTATTTATTTCTGTCTGTCTGTCTCTTGTGTAAACCTCCGATA
Organism: Oenanthe sinensis; assembly: GCA_028671895.1. Lineage (NCBI taxonomy): Eukaryota > Viridiplantae > Streptophyta > Magnoliopsida > Apiales > Apiaceae > Oenanthe > Oenanthe sinensis. Next base: position 30,699,089 of record CM053813.1, read on the forward strand.
AATGTCATTTCACCAAGCCAAAAGTCAAGATATGGTGGTTATGATCCCATGTTCAGAAAAAGAATCTATACGAACACAGTCGTAGCAGTAATGAGCACTGCATCGACAACTTTAAGCAATCTGTATTGAATAATGAGGTTAATTAATTACTAAATCATGTCAAGACATGTCCAAGTCAAATAAACACATCTGTCTGCCTGTCCTTGACTATTATTTACTACATATTTTAATCAGTACGTACCGCTGATATTAAAATTAAGAAATTAATTACTATATATGTTTCTTATTAATTAATTACAGTATAAATTGTTTTTGTGCTGGTGGCTGCAGGCATGGAGCAATGATATATATAAAAGTGTGGAACATAAGGTGATGGTGAATACAAAGGTAGAAAGGCACTCAATAGCCTATTTTCTGTGTCCATCTAGTGACTCTGTGATAAGCAGCTACAAAGAGCCTTCTGTGTACAAAAAGTTCACCTTTGGAGAATACAGGACTCAAATTCAGCAGGATGTTAAAATGATTGGACAGAAAGTTGGTCTGCCAAGGTTTCTTAATTAGAACCAATCCCTTGATCATACAAACTTATCAACTAAAATCTCCCACTTAATTAATCAATCTTTATCCTCATGTTCAACTTATATTACGTGGATGCTACAACAATTTTGACAAAGACATGTTTGCTTGCTGATGCCATCCAAAATGTATCAGTACTTCATATTTTGCATCTCCATCCCACTAGTTCCATATTAATAGAAATATCACACACATATGTGTGTGTCACTTATAGCTAATTAGGGACATGATATGTATATTATGGGTGCTTAAATAAAATTTGTTTATTTTATATATATATTTATATATGGATCCTGGACTCCTGTGATAAGCGAGTTTTTTCCGCAGATAATTAAACATATAAGGTTTTTTCTACAAGTAGTCTATATATAATTAATTATTCTGATTTATATATGTGTTAATGTTTACATACATAACAATCTTATAAGCCCGCTAAATTTATTTTTTATATTATATTTTATTGATATTTACTATAAAATTTTATAACGTTGAGAATTTATGTTAATATAATATAATATTATCCGTGAGAAATTGTATAAAAGGAAGACTATCTAGAGTTGTATGTTATTATACAATGATATTTATATAATTTAAATATAATATAATATTATCCCAGAGTTGTATAAAAGGAGGACTATGGGAGTTAGAGTTATATGTATGATATATATTCTTTTTAAAATTAGATTTTATTAAAATTGAATGTTTAAAATCGTTTCTTTGTTACAATATTTTTTATGATTCAACTTGCATTGAGCTGTAATAATATAGTATAGATGTACGATACTCACTCTTTAAATGAACAAAATTATTCTATTTTAAGTAAACTTGATTTGACCTTTTATTAATTGAACTCAAATTTAAACATAATTTTTAAGTCCCATTGGTAGTAATTAATAATAATACTTTTATAAACAACAATTATTCAGTAATTTTTAAATAGACATATATGTGTGTAAAATATTACAAAAGTAAAGAGTCTAATATAACATAAATTATAATTATATATATAATTAAATAAAAATTGATACAAATAAAAAAATTAATTTATAATCACATTTAGTATAAAAAGTTAGTAAGAACGAAAATTAGAAAATTCAATATAGTTATTTTAGGATAAATATAAATAACAAAATCACCCTACAGCCATATACATATGCTTATTATTTGAAAATTGATCAACATTACATTAATCGATAGCAATTTTTTTATAAAATATATCCTTATATTTTTATGTTCTTAATAAAATCTATTATTAAAACACTTTTTTAGGTTTAATAACGGTGTATACATGTTATGTATATATAGACAAAAAAAATTCTGGGGAGAGTGGAGAGTGGAGAACTAGCTACTGTCATGGTTTACACATCTGTAAACCATAACATGTGTTACATAAATTTATAATAATAAATTATATTAAAATTCATGACTCACATATAAATAAGATGTCAAATCTTCATAATTTTGGTTGCATAATTTAATTAAATTTATCTAATTATATAACAACTTGCATACTTTAAATAAAACAAAACATGTGTTATATAAATTTATAATAAGAAATTATATTAAAATTCTTGACTCACGTATAAAAATAAAAACGTCAAATCTTCATAATTTTGGTTCCAAAATAAGTTAAACAAATATATTTCATATAATTTAATTAAATTTATTTATAATTTATGTTAGCTAAGGCTTTTCACTTTTGTAATATAATATATAAGTAGTTATAAGTTATTAAATAGTTGTATTAAACAATATTTATATATTTTATGTTTAATAATTTACACCAAAATAAAAATACTAAAAAGTAGTATATATTAAATTAATATATTAATCAATAAAAGGGGAAAAATATAAAAAATAAATTAAAGAATATATTAGGGAAGAAAACATTGATTTGATCTCTACGATGTATTCATTGAATTTTGATTATTTTTATAGATGTCGTATGACTTTTAATTAATGAATTATTTTAACCGTCAAAAAAAAAATTAATAATGAAATCTTAAGCTTTTGTACCAATTCTATATTTTCTCTGTATAACAGAATTTCTCAGTATATTACTTCTAACAAGTGTTCTAAAATACGGGAATCGGAGTTAGACGGTAAAGATTGATTAATCGGGTAATCGGTGATTAATCGGATTGATTAATCAGAGCACTAATCGGAAATAATTTAATTTAATAAATAATAATATATAATTATATTTAAATATTATAAAATTATTATAAAATTATAATGAAAAAAATATATCATATATCATTAATCCATATATATTTAAATGTTAAAATTTACGAAAAAACCACTTATTAACATTTTAAGTGGTTTATACTTAATAATCATTATTTAATAGTTATTACATAATATATCATATAATTATTAGGAATTTGAGAGAGTATTTGAAATTTATGAAGGATTTAGGGTCATACAACTCATATTTATTTTAAATTTGTAATAAAATATATTAGTTATTATTTTTTTAAAAATTTTAACTTTTTTTAAAATAAAATAATTTCAACCGATTTTTGACCGTTTCAACCGATTTTTGACCATTTCAACCGATTTTTGACTGTCTTGACTGATTTTTTCCGTCTTAGCCAATTTTGACTGATTTTTCCGTCCGTTCACCAATTAATCGGCGGATTAATCGATAAGTACGTCTTTTAAACACTGCTTCTAGCTAGTTCGGTATAAATTTCCCAGACATCTGATATGTTCTTAGCAAACAAAAATTAATATAATATGTTATGTGAATCGACAAACTGGGGAGGCACATGTATGCTAATGATATGCTGCATGAATGATATATAAACCTATCCCGCACCAACAGAAAAAACCTCCACAATGCAAATGTCTATATATGAATAAAATAAAAATAAAGAATTAGAGGATTGCCGAGGACATTTCAAGACCAGCCCATGAGCCTCAATAATATACTCTCATGTTGAATCTTATTTCATGAAAGTGACGTGGATGCGACAACTTTACGCTCCCACAGTCCCGGAAAGAAAGTTCGGCACACATTTTAAGGTACATATAAAGTATAGTTCCATAATTTATTTTTAATTTTTTTTTCTGAATAAAAATTTAAATATTCAATTTTTATTCAAAAACAAAAAATTGTAAAAATAAGTCACGGAATTATACTTTATATGTATCTTAAAATGCGTGACGGACACTCTCTCCGAAATGTAAACAAATGGGTGGAATAGAGGGAGTATATTGTTTCTGATAAATTATTTAATAAGATTTTACATTCGAAATAGTGTAATGTTTCTTCTTTTTTTTTCCAGATAGTGTAACATTTTACTTTCAATAAGTTGTTACTCTCTCCCATTCATTTTTTTACATTTCGAAAAGAATGTCCGGCACACATTTTAAGGTGCATATAAAGTATAGTTCCATAATTTATTTTTTAATTTTTTTTCTCTGAATAAAAATTTAATGTTTAAACTTTTATTCAGAGAAAAAAAATTAAAAAATAAGTTATGGAACTGTACTTTATATGTACCTTAAAATACGTATCGGACACCCTCTTCCAAATGTAAACAAGTGGGTGGTACTCAAGGAATATTTAACTTAATTACTAATCTATCTTGTGATATATATTGATAATTTTAAATAAGATTTTAATGATTTGAAATAATTGTTTAAATAGTACCATATTTGATAGCTTTTCACAAGTGTTGGTACTTGATTGATCAAGAAATCTAATAATTTATGCATTTTCATTTAATAAATTTGCAATGATAAAATGTAAATTTCAGAGAAAGTGTTAGAGAGAATTAATATTTTATTAGGCAAAAAAGAAATAAAAAGGGAAATTATTAATAATTTGTGTTAATAACAAAAAGTAAAACCCATGTAAAATGGCCATTGACACAGTCGCCTCAAAGTGAGCTAGCCAAGCCTGGGTAGATCCACCAAAAATTCTAATTTCATACGCGAACTCATTTGCAGTACAGTAACAATTTTACTTGAACGAAAGCAACAGAGCAAGATGAAGTATTTAATTCGGTCAGAATTAGAATGCTATTCTCGAATTTTTGTGTTTAGTTAGGGTTCACTTGGTTTTAAAGAGAAATTCATTCACCACTTTATGGATTTTTGAATTATTTCCATCACGTTCCCTTGTTTTTCATTTCTCATTCGCTATATATGATAAAACTGACACAACTAGTTGTGGTAGAGTAGCCATATATGTGTCTATGTATATACCTCAATCTAATAGCTTTTATTTAAAATAGGTCCCTGCTCAATGATTTTCTTTTGAATACCTACTCATTGATATGATAGTCCTAGCTAGCGTGCCAAGATATATCCAAAATTTTAGGGGGGCAGTGTGTTCCTGAATGGATCATATATGGTAAAAGTTCACTTCATGAATATAAAACATGTCAATTAGCAAAAAAAAAAAAAGAATATAAAACATGTCATGTCTACCGACGGTGTGTTTTCTAAAGAAACATTGGTGTCACATCTATTTGCTAATGATAGATTGTTAGATCCTAAAACTTCAAATGCCAAAAAGAAAAAAATATTGCAAGCAGTAATGTATAAATCTTGACCATGACATTTAACTGTGTATGAATATAACAACTTATAACAAGCCTTTTCCTATAATTACACCATACTTCAATGTGTAATGTTTCAAGTGAAAAAGATGGTTCCTATGGATAATATTAGAAAAAGATAGTTTCTCTGGATAGTGACAATATCGTAGATTAAACGTATATTTAAATATCAAATTGTGCTTTCAATCCCATGAGTCTCTTGTGAAGGATTCCTCAGAAAAGTTTAATTGATTCATAAGTAGGCCTGATCACTTGGCAAAGAAAAACATTAGCAGGTCTTGTTACTATTAGTGGTTGTAATGAATCTATTCCTACAAGCCAATACTTGTTATTGGAGTACATTTCCAGAGTATACTCTATAATAATAAATAAACATGCTGTAAATCAGATTACTTGCAGCATTCTTGTGTGATATAGTAGACAACTTGAGCACAATTTACTCCACTGGACAAGCCTAATTGCTCAAGCACCATATAAACGTTTATGTTCACACTATAGAAGAACATCCTCCAGCTTATTTAACTCGTCCAGAGCGACAATCTATAACTTGGAAAGGAATAAAAGATGACTGAACAGAGCGACACTCAACAAGAAGATTATAAAACTAAGCTAACACTTACCAGGGAACTCTGCGCCTGTTATCATATATGTTTAATTCAATATGTACTCTCTTTTGAATAAAACAGAATTATGCAACACTTTCCGGCTTTTCTAGAAAAGACTTTGCTAAATGCATGATATAAATGAAGCGATTCTAGATATATCATTAATTTGCTACCATATGCTATAAGCGTATCAGAATCAGTAAAAAAAACCTATTTTTAGTCTAGGAACATAGCTACTTGATCTTTGAGACTGGTCTTCTTTTTGGCCAACGGGATAGCCGCATCATTAATATGAACTTTCTGGTTCTGTTTTCTAAGCTGATGGGCAATTATCATCTCATCTGTTATTATGTCGGCCTATGTTACTCCGACTCTTCTGTTTCAGTCACCGTACCCGTGTCGGATACTTGGACACTCGGACACGACACTTATTTCGTGTCGGATCCTTTGACTGAAATGTGGACACTTTGACTAACTTAAAGACCACATATGAGTCAATCTAATGATTCAAGATAAATATATGAGAAAAAAGAAAAGAACAAAAATGAGATAAAAGCAGAGAATACGCCTAATTTGCAAAGTCCTTTACAAAATAGTGTTTAATATGAGTTTTATTGTTTCTATTTGTTAAGTGTCTTGCCTACCATACATATTTATTAATATATTGTATCGTGTCCCCGCACCCGTGTCCAAAAATTGGACAGTGTCCCCGTGTCCCCAATTTTTAGATTTTTCGAGTCGGACACTCGGATATGTGTCGTGTCCGACACTCCGTACCCGAGTCAGAGTAACATAGATGTCGGCCTTCTCTTCTTCCTTAAGGGGCTGCATCAGCAAGGGGCCCAGCATGTCTTGAGCTGGATCTCCAGTACTTCTTAAATTATGACAAGAAGCTGTTTCTTCATGTGCTGGTAATCTTTTAATCGTTTCAGACATGACGAAAGAGTCTGCTGGTTCATTTCTAGAGATACCGGTATGTGCACATTGTTCATGTACTATTTGTTCTGCATCTGGTTTCTTCTGTTGTCCCCTATCTCTCTCATCCTTGACAAACTGCACATGCACAAAGCTTCTCAGCTCTCATGTACGGAGTTAGAGTGACAATAAAACAACAATAACAATTGCGGGTGTGTGGAAGTGTGTCCAGTTAGCAATTTTTTTTAATAAAAAAGGTATCGGTTGTTGGTGAATTAAGTAGGTAATTGTATATACTATACATACGTAATTGTATATACTATACATACTGACTCATTGTTATAGAGATAGATTTACGGCATTAATAAATTGAATGGAAAAATCCCTATTCGTGACCAAACTAAATAAGATAAGATTGTAGATATAACTCATTGTTATGCCTTTGACTCCAAGTCCTTAAATTATGTAATATGTGTTATTTTTGTGTTATAGTTATTTTACTTGTTTAACATTCGACTAATTCAAAAACAATTAAATTAATTTACCATTTTATATATCAATTAATAAGAATAATGAATAAATATTGTGCAAAATTTATTCAAATATAAAGTATTAATTATGTCATTATAAACATTGTGTATATATATGATTATTTTTTTTAAAATATTAAAATATACACTATTAAAAACATTGTATTATAATCAATTAATATTTAAATAATTAATGTGTGTGTGTGCGCGCTTGTGTGTTTATTTTAAATATATTTAATAATTAATTTTTTGAATGTTTATTTACTCATAGGTAAAGAAGGCCCCTAATTTGAATATTTGCTTTAGAGCTCTGAACTTGGTTGAGCCGACCCTGCAAAAAAGCAAATTCATACAGACGTTCTAATACAATTAAGAAGATACGAACAATGTACTTGATCATGCAATGGTAAATATAAGGGAAATCACCTCATTCGCAATGCTGATCAGATCATCCATAGTTAAGTCCTCATCATCCTCATTTGGTGATGGAGCTTCAATATCCTCGCTTTCTAAATTCCTACTCTCAACTTCAATATCCGCGCTACTTTCAAATCCCTTGCACTTTCTGTTTCCTCTTCTCCTACCAACAGATATCTGAACAGCTTTCTGACCCACATTACACTTGCTCTTTTTCTCAATCACAGCTTCTTCAGCATCACTACTTGTACTTACCACATCTTTCCTAACAGCTTTTTTCTTTCTTGTCACTCTCTGACGTTTCACCACCATATTAGATTTTTCATCATCTAAACCATCCTCACAAGAAGCAGCAACTTCTTTATGACATTGTGCAGACCTCCTTCTACCTCTTGACTTATTCCCCTTGCATTCAAGAGCAGTTTCTTCCTTTCCCGTCTTATCAACATCATTCGAATCCGCCTCTTTTTACTCTCATCTAAAACAACCCCATCCATTTTTAGCCCCTTTTGACCCAAATCTCTCTTCAAAGTTGCAAATAATTATAAACAAGACCAACCCCAATTACATTACACTAAACACTAAAAACCCAACTACAAATTACATAAAGTTCAAATCTTTAATACAAGAAAATGATCTACAACACATAACAAGATACAATTACATCCAATTATAAGAATTATGTGATATCTTCCTAAAAAAGCCAACAGAAAGCATAAAAATCATAGCTTTATAGAGAAACAAAAATCAGTTTAATCTAAAATTTTGGGGGCCATCAAGAAGATCTAAAGAAACCCAGATGGTAAAGCTGAGGTATACTACAAAATAGACACACGTTACATACGGATTATTTATACATGCAAATATATATAGACACACACACACATACCTGTAATTGGGATTTTGAGAAGAAGGAAATATCGGCAGCGACTTTGATTAGTTTCCGACGATTCTTTTGGGTGAACTCAGTACAAAAAAGATTTGAGTTTTGAATTATGATTGCAATTATTTCAAGGAATCAAAACCTAACAATATTATTGTTACTTTTTTTTATCTTCAAGTTAATTGTTTTTTGTGATAATTAATTAAGATAAATTATAAAAAAATTCGATCAACTGTCTTCTGAAATTTTTTATAAGAATACGATTATTATAATTAAAAACAACTCAATGCAATCTTTTATATACGATTTGTTAATTTGTAACCAAATTTACTCGAATGCAATTTTTTAAAAAAACAATCGAAAATAATTTAGATTGCATTTGAGGTTTGACTTTGATTATATCCCTTTACATTTAGTTGTAAAGTCATTTTTTTATTAAAAAATTCAAAAATCATATTTTTTTAAAAATTAAATTAAAAAGAATATATTTTTGCAAAAAAATATATTATATTTTTCAAAAAAACTCTTAATTAATCTGCAAAATCAATTTTTCCAACAACTGCGGTATAATTTGTCTAAAAATATTTTGGGATTAAAAAGTTTATTACTTTTTGAAGTGAAAACGATTTATATATTTTGCTTTTATATTATTAAAATGACATAAATTATTGCTTTTTATTTAAATTACTAATAATAAATTTTAAGGTTTAAATAATCATTACCAGCATTATTATTACAATAATAATATTTATAATTTCAAAATGCTAATATAGATTTATATTTATTCAAATGCCAAGAAGATTGTTACATATTAGAGTATTTCCACCGCCATTAGGTAAAATGGTTAGGTAAAATAATGATTTGTTTAAATTTGTTAAATTTGTAAGTACTTGTACTAACGTTAGTTATATATAAAAATAATATTTTATTATTATTTTAATTAATAGATATATACATAATTACATGAAATTCATGATGTATCACAATATAAATGGATATGAATTTTTATAGGTTATGTATAATTTTTGGAAAGGTTGGAGACACAATGCCACATCATTATAAATGGACATTATGTATGATGGATATGAATTTTTATAGGTTATGTATAATTGTTTAACCCCGTAAAGAGCTCAATATTTTACTGCAAACAAGCATAAGCAGCTGTTGATTATTCAGAAAATTTTCCATGTCTTTCTGTTGAGTATTTATGAAGTTGAAAGTTCATGTTTTGTCAAGGCAAAGTTAGTGTGTGAATGTGTTCGATTAGTAAAAACAGCAGCCTTTTATTTTGAGCCAGAAACAGGGAATCGACAAACTATTAAAGAGAAGCATAAGCAAGCAACTCTTTGTGCGCTAAAAAAAATTTCATGTCTTGCTGTCCTAAACCTACAACAGCTCTAATACCATCATTTGCAGTATCCATCAATGTAATGTTATCAACCAACGGAGTATCTACAAGTGTGGCTTTAATCGGCTTTCCCCACCCGAAATCCAACACTTCATATACCGGAAAATTACACATGCTGCTAATAGCGTAGAACCTGTAGTTATTTTTACTCAACTCGAGCAACTTTGTTTCCACTTCATGTCCATCCAAACTTTTGATTCCTCTTAGCTGCCTCTTCTCTTCCCTCATTCGTCCAACCAACGTTCTGTACTTTGTCTCACTCTCCGTGCTTGTTAGAATGTAGTTTGGAATTACAAAATTCCCTACACTTGTTTCTGGCAGTGGCGGATCAATCATAGGCCTCGCTACTGCTGATCCACCATACACTTGTTTACACTCCGGAGCGAAACTGATCCACCATACGTTCCTGAATTTGTTCTAGCTACTGCTGCTACAATACATCTATAAATGAGTGCAGTCAAAAGTACATTGCGGGTGTACTTTTGATCTTCTACTACTCCATCTAGTTTGTCTTCATTTTCCACTGCTGCCTTCGATTTTGCTAGCTTTGTGTTGGGAAACACTACCTCCTTAGTGGTCCAATTCTTATCTGGATATGACAGAGTTGTGATTGAATCACTGTCATATGCTAAAGGCAGCATCTCATAGACCAAATGCGGAGAAAGATGTAATAATTTCTGGTGATCACCAGAGTGGAGTGACAAAGATGCCCAATACCTTAGGAAGGAGCAAAAAGTGAGAGCATCTCCTAGACGATGACATAGGCTTATTGCTAGAGCTATTCCTCCGCAAGTAAAACGATTTAGCTGAACATGCATTATAGTACCAGAATACAGATCAGATAATTGATTCTAAATCGTGCGAGGTGGAAAGAGATGGCCTAAACCCTCTTCTTCTTCCCTTGCAGGAGCTTTTCCAGAACCTCTGACAACTTGCATCCGATTTGAGCATCAACAAAATGAACGCCTTCATCGTTACAATCAACATAGGATCCAGAACATAGCCTTCTGGCAAAAGGGTAGTATTTGGACAGTGTCTCCGCTAATGACTTGTTGAGTAGATCTGATATTGATGCATTATTCAGGATCAGTTTTGAACTGTGATCAGGGTTGTAGGCGGGATAGAAGAAAATCATTGGAAAATAAAAATCTGGAATCATGTGAGATCATTGCATATGTTAGTTTCTCGCAGCTCATTACCGAAAGCCTACATGAAAGGTATATATTCTTAAATATAAAAATAACTGTAAGTTTATTTTAATTAAAAAAATTGGAACGTTAATCATCATACTTCCCATATAAATTTTTCCTACTAACATCATCCCATGTGAATTTATGGATGACAGTCGAGTTAGTAAACGTGTAAGCGCAGATAAATATATAACACTACAGAAATGTTTTTGTGGAGTCATTTTAGGTTTATTGCAGTGTTTTTTTTAAATAAAAAAAAATTGGCCTGTAACTGAATCTATTCCGAGTCTTGGCCACCCCTAAATCTATTGAAACTTTCACAAGGATGCCGAATTCCCCTAGTAGGCAAAAAATACAAACTGTGGTTTTTCTTTGGTTTCATAAGATCAAGATGCTAATTTATTTAATTGATGCTTGCACAGTGAGTATGAATTATTATCTATATCACAATGTGCTCCCTGTTGTTTTCCCTTTTAAGCAAGACCTCTGCCTACACCAACAACATACTGACATAGTAACAATGGAGGTATCCTGAATTTATTTCCACAGTTAACATCAGTTATCTGTTCATCCTTTCCATCCTGCTTTTCCCTTCCCCTAAAGGTTCGATCTTCAGCATCACAGGAAGACATTAGATCCATCAATTTGTTCAGTACAGGATGCCATTACAGTTTACAACATCATATATCATCCATGGCAATCAGCGGATTGGGCGGTATTGTGTGATTCCACGCTTTGGAGGTAACTTCCTCAAAATGAAAAGGACAAGGGCAGAGGGCAGTATCTCCACCAACTGCAGAAGGTGCAATAAAACGAAAAAATTGATTTTCCTTGCAAGTACATATAGACGACAAAGCAAAATAATAAAAGTACAGTAGTAATAGCTTCGATGCCAGCTTGAAACACAATTCTTCAGGGGGGAATTTGGATGAACGAGAGCCGCTCTGATTGGAATACTCAAATTGACATTTAAAAAGATGGCAACTATATTCTGTAGTTTATAACAGAAACAATTTTTTCTTTACATTGTAAAGTACAAGGAACTTCGAATATAATGCAATGCATCAGGTCTGTAGAAAGGAACTTCAAAAATAATGCAATGCACAAGGTCTGTTAAGATGAAAACTGCATGGGTAAACTTCAATGGGAAATGGGAATGAACTGAAATAATGGTACATAATGAGTGTGCATTATGAAATTTGCTTGGATACTAATGATGATGGAATCATAATATGTGATTCTACATCCCTGCTGGTCCAAGAGGCACAACCATGTTAAGCAATATGCAAAAGATTGCACTTTATCAAATTTTACAAATCCTTGAAAGTGCCACAACTAAAGTGATCAACACACCATAAACATCAACATAATTTAACCCACATGCAGTCACTTGCACAATCCTATAAAATTATATACACAATATATTATCAACATAAAAAAAAAAGTACATGTAAGCTAAAACTGATGCTTACCAAATAATACACGAAGCTCAGAACAGGGTGATACAAAACATCAAGGTTAGCATCTTTGTCAAATGCATTAAAGCACATCTGCAACAAATATGAAACACACAAGAATCAGAGTATATTCAGCATTGAGCACCAAAACTTTCATACTGGTTTCTACCGATAATAGTGTAATTTGATCATCTTAGACATTTATAATCCTGTGGGAAAACAAAGCAGAGGAATTTGATCACACTGGCTCACCATTATGCATCTGATTAGGAAACATGTAAAACAGATGGTAGTAAGATAGCCAACCTGAGGGAGACATAATTACACAGCAAGTGAGAACGAGTAGTCATGAATTGGCACACAATTAGGACTAAACATACATATTGTGTGTGCGCTCTCGTGGGGTTTAGGTACCTCTTGTAGCTTCCTACGACGCCCTTTTGATTCCACTGGGAATCGCTGCAACATCAAGAAGAGCCTGCATTGAAATCAAAATCAAAGATTGGGTCAACAGTAATGACTTGCGAGATATTTACACTGATACACATATATCAAGGAAACCTAATGCCTTTAGGTGACATTCACTGATAGGTACATCTGCTTGAGGGGGACAACCAATAAAACCCCAAAGTCTACCTTCTAGTTATTAAGTTGATGACCACAAGCAGTACCAACACATGTCACTCTAGATGACTAAAAATTTCAATAGATTATACCCATGTGTCCACCTGTGCCCCTTCCTAGACCAATAAAACCACAAGTCTACTTTCTAGATACTTAATAAGTTAATGACCACAAGCAGTGCCAACACAGGCACTCTAGATGACATTTTAATAGCCTATAACCATATGCCCACCTGTTCCTCTTCCTAGATGCCCCTGACTATACCGTGCAAAATTGTATGATGAGATGACAGCACTGAGCCACAGATACTTCCAAAAGGATTAATGGCAGTACGATTAAGGAAAGAGAAAGGCACTACCTTCCACCATATAGGAGAAATCCTATAGCTGCAAACAAAAATATACCTGCCCAGGAATATATGTTAAGAACGGCTTATCAGAGATCAGTTCGTATTTATGATACAATAGTATAATTAGATGACTAAAAAACCACGAACCGGCAAAGAACACCTTCGATAGGATGACTAGAAATGGAGTAGGATTCCACCATATAACCAACCACATGACAATCTGGAAGATATTCAAAAACAAATTACTCAAAAAGTTAATGTTAGGTCAATGTATTAGCATCTTATATTATAAGTAGCATCAATATGACAACACAAGTCAACCATAGTCTTTTCATGCAAGAGATGGATTATTAGTCTACGGGCAACAGAAATGTCGCATAAGAGGCATTTCAAAATGATGCAGAGACTAATCTAATTATTTGAAGGCCCTATTTGCATAACTGCGCAGTTGATCTGCAACATGTCCCCAGATTACAGAGATTTTACTGACCAAGACTTTAAGAGTACGTTTTATCGAAAAAATGTATTGTGTGTTTGTTCAACAAGTATTATTATCACTCACTTCTATAACTCACAAAGAAAAATGTACTTTATCTAATCACACACTCAACCAGACAAACAGTTTATTAGTTTCTCATGAGTTATTAAAGCATAAATGAAGTAACAGATACATACACATCTAATTTTCGTGTAGGAACCTAATTCAATCTATGGTGAGCTGGAATAACAATTGGAATATAAACCTAAATGGCATAAACAGAATCTGGAATAACAATTGGAGTATAAACCTGAATGGCATAAACAGCACTGTTGATTGTGAAGAAACTTGGCCTGAGTCTGTCAGTAGATACATCATGTGCCTGTGTAATGATCAAACTGACATTAGTATGATATTAATTAACATTACTAATATATAGGGGAAGTTAATAATGATAAAAGTAAAAGTACCTGATAGTATATTTCTGCCCAGAACAAAACTAACAGGGTATAAGTTGTGAAAAATGCAAGACTTGGCACATCAAGCAACAGATGTCGTACAAGCTGAAGAACATCTCATGAATGACCAAGCTTAAAGATATTTTGCAGGTATAAACAGGTGTCAGATGTAAATTAAAGAAAGCTCTTACCTCTGGTTGCAAATTCTGAACATCTTGACGAAAAACAAAAACAACACATCGAACTGCAAAACAGAAATGCAACATACTCAAAAGTCAGGGAAAATTAACAGGAGAACAAAAGAAAGGAAAAAGAAGCGCAACTGCAAGAAGGGCGGGAGCAAGTTCCAAACGTGCCCCTTTGTTTCCGCCACTAACAACAAGTACAGAAAAGGCAACAGACCTCCATTGACCAAGAAGTTAAGAAAATGGAAAACCTTCTGGGTGGTCCATCCATACTCGGGCAGTCTCAACTGTATCCGGAACAATTGTACCTAACACAACCCAAAGCTAATGAATCACCATTATGAGAGGCATAGATAATCATATAGTAGCAGCGTTCCTTCCACAGTAATGGCAGAGATAATATTAGATCATAAGCTTGCGAAGACATTTAACATGCACACAAAATATAGATTTCATCGAAAATCTCAGTCATCTATAAAAACAACTGCAATCAGCATGAGTTCCATTTTAAAGATTATACACTTGATATAAAACACATATTTTCATCATAGTGTCCATCATGAATTCAAAGTTCCCTCTGAAACTGAATTACGCGGACATAGTATATACATAATGATAGGATATACATTTCCAAACCTTAAATAACTAATTGGGCCCATCACATAAGCCAAGGCCCATGTGCCACAGCTTCCATTAGGAACACGTGGCAGAAAAACAAGTGTGTCCTTTCTTAAGTCACAATGACTGACAGGACACTGAGTGACAGCTGGGAACTAGCACCAATCACCCAGCACGCCTGAATTAAACACAGGGAACATGCATAAGCCAAAACTCCTCTACCCATGTGGGGGAACCCGGAACCCATTTAAGGTAACCACCAAACATAAAAGGATAGGTATGCAAGTGTTGGGATACGCAAATTTGACAATTATGAAAATCTGGGGATGTAAGTGCTGGGCTACGAGCATACAACAAATTTAACATTCAACATCTAATATAAAAATTGCCCACTTAACATTTTAACATTTGATGATGCAGAGCATGAAATAAAAATATTAACTTTTACTTATATTATATCATTATTCAGGAACAAAACCAACTGTAATTTGTTATACTGTTTAATCACATTATATATGTAGATTGTTTGGAATATTTTAGGTTATGGTGGTAGAATATTATAAGGAGTTGTATCTTTTAGTTATTTACTAATATCCTTACTATTACGGCTTCCATTGATGGTTTAGTATTAGGATTTTTGCTTCTATACTGTATAAGGAGACATATTCTTTAATATTGCAAGATGTTACTTTTATAATTAAGACACTCTTTTTTTATCCTTTTATATTTTATTCCATAAGCTCTTCTATTCTATTCTTGTCCTTCATCAAATTGGTATCAAGAGCTTAGGTTTGTTTTATCAATTTCTTATTTGCCAAAAGATTTGGGGTTAAGAATAAATTGTTCGGCATAATTCATGGTTATTGTTCATTGATATTGTTCATGTCACTATTGACCCTAAAAGAACTTACAATCTTACATGGTCAAAATAACCGAAATTCTTGAGAAATGACGGTAACGGGCGGAAATAAGTGCATAAAGAAGTACCCGTTAGACATTAAGACAATAAATCACAAGGTAAGCATGTTCAAATTGTTGAAGAAAATGTGTATCAACACCTAGAAAAGAAATGACAAATGAGTCATCTAAAAAATTGTAATTGTTGTGAACAAGGTGACCAACATTGTCTTTTTGGAACATATTCATTTTCTAGGCCAAGACAATCCGTTGATGATGGCAACATGTAGGGGATAGCCCACAAAGAAACATCAGATTTTAAATTTTAGCGATGATGAGCACATAATTAAAATATTAGTCAATATCTATTTTACTTTTTATTTAGAAATAGAATTAATTTTAATTTGTTATAGAGTTTACTTATAGGAGTATTATATATATATTAGAAATATTCTAAATTTTGGTAGTAGAAATTAAAAAAAAAAAAAAAAGAGTTGTTTCCCTCATCTACTTCATGTATTAGTTTCCTTATTATTTTAGTTGCTCATTTTAGGGTTTACACATTTAGATTAGGACATGTAATCTTTTGATCTTGGAAGAGTTTAACAATTGTATTGGGAATTACTCTCTATCACATCTTGTGATAGATGCAAATTCCTCTCTTCTACACTTGCATATAAAAATACTTGTCATGCATCATTTGGTATATAAGATAATTATCACAATTACATTAGGTTTCCTATTTTAAATATCTCAGTGTCACACCCCAATTGAATTGAGAATTACTCTCTTGTGATTGATGCAAATTCCTCTATTCTACACTTGCACTTAAAAAATACTTGTAAAACTATTAAGATATCTAGGAAGAGTTTAACAATTGAATTGGAAATTACTCTCTTGTCATCGATGCAAATTCCTCTCTTCTACACTTGCACTTAAAAAATACTTGTCAAGTTGTCATGCATCATTTGGTCTATAAGATAATTATCACAATTACATTAAGATTACTGTTTCAAACTATTTAAATAAATTAAAATAACCTCAAACAAATCCCAAAAATTACAATTTATCTCATTGTTGTACTCCACACGCACCACTGCTCTCAGTGCACTGTGCATCGAAGATCAGTGGCAGAGTGGAACCCCTACTTCCTAAACTTCCCCGTAACTCTTACTCTCGCGAGTAGACATATTTTGCCCGTGTTCTCATTTGAACTCGGCCCGATAGATCAGGTTCAAATGAGAACATAAGGACTGCAAATGTTCAATCTTTAAACACAAAATGCATAACAGCACAGAAAAAAAAAACATAACAAATATAACACATAAAAGAAAGTACAAAATGTTCCCATTTGATCATCTGAGCCATGCCCTTTACAACACATATAAACAAACATATACTCATTCAATTTACCCAAGCACAAGTACATGAAAAACAATAAAATCCCAAGCAGACCCATATTAAAAAAATTTAATAACATAAATAATATAGTAAAGTAAGAAAATTTACGAGAGCAACGAGGGCGAGGATCCCAAAAAGAGAAGCTAGAAGGTGAAATATGAAGGCCTGCCATTGTGTTGATTCGTTGACAAAAACCCACCAGTTAGATGTGTCTTTTAGTATATATGCCATCACCGACGACAAGGTCGCCGGTGCCGGACCCATCGCCGGAGATATTATTATTATTATTAAATGGGAGGAGGATTCTCCCGGTACAGGCCTACAGGATATGATAGCCAAATTAAAATATTATTATGTACTTGCTTTCTATTTTATAATTTATCAGGTTTTAAATTAATTTTATTTTTCAAGCATTTTATTTTACCTTGTTCGATTTAGTGCTCTAATTTGGAGTGGGTTGATTTTATTTGTTGGTTGTTGAATTTGAATTTTATATTTTTTTTATTAAAATTAAAATTAAAATTTATGCTTTATTATACATTATGTGCTCATATAAATATACATATCATTGCTAATGTACCGTCAATTAATATTTGGATGATAAAATTTCATTTTTACGACTCGCAATTTATATAAACTCAAATTATATATAAGTTAATTCGAGTTGAATTAGTAGTTTGTAAATTTAAATTTATTATTTTATATAAAAATATGTTATTAAATTTAATTTATATAAAATTCATATGAAGGGAATTTTTAAAATATAACCTACCCATATATAAAAATATAATTTAAAATTATCTCCGATAGGATTGGTTAAAATGATTTGTTAAAATAATATAAAATATTAATTAGATAAAAGTTGAACAGTAAGACGGATGTTGTATTCCGATAATATTGGATATCGTGGTTGAAGTTGTTTTAAATACTCCCTTCTATATATATAAGTCCATTTTAGACTTTTGCATTAGAATTAAGAAATCATTTAATAACTTTAAAATATCTCTCCTAACCGTGCATTAATACATACATGGCCTTTCAAGTTTCCTCGAAAATTGTTGTATTTTATATACCTCGAGGCAAACTGTACTTATTTATTTTAACATTATATTTTCTTTCTTTATATTGTATTTGTTTTAAAGATTTAATTATTCATAAAATAAAGTTTAAGTACATAAATTTGTACGTGGTTTACTAAATTTACTTGTATATACATACATGTTAATACATGACTCCCACAGGCCACATAGAAACTTAACTTGATAATTAAATTATTTTCGAAATTAAAATATTTAATTATAAATCATTTTTTAATATATTAGTTGTTATTATTATAATTTGAATATCAAAATTATTCTCTAACATAAATAAAAAATATTAATGTGTATATTATTAAAAAATAAACTAAATTTATGAATTATTTTTTTGTTTACATTCACCGAATTATATAAATATAGACTATAAACTAAAAAGATGATTACTTAATTTTATATTATAATCAATTTATAATATTTATATCATCAAAATCAATAGTTTATTTTTAAAATAAATTGTATTTTATACTATTGCATGTATATAATTTGCACATTAACGTTTTTTCAAAATAAAATATTTTATTTTTAAATTCAATACCAATATTTTTTATCGTTTTTTTTGTTTTACATTATATTAAATCGGGGTATTTTAAATAAACTTTTAATTAAAAAAGTACTCAAACTCCATATGATAATACTCTTTAGTTTTTCTAGGTATCTGAAAACTTAAAAACAAAGAAAAGATATAAATAGGGTCACAGGGATATTAGTGGTAGAAGCTTATGAACTTTGTCTTGAAAGTCTAAAACGACCTATATTTACAATGTACAATTCTAAAGCGCTCGTATATATAAAAACAGAGGGAGTAGATGATTTGAAATCTTGTTACGTATCTTTGGAGGTCGACAATCAATATAAGTACCTGATTAAATGTTTGGGTCAAGATTCCCAGGAAACATATGTTGTTTAAATATTTTGTAGCGATTTGGTAACTGTTAGATGAACTAAAAGTCGGTTAGAATTTTTGTTAAATTACCGTGGCTCGTCTATCCAAAACCACACAGAATTATCAAGTGAATAAGAGAAATTATTACCTTTATGCTTACACAATTTTGTTTAATCAAATAAAGTTAATAAAATTCTTAAACCCGTTTCATCTCTCTTTGCATCCATGGCGGTCACAATATCTAGCAAATAAACCCTCAAATTTTTTGAACATACTCTTTTCTCCATCTTATTCACTCTACACAAAATCCATTACAACAATCTCATTTCTTCCCAAACCCCACTAAACCCTAATTTCAAATCTTCAATTTTGCCCAATCAATTTCATGTTCAATCAACCACATTTCAAGAACCCATTTTTCTCGATCGCAATATCCTATAAAACCCGATGAAGAATATGATAAAACGCAAAAGCAAGTTGATTTTGAAAAAATACAAAATCCTAATTAGGTTTCAGACAATGATGGTACAATCGCGATGATTCTTACTCCATATTTGCTAATGTTACAAGAGCTCTTGCTAATATGAACAAAAAATGAAAAAAATGTTATTACTTCGGTTGATGGGTACACGAGACTCCGTAAATTAAGGAGGCTCGTCTATTTATTTTTTTTACCTACACTTTTGGTATCCTCTCCAACAAAATATTTATTCATACATATGTCTTGATGAGGACCCTAAATTTTTTACAAGAAGAATGTCCCGAAATGAATAATTTTTAAAGCAATTTTTTATAAATTTTATTTATCAGATATTATATCGAATTTTAGACAAGGGATCTTCCCATTTTTTTTGTCAGTAGGGAACTAGGGATCTTCCCATTTGAATGCTCTAAAAGTTGACAAATTTTAAACAGATTATAATATATAAATTTCAAACAAAATAAATATAAATTGCACTTTTAACTGTATAAATTGAAAATAGTTCAAATAAAAATTTAACACGTAATAAACCAAATATATGAAAGTAACACACCCGAAACTAAGGACCCACTAGGATTGCCGGTCTAATTCAAACACACTCAAACTAGACATGGAACCTACTTTTGGTCTCCCTTTTGTGTCTTTGAAAATTGACGTAATTAAGTGAGACAGATATGCATATTTAGTGATACGGACGAGTTAAAATGGTTAGTTAAAATAAATATTATGTAAAATTTCTATTGTATAATTTATAAGCAATTCATTTCAATGGTATTAATTATAATTAATAGTTATATTTAAAAAATAATAATTATTATTATTTTTAAATTTCAATAATATATTACAATAGTTATATTTTAAAAGTAAATAATTATATATACATAAAAGAAAATATTATAAATTAAAAAAATTAATAATTTTTTTATTCAATACAAATAAAAAAAATATAAAGATATTTAATGATAATATTATAATATTTTAAAATAAAAATAAATAATATTATAATGCATTTAGTGATGAAGTTATTGTCTATCTAAAATTAAAAGCGTAGCCCTTGGAGTTATTATAATATATATGTTGCGACGCGGACTTGATAGTAACAGGAGACTAAGATGGTAGATGCTCTTGATATACAACAGGACTAGTACTACTGCTACACACTCTCACTGTGTGTATGAAAGACACATTTGTCAAGAGGGTCTGATTGCTTCTTGTGGTGAATGAAATAGAGTAGTGGTGGATTATTATGAAAGAAACAATCCACAAGAAAGAATCCCAATGCCAAGATGCCCATTTGAGGATATTGCTTCAAGAAAAGATTTCTAGTATTGTTTTGGTCAAAAGATCAAATCTTTGATCTCGAATATATGTATAACCTTATACACTACCCAATTTGTTATACTGAGCTATTACATTATCACACTCCCGTATAGTATACGCCATTCTTTTTGTATCTTTGTTGGGGGAAGTGGAGGAGGAGTAAGCTGATGGGAGTAGAAAAGAAAAATAAACAAGATAGACTACAGGAAGGAGATGAGCTCAATTCCACTTTCTCTTCGAGACCTCAAGGTTTAGAGATTGATCACACAGGTGTTTTACTTCTTCTTTTTTTCTTTGTTATTTCAGGTGTTTTAAAGAAAACGTAGTTGTGGGTAATTTACATAATTTGATTTATGATTAGATAACTTTAAAAAGTATTCTTGTAGAATTTCTTTGTTTTTGGGTTGGCTTCGGGAGAAACTTGGAACCTTAGCAATTTGGTTGACTTAGATTTGCGGTCCTCATCCAAAAATGCAAATAAATCTATCAAAATTGAAGTGTTACTTTATTTTCCAGTACTTGGTCTAATGGGATAGGAAACGTAAAGTTAGATATTGTTGATAGTGAGTTTAATGTTTAATAGCATCTTGTTTAATTGAGTATATAATATCCTTTGGGAGATTAGTAAACTAGTAATGTGCTTTGGATATTTTCCCTAGGATACTGAGGTCTCTTGATTGAATAAGAAGCATATGCAACTTTGGTTGATTAGTTGACTATATGTTGTCATATTGAAATTGTAATCGTGACTAAATGTTGGCATGACCAGGTGTGTGCTGTTCTGAGAGTTGCAAAGATGTAGATGTTGTAAGTGTTGCTCCTCAGTGTTTGACTTCCACTGCAGCTGAATCATTGGCTACGGGAATGGATACCGACCATACATTGAAAGATCGGCCTTTTTTTAATTCAAGAATTAAGTTTCAAGGTGACAGCTCTTTGGATTATGACAGTGGTCTTGACAGTATAACTGCACCGTCATCGGTGTTTGAGTTTCAGAGAGCAGAGCGAGGCTTGCAAAGAGCGGGTCTTGCTCCTTTCTCCAGAGCAGCACCTTCCAAATGGGATGATGCCCAAAAATGGATAGCTATCCCAATAACCAACCGAATCACAAACAGGCAGCCCCATGTCGAGGGTGGAGTTGTATTGAGGAAGGATAATCAGTTTGGCTCTGGAAACCGACAAACTTCTTTGAAATTTGTTTTAGAAATTCAAGATCAAATGCTGGTTCCTTATGAAGAATCGAATACCAAGAGGATGGAACTGAGCCAAGAATTTAAGGAAACTGGATGGCCAAAGCCTTTTGAGTGGAGGCATGATTTATATCGAAGTACTGATTCGTATAATAACACAGTGATCACAACTGAAAACTTTGTCAAACAATCAGCAAGTAAGACTTCAGGCACCAATTTTAGTGTTCCCAGATTGCAAAAGCAATCTGCAATCTCGGTACTTGTTATTTTTCATGGCATTGAATTACTTTAACGGAAAATATTAATCTAGATTTTTCTTTTCTTCACCTATTTGTAAGATTACGGATTACCTACAGTTATTGTGGAGGGGTCTAGTGTTTGGCAGTGGAACCGAAACATAGTTATAATTATTAGTTTTCCCGACACATGAAGGCATATGTTATGAAGTCATCACAGAATGTAATTGGTCAATCAAACTTGATTTTGGAAAGATAATGTTCAATTTTTAAATAAGCTAATGGTTAGTTGTTTTGCATTAAATTATGTTTCTGCTTTGTGGACGATCTATTATTTCAGTGTATTCACATATGATTTTTTCTTTGTTGTATAAACTTTCAGGCTACAAAGTTTGTTCTGGTGTATTATGTGAAAAAGATGAATAACAAGCATATAGTTGGCTAACTATAATCTTGATTTGTTAACTTAACTGTAATCGGTTCTATTAGTTGTGTGGTGGATGCCATGCGATGGTTTATAGGATGTCTCACTTGTTTTACTTTTGCCAGAGAAAGGCAGGGTTCTTGCCGTCACGGTAGTAATAAATTTGATATATTAAAAAAACATTTACCAAATTTAATTTTTATTTATGCAGTTAATCTGAGCCAGCATGACTCATCTATGTCCATCCATAGTGCAACAACAATTATTCCACCCCCTTCAAGAGCTAGATCAGTATCAATGAGAGATATGGGCACAGAAATGACTCCTATTGCTAGCCAAGAGCCTTCCAGAACTGGAACTCCTGTAAGGGCAACAACACCTATTCGCAGTCCAACCCTTTCACAGCCATCAACTCCAAGAAGAGCTTCATGAAGTCCATACCATTCAAACGTGTCAGATCACAACAAAAAGGAATTGTCCGAGAAGCAGATGCAAATAAAAACTAGGAGAGAGATTATGCTCCTTGGAACTCAGCTGGGTAAGATGAATATTGCAGCTTGAGCTAGCAAAGACGAGGAAGATGCTGATGGTTTTACTTTACAAAACAATCTTGGACTGGAGAAGCAACCTAAAAGTTTGACGGAGACGCGTGCAGCTGCTTGGGAGGAGGCAGAGAAAGCTAAGTGTATGGCCAGGTTGTTTGCTGTAATCCTTAACTGGCTTCTGCACAAATGAGATTTTATAGCAAATAAATTTAGAATGCTAGTACATAGATCTTTACTACGAACCAGGGATCTCTTTTTTATACCCAGATGGTTTTTATTGATATCATATATTCTCTCCTTATAGTCTTGGGGGTTTTGTTAGCTCGTTCAATGGCCCCACTGGTATTAACCAAATACTATTTGAATTCTGCCCAATGTTATTTTGTCCAAAGCTCTCAATATTATATTGTCATGACGTGGAATTCAAATTCCAAAGATAAAAATCACTTGAAGTATATTTGAAGCCACGGATACATACATTACTGATGTCTGCTTGACCTTACAGTGTCAGGAAAAAAGTTCTGATGTTTATTTTATTGTCAGGTTCAAGCAGGAAGGTATCAAGATACATGCATGGGAAAACCGTGAAATAGCAAAGAATGAAGCTGAGATGAGGAAAGTTGAGGTGAGGTGTATGCTTTGCTACCAAACTCTGCATGAAATTAGGACAATTCATCTGAAAGGCTGAATCTTTGAAGAAATTGCCTGAGAAATTAGACATTGAACTGTCTCACTTGTTTGTTTTTGGTGTACATTGCACATATCACTCAATGCTTTCCTCGTATAACTTGAGCAATTTCCAGCAGTTGGCCACTAGTAATTTTATTCATATGATAATTAAAGTGTGCAGTAGAAGAAAGTAGTATTCCCATATAACAGTTGGGGAACTCGTGCTTATCATGTTCTCAACTATTTGCTGTGTCAAAAATAAAAGATATTTGCATTTACATCAATTGATCATGTAGTCAGTTATGCTGTTTAAATACTTTGTGTAATTGAAAGGCTACTGGCTGCCTTCAGCTCTCTCTATTTTAAAAAATCAGTAGTTAAATACAAGTTATTCAGGTTATTACATTTCTCTCATTTTCAGGTACAGGTGGACAGAATGAGTAGTCGAGCACATGGTAAGCTTATGAACAAGCTAGCAGCTGTAAGGCTCAAAGC
Source organism: Oenanthe sinensis (assembly GCA_028671895.1). Taxonomy (NCBI): domain Eukaryota; kingdom Viridiplantae; phylum Streptophyta; class Magnoliopsida; order Apiales; family Apiaceae; genus Oenanthe; species Oenanthe sinensis. Next base: position 30,723,991 of record CM053813.1, read on the forward strand.
TGAAGAGAAGCGAGCAGCAGCAGAATCTGAGAGAAACCGCCAAGGTGCAAAAACTGAGAAGCAAGCAGATCATATTCGCAGAACTGGTCAAATACCTCCCTCATTCTCTTGCTGGGGTTGGTGGCGCTTTTAATTTTCTTTTATCACCTTAAGGCCAGCCAGCAATGTATTTACTCTAGATGCTTGTACTCGTCTATTGTGTCCGTACTTATATGCAAGTGTCCCGACTCCTGATGTCCTTGTAAAAACTCTACCCTCATATTGAGAAATAGATTCTTTGGGCATCTTACCTAGTCTATCCGTTCCGAAATTTAAGAAAAATAGAATTACAAGCCATGTTGGCTGCTATTGTACCAGTAGAGCAATTGATCGTGAAGAAGTGATAAAAAGATGCGATGCCTATAAAGATATATAAAAACCAATCGTTTACGTATTAATTCACAATTTATGCTTGCATAATATATCATGCTGCTTCTCCAAAGTAGCAATATCTTATGCTATTAAGATTATCAGAATGACTGAATATGATCAAGCAAATTGCATCATTAGCTCTATTCATTTGGATGAATTATTGGTCATCTAGCTTGGTTACCTTCGCTATCCAGTAATAAAGATCTTTGAGGCTTTTAAATTCTGGGTTAAGATAGCTTCTTCTTTTTTTTGTTCTCAGACAAATTTTTGGCCTTCAGGCCACTTAAATTTTCATTAGCCCATCACAGGACCGATCATGATTGTTGGCACACTTGATAGTAGTACTCCGCCTTATATAATGAAAAAGTCTCCACATGCCTGTGGGATTGGGGTGTTAATCTGCTTGTATATCATCTCTCTTGCACCTATTTTTTTGCTAATTGAAAGCATTCGGCACACCCATCTTCCCTTTAACAAGGCTTGACCACGAAAAATACTTCAAGACCAAAAGGGCGTAGGATAAGTCTTTTAAGTGTTCTTATGGGGTGATTTTCTTATAAACAAGCCTTTCTAGCTTAGTCACGCCTTTTGGGATCCCCTCTGCAAGCATGATTGCCGAACAACCATTTGGGTATCAAACCGGTGAGTGACAGTTTGCTAGTGCAACAGTATTGCGGCTGTTCCGCACATTTTCTTATCCTGAAAATTGAGGGTGAAAAGTAAATAGCTCAATTTATTTGGCTCTGTTTGAGATTGTTGTTTGAAAACTGTTTTACTTGTTCGAAAGAAAGGGCTGTTTAGAAAAGTGTAGTGAAACTGATAATTCTTTTGTAAAACTAATGAATAATCTGCTGTTGAAACAAAAGAAAACCAGTGTTGTAGAATTGCAGAGCTGCTTTTAAGTTTTGTAGGCTATGAATTACAAGTAGATGGTAATAATTGGTATAGTGTGACGTATAATTCTTGAAGCTTTCAAGTAAGTAGCCATTTAACTTCCTGTATGATCCAAAACAACTTTTACTGGAAGCGAGATAAAGGCACACTAGAATTGAATGATTCAAAATAATGTTATTGCATGAATCATAATTATAGTTGATCTTATTTATCTACCTTAAAAAATATGTATGCTTCTATTGCTTTTGTTAAAGAAGATTTGAGAAAAAATGGAATAGGAAGATGTGTTTCCGGAACGAACAAGATAGGGGTTGAGAAGGGAGAGATAACAAAGTGAGGCAAGATTGGAATGTCCTTTTGACCAAAAGGAGTGGATAGTTTGGAAGCAACGAGAAGAAGACAGGAGGAAGGTTTTTTATTACAGGAGGAGAGATTTTAAGAAATGGAGCTGCTGTATGAACTAGAAGTGCATCTATTTGGATTGGCGACACCTATTTAAGCTCTTGAAAGTTTCAGAAAGCATCCAGAGATTTCGTCAAAAAAAGACCTTTAGAGGGTATATCAAATTTGACGATATTCATATAGTTTATGGACAAATCCCATACTTTCAACGTGCTAGCAAGTCCACATATGTCCCTGTTAAAAAATGCTTTGTTGCAAGTTGTGGGACGTATCTAAAACAAGACGGAAGTCGGAAGGTATAGTAATTCCTGTTGTCTAAAATCAATGGAATTCAACTCTAAAACCTTCAGAATCTCAAATCTGAAAGAGATATTTGGGATCAGAGTAAAAAATATACAGTTGATACTAATCAAAGTACAGCCCCAGTCGCCAGCCATTAATCCAGGAGTCCAAGTTGTCTAAGAAACCACAACGTTTTTCAAAGTCCTACCACAGGTTAGATCATATAAAGTGGTGAATGTTGCAAGAAGACACATTAAAAAATGGAAAATCTCCAGTTGGTTTGCGCTTCTGTTCTTTTACTCGAGAGCAACACGAAGCCAAGTGCTGGAATAATTCAGTTGCAGAGGACCAGAGAATCGAGGTATGCCCCTGAAGCTGGAAAAGATTTAATTTTGATAAACGTGTCATGCCATCACTCGTGCACCTTCCCAAATCAGCAACACTCTCTCAGCCCTCCTTTCCGAGCTTCAACTGGCAGATGCACATGATTTCAAAGTATTATCAGCTGGCATGAATCTAACAAATTAAAACTGCTACAATGCTTTGCCAGAAGTAGCTATTATGCAACTTAGAGAATAATCGAACAGAGGAACAACTGCAGAAATTGAATGTAACCACGGAAAAGATAGATCACAGAGAATTGGTTCTTATTAAATCTTTCTAACCCAACAGCCATGAGCTTTTCAGGTACATTTGACTGAATGAAATGGCTAAAGCCACAATCAGGATGGAAAAAAAAACAAAGTTAAGTCATTCTAAAAAAGCAAAAATACACGAAAAATCAAGATTCAATCAACCTACTACTACACAGAACCCTTTCTAATGAGCACTATGTGATCGAACAAAATCAGCAGGTTCTTTGCACTCGAGCGAAGAGTGAGCGAAAGTAACAACTCCTTTCATGAATACATGGCACCCATTTTCTTTGCAAAGTCATCTGCATCATCATCTTCGTCAAAGTGGTCATCTTCAGCATCAGCATTTTCACCTTCATCTATGTTAATATAATCTTCACCATCAGCCTGCTCATCATAGTCAAAGTCACCTCTCCTCTGATCGTAGGCTTCATCGCCAATCATACCTTCTTCAATATGTAGCTCACTGGCATTACGTTGTAGAGAAGACTGCCCATCATATGATTTGTTATTTTCATCTGCTACGCCAACTTCACCAGCTTCAGATCCCTCATTTATAAGACCCTGATTCACTTTATTATTGGCTTCAGAAGAAAAAGAATACTTCAATTCTTTGGCCTCAGTGGGTATCTTCATGCTTTCCTTTCCTTCCTTCTCACTATTTTCTCTATCATTTGTAGAACCACTCTCATGAATAGCAACATTCCCTCCTCTTTTTCGCTTTAAAATTTCACTCAAGGGCTTTGGCCCTTCGAATGAGACATCTCCCTCACCCTGTTTGACTTCTTCCATTTGGGGGTACTTTCTTTTCCCATGCAACGGTCTATCATTCATATGCTGTTCAAAACTCTCTGAAGTCTTGCGAACCTTTAGCTCTGATAGGCTTTTAGGACCACTAAATTCAGCACTATTGTCATATATAATGTCTCTTCTTGTGCTAGAATCTCTAAAGTTCCTCTCGTTATCAAAATCCTCTTGAACTCTTCCCTTTATTCTGTCCCTAAGTCTTCCCAGAGGCCTTTCTGGGAATAATCTCCTGAGATGACTAGACCTGTCAATTTCTCTCTCTATATGAGGATTGATTCTATCAATAGGAGACATTGATCTACCTGGAATTTTTATTCTTCCTCGAAGTCGACTGCTGGCCTCATGCACAGGTAATTGCTCCCTTCTAGAAGCTTGAGAATTCCGACCATCAGCATGGTTTTCACGGGAAGAATCTCGGCTGATAACTGATCTTAAACCATTATTCCTCTTTTGCTTTGATAAATGATGCCGCAAGTCTGACCCATCAATTCGGCCTGGGCTATCGGCTCTAGGGTACTGCCTCCTTTCCAAATGAGCAGATCCTCTTAACATCCTCTCAGATGAGTCATATTTCCCTTGCAGGTGGTCGAAAGAGTCATAATTACGTGAATCACAATACATATCTAGGTCAACACCACCCACAGAACCATAATCAGCAGAAAGTCCGATATCATACTCATTAGCTGCAGTGAAATTCATTCCATCATGACCTGTCCTTCCATATTGATCTGCATCATGATAATATTCAGAATCTCTAATCTCATCGTCCACAAGAACATCAAACCCAGGTGAAGGTTCCCTCGAGATCTCGTCAGCATCTTTAACATTTAAAATACTTTGATCCTGTAGTGTATGAAGTGCATGAACCTGACTGTTACGTTTTGACCTGCTGACCAAGTTCCCATTACTAGATAAATGAACATTTCCTCGACTGTACCGAGGAAGCTCACCATCCAAGCCTACAGCAAACGGTTCATTTCTGCTAATTGAAATTTCATTTCTCAAGGGAGCCTTTCCCACTACAGCAGTTGACTTCATATGTGGTGGTAAATCAGCAGATTTGGGGGCATTAGCCCGTGAAACCTTCTGCTCCTGAGTATGCTTTCCAAGACCACCAAAAGTTTTTTTATTAGTTTGAGATTCCGAAATTGGTGTAGCTCCTGCAGACTGAATAGCTTTGTTGTTGAGAGAGTAGGGAGAATGCATAAAGGGGCACATATCACCTTTCAGACAGTAACCTTGTTGGAAAAAAATGCAGGGAACTACTTGTTTACCAGGGACATTGGGCCCCTGCGATGCAACTGGCACTACAATCTGAGATGGAGGTAACGAATTTACAGCAGGAGTCGTAACTTCGATTATTAGGGGCTGAAAAATGATCAATATAAGCATAATTAGATCTACTGAATTAGATGTTAGTTGTTAGTTAGAGGGAATGACAAAAATTTTCTACTTCTATGTTCCAATAGATTAGTCCAAGTCAAAACTTCAAAGATATATAACACAGGAAAGTAACAAGGACATCTAAAGGACATCTAGAAGACTTACCGGATGTCGGAAAGCACACTTTGGGTTCAAGCAATTTCCATTCAACCAGTACCAGCAATCCCGGGGATTAAGACGTGCAATATCACTATGACGGTACTCGCATTCAATTCCCTGCCGACAAGGAGAACATAAAAAGATTAAATTCACAAATTTATAAATATGATTCTACCTGTTTACATTAGCTTAATAAAGTAGCAGACTTCAAAGGTCTAAAATTCTAAACCATTTTTAAAATTCCCCATAAGAAAGACTGTAGTTTGACAATAGAGTAAACGAACAACAGTACTACATAATAAACTTGTTGAAAGATCAGTAGAAATGAAATTACTCAAATTGGATACGAGTGTGAACAAATGCCCACACAAAGTAAAAATGACTACACTACAAAATCCGCGGGCACGTGACAATTTCATCTCAAATATCATACAGAACACAATAAGTCAACAACGACTAAAAGGTAATTAAATTCTGTCGTTATCTTCCTTTCAGGTTTTACTCAGAACCGACAAAATTACAAATAATTGGTATTAGTAAATAAAGTATATATCTTTCTCCTATAAGAATCATCAACCAACTTAACGATCCCCTTTTGTTACCATCTAAACAACAAACCGAAGAACAAAATCCCTACATTCCATCTCTATGTACCTATAATGCAAAATCATAGAAACCAATAATTCACTACATCACCCTAAACACCCTAATAAATTACCAAACACAACTTCCAATCAAACAAACAAATTATACAACAAATAAAGCACTCAGATTTTACACTAATGCAAAAGATTTAATTCGATAGACACAATTCAAGAAAATGAATAAAGCACATAATTGAGATATATGTATATATATATATATGGGGGAGATACCTTTTTGCATGTTAGAGGAGAAGCAAGAAAGTAGACACAGTCGGTGTTGCGTTTAAGAGCTTCTTGTTCTTGTTGTTGTTGAGGTGTAATCAATGGAGACTCTGATTGTGCACCACCCAACATGGCGGCTGATTGAAAAAGATCTAGGGTTTGATAGATTATATTATTATTATGTACAAACCAATTGATCTACAACATCATAATTGATATATAAATATATATATTCATGGAGAGAGAGAGAGAGATTTGAGGGAGAAGATGGGTATAAAATTGTGTGCGCGTGTGTCTGAGCCCTGAGGGGGAGATAGGATGGGGATGGGGATGGGGATGGGGATGGGGGCGTGGGTCGGGTTAGTTTAGTTGAGTTGTGTTCGGGGGTGATGAGGTTTGAGACTTTGAGGTGAAGGGCTTATTAGACACAGCGTCATATCATATGTTATTTATATACTATAATCTATCTATCTATATCCATGTATTATAAATATAAATTGCTGGATAAGGTTGATAAAAATTTATAATTTTAATTTCACTCATTGCATAATTCATATTTGGGTTAGATCCAAATTCTTAATTAACTCATTTTAATAATTATCATTAATGTAATATATATTCCCTCAGTCTCACCCAATTGTTAACGTTTCGGAAAGAAGTTTCGGCACGCATTTTAAGGTGCGTATAGTTCCATAACTTATTTTTAAATTTTTACTTAGAAAAAAAATTAAAAATAAGTTATGGAACTATACTTTATATGCACGTTAAAATGTGTGCCGGACCTTCTCTTTAAAACGTACCTTCTCTCCGAAATGTTAACAATTGGGTGGGACTGAGGTAGTAATATTTATGATAATCTTCATTTATCAAAAAATTTGAAATATTATGATAAGTTTATTAATATAAATTATATCATATAACATATACAAGTTTCATATATATATATATATATATATATATATATATATATATATATATATATATATATTTGGATAAAATTTATAGTATTAATTTTTTATCTAATACCCGTATCAAATACCGATATAACATAATAAAAGTTTTACGTAAGAATTGATATACACATAATTAAATAATAAATTTTAAATATAATTGATATTTGAATGTAAAGAAATAATATAATATGAATAAATTATTATAAAAACATATATAAAATATTATAAATAATTTGACAAAAAGTGATTTTGAATAAAATTTAAGAGATGCAGAATTTAAAATAAAAATTATATATGAATTACTATACATAAATTATTATTGTATGAGTAAATCCTAAATAAAAATTAATACATATAAATATTGTAAATATATAATATTTCAGATTTTTGTAAAAAGAATTAGAAAAAATAAATTTTTTAATAAATTTTTCTTTATTTAATATGAATTTCGGATTAAATAATTAATATTTTCATTTAAAGCTGAACTAAATTTATAGCTTAATTAATTAATATTAGATCGAGACATAGTAATCCTTTCTCTCTTTTTTTGCACGAGGTTTATTGAATTTTCAGCATGTATGACACCAATTTCAATTTTATATATGACACTAGGTCTGTTGATGGATGGGAGTTCCGATCCGAAGCTCGATATGAATTTGTATAAAATCAATTCCATTGGTTAAAAATCTGGTCCGATAAAAGTCCAATCCAATAAATATGAATATAGATTATATATGATCCGATCCACTAACAACCACATCCGAGTAAATATAATTATATATATATATATATATTATATTGAAATAAATATAATTATATTTATAGATATTATATTTGTATAAATATGTAAAATCTTAGTATTTTAATTTTGGTGTGAATATTTATATTATTATGTTGTATAATCTATTCCTCATATTTGATATCCATATTTAGATTCACATGAAATTTATAACTTCGATTAAATACATTGGATAATTTATTTTCAGGTTTTATATCCATATATTTAGATTCAGATAAGATCTATACTCTAATTTGACTATCAAATATTGATATAATAAATTTATATAAAAATTGACATAACACATAATTAAATAATAAATAACATATAGAAATATTATAATATGTATAAATTATTAAAAAACAACATATACATAATATTATAAGTAGTTTAAAAAAATATTTTTGAATAAAATTTAAGATAAATAATTAAAAATAAAAATCAAATATGAATTAAAACACATAAAATATTATTGTATATGTAAATATTAAATAAAAATTAATAGATATAAAATATAATAAATAATAATAAAAGAGAAATTAAGATATTCAAAATAAATTAAGGAAATAATTAAAATAATTTAAACTTATTATAGGAAAGTTTTAAATATAAAATAGTTAAATATAAATATTTTTATATTTATTATGTTATATTATAATAACAATCTATATATTATAAATTGTTGGATAACTCATTCCTTAGATTTGGTATCAATATTTAGGCTCGGATGAAGTTTATGTGATATATAATATTTATGGTAATCTTCATTTATAAAAAAATTTGAAATATTATGGTAAGTTCATTAATGTAAATTATATCATATAACATGTACAAGTTCCACACACACACACACACATATATATATATATATATATATATATATATATATATATATATATATATATATATATATATATATATATATATATATAGTAGGGATCTAGAGAAAATTTTTTAGATAGAAAACTTAGAGACCATAATCTACACCGTTCATTATATAATTAACAAAATTGTAATAGTTTTCAAATATATGTAAATAAATGTCAAATAACTGAAAAGGAAACTAATATTCTAATTTAATATTAATCATCAGATCAATTAGAAATCAACGGTTGATAAAAGTACCTTAGTTTTCTCCAAAATATTAGTTTTCTTTTGAGCATTCCCCTATATATATATGTATATATATATATATATATATATATATATATATATATATATATATATATATATTTGGATAAAATTTATAGTATTAATTTTTTATCTAATACCCGTATCAAATATCAAATACTCATATAACATAATAAATCTTTTACGTAAGAATTGATATACACATAATTAAATAACAAATTTTAAATGTAATTGAACGTAAAGAAATAATATAATATGGGTAAATTATTATAAAAACATATATAAAATATTATAAGTGATTTGAAAAAAAGTGATTTTGAATAAAATTTAAGAGATGCAGAATTTAAAATTAAAATTAAATATGAATTACTATACATAAATTATTATTGTATGAGTAAATCCTAAATAAAAATCAATACGTATAAATATTGTAAATAATAATAAGGAAGAAACTAAAATATTTAAAATAAAAAAATTAAATTTATTATATTAAAAAATTAAATTTCTCAATATAAATATTTATATATTATTTTATATTTTATTATTATAATAATATTTATTAATATATAAATTATAAATTATCCGTGTGCCTAGCACGGACAAATAATCTAGTATTTATTAATATATAAATTATAATATACTGTGCATATAGCACGGATAAATAATTTAATTATAAAAATTAGTAAAATTTTTAATTGGAATTGGATACCCGATCCAAATGAAGTGTGTCAGGGGATTGAACATAAAATGAATGCTTTTGGTGGCGGAATGGGACTGCAGGTCGAGGAATCAAATGGCTAGCATGGGATAAATTATATGCATCTAAGGAATGAGGAGGTCTGAGATGTAAAAAGTTAAGAAACTTCAATGTGGCAATGCTTGTCAAGCAAGGCTGGAGAATTATTAATAATGTGAATTCTCTTGTGACGAAATTAATGCAAGTGAGATACTTTCCTCAGTCAGCTTTTTTGAACGCTAAAGTGAGAGTTAATCTGAGTTATGTATGGAGAATTTTAATGGAGGCTCAGGTGCTCATTAAAAGGGGAATCAGGAAACGTATTGGAAATGGAAGCAGTACGAAAGTATGGTCAGTACCGTGGCTCCCTTGCTTCTAGAATGGCTACTTGACAACTATAATGCCGGACCAGTTAGCTCAAGTAACGGTCCAGAGCTTTACGAAGGAGGAACAAAGAGCATGGGATGAGGAGATTTTACAGGACATCTGTAACGAAAGGGATAGATTGCTAATTCATCAAATCCCATTACCAATGAAGAGAAGATGCATGGTTTTGGCTGTTTGAAGATAAAGGTGAATTCACAGTTAAAAGTGGATACAGAATATTACAAGGTGAAGAGGATAATCCAAATGCTAGTTTCTGGAAGAGAATCTAGAAGTTGAAGGTTCCATGTAAAATTGAAAATTTCTTGTGGCGTACTGTAAAGAATTGTCTTCCTACGGCTATTGCTTTGGTGGAGAAAAGAGTAAATGTAAATGTTATTTGTCCATGGTGCCACCTACATGAGAAAGATACAATGCATGTATTGTTTAAATGCAGCTTTGCACGGGAAGTTTGGGAGGTAGCAATAATGAATAATCTTGTCGAGAGGCTTCCCGATGAGACAATGTGGCAAATGTTTCGGAGAATATTCACTACAAGTACTATAGAACAATGTGCGCTAGTGACAGTTTTTTGCTGGAGTCTGTGAAACCAAAGAAATAAATGGGTCTGGGAACATGTGAATACTTCTGTTTTTGGGGTAAGACAATCAACCCTTAACATAGTAACTGACTGGAGACGAGTAAATGAAGAGAAGAAGAATAGTGAGTTGCAGAAGCATAGCGGTCTACGAACATGGACTAAACCTCCTACAAGGTGGATTAAAGTAAATGTAGATGCAACATGTGGGCGAGATAGGACAGTATTGGGGTGTGTTATAAGGAACGAGCAGGGGGGATTTTTGTGAGCAAAATGCAGCAGTAGATGGAAGACGACAACCGAGGGAGGCAGAAGCATTGAGCTTAAATGAAGCACTGTCATGGGTTAAAACATGGAGAACTAGTAAGTGTATTTTTGAGACAGATGCGAAATTTCTAATGGATGTTATACATGGAATGATGGGGAAATCTTTTTTTATACTATTGTTAATGATTGTACTGAGTTATTGAAATACTTTCAAGAAGTGTTAGTGGTTTTTGTTCACCAATCTACGAATAACGTAGCACATTTAATAGCAAGGATAGAATTAAAACGTATTCCGTGTGCATGTAATATTATTTCTGAGAAGTATTAATGAATGTAAGTTCTTATTTCAAAAAAAAAAAACCACCTGGTTAAAACTGTTTTTGACTTTAAGCTGAAAAATATCTTTTTATGTAATCAGTCAGAAACTGACTTAAAGTCAGAAATCAGTCAGAAACTGACTTAAAGATATAAGTGAGTATTAGGTACTTTTTTCAGTGACTTATTATTATTATTTTTTCTATTTTGATAAAAGTTATCCAAATGTCATAAATTACTCATAAGTCACTTTTATTTTTATTATTATATATTTAAAAACTCACAAGTCACTCATAATACAAAATTACCCAAACATGCATTTTAAATTCCTGACTTATCACGTTAAGCCATTTTAAGTCATAAATCACAATTTTAGTTTAGCTGAACAGGCTCGTAGTCGATATAATTAACTAGGGTTTCGTGCGTAACGTTAATAAAATCAACAATTCATCCAATAATAACAATTACAACTCTTAATATATAAGCATATAAGCCCTAGAATGTTCCTGCACATAATTATATTATTATATTATAAATAATAAATTTATTCACTCCAAATTTTAAGCTGCATTCATGTTAAATTGTAAGTAGGGCTTGATGATCAAGATGCTGGCCGCTGGTCCGAAGCTAGAGACTGAATAGCACCTGAAAGATTATTCACTGCAGCAACGAGACTAGCAACACCTTCTCTATGGGCTTCATTTTGAGCTTCATCAAGGCGAATCCTCTGCTCCTCAAGCTCCATAAGTTCACGATGTCGCTTCTCTTTCTTTTCCTCACAGCGTTTTAGGGCTCGTGCCAACGACGAAGCTCCATGAAGAATGCTTGATCCGATGTCTCGAACTCTTTTGCGTTTTGCGTCCGGATCAAGATTACTACCCCAGTCAGTCTCTGATGAGTCCGAGGCTTCTGTATATTCTCAAAATTTGTCACACAAAATAGATTGAATACAAATGATAACTTCTTTTGCTTCTTTTAATAAAAAACCCTAAACCCAGCATAAAACCAATGATCACAGTTCACACACATGTGTGTGTTGACTGATTGATCGGTTGGTTCAATGTTTTCTCCATGTTCTGTATATGCAGTTACATACGTACAATCACTGTATAAGGATAAAGATAATTCAACCATGTCACACTCTCCCCTATAAAAAGCTTAACATATATTTTATATAATAAAAAATAAATGATCCGGAGCAGTCTGTATCCAGATCTAAGACTTCTGAAAGCTGTGAAAAGTACAAAGGCAAGCGTAGTGTGCCCACAGCTAGCTAATTCATACAGTATCATATAAAAAAATTGTACGTCATTATATATGTAAAAAAAATAATATACTATCAAGTATCAAGTATCAGTGTACTATTATAAATCCATGCAAACTGCATTTTATTTATGGTGTAGCAGCTTCTTGTTCTGGTTATTACCTTGAGATCTTGTTCATGATATTATCAGCCCATCTTTTAAAAAAAGGAAATAGCCATAATTGTTTTAAAAAGTACAGTCGTAGCTCCTAAATTCATTACAATCATTTAGGTCTTTTAAGAACGAATGAGTACTATATATATATATTTGTATATAATTCATTCTTTCAAAAAGTATGATCTAAATGGCAAGCGCTGTGCATTCAAGTTTCCATGATTGTATCACGCATGGACAATCTCACTCTCCCATACCAACATTATCTTTTATATATACACACCTAATAATATATATATACTTGGTCACTAGAGGATAACAATATGTGATTTTATTACTTGGAGTTTCTACTTTCCCACTACAGTATCGTTTATCGCACCGTCCAAAGTAAGAAAAGGCCCACAATAATAATCAATAATAGTGTGATACTACTACACAAAAACAAAAAATTTTAAGAATGGAGGATGAAAATGTAATTTCATAGGGTTTGACTGTACGGTATCATTCCAATATAATGAATGAGGCCTGTGTACATAATGTGGTGGGTACAGAGTTTTCAAACTCTGCAGGTTTGACCAAAACATTAGCTTCCGGACAATAACCTTAATTACAATCATGAAAAAATATATATATTATTTACCTGACACAACTGTTGTCGGAGCCACCGTGGATGGCGGTGGAGGTGGTGGTTGATGCATGTCTGGCATTGGTGGTTGTGGGGTAGGGGGTGGTAGTACTTTAAGGGGGCTCTTTTTTTGTACAACATCTTGAAGTTCTTGATAAATTTGATGAGTTAAATTTGATGGTAAATTATGATCCTTACGTTGTTGTTTATCCATAGCCCAATAAGACGGAAAATTTGCGGATTGTGAAATTTTTGTTTCGTATTCACGTACCTTCTTGTAGTCCCTTAGTAAATTGTCCCATTTATCATTGCACTGGTTTTGGCTCCGGAGACACCCATTGTTCCAACAAAAGTTCTCCACCCATTTCCACCTCAGCTCCCCGGTGTGTCGAGGCAGAGTGGGGTCCACATTGGTGGGCTTAGAGCGGCGTTGGTCATCGAGTCTTTTGGCGGTGATGAGGACAAGTGTTTCTTCTAGTGTCCAGTTGCCCTTGCGGTATTCACGAAAGATGACAGGAGAGGTGGGAGTGTTGGGGGTGGAGGAGGTGGCTATGTTACCATGGACTAGTGGTGGCAAGTGGTGTAGTTGTGGTTGCTTATGGTGGTGGCGTTGGAATGTGTTTGGTGGTTCAGATGACATTGTTTTGCGTTAGAGAGAGAGAGAGAGATGGGAGAGACTGGGCGGTTTTTGCTGTTTTGTTTTTATCGTCAACAATGACTAAACAGGAGAAGTGTGTGTGTGAGACATGAACTGTGTGAGACTGAGTGAGAGCGACCGGCTCTTTTTCACTTTTAGCCTTCATTTCACTCTATAAAAATTTAATATTTTCCATCATATAATTATTACTTCAACAGGGGTGTTATGGGAAGTTGACAAGAAAAGCTTCACAATTTTCTTTTTACCAATAACTCTTGGAATTTGGTAAGTAAAATTTATATTTTTGTTACCTTAATTTAATATACAAGATCATCCGGAAGGCGTGCAACACATATATTAGGTTTCAGTTGGTAAAATCAGGAGCTTATATATCGATTTTTTAAATCTATATATGATATTATATAAAATTAATATGAAAAACACTATGGTATTATATTAAAATAGCCAGGAGTACATGCCAGAGTACATGCCAGTACGAGTATATATAACATTCTACAGATTGATATTTAATTGAATTTTAGTATTATACTAAACTATCCATAAATCTATTAATATTATAAAGCCTGTTGCCTCTTTTGGTACCTTTTTACTAAGCAATCTCTCATTCATTTTTGTATTTACATTGAAATGCCATTTGATTATATTGACTTATACTCTCCTCACATCCCAACCATACAACTTGCTAGGGATACCACGTGTTTACATCTCATTTTTGTATTAGTCTTCTAATACACTATACACTATGTCATGTAATACACTCGGTTATCTGTTATCTCTCTTTAATTAGGTTCTCAATTTGAAATTTCAGTTCTCAAAATCCTCCCGCTCACATAATCTCTTTTCTTTGTAATTGAACTCGGTTGCAGATCTATGTTCTTGGTTGCTATTGATATCCGTTAATTCTTATCTTTGTTTATTATTTCGGTGATGAATAAGGTGGTTTAAAGTTAATTCATTTGGAAAGGACTTCTCATTTAGTATGAGATTCGTATTTATGAGTATGTATTAATTGATTGTCCTATTTTTATTGCAGTTTGAAGGTATTCATGTTCAAAGCACATATTTAAGCTATTATATTCCATGTCTTAAAGAACAAATAGCACATGAGCCTTTATTGCAACGTGTTTGTAAGTTTTTTGGTTGTACTTTGTTCCACATGTCTATGCCACCAGCTATTTATTATTTATTTTAATTTTTAGTTTGAAAATATTGTGCAGGTGGACCATTAAATAACTTATTAATGTAGTGTATTTTGTTTCATGTTTTATAATTTTGCGGCTTAATATGTACATTTCATAATGTTTTAGTTAATTACGAGCTTGGAATGATGAAAGAACAAGTTCGTCCTCAAAAGTTGATTCATACACTGACAGAAGATGATTGTGAGCTTCTATTAAGTTTCCCGACCTATTTGTTTAGTTGATTTGTAGTTTACTATTAACTTTCTTTTCGCTCAGTTAAAAATGAAGAAATTATGGAGCAAAAGTCCACTCCCCATTGTGAAAATATTTGTGAGTGGTCACTTTTCTGAATGATACCAAGTAGTCAATTGAAAATAAGATATCAATATTTAATGTACTAAAAATTTGTTATTGTAGCTGAAGTAGAAATGATGGACTTCAAGAAAAGGAAAGCATCTGAACAATTAATGTCTACAAAGAATCGCAGTCTTATTTTATGGGATGTTTGTGAGTAATTACAGTAGTTATTCTCATTTGGTTTATATTCATATAAATTGTTTTAATATTAACATAAATTAACATGAATGTGGAATTAATTTTATATTTTTGTCTATTGTAGTTAATTACGATACTTGCATGATGAAGTTGAATCCAAGTGATAAGAAAATTCCAGCCCCTTCGAAGACATCATCGAGTACTTATAAGGCTTATGTTATCTAAACAAATACATTTGTCTTATATTTGTAATTTCTATGTTTGCAGTTTATTTGAACTTATATTTATTTTTAATCAAAATGACAGGTGTTACTACGAAAGTCAGTCCTTTGTCTCCAAAGCGTAAAGTCAGTCCTCTAATAAGCCACATTATGAAATCTGGAGATAATATTAAATGTAATATTTCTACACTTTGGCTCTCATATATTTTATATTTAATACTAAAGTCATAAATATATTGTAATGCAGGTGGTAGGACAAACGAAAATGTATGCCCAAATTTAGAAAGCATCTCATATCCTCCTGTGGCTATAAAAATGAAACAGACTCCATCCTCATTGCGTAATCCATTATCTCAACTCAAAGGTAGTTTTAGTCATGTGTAAAGCTTGAACTATCATATTAAGAGATTTAACATTTTCTGTTGCTTTGACTGGAATTTTTCAAAGTGATACTCATATATAAATTTTTTAAGGTCAATCTGTAAAGGAAAACGACAGTAGGTGCAAGAAGAAAAGCAAAATGGAGAAACTATCAGGACAAACTCCAAATTCTACTTTGTGTAATGTTTGTAAGTAATTGGTGATCTTTATCTTTGTATAAATTTTGAGAAATCGATTGGATGATTATCTTAATAATGTTATTTATTTTACTTCTTTTTCCAGTTAACTCCTGTGAAAAAGTATTGCATTCTAAAGATAGTGCAGAGCGTAACAAATTAACTCAAGGCAGCCTATGTGCCTTAAATTTTGATATAAATGCTGAATATGAAGAGTACTTATATACTCTTGAAGATGTCGGTGAGTACAACCAGTAGTGATAGTAAGTTGAATACATTTTTTAATGGATTATACTGAATGTGTCCCAATATGCAGAGTTCTCCCAAATTGTTCATATTGAAGATCATGACACGGATTTCTATGAGCATGATGGTAAAACACTTAATTTATGCCCTATAATAAAAGATTTACATATTTGTACAACCATTGTTGTTCATACGTAAAGAAGTTTTATACCTTTTACAGAGGAGTTAAATCAAAGTGATATTTACTCTTTTGAGGCTATGAGGAAAGCTGACAAAGGTTGTTCATAATTTCAACTATACTGCACTACCTATAGTTTTAAACTACTATTTTGGATTGAATATAACAATTTTTTATGAATTTGTAGTTCCCACGGAGTACGCAACTTTAGGACCTCCTAATGTCAAGTGTAATGAATGTCAGGCATGGATGTGGAAGGAGGAGCGTACAAACAAAAATGTTACAAAAGGAATGCCACAATTTTTGTTATGTTGTGCGAAAGGTCAAATAAAACTACCAAATGAAAAACCAACTCCTTCCTACCAAATTTAACGGTACATTTCATTTCGTTTTCCATCCCAGTCTTCAAAAAAATTATACATCTTACCATAATAATATAAAAATTATACATCTTACTCATGTATAGCATTCTGCTTAAAATTTATTATGTAAATGATTTCTGGATTTTAGCATCATCCCCAAGTTCATACCACTGATATCATTGAAAGTGCAAACTTCTGTAGATAAAAGCTTAATCCTCCATATGTCTTATATTTAGGTAAATGGGCAAGCTGTGATTGGATATATGTTGATGTGATGGTATCAGTTGAGAAAAGCCTCTTAGCTTTTTATAGAACGTTTTAAAATTTATGAATGATTCTTTATTTTTAAAACAGGAGCATGTATTCATTTAGTTAGGGTATTTATTTATCATTAAACGAATATAATATTTATTCATCAGACGCGGTTATTTGTTTATCCAACATTTTAGTGTATATTGTACGACATTAATAAGCGGGTGTATATCCATTTTGACAAATAAATTTCAAGTAGGAAAAAAAAGTAACAGCGTATGTGAAAGTATTATTATAATTTTGTTGATGGATAGACCAATACGGACACTCTTTGGAATGAGTGTATTTGATATGGAAGAGTAGGTATAAAAATTTATTACCACTATATTAACACTCATCTTGCTGCTTCTTTCCTAAAAATTATTTCCTCTCAGGAACAAGGAAAATTCCCTTCACTTTTTAAAACTTTGGAAATGAGAGAATACACTATAAAACTCTTAATAGCTGAATTCAATATTAAAAAGCAAGACACCATGTATGTGGGCACATACATTTTCCAAGGATTCAGTTTCGATGAGGAAATGGTTGAAGATTATTCCAGGCAGCAACCTACTGAACATTCAATTGCAGAGGTATGACAATTACTCTTACTATATACTAAAATTATGATAAAAAATTTACACAATATTCTTGAAAAACAGACATCTGGAACAACATTGCATCTTGACAACATTTCTCAGATGAAGTTCTATAGTGAGCAATCCGCTCATAATGGTTGAAGTTGAAAGAAGCATTGTGCAAGTACTATTATTTACTTTTGACTATGTAATCAATTACTGAACTAGATTCTAATTTTATGCTTCTGTAAGGACAATGTTTTATCAAGTAGTATTAAACTTTATGCTTCTGTAAGGACAATATTTTAGACATTTTATGCTTGATATATTATATACTAATTCGAGGGTCGATCTGTCTTTCGAATTTGTAGAAAAAAAACAGTATGTGACCACAAGTCCACCGATCATTACAAGCTCTAAAGTCCGCAATAATGTCCTGATCACAAAGTAAATTTATTAACAAATATATTTTTGTATGAATTTTTTTAACAATTATAAAAATTTTCATCTTCCTATAAAATATTACTCACTTTCGTTGCTAAAATAAATTAACAATTAATATTATTTGAATTATATTCAATAAAAATATATGTTTAGTACAAATTTTTTATTTAAATTCTTAATATATATTAAGTTTTTTTAAATGACACTTTTGAAATATATTTAATAATTGCGTAATGTGATATACTCTCAATAAAGAATTTAAATATATTTATAAAAATTAAATTTTTATTTAAATATAAAAGCCAATATATAGATTAAAAAAACCCCCCAATATATATCTATTTTATAGGAACATTGATATATATAGTTATTGCCTTAAAAAATTTATTTGATAAATATAATAAATATAGAACTTCATGATAAAAATCACACCTTACGCCCATGCGTAGCGGGCAAACATTCTAGTATTAAATATAGATGCAGACCCATGAATGGTATAAAAGCTAGCTACTAGCCTACTAGGATGTTTTTTGTGTGGCATAAAAGACCGACTACTAGGATATCATGTGGTATTTTGATAAATCACTATCATTTTTGGCAAACAAGGCCGTTCACAAGTCACAACTGCACGAAACACCTATAAATGAATGCGTTTGGGATTAAAAGTTTATATTCATTTAGTGAAATTATTTATTTATTGAAAAATGAATATAATATTTATTAATTTATTTAAATAATAATTTTAGAGTTTTTTCTTAATTATATTATTTTATATATGTTATGTTCAAAAGTACTTAAAATTCACCGTGATTATAACTTTTATGTAAATTTTAATTACATTCATTTTTTAAAATTACAAATTTATTATACTGTACATGCATGCATGAAATAGATAAAGTGCAAAGTATCATTTATTACACAAAATTAAGGATAAGATGCATTTTGATTTAGGGAAGAAACAATCATTTTTAAAGGTATTTTTCGAAAAGATACAAGTTATTAATATGTTTGAAAATTATTATTAGATGAAATGTATTCATATATTATATAAATAAAAATATATTATTTGAAATATAATGATTATTCATTTATATTTACATAGGTTCTATAAATACTACATTTTTATTTATTCGTTTATGCATCTAGCGAAATTATTCATTAAGTCCATTTGTCCAAATTGGGACCGAATAAATTTATTCATTTATCGAAATTATTCATTTATCGAGGTTTTACGTAATAAGGGCCGTTTGGGGAAATCGGGTTAAGGTGGTACGAGGATAAAATATCATTCATGATTTGATTTCATGTGTTTGATTGAATGATGAAATGAATTTGTTAATTTAATATATTTTTTCATAAATAAAAAATATGTGCAGTTAATATTTAAAATAAATCACTATTATTTATTAAATATTAAATAACATCATTATAATTTTTTATTTAAAAAAGTAACATGTAAATTTATAAAAAATGATAAAAGTAGTAAAATTTTGATTTGATTACTCATACACTCATCTCATACACACCTCCTTCTAAGGTATTAGAAATCCATAACTTATGAGTTTGAGGTATGAATTTTAAAATTAAAAATTTTCAACCAAATATTAGATATGAGTTTGAAATGTACAAAATTTATACCTAATACCACGTGAATTCACCAACCAAACCACCCCTAAATATATACCGTTTGTTTAGGTGCAATATCAAGTGCTTAGTGAAAACTTTAGAGAAAATATTTGGTGAAATTTAGTATTTTAAATCTCAACAACAGTAATAGTACACCTTTGTATATTTATATAATAACTTTTAAAGATAAAAAAACGATTAAATTATAAAATAAGTTTTACATGATTCATGTGTAAAAATCACAGCAAAAACCTTATACATATTGATCTAAAAGACTTCACATACCAAACAAGACCGGGAAGTAATAAATACAAAATATATAATGTTTGACCGTTGAAGGAAACGGTGCCTGAAAAATGAACCAATTTCATTTTTTCCCATTCCGGCAAAAATAAGTTAGAGTAACTGTCCTAAGAACACCTCCAACAAGGTTTGTCAAGAAGATTGTCTTAAGTTTATGTAGCATGGTACTAAGGTAGAGCACGGATGGGTTCGGTTTGATTTTTAGAAAAAATCACAACCGTAATCGTATGTCTCCGGTTTTAAAAATTGAAAATCGCAACCGAATTATCAGTTTCGATTTTAAAAATGCCGGTTCAGTTTCAATCGGTTCGGTTTCAGCTATAAAATTGAATAAACCAGAAATGATACAAAAATAGATTAGAATTTAAATAATAAAAGTTAGACAACATAATATATTTTTCTGTTTGAGTTCTATGTTGAATGGCTTGTTTGAAATCCATGAGTACAAAAGTAAAATATGTTCATTGCATCACTGCATCATGATTTCGAATTGGAAGACCCTGCCATTTTTATCATGTCTAGATTGTAACCAGTTTCATTCTGCAGTGTAATTAAAGTTGTGCATTAGTTATACTCAATTGTTACTAGCAATTTCAAAGTTATGATAACATCCACATAATCATTAACCCAAAGGTAATTGATTTAAAAAATGCACTATCATATGTTAAAAAGTAGACAAACCTGTAAATCGACTTACTGGGAGCAACCACATAAACAAACCAATAACTTGTTTGGAATACAGGCCCAAGATGATTTTTAATCCAAACATATTTATAATTATTTACTTATATAATATATATATATATATATATATACATATAAATTATATATGATAAATTTATTTATTTTAATTATCGGTTCGGTTCAGTTTTTTTTGGTTTGGTTTTAATCTATAACTGGAACCGATCAACCGGTTTGGTTTTTAATTTTTCGATTTCGGATCTATTTTTTTCGATTCAATTTTTATCGGTTTCAGTTCATGTTCAGTTTTTTGCTCAGCCCTACATGGCAACCTTGATTGCGTAACTATTGGAGTTGGGAGGTTGCCTACTAAGATTGCCAAAAGTTAGCAACCTCTTGTCCTAAACTCGCAAAAAGTAGGGGTGTAAAATGATCCGGTAGAACCGGACACCCCATTACTTAAGTTTCAAATCATTTTACTTTTAGTGTGTTCGGATTTGAGTCCGGTATCATTTTATTCGGATATAAACCGATCTCAAGTATTGAGGTCCGAATCCAAGCCGAATATAAGCCAATACCGTATTTTTAATTTTTTAACCGAGTAGTTTGTGATCCACCAAATACGAGTCAAATATAATCCACTAACATTAAGTATCATTTTTAATTGAAATATATAAATTATTATTTATTCTGAAATAAACATAATATTATAAAAAACATAATATCCATGAATTAAAAACATAAATATATAAATTATAATGATGATAATAGATGTTGTGAGAGGAATTTGGTACAACACTATGGAGGCCCAATACTGGAATAACGGAAAGAAAAGTAACAGATTTTAACCAAGAAACATGTTCTTGATCGAGCTTCCACTAAGGGTGGATGGTGATTTTGATGATGAAGGGACTGAGCTAGCAAAGGTCCAAGGCACCAAAGTATAATCACGGGATTATACAAGTCAAGTACCTCAGAATATCAATGAATACTCGAGTTTTCTAGTGCTCTCTCTCATCCAAGTATTTTTGAACCCTTTGCTAGTTGCCTACATACCCTATTTATAGGGATCAATTTCATATATAGTTGTTGGTTGTTATGACTCTTGTTGATGAGTGATCAGCTGAGTTTTGATAAGGTTTATCCTCTGTTTTGATGTATATCTCGGAGTGGTTGAGTTGAAAGGAGAGTCCATGCCGCTTAGGACTCCTTGTAAGCTACATATATGTATATATATGTGAATATATATAAATATATCATGTATATATCATAATTATCTCATTTGATCAAGTAGAATCCATTTAGAAGGTTGCCTATTGAGTGATAAGACGTGCTCCTAAATTTTAGGAGGAAGAATCCATCTCAAACTCTGATTCTGTTATTCTGCCCAGAAGCTACTACCCAGAACCTGCTGCACGGAAGCTGTTTTATGGAACCTATCCAATGGAATTCAGAACCTATTTTCTGGAAACTAGAGCATGTTACGACTTTCCAGATGAATTCTCAGCTTCATTGGCCTCCTGGAACCTCTCCAAAATAGGTTCCAGCCTTGATATAGTGGAATCTCTTTGGACGGTAGAACCTTTGCAATACTAGGCCTTTCTCCCTTAGTGGTTCCTCATCTTGGGATGGTTCTTCACCCTTTAGACTCTCTCAATAGCCTTCATGGGTCACTCTAGTAGAGTGGAACCTCTATAAATCTCTTCATATTGGTATGGAACCTCTTCAAGGGCCTAGATAACTGATAGATTGGACCTCAAATATCCTACGGGCCCAAATCTAGCCCATGTGAGATTTTGGGCACAACAATAGATAAATCATATTTTGTGAAAATTTAAACTTATAAAAGATATTAAGCAATTATAAAATAGTTATTTACTTAGAAATATAATGGATTAAAAATATATCATGTATCATATTCGGGTAGGATCATTTTATGAAAAATAATATCAGACATAATTTAATCGGGTATATTAGTACTTATATCCGGGATCATATTTTATCCAAGTTGAATTTTATTTTAATAAATATTACCAAGAGTGATATGAATGTGTGAGAAAATTAAAAAATATATATATTTAAAGATTTGTCATGGTTTGACAACTTTCTTAGGACTCTATTAGAGATTTGGAGATGCTCTAAGTGACTGAAATCATCGAGTTTGAAAGCCCAGAATCATCAAAAGTCAAGTTGCTTTCATGTTGATACCCATTTTTCCAAGCTGTCGATATTGAAGTGTCGAGACAAGACGACAACATTTGCTGACAAAATGACACGACCAGAGCAGTATGACGCGACGAGATCAAGAAAATAGCGGAGACCGAGTCAATAAGTTGGTAAACTGCCCACAAAAATAGAAGATAAGATGAATGATGCATCCTGAAAAATAGGATCATGGAGGTAGTGGCAAGCTACAAATTAGCAGATAACAAAGAGGATTAAAGGGATATATATGAGATAATCATTTAAGCAACACACATCATCTACACTACTCACCACTACATAAACACTCAAACAAATACTTATCACGAAGCTTTTGAGATAAACTATGTATAGTTATTTGATATTACATCTTGTAACCACTCAGTTATCATGTACACAACAAATATAATATTCTAGTGAATTTATTCGGTTGGGAGTCTACCCACCCGCGATTTTTATCTCCCACAAAGAGATTTTCCACGTTACCAAACTGTTCTTGTCTACTTTATTTTATTTTCCATTTTGTTCACTTTTACATTTAATATTAGCTTGTTACCCTCCAAAAATCTGGTACAAACAGTTGGCGCCGTCTGTGGGAAAACATGCTAATAATCTATACACTACGCTACAATGGAAGGAGATCCTCCAAAATAGAGGAACGTCGAGCCAACGGGGTGAACCTGATGAAAATGACGGCATGATCTCAGCAATAAAGAAATTACAATCAGACATGGATGCATTTCATTCAGAAAATGAGGATCTAAGGAGGGAATTGTCAACTGTGAAATCAAATAGCAAAAGCGCTTCACGAAAAATAATAACAAGCGTGGTACGACATCTTAATTGGGATGAGGAATAAGGAGATGATCGACGGGAGAAAATAGAGGAACCGACAGTAAATGTAGACATAAAAAAAAACGTCACGACCGACAATACGAACAATGAACTTGAAAATGATAAGGAGAAATCTAGCAGAAAATCAAGGGATAAAAGCTCAAAGTCACATGGTGTCATTTCAGAGTCTTTCAAACAAGAGCTACAAGAGATGAGAGAGCTAATCCAATGAATTCCTGGCATCCCGAAGCCATTAGAAAAGGCTACACCTACTAGTTATGCTAATTCACCATTTACTGACAGCATAGCCCTTGTAGACATCCCAAAACGGTTCTCAGTACCAAATATGAATATGTACGATGGTTCAACAGATCCAGAAGAACACATTGCACAGTACAAATAACGAATGCTCACGGTCCCCATACCTAAAGAATTACGAGAACCATGTATGTGCAAGGGTTTTGGTTCTACGTTGATAGGTCCAGCCCTTCAATAGTTTGTGGGACTATCTACTGGCAGTATAGGTTCATTTGTTGATTTAGTGGACGTCTTCAATTTATAATTTACAAGTAGTAAGCAATTCGAGAAGACAAAAAGTGATCTATACCGAGTTGTCCAAAGGTATTGAGAACCACTATAAGATTATTTGACAAGGTTTAATAAAGAGAAGGTATCTATCACAAACTGTGACGTCCAAACGGCAATAAAAACTTTTCATAAGGGGTTGATAAGGGTTTCACCTTTATACAACGGGTTAGCAAAGTACCCATGCAAGACTATGGACGATGTGCAAGTAAAATCCATGGCACAAGTAAGATTAGAAGAAGACAGGAAGGAAGATGGACAACTACTATCACCCATATAGAAATGATGATCATACAAAAAGCAATGGACTATAAACCATATGCCATGAGCGAATGGGATGTACAACATGTCAATTCCTTACAGGGTCGGATGGATTGGAGAAAGGACCCTAACATGCCGCCAACATTCGACAGTTACAAGTTTAATATATGTCCATCTACTTTGGTGCATGAATTCAACAAGTTGGGTGATGTTGTCAATTGGCCTGTGAAATCAAACAAACCTAAGGCCAATCCAGATTCTAGACTATGGTGTGATTTCTTTGCTGACTATGGACATATGGCCTACGATTGTTTTGCCTTGAGAAGAGAAATACAAGCGCCAGTCAAGAAGGGATACTTGACTGAATTCATGGACGGATATAAGGGATATGACAAAAAGGAGTTGACACCTCCTAAACAGCCATCACCACCACCTCATCACAGGTGATTAATTACATTGCAGAAAGTTCTGAAGTGTGTGGAGTCACATATTCCCAAACAAAAAGAGTGGCTAGAGAGGTAGGAATACGAGTTGCAAGGGCATACATCATTGACTGTGACATGCCTATTATATAATTTGATGAAACAGATAGTGAGCATGTGTCAGAGCCACAACACGACAGCTTGGTGATTTCATTACAAATAGGAAATTGCATCATCAAAAGAATTCTAGTTGACAATGGGAGTGCTGTAAACATAATGATGATGGGAAATTTGCAGTAAATGGGATTGACGGAAGCTGACATGGTTAAAAAATTTACTTAAAGCAAACAACTTCCCTAAATAACTTAAGCTGACAAAACAATCATAGATAGTTTTTTCCTGGATCTTCCTAAAAATTATGATCATGATTAAAAACAATAAAAATAAGATATTTTAACAAATCATAATCTATCTTTTCACAACCACAAAGTTCCAATAATAATATTTAAAAACAAGAGTCTTAAGAATCTCTCATACTCTTATTTCCCCTCTCCACCATAGCATGCTAGCAACAGTAATTCACACCACCCAAAATAACATTCAGCCAACCAATCAATTATACAAACAAGACCCAACATCACACAATTTGATCAAATCAGACAACAATTGGCAAGGAAATCCGGCCACCAGAAAGAAACAAAGCAACCCAAACAACATTAAAGCTCACCCAAAAAATCAAAGCAAAGATATAAACTACAGCTACATCTACGCAACTACTTTGCATACCAGTCACACTGACGTAGCCGGTAAAAAAATCATACCCAAACCGAAGCTCTGTTTTTTTAGCGAGCTAAAACTGACTCCAAACTTGCAACCAATAATACTAGTAGATTCATAGCAAGACAAGAAGGGTAACCATGTCATCAAGTTAAAAAATGGAGCTCGTTTGCTCCGATTCCGGCCAAAACACAAACCCACAGCCACACTCCGGTCAACACAAATCATACACCCAAAAATTGAATTAAAAATGGCTACAAACTCTACCCATCATGCTCTATATAGGCCCCGTTTGTCTGGACTTATAAGTAGCTTATAAGCTGAAAAAGTTGGTATATATGTTCTTTTTTTGAAAATAAGTAACTTATTTTCAAATTTGAAAAATAAGATTTGGTCTTAAATTTCTAAAATAAATATTAATTTTCAAAAAAAAATATGAAAATACTTTTAAAAAAAAGGTAACTTATTACTTATAAGCTAAGCCAAACACCCTCATAATCAACTCAACCAATTAAACCAACAAAAAAAGATTTTATAAATTTAAATTAAGCTAGGAAGGCAGCAAATCAAGAATCGAAACACGATGACTATTCCCATGAAATTAACGATAAACACATATACTACATGTAATAAGCTTCGCAGTGATTACTCATATTCGCAAAGCAAAGTTCAAAATCAACTCCAACTTGAAGATTAATTACCTAAGTTTATAAGAACCTTATGTCGCTGCTTCCCCTGATTAACAAGTGGTGTTAATCACTTTTGATTAAAATTATTTTTACTAAAACTATTTATATTTTAGAAAATTTGAGGGGCTTAATCTTAATTAAGAGATAAATTACCCCATAACTAAAATTAAACACCCAAAAATAATTTTTATTGGATAAAATAAAAAATAAATATTTTTAAAATAATCACAAATAAAAATAATCTTATTCTAACGAAACAAAAATTACAACAAAATAGAATAAAATATTTTAGGCTACACAGAAGTCACGTAACACATAACAGGTAATTTTTCTATTTATTGAAAATCCAAACACAAATAACTGCATTAAAAATAAACTAAAACACAATAAATTATAATAAAAGTATATTTAAATATGATAAAATATACGAAATTTTCCCGGGCGTTGCAAATGTGCTAATAGGTGAAGACGTGCCCCCTGAGATAGAGACAAACTTGGTGGAGTTCTTGATAGAATGGTTGGATGCGTTTGCGTGGGAGCATGACGACATAACATGAATAAGTTTGACATCATCATGCATAAACTCAACGTTGATCCAAATCACAATCCATTTCAACAAAAGAGAAGGAAGTTTGGACCAGAAAGGAACAAACTTATAAACGAAGAAGTGGACAGATTGTTGAAGACTGGAATGATCAAAGGAGTGAATTATCCCAAGTGGTTGGTCAACGTCGTGATAGTACAAAAGAAAAATGGTAAGTGGAGAGTTTGTGTCGACTACACAGACTTGAACAAAGCATGCCCTAAAGATCCATATCCTTTACCACATATTGACACCATGGTTTATGTAACGACATGACATGAATTTTTGACGTTCTTGGATGCGTCTAGTGGCTTTAATCAAATTCAAATGTACCTATCAGATTCAGAGAAGACGACTTTCATGATTGACAGGGAGATATATTGTTACCTAGCCATAACGTTTAGACTAAGAAATGCAGGAGCCGCGTTCCAATGACTTGTGAATAAAATGTTCAAGGACCAAATTGGCCGGATGATTGAGGTGTATATTGAAAAATGCAGTTGGTCACATCAAGGACTTGACAGAAGTATTTGACATATTCAGGTAGTTCAACATGAAGCTAAATCCCGCCAAGTACAATTTTGCCATCTCGTCAGGAAAATTTCTGGGACACATGGTAACAAGAATAGGGATCGAAGCTAGTCTTAAACAAATTAAGGTTATATATGAGTTGACATCGTCAACCTCAGTGAAAGAAGTTCAAAGGCTGACAGGACGAGTTGTCGCATTGAACAGGTTCATTTCACATTCATCTGACAGGTGCAAATTATTTTATTACGTGTTAAGGAGGAATCAACGGTTTGATTGGACAGAGAAGCATGAGGAAACATTCAAAGACTTGAAGCAATACTTGACAACAACACCTTTGTTGTTAAAGCCAACACCAGGTGAGACGTTTTACATTTACCTTTCTGTTACGGAGCAAGCTGTTAGTGGGGTATTGGTAAGGGAGGATAATGGAGTCCAATCCCCAATTTATTAAGTAAAAGTTTGGTGGACGCTGAGACTAGGTATTCGTCTTTGGAGAAATTGGTCCTTGCTCTTGCAATGACGTCTGTCAAGTTGCGACACTACTTCGAGTTCTACAAGATTTGTGTCAGGATGAATTATCCTCTAAGGACAGTTCTAAGCAACCCAAAGTTATCAGGGCGAAAGACCAAATGGTCAGTACGATTGAGTGTTTACGACATCACATATGAATCATGGACATCAATCAAGTCTCAGTCATTAACAGACTTTGTGGCAGACTTTAGTCCAAGCCAATTGACACAAGTAGAAGAAGAGTTGCAACACTTAGTAACGATAATAGAAACGAAACCATGGTCATTATATAAAGACAGGGCATCTGATGTTAACGGGACGGGATTGGGGCTCATCCTGAAGTCACCACAGGGGGAAACTATGGCATATTCCATCTGTTGTGAGTTCAAAGCCACAAATAATGAAGCAGAATATGAGGCTTTAATCATGGGTTTAAAAATAACAAGAGAATTAAAATTAGCACGTGTTGAAGTGTTTTGTGACTCACTTCTAGTTGTCAATCATGTCAAGGGATCATATGAAGCCAAAGAAAGGAAAATGTTAACATATTGAGTTTGGTCAAGGAATTACAAGGTGAATTTTATATTTTTGACATTCAACAAGTACCACACGAGTTAAACACACAGGCTGACGTCTTGGCTAGTTTGGGGTCTATATTTCGACATGTCAGCCTGACCAATATACCAATAATTCATCTCATGAAGCCTGTAACGGACGTGAATGGCAAAACTCATGACGTTATGAGTTTAAATGATGAGACTGACACAGGAGCTCAACAACAAAGTTGTACCATCAAATTTAAAGAGTATTTACAACATGGTGTTCAACCTAGTGATACTAATGAAGCTAGAGCACATAGAATGAAGGCGTCCAGGTTTGTTGTCATTAATAATGTCTTGTTTAAAAAGTCAATTTCAGGACTATTATAATGGTGTTTAGAAAGCATTGAAGCTGTTGTTGTGCTACGAGATGTTCATGACGGACAATGTGGAAATCATTTAGGAGCAGGAATTTATCAATAAAGGTTTTACGAATGGTTTACTATTGGCCCACATTGAGAGAAGATGAAATGTAATACCTCAAGAAATGTGATGCATGTGGCGCCCCCAGACCCGGGGTCGGAGATCCAGGTCACCACGGTCTAATTTTAAATAAATCATGCATTACACTTTAATCGACAAGATAATAAAATAGTAACACTGACCCCTTAATAATAATAACACAACTCGAGCCATAGTCTCAGGAAACGAAATATATAATCAACAGATATTAAGTTATCAGTGATTACAATCCCAGAATACATTAAACCAGTTTATGTCACCAATAACAGCATCTACATGAAACTGTATTGGTAACTCAAAAGTTACTTATTTACATAGTTAACATAAGTTATAATTATAAATAAGTCTAACCAAGAACAACTGGAACCCTATCCAACTGATCCTCTCTACCTCGGGGATGGTAGACTACCACCGCTCATAAGGGGCCCTTTCCCTTGAGCTCTTTCACGTTGTCATGTATATACGAACCATCCATCTTACCTGTTGTGTTTGGAATTTATAAACTAGCAAGGATGCGCTACTATATCCCCGTAATAACTCCAGTTATAATATTAGTTAAATAATACATGCAATAGAACTCAATGTAAAAGATAGTATAAAATCTACAATTTACAGTACACCAAAGGTTTGAAATAAGTAAGCAATTCGAGATATTGTTAAGCACATTGTAAGAATTCTCAAACTCTCACCAACACTATCGGTAACCCAGCGCCTATGCCTTCATTACAGTGTTGATGTCAATTTCTAGATTATAAAGATGGACTATATGTTGGAGTAAACAATTATGGCAATTCAGGACAATGATCTGTCGCCCACAAGTGCCTCACCGAGGGACATCTCTGTTTTTCTACTAGTAGATGGGTGGTCCTTCTCTGAACACACCATGACCGCATTTGATCCAATGCGCCGTGCAAGCACGTCGACTTTCACCATGTGCCGTGTAAACACATCGACTTTCACCAATACTCCAGTCCGATTTGAAGAAAGATATTAACTTGTTTGGAAGGAATTAATATTTAGGTTCCAGAATACGCCTCGTTCTTTTTTAAGATTTTAACACCAAATGATTCATTAACTCCCAGAATTATGTGGAAGTAATCTTACACATGCACATTGACTTTAGTCAACCGATCTCTATTTGATAACTTACATCGTTGACAGAATTTTCAAATGAACACGACCGGAGAGTTATTTTAAAATCATTGAAGTCCTTATAAGGGGAATACATCTCGAATAGAGTGAGATATTACTCTCTATTACGCCAGTATACATATATGGGAAGAATGTCAAATTATTTATTCGTTCTCTAGTGTGGAAAGATTAACTCAGAATGATTGTATAATAGCTATATCATTTTTAGAAAATTTAAGTTCATTTAGGAATAATTTTAAATGAATTTCGAATACTCTAAATAATTTTCTAAAAGTCAAATAATATTTAAGGGTCCTTAAATAATATTTAACTAATTTTTAAAAGTTTAAAGAATAATTATAAGTATTTAATAAATATTTAAATAATATTTGATCCCTCATTAAATAATATTTAAATAATTGAGTAAAATTTTAAAGACTTAAAGGATATTTAACAAAATATTTAATTAATATTTATGAATATTCAAAATATCTCCGAAAAAAAGTTTTTCGGATTCTGTTCACAAAACGTCAAAAACGAATAAGTTAACTCCCTGTCAAAATCTCGAGTACGGAATATTTAATCGTCTCTTAGAATAATTAGTCACTCTCTACTTATACATACTCTAACCCTAAAGGATTACAGAGTTGATAAGTTAACAAAATTATGGATAGTAAACAGTACAGACATAAATGTATGTTTGTAAGAAAACACATTCCCGAAACACAACAGAACCTCTTTATGCAGCAGTATTTTCCAAAAGGTAAAAAGGTTCGAAAACTTTCCTGGAACGTCTTGGAATACGTGCAAGTCTCGGGGTTGCCGTAAATCTAGAAATTTAGAAAGTCTTGATTAGTACTTGAAAAAGTTAAGTCAAATCTTAACTTATAGCAACTTTCGCTACTACTTAAGTTCGTCATATTGACAAGTTTTTGTCTAGTTCTCAGGCTCTGATGTTAACATGACGTTCCTTAACAACTTTCATTTATGGTCCGTGTTCAACTTTAACCTCGAAGTCCAACTTAGGTTGACATTTTATAGTGACCAAAAACACCTTAGTTCCTTAAGACTTTTCACTTAAACACCAACTTCTAACATTTTTAGTAAATTGATTTTTAATCTGATTGACACAAATCTTTTTTCGGGATCATCCTTGACATCCCTAGTTTGTTAGATAAAAGTTTCATCAGATTTCAAGTAACCTAGATAGTTCATTTAAATCATCAAAATTGATTAAAAGTCAAGGTTTTGACGTTTCGCGCCACCGTTACTGAAACGGCCATAACTTTTGACTCGTAATTCCGAATGACGCAAAATTACCGTATAAACGATCTAGAGACCGTCTTATACGCAACTGTGTCAGCTATGGTTCAGGACAGGGGGATAACCCCCTCGAGTCCCCTGGTCAGATTGGTCTTATGAAAAATCGGGTATTACGACATTTGTAAACTCGTTGTTTTCCATGTCTACGCTACTCAAATCAACCAACAATCAATCCACAAACACATTTTACATGTCAAAATAATCTCTAAGTCAATGCCAAGTCAAAATTTCACTTTCGAGATCTACATTTTCAAGCTAGCAAATCAAGCGTTTCGAAGCGAAACCAAATGTACCAACGGCTTAAACAAAGCATAACAAGCATTAACGAAGCCAAAGGAAATTCTAAAATCAAGAAAATAATTTTTATTTTTCAAAGTTACTATTCATGTTCTTGAGGTTTTTGGTTGATTCTCAAAGATTTCATGGTTGGGTGCTTGAAATGAATCAAAGGAAGGTAAGGTTGTGATCGTACCTTCGTTTTAAGCTACTGAACGCAAAGAACGAGCAAGATTCGAGCAAGCTATGGAATTTTCCTCTTCAAAATAAAGCTTTCGGCCCCTTCTTGTTCTTCAATAGTGGAGAGATGATTTTTGCTAAGTGATGTGGTGGGAAAAGAAAGAAAGGGTTCAGGGTTTTTAAGTGGTTTGTGTAACCATTTTCGCGGTAGTTCGTGAAACTTTCCTGTGATGTTTTAATCCCCCGTTCTCGTATTTAATTCCTCTATAAAATTTAAGTTTTAAATATTAATTTCACCTTTTATAATTCCATTATGAGGTACGACGATTAATTTAATAATCATTAATCATTCCGGGAATTTACGTGACTTGTTATCCATTGAAAACACTATTCACTCTTACTGTCTTTCAATCTCTGTTTTAACTTCTATGGGGACTCCAAATATAATTGTTCTATTATTATATATATAATTCTCATAGCTTGATTTACAATCATTAATTACTCTGTGAATTAATATAATACTTAACTCACTGAAACATTATTCACCTCAGCGATTCCTTAACTCCGTTTTAACGTCCGGGAAGATTTTAAATCTATTTTCTTGGATTTCAATTCTCTTAAGAAGTCTTACATATATCTTATATGTTAACTAAAGAAAAATACGTATTACGAGAAATTCTCAAGTTATATGCCTCCGAAATCTCACGGAACCTACATACATATCAATATCTTGTTATGTACAAAACTAGTAGCAGAATTGAATTTTTTTGAAAACTAATATGATTTACATTCACTTATTTGTTATGTATAATATTAGTACAATTTCGGAATTTTAAGTTTCCGACATAAAAATATTCACTATTCATCAAAATTTTACAGGGCCCTAAAATCAGAACAATTACATCCTTCATTGTCGTCATGGCCCTTCATGAAATGAGGAATGGACATAGTGGGTAAAATGCCACCTGCACCTGGACAAAAAGTGTTCATGTTGGCCGTTAGAGACTATTTTTCCAAATGGATTGAAGTAGAGGCTTTTCGACAAGTCAAATCAAAGGACGTGATTTCATTTATAAAGAGGAATATTTTGTGTAAATTTGGAGTACCCTCAGAAATAGTGTGTGATAATGGATCCCAGTTCCTTAGCGACAAGACAGAGGCTTTTTGTCAACAGTGGGGGATCACGTTGACAAAGTCGACACCACAATATCCACAGGCGAATAGGCAGGCCGAGGCCAGTAACAAAATAATCATTAGCAACATTAAGAAAAGGCTGACAGCATGCAAAGGCAGATGGGCAGAAGAATTGCCTTGGGTGTTGTGGTCGGACAGGATGACAGTCAAGAGATCGACGGGACAGACGCCGTTTAGCGTAGTTTATGGTATAGAAGCCATATTACTAGTGGAAATAATGATACCAACATCAATGCATGGGTTCTTGACAAATGAGAGTAACATAGACGAGTTGACACATGATTTGGACACAGTGAATGAAATACAAAAAAATGGATAAGGTATGCATGACATCCTATCAACAAAGGATTGACAACCACTACATTAAGAATGTCCACATCAGGACATTTCAAGTGGGAGACTTGATGCTACGAAAAGTATTCCAGGATACAATTGACGTTAACACAGGTAAATTTACCGATACTTGGAAAGGATCATACCTGATTGACAACATCGTGGGAAGAGGAACATACAAATTGTCTATACTAGATGGGTAACAAATTCCTAGGAGTTGGAATGCACATCATTTGAAGGCTTATCACATGTAACCTAGTATGTTTATGCTTTTCATTCATGTTTGATTTCCCTTTGGTAGGACCAGTAGTTTGGTTTTGAATTACTTTCATTGTGTTCTTGTCAAAACTTCATTTCAAAAATATGCAAATAAAACATGTGACGCCTTCCGTGATATTCGTCTAACTTTGTTGCTTAATATGCATGTCAAATTGATTTTATTATGTCATGTTAAGTACATAATTAATTGCCATAGATTGTTTAATTTTTTATGTGTTACATATGGCTTCGATTAATTTTCATTCCTTGATGGTATAATTAATCTACACTTCAATCACTACAAGGGACCGATCATCCCCAATACTCAACACAAATACACAAAACGTTGACATAACATAAACACATAACATAAGAAAATAATTTTTCTTTACACTTGACAACAACATATTGATAACAAACTTATTTCAAGAGGGGAAGGCCTTTTAGTAAGCCAACGATATGCATGCATTGACGAAATTAAAAAAAATCTTACAACACACGACTAGTATGAGATACTCAATGAATCAACCATAGTTGATTTTATGAATATTCAACAACTTACCAACATATACACATCTTTGTGAGTAGCAAATTTTTTTTGACGAAGTATATGAATCTGACCATGAAATAGATGCACAAGATCTTCAGACATGAACCAATGAATACGATGAATAACAGAATGAAAATTTTCAAATTATATGGATAACCACGATAAACATCAAAATAGAGTGGCAATACCACCATAAAGAAATCCTACTAATCCCTCATTCAAAAAGTGAAACATGGACGATAAATCTAGAAATCAACGCAATTTAACAAAAGCAATAAAGTTCGATGGCTCTAACCATGAGCATAAATAAATAAGTTCATAGATTTTTGAAAAATACTATGAGTTCTTCATTCATCATTGTGATCATCGTCCTTGGATGACTTCTGTTCACTACCGTCCACATCCATGCCATCAACAGGAAAAGCATCATCGGGATAGGTTTCGTTGTATATCCTAATAGTATCTTCGACATCCCAAGACATCTATTCTCCATGTTTAAATTCAAGCATCATCTTAACCCTGGTATGCATAATTTGCTGAGTGGAAAGGGCCTTGGCTTCACCCTCAAGCATCATCCAACTCCTTCTGAATGTCATTGGCCGTCTTCAAGTTGGCCTCAGCTTGGGCCTGGGTAGCCCGAAATTTTTCATCACACTTTTGATGCTTAGCCTTGAGGTCATGCAACAACCTTGTGTCTTTTTTATAGGCTTCTCGAAGCATTAGCACATCCTGAAAAGACTGTATATACGAGTATCATGTTAGTAACACAAGTACATATGAAGAACAATTACATGAGATTGAATTATAACACTTACATGGAAGATGTGGCCAACAGACGTGTCTATGGTCTGTTTGATACTCTTGGTCATGTGGCCTTCCACAGTTTGGGGAAGGAGAGACCCTTCCAAATGATGCACGAAGGAGCTAGGGTGAGCATCGATACTGTATTCAGAGAGAAGAGATGGTTCAAAGGAATTACCCTTAACAATAGAAGTAGAGGGCGTGGGCAAACTTTTGATTTTCTTCAACAATGGCTTGATATCAGGACTGAAGCTTTGAGGAGCTTTTGAAGAATCAATGTCAGGATTTCTCGTCACTAGCATGCTTGGAGAACAGGTCCTTACTCGAGATGGTCAGAGCACAAAGAACAGGGGGTTTGAACTCTACAACCAACACAAAGGGTTTAATTTCCATTAAAATTAGCAATGACAAATAAAATGCCAAGGATACGTAAATCAAAAAAGAAGTTAGTTGACAAATACCTTTGACATATTATCGGCTAGAGCTTATTTCAATTTCAGGCTCAGGGCTGTCACTGGTCTCAGAAGAAACATCATGAATGGATTTGGAAAATGTGGGTGTAACAGTGACATTCTTGCTTCTGGTCCTACATGCTGCACTCTTAGCCGATGGTTTCTCAACAACGCTACTATCATACTTCACCATCATTTTATTATATTTCTTCAACCATTCTTCAATCACGAAATTAGTAGCATTACGAATAGGACGACCCAAATAGTTTGGCCAAATCCTATCTGCAATAGGTAGGGCAAGGATCTTGTCCATAATACCAACAACAACTCCATTACCGTCACCACCATCCAAGGAGCGATCTAATTCACACAGTAAATACTATGTCAACATCCAATAATATACATATAAAAAAAATTTATGTGTACATAAAAATTACCAACATATATTTATACAATATGAAGAGTATTGTGGTAAATAGAATGAATAGAAAGATCGATCAACATGTCAGTAACAACGAAGGACACCGATATTACAATAAGCATTAGACATGACAAGTGCCAGAAAGAAATTTGAGACAAGGAAACACTTAGATTTAGAAACAACGTTTTCATTTGGGATATTATATGAATTAAGAGTGATCACCATCAATCAAGTACAAATTGAAAGTGCATCACAGTCACCACAACAAGAAGGCTAGGGGCGATTGACAATAAATAAGTATTCTACAAAGATGCCCCTGACAAATTTAAATGAACAGTTGATAAGCAAAAAAGGAAAATTACCATCGGGATTCCACTTTTCGTGAAAAAATTCACCAGCGTCACCCAAAGTAGCTTTCTCTATGAAAATGAACTCGTTCTTCCAACCTCGATCATTAACAATATCAAGGTTCAAAATCAAGGGTTCATCTTTCTTTTTGTCGTCTTTCTTCTTACAGATTAAATCATAACGACAACCATTGAATTTTTTTGTCGTGTAAACGTGACACACAACATCAATGTTAATCCCCAAATGTTGTTTTTCTTCGATTGCGTCCAAGCAAGCTAGGATCCTCTAGGCAGACGACATCAATTGGCCAAGAGAGACATCGATCATATTCAACAAATCCACAACAATTTTGGAAAATGGAAATCACATACCAATATCAAAAGGATAGTAATAGAAGCATACACATCCTTTAGAACTCCAGTCAGCACCTTCACCACTAGTAGAGAGAGAGCTGCACTGATATTGAAAGTGAAAGGCATATGACAAGGCCTATTTGTAATAAGGAGATGACAACTCAACTCAAGTAAGAAAATTAAGTAAGTAATAAATACCGAGGAAGGAATCAAGATGAAGACAGTCAACTAGATACAAAGAATCCTAATATCAGAAGTGTTCTAATGAAGCTGCTACTCTACACCGGAAGAAGTTCATTAATATGTTCAAGCGTCGGCGAAAAATAAAGGAGTAGTATTTCAGAAGAGTTCAGAAGATACAGAAGATTTCAAGTGCCTACTACAAAGAGATTCCAAGAAAAGAAATAATGAAGACAAAGCTAGAAGCCAAGACAAGACACAAAGACCACTACAGCAGAAATGAGAATCAACATTGTAGTTAGTCATCCGTGAACCAGACCAGTGCACAGGGTGTCAACAATGTCAGTGAAGATTCGTCATCAAAAAGTTCAAGTGGTTAAAAAGGTTATTGTTGAAGAATAGAAGAGTCTTATCTACATCAACAATAGTCAAGCCTTTAATTTAATTCTCTGTTAATTAATTAAATTAATTAGTTAATTTAATTAGTAAATTGATTCACTTAGAATTAATTTATTTCTTAAATTAATTAGATGATTAATTAATTTAGAATTATTTTAGAATGACAGAAGCTGGAAGCTCAAAGAGATACAGAAACGGCCAAACATGTCTGACAGTACTGACTTGAAGAAAAGACAGAAAAAGAAATGACATAGAAGAAATGCAGAGTCATATATTCGTAAAAGTGGAACCCCGGTTGGAATTGATTTATCATTTCCAAGTCAAAAGGAGTTCGATTCCAGACGATCAGGAGACCGCAGCTTAGAGCGTAAGGATTTATTTAATTAATAAATATTTTATTTATTTAGTAAATTATATTTATAAATATCTAAATAATATTAGATATTTATTTTTATAATTTCTAAATCAAATTTATTATTTATTAATCAAAGAATATAAGCTGTGCGGGTCGAAAAAGCATTTCTACGGAGCTAGCCCTAATAAGGACGAAATAAGCCCCTTTGACTTACAAATTAAATTGGCAGGTGGTTTTATTTTTTAAAGGACCAATTAATGGCTGCCACATGTCCAACCATTTGAAAAGAAAAGAATTGGCAGGTGGTTACAAGAAGTCATGCCGAGAGAATTCATATGTCATACCGAGAAAATTCTTAAAGGCTGTTGAAAAAGTCATACCGAGTTTTTTCTTTTAAAATAAGTCATTCTGATTTATTTTAAATTAGGAAAATTCGAATATGACTTAAGAATAAGTCATACCGAATTTTCTTTGTTCAAAAGGTCATGCTGAAGCAAGTGGGAAAAGTCATACCGAGTTTTTTCTTTTAAAATAAGTCATTCTGATTTATTTTAAATAAGGAAAATTCGAATATGACTTACAAAAAGTCATACCGAGCTCAGAATAAGTCATACCGAATTTCTTAAGTCATGCCCAGTCTTTTACTAAGTCATACAAGGCTTAATTTGAATAAATTAAGTCATATTGATAAAGGTCATGCTAAGCTCTTTTCTACCTCTATAAATATGAGGAGTAGTCTTCACTTTTTCAGTGTTCAAGGAGTTAGAAAATCAGATCAAATTCAGAAATTTGTCTGCATTGTAATATTCACAGATTTCTGTGCAAGTTTGAATATAATTGATTAAACTCGAACAGTTCATGTCAAATTTGTTCTAGATCTTTTTATCAATTATATAACAGTTTTCTAAATATTAATTTTGTAATACTAATCAAGTTAAAATTATATCTTTCACTTGAACAGTATTTCATTCTAATTAATATTTCGCGAGTAATTTAAATAATATTTTAAATCCAATTATTCTGCGATTAATTTTAGATATTTTATTCAACCCCCCTTCTACAATATCAGGGACCAACAGAAAGTATGGAGAACCTTGAACTCTTCAAGTTTGGATTCCTTCATCAAACTCATATTGTTATCCTTCAAGTCGAGCACCGCAGTAGCTTCCAATACGAGACCCTCGACTGAATCTTGGTTCCTTGCTATACTCTTATTGCCTTTCTTGGCCATTTTCGTTAAGATGAAGGTAAATGAATCTCAAGAATTTATGGATTTGGAGTAACGAAGAGTGTTGTGAAACCTAGATGCCAGTTATGTATATATAACAACATGTTGAAGAGTTTGAAATAAAAACAAAAAGTATTATAGATATACGCAACGGGTATTGTAGAGTTGAAAGGACTCTAGGCACGATTATCCAAGTTTGATTTTATTGGTTGCATGGATCCAACGCCAATAAAATCAGGGGCTATTGTTGATACCCATTTTTTCAAGCTGTCGACATTGAAGTGTCGAGACAGGAGGACAACATTTGTTGACTAAAAATGACACGACCAGAAGAGTATGACGCAACGAGATCAAGAAGATAGCGAAGACCAAGTCAATAAGCTGGTAAACTGCCCACAAAAATAGAAGATGAGATGAGTGATACATCCTGAAAAATAGGATCGTGGAGGTAGTGGCAAGCTACAAATTAGCATATAGCAAAGAGGATTAAAGGGATATATATGAGATAATCATTCAAGCAACACACTACACAAACACTCAAACAAATACTTATCACAAAACTTTTGAGATGAACTATGTATAGTTATTTGATATTACATCTTGTAACCACTCAGTTATCATGTACACAACAAATATAATATTCTAGTGAATTTATTCGGTTGGGACTCTACCCATCCGCGTTTTTTATCTCTCACAAAGAAATTTTCCGCGTTACCAAATTGTTCTTGTCTACTTTACTTTATTTTCCATTTTGTTCACTTTTACATTTAATATTAGCTTGTTACCCCCAGAAGAAGTAAGGGAGAACAGATTGGAAATCTTAACGTCTCAATATGAGCATTTTAGATCAAATCCAGGAGAAGGTATCTCTGAAGTTTTTGAAAGATACAACAAGCTGATAAATGATCTAAATCTCAATGGCAAACAATATACGAAGAAGGAGATCAGTAGGAAGTTTTTGCTGACAATGCCAGTACACCTAGAGCATAGGATAACAGTCATCAGAGAGTCAAGGAACATGAATGAAATTTCACTGGAAAGACTTTATGGCATACTGAAGACCTATGAGCTAGAGCAGATTCAACAGAACGAAATATATGGTACAGGCAAGGTGGTCAGCAAGTCTACAACTCTTGTAGCAGAAGAACCAGAGTACAGAAAAGCTAAGACTGAATCTTTTTCAGTCAACCTCATTGATCAGGGTATTGTTGCAGAAGTTGGTGCAACTCTAGTGAATTCAACTGATAGTGAATTTTACTCAATGGAAGAACTCGATCAACTTGAGGATGAATCTCTGGCTCTGATTGATAGGAAATTTGGAAATACAAGATTCAGGAGGAACCCTAGTTTCAAATTCAAGCCTATGGCAAACAGATTTCAGACAGGTGGTTCTTCTAGCTCATCCAACACAAAAGGTGGATACAAGACAGGGATGGTAGACAGAAGCAAGATCCGTTGCTTCAACTGCAATGAAATGGGACACTTTGCTACTGATTGTAGAAAGCCCAAGCAGGAAAGAAAGAAGGATTCATATGACGAGCTCAAACAGAAATATAACGCTCTACTGAAGAAGCATCAGGGAAAATCATACTTAGCAGCAGGAAAAAACTGGGATGATTCCGACAATGATGAAGAAGATCAAATGGGAAATCTTGCTCTAATGGCCTCTTCTTCTGAAGGATCACAATCTCCACCTCGACAAGGAATTGAGGTAAACCCTAGCTGTCCTAAGATGTTTAAATTGATAGGTGAGAATTTAACTGATGCTAGAGATCGAATAAAAGTTTTAATTCTCGAAAACAAAGTTTTATCAGAAGAGAATTATGAATTGAAAAAGCTGAAACTTATTAATGTTAAATTAACTGAAGATGTTGCATTTCAAGTTAATAGAGTCAACTGCTATGTTGAGATTGAAGCTTTTTTAAATAATAAAATTGAAGAAGAAAAGCAAAGGTGTCTAGCTTATAAAAATTCATCTTATATTATAAAGAACCTAGTTGACCAACAGGAAATAAACCGAAAAGTTGGAATAGGTTTCGAGTACAATAAATCTGTAGGAAAGCCAATCAACATTACCCCGTTCAAGCAAAGCGCTGAAGAAAGGGGTATTCCTCATGTTGTTAAAAACACACCCAAACCTCTTTTCATAACTCCTATTGCTGAACCTATCCTTGAGAGCTCTATACTGATAGCTTATGAGATGCAGTTAGAGGATCTCGAGGAAGAGAAGAAAAGAGAAGAACAGACTAGGGACATAAAAGGAGTAAATGTCCAGAAAGCGAAATATGTACCTAAAAGACCAATAGAAAATGTAAACTCTGCTAGTTCATCCACTCCTGGTTTAGGTGCTAAGAACTTAAAGAATGATTTGAACAGACCTAACAATAAGTTTGTTAGAAGTAGGGATAGTAACAACAGATGCCATTCTACTGAAAACTTTAAATCTGCTGAAAAAGTTAAAGTAGAAATTGTTAAAACTCCTACTGCTGTGAATAACATGCCTGCTATTGATGTATGCCATAAACCTTGTGGTATGTTAAATTGTATGTTATGTACTTTTAATGCTATGACTGCTTATTTCAAATGCATGACTGCTAATAAAAAGAACATGACACCTAGACAATACATCAATAATAAATTTGCTAAATCCAAGACTGCTATTCCTTCACCTGTCAAGAAGAAAAAATATATTCCTAAGTCTAAACAAAAAGTTGTTAAGACTGTTTATAGGAAAGTAAATACAGTCAAGGAGGATGCGGCTGTTGTTCGAAAAGGATCTGTTGTCAAAGCTGACAAAGGTCAATTCTTTAAGTATGTCGGGCCCAATCAATTTTGGGCTCCGAAGACGAATTAATCCATTTGATATGTGCATGGAGTTAAACAGGAAAACCGGGTTGTATAGATCCTAGACAGCGGATCGTCAAGGCATATGACCGGAGATAGAGCCCTGCTATCAGACGTGGTTGAAAGAGCTGGCCCAATTGTCACCTTTGGAGATAACAGCAAAGGAATGACTACGGGATATGGAAAGTTAAATACAGGAAATGTTATCATTGAAAACGTCTCTTTGGTGGAAGGACTTAAGTACAATCTACTCAGCGTCAGTCAATTCTATGATAAAGGTTACAAAGTAAACTTTATCAAGGAGAAGTGCTTAATAGCTCATTCTAAAGAAGACAGACTAGCCTTGCGTGGAGTAAGGAAAGGAAACTTGTACGTAGCTGATTTCAACTCGGGAACTAAAGTTGAAGCAAACTGTTTTTATTCAAAAGCTTCAACAGAAGAAAGTTGGCTATGGAACAAGAAGCTCTCACACCTGAATTTCAAAACAATGAACTCTCTAGTCAAGAGGGATTTGGTGAGAGGACTGCCTCCGATGGAATTTACACAAGAAGGATTGTGTGAGGCCTGTCAGAAAGGGAAGGCAAAAAAAGCAACTCACAAAGGCACAGACACTACAAATATTACTGAACCATTGCAGCTGCTTCATATGGATTTATTTGGTCCAGTCAATATCATGTCTATGTCAAGGAAGAAATATGCCTTAGTGATTGTAGATGACTTCACAAAGTACACGTGGGTTTTATTCTTGAACTCTAAGGATGAAACTCCACAGTTGGTGATTGATCATGTAAAGTTGATTCAGTTAGATTCAAAGCTACCTGTCCGGGCAATCAGATCAGATAATGGAACAGAATTCAAGAATGAAATTTTGAATAGCTTCTGCTCAGACAAAGGGATAACAAGACAATTCTCAGCGCCAAGAACTCCGCAACAGAATGGAGTAGTAGAAAGGAAGAATCGAACCTTGATTGAAGCTGCAAGAACAATGTTAAGTGAATCAAGGTTGCCTATCTACTTCTGGGCTGAAGCAGTGAACACAGCTTGTTATACCCAGAATCGAACTTTAATCAACAAGGATCATATGAATACGCCCTACGAATTAATGGCTGGCAACAAACCAACTCTCAAGTACTTTCATGTATTTGGAGCCAAATGCTTTGTGCTAAAAGATGGAGATGAACATCGTGGCAAATTTGAGGCCAAGGCACATGAAGCAATTTTTGTCGGCTACTCAAAAAGAGCATATAGGGTGTACATAATTGATCAGCACCAAGTAAAAGAAAGTGTCAACGTATCATTTGACGACACTAAACTCCCAAGCATCCAAAATGAAGATCCTTCTGAGTCATTAAAATTTGACAATCATCCAGACTCAGATTCGGATAATGAAGGAGAGCCCGAGGTTGCAGCAGGAAATGATGATGACAACAATGATGGTAATGATCCAGGTAATAGTGGTGGAAACAATGGAAACACTGGAGATACTACTAATACCAGTGGTGGATCAACAAGTCATCCAGGCAGCAACTCAGGGGGAGATGAAGGATCAACTGGCAG
This sequence comes from Oenanthe sinensis, assembly GCA_028671895.1. NCBI lineage: Eukaryota > Viridiplantae > Streptophyta > Magnoliopsida > Apiales > Apiaceae > Oenanthe > Oenanthe sinensis. The sequence continues at coordinate 30,767,473 of CM053813.1, forward strand.
AACACAACATCACAATGAATATAGAGGCGAATCATCAAGATCAAACCTACCAAGGGAAAGGATATGGAGCAAAGATCATCCCTTTGAATTGATCATAGGTGATCCAGATGTTGGTGTTAGAACCAGAAGTGCAACTTCAAATGAATGTTTATTTTCGGTTTTTCTATCTCAAGAAGAACCAAAGAAAATTGAAGATGTTCTAACTGATCCAGATTGGGTTCTTGCCATGCAAGAAGAACTCAATCAGTTCGAAAGACAAGAAGTATGGACACTGGTACCCAGGCCTAAAGATAGATCTGTTATTGGCACGAAATGGGTATACAGGAACAAGTTAGACGGTGATGGCATTGTTACAAGGAACAAGGCCAGACTAGTTGCAAAGGGTTACTCCCAGGAAGAGGGAATTGATTATGATGAGACCTACGCACCAGCTGCAAGACTTGAAGCCATTAGAATATTTCTAGCATTCGCAGCACATTCCAAGTTCAAAGTTTATCAAATGGATGTGAAGAGTGCTTTTCTGAATGGAAAGCTAGAAGAGGAAGTATATGTGGAACAGCCCCTGGCTTTGAAAATCCAGAGTTTGCTGATTTTGTATACTTCTTATTCAAAGCCCTCTACGGACTCAAGCAAGCACCGAGGACATGGTATGACACTCTCTTTCAGTTTTTACTTGAAAACAGTTTTACTAGAGGTGTCATAGATAAAACTCTCTTTTACAAATTACATGATAAAGATATGGTATTTGTCCAAGTTTATGTTGACGATATTATATTTGGTTCTTCTAATGAAAACTTGTGCAAGAGATTTGCTAAGTTAATGCAGAGTAGGTATGAAATGAACATGATGGGTGAGCTGTCATTCTTCCTTGGATTGCAAGTGAAGCAAAAGGAAGATGGGATTTTTATTTGCCAATCAAAGTACGTAAGGGATCTTCTAAGGAAATACAATCTAGAAGATTCTACACCGGCAAAAACCCCTATGCCAACAGCCACCAAGCTTGACAAAGATGAAACTGGTAAGAAAGTTGACATCACAAGCTATAGAGGTATGATAGGCTCATTATTATATCTAACTGCTAGTAGACCCGATATAATGTTTGCAACATGCTTATGTGCAAGGTTTCAATCTGATCCTAGAGAATCTCATCTTATAGCTGTTAAAAGAATTTTTAGATATCTGAAGGGTACACCGAATCTTGGAATTTGGTACCCTAAAGGTACATGTTTTGAACTAATAGGCTATACAGATTCAGATTATGCAAGATGCAGGATGGACAAGAAAAGTACATCTGGAAGTTGTTAGTTTCTAGGACAACGGTTGATTTCCTGGTACAGCAAGAAACAGCACTCAGTATCTACCTCGACAGCCGAAGCAGAATACATTGCAGCAGGTAGTTGTTGTGCACAGATCTTGTGGATAAGGAATCAACTGAATGATTATGGACTTGCGTTAACTAAAATTCCAATACTTTGCGATAACACAAGTGCCATAGCAATTTCCAACAATCCTGTACAACATTCAAGAACCAAGCACATAGACATAAGGTATCATTTCATCCGAGAGCATGTCATGAACGGAACTGTGGTGTTACATTTTGTACCCACAGAAGATCAAATTGCCGACATCTTCACGAAACCACTTGATGAATCCACTTTCTCTAAGTTGGTTAATGAGTTAGGGATGTTAAACATGAACTAATTATTGCATGTTGTTTTAAATTGCATATTTATTTTCAAGTACTGTAAATATATTTTATATTATGTTTGTTTTCCAACAATTAGTATATATTGTTTATTATTTTCAACAATTGGTATATATAAGTATGTATAGTTTTATTTATTTTATAACTTGGCATTTTTTTTTTATTGTTATTTATTTTAAATTTTATTTTTATATATATATAAATATAAGCTGATTATCTCAAGTCTATTTTGAGAAGTAGGAAAGATCAATGAGCATTGATAATCCAATCGATTCTAAAAGTGAGATCCTAATCATTGGCATCAATCTCTAACCAAGATCTTAGAACTAAACACACAAACACTATCACTTCCATCTCTCTAACCATTAAACAGAATACCTAATTGTTCAGAATGAGGGAGTCAATGCCTTGATTGCATTTGATAAGGTTGGTGATGTGAGTGAACCAACAGCTCTGTCTCCAGAAAGGTGATTCATATATAAACTGAGACAACTGTTAGCTCATCTGTGTTCTCTCAAAAGGATACAGACTTGGAAAAGGTAAAACTGTTACTGGGTTCATTCTCTCAACAGAGTGAGTCTATTGAATTCAGCCTGTCAGCAAAGACTATCAGCAAAGAGTTAATTTCATCTGACATTTTTCAAGAAACCACAAATTTTGTCTTATTTTTAGGGACCAATAATGGACCAACTCAATTGGCATTTTGGACCAACAATTTAAGGACTTACTTGGGACCAAAAAGGGACCAAGAGAGAGCATTTGAAATGTCACAGGAAGGATGAATTGACGGTAGCAATTTTTCTAAACTTCCATATCAAGGAAGGAAGAATGATTGATGATTCTGACTGAATCAACATGCCTTCACAGGCATCAGGAGGAAACTTGGATCATTTGCTACATTATTGATCCTTGTCTCCCTCCCCAGATGGAACATATCTGGATTCCTAACGGAATAGATCATCTTAGATGATCAGCAACTCACTGAATCTATTCCTAAAGTAATTCAGTTTATAAAAATCAAATATTTTAATAGATTCAATTGAGGACGGGGATTTACGAAACCCCATTGCACCACCAGTGACCTCTCTTGAAGGGGCTATGGTGATCTTTCTTGCAGGTACAAAAGACTGAGTCATCCGTACTGAGAGAGATATAGTGATGTGAGAAAAGAGTGAAACACAAGTAAGGAAGAGTGAAAATATATATTCTATGAGTGAAACACTTAGAGAGTATATGAGCGAAACACTTGTGAGGAACACAAAGTAAAATCACACACTAGCACACTTACCGAATCCTTTCCCCATTCCCTGTTACAGATTTCTAATGTTATTCAACTAAGGTGGAAATTTCTTCAGAAAAGGACCAACAATTGTTACCTATCTACAATTAGGGGAGAATTATTAAGAGGATTACTCAACTAAGGGGGAGAATTATTAAGAGGATTACTCCAAAATGTTAAAGTGTTCAACTAAGGGGGAGTAGATCAAAAGGGGAGAAGTAAACAAAGACTTTTTTGCCAGAAGAGGATTACTCAATTGTTGAACAAGAAAAGTTGGATAATTTACGAAAAGGGAAAATGAATCTACCTTGGGTGAGAAGTAAAAACAGAAGTTGGAAAGATAAAGGAAAAGTGGTAAGAAGAGAACAGACATCATCTCTGTCATCCTAAGGGGGAGTAGTGATGAGTCTGAGAAATGAAGATAATACTACATGTATAATATGTTCAGTGCTAGAGGAACAAACATCTTTCATTTCAGTTAACTCAGGAAATCTGGAAATGTATTATATAATCCAGAGAACAATTTATTATTTACAGTTCTTAAATGTCATATTATTTTCTTAGTTGTTAGTTGAGTTATCCTCTAGGAATTTGTATGTTAAATGCTTAACAACAAATAGGGGGAGATTGAAAGGCATATGACAAGGCCTATTTGTAATAAGGAGATGACAACTCAACTCAAGTAAGAAAATTAAGTAATAAATACCGAGGAAGGAATCAAGATGAAGACAGTCAACTAGACACAAAGAATCCTAATGTCAGAAGTGTTCTAATGAAGCTGCTACTCTACACTGGAAGAAGTTCATTAATATGTTCAAGCGTCGGTGAAAAATAAAGGAGTAGTATTTCAGAAGAGTTCAGAAGATACAGAAGATTTCAAGTGCCTACTACAAAGAGATTCCAAGAAAAGAAATAATGAAGACAAAGCTAGAAGCCAAGACAAGACACAAAGACCACTACAGCAGAAATGAGAATCAACATTGTAGTTAGTCATCCGTGAACCAGACCAGTGCACAGGGTGTCAACAATGTCAGTGAAGATTCGTCATCAAAAAGTTCAAGTGGTTAAAAAGGTTATTGTTGAAGAATAGAAGAGTCTTATCTACATCAACAATAGTCAAGCCTTTAATTTAATTCTCTGTTAATTAATTAAATTAATTAGTTAATTTAATTAGTAAATTGATTCACTTAGAATTAATTTATTTCTTAAATTAATTAGATGATTAATTAATTTAGAATTATTTTAGAATGACAGAAGCTGGAAGCTCAAAGAGATACAGAAACGGCCAAACATGCCTGACAGTACTGACTTGAAGAAAAGACAGAAAAAGAAATGACATAGAAGAAATGCAGAGTCATATATTCGTAAAAGTGGAACCCCGGTTGGAATTGATTTATCATTTCCAAGTCAAAAGGAGTTCGGTTCCAGACGATCAGGAGACCGCAGCTTAGAGCGTAAGGATTTATTTAATTAATAAATATTTTATTTATTTAGTAAATTATATTTATAAATATCTAAATAATATTAGATATTTATTTTTATAATTTCTAAATCAAATTTATTATTTATTAATCAAAGAATATAAGTTGTGCGGGTCGAAAAAGCATTTCTACGGAGCTAGCCCTAATAAGGACGAAATAAGCCCCTTTGACTTACAAATTGAATTGGCAGGTGGTTTTATTTTTTAAAGGACCAATTAATGGCTGCCACATGTCCAACCATTTGAAAAGAAAAGAATTGGCAGGTGGTTACAAGAAGTCATGCCGAGAGAATTCATATGTCATACCGAGAAAATTCTTAAAGGCTGTTGAAAAAGTCATACCGAGTTTTTTCTTTTAAAATAAGTCATTCTGATTTATTTTAAATTAGGAAAATTCGAATATGACTTAAGAATAAGTCATACCGAATTTTCTTTGTTCAAAAGGTCATGCTGAAGCAAGTGGGAAAAGTCATACCGAGTTTTTTCTTTTAAAATAAGTCATTCTGATTTATTTTAAATAAGGAAAATTCGAATATGACTTACAAAAAGTCATACCGAGCTCAGAATAAGTCATACCGAATTTCTTAAGTCATGTCCAGTCTTTTACTAAGTCATACAAGGCTTAATTTGAATAAATTAAGTCATATTGATAAAGGTCATGCTAAGCTCTTTTCTACCTCTATAAATATGAGGAGTAGTCTTCACTTTTTCAGTGTTCAAGGAGTTAGAAAATCAGATCAAATTCAGAAATTTGTCTGCATTGTAATATTCACAAATTTCTGTGCAAGTTTGAATATAATTGATTAAACTCGAACAGTTCATGTCAAATTTGTTCTAGATCTTTTTATCAATTATATAACAGTTTTCTAAATATTAATTTTGTAATACTAATCAAGTTAAAATTATATCTTTCACTTGAACAGTATTTCATTCTAATTAATATTTCGCGAGTAATTTAAATAATATTTTAAATCCAATTATTCTGCGATTAATTTTAGATATTTTATTCAACCCCCCTTCTACAATATCAGGGACCAACAGAAAGTATGGAGAACCTTGAACTCTTCAAGTTTGGATTCCTTCATCAAACTCATATTGTTATCCTTCAAGTCGAGCACCGCAGTAGCTTCCAATACGAGACCCTCGACTGAATCTTGGTTCCTTGCTATACTCTTATTGCCTTTCTTGGCCATTTTCGTTAAGATGAAGGTAAATGAATCTCAAGAATTTATGGATTTGGAGTAACGAAGAGTGTTGTGAAACCTAGATGCCAGTTATGTATATATAACAACATGTTGAAGAGTTTGAAATAAAAACAAAAAGTATTATAGATATACGCAACGGGTATTGTGGAGTTGAAAAGACTCTAGGCACGATTATCCAAGTTTGATTTTATTGGTTGCATGGATCCAACGCCAATAAAATCAGGGGCTATTGTTGATACCCATTTTTTCAAGCTGTCGACATTGAAGTGTCGAGACAGACAGGACAACATTTGTTGACTAAAAATGACACGACCAGAATAGTATGACGCAACGAGATCAAGAAGATAGCGAAGACCAAGTCAATAAGCTGGTAAACTGCCCACAAAAATAGAAGATGAGATGAGTGATACATCCTGAAAAATAGGATCGTGGAGGTAGTGGCAAGCTACAAATTAGCATATAGCAAAGAGGATTAAAGGGATATATATGAGATAATCATTCAAGCAACACACTACACAAACACTCAAACAAATACTTATCACAAAACTTTTGAGATGAACTATGTATAGTTATTTGATATTACATCTTGTAACCACTCAGTTATCATGTACACAACAAATATAATATTCTAGTGAATTTATTCGGTTGGGACTCTACCCATCCGCGTTTTTTATCTCTCACAAAGAGATTTTCCGTGTTACCAAATTGTTCTTGTCTACTTAACTTTATTTTCCATTTTGTTCACTTTTACATTTAATATTAGCTTGTTACCCTCCAAAAATCTGGTACAAACATTTCATATTCTAAGAATTTCGAAGCACTTGGAAATTGCCTGATTTAAGCGAAACTGCCGAGCATCAGCTGATTCATCAAGCTGTGAATTGCAAAAATGACCATAGCAGCTGAAAAAAAAGATCGAGCAAATGAAACTGGCATGGGAAAGTTAATAGAAACGAAGTATCAGATAGGCGAGTAGAGGAACAAGTATGACCCACTTCCATTTTTTAACATCGACCATCCATATAAATTAGAGTGAAGAAAATGTATCTGCTTGCCACTTTTATATTTTTGATCGATGGTATTTCTCTCTAGATTCTATATACTTAGCTCAATAATTTTTAACTCAAATGGAGTAAAGGGCAAATGCAGCCATACCCTCCACTCTAGAGACAACCCGAAAGGTCATTATATTGCTCCAATAATTAAACATAATTGTTGGGAGACGGTGAAGAATGAGATAACAAGAATCAGACAATGCAATATAAAGAAACTACTTCAAAACAAGAGAAAGGCGGAAAACCTCTACCTGACTACCTGTATCGGGTGCGTACGTAAAAAGTTCCTTGGGGGGCAAGGGTGGAAATGTTGGCTTCTTTATCTTTGCACATTTTTTCCTCAGCATTAGTTATATCATTCCATATCTTTTGAGACTCCACTTGTATCTTTGATGCCGTCCATTGAAACTCCCAATGTTAGCAGCATCTCCTCGATCATCTTCCTCGTTAGATCCATCTGCTGCAACTGAAAACATAAAAATAAAACTATATATATTGCACCCCTAAACAAACAAGAACAGAAAGTACCCACATTAATATTATGTCCAATTAAAAATGCTATAGAATTATAAAAAGAATATTGGAAATGGCAAAATTTTGCACGAAAAATATCTGCTAGCTGAAGTTGTGAATGTAGTACTTTGTTCCACTTCATCCTAATGTAACAACTTGTTCATTGACTTGATAAAAAAACAATTAACTTGCTGATTTAGAAACAATGGCGTGATATTAATATATATTATGATTGCAAGCTTGACGCTATCGTTGATAAACTTGTTCAACATAGCAGAATCAACAAGCTATAAGAATTCTTCTTTTCTCAGCTTTCTCACGCCTTTACATTTCAGAAAAAACCCTTTGAAAAATCCTTCTAGACTTGTCAATTCTGTACACTCTACAGCTGAAAAATACTTTGTTATGTAGTTAAAAATTACTTCGTTATGTAGTTGAAAAATACTTTATTCAGCAAGTAAAATATTATAAAATATTAATGTAATTATTTTACCGTTTAACACCCTTGTTCTTCATTCAACCATACATTTTTAGATCTCAATTTTATTTTGAACAATTTAATTTATATTTAAATAATTACTGTATAATTACCGCTAACATTTATAAAATACATTATATATAATAGTATACTAAATATAAGTTTTCATTACATTAATAATAATATAAATTATATATAATTAGATAATAAATATAAATTGGCCTAAGGATTTTAATCTATATTATTTTCCATAAAATCTAACTAATATACATGGGTCATGCTCCTAACAAGTGCTTGCGAATAGCATTAATATTTAATTTTTTTATGAATCCAATGAGTCACGTCTCACGCATCCGCACTTAAAACATCGTTCTTAAGGTTTTTTACTCCCGCTAAAGAAAACGAAGAGTGATATATAGCGGACCAGCTACCTATATATATCCACATCAAGTAAAGATATCTTGCTAGCGCCTAGCGTGTAAGCATACAAGTTGCCCTTGAAACCCCATGAAGTTGGCCCAATAGCAGACATATTATAGCAAACCCCATGAAGAGTGATATCTTGCTATACATTTTTTAGCTAGGCAGGCTGCCGCTGGCCCCAAGCCCCAAGCCCCGTTTCGATTTCAAATTCATTATATTTCCTTTTTCCATATATAACAAAATAGGCTTAGGTTCTGTGTAACTAATTATTTGAGTAACCGAGAAAGTAACAACAAATATAATTAGAGAATACATGAAAAAATTGTTGAACATATAAAAAACTACAAAATACAAAAAGAACAATCACAAAATAAATAAATAAATTACATAACATACAAAAAATATATAACACAAAATTACATAACACTATTCAACATTAGTGTTCTATAATTTGTGTTCTATATTTTTTTTATATTATGTAATTTTTTTGTAATTATTTTTCGTGTTCTATGATTTTGTGTATGATTTGTAGTCTTCTATAATTATTCGTTAATCAAATTCTTATAAAATAGGAATTGCTTCCTCAGTTACTCAAATAATGAGTTTCTCATTGAGTCTTATTCTATAAAATATATTCATATAAAAATTATAAAATATTTAAAAATATCCAATAAAAATTATTTGAACCAATTTTATTATATATACATTAATTAAAATAAGTAAGAAAATAATAAAAAAATTATATATTAAATAGAATTCAAACTATTAGAATAATAACAAAAAATATTGAATATAAATAAAAAATATTCAAAAATATTCAAAAATAATTAATATAATGAAATTATATAACTAAAAATAATTTATTTTTTATATAAAGTAAATAATTAAGATGCAATACGAGTTGATTAGAAATTCGTAATGTCCCCAAACTGTTTGGTTTAAGGTCTGAGATAGCTCATTTGACCCAGGGAAACTTGTCAATATCTGCTTATTTTACAAAATTCATGACTGTTAATGATGAATTTGAATGTATTAGCGATAAGCCTAGATGTACATGTACACATTGTACTTGTACAATTAACAACAGCCTCGAAGAGTTTGATCAAGCAGTTCAACTTAATCAGTTTCTCATGGGATTGAATGACAACTGTACAGCCATTAGAGGTCAGCTTTTGCTTATAAAGCCATTGCCAACGTTGAGCCAATGTTATGCTATTCTGTTGCAAGAAGAAAATCAAAGAACCTCAGGGAATTCTTATGGAATGAATACTGACAATATGGCTATGACAGTTCACAATTCATTTGGGAATAAAAATTCTAACAGTGTCAATTCCAAGTCCACCAAGAAGGTATCTGATGCTAATAGCTATTGTAATTATTGTCGTCTCTCAGGACATACTAAAGATAAGTGCTATTGTTTACATGGCTATCCTATTCGGCATAAATTACATGGTAAACCAAAACCCAAGCCTAGATACTTGATGGCTGGAAATTCATTCAACTCCAGGAGTGTTGTGACAGCACAAGTATCTAATGTTGATTTCCTGGACAAACAACATTCCGTCAGTGATGTAAATGCAGGTGTGATGTCCTCAAGAGGAGTGATGACTGATAATTCTCTTAATTTGTCAGATAGACAATGCAAGCAAATTATTCAGATGTTACAGAGGTCAATGCAAGTGACACCTAGTGAACAGTTCAGCAATAACTGGCAGTCTCAACCTTCAGCTAACAATGTGCAGTTATCAGGTAACATTCCTCACTTCACAAGTATTGTCCGACCATCAGACATTTATACTGATCATCAATGGATTATAGACACGGGGGCTACTGATCATATTACCCCTTTCTTGCATATGTTGACTAATCCTGTTCAATGTAATTCTTTACTACATTTACCGAATGGTAATACTGCACCAATTACTCACTTAGGTTCTGTCCCAATTAGTCCTCACATCACTCTTCATGATGTCCTTTGTGTGCCTTCGTTTTCATATAATTTCTGTTCATTTCTAAATTGCTTTTACGCACTAATTCATCTATCCTTTTTACATCTACTACTTGTTCCCTCCAGGCCCCTACTTGGAAGAGGGACCTAGAGATTGGTAAAGAGAGCAATGGTCTGTACATTCTTACCCATTCTCTTGAAGTTCATCATGTTTCAAGTCAACTCCACCCTTCACATCAGCTCTCTTCTTCGCATGTTTGTAGTGCATCTGCAGCTCAACAACATAATGATATCTGGCATGCCAGACTTGCTCATGCTCCTGAATCAGTTCTGAATTTGTTACCTTTTTCTCTAAAGTGTAAACCGAACACATTTCAAAATTGTGACTGTTGTCATGTAGCTAAACAAACTCGAATTTCATTTCCTGTAGCTGCAACTCATTGTGATGTCCTATTTGAGCTTATTCATGTGGATTTGTGGGATCCCTATCGTTACAAGACACATGGCAACTGTAATATGTTTTTAATTGTAGTTGAAGACAAATCTAGGGTTACTTGGGTGTTTCTTCTTTCAGATAAATCTCAAGTATCTTCTATTATTAGATATTTTTTTCAATATGTCCATAATCAGTTTGCCATTACAATTAAGAATATTAGAACTGATAATGGTTCAGAATTCTTAAATCATTCCTTATCTAGTTTTCTTAATCTTTGGGAATTGTGCATCAAACTTCTTGTGTATATTCTCTTCAGCAGAATGGCTTGATTGAAAGAAAACATAGGCATTTATTAAATTGTGTCGGGGCTCTAAAATTCCATGCATCTATTCCTACAACTTTTTGGGGTGATTGTTTGTTAGCTGCCGCTTACATTATTAATAGAACGCCTACTTCTGTTCTTGATGGCTTAACACCATTTGAAGTACTTCATCATAAAACTCCAGATTATTCCCATATCAGAGTCTTTGGGTGTCTTTGTTATGCCAGTGTTCTTCCTCACCCTACGGATAAATGTGCTCAAAGGGGTATTTTAGGCTACCCATTTTCTAAAAAAGGTTATAGAGTCCTAAATCTTGAATCCAAACAGGTTTTTATCATCAGAGATGTTAAATTCGTTGAAACTTTCTTTCCTTTTAAACATTTATCTACCACTCATCTTGCTAGTCTGTTCCACCTAGCTATTCTTATGAGGATACTGATCCAATTCCCATCATCATTTGTAGCGATACCTTACATGAGCAAACTCCCAATGGTCCAAATGCATTCTCACCATCAGTAGTGAATTCTCCCACTACTATTGCTCACACTGAAGATTTGCGGCCTCCTCCTACAGATGTGTCTGACATTAATATTCATGATTCCTCTATTACCCCATCTATTCCCATACATGTTCCCTCTAATCCTAAAGAAACAAGGCCACAAAGAGTTAGAACCATCCCTAGCAAGTTCGAAGATTTTATTGGACTACCTTCATATGTGGTCAATAATGTTTTACCTTCCAATAAATATTTATTTGATCACTCATTTCCTCAATTTAGCTCATCATATACTCATTTCATGGCTAATGTTTCTAAAATTCCTGAACCTCATACGTTTAAACAAGCTGTTCATTCATCACAATGGTGTAAAGTCATGAATGTTGAGCTAGCAGCTTTATAGGCTAACCATACTTGGAAGGTGGTGCCTTTACCTAGGCATAAAAATATTGTGGGATGTAAATGGTTGTACAAGGTGAAATATTTGCCAAATGGAGAAGTAGATAGGTATAAGGCTAGACTTGTCGCCAAAGGGTTGTTTACACAAACAGAAGGTCTTCATTACTTTGGGACCTTCGCACCAGTTGCAAAGATGATTACTCTTCGTTTGGTGCTTGCTTTAGCTGTAAAATTCAACTGAAAAATAACTCAATCAGATGTTACTAATGCCTTTTTACATGGCATTTTAACTGAAGAGGTCTATATGGTTTTGCCACCTGGTTATAAACCTACTTTAGCTGTTCAACAAAAGTACTCGGGTCAACATCTTGTGTGCAAATTGATTAAGTCCTTGTATGGCCTCAAACAGTCTCCAAGAGATCGGTTTATTTTTCTTTCTCAGGCTTTATTACAGTATGGTTTTAAAGAAACTTTTACGGATTCTAGCCTCTTTGTTCTGCATAGAGGCTCTTCTATTGTGCTCATGCTTGTTTATGTGGATGACATGCTTTTAGCTGGTAATGATCCTGCTCTTATGGATAATATTGTTCAGTTCCTTAGTACCAAATTCCAACTCAAAGATTTAGGACCACCCAAATACTTTCTTGGGATTGAGTTAGCCAGATCTGATAAAGGTATTTTTATAAATCAGAGAAAATATACGACTGATATTATCAGCGATGTTGGTTTACTTACTGCGAAACCAGCTATTATTCCTATTGATCAGCATCATGATCTGGAAATTGACAAATCCTTTTTCTTGGTAGATGCCACTATGTATCGAAGATTGATAGGCAGGCTTATCTATTTTACAATAACAAGGCCAGATTTAGCCTATGCAGTTCATATTCTGGATAAGTTCATGGCTACTCCCAGACTTTCTCACTGGCAAGCTGCCCTCAAATTAGTAAAATACTTAAAGCTGACTTTCGGACAAGGGCTTCTCTTGTCAGCTACACCTGGTCTTGCTATCAATGCTTTTTGTGATGCAGATTGGGCATCAGACAAACTCATAAGATAATCGATTACTGGCTTTTGTATTACCTTTGAATGCTCTTTTATTTCCTGGAAATGCAAGAGACAATCTACTATTTCTAGGTCTTCTGCTGAAGCAGAGTATAGGTCGATGGTAGATAACTACTGTGAATTGACCTGGCTTATTTCCTTGTTCCAAGAACTGAAGATCCTTATCTCACTTCCGGTCTCTTTGTTTTGTGATAATCAATCTGCTATATACATTGCTGCCAACCCGGTGTTTCATGAACGCACCAAACATATTGAAATTGATTGTCATATTGTTCGACAAAAATTAAAACAAGGGCTGATTTGTACTAAGCATTTACCTACACTAGAGCAACCAGCAGATTTGTTCACCAAGTCATTGGCTTCTACTCAGTTATTTTATCTGTTGTCCAAGTTAGGTGTTTGCAACCTATATCAAACTCCTAACTTGAGGGGGATATTAGAAATATACCCTCACACAAGGTCACACAAGAAGACAAAGAACTAGAAAATAGAAGTGGTACACATCAATCCCACGAGCCTCTTATCTATTCTCGTTCAATCATGACAGGGGAGCAAATTAAAATTGAAAAACTCACATTGGGTTTAGGGACAATCAGGCTCGAACTGATGATTTCCACCACGTCAAGGTGACACTCTACCACTGAGTTATATTCCTTCCATACAATAGAACCGACTAATCCTAAGGCAAAGGGTCGAAAAACTCAACGCCATTATTTTTGAACAACTTGGAGCCATGCCTTCTTTTTACACTATTATGGATATAAAAATTATGAGAAAAGTCGGATTAAGTTGTTAATTGTCCCTATCGAAAATAGGATTAGCTGGCAGAGTTAGTTACATGAGTGTGTGATAGAATAGAAATAAATAGCGAGGGACTATTATAGCTGGCTGCGGTAGATATATAATGTATTATTTCTCTTCATAAAAACTCTCTTCAATGGGATAGTCTGGATACGAATATATGCTCTATTTCATATTGTATCACATTTCTCCAATTCATTATCACGGAGTACTCTCTCTTCCCCAAGGAACCAGTAGGTATACGCATGTGTATCGGTGTACAGTATGTATAATTAACACGATGCGAAACAAATTAAATAAGCCAAAAAAATATACATGACGCAAAAATGACATATTTGAGCGGAGGTCCAATGCATTAATTATGAATTCTACGTTTTAGTAATACAAGTATGCTAGAAATTAATGCATAAACTCGATCGACAAGTCGGGATTCTAGTTTTTCTCTTTTGCAATATTAGTTGTTATTTTTAATTAATCTAAAAGACAGTAGAAAGTGAAGAGAAAGTATACGGTGAGGATTGAAAACTCAGCTGCATGGCTGCATGTACTATAAGATTTCTTTTCCTTCTTAAGAAATATTCTTTTCTTGTAATTGTCATCTCTGTGTAGATATATATATATATATCTAAACAAATCATTCACAGCCACAACCTATATATCCTCTTTATTCTTTATCATGTCGATCATAAAGTTTATATACATGACTTAATTGTATTTTTATTCACCTTGTGTTGATGCATGTTCTGCTGCTTTCGAACAAAATTTGGAGTGGGCTGGGTCATGGGTGAGACGGTAAGTGTTTTTGCTTCATAAAACAAAATACTCTTCCCACACAGCCTATTTCAACTGTTTAACATGCATCTTTTATTTTTTTTCAATATATATTATCTCCGATTAGAGGTAGCTAGCTAGATATAGACGGTGTTTGGCTTTCTTTAAATCTGATAAATAAATGCATATTTTAGAAAAATATATATATACATACTCTTTTTTGAAAATAAATAATTATTTCCAAAAAATAAAAAAAATCTAAAATAATTGAAATTTTATTTAATTGCACTGGTTGCATATTTTAATTTAAACAATTTTACTCACAAACAATTAACTAAGGTCACCAATTTGCAACTCTTCAATCAAATAAATGAAAGCAATCATTATCTCATCAATTATTAAAAAGATGCAGAAAAACGTAACTTCAGTAATTTGTCTAAAAATAATAAGTAAGCCTGGATGAGAAATATATACAATGTGTTATCTGTATACAGGGTGTGGGATGTGTTGACGATATATATATATTGAAATGAAAAAAAAATATAATTTTTATTTTTGAATTTTAAAAACTGTAAATAAAGAAAAAAGATTGGAAAATATTATTTATTTAAATAATTTTAGATTGTTGTCTTGAATATTATATATTTAAATAATTTTTTACAATTGTCAGTTAATTTTCATTATTCCATGTATTTTTATTTTTTTATTATTAGGACACGTTTTTTAAATTTTGTACCGTACACTGAGCTCAATATAGCATGTATTGATATCAGGACGCGATGAAGAATAATGCATGGAGAGTAATTTAGAAAGAAATTAGTAAAATAAATAAATTAATCAGGAAGAAGACAAAGACTTTGTAAATTAATAGAGAATTAGCCGACAACCCTATAAAACAGCTTAATGATTTCGAAATTGAGCTACTCAAATAAGTTTCGGAGACATGTTAGGAAATTCATCCCCTAAGGTCTATGATATATTATCTTTTCATAGAGCTCATGAGTTTGTTTCAGAAAGTTAGTATATATACAGTTGCAATCGAATAATACTGATCATCTCATAACAATCTGTTACATCATTCTATAAAATAAAAATCAATACTCCGTAACATTTACACAAATAAATGCCCATCTTTCTCTTTTATGAGTATTTCGAAACATAAAGGCAGGCGAGGCATGTCAGATATTGAAAAGAGGGCAGGGGGGTGAGCAAAGGCAGGTTTGTCTCGACTCCTAATACTAAACTATTTTGTGTGTGTAAAAATGTGTGAGGGTACAGACTACAGAGTAACAGTAATACTGTGGGCCTACAGGGCGGGCGGGGGCTCAGAGTGGGCCCAATTTATCTTCACTTCACGACGGTTTGTTGGACTGCTCGTGAGCTGCATGGACAGTAACATGCACCTAGGTCCCCAGCTCCCTCCATTTCTATTTTCTTAATTTTTATATTGCAACTTCAATTCCAATTTCAGGAATATATTATATATTTATACTACTACCTAGCTATAGACATGAAGTGACATGTATGTATATATAAGCATACTAGCTAGCTAACATCAAATAATTGAAGAAAAAACTGAACATCAAATGCCCTTAACTTTTATAATTAAAATTATTATTCTATTGCACAACAAAAAGGAGCCAGAAGAAATTAAATTGAAAGAGAAGAAAAAAGTTAATTAATTAATAAATAGGTAAGATATGGTCAAGTGGATGGACTGTTTTCTTCCAACTCCTCTTCAATTATCTCTCCAGAATTTAGTTATCCCCTTACATAATTATAATTATACTTTCATGCATCTTGGTTTATTCTTGCCTTACAAATAATATATATCTCCAATTAGAGTTAGCTAGCTAGATACTATCTCATATTTTTGTCAAAGATAAAGATACTAGTAATATATCTCACCTCAGTGAATTAATTAAGACGACCTTAGTTGAATTCTTCTATCTTTTTTGTGTTGAGTTTTGGTCAATTATTGGCTGCTGCAGAATCAACTCATCGATCACTTTGATTTTCAAAGAATTCAAGCAAGCATATACATATACATATACATATATATAGTAAATCTTGATGAATATGGAAGCATCTAACTCATCGAATCCGATGTTTTTCGGAGCAAGAGGGGAAGATCAAAGCCAGATGACAACACTGCAACATTCCTCAACAGCTCCAACAGCAGCAGCAGCTACCCAGAAGAAAAAGAGAAATCTTCCCGGGACTCCAAGCAAGTACCTACTGTTATTGCATATATATAATAAAGTGTACATGTACATATTTACCTACTTGAATATTATCCTTCTTTTTGTCATGAAAACCCTAGTTTTAAAAGTATGTTCATTTTTGTGGCTTTAGATTAAACTTCAGCTATGTTTTTCATGTTATGAAAGTAAGTTTTTAATTGCAAGGCATAATTCAAAGATATTGTGCGACTACTTTGATGTTGTTTTTGTATGGTATTTATTAATTATTTAGTCTCGATCTCTTATATCATTTATTTTGGACTATATATATATACAAATATAACAGATCCAGATGCGGAAGTAATTGCACTATCTCCCAAGTCACTAATGGCAACAAACAGGTTCATATGTGAGGTATGCAACAAAGGGTTTCAAAGAGAACAAAACTTGCAACTTCACAGAAGAGGACACAATCTTCCTTGGAAGCTAAAAAAGAAGACTACAAACCAAGTGATCAAGAGGAAAGTTTATCTCTGTCCAGAGCCTACTTGTATTCACCACGATGCTTCGCGTGCACTTGGAGACCTCACCGGTATTAAAAAACACTATTCTCGTAAACATGGCGAGAAAAAATACAAGTGTGACAAGTGCTCTAAGCGATATGCTGTTCAGTCCGATTGGAAAGCTCATTCCAAAACATGTGGCACTAGAGAATACAGATGTGACTGTGGTACTCTCTTCTCAAGGTGCAAAATTACTAATTCATAATTTGTCATTACCGATTCGAATTGAATTAAATTTCAACCATTAATTAATTTATACATATACAATATTCTTAAACTTGTCTTGTTTCTTGTTCAAGTATACCTTTCGATCGATATACATCGATTTGTTTAATTATCATTTTGGTATCATAATTACATGTAAGATAATCTGGCGTAAGACATAACTGGTCCTTGTACAAAAGTATATCTTTGTGGGAAGGACTGAAGACTAAGGCAGAAGGGTACGTACTGCTAGATATGAAATTTTATCATAGGGAACATCGCCTGCAATATCATTATAAGTAGTAGTGTTCACGTGTGTTACAACAAATGGATGGTGTTTGCTGGATTTGGCCTATTCTGGGTGGCTCCATGTACTCAGGCTCTCTTCTTGTCTAAATTGCTGTGGTATTTAAGGTCCCCTCTTGCTCAGAATGCATGTAGGCTTTACCTTTAATTAATAGACTAATACATGTACACATGCTTATGAAAATGTGTAATGGTCATTTGTTTTTATGTGCTTGGAAAGTTAATCGGAGATGTTTTCCCGTTAGTCAAAGGACGATAGTACTGTGACATTTGCAGAGGAAATTATTTGTTCATAATGTATATATGTTCTTCAAATTAAAACTTCCCTATTTGTTTTTGGAGGAATATAATATTCTCTCCGTCCCAAATTAACTGTATTGAAAATAGTGTATTAATCGTTCACAAAAAAATTTATTTATTATAATAATTTTTTGTATTCATGTGACCTAATTAATTTTGTCCTTGACCGTTTCTTCATCCAAATATTTCGTTTGCAGGCGAGACAGTTTCATCACACACCGAGCCTTTTGCGACGCACTAGCTCAAGAAAGTGAAAGGAACCCTTGTAGTATCAGTAGCCATATCTTTGGAAATAATCCCATGCACCAGAGCCTACCTCAAGCGCAAATACGTACGAACAATATGTTAAGGCTTGGAAGTGGTACTAGTAGTGGTGCATCATCATTTGCTACTCAACCTTCACAATCTCCCTACTTCATGCCACCACCTGACTCAAACCAAGGGTTTCAAGGACTCCAAAACAAGTCATTTCATGGGTTAATGCAACTACCTGATCATCTTCAAACTAACATTAGCAACTCCCCTTCCGCAGCCTCAAATTTATTCAATCTCAGCTTCTACTCGAATAGTAATACTACAGACAGTATCAGCAATAGTACTGATAATAATTCGAGCTTCTTGATACAAGATCATCAGTACGGAAATGAAGGGAGTACAAGTATCTTTTCCGGTAATAATACTATTTACAACACTACTCATCATGATCATCAAAGTCAAGGGGTAGGGCCTATGTCAGCAACTGCATTGCTACAAAAAGCTGCTCAAATGGGCTCAACAACGAGCAACACAAACACTACTTTGCTAAGAGAACTAGGAAGCAGCAGCAGGACATCAACTTTAACAGATGCCAATAAATTTGGACGGAGTAATTTCAACACTCCTGCAAACACCGAAAATGAAAGGCAACAACTTGAAGGACTAACGAACCTTTTTGCAAATGAGAATCAAAACTCTATATACGCCAGTCCCGGGGCTGATCATCATCAACAAAATTATAATTTTGCAGGGTTTGGTGGAAATACTATGAGATTGGAACATCAACAACAGCAACTTGATGCTGCAGCTGCAGGGAAGATGCATCAGAATTTTTCACGAAGCATGATCAGAGGGTCTACAGATGACGGATTGACATTGGATTTTCTTGGCATTGGAGGGGGAAGAGCTAGAAATTCGAGTGGTGGATTTTTACGCAGGGAGCAGCGAGCTGCTGGAAATAATGAAATGACTTCTTTAGATCATCCCAAAATGAGCTCTTTGTCACAAGTAAGGCATGCATTTGGAAATCCCGAATTGCAATAAATTAAAGTATAGTAATTTTTTTATGGTTAAATTATGTAGTGAGGGTGAATGATAACTCAGATGGGGATGATATATATATATGATTGAAATTTTATTCTGATAATGATTATACGTTATTGCCGGAGACGTAAAAAATTTCTTACACATGATTTATTTTTACCGTTGAAGCTTATATCTGTCGCTAGCTCTAATAATTGTTACAATTTCTAGTCCCAGTCCATGAAAACTGAAAATTGACAGTAAATTGTATGTCTCGTAGTATATGTCCACAAGCATATTCCATCCATAAAATCTATAACTAATACATGCACAGCTTTTTTTATGTTTGACATAGAATTTCTCCTCACCTAATACCTAACCTTTAAACATAACACATTTCGATTGTTTTTACTTGTCGTACGTTTTTGTGAATATTATAAATTTTTTGTAACCCATAATATAATTAACACTTTAGAGTTCATTGTGCGGTCGAGGTCCTGGGTTTACTTATAAAATATAATAGATTGATAATTTAAATGTTCTTTTTATAACGAGAGGTATCGCTTATTAATTAAAGTCAAGAATTATGAATTTGTGCGATCCCTAACCAAAAAATAAGTTAAACTAATTAAATTTATCAGTCAATATTAATCTAGCTCTATCTTAACATGAATAGAATGTTATAGTTGTATTGAGTTTTTAATTTGACTTGTCAGTTTGATATATTCAAATACAGTTTATATACTTAACAAGCTGATCGATGATACGACTTTATAAAGAACAAAAAGTTACTCTCGATGCAATTAACCTCAAAGATATGTATTTGACTGCTACGTTGATAAGAAGAATTCATTTAATAAATTTAGTGGAGGTTTTCGATCGAGTTTGAAAGGTTGAAAATTTATATGAGTTTCTTTTTTACCGGTCAGTGTGTGTGTATATATATATATATATATATATATAGACAGATGTTCAAATGAGAATCACTCTTATAATTAGAACTTAGATCTAATCTCAGCCCTTAAACTTTTTAAATCAAATTGAATCTTACCACTCAATTAAAACACTCTCTTTTAATTATCTCTCTTTACTACCGATTACTTGCCCCACCACCATTCACCTCCATCTCTCTTATCTTCTATTACATTACCTTCAATCAATAAGCATCAACAATATTCACTCACAAATCCGATTTGTTCTCTATTGCTATACATACATACATACAACATCTATTCATTTCATTCTTCCTTTTTGGACGCTTGACATACTTGTATTAAAACTCTGATGAAGCAGATGTGCTATTAAAATCATTAGAATTAATGGTAGATTTAAAAAATATTGAGAAAAATATTCCAGAAAATTGGGTGATTCGCGTATGAAATTTGGTGATTCGAGTTTATTTTTTCATAATTTGATTTTGAATTCAGTGATTCTACGGACGATGATCCACCAATCCTTGCGGAGATATGATAATTTAAATTTGTATGTTTTTTAAATTTCAATTTAGTAATTATTTAAATGATGTGGTGGTGGTAGTGTAATGTGGTGTGTTATGATGAAATTGGTGATAACGTTATGTGGTGTGTTATGATGGAATTGGTGATAACGTTGTGTTAGTGGTGTTGATAGTGCGGTGACAACAGTGTGATGGACTGAAGAAGGCAGTGCTGGTGATGTGTTATGACGATGATGGGTGCGGGAGGTGATACAATATTGTATATAAATATAATATGTATGTTTAAATTTTAGTGATTTGTATTCAAATTTGGTGATTCTGTGTTAAGTTCTTAGTTCTCATTATAAGATGGTTCTCATTAATTAGAGTAGTTCCATATATATATATATATATATATATATATATATATATATTGGTATTTATATATAATAATTACTTTTTCTAAAAAAGTTATATCTATTTGTTAAATACAAATTTCCTTTGTTCATCATTAATCTAATTAATTGAAATACTGTCATAAAAAATTTAATTTGTCGATGACATTCTATATTTTTCTTGAATTCTTATGATTTCTTTAGAACAATTATTGCAAAAAATTTATAATTTGAGAATTTCAGAACAAGAATGTTACACTTTGAAATATTTTACGTGATTTAAATTTATTTACGCATTGAATTTTAACCCGTTCTCTCAGGAAAGAAGGGATTATTAATTATATACTTAAACTATTCGACTAAACCGTGTTTCGCAATGATTTTATAATATTTTTATAAAATTATTAAAATTATATGGAATAAATTTTACAATCTAGAAAAAAAATATCAAACAAATAATTATAAAATGAATTTATCTAAAATAAATTGAAGAACATACATTTTACTCTTATAATAATATATAAATTAGTCCAAACAATTTTGTAAATTGATTTCTAAATAAATAATTTTACATTTTTTATATATAAAAATGTAAAATATTTAAATATTATTGGATTAAAGTGGGTTGAAGATTAAATATTTTCTATCTTCGGTACGATAAAATAAATAATACTCCATATGTCCTATCCATTTCTTTACCTTGAATTTTAAGGTGCATATAAAGTATACTTTAATAACTTATTTCTACATTTTTTTATTTTTGAATAAAAATTGAATGTTTAAATAGACGTGGAGAGTCTAACAATTAGAGTAGGTTTAGGATCTTTGGTGGGCAAGGCACCTCCTTGAAGGATTATGGATCCTTCTTGTGATAGAAGTAGTTTTCCATGTAGGAATATGTTTTCTTATTGATTGAGGTGTCTTCAAGTTACTCCTTGTAGTAGTTTCCTTATAATTGGACGTGATTAATTAGTGTGTATTTAACTAATTAATTAATTACGAATTTATTTAGGGATTCGAGTCTTATTAAATGGACCTCCCTTTTGGACCAAATTAGGTCTAATCAATGCCACATTAATTGTGTTTTCATTATATTTAGTACATTTTATTTTTATAAGACTTACAATTGGAATATTTGGATATTTTAAGTTGTTTTATCGTTTCATTTTTAGATTTTCCATAAACTTTTTGCCAATAAACCGCTCTATCATTTCTTATTTAGATCTCTCATACAATTATTTTTAAAAGTCTTATAATTAGAATATTTTAACATTTACTAATAAGATTTTTAATTAGAAGGTAAATAGTAATTGAAATCCTAACTAGAAGTAAATATTAATTTAATTAGAGTAATTTAATATTTCCTTATAAGACTTTCGGTTATAATGCAAGTAAAAATTAGATTCTTATTAGAAGGCAAATAATAATTTATATAAATTTTTAATACATAAATTCTAGAAAAATTAGAAAAATAGTTTCAAGCGATTTATATAAATTTTAAATACATAAACTCTAAAAAGTTATAAAAATAATTTCGAGCTTTAAAAGCACCCAAAAATTCTGCAATTTTAACGATTAACAGGTTTGTCCTTAATGAGCCGCTCTTTCCTGAAATATATTTTTCGCCAATAAGTTATTCTATCGTTTGTTCTGTAGATCTCTCGTACAATTATTTTTATAAGGCTTATAATTAAAATATTTTAATATTTTAATATTTACTAATTAGATTTTAATTAGAATGTAAGTAGTAATTGTAATCCTAATTAGAAGTAAATATGAATTTCATTTGACTTTTAGTTTGAGTAATTTAATGTTTTCTTATAAGACTTCCAATTAGAAAGATAATTAGTAATTAGACTCTTATTAGAAAGTAAATAATAATTTATATAAATTTTAAATACATAAATTTTAGAAAAATGAAAAAAAATAATTTCGAGCAATTTGAAAGGTCACATATTCTCCTTTATTACATATATTTATATATAGGTTATAGTTCTCTTTATGTGAAGAAAGAGTTGTTACATTCACACAAATTAATATACATACAGTGGACAAGAGAATCTCCGGGTGACCTATTTATCCTGTTGTGTTTGTACGTTGTCTTCATTTCTGTCTCCCACTTTAACATGGTCCGTGACACTGAGACTATAGGAGATCTTGTCATTTATTCTAAATTTTCATATTGATTGTTTAACTTTAAAATATCTAATCTAAAGGCTTACGAAATGCATACACATGGTTATCTTGTATAATAATTTTCTTATTCATACGTAATTTTATTTGGATAACTGAGAATTGTGATCAGAACAGTAAGAATTTTAAGGCTTAAATACAGTTTAAACCCTGTGTTTTCAAAAATATACAATTAAAACATTCTTTTAATATATTTAATAAATTTAACCCTATATTTTTAATTATATATAATTGAAACTTTTTTTAAAAATAATTAGTAAATTTAACCCTATATTTTTAACTATTTACAATTAAAACTTTTTTTTAAAATATTTAGTAAATTTAACCTTGACTTTTTAATTTCAGAATAAAATAAACCTCACGACCAAATGTTGAATAAATATTCGTCAAACACACTATTGTCACGACCATATGTGTTTATATTATTCTCTCTTACCATCACATTTCCCGCTCAATATATTCATGAATGTTCATCATCGAATTTAATTTATTTTCAAAAATAATCTTCTATGATTGCCATAAATTGAACCAAATTTGGGTAAGCTTTATTTTATTTCAAAACTAAAAATTTAAGGTTAAATTTATTAAATGTTTTTAAAAAAGGTTTTAATTGTAAATAGTTAAGAATATATGGTTAAATTTATAAATTATTTTAAAAAAAGTTTCAAATGTATAGGGTTAAATTTACTAAATATATTAAAAGATAATTTTAAATGTATATTGTTAATAACACAGAGTTTAAATTATATTTAAGCCGAATTTTAATGATTGTGCGGAATGAAATATTAAAATGTGTAAAACTATCGCTTATTACACTACACGTTAAAAATTATTTATTTCTCACGATCGACTTCATAATTTCTCAATGACCCGGATTGTCCTAGAGATGTGCGGTAGGGTTGTGAAATATCCATATTAATTATTACATTTGAATCCGTTACTTTGGTTTATTTTGATTTAACTTAACCCGATTTTTATAAAAAGACTTATGATTTGACTCAAATTATCACATATTAGTAATACTCTTACTTATATAATATACTAGCTTATAACTCGTGCAACGCACGGGATGAGATTAATAAATTATATATTAATTGTTTTATATGATTTAAATATATAATAATTATTTTTTATTATATCGGTTATAATAATATAATACATAATAAAAATTATTTATAGATAAAATAATAATATTATTTTAATATTCATGGGATTTAATTAATAAGTTTTAATATTCATGATATTTAATTAATAAGTTGTAATTTCAAGTATAAGTGAATTGAGATATGTTATTAGATTGTTGTACAAAAAATGATAATTATATCATAATTGCATTGAAAAATCATATTTAAAAAAACTTACGATAATAAAAAGAGTTGTATAAAAAGAGGACTTACCGGACGGACGACCAATTGACTAAATTTTTTATTTTTCTTTAAATTTAATTAGGAAATTTTTATTAATAAAAAGAGTTACAAATATATTAGAAATATTTTAATTAAAATTTAAATAAAAGAATATATTTTAATGTAGGTAAAATATAATAAAATTTTAATTTTAAATAAATTAATGTGTTTGAGCGATGAGGAAAATTGAAACATGTTAGTAGATTGTGAGTACAACTATATATTCTAATTAAAAGAGAAGTTTGTTTAAAATAATATAATATAAAAATATAGATAATATAGATATAACATAGTGA
This sequence comes from Oenanthe sinensis, assembly GCA_028671895.1. Classification (NCBI taxonomy): domain Eukaryota; kingdom Viridiplantae; phylum Streptophyta; class Magnoliopsida; order Apiales; family Apiaceae; genus Oenanthe; species Oenanthe sinensis. The sequence goes on from CM053813.1 coordinate 30,792,408, forward strand.
TAAAATTGAATTAATGTTAATAAAATAATAATATTATTATAATATTTATAAAATTTAATATTCATATAATATAATATAAATATAATATAATATTATTATATCCGTGATGAGTTGTATAAAAGGAGGACTAACGTGGGTTAGAGTTGTATATAGAGTGTTGATGTCGATTTTCTAATTTGAACATACGGGTATTGATAGGAACGCGTTGTTCTAGTTTGAACAAAAATTTTCTAATTTGAGTAGAGCTTATGTTTTGATAAATAATTTGTGTTATGCGAATAAAATAGAGAAATAAATGGAAACTAAAACAATGCATATTGTTTATCATAAAATTTAATGATATATTAAATAAAAATTAAAGGATAAAATTTAATGATATATTAAATAAAAATTATAGGATAACTATGATTCATAAAAAAAAGTTTATAGGATATAATTTAAATACAATATAATATTATCATATCTTATTATCGTGTATAAAATGAGGATTACTTATAACTCGTGCGATGCACGGATGAATTTTTTTAATTTTTTAATATTTTTATTTTAATATTTTTTAATGATTTGAATTTATTTGTATTTGTATAATTATAATTTAAATTTTATTTAATATTATATGTATATGTTTTTATATAATTTATTTGCATTTATATTTTAATAGGATAATTTTTGTTTGTTTTGTATAGAGATGTATTTTACTTAGGAGATTAATGTGAGATATTTTAGTTAGAAGATTAATATGAGATTGTATTTTAGTAGTAATGTTTATATTCTTTAGAATTATAATGTTTATGAGTTGTTTGCATAAAAGGAGGACTACTTGTGTTAGAATTGTATGTATGATTATATTCTTTTAAAATTATATTTTATTAAAATTCAACGGTTAAGATTGTTTCTATGGTTCACATAAAATTAGACGGTCAAGATCTTTTCTATGGTTCACCAGTACCAAACCAACCGACGACCAAAACTTTTAATCTTTCGTCTTTAATAATATAGTATATATATGATTCCACATTTATACAAATCATATTCACCTGTTGTCAATTATCTCTCACATCAAATTTATAATGTCATTACACGACCATTTTGTTTTTATTACTAATTCTTGTAATATATAGTTAAAAGTATTAATCACAGTCTAGCTAAAAATAGGTCGATTTTAGTGATATATATATATATATATATATATATATATATATATATATATATAATTGGGTAAATGACATGACCAATTCACTCATAGAAAACGAATTTAATTATTAACTAAGATTTTTCTTAAAATAACTATAAAAAAAATAAATTTTTAATTATAATTAGATGACTTTATATTTATAAAGTAAGGATAAAAATTTATACTAAACAAATAATTTATTATTATATGAATCAATATGAATCATAAGATTAACTTAAAAACAAAATATGTAAGGTTATTGTTAAGAAAATATATATCTTTTATAAACTATTATAATAATAAATAGAAAAATATATACAATTCATTATAAAAATACAAAACTATTATATAATTGAAATGTATCTATTTTAAATATCAAAATCTTAAAAACAATTTTTAAAGATGTTAAAAAATTAATGATACTGTTTAGAAAATATATGTTGATTATAAAATATTATAAAAATGAATAAAATTATTATAAGTTGTTATAAAAAAACAAAACTTGAAGTGACCACGGACCCACAGTCTAGGTATGCAAGTTACAGCGTTTTGGTGTAGCCCTAAATACCCGAAATATAGGAGTATTTATTTTGTCTATTTTCAAAATTATATAATCAAAACAGTGTAACTTATACAACATCTGAGGAAGTTGGACTTACTTAGCTGGGTAACTGGGAATCAAACGAGGCCTATGCATAAAAATTAACTATGTATATGTAAACAAGTTCTTAATTTATTGTACTATTAGAAATATAGAATTCAAAATAAGTTGAGAAGAACTCATATAATGACGAATAAGTGGGCAGATCGATGCTGCCGCCAATGATATATTGAGCGGTTGTGAGAAATTTATATTCATATAAATCTCTAGATCTATATACACACACCGATGATGACGACCGAGAACTTACACATATCTATACAATCGAAATTATGCAGTTACAGATCGAGAGAGATCTCTGTAGAGAATAATCTGAGAGAAATTAAGAAAGTCATAATCTATGGTGGAGAGATTCATTTGATGATAAACAAACAGATTTGTAAAGAATTGGAGAGACCTAGGTTGGATTTTTTCTAGACATAATTCTGTTCAGGCAATGCAAAAAATCCTTTCTCAGTGATCAGCCGATTCAGCCTCATCATGTTTGTAAATTTTTATGGCAACAGGATTATCAAACTTTTCTCCGAACCATAAACTCAAACAACTAAAGAAAATAGGACATGATCTCTAAAAAGTACTAAAAACTAATGATCTCTTCTCGTACCGACCAAATTTTTGGGGGGGGGGGGGAAATTGAGAAAAATTATTTTGTTTTTTCACATTCATTTATTGTTTTCTCTGTTTTAATTTCGAAACTTGGAAACACAATGTTTATCTCAGTGAAGAGGGAGCCTTCTTTCTTTCTTTTAATGAGCTAATATATACGATACTTCCTCTGTTTGGTAATATTTGATGTTTGACTTTTTGACACATTATTTTACGAGTTTTGACTACATAGTTATAATTATTATTTTTTAAATTTTTTTTGTGAATAAAAGTTTTAGTTTATTTTTTTTATTCAAAAAAAATTTAAAATTAATAAATTTAACCAAGTAGTTAAAACTTTTAAAAATGTGTATCAAAAAGTCAAACGCCAAATAAAACTAAACAAAACAGAGGGAAGTAGTATCCATTCTAATAATTCTTAGACATGCGAGAAACACCGGACTATCCCTTACCCTCAATTTCATGAAGGTGCAACACAAAATCATCAGGAGATTAAGATTCTAAACAAGCATAATTCGAAACTTTCACTACAAAAACAAATAAAAAAAACTAACTCTAATTTCAAAACCTGCAGTCATATGTAAAGTAAAGTTTAAAGCACAACATAAAAACTAAACGGAAGTATCTCGATTAAAAGTTTTGTTTGAAAGAGAGAGAGAGATAAGTTATTGCTGCCTTTTCTGATTGATTCTTGTAAAAGATGCAAGGTCGTCGCTGCAATTACAATAAGCCTCTATCTGCTTTGATCGATCATCTTGAATCTCCGGCCTGCAAAGTTCTAAGGATTTGAAACGTTAATTATATCATGTGTTGCACCTAAAAAACTCCATTTGTTATATAGTAGTTAATTTAAGTTAATGTATGCGCATATATCTAGGATAAGAATTAGGATCGAGCTTTACGTTTTTTTTTAAAAAAAATGAAAGATTTAAAATAATAAGCAAAAAATATTATAGCTGCATAGAGATATTATAATCTCAACCCCGTGACTGACTTGATCTATATATAGAAGTATACACACATACATGTGCCAAGTCGATCAAGAGGATGAAAACAAGATCTACAGATCGAAGACAAACGTACGGAACATTTTTGCTCGTCAACAAAATTATCAGAGACAGAGAGACCTTAATTATTATACAGGGAGTACGTACTTGGTTACTGTCCATGCCAACTTTTCAAAACGTTCGGCCAGCTAGAATGAACTTATAGTAAAACATTAATATTAATTAATGGAAACTATTGAACAGTTATATATCTTTTGATATCCAACCAACCCATTTCCTACAGTTAAAAAAATGAATCAACGGTTGATATTTAAAAAAAATATGTTCATACGCTTTATTATAGAGCATTCTATTACAGAGCGTATGGACATATTTTTTTAATTTTTATTTTATCATTTTAAAGTTACGCTCTATTATATATCTCCCGAGAATACACTCCCTTATTTTCCAGAAACACACTTGTTCTTTTATCATACCATCTTTGGAGATTTCTATGAGCTCTCTAAAACTCATTTCAACTTTACCCATTTCATAACCCAATATAATTTGAGCTATCTAATACCCGTTTTTTATGAACTTTGAGTTTGGGAAAAGATTCAATTTCTTGAATATTTCAAAAATTGAACTTGGGAGAAGATTTGATTTCAAAGTTCAAGTTGTATTATGGTTTTAAGTTGTTTATGATATTTTGAAGTTAGGATTTGTATTGATCTTGATTTTTGGTTGTATTTTGGAGTTGAATTAGTTGGTTTGATTAGTAAAAAAAATAAAAATAAAGGTACAGTATATAAAAGAGCGTATGTACAGACATGTTTAGGCTTTCAAGACTTTTTTGTTATAGTTTTTTTTAACCATATATATATGCTATATCTTATAGCGTACATACGCTATATTATATAGCGTACATTTTTTTTAAATGTGCGCTATATAAAAGAGTGTATGTACAGACATGTTTACACTTTGAAGGCTTTTTTGACTTAATTTTTTTTAACCATATATGTACGGTATATAATATAGTGTATATACAGTATTTAATATAGTATACAAGTTTTTTTTTAATTTAATAATATTCACGTGACCACAGTAAAGGCATAAAAGGTAAAAAAATTAAAGGCATACGCTCTACAATGTAGCGTATAAGCTACATTATAAAGCGTAAGTTTTTTTTCATTTTAAATCCTAACCGTTTATTTAGTTTTTTAATGGTGGGAGATGGGTTGATTTGATTAACGATAATATGTGGTGGTATAAGTAACTCCTTAATTAATTAACTAAGTAATAAGCAAATTAATGCAAATAACATATTCACACAAGGACATGCATGGAGACATGTATAGTGTTATATACGTATTTGACTTTATGAGTGTATTTGAAATGAACTATCCCTTGTACAGAGGGTACCTGAAATGTCGTTGCTGGATCAAAAGCCGTGGCGTCCGGTCCGAACAAAAGGGTTAGGCTCAGCTGATGTGGTTGCTTCACTATCTGGCGAGTCGGACCCTGTTCCATTCCCTTTGTGATCATCTTCCATTTCACCACTAAAGCTTGCAATCCTCTTACCCATGCCAAGAAAATCCCTAGTAAGCTTGTCACAGTACCCGCTTTGAACACTCATTTGTGGCTCCACCGCAACATTATTATTTCCCCTGTCATCCAATTCCATTCCATCATGATCACTCTTCACATTGTACATCACACCTCCATATACATTATTCATCTCACTTAATTCCATTCCACCTCCATATCCGTAATTACTACTACCCTGATTATGATTAATTGTGTGGTACATTTCTTGAAATGTACTACTAGCCCTACCGCCCCCACTCGTTCCAGCTCCAAATATTTCACCATAGTTACTAAACTTTACTCCGCTGGACGAAGAGCTTCCCAAGCTCTTCATTAAGGCAGCGCTGTTTGAAGTGCTTCCCACGAGCGCCGCCTTTTGAAGGAGAGCTGTAGCTGACAATTGCGGAGACTGGATAGTATTAATACTAGTATAAACAGGAGGATCAGCATTCATCATTAAACCAGTAAACAGACCGGGGCTGCTTATATTAAGATCAACCTCGTTATGAGGGATGTCCACGTCAGCCTCGCCATTGAATCCCAAGTTGAACATAGGTCCAGAAGCAGTGTTGTTCGAGAAACCCTGAAGCCCGGGAAAATCGGAGAATCTTTGGAAATTGTGCTTAGGTTGTGGTGGCTGAATAGGCATTGTCAGCGATTGGATAGGTCGAAAAGCAGAACCAACGGACTGGCCAGCTGATAGTAAACCAGTGAATGAAGTTCTTGTGGTAGCTGCTGGCGCACCGAGTCCTAACACAGGCGATGATGGTACATCTTGATGGTCAGCTGAGACGAAAGGTCCAGTAGAGCCCAGGCCGTTCCGTGCGCCACTCGCGTGTGCGTAAATAGTAGCTGCCATGTTGCTCAAGGATGCGGGGATTCTTGTTTGGCGTGCAGTCTCTTGCGCAAGTGCATCGCAGAAGGCTCTATGAGTGACAAAGCTATCACGCCTTGCAAGAGAATACAAGTACTTTGAGATCAAATCAATGCATACACACATATATTATATCATATCTACAAAACTTATTTGAAATTGATAAAAAAAATTGACTAATTATCAATTAAGGGGGGTAATTGTATAGTTTCTCCCATTCCAAGATACTTTATTTTGATTTTTAGTACGTATTTATTTTTTTAAAAATTATTCTTTTGTGATGGGTAGAGGGATCCATATATTTATATTAAATAAAATTATGGTTAGTATATTTATTTTCAATTATGATCAAATTAATTATTCTAATTATTAAATTTATTATCAACGAAATTTTTAATAAATTTACATAAAATAAAAAATACATAATATATAATTATTTAAATTCAGTATGCATGAAAGCTCAAATATGTAAGAATACAAAATGGGGTCCATTAAAAAGGTTGAATAAAACCATCACTTCACGACTTGGATGGATCTTTACTTTACATGCAAAACTTACAAAATTTAATTAGTAACAGTTTGTCAGTATGTGTTCATCATAATAGAGAATATCAGACAAAGTAGCAATTCAGCATATGAAATTGAAAGAAGATACTATCTGTGGAAAATACTAATAATGATGGTATACACAAAATTTACAAGAAAACAATGAATCTAGAAAGGTTGATAATATTAGAATTTCACTATTACTATTAGGAAAACTATAGCACATATATGTATATTATGGTTTGTTTATTTATCAATTAAGTAATTATATTTAAAAAGGTATTAATTGGAGGAATATCCTAAAGATGATATTTGAATACAATGATTAAAAGAACTTTGCTAGAATATTGTAGGGTTTTGTTTTATATTTTCTGAAGAAAATAAAATAGTATCACGAAAATAGGCATGTATAGTAGTTGGATAGACTATTGAGGACATATATGTATATCTAGCCAAAACACATGAGAATGAATTTAGAGTTTTTAAATATTATATTCTTCGAAGGTATAAAAATACATAAATATTAAACGACAAATGTATAACAAAAACCTCCAAAAATAAAGAGAGGCACACTCTGGTTAGTGGTTACTGGTTGAACAAATTTTCAATTAATTAGTTTTATGAAGGGAATCCTTTATCTTTCAATTGCTATTCTATCTTCCACACAAAATTTAGCCAAATTCCAAACACAAAGACAAAATAACAAGAGAGTCCATACAAGGACTCTGATCACTCCCTTCCAGATTTAATAAATCTCAGTGCCATGCCAACACTACTACCAAACCCTTCAATTCAGTATCATATACATGTGTATGTATATGTCATATAAAGTGACTATTCTTCAATTTTATTGTTGATTAACAAAAATCTGTGTAAGTGTATGAAAATTCCAAAATTGACCGAGCATGTAAAATAAATAAATAGAGATTAGTGGTATCACCTTGAGAAGGTAGTGCCACATTCACATTTGTACTCTCTAGTACCACAAGTCTTAGAGTGAGCCTTCCAATCAGACTGGACTGCATATTTTTTGTTACACTTTTCGCATCTGAATTTCTTTTCGCCATGCTTGCGAGAGAAGTGTTTCTTGATTCCAGTGAGGTCCCCGAGAGCCCTTGACGGATCGTGATGGACGCAACCAGGTTCAGGGCAAAGATAGACTTTCTTCCGCACGTCTTGGTTTGTCTTTTGTTTAAGCTTCCACGGCAGATTGTGTCCTCTTCTGTGCAGCTGCAAGTTTTGCTCCCTTTGAAAACCCTTGTTGCATACCTCACATACAAATCGATTTGTAGCCATTAGAGTATCAGGAGATAGCGCTATCACCTCAGAATCAGGACCTGTCATACATATATATTTGTATCACAGACATCAGATAATTATTAATTCAACAGAAAAAAACAACCCAAAACTATGTAATATCTAATTCACCCCCTATTCAAGGGTTTTCTAGCTAGAAGACATTAAAATTATTTAGACATGTCTATACAGACAGAAATATAAAATATAGTAATTAATTAAAAATACTGCAGATCTTACTTGGAGTTCCTGGCTGGTTTCTCTTTTTTCTCTGGAGAGGAGCCTCTGATGCAGAAGAAGCCATAATAGAATCGGGTCCTCCTCCTGAGGAATGTTGAAGATTGAGGTGGTTCTTAACCTCCTCTTCTTTCAAACCAAAGAAAGTTGCACATGAAGATGCAGCCATTTTTCTACTTGTTTTAACAAACTGAAATTGATATATATATATATATATATATATATATATATATATATATATATATATATATATATATATATATATATATATATATATATATATACACGTTATAGATAAAATTGTTCTTTTTAAATTTACCGGAGCAATTTTCACAAGTAGACTAACAGAAAAATATACAAAACATGAGATTCAACAAAGCTACCATATGATCTAGACACATCCTAAGAGCTTGAACTTAACAAAATCTTAACTAGTAAGGGAAAACAAAGGGAAGAAGAGGCAGAGTAATGAAAGAACATAGAACCATGGTCACCTGATGTAATCCCTGGTTTGTTTTATATGAAACTTTTTACGAAACAGTATAACATATTTGTTGCAGTTTTTTCGGTGTAAAACAAATACTACACGAACATGTTACATATCTATAGACTATACTGTGTACAAAAGTTATTTACGAGCAATATATATCCACTAGTGCAAATTTCATTTTTGTAATTTAATTGAGAAATGCCAAATTAAAAGAAAGAAAGAGATAAAGAGGAAGGTGGTGGTGATGCTGTGTAATTACGCACCTGCTTTGGCCATATGCGGCGAGGGATAGGGTCCCACCTACTCAACTTCTGCACTATTTTCCCTCATTTATATTTTTCACTATCCGTGTGTGTATACATATTTCTGTATCTGTCCTAGATACCTCCGTTAGTTTCACACTAGCTGTTACTTTTCAAATTTAAAAATATACATAATTACGAAATTAAATTTTGTTAAAATTTACGTACACCTACTACTACATCCTAGATATATCATATGTCATGGTATCGTATATAATAAGTTATAAATTTACTATTTATTAAATCGTGGGTTCGAACATTAGTATATTATTATTACAGGAAGATGGAATAGCCAGCAGAGGAGGAGTGTAAATATATATACAAGTATACATCTATAAAGTGGAGTATAGTGTGCGGTTACTACTTTACTATATATACCCTGCACATTTAATAGTTCGAGAACGGATGCAATACAAGAATGGTTTTGACCAACAAAACATCTGTAATATCACTCCCAGTCATAACTTACAAATGACCTAGTCCAACTAGCTAGTTTATAACTTGGGTGACAATAATTTGGCAAAGAAAAAAAACTGGGGTGACAATAATACGATAATAAATACTCACGCTCACAAGATCTATTCATACAAGGATACATATAAGAATATGTCATTTTAATATGGGGTTAAATGGCATATTAGTCATTAAACTGACTAAAAACTTGCAAGTAGATCACTCCACTCAAAAAACTTGCAGTCAAATAACTGCACTACATAGTCATTGCTGAAAGGTGACTAAACCTAATAAAACTTTCAACGCCGTTAAATAGCATTGACTTTTAACGGAGAGCCGTTAAAACTGAACATGTATGCTGCCACGTAGACTAACTTGTATAGACCTTTTAAACAAGCTCCGGCCGAATTCAAAAACTTAGTTAAAATTTTTTACTATATTTTAAATCTCTTTTTTTTATTTACAAAATTTTAAATTTCTATTAAATATTTTGTTCGGGTCGTTACAAATCTGATACCGGTAATCCATCTGTCAAATATTCTCTCCGTTCCGTAACAAGTGACGCTTTATAAAAAATAAAAGTCAAACTGATTCAACTTTAATCACTTATTAAATATTACTGATTTATATTTTTACAAAAATAAAAATTAACTGTAATAGTTAATGTAATATATTTTTTAATGATATATTTTTCATAATTTTTATTTCTAACAATAATTATTAATAAATGGTCAAAGTTGAATCAACTTGACTTTTAATTTTTATAAATCGCCATTTTTTATGGAACGGAGAGAGTACTATATTATAGCATGGGAACATAGTTATAAATTTAATTCGTAGTTCGATTAACAGGTGGATCATAAAAAATTAATGATTATTGAATATTTTAAATTAAATAAATAAAATTTATTTTTTATTTTAAAATTTAAATTCTTATTTAAAGATCTAAAATTCAAATTTTGTTAATATCAAATTAAAATTAAATATTTATATTATTAATTATAGAAATACAAAAAAATACAAATCTCATTAACAATACGTTATTATATTTTATTTATTTAAATATTTTTATAAATTTAACGGCATTACATGAATAAATTATTTTCATTTAATAAACTAATTATAAAATATAAAAAAAACTTCCGTTCGTCAGCATTACATCAGCCACGTCAGTATTACATCAGCCACGTCAGTCTGCACACTCATACTTCCGTTCGTTTTTTAACGTCCATAACGTCTAATGACTTGTTTGAAAGATTTGTGTAGTGCAGTTATTTGACTGCAAGTTTTTTGAGTGGAGTGATCTACTTGCAAGTTTTTAGTCAGTTTAATGACCAATATGCCATTTAACCCTTTTAATATGATTAGGAGCTAAATAGAGTTTCAGCTTAATTTTTTCTTTATTTCATTGGTTAGAGTTCGATTTATCAAATAAAAAAGATATAGATACTCTTTCCTATCTAATTATATTAATTATTACATTTCTTCCATTATTTCCTATACAATTTTAATAATTTTACGTCTAACACATAACAGTTTAATATTAAAAATTCCAAATATTATCGGGAGTTTGAGATCGTGTCCGGGAATCGGTATTGGGATGAGCGAGTCTATTTTTTGGGTTATTTTTGTGTTTTGGGCCTGCTTTTTGTGTTTGGGTTGGGCTTTTTAGGCCAACCCCATAATTAAAATAAAATTTAAGTTTCAATTAAATCACTACTATGCATTTACATTATTTACATTAATATGATTTTAATTTTAATTTTTATATTTATATATAATTTTGATTTTAATGTCATAAATAATATGATTTTAAATTTTTAATTAACGACTGAATTTAATATTATATACCGACAAAATTGATAATTATGTCATATATTTTGTAAATTAATGTACTAGTTTATTACACAACACATATAATTAATAAAAATAATATAATAAAATTTCAAAACCTGGTATAATTAAAAATCTCAGCATCATCTATTTTATATAGAACTTATAATTTCTATGATAGTTTTCATGTATTTTTACGAAGAATATAACATATATGTAATATTATTGTTATAACTTGATATAATTTGATTTAAAAATATAAAATGACATTAATGAAAAAGAAAGGTAGATGATTATAACTTTATTGAATATGATATGATTTGGGTATAAGTTATATGAGACGTGTGATATTTTATAGATCTGATTTAATTAACTAAAAAATATATGAATTCGGTTCGAATTCTGTTCGAGTTTGGTTCAATTTAATTTTTTACGAATAAATTCATATGTAATTCGTTTATTATCAAATAAAATTTAAATATTATTTTTCATTCAATTTAAAATTTCGATTCGATTCAATTTATTTTTTTAAAAAAATAATTTTAATTCCATTTGAACAAAATTCAACTCGAGCTCACCTGAACCTGCCAATGACAACACAGCACTGATGCCTTTCCTCTTCTTTTTTTAACAGGGGAGATGCATGTTGGCATGTTGCTATCTCCAAACAATGACGTCAACCCTCGTAATATTTAGTGTATGCTTCGATCCCTATCATTCTCACGAAAATTCCTCTCATGCACTACAAGAAAAAAGCTCAAAACCCATCATCAAAATCTGTCAACTAAGCCGTAAATCGATCAATTTAATGTATATAATCGACCAACGCCTCAAAACCCATCATCAAAATCTGTCGAATAAGCCGTAAATCGATCGATTTAATATATATAATTGACCGACGCCAATTGTCACTTTTAACTTAGTTGGTTATGATAATTGATCGGATTAACAATTATAATGGATCATAGAATGGGTGGATTATGTTCCTTGACATTTGATGAGAAGTGGATCCACAATTAATACATGCATTGTCACATGTATCTTTAAATTCGGTTATAGATTACTCAAAACTGACCGATTCGCTATCAATTATGTATAAAAATAATGTCACAGTTTGGCTCTCACTTTTTTTATCGGTCGGTTTAATTTGGTCGGTTTTAACTGAATTTCTTGTAGTGTGTATATACTAAACACCGGTTCTACATCCGAGTGAAATTTACGTAATTGTGGTTGTGTTTGTTTTGGTTTGAATTGTTTTATACATAAGATGATTGCTTTGTTAAGATAATATATAATTTAATTAAATCATCTTGAAATTTTAGAAAAACTAATAACATGAATATCATGTTTCATAACTCAGAACGGAAGAAGTCATGTAAAGATTTTCTTTTAACTCCGTTATTCTTAAATATTTAATATAAATATTAAAGAAAATTATTGACTCAAAGATGAGTGTTAATTGATTCACCATTCAACCTAAAAATAGATTTTTAAATGATTGAGAATGTTAATATATAATATATCATCCAATTAAACCCTCCTTGTTAGACTGTGAGGTTTTAGCTAGGTGTTAAGATAATATATCATGGAATTAAGCCCTTCCTATAATGTAAATCCTAAATATTTTGTTTTTGTTTGTTGTGCGACTCTTTGGATGTAAATTTGGTCGATATATAGGGTGCTGTAGAGGGTTACCAGATTACAGGCAAGATAATTTGAATCATCTGCGTTATCTAGTTAATCAGCACTAAACTAACTAGCATTCTTTGATCTATTCTCAGTTTAAGTACCTGTTAAGATTTACTTATTTCTAGCAGCACAGGTTCCTAAAAGCCAAAACCTGCCAAATTTACAAAAACTTGCCAATTACAATCAAGCACTAAGCAGAGGACTTTGACCACTTCTGTTAGGACTTTAAATATTTAGAATTTAGAATCATGATACTGCCTCTACCTCCCCCCAGGACCATCCTCACGACATCACCAATGCTGAAGAAAGCATCATCATTTTTTAGATTCACAAGTTTTAAAGTTTCATCTGTATGTGTTGTTACATCTTTTTCCTAGTCTACAGAATCAATGGTTCTAATTCTCTCTCCATTGTTATTCGACTCGAAACAGTATTCTGGAAGCTAAAATTTTAATTAGTCTTTGGTTTGATTACAGGCAGAAACATTTTATTATACATTATGAACAAGAAACCTTGTAGTGTCTCAGTGTATATATAGATATTCGTATTGGTTATGATAGGATGCTCTTCAACTGATAATATGGGATTGTCATGGTAGTTTATCACTGGTTTATGGCTTGGGATTGTATAATAATAAGCTAGATACTTTCATGGTGCAGATGTTGCCATCACATTTTTTTCTATTCAAGCCACTTGTACTTTGAATGAAAAAGAACCGATCGCAGTGGTTACAAAGCTTGTTTTAGAGCATCTCCATGGGTTGACTATGGATTGACTATAATGATTGATAAAAATAATATAACATAATGGTTGACTAAAATTTGTTGAATCTGTAAGGTATTGTGCTCCAATGAGATTAGCTATAATGGTTGGCAATATTTTGAAAAGTGTTTTTTATATTATTTTAAAATAATATTTTTATGTATTGAATCATGTTTTTTCAATTAAAATTACATTTTAATACATTAATATTAGCATTAACTGATTTTAAACATGTGATTATATATTTAAAATTAAAAGTTAAAATTTTAATAAATTTTTAAATAAATTAATATTAAAATTATATTACACTAAGGCAACTATACATATATATAGAGAGAAAGGATTTTGGTCCCGAACCAAGGTTGGTTGGGACCATTAACCAGCCAATAGATCTGGACCGTTGATGGTCAGATTCAACGATAAAAAAGGAACTCCACAAGAAAGCACTGCGTCTGCTACAATGTTTTATTGCTACTCCCGCAATGTTTCATTGCGGTAGTGGAGAGATATTTTTATTCATGAAAATACCCTTGCAGCATATATATGAGTTATATAATTTTTTTGTAATAAAATATTAGGTTTTTTTACTATATTTATATTAAAAAGAGTAGATGATTGAATCGTAAATTTTTTATTATTTTTTTACTCATCTAAAATCAATATTTAAGAACATCCATAAGGTTGGATCTTTCAAAAAATTATTTAAAATAATCATTTTGTAAATCGGGAACTGGTCTCGATATACTAACCATTTTTACTATATTTGTATTAAAAATGAGTAGAGGATTGAATTGTAAATTTTTTATTATTTTTTTACTCACCTAAAATCAATATTTAAGAACATCTGTACGGTTGGATCGTCCCAAATTTTTTTTAAAATAATCATTTTGTAAATCGGGAACTAGTTTCAATATATTAATCATTTTTACTATATTTGTATTAAAAAGAGTAGAGGATTGAATTATAAATTTTTTATTATTTTTTTACTCACCTAAAATCAATATTTAAGAACATCCGTATGGTTGGATCGTCCCAAAAATTATTTAAAATAATCATTTTATAAATCGGGAACTAGTTTCGATATATTAACCATTTGTACTATATTTGTATTAAAAATGAGTAGATGACTGAATTGTAAATTTTGTATTATATTTTTACTCACCTAAAATCAATACTTAAGAACATTTGTACGGTTAGATCGTCCCAAAAATTATTTAAAATAATCATTTTATAAATTGGAAAGTTTCGATATACTAACCAATTTTAATATATTTGTATTAAAAAGGAGTAGAAGATTGAATTGTAAATTTTTTATTATTTTTTTACTCATCTAAAATCAATATTTAAGAACATCCGTACGGTTGGATCTTCCCAAAAATTATTTAAAATAATCATTTTGTAAATCGGGAGCTAGTTTCGATATCCTAACCGTTTTTACTATATTTGTAATAAAAAGGATTACAAGATTGAATTGTAAATTTTTTATTATTTTTTTACATACCTAAAATAAATATTTAAGAACATCCATACGGTTGGATCGTCCAGAAAATTATTTAAAAAAATCATTTTACAACTCGGGAACTAGTTTCGATATAGTAGCCTTTTTTAATATATTTGATTATTTGTAATAAAAAGGAGTACAAGATTGAATTGTAATTTTTATTATTATTTTTTTACACACCTAAAATCAATATTTAAGATTATCCGTACGGTTGGATCGTCCAAAAAATTATTTTCCAAATCGGGAACTAGTTTCGATATTCTAACCGTTTTTACTATATTTGTATTAAAAGGGAGTACAAGATTGAATTGTAAATTTTTTATTTTTTTTACACACCTAAAATCATTTTAAGAATATCTGTACAGTTGGATCGTCCAAAAAATTATTTAAAAAATTATTTTACAAATCGGGAACTAGTTTCGATATCCTAGCCGTTTTTACTATGTTTGTATTAAAAAGGAGTACAAGATTGAATTGTAAGTATATTTCTAAAAAATCAAAACCCTCCCAGTTTCGAACAAGTGACATCACCAAATCAAGTCAATTCTTAACTAGGTATGTTAAAGGTGTTTCCTGTACAATATGCCTAATTAAATTTTATTATAGTAAGATTACCTAAATAAAATAAATTACTAATAATATAATAAAGTCTATTATTTATATTATAATATACTCTTTTCCACCATAAAATGAAATAAAATTATATTTTTGATAATAAAAAATATTTATAGTAAATTAATATACTCTTTTCCTTCATAAAATGAAATGAAATTATATTTTTGATAATAAAATAATGAAATAAATTATTACACCCATTACAATTGCAATAAAATATTATTTTAGTAATATAATATATTTTATAACGAAATAATATTTAGTTTTTAATAAAATATTAAATTGCATTATTATTTCCTCCTTATTATTAATAAAATAATAAAATATTATTAAAATAATGTTTTCAGACCATATTTTGTACAACCTGTGCTTTCAGACCATGCATTAGGCCATTAGGGTATCTACGGACTACGGCCGATATGTATAGGAGAATCACTCTTGCAGCAGATGCCAAATGTTCCAACTAAGAAAATATAAACAAAGTGAGTAAAGGGTAGTTTAGGAATGTGAGATTTTTGAAGAAAAGCAATATTTCATTGCGGTAAAGGGTAGTTTAGGAATGAGAGATTTTTGAAGAAAAGCAATACTTCATTGCGGTTGCCGCAATGAGTCATTGCTCCTCCCGCAATGAATCATTGTGGTAGCAATGAATCTAACCGTTCATTCTTTTATCGACGGCTTAGAGTTGTTGGTTGGGACCTGATCCCCAACTAACCGTGGCTGGGATCCGGGCTCATATATATAGGATTTTGTATATATAATATATTAATTAATCGCAAAAACATAATTATGCAAACTAATAAACAAACTGACATTCACTGCAGATTCATTACAGGTATGTAGTGGTTCAGTATATATAGCCAACCAATTGTGGTTGGCTAAAAATTTGGCCAAGGGTAACCGTCAGTTGGAGGAGCACAATTTTGAATGGTTATCTATAATGTCTACTATTCAGCTGTCACGTGGGTCTTTTTGCTAAGGGTGAGAGAACGTTGGAGATACTCTCACGGTTTGTAATGAGAAGAACTATCATGAATTGTTGCATGAACTTGGATGTGCAAAGTCTGGTATAAAAGAAAATGACTGTTAAGGCATACACTAGTTAGTAAAATCATCCTGAGCTTCTGTTTTAGTTTGTTGCACCAAAACCTTCTTAGCCATGACTTGATTTTTTCCCTATGAAAAAGAGAAAATATATAAAAACTTCTTGTCAGATAAAAGTTATCAGACTAAAGTGTATATCATAGTTTATCATGTAAACTGTTCTCTTTTTCAAGGTATTTGTTAGAAAATAGCTTCTTATTTTTAATTTGAATTAATTGAACGTATAATTGATCAAAAACTATCAAATGTATGAACCTCTCTGCAAGTGATCATGCTTCGTCTTTTTGTAAATACTAATGTTAGAATAATAATTCAAAGTTGTTTTGATTATTATAATTGTTTTTGAATTATCAAATTTGTTATCACTTGATAGTAAGATAAGATTAGTTTTGAATAAGTTAGTAGTGATATATCAAAGATAATTATATCACTATTTTCTAGGAATAGGTTATCCATTGTATTTAGCGTATAAAAGGCAAGTTTATGCATTGAAAAATATAATCTATAATTTTCTGCATATCTCTTTCCTTTCCCTACTCTTACATAAAAAAACCAACAACTAATGGAGTATATATTATGTAATATTATTGTTTCTTATAATTCATTGCAGTTTGCAGTTGAGTACAGTAGAGAAGAGGATTTAAGGTGACCGAGATTAGGAAGGGGGAGGGGGGGGAGGGGTTAAAGTAACATCAAAATTATTCAGATGCAGAAGCTTTATTAGACCAAAATTAATGCTTTAGGATTGTAGTTGCAGCTGCAGCTGCAGAAGTTAAACAAAGTATATCTGATTCAATTGTGGACCTGAGTGAGCTGCCCAGAGGTACACTCCCAGATACTTAATTCATAATGACATAATTGTAAATAATTTGCTTGTAATATTAATGCTCATTGTGACCAAATAATACAATTTTCAGCTTCTGGTTTCGTTAAAACGCTTTCTACCATTAGACATTATCATAGCGATAAAAGAATTCAGCGAACTATCCTTGGCTTTATAATCTGTTCACTCTGTCCCTGCAAATTTATTTTTTATAGCTTTGTTTTTTCTTGTGTTTAGGTTGCTAATTTTATTTTATTTTTATATGTTTTAGTAGCTTGGACTTGAAATTCAAGTCCTGCTTCAGTGTTCTGACTTCTGATACATGCAGATGTATTTAGTGTAAAACATTAAAAGGCTGATATTTTTCCTTTCCTATTTAATTGTTCGAATAATGATATACTAATAATACATTTCTTCTTTACTGTATTTATAGGCCCTTGGTCAAGTTTTATAGATGATTTTTTGCAGCTTTCCCAAAAAAAAAATACGTAGTAGTATTCAAATGGTATTTCATAGCATCGACCGTGTATGTTTGGTTCGGTGATGACACTTTTTTTACCATATACTTGAACGGAAATATAATTACCATGCAAATATCTAGTTTGTTTTCCTTCGATATTTGCCATTGATGTTTATCTATTCCTTCTTTATATGCCATAGATGCTTATTTCTGCCTCCATTGATATTCATTCCTTCTTGTATGGGTTGTCAAAAGACTTCCTAGTATTTGTCGTAAACATGTGCCGAGTCACATTCAAAGCTAGGAGTTTTTCCACATGCAATATATATAATAATCCCCATCCCGGCCCGAAACTCACAACGTGGCAAATTGCACAAAAGAATAAAACCATAATTGACATTATAATTTTACCCTAGAAGTAGATTAATGAAATTGATAGATAAATGTGACAGACTAGCTAGAAACTAAAAAAAAAACATTAGCACTGGCCTTTTAGGCACCACATAAAGAAATGGATAGATCTAAATTTAGCTCCTGTGATGAGCCAAAGGAGTTATTCAAGTTGGCCATAAAATACGAAGACGAAATTGCTTCACTGACATCACTCATGGAAGAAGCATTGCTCCTTTGGGTGGATGGATGCTGCAATGAGAGCGACAATGATAATCCACAAGCATCAGCCACATTGTGAGCTTCGTGTATATTACCTGGGTTCTCAAGTTTGCGTTTCCTTCTTTCTATGGTGCATGCTTTATCTTCTGGTTCAACAACCTGTAAAAGGAGAAGAGAACCAAGTTTACTGCTTGTAAAATTTAATCGTCCTAGACTGATTGCAAACAGTAAACATAAACATTTACAGCTTATTAAAGTATAGGCTATTTGATGTATGAGATGGGTGGCCTAGTGGCCCCAAAGTGTATATTGTCAAAAATTTAAGACGGTTGTTTCTACATGTTACAGTACTGCAAATTGCATTCAAGGGGATTGGCCTGTTGGCCAACTTTAGATCCCAAAGTAATGGCCTCTATAGTAATACAGAACTGGACCACAATTTGCAAACTCTCTTACGCTAGTCACATTAACAAGATAGAGTAACTTATCATATTCACTACTCACTAGTACTATGGTTAAGTTATTGACTCGACCAAAACCTCAAGCTATTGGTAGAGGGATTTAAAATCCCCATAGTGTCCAAACAAAATTTCTGAGAATATGAGGTTCCTAGTATTCAAACATGACAAGCAACTGCTGGGTGTTATCAAGTCATGTTAAGTTATCAAGTCGGTGAAAATCTCAAGTGTTAGTAAAACAGCCTAGTATGTTTATAATGCTTATGTTTAATATGGTTTTTTACTAAAAAAAATATAAAAATCGCTAGTATGTTAAGAGAATCACCAAGGCAGTGTGCATTGCTCATCGATCTCAATTACTATACATGTAAAATTAGGCAATTCCACTAGTTGGTAGAACCTTCTCAAGTATAAAGGAGTAACAATGCATTAGTTGAAAAGTAAGAAGCAATCTGATCTCAACACTGCTTTTCAGACCAGATATAAACATTAATTTGCTCTATGAAAACAAGCACAGAATATGAGTAAGACTACAGCATCATAGTGTATTATACTCTGCAAGAGATGTTACTAAACAGAGAAAAAACATGAGGGTAATAGATAGTGTTTGTCCCAAAAACATGTACATATTAAATATCTTCACGCAACCACTGTCCATTTAGGCAACCCCTGATACATGAAACAGATAAAATAAAGAAATCATATGCTGCATGGGGATTACTCGGAACCAAAAGGGCTAACCTAGGCGCGCTACAATCCCGGCTAAACTTCAAAAGTTAGTAGAGAATTTTTTTTTTCAAGCCCCGCCATTAATTAAAATCAGTAAAAAGATATTTTAAGCTCAGCTAACATCGAAAAACTGACTAATTATTTTTAGCCTCAGCTGTTTCGATAACCTGATTCCACGGCATGACTATTAGTTAAAACTTAAAACGGTGGGGAGGCAAAATCAGGTCATAGTCTGATTAGTAACAGTCAGAGTTTGATTAGCATTTCATGGCCTGACTGTTAGTAGTACTATGTACTACCAACTAGTTATATCAAGCCAAAATTCTACTCACCCGTGCTAAAAAAGCTGTTAAAATATAAACTGAATCAAGTAACACACCAGACCTTAAAATTATCATTACCTTGCGAAAATGAGAATCTCCCATCAGTGAATGGGTAAAGGGATTGAGGTTGTGAAAGAGATGATGTGGCAGAGAGAAGGCTGTGGACATTGGAGCTTCTTGGCTTCTGAACAAACCTTTTTCCAGCTTTCTTGTTGCTTCATCTCCACTTTTCTCAGCCACAGAATAATCATCATAACTGCACCTATTCATTGACATTGTCTCATGTTGGCTGCAGTGCAGATTCTGATCTGTGTTTCTGGCTCTGAAGAATAGATTAAAAAAAAGAAAAGAATATACATGTATATATGGTTTGTGTGTGTGTCAAGATGAGTGCTGGAGTTGTAAAGCTAATTTTTTTTATTAAAAGTAAGCATGAGCTTTTAAGTTACCTTTTTGCAGCTGGTATAGGACTGATATTGAAGCTAAAGTGGTTATGATGAGAATTAGATACTTGCATGAGGTTTTTTTTTAATGATGTAAGGTAACCCACACTTGTTTCTTGTTCTATACATCCATCATGATCATCTTCTTCTTCACTACCTCTTTTTCTGCTTTGGTGGACAAAATCACTCCCCTCTGCAATTAATATTTTTTATATAACAAGAATGTTAATATCAGCTACCCCTGAGCTCTATTCTCAGCTGTGAGGTGTTAGTGTGTGTGTGTGTGTGGAAGATAGGAATATGGTTGTAATACCTTCACCATTGGAGTCAGTCTTCATGCTTCTATACATCTGTGAGTTATGGACAGAAACCATAAAAAATAGAGAAGCAAAAGAGGAGAGGAGAAAGTTTTAAAAAAACCAACTTAATGTACCAAAAGTCACAGGGTTGACATGCAGATAACTAAGAATGTAAGAATGCAAACCTGGAGATGGCTTTTGACATGTGAAATAGTGAGTCCTCTCACATCCATCAACTGAAGAACAAGCTTAGGAGTAGCCTCTGAAAATATAAATAAGTTAAAAATATGCATGAACACTGAGGAAAATGAACCGCTCAAAGAAACATATATGATTAAAATCAAGAAAGAAGGGTAGTTTAATAAAATGCTTACTATCTTGGCCACCAAGCCTTTGAATGGCACGAACGAAGCAGTTATGAAGATCAGGAGTCCATCTTAAACGAGGAACTTTTGACCTTATGTACTGTCTCACCCCTCCACTTCTTGCACAAGAACTCATTCTTAAAACAAATAAACCTCTTAAATCTTGGCTATATAAAGCAAGGCTTGGACTTTACAATCTCGTTGAAACTGTCTACGTCCAAAGCAACAATATATTATATATAGGGGAGAGTATAATATAGAGAAAAAGGGAGGGAGAGAGTGAGAGAGATAGAGAAAAAGGGAGAGAGAGAGAGATGAGAAAAGGAAGAGACGAGGGAGTGAGTCTGTAAATTCTTTTTGTAGAGAACATTTTCTTATTGCATTGCATGAGTTGAATTATTAATTATTACAAATAATTATAGTATCCAACTCAACTCCTGCAAAGAAAAATAATCTGATCACGAGCTTTTCAGTTTCTTTTGTTTGCCCGAAATGAAATCAATTGCCCAAAGACAAAATCTCCTGCCACTTTGACTCCACCTCCCTTTCGTCCCCTCCCTGCAATCTATATACGCCAATCTTCCTCATCATTACACCACAACCCCATTCAGTACTATTTTATAGACACAACATACATACTATAATATAATACTACATATATTGTTTATCTATGTGCATATATGATATACTGCCTACATGCATAACAAAATGATATATCATTGTCATTTGTCAATTAAGGTTACGATAGTTTTGGGCCTTTTGGTTTCCTCCCTCCGCCCCTTTATACATCTTTTTTTTATTTTTTGTATTCAAGTTGACCAGTTTTTCATTATAAATTAGAAATTGTTCTTTTATAATTTTAAAAAATTAAAAAATATATTTTAAAGTATATTAGATATAGATTCTAATAATATAAATTTTTAATTTTTTTGCACAAAAAACAATGAGGACAAGTAATTAGGAACTGAAGGAGTATTATTTTTCAAAATTTTACTCATTTAAGGTTATTTTTATAATTATAAATAAAAAAATATTTATAAATTTTTACTCCCACAATCCTAAAATAAAATAAATATCATTTTGACATTTATTTGATACTAACTTATATCTCGTGCGATGCACGGATGAATTTTTTTAGTTTTTTATTATTTTTATTTTAATATTTTTTAATGATTTGAATTTATTTGTATTTATATAATAATAATTTAAATTTTATTTAATATTATATGTATATATATGTTTATATAATTTATTTGTATTTATATTTTAATAGGATAATTTTTGTTTATTTTGTATAGAGATGTATTTTACTTAGAAGATTAATGTGATATATTTTAGTTAGAAGATTAATATGAGATTATATTTTAGTTAGAAGATTAATATTTTAAAATTAGACCCAATAATTAATCAACTATTCAGCCCAAATATCGACCGACTACCAAACTTTCAATGTTATCATAAACTTTAATGATATATTAAATTAAAATTATAGGATAAAATTTAATTATATATTAAATAAAAATTATAGGATAAGTATGATTCGTAAAATAAAAAATATAGAATATAATTTAAATATAATATAATATTATCATATTTGTGATGAGTTGTATAAAAAGAGGACTACTGGTGTTAGAATTGTATGTATGATTATATTCTTTTTAAATTTAGATTTTATTAAAATTCAATAGTTAAGATTGTTTCTATGGTTCACTTAAAATTGGAATGCTAAGATTTTTTTTAGGTTCACCCAGTACCATACTGACGACCAAAACTTTTAATATTTCGATTATAATAATATAGTATAGATGCAACAAAAAGTTACTTACACGCGGAAGCGGGGTGACACATATATTTTTTTTTGTTAAATTATGCATATATTTCTGAAAAAGTTAAAAAGGTTTCATATTTTAATTTTAAAAAACTTAGTTTGATAATATTTTTTACATGTATATTTTGAAAAAAAAAGGTACGCATTTTGAATAAAAAAATATTTTGATAAGCTTTTTTATATATATTTTTAGTTATTACATTGAAAAATGAGAATAGAATTAAGTTTTAAAATAATTAAATTTTATGAACCATAAATATAGGGTAGTTTTGAAATATTATACATAAATTTATATTAAAAATAAGAGAGACATGTATAAATAGGCAAATTTTATTTTTAAAATAGGCACATATAAATGGAAAAATTTTATTTTCAAAAAATATATATATAGACAAATAAAATATATGAAATATATATTTTAATAAAATTATATATATGTGTGTGGGGCTACACCATAACCTGTGGGGGCACGTGCCTTACGCATGTTATTTTTTTTAAATAAAAATATTTAATAATTAGTTCTTGAATATAATTTTTATATAATTAATAATAAAATGGTTAAAAAATTAGTTCTTGAATAAAAATTTGAAGAAGCAGGCAACCGAACTACTCCAATGCCACTGCCATGTCAGCAGGCTCTCATGTTAGCACCCTGCGCTGCTGGAGTTGCTCGATGGGGTTTCACTGTTTCAGGTCTTATTAACAAAGGGTCTTTTCTGGTGTGTGCCGCTCATGAGCGCACTCACACCGTTAGTCATTTATTTTCATGACATTTTTATGAGATAATTTTTTTTATTAATAGAGTTTTTTGTGCATATAGGAATCGGCTATCATTAATAAATAAAGTCAATTTAAATTTGACAACTCATCTTTTATGTATTACATAAAACTAATAAAATAAATTTTATGCATATAAGGTAAAATTACAGTACAAATTATTACATGCATATTTATTTTGTAAGTATATATTTTATACTTTTTATATTTTTGTAGATATTATAATTATTTTAATATATGATATGTCAAATTTGTAGGTTCCTAGTATGGGATAGTTTACAGTGAGCGTGACCTAAATATATGCAAATATATGCCTACGGGGGCATCTTAATTCGTATGGTTGGTGAGAGCAGGTAAATTATTTTCCCACATTGCCACTAATGGCGCTACATCCCATTCAATAATTATCATGCAGTAACTTTTCATTACATGTAAGCAGAACTGCAGAAGTGATTTGTCTAAAAGAAATTAACAAAGGCAATGGCTACAACTGCACTATACAAAACTATATTCCCACTGAAAATACAAAGACGTTAGATCGCGCAATCTAGTATTATTATGATTTTCGAGCTACCCTAGATCTTCAATTCTCCATCTTCTAGATCTATAAGACTATGTCCTAGGCTCCTAGCTTTGAAAGAACACTCATTATTAGTAGTATAGTTTACAAACAGGACAGGACTGCCCGCAAAACAGTCGATCATGACCTGACCCTGCCTAGAATCGTTTAGAAGAAAATGTTACATTCCATATTACTATTGATTCGTTTGACTCTATATATATCTCCGGTCGTGAAACTCTAATTCAGATCAAATTGAGTTTGAACTTGGGTTTTGGGATATAAACTGAGTTCATGAGCTCGAGATTGTTAAAAAAATTCCGCATATGAGAACTTGAGTCAGGGTTCCAACTATTCAAAATATTTTTATCAACCCAAAGATATCTCAACTCGATATATATTATCAGGTCATGTCCACTAAATTAAATAAAAATATTTTATTGAGCTTAAGTCGGGTTTCATTCAAATGAGTATAATTCGAGTTTCTCTTTTATTGAGCTCAAGTCGAGTTCGAGTAAAATTCATTAAAATCGATTTCAAATCTCTTGTAAAGCTCAAATGTTTATTTGAACTGAGTTTTGAGGTCATTTTATCAAATCGAGTTTTAATAGCTCGATTCAAATTATATCGTATCTTTAACAATTCGATCGATTGCCAAAGACCTAATACCTAACATTCGACTTTGATAGATGTTCATGTTCATGTCACCTAATCACGAACGGGATAATTTATGGAAAATGAATATTGTGAGCAAGGCTCAACCGGCAAGAAACATGAAAAGAAGGAAAAGAGAAGGCAGGGTTTAAAAAGTCGTCCCACTGCATGTAATCTCAGCCTTTTATTTATACTATCTGAGAACATAGTAAGTGAATGATAACGAAGAAGAATATAAGGTGGAAGAATGTATGTATATATTCTAAACTTTTCTGATTTTGTACGTAGTGTGGGGACATGAAAACATCAACAGCTAGCAACTATTCTTCTTTTTACTCTATTTTTCTGTCAATATCGAATTATCGATGTAACCACAGGAAATTATTTAAAATAAATAAATAAATACTAGTGCAATCAGTTTTCAAAATCGATCACTCAATCAATCAGTCAAGTTAATTCAAAACTATGTCAGCAGTTTTTTTAAAGTCTCTCTGGCACTGTTGGGTCATCTATTATATTATATATATCTAACAGAACAACATTAACAAATTTAATTATAAATATCTCTGTTAATATCTATTAAATATTATCCTTTTTCATTAATATTTTTATTAATATCTATTATTTTCTTCACAATATTAATATCCGCAAATTATTATATACAATTAATTTTTTATGAGTTGGTTCATTTTAATTGGGGGAGATTTTTTTACATATAGGGGGGCCATTATTATTAATGAGTAGGGAGTCAATCAAAAATTTTCAATTAATTATTTATAATTATTTATAAATTGTATAGATTTTATTTTATTGCAACTTTTATAATCTGTATGTATTTTTTTTATTAATTTAGAACACAATAAATGTATGTGGACATAACAAGGAGTCGGTGAGACAAAATATTTACAATACGATTTCGAAAATCTTAGATGGAGAGTAGATTGATAGTTGTCTCATCATTATTAGCTGTCTTTGTAATAGAGTTTTGTATTAAAAAAGAGCGGGTTGTTACATTATACTTATCACATTCGTATTGCACCAGCATTCTTCTTTCGATAAGAATGATTAAATTAACAAACTAATTCGAATTTTTTAAATTTATGTTACAAAATATATATTGATTATTAGGAGAATAATTAAAGGATGAATTATGCACTTGTTTTGTATCATAATAAATGAGTCCCGATCCACAGATTTAGCCCTGATAGTTTGTAAAGAGAAGCATATTTTTTAGAAAAAAGTAGTGATGAATAAAATGGCTAAACTCGTACAAAAGTAAACTAAAATGAGTATATTTGTAATAAAAAAGCAACGGGTACGTAAAAAAAAGTACTGTGAATAGGATGGGACGAAGGGATGAGAATTAGTTTGTGTGGAGAGACAGAATTAGGGAAGACTTGATGAAGATGGCAGGGGGGAGAGAGAGATAGAGAAAGAGATATATCAGAGCAGAAGAGAGTATATTTATATACACAGAGGAGCGGCAGGAGGAGCAGAGGGAATGATGGGATTATACTGCATGCAGAAAGAATGGAATGATGGGTTTTGTACAATTGTACTGCAACTCACCCTGCTCTCCCCAACAGCTACTCGATTGCTTCCATCCAATTTTACCCCTCCTGGATTTCCCACCGCTGTCTTCTCAAATTTGTCATTGCAAGTCCAATGTTAGATACTCATAAAATAGGTATAGTCATTGTTAAAATATGATATTAAAGATTGTATTTTAATGTTAAAATATAATTAACACTCTAGTGCTAGTCGTATTTTGTAATAATTTGTTTTAAAATTTAATTAACTTTTGTTCAACCGTTTCATTTTTATTTAAAAGTGGATCAACTTACACTTCATTTTTAATTAATTAATGATGTGGCATGAATGATTATACTCATCTTTGATTCTAAATATACAATCAATTATTTATTTATACATTTTTCTATTCAATTACTTCCTTCGTCTCAACCAATTGTTTATATTTGGATTGGACACGGATGTTAATAAAATTATGTAAAGTATTATGAAAGAAAAGGAAAAGTGGATGAAAGAGAAGAAAATGTGGGTGAAGTGGTGGGGTCAATTGATATTTAATTGATAGATTTGAAAAGGTGGAGGAATGTAGTGGGTGAGAGTAAATTTTATATATAAAAATTTATTATTTTTTGAAAGTTTTGAAATGTAAAGAATTGGATGAGACATCCAAAAAAGAAAAATGTAAAGAATTGGATGTGACATGGGAGAGAGTATAATTATGCATTGAAATAGTGTTTTCATAGTTTCTGTTTTAGACTATAGCTATAGAACCAAATATGGTCATGTCTTTGGACTTGTTCTTAAGAGAATAAGAGCCCTGTTTTGATATTAAATTATTGAATTAAAGTTATTTAAAATTATAAATGATGAAAAGCCAAAATATTAAGTTAGTATATTTGGATAATTTTATTGTTTTATATAATTTATAAATTATTAAAATATATAGAAATAAAAATAGAATTTATAAATTAAATTTTATTAAATAAAATAATTTTTTTAAAGAAAATGCTTCCCGAGAGTTTTTAACTTTAACCTATTTTTTTGACTAAATATTTTATGAATTCTATTTGGTATTTGTTGATGATATAGTTAGCTAGACCAGTCTATTTGTTTTTGTTTTGAAAAGAAAGATAATTGGTCGGGATAAATATGAATGCGGGCATCGAGGACGCCGGTGAAAAGGTATAGGGGGCATAAGAAAAAACAGTGGTATATATGCATTGTACACCAAGCTGCTCATATTATGCTAGCTGTTCCTTTTTTCTGTAGAAGAAAACGAAAGCAAAGGAGTAAAACAACAGAATATGAGGATATATACATGTTCTGATCTGCCTTGTTTCACTACGTGATTTGTTATCATGTCTTTTTTTTCCTTCTCTCTGTTCCTCCTTGTCCGCTGCATCCCTTCTTATTTGCATGCTATCACACGGGGTGGTGAATGTGGTCCGCACACCATTTTAAACCCGTTGCAGATTTGAATTTTATCAATATCAAAGTAAAAATTATTGAAAATTCGGGTTGAGTTGGGTTAATTTCAAAATATTCTACAAGCTTAAAAATGACATATCACCCAAAATTGAGAAGAGTGTGTCCAGATGATAATTTCTTGGGAGTGTATGATTGCTATAAATATTTCACCTTAAAGAATTAGTCAGCTATGTAATCATGTACGCAAGTAATTCTTTATATTGGTCATTCTATTTGCAATCCGCACGGACAGCTACCTTTTATTGACTTTGCATGCTTCGTTTAAAAATTGGAGTCGGTAATTTTTGGTAGTTGAAAATCAGCAGAAGAGGGGTGAAATATGGTTTGCTTCGCTTGGCAACGAAATAGATATTGTTTTTATATGTTTATATATATATATCTCTTCATAGGATTCTGATTTTGTGTTGTAAGGGTGTTGCTTCTATTTTGTTGCGAGAATTTTTTTTAATAAAAAACAAATATTGTAAATACATTTCTTAGTGTGGGGAAACGGATATAATCATATAAATAGTCGCAAATTTTAATAAATTTGACTTGTGCAAAACATATCTTGAGTTTATATGAAGCCCATGACAGAGCAAAATTGCTTAGCATTTACAAGGCCAGAAAAACTGTCCGCCTAAACCAAACCAGACTAAAAGATAAGAAATTCTGAAAAATTGATCATCGGCGATTTCACAAGTAAAACTTCACAATCAAATTATCATAAATCCTGGAGCATTTCAGTTAAAAAAAAGTGCAGTTCAGTTTCATGAGTCAGTACAAAACCAATTATATTTATATATATGTTTATTTTTAGATAGTTCTTTTGAATTAAGTAATTAATAATGAGATGCTTTATGAAAAATTAGCAGCTAACTGGATTGAGAATGCCAGAATCCAACCTTCGAGCTGCCTAGGCAAACTTTACCCAGGACATATTTGTGTGAAGCTAACAGAAAAATTGAAATTGCATGAGTTTGACTGGATGTGATCCAAGGAGTAAAGCCAACAGAACAGTAAATGAAATGACATAACTTGGACCTGACATTCAAAGGAGTGGAGCCACTAAATTGACAACCCCTCAACAGCGCTAGCTAGATTAGTTTGACTAGATTAGCTACATTGACACACACACACACACACACCCCACTAAATTGACAACCCCTCGACAGCGCTAGCTAGATTAGTTTGACTAGATTAGCTCACACACACACACACATGGTGGGGGAGGGGGATGGGAGGAATAATCAACAAGATGATCATCCAAGACTTTAAAACACAAGTCTTGACAACAGCTTCAAAAAGGAAGAAAGAAAGTAGTGAAGAGGTCCCAAGACTTTAAAAAAGAAAACACACATATATAGTTCCAGCTTTTAGGATGGCAGGAGTCGGAGAGATGAATACTGGAAAATAAGCGTGACAGACAATTTAGTTGCTACGAACTGATGATCTTAAATTCGTTCTTGGCAAGAAAGCATGTATCGCTGAATTAGGATCATGATGAAGCATCCAGAGTGCTGATCAAAACTACTCTTTGCATTATGCTATGCTATGGTCTAAGCCATTTGTATGCTAATTCTAATTCAAATCCGTCAACTTTTGTAAAACTTCACACAGAATAACAGGCACCACAATAAAATATGAACTAATACAAAAGAGCACATCAATCAGTATTTTTATTCAGGAATTGGATGAGAAGAAGGAATTAGTCTTCCTCATTATAGAATACAAGCAAAGATTTTAAAAATAAGTTTGATACCAACACAAGTCAGCAATCATCCAGGAATACAAGTCCTCAGATTCAGCATCGCCGCAATTCCTGTTAAAGTTGAACTGAACTTTAGCAAATATCCAAACTTGAAATTAAGAAAAACAATTGAAGTCACTTAAAAATTAAAAGCACGGACTTCTAAATGACAATGTAAAAGTAATATTTTAAGGATGCTTTAGACAGAAAGGCTCCAAAATTTAAACCTATGACCTCACAAAGGGAATTAGTTCATAGTACTTCAGCCTTCAGGACATGATATTAAAAGAGTTCCTGACTTGCAAGCAGAAAAGCTTTAATGAAACCGGCAAAGATCTAATAGATAGAGGACAGAGGACATTGAATATCTCAATAACCTCTGATAAACAAAGAACACTGTATTACATATTTGTTTTAAGTACGTTACATTCTTAATATCACTCGAGACAGTTCCTAGGCAAGCAGGGTGAATCTAGGAAGGGGCACCCATAAAAAGATGTTCTCTTACCACTAAATTTTACAAATATATAGAAGTACACCCACAAAAATTATAAAAATATAAAGTTGTGTTTGGTTGGACTGTTGGAGAAAGGAATGGAATGAAAATTTGTGAACAAAATTCAAGAAAGAAAGGTTGCAAGGGGAAACAAATATGAGGGAGTGAAAATCTTCTATAATGAAGTTTGCAGGGAAATTAACTTAGGACAATGGAAATTCCTTCTTGAATTGATGGGTTTGAGCTCTAGTTCAGATTTGCTAGGAATGAAATAGAAGGAATTATAATTATAATCATTTACCTAAAAATATTTCATTCCGTTCCCTACCAGTTTCATTCTCCCCAACTATACAGAGAACATAAGGGTGCCTCCCCAAAAATTACCCCCCCCCAAAACAAAAAAATAAATAATAATATATCCGCTCTTGTACACAGGTCCTAAAAACAACAAGTATCATTACTATCTATTTACTTCTATAACCATGGCATGAAAAATGAGCATCTTCGGAATTATTACAGCTACCAGAAAGAAAGTATATAACTGATCATATCTTTCATAGTGTGAACCACTTCACACTGTCTCACTTACTTTTTAAACATTTGAGTTTCCAGCCAGGTCAACCAATCATTTTTCATTCCCAATTTTAAAAACTCCAAGTTCTAATAAACCACATTGATGTTAATCTTTTTCAGCTCAAAAATGTCAAAGGGAAGTTCTTCGATTCAAATCAGAGCTCAAAACCTGACGAAATGCATCAATTTTAAAGCAATGAGAATGAACTCGAAATTTTCTTGAATAAGCTGGTCAATTATCCACAAGAACACCGCTGAACTTAATTCAGGATACGTCTCGGTATTTAGAGCAGAACTTGAATCTAATTCAGGATACGTCTCAGTATTTAGAGCAGAACTTGAATCACGAAATTAATATCGAAGGAGCAAGACCACCTAGGTCAACTTATTCATTTTCAACTGATGAAAATGAGCATAATGTCATCAACTATAAGAATTTTTGAGTTTTGAATTGGTGAAAATTACATTCGGAGCAAGATTTTGCAAAAAGGGCCTAAAATTCCACTGTACAGTGGAGAGAAGGGAGGAAATTCTTATTGGGAACTTTGAAGTTTGTGGTGAAATTACAAAGTTTGAGTTTGCGGAAGATCCTTCATTTTAGAATGACCTTGCAGGTCCATATTGATATTTGCACATGACATTATTTATAGTTGCTGGTTATGTTGCGAGTTTCTAGCTATTTGTAGTTTTGTATAAACCTTGGCAGTGATTAGGTCGCCAATGATTTTTGAAAAGGTTTCTCAAGGATGCGATAGAAAGCATGGTCAAAATTAAACTGAAGTTCTGGATGTCCATGCCAAATCACGCTTTGAACATCAAGTGCACCCTTGAAATACCTTTCCTGATTTTATGATTGACTATTTACATACCTACTCTGAAATAGGGTATATACCAAACAGAAACAAGGAAACTCGCAACATATTGAACAAATAGAAAAAATATGAATGGGAGAAGGAAAAAATAGACCTGCACATTGTGAACTTTGTAATTTCAGCTGGAACAAAATACCATTTTAAAACCCTAGAAGAACTCCTTCCATTCTTTCTGCCATACAGTGGAAAGCTAGGCCCTCTATTCACCCCCAATGCACCAATACGACTCCAAATGTGACTTGCACCAATTTGAAACCCTAAATTTATCAATGAACATATGCCTCAACTTCCGCATCTGGTAAATGACCAGTCTAGCTGCTTTACAATTAAATTTGTGATTCAATTGTTGCTCTAAATACTAAGACGGATCCAAAATGAAGATCAAGTTTCAATTTAGTTCCCTTGGGTAGAAATTTCATGGAAATCGGGGTTTTTGAAATTAGTGAATTGAGTGGTGATGAATGGATGATTGTTTAATAAGATTGTAAAGTTAATTGCTGAAAAAGTGAGTAAAGACCTGAGATTGAAAAAGATGGACTAAACTCTATCATCTATTCCGCTTACCATCTTCATCATTCTTTATCTTATTGTCTTCATAAACATTTATCCCATTTCCACCGAACAAACAAAACCAACCTAAGATCTAAACAAAGTGGTATGTTTTTAAGAGGCTAATCATTATGCACAACAATGTTGTTTCTGCTAGTGTTGATCTCAGATGGTTTAATCAAAATACACAATATATAAAAACCTAAACTCTAATACTTACAAACAACAACTCTACACAACATACAGCTACAAATAGTTAATGCAACCATCAAAAAGTAAATGCAACAACATTGGCTCTCTCAGTGTTAATTTCAGACTGTTCAAACACCCCTATACAAAATCGATAAAACAAAAAGTGCCCATTAACCAACTCATTTAAAAAACTCACAATCTACATCATCTGACCAGAAAGAACTAACCATAAATTACTATTTTATTGAAAAAGCAAGCCAGGTTACAGGTTCATAAAGAGGGCCCCTTCCTTGCAAGGATTGAAACCCATAACATTGTCACTGAGGATAAGTGTTTAGGAAATAGACCTTCATCCACAGCTAAAATATCCAGCAAATCCTCCGAAAAATCAAGCTTGGAAGCATAAAAAAACATATTCGTCTAAAATCACAGCAATTAATCAATCAATTCATCTAAACTCATGGAAATTAATCAAATTACTTGTCCAAACTAATCAAACACCCCCCAAAATAAAAAATCTCAAACACCCACATAAAAAATCCCAAAATCCAACAAAACCCATCAACCAAATAACAAAAAAAACAACATAACAGCAAAAAAGATCTGACCTTTAAAAATCAAGAAGCATTAGCAGGGGAGGGAATAAGAGGGACCCCACCAGATTTCTTCAAATCTTGAGTCTGTTTAATCTTTTGCATCTGAAGCATCCTCTCCATAACAAGCTCATACTCACACTTTTCATAAGAGTGGCGTTCATTCTCACACTTCCAAGGAAGATAAAACTCAGATTGACGACACTTGTTGAGAGGAATGAGAAGATGGGCGCACTGGTCTCTGTATGGAATAGGGACACGAGCATCAACCATTTCTTGTTGGGTTGCTATCATCTTCTTTGATGATCCTATTGCTACTTCCTCCATCTTGTGTGTGTGTGTGTGTTTACACTTTTTTGTTGTTTGCCCCCAATTCAATTTGGTCTCTCTTTTCCCCCAATTGACTCGTAAATTTCAGTAGTGGGGGTGGTCACGAACAAAGCAAGTGATGTCAGTTTTTTTTTTAATTGTGCAGAAATATATTCTTCAAACAATAGCATTATTTTAAAAATCGGTGATATTAATCCTTCTTTATCGAACTGATTAAATTCTCGATTATTTAATTAATCATTCCGATTAATGTCCAATTTATCGGATTAATCCATGTTTCGTCCATTTACCGATTAAATCTGATTTCTGTTTTTTACAACACTGAATACTCGTACTTACTTATTATTATGATCATCTATTTTCTCAATTAATTTTAAAAAGTGGAGTGATATTTATATTTTATAAAACAGTTTTGAGAAACAACCTTTTTCTGTTTTGTAATTAATTACATAAATTTTTTTCAAGAAAAGAATCATATATACTTTTGTTGTATGAAAAAAGATTTAAAAAAAGTGAAATTTACAAATTTTTTATTGAAAATTAGTTTCTTTTCATTCTGATATTTATATCTCAGCCATCCCTGCTACAAAAAGTGAATGTTATATATAGATAAATTTTCTTTAAAATGAGCTAAGAAAATTGTAATAATTATAAGTTTTGCAAAATAAATTTCAAAAATTTAAATAATAAATACATAAAAAAATTTGAGGGGTCATTTGATTATGAAGATGACATGAATTTGAAGTTAGAAATCGGATTAAAATGAGTCTATGAGTTGTGTGACCCATAAGATGACATGAATTTGAAGATGGAAATCGAGTTAGTATGATACGGCCGAATATCATTCTTGGCCAGTAGTATTGTCCAGGAACAGAAGTAGGTTAACTTTCTTTACCGATTTAATACAGGACATTACTAGGTTCAAATTAGAGTAGCCATGAAAAATACACTCCTACATGAAGCTCACAGTTTGGAAGTGGTTGTACAAACAAAGAAAAGTGTGCAAAACAAAAAAATAATAATCAGACCTTACAAAGAGCGCCTTCCGTATACTACTAGGCATATCTATTCTTTCCTCATTGTCTTTCTGATCAAATATTCTGCCTATATATAACAGCATCAAGCCATATACACATAAACTTGAGAGTTCAACCAGTCGAATGGATAACAAGGCACTGTGCTCATCCTATAAAAGGTTTTTAACTTGGCTTATATATCTTGTCTATGATAATTGTGTTTTTTGTTGCAGCCAAACATAAAACTGTATCTTTCTAGACCATCATCTTAACTTCTACTGTTTCTTTTTATTAGGGTGGATGGCAAAGTTGCTATAGTAACCGGAGCTGCAAGAGGAATTGGTGCTGCAACTGCAAAGCTATTAGCTGAACATGGAGCTCACGTAGTGATTGCAGATATTCTAGATGAACTTGGATCAAGTCTAGCGAATTCTATTGGAGGCCGCTACATACATTGTGATGTCTCTAAAGAATCTGATGTCGAAGCTGCAGTCCAGCTAGCACTATCCTGGAAAGGAAAGCTAGACATCATGTTTAACAATGC
Source organism: Oenanthe sinensis (assembly GCA_028671895.1). Taxonomy (NCBI): domain Eukaryota; kingdom Viridiplantae; phylum Streptophyta; class Magnoliopsida; order Apiales; family Apiaceae; genus Oenanthe; species Oenanthe sinensis. Next base: position 30,827,366 of record CM053813.1, read on the forward strand.
AGGCATCCCGGGCTTTGGGGGAAGCATCTCCAAACTCAAAATGAACGAAATGGCTGCTCTTTTATCGATCAATCTGAATGGAGTGGTTCACGGAATAAAGCACGCTGCACGAGCTATGATCACAGCTGGAAATGGGGGTTCCATAATATGCACCTCAAGCTCAGCAGCATTCCTGGGAGGGCTGGGATCACATCCATACACACTGTCAAAAGAGGCTATTATTGGAGTAGTCAGGAGCAGTGCTTGTGAGTTAGGGGTGCATGGTATTCGAGTAAACTGTATTGTGCCACATGGTGTGCCCTCAGAGATGCTGGTGAATGCATATAGATTAGCCCTGAAAAGGACAGATATTGAAGCTGAAGAGGTGAGTAAGATTGTGGGGGAAAGGGCAAGCCTACTGCGAGGTAGAGGCGGAAGATTAGAGGATGCTGCATATGCTGTTCTGTTTCTGGCTAGTGATGAAGCTGGATTTATAACAGGTCACAATCTTATCATTGATGGAGGGTATACTGCTGCTAACAACCTAATGGCTTTCATATACCAGGACTAATCTTCAACCCAAATAAACAAGACAATCAATAAGTAGAGCAACTGCATTTGTTATATCCACAGCGATGTAAAATTTTCAAATGAATGTTAATGTTATAAGGATCCAACACATTATAAACAAATTTCTTTATTATTGTCATGCACGTTCCTTTAATTTTAAAAATATACACAGGTAACAAATTCAAGATCCGTGTCTAGAGTTTCAGTGGGGGACCAACTTGCACAAACTAATGGATTGTCCTTCAACTATTTGTGATAAAGACAAGCAGTCTTTCCTCAGAACTGAACAATCATCTCACCTTGGACTTGTATATTTTGGCGCAGAAAATATATATAACCATGTTGGCTAAGCTGAGGCCAGCCAACAGCCAAAAGAAATAATCAAGATGTCCTTTGTTTAAGTTGTCTGGTATCCAACCTGCATTACCCCCTTGAGTAGTTAAAGAGATTACAACAGTCAAAATAAAAGAACTCATGTAGTTCCCCAAGGATGTCGTCAGAAGGGATAAGGCACTACATAGACTGCGCATAGCATCAGGGGACTGATCGTAGAAAAATTCAAGCTGTCCGATGAAAGTAAATATCTCTGCAGCCCCTAACAAGAAATACTGGGGTATTTGCCAGAAGATACTAAGAGGTACCGGAACAGCTTTGTCAACCAAGTCAAGGTCTCTTGCGAGTTGGAGTCTCTTAATCTCCACCAGAGCAGCGGCTGACATGCACAAGACAGAGATAAAAAGGCCAATTCCCATCCTTTGCAGTTCCGAGAAACCCCTACCATTACCAGTAAATTTCCTAGCAATAGGGACAAGGAATGTGTCATAAACAGGCACCCAGAAAATAACACTGATGACATCAAAACTTGAGAGAGAAGCAGCAGGGATTTCAAATGATCCGATCCTTGTGTCCATCATGAGCCCTTGTTCCACAAACATTGTAGACATTTGTGCATAAACAGCAGAAAAGACGATTCCAGTAGCCCAGATAGGAAACATACGGATCAAAATTTTCAATTCTTCAACCTGTGTCACTGTGCAAAGCCTCCAAGGATTGGAATAGTCCCCTGTTTTGTTTTCATCATCAGAGATTACAGCAGCTTTGTCAAGGCAGCTGCAGAAGGAACATATTATTAGTGATTAGATGGTTCTATAACTAAGTCTCATGCTTTTGAACTTCCATTAAAATCACTGTAAGAGTATATACTTCAGATAAATGATACTAGAGGGAGGTCACTATAAGATTATATCAATAACTTCGTATTATGCTAAAGGGACACTAGTGAACAGTTTTAAATAGTATTCAAGGAAGAGTCGAGAAAATTACGTCAGCTCATCTGTATGAACCAGTTTCCTACTTCCTTCAATTGCTGATACCTTGTCTTGTGTTTCAAACAGAAGTCTACTGTTACCGGGGACCGCTAAATCCCATTTGCGGAAAGAAGCAACCAAAACTTGGCACATTCTAGTAATAGGGCTTCCCCCAGGTTTCTGAAATCTATAAAGAGGCGTTCCAGCAAAAAAACTTATAATAGCAATGCCCATAAACAATGCAGGAATGCCAAAACCTAGACCCCAACCAGCATTGTCTTGGATCCACACTATCACACTACTTGACACTAAAGCGCCTAGATTGATAGAGAAATAAAACCAGTTAAAAAAGGATCCCTTCTTTATGCTCTCATTTTCATCTGTATCGTCAAACTGATCTGCACCAAAAGACGAAACACAAGGTTTGATCCCACCGGTTCCTAGAGCGATCAGATACAGACCAAAGAACAACACTACGTACTGAGCAGGAGTAGCTGGAGGGCATATACCATCAACACACTCAGCAGGCATAAAAACAGGAATTGATGCCGAGAGAGTTAGTGTGCACATTCCCTATTCAACATGGCAACAAATGCAATGGATTAACAAATTGATCTCAGGTGACATTTGACAAACACAACCTTTAAGTTTAAATATAAAAGAATGTACACCAAATATTAGTCATTTACTTCAACCGATAAAAATTTAAGGTATCTAGAAACTATATTAATATTATAAGATCATAAAGCTGACTAAATTACAGCTCAGTGGAGAACCAAGGATAGCCATAAACTTTCCTGTATATACCAAAAAAAAAATACAAGAAACAGTTCATGGAATATGTGATCGGATCTGTGTTACATATTAGAATATTTCCAAAAATCTGGTAAACAATAATAAATAGTCAAAAGGGATTTGGATTTTGTTGCCCTAACTTCTTCTTCAGGATAGCAATTAATGTACCTCAAAAGGGTTGTGACTTCTGACTACGAGTCTGGTTCTATTGGGTGGACCAACTAATAAGAGTATCTGTTTCCCTTGTAGAAAGAACAGTCAAGCTTGGTTTCACAGATCACATAGTGATGATATTACTAAATGTCTGTGAAAAGTGATAATATGCTCAACATTTTGCCACGCAATAACAGTAATTTATGCATAATTTAAACAACCACCTAACTATAAGTAATATGAACTTTACGGCTTCATCTGAGGTGTATACGTTATTCATATTCTCGCATAACAGTACAACACACACACACACACTACCCATTAACTACAGTATTCTGTTATACAGTTACATGGAATAAAAATACTATATCTGGATGAACAGCAACACCCACCAGAACCATAATGTATTATTTCAGTTTTACAGCCGCAGCATTAAAAAATGAACTTAGGGCCAGTATAAATTTAAGGAGTAGAAACGGATTCATATTTAATAAAGAATATTTAAAGCTTAAATTTCGTTCCCAAGTCTTGCACTCTTGCAGCAGGGGATTATGGTTCTGGAGTAACTTCATTTCTGGAGTAATTTCATTACATTGTCACTATGATATGATTTAAGAAAGCCAGTAAATCAATGGCATACAAATACTTATGAAGCTCCTGTCAGAGATCCCTGCCAAGAGAACCTCAACCAGCATTTACTTATTCTATATTGAATAACAGATGTATGCATATTAGTTGTTCGATGATACACATTATTCTCCCTAGTCAAGGAGAAGAATTCAACAGTAACAGCATAAACCCCTAAAATCTCCACAAGTATCAAGTACAAAGAGCAACGGATCGCTTCGTGTAATACTTACAAGTAAGTAAATAGTAGAGAAGACAGCAATTGTCCAGTATCTTCCCCAGCATGCATCCGCTAAGATTGCTCCTATCAAAGGTGTTAAGTAGCAAGTTCCTTGCCAAGTAGTAACATTTCTTGCAGCAGAAGCATTCCCTTCGTGCAACTCTTTTGTGAGATAACTGACGAGATTTGTAGCAATACCATAATATGCTAACCGCTCGCAACATTCCGTACCTATAGGCCAAATCAAGATTGTTAAAATATTAAATCATAGACTGAAAAGATGAACTAAATAAAAGAGTGATGCCAACCTACCAAGAATGAAAGGGCATGCTCTCCAATTTCCAGTGTTACTCTTCAACACAGGGTTGCCTTTGATATCGACAGATCCATCTCCGGTATAAAGTTCGTTGCTTTCATCCTAAGGACATAATATTTTATTTAAATAAACTACGCCATGACATAATAAATAATTTATAAAACAAAGACATTGAGCATATAGACATTTCCTCATTGAATGATAAACATATTTAGTAATTATATTAGAGCTATTCACATTAAAGAAGTTCTATAATACCTTGGAATAAAATTTGTAATGCACATTTATTGGCCACACAAGACTATGAGAAGAATAGTACAATTTCTGTAAGCTATATTCAGGCTCCTCCCCTATCATTCAATGCTTAACTATAATACACTTGATAGATGTTCGGAAGTGAAACTAGAGCTTTGTATGACGCAACAACGAAGCACTAAAGTTATTGCAAACATTGTTGCCACTAATTTCGATCTTACATTGTATATGGATTAAAATATTTAATGTTTTGGGTCACATTACAGGGACACATTTTTTTCAGTGGGGCACCCTTTAGCTCTTCATTTGTACTTCCTGGTTCAAAAGTTGAGTGGGGCCCACCCCCACAATGATATATATATATCCGCCCCTTAATTACAAAGAATTAAAACAAAGTAAAATAGTAAAAAGTTAATCCACCCAAGTTCTATCTATCCTTATTTTTGTTCAATAAATCATTGTTTCTTAAAGTTTTCCTGCATCAACGTAAATTTAGGAGGTTCAACAATCTTCTTTAACAGTGAAAACATGTTCACCATGTGATTTGATTTACTTTCATCATGATGCCTAAAAGGTTCACTCGGCAATTGGCATTTTTACTTCTACCCATCATCCACAATAACAAGTATGCTTTTAAGTTATTCAATGACACTAGCGGCAATGAGTGTCGTATTATCAAAAATCTCTTCCTTGATTGCTATGGAAGATTTTTTTTTTAGTACTAATTTGATGAACATAACTAGTGAACAGGAATAGTGTTGGTGAACAATGCCGATGAAAGATAACCTTTTTTTTTGGCAAAACCCTTGATCTCCCAACTAAGAAATTAAAGTACAAACTTAAAATCTTATACCACTTTGATGGACAAGAAGGAAAAACAAGGAGATATGGAATAAAACAATAATAACAAGAGATAAGGTGCATTAAATGTAAAAAAACTCACAGACCCTAAAGTTATCTAACATCGATACCCCTGTAATTTCACAATTGCTGAAGAGAAGAATTCATATGTTCCGATGTACGGCAACCCATAACAAGAGAAAATAATTATTAATTTCAACACCTCAACCAAAAAATTCTAATTATATAAATTACATCTCAATATACAAGTGAAATTCTAATAAGGAAAAAGTAGCAACAAAGGAAACATATACTTTTCTTATTTTACTACGATAGTATAGGATAATCTATTTATTTAATATAATTAAAGCGTAATTAATTACAATCAACTTTATTCCCAAATAATAAACACAAAATAAATACAATCTAATATTTTAATTTCATGCTCAGCATTACCAACAATTAACGTGATTTGGCACTGTGATGTACTCAAAAAGATGCACTTGTATATTGCATAGTTACTAATTTGTCTTTCCAGGGTTATGCACTCTTGGATTCCACATACTTCAAATATTATCCTCCAAATCCATAAACTAAACTATTAATTCACATAACCAACAGGGTCCAACACTGTAACTAGAACTATTAGATGCCCATCTTAATCACATAAAAAAACATAATCCCAAAGATAAACTTCATATAAACTAAACTAATCAAAGGCCCAAGATTCAAAACCCAAGAACTAAACAAACATCCAAACCCAAATCACACTCTTGCACAAAACATGAATCTTTAACTAGATTACCTTGATCTACTAATAAAAATCAGAACTTTAACACATAATAGATAAAAACCCAATATGGGGTTACATGAAATCACAAATTAGATAACATGGATGAGATTTAACCTGAGGAAATCCATCTTCTAAGAGCAATCTCTCTTCTTCTTGGGTACCCATCAGCAAACTAATGGATCTTACTCTATGCTTTTATGTATCTCTATCTGTGTATACAGATAATAATATATGGATAGGATGAGTATATTAAAGTGCAAGTCTTCTTTAAAAAGATGCAAAAAGAGACACAAGATTAGGGCTGTAATTCGAGCCGAGTCGAGCCGAGTTCGAGCTTTTTTTTGTCGAGCTCGAGCTTTTTTTTGTCGAGTCGAGTCGAGCCGAAAATTATTCGAGCCTAGAATATGTGTTCGAGCTCGACTCGGGTAGTATTCGAGTCGAGTTCGAGCCGCTCGCGAGTTTTCGAGCTTTTTACGAGTTTTCGAGTTTAACGAGCTTTTAACGAGTTTTCGAGTTTTCGAGCTTTAATCGAGCTTCGAGCCTATCGAGCTTTTTTTTTTTTTTTTTTTTTGGAAAAAATAGCTTTATCCAAGTTAAGTGGATTATTTGATTTTTATTGTAAAATTGACTAAACTTTAACCGAATATTATATAATTAGACAAAATTAAAAAGTTATACTAATATATTACTAAAAAGTATATATAATTTACTTTAAAATTTTAATTTTCAAAATTGTAAAAAAAATTGTTAATTATTAGTCAATTTGGTTAATTTGAACATTAAATGTGAAATAATAATATGAAATTACATTAGATATTTAGGTGTCTTGGCTATACTTATATGTTACTTATAACTTGCATAATTTTTTCAATTTTAAGTCATTTTATGATTTATTACACAAACAGATATTTTTTAACTCAAAATAAAAATTGACTTTAAACTGGGCTCTTAGTGTATATTAATTTTTTTTAAAATAAATAACTTATTTTTTATTTTAAAAATAAGATCTGGTCTCAAATCTATACTATATTATTAGATCACTACTATATTGACTAGTACTCGTAACTAGTGCTTTGTCACGGATTGTTGTTTCTATTTTTTAAAACATATTTCTCGACGATCCAACCGTACGGATGTCAAGATATATATAATATAATGATATTCCCAAATTTTCAAAAAATAAAAAATTAATTTGATTGGAAATCTTAGTAGATCACTATTTTATTGACTAGTACTCGTAACTAGTGCTTTGTCACAAATTGTTGTTTCTATTTTTTTAAAAATATTTCTCGACGATCCAACCGTACGGATGTCAAGATATATCTAATATAATGATATTCTCAACTTTTCAAAAAATAAAAAATTAATTTAGTTGGAGATTTTAGTAGATCACTATTATATTAACTAGTACTCGTAACTAGTGCTTTGTCATGAATTATTGTTTCTATTTTTAAAAAAATATTTATCGACGATCCAACCGTACGGATGTCAAGATATATATAATATAACGATACTCCCAATTTTTCAAAAAATAAAAAATTAATTTGGTTAGAGATCTTAGTAGATCACTACTATATTGACTAATACTCGTAACTAGTGCTTTATCACGGATTGTTATTTCTGTTTTTAAAAAAATATTTCTAGACGATCCAACCGTACGAATGTCAAGATATATCTTTATCCAATATTTCATTACATACCTTTTTAAAAAATAAATAAAATTTTAAATATATTTCTAATTTTATATGAATTTTTCAAAAAAAATCGGATAAAATCCGGATCGGATCGGGCCAGACCGTGCTAAAACCGGGCCGGATCAGATTTTTATCCGGATCGGGCCTAAATCCGGATTTTTTTCGGATCGGGCCTAAATCCGGATTTTTGCCGGATCGGATCGGGCTCTTAGTGTATATTAATATTTTTAAAAATAAATAACTTACTTTTTATTTGAAAAATAAGATTTGGTCTCAAATTTCTAAATTAAATTTTAATATTTAAAAAAGGTATAAAATTACATATTTTTTAATTTTAAGTCATTTTATGATTTATTACACAAAAAGACATTTTTTTAACTCAAAATGAAAAATGACTTTAAAAATAAGATTTGGTCTCAAATTTCTAAATTAAATTTTTAAAAAATAAATAACTTATAACTTATAAATTCAAGAACACTACAAATTTTAATATATTATATATTTAGAAATCAACTAATTAAAATATTTAAATAAATTAAATTATATATTATAAAATAAATTAATCGAGTTCGAGCTCGAGCCGAGTCGAGTTCGAGTTCGAGCCTTATCGAGTCGAGCCCGAGTCGAGCCTAAAAATACTCGACTCGACTCGAGTTTTTAATCGAGCCCGGAAATCTGTTCGAGCTCGAGCTCGATAACGAGTTCGAGCCGAGTCGAGCCGAGTTAATCGAGTCGAGCTCGAGTCGAGCTCAAAAAAACCCGACTCGAATTACAGCCCTACACAAGATAGATACGCCAAGTCTAGGGCTGTAATTCGAGTCGGGTTTTTTTGAGCTCGACTCGAGCTCGACTCGATTAACTCGGCTCGACTCGGCTCGAACTCGTTATCGAGCTCGAGCTCGAACAGATTTCCGGGCTCGATTAAAAACTCGAGTCGAGTCGAGTATTTTTAGGCTCGACTCGGGCTCGACTCGGGCTCGACTCGATAAGGCTCGAACTCGAACTCGACTCGGCTCGAGCTCGAACTCGATTAATTTATTTTATAATATATAATTTAATTTATTTAAATATTTTAATTAGTTGATTTCTAAATATATAATATATTAAAATTTGTAGTGTTCTTGAATTTATAAGTTATAAGTTATTTATTTTTTAAAAATTTAATTTAGAAATTTGAGACCAAATCTTATTTTTAAAGTCATTTTTCATTTTGAGTTAAAAAAATGTCTTTTTGTGTAATAAATCATAAAATGACTTAAAATTAAAAAATATGTAATTTTATACCTTTTTTAAATATTAAAATTTAATTTAGAAATTTGAGACCAAATCTTATTTTTCAAATAAAAAGTAAGTTATTTATTTTTAAAAATATTAATATACACTAAGAGCCCGATCCGATCCGGCAAAAATCCGGATTTAGGCCCGATCCGAAAAAAATCCGGATTTAGGCCCGATCCGGATAAAAATCTGATCCGGCCCGGTTTTAGCACGGTCTGGCCCGATCCGATCCGGATTTTATCCGATTTTTTTTGAAAAATTCATATAAAATTAGAAATATATTTAAAATTTTATTTATTTTTTAAAAAGGTATGTAATGAAATATTGGATAAAGATATATCTTGACATTCGTACGGTTGGATCGTCTAGAAATATTTTTTTAAAAACAGAAATAACAATCCGTGATAAAGCACTAGTTACGAGTATTAGTCAATATAGTAGTGATCTACTAAGATCTCTAACCAAATTAATTTTTTATTTTTTGAAAAATTGGGAGTATCGTTATATTATATATATCTTGACATCCGTACGGTTGGATCGTCGATAAATATTTTTTTAAAAATAGAAACAATAATTCATGACAAAGCACTAGTTACGAGTACTAGTTAATATAATAGTGATCTACTAAAATCTCCAACTAAATTAATTTTTTATTTTTTGAAAAGTTGAGAATATCATTATATTAGATATATCTTGACATCCGTACGGTTGGATCGTCGAGAAATATTTTTAAAAAAATAGAAACAACAATTTGTGACAAAGCACTAGTTACGAGTACTAGTCAATAAAATAGTGATCTACTAAGATTTCCAATCAAATTAATTTTTTATTTTTTGAAAATTTGGGAATATCATTATATTATATATATCTTGACATCCGTACGGTTGGATCGTCGAGAAATATGTTTTAAAAAATAGAAACAACAATCCGTGACAAAGCACTAGTTACGAGTACTAGTCAATATAGTAGTGATCTAATAATATAGTATAGATTTGAGACCAGATCTTATTTTTAAAATAAAAAATAAGTTATTTATTTTAAAAAAAATTAATATACACTAAGAGCCCAGTTTAAAGTCAATTTTTATTTTGAGTTAAAAAATATCTGTTTGTGTAATAAATCATAAAATGACTTAAAATTGAAAAAATTATGCAAGTTATAAGTAACATATAAGTATAGCCAAGACACCTAAATATCTAATGTAATTTCATATTATTATTTCACATTTAATGTTCAAATTAACCAAATTGACTAATAATTAACAATTTTTTTTACAATTTTGAAAATTAAAATTTTAAAGTAAATTATATATACTTTTTAGTAATATATTAGTATAACTTTTTAATTTTGTCTAATTATATAATATTCGGTTAAAGTTTAGTCAATTTTACAATAAAAATCAAATAATCCACTTAACTTGGATAAAGCTATTTTTTCCAAAAAAAAAAAAGCTCGATAGGCTCGAAGCTCGATTAAAGCTCGAAAACTCGAAAACTCGTTAAAAGCTCGTTAAACTCGAAAACTCGTAAAAAGCTCGAAAACTCGCGAGCGGCTCGAACTCGACTCGAATACTACCCGAGTCGAGCTCGAACACATATTCTAGGCTCGAATAATTTTCGGCTCGACTCGACTCGACAAAAAAAAGCTCGAGCTCGACAAAAAAAAGCTCGAACTCGGCTCGACTCGGCTCGAATTACAGCCCTAGCCAAGTCTGATGAAACAGTTGTTATTTGTTCTGTTTACGTGAAGAAAAAAAAATAAAAACGCTGGATTAATATTATTTATAAAAATATTATTACTATATTTGTAATTTTATTATGTAAATTTGTGGGAAGATTTTTTTTTCATTTTTATTCTTTAATAATACACATAATAAAGATACAATGGAGATTCTGGTGATTATAAAATTGATTATACAATAGATATGATTCAACTTCTATAATATTTATATTACTATGAATCAACTAAATTAAGGAATTAATGTTATGGTACCCTTAATATTGGGGTTAGAGATAAAATTATGATTATCTATATATTGGCCCGTTTGGCCTGCCTTAAAATAAATTTTTTTGGACTTATTTTCGGGTAAAAATTTCATATTTTAATAAATGTTTTTTATACAAGTATTTAATGTATATTTGAGATTCTATAAATTGTAAAAAAAGTTAACTTTTTTCAGAAAAAAGTTAGGAATCTCTAACTTTGTCTTAAAATAAATTGACTTATTCTGGAAAAAAGTTTCCCCAAACACCCCTTATGTATGCTGATTCTCGTTATGAAAGTGACAGTATTTGTGTTTATGATGGTGTATATTGGATATTTGTACTGTGTGTAAAAAAAAGTACACATATAATAACGGTTGACTGCGTTGTTGGGCTGGTATGCTGCCTTGTTCATTTTATTTGCGATCCTGTTTTACCTAGAAAATTTATGTTATGAATTATGAGATTTGATGATAACAAATTAGTTAGAATTATAAGAGGGATTTAAATTTCATTGTAACTGATCAATGGACATATGACTTATAAATATCCATTGATTAAGAAACCAGTTATTAGTTGAAACTTGTTAATCAACTGATAAATTGGATTGTAATATTTGATTTATGTTTCATTATCAATTGATTGTATTGTCTCGATGAATGCTGTGAAGTAGTCGACTGATTTTATTGACTTCAATTTATAGTTTCTCAACGGATGTGAAGAATGGCTGATCAACTGTAAATATTATAAGTCAGAATTCTCACAAATGAAATTATCAACAGATATTAGAGTCGATGGATAAAGACACTGCTCGATGGATAAAAGCTATTAACGGATAAAGGATCATCAATGGATAATCTAATTATCCATCGATACATCAATTGATCGATGGATAACCTATCCATCGATGGATGAGCAAAAGAGGATCAACTGATAAGCTTGGCAGTAATTATCAGTTGATAAAGGTTTCCCAAATTAGTTAAAGACAAAAGGAATGTGAACTTTGCAGAAACTAAATCAATGGAAGACAGTCTTGTCAGGATTGTGAAGACTTTTAAGGCAACACAGTCTTCAAGGAAAAGATCAAGACAAAGATTTTTTCAGAACAAGACAAATGCAAAGGAGACTGTGAAAAGTATCTACAATTTATTTTAGTGAATACATTATAAAATGTAATTTATAATTCACATTTTATCCATCGATAAATAGAGAAATAGATGTAGAATATGAACTGCTATATACATTCTTAGCAGTCCATTGTAACAAGTAGTAGATGTGAGATAGAACAAAAACAAGAAAAAACATAGAAAAGCTAGAACTCATTGTATTGCTTTTTCTTTGTTTAATTTCACTCTTGTAAGCAGCTTGGTAATTTTACCAAGGTTAATTGAAAGCAAAAATACACTAGTGGAAAAACCAATCCACTAGTAATTTTTAAATTGCTTGTTTTGTTTTCAATATATTAGTATTTCATTCATAGTTTAAACAGTTCTATTCACTATACATTTCCAAACACAAAAATCTATCAAAGTACAAACTTGTTTCCGCAAGAATTTCATAAAACTCTTGAGTTTGTATTCAACCCCCTTTTACAAATTTCTTATACTCAAGGTAAAATAACAATTTATTGTTTATATTTTTTGTAACTTAATAGTATTGATTTCTTTTGTACTTTTTTGATAAATACATGTTTTTTAATATTTATTTTACCTGATAAATTATAATTTTTTATAAAATAATAACTTAAAAATAATAATATTTTTTCCTTTTGAAAATAGAAAGTTTATGAATATTTAATTATGCATAATAAAATATTTAATTAAACTATTCTTTTATTTACTCAAATATTTTACACACATATATTTAATATTTAATAAAAACATTTCTCGGCACCGCTTTTGACGGCACCTCGAATTTTACATTTTATCAAAAACAAATTTCAGAATTTCTTTACAGTGTATTCTCATGACATCGTTTCTTAGCACATATTATGTTATCAAAATTAGAATATGATGCAATAAAAATATAAAACTTATAAGTTAAATATACTATATAACATGTATTATTAGTGAAAATAAAGTATAATGTAATAAAAATGTTAACCATCTAGAAATTATATTATATATATTTTTCTCAATATTAAAACTTCCAAATTTATTCCTAAAAAAATTTAAAAATAATGAGTTGTCAATTTATAATTAATCATCTACTCACAAATAATATAGACATTGTGCACTACCATGCATTACACCAATAACATTTAAACACATATAATTTAGAAATAATTTTGAGATTTATTTTGGGATCTCTAACATTACGCAATTAAGAACACGTTAACTTTAAATCTTAATTATGTAATGATAATATCATTATAATGATAAAAAATTAATGCGATTGAAAAAATATTTTTTAAATAATTAATACAAAAAATATATCAATCATTTTTATTGTAAGTATGATTTGAAATTACTTTGTGTACATAAAAAAATGATAGAATGATTATCATAGGCAACACATCTCAATCAAACTATATCAACTAAAAGCGTAAAACTATATCAAACTATATCTAATATTTAATAAGAGCCCTTATCGGCACCACCTTTGGCGACGCCTCAAATCTTACATTTTATTTAGAATAAATTTAAAAATAATATTTATAATAAATTGGTGAAAATGATATTAGTTATATTTTAAAACTAATATTTATAATAAATTTGTATAAATATTAGATATCACTTAATTGTTAATTAAATTTATCCATAAATACAATTAGTGTGATTTTTATATTGTTCTAATTCATGTATGCACAACAACTGTTATGTGCTATTATTTTTTCAATAAAACTACCAACAAATATAACATATATGCACATCACAGTGCCTTAGATGCCATATTTGTTTTTTTTGTACTTTCCATATTCTCTAAACACATAGTTATACTTTCTTGGCATATAAGTACTCATCTTGAAGAACCATAGGCAAAATCAGATATATAACTTGTGTTAACATGCAATACTAATATCCACGACGGTAGGTATGGTGCAAAATTAGTAAAGCACCATACTTTCGAGAACTTCGGTCATGTCATCTTTTAACTATATTTACCATAAAACAAACCATGACTATATGATATTAAGTATGCTAATGCACAACACATCAAATAGGAAAAGAAAGTCAAATCAAACAGGTGAACTCTAAGGAAAAGCCTCTAAAAGCATCACTTAAAGAAATCTAATTTATAAGGTCCATAATGGCACAAAAAACTTTAAGACCTTTTATTGATTTTGATCTTGTCACTCTTGCTTATGTCATCACCAATTTTATATGTTTTTATTCAACACCAGTTTCATCAAAACCTTCATCATCCTGCAATGACAGAAGGCTATGCCTTTAGTATGAGATTATTAATATTATGTGGTGTCTTAAATTACTCGGAAATCAAGTCCTCAATCTTATTCTCGCCAAAATATAACATATGTGTTAGAGTTAGGACCATTGAAAACATCTGACTTTGAGATGACATATAAGATCTAGAAGAAAAAATTAAACAGTAATCAATAGCAGTTAATATATGTTTTGCACTTTCGACTCTTCTTCTTTCTTCAAATATGCTTTGATCTACCACTTACGTCTCCTAGTCCACATTCTTCTATAACACTCCACGAAAAAACTCTAAAAGCATCACTTTAACAGTTAAATCAAACAAATGTCAAACCTATAATAACATTAAACAACTATAACTGTTGATTGTGAACATAAAAAATCTGTTGATTGTGCCTATATCGCCACCATAGTAGGGACATTATGATTATAATGATTAGAAGAACACCACCAAAACTTATACCCATTGCAATGGCTATGTGGTGGTTGTCCTTTGTCCTGAATTCAGTCTGATCTAATAGAGAAAATAAAGACTTCTTATCAAGTTTATAAGAAAAATTAACAGCTGGTCTAAAAAAATAAAAAATTAAATAATGTAATTCTTCTTCCCATTTGTCGAGAAGGACATGGGATTTTGATATAAAAAAATAAAATAATTATTTTCAGAAATTTTACCATAAATCAAAGGATTGCCTACAATCCTGAAATTAAGTAAACAATAAAAAGACATTAATCTCTGAAGTTACATAACTTGTTAAAGAAATTGTTACTTACAAAATGAAGATAAGAACACCTCACCTGAAAGTTCTAGCAGATTTTGGCACATGACCACTGAAATTGTTAAAAGACATTCCCCAACAAAAATTTGCATTGGAAAATAATTAATAAATTTTTATGTTGAAAAATTAAATCATTTAGTTACGTTCTTCGATTTCTTTTGCAATTTGAATCAAAATATGTTGAGAAAATAAATTATTTTAATAGTAACAAATGAACAAAAATTGAGATGAAATGAAGCTAAACAACTCACAGAAACAACTGCAAGGATCAACAAATGTAATATCCCAATTTTCAGCACATTATGAAGATCAGTTAAGTCATTTCTTATGGCCATCAAGGCTACAACTGCAATAACATGAGAACACAAAAATATGAACATTCATGTCAAATAGGAATATATAATCAAATTTATTATAATCAAGAAATTTCGGAGCTACATTTATATTCACATAACATATAGTCGCCCTACTTCAGTTATATATTTATTATCAAAACATATTCCAAAGATTGACATGTTCATCTTAATATTACAATGGATTAAATTTATTTAAGAATAAATAGCATTAAGCAAGAAACTATGTAGAATTTGAAATTAAAAGTAACTACTGTATATAATAATGGTAAGAAAGTAATTTCCAAATACATATTTCTTCTTTCTAAAGCTGTTATTAAGAACTCTCTCATTGGTTTCCACTTCCATAAAGTAGCAGTTTCATGATCACCCATATGCTTCAATATAATTGCATGTGATTAGATATATTGACAAATGAATGCTTTCAAAGTGAAATCTAAAAAGTAATCACAAGGTTGTTCCTTTATTAAACACTTTATCATACATAAAATTTATCTTGCGACCACATGCATCTCTATTTAACAATTAAACATATGTACTTGAATCAAATACTCTGAACCAAGCTTGAAACTCTACTTCAGAAATTGATAAAAAGAAAGAATTTTTTTTGCAAAAGTAATTGAGGAAATATAGAGACAGACCTTGACCAAGTATAACTGTGCAACTGCCGCATTTTACTTAGTAACCTCATTTACCTTAGCAAGAGCTATCTCATATTGACCACATCTATCATAATTATGATCAACATAACTCTGTAATCAATATACAAACACACATACAGAGATGAAGACGGATTTAATTTATTATTTTTCCTGCAAATTGACACCAAATTCGCTCGCTAAGGATTGAAAAACTTATAACATTTTACTATAATCTTATTCCATCGGAAACACAACCGACTCCTTAATAACAATAGCATACGTTGCACCATTAGCATACACAATTAAAGTAAATGCAGTTCATAAAATCAAAACCTTGAAAAATATGTAAAAGTAAGAAATTAATAGATATGATACCTTTGAGCGTTTACAATTAAGAGAAAAGGATTGCCAAAAATACTTCGAGAAGAATGATTCTCATCTTTCAGAAATTTAATCAAACACCTAAGCTAACAACATCATATTAGACTTTAAGAATTCAAGGTGCAAGTTTCCATAACCAACTATTAGTTTACCAATCAGTTATTTTGTACTAAGAGAACAATATTTTTTTATGATAATGACAAAAAAACATACCTCAGAATTCTGTGAAATTCACAGTCTTGGCTTAGATCGACCTAAACACAAAAAATTCACACATCCAAATCAATCACAAATTCAAAAAAAAAAATCATTAAACCCAACCTAACAACATCAGAGACACAACCGGATCCCCAATAAATCATCATTAGAATACTCCAGTCACGACATTAGTCTCCTCATCATCCAAATTCCACATACACAATCAAAATCTCAAAAAACTCGAAAAAGTAAGAAATCAATAAATATGATACCTTATAACTTACAATTAGGAGAAAAGAATTGTTAAGGTAACATACGCTTTGAGGAAGATGATCCTCGCCAATGCATTTTACTGTTCAGTTTATTATAAAAACTGAACAGTAAAATAAAACACAGTGTATTTCAACTGAAACAAATGCAGTATGTCATTAAAATGAATCAACTGCTCAAAATCAATATATAATAGCCACACAGGCAATATGGATTGGATACACAACACACCACTATTGCCCCCTGATCAGGTTCAAAAGCAATAGGACTAGTTATGCCACACCGCATAATCTAGATTTCAGTTAGGTACCGTAGGCAAGTAATGTTAGCCTATAGGAAGATGGATTGGTTACCATATCCTCCTCAATAAATGCTGGACTATTATTTCAGAGCCTCTTACACTGGAATTCCAATCCAATAGAGCAAACCCAAGTAAATAAGGTATGCTTAGTTTCAACTACAGACCATATCCTCGTTATTTATACAATAATTCGCTGGATATGATGAGTTTATTTTAATCATCTTCCAATATTCAGAGTACGAAAAACAAGTAGCTCTGATGCACAGAATAAAACAAGAATCATAAATAGCTCTGAACAATAATTATTTATCATGATATGAATAATCAAAACAGTAAAATAAAAGTGTTTATGATGATCAAGGAGAAAATACTTGCCTGATATAGATGCGGTCCTAAGCTGGAATGGGTCGACTACACTGTCCGTCTCACTGTATCACCTTTTAATAATTCTTTAATCCAACGCTTTTGCGGTTGCTACGAGTCTGAACTATTGAGATTGAGTCCGCGCGTGTACATCTATAATCAAATATAATACAGTACTTTAATCCTTGAAGTACCTCGCTATATTCTACGAGCGTTTATAACATACTTATATACTTATCTCGGATATATTCCTATTAATAAGAAAACTCACCTCAAATCCAACAACCAATAAATATAAATATAAATCCAATTATCAACTAATCCTCAAACAACCAATTAACCCTCGAAACCTAAATATAAAACAACAATTAATCCTCGAGACTCGAATATAAATAAACAATTAATCCTCTAGACACGAACATAAATAAACAATTAATCCTCGAGACTCGAATATAAATAAACAAGTAATGCTCGAGACTTGCATATAAATAAACAATTAATTCTCGAGACTAACAATTAATCCTCGAATAAAAGAAATAAAAACTAACAATTCTAATTCATACTTTAAAACTTATAACGTCTACCCTCGATGACGTTATCAAATTAAACATAACATTAAACATTTTTTTAAATATTTAACTAATTAATATTTTTAATCAAATAATAATTGAAACTTAAAATAAATCTTTTATTACAAGAAAAATTTTCGAAATAAGGGCTTTGTAAAATGAACTTTTCCCGGGATCATAGTCCCTCAAAATCAATCACAAACAATACAATCCAACTATACTAAAATAAATTAAATAAATTTAACCCATAAAATAAATTAGACCTATACACATAAAATTGCCAGAAACAAGAAACATGGTCACCTAAACTCAAAAATCTGATCAATAGGGATTTACGGGGTATAAAAATAATCTCTAAAAATTATGAAATTAATATATATAAACTAACATGCCCGAATATTTACAAGCGTCAAGTCAGGATCTTAAAAACATTACCATAAGATCAATTACGGACACCCCACGAGTCTTTTCTGATATCCGGAAGATATGTCCAGAAAAATCCGAGATTAATACTCATGCATATACACGTGCTGTAGTGCCTCCTAGCTTGATCACCATCTTCAACTCACCTTTCTATACTCCTAAATAAATTAAAAAGGAAAACCTGTCCAGAAAATAATTTTCTCAAAACTTAACCAAAATTATACATATGTGTAGGCTTTAAAGCGCTGGTCATTTCTATATATGGATATCGAATATTGGAGGTACGGTTTGTAAGTAATGAATTTTTAAATACATATGTACACGTACCGAAAATAGAAAGAGGAGACGGTAAGCTAGTGGGGAATGAGTAGTAGCATACGGTTTGAAAGAGGAAAGCAGAAGGTGGTATGCACGCGTGTGTATGTTAACAGAGGAAGACAGTAGCCGCAAGCAGGAATAGGGGAGAACAACGGGGAATTAGGGACTTAGTTGGGGAAACTGGGGGGTGGGTCGGGTAGATTAGGATAAATATATATATATATATATATATATATATATATATATATATATAATTTCTTTTTTTGTTTTTAAAACAAAACTTTTATAAAATCTAAAATATGTTTCTAAAAATCATTTAATACCACATTAAATCTCTAAATAATTTTAAATAATCTCAAAAATCCTATAAGAATATTTTGGGGAAGAATATATTTTATTATTTTTAAAACGAAATAAAAATAATAACTTTCCAAAATATTTAAATATTTCGAATATTCAAAAAAAATATTAAAAAAATACTAAATTTTGAATATTCAAATAATTTACTCAAAATAAAAATAAAAATTTCACCCGAATAAAATACCGACTCGGGATGCTGACCCGATCAGTAAAATAATATATATATATATATATATATATATATATATATATATTTAAACTGAACTCAACCCCACTGAACCGAATATAATTACTAAAATAATAATAAATATATATAAATGCATTCAACTGAAATAAAATATAAAAAAAAATATTCCTCCACTTTTGAGAAAAATCAATAAAATATTTAAATAATAATAATAAAATTTGGAAAATATCAAGGTTGTTACAAAAGGCTTGTTAGTTTGAAACTAAATGGACTCGAGGGTTTAAATACTTGCAAATAAATAAAGAGCTAAATGAGCAAAGAGAACTATTGCCTTACAATTATTCTCATTCATTTACTTGAGCATTTTGTAATATTTGGTAAGTTATGTCGTAGTTTATTTTCTCAATTCATACTTATGTTGTTTAGGACTTAACAATATATGTAATTGTTTTTATTGATTGAACTTATTTGGTTAACTACGCATTTATAGTACTTGTGAGTTGCTTAAAATTCTCCTTTTATTGCTGCTAGTTGTATGTCATCTTATTTCTTTTGTACGTGTATGTTTGCAGTTTTCGATGCTTTCCAATCTTAATATAGGAGTTGCCAGACAGTTGCCGGAATCTGGGTTCCCAGATTTTCCAGTGACGAGGTCTTAAATACTCCGGCTGTTGTTATTGGCTAGTCTTATTTTGATCTTCAAAACCATTTTCTAAAAATATGTTTATGTATTCGAAAAATATTTTTAAAACTAAAATAAATTATTTTGATTTCAAAATTGATTTAATTTAATTATTTTAATTTATTTATATAATAATTTAATTATTTTAAATTGATTGATTAATTTATTTTAATCAATTAATTTAATTAATTAAATATAATTTAAATATAATTAAAATAATTGAATTTAACTATTTTGTTAAATAAAAATAATTTATTTATTTTTATTTATTAAATAATTCCTTTATCCGTTTTAAATGAAACAAATGTGTTTGAGACCCTAAAAAATCTAAAAGTGACAAAAATACTTTGAGACTCCCTAATTTATTTATAAATCCGCCCGGATTAATATTTTATAAAATATATTGGGATCCAATCATTATCCAGAGTCGTTAATAATGGTCCACTTTGACTCGAATAATATTTTAGAGTCTACTTTTAATTCTCTGGCTGCTTTTTAATTTGTTAGTCTTATCTGTTATATGATTTATGTGTTTACTCGTCTGCTAATTGATATTACTTATTTATTAAGTATTATTTGGTGTTCGTTATTAATAGAACGCATGGGTAGACACTAGAATCTAAAATTAGAATATTTTATTTGTAGATATGAGCGAGATCGTAGATAAATGAGCAGTGTAGTCGTTCCATTCCAGTTTAGGATAGTTTCTACATCAGACAGGTATTTTCTCCTTTATCATCCAAAACACTTTTATTTACTGTTTCAATTATTCATATCATGACAAATAGCTATTGTTCAGAGTTATTTGTGAATCTTAAATTTTTTTTATTGCGAAACAAAATTGTTTAATATCAGTACTTTCAATATTTGAAAGTTGATTTAAATAAATATATCATATCATGTTTTATCGAAAAATGATATTATTATGAAACATGAAGGATTATGATATTGGTTTAAGCAAGTCGAATATTCCAGATTGCTTGGTCGGATTGGACGATTGCGCAGTGACCGGTAGTGGATGGAGCCTGCCCCTACGTGTTATATATTAGGCCAAGTGTGCCTAGGGTACCCGATATGATTTGCTAGACTTATACGGATGAGTATAGGTATATACTATATCCCTTTCTGATCAGGGGATATGAGTATGAATGTCCAAATCTAGTTCGCCAATTTGGCTATTTTGATACGTGAGTATCAATTTTTTTTTTGGATATGGCTTCTGATGTGGATTTTATGAAATGTTGTTGTTGATTATATATCATTACTCACTATTCCTATTGTTATTAAAAGTTTATTATATACTTGTTGGGTATATTTTTGGCTCACTCTTGCTTTATATATATTCCTGTCAGACAGTTAGTATGAGCAATCACAGTCGTTCACGTAGAGCTAGACGGAGAAGAGTTAGGGGATCGCTCATTCATCGGGTCTCCCAGGTATTAGCTGTCTAGTTTATCTGTAGATAAAAGATGTAATAAAAACAAATCTCGACTTAAAACTTATCTAGACTTTTGGTTTAAGTTTGTGAGATACTTGCTGATTTATAATAAGATGCGGTCTACTTTTAGTTTTAGCTGCTTAATTTCATACTATAACCTGTTAGCGATCCTTAGTTGTTGGCGGGATCAGTGTGCCTCTGGTTTATTATTTTATTATTGTTGGTTATTGGCGGGCCAGTGTGCCTCTATTTCATTATTTTATTGTAGTTGTTGGTGGTGGATTGGTTGGTGACCCCCAAATCTAGACTCCGGATTTGGAGGGCGTAACAGCTTCGTACCCAAATTTATCAGTCCTTCCAGCTCGAGCTGGTCAGGAGGAGAGTATGCCTTGCCCTCCGATTCCTCAGGTATAAAATCATAATTTTCCAGGTCATTCGACCTGGTCACAACATCATCCTCCTCGCTGTCTGAGGACTCGACCCAGTGCGATGTCGCTTCGTCCTCAAGGTCGAGATCAACCTTTATGCAAACCCGTTTGCCCTTCGAGTCGCGAGGATCGTAGTATGCACTCCCCAGAGAACTCCAGCTTGAATCGCTGCGAACTGCGATTGGTTGTTGAGGATGGACCGACTCTTCATCAGTTTCAATCCGAGCAGCTCGCTCCGCTACCCGTCTGGCAATTTCTTCTTCGACTTCCTCCTTTGTAAGGGGGCCCGACCCGCGATTCAGAAAAGACAGATCAATCGAACTTGGCACAGCGGACCTCTTCTTCTTCCAAGCATAAGGATTTCCGTTCCTGGGAGAGTCCTCGATGGACCAGATCGGGTCGAAAAATAGATTAAATGAGTCTGAACTCGTTTACTCGACTTGAGCTATATTAGCGGCAGCCTTCTCGCTAATTTTGGTTCCGGGCACTATGGGGTGGCGATGTGTGCCATACATCTCGTTCAACTCCTTCTGAAACTCGGTTGAACCTCGCAATTCCTTTAGGTAGTGGCTGAGGGGTGAAGACGTGTTCGTGCCCAAATCACTCGACATCTGAAACAGATGGTGAATCAAGTAAGGTGTGTATGCTTAATCAAGCAAAAAAAAGTTCAAAAAATCTTAGTATCCTCACATCGCACACAAGCCGGTCCTAAATCTAAGGTCGAGATCGCGACGCGAGGAGAAGTAAGCGTGTGTGAGGTGATGCGACCCGGGGAGTAGGGTTGCATTGCATGAAGTTTATATACATGGATAACTAAACAAATGTTTTATATATGTATACAAAGAAAAGCGAAGACATAAATAATGAGTTCGGGTCGTTAACTTTCATGTTAGAAGGCGGGCTCGAGTCTCTAGATGAGGATTGGTCGGAGCTCTGCTCGCTAGAAGATTCCGATGAAGGAGGATGAACAAATCTGGTACGCACCTGGATTCTGAGCATGAAAACTAATGAAAACCACCATTTGATCATTGAGCTCTCAGACAGAATTTCTCGAAAATGTTTTTGGAAGTGAATAGAAATGATTGGAAAGTTCACATATTTATAGGCAAGGGAGGAGAGAGAAATGAGCATGACACGTGGCACGAACTTAGTTACCCATCTCGATCTAGTCCATGCGACCATACCGTAAGCGTGTGCAACCTCTCATCCAACGGCTATATTCTAGTTTGGTTCGCAGATGAAACCCTTCAGTTGCCTTGGAAGCTAAAGGGTGTGATGTTGTCGGTCCGGTTCGTATGGATCCCAGATCGCTAGCCTGGGGTATTTCTCAAAAAATATTTCATTAAATCTTGAAGGCTTGGCAGATCGCTTCACATTGATATTTGAGGCCTCTGCTGATCACTTCGCATGAAAGGTCTATGGCATCAGTTATTATCTGATTCCACCTCGCATCGTTAATGGCGAGGAGGAATCGGGGGTAGTTGTTATACCCAATATTTGGGCATGGGTCTTAAGAAGGCTTAATGACATAAATTGGTCAGCTCACCTCGTAACCGGGTTCACATGGCTTCATGGCCCATATTCAGCTCGCATCGCTCTAAAGATGATATAATAGGCCTAGCGTGAGGTCACATCGCTAGCTCACCAGCCTTAAACTCCTTCAGTTTCGAGAAGGAAGAGAGATGAGAACTGTCCCCCAGCCCAGTTCGCTTCTCATCATTACCTCTCAGGTCACATAGACTTGACAAAGAGACCCTCAACCTGACTCGTTTTTCCAGGCTCAATGCCTCTAGATCGTTTCGCTAGCCTGGAGCACTTAGCATGGGTTTCTCATAACTAGCTGAAAAGCTCATAGCCTCATGGGCTCGTCTCACTTGATATTATTTACTAATTTAAAAACTATAGAAGGCCCCCCGGGGTAATATCTCAACATACTTATCTATTTGAAGACAACTAGCCCCACGGGCTCTCATCTCATCAAGAGATCCGCTCAAGGTCACCTTTACATACTGCTCCCGCGAGGCCACATCGCGCACAACTCCCTACGGGGACCCCTTGCTCTACAACTCCATGACAGCCCCTAGAGCCGAATGGGCTTGGGCCATGGCATTTACAGACATCTGGGAAGTCTGTCCTCCATATCCGTACAAATTTGGGCCAAAGCCCTTCACGTCTGAGGATTTGGACCTGATGGACCAGACCGATACCTAGCCCATATAGGTAATTTGTCCTCGAAGAATTACGTGTAGCTTGAACCCCTATAAATAGGGTACGTAGACCTCTTGTTTCAGTTGAATCGACAGTTGGTAATAAGATAACAAACATTTTCTCTGGTCTTCTAACGAATCAACGGCAAGATCAGCTACCAAAATTCATCGTTTTGCTCCCATGTTCTTCGCGTTCTTTATCAAGTTTATCAGTAAAATCATTATATTTTGCTATGTGTTATCCTGGAGAATAGATGGAAAAAAGTGAATGATTTTGAATTTGAAATGTCAAATTTGAATTTTGAATTTTGAATTATTAAGATCCGACGATGTGTAAGAGTATAATCAAGCTTCCACTCTCAGCAAACTTGCAAGGTTGCTATGCTAGCACGTGTTACGTGGTAGGATCCGGTTCCAAAGTAGTAGAAAAGTGATGGCATGTGTTCTAGTATTAAACAACTTTAAGGTAAAGACTTATAGCCTGTTTGGCCTGCCTTAAAATAAGTTTTTTTGAACTTATTTTCGGGTAAAAATTTCATATTCTGATAAATGTTTTTTATACAAGTATTTAATGTATATTTGAGATTCTATAAGTTGCAAAAAAAAGTTAACTTTTTTCAGAAAAAAGTTAGGAATCTCTAACTTTGTCTTAAAATAAGTTGACTTATTCTGAAAAAAAGTTCCCCCAAACACCCCCTTAATATATGCAGAATACTGTAGGAAGAGGCTGTATGAACTATAATATAGATAGATAGTATCGATCTTTTCCGTTGATAGAAGGAAAAATATTATAATTGTGAATTTATGACCGAGTAAATAGATTGTTGTTTAACAACTTCACAAAAAAAAAAGGATGCTGTTTAACAAGATTCTTTTTTATATGTTTTATAATTGATAATTTTTGTATAATTTTATATTATCTAAGTTTGAAGTTAATTTATTAGTATGATACATAGATAGTTTGACATTGAGATTTGCAAAAAATCTTAATTTAAAAAATTCGTTTAGTTTAATCTAAAAATATATGATTCTCAAATTTGGAAAAATCCAAATCTAAAAAAGATCATAATATATTTGACCCAAATTGTATCTGGTTTTTAAATTTTTTTGGATAAATTTCAGATTTTATTCTTTTTTTAAAAAAAATTATATGAGATAATAGATGAAAACCTAAATGTTTTAAAAAATAAAAGAAACCAAAAAAATGCATTATTATTAGTAAAAATCCAAAAATATTAATATTTAATTTCAAATTCGGGCCTACTTGGTATAAGTTTTGAAAAACCTCAGTCAATTTAGTTTAAAATTCAATTCAAATCTAACCTCATTCAAATTTTATATATCTTTAATTTAATTAGGCACGTTATAATTTATGTGCAAATATAAAATTAATAATATTACAATATGTATCTAAATTAAAATTGTTATTATAAAATTCATGTAAGCGAGGACATTATTCATATCAATGAGGGACTATTCCTAATCCAATGGCAACATCAAGATCATGATAGTTCAGAGAAGTCGAATGCATACTTATATTTATTCCTATACTATAATATTAAATTAAATTTACAAAATCACCACTCAAGTGCATATCTAGTCCTATAATAGTATAAATAGATAGTTAGTCATATATTTAAGACTAAAAATAGTTATAGTCATCATTGTCACACCATCTTCAACTAACTACATAATTCTATTCATTATCAAAAAATGTTAAAATACACTTTAAATGCTAATTTGAATGTAATTGATTTTATTTTAGAACTATATATTGGAGTACTAATTGTATTTTAAGATCAAAAATTAATTTTTAATCTTAAATTATAGTAATGGCTATAATCATTTTAGATTTAACATTGGAATTGCTCTTCTGCATTGTATTGGGTGCTTTAGTGATTCATTTGGAAAAAGAAAAAAGACATTCACTCATGAAATTTAGACAT
Organism: Oenanthe sinensis; assembly: GCA_028671895.1. Classification (NCBI taxonomy): domain Eukaryota; kingdom Viridiplantae; phylum Streptophyta; class Magnoliopsida; order Apiales; family Apiaceae; genus Oenanthe; species Oenanthe sinensis. The sequence continues at coordinate 30,853,399 of CM053813.1, forward strand.
TAAGCATGTTAATAGATAGTACAATTATATCATACTTACAATAGTATAAACTCGACATATATTACTCTCTTCATGTAAGTAGGTCTCCATTTAAAATTAATGTTAGAAATTTATTGTCTCTAAGAAAAAATATTATTGAAAGATTTTATAATAAAAAAGTAGATAATTGTTTGTTAATATTTTGATTTAATTATTTTATGAGACATAATTTAAAAAGAATAATGACAAAGTTATAAAATTATTTCTCAAATTCAGGTACTAAATGACATGGTCTTGATGATATGTATCGTTATGTTCATATTTTAATAATTGGTGAGATTTATTTGAGTGCAAGTCCATTATTATTAATTAAGTTAGAGTCATTCAGAAATGATATTTGAAAAATATTTTGGTAATAAATTTGGAATTTCTAGCATTACTTATTTTAAAAATTGATATTTTTCAGAAAGATTTGATAAAAAAATATGTATTATTTCATGTAAATTTGAAAAAAAAAACTTTGTTTTAAATGTGGAGGATTAAATTCTTGTAATTATTCCCAACATATCATTTAATAAAATAATTTTTTAAAATAAATTCCAAATTTAGCCACAATATTATTTATAAAACATACTTATTAATTGATCATATGTTTTCATAGTTAATAAATATTTATTATTTTTTTAGGATCTGTATAATATTATTTAATTTTATATATTATAATTATATTAAAACTTTTTAATAATCTATTTAAATAAAATATTAAATATATGAATAAGCATATTTAAATAAATTATGTCAAATGAAAATAATATTAATTGATAAAGTAATTATAACTAGAATTCATATAATAAAAATAGCCTAATAATATATATTATTTAAATATTAAACATATATAATTGACATGTTTTTAAAAATTATTTTTTTATTATATTTTAATGTTAATTTTAATTAAATTAAAACTAACATATAATCCTTACCACCAGCATTTTCTTTAAATTTTTTAATTAAAAATTTTCATTATAAAGGTTGGTAAAATTTCAAAGCCCAAGCCATCAAACCCAACCTACCAAACAGTAATCAAAGATGGCGGCAGTTAAGCCCGACAAAAGGATAGCTAGAATGGAATGTGGCCAAGTGAACCGAAAATAGTTCGAACAAACTAAACATACATGGAGTAATAGACACTACTCCACTAGATAAAGTAATAGACTAGGTAATGAACTGGGTATTGTACCTGGAATTTCTTATTGTTTGCCCATATTCTACCTTACCTTTCCCTGATATACCCAACTTTTCATACATCTCTCTTCCAATTTCCACCTTACCTTACCTTACTTTTTTGACCGATTCTTCTTTTTTCGTTTCAATTAATATATAAGTAATGGCATCGTTTACGGCATCTGCAGTGGTGACACCTTTTAGTAGCGTCATTCACATACAACTCATCATAAATAATATTTTTTTTTATTTTTCATCCACATAATATTCGACCACATTTCATTCCAATAATTGGCACCCAATATAAGTGCTTAAATGGTCTCCACATAAATAATACTTCATCTGTCCCATTTTAATTGACTTGTTTGACTTTTAGACACATATTAAGAAAACATAAATTTTATCTCTATTTTAACTATAATACCCTTTTAATTGTAATAATGTATAGACATAAAAGAGGAGTTTTTATCTTGAATAATACAAATAGTATATTACCAATACATAGTTAATAGGGATATAGGTGGAATTTAAAACTGTATTAAAGGAACGGTAACAGATTTTTGGGACAAACTAAAACAACAATACAGCCAAATAAAATGGGACAGATGGAGTAAGAAAAACTAGATTTAACAAAATAGGTATATATAATATATACTTTTAATGTAAGTGTTTGTGTTTTATCCATGTCAAGGGGTGCCAAAATTTGACAATTTCTCTTGGCACTCTTATGACTCCAATAAGGAGGCACCCAAGAGTACCATGTCACATAGATTTTGGTATCTCTTGACACCCTTATTGGGGATGCTCTTAGAAGTTAAAGTTTTAAAAAAAAATTAGAGGATTAAAGTAAATAAAAAGTTTGATTAGATTAATATTTTAATATTGATATTTGGTAGTTAGCGATTTCAGATAGTCGTTTGGATTTAATCTGTTAATTTTGAAAAACTATTTGGAGTAATTTTTAAGTCGATGATTGTTTTGTATCTAATTAAAACACAAATACATAATTCATACCGCTAATTAGCAAACAATTTTATTAGAAATAATTAATTTAATTCGTTAGTCAAAACAACCGATTCAACTAACCGCTAACCACTAATTACTAAATAGAGCCCAATTTAGCCCGGATTTTATTTGAATATTTCAAAAAATTAAGATAAAATTTTGAAAATATTTAAATTTTATCTATATTTAAAAAAATGTTGAATTAAATATCGAATAAAAGTATACATATTTCAAGATATATTAAAAACACTTTTTAAAAGCAATTATTTTTATTTATAAAATTAAAAAATATTAATATTTAAATATTAAAAAAATAATCTGGTCTGGCCCGCCCTGATCTGCGAGTCTAAATTCAAAATCTGGCCCGATTTTGACAAAAGTTCTGCCAGATTTGATTCAAAAAAATCCAAATTTTTTATAATCTGAATCCGACCCGATCCGGTTTTCGTGCATCTCTAGCGTTCTATACTATATTATTATATAAAAATGTTTCTCACACATTATATTAATTAAATAAAATTTAAATTATAATTGTAATAATAATAAATAATAAAATTAAAATAATAAAATAGTATTTTAAAAATATACCCTTTAATTATAAATTTTATATCTTATGTTTTATTATAATTTTATTTATTAAAATTTATTTTGTAAAATACCGTGAGGGGGTTAAAAACTAGTAACTTATAAAAATCGAGTTTATATTTATTTACATAGAAGTGTATATAAAGCTTATTTTCTAACGAATCAAACCAGGTTGAAAATTAGTTTATTCGGATTCGGTTAGCGTAAGGAAACTAGTTTGTACATCTATCACCGTCCATGGTTTTCAACTACTTTGTGCCTGGTTTTTAAGTACATTCATTGAGATGCTGCTTCCATCGACAACATAAACCATTCCTCTTATAAAACATTTCTCAGTGTGTCTCTGTCATATCTAATCAGGATCTAGAATACCAGTACCGTAGTAAACAAATTGAGGTCTCACATTTGACCCTCCTTTTTTATTCTAATTCCGGTGGGCTGCCTTCAATATGTTGAAACTTTACACCACATGCCCGCAAATTACATACCAATGCATTCAAGTTGGGCTCGCATAATCTTTTGTGCTATTTGTATTGGCTCAAACAGGAGCGGATTTAATAAACATAGATGATCGTTTTTTTCGTTCAATTTTATATCAGATATGAGTTTAAAATCGGTTTAAACCCGTATCAAATTTTGTTAAATATAAAATTAAATATACCCTTATTCACATCAATTTAAATTTTTTATAGCTATTAATTATAAAAAAATTAAACTAAACACGGGATATCATTAATTAATTTCTGTTTTCAAACTCATACGAACCAGGAGCTAAACGATTGGAAGCGATTTGTCAATGAATATTCTTAACGAAGTATAAAGATGGTGGCACAAAAATTAAAAGGTACATTTTTCCAACTTTAAAAAATAATATATATAGGATTTGTCCGCATCTCAGGCCTGAAATCGCTCAAATTTGTTGTCAATTTTGACACGCCCGTATTTTATTTTGATCTCTCCGTCTGGCACAAACGCGGTAGAATATGGTATTCAAAAGACTTGAATTCTTCCCCGCGTGACTAGCTAGTCAAAAAGCATCCAAAAACAAAAAATAGTATTCCTACCTTATTCTAGTGATATAAATACATGGAACATCTTTCTCTTGTTCAACATCAACAAATCACACTACTAGCTATTCATACCATTTGATCATTCTTTCTACAAATTTTAACCGAAACAATTATGGTTCTTTCGAAAACAGCTTCTGAATCGGACGTTTCTGTCCACTCCACTTTCGCTTCTCGTTATGTTCGAACTTCTTTTCCAAGGTGTGTGCATGCCACATTTTTTTTTATATAACATGGAGTTTATACTGAATTTCAGTATATTGATTGGTGTTGTGCATTTTGCATATGTTGCAGGTTCAAGATGCCGGAGAATTCGACACCGAAAGAGGCTGCATATCAGATCATAAATGATGAGTTGATGCTGGATGGAAACCCCAGGCTTAACTTGGCCTCATTTGTGACAACATGGATGGAGCCCGAGTGTGATAAACTTATGATGGCCTCCATTAACAAAAACTATGTTGATATGGATGAATATCCTGTTACCACTGAGCTTCAGGTGATTTTATTACTCTCTTCCATCACAATATACGTACCCTTTAAACACGTAAATTTAAATTTAAGGCCTTTGAACAATTGAAGTGGTACAAAATAAAAAATGTAGCATCAAGACTACAATTTTTTTATTCAAGCAATTAGGTAAGCTAGTTGATTTTATTTCTACATCATTCTCACAATGGCCTTTGCTTTAGATCGACTAACGGAATTTGAGTCAGAAGCAATTAGTATTTGTGTTATATTTGCCAAGTTATATGACTATCGAATTTTGAGCTTATTTAAACAATGTGTAATATGTTCTTATGCGTGATCCTGTCTATGAAAATGTTGCACATAGTAGTTGCCGTGAATATAAAAGACACAGGCACATATATAGATTGTTTATTTAATACTGTATATATGCAGAATCGTTGTGTAAACATGATAGCACATTTGTTCAATGCACCTTTGGAAGAATCTGAAAATGCTGTTGGAGTTGGAACGGTAGGTTCATCGGAGGCTATAATGCTAGCAGGTCTTGCTTTTAAGAGAAGGTGGCAGAAGAGGCGTAGAGCCGAGGGAAAACCTTGTGACAAACCAAATATAGTGACTGGTGCAAATGTTCAGGTACACATACACCTTACAAAATGTTAATTGAGGGCTTTCATGGTTCGGGACAGTGGGAAAATGGCATTAATGGAGGGTCTAATGTTGTATAATTTTGTCATATGATATGTTTAGGTATGCTGGGAAAAATTTGCAAATTACTTTGAGGTAGAGTTGAAGGAAGTGAAACTGAGTGAGGGTTACTATGTGATGGACCCTGTGAAAGCTGTTGAGATGGTGGATGAGAACACCATTTGTGTTGCTGCAATCTTGGGCTCAACTCTCAATGGAGAATTCGAAGATGTCAAGCTCTTGAATGATTTACTGATGGAAAAGAACAAGCAAACAGGGTACTTAAATTGATACTGTACAATTTTTACTACTTCCATATGTTTCTATTACTCTTTTTATGAACTAAGTTTAAATTCGATCATTTTGTGCAGATGGGACACATCAATTCATGTAGATGCAGCAAGTGGTGGATTCATTGCACCCTTCCTTTATCCGGAGCTCGAGTGGGACTTTCGCCTTCCACTGGTGAAGAGCATTAATGTTAGTGGCCACAAATATGGACTTGTCTATGCTGGCATTGGTTGGGTTATTTGGAGGAGCAAAGAGGATTTGCCTGAAGAACTTATATTCCATATTAATTACCTCGGAGCTGATCAACCCACGTTCACTCTCAATTTCTCTAAAGGTACAAACAAATAATTAACAATGTTTCTATATTTGTACGTGTCTGTATATGTTTTAATCATAGTACATAAATAATGTTCTTGTGATCCTGTCTACTCAAATCATCAGGTTCAAGTCAGGTCATTGCGCAGTATTATCAGCTAATCCGCCTAGGTTATGAGGTTAGAAAAAATTATATATTAATATCAATTCATTGCACTTGCCAATTATTAATGGTTTTGTTCAAATTAACTGATGAACTTCTGATCTCTGATACTAGGGTTATCGAAATATAATGGAGAATTGTCAAGAAAACGCAATGGTGCTAAAAGAAGGTTTGGTGAAAACAGGACGCTTTAACATTGTGTCAAAGGACAATGGAGTCCCACTAGTGGCCTTCTCTTTAAAGGACAATAGCCGTCACAATGAGTTTGAAATTTCAGATACACTTAAACGTTTCGGTTGGATCGTTCCAGCTTACACTATGCCAGCAAATGCACAACACATCACAGTTCTTCGTGTTGTCATACGGGAAGATTTTTCACGTACACTTGCTGAGCGACTTGTGCTAGACATCATAAAGGTGATTAATTACTTGGATACTCTTCCTTCGAGTTTTAGTGGCAAGGTAAAAAATACTGATGAATTAGAAGAGAAGGTGAAAATTGGGACTGTTGTGAAGAAATCAGCTATAGAGACTCAGAGAGAAATTACTGATGTTTGGAAGAAATTTGTCATGGCCAGGAAAGCAAAAGTAATCTGCTAAACTCGAGGATTGGGGACTTTAATTGTTTCAATTTTGCTAATTTAATCGTTCTTTTGTACTTTGTTTTGGAATTCTGATATGGTTATTGAACAACGACCTGCAGTTTTAAGGGATGTTTTTTTACCCAGAGGCAGCTGTATGTTACTTTGATTTGAGTATTTGACAAATGTAATCTTATTTTTCTATACTAAATTGAGAACTTGGAGTCCTACATGCTCTGTATTAAGAGGCGGTTGTTTGAGCTAATGTGTTGTCAATTTTTTAAAGCTTTCATCTTCTCTATTTAGTACCATTTTTACTCCCATAATCCACATCTTGCCAGTCGCTTCTTTTCAACCCTCAGTACACAAGACGATGGCTACAGCTTACAGCATTCTTTCGCATCAACAGGGTACGAAGAAGGTCCCTGTGGGTTTTATTTCATGACATAATGAATATCATTTAAACACTTAACCATTACATCAAGCGTGCTACCTTTTCCATATCTCATCTGTTAATTATTTTATATAGCCTTTCTACAATACACAACCAGACCATATAACTAAACTAAACAGGACAATGTTGCAAAGTACTTCCCAGTGACCATATAACTAAACGAAACTCTGCTGAATAAGTGCATGAGAGTAGATATTCTGGCAATCGTTACTCTCATCTCCAAAACTACTATAGACCCTAAAAGGAAGCCAATTCTACTACAACTAAGCCTGAAAGAAGCCACTTTAGTACAATATCTCAAGTTGAACATTCGTAGTGTAATTACAAAAATGTTGTGAAACTGAAATTTTCAAAAATTTCCCCGTAAAATTCAATGGTCATGGATGTTAAATTATTCAACAAACAACAACCCCATGGTCTACTTATTCAAACCCAAACTTTGCAGTTGGGTTTACTGACCCGTATTGTATGGAAGCCAGCATGCCCCTGGTGGCTGGTGGTCCTACAAAATATATCACCCAAGAAAACGGAAACAAAGATTTGGATCTGATATTTTCTCAGCCCCACAATTTGCAATTTTGTTTGTTATATGTATAAAGAATATATTTCGTACTTAAAACTTGCTTTAGTTTTAGAATTTTGACATAGAAGGTTATATAGGCAGTCTCTTGAAATTGCTTTAGTTATAGAATTTTAACTAACGCGATGTGCACCCTACATATATATATATGGTAAAAATGAATCATGATTTGTTTTTCCCTCACATGAGAGACTGATCAAATACGGACCTCAGAAAGAAGAAAAAGAGGGACGCCGGAGATATACACCATCTGCTGCTAACAAAATTGTCCTCTTTGCTTTGTGTAAACATTTTTTTGCCTCTTATTATGCAACCAAACCAACATCAAATCATAACCACCGCAATTATTTAGTCCCCCACACAACCCACCCTTCTTATAATATTTCAATATCTGTTCAAACTTTATATATACCCATAGTTTTCGAATCCCAAGTAACCAATGAATCAGCTTTCTTTTTCACCCTCTTGTCTATCATTTCCTTGCAGTTGACTGACTCACTCGCTTCTTTTTCCAAATTTCTTTACCACACATATATTTTTCTTTTTGTCTTTAACAACTCTATAATCTATTTACAAAACACACACACACTCCTGCTGGCTACAAGTACAGGTACATATCTTGATATTTACTACTAGAAGTAGTGGAGTTATATTTGTGAAAAAATGGGAGACCTTGACTCTGTAGCTAACCACAGTAGCTTCTGCTCTTCTTCTTCTTTACTTGGTTGGGAATATCACAATCTTGGAGTTTATAGTGCAGACATGTCTCACTCAAGTAACTATTTTCTATCCTTTTCTTTCCTCTTTCGTCTTGTTTTAATTTCTTGACACTGGATTGATTATCTGTACACATATATTAATGTGTAATAATGATTGCAACCATGCATTTTTGTGTATCTATGCAGTTGTTCCGGACAGTAATTACACTCCACCATATTTAACATCCCTTGATAATTATTCTGATTATTCTACCGGCTATCTCCAAGATGCTTTGTTTGCGTTTGGCTCTAAACGAAGGCGGCTGCTATTGTTCTCTCATGACCAAACAAACTACTCTACCTGTCCAATTCAGGTTCTTCATTTAGTATTATCTAGTTTCTTAACCAAGTGGCTCGTATATTTTGGGATGGAGGGAGTACTATTCTACGTAGTTATATTATTATTGTTTTTTTTTTTTGGACAACTAGTTGTTGAAAATTTTGATTGCTGCAATATGTATATATGATTTGAGTGTCATCTATGATATTGTCTAGAGTTTCTGGAAGGAGAGCTTCAGCGCCATATGTCCCGAAGATTTCGGTTATCTGAATCATACAATCGAAAGAGATGAAGTCTCAGGTGAACAAATTATTTCTCATATTTGTTCGCTTTAATTATGTTTAAGAAGTATTAGTATGTTTAAAATTGTTATAATTATGTACAGGCGAGATGATGAATAACAATAATGCAGATGTGGAAACATTAGAAGAAGAAGCACGACCAGGCAACACCGGACATTCTTCCTCCTGTTCTGAAACCCTAGATTCCCCATCTCCTCTCTCAGCTGGTAGGACTTAATTATGCCGGTCCGTCCTTAAATTTAAATAAATATGTTTATGAGTATTAATTATTTACATTATATATGTAGTATTTTTATGTGCATGAAACTTGTAACACACATAAATGTCGTTCAAAGTGAGGTAATAATCATACATACAAACAAAGTGTACGATGCTTGCAAAAGAAAAAGATGAGCAGAAGGAGATATATTTAGGTAGCTAGTGAGTGTAAAGCATGTCGATCTATCATATTTTTCCAATTTCTTTTTCGAATCATTAATCTTTAAATTAACTATCCCTATATATAAATTTACGCTACTATATTTCTATTTTCCATTGATAACAAAATGCATGCGAAGGGTTCGAATCTGAGTCAAAATTCCAAATTATGTGGTGCTTTAATTGTATGGTAGCTATAGGACAACATATCGATTATTATATAATTCCAAATTATTCGTCGTCATGTATATATAATTTAAATTTTCGTTAGTGATTTGATGGGACTAATTGACATGTAGTTGTATTAGGTGGTGGAGATGATCACAAGAAAAGAAAGAAGGTGATGATCATGACAAGGGTGGTTTATCCATTTGATGTGGTTAAACCGGGAGGAATAGAAGGCGATGTGACCTTAAATGACATCAACGAGAGGATTTCAATGCCGCCGACGAGGCCGGTGATGCATCCGGTGGGAGACTTTGCTTGCAAGCCAATCGTGTCACCGCACGGACCGGGCTTGTCCGGCAAACCCGTGGTGGCTTTAACACGAGTACAAACCCAAGGGAGAGGCACAATTACTATAATTAGGACCAAAGACTAGGAGTAATTAGTTACTAGCTAGTTTTATTTAGTATATAGAAGGAATCATATTTCATTAATAATTCATTACGTAATTTACTCTTTACGTATATTTTATAGACATATATGTATGGGGTATTTATATATGTACATACAATTATTTCGCAGCTTAATTTACTAACTTTTTACATGCAGTAAAATGCATGGTTAATTAGAAATTGCAATCATGTTAATTATTGATCAAATAATTAAACTTTTCTCATTTCAAATTTATTTGTCTGCAAGTGAATTTAATAGACAATTAAACTCGGACAAAATGTGTATATGCAAAATCCAGCTAGCATGATTGTGATTTTATAAATTCATTGACATTGTATAAGACTAACTACTACATGTCGTCAAGTGTAACAAACTTGGACATTGACTTTTAGTGCGTGCATATACGTATCATACAGTTTGCTCAGCTTCATTTCAAAAGGCCAGTATATATATGTCAACGTAATTTATTTCAAAATCAAACATATTGGTATTGTCAAATTTTCATTGTAAAAGTTATATATGGAGTATTTAATTATTAAAAGAAATTATATATTTATAATTAATGAACATAATTTCTATTTCACAGTTCATATATTTATACACACGTGTCGGTGTGTGTATATATATATAATGAGTAGAATTTTAGAATTTTTTTTATATAGAATTCAAGATAGAACCATTATTAATATATAAACATGTATATTTATTTTATTATTTAAAATACAATTTAATTTCTTTTGATTAAATCTGAATAAATGTGGATAAAGCTATATCTAAAAGATCCAAAACATCCCTAACCCGGTTTGGTCAATTTAATCAAAATTTAGACAATAAGTTTTAAACAAAATCGGATAAAGCTCGGTTTTAGTCCGGATAAAAATCGGATTTAGACCGGATAAAATCTGGATAAATCTGAAAAATCTGAATCTAATTTTAATCAATTTAATCAAAATTTAGACCGGCTAGATCCGAAATTTGAAAAATTCGGATTTAAGTCCGGATTTAAATAAAGCACAAATGTGGATAAAGCTTGGTTTATTCCGAATAAATCTGGATAAATATTCAGATTTTTTGAAAAACCTGTAAAAAGTCTGATTTTTTAATAAAAATTAAAAAATGTATAATATTTTTAATAATTAATAATATTAATATATAAATTAAAAAAACTTGAAAAAAGGCTTGACCCGACCGATCCAGCCCGGACTCAAATGGACGTTGTTTTATAGGAAAATTCAGTCCGACCCATTCCGATCCAATTTTTTTTTTTTTAATGTGGATACGCTTGATTCTAAAAAAATTCTATCAGCAGGACTACTTCTATTTTATGCATCTTTATAAAACATTCAATATGTACTATATATACATGCAACTTTTGTGTATGGACTATGGTGAATGGATATCACTACTTTAAATTCACAGGGTTGAATATAGGGTGATCCTTGCATGTGTTTTGTTTGGACTTTTTTGTATTGACTAAAATGCGGAAAACTACCTTTCAAGTACAACAAATCTATACCATCCATATCTGCCTTTCGAATCGCATTTATGCATATAAATATTACTTAATTAAATAATGAGCAAAGCAATATTTAAGTATCGAGTGTGTACACACAGGGTAGCATATATTGTGGGAGTTGTTAATTAAGTGTGTATATAGCCCAGAAACAGTAGCAAGCTTGATCTGGATATCTATTCAAGGAAAAATCAGTTACTTATTTTAAACGATATATTCACCCTGTTGTAATGAAAAACGTGAAAAATGAATTGCCCCTTTTTCCTTTGAATTCATCCACTACGACCGTTACTTCGTTTTTTTATGATCACAGCTGGTGGGGGAAGTTTATGTTTCTACTCAATATATATATATGTGTGTGTGTTACCCTCCTCCACTGTCGTGGCCAGAAGAGACTGCAATTATATCGTTTAAATTGTCAAATAAAATTATTATTATTTAACTCACAGAGTCACGTATAATTATTTAAACAATTCTACGTTGCAGAAGTCTGCCGAGGAGGTGACCTACTGTGCTTTATTGTAGGAGTCGTTATTGAAAACAACACATTTTTTATTCATTGAATCGATATATTATATCACACATCACATTAAAAATATATACATAGAAATTGATTTATTTGACACGATAGATATTTTGTTCGAAAGATTGCAGCATTGCAAAATCCAATCTTGCTTTTAGTTTTTACGAGTGTCCTGCATGACGATGATTATATGCATAAGTTTTAACTCAAAAACCTTATCAATGTTTTTAATGTTATTAGAAAATATTAATTATGTGTCTAAATTTTATTTTTATCATTACCAACTGAATTTTATTTTGTCTAAATTGCACCGTTCCTTTTAATATTATTGCAATTTTCTGACTCTTTAGTAAACTAACCGGACAAACAGTCACGTTTTTAATATTCATCAAAAAAATATTTTAGTCATGTTAAGAAGCCCATCAAGTATTCATTCTTTATCATGAAATTTACCATTCAATTTATATTAATTTTGAGTGTTATGAAACGCTGTAATCGAAAATTCTTTATTCTTTGGAAAAATCCGAACAACATAAATTTAGCATATGAGACATTCAATTAGTTTAAATTTGCGGAAACAATGGTTACAGAATCTAGTTCATGCCATGACATGATAATATTGATAAAAGTCTTCCTCTTAAATCTCATAACTAAATAATATAGGTCTTGTTTGGACAAGTAAGAAGTTTTAGAAAAAAAAATAATGGAATGAATCTAATTAGGGTTTTGACCAGGGCTGTTCACGACCCGAACTCGTTCTCGAACGAGTTCGGCTCGTTATGGGCTAGTTCGGCTCGACTCATTTAAAACTTGAGTTTGAGCGTGAACACAAAAATGTGTCCGTTAAGAAAACGAGCTCGATGCGAGCTTTTAGTATGTTCGGCTCGAACTCGGCTCGAGCTCTTTCAGCTTGAGTTTGGCTCGTTAAAGTTCGAAAAAAATAGAATATATTTTGAATATTTTTCTAATATTCCTAGCGCTTTAAATTTAAAATTATAATTCAAATATTTAATATGTGAATCATTTGGGATAATAGATTAAAATTTGATATTGAGTTGAGTTAAAAATTGATAATTAGTTGGCTTAAATAGGTTTAAACCATTTTTTTTAATGTAAAACTTAATTGTTCGTGAACTGCTCGTTAAGGGTTCGAACTCGGCTCGGCTCTGTCTGATAAAAACTCGAGTGCGGCTCGATTTATTAATGAACTCGAACTCGTACATTTTTGTGCGATAAGAAAGCTCGGCTCGATTCGTCAGGAAAAAAAGTTAAGCTGGACTCGTTTGGACAAAATTCTGCTCGGCTCTATTAGTAAACAATCCTAGTTTTGACTAAATAAATCCTTTAATATTGATATTTATTAGTTAATGAATTGAAATAATATGTGAACGTAGTTCATAGATTACTATTAATTTGGTATCAGAAATCGAATTAAAGTGATATGGGAATTCTTGATATCATATGTGTAGTTTAGTTCTGGAATATAAAAATTTCGTTTAAAGTATTATTAAATTATTATTTAAATATATTATTTTATTATATAAAAATACAAATATATTTTTTATTATTAGTAAAATTTAGTTTTATATATTATTTTTTATTAGTAATTTTAGTTATCAAGATTAAAAAAATTTATTTAATATTCATACCTTTATTTTATACCAACAAAACCCCCATATTTTGGAGGTTTGAGCTACGAGATTGAGATTTAAAAGAATTTAAACAAATATTGTATGGGTCTAAACCTATATTTCATTCCGGAAATCCGTGAACCAAACGATGCTAATTTTCAATAAACTAATTAGAGGAGGTTAATTTTTTAATTTATAAAATTATCATGTATTTAGTTAAAATACAAACAACTAATTTAAATATTTATATAGCAAACAATTAGTTAAAACAAGTAATTCAATCTGGTTGTCAAAACAGCTAATATAATCCTCGTTTGAGATCCCAATATTTTCAATTTATGGTAAATTCCTATAACGTAATATAAATATAAATATATATATATATAATATTTTCAAATTACTTATTATACTTTAAATTTAGGTTGGATATTTTTTTAGGGAGTTAAGTTAGATTTTATAAATTGGACTTGAAGACTTGAGTTAAAAACATACTAATTATTTGCGAACAGTTAAACTTGATTCGAATTTTTCATTTGTTTGCGAACAAACACTTGGGGTTTGTTTATTTTATTATACTGATTTCAACATAATTTTTTAATCGATTAAAAATTCAATTTGACTCGACTCAGCTGATTTTAAAATTTTGAAACTTCATATAACTCGTTCAAAACTCAACTTCGTTTATGGCCTAGCAAGAAGTGTTGGTGACAGTGCATAGAAAGTTAGAAACTGATTGGGACTGAGTTGCTGTTAGTTTTATTTTTTTCCTAAAAAAATACGAACAAGTAATAAGATATGTTATATATTTTTGTAACACATATTACACAGATATAAAAAATAACTGCTCCCTCCATTTAACAATAAGTGACGCTTTATAAAAAATAAAAGTTAAACTTATTCAACTTTGATCACTTATTAATAATTATTATAAGAAATAAAAATTATGAAAAATATATTATTGAAAAATATATGTCATTAATTATTAGATTTATTTTTTATTTTTGTAAAAATATAAATTAATAATATTTAGTTTACGGTCAAAGTTAAATAAATTTGACTTGTAATTTGTAAAACACCACTTTTTATGGAAGGGTGGGAGTATTAGTTTAGTCTGCTGGATTTATTTCGGTTCAGGGGTTATAAATTTATAATCACTCGCTCTCTGTTCCTCTTCTTTTTTTTCAAGTTAAATAATAGTTTTTTTTTGTCAGAAGTTAAATAATAGTTTATGTTATGTATTACTCTATGTGGATGATGAAATGTCACTATGTCAGTGTTGGGTATTGTAGAATGATTAATGATTATGGATCATTTCTAAACCCAGAAAAGGAAGCCCATTACCATGTGCCCAACAGCCCAATTAAGGTAACTAGTAAATATTGTACAATGAAGAATTCGGAGGAGTTGGTTTGTGCATTCTTTACTTTGTTCATCTAAGCCCAATGCAAATTAAATCAGAAGATTTTGAGGTGTGATGAGCCACTTTTACCACAACCCTATTGTTCAACAAATTTAGGCTTGTTTGTACCATGAGTTTATGCTAGTAAATTGTGCCCTAGTTAACAGTGAATGGTCATTTTAAAGAGCGGAGATATTAAAAATTATACTATACTCCCTCCGTCCCCTTTTACTTGACATTTTTGGGGAAAAAAATTGTCCTGTTAGAATAATATAAGATTCTGGTAAGTCAGTCTCCTGATCCCGTTTTAGGAGAACTGGTAACTTAACATGGTATCAGAGTTCCAGTTGGCAGGGGTCTAAGATTCGACTCCCTATCAACCCTAATATTCTCATAATTTATTATGGGCACGAAAGACTTGTTATTACCCTAAAGATGGGCGTCCTTGGTCCACTCTCGACCAATAAATGGGCTTTCGAGTGAAGAAAATGTTAGAATAATATAAGATCCTAGTAAGTCAGTCTCCTAACACCTTGAGGTTCTGGGAGAACTGGTAACTTAACATGTCCCTAATTAGTTGTCCACGTCTTATTTCAATATATTTTTTACATATTTTTCAAGATTACCCCTCACTCCTATTTCTCATGTTTGACTCTACAATTCATTTTCAATTTTATTTCATTATTCAAGACATTTATTAGGGGAAAACATAGAAACAACACATATTTAGAAAATACTCCCTCTGGTCTATTATATAATGCGTTTGATTTTTTACACGTAATTTTAGGAATTTTGACTACATGGTTAGAATTAATATTTTTGTATTTTGAATTAAATTAATTCTAACTAGGTAGTTAAATCTCTTAAAATTATGTGTAAAAAGTCAAACGTCCTATATAAAGCATCAGATGGGGTATTTTCTTAATATGTGTGTTTTTTTCATGTAAAAGGAGATTGTGGAATATCATAATTGAGAAATACTCTCTTCGTTTCATATTAGTAGTTCACTTTCAAAAAATAACGCATATTAAGAAAATTTATTATAGATTGGTTGTACTCGTATTTATTGTTTTGAATATAATTATCAAAACGTAATTTTGATGAATGAAAAAAATAATGGTATCTATAGTAATTAGATACTAAAAATGCTCTAGACTATAAAAAAGGACCTGTACCCGTACAATTGAGGTCTCGTTTGGTTGGATGTAACCCAACACAGTAACTCATATTTTTTGGAAATTTATATATTTACTGTGTATAGTTGTACACTTTTTTATTTAATCTAGGTAACTTACAGTTCCATAATATATGTAGTTACCCCAAAACATAATAACTAACTTACCTATGTCTAACATGGTTTTTTTGGGTTACATAGTTGAATCTTGTTTTTTATTAAATAACATAATATCATACGTTACTAAAATCATAAAATTTATATATCAAAATCTAAATAGAAAATATTAAATTCAAGTTTAAAGTTAAAAATATTTTTTATCTTTTATGTGACAAATATATAATATATTTGTTGTATGTGTATATAATAAAAATGAATCATAAAATTGTAAAAAATATTAAAATGTATAGATTATGTTTCTTATTAAATTGTTAAGATAAGTAAGTCAAGTATTATTTAAAATTATTTATAATATTTTACATGCAAAACACACATATATATTTATACATATTAATATAATCATATTAAAAATGTATTATTTAATTCTATTTTTATTATTTTTTATTTGAAATATAATAACAGTATATTAATATCATTTTCATGATCAATTTAATTTTTTAGAATCTTCAATATATTTTTTTAATTTAGATGTTACCTAGTAATTTAGTATTGTATATTTAATTAATTTTTATTATTATACATGAACAATTAATTATGTAACTATGTAATAATACTTAGTTTTGTATATTATTTTTAGTATAATTTACTTTTTATTTGTATAACTATTTTTAGTATTGTTTATAATTTTATTTACTTATATAAATATTTTTTTGTTATTTTATACAAATAATAAATTAAATGAGTTATATAGTACTAAACTAAACATTTATTTTTTATTTATTCGAGAGCTACACGTTGTAACCTAATTTCAAGAATATTTGAGTTATAAGCAAAACTTGCGAGGGCCGAGAATTTTGAAGAGGGGATTTATCTTTCAATTCTTTTTTAAAAGAATGACAGATGGGCACCCAAAAATAGACAAAAGAAAACAGAACACAATAGTTGAAGTGAAATTAAGGGGGTCAAACTCAGCTGTCAAACAATAAATGTATGCAACTAAAAATTGATTTATTTTTGTTTGTTTTTACATCCTGTTTCATTGAAACACAAAATTAAAACAAGTCTCTCTCTCTCTCCAGAAGGGGGCAAAAACCCTAAAAGAACTGTTTACCCACAAGTAAGTTTTCTTTCTCTCTCCATTTTCATATAAAAAATCTATGCTTTTCATCCCCCCCTCTCTCCCCCCCTTTTTATGTGTATATTCTCTTACATTGTTTTTATACATTATTCTCAAAGTTTCAATCTTTTTGCTGGCGGATCTGAATTTTACCCCCATTTCTGTTTAGGATCTATGTTCAAATTCTTGAATTTTATCATGTTGATTGAACATTGATTTATTTGTTTTATGCATTATTGATATTATCATTATTGTTATAATTAAAAAATGATGTTAGTTGTTAATTATAGTTCTGTTTTGCCAGTTTTTTATTTGAAAGATGTCATTTTTATTTCATTGAAGCTGCCTTTCTCTTCATTCTATATAATGTGGAGGTGGGGTTGTGGGAAATTGTCAATTTCATATCTGATTTGCCTGTTTTTTATTTAAAAGTTGTCATTTTTATTTTGTTTGAGCTAAATTTCTCTTCAATTCTATACAATGTGATGGTGGGTTGTGGGGAATTGCAGCATTCTATAGTATGGGTTTGATATATTATGCATTTTCTTGTGGTATATGTTTGCCTGTTCTTGAAAGAAGATTAGTAAATTACAAAAAGCCTTTTTCAAGCTTTTGGTGTTGTGTGATTTTGGTAACTTCTTTGTGTTGCATAGAATCATCTATCGTTTATTAGTTCTTGAGCAATGATGGTTACTGATTTCAGTTTTTGTAATTGATCTTTCAAATTTGTAATCTGATTTGTTGTTGTTTATAACAAATAATACAGCTTGAATTTTTATGTTTTGAAATTGCTGCGAACCAGTCTTTTGGAGGAGCTGTTTGGTGGAGAGATTCCACCTTAAAGTTTTACCAAATACTTGTTTGTTTGTGGTAATATACGAAATTAACATGTGGCCACTGGTCAGATTGCTTTTGTATTATCTTGCTCATTGTTTTGAAGGTTTTATACAGCTTAATCATGCAAAGTTACTCATCTTTTTAGGTATTGTAGGTTTACATTCAGAGTTAACGCGAACTGATGATACTTGATGCATTTCTCATTGTTTGATTTGTATCTGTAAATAGGATGGACGAAGACGGAGGGTTAAATATGCGCAATTGGACTTATTAT
The DNA here is from genome assembly GCA_028671895.1 of Oenanthe sinensis. Lineage (NCBI taxonomy): Eukaryota > Viridiplantae > Streptophyta > Magnoliopsida > Apiales > Apiaceae > Oenanthe > Oenanthe sinensis. Next base: position 30,871,758 of record CM053813.1, read on the forward strand.
GACCAACACTATCATAAACCGGCAAATCTTAATTTGCACCTTTTCCCATCCATGAATAATCGGGTACCAAAACCTTTTCTTGGGCGTGAGAATTCTATAATGATGAACCACAATGGGTCTTTTCATCCCCGTGATTGCCTAGTTTCTGAATCTCCCATGCACATGGAACCCATAAAGGATGGTTGGGGGAGCTCCAGGGACAGGGAGAGGTTTGTTCAACAGTTGATGTCAGTAAATTCTGGTTTCGGAGGATTCCATGAACATGCAGGAGCTCATTCGATGCAAATTTTGCAGCAGCAGCAGGCCCCCGAGTCATCCAAGGATGCAGGGGTAGACATGGGAGAATTAGTTGTGAAGAAGGAAGCTGGTGAACCTATGAAAAAAAGACAAAATCTTGCCACACTGAAACCTCCAAAGGCAAAGAAAGCAAAGAAAGTCCCATCTGTTCCCAAGGAAAATGGCAAATCCTCTGGTCAACGTTCAAAATCAGCAAAGATTAATATTAATGTGGTCATTAATGGGGTGGATATGGATATTCAAGGTATTCCTGTACCAGTTTGCTCTTGCACCGGTAATCCTCAGCAATGTTATAAATGGGGTTGTGGAGGTTGGCAATCGGCTTGCTGCACCACCACAATATCAATGTATCCCTTGCCAATGAGCGCCAAAAGGCGTGGAGCAAGAATTGCTGGACGGAAAATGAGTCAGGGTGCATTCAAGAAGGTATTAGAGAAACTTGCCTGTGAAAACTTTAATTTTGCCAATGCAATTGACTTGAAGAGTCATTGGGCAAAGCATGGTACCAACAAGTTTGTCACAATCAGATAGGTTTACAGTCAGTATGGTCACTGGACTATAATGGAAGATTCCAGCTGCTTCATATGTTACATGTATATTACATGTATACATGTCTGTGGCCCATTTTGAAAATCATTGGTACTTGTAGGTCCATGGGTTGTCAGTCATTATGCATGATTTCACAACTATAGAAAGTTGAGCTTATCAAGATGTTATTTCCATTAAGTTTATATTAATGAGCATTTCCTGACCACCAAATTAGGATTGTGGATGAGTCTTTTACCTTTATGCTAAATTTGTTAGATTATTTTGGGAAAACGTTTCAACGTAGCTGATTTGTTGCTGAACTAACTAGCAGCAAGTGAATCCATAACCAGCAGATTATGTATTAAAAGTATCTGTATAGTTATCCTGATGTCATAATCAGTACTGTGGTGGTTGACTTGTTGAGTTAAATTTGCAAACTGTGGTTCTACCAGGGAGGCAGGGAGTCCCTCCCTTTCTTCTCGTAATATAAGTTTGCTGTTTGAGGATTTTACTTCTTTTGTATCATTTTTGCACCTTTTAGTCTGAATGATTACATACATTGCATGGAAGAGTAGATTTCTCAATTTATCCGCTTGATAATCATAATCATATTATTGGTGTACTGGAGTCCCCACTTTATGAATGATATTAGCAGCTGCTTGGTTAAGAGTAAGGCTCCTGGAGTGTTTTATTGCAACCTTCATTGATATCCTCAGCCGTTAGCCTACTGACCCGTTTTATTGCAGATGTTCATTGTGTTCTTGCAGTGGTCCAATATTTTTATGTATAATTATACTAATACATGTATGTATATACTTATAATAAATATAATATTAATATATAAACATGACACCAAATTGGGTTGTGTACAGGTGTATTCATGCACCTAAAAGATAAATATAAACACTAAATTATCTTATCGTATATAAAATTCCTAGGTCTAGTAGCAAACAATCTGTTGGCGGTAAAATTCTTTAGTCGTTGATAAGCGTAAAATCTCATTGACTAATCTGATTTACTCTTTTGCCAAGTGACTAATATGATATTTGGTTGTGTATACTTAAAAATTAATATCATGGTGACCCTTGAGAACGCTCTCTGTACTAGACACGAAATACCTTAATTTTACTTGCAGTTGAACAAAATCACTGTGGCTGTCACCCGTAAGTTGTAACAATTCATCGATTTGACTATAGGAGCTTGAGTTTAAAAGAGCAACAAAGATTTTTACCAAGTCTTCTCAAGCATCTTTATCTGGCTACTCATCTGCTAATTGAAATGGAGAAGACTTTCCTAAAATGCTATCTTATCTTTTTATATTTGGTTTACTTAAGAGGTATATGTAGGTAGAATTTGTCTGTCCTGGAAAGGATTTGTTAAACTCTATTGACTGACTAGCTAGCTACCCCCTTGGCCAATTGGTTTTACCTAATTTAAGTCATATACACAAGTCCACTAAGAAATCTTAAGAATGCGATTCTTATATGTATACTTTTTTCTTCCTTTTTTTTTTTGTTGTCATGTCCGATTGCGAAAGATTTAAATGTTTGCACGTTCATTTCTGAATTAAAATTCAAATGTTTGGTGTCTTTATGGTCCAAAATACTACTCACTCCATCTCATATCTCACACTCTCATATCTCATTTTAGATGCTCCTTTGCGAAAAAAATAATTTTTCAAAACTACCCATTCTTATTTGTCATTTCCAATGTAGCATTATTCAAATACTATAGTAACTTAATATAATAAATGTGGGTAGATATGTAAAAAATTACAATCATTTAATACTTTTTAATATGTATGAAATTTGTAAAAGGGTCATTTAATTTGGGATGGATTTTTAAAGTGATGTTCCAAAATGATATAAATTTTGCAATTTAATAAAGTCCGAATAACTTAGTTATTTTTCTGCCAAATGATATAAATTGAAATGCATATAAACATGAGTATTCGATTATGAGAGTTTTTTGTTTCATAACTTATCATTATTCCCTCCCAAAACTGCAGTTATAACATGATTACATAGACTTGTATATTATTGTTACCGAAGGAAATATATTGCTATCGTTAGAGACTAATGAGGTTTGGGAACTCTGTTTTATTACCATGAACATGAATATTAATTAATGGAATTAATGCCTCCAAATGTTCTTCTCTAGACTTGGCTACTTTCTCTCCCATCACAAAAATACTTGAATGATCTTCATCGAAGGCCTCCCATTGATCTATAACTTTTGTCTGCAAACTATGCCTGCCTGAATCATTTCTCGCGTCGGTTTTAGACTCCAGTGTCACCATACTTGATGATCTTTCTTTCTTTGTATAATTGCTTTGTTCATTACTTTTATCCTGATCTTCGGTGATAATATGCTCCAGCATCCTTATATCCTCTTCTGGAATTTGTTTCACTTCAGGGCAGTTTGCAGCATTATTAACACCTAATTCTCTGCAAAATTCTATGTATAAACAGAGTTCTTTCCCCTGTATGTTTGCTTTTTGCAAAACTTTGAGTCCCATTGATGCTTCAACCTGCTCTGCTGAACAAATTTGGATCAAAACTGCAGAGATGCCGCTGCATATTCTGCTGTAAATATCAAAAATCTCAATCATCACGCAATCCATTGCTTCAAGAATCAAAGTACCCACCATAGACTCCGACTGTGGTTTGATTTCCATCAACATATCAAGCAAATCTTGCATTTCTTGCAGCCACACAAGACACTGCATCATTGATGATGTTGTTTTCTGTTCATCTTGATCTACCTCAACTTTTCTGAGCTGTCCTTTATATTGTTCCTGTGCATGTACATATAACAATGACGATTTACGAGCAAGAAAGGAATAATAAGCCCTTATGAAAGTATCATGACCACCCCATTTTTCCCCAGGCTTTGAATGTTCATCCTTAAAGCTTGACAAATCAAATGGTAACCTCCCAATTCTCTGCACAGCAGGGACTCTACAACAGAAAACCCCGTGCATGAGCATCAATCCCTTGAGCGCAACTACCCAGCTACGAGTCTTATCGAGCCTCAAAGCAATGGCCAATACCAGAGGTTTGAGGTATGCTGGGGAGACCCTAACCCATGCAAAAACTCTCTGAACATTCCTGTAATCAACCCGAGAGCCATTGTGACTTGTAGATTTGATAACAGCCACCTCGATATCAGGGTTCCTGTGTGCTGATCTCTTTGAGAATGATGTTAACCAGATACTGCTCTGATCTTTAAGCACTCCAGTTGCTCTTTTCCACAGGTTCATAGTCTGTGTTGTAGAGATGATCAGCCTGTGTCTGTCAATGTTTCTCCCTTTATTAATTTCAAACACAATCAAAATTGATGTGTACAAGTTACTCATATTTTTATATCTGACCCACAGCCAACTACCTAGCCGGCCAGCGGTGTTTTGCATATTAGTCAATGTTAAGTTTGATATATGTTGCTGTCCAGGTTATTTTATAAAGAAAATGAATGCATAATGATAATTTTCTAATGAAAGCGTGTACAGAAAATAATCATAGTGCGTTTAAACTAAACCTGTAAATCATATCGCGTGTCTAACAATTCCGTGGCCGTTTACCACCACACCCGAGAAGATTTCAAGAAAAAGTTGATAGCCTTCTTTATCTCTAAAAATATAGGATGTTCTAACCCCTATTCTATCCCAGTTACCCATTCACCCACCTTGAATAATCCCCTTTTATCGGATTATTATTGATAAAATAATAAAAAGCTAAATTTTAAACCAATCTTTTGATAAATTTTGATTTGAAACTAGTCCACCACTCTACTTAAATACTCCCTCCGTCCCAAATAAATTTGACTTTTTACGAGTCAAATCGACTCAAGTTTGACTGAAAATTACATATAATATATAAATGCAAGAAATTATAAAATTATATCATTGAAAAGTATCTTTAATTTATTTTAAAATATATTTTTCAGTTTTTTAAAATTATAAAAAAATAATTTATAATTCTTAGTCAAAGTTGAGTCAAATTAACCACCAAAAAGTCAAATAAGACGGTTAATTTGGGACGGGGGAGTAATAAATATCAAACTCATGTATAATTCGTTTCAAATTCGTGTATTTTCATATACGCTAAATAAATATATTAAATTAATTTAATTAAAAATATATTAAGATTTTATTTTTATATATAATTAATATATATATATATATAATTATTTCTATATAAAATATAATTCTTCAATTACAAATATATTTAATTCGTGTCACATTGTGTCAAAAATTAAAATTCATATCTAACACGTATATAACTGTATATTTTCGTATTAGTATACAAAAAATTAGAATTTATACCAATAAATTTCATGTCATAGTTTTAAACCCGTAATTTTCATGTGTTTCCCTATGGTCATCCCTTTCATTGTGGGATGGTTTGATTTCCACCCTTGACAGCAGACCAAATCATCGAGTGAAAAACAAGATGATGCCGCTCGGTATCAAGATTATTCTTGTTATTTATTTTTTTTCCCATATGCTCCGCTTTGAACTGCAATAACAAATGTCTCTCACTGTGTCAAACTGTCAATACAAATATATGAAAACAAATTTCGCAACCCCGTATAACCTTGCAACAGCAAGGACCTCAAAGTACTCGGAGCACTATATAGGTAATATAATTAAAGGGAAAAATTACACACTTGAATGGGCTTATTTATGCATTTGTATGCCGTGGAGGCAGATTTGTGCGAGGCAAACATAAGTTTCATCTACCATATAAAAGAATAAACAGCTGTTTTACACTCTGCGGCAAGCAGGTCCTGAATACCTCTCCAATGAATTACATTTCCAGATTTTTTTTACCAATTATGGTGATTCCAAATTTATAACATGAGAACCAAAAAATATATAGGTCACAACTTGCGACCAATAAAAGAGAATCAATACAAAGCAACAGCTGTACGCACGACCTTGCCCACTCCTAATCCGGATCAGAGGGTTTCCTAATCCACCCCTAAATGGGAATTGAGTATTTGACTTGTATTCATATTGAACCTAAACTACAGGGTTCTCGAAAAGGACAAAACACTGAGCAGCCAAAACCAAATAAGATCGTTCAAACCACAGAAGAGAACAGAGGACCTCCCAAGTTCCTGCATTCCTTCTCATACTCGTAAAAGCTACATGTCCAAAATGATACTATGACACTCTCCCAGTCTCCAGTGACTTATTAACCCCCGGAGAGCTCCATTCAAGCTTGACAAGAACTCTTTTATCACACCAAATCTGTATGAATGTAAAGTCGATCAAAAAAGAAGAGAAACTCTAAATTTGGATAACTGAATCCTTTCTGGCTTTCTGCTATCAAAATCATGAAGGAGGTGCAGCTCCTAATGCTTTCTCCAACTTTTCTTTCTCTATCTCAACTCTCCTCTGCTCAGCATGCTGAAAAACAGCATTGGCTAGTGCTTGATAATGGATGTCAAGAGCTTGCGTAAGGCTCTGGAACCTCACTTCATTAGTTGCTTGCAAAACTAGATGCAAAGAATTGGAACGGGAATATAAAATAAGTTCCATGATTGCATACCAGTAAAATATTCTGGTTATTAAATTAGAAATGTCAATATCAAATTAACTATATTTACCTTTGGTCGAGTCAACAAAGAACACAAAAGGGTCGACCTCATCAATCGGTGACTGTAGTTCCTCGTCATCACTAAAGTCATCATCTGTATCATCATCTTCTTCATCATTTGAACGGAAAGCCCTTGCCTGCATTTCATATGTTAGCTTATAAACAAGTAATGTTTACATTTCCTGATGGATATGATCAACTGGCTTCGATTCTGTTAACTCTTATCGATGGGTTCAAATATATCTCAATTGTTATAAAGGTGTGTTAACCTAAAGTCACACCACTACAGTTCAAAAGTATTTGCAGCTTTTTTTGTTTTTTTCTACAAAAGCACCAAGTATAAGATACGAAATGCAGAACAAATATCAATTCTAGCCATCAAGAACTAACTGATAAATAAGCATTTAAAGCTAAATCTTAGATTTTGAGCAACTAATAACTTTCCTTTCAAATAAAAGATATATACTATTATGTTCTTAATGTACAAACAAAATTTTTAGAAGACAACATAATATTATTGCAGTTTCTTTTTTCATGTTGATTGAAATTGTAACACACCTGTGCAGCCAATCTTTGAAGGGTTTTGTTATTAGCTTCATCTCCGTCCTCAGCATCAACTCCCATTTCTTTGTCAGACTCATCCGCATCATCTTCCTCATCAGACAGCAAACCATTCATATCATCATCATCTTCGGCCTCTAATTCCTTTGCAGCATCTATGCACATCAAGTAAGAATGGGATATGACAAAACTAAAAGAAAATATGACCATCACGGAGGAAGTTGTTCACTCTGGATTCAAAAATAATAGAGAATGGAAGAAATGAGAGTAGTCATTGAATTACCCGCTAATTGATCTTTGTAGGCAACAAGTAGATCAAGGGTGGCCTTGAACACACGCATCAAGGCCTCAGCTGGCAACTGTTCGGCAGGAAGTTGGAGCAGTGCTGTTAAGCCCAAGCAGCAAACCTTTTTATCATGTTCTCTGAAATATCCATATCATACACATGTCATGAGAAACAATCAAATGGCAGAGGCAGAAAAAGAAGAAGGGCCCAGGTGAATGTTCAAAGCAAAGCCACAGGAGATACTTAATTACCTCTTAAAATTAGATTGTAATCCACTCTTTTTAGTCTGTTGCAACATCTGGAACCAATGATTAAATATTTCTGTAGCAACACCAAGTTTTTGCAGTATGTTGAGTGTCAAAGGTGCATTGTAGTAAAGGGCATTGGCAATCTGCAAGAGAGCAGGTGATAAGGATCAAGATATGTTTCAGTAATACACAAGAATCTAGTTTAATGTATAACAATTTCATGTCATGCGTAGGCAAATTTGAGCTATCAGAGGCATAAGTATTGTCCTGCACAGCACCTAAAGAACGATTCAACCCAGATAAAAGTAATAAATCAAAGAAAATGACAAACAGCATGGTAAAGAAATGCACAATGTGTTCAGACCAAAACAAAACGAAGAGAAGCATATAGATGTATTATTATACTAAAATCAGAGTTACAAGCATAAACAAAACTGTAAGTTCCTTACCACTTGCATCAAAAGACATCTTAAATATGCTCTCTCAGTTCGACGCAACCGCTCAACTGTAATTCTAATATAAGGTTCAACCCAGTGATCCACTTGCCCCCTGCAGTTCTGGAACACCACTTCAATGATCTTAGGCGCAGGCTCAATATCACTGTCCTCCATATTTTTATCTCCCATGATCTGCTTCAAAACAGGAAGAAAAAATTAAGAAAACATTCACTGAGAAGGAAAATTACATGATAAGTATTTTAGGCAAAAGTCAACTCACAGTAGAAATCACATTCCAAAGACTTTGCTGGTAGTCCGGTTCCTTGCAAGTGAGGTAATGCATCGTACCCTTGGATATAAAGTTGTCTAGAGGAACGAGAATATCTAGACAAATACAAATCACAAAAACACACTGACATGAGAAAGTGTACATTGTGGTAATACTGTGAATTACAGTATATTGAGTAGTATTCAAAAGCTATATGTTCACCTTTATTATCATGCACAATGGGTAACTATATCCACCCATCCAGATGTACAATATTTAAAAAATTTGGTTCTTACATATATTTTACACACTGGAAATTTGAAAAAGTATCACATCTCAAGATAGTTCAAGCTTACTCTTTACTAAATAACCCTAATAATTAATGACCATGTAAACAAAGATTAGCTACATTTATACATTGAATTTCTGACTAATATTATGGCTGATAGGCTGTTCCTCCATATCTAATTGCCAGGAGTATTTCAGGTCACATTACGAGCTTAGCGGATGGCTTTTCGTATCCGAACACCTTCCATGCTATGTACCACATGTGAGAAGACAATAACTCGGAAACACCCGAATAAGCAAAAATCAAGAATGCTTCTAATTGGTCCCACCAATCACTGTCATAGTTTCATCTATGAAACATGTCAAGTACCTCTGCACTGCTGCTATAAACTAGGAATACAAGCTTATAATAAGACCTAAGGAACTACTAAAAAAGAGTGAAATTCAGTCCGGTTGCCATTATTTTACATCTACAGAGGATTTTTAAATGACAATTTTGTAACGGGCAAAAGATAACAGCAGACAGGTGGAAAGCACCAGAATCAGTTTGGAAGAACAAACCCACATGTTGAAAGGTGGGCAAATGAAAACAGAAGACAGGTGGGTGGCTCCAGAATCAGTTTGGAAGAAAAATCCCATATGTTTGGTGATCAGAAATGGAAAGACCTCACCGAGCAGAGTGTTAACAAAGAAGTTTTCCTATACCAAGCATGCTAGATAAAATTGTTTCGGCGAAAATTTAAATTCCAATGACAGTGTAGGATAAGCTAATACTCCAGTAACTAAAACCCTAAAGAGTATCATCCATGCATTTATATCTTAGAATTAGACCTGACAATTTTGTACACGAAACGAAAATCACAGATATGGGTTTTGATTTTTCGTACACAGTACACAGAACACAAAAGTACACGATCATATTCCGTGTCAGATATGGGTTTACATTTTAGTACACGACAAGGAAATACATGAAATAAATATATTTATAATTTAATAATTATATTCTTATATAAATATATATATATATATATTTGTATATATAATATATATATTAACAAGTTTATATAGTTTTATGCAAATTTATATATGTAAACATAAAAATTTTCCTAAAGATATACATAAAAATAAAATATTTTAATTAAATTGTATTAATATTTTTAATTAATGCACAGGGAAACACAACATGGAAATACACGAATCCCAAACGGATTGGATATGGGTTTCACATTTAAGTACATGAATTTGAAACGAATCGGATATGGGTTTGGCATTTAAGTATACGAAACACGAAAGTACATGACGCGATACGATTGCCAGGTCTACGTAGAATAGCTTCTCGCCTTCTCGGATCACAAATTCAACCGGATTTCACAGCTGAGTGCATATTGACAACAAACAAACACTACCAAGTTATTAGTTTTTTAGATTCAATTGGCCAAGAAGCACATGTGATGGGGAACGAGAATAAAGAATTAATATATGTTATTAATTAGTTATATTCGTTTAGTGTAGAGATAAATAATATATTTATCTATATGTTTTACATGTTTTACATGTGGGGCTAGTAGATTATTAAATATGTATTTTATTTATAATAAGCCCAATTGTTTACGGGCCTTAGCCCATTAGGTTATTATTAGGGTTTTTTATTCCCTATATAAGCGATGTAATCCCCACAAATTTAATTAGACTTGATTATTGAGAATATCTTTGAATATTGAATTGGGTCCCTTTTATGGGTTGCGATCCATAGCTTTTCTCCCTTCTGTGGTTGGGAAACCCTTGGGATTGGGATAGTAGGTGTTTTGCAGTTCATTCACCCAAGTTATATTTATTATCGTATTTATATCATAAATCATCACTTTCACAAGTTGTCCTGCATCAACATGGCAACACTAGACTGATTTTACCTCTCCTAATTCCCAAATTACTAGAGGAATCATGCCCAATATATAACTTTGATATATTATAGAGATTGCACTGCGAAATACATGAATTTGATAGTTATAAGTTATAACATTTGACTTCGCTCCTACATTCTGATCTCCATCTCCCTGCCACCCCTTAAAAATCATCTTCCTCTCATAAGCTAGAACCTATTCAACTCAGGCTGTAAATAATAATGCATCTCGTTAATTAGAAGATAAATACCAATTTCCAATAGAAGAGATCCTACATGATCTAAAAGAACCACTAATTACATTTTACAAAAGATAAAAATAGGAATCCCCAAAAAGCATAGGAAAGAGAAGGGATGCATTTTAATATAACTTACTTGGAAAGAAATCAATAGCCCAGTCAGATAGAGCTTCCATAATTAATGACCAGAGGGTCCACATGTCCATAGATATTGTTGGTGAGTAGAAAGTCATGTATGATACAATTTCCAGAACTTCCTCAAAGACCTCTGCAAGCATACGTTGATTACAAAGTATTCATGAATTTCAATTAAATATTTATCTGTCCAAGGAAGTTATATCAAACCAAAGTAACAATATTAAGAAACAACTGTTGCAATTAAACAATTAGCAGACTGCTGAAATGTAACTATTGCATGACTAAATAATAGCTTCAGAATGACGCATTAGTTTTTATATTATTTCAGACAAAAATATAAAGAAGACTAATAGCGCAGACCACATAAAATCGATGTAATACTTCTCCTTTCTATCATAAAGAACATGTAAACTATATTTTTTATAGTGATATTAATTATCAAAATAAAGGTTAAAATTAATAGTGATAAGCATTAATATAGGTTATCAACTCTGGTTGCTTCAAGATTGATGAAATAGTTTGTCAGTGCAGCTGACTGGGAACATAAAGAGTTAAAACTGACAAGGAAACATCACAAATTTACGATACAAAAAGTAATACTTTTAAGAGATTTCCTGTATATGAAAGTCCTCTAGAAACTAAAGCCAGTACCTTGTCCATCAGTAGTCAGCATCCTCCGCATGATTGGAAGTAGAGTTGATTCAATCTGAACAAACAGCTGAGGCAGCCTGCTCACTGACTCAAGGATTGTGCTTATGGCCCGCAAGCATCCAACAGCAGCCAAAGCACCTGGATCATCAGCCTCATCATCAGCCTCAGCAGTGTGCATACACTTCCAAAAAGCAGCGGCCTGATAAAGTTTAACTAAATATTTTAAGAAGGCAAGTGACGGGAAAGAAGTAAAATAAAAGATAAAAAATTCTGTCACCAGATTCTGACACAATCCAAGAGCATAGGGTGCCATCTCCTCGCCAAATTTGTCCACAATAGTCTCCAGAGTAAACACAAGATCCTCATTTTCAACTTCGTTCATAAGTTTGAAAAATTCTGAAAGATATTTTTATGACAAAGTTAGAAGTATCCTTCAGAAGTGCATAATAGCTAGTTAATTAGTTTAAGTTTTATATACCATCTAGTAATTGTGGAAGAATAGGTCGGATTTCATCCAAATCTGCAAAATTCAAATTAGAAGTATTAGGATTTAACATATTCTAGGGAAGATAATAGTAACAGCATGACGAGTACTTCACCCTTGCAGGCTTCAACAAATGAACGTAACGCAAAAACAGAGTCAACGCGAACTGGAAGCTCTGGGTCTCGCATCCCAGCCACAACACTTTGCAGTGCTTTACGGAAAATGTTTGTGTCTGAGAATTTGATATGTGCATATTGTCCAGCAACCCAGGCTGCCTGGTGTTAAATCATGCGACAATAATTAGAAAGTGATGGTCAAGGCCCTTGCACATGTCTATTAGTTTTATGAGTATACACTGCTCAGATTTATGCAATCAAGCCTCGAGCTCATGAGAACCAATATTAATGTCCTGTCCAACTTTCATTATTTTGTAGTATGCATCAATAATTTTGCAGAACAAAGTAACTAACCATAAACATTACACAGTAAATTCCACAATATTTAAATCAGGAAGTTATAACTGACGACTTGAATTAAAACTATGCGCGCCACATCTTCTTTGATCGATTAACTACATTTTATAATATCAGGCATGTACAATACATTGAGAAGAGATATTGTCAGAATTTCAATTCATTACTGCAATATGTAATACAAATCAGGAACACCATTTCAGACTTTATTACTTCGAGCTACAAAAGGTGGTGATATATAATAAAAATCAAACTTTCTGCAAATGGACAGCGATACAAAACACAAATGAAAGATCTTCCTTTTCAAACAAACTTGCTTCAATACAACAAACATGGATTGAAGAAGATGTAAAAATAATTGCAAACAAAGAAAGAACATAACAGTTTGCTCATCGATAGTGAAAAACATAAAGTTAAATGAAAGTCAAAAACCTTGGCTCTGAGGTGGCCCACGGGACTACTGAACTCCGGAAAAACATGTTGCAATAACATGCGCTCAAGCTCAGACTTGTAAGGATCCGTTTGCTTCAGTTTATCACATAGTGCTCCAATTGCAAGTAGGGCACCATCTTTCTGTCTGTAGGGCTTATATTCTATTGCTGCCTCGTCATATCTGTAACGGAATATATATTAACAGTGATGAATTATCATTAATTTTAATTGCTACATATGCAACCACAAGTACCTTCTAAAAATCTCCACAATGTACAGTATAAACTTTTGAAGGTTCTCTTTCCCGCGCTTTCTTACCAACTCACTAACAAAATCCATAGCAGCAGTTCTAGGACTGTATAAATCCTCTATGATGTCTGCACAGCAAGAAAATAATATAGATAAAACAATCTAGAACAAAGACAAGCAACTTATGTATAAACCGTAGTGTGAGGTAAATCTACACCTTGATGACCACGGTCTACAATACAATCTACCATCTATGAGAGGTTTGCAATAATTTATGTATACTATCATCAGAAATCACGAGAGTTCCAAATGACTTACCATATCCCTTCCTCACATATTCATGTGGATCTTCATCCCAAAGCTTTTGGTCATCGTCATTAAAGCACATAAGTGGAAAGATTATCTCAAAAAGTAGAGAATCAAGTCGTGGTTGGAGCAGATTGTACATGTTAGTCTTTGGAACACTGTATCAAAGTAATACGAAGATATAAGAATCAGAAGGGGTAGGAAAAACAGGCTAAAAAGTCAATATGTAACAAATAATACCAAACAGATTTTTAACATTTCAGACAATGAGTCAATTTCATCCAACTACTCGTGACACTGTAAGTCAATTATAAATCGGTACAGTAAATTCCACTAGAGCCCTTGAACCATGTATTACCCCAGAAATTTCTAAAGTATGATACTGGGATAGATGTAAATAGACAATAGAAAAAGAATAACGATCAAAATAAAGAAAAAGAATAAAGAAGATCAAAATAGGCTTGCTTGAACAATTGAATTCTCAACACATACGAACAGAAAAATATTTATAACAGCTTTTCAGTAACTTTCATTAGCATACTATCATAATCCAAATATATAAATGTACAATAAGAAACAAAATTATACTATATTAAATATCACAGCTAAAAATTCCTCCATATTTATCAAGCTTAAATAAAAAAATATTTTTAAGTCATCACTACATGTTAACAACATTGCATAACACCCCATCTTACTTAGTAATGATCAGTACATGTACATTAGCTGTCAAACAATTTAGTTTAGCTAATACATAAAATTTTTAACACCCGACACAAACTAAAAAAATCATAAAAACAACCTGTTGCTTAGATATTGCAAGATAAGATTGGTAACTCTGTCAGGCAGATAACCACCAACCCTGATCACATTCAACAAATTTAAATGGCATTCCAAAATCTTCCCAGCAAAACCCTTCTGGAACATCTGGGCAAAAGCTCTGTTTTCTGGGTTTTGAAGCTTCAGATCACCAAACCTGTGAAGATCAATATGAAAAGAGGGAATCAGACACATGTTTCATAATAAAGGGTGATTATATATACTCAGATTAATTCCCTTACCGAGTGTATAGGCGGTTTAATATGTGAACCGTCCACTTTTTAACCTTCCACCAACCCCAAGATTTCCTGAGCTCTGGATCAGCTGGCTGTCCTTCAAGAGGTACAGGTCTCTCCAATATGTTTAGAAAAAGAACCATCCAAGCATTAAACACATTCGGATCAAATAACTGCTTTGGAATCTCCAACTGAAACAATTTTGAGAAATACCAAGATATAGAATTAAACATGCAAGAACTCAAGGTCAAAAAACCCAGAAACTTATCTTAAAAGGTGGAGGCTAAAATAATTAAGATGTGAAATAAATCCTATGGGGCGGGTAAGAAGTAGTCAAGATTTGTATTATCAGTAAATATTTAATGTTGCTTACAAAGCAATTAATAAACAAATAAATAATACTAATAATCTACCCAGAATTTTTTTTTTACTTTTACAAGAAAGATCAAAAGAAATTTAAAAAATGGCAGTAAAAAATTTCAAGTTTTCCCCATTTTTTGGCTTTCTCCAAAAGAAAACATTATAGCTTTCCCACACTACTTGCTTTACATATTCATTCAAGGACATCACTTCAGAAACTAGTAGTAACAAGAAGAAGCCTCATGCGAGTTGTTAAAGTCATAACACAAATTACATACATATATAGATGACCAGAATATCTTGCAGATGAGCTTGATCAAGTCCGCTACTTCTATTGAAGGATTGTCAATTTGAACAAGCCTGTTAAATATACCCAGCAAAGGAGGAAATGTCTCTTGAACAATATGATGCACTGGTGTCCGCTCCTCATCTGACTTGAACCTATATATAACATATATGATAAATTCGTAAGAAGATGACGCAACTGGGAGCTTCCCATCATATTCTTATACTACATAAACAATCAAGAACTATGATTATTACAACATCCATATGCACCGATGAACTCACTCATATTTCCTACAAAGAATTCTCAGCACAAACAAAGCACCATAAACTTGTTGATCTTGTAAATTATGTTTCACCCAGTGTAAAAGACTTGGCCATTGCTCTGGGTAATCAGCATGTATAATCGTCTTGAGACACTCGCCAAGTTGTGCCCTATTAGAGAACAGGGGAAGATATTAAAAAAAACATATTTACAGTTTGCACAACCCCAGGAAAAGCATCATCATAAAAAAAACCCATAAGAAATGGAGTGAAGACATCACTGGTAACTCAAACAACTAACCTCAACAATGGGGGGACCTGGATGATAAACACAAGAATATTCTGTCGAACCAAATCTTTATCACTAGGCAGGATCTTTGATTGCTCATCTATGCAACATAACATTTTATAATAAGCACCATAAACTATAAATTTAAGTCCAACACCACCTAAACTTAAATTTTGTAAAAGGGCAATACCAGGATCATGAGGCGACCAGTTTTTGGCAATAAAGTTCTTGAAATGTATACTTGCAACTTGTCGTACTGCCGCATCACAATTTCCATCTACAATGATCTGCAACATCCTCACCAAATGCTGAGGTGTATACTGAATCTGCAAACACATATATAAATAAGCAAACCACATAAAACAACCAATACGCAATCAATTCTCCACTGCATCAACATCCAAAATTCTTCAATAATGAATCCAAAAAAAAACAACCCAATTCAAGATCTGCCACCACTTCAACAACTACTAACAACATTCATACAGCAAACAATGACTGGCCCAAGAATAAAATAAACTTGTAGAAACAAAACCCTGATCATAAATTGCATAAATTTTCAATCTTGATCAAAAAGTTACAATCTTGACTAGTCAAGAAAATATAAAAATATATATAACATAAAAAATAGTGTAAAAGATAAAAAAAACCTGATTAAGACTTTGTTCAGCAGCTTTACGTTCATCAGGATTTGGGCTAAGTGCAGCTTGAAGAACCACTGCCAGACTGTGAAGATCCATTTTTTCCACAATCTATATATACAACTACTTCATATACAATCTAAAGATTGAGTTTTTAAGATTGATGATGTATATATATAATCAAGAATGAAGGGTTCAATCTTGTATCTCTCTCAAGATTTTACAGAGAGAGAGAGAGAGACTGAGAGAGATGTGTATGTATATGTGTATGCAAGATTGTATGTATGTGTGTAATTTTGTACTTTGAATCATTAGGGTTTTTGGTTGTTTAACCACAAAACGGCTGTCAATTCAAAGAGGATGGGATGTGAAGTTCACGCGCTAATTTTTATTTTATTTTCTCTTTTGTATTTTTTTAAATATTTGGATAGTATAAAGTTAGATTAAACGTGATACGGGATAAGTTGGATAAATTAGTAAATTGCAAAGGGGAATATTTCATGGCACGTTCGTTCCCATTTATTGAAGTTTTAACTTAAAATACGGTTTTTTAATTTTTATCCCCATTTTTTTAATTGATTTGATACCTCTACTATACTATATTATATTATTATAACCGATAATTAAAAATTTTGATTAATTGCTTGATCGGTCGATCGGTACGGTACTAGACCAAATCTATTTATTAGGCTATGGATCAAATTATTTATTAATTTATTTATCCTTCTTTCTTAAACATACGTGTAAAATAAACTATCACTCATTATCCTAATTTAAATACATATCAAAATATTTTCTATTTGAATAACATTTTCAAAAATCCGTACATTAAATTGATGAATTCTCTATATCCGGTCAAACAAAGTATTTGTTTAGTTAAATATAGGAAGTAAATTATCATAGGAAGTTGTACTTCTTTTCTATAAAAAAAATTAGGAAGTGTATTAAACTTATTTGGTTGATTATTTTTTTCTTATGTTATTTGATTTTAATTTAACTATTTATTTCTTATGTAATATATTTAAATGATTATTATGTTTTTAATATCAACCATTTTTTATGTTATTAACCATATTTATTATTATTAATTAATTAAATGTAATTTAATATTTACTTCAAATTATTTTTTTATATAATTGAAAAGAGAAATTAGTTAGAAAGGGTTATTCCTATTTTAAACTTTTTTATTTACTTAAAATTAAACAAGTATAATTATTAATATTATAACATGCAAGTTTAAATTTTATTACTATTATTTTTACTTAATGATTTATAAGTTTGGATTTTATTTTTTAAAATAAATTAGAATTTGAATCAAATAAAAACATCATACGTAAATAAAAATAGTTTGAAATTATAATGTCTAAGATGATTAAATTAAAATAATGAATAAAAATAAAAAATAATAATGACATTGAATTATAATTTTCATTTATAAATTAACTTATTAAAAAACTTCATTTTCTTCTATTATTTTTTTGATTTTATTTTTTATTTATGAGCTAAATTTTGTATGATAGAGGAAGTGCCAACAAATAAGAAGGGTGAATAAGTGACTTTATATCCTACTATATTATGGAGGTGTCTATATTTTCCAACTATATTCAATACCCACATAACCAAATAGCTGCATCATTTTTTACTTCCGATTAACTTGTAACCCGTGCGATGCACGGATAAATAGATTTTTAATATTTTATAATATTTCATTGATTTATATTAAAATAATTATTTTTTATTTTTTATTACTCCAATAATTAATATAACTAATACATAATTCGAATTATTAACAAATTAAAAGTACATGTGAAACTAGTTATAATAATGCTTGCATAAAAAAATATTGCATAAAAAGATGTTGTAATATTATTATTATAAATTATAATGGTACATGTTAACTCTCTAATATGAATATTGAAATTAGTGATATTGTTAAAAAATGATTTATATTATTATTAATATTTCATAATTTTGGTACATATCTCTATATCTATTTAATTAGAAAATATGATAAATTTAAATAAGTTCAGAAATAAAATATTTTTGTATTTGTTATAAAGTGGTTTTAATTTTAAATATTATTTTAATCAATATTTTATTATTATTAATTATATTCTATTAATTTATATTATGAAATTGACTTAAATAATTTACATCTATTATAATTACTCTTTTTTGGGATTATATCATTAGTAATATATTATAATTTTAATAGAGTTTAAAGAGTTTGAGTAATGTTGAAATAGAGATATATTATAATTGTGTTAGATCTATACTAATATACTATTATATTATAAACGAAATAAATTATATGTGTTTAATTTTTTTGGATTGTTAATAGGATTTTAGAACGAATAATAATTTATAATTTAAATAGAGTACAAAGAATTGAAGCGGTGATGAAATTGAGACAAATAAGTCAATTATATTTATTAGACTTGTGTTCAATCTAGATTATTATGTTATTATATTATAAATGAAATAAATTATATATGTTTAACTTTTTTTAGAAAGTATTTAGTAACTTTTTAGGAAGGTGTTGAACTAACCAAACTACCAAATAAAACCATATTCACTTATACAACAATAAAAAAAATTCTAATCGTTTAATTCTAGATGAACCATAGAAACGATCATAACCATTTAATTTTAATAAAATCTAATTTTAGAAAGGACGTATATCATACATATAACTCTATGCACCTTTTATACAACTTCTCACGGATAATGTTATATTATATTTAAATTATATTCTATATTTTCTATTTTAAGAATCTTATTTATCCTATAATTTTTATTTAATATAGTTTACCCACATTCAACTCAATTTCATCACCATTCAAACTATTTTATTTATTTAAAATTATAAATTATCATTAAATTATATGAATATTAATATATAAATATCATTGTATAGAAAAATATAAAAATAAATTAATAATAAAATAAATTATTATATTAAATAAAATATTTAAATTATATAAAATAAATAATATAAAATTTATTAATAGTATTCGTGTTTTGCACGGTTATAAGTCTAGTAATATATTATAGATGTATTTCAAATACATGTACTCGTGCCTCTAAGGAGTTCAAAACCGGAAGCTCAATGCCAGGTAAAAAAAAAAAAAATGGCTTAGCGAAAAAGGTTGGCAGGTAGAGCCATACTGTGATACAGATGCTTGAACTTTTTCAATTTACAAAACTTTTTTAGCCAAAGACCTCTATAGTTTGGTAACATGCTTAATAAATTTATTGACGTGTAACATGCTTAATTTATTTATTTTACCAGATGTAACATGCTTAAATTAATTAGGAAGCAATCATTATAATTTAGTTTGTATTATCATTCTTATGTATTAAATGGAATACTCAATTTTTCTCGATAATGAAATATTGATATTTGGTGAAAGGTAATTTGTGTCTTATTTTTAAGTTCAATAAAGTAATGATCATATTTTTTGCTTAGTAACTTACATGAGAAAAATTGATTAGGTTAGCATATTCCAAATTTGTTTTTCCGCGAAATAAAGTTGCGGGGGAGAATGGTAGGAAAGCTTTAAACAGAAAAAGGTGGATTATTAGAGCATTAAACACTTTATTACTTCATATTTTGTTTTAAAAATGCAGTAATTCTTCTCCAACAATTGATTATTTCAACTCCAAATTTGAAGTCATACTATTCATTTGAAGATATAATATTTTAATCAACTCTCTCACATTTTATATTTTTATCTCTATCTCTAACTCTATTTTGAGATATTTTTATTGTTGTATATCGGAATGAAGTGGATTTGAAGTAAAATTTGAAGGAATGATTGGAGAAGAAAGAGTGATATGAAATAAAAAAGATGAAAATTTAAGGATAAAGTTAAATTTAAAATAGAGTAATGGGCAGAGATCTCCTTAGGTTTGTTGATTTACACAAGTTAGTGGGACTGGGGTTAGCAGGCTCATCGATCCACTAAACATATGCCAGTTGCACGTGTGGGTGATTATTCCATGTGATTAATGCTAAATCCATAATAAAACATCATTACATAACATTATCAGTTTGTATTTACAGTAAGAATGAAAACTCGTTAAACAAAACAAACATAAATCTGAGACATGGAAGCCATTCGTAACATAATTATATACTAGTATACTGTTATCTTCTTTCCTTTGCTGCCATTTATCTCATTTTGAGCAATTCTATCATATTTTTGTTATGAATGTCTTTAATGGTTCGAATAGTAAGAGCTTGAGTGACCTAGACTGCTTGCAGCCAAAACATGGATGTTAATTTGCACGCAAAAACGCTAACATCCTAAGGGAGATGCGAGTTTGTACCCGTATGTCTTAGAGGTATATTACAATATTGTTACAACAAAAACTTGTAGTTTGCAACTACTCTGCAGGCTTTGCCATGCATATGTTTTCTAATCTGACTGCAGTATTGAGCAGTTTACATCTTGTCATAATTCTCTACTACATTATGTCTTCATCTTTGTTTGCGATCTAAAAAAAGTGAGAACAAAATAAAACTATTAGTGATAATAGAAATGAATATTAGCTGGTTCTTCTGGGACAAAAAGTACTACGTCCAAAGGATGAAATTAAGCGTTTGCTGCATATAGTAACCGTTGGAATACTGGAGCAAAGAATCAAAACATGAAACGGCAAATAACAGAAAATAGTTAATTACCTTAAACTGATCCTTGTAAGTTGGCTGCAGACCCCACAGATTAGAAGTCTTGTAGGTAGAAATTTCATTCATAAAGAGAGATACAAAGAGCTACAGTCATGCCCAGTACTAACGAGGTTAACTGAATTGCTGTACTTCTCAATGATGAGCTGTCATTATTCATTTCTGCAAGCACCCCGGCAACAGCAATGTAAATAAACCCACCTGCTGTGAATCCCTACAACCAGGGAACAAAAGTAGATATTAAGGAATAGCATACCAGCAGTATGTTCATATCGAAGTTTCTGATTTTCTAATCGCAATCACCACCAGCAAAACTGACGTTTTGGCAAGCAACATTGAATATGCATACCTCGATTAAAGATGACTGTCCGGGATCTTGTCCCCAAAGCAATGCCTGAGCAAACCCCAATGTAGTCGGTTATTTTTTTTAGTACTCTGCCCACTCCCACATAAAGACAAACAAGAAATGCAAAAGCAAAGAATACCAAAGGGAAAATAATCAACCCTCAACAGAAATAACATACTAACCAATGCAGTTCCAACCAGTGCAGCCAGAGCCGAAAGGAAGTTAAAAGATAGAGCTGCGGAGACACTGAATCCAGACCTTACCAAAATACCAAAATCACCTATCTGCAAAAGAAGAGGAAATCAAAGTGGTAACCAACAAACAAAAACATACAAACAAAAAATTTGTAGGGTCATTTATATTGTACTATATGCAAATCATCCAAGTTCTAATAAATAGGAAGATACTGAATCCATAACAAATAAAATATATTGGCCCATTTGTGTAAAAAGAACTAACGACCTAAACTGACTTGTATATTGAATTTTAAGAAGCAGAATTTTAGTAACTTAATCTAAATTTGTTATTTAACTTGAACGAACTAATATTACATTAACTGGTCCATTTGTCAAAATTCGAATTGTCGTGCATTCTTATTTTAAGAAGTAAATCTGTCATCAATTATTTTTAAACTTACGGTTGTGCAAGTTATCAATGAGCCCCCTACAACTAATCTGCAGCACTTAAGCCACCATGCAGTCTATGCTATAACAGCTTTAGTCTTCCACACTTAAAATACAGTCTTTGATCTGATAAAAACTATTCAAGTAACGTAGTGATACAGAGAGAAGCCAAACCTCCTGAGGAAGCTCATGAGCGAGCAAAAATAGAGTTCTAGACCACCCACCTACAGATCCATAAAGAAGAAAAGCACTTCCCAAAGCCATCCCATCAGTAAAATTGTGCTGCAGTGTTAAAAAATATAATTAGGCAAGTCAAAATCGTTCAGCTTATTACTTTTGTACCTTTAATCAAGGATTAATATAAGGTATGTTGTATCTGGATACTGGAGTGAAACTCATTATTCTTGTTCACATGTTTCCGTAACCGTAAGTCATGGAAGGCTGGAAGCTGCAAACTAGATGATTCGAAAAAGAAAAAAAATTGTTTAATGTTGTAGGCTCCAAAAAAAAGTGTATGATGTTGTAGCTGTAAGGATACGACAGTGACAAGGTAAAGCTGCAAGGAAAAACTTTATATAAAACTGGAAAACTACAAAATGTCAATATTCTGAAAGCACTTTTTTGAAAAATGTGAAAATAACTAATTAACTGCTGTATATATCTATATTAGAGGGTTTGAATTTTGCAGAAGCTGCAAAATGCATTGAAATACAAGAGGCGTTACAATGTGTGTGTGCAATTTAGGCATGGCACTACTCTGCAGAGTACAGTGCAAAATGTAAAACCACATATGAAAGTTAGGGTCCTGTGAGTGCGTACATACATACAGACCCATAATTTTATTAAAAAGAGAGACATAAAATTCAAAAGAACATACCACACCATCAGAAAAGAGGTTGAGATAACCAAAGACAAGATTTGAGGGAGACTCGGCAAGTTTTTTGTCATCCATGGATTCAGCACTATTCTTAATACCCTTTAAATCATCCACCTTTGACTGTTCTTCTGCACCACCAGTGGTAATGTTTCTCTAGAATAAAATGAGCTTATCAAAATAGTATATATCGAGAATAATAAGTCTTAAGTGACCAATATAACAATATGATACAGAAAACAAGTGGAGTACATTGGAAGCTAAAGCAAGGATCTCTCTCTGTAGATATCTACATAAATACACAAACATGACTCGTTACATGCTAAGGGACCTATACACACGAGCTCATATTTATCGGCTTATCGCCTATGGATAAATGACAAAACGCATTCAGATACACTTGCTATGGAAATTCTTGTGAAAGGATGAAAGGTTGCATGTATGCAGAGAGGTACTCCGTACTAGTGTCTTCCTTTGTTCCAATTAAATAAGGACTTTATCGCCAGTAAACTAGCTTATAGAAATATTGAAGCTCGTCAGTTACCTTTCTGAGAACAGCAATTCCACTTTGTGGTTCTCCATTTGAGCAGTCATCAGTAATTTTGTCTAAATCTCTTCCTTCTGAGGATACTTTTGGTATGTTTTCACCGTTTTTAATGACAGATGAAGCCTGAAGATCATCAGTAGCATCTTTGTCGTCCTTCAATTTTTTGCTGCTTTTACGGTGATGGTGATGATGGCCGTGACTCGGTGCATTGGCTTCTCCACACATATCATCAACATACCTCACTACCTTCTCCACCAGGAGAAAAAGAACAATACCAGCTGCAACAGTCAAAATATGCAAATTTTAAATACTAAGGCTACTTGCTACAAAAACTCACAGATGCAGAATAAAGAACAAGAAACATATAGCCCATACACACAATCACGGCCTTGGGTCTACAATCTAAATTAATTTCTAGGCCTATAACGCGATCATCCATATGTGCATAGTATATGCTGATGTGTTCTAGTACATACACGAGTTTAAACTACTATTCAATACACATCTTACATCTATCTCTTTCCTAATATTTTCACTCGTCTCAGGTTATCTTTCTTATTTGTGTGTTCAAAATACCTCTCTCTCTCTCCCCACACACACACACACACATATTTATATATATTACAAGTTTAAATAGAAACCCCCCTTGTATCAGTGTATGCACTTTTATCCCTCTAAAAAATTATAACATGCAAGGAATGTACTATTTATAAAAGGAATCTTCTCTGATTCTGAATTATGCTCAAAAAAGTAAATTACATGCACTTATAAATGATTATTAACTGACTGCCATAAATCGGTAAGAAAAATATTGTCCATCAGCTACACCCAAGTCAGCTAAGTGTGCAATACACTTGTAAGACTGTCAGAAAAACATTATAACAAGATATACAGATATAAAAGTGATAATGCCACTAGTTTCAGTACATCCATATTCGATGACCCTTTGCTCGATGACATGTACAAAGGTCACCTGTTGAGGTTAATAAAAAGAGCACTGCAATGTCTAATTACACTTGCTAATAAAGAGTATTTAAAAAGACTTACCCAATGTGGACAGCCCGACAGAGAGGTCTTGTATAGAATGCGAATGCGAGTGTCCATTTTCTGAATGAACATCATGACCATGGTCCATTTGATGATCATGCGAATGGGAGTTATCTCCACCTGAGATAAAATATGATAATTTTTGCTTAAAAAATTTAATACTTCAGTCATCTAATAGATTAACCCTCTTTTAAAGACTGCCACCTCGATTTAATTTTACACATGATAGACCAGAATGCCTTTATTTATTTTTACTTTGAAAGAGTAACAATGTTAAATGGGTCACCTAATTTTGTTGCAACTTGAAATCTCAATATATGATTCATCATACACACAATTCTTTTAGCAAACAAGAAAATTGCCTTATTCTGTTCACACATTAAAAGTGCTTTCGACCCAAATGTACTTTTACATTACTTCTCCCCACTAGTCCATATTATTTGGAAGTACAAGTGATGTTACCCGAGAGGGGAGAGAGGGGGGGGGGGAGAGTTAGCATACCAAATGCATGTGGTAATTGATGAAGAAAAGCATCTCCTAGCATAGCACCTGCCTGCCAGACAACAACAGAGAAGACATTTACTCAATATAGTGAATGAAGATGCTAAATAGAAGAGGGATGTCTCTGGTCATACATGAAATTTAATTGTAAACCTCCGAGTCCCTATTAGTTCAAAATTAGAGGTGCATTTTCACAGTGAAAAAAAAATAGCTTAACAAAAAAGAATAAAAAACTGCAAAATCACTGAAAGAAAGTAGCTGCTTCAATCTGAGAAATATCCTAAAGGTGAAAATGTGTGCCATGGTTATCACGGCGCCAAATCAAGCCTTGATGCCCGAGTACCTTCGAGAAGACAACTAGTCGGCAAGTAGTTCATGTACATATATTTACTAGATTTAATATATATATAACATAGCTAAACACATCAATTTCACAATTTAAATCAAAAGTAATACAATACTAAGTTCAAATTAAGCTTAACTACATAATAACATATAAAATGAAATATCAAACATGACCAAGCAAATAAAAACATAAGTGATGACGAAAATCAAGCAAAGTAAAATATCTCAATATTATGTTCAATTCTCTCTTTGAAAGTTTTTTTTTGGTGATATTATTATATATAGATTGGCAGGGTTCAGATCAAATAGCCCAGATAGAATTGTCGTAGCCCCTTGGACAGAAGGCGCATCTATTACCCCTCCAGAATACAGAGGAGTATTTGAGATTGTCACCATTAAATAAAACATAGCCTCAAGTAAGCTAATCCACTAGTATAAGTTGATGCACAACATAATGACAATGCTTATATCGATGCATAATAAAGTTGCAAACACTAAACCCAACACACCTTCGAAAAATGTACACCAACGGTAAAAGTAACCAAAGTGATGAGAGAAAATAATACATTAAGAAGATAATGCAAAGACTGAAGTGGTGCTAAGCATAGTATGATCCTTTCTCTTTCTTGTTTCGGAGTAATATATGGCTCACGAGGGACGGAAAGAAATGACTATAGTTGTTAATCAACAGCTGACATCCCGAGTGTTATAGACAAGTAAAAAATGTTACATTACCTGTAAATTGTCGACCACATGTCAACAAAAAAATATGGATGAATTCAAAGGAGAAAGATAAAATTTTAATGTATTTAATTTACCACCAAAAGCATAAATTCTCGCAAGTGAAAATAAAATTCTATATTAGTGCAAAAGAGTCATGAAGGAGCGAAGAATCTGACCCCAAATACAGCCAATGCATCAACAATTGTCTTTGAGGGTTTTCCTTGTACTGCAATAAATCACATTTCAGAACTTTTTTTTCTGTAGGCAAAGGCATATGAAATGATGAAAAAAGAATTCAGCTAACCAATTGCTAAAATTAAAAAGAAAAGAACGTGCACCTACTGCATTTAAGCTACTTACCAAAGATTAGTGGCAATATAATCAGGCATATAAGCGAAGCCAAGCTGACCAAGAGTGAGCAGCCCATGGCATTAACCCAAAGACCTGGTAGTTACACCAAAAAGAAGAGCCAATACGGACGTAGAGATTAAAATAGAAAGGAAGTAAAGAATCGATAGTGTTGGTTTGTTAAAATTGATGAGTTTCCAAATTAAGGGAACTTTATTAACCATGTCGAGAACTAATCAAGAAATGTTGTATCTTTTTAGGTACTCAAAACTAAGTGGGGGCTAAATTCATCCTCAAATATTAATCACATGAATCAAGCATTTCATTATATACTGTCTGTAATAATGTAAATATGGAATCTATCTTGAGTTGCTTGCGAATACACAGAAATGTATGGAAAATGTGAAGAAAGGTAAAGGTACCTAAGGCAGTGAGGTGTTGAATATCGTAATGTTGGTGATCGTAATGGTGAGAATTAAATTCTAACTTGAGATCCTCCTCCTCGGCTAACTCTTCTGGAAGCTTGTCGTGATGGTGATGGTGTCCGTGATCACATTGGTGAGTGTGAGGGTGAGAGTGCACATCGTTGCGGTGGACGTGACAAGTAGAGGATCGAGTGTCATGAGCAAGGGTTGGATTGGAAGTGAATAATAAGAATGAGATGGTGAGCAACGCAAGTGATGAGGATAACAAGAAGAAGATCTGTGTGCTGTGGATTGACATTTTTAGGGGCGAGAAATGGAATTACAAGCCCTAATTCAGAGAGAGAGGGAGAGAGATTGTGTGTGTACTTCAATTGAGAGAGATGAAATTAGAAGCCCTAATTGAGATTGAGATTAAGGGGGTGTTTGGAAGAGGCGGTTATACATATGCTATATGCTATGGAGGAATTGATCCAGGACAAGAGTGTGACTGTGTCTCTCAACTCTCAAAGTGAAGAATAAGATGATGCCTGGATTTGCTTTGTTTATTACTCATTACTCAATACATACCTGTCCAAACAGATCCTACCGCTCAATTTCTACTTTTTCTTTAAACTACCCAGACCCAGATATATCTATTTTTTGACAAAAGTTTATTGTTATTATCGGTAATACAAGAACCTAAATAAATAAATACACCAAATTCAAAACTTTAATCTAGACATACAACTATACAAGTATTAACCATAAGTTTAAAAAAATGATAATATGATAAACTTCTTGTACTTTAATTTTTACTTCTCGATTCTTGACCAAAAATGAATAAATTTTAGGAAAAATCAATTCATACATTCCCTGAAATATTCCAGTTTTATTATTTAGGTCTTGGAATAAAAGATTCCATATATCGGGTCCTTTAACTATTGAATTGTTTAGTTCAGGTTCTTCCGTTAAAAAATGGTAACAGACGTTAAAATCTTGCTTATGTGACTGGATTTTTAACATGTCATATATGATTTGGACAAAACGTGACAAAAAACAGTTGACTTGTTATTATGTATTAAAAAATAAATATAAATACATAGGGTTCTAAATATTGAAATTAGGTTTTAAAATAAATTTGGGGATTTTTAATTAATCATGAAAATATGAGATTCAAGACTATCTCAACAATTTTGTTATCTTTAATTTGTAATTGCAAATAAAATTAGGGTTTGTAATTTTGGGATGAGATGAATAGTTATAGCAGTTAAATGTGGCCAAATGAGCGGGCCGGGCGAGCCGTGCCGGCGAGCCGATTTGGCCATCGAGGGACTCGGACATGGCACGCGGGGAAGACGAGCCGTGCCGAGTCGGGCCGGTTCGGAAAAAGTCTGGCATATGAATAGCTCAGCAGGTTTTATTTTATTTTATTTTATTTTTAATTTTTAATTCATTTAATATCGAAGATTTGCGGTCAATGCGTGTGCCGTGCTGAGCTCACGAGGCGGGTTTAGCGAGTTGTATTGTAATATATATTGAATCCCATCATTTTAACATATATTGAATCTGCGCTTTATTTTTGATTTTTTTTTTAAAAAGGGTATGTTTCATATGGATTCTTTAAAATAAATAATAATTAACTTATTTCTAACTCTTTTTTTTCATATGTACATGTTTTTATTGAAAATAAATAAAAAATTTAAGGTCGGGTTTTATTTCATTTTTTTTTAAAAAAATAAATACTTATTTCATACGAATATTTTTGGAATAAAAGAGGACGGTACCTCTATAAATTTTATTAATTAAAAAATATTTTACAAATAATTTGAGAGGATTCCCCTCTAAAAAAACGGAACAAACCGCTTGTACATAATAAACATATTTAAAAAAAATATGAAGTAAATCAAATTTAAAAATATAAAATAATGTAATTTCATTTCATAAAAATGAATATTACCTTTTATCGATAACTTTGAGTATTTTTTATCATTTTATTATTTTTTATATATAACAAAAAGAAATATTTAAATTAATAATAATAATAACTTATAAGACACACTCATATTTTACTTCCTTATATATAATGTACGTAATTTTAAGTGAAATAATGTATCGCCCCACTATACACACACATGTGGGAACTTAATTTGGTTTTTTCCCCAAATGAGATGGGTTGGAAAAAAATATTAATATTAATAAGCCAAATAAACTAACCAAACTAGAGTTGCATATACGAAGATTATATTTATACCCCATCTAATAAACACGCCCGTACCGCGTCGAGGCGAGCGGGGCCGTGCCGGTTAGGTCTCATCACGGGTTGGCGAGCCTTGCCGTGCCGGTTCCGGTTCAGTACAAGTCAACTCTTATACGGCGCGTTACATTTCCCGGTTTTAGCTGGTTCATGAATCGATCCGGTCCAAGTCACCCGACACAAGCCATTTTAACGAGCTGGGGTGAGTTAAGGCGAACTAACACGCCCGTTTGACCACCTCTAATAGCAGTGATGTAAATAAAATTAGAGTTTATAATTGTGAATGAATGTTAATATAGTTGGATTGAGTGACGAGAAAGAAGAAAAATGATGAGATAAAATGGAGGAGGATGGTGTTGGTGACACCATTTAATCCGGTCAGCAACCACCCATCATGTGTGTATATATATGTATTGTTATGTGTTGTATTATTTTTTGAAATTTTATATTTGTATTTTATTTGGGAAGAAGACTAAAAGAATTTGGTAGGTAAGTGATCGGAGGAAACGTCACTGGATTCCGGTTGATTGTCGGCAACTATGATGGTAGGAGATGAGAGGAAGAAGAAGATGATTGAGTGTTTGTGTAAATAAGGGACATGTATGTATATATGGGTATGTGTGTGAGATATTATTTTTAAAATATAAAAGTAATAATAAATGTTAATTGTTTTTATAATAACCTATTAAGTCAGAAGTGAGGTGTAAAAAAATATATCACATCAGCAAGATTATAACGTCCGTTAGAATCTTTTTGACGGAAAGACCTGAATTAGAAATTTTCAAAATTTTAATTACCTGAAATACAGAATCTTTAGTTTAAGTAACCAGACAATAAAACACGAATAGTTTAGGGACAGATCATGTAACGACCGAGAAATTTAAGAATAAATAAAAATATTTAGTTATGTGTTAAATATGATTAACTGTCTTTTATATCAATTTTAAAGTATTTTTAGTTAATAACATTTTTATTAAATAGGATAATTATCTGTTATATGATCTATGACTTCTGTGTATCTTATTATATTTTATAGTGTTTATTAAAAATGGTAGTGTATTTTAAAAATTGAAATTTCGATTAAAAATTATCGGACCAGGACCCTATTGATATTCCGGAGCCCATGTTTTTTATACAATTATTTTTATAAATTTATATATTCATCCAAATTTATATATTTTAGTATTTCTGGAACATTTATAATTTTTAGGAAATTTTGATATATTTACTTTATTTATTTAAAAATAAAAATTTTACAACTATATCCCATAATTATTATTTTTAAGGCTTTTAAAATAAATTATGGGGGATTTTTACCCTAAATCAACTTTGGGGTTTTAATTTTTATAAAAATATAAATAGCTAGATTAATTATTAAAAATCATAAAAATTTACTAAAAATAGTAAAAATTCTGGAAATTGGGGAAGAAGGTGTTCTTCGCGTTCTTCAGAATCAAAGCGTCTTTTGAAGGTGATTCTGAACTTAATTTTCTTAATATGAGTAACCAAACTGAATCCCATGAGTTGAATAACATGACTACGTGCTCATTTCGTGTTAAAAATTACTCGATTTGTATTTTGCTATTTTCGGGTTTAATCTTAATTTCGGATTTATTATTCTGTTGATTGTTTGTGTAATTTGTATACATAGTTGGATAGATCGTTTCATGAGGAGTATGTAGCTATTTTTATTATGATTTTCTGGGGCCGGAATCATGTTCATCGGAAAATATTTCCCGACCACGTTCTTCACATTTTTTTCGATTTTCCGGCTTAATCAACGCTTGTTAGCCTATGTGATATATGCTTTGGAGTTCTTGATAACTTTAGTATCATCTGGTATGTGTTTGGTTAAGGTTTGATTCCGATACTGGTCATACGGCGACGAGTTCTGGTTGTTGGCCGGAGAAGTCGATTCCGACTTCGGTTGGTCTAATTGTTGTTGAATATGGGCTGCTGGGTTAGAGGAGAGTATGGTGGAGTAGAAACCATGATGAAACCAGGTGGCATGAGGGTTGACTGGGGCTGACCGGAGTTGGTTGTCGGTGCCAGAACGGTCGCCGATAAATCTGAGTCCGGTGGCTTGTTCTTGACTTTCCGGCGGGTGTTCTTGAGTAGCCACCCTTTGATCCAATAGAACCCTAAAACTAGTTTTCAAAAGTGTTTCTGGGTTATGTTTTATTTTAATTTATTTTTAATTTGAAAATTATTTTTAAAAATTAAAATAAATTATTTTAATTTCGAAATTAATTTTATTTAATTATTTTAATTTATTTAGATAATAACTTAATTAATTTGAATTAATTGATTAATTTATTTTAATCAATTAATTAAATTAATTAATTATTATTTAAATATAATTAAAAATAATAGGATTTAATTATTTTGAAAAATAAAAACAATTTATTTATTTATAATTATTTAATAAATAATTAATTTGAATAATCAATTGATTTAAATATTAATTGATTTATTCTTATTAATTAGATATTAAATAAACCGGTTAACCGTTTTAAACAAAACGAAAAGCCCTATATCCCTAAAAATAATCCGGAGAGGATAGTAGTGACCTATGTCAATCCGAGAATGTGTTAAAAATATTTTAGAAATATTTAGACGAGTCTTTTAATTGTTTGACTTATGTGCTATATGACTTACTTGCTACTTGACTTACATGCTTATTTGTCCTAAATATATATATTACTTGTTTGATGTCGATAGATCGCATGGGTAGTCACTAAAAAAATAATAAAGTAAGGTTTGTTTGACAACTTGAGTTGACCCATGTATCTAAAATAATATATTTTATTTATAGATACGAGCAAAGTGTGAGCCACCCAGTCAAGCAAGAGTAAACTTTTGTACTTATCAGGCAAGTATCTTCACCTTGATAATTTTAAACACTTTTATTTATTTTTATTGTCTCATTTGTTCATATCATGACAGATAGTTATTGTTCAGAGCTATTTGTGAATCTTAAATATTTTTATTGTTGTGCAACAGAGCTTTCCAATATCATTATTCTTGATATTGGAAGTTGTTTATAATAAACATATCATATTCAATATTATAGTAATAAATAATATTGGAATATGATATTATTTTAGAAATGTAAGAATGCCAACTATTCTGGATGCTCTATTATGGATTGAACCGTTAGCGCAAGTGGCCAGGTATGAGGTCCAGCGTGATTTGGAAGCCACGGTAACCATTCCAGCTTCTGGTAGACTAGAGTTTGTCTACGATACGGTACCATTTGAAATCCCGGCTTATGCGATTAGGCATAATACGGTCCTATTGTTTTTGAACCTGATCAGGGGGCAATATTGGTGTGTGTTCTTCGTTCAATCCGTCTGCCCGTTTGGCTATTACGAGATTTGTTTATCAATCAGCTTTTGATATGCTATTGATAATGTTTTACGAAATGTTTTGGTTATTGTTTACTGATTACATATCATGTTCAGCTCTATCTGCTTTTATTTAAGAGTTTACTATATACTTGTTGAGCATATTTTTGGCTCACTCTTGCTTTTCATCATACACATTTCAGACAGGTGAGATCATGTATCCTTATCGTCATACCGCTAGGATGAGGGTTCGAGGTGAGCACCAGGCGATAGTTCTCCACGAGCCTCAGGTATTTAGTTTGCAGTTCAGGGCGAGTATAGTTTAGTAATGGAATAAAATGTACTAGAGAATGTGAGATAACCCGAACTTTTATTATAATAAAGTTGGTCTGTAATAATGTTTTAGTTTGTATTTGAGTATCTTGTTTCATTACCCTAACTTGTTCACGGTCCTTGATTGAGCTGAGGGGCGGTGATTTATATTATATTATGAATGGTTTGATATATTGGTTGTTGTGATTCGCACGTGACCCCCGGAATCTGGGCCCCGGATTTTGAGGGCGTCACAGATCATTTAATTTTCCCTAAATTTTACCTCTCTATTCAAATTAAATTAGTGATAATACTGATTTTAGAGTGAATTTTTACCTTTAATAAATTTTTTATTTTACTATTTACTTAGGTCATGGAGTTCCCTGCTACATGGAAACAAAACACCATAACCTACTTACTTAGGTATTGTGTGGTTACTGTGAGTTACAGAGTTTATTTTGTTTTTCATTAAATAATATAATATCATATAATAAATTATAGTGCTTGTTAAAATTATAAAATATATATCAAAATGTAAATAAAAAGTAATCACAAATTACAAATAAAATATAATACATTTTTTACATGACAAATATATAATACATTTTTTATATATTTATATAATAAAAAACAATTACAAAATTATAAAAAATTTAAAATACATATATTAAGTTTCTTATTAAAATGTTAAGATATAGAGGTTAATTATCATTTAAAATTATTTATGATATTATAATATTATAAAGACAAACACACTCATATATTTATATATGTTATAATATATATAATCTTATTATAAACGTATTATCTAATTCTATTAGTATTATTTTTATTTGAAATAGGAGTAAAATTATATTAATATGTTAGTTTATTTTAATGGTAAATTAAAATTTTGAAACTAGCAATTTAATATTATGTATTTTATTATTTTTTCTAAATTATTTTATATTTTATTTGTTTATTTGTATAAATAAATTATTTTATTATTATACATGAACAATTAATTGTATAATTCGTAATTCATAAATTAAATAAATATTTTTTATATTACATACTTTACAATTTTTTATATTTATTTATTTATATAAGTAAATTTCTTTAATTATTATAATTAAATAATAAAATAGATAAATTACATACTTGTAAACCAAACACATGTTTTTTTGTTTATTCAGGAATCGTACAATGTAACTAAGTTTCATGAAGCATTTATCTATTTCTATAAAATGACTAAAGTATTGGTATTATTCTTTATTCTTTATCATTATCATTATTATTATCATATATACCAAAGTTGTGGTAAACTAAAAACAAATCTCTAACAGGCAGGTAAAATTAAAATTACAATTCCCAGTCTCAACTATAAAATTATATATGAACTCCTTTAGAAATAATGTTAAAAATAACAAAATTTTAAATAAAATTAATAAAAATAACAATTTTTTGGTGGAGTAATTTTTACCGGATGGATGGGATACCCAATTTATAAATGTATATCTTAAAAATAAAATAAAAAATATATAAATACGCTATTGTGAGTTGGGTATTCCATATATGATACCCAACTGACAAATGCGTATAACATGTAAATACCCAACTCATAAATGCGTATCATATATATTTTAAATATTCATTTCATAAATGCAGATTCAATCCGTTATTTTTAACCATCTTCCCCCTAAAATCGTTATTTTCATCAATTTTATATAAAAAAATGTTATTTACCTCACTCACCCACTACTTTACTGATTTTGATTTCAGATCATTCTTGGATTATTACTCCTAGGGATACAGAGTAAAAACACCACGTGATTTAAGCTAGTATCAAATAAACCCTATTATTTTTAAAATAGCTAAAATAAGTTTAATGTTTAAGTTCAATATAACCCCTGTAGTTAATTTTTTTCAATCATATTAAATGGGTAGTCTTTTAAAAACCTACAAAATCTGTACACACGATGTCACACTATAAGATAGATGCAGTAATGCACCATGAACACATAACGTGACACGATGAGATAGAATGCCCTAAAATATCTGTACGGTTGCCAACTCCACATTATCGTGCAACTTTCATTCCGAGGAAGTAGACTGGTGTGGTGAAGAGTACATAAGATTGTACACATAACTGCAATGCACCACAATAATCAGAAGTACTGGGAGAGCTGGTTCTGACTTTCCAATTCCCATGTCCAGGAAAATAATAGGGGCAAGTTGTACAGAGTGAATGCCAATGGAGAACACATGAATCCGCAGGCATATATTTATAATAATGCTATCACCACCTTATAATGATACTAATTGTAATTAAGAACATCAATCCAACTCTGCTCCTGAGAAATGATATGAAGTACCTGCACCGAATTGTAGCCATCACAATAAACAATACATACTTATGTACATGCATATCTGTTAAACAAAAGCATGATCACATCACTTCACACATGGTCAATTGGTTGCATCTTTCCCAACATACATATTTCATTGAACAAACAAAAACAAAAAACTAGCAGTAGCATATCCACAGCATTCTATCACTTTCCAAATCTTAATATGTCTTCGAATTGAGCAGTGCAGGTCCCCAGATGTCAGTCATCGCTGTCTATGTAGTTCTAACATATTCATACACTAGAGTAGATTATTCCCCCTTTATATTCACAAGCCTTTTGCTACATCAAAACCAGCATTGTTTATTGAAATCCATAATGTATAGTTGCTGGTTCTGCATAAAAATTCAAGTACAAAAGCTTAAGATGGCAGTAAATAACTACTGATATAAATTTTTGATAGAGCATACCAAAAGACTTAAAGCCAGTTTTAGGTGATAGTTAGATAGTTGGTACTAAAGGAGAAGAATATTTTGGATCATACACGAAGCATGTTAGTAAGAAAGGGTTGGAATGCTTGAATAGGCTCTAAATTTGAGATGTATGAAATAACAAATGTTTAGTGGAAAAATGACACAAAAAGGTTAAATGATTTAACAGTAACACGTACCAGCCTAAGTTCCAAATTCAACTATGAGGAGGAGACCCTGGCTCAGAACCACAAACAGAAGAAAAAGATATGATATCTTCTTTTCCCATGGCTACAAAGTTCAGCGGTGCAGTAGACAGTCTTCTCATCTCCTTGAAATGCCCATTTTGCCGCCCAGAATACGAACGCGGTGTTAAGAGTTCTGGAGTTGCACATCCAACTGAGTTCCTACGAGGTGTGGGAGTCATAGATCCATTTCCATTAGCATGATAGCCATTTGTCTTCCTGAAACTAGGGCTTCTTCTCGGACTAGGCTTCGATCCATAAATAGATTCCTTTTCTGTTAATAGCAAGTCTTGGAGCTTCTTTTGGTCCTAATAATGACAGATACAGCAATAAAATATTCAAGAAAAGTGTGACAGATTCTTCAATGCAGCCAATTTATTGCACCATAAATATTTTTGGCTTCGGGTTTTGCAATATTTTGCAAATATGATTTCCAAAACACAAGTAAAAGGCCATTATATTTGCAAGGTGTTCACATAGTGAATACGGAATACCCCTCTCCTTTTGGTAATAAGAGGCTGGGAGTTTAAGCCTCAGTAGAGGTGGAGGTATGTGTACAGGACTATTCAATTTTTTGTGATTGCCCATAACCAAAAAAAAAACATCATCATCATAAGAAATATTAAGCAATAGATAGATTTTTTATAATATCTCTTATTGATTGCTCAGGTTAGATTTGCCACTTCTCCAGTTTTCCCCAAATTAAAAGAGAAGTTTACCCTGTATCGCTTCTTTGCCTCCTCTTTTTGTTTTCTTGTAAGTTTGTAATCATCCAGTATGGATACCAAACGTGCCTACACCAAAATATGTTGTCAGAATTTATATATATATATATATATAGCGACACAGAAAGTCATAATCTTAAGTTAAAAAACATACCCCATCATATAGAAATTGTTTTCTTCTCTCATTTTCCCATGCAACAGTTTTCATTGTTAGACTATCAACAATTGCTGAAACTCAAGCTAGTTTGTTAGCTCCAATAAATCTTACTGCTCGAGTAATATATGACTCAATAAATGGAACAAAAATAGAATACCTGGAATCTTGGTAACTGTTATTCTAGCACGTTCTGCACGCTTTAGATTTATATGTGCACCCCTTCCAGCACTATAACGGTTATGGTCCTGATAATAATATATAACCAAAAAAATAAATCATAATTCTGAAATTAACAATTTAACTGCAGACGTCATGTGTGAATATATATATATGGAGTATATATGCATATACTCCAGATAAACACCATAGTTATTACTTTTAAAAAGTATCAACTTAATTTGTTTTTGTAAAAATTAAAAGTGACTATAAGTTGAATTATAAAAAAAATAAATTAGGTACTCATTTCAGCTACCTATATGAAATATATTGTCTTCATAAAAATTATATGTAATTTCTAGTTTTTTACATATTTGCACATTATTTATAAAATTATCTGAATTGATTTAAAAAGTAAGAAAATAACTTATGCTTATAAGTTATGAAATTAACTTAAACATGTAACATTTTCTAAGGTAACCCAACGGGCCAGGCCATACATGCGGCACACACAAAAAACATTTAATGACAAACAGATGGAACATTTTGAGTTGGTATATCTCATTTCACATGCAATAACGCTACACATGATAATAGTTCTTGCTTACCAGGTTATAATCTTCAAGCCAATTTTCCTCTTCACAGGTTGATAGCCATCGCTCTATTCTATCGATAATTTCTTTTCGGCTTGAAGCTTCATCTTTAGCTTTGTTAATTTGTTCTTCAATATTTGCCAACAGTTCACAAGGATCCACAAGACCTGAAAAGCAGAAGCAGTTTTCAATAAAGCACGCAATAAACCATGCAAAGTGGTAAAAAGGAGCAGCTTATGACTATTAATGATGAATCTTAAATTCCATACCAGAATCTATCATCGCGATAGATTTCTCAGCAGCTGTGTTTGAATCAGGTTCAATATGCGTCTTACGACAAATTTCTTCTAATTCCGATCTCTTCTTCATAACCAGTTCTTTCATCCTACTTGCTTTCAACTTAGTGAGCCTCTCAACTTCTGCTGATGCCTGTCAGGAATTTATAAGTATTACAGGATTTATCCTCGGGTAGAATGAATCAGAAAGCTAAAGGTGTTAACAAACCTGTTGTATTATCTCCATAGAAAGAGATTCTGGTTCCACAATTTCTGATTCCGATGAAATTGAAATGATTCGGGTAAAATTACGTTTCTCTTCTCTTGTTGAGTCCATTAAATTCCATAGTTCCAATACCGAGGCAACTATATCTTTCAGCTGCAATTTTAGGACAAATTGGTAGTTCTTTTATTGGTATGGAGCAACTAGTATATTCAATTATTCATAAATAACAAAGTTCAAGCTGGATACAAGCCTGACCACATCTTACCTTCTGAAATCGAACTTTTCTTTCTGTCTTTAACTTGAGGATGGCTTGTTCGAGACCTTCCAAAGTACTATCACTGATGTTTATAGACTGCTCCAGACTAGTAGTATGTAAGCTAGGATGCACATCACTCACGGTTCTGCTAAAATCTAATCCAAGAATACCACACAAGAAATGCACCTCGTTCACATACTCCATTATTTTCTGGTGGCGTTCGGACTGGAAAAGGGAGGTAGTGCAAACACTTAATCAATGAGCAACGTTACAAAAGTAAGAAAGGAGCATTTTAACTATTATGTTAACTATTTCAAATAAAAGAAAACTTCTGAACCATTTGGGAGGCATCATTCACAGAGCAATCATTGTCATAACAGAATGACTAAAATGCTCTAAATGTTGGATGGATACCTTTTCCTTTTGAAGTGCGCGAAGATGCGTTTGGTACTCAGTGAGCTTTCTAAGTGATAAATCATGTTCTTCAGACTCTAATGCTATTCCAGAGCTGACAAGATGACTGTATCCTGAAATCTCTACACTGATCTTATCAATTTGTGCCTTCATGTCCGAGAATTGCTTCATCCTCTCCTCTCTCTTTAGTTTCAATTCTTCTACCACAGGTGAGACTAACATAAGCTGGTCTTTTAAAGTTGTTGCTTTCTTTTTCTGCAAATTTTACAGCAAGGTAAAGAAACGTCAATGAAATACAATCCTTTGGGATTTTGATGAAGATTTTATATGTTCATGAATATATTCAAATATTGCTATGCATCCTATTCATGGATTATCTTGTAAAGATATTTAAAAATGAGCCAAAAGCCACTAGAGTATAAACATCAGCAATACATTTGTAATGTGCTTCCAATTAGAGAAGACTGGTTTAAAAGATTAACACATTTGTCATGCTCATGCAGAATATTGTTCAAAAAGAGTATATCACTCACTACCATCTGTCTAGATTGTCATGCACAAGATTGCTCAAAAAGAGTATATTACACATAACCACCTGTCCAGATTGTTTACACTCAATCAGCCATTTTAAAAAGCATGTACCTTGAGATAGAGGACAACTCAATATATGGTTCAACTTAAATTTGTAAGGGACGTCATACATAGCTAACTCAACCAAAAAATATGTACAATTTAAAATTGTAATTCAACATTCTTGTTTTATAAACAAAATTAAACCAGAAATCACATACTAGCAAACATACCCAGCATGTCCCACTTGGAAGCAGAGTGTGGAGAACAAAAAAAATGAATTAAAGATTTTCATGTTATATGATACCCAAATGGTATAGTGGCAAGGTATTTAAGTGAAAAGATGAGTAATTTACTTTCCCATAAGATTTACAGTGATGTTTTACATATTCAAGTCTGTATTCCATAGATATTATGTCAAGGAGATAAAATCCTGATAATGCGTCAGTTTCGGAAAGAACTTAACTTACAAATTGGATAATACTAATACAATTATACAATCCACTAGTAGTTTTCCATTTAATAAGATTGGCTTGCTATATATATCCGAACACGGATAAAATCACAAATTGAAAATAAAATCTAGTGAGAATTCTCAAAAAATGAGAAATATAACAGGCACTTTGACAAATGAGAATCAAAATAGTATCTGGTCTTATAGTTATACATGTGGAATGATAAAAAAAGTCCTCCTAAAAATCGTGCTGACAAGCCTATAAATATCTTTGAAGACAGAAGCATTTATGTTATAATGAGAAAGATGGCGTTGACATGAAACACTAATAAAAAAGGAGATATTGTCCGAACTCACGGAATTAAGATTATCAAGACAGTAATGGAACATGAATGAAAACAAGCCAGAGGAAAAAACAGCATAAAGGTGAAGGTAAAATATACACATATAACAGAAACTAGTTATGGGGGAAAGCCATTAACATGTACCATTGGTTGAATATTAAGTTCCCCAAGAGAAGCCATAAGAGTAGCAAGTTCAGCTTCCTTGGTAGCAACTGATTGATGAAGACGGGCCTTGGTATTTGCAGCCTCGTCAACCTTTCTCCGGTAAACTTCTAGACACTCTCTCTCCAGGTCCAGCAACATCCGATCCTTGTCAGCCTCACTTTCGCCAATTTCAGTCCATATTTGCTGCTCACAACAAGAACAATGTTAACACTGAACACTGATTAAAACGTAGCTAATACTATCTTCTCGCATATGAATATGAGAAATACCATCCTCGTGTTACAAATTTAAGACAAGGTAAACAACTAAACGTTCAAGTTGAATTCCAGCAATGTTTATGTTTGTTAAATAAATTCATACAAACACTATATAGCAGACAATAAATCTACAAAAACTATTGTACAACCCTTTAGCATGATCAAGTTTTCACCTTTCTTCCAACATCTTTTTTTGTCATAGTAATGAATTTCAGCAACTGTCAAAATTTAGTTTCATTTCAAAGGCACACGCCACACACACACCGACACACACATGACCATCCATATGTAAAAATACTTAAAAGTCAAATTATCATTTTCACTAACAAAAGGCACATTTTCCATTAAACTACTAACAAAAAGAACAATTGATAACATATCTTGGAAAAAAATCAAACTACTTTGAGTACCAAGAAAAAGTGAAAATCAAACAAAAATTATCAACCTTCAACATTTCAAGAAGAACCATAACTTAAACTGACACACAAAATATAATTGCATACATGGTATATGGGGAGAGAGAGAGAGACCTGAAGTTCCCTTAACAAAGAATTGCAGCTACTGCTAGTCCGAACACCAGAAGGGCTCCCTACCTTCAACATTTCAACAAAACTGGAACCAATATTTTCACTAACTACAAAGCCTATAAACTACCCTCCAAAACACAGAGAGAGATAGAGAGAAAGAGAGAGTTACACAGCTCAAAAGATCAAACAAGAAAGAAAAGAAAAGACAAGAAAAGTCCTTCCAAGAAGATAATTGAAGAGAAAGAAAATTGGGTTTAGTGGGGTTTTTATATATTATAAGTCAAATGACAAGAAAACACACAAGTCACCATTTTTAAACCCCCTTCTTCTGCTTAACCAGATCTGAAGCTTCCTCACACACACACACACACACCAAGACTTTAACTTTAGTTCTCAGAAAATAAAATCAAGAAAACAAAAGAACCCAACAAACTGTTTTAGATAAGAATGAAAACAATTAGGTACATAAAGCCAAATGCAACAAGGTCCACCAAACAAATATACACATATACTCCATAGTAATGTATATATATGCTAAGATGCACCAATATTTAGATCTGCTTATGTTAGCAAAGATTTATAGGGGTTATATATATATTCGTATTTGATAGTGGGGGTAGAGAGTGGTAACAAACAATGCTTGAATTCAAGGTAAAGAACAACAATGGAAATGAAAGATGGTTTAACAAGAGAGAGACAGTAGAGTGTAAGTATATTTTTCTTTATACTTTCCACACGCGCTGATACGAGCGTGATTTACTACCTTTATTTCAATCATAGTTGGAGCACATTATTTTGATTTAAACATACATCATTTAAAAATAGAAAATTAATATCACAACATTATCCTTTTAATTAGTGGTAAACACTTTTTTGGCTTCTTTTAATAATTCTATAATTATGATCATAATATTATCATTTAAGACCATGTTTCTAAAAATCAGTGATTATTCAATTAATCATTTTAATTAATTCCCGATTCATCCGATTTACCGATTTCCATTTTTTACAACAATATTTAAGATTGTTATCTCTAAATACCATCATTTATTATTTATGATCATATTCATGTGATTCAAACGCAGTTTTATATAAAACCATCTTAACTTGTAAATTTGTTCGAATTTACTAATATTAGCATGAATTGTGTTAAAAATAATGATAAGTTTCATAAATTAAAATATATAATTAATAATTCACCTTCTCTATTTACATGTCCATTTTAATTTTTTTTTATAATCAAATTGATTATTTTTTGACTGAAAACTAAAAATTATTTTTTATAATTTTAAAAAACTAACAAATATATTTTAAAATACATTATATATACTTTTTAACAATATGAAATTTTAATTTTTTTTCCAATTATATATTATTTTTAAATTACAGTCAAAGATGAGTTAATTTGATTCTACAAAAGCCACCAAAGTGGAGATATAAATAGAGACGGAGAGAGTATTAAATATTAATTATTGAATAAAAAATATATATTATTTTAAAAAATATTAAATATTGAATAAAAATGTTATATGGTCCTAATGTCCTATGCCGCCCGTTTTCAAGGACAGGAGTGAGTAAAATATTTAACAATAAAAAACGGACAAGGTTAAAATTTAGATATAGTAGTATTGTGCAATCAAAGTCTTGATCAACAAACATATTTAGGTCCACCATGCATAAAATTATATAATGCACCTTTATAGTTGAAAGATACAGACATATATACATCCATATGTACGTACATAGCTAGTTAGCTACATATATGTAAAATTATACAGATGTGTTATATCATTAGGTGCCCCATCATATTCAGAGCTAGGTCCATGTCATTTGCATTATGGAAGACGATTGTATATATATATATATATATATACTACTAATGCATGCAAATAGACAATCTATAGTTTAATTGAAGGTCGTTGGGTCAAAGGTGTCGACTCATTCAAGTCGATTTTTGTTTTTCTAAGGAGTATATGATTTATACGGAGTATTTCGCCTCGGATTCAGGTCATTTGTTTGATCATCTTATTTGTTTTCATATATGTTGGACGTGGGACAGACACTCCAACGGGTTAGTGATTGTAAAAATTAATAAATTATTAAATGATAATTTTATTTTTAAATAAAATTTTTAATTTATCATAGTATCAAATATTGCAATATCGCTTGTCAAAAAAAGAAGAAGAAAAATATTGCAATATCGGCAAGAAACATAAAAAATAATGAAATATTAATTATAAAACAAATAAAATCCAGAAATTATCAACGCTATCAAGGAAGGACTTTAAGTATGGAAATGAGTTGGCATGAGAACTATACAGAACAAAAATGCACCAACACATTATATTATCAACATCAACCACCCTAATCATGCAAAGAGTAATATCACTGTGATTAGCCATGATTAACATATTAGCACTGGACTGCTTAACTTTTCTTCTTTTCTATTTATTTTGTTACTCCATTATTAACTGGGCCAGGAAAATTTTGTTTGAAGATATAATCCTTGCACTTGATAAACTACTTAATTATACCTTGGGGGTGCAATAATTGATTAATCTCACTAATTATATATCTGTCAGTAACATAATACAAAATGGACCACTCACCAATGATTTATATCCAACATCAACATTTAAATAAAAGGAAATAAATAGAAAGAGGCACAACTCTCACCTATAGCATTAGAATGTTCCATATGTAACTCGTGTAACCGACCAGAAAGTTGGATATACTAATGGTTCAGAGGTATATATCTCTCTCTATACCCTTGAGTTTTTACTCTACTATTTTTAAATATTTATAGTTTTAACTGTATACATTTTAAAATGATGCAAGGGTATAGCTTTTAATCATGGAAACCGTTCATGAGATATCTTTTCATATCCAACCAACCCATCTTCTACTTTTAAAAAAATAAATCAACGGTTAAGATTTTAAAAAAAATATATGCTTATAGAACATACATACGCTCTATTATATAACGCATGTGCATATTTTTTTAATTCTCATTTTACCCTTTTAAAGTTACGCTATATTATATGTCTCCCGAAAATACACATCTTTATCTCCCAGAACATACTTATTCTTTTATCATATCATTTTTTGGAAATTTCTGTGAGCTCTCTAAAACTCATTTCAATTTGCGCATTTCATAACTCATTTCATAACCCAATATATTTCGAGCTATCTAATAGCTATTTTTTATAAACTTTGAGTTTGAGAAAAGATTCAATTTCTTGAAGATTTCAAAAATTGTGCTTGGGAGGAGAAAATTCAATTTCTTGAAGATTTTAAAAATTGAGTTTGAGAGAAGATTCGATTTCAAAGTTGAAGTTGTATTATGATTTAAGTGTTTATGGTATTTTGAAGTTGGAGTTGTATTGATCTTGATTTTTGGTTGTATTTTAGAGTTGAATTAGTTGATTTAAGCAATAAAATAAATAAAAATAAAGGTACGCTATATAAAAGAGCGTATGACATGTTTAGACTTTCAAGGTTTTTTTGGCTTAATTTTTTTAGCCATATATGTAGTACGCTATATTATATAGCGTACAAGTTTTTTTTTAATTTAATAATATCCACGTGGCCACAATAAGGGCATAAAAGATAAAAAAAAAAATTAAAGA
The DNA here is from genome assembly GCA_028671895.1 of Oenanthe sinensis. NCBI lineage: Eukaryota > Viridiplantae > Streptophyta > Magnoliopsida > Apiales > Apiaceae > Oenanthe > Oenanthe sinensis. The sequence goes on from CM053813.1 coordinate 30,916,191, forward strand.
CATACACTCTATAATGTAGCTTATACATTATAGAGCGTATTTTTTTTTAATTTTAAATCCTAGCCATTTATTTAGTTTTTTAACGGTGAGAGATGAGTTGACTCGATTAACAATAATATCCAACTGTGATTGTATACCCGGAACCCCTAATTTATAATTTATATATTTTATTAAAAAAATAATAATAACAACTATGGGTTTAAAACTCTTTTAAATGTATAAAAAAGATGAAACAGAATATTCAGAAGTTGAGGGTGTACTTGCAGGCTTGTATAATTTTCAGTGTCTGAGATTTAATTTACAAAACTTGTTGAAGTGTGATGTATATAAAACATCATCTTGTTGGGCAGTTTGTGTACAATGCAGATTATGCAGGATAAGCGTACAATCAAACAAGGACATGGAATACTAGCAGTATTTGAATACTGAATTTTCAATCTACTCGTAATAAAATACAGGAACAATCAGTCTTCGGTAGTAGGCATCATATGTATTTAATACTAGTCCATAAGAGGGGGCAGTTAGCTAGAGGCAGGTAGAGATTCCTTATGCCAGATTATTTATATTTCAGACAAATATATGCTTGAGGTTGAGAATGTTGAACTGTCTTTCCATAACAAATGAGTTCAATATTCATTTTCAGCTTTACCATGTAGCTTTCATAATGTTATTTTGAGGGATCGATATGCATTACTGTCATCCCATTTCTTAAGATAGTGTTGAAGTAATATTTTCGAATTAATTTTAAGGATAACAAACTATGCTAACATTGTTATTAAGTACTGAACCTCTTATTATACCAGATTACATGACCAACTCTCCTTAAATCTGGAGTTCAAAACTTCAAAAAATAAATCGTTTATCATTTATTTAAGAATTTTTCTATCTTATTCGAGTTTTGTTATACTGAAAGGTCCAACTTATATTCTAGTTCTAAAATTTAGAACTTAAAAATGAAGAAATTTTAAAATTACAACAGCTAAATATTTTTATTACAAGTAAAATCTCAATATCTCATATTCTACTTTGCAATGTCGACACACGTGCATTAGGGCGAATTTATGAAATAGTGGTTCTTAAGTTTGCCAATGTCACATTTTCAGAAATACAGCTCTATGCGATCTAGAGAAATACTAACAAACGTAACGATGGACCCACAACCAAAATTATGATATACTTATTTCAGAGTTATAAGCACCAGAATCATATCAAAGTGGATTTTATAGGCGTGTGGTGGACCTTATATTTCACCATATTAAATTGTCGGTTTACTTTACTATGCCATTAATATCATTTTTTTTGTCTTTATAGTCCACTAGAACAATAGAGATTACTTATATGACAAAAAAGAGAGGAAATGGTACATTTACTACCTACTCAAGTGCTCAGACTTTTATATGGTGTGTTTGGAGTACCTGTAAAAGCATTTCATGCACCAAAAACAAGTATTCGCTTTGCCCTCATCAAGTTCTTTACTTATCTGTAGAGGTTTCGAAGATGTGCTTTAGAATGCCCTTGACATTCTCTGCAATGTCAGCTTCTTTGCAAGAGGTGACAAACTTCACTGCAGTTCAGAAGAAATCAAAGAGAAAAATAATTATAATAGAACCAGTAACCACTAACCATGTTATATGTAATGCAATAATAGATAATAATCCCAATGTATGCATTAAGCTGTTCTCCTCATATGCTAAAGTTTTGTCCTATGATAGAGTTGGTAACTTAACATGATATTAAAAACTTAAAGCTACCAAGCTCGAATCCTAGAAACTCTAATATTCTCAAATTTATTTTGCATAGTAAAGTTTAATATTGTCCTAAAGTTGGACTTGTTAACAGAAGGCAAAGGTGCTAATGTTAAATTGACTGCACACAGAGGAGAGAAGAAAATTTTAAATATACAATTATGTACTTGAGCACATTATTTATATTTAAGCCATGGACTCGAGTTTGGTTCATATAACCCTAATTACAATACCCCTTCTTTAACATATTAGGACAAGAAGATGATTTAAGCATAGATTCATCAGAATATGCCCACTTCAAAAGAACCACCAGCTTTTAGTAAAATGATGACTAACAATTTTTGTTCTTTCTCCCTTGTCCTAATTCACTATATTAAAGAAACTAATGATTGCAATAGCTGTTTTAGTGTTTAATGGGGGTGAAAATGGTGAAAGCTTGAGTACATGATTAGTAGGTAGATTAACTAGGACAAGGGAGACCCACTACACTGTTAAGCAAATGCGGTCCAGATAAGAAAGAATACATAAGCAGCCTGTAACTGAGGAAATAATAATGAAGCAAAGCAAACCAACCCCACTCACTGCCCACATTTAGAGACCCAACCAAAGGTGTTCTTATTTTCAGATAGATATTCTTGACTCCAACTAACTCAGCTGCTAATTTAATTCAACCACTACACATTTACCGTCAAACCTATTAATCACAAATTATGAAGAACAATTTAAGTGGAAAAGAGGACCAAGATATATCCATATCAAGCATTCTGACTACCAATCCTACAATCACATCATTGTACGATTGACTCGAGACTTTCATATTATCTACACCTTACTTCAATTTGAAATAAGTGAAGGTACATCAAAAAGGTGCCCCTATGGGATGTTGGTTTAGCGTCTTCTTTAACCAGAAAGCCAGCTAGTAATAGAAAAAAATGGCCAGAGTCCAGCTCTTATTGTACTGGGAAAATTTATGGAAGTAGGACCTTTACATGGAATCTGCTTGTCTGGTAAGTGCATTCATGATCCACATTTAACCAAGAAGAATTAAATAATTCTGTCCCTTTCTGAGAACTCGGATAAAAAAATGAAAGCTAATTTACACAATATGGACAAGTGGACTGGATATCAAACTTTTTTCCCCAACATTAAACCTGGAAAGTTTGTAGTTAAGACACACTAAATCCTGCACTGGCAAATTAGTCCAGGCAAGTTGCACAGCCGAGAGTAGTGAATAAATATAAGAAGTGACTTGCACACATGTCACATGCTTCATTACTCAAAAACAATTACAATATATTTTAGGCACAAGTTCCCTGATTCCAGTTGTCTGTGTTTTCTGCTTCCTGGCACAGTGTTTATTTTGTCCAATTCTAAACCTTTCAGGTTTAATGTGTACCAAAAAGTAAAAGTTCCAGGTTCAATGTGTCCACTTGTGTGTCTCCGAGAGTTTGTGTCATCAAGCCTAATTTCTCAGCAGCATGCCTGAAAACCCGCTAACAAAAGTACAACTGCCTAACATTTAATTGTTTTTTGTCAGCCGTGATTCTCTGCCTATTATGTACACAATATTACATTCAAATTTGAAGATGGAATGTAGATGCCCCACTATCACAAGAATCTGATTTGGCCGGTGGTCAGTTGTCAGAATTATACGGCAAGATTAATGATAGAGTTAAATTGGTTGGGGAGCTTATAGAGAGAACAATGTGTGGTTTGTATCTCTATTGGCATATGTATCATCTCCAAAATAATGTGACATGCTAAACAGTAATTCCCCCCCCCCCAACATTTGTTTAGCTGATGAAATGTAAAGTCACTTGTCCAACTTATCTATATCTACAGAATTTTGTCCTGTATAACCCAACAATATGCCATAAACAACTCATTGGCTGCTTTAACATATAATATGTACTTGTTTGTAAAATATGAGTACGGACAAAGACAATACTGTTGCCTTTGTGTGTATATGACTGAAGATTTCGGAGCAATAACAATAGACAAATGAAATAGAGAGGCTACTGGATGCTTACCCCAAGGAATAACAGGGAATTCCCACCTCTGTTTAGGAGTTGTTATAACATATGAAGCTACCTGCATAAAATGGAAATCTCAGTAAAATGAAAAGTTTAAACACAACTAATCAACACTTAAAAATTCGAGAAATTTAGAGAACGTGCCAATATAGACGCAGCAAGTGAAATGGGGGAACTAAAAAGGATTGATGTCTGCTCTTTTTCATAGCAAATATCCATAATATCCATACATGCTTCAAAGTTTACTTGTTCGCCAACTCTTGCAACTCCCCTGATGACAAACGATACAATGCAGAAACAGTTAAACTAGTGTCCCGCCAATGTTAAGCGTAATCATGATATAACCGAAACCTACAATCTTTTGTGGATAAGGAAGCTTACTTAAATTGAATGATAAGATCTTCGAGGAATATGAAAGCAGTATTTAATGTACCAATGTCAAAATTCAGTACCTTGGCAAAAAAAAACATTTCAGTTGAAATTGTAAGATGCAACCAAGATATATACACATACAGGTATTTATGTCTTTGTCGTGTGTGTTTACCTGCATTAAGACCACCTCCTGCAAATTCCTTCATTAATCATCACATGTGAAAATACAGAATTATGAATTCTTTTGTCCATTTGTAAGAACAATAGCTTACTGCTTCGAGGAAGTCTCGAATTGTAAAATGCTGCTCCTGAATTGTCTTGTCCCCCAATGACTTCAATCTTTTGACAGATATCGTACCAGAATCATGTATCTGCAAGGCATATAGACTAAAACTCTGCACACATACACATTAAACAAAAGAAAGCAAAATTTCGCAGTAACACGCAAGATAACCTTACTTTGCTGGAGATCCAAATTGAAATAAGTGCAAACAATTGCAGATTGCTTTCCCTTATCGGCTGTAAAAGCCAGTTTCCGTTGCCTTTGCCAACTCTCAAACTTTAACGGCCAAAAGAAATCGTTGCACAAATCATAATTAAAAATAAAAAAACATATTACGAGCATTTTTTTACAAAATTAGCAGGATTACATGTCATTATCACTAGAAAACATTTTAAGCCTACAAACTCTAAGAATCAGCAAAAAATTAAATCGATCAAAAAATAAATAAATTAGAAACGTAATGAAAACATGAAATTATGCATAGTAATATTAAAGTTACCTTGAGAGAGATGGATAAAATCGATCAGCAAAGAGTGACAAGGCTGAGTATTTGACGATCGGAGAAACCTCTAGTGCCTTAATTTACGTAGAGCTCGAAATCACCATTATTAAAGCATATATAAAACAAAGTTTCCACACGCAACAACAACAAAATTGATTCGGTCTTTCTCACAAACACGCATATGTATATATTCATCATATATAAATATACACTAGAGAAAATTTGAAGAGAAACTTACTTGAGCGGATTCGATTAAGAAGCCTAATACTCGAACGCGCATCTCTCGACTCATTTTTACCCCACAGAGAGAGAGAGAGAGATTGTGGAAGAAACAGGTATTTGAAATAAAGTGGAGGGAAAAAATTAATTGTTGTTTCGGAGGGAATTTTTTAATGTATCTATTCAATTTTGCTATTTATTCTCCACTAATTATAGATCGTAATTAAATTTTTTATTTTGAAAATAACAATTTTTTCAAAAATGACATGTAAAATGAGATTTTTTATTTCTGAACAGATATGTTGTATAATATTAATTATATTCTAATACTTCTGATGCTAATTTTGGTTTCTGGAATAAGTTGTGCCCAAAAAGTAAAAGATTTTATTTGATGTGCGTTGTCCAAATGTTTACCAACTCGTATGCGATTGAGAGCAAAGAAGGCATCAGTAGTACCTTTGTGTATGTTTTGTGGCATTTATAATGATATTGATATGCATTGTTTACTCTCCTGCGAGTTTTCTCGGAATTGTTGGGGCATTGCTGGTTTGGTTTGTGCACGAAGAGATTTTGCACCGGTGCAAAGTTGGATGGAGGAATTATATTAGAGGTTGGAACGAAAAGATTTGTGCCGAGTGGTTATAATTTGCTGGGCAGTGTGGTCTGCTCGTAATAATTTAGTTTGGCAGCAGTGGGTTAGAAAGGTAGAGATGTGATTGCGTTTGCAGATAGAAGTCTTGATCAATGGAAAAAAGCTCAAGATAGGGAAATCTTCGCACATTAAGACCGTTACGTGAAGGTGATGGTAAAATGTTCTGGAATAAACCGTCTAGAGGCATCAAACTTAATGTAGACATTCGTGGTGCCAGCGTGATGTGGTTGATCTAGAGTTGGTCGAAGTGTTGGGCATTAAGGAAGCGTTGAGCTGTTTGAAGACACACCAATTTTCTCATGCGTCTGTGGAGTCAGACTGCTTAATAGCTATAGAAGCAATTTGAGACAATACAAAATTGTACTCTCCATTTGGTGCAGCTGTTGAGGAGTGCAGGAGAGTCATTGTTGCTGAAATAGTTTTTGTTAAACGTTCGTGCATTTTCTTGCCAGAAATTTCCGAGAGTTGGCTGATCGTACTATTGAGGAGGGTTCTGTCCCCTCTGATTTGTTACCAATATTACCGAGTGAGTGCTATGTTTGATTTATAAAATTATCTTTATTCAAAAAAATAATAATAACAGAGGTACATGAAAATATACAATAATTTTAAAAAAATTACATATATACACCCCACATGTTTACCAGCTGGTATATGTACAATTTTTTTTTGAATAGAGCTAAATGCTTGTTTGAGTTCTTCAACAGAGGTTCACTACTAGACATATGAAGCAAATCAGACAATATATGCAGTTTCATCTATAACATCATTTCTGCGTTCCTAAGAAGTTTCATGGCTTCATAAATTGTGCATTTCAAGTGCTGCCACCTTTACTCGTTGGAGCCTATGAGAGCAAGAAGAAAATTTTTGTAGTGGCTTGATGTCTCAGAATGAACAGCATCATATAAAGTTTTCCCATATTTCTTCATGTACTCTGCTTTTATGTACTGCATATCAATTTCGGCCCTTGTCACAATTACTCTAGTCAGAGTCGACTCATCAGTTCCAAGGCCTTTCATTGCCTTGCGCAACACCTGCAAGTAAAATCAGTGTGATATGAATTTCTATTTCATGATGAAACAACTTTCACAAGGAGAAGGAAACTGATACTTTGACACTAGGATGTGAAAAATCTACACATAGATCGTAGCTACATGTTGGCGTACACTTTCAGAAGTGTAAGTATTCTGTTATGGTCTTTTAAGATAATCACAAAGCAAATAAAATGCTAGAGACAAGAAGTGTAATACATAGTTGAATGATTCAACTTGAATAAATATTAACCCTAAAGGAGGGGACTAGGTAGCAAAAACCTTGGAATGATAAGATCAAAATGGTTTGTTATGGGAAAGCTGCCAGGAGTTTATTAGAACTTTAATTACTCACAAAACTGAAATTTCTATTCATCACGATTTTTGATCCCCGCCATATTACTTATCCGAATAAGAAAGATATGCCAAATTCCATACTTTATTGGAAAGTTCGACCCTTTGTAATCTGTTTGGTATGTCGAATTATTACATAAAGAAAAATAAATACTGTAGCACGGACTAGATGTGTAATTATAAATTACGTCTGAATGCAGCAGGTAAAATTTTAGATGAAATGTGACAGAAATATAACTGGCACCTTAGCAAAGTACTTTCCAAGATTCTCTGCACAAGTTAAGATAGTTACAAGGGCGTACTCAAAGTTCCCAGATGTTTCATTCTTGATTGCCTGCACCAAGTAAATATCTGTAGCAAGAATTTCAAGAATATGGGAGCTATGATAACAGACCAGATTGAATATGATTTACCTTTTCCAGAGATTTCTCGTACAAGCGCTCGTAAGCTTCGCTGACAGCAGCAAGATGTGCTCTACTTCTTTCACTGAAAATGCGTCTAAATGTTTTCTCATCAGTTCCCAGCCTCTTTTCCCCAGCTTTATAGAGGGCTCTAGCATCATCGCCGGCCAACATTTGGTCAACTTCTGGGCCTTCATAGCGCGGCTTAGTTACATACTCAAGCAGCATCTATACACCAAGGAAAAAGTATATCAAATTAGAAACTAATGCCTAGTCATGTATGAATATTGAATTCATGTAATATTCATTTTACGTGATACCACCTGGAACTTTACATCTTTCAAAAAGCTCTAAAAATGCCAAAATCATAAAGATGTTTCAAGCTTTCAGGATAAGAAGACAAGTGAGATGGACACAAAAAAGATTCTATGTATCTATTAGAATGTTATTTAGTAGGGTCTGCATATCCCCTATTACATTTATAGGTTTTATATAAGCTTTACTTATTTAAGGAAATAAAATGAAAACCTTGCCTACACCTAACAACTCCAATGAGTGCGATTGGGAAAAAAAATGCAAGATGCACGACAACATATTTTCTTATTCTAATTGAGTTTCTGGAGAACCTTAAAGGCCTAACCTTCCTTGGTCGAATGCTACTTTCTTAGCAGCTTATATGTAGTTCAAGTTTTTTTGCATATGTACGTGAATCGGTAAACATGTGCCATGTCTTAAATCATATCTCATGTGCGTGAACGTGATGTTCCATGTCTTAAATCACATCTCATATGCATTCCTCATACCACTTATTTAATATCCTCCGTGATGATTCTCAATCTGAAAAATATGTATTGTGTAACCAAACCATGAATATATAAACATTTCCACAGCTCCAATTGGAGAGAAGCTGTATCTGCAGTTACAATATCTAGGTTCCTAGTAACAGACTTAAACCTTTTTTTGGTAGTGGTCAATTACATAAATTAAACACCGACTTACATAAATTACATTGACCATAAAGTTTGCTTTGGTTAGGCTAAACCCTTGCAGATCTCTCTCTCTCTCTCTAATAGGAGGCCGAAGAATATTCAAGCTCAGTGGAGGGATTTGTGCATGAGTATTAAATATTTGTAATTGACCTTCACAGAGAGAGTGAGAGAGAGATTCGGAGCATTACGATTGCATATAAATACACACACATTAATCTTACTTCCTAGAGATAAAGTACTGACCTTTTTGTGATTGCCACTTGCTCGATTTTCAATATCATGCTCAAGGTAAACTCGGAACATATTAAAGTACAGCGGTCGTAATTGTTGTATTTGAGTTGGAGTTCTAGAACATATTATTTCTGTGGCAGCTCTAAGATTAAGGGAATCTTCGCTTAGAGCCTTCCTCAATAAAGTGGCATCACGTCCAGCTGGATCTTTCAGCCAAAGTACGACCGCTTTCTGCAACCATTAAACCTTACAACCTCAGAATAACAAAGTGAAGCTTATATCCAGAGTAATAATATGTGTAGCCAACATATAAAATCTCGGAATCACAAGGTAATCATTCTTTGATTTCTCAAAACATCATTAGCAAACACTATTGTCTAGATTTTACAACTTAACATTTTGGAGGGCTAGTATATCATTAACAAACATTTGTACCTTGACATCGCCACTTAGCTCTGAAGAAATTCGTTTGCTAAGTTCTTGAGAATGGGTCATTCTATACTCTTGTTGAATGAGACCACGCTGTGTTATATCACGGTGGGCTAGTATATTGATCACAGTTGCAGTGTCACAGCCAAATCCTGAGCAATTAAAAGGTAAATAAATGATTACATATGTCTCATGTCCTAAATGACCTTACATTTGATTACACAATCCTCATCATACAAATTAATCTGTGAAATGAATCACTATGCGCTCACACCCGTTAGGCCGTTGCAACAAAATTAAGTAATGAGTTCTGTAAGATGTAAATGTAAAATATCAAAAGTACTACATTAAGCAACGGGCCAAAATTCTGACCGCAATGGTTGCATGAAAATCATTCCTACAAGTATTGAACCTAGGATTTCAGCTGCACAAAACAAGTTCAAAACCAACCAAAAGTTCAGGGAGGATTGGTCACCAACACATATGTATCTCGAAAAGTAACAATGGTAAGATCAAACACTTTTCCCGGTAACATCGAATCCCCTGCACATTGTTAGAGAATTCGCACTTTTATATTCTATTCTTTTATATATGGTGGTATAGATGTTAAATTTGTATCTACCATATATGATACGAGTTAAATATCAAATTGGTCGAAAGCATAATATCATTTTTATCACTCATCTCAACGACGTTTCATTTACATCAGCTATTTATAACCCTAAATACGTGTTTGAGGATCGGTAATGATGCAATTCAACAAGCAGTAACAAAGCAATATCAGGAATAAAAACTACACACATATATGTTGTACCTCTAAACCTGAGAAATCAACATGTCTTTTTACATATACGCATGAGACGCAACAAATGTTTACGTGAAAATAATGGAAAGAACAATGTACCTTTAAAAGCGCGGTGCAATTGAGCAGCATCGTCACGAGGCGAGCTTAGGTTCGGGGGCACCGTCACCGTAGACATCTCTTTTTTTCTCTTATATCTTGTATGATTCGGTATGTGAAAAATATATGAAATTTGGTTGGGGTTAAAGGGATGATAAAGTTGATTAAAAAAGAATGGTAAATGTTCAATATTGAATGGCGGGAGTGACATTTGTATGGCTCAACTCATTTTTTCAAATAAATTATTCTTTAAAATGTTGTGGGACAATTGATCAATGGCAATGTAATATGATCGACAGGATGTGGTTGTGTACGACAAATAAAGAGCAGGTGGTTAAGCGTGTGCCCGTCCGCGATAGTAGTAGTTCTATTTTTTTAATCAGTATTAAAAATATTTACTCATCTTTTTAAGGGTGAATGAGAAAAATATCATTTTTTATACCTTCATTTACGAAAATATTTGGAGGATGATAATTAAAAATAATGGATTGGATACGCATTTGATGAATGATATTGAGAAATACATATGATACGCATTTCTCATATCACACTGAGATACCCAACTCACAAATATGTATCTCTATTTTTTAATTTTTTTTTAGATACGCATTTGTGAGTTGGATATATTATATAAAATAGAATACATAATCCACAAATGCGTATCTCATCCGGTAAAAATCGTCACTACACCTAAAAATTGTTATTTTTATAATTTTCTTTAGAAAAATGTTATTTTTAACATTTTTTCTCTTTTGAAAGATATACACACTCCAAAATCATGATGCACTTTTCTCTTATAATAATAATAATAATAATAAATATAAGAATATGATTAAAGTTGATGCATAAAATTATTCTAACTCATTAAAAATCTTTTTATTTAAATATATTATTGTTATAGAGAGAAACTGGTATAACAGTAATTTGGAGGTTTGCTGGAATCACGGGGCAAAATATGATGATTTTGCTATGAACTTGATGAAGAACGCGAAGAACACGGGAGGAAAGTGATGGATTTTGGTAGCTGATCTTGTTGTTGATTCGTTAGAAGGCCAGAGAAAATATGCGTTCTCTTGCTGCCAACTGTTGTCTCAACTGAAACAAGAGGCCTACGTACCCTTTATATAGGGGTTCAAGCCACACGTAGTTCTTGGAGGACAAGTTACCTATATGGGCTAGGTATTGGTCCGGTCCATCAGGCCCAAATCCTTAGACGTGCAGGGCTTTGGCCCAAGTCTGTGCGGATGTGGAGGGCAAACTTCCCAGATGTCTGTAACTGCCATGGCCCAAGCCCGTTAGGCTCCGAGGGCTGTCATGGAGTTATAGAGCAAGGGGTTCCCGTAGGGGGTTATGCGCGATGTGGCCTCGCGGGAGCGGTTGTGCGTGATGTGGCCTCACGGAAGCAGTATGTAGAGGTGATCATGTGCGGATCCCTTGATGAGATGAGAGCCCGTGGGGCTAGCTGTCTTCAAATAGATAAGTATGTTGAGATATTACCCCGGGGGGCCTTCTGTAGTCTTCAGATTAGCAAATAATACCAAGTGAGATGAGCCCGTGAGGTTAAGAGCCTTTCAGCTAGTTATGAAAAATCTGTGCTAAGTACTCCGGGCTAGCGAAGCGAGCTGGAGACAGTGAGTCTGGCCAAGCGAGCCGGGCTGAGGGCCTCTCTGTCAAGTCTATGCGACCTGGGTGGTGATAAGAAGCGAACTGGGCTGGGGCTGATTCTCTTCTCTCTTCCTTCTTGAAGCTGAATGAGTCTAAGGCTAGTGAGCTAGCGATGCGACCCCACGCTAAGCCAAGGGCTTTAGAATATTTTATCATCTTTAGCACGATGCAAGCTGGCTGTAGGCTTTGAAGCCAAGTGAGCCCAGATGCGAGGTGGGCTGACCAATTTATGTTATTAGGCCTGCCTAGGACCCATGTCCAAATATTGGGCATAACAACTACCCCCCAATTCCTCCTTGCCATTAGCGATGCGAGGTGGAATCAGACAATAATTGAAGCCAGAAATCTTCCATGCGAAGCGACCAGAAGAAGGCTTCTAACAGAGATGCGAAGCGATCCGCCAAGCCTTTGTGAGTTATCAACATTTTCTTCGAGGAAATGCATCTATGATTGCGACCTGGATGTTAAACGGACTGATCTGACCACATTAAACCCTTTAAACTTCAAGGCAATTGAAGGGGTCTCTCGTGCGATGCGAGCTAGAATATAGCCGTTGGAGGTGAGGTTGTATATGCTTACGATGAGGTCGCATGCATCAGATCGAGATGGGTGGCCAAGATCGTGCCACGTGTCCTGGTCGTTTCTCTCTCCTCAGTTGCCTATAAATATGTGGACTTTCCAATCATTTCTAATCATTTCCAGAATCATTTTCAAGAAAAATTGTCCGAGAGCTCAAGGATCAAACGGTGGTTTCAGCTGATTTTCATGCCCAGAATCCAAGTGCGAACTCAACTTGTTCATCCAATCTCGCCGGAATCTTCTAGCGAGCAGAGTTCCAATCAATCTTCCTCGACAGACTCGAGCCCACCTTCTCACACGAAAGGTAACGACCCGAACTCATTATTTTTGTCTTCGCTTTTCATAGAATGCATATAATATTTGTTTAATCATCCATTCATATATATTTCATACGATGCGACCCTACTCCCCGGGTCGCATCATTTCACACACCCCACTTCTCCTCACGTCGCGATCTCGACCTTAGATTTAGGACCGGCTCGTGTGCGATGTGAGGACACTTAGCAATTTTAGGACACACACCTTAATCAATTCACCATCTATTTCAGATGTCGAGCGATTCGGCCACCAGCACATCTTCGCCTCTCAGCCATTACCCAAAGGAGCTGCGAGGCTCGACTAAATTTCAACGCGAGCTAAACGAGATCTCGGGCACGCATCGCCATCCGATTGTCCCGGGGACAGAAATTAGCGAGGAAGCTGCCGCTAATATAGCTCGGGTCGAGCAAACGAGCTCGGACTCGTTTGTCTTGAACATGGACCCAACCTGGTTGATTGAGGATTCGCCCCGCAATGGCGATCCCAGTGCCTGGAAGCGGAAGAGGCCTGTGGTGTCGGGCTTGCTGGACCTTTCTTTTTTAAACCGCAGGCCGGGGGGCATGTCAAAGGAGGAGGCCGAAGCAGAAATCGCTAGGCGAATCTCGGAGCGAGCTGTTCAGGATCAGGCTGGTGAAGATCCCCTTCATCCTTGCCGGGCCATTCCAGTCCACAGCGAATCGAGCTGGAGTGAGCTCGGGAGTGCATACTACGAATCTCGCGACCCTAAGGCCAAGAGGGTTCGCACCGAGGCTGATATAGATCTCGAGGACGAGGCCACCTCTCATTGGGTCGAGTCCTCAGATAGCGAGGAGGATCACGCTGTAACCAGGTTAATCGACCTGGAAAATTATAACTTTGTGCCCGAGGATTCTGAGGACGAGGCCTACGCTCCTCCTGACCAACCCGAGCTGGAAGGGCCGATATACTTGGGTGCGAAGCCGGTGGGGGATGAGGCGAGCAGCTCGTCAACAAAACCGGCTTCTCCTCGAATTCTTGCAGCTCAGGATCTTTCGACCAGCCTCACTTCGCAAACTCTGGCGGAAGCGCTCGAGCAGTACAGGTTGGAAGGTCGCATTGTTTTGCCGCAACCCCATCAAAGATGTTATAGATTTAATCATAAAGAAAATGGGGGTCGCGTCCCCAGGATGGTTCTCTCCACTTAACTTCTGAAGGTAGGGATCACATCGCCTATGCACCCATTCATCCAGGATGTGTGCAAGTACTTCCACATCGCTCCCCTTCAAGTAAATCGAAATGGTTGGAGGTCGGCCATCGCCATGTTCGTGTTGTACAAGAAGTTAGGATATCCAGACCTCGATGCGAAGACATTGGGATATTTTTTGAACATGAAGTCCTCGGGCAAGAAAGACTTCGGGTATCTGTACTTGTCAGTCTGGCCAGAATTTAATGGCAAGAATTTGTTGCATGGCGCCCCGAGCAACGTCGGGCATTGGAAGGAGCCGTTCTTCTATGTGTTCGACGCGACCCGGGTTCAAACCCATTTTAATTATAAACCAGGTAAGTATGGCCACTTCGCTTCGTTCCCCCTTAGTTCACTTTTATCCTCTTGAGACTGACCCTAATTTATTCCTTCTTCTTATAAGTTGCTCCTCCTCGTACTCCTCTCACTGGCGAAGCCAAAGAGCGAGCTGATAGTATTCTACAACTAGCTGTCGAGGAGAGGAATGTGAAGAAGCTGGTGACGACCTCGAACTTGGTCGCTCACGGATTTTTGAAAGAAGGAGCGAGGCTGACTCCCAAGAAGGGAAAAGCCATCGCGAGCTTAACACAGAAGCCTTCTGCGAAGCGGGCCCGGACAGAGTCGACGAATTATGTTATGTTTGTTCGTCTTTTTTTTTTACCTCGCATCGCATCATGATTTTTATAACTTCGCATCTTCATTTGCATAATTTCTTGCATATGTTCTCTGACCGCTTCGTGTTTCTTGTGCAGATATGTCAAAATCTAATATCCTTCCTCCTCCTTTTACTGAAGAGGATGATGATGTGGCGATCACGAACGTGGTCTCGAGGCCGGCTCAACTTGGCTCGCTGAAGGATGCCAAAGCTTCAGGCAACAAGCCTCCCCGAGTCGAGTCCAAGAAGAGGCCCTTGGATGCTGAGGTCGCGAAGTCCGACCCAAAAAAACTTCGAAGCGAGCCGAGCAAGAAAACACCTGTGTCCGCAATCCCTCCTCATGCTGCAGCCAATGCTTTCGCGAAGCTGGGGCACTCATTCGTTCCGGAAAAGGATCTCAATCAATGGGCCCAGTCCTCATTTGAGGAAAACAACTCTGCTTTGACCCGAGCTGCGGCAGAACTCTTCTATAGGCAAGCGAGCCGGCATAAGGAGATGCGAGCCCTGACTTCTCAAAATCAAGTTCTTAACTTCAAGGTCGAATCGATGGGGGCCGAGAAGAAAAAACTGCTCGAGGAGCAGAAGAAGCTGAAGGACGAGCTCAGTCCGCTGAGGTGGGATCTCCGGACCGCGAAGGACAAGATCAATGATCTGGAGAAGGAGCGAGCTGCCAATACAAAGGCCTTTGATGAGAAGCTGAACGAGCTCCAAACCCAGATCGTAACCCAAGAGACTGCGATCTCTAAATTTGCTGATGAGAAGAAGGAGGCAGCTGCTGAGGCCTCGGCTCTTGGGCAAGTTAAATTCATGAAGTCCTTTATGTGCAAGGTTCCTGACTTCGATTGGGGCTTGCTTGGCGAGGCGGCTCGGGTGTATGTAGAGCAACTCCGCAAGGAAGTAGATGAGGAGGCGGCCCATCGAGCTGCAGAGCTCGAGGCCAAACGTGTTGAGGAGCAGCGAACCGAGGAAGGGGCCTCTTAGTTTATTTTCTTTATTTGTAATCCGTTGATTTGAACAAGTATTTTATGCTCGCTTGCGAGCTGAATTTGATGGGTTGCGGGCACCGTCTATGCCTCGCATTTGTAATAACTTTAACCTTATTTTAATGCCTTAATTTCTTCATCTCCTTTCTGTTCGCATCGTATTGTTCATATATGTTTTTCTTATCCTGCTTGCATCGCATATAACGTCTTTATGTTGCATATTTTCTTAGAATTTGTACAACTGTTCCGAGGTCGCATCGGTGAACCGATCATTTTGACCTCGCATCGCTCTACTAGTATCTGATTTATCTGTAGGATCTGCTTTTTCCTTTCATTCCACAAATGTTTTAAGTATGTCCAGGTCGCTCCTACGATCTTATCATTATTGGCCTCGCATGGGGGCCTGGTTCAAATGCCTTAGAACCGAATGGCCTCACATCGATGCTGGCCTGGGCTCGTTCCAAAGGGGCCCGTGGTTATGGCCTCGCATCGCACACTTATGTGACGACGGGGCCCTACGCCGCGTTGTTTGGCTGGCCGTGAGGCCTCGCTTAGCTTAGCAATTTTTTGGCCACACAGTGTTGAGCTCGTGCTGAGGGGGCCTAGTTCGGGCAACTTCGAACAGGAATGGTTGGCGTCGCCTTCGTGCTAGCCTTTGTTTCATTTTCTTTATTATTTTTCTTCACAACTGATAACTGTTTTCAGGTCGTTTCAACGATCCCAATCTTGCCTGCCCGTTCTACTGTGGCCTCGCATGGGGGCCCTGGCTCGTTCATTTTTGAACCAGATGGCCTCGCACCTATGCTGACCTGAGATCGTCCCAACGGGGCCCGTGGTTATGGCCTCGCATCGCACATTTAGGTGACGACGGGGCCCCAAGTCGCATCGCTTGGCTGGCCATTAGGCCTCGCCTAGCTTTGCAATTTCTGGCCGCACATTGACGCAGCCCAACCCTAACTGCACGAACTTTCATGGATATTGATATATATCACACAAAATTTGAAAGAAAACCATGCATATTTCTTGAATAATTGAAGAACATAGGGCCAATAGAGTCATTACATCATCTCAAAGAGGTGTTTATATAACACTACTACCCCCCGAGACTTGGGATGATTTATTCATACGAAGTCTAAAAATAAATAGTGCTGCCAGTTACATGGGCAGTTAAGGTAGATACTTCTTGAGATGTTCCGCATTCCATGCTCGCGGAATAAGCTTGTCTTTGAGATCAGAGAGGTGATATGTTCCCTCCCAGAGAACAGTCTTGACCTTGTAGGGGCCTTCCCAGTTGGCACCGAAGACTCCATGTGCCTGAATCTTAGTGTTTGGCATGACCCGACGTACGACTAGATCTCCAACTCGGATGGGACTAGCCTTCACCTTCCCATTGTAGTGCCTAGCTGTCCTTTGATGATATGATGCCAGACGGGCTTGGGAGTCTGCCCGGGTTTCTTCAATCATGTCGAGGTAGAGTCGGTGGTTGACCTCATTATTATTGGGGTCAAAATGGTCTCGATGGAATGATCCAGAGCCAACTTCCACAGGTACCATAGCTTCACATCCATATGATAAGGAGAATGGGGTCTCACCAGTAGTGCTCCTCGGGGTAGTGTTGTAGGACCAGAGGACCCTAGGGAGCTCTTCGGGCCAGTTGCCTTTGTTTTCATCAATCTTAGCTTTCAGAGTGTGCTTGATTATCTTGTTTATTGCTTCTGTCTGGACATTTGATTGAGGGTGGCAGACAGCTGAGAAATCCTTTCTGATGCCCAAGTTGTCACAAAATTCTCGCATTTCCTTGGAATCAAACTGCTTTCCATTATCAGAAATGAGCTTGTAGGGGATCCCAAACCTGCACACAATAGCCCTGTACACAAAATCTTTAAGCTTCTTGGCGGTGATAGTGGCTAGGGGCTCGGCCTCGGCCCACTTAGTGAAATAATCAACTGCCACCACAGCATACTTGACCCCTCCCTTAGCTTTCGGGAGCTCTCCTATCAAATCAATCCCCCACATGGCAAAGGGCCACGGGCTCATCAGAGAGGTGAGTGGAGCAGCGGGGATGTTGCTGAAGTTAGCATATCTTTGACACTTGTCGCAAGACCTGGCGAATTCAATGGCATCGTGCTTGAGAGTAGGCCAGTAGTAGCCTTGTCGGAGGATCTTGTGGGCTAGAGAACCACCCCCCGTGTGATTGCCATAAATACCTTCATGTACTTCTCGAAGTATGTAATTGCATTCGGCCCCATCAACACACCTGAGAAGTGGGATATTGAAGCCCCTCCTGTAAAGGACCTCATCATAAATAACATACCGTGCGGCCTTGTACTTGATTCTTCTAGCTTCATTCTTATTTTCAGGTAATGAACCCATTTTGATATAATCCCATATTGGAGTCATCCAAGTTGGGGCCGGATTTTCAATCTCAATCTCTATTAGCTCAAGTGATGAAGTTTTCTTCTCATTTAGTTCCTCAGGGACACTGGGCCTCCTCTGGATTTCAAGGGGAATGACCCCTAACAGAGTGGCCTCGCGCTGAGAGCCGAGTTTGGCCAGCGCGTCTGCATGGGCATTTTGACCCCGTGGGAGTTGTTCGATTTTGACTTCTCTAAAGAGGTTGAGGAGCCGTCGGGAGCAATTAAGATATAGCTCAGTACGAGGACCCCTAGCTTGGAACCCCCCTTTTATTTGGTAGACGACCAGCATAGAGTCGCTGAATATGTTAAGGTTTTCCGCCTTCATTTCTAAGGCTAGTTTGAGGCCAGATATGAGGGCCTCATATTCAGCATCATTGTTTGTGGCCTGAAAGGTGAAGTTGATAGTTGTATTGAGTTTGTGTCCCTCCGGAGTCACAAGCTCTATCCCTGCACCTGCTCCTTCATTATTCACTGCTCCATCAACATATAAGGTCCACCAAGGAGCGCTGTTTTCGTTGACTTCTTCTTGCGTGGTGCTCGAGACCTTAGTGAGGACTTGTGTGCTCTCGTCACTGTGAGGTGAAAATTCCATAATGAAGTCTGCGAGAGCCTGCCCCTTTATGGCACTGCGGGGCTTGTATGAAACATCGAATTGGCCTAGCTCAACCGCCCACTTCAATAACCTGCCAGATGTTTCTGGTTTGTGCATTACTTGCCTTAGTGGATATGCGGTTCTTACTTCAATTTTGTGAGCCTGAAAGTAAGGCCGGAGCTTCCTTGATGCCAGAATGAGAGCGTAAACTAACTTTTCCATGTTAGTATATCGGGTCTCTGCATCAAGCATCCTTTTGCTCACGTAGTACACAGGAAACTGAGTGTCCGCTTCTTCTCTAACCAGAACAGCACTAACCGAGTAGTCTGAGACATCAAGATAGAGAATTAAAGTCTCCCATGCTAGAGGCTTGGATAGGAGAGGTGGGCTGCCTAGATGCTCTTTGATCTGTTGAAAGGCTTCTTCAAATTCAAGGGTCCACTCGAACTTCTTCCCTATGCTCCTGATTGCTTTGAAGAACTCTTGGCATTTGTCAGATGATTTGGAGACAAAGCGATTTAAAGCTGATATCCGCCCGGTTAAGCTCTGCACCTCTTTGACATTCCTGGGTGACCTCATTTCTATTAGAGCTTTGATCTTGGCCGGGTTGGCTTCGATCCCTCGGTGATTAACAATGAAGCCTAGGAATTTCCCGGATTCTACCCCGAAGACACATTTCTGGGGGTTGAGCTTCATCCGGTACTTCCTCAAGATGTCAAACATCTCGGCTACGTGGCCGACGTGATCCGCGGCCTCCTTAGACTTAACCAGCATATCATCTACATATACTTCCATGGTTTTACCAATTTACTTCTCGAACATCATATTGACCAGCCTCTGGTAGGTGGATCCGGCATTGAGTAAGCCGAAGGGCATCCCAACATAACAATAGAAACCCCTATCTGTGATGAATGCTGTGTGTTCCTGATCGGGCTCATACATGGGAATTTAATTGTATCCTGAATAAGCATCCATGAAGCTGAGTAGTGCGTGACCAGCAGTTGCATCCACTAGTTGATCAATTCTTGGTAGAGGGAAGCTATCTTTGGGGCAATGCTTGTTTAGATCAGTGAAGTCTATGCAAGTCCTCCACTTCCCATTTGGCTTTTTTACGAGAACCGGATTAGCCAACCATGTGGGATAGAAAGCTTCCTTGATGAGCCCAACCTTGAGGAGCCGATCCACTTCTTCCTTGAGAGCTTCAGCTCTCTCTCCACTGATAGGGCGTCTTTTCTGCCTCACCCCCTTTTTATTTGGATCAATGTTGAGGTGATGACACATAACTTTAGGGTCAATCCCTACCATATCAGCATGAGACCAGGCAAACACATCCAGGTTGCTTTTGAGGAAGGAGACCAGAGAGTCTCTCATGTTTGGGTCGAGATTAGAGCCAATTTTCAGCCACTTAGAAGGATCATGTGCGTCCACCGGAATCGTGATAGTATCTTCGGCTGCCCCATCTCTTTCTACATGAGCGGGCATACGTGGATCAATATCCATCTCGAAATCCTGAGTCATACCTGCTTCTCCCACTTCTTCAACAGAGAGCACTTTCTTGTTTTGATCCTCCAATGTGTACCCCCCGGGTCCACTCGGACTGACTAATCTTTCAGGGATGACTGTGATTTCATGAGAGAATCCGTTGGGGAGATCTATCATTGCTGAGGTATCCTCTGGAACCCATTTTCCTTTACTGAGTCTTTTTGCTAACTGCTCTGGGGTCTCCTCATCATCACTAGCCTCTTCCACAATTCCTTCTACCAAATTTTGAACTGGCTGGGAGGGCTCCATCATGAGTACCCCCGGTACCGGCTCTACTTGAATTCCCATGCTTTCAAAATAATCTTGCGGGAGCTCTTCGACGGTGATGGTGTTGCACATAGCGTCCTCTATTTTCGGTTTGATCATGGTATCACCTGAACTTGGCTTGTAATCATCTACATTGATGGCCTTGACCTCTCTACTTTCCTTCTCAACTGACTTGAGGGCCTTGTTATAACATTCTCGAGAATCATATTGGCAGCCCTTGACACATCATATCCCCTTTGGAGTGGGAAACTTCATTGAAATGTGGTAAATAGAGGTCACCACCTTCATTTCCTTCAGTATGGGCCTGCCAATTATGGCATTGTAGGCAGAGTGCTGGTCTACCACCATGAAATCAGCAACCTGGGTGGTCATGCAGGACTCCTCCCCTAGAGTGACGGGGAGTTTAATGAGGCCCTTGACGCTAACCGAGGCCCCGGTGAATCCGTAGAGCTGTCCGATAGTAGGTGTGAGATCCTTGTCAAGGAGAACCATCTTCTGGTAGACATCATAAGTGAGAACATTAACAGCACTTCCATTATCGACAAGTACTCTGTGCACATTTGAGGATCCGATCTTTATTTAACTACCAGGGCATCATTATGGGGGTGATGGACCCAATTGGCATCCTCTTCGGTAAACATAATATCAGTTTCCTCTCCCTTAAACAGCTTGAGAGGTCTCTGCGAGAGGTGGTGGATATTAGTGAGGGGACGCTCCTTGGCCTCTCTGGCATATCTCTCCATGGCTCGTTTGCTATCTCCACCAATATGAGGACCCCCGATGATAATATGGATACTGCCCTCTCTAGTACTGCCAAGCCTAGGTCTCTCTTTATTCTGTGGAGCCTTATCTTTCGAAGGAGGAGGCAGGACGCTATGATAATCACTCCCCTGATGTCTCTTCACTTCTCTTACCACCCATTCAGTGAGGTGACCGCTTCTGATGAGGTCTTCAATCTGGTCTTTCAAATGTCTGCAGTCGGCGGTGTCATGGCCCGACTGCTCATGGTAGGCGCAGAACTTCCGAGAGTCCTTTCTACCGTAATTCGTCATTGGTGGAGGCTTCTTGAAAATTCCTTTAGAGGCATTAATTGCGTAGATGTGCTCAATTGGGGCCACTAGTGGGGTTTGGCGATTGTATTTCGGATAAGGCCTCTTGTCCTCTGATCTATTGCTCTCAAGGGACCCCTCTCTTTCCCTTTTGTCATACTTCTTCGGGCTGGGGCTTCTGTCTCTACGACCCCTGTTTCTATTATCCGGACTCTGGGATCCCTTGCGTTTGTTATTCTTTCCCCGGCCTCCATTGCTGTTACTCTTCCTTAAGTCAAGCATAGATTTCTCCACCCATTTAAAGGGTTCAGCATGTCGGTAAAATTCAGACAATGTTTCAGGTGTCTTAGCTTGTAGGCTTTTCCAGAAGTCAGTTCCCTCCTTAAGACCCGCTATCAGGAAGTTCTTTACAGCCTCTTCAGTTGCTCCTCTAACTCGGGGTACTTCGGCATTAAACCTCTTGAAGTAATCTTGCAGGGTCTCTCCTTCCCTTTGCTTGATATTAGCAAGGGTCGCCACAGGTGGGGCATAGAGCATAGAAGACTGAAATTGTTTGATGAATATATCCGCCAGTAGTTCCCACGAGTCGATCATAATGGGCCCGAGTTTGGAGAACCACTGTTGAGCACTACCCCTGAGAGAGGCGGCGAATAGCCGGCACCGGGCTAGAGTGGAAACCTGGTAAACTTCCATCTCAATATTGAAGCGGATTAGGTATTCGGCTGGATCAGTATCACCATTGAAAGTGAGATTTGGATTGTTTCTGAAGATGGCGGGAAGAGGTGCGACCCGGATCTCATTGGTGAAAGGCGACTGGGTGGAGATAGGATTTGGAGTAGTCTTCTCCTTCTCCATGCGCTCCAGAAGCTGCCTAAGATCGTTCATGCAGAGGTTTCCTAGCCTCTCCTCGTTATTATTTTCATTGCTGGCCCTATGTGATGGGGGCGGTGCCTGCTCACGCCTTCGGCCTCCACCTTCTCCACTTATCGCGGACTGAGCTTCCTGATTTCTTCCCGGTACATGAGCACGATACGGGGACCTGGCGCGCTCGCGATGGCGAGGGGGTCCCTCTGCTTCACGTGCTAGACTCGGGGGCCTTACCTCAGTGTTTTTAGTTCGGGCTCTCTCCAGCTTTATCCTTAGATCATACTCTGTTAGTCTTCTCCTGACCCTGTCAAAAATGCTGGTTGCCTTCGCCTCAGAGGGGGCTGGGCCATGAAACGACCTGGGAGGGGTCTCATGGGCCTGCCACGCCTGACTGGGGGGCACCTCATCCCACTCTAACGATTCATCCTTCCATACATCTCCGGCTTCATCATTAAAATCATTCATGAGGTCACGAGGCTTCACGGTCGACCAGGGCCGCTTAGACTTGTTGGCCCTCCTCATTCGTCGCCGGACACTCGCGCTAGCCTTCTTTGAGGAGCCTCTCCTTTCCATCCGCCTTATTCTCTTGTTGAACTCGAGCATCTGCTGGTCCATCTCATCCAAGAATTCCAAGAGTTTGGGGTCGGTTTGAGGTGGGTTCTCGTTGATATTTCTCGGGGTCTCGTCATCCTCAGCTCTATCACTTTCTGATGAGTTTCCGGTTCTCCTAGAGTTAGACATCCTTCTCCCTCAGATGTCAAGTAAAAGCCCCTCCTTCTAGCGCCAATTGTTATAGGGAGAAACTGGTATAACAGTAATTTGGAGGTTTGCTGGAATCACGGAGCAAAATATGATGATTTTGCTATGAACTTGATGAAGAACGCGAAGAACACGGGAGGAAAGTGATGGATTTTGGTAGCTGATCTTGTTGTTGATTCGTCAGAAGGCCAGAGAAAATATGTGTTCTCTTGCTGCCAACTGTTGTCTCAACTGAAACAAGAGGCCTACGTACCCTTTATATAGGGGTTCAAGCCACACGTAGTTCTTGGAGGACAAGTTACCTATATGGGCTAGGTATTGGTCCGGTCCATCAGGCCCAAATCCTTAGACGTGCTGGGCTTTGGCCCAAGTCTGTGCGGATGTGGAGGGCAAACTTCCCAGATGTCTGTAACTGCCATGGCCCAAGCCCGTTAGGCTCCGGGGGCTGTCATGGAGTTGTAGAGCAAGGGGTTCCCGTAGGGAGTTATGCGCGATGTGGCCTCGCGGGAGCGGTTGTATGTGATGTGGCCTCACGGGAGCAGTATGTAGAGGTGATCATGTGCGGATCCCTTGATGAGATGAGAGCCCGTGGGGCTAGCTGTCTTCAAATAGATAAGTATGTTGAGATATTACCCCGGGGGGCCTTCTGTAGTCTTCAGATTAACAAATAATACCAAGTGAGATGAGCCCATGAGGTTAGGAGCCTTTCAGCTAGTTATGAGAAATCCGTGCTAAGTACTCCGGGCTAGCGAAGCGAGCTGGAGGCAGTGAGTCTGGCCAAACGAGCCGGGCTGAGGGCCTCTCTGTCAAGTCCATGCGACCTGGGTGGTGATAAGAAGCGAACTGGGCTGGGGCCGGTTCCCTTCTCTCTTCCTTCTTGAAGCTGAATGAGTCTAAGGCTGGTGAGCTAGCGATGCGACCCCACGCTAGGCCAAGGGCCTTAGAATATTTTATCATCTTTAGCACGATGCAAGCTGGATGTAGGCTTTGAAGCCAAGTGAGCCCAGATGCGAGGTGGGCTAGCCAATTTATGTTATTGGGCCTGCCTAGGACCCATGTCCAAATATTGGGCATAACAATTATATACGAAGATACTATTGGATTTGCTCAAAAAATAGTTTCCAATTAAGTATAAGAACGTGTGAAGTTCATTTGCTCTAAAAAATAGTTTGCAATGAAGGATAAAAATGTGTGAAGTTCACTTCTCTTGACAGGCCCAACCATGAAAAAAAACGGAATGGCCGGATCCAAAAAATAAAGAAGCATACAACAACTTTTAATGTTGTTTACAACATACTTCTGAATTTAGATACTTTAGACTGCATTTAGTGATACCGTTACAAAAAATATGACTTAAGGTAATACGAAAAATATGATTAGACTTATTAATAAATTTTATTTTTATACTAAATAAAAATTTATAATATATATTTTTATTTAATATAAAATTTTAAATTTAATAATAAATATTATATTTTTTTCTCACTTTAACATATGTTCCAAAAATAAAGACTATTACTCACTCCGTTCCTAATTAATTAGTTATACCTTTGATTTTTTACACATATTTTAACGTACATAAAAAACCTGATTCAATAGATTATTTTTCGAATTTTCTTTTGAGGGAGTAATTTGGAAGAAAAAGAATATAAAAATATTCCCACATGTTTTCCCAAAAACAGCCGAATGACGGTATTGGCCCCTCACCCCTAACGCTATAGATTTTGACACATTCGGAAATCAGAACATGCACATCTTTTTCGGACAAACTGCCCGATGTTGAAACAATAAATATATTGTTTATTTAATGATGCTGCTGGCCGCGGGGGACTTCCAATCCATTGTCCTGCACCTTTAAACAAGTCTAATTATCAATCATAAGATAAATAACTTATTTTAGCTAAACCATTGGCTTAACTAGGAGCTGTATTCAATTTAAAATTTAAAAATTAACGATAATTTATAAATTTTAAAAATTTATATTGATTTATATAAAATCTCATATATATTTTAATCGAATTTCATCATTTTATTAAAATTAAAATCATATTATTAAATTTCGAATATAATCAGATTTTAATAAATAGTTTAAAATCTAAATTAAATAATATTGGATTTTAGTGACTTTTTAAAATTAAAATTTAATACACTAAAACTTTTAAAAGATAAAATTATTCTTTAATAACATTAAATTTTACTAGCTTTATAAAAGTTAAATAAATATATTTATAATTTTAAAATTATAAAACATCCTTCAAAAATTAAATCAAATACACCCCCGTAAATTAAACTTGTACAAATTTTCTTAGGTAGCACCTGGTTTGTTCATAAATCAACTAGACATGTTAGTTGACTCGGCGCTAAAAGTTAAATATAACCAGGTTCAAAAGATTTACATCTAAGGCTCGTTGGGCTCGTTTGATTGGACGTAATTCAATACAATAACTCATACTTCCTGACAACTTATATATTTATTGTGTTTGGATATACACTTTTTATTTAACCTACGCAGTAACTCACTTACTTAGGTCAGGTTTTTCTGTACATAGTTAATCTTGTTTTTTATTAAATAACATAAAATTATACATTATTAAAATCATAAAATTTATATATCAAAATCTAAATAAAAAATATTAAATTCAAGTTTAAAGTTAAAAATATTTTTTAACTTTCATGTGACAAATATATAATATATTTGTTGTTTGTTTATATAATAAAAATTAATCATAAAATTGTAAAAAATATTAAAATGTATAAATTATGTTTCTTATTAAATTGTTAAGATATGCAAGTCAAGTATTATTTAAAATTATTTATAATATTTTACACGCAAAACACACACATATATTTATACATATTAATATAGTCATATTAAAAATGTATTATTTAATTCTATTTTTATTATTTTTTATTTGAAATATAATAACATTATATTAATATGTTAAATCATCTTCATGATCAATTTAATTTTTTAGAATCTTCAATATATTTTTTAATTTAGATGTTACCTAGTAATTTAGTATTGTATATTTAATTAATTTATTTTTTATTTGTATAAATAATTTATTTTTATTATTATATTATGTAACTATGTAATAATATTTAGTTTTGTATATAATTTTTAGTATAATTTATTTTTTATTTGTATAACTATTTTTAGAATTGTTTATAATTTTATTTATTTATATAAATAATTTTTTATTATTTTATATAAATAATAAATTAAATGAGTTACATAGTACTAAACCAAACACTTACTTTTTATTTATCCAGGAACTACACGATGTACCCTAATTTCAAGAATATTTGAGTTACAAGCAAAACTTGAAAACCAAACGAGGCCCTATTATGTAAATGTATCACCTGTTCACCTGCACTATTATATATATATATATATATATATATATATATATATATATATATATATATGTATAATGATCAAATGAAAAATAACTTAAAATGAGAAATAAAAAATTAGATCTTAACTACATATTCAATTTTAATGTGATGGTCTCATGTGCACCCACACAACTTAAATGCACCCTCACATAAACAATTCACTTAATTCCCTCCATTTTACATTCAATTTTCTCGTTAATTGGTGATTTTTTTTCAAATCTAACTTTATCACATTTTTTTTCATCTCTCAACGATCAGTTTGCATACAACATGTGCTATATTCCGGCGAATTTTATTTTTCCGGTAACCTCTATTATTTTTGGCGAACTCGTAGTAAATAATTTAGTGATTATTATAATATTAAATACTAATTTATGTACTATTATTTAGTGACTTATGTAGGTTAAATCAATAGTTTTAGCATGAATTTGTATATTAAATATTTTTGTAATATAAAATAAGTAATTTCATGTTTTTAGAATAAATCGATTTGTTCTTTAATGTTCATATTATCATATATTGTGCTCAAATTTCAGATCTTAGTTTCATGAAACTTTATGATTGTTGACTGATATCACTATTTTATACTACAACACTCATTTGTTTATACACTGTCAATCACCATATTATATATTAAAAATCATTGAAATGAAAATAGACTGATAATCCTCTGGAGGTGATATCGAATCGATGAAAAAGCCATTTCCCATAACAGAGGTTAATTCAATGGCATCGCCACCACCAAGTCCACACAACAACTTGGCAGTAGAACCAACCACACTCTTCACTAAAAACTCAAACACGCATTTAAACACCGTCAGCAGAGGCGACACCGTGGAGACGACGATCTAAACAGATAGAAATCTAGGTAGCACCGGCGTTCTGAATGAGCTCTTTCAATACAGCAGTGCCTTCTGAGTAATTTAACAACACTTCTCGGATCCTCCAAGTTAGGTCAGCTTTTTGTCCGAAATCTTTGAGTAAAACTAGGGGGTGCGATGCTACCGGGAACAGAGAATCCATCATTGACGGTCAAATTAGGGTTAACGAGTCATTAGATTGTGGTTTTGCAGAAGGTTGTGTGTGTGATTTTGTAGAAATAGTGTCAAATTGGAGTCGGTAAAAATGTCGTTGAAAGAGAAAAGTTATGTATATAGTGTGTTTCTATATGTGATGTTTAGATCCACATGGTATGCATACGTGTATGTATTTTATATATATATACGGGCTAGACTCGTTAATGAGTTTCATTTAGTCTATTTCTTATTTGAATAAAACTAACTATATATATATATATAAGACTAAACTCAAATGAGAACTAGTTTTTCGGAAAACTAGTATGTTATGTACTTCCATAACATGTGTTCTGTAAACATTTTTCACTATTTTTTTCTCCAAATGCATAATTTAGTTTTTTAGTTGTGTTTTTATTTACAGAACACATGTGATCTTATGAAAAATGTGATATTTTTAACGAAATGAGAAGTGTAGTACTAGTATATTCTGTAAATCAAATGTATATGTTCCATAAACATTTTCATTATTTTTTTAAAAAAAATTAAATAATTTTCTCATATAATTGTGTATGTATGTATGTATGTATGTATGTATGTATGTATGTATGTATGTATGTATGTATGTATATATATATATAGTCCAAAGTAAGTCCATAACTCCACACACGTCCTAGTCACTCAATTCATATTCTATTATCAACTTCAACATTTCTGTAGAATGACTAGTATATACTCTGTGTGTATCTATATGATCTTGTGTTTCTCCCATGTGTAGACAATTGTACTTTGAAAGCAAGTTGATGAAGATGCGTTATATATATTGCGTAGTGGGATTTGTGTTTTGTCAAAGATATTATTTCCATTGGTGCAATACAGCAGAGCCCAAGAAATGATCACCAGCCACATCTCATATCTCATATTTGTCGTATATTAAATATCGCAAACTCAATGTAGCTAAGTTATTTTATTGTAAATTACTAGTTAAAACAAGTAGTTAGACAATTGTTTGTGCTTCTGAAATCGATAACAACTAAAAATCCCGCAAGATAATTGATTTATATATAACTGCTACACCCTTTGACTAAACAGCTTGGCCAAGGACGCCTGAACTGAAACATGACTTCTGTGTACGCGGAGTGTTATCAGTGTAAATGGAGTGAAGTCGATATTATTAGTTTTTAAATTTTTTATGGTCACTTGTGTTAATTTAAATTTAAATTTATGATTCCACCTAGACTTCCTAAATTTGTATTAAGTTTAGAGCAAGACGTACGATCAAAATTTGACTCTCCCCTTTGATCCCAATCTCTTACTGATATGATGGATCGATGTTATATATGATACCATTTACTGCTTGATAGGTAGTTAGAGACGATATATATATATATTACTCACTCCGTCCCAATTCAATTCAAGTGACTTGTTTGACAATTTGACTAAATTTTGACCAAATTTTAGAGATTATTTTTTTATAATTTTTAAAAATTAAAAATTACAATCTAAAGTAGATTAAATATATTTTCTAATGATATAAGTTTCGGTCAAAACTTAGTCAATTTAATCTCAAAAGTCAAACAAGATATTTGAATTGGGACGGAGAGAGTGGTAGTTAGAGACGATACAAGAAAAGCATTGTAGGCAAAAACTTAGACAAACAAGTACTCTAGGACATAACATCAAATTGGGAGGAAATTAATGAACCCTAATCCGACCACAACCCATCGATTATCACCTTAAAATCCTAACTTGTAGCTAGCATGTAGTGGAACACACTTAACGCACACAATCTATTAGAATAATATAAGATCATAACACAGTACAACTGTAATTCAGTTGTACTAATTAAATTAACCACATTACCTAGCTTTCGTTACAGAGAGTAAAGCCCTATTCTACCTTGACGTATAGTTATTTAATTAACTACTACTCCATTTGAAACAGCACATGTCATTACTTGATCGAGCTCCATACATACATTTTCTTTATTTCCGCTGCTTTTCAGCAGCTACGATATAAGAATTGATCTCTTCATCATTCATTATTCTACTGTACGTGTCATTTCATTCAATAGAGTACAGATGCTGAAATTCTCCTCATTGATTTATTCTTCATGTACGCCCTGTAACTTAATTGTTGGAATCATTTTTTTTATTCTTTATCCTCAACAAGATTAGAGGTTAATCAATCATAATCTATTTGATAGTATAATCTCTTCTAATCCTACTCCAAAATTCATTATTTTATCGATATTTTTTTATGCGTATATATACTTATATAGGTCAATCATGCATCGTTGTTGGAGCAAAATGTACCACACAATTTATTTATAATATTAATAATCATTTGGAACTTCCAAAGAGCCGGATTGATTAGGACAGGGTTTGATTATTGAAATAAAAATGCAGACAATAATAATCAACGTTCCTGTATACTCCTCCCCTTTAAATTTTGTTTAATATAATAATATCTAACCTTCGATCACAAGGTTTTTAATCCTCAACTAATTAACTAAACAAATGTCACACCATATATTATAATCATTATTGTCAAAACATTACATATACACACACCTATCACCATATTTTTAATACAAATTGGACGGATGCTTGATTATTGGCCAGGAACACGTGATATTAGAATTCGTGATTCAATGGTATCAAATCTTTCTGAGAAAAAGAAACTCCGAAACCCTTTAACAGTCTGCAAAACTTTAACTTGGCTGGTGAAAACAGCCTTCACTGGCCTGTGATCTGATAATTTTGATTCATTGCTACTGTAAAAATGTTGTTTTAGCCCCTCCCCAAACCACATTATCCGGTCACACCTGCCAAAGGAAATTGTAATTAATGTCGGTAACTATTAATTAAATATTAATTTCGAACCAGCCATACCGTAATTTGTTTTTACGTACCATGCAGGAGCGCGTTTCTTTTCGCCTTTTTTGCCATGATCACTTCCATAATATGCATCAGAATTAGGATTGTACTTGTAAGTAGGAGCAAAGTTGATTACTCCTTCATGCCAGCCTTCAAATACTTTCCCTTCCTTTATCTCTTGCTTTAGCTTCAAATTTTTACAAATATATTGATTTTTAAAATTTTGAAAGAGTTAATTAGCTACGTACGTGCGTACTAAATAAACACAGTATTCGAATGTTAAAGAAGAGTTGGTAAACTTCAACACGAGGCTACCTGGTCATTTTCAAGTAACATAATCCACTCTTCTTTATCTACTAGTACTCGAATTTTATGTTCCGGCAAGGCGATCCTGTAATTCAAGTCTCCAAGCAATATTACTCGGCTGCAATAGATTAAACATTATCAGAAATAATTAATTAAATAGAAGACAGAGAATACCGAGATACTTTTTTGTACTGGTTTAGTATGTCACATCTCAACATCTTATCTTATATATTCCTTCTACTAGCACAAAACAATGATTAACTTTCTAATTAGAAGTCAATTAGTTTAACCAAACCAATAATCTATGTTGATTACAAATTTCGTAAGGAAACCATCTTTTTCGGTTGGTTGATCAATGTGTAGCTAATGATCATTTAGCTCATTGATCAGATATATATTATTGCTGACAACGACCTTTAGAGTTGAAATTAACAATTTTTCACTATCTTAATTAAACATTAAACCTTAACTGTAGTCTCTGTATAATCGTAGGCTTCAAATCAGTAACGACAACCTAAGCTTAAACAAAAGCAACAATGGGGGTTAAGCTATTAATCTAGTTGTTACTTCTGTCTTATTTTCATGACTTAAGGTTTGTCTGGTTTGATTAAATGGGATTGAATGAATAAACAAATTAAAATCTAATCAATGATTTGTTAATAAGGATTAATCAAATGTTAATTAATAAATAAGGTTGGGAAATGCATGTATTAGATCGACGTACTCATGGTCTATGATCTTCCTTGGCAAATCAAGGGCAGAGCCTTTGGGAAAACTTGTACGCGAAAATATTTCAGCAACGTTAGAGTTTCTGATTTTCTCATCTCCTAGCCTACCCCCTGAAGCCAGATGACTGCACACAAAGCAGAAGCTCGTTTCATGTAATCTAAACCTCACAGATATTGCACCCTGCAATTACATGATATAGATGCATGATGAGAATGACTAGAAAAACACACACACCTTAATCAACTTAATTAATAAATAATTACATATCATGTACGTAGAATAATAGTCCATCTAGTGACTGCAAGAATCATTACAACCTTAATCAAATTAATATAAGTTTTAATGTTCTTCACTTACATTATTAATCACGAACCATGTCATCACTTGTATATGAATATTTGAAATGGTTCTTAATTATTTGAACCAATTAAGACATATATATGTATATTAGTATACACAGGGATACATAAGTTGTTTGACATACCTTATTTCCTAGACATCCCATGATGCCACAACCTACGCATGAAACACTAGGATTTCTCACAAATGGATGGAGATCTGCACGAACCCAAACGGATATTAAAATTCCAACCATTTGCTTACTAATGAGACACCGGAAGTCCTGTGTAACACTGCTCTCGATTGAGTTAACGCCATGGCTGCTGTATGTGTTTTTATTTAGTGATTTCCTGATCAACGAATTCCATTTCATGCAAATTTTACTCTTTTCGGATCCAAGGATATTTGCAGCTCTGAGAGGAACAACTTCTTGGAATCTAAAGACATTCATATATAACAACATACGAACATGCAAGTCATGAGTCCAAATTATCGAAATGCATTCTATTAAAAAGATTAGAGTTGTAAATAAATAATTACACAATATAGTCAATACACATATATACCCGAAAACATAGATGTCACAGGGAGTATTATTTGGTGTCTTCAGCAAATCTTCCATATTCAAGTAATCAGTTGGTGATACTCCGCCCACATTCCATGTACTAGTGAATAGCCTTCAGAAAATTGAATGTTTTAGCAAAGAAGTCTATGAAAGTATTAAGAAGAAACTTAATTAAATTTCAAAGTAAAAATTTAGGTAAATACGTATGTTTTCCATTCTCACTCAACGTACACAATTTTTCTATGTTTTGTACATATAACGTAATGAAGGATCCTAGCTTCAATTATAACACCGAACGTATAGCTAAGTCCTTCACTTTCAGTAAAAGTACGATGAGAGGAGAGGAGAGATCAAGAGTACTCGAATATTGCAATATACAGAGGAGGAAATTAAATGAAGTTCTTACTTGTAGCTATTGGTCTCTTTGGTATGATCGGTGAAGATGGAATTAGAATTATTTGCAGATTCAAGATCCAAACTAGGGAGTTCAAGTGAATAATCCTCTAAGCCGCTAGGAAAGTCCGCTACAAAGTTATTGCTACCCAATGTTTTCCTCAATATTTTACTTGCTATCAATCTAGGCCACATCACCTACAATATATAACCACATAAGAAGAAGTAGCAGTTAATTAATTAGTTAGCTATATACAAGTTTGTGCTATACCATGCATGCAAAGTTCATATATATTCAAACACATGATATAAAGGTTGATGAAACACAACATTGATTTATAAATTGACAGGATGGATGCTAGAAGATCGACATATGATGAGGCACGTACTTCTCCT
Source organism: Oenanthe sinensis (assembly GCA_028671895.1). NCBI lineage: Eukaryota > Viridiplantae > Streptophyta > Magnoliopsida > Apiales > Apiaceae > Oenanthe > Oenanthe sinensis. Next base: position 30,949,246 of record CM053813.1, read on the forward strand.
AGCTTTCGCGGCATGGAGGCGAAGCTCGACTGATATTCGAGGAATTGAACAGAGGGTAATTAAATTAGTTTTTCGATTAAAATGGAGGAAGAAGAAGGAACGTTGGGGTGAACATTGAGCAACTTGTTATATAAGAAAAGAAAAGGTGATAAAATATGGGAGAGACCATGCCGAGGACAGGGACATCTGCAAGTTGGAATTGAAGAATCAAAATAATGACGTGGATGATGATGATTGATCCTTCATCTCAACGACTGTAAGCACGGTACTGTGGTCTCCCCTCAACAGCCATTATTTCGCAGGTTTGTTGAGCTGATTGGAGGGGAGGATTATCATAAGGCTATAATTCTGAATTTTATTGTTTGTCTGCTTTCATAATACATAAATAAATATGTGTGTGTCTGTGTGAAGTCGCGCACGAAACATAACCACGTTAAACTCTATGTACCGCCAGTTCAAAGCAATGAAAATAAACGATGAGATGCAAATTAAAGTTCTATTTGATTTCATAAATAATATTTCATATTTTCATTTTTTGTATTGTTCGATTCATTTCAGCACAAGTGACCAACTTGTTCGTCAATTTTGGTCGGTGGACACGCTCTAGAGGAGCTGTTAGAGACTTAGAGCATATCATTCTTGATATGTATTGGTGGAGAAATTTGGTAACAAACTTTGAAATTTATTATTCGAGTTCAAATTTAGAATGATGGTTTTTTTGCTTGAAAAGTTGTTGGAAGTGTGATGGTGAATAAATATAGGACTGAAATTTTTAGGATTTTTAGTGGTTTTTGTTGAGACGCTTAACTTCCAATCCCATATAATGTATTTAGGTACGCTATTTATAGGGATCAAGGGCCATATAATTCATGTATTTAGGTACGCTATTTATAGGGATTAAGCGCCATATAATTCTCGGAGAAGCCCATTTGAGAGATGTCACCATGATGAAGCTTAAGCGTAAAGCCTAATTAGAGTTTAAGGGATTCATGGATCCAACTCTAACTCAAATATGGGGGAGATGGCCACATATCCTTACGTCGAGAAAAGCAAAAACTTCAATCAGCCCCTTTCTTCGCTATAATCATTTGCATACATAAGCACGACTCACCCTGAATATATGACACACTCTAAACTCACAAAGGACAATCCATGCACCTGAATACATAATTAAAGGTCGATATTATTCTAAAACTCATGGTCTCATGGTTGAGGATAATTCATGAAATACATAATAAATGAGGATAAATCGTGAAATAAAGAGTAATTATATATAATTACTATAATATATGTACATATAATAAAATTATAAATTATTCAAAAAATTATGTGTATCACACAATTATAAGAGTAACTCCTAACATCTACCAGAGTTTCTTTTGGATCTTACGTTGAGATTTGACGAGGATGTGTAAAATTTTTGTTCCAATAGACTCTTAGTGACTTTTTAAATCAATAAAAGTGTCTTTTTTGTCCTCATTTTTAAGAGATTCATCCCCACTCATAACCATTGTTATCACGAAGACAACTAGTCGTCGACGTCAACACCAAGGTACTCGGGAGCCGAGACTTTTAGATGCCCGACTTGGTGTCGTGATAACGATGATTATGGTGTACAATCACATTATTCGATCAATGACAATACACAAGAAAGGGATAGAGATGAACTAAATATTGAGATATGTTTTTATTTTCTTGGACATGTTTAATATTTGGTATTTGCATGTTATTATGTACTAGTAAATATGTTTAATTTGAACTTATTACTCAATTACTTTTGATTTGAATTGTGAAATTGACGTGTTTAGCAATGCTATTTACTAGTCGTCGACTAGTCTTTACGAAGGTAGTTGTCGACTAACCATGCTCCTAACTAATATCATATAATATATTCAATAAAAACAATCTTTTTCTTTCTCTGCTGCTTTTGTACTTTTATAAATTCACTTTATTTTTAATAATAAAAAATTAAATAAGAAGTGAATATAAAGATTATTATTTTTTAATTACATTTTTCAATTTTATAAAAGGATGCAAGCATCAAGCTTGAAAGACAAGCAAAGGGAATACAAGATAATCAAAGCATTGTTAACAAAGACAATGTTAAGCTAGAAAACATAAAAACTAAGCTAGTGTACAAGGTTGTAACTAGTTAGAGAGAACAAGAAGTCGTTGAAGGTATTGTGGGAGTTGGGACACATGCTTTTAGAACCAAGTGGAGGTAGTCACTCGACAGACAATATCCTGTAAAATGCACTTACGCAGAATATGGGGAAGGAGGACACTTCGGTCATGAAGTCTATCATTTTTATGCCTCCAAAGATTATAATTGTAGACTTGCAAGGCCAGGTAAAGGAGGCATCTCCGGAGTTTGGTAGCCTGCTGGGAAGCAAATAAAAGAACTTCTGTCCAAGTATGGAAGTATTTAACTCCACCCTCCGCGAAGAGAAACAATAACTGACTCAGAATGCATCCAGAGAAGGATCACATGGTAAGAAGGTGCTTAATATCTTCTTTCCCAGAGATGCAGAACATACATTGAGTGTCTGAAGCAATGCCAAAATGATGTAGTCTGCATAAGGTTGGAAATCTGCCATGACAAGTGAGCCATTAAATAAAGGCGTACCTGAGAATGCAAAGTTTATGCCAAATCATCTTTTCCCAAAGCCAATGAATGTCAAATAACCAGATACTTTTCCAGATGGTTCTAGTGTTTATCTTCGATAAAGGAGTGGTGTCCCAAAATGACAAGTCATCCAATGAGAGGTTAGTCTGAGTAGATTGATCAAATTCTAAGAGCCATTGAATCACGGGTATTGACATTGTATTGTTGATCTGAGGCAGATGTCAAGAATTATTTCACATAACTGAGTTAACTTTAGTTGGACTCGGGGTTTTCAAATCAATGACGTTGCCATTCCACTGAGGGTCATTCCAAATAAATGTGTCCCTGCCATTACCAATTTTGATGTTAATATGCTTTAAAGTTGGTGGCCTTAAACGGAGAATCTTACGCCAAATCCAAGAGCAGTCTGGCGGAACCTTCAGTGAACAGATAGAGCTCTCACGTATTTTATTGCATCTCACCCATTTAGTCCAAAGAGAGGATGATGATTTATCCAAGATCAAGCAAAGATAATACATAATTTGGCTTTTGTTCTAGTCCTTGAAATCTTTCAGTCCCAAGCCACCCTCAAGTTTAGGAAGGCATATTTTCTTCCAAGCAACCTTGGCTCCTCCTTTTTATCCGACACGTTTCCTCTCCAAATGAAGCTACAAAAAAGTTTTTTAAGGATCTTAAAAACTTCATCAAGCAAGATAAAATGCTTGGTCCAAAAGACTGGACTGAGAACAGGGTGACCGAGATTAGCAGAACTCTGCCTGCATGTGAAAGTGTTTTAGAGGTCCATTTAAGAATGCGAGCTGTAATCTTTTCAAGTAATGGAATACAATCATTGACAGTCAAGGCCGAAGAGATTAAAGGAACACCTAGGAATTTGATTGGAAGATCTCCCCTTAGAAACCCCACGTGCTGATCAAACCATTGAATCACACTATTCTTAGCATTACGGAAGTAGGAGTTACTTTTTAGAGGATTAGGTTTCAAACCACTCCATCTCGAGAATTTATCCAAGGCATGGAGAAGACTTTTAATAAAAAAGATGCCAGCCTTGCAGAATAGTAGAACATCATCCGCAAAGAACAAGTGGTTGAGGTCAAGATCCTTACAGGTGTCATGGTGTTTGAAGGGGTGATTAAGTCATGTTAATAAGGCAGAGAGAATGTTCATGGTTAGAGAGAAGAGATAAGGGGACATGGGATCACCCTAGTGAATCTTTTTTTCCCTAGAAAGTAGCCCTCAAGAGTATCATTGATTTTGATCGAGAACATACAAGATGTAATGCATGTTTGAATCCATTCAATGAATCTGGAAGGACAATTGAGCAGACCGAAGGGCATTCTGACATAACAGTAGAGGCCTATGTTAGTGATGAAGGCTGTGTGCTCCTGATCGGGTTCATATATAGGGATTTGATTATACCCTGAATAAGCATCCATGAAGCTAAGTAGTGTGTGTGACCAGCAGTTGTGTCCACCAGCTGATCAATTCTTAGAGAGGAAAGTTGTCTTTAGAATAGTGTTTCTTTTAGTCAACTGCTCTAGGGTATCTTCGTCATCACCGACCTATTCTACCATTCCCTCCACAAAGTTTCGAAGTGGTTGGGAAGGCTCCATCATGAGCACTCCACGGGCTCTACCTGAATTCCCATACTTTCAAAGTAATCTGATGGGAGCTCTTCAATAGTGATGATGTTACACATAACGTCCTTTGATTTTGGTTTGACCATAGTATTACTTGACCTCGGCTTGTAATCTTTTACATTTATGGCCTCCACCCCCTGATTCTCTCTTTCAGCTGTCCTGATAGCCCTGTTGTAACATTCTCGAGACTCGTATTGGCAGCCCTTGACACATCCTACCCCCTTGGGAGTGGGGAACTTCATCGAGAGGTGGTAAATGAAGGTCACCACTCTTATTTCCTTAAGTATGGGCCTGTCAACGATGGCATTGTAGGCAGAATGTTGATCTACTACCATAAAATCAGTAACTTGGGTGGTCATACATGGCTCCTCCCCCAGGGTGATTGGGAGTTTAATGAGACCTTTGACACTAACCGAAGTTTCAATGAATTCATACAATTGACCGACTATGGGTGTGAGATCCTTGTCGAGGAGACTCGTCTTTTGGTAGACGACATAAATGAGGACATTGACAGCGCTCCCATTATCAACAAGTACCATGTGCACATTTGAAGAGTCGATCTTGACTTTAACCACCAGGGCGTCACTATGAGGGTGATGGGCCCATTTGGCATCTTCTTCAGTGAATATGATACATGTCTCATCTCCCTTAAACAGCTTGGGAGGTCTCTAAGAGAGTTGGTGGATGTTAGTGAGAGGACGTTCCTTAGCTTCTTGAGCATACCGCTTCATTGCTCTTTTACTATCTCAACTGATATGAGGACCCCCTATGATGACATGGATGTTACTCGCCCGGGTATTTCCCAGCTTGGCTCTCTATTTTTTATAGGGTTCTTTATCTCTCAGAGGAGGAGGAGGCGAGACGTTATGATAGTCACCCCTGGTGCTTTTTCACTTCTCTTACTACCCATTCCGTGAGGTGTCTGCTTCTAATGAGATCTTCAATCTGATCTTTCAGATGCCTGCAGTCAGCGGTGTCATGGCCCGATTGATCTTGATAGGCGCATAGTTTGTCATGGGTGGAGGCTTCTTGAATATCCCTTTAGTAGCATTGATAGCATAGATGTGCTCAATAGGGGCCACTAGAGGGGGTGTGCTTGTTATACTTCTGATAGGGCCTCATGTCCCCCGCCCTGTTGCTCTGGGGGGATTTATCCATCTCCTTTCTGTCAGACTTCCTCGAGCTAACGCATCTATCCCTGCGGGCCCTGCGACCTGCCTCTACTATCCGGACTCCAGGATCTCTTACATTTACTATTCTTTCCCCGACTTTCACTGTTATTACTTTTCTTTAAATCGAGCATGGACTTCTCTACCCATTTAAAGGGCTCAGCCTGCCGGTAGAACTCAGACAGTGTCTTATTTGGTGAGCTAGTATTGTGATCTCACGCTAGGCCAAGGGTCTTAGAATATTTTGACACCTTTAACACAATGCGAGCTTAACATGGACTTTGAAACCATGCAAGCTTAGATGCGAGATGGGTCGGTTAATTTATATCATTGGGTCTGTCTAGAACTCGTACCCAAATATTGGACATAACACTTTTATTTAATATATATTTTATATTTGTCACAGGTCAACGAAATAATTCACCCTAACAAAATATATGATATAAATTATAACTATCTTCTACAAATAGTGTTCCTATCTTTTAAAATTTATTCTCAACCAGTCCTACTATCCAATAAACTTTAATGTCCAGAAATAAATTTCCGTAGTGTACTGCAGACTTGCAGTTCTCCAGCTACATTTGAATTTTAAACAGATCAAATATTATAGAAAACACTGGAAAGTAGTCCCGCTGTTAGACCATCTTCAATGCTAAAGGACACCCCACTTACATGTGGGGTTACTTTTTTACCACATAAGCACCAAATGTCCTTCTAAAAAAAAGTGGCCACTACACTCCAATGCACAAGTCCATTTCCACTTACAAATGGGTCCCATTTAACTTTATTTTACTCTTTCATTCACAATACTTCTTATAAATTATAATATATATTTATAAATAACGTTTAAAATTAGTTTAATTTAATTCTATTAAAATTATAATAATCAAACTAAAATGATTAATGTTTTTTAAAAAAAATCGGCAAAATAGACGTAATAAAAATGCATCATACTATTAATAAAAGAAATTACATGAGAAAATATTACATTAAAAACATCACACGAGAAAACATTAATTTTAAAACATTACGATATGAAAAATTAATGATTATTATGGAAGTGTGAGATATGCTCAACCAAGTCATTTTGTAGCTGACGATGTGTCCGTTTATCACGCATCTGTATAGTATTCTGAATATACGTTTCGTATTGAATTGGAGGTTCTTCACCTAGCCATCCGCTAAGCATCATTCATTTTAGTAGTATCCGCCAAAATGACTTGTAAATCCAATTCTTGCTGCTTTGCCTCAAGCTCTCTTTGTCGAGTCCCAACTTCTTTTTGACGAGTTTCATTTAATGCTTCCATTAGGTTCAGTTTCCTGCAGGCACTAGCTTGTAATTATTCAAACTCATCAATTGCATCTACCGTTCTTGCCTTCCCTTTTCCCTTCCTTTTAGCTGTTTTCGTACCTTTAGGACGAACTGGAGATTCAACATCATTCTCATTTGTTGGTGTGTCATTATTTCCCGAGGATGAGTAAGCTCCAGAGTTGCTTAATTTAGTTCTTTTTGAACTTCCAGTACTTGAAGGAGTTCTCCACTTAGGCTGTTTACGAAGCTCAAACCAATGTCTGTCAAAGTTGGACTTCTTTTTGTATTTAGCGAAATGAAGTGAATGAGCCCTCTCATTTATGTTGTCCAAGTTTGAACCGCTCCCGACTACCTTTTGCACCTCTTCATAACAGGCTCCAAATTTCTGAGCACCTTCGTTTATTCGTTGCCACCTTTTTCTTATAGCTGCAACTCCTCTCTTGATAACACCGGGATTATCTTCTTCACAATATTGTAGAATTCGATCCCAAAATGCATCGACTTTTTGATCAGTACCGATTAGTGGATCAATTGACACATTCAACCATGCACTTATTAGAAGTTTATCTTCAACCCATTTCCACTGTCCAGTAATTTCTCGTACATTTTCACTTTCTTGGAAATCATCATTTAGATCAACAACATTTGTGCTATTAAAGGCAGGCACCTGTGAATGTGGAGAATTTTCCATACTAGTAGGTAATTGTTGGGTTTCAAATTGTGGATTTGAAAATGGAGGAAATGGAAACTGATATGGAGAATTTTGAGGATACGGAAATGGAAATTGAGAAGTCTGAGAATGTGGAAATGGGTATTGAGAATTTGGGGTTTGAGAATTAAAATTAAAATTTTGTGGATTTGGGAAATAGGAATTTGGATATGGATATGAAAATTGAGGGTTTGGATTTGAAGAATTTAGAGGTGGAGGATTATTTGGATTCATCTTTTGAGAGAGAAAATTAAAATTTTTAAAAGATAATAATATGAATAATAAGGTGTGAATATTATGTATATATATAGTAGTAAAATAGTTACCGTTAATATTAACGTTATTAATATTACCGTTAATATTATCGTTTTAATTTAACATACAGACATACAATACATAAAGTTATAATATAAAAACTAAAAAGTAATTTGCTCTGCCAAAATTGGTCATGGACAGGTTAGTGTCCTTGGACACTTTTGATATTCCCTCTCCAATGCAAAGCAACTGCTATTTGCTTGGCTAGTTCCATTTCACGAGTCTCGATGTGTAAACTGTCCTCCCAGCGTGGATGTTCTTAAAGACATCTGAATGGAGTAACTTAAAGTGAAAGGAGGTGCATAAGGTGAAGACACGTATCATTAAGAGTCCAGTATGCGTTGCCATCTGGCTGAGAACACTACTTCCACGTGCATCAAGATTATTCCAGGGCTCTGTTTATATTATATTAGTATTATTTATTTATTATGTGTATATATAGACATGTGTTTAACCATCCTTTTGCTTTATCAAGTAGCTAATAATAGACAGGTTACTCTAATGACATCTTTAATTTTCAGTTAAAAAAAAGAGAGGAAATAAGAAGATGGACAAGATAGAAACTGATAGCAGTACTAGTAGTAGTAAGAAGAAGAAAACGTCGTCGTACCCATCAAGAAGAGGATGCATGAAAGGAAAAGGAGGGGATGAGAATGGGTTATGCAATTTCAGAGGAGTAAGGCAAAGAACGTGGGGAAAATGGGTAGCTGAAATAAGGCACCCTGGCTCAAGAGTCTGGCTCGGAACTTTCGACACTTCTGTAGAAGCTGCGCTTGCTTATGATGATGCTGCCTTAAAAATGTATGGTCCCTCAGCTACTCTCAACTTACCAAACCATACTGATCATCCTGTCACTAATACTAGTGGTGCAACTCCTGATATTATTGATTCGACTTGTGGAAATGATATATCGGTTGAAGGAGAAGATACAGGTGATGATGAGAATGATAGTTGCAATGATATATCTGTTTTGCTGGAAGATTTCAAGAATCCAGCACCTCCCACTTTGCTTAATTGGTGGCAAGATCAGGACGGACTTTCTTAAATCTTATTTTGTGTGGGTGCGTAGCATATATATATATAATCAATCAATTAACGAAGTGCTTCAAGCTCTTAATTTGCATGAGAAAGTACGAATCGTCGCCCTAGCTTGTTGTGATTTTTTTTAATTTTTTGGATATTAAAGATTGGCGGCCTCCATTCTTGTTGGCCCCTTGTTTTTGTTTATCGTTAATTTGCGTTGGTACTCGTTTGGTTGAGATATATATATATATGTTTGGTGAATGAATCGAGAGTGAATAGGAAAAAAATTGTAGAGTGATTTGTTATAAATTTGAATATTTAAACTTTTTACTCATTATCGTTGCACCCTAGATGACTAGATAGCTAGAAATTTTATTTTGACCTATATTTTTCCATGGACGATAAATCCCTATAAATTAGACGACCTACTACAAGCACCTTCACTTTGCAATTGAATGTTCAGCCGAACGTTGTCTTCGCCTGTCCCGCCGGTCCCTTAGGGCATGTTGTCTTCACGGGTCCCTTAAAGCATGTCCGGTGGTTGGCGAGGGATGCCAACCTTATCACATACTCAAAAATAATATATTTTTTTATTTCTCTTGCACATCATTTTTAATATCTTTTTAAAAATATATATTTTAATAATTAGCATCTCAAACTGTCAAATTCTCTAATTTGTGAAATCTTATTTTTCATATATTATTTATTTAAATATATTATTTACATTAATTTTTTTATCTATTATAAAATATAAAATTATTTATACATGTATACAATAAAAATAAATTATAAAAAAGTTTTATAAAAAAGTACAATATAAATATATTAGATAAGCAATATTTAATAATAATAATAAATGTTAATAAATTTTTTTTTATATATACATAATATTTAATAATAAAAATGTAATATAAATAAGTTTTATAAAAAAATGTATAATACAAATATATTAAATAAATATTTTTTTTATTCATCATTACTCACGAAAAAAGTTGGCGCCCTAATTTATGTGATACCAACTTTTAACGCTCCAAATTGGCATTCATGTCACATAAGTTACCATTTCATTAACATTTCAATAATTTTAATAGAATGTCAAGTTATGTTGGCGTTGGCATCCCTTGATGTTTCTTGTTGAAGTTGCTTTTAACACTTTTCTTTCAAAATAATATATTTTTATCCTATTAAGTATGATGAGATACATTATTATCTATTTTTTAAATCATTTTTGAAAATAATATATTTCTATTTTATCGAGTACATCAATAACCTGGTGATTATCTCACCCTGGTGATTAACCCCTTGTTTTGGGTTTGATTCACTTATTTAAAAAATAATTAGACAATTAATATTAATTTATAAACTTAAGTTTAATAAAATTATAAAAAATATAGAAACTCCATATTTTATTGAATAAAAATACAACTTTATACATGGCATATATCACTCATTAATCATGATCTAAAATTTCTCTTCAAGAAAATAAAATAAACCATTTTTTCTGGTATTCAATAAATAATTCTATTCATAGTACAAAATTAAAATTTAATTATTATCGTAAAATGAACAAAGAAACAAATAAAAAACAATTTTATATTTAAAATAAAAGAAAATAGTACCTCAAAACTAGAAGCGAAAATATGATTAAATTTATGTAAGTGCATATAGAGAACAATAAATACACTTCAGAATTACAAACTAAAACAGGGGAAAACAAAATCAATTCTTAACAAAATGGATCAGGTAAGAAATCAAAAATTATTTAAAAACATGATATTTCCGTAAATTGCAAGTGTATCATCAACAAAAAAATTATCAAATAAGAAAAGAGAAAATCTACCAGGAGTAATATTAAAATAATTCAAATTCGTAATTATAATACAAATCAGATCTCAATAAATACAAATTTAAATAAATAAGAGGAAATTAGATAAACATACATATTAGACTATATTAGACTGTATTTAAATAAATACATGTTATATCTCATTGCACACCGGATTCAGTTGAAATCAAGTAAACATAGAAGTAGAAGTATAGTAGATTACGTGCATATAGATGTTTGGGTCCGCCTACGGTCACTTCTAAGGGAGATTAAGGTATTTTGTCACCTACCTTTATTTGATGATTATTTTTGGGTTTACTTTATGAAACATAAGAATGGGTTTATTTTATAAAACATAAGAATGAGGTATTGAACACATTCAAGAAGTGGAAAACAATGGTTGAGAAAAGAAATGACAAGAAATTGAAAACACGATGATCTGATAACGGTACAGAGTATACATATGGTGCTTTCAAGGAGTATTGTGACCAAGAAGGCATTGTTAGACACTAGACGGTTAAAAAAACACCACAGCAGAATGGGGTTACGAAAAGATTGAATCGCACATTAAGGGAAACAAAAATACTTCTTTGTATTTCTCATTTTACTTATTATTTTATTTATTGTTTATGTTGAAACTTATAATTGTAGTGATAGAACTCAGCGAGAGTTCTAGATATAAAAATTTCTTTTCAGTTGTTATTTCGTTGCGTCACAGTATGTCACTAAATTGGGACTCAACATAATACAAATCAGATTTCAATAAATACAAATTTAAATAAATAAGAGGAAATTTGATAAACATACATAATTGTAGAGATAAAGATATAGATATAGAGAAAATAAGAAGATCGTTTTGTTATTCAACGTTACAACCGGAAAAGTGAATCCTTAAATTTAATTTATTGGTTACATTCAAAAACGATAGTAATCCTTTGAACTCAGATGAGACTATGAGAGTGGTGATTTTTTATTTGAGTACGTGAGAAATCAACAACAAATATAATTACTGAATACATAAAAAAATGATGAACATAGAAATAACTACCTAACACAAAAAACAATTACGAAACGAATAAAAAAATTACATAACATACAAAAAATATATAACACAAAATTACATAATACTATTCTTGTGTAATTTGTGTTCTATATTTTCTTGTATATTATGTGATTTTTTTTGTTTGTTTTGCAATTATTTTTGGCGTTCTATGATTTTTTATATGTTCTGTAGTGTTCTATAGTTATTTGTTAATCAAATTCTTATAAAATAGGAATTGGTGAAGTTTCTCGCTGAGTCTTACTCTAATATATAAAATATTATTTAATATAAATATGTATATAATTAAAATCCGTAAAAATTAATTTTTTTAATATAGATATGTATATAGTTAAATTGACTAAAATTTAATATTTGATTTGTAGTAATAGAGTTTAGAAGTTATTATTATTTTTTATTGAAAGAAGATGTTGTACCTAAAATTAAGTGAAGAAAATTTTGAAATGTTCTTATTAATTATCTCTTTCATACTCGTACTCTTATATACATTAACTTCCTTAATCTTAACATCTGTTGCAGATGGGAATAATAGCAGAGAAGTTAGATATAGTGTTGCAGTGTTAGGGAACCATGACTACAGAGGGGATGCATCGGCACAATTGAGTCCTACTCTCGCCCAAAAGGACAGCAGATGGTTTTGTCTGAAATCACATATTTTAAAAACAGGTGAAGTATGCTTTCATTCCTTTTTCTTTCTTTTTTAACTTTTTTCTATACATTAAAACAACTGAGGAAATAAATTTCAACTTAATGTAAAAACTTCGTCACCTGAAATAATCGGTCTTGCCTTCAGTTTTTACAAACTTATAGATGCCTCTAAATTCACTGTGATATCCTAGTTAATTTTATTTGTATATATTTCCGTTTTGCAGATTTTGCTGAGTTTTTCTTCATTGATACTACTTTCCATGATAAATATTTTACTGATCCTAAGGATCATGTGTATGACTGGAGAGGTGTGTCTCCCCGGGACAAATATATTTCTACACTCTTGAAGGTAATTTTTAGCTATTGTAGCTGCCTTGTGGTAGGTGACTTGAAAGATGATTTTGAAACACATAATGAGAAGAAGAGTTCTACAAAAATATATATATGAACTTGTCACAATTAATATGTATTACCTTTTTCGTGATAGGATCTGGATGTTGCATTAAGAGAATCAACAGCAAGATGGAAAATAGTTGTGGGTCACCATACAATAAAAAGTGCAGGACATCATGGCAACACCCATGAGCTTGTTTCTCACCTTCTACCAGTTCTTCAGGTGCAAACTATGCAGCTAATAAATACATACACATTATCAATCTGATTAAGATAGCAATAGAAATAATCATCTTGTGTGTCTAGTTCCTAACAATTACGATTTTTCAGGCAAATAACGTAGATTTTTACGTAAATGGACACGATCATTGCTTGGAACACATTGCCTCTTCCGACAGGTATACTTGTGCTTGTCGCTTGCTAAGTATATGACACAACTTTTTGCTATTTTACGAGGTTGAGATGTTGAATTTTTTAAACAGTTCGTTGAAATATTTTACAAGTGGAGGAGGATCAAAGGCGTGGAAAGGTGATATAAGTTGGTTGGATCCTATAGAAAACAAATTTTACTACGATGGGCAAGGCTTTATGTCCATGCAAATTTCGACGAGTGAAGTTGATGTTGCATTCTATGATATTTATGGAAATGTTCTGCACAAATGGAGCACATCAGATTTGCTGTACAATGTCATGTAGAGAGACCAGTTTGATTAATGTACGCAACTAAGATGCTCCAGAATGTTTGTTGAATAAGATTTTAAGCAACAGTTTATCATCAGAATAAAGTCACTGTGTTTAGACATATTGCTCCAATATGTTACATTGTTTCTACTACTAGACTGTAAATGTTCACAATCAGTTCATAATATAATACTAAAATTAATTAAGTATAATAAAAGAAATACAAAGTCTACATAAATCTAACAAAAATAGTTTGTGCAAACAAACATGATCTAAAAGTATGGTAACTTGGATTAAATGCTATAGAGAAGTGAAACTGATTAAAGTTTGTGCTTTAATATATTGCTCTATTGCAGAGTAATTGTAGTGTACATAACAAAAGAACTCTACACAATTGATTTAATTTTTAAAACTGCATACTAACGAAAGTAGGAATTTCAGCTACCTAGATATGCGTGTTTTCTCTGCTGCATATAAAAAGTGTAAATTCTAAAATTTTACCACTCTTAGACTTGCCTCAAAAACTCATTGCATTTTGCAGTGATACCCTCTTGACAAAATTGTCTCAGCTGGCTCATTAGCCACCCTCACAACCACATTTTGCTGCTGTTCTTCACCTAGTAGTTGTTCAACATTGGTTCCGTTGCAATCTGTCCCAGACATATTTTCATTTTCCTTGTCAATATTTGAAGCAGGGTTGTTGTTACCATTAAGTTTTGTTGTGCCATTGTCCTTTCCTGCCTGACTGGACAAACTTTCATCTCCTGATATTTGGTCCAGTATATTTCCAGAACCAGGAGGAAGGAAAACTCCAGTACCGGGGACTGGTAATCGAGGTGTAACATGCATCGGCCCAGCTACAGTCCATCTGGCAGAGGTAGGTGGCAGAGCAACTGGTGCAGGAAAAGTGAAGACTGGTGCAACTGCACTTGGCATGAATATTGGCTGAACACCATTGGTGGGAGGTAATGGCATACATATGGCTGGAGACGGTGATACCCCAGTTGTTGAAATTGATTGATGATGTTTGGAGGACAAAGAGTTGTGTATATGGTTTGCAGATCTACTCTGTGGGGGCACCCATTGGGATTGTGTTGCTGCAGTAGCTGAAGGATAATGACCGATGCTTCTCTTTGGTTGAGACTTCGTCAATGTAACAAGGATACGCTGTTTCTGCAAGGCAGGCAGTGCATATCTCGCAAAATCTGTGGATCTTCCTTGCATTACAAGCAGGGATCTACAATTTCAGCAGTGAGAAACTTTATTAATAGGACATAAAAAGGAAGACTTTTTACTACATTATTGGGAGAAGCCTCATCCAGCATAATGCCTTGATGGATCTTAAATGTTTCACATGCAGTCATATAGGATGTTGCGATAGCAATCTTCTATATATACTATAAAGTTTAAATTTATGTAACTACCACAAAATGTTTAAAATATAAAATCCTGATTAAAATACCATTGTTTGGTTTAAGTTTTTCAAGTCATTTGATGTTTAATAATTTAGAGGGCCTACAAAGGTGTAACAGAAAACGCGAAACGCGCAGAGATGTTACCCAGGTGTAACTGAAAGCTTGATGGAGCCCTTATAGTCCCCCAGACTGTCCTACGCAATCACTTTTCCAAAAGTCATATCACATTCTGTCAAGAAAAGAACACAAATTGGCCTTCCAAATTGATGCGGCCACGTAGAAGGCTGTGAGTAATCACCCTAGTGGAATATGAAAACCTGATTAGCGGCTTAGCGCTGCCTGTTATTGTACTGAATTATTCCTATAAAATAACTGACTAACCTCAGTGAAGAAATCAATTATGCAACAATCTGGCTCCACAGTAACTACTTGCAAGGCAATCAAACGATCAATGACTTCTTGCAACAAGCCAGGAATAGGTTCAATCCTCCTCCCTAAAATTTCGCAACCCAAAAAATATATTAAAATATGTATTAAGCTGTTAACAAGATATATTAAACTTCATGGTCACAATACTAGCATATGTCATTGTTTCATTTTACAACAATATATCCATGATGTAGAACATGCCTTTATAGGTTCTTCCTGCCGTTCCACCTTCTGAACGCGAGTCTACAATAGAAATGCCCAATTGTATCATCTCTTTTCCATGCCCCCGTGTGGGTCTGTGTGATGTTATAAATGTTGGTCTTGCTTCAGATAAAACAGTATCTTAAAAATTATGGCCATTCACGTGCAAAGTAATCAAGAGTCAAGACCAGTGGCGGAGCCAGGATCCGATTTTAGGGGGAGCCAAAAAAAAATTTGAACAATTTTTCCGATATTTTTGGTAGATCGTAAAGTTTAATTTTTTTAATCAAATTGTTTTATATAATTTATTTTATAAAAATAAATTGTCATGTAAAATGATTTTAGATTTCCAAATTAAAATTTATAACAATTACTGCATATAAATTTATAGAAAAATTAATATATAATTATACACCATTAACCATTTTGCCATGTAAATAACATAAATTATTATATTTACAAAACTGAATCAAGTTTAGTTTATATATTTTATTGTCTCTTTAAAACTCTTTAAGCTTCGACACAGATTTGGACTTACCTAGTATAGGAGACAGATGGGCAAGTTTAAAAAAAAAAAAATTGTTTTCAAGAATTTCAGGGTGAGCGACGGCGGCTTCTCACCCATAAGTCCCTCCACCCCTGGTCAAGACCATCAAGCACTGGTCTACTCTTTTCTTCGTATAGGTAAAATTTCAAATGACAGTACCAAGCAAATGCACTAAACACGCAGCGTAAGCAAAAAAGAGAAAACCACAAGTGACAACTGTGCCCTCCTGTAGCAAGTTCACAGATGCACAATGTTGAATTTGGATTTAGATATGAAATAAAAGCTACTTTTTACATACACTGAAGACAGTTGTGTCAGCTACATTTTTATATTATTACTCCTAACTATAATAATATTACAGAAACTGAACAGGATGAGGATGACGTTACTTAAGGACAGATGGTTAGGCATTTTGGGCAGACATTTCTTATGTTTGACAGTCATGGTAACTAGCCATATGAATCCATAGCTATAATGTTCAGTACTCTGGGTTTCGAGTTAAAATAGTAAGGAAAGTGTACTTCTGTTTCATGTTCACTTGGGAATCGGGTCTATGAAACTTAGTTGGGCTTGGTCTTTTTTTTTCTTATTTAGGGACCACTTAGTTTTACCATACATTTATAATAATTCTGATAAATAACCCAGGCCCCAAAAGAAAGAGAACTGCAGCTTGCAATCCACAGTCTCTAAGTGGGGGAATCAGGTTCCAAGATCGAGCAGTCTCAATTTTAGGTATATGGGTACATCCCCTCTTTTATTGCCCCGGACTTTGATGAATGTAAGGCTCGTGTTCAGACTGCTCTTCCCTGGTCATTTCATATGGGAGGTTTTTCTAGAGAAACAGAATTACAAGTATTGTGAATTATTTTATGTTTTTTTGGTGAAGTACATCTACGGATAGATCAAGATTCCAATATCACAACCCTTAGGTGATTGCAATTGTTTATCCATCGTTATTACACCCAACTGACTTATGATCGCACATCTTATATAATAGTATAACCCCTAAATTTGGCTTTTAGACATATATTTTCTTTTTTAAGAGATCCTGATCAGAAACACAAGTGCGCGTTTTGCACACCAAGTCACAAAAATGTAACTACTTTTCAGTCAGTGTGAATCTCTGATTCTCAAGTCAAATGCATGTATTTTAATGATTTCTTGTTTTTTATTCCTATAATCCTATTAGACAGTGATCTTCAAATGTAGGTGGAGTAGACGATACAGTATCACTAAAGTGATGCCGTAATATGTATGTGAAGAAGATGTTCTACTTGGAAAAATAACAATATTACACATATAAGAGGGACATCACGTTGTAGGAAGAAATGCTAGTTACTTTTTTACGTTTGGTTAGAGCACATGTATAAACTTGCCTTGAAAGTGTCCTTTTCTCCCTGTAGTTCGCAAATCATTCGCCAATGAAACCAGATTGGCAACTTCAGAGCTGTCTAAGAGCTCTTTGTACAATTTCATTCCATCAACTGCATTAACCTTAAAAACACTGGTACATATTAGAGGTAAAAATACATGAAAGACTAGAAAGTAGAAATATATCCATATAAATAACACTGGATGAATTTTGTTTTAAAAATGGCCCTTAAACATTTATTACCGATTTTTCATCTACTATCTCGGTACCAACAAAAGTTTTTGCTTTAATTGAAATATTCTTCCTCCCATGGGAAAAGGGCGAGATAGACGGACTTTTATCCAGCTTAATCTCACAAGACCCTAAAATATCAATGAAAACTCAGATCACATTTTATAGTAAGAAGTATATAAATTTATAGCAAGAGAAGGACAAAAAGGTGTAACCGGATTTACGTCTACTTCCCTTTATGTTGACATTAGTAATTAATACTTGTATAACTGGACAACCATTAACCTTAAGCTAATGACTAAGAGCATGGTAATTGAAAATCACTAGCTTGTATATATATAATTGGTAGGATCTTGTACGTCCATTCTCATGTAAATTATGTCATTAGTCAATACTGGTAAAATATATTTTATTTTTTGGTACAATGCTCGGTACCAGTAGGAGTATTTGGTTGTTACGCAAATGTCTCCATCATAATTTATAAAGTGATTCTTGACAATGCACTTGCATCTTTCCAGAAGAACATGATAACTAACTATCAGTGATATACACTGATCAACAAAATATCAGGAAACCTTTCAAGTAAAACTACCAACCTATAGCCAATAATCTACTAGCGGAAAGTACAAGGTAAATGCGATTTCCAAGCCATGTAGGATATACTGGTATGATCTTACCATTTAGATTACAAAAGCTTCTTTTCACAAATGTGATGGAATAGGCAATAAGAACTAGATTTGTTGCTCTCAGTTTACCCATACAAAACAATAAATACTCACTTCTGTTGGCTGTACTAAAAACAAACCTTTTCGAGAAGCAAATAATTATGATCCTTACTTTATGAAAAAAGAAAGTGTATAAGCAAAGAGCAAAGATATACCTTCTGTATCGGAAGTGGCACTGTTATCCACCCCCTCTCCCGCACCAGACTCATTTGCTGACACGTTTCCTGAACTCTGGCTAATGTCATCTACTTGAGATTTGGTATTCAAATCTACTCCATCAACAAAAAACAAAATTCAATATTAATATACCTAAATCATCGTATCAAGTAATAAAAAATCATACTGCACAATTTAAAGCAAGAAGCTTCTACAACATCAGATTATACAAAACCATCTTTCCTAATATCTCTAGCATAATTGCTTTCAGGGTCCGACCTCCTTGCTCAGGTTCAACTTTCAAGCAACAATCACAATAAAACCAGCATTTACTTAAAAACGAAAACACTCAAGTACAGGTTCTAAAACAAAAAACACACATACAAATCAGCTATAAACACAACACTACATAATAAAACAAAATCATTTCATAATCGATACCCTGATCATCCCTTTTCACAATCTCCTCCCGATCACTCCCCTCCTCCACTCCCCTCTTCCCCCCCTGCCAACCCCAACCCTCAAACCGCTTCCCGGGCCCCTTAAACTGCTCAAAACCCCTCCGATAACCATACTCATTAATCCGATACCCCTCTCGTCTCCTCCACGCAACCTGATCAAGCGAATGCACAACCTCAGACACCGAAAAAAACTGTTGAAAATGCAAAACAGGGTACCAATTCACCCTCCTCTGCTGTAAACTCCCAATCACACAATCATACTCACCATGATCACCAATACCCTTCAAATGATCACACATTACATCAATTATCGCATTGGCAGCTGCGAATTCACTGCGTATCCAACAAATAAACCCATCTCGTTCATCTGGGACTCACTGGGGTGGATAGTGGGCCATCATCTCAGCTCCGGCCATAACCCCACCGTGCAATTTCTCCGGCATTGCCATAAAAATGTAGTCTTTAACAATTTGTATGTATACAACTATAGATACAGAGAGACTACTATATCATATACTGTATATATTTTTTCTCAGATCTATAATTAAAGACAATGTGAAATGTAAATTAAAATGTGATGAAAAAATTAATTAATTAAGTGGGGTTTGGGAGAAAGTGAGAAATTGTTCAAGTTTGATTTTAGATCTAATAATGTGGAAATATTATTATTAGGTGACGTTAAAAAAATGGAGGGTTAGGGTTTGAAGATGTAGGGTTTGAGACTTTAAAGTGTGGCTTATTCTTTCACCACGCATTTATAGTTGAATGTATTCTTAAATTTATGACAATCTTCACTTGTGTTGTGATTAAATTTTTAACTTGCAAAAATGATGGTATTTCGAGTTGGGAAAATTTAATTTTTTGAGTTCGAATATATAAGGCGGTGTGAATGTTTTTTTCCGAATAATTTGGTCTATAACCTTATAAATGATTATATGTAGGTGGGGCTAAATTCATATTTGATGCTGGATTATTGAATTACTCGTCGTCAGAATGGAAGTTGTTTGATGACTTCTGTTCAATTCGTGCGTTAATTTGACGAGGTGTTCAAATATTTTGATTATTTCAAACTTTTGATTTACGGGTGTGTACTTTAATATTTTTGTAATTTATTTTAATATAAAAGAAGTTATGAAAGAATTATTTCAACAAATAAAGTCATACGAAAAAAAATGTTGCCAACAATGTATCATAAAAAATTTTTATAGTGTTGTAGTTTACAAAAATAGTACTTGGCAAAAAAATAGCCATATATGATATTATAATGTCACAATAAGGGGTAATAATTATTGCAAAATGCTTTAGTTTTGTGTTTAATTCCACCCAATTCACGTGTATAAATATAAGAATCATGCTCGTGGCCATACTTGAGAATTATTTTTTGATCAGTTGCCTAATTTTAATTGGTGAGGAATTTTGTGCATGCAGGGACCATTATTATTAACAAGAATGTAGCAAATTCACCATCACGATCACGAATTGTTGGTGATTCATGATTAGATATAAAAAATCACGTTTAGCAATCAGGAAAAATGTGTTGAATTAAGAACGTGAGAGTCTTGGGGAAAATGATTGTTTGAATCGATTTTTCAACCTTCACTACCCATGTATATGTTGGGGGATACAAATGGACTAACTATAGTCTATATAAACACAATGTCGTTTCTTGTAATATGATATTAAGATCATCAAAATTAGTCTGACAGCATTTTTTAGACCGCAACGCTAAAGTTGATGTGTATAAGCTGGTTTTGAGATTTTCATGTGGCCGAGTGTAGAGCAGTTTTGTTCGATATATATCAAGCAAACTATGTCCATGTTCTTAACAAAGTGATTCTCGAATTTGAGGTAACAGGTAAAGCTTTTCTAAGCTTTTAAACATATTTTTTTTCATTTTATTATGTAATGAGTAAAATAAAAAATTGCATGGTAAGAGAAAACGATAATACGGAGTATTTCTTTCGTGACCAGTGTCATTTGGTGTGAAACTATGTAAAAAGCCACTTTGACTCGATCAATCTAGCGAGCGAATTTTTTTCCAACGTACTTTGGACACACACTCAATTTGAATAGAATACACTAATCATAATTTTCTGGATAAAATTTATATATATAATTTCTTTTTAATTTTATTTAGCTAGTGTTAGAAAAGCTCTGCTCTTTAAAATATAATTTTAAAAAAAAAGCGAAGCCACCCACCAAATAGAAATGCTGAGGATTCTATAATGTTCCTCAGAGCATGAGAGTATCTGATTAAAAAAAGACTAATTTACCAGACCCAACATAGCAAGTAGCACACCTAAAATTTCCGGTGTCTATGTGAAGGACAAACGTACTGACAGATTTGATCAAATATGCTAACGCGACTTGATGATTGATTATGTTGAAATCACATTTAAAATTAAGAAGTCCTATGGTTTGAGTTATGACCACATAAAAAGTCAGTAACAAAGACAAGGGATTTAGTTATGAAAATAAACTTCCTGAAATTACCCGGGAAAATTACTTTTTGAGTGTGGATATTTTTATAATTATATAATTTTTTATAATTATAATAATACCCTTATATATTTATATGAGAATTTTTTTAAATTCGGAAAGTTGTTTGAGACAACTTCAGGAATATTAATTTCTTTAGTTATTTAAAACCAAGAGGATGCGTATACATATTCATCAATTCACGTAGCCCAAACAAATCATCACTGAGACAATATTATGTCCATAAACCCCTGCCACTCCCCCTCAATCAATCAATACACTTTTTTGTGCTTTTCTCTATACACAAAAATTATATCAGACTACAAAGGATTGTGACATCGATAATCATTTCGCAAAATATAAGTCAGCGTATTTAAACAGAGTTCATCCCATGACGGTATGATAGACTGTTGTGGTGTCTTTTACCATGCCTACGGTGGCTTGTACCGAATGTAATGGGGTCGAATTTTCTGAGTCTCTCAGCTTCAAGTGGATCAATTACGCACTCAGAAGGAGGAACCGGGTATCGGATTTTATCATAACAATAAGAGTACTGCATGTGCTTTTTCCTCAAGTTCTGCATTTTAGTTCTACTTTCATTTGTTGTACCTGTAGGAAGAGATTGAGACTCTGGTGCAGTATCGCATGTGGTGGATATCTCGATGGGATCAACGGCACAACCGTGAAGTACAAAATCCGAGAACTCGGCAATGTAAGGGGAATATTTATAGTTGACCTTGTATTTACCTCCATTTGTAGCCCAGGTAGATCCATCCCATATTGTAGCATACATGCTCATTGGCTTGGAAGGAAAGTCCCCACCCATTGCTTCTGTCTTCTTGACCTCTCTTATAGGAACATTGTCTATGTAAAAGCTGGAAAGCAAGATACAAACACCCATAAACAAACAAGAAAAAGACCAATGCTCTAATCATGAAACAAAAACTCAAAAACTTGTGATCAATCTGTTCATAAATTTAATTACTAGACAGGGGTAAGAATTAAGAAAACAAGGGCAAGTGGATGAGTGGTGACAATACATGATTAATGCAAAGGAATCTCTCAGATAAATTATATTGCAGTTGCAGAACAAATAAAGACATGAAAAACAAAAAACCTATCAATAGTAGAGTAAAAAAGGAGTCCCAATTAGCAAAAAAAGGGGATACTCTAGCAGTGAATTTATGCATTAGTTCTTAAAATGACTGATGACACCATTTATAGCAATAATATGCATTCATGTATCTAGAACAATATACTAAAAAAAAGACATTAAAGATTTTCATTTATTCTACAGTTTTTATAGTAATAGCTCAATTAGGCAAGGGGTGACAAATTTATTTATGTATTTTTAAAATCTGCAATGTCGTATCAGAATGAATAGGCAAATTCATCACCACACAAACACTCTAAAAATATCTTCTTCTTTTTCAAGTTAACATTGTTTTAGTATTGGGGAAGATGTGGGAATCGAACCTAATCTTGTCCTAATACTAGCAGCATCTTTAATTGTGAAATGATAATTTCCAATAAAATAATCCATAAAAATTAATTAAAAAAATCTACACAGTATTCTGGGAAGGTTTCACTTTCTTACATGATTTTATCTTCGCTCCAGAATATACTGTATTGATGAAAATCATCAGAAGGGTCAAACCAGAGACCGTATCTTTCTTCTCTGCCTGCGCTTGTGCTTCCATTCCCGTACACATTGGTCTGAAGTCTCCACTCTTTGCCTCTAATATTCCCCAAAAACTCAAAATCAATCTCATCATGGTTCTTTGCAAACATGTCTACATTCGACATCTGTAATAATACAAAATAAGGAATAATATGGAAGATAGTCATTGGTTGATGCAACAGATGACAAACAATTTCTAGAGTCTAATCTGAATTAGTTGAATTCGGAATTCTATGATTCACCCAAGTGTGAACATACTGAGCAAGATTAAAACTTTATTAAAAACTGATCAAGATTAAAACTTTATTATAACAAAATGTGAGTTGATTGTTACTGTATATCAAAGCTTATGTTACAAAATTTTAATATACTTCAAATGTATCCACAGATGACAGACCACAGGCCTGGCCTGAATTAATTCATCAGCCTAGGATACAAATAGTGTACCATATGTAAGACTCAAAGAACAATTCAAGCTGGAATGGAGATTACAAAGAGAAATATACATCTGGGATCAAGCAGTTTTAACATGCTCGGATTTCTAGAATACATAATAGAGCAAACAGTAAGAAAACACACACACACACACACACTCAAATATTCTTAATCTAGTATTGCTTAGGTATACTTACATAAAATGCAACAACCACCCCAGCTGTGTAATCTACAGGTAACTTGATTGAAGCACTAAAGAATCCATTTTTAAAAAGGTCATGAGATACAAATCCAGAACCTGCACATTCATAAACCGCAAAATAAATAAGAAAATTAAAATAAAAAACAATCTTTAAGTTATAACATTCAGTAATTAACAAAATGTTTAAACTAAAGACCTGTTCTTTCATCAAGAGAGAGATGAGCTGATTTTCCATCTTTGAGAATTATAAGATTACTATCACCAAAGAGCTGTGAATACCCTTCTTCAAATGAAACAATTGGCAGGTTTCTTGATGATTTCCCATAAGCTAAAACAACTAAAGAACACATCACAAACAAAACCATATAGTACATATTCACCATCTTTTTTAGCTATATTTCTGCTCAGACTCTCCCTCTTTATATTGGCTTTTCAAGAACTTGGAACAAGTCACAATCTATCCAGCAGTGTGTGTGTATTTGTGTGACAATGAGAAGTACTAATTTTTATTGGGGTTTGAAACTTGAGAGAGGAGTGTGATAAGCTCTGAGCTGTTCCCAACATTGACACATTTGTAAAAAATTGTAGTCACTGTTAGTTGTTGTATGCTTGTATATAGCTGTTTTGAGCCAAAAATTGATGGGTTAATAACTAAGTTCTTAAATTGTATATATATGTCTAGAATATGTGTGTTTTTGTATTTGGACGGGTTGAAAACATAAAAATAGGTTGTTCGACGACTGAAATTAAAGAAAGACAAAAGACAATTTTGGTGACGCGGAAAATCTTAGTAAAAGGATAAAAATCGCGGGTGGGGTGTGCCCAGCCAAGAACATCCACTATAAAGTTGTTTCCAATCGATTACAAGTGATTTGAATGAAGAAAAATACATGAACTGCCTACTCGTCGACTATACAGACACTACTCGTCGACTGTAACACTGCTGCCTGTCGGGTGTATGTATTGTGTATGTAATATTCTGGTTGTTCTCATTTTTCCATCTCTTTAATCAGATTTATAATGTGTTTTTCTCCTCCTCCACGATCCTGTTTTCATGCCACAACTCCTGATCACGTTCCTTGAATTATGGGATCGTTTCCTTATCTTCTCATGTGATTGAATTGTAGTTGAATTAGGACTCTTATCCTTTCCTGAAAATTCGCCCGTCGAGTATACTTAGTCTTACCCGTCGAGACTCAGTCTACCCGTCAGCTTTGTCAAGTTCCTATTTTAAAGGACTCTCAATAATCACCCATATAATTAATAACTATCCATCTATAAAATAGATAATTCAACTGTTATTGAATTTTTAATGAATAATATTTTGATTAATATAACCAAAATACTTGTAGGTCGTCCAAACAACGTATACTCGTCGGTCTACTTGTCCCGCCGTCCATTATGCTGTTACTCGTCAGTACAAAATATGACTTGTAAAAATATGGTTACAACAATAGTCCCCAATCTCATTGGGGTAAGAGTCCCAACTGCCCAATGAGATTGTTCTCGGGTGTTGCATTTGTCTTCCACTACTTTTATTGCATGTAAAACAGCTTTACATACATATCTCATATGTATTTGTAAATCATCCAAACACTTCTTTACTCCTCTATTTAAGTCCCACATAAATTAGGGATTTAATCACGTTTCTAGCCATAAAATTGCCCTTCAGTTTCTCAACACTTTCAAACCCTTCATCAACCCATGGCGAAAAAAGGCGTTAAGAACAGTAACAAACCTGTAGAAACTGCTGCGACGGGAAAACCGGCTTGGTCGGCGACCGGCATTCTTGATCTCAAAAGCACCAATTCCAGTTCGATGTCACCCGATAGTGTTGTAGACACGTCCCTGCTGTTCAAGTCGGATTCTCACATGGCGTTAATTGTTCCTGACGAAGGAATCTTCTCCGACTTCTATGCCCCCGGTTGGGTTTGTTTTTATAATTACCCATTTGAAATTGGCATATCCTTTCCATTCACGAAGCTCGTTACTGATTTTATTAAAACTCTGGATATATCCCCGTCTCAAGTAATGCCTTCGGCCTGGAGAATTTTGGCCTCTTTGGATGTTATAGAATACAAGCATAAACTCGGCATTGATCTCTCCGTGGTTACGTATTCTTATCAGGCAAAGAAGTTCAACGGTGGTCTATACGGGTTGGTTGGTCGTAAGAAGAGAGCACCCTTGATATTGAATCTGGATTACGTGCACGACCGTGGTTGGAAAAACAATTTCTTTTATGTTGAGAAGGCGTCGCTCGGGAACCATGCTACCTATCTCCGTGAGGAATGGAACAGAGATGGTAATCCTCCTTGCCTTGTTGATTTATGTCTTACTTTCGTGTTGCTTTGATTCTAATTTCTGTTATTACGCCATGTGTATGATGCATTTCCCCTTTCAGCCGTAATGATACACTGTTGTTCCTTCCTTGTCGTTTTACTAAATCAAGGTTATGTCGTACTTCGCACTGTATATATTTTCTTATTGTTTGTTTTCTGTTGTCTAGTCAATATCCTGACTTGTAGGGACCTGCGTTTATTGCACCCAATATTTCTTGTTAATCGTTTTTCTTCCTTTTGTTGAGATGTCCGTAATTTGAGTTGAACTTCTATCATTTTAGATTGCAGTGCTGATTTAGCCATAGATGATGCTAAGGCTGCTAAGGTGGTCGGTGAAATTTTGGCGTTGCCTTTGGGTCACAGGGTTTGGCCGAATTGCATGGACCGCCCAATTCGACATTCCGCTCCTGTCGATCCAGCGACCTTTGGTAGCAAGCTGCTCCTCAAATCTGCTGTTGGGAAGGACATTGGTGGTTCTGAATCACACTCCAGGGCCACCAGGAGCACTGCTGTCATGAAAGACAAAGGCAAGGGAATTGTCATCGCACCCCTGGACACACAAATTGATGACATTTCCTCTGATTCAGGTGGTACTCCTGAAATTGAGAGGATGGCCAATTCTGGTCGTCAATTCATCAAAGGTACATTTCGGTTGTTATTAGTACTGCTCCTCATTTTTGTCATAAGGATTCTCTTTTCAATTCATGATGCAGAGTACAAGCGTCCTGTTATTCGTGCTCTAGAGATGTCAGGCAAGGAACTGTTTCAGAAACGTGCTCGTGAATCGGGGAGTGAGACTCCCTAGAGTTCTCGCAAGACGTCCAGTGCCTCGAGTCCCCAATCGAAGAAAGCTAAGGTGATGGTTCCACTACCTCCTCCTGCTATAACGGATGCCACACCAGAGATTGCCCTCGACGACTGGCAATGGCCTGATCTCCACAGGTACAGTGTCAATGCTGAACCCAGATCCTTAGTCAATATACTGGCTCCCCTTCTGTTGCCTGAGACGGTTAGTGGTCATGGTTCTAGAACCGTCGACCAAGTAATGGTCGAAGCTGTTGGGCATTCTTTCCATGTAAGTTTTTATTCAATCCTTGTACTTTGTGCTCGTTTCTCTTTGGCTCCATTACTGATGAACGTATTGTGATCTTCCTTTTTGTTCTTATTGCAGGCATTTCAAGCCATGCTGCTGTCACATGCTTCTTATCGCAAGTTTTCTAATGAAATGGCTGAGTTGAAATTGGAACATTCCAGTTGTGAGGAGAAAATCCGTGTGCTGCAGGAGCAGGTGTTCTTGGCTCACAAAGAGACGAACGAGATGCGCAATGAGCTCACCATTTTCGCTGCTAAAGTTGAAGAAACCGAAGGTGCCTTTCTGCAGGAGACCAAGGACACGCTTACTCAAGGTATCATGAAGTCTCGTGTTGAAACTATGCTAGAGTTCCGTCGTGGAGAGTGGGGTGACAAAGATACTGACGAGGCCGTCAGGATTTATAATGAAGCGTATACGAACGACCCTGTCAATCCTGGTGACGACGAAGGTAATGCAGCAGTTGGTGGTTCTTCCGTGATTGCAAGGAATGTTCAAGAAGACAATGAGAGTGAAGAGGAGTAATTGATTATTTACTCTCGTCGTTTTTCTTTCGTCTAGTAGTTTTAATTCTGAATTCTGTCAAGTTTTTCCCTTTTGACGTTGATTTCGTGTTGCTGGTTTTGGATATTAGTCCCTGTTTCGTCTTTCATGGCGGGGGATTGTTGGACTTTTTATTCGTAATTCTACGTAATTCTAGAGATTTCTTAGTAGACATTTCGCATGCCATGATGTTTTTGTGAATCCATCCGTTATATGTCTCTTAGTGTTTTGTTGTATTGTACACATTTATGAATGTTGCATTCGTTAAGTAGAACAGACATACAAAATCTGTTGACGGGTGCGTAATAGCAATGTGTTTATCATGTCCGACGGCCTGATTGTTTAGTTTGTGGATGAGTCCTTATAAAACTCATAAATGTATAATAGAGAATGACCCAAGTAGTTAGAATATCACGTATATGCATTTGTTGAAGTGTTTAATTTTTTTAGACATGTGATTATAAAATCTTATGCTCGTCAAGCTGTTTACTCGTCGATTTGTTGGCTCGTCGATTTGTTACGTTGGTCGTCGATATTATTTTTCTTACGTAAGTGCATGCACGATGTTAAGTAGCTAAGAGGCCTTCCCCTCTTGAAACTGACTTATTTATTCGTAGTGTTTGGTTTTGATGTGGAGAATACAGAAAACTATTACTTAAAAGTAATTGATTTTGTTTCTCTATTTGTTGATTTCGTACTTAAAGGGCAGGGCCTTTAGAATTTATTTGTCATGGGTGATCAACCCAATATTGATAATGTTGGGATACTATGCCCCTAGTTATCATGTATATTTTTGTAACGTGTGCACATCATGATGACAACTTTTGTATTGACGAGTAATCAAATATCTATACTATATTCTAAAGCATTGATTAAATACCAAAATGCATAAATTAAAGCATCCTTGCATACGAGGTTAACATTCATTCACGAATAAACATCAACCATGCCACACAATCAAACATATTATAGAAAGTATGGCAAATCATGCATTTCATTCAAGCAAAGACGAAACCAAAGGAACAGTTCAAAATAGGAATCAAGTATCAAAGCAATCTAGTTGTCAAGCATTCTTCGTGTCCTAGCGACTTATTTTATGAAAAAGCAAACTAAGATATAAGGACCTGAGATGAAATAAAAATGATATGTCTTCAGATGATGAGCATTCCAGCTTCTTGGAATTTGTACTCCCTCCAACGTCGACAACCTATACGCTCCTCGTCCGACGACTGCATCTATCAGGTACGGTCCTTCCCATGCGTCAGCAAATTTGCCTGCGTCCGTGTCCATTGTGTTTTGGAAGACCTTTCTAAGAACAAGATCCCCTTCTTGAAACTTCCTTATGTGGACGTTTTTGTTGTAGGCATTTGCCACCCTTTGCTGATAGGAAGCCATGCGTATTTTAGCCATATCACGGAGTTCGTCGACCGTATCCAAGTCGTGGATGAGTTCATTTTTGTTGCTCTCAACTGTTGCTAGTCCGTAACGAGCCGTCGGACTCATAACTTCTGTTGGCAATACTGATTCAGTTCCATACACCAATGCAAACGGAGTTTGACCCGTCGAAATCTTTGGAGTTGTTCTGTCAGCCCATAGAGTCCATGGTAACTCTTCTGCCCATCGTCCTTTGTGAGTAGTAAGTCTTCTTTTCAGGTTGTTAATAATTATTTTGTTGCTCGACTTAGCTTGACCATTGGCCTGTGGATACCTTGGTGTCGACTTTGTCAATGTTATGTTCCATTGACGACAGAAGGATTCCGTCTTTTCACTTATAAATTGTGAGCCATTATCGCAAACAATTTCAGATGGTACGCCAAACTTGCACAAAATATTACGTTTGATAAAAGATATTACCTCCTTTGACTTAACTTGTCGGAATGCTTCTGCCTCTATCCACTTAGAGAAATAATCTGTCATGACCAACATGAATACTTTCTGACCTGGTGCTGGTGGCATCTTTCCCACGATGTCCATCCCCCATTTCATAAATGGCCACGATGAGATCGACGGGTGCAAGTACTCTGACGGTTGGTACAGGACGGGGACATGCCTTTGACAGGCGTCACACCTTTTGACATACTCAATAGCATCCTTCCTGACAGTCGGCCAATAATAGCCCATACGTAGTACTTTATATGATAAACTTCTGCCTCCGGAATGATTTCCACAATCACCTTCATGTACATCTTTCAATACCCGTCGGGCTTCTTCACATTCCAAACATCGTTGTAGTAAACCCGTAGCAGAAGTTTTGAATAAAACTCCATCCATTAGTAGAAACCTTGACGCTTTCATCTTGAGTTGTTTTGCTTCCTTGTCATTGCTTGGTCGAGTATCATTCGACAGGTATTCTTTTATTTCAGTAGTCCAACTTGTCAGTCGGACAGGCTGATTGTCAGTCAAGTCTGCTAGAGTCATTACATCTTTCAACTCTTCATGTCTTTCCGTGGCTGGCTTCAGGACGTGTAAAATGGGTATGGTCGTCAAGTTCTCCCGTCAAAATACGGCACCTAGTCCTGCCAGGGCGTCAGCCTGCGTGTTTGTTTCCCTTGGGACTTGACAAATGCTAAACTTCGCAAAACTTGTTTGTAACTCCTTGACGATTCCTAGATACGCTGACATCTTCGGGTCCCTAGCCTCATAAGACCCATTTACGTGATTAACAACTAAGAGGGAATCGCAACGTACCTCAATATGACTTATCTTCAATTCTTTTGCCGTCGCCAGACCAATAATCAATGCCTCATATTCCGCCTCGTTATTAGTGGCTTTGAAGTCACAACATATTGAATGTGCTATGATATCCCCCTGTGGTGATTTTAGCACTAGTCCCAGACCTACGCCGTTGACATTTGATGCCCCGTCGGTATACAGTGTCCATGGCTCAGTCCTTATTTCTGACACCATTAATTGTAACTCGTCATTGGCCTTCATTAATTGACTTGGGCTAAAATCTGCCACAAAATCGGCTAGTGCTTGCGATTTAATAGCCGTGCGAGGTTCATAGACTATGTCATACATGCTTAGTCTGACGGACCATTTAGCCATTCTACCCGTCAGTTCTGGCCTTCTCAATACTGTTTTCAACGGATAATTTGTCCTGACGCATATTTTGTGGGCTTCAAAATAATGTCGTAGTTTAATTGATGTGACTGCTAGAGCTAACACCAATTTCTCTAGTGACGAGTACCTTGTCTCAGCATCGACCAAACTTTTGCTTACGTAGTATATTGGAGACTGCATATTGTTCTCTTCTCTTACTAAAACTCCGATGACCGTTTGCTCCGTGACTGATAGGTATACAAACAACATCTCTCCAGGTACTGGTTTTGACAACAGCGGGGCTGTCGTCAAGTATCATTTTAATTCCTTGAATGCTTCTTCGTGTTTGTCCGTCCAGCAGAATCCTTTGTTTTTCCTCAAGACGTCATAAAATAATCTGCACCTGTCGGACGACCTTGAGATAAATCTGTTTAATGCGGCCACCCGTCCTGTCAGTTTTTGCACTTCCTTAATAGATGTTTGTTGGTGATGTCAATTCGAATATAGCTTTTATTTGCTCCGGGCTGGCTTCTATCCCTCGTCTTGTCACCATATGCCCTAAAAACTTTCCTGACGTTACCGCAAAGTTGCACTTTGACGGATTGAGCTTCATGTTATAAGCTCGCAGAATGTCGAAGGTTATCGTTAAGTCTCTTACATGATCCGACGCACACTTCGACTTCACCACCATATCATCAATGTATACTTCCATCGTCTTGCCTATTTGTTCCTGGAACATTTTGTTTACTAGGCGTTGGAAGGTTGCACCGGCATTCCTTAGGCCAAAAGGCATTGCCAAATAGCAGTATATCCACCTGTCAGTCACAAAGGCTGTCTTCTCAGCATCCGACGGGTGCATTTTAATCTGATTAAACCCACTCGATGCGTCCAAGAATGTTAACAATTCGTGCCCAGCTGTTGCGTCGACCATTGCATCTATGTGTGGCAACGGATATGGGTCCTTTGGACATGCCTTATTTAAATCCGTGTAGTCGATACATACTCTCCACTTCCCGTTCTTTTTTTGAACAATTACTACATTAGCCAACCATTCTGGGTAGTCAACTTCTCGAATCATGCCAGCCTTCAAGAGTCTGCTGACCTCGTCATTGATAATTTGATTCCTGTCGGGTGCAAATTTTCTTCTCTTTTGTTGGACGGGCACGTAATTTGGGTCGACATTGAGTTTGTGGGTGATGACTTCTTCATTAATGCCCGTTATGTCGTCATGTTCCCACGCAAAAGCATCTAAGCGTTCTGTCAAGAACTCAACTAAATTGGCTTCTACTTCCGAAGATACGTCCTGTCCGACTAGCACTTTCTTTTCTCCCATCGACAGGTTCACTTCCGTCAGTTTTTCTGTGTCCATACTCGTAACTTGAGGAATGTCTTTTCCCTGATTTTGAATAGTTGGTTTCAAGCATGTCTTGTAACATTGTTTTGCTTGAACTTGATCTCCTCGAATCTGTTGGACTCCCCAAGGTGTAGGGAATTTTATTACTTGGTGATATATTGACGGGATAGCTTTCAAGTCGTGTATCCATGGCCTTCCAAGGATTACGTTGTAAGTCGATTGGCAATCAATAATGAGAAATTTCTGCAATAAATTCACTCCTTGAGCATACGTGGGTAATGAAATTTCGCCAACCGTCCTCTTAGTCTCACCACTGAACCCGAGGAGTACAGTACATTTCTTCGTCATGTCATGTTCTTGCAAGCCCATTTCTCGTAATGCATCTAACATCATAATATTCACTGCACTTCCATTGTCTACCAAGATTCTCTTGACGAGACAATTTCCGACGGGCAGTGAGATGACTAAACTGTCGTGTTGTGGCTCCGTCACGTGCTCTCTGTCTGACTCGTCGAAGTGAATTGCGGGTAACTTTTTTTCCACAATGTCTGCCCGCATGACTCTTATCCCAGGCTCTCTAGCAGCTCTTTTTGCCTGTGAATATGTAGCTCCACATACTTCCGATCCTCCAGCTATGTAGTTGACAACTTTGTGATGTGGTGGTGGCGGAGGTTGTCTTGGCGGCGACAATTCTCTCACTCTACCTTTTCCCGTCATGTATTCTGTCAAGTAACCTTTCTTGACGAGTACTTGAATTTCTCTTCTCAGTGCCACACAATCATACGCTCTATGACCATAGTCACCATGGAAATCACACCACAGCTTCGACTCAGGGTTCGCTTTAGGCTTGTTTGATTTCGACGGCCAATTGACCGCATTTCCCAATTTATTGAATTCTCTCACCAAAGCTGACGGGCTGATACTGAATCCATAACTGTCAAATGTTAGCGGAAGGTTTGGGTCTTTTCTCCAATCCGTCCGTCCTTGCACAGCACTGACGCGTGCATCCTCACGATTAATCCTTGAATAAGGCCTGTGATCCCGTGCCTTCGTCGTGATAATTTTTCTATTAGGTCGATAATAGTTGTCCTCGTCATCTTTCCTGTCTTCTTCCAACCTAACTTGGGCCATAGCCTTGGCTTGTACGTCGTCCATGGTCCTGCACGGGTATTTTGTCAACTCGTCATACAACGGTGTGTCCCTTACTAGTCCTCGACGGAAGGCTTCAATAGCCGTCGGTATGTCACAATTTGTTATTGTCACCTTCTCCTTGTTGAATCTGGATAGGTATTCTCTCAAAGGTTCTCTATACCTTTGAACAATTCTGTATAAGTCACTTGTCGTCTTCTCAAATCGTCTGCTACTAGCAAATTGTAGGTTGAATGCGTCGACGAGGTCTGCAAATGAGGATATGGTTCCGTTTGGTAGTCCGACGAACCACTGAAGGGCAGGTCCTGTGAGTGTCGAACCAAATCCCTTACACATACAAGGCTCCCTCAACTCTTTGGTAATTGGCACTGTGAACATTCGTTGTTTATACTGCGCAATGTGTTCTTGTGGGTCAGCCTCACCATCATACAGCTTCATATGTGGTATGTTAAATCGTTTCGGAATCTCCACCAAGGCAATATCATCAGAAAAAGGTGAATCCGCATAGCTCGTTGGCGTGGCTTTTTCCAACGGTTTTGGCACACCTGGTATTCGTTGTATCATTTCTCTCATCTCTTTCAATTCCAGCTTCATAGCATCTGTTGTGTGACTTTCCGATCGTGAACTTCTGTGTCTCGATCTTCTATTCGATCTTTCTTCCTCGATGTCATGCCTGACCGTTGTCTCCTTCTGCCGCTGAGATGTTGTGTTAGCGTTATTATCCATAGCTCCATTCTCAGTCCTGTTAGTGCCCAACACGAGCACTTCATCATCCTCCTTTCGACCTTCATCATGATCATCATCGTCGTATTGCAATCTTCTTACCACACTTGCCACCGTTTGTTTTGAAGCTGCCGTTGCACTTGATTTTACCGTACTCAGTGCAGCCTTGAGGTTCTCATTTTCACTACGCAGTGTCTCCACATCAGTTTGTAGCTTCTTCATGATTGCAAGCACGTCATCATTCGTAGGCCGTTCCTCATTTTCGTTTCGCTCAGGATCCGTAACCATAGTCGTAGAAATTGTATAGAACTCTTAGCTAATTTCCCACAGACGGCGCCAAACTGTTTTAGCCAAAAATTGATGGGTTAATAACTAAGTTCTTAAATTGTATATATATGTCTAGAATATGTGTGTTTTTGTATTTGGACGGGTTGAAAACATAAAAATAGGCTGTTCGACGACTGAAATTAAAGAAAGACAAAAGACAATTTTGGTGACGCGGAAAATCCTAGTAAAAGGATAAAAACCGCGGGTGGGGTGTGCCCAGCCAAGAACATCCACTATAAAGTTGTTTCCAATCGATTACAAGTGATTTGAATGAAGAAAAATACATGAACTGCCTACTCGTCGACTATACAGACACTACTCGTCGACTGTAACACTGCTGCCTGTCGAGTGTATGTATTGTGTATGTAATATTCTGGTTGTTCTCCTTTTTCCATCTCTTTAATCAGATTTATAATGTGTTTTTCTCCTCCTCCACGATCCTGTTTTCATGCCACAACTCCTGATCACGTTCCTTGAATTATGGGATCGTTTCTTTATCTTCTCATGTGATTGAATTGTAGTTGAATTAGGACTCTTATCCTTTCCTAAAAATTCGCCCGTCGAGTATACTTAGTCTTACCCGTCGAGACTCAGTCTACCCGTCAGCTTTGTCAAGTTCCTATTTTAAAGGACTCTCAATAATCACCCATATAATTAATAACTATCCATCTATAAAATAGATAATTCAACTGTTATTGAATTTTTAATGAATAACATTTTGATTAATATAACCAAAATACTTGTAGGTCGTCCAAACAACGTATACTCGTCGGTCTACTTGTCCCGCCGTCCATTATGTTGTTACTCGTCAGTACAAAATATGACTTGTAAAAATATGGTTACAACAATAGCTAAAATTGTACTTTAGTTGTGCTGTAATTACTAATTTAATCAATCTCTTAATTTTCTGATTAATTAATTTCATTACATTTCTGCTCATGCAATAACGGTGGTTACCAGTCATGTCATGTTAGCAGTTCATTCTTGAAAGTTTAGGCTCCTAGCCAACTACTCCAATTTGGCTTAACTCCCACTTTCATTGTTAATTTGTCAGATAAATTTGCTTAATTTAAGGGCTTGTTAGAACTAAAATATGTAAATTATTAAATGGTTGGGCACTGACAATAGAAACATTTCTTTTTATACGTAACCATTATTGCACAAGTAGTATAAAAACCATTATTTAGGCACGGAGCGCGATGAGATAGGTAGAGTAGAAAATTTATTTTTTGTCGCTTAATGTGCTGGATTCGATTTTCGCTCTTCACGAAATTTGTTAAAATAGATAGTTATAAACTTAAACTTATTTATAGGACATATATCTAACTAATAAAAAACAATTATTTAGGCACAGAGTACGCCTGAGTATGTACACATTTTGTAATATGCTCATATAACCGAAAAATAGTTGTCAGTAATAAATATGTGCACAAAGAAATTAGTAATAAATATATTTATGTAAATTAAAAAACACCGAATAAATGAATTGTCTTGATGAGAAATAAAGTGGCAAGATTATCACAGAAGTAAAGGCTAACAAACATTGGGAGTGATGATAACAATGACAAAAAGAAATCCAGATAAAAATAATAAGGTTCTTTTTAATGTGTATATGGCCTACATTAAGTATAAATTTTTATGAGTATAACTCATTTTAATTGATGAAATTTGTGTGCATATATGAGGTGTTCATTATTATTAATGAATAAAAATCAATAAAATTTTGATAACTAAACTTGTAATGGGCGGAAAAAAGCCGAGATAATAAAGTTATACAAAGACTAGAAAAATAAAGTTATGGCCCCGTTTGTCTCAGTTTATAAGCAGTTTATAAACTGAAAAAGTTGATATATATATGTATTTTTCTGAAAATAAATAACTTATTTTCAAATTTAGAAATAAGATTTTGTCTTAAATTTTTAAAAAAAATATTAATTTTCAAAAAAAATATGAAAATACTTTTTTTTTAAAAATAACTTATTACTTATAAACTAAGTCAAACACCCCCGTATAAGACTTGAAAAAGAGTCCACAATATTTAAGTGAGATTTATACGTATATTAAATTTGGGTAAGGAGACACGGGTTGAAATCCAAAGAAAGGCGGCGACTTGAGTATACATTGTTCCCGAAATGCCCTCAAACATTCCTCGAATTACTGATTCTGCCCGAGTGCTCTCTCTTGAAAAAAGTGTACGTTAGTGGCATCCACTAGCCAGATAAAGTTATATTATTAGGTGGGCGCTCCACGTAGGCTCAGACAAGTATTTCGTGGGCCTGCGCTTTTTTATTGGATATAAATTTATGTAGGGCAAGACGGTAAGGTTCCGTGAGAATAATTCAAAAAATATTTTTAAAATTTAGAAAAAAAACATTATGTATGTTCAAGGAGGAAATTAATATATATAAATTAACATGTCCGAATATTTACAGCGTCAAGTCAGGATCTTAAAAGTTTTAGCATAAGATGACCGGAAAATATTCTCAAAAAATTCGACATTAATCATCATGCACAAACACATATCGTACTGTCTCCTGACTTGATCATCATCATCAAAATCTTCTTTTTATACTCCTAAATAAATTAAAAAGGAAAACCTACCCAAAAAATAATTTTCTCAAAACTCACTCAAAATTATACTTATGTGTAGGCCTTAAAACGTTTATCATTTATATATATAAATATCGAATATTGGATACATGATTTATAAGTAATAAATTTTTAAAAGATTTAAATATAGTAACTACGTACCATAATTACAGGTACACAACCGAGAGAGAAGAGTTTTTGAGATGTTGCGCGCGTACGATACAAGAGAGCAAGGAGATGCGTACGATATAAGAGAAGGGAGATGCGTGCGATATTTTTGGGTAAAAATATAAATTTTATTATTTTTAAAATGATTTAAAAATAATAACTTTTTATAATATTTAAATATTTAAAAATATTAAATTTTTAATTTTTAATATTCAAATAATTTACTCAAATAAGGTTTTCACCCGAACAAAATACCGACTCGAGATACTGATCAGATTAGTAAAATAATATAATTATTTTTTTTAACCGAACTCAGCCCCACTGAACCGAAAATAATTACTAAAATAATAATAAATATATGGAAATGCATCCAACTGCAATAAAATATAAAAAATTTATTTCTCCTATTTTTAAAAAACTAATAAAATATTTAAATAATAATAATAAATTTTAAAAAATATCCGGATTGTCACAATATATATTATATAATAAATTATATTTATAATATTATATATAAATATCGGATTTGAATCGGGCTTCGAATTTCGGGTCAGGTATCGGTTGGGTATACTTGGATTCAAAGTACACTTATACGTTATTCATCATTGTTCCCTTGCCCATTTACTCGTTTATGTTCTTGGACTAACCAATCTTATTAGAGTACGGGATAAGGTTCAGCCGTGAGATGATATGGTGTTGATTCTATGAAACTAAGAAAACTTTGAAAAGTTAACAAGGAGTATAGAAGAAAATTAATAAAAAAGAATAATACATATACAATATTTTTATTTAGTAAAAGTAAAAATTAAACTATAATTAATAAAAGATTTAATAACAATATTAAAATATTTTTACACGTGTACATTCATTTTATAATATAGTACGCAAAGTCGCAAACTGCCAAAATAGTTTGGTTGGTCCAACTGAATGGCCCAATCTTAAGCCCGGTCCAAAAGTTATATATATTAGTATAAATTTACAAGTTCAATTACGAACGGTAATTGTAAATAAAAATTTTACAATAATTCAAAACATATATTTAAAATTTTGTGAAATTTTAAAAAAAATATTCAAAATATTTTCTTGATCTTTTAATGTATATTATTTACATGTATAATAAAAAATTCATATTCAATTAAATAATTAATTGAATAGAAGATTATGAATAGGGAACGACCTTATAATAATTGAGAAACAAGTTTTCCTTGTTTTTTATGAATTTTGCTTATAAATCATTTTTAGTTGAAAAAACAATCGAAATAGTATATATACAAGTTAATTTAATCATAAATGATTCATTGGATAAAACACAAACCCTGTATATAGCAATATACTAGTAACAAGCATTGATCAGTTTATGTGCAATCCTGCTCATTGATTTTTAGAGCATCCACAATATTTATTTTTGGTCCAACTTTTTCATCTTAGAATAGTTATTGTGGGAGTCCTTTTTTAACCTTAGTAAACATATCAAAAGGTAGGGGAGCCGCAAGGCAAACATCATGCATAAGAGTAGAATAAAAAATTGGATGATTAGGATCGTTTCTACGATTTATCTAAAATTAGATAGTTAAAATCATTTTTATGATTCAGTTCAATGTTTCAAAAAAAAAATCTCTTGTTTAATTATTATAATATAACATAGATACGCAGATGATATGCATTTGAACGATTTGTCCCGTGATCTCTTTATAGGTAGCACTAACTGAAGGATAAAAAAATTAGATAGTACTGTAGATGATTATAACCCACTGAATATAAGATGAGAAATTATGGGGCAAAGGATAAATGTACCGCGCATCTTTTATCCAACTTTTTCATCTTATACCCAATATTACATAATAATCACATATGCATAACTAAATAATAAAATAAAATTATGGGGAAAGGATAAATGGATGGCGGATTTTTTGTCCAATTTTTTAATCTCACCCAGGGTCTTTACTTTTAAAAAAGAATCCCACTGGACCTGGACCTGGACCTGGACCTGCTCTTATACTAGTGTTATTTTTGGCTGCTAGGAAGCACATCAGCACAACTAGCCGTTGTGTGCGCAGCGCAATTCAAAATTATAGAGGACAGAAAGTGTCACACGGCCAAATCAAGTAGATTTACCACTGCAAAATTAGCAGCGTCTGTCACGGCTAAAGTGGATGGATGATTTTAATATATCGGGTATATACGTGTCTCTCTCTCTATATATATATTTGTTATTTTATCATCAACACGACTATAACTAATATTTAAATTATTATTGTAACATATTCTTTCATTATTTAATTATACTAGCTTATATCTCCTATGAAATTTTTTATTTTTCAAATATTTTTATTTGAATATTTTTTATATGATTTGAATTTATTTTTATTTGTGTAATAAGTATTTAAACTTTATTTAATATTATATGTATATTAACAAATAATTATATAAATTATTTTTAAAAAATTTTTAAATATAAATATAAATTTAATATTAAAATTTTTATTGAAAATTATAAAAGAAATTATAAAATTAACTTTTAAGTGAAATTTAAAATATGTATAATCTTTTTTAAATAAATAGGGAGGCAGCGAGTAGTTTTAAATTTAATTATAAATTCCCTAATTTAGACGCAAACTAATTAACAACTATCAATAGAATATAGAAGAGAGAAAATCTTATCTGAGAGCACTGGATAACAGCACACACATTATCTGTATCATGCCACCACCTCAACCCCCGCCAAAAACAAATCATACCAAAAAACAAGATCTTCAAAATTAACAACAAAAGAGCCATTCCACGTGATTTTTCAATCTTTATACTCCCTCCATTTCTATTTACATGTCTACCTTTATTTTAAGTGCATTTAAATTATCTCGTCTTTACCTGTAATTTAAAAATAATATATAATTAAAAAAAATTAGTATTTTATATTGTTGAAAATTATATGTAATCTACCTTAAAATGAATTTTTTAATTTTTAAAAATTTTAAAAGAACAAATTTTATTTTTAAATCAAATATTAGTCAATTTGACTTCAAAAGAGTCAAAACGGACATATAATAAGAACGAGGGAGTAATATTATAAATCAGTAATTGCTACATTTTGCATGTTGAGGCACATCCACCAGGGCCGTTTCCAGCATTTTGGAGGCCCTAGTCTTTTAAATTATATTTTTAATTTTTATAATATAAAATTAAACTAAAAAATATAATAATATATCATTTATAAAGTAATAAATAAAATACATTATTATCTCCTTTGTCCCATTTATTTGTCCTAATTTGAATTTATAAATTATATTTATCAAATTTTGAACTCAAATTTTATAATTCAACATATATAATTTGTTATAATAATTTATAAGAAAAATTTATATTTATCATATATATATATATAAGTTAATTTAATTATAAAATTGATTAATTTGATTAGAGTCTGATCAAAATGAACGAGACAAGAGTAAGTCCAACAGTATCCTAACGCGTTCCCTGTAAATATTATAAAATAATGGTTCCTGGTAATTTAGGAACACAAATTTTAGTGCCAACTCCAACAACAATCCATCATCATCATTATTATAATAAATTTGAATCTAACAATGAGGGAAATGAGAAAAAAAGAGTGAAAAAAGGTTGGAAAAAATATAGAAGTGAATATTTTATTCATAAAATAAAATATGGGATGACTAGTGAATACCTATTAATAGGACATGTCCAGTAAAATTTAAAATATTCTAGTGATTTAAGAAATTTTCTGTCATATTCTATATTTTTGAGTTTAGGAGCTCGTTTAGGAAAACTCTTAGACTTGCTCTTAGTGAGTATCATTATAGTAATAGTTTGTAAATTAATTTAATTTAAAAATTATACATAACATATGATTTAATCATGTATTCAAAATTGCAAATAATAATTAAGTATTTATATGAGTTGTATTTAATTATCAAAAAGTTGTATTGATTAATATTATATTAAATTTAGCATTGTTGAATATTATTAGTGTACTCTTTTTTGAGATTTATAAAATTATATAATCACCTAATCATGGGAATGAGAATTGTATATTAGGATGACGATATTGACGCTGTTTAAAGAGTTATTCATTAATATAATATACTATAATAAATTATTAATTATACATTATAATAATAAATATAGACGACAGTTGAACTTAAAAATGAAGCCCATAATTCTTAGAAGACCCTAGGTAAAATACTATGACGGCTCCCTTAGATTATATGCAACAGGAGTGCCAAGTGTACGTGTCATATTATTCTTGGTTGCCACACTAGTAGAGTTGCAAGAGTGCTAGGAGGGTGTTAAAAAAAGTTGTCAAATTTTGGCAACCGTACACATGTATTATCTCTTCTATTCTAATTTATTTATTAGTTGAGTTAGTAGTTGACGTGGGGACCATTTGGACACCTTATATAGGATGACAACTATTGAACTAAAATGTTATCATATTTGACATGGAAGAAAAAGAAAAGAAAATATTATTGGATGTCATATTTGACATGGCACTCCATTAGGATGTCTCTATTGGAGATACTTTTGTAGCCAACTATGTGCTGCCTCCATTCAATTCGCGATTTTAATACGTGGTTCATCATTGTTTCCTTAACCATCAACACATTTAGGGGTCGTTTAATTCATGGATTCTAGGTATCATGTATGAATTTTATCTCCAAACTCATATTTGGTGTTTGGTTGAAATTTTTTATTTTTAAAACTCATATCTCATACCCAATGAATTTTTAAATCCTTAGGGGGAGGTGAGAGTATGAGGTGAGGGTATGAAAAATCAAATTAAAAAATTGTTATTATTATCTTTATTTATAAAATTACATGTTAATTCTTAAAATAAAAAATTTATAATGATGTTGTTTAATATTTAATAAATAACAGTGATTTTTTCATATTAACTGTATATATTTTTTTGTTTATTAAAAATTATATTAAATTAACAAATTCATTCCCCACTCAATCAAACACATGATATCATAATTCATCTTCGTACTAGCTTAACCCCGTATACCTAACGACCCATTGTTTTACTGGACTAACCATCTTATTACAGTACGGAATAAGCCAGTTCAGTCGTGAGATGATATGCTGATTCCATAAAACTGAGAAAACTTTGAAAAGTTAATAAATAGTGTAGAATATTAGAAAAAAGGATAATACATGTACAATATTTTTATTTAGTAAACATAAAAATTAAAATATAACTAACAAAAAATTAATAGTAACAATATTAAAATATTTTTACACATGTACATTCATTTATTTATAGTAGAATTACGCAAACTACCAAAATAGTTTGGTTGGTCCACAAATGGCCCCCAATTATAAGTTCATTCCGTCGTATTTATTTTCTTGCTCTGCTCAAACTCATCTCTTTCACTTGTGAATTATCCCCTGTTAGGTTTTGTGACTGTTTGGGCTTTTTTACCTCTGCAGGGCTGAAGTTTGGGCTTCCATGTACTGTACCATCATAAGACATTCTCTCTTTTTGTTTTTTAGTTCAATTAAAAATTAGACGTGATACATATAATCTGTCATTCTCACGTTAGTATAAAAATTTGAAATAGTGCAGGCTCCGATTCTTAAATTAAGATAAAATTAGATCCTCTCTGATCCTATCTAGTTTTGATTTGTTTCCTAAAAAAAGAAATGAACAAATAATCAATATTCTAAGAATGGGGAAAGCAATCACAAAAGTGATGACAAATGGCGCAGATAAATGACTTCCCAGTTCCACTTGTAATTAACTATAAAAACAAAAGACTTTCACTTGTCAAAAAGATTTTCTCTGATCCTAATTAAGTTTTTTATAATTTGACTTTTTATAAAGGTTTAGTTTATAGGAATTGATAACTTTTTATGGGAGAAGGCGAAGGAGAATTGATAACTTAATATTAGTTTCATTATTTGTAGTAAAAAACTGCAATTAATCACTATTCGGCGATTTTTCAAACTGATTTTATATTAATTAGATTAAAAAGTGTTTTTTTTTGTAAAAATTGGTTAAAATTGGATAAATCAGTCAAAAATCGTAATTAACTAGTCAAAATTATACATATATACATATATACATGTATATGTATATTAATTACAATAAATTCAATTATCTAAGTTGCAAATTTGCCCTCTCTTATTTTTAAAATTTTATTAAATAGTTATTTAAATCTATATTATGAATAAAAATAATATTACATTGATCCCGGTTAATCATTCTTCCGATTCGCACTTTTTATAATGAGAAATGCTAGAGACCTCAAATATTGTCCCAATTTTTTTTTCAAATGACATGTCATAACATGATTTTTTTAAATTCGTGGGGACATGTGGATACACGCGAGAATCTTTATAATACTGGTTCCACGTGTAATTAACTAAAAAAACACTTCCACTTGCCCAAAAAGATTTTCTGCTATCCTAATTAGTTTCTAAATTGTACCGTTTATAATAGGAGAATTCACAGGAGAATCAAGAGAATTGATAACTTAATAGTTACAGTAATACGGTATTAGAGCTCCTTTGATCCGGTCTAGGAGTTCTAAAAACACTGAAGACACATTAAGCATGATCTTCGCACCTAAATGAGATATGCAAGTAGCTGTGTTCTATTTCTTCCTGTTCTATCTCTTACGATCCAGAATTTTTTCTAAAAGAATCTCTGATAAAGAGCTTGGGTGCTCTAAATTCTTTAATAAATATCCATTGGCATTTCAGGGATATCTGTCATCAGCAGTCGGCACTTGTATGTTTTTAACTTGCTTTCTATTGTTTTTGCCTAGAAATTTAAGTGCATTTTTCTCAAGTTCAACTAATAATGCTGAAATCAGTACAAACCATATAATGATATAAAGCATTCTCGCATCTTTTACAACACTGAAATAGTACAAATTATAACCAAAATCAGATCAAAAGTGAAATTCTAAAGTTCACACTCATCTCCAAACTGTCTAGGAGTCACTGTACACCGACTTGGTGAGGATTTAAAGTTTCAAAGTAAGATCAGGTTGAGAGGATTCTGGTTGAGGTGGTGGCCGCTGTGGAGCCATGGCCACAAAGTTGGAAATCTGTCCCAACTCAAAA
Source organism: Oenanthe sinensis (assembly GCA_028671895.1). Lineage (NCBI taxonomy): Eukaryota > Viridiplantae > Streptophyta > Magnoliopsida > Apiales > Apiaceae > Oenanthe > Oenanthe sinensis. The sequence continues at coordinate 30,993,390 of CM053813.1, forward strand.
CCAGACGACACATTAGCAATGCTTCTCTGTTCAATTTGTCGAAAGCTACCAGGCCAGAACATTTCAGCTTCATCTTCCTCCACAAACATTGGCAATCCGCAGAATCCTTGGTTAAATTTTGCTCCACCCCTGGCCACATGGAAAGGAGGCCTAACCTGTGGTCCGACGCCGTGATGCATGGAGGCATGAGCTTCAATCCCTAACGACCTAAATGCAGAACCATGTAGTGGAAGAGACGCCAAGCTTGTGTACCTATCTGATAACATTCCCATCCGCATTGCCCTCTTAGCTATTGTCCTTTCTCTTTTGTGTGCATTTTGATGTCCTCCTAGAGCCTGTGAACTGTAAAATTTCCGCCTGCAATAATTGCAAGAGAAAACTCTAGGCATTGTTCCTGGTGGCATATGAGGAGCATTCTCCTCAGTGTAATAATCATGCATATGGGTATCCTTTGTTGCCTCCACATTAGAAGAACTAAAACCAAGAGTTAAGTCAAGAGAGTTGAATCTTGGATCATTTGGACGCTGTATAGGATTTGTGAGGCTGGAGGAAGTTGTGGTGCTGTGATTAGATCCAGGGGATTTATCTTGGATGGATACGTTTGAAGCTACTTGGCTGCTGACTTCAGATTCATCTTCAGATTCGAAAGTCTTATTTGGAGGGTGCATCATGGCCACAGAAGTGATATCGGATGGTTTGAGTCTATTCCACACTAACAAAACCACGAGGATGATTGATCAAACTGATGGTAGTGGTCACACAGAATACTTTGCCTGCACCTATTCAAACTGAATTATTATTAGACGTAAGGGACCAAATACCTTATCAAATGAAGATATGAAATGCACAACCTATTTGAACAACATTATAGCGATATTAAGACACCTTCACCATGAAATATATACAAATATACTGCGTAAAAGTGACTGTTTATTTACTCTATCCGAGCTGTAATTTGAAATACTTAATAATGACGACTCGTCATTTTTCAAACAAAGGTCATCTAAACCTTCTTGTATTCAAGACCAGCTGGTCTGAATGTAACATTACTTAACCTATTATTTTAATTAGACAAGCATGCAAGTGACATTGTTTGACAAGCCTTGGCTTTTACATTTACATGACAATAAATTATAAATCTAGCCATAACATAGAGAGAAAGAGAACACATAAACAAATTTATGGAAATATAGCTTATAAGTACCAGCACGGACAAATATAAACCAACAATCATATCCTACAGAAAGAATGGCAGGTTGTTTTTCAGAGAGCCTTCTGATTTGCGAGTAAGAACCGGAAATAATATCTTCAACAGTGACCCAACAAAGGTCACTGTAGAATCACGCTCTTGAGGGGATCAAAATATGAATGAGTTTTCTTGTTTATGTTTAGGTTAGGCTAGATGCATCTTACTGTAGTCCAGGGTAACCAGGTGATCTGATTTGTACCACAAACCCAAGTTACCCAAAATATGTGGGAAGCCTCCTGGAGTGAACCAAAATGCAACATACCAAAGCATGTAAAAATTTGTTCATTGGGGTTACAGATAGTAGATGCAGTCAGAGTCGACAGAATCACGGTCAGTAACATAACCTCATCTAGAGATGAGAAGGGAGAAGCACATATAATCATAGTGAACATCTGTCTATCAGATGGTACCAAAAAAACAATGTTCCCTACCATTAAACACTGGCCACTGAAGTAATTTGTGATCAGGGCATCTCAAGGTTAGTCCACAACTAATATTAAAGTTAACATAGAGTACCACTTGATAAAAGGTGCCAGAATATATTTTAATACTTATCTTCCCCAACAAAATGGAAGCCTTAACAAGAGCATGGGTTCAAGTGCAGCATCCAAAGTTTCAATCATAACTAATGAAGAAAAATCATATAGTTTTTTATGGGCAACGAAAAGCCAGGGATTTCTTTTCAGACTTTTCACGGGTTTAACTGTCGTCAATAATTTTTGTCCATATCTATTTCAGCAGTTGTTTCAGACTTTTAGTAAATAATTCTTGGCTATATCAATTTCAGCAGGTGTTATAGCCTAAAGCTCACTTTCACCAACCCTATAAACAGAGGTTAATATTTCCTTCTACAAAATAAAGATCCGATCCTAGCTTTACGCGATACGATTGTTTGTGGGCATATAACATTGACAAAATTTGAGGAAGCAAAACATTTCGTAAGACACTTTCCTAAATGTTTAGGTGCACCTAACATGCATTAACATATAGTAGTATATCCCAAAATTGATAAAAAATGTAGAAAAAAGCCACCTGACCTTTGATTCCACCACAAAACCTCTTTTCATTTTTCCTTTCGAAAATCCTCATACATGGAAGAGCACATGGTGTTGTAAATCGGACACTAGAGGATTTCTAAGAATTAAAAAAGAATGGAAGTGACTGGGGTGTGAGCTTGAGCTCGTTTATTTTTAAGACCCTGACAAATAAGGGATTTGAGCCTAGTCCAATTAAGAATCCCATGTTTCACTGTCAAGTGTATTGTGTTCTTGTAGCATCAAAAAAATTCATTGACATACACTTGAGTTTTCATCTTGCACAGCTTCTCCGTCAGAAAGCTGGATACAATTTCTATCCAAGTTATACTAACAGTAACCTAATTTGCAGAACTTGAAAGCACAAATTGAAGGCACCATAAAAACCAAATTTCTCCTAAAATTTAACTTAGAAACAACATATATGCTAAAGATTACCCGTGAATTACTATTCAAAATCTTGAATAATTCCAAGCAAGCATAATTAACAACAGCAACCAACATAAAGTAAGAAACAAAGCACAAGAATAAACAGATAATAATAATAATATAATCAACCAAGAAACATGGCAGCAAAGAGAGAAAGATACATACCTACTACCTATAACTTTCTGGTTCAGCCTTGTATGCTTGAGTGATTCTTGATGAGAATATGATTATAAAGAGACAAGACTGTGTTAGTATCATATGTCTTTACTAAATTTAGTGAAGAAAGAAAATGGAAAGAGGTAGAGATAAGATCATATATGCTAAGAGAGAGAGAGAGAGAGTGGAGGATGTTGAGTGTGAAGTCAGAATAAAAGCAGATGAGACATTTAACCGATGAAAGTACTGATAGAGTTCACATTTATCAGAAACCAAAAGCATCCTATAGTAGTCTGTTCCCCCTTATCTACCTATGCTTTACCAGTAGTTTGGTGAAAGGTACAGTACCATAATATACTATTATACTGAATATCCTTATTTTACAGCTACCAATCATGTTTTTATTTTTTCTAAAAGCAAGTACACTGGCCTTGGCCTTATAAATGTTTGGCCTGCCTTAAAATAAGTCATTTTGAATTTATTTTTGGGTAAAAATTTCATATTTTGATAAATGTTTTTTATACAAGTATTTAATGTATATTTGAGATTCTATAAGTTGCAAAAAAAAGTTAACTTTTTCAGAAAAAAGTTAGGAATCTCTAACTTTGTCTTAAAATAAGTTGACTTATTCTGGAAAAAAGTTCCCCCAAACACCCTCGTTGTCTTACTGTATTATTGCATCTGCAAGGCCTGTTTGACCACCCATTTTTTCCGGAAATAAACTCTTGTTTTTGAAAAAACATAGGTATGTATGTACTTTTTTTGAAAATAAGTAACTTATTTTTTATTTTGAAGATAATATTTAATTTTAAAATTCTAAAATAAATATTTGTCTTTAAAAAAATATGAAAATATGTAAAAAATAAAAATAAAATAAATTACTTATTTTAAGTTTAAAGAACCCAAACAGCCGCGTAATCTTATGCTGGAATAGATCACTGATGATATCAACCGACAAGATTGTGAAATTTAATTACCTTATGGTTTATTTAATTTAATGGCTCTTTTTAATCTTTACTATTCATTTGTCGAACAATGGATCGATTTTAGATAAAATTACCATGTGAGTTTTTTGTTAGATGGAAGCCCATAACATAACATAACATAACATCGGCATTGAATCTAAAATTTATATACATGTCTGTAAAATGAGGTGCAAAGCAGAGAGGGGGACTGTGTAGCCCATGATATGATGTGTTCATTTGTTCACCACCAAGCAATAAGGCATTCAGACAAAGACAATGGACCACACCTACTTTTACATTTGACCCCACAAGTAACTATCCATTATATTTTCCTAGATTGAGTTCATTATTAAAATTAACTCCACTGGACTTAAACTACTAAGCTTAAGTAACTACATAATTGACATGTGTGGACCTACACCTTATATTATTTGTGAGTAGTATAAATTGGCACACTACTAGTTGTTATTTTGTTGATGAATACAACTTTAAATCTAGGCAACTTTACTAACCACCATTAAAAATCTTATCAGCTCGATTTAGATTTCATTCGAGACCCAAATACTGTAATTATTTATCACTTGAGAGAAGTTGAAGTGGAGTCATGTCATCTAAAAAGAGTTTATCATGTAGGGAACATTTTATTGATCATGGTGGGTAATTGTGTTTAGTCCCCCTCACAAACAAGTACACAGGTTAAAGCATAAATTTAATGCGATGAAATTCGAATGCAAAATCTTGTACCTTCGAATCGCAAGGATTAAAAGAGGTTAAAATTTTCGGACATCGATTGTTATAGTACAAGATTTTACGAAATTTCATTTAAATTTTGTTTGAAGATATATATTTCATTTCAAATGAAAATTTTCATATGACATGAATTGTGAGTTATTATTTTAAATTCTCAAATTTATATTAATATTTGAATGTTTTAATTTTAAATAAAAATAAAAATATTTTATTTATTCAAATATTTCATTTAATTAAATTCAAATTTTTAAATGAAATTTAAGTTTTCAAATAAATCCGTTAAATTAATCATATCCAATTGATTAAGACATTTCACGAAAAAATATAACGTGATAATTTTTAAATTCGACGTTACACGAATATTCGAACCTAATATCACAAAATTTTTATTCTAAATATGTTTCTAATTCCATTTCCAGTGACTCTAACATTAAATCCAGGCCTAACTTCACAGTGGTAAATTCGTTGACATATACTCCCTCGGTCCCTTAACGTTTCGGAGAGAAGTTACTGCACGCGTTTTAAGGTGCATATAAAATATAGTTTCATAACTTATTTTTAAAAAATTTCTTTTCTTTTAAATTTTTATTCAGAAAAGAAAAATTTTAAAAATAAGTTATGGAACTATAATTTATATGCACCTTAAAATGCGTGTCGGACCTTTTTTTCGAAACATTAACAATTGGGTGGGAATTGGGTGAGATGGAGGTTGTATATAATTAAAAAAGTACTGTAATATCGTTGTCATGTCTAATTTCATGTATTGTACATAATGGTTTGCCTTTTTCTATTATCATGGACTACAGCCTTTACATAATACATGTACCAATATAATTCTATTCCATTTTATCTTCCCAACGTCACATATTAGATATCTTTCCAAAATACACGATTCTACCTTTCTTTTTTCTATAATTATTTTATCTAGATAACTTAATTGATCATGACACATTGACACTTCCATGAAGGGGGCTGTTTTCTTAAACGAAGTGCGCTTATACATTATGAACATCATGTGTAGAACGATGGCAAAATCACATTCACGTGTTAAATCTAAGCAAAACGACACCGCTAAGAAATACAGGTCGCCCCACTGTAATTTTAGATTGATTTTAGTATACGTATACACGTAATATTACGACTTATCGAATATAATTAGATATAAAGCGTGTTATTATGTAACATTCAGTTTGATATTCTCTAAAAAAAACTTAAATTAGCATACAGCATGAGACTGCAAATATTTTGAGACTAATCCCAATTAAAAAAATCGAATGTTTATCTTGAATAACTTGCAGGCCTGAGATTGAATAAGTAGGGCTTTCAGCTCTATATTCTATTCTATTCATATTTTTATTTTGTTTACAATTGAACAAAGTATACCTTTCAACTGCCAAGTACGTAATCCATTATTCGTTAGGGTAGCATGAGACAAAATTAACCCCCGAGCTAGAAAACAGTCCAAAAAATTAATTAATTGTTTATATTATTTGAATAAGTACTCGTTATTTTATAAGGCTTAACTTGTACCCTTTGTAGCTTATTATCCCGTTATAGTTGTACTATGTACATAATAGGAATCATTTAATATTTTTCTTTTAAAAATGATGTCAATTGTTGAGTATTTATTTATATTTAAAATTGTAACAATAAATAGATTTATCACACGGGTTGATTGAGAAATCTGATAATCAAGAAAAATTAAGATTCTTTTTGCGAGAAAAAAATCAAGCGAGACTGAATATCACTGACGCATGATGGTTTCTACGGGATTGAGCTGAGATTGCTAGGTTTTGGAAAGAGAAAATAGGTTTTCTCTCCAACGACTACCCATAACAATATGCATATGTACCTTTATTAGGCAAAATAGAAAATCAAACCCACGTAATTCTGGTAAAGTAGAGGCCCAATAAGAAAAGGTTTCCTTCTTCGAATCAAAGTAAGCAAAGAGACAGGTAAGAGAAACCTACTTGCAAGTGGTCTCTACATTAGGGTTTGTTAGGATAATCCAAAACTCAATATAAGACCCAATGACTTCATTAATCCGACCTTGATTCGAATTCCTCGAGACCAAGCCGGTTTACAATAGTTATTTTCTCGGAACCTTGACTGGATGTCAGCACTGGATCCACTGAGAATGTAGGACACGTCATAAACCTCCAAACGAAGGCAACCCACCTGGGTGCCTGAATACAGGAAAATGATCTTTTAAGATAAGATCAACAATATCACATAACTCCCTGACGAAGATAACATGTGGAATAAGGAGCTGGGGTTTTCAACAGCCAATGACTAGCAGAGGCTCTCAGTATATTTCCAAAGGCTAGATACGAATTTGAAAAGAGTGACACAAGCCCAAAAAAAAAGTATGGCACACCCGATTTCTCTAGTCCAACGAGGGCGCACCCACCATTGCGTATAAATCCGCTTATAAAACACTGTTCGTATTTCAAATCATGAATTTATATATTTATATATTTATATATATAATATTTAATTTATTTCAAAATATAATTTAATTTAAAATCTGAAAAACAAAATAAAACGGACTCCAAAACCATTTGTTAGATAAAATTAACTGACTTGAATTTGTTAAAAAGAAAAAGTGAAATGAAAAGGAAGAAACCTATACATTAATTGGGCTGGGTGTTGATTGTAATTGTGCAAATCGAAGAGCCGACAGCTTCATGTTCGCAAACCGTGGAGGTCCCCATGTTGTGCAACAGAACACATGCCCCCTTCTGCAGCTTTCTGCGATTTTCATTGTCATATAGAGTATGTTTTGTTATTTTCTATTTTCATTATATGTATTTGGTCAAACCGATCAATTCAACCAACTAATTTTTTTGTCAATTAATCAAATCGAAATTTTATAACTCAATGCTTGTCTAGATTGAAAAAATGTGAACCCAATTTCATTGGAATGAATATGAACTTTATAAAAAGAAGGTTGGCTAGCCGGGAAATAAACTTTTTTGCTAAATAGCCGGAACTAAACTTAGGTTAGTTTAGTAAGCAATATATATCGAGTACTATACAAGTATACATGATATATTATACACTGTTAGGACCCTCTTTACATATTCAAACACAGACTTTGAATTGTAACTCACTCTCCAGCAGCTAAGGGTTAGTTGGTATGAATTTTATTTATTTTTAAATTTATATATGGTGTTTGATTGAAAATTTTAAATTTTAAAGATGTATGGATTTTTGGTATTCAAGTACGAAGGTGAGTATGAGTTATACATAATTAAATTAAAGACTAATTTATATTTTACATCTCTTTAGTTTTGAAAAATTGCATTTGAGATCTTATAGTTTTTAAATCAACAATTTGCATCAAATAACTTAAACTAAATTATGTCAATTATTAACGTTAATTTCATATTATGGAGGGTTAATATGAGTTTTTAATATTTAAACAATCATTTCAATGTTAATATTTCTTAGATTTTATGTTCAATTCATTCTAAATATCTCATTTACAGGGTAGAAATGTGTTATTAATAGATTATATATAAGTATGTTTTTTCTACACTTCAAATAATCAAATTACACATTAAAAAGTCAAATATCAGTTAAAATGAGATAAAGATGACTACTAATAACACATTTCAACAATGTAAATGAGATATTTGTAATAAATTGAATACAAAAGTTAAGAAATATGAATATTGAAATAACTGTTTAAATATTAAATACCCATAATAACCCTCCAGAATATGAAATTAACGTTGATAATTGACGGAATTTAGCTCAAGGAGCTCAAAGTGAGACAATTTTAAAAGTTTTGGGATATAAAGTGTTGATTCGAAAACTATAAGATCTAAAGTGCAATTTTTCAGGACCAAAGAGATGTAAAGTGTAAATTAGTCTAAATTTTAAAAAAATATTATTTTTATAATTATTTATAATATTACATGCTAATTTTTAAAATAAAAAATAATAATATTATTATTTAATATTTAATAAAAATAACAATATTTTATTTTTCTTATTAATTATTTGTATTTCTTTTACTCCCAAGTTCCATCGAACTTTTATAGAACAAAAAATATTTTATAGAATAAAAAAGAATCCCATCCCTCTTTTTAAAAATATTTTACTTTTTAGAGACCAAATAAATGTAAGAAAATTAGTCGCTTTTTGCACAGGTACCGTATAGAGTAGATTGGGCCACATTTAGACCTGTACTTAGTAGTTTGAATACATTTTTAAGTACAAGATTTTGTAATGGGACTGTGGTAGGGGTCCACGATCAGTTCAATACAGAAACGTTTGAGTATTAAGTTGCCTTGTAATGACTTCTGGCCCATTATTACAACTACGCATAAACCCCGTATAAAGTACGGTTTGTATTCTACTTCTTATATTCATATATTTAAATATTATTATAAAATTATTATTATTTTAATTATGAGGCATAAGTATGTATTTTAGACATTAATGTACAAGAATTATTAATTATATGTACTTCTCGTTCATTAAATTTATACAAAAATTTCTGATATCATTGCTTCTATATATATATATATATATATTTCAATTGCACTCACTCAAACATTTATCACTAAATTAGATTAACTTATTATTTTTAAATAATGATTTTATTTCCGATTGAATAAAAGTTTATATGATTTAAATTTTTGTTTATGAATAAAATTACCACGTATTTATTATTTTTCTGGGTGTTTGAGGAGTATAACTTATAAGAGCATTTCCAAGGGTATTAGCTAAACTAATTAGTTATAATGACATAAAATAAAAATTATTTATAATTTGATGAACGTCTAAGGGTTGTGTTCTAATGGTATTAGGGAATAACTATATTTAAAATAATTTTAATTTATGTTAATTATTAAATGAGATACTAAAGAAAATCGGAAAATTTGAGCGAAGAATGACGTGAATGTATTTAGTGAATAACTATAGATTCGACAAATTATAGGATATCTATAATTATAACTAACGTTGTTATCCGTTGAAGTGACAAATATTTTAAATGATATTTATATTTCGTGGATCATGGATGGAAAATTGGAAATGTTTAAGTGCTGAGAGAGAGTACAAATCAATTCTTAAGTTTGTAATTAAGCATTTGACATAATAATATCGTGTACTCATTTGACAGGAGAAAAATATTGTTACTTTTATGCAAATCGATACTTAGGCGGGTTTGATATTATTGTTGTAAATAACTATAAAATTATGTGTTTGTAAAATCCCAAACTATTATATGGAAAAATGTTTTTAGCCTAAAATTATAGGTCAAAGAAAACATGTCCTTTTATACTTTTTGAAAAAGAAAATTTTCAGTTTGTGTAGGAAGTAATTACAAGTTTTGTCATTAAATATTTCCAAAAACATTACTCCTTCCGTCCCATTTAAGTTATCTCTTTGATTTTTTATACGTATTTTAACGCATATAAAAAACATAATTTAATAACTTAACTTTCAAATTTTATTTATCGAAATAAAAATTTAAATATTAAATATTTTCTCTGGCTTTTAAAGAATTATTCAAACAAATTAATTATCAAAATCCATCGTTTTCTATCAGCATTTTTCGCATTTTTCTTAAAAATAACTACAAACTATCATATTTTGTCCCGTAACTTTAATAACCACCGTCACTATTGTTATATCAATTTCTCCATGTAACATTAATAATTTGAATAATTTATAAACCCGTCACATATTAAAAAAATAGAATTATTCGTACACTTAGCTATTAAGTAGTGCTTCCCTCATAAATTTAATTAATATAATCACATATCTAGCTAGATATGAGACTGCTAGTTATACATTAAAATCTCGATAAATGAATATGTTTGAGATTTAAAAATATATATTCATTTTATGAGAATATTTATTTATTGATAAATAAATAATAATTAATTTAGATAATTTTCCGTATAAAACTACTAGCTGCAATATGTTCACAATATTTCAGAGATGGTTCATGCGTTATACCAAATTTAAGGATGATTTGCATTTTGATAGAGGAAAAGAACAATAATTTTAGTTGAAATGTATTCATATAATATTATAAAATATGTACGGAAAATGACGGTTAATGCATTATACCAAAATTAAGGATCATTTGCATTTTGACGGAGGAAAAAAAACAATCAACTTTAGATGCCTTTATTAATATGTACAGAAATTATTTATTGGATGAAATGTATTCGTATAATATTATAAAATATAAACATATTATTTGAAATATAAAAATTTGATATTTTTATTCGTTAACATATTTAGTAAAATTATTCATTAAATATTTTAGTTCAAATCGGGATTTAAAAAATTTATTCATTTATCGAGAAATATAGTATATAATATATTTTTAAAATAATAGTCATAGTAAAAATGGATAGGCAAAAACAAACTCTCCCATTAATGCAACTTGGACCGTCAAAAGTACCCTTCTTGCTTACGCTGCTTTATGAAGTGCAGCAGCTGTTGCTAGTTTCAGTACTAGCAGCTAAAAAATTACTCCCTCCGTGTGCGCGTTTGCCAACACACATTTTTTGATCGTTAATATTTTTAATTTCGTATTAGTATTAAATATAAAAATTTTAATGTATTAAAATATTCACAAATACGAATCAAACAAAATCATTCATGACTATATTTTGTCTTATAAATTATGTGTAAATTAGTAGTCAATCGCTTACAATAAACAGTATAAAAAGTCAAAACAAGAGATGTTTTTAGAGACGGAGGAAATACTTTTTTTTCCGTACGAGTTCTTTGACTAAACACTAAACTGCACTATATATTATTATTATATTATTCAAATTTAATTTAATTAAATATTTTGTATGCAATATATTTAAATGATTATTATGTTTTAAATATCTACTAATACTTAAGTTATTAATCAAAATTTTTGGTATTAATTAATTACATGTAATTTAATATTTACTTCAAATTATTTTTGTTTATGTTATTGAAAAGACAAATTAGTTAGAAAGATTATTCCTATCTTTTAAGATTTTTTATTTCCATAAAATCATAACAAGTATAATTACTAATATTATAATATGTGAGTTAAATTTATTATTTATTATTTTATTCAATAATTTATAAGTGTGCATTTTTTTAAATAAATTAGAATTTGAATCAAATAAAAATATTATACATAAATGATAATAATTTTAAATTCTAATTTTTAATGTCAATTCCCTCTATTATTTGGGGCTACATTTTGTGTGATACATGAAGTGTGAATTATCAAGAAGGGGGTGGGTAAGTTAATTTTTAAATCTACCATCCATTATTTTAGACAACTAAATATACTTTTGATTCAAATAGTTTTTCTTAAGCCGAGAAATATATACAGTATTTTATAAGTGAGGACAATGCACCACCCGTAATGTCATCCAAAGACAAAATGGAGCACATAGTAACGGCTCACAAGTCTAGGAGAAGCATCGAGGCGAAAAGCATATGGATGAGCCGGAGAACATCACAGTAACACACCCCACCTCTCCCTTAAAATATATTTTAAAAAAGAAGAAGGGCGAAGAGGCATGCATACATGGGCATGTGAGTGGGAAGAGCATCGAAGACATGATGAGGATGATTAATCCAACATCACACCCCAATACCTACTTTTGTTTACAGGAAAGTGATGGTCTGCCTCTTTCACTACATACATTGGCCGACACATCCTATACTTTCTACGCCACATCCTCCATATCATATGCTATGTATGCCCAAATTTCCTATTTTTAACATACTATGTTTTTACACATTTTAATGAAATGTTCGGACGTCGATATTGTTAAAATAAACTCAGATTCGCTATTTATTCCCTAAAAAATCTAAAGAAAATAATGGTTACCCATCGATTACATATATCTATTAGGACAAAATAGAGCAACAGCCGTAGATGTTGTACAAAGGAACAGGAGTACATGACAAATGGACAGAGGCCCTCAAACATGTGTAACAAATATATATAATGGTCCCCATGAAATCTTGTTTATGAACAAACCAACATTTTAGTTTCTGACCTCTTCTTTGAAAAATTCAATGCTCCGGGATTCTTCATATCATAACTAACAAATACTATCAATTATGTTCAAACAACATCTTGTTAGGTCAGTCACAAGATCAACAACATACTATACTCTTATTGCACATGCTAGCTTTTATTTTCACATCTTCATATATTAATAATGCTCACAAGCACTAGTTTCGCAAAATATAATGTGGGCCAAACAAATTAGGTGATTGTACGTGCGGGGTGTATTATTCTGAAGTATTTTTTTATATTTTAAAAATATGAGTAATTAGGATTTTAAATAATATTTTAAAATCTGGGATATTCAATCAGAATTTTAAATCATACTTTAAAATTCAGGAGTTTTCAATTATGATTCTAAACAATATTTTAAAATCTGAGGTATTCAATCTCCATTGTTATTAATCTATTAAAATTTAGGGGTATTCAAAAACATTTTAACACTGATGGATTTTAAAGATTCATGAATTCTATTGGATTTTTCTATGTATTTTTTATCTTTCAAAATCTCAAATAAATATAAAAGATTCTATGGATTCAACATCAATTCTGCGTGGACTCTGTGAACTAGTTATAGAAATTTTACGTGAAAATTTAAATCAAATACAATCAATAAAAATATGTGAATGATTAATAGTACTTTTAAATCTTATAATTTAAGTATCATCCCCGACAGAACCTTATTCTACTCTCATCAACTTTAAAGTGGTACGACTTTCCCATATAATTTTCTTTTTTGTTAATTTAATTCTTGAATCAATAATGTGATACAATGAAGACATGATTAAAGACTAATTAAAGGTTGTTAATATATGATATCCATCCAAATAATGTGTGTATTTATTGATATAATTACCAATATATAAAAACGAGTCATGCAAAAATTGATTGCATTACAACTGATGTAGCAAAGGAAAACTAGCTATGCAGTCTATTGTGTTTGAACTTTGAATAGAGTTAAAAATAGGCTAACAGCTCATATTATTGACTAAGGCGTTATTAATTATAATGAGATCTACTCTTTGTCTTTAAGTCATTATCGCAAAGATATGGGATAGTTGATGCTTGCGTTGAAAGATATTATTAAATTACTCCCCTTACATTGTTTTATTATTACACAAGTAAGCAACTACCTTAAAATTCATGTATTTTACAAATGTTTTCACAAACACGGGCATTAAATTTAGTAAAATTTTAGCCAATTAATCATCCTTGACATTTTTAATTTCAAACTATTGTCATTTACGTATAATATTTTGTTCTTAAAGTGCATAATATTTGAATTGTTTTTGATAATATGTGCAGGGGGAGGGGCTTCCCCTGGCATCTGAAAATTGCCAATCTAAGAAATATACAACTAACTATAGAACTCAAAATTTCAAACTGGACTGGGTGTTTCTGTCAATATTTCTTCAAAACATAATAATTTATATTGTAGTTTTTTTTTCAATTCGTGTGTGCTTATAATTTAATTTTTAATATCTATTATAAAATAATTTATGTTTAAATAATTTATTTTATATATTTCTATCATATATATATGATCACATTGTTAATTTCTATAGTTTATGAAACATTGAGAAGAGTACAAAGAATTCTGAGGTTCATAAATTTACAAATATAATTATTACAAAAAAAGTCAATATTTTATACCCTCGAAATATTAGTTAGAATGTTAACATTGTTTTTCCATCACTGATGAGTACTGCCTTGGTCAATTTTTTTAAACCCCCCTCACTAATGTATAATTCTGGCTTCGCCTGGTGCTGTGCTCATACGTCTTCATCTTACGCATTTATTTTGACCATCAGTAGTTGAAATATCTTAGTATATTTTTACTATACGTGTGTGAAAAGTTAGTATATTTAAAAATCACATTCTAAGAACATATATAGTATATAAAATGACAGAATCAAATTAAAAGAATGTTATTATAAAATTTGATTACGAATGAGTACTAGAAAAAAAATTAATTGTTCTTGAAAAATATGTCTGAAATTTATTTTTTTGAAAAAATTGACTAAATTTGGTAAGTCAGTACTCTGGTTTATTTCAAAAAATATTTGTATATCATGATAAGAAGATGATAAACAATATATATGATAACAGACTTAATCCATAATATAATAGAATTTAGATTTTTTTAGAAGTGATAAAAAAAAACTAGATCGTAAACAAATTAATTCTTTCGATAGAAAACGTAAATTTGAATGTGGTAACTTTGATTTGACATATTTGATTGATCGAATAACTGATTTGAGAAGAAAACAGATGGTTATTGGACATTTTGTTCAATTCGTTTTGATAAAAATAAGTTTGAAGTCGAGTTTAATAAAAAAGTTTCAATTCACTATTATTTTAAAATAGATGTAGCTTGTTTTGTCATGCATTTTAAATAATTTTAATTATATAATTAAAACTATTATTTTTAATTTTTATATTTTATGAATTTAAATATTAATAATTTTTTTTTATTTAAAATAAATATTTTGTTCAAAATTATTTAAAGTGTCTATCATAAAATTAAGTGATATCTATTTTAAAACACATGAAATGTTTTAATATGAAAATAAACATTTATAATCAAAACTTGATAAAATTGATTCGATTTGATAAGAAAATAAATCTTCCGAACAAAATTTTTTCTTGATAAACTAATCGAATTTGCTTTGATTTGACAAAATAAAAAAAGAGAATTAATCCAAAAGAGTAAAACTCAACTTAATTCGTGCAATGTAATAAAATCCTAATTAACTAATACGGAGTACTAATATTAATTACATACCCCCTCAGAAATGTGTTAGAATAGTTACACACAAACAAATTGTGTTATAATAACGGTGAACAAGTCACCAGAAGTTGAAATAAACAAGGACCATAAATTAATTCGGAGAGAGAGACACTAATAATTTAAGCTTTCTGGGGGGCAAAAGCGTATCTGCAAAAATCCTCAAATTCGATTGAGTTGTCACTTTAAAAGTTTGGGGTACAGAACATATTTCACTGCATTTTCATATTCTTTAAATTAAATAATTAAATAATTAAATTTGTACCCGACACCAAAAGATTTAGATACTAAAGTCATTTTAGTTCATATTTGTACACAACCCACGTTCAGTTGATTGTCCTAAAACCAGGTTTTTCTCTCTTTCTTCCATCTCATACACATGTTGTATGTATATCAAGCTGCTTAGTTGGTCAATGTAGTTTAGTTAAAACTCTTTTTATTTTGTGTTTTTGTTAAAACACAGTGCACCATACTTGTCTGGATTAATCAACTTAACATCACCACGCTTACACACACACACACACACAGAGTATGATTAGAAGTCTTGTCATTTTATAATCCATTCAAACCCTTGAAACCCCATTGGAGAAAGAGAAGGTTTTGCATCGGAATGGGAGCTTTATGCATCTTTTGATAACTGCAGTAAGCCATGCTTGTTCCATGATGATATTGGTAAATCTTTCTTTTCTTGTGTGTATGTGTGTATATATAGAAAGAATCATTGAATTGTTTGTATTATACTACTTTCTATCACACAAAACAATGTTGTAACAATTATTTTACTTGGGGGTGAATAAGTAAACCTTTTTCTTCGTGTAACAGCAAAAGTGGTTCTGAAAAATTCTCCAAGTCTTTTGATAAAGCTGTGGCAACTGCCCATGTGTCTGAGATACATATATTTTATTGGGTGTTTGTCTTTTAGTTTGGATATGAAGGAGAAGAAGAGATAGTGTAAAGGGTGACTTTTTAGTGTTAGTAATGGGCTTAAAATTGCAGAGTCACCATATGGTGGCTGCCAAGTTGAATGATCAATTTGGGACTAAAAGAAAGTATACTTTTATTAATAGGGCATGGCTTCCAAAAATTCTGTTGCTTTGGATTTTGTCAACTGTTTTTGTTAGTAGAGTAATTTACAATAGAATGAATGCTGACAACAAGGAGAGGAGGGAAGAAGTGCTTGTGAGTATGTGTGATCAAAGGGCTAGAATGTTACAAGACCAGTTTAGTGTCAGTGTTAATCATGTTCATGCTCTTGCTGTTTTGGTGTCAACTTTTCATTATTACAAGAACCCATCAGCAATTGATCAGGTTTGAGCTAGTTTTATGTTCTGGGGTTTATTAAAATTTTAATGGTAATTTATAGCCTGTTTTGATTTTTGTAATTTGTTTGGGGAAAATGTAGGAAACTTTTGCTGAGTACACAGCTAGGACAGCTTTTGAGAGGTCATTGTTGAGTGGTGTGGCATATGCTCAGAGGGTTGTGGATTCAGAAAGGGAACAATTTGAGAAACTAAATGGATGGACAATAAGAACAATGGAGAGAGAGCCTTCACCTATACGAGATGAGTATGCGCCTGTCATATTCTCTCAAGAAACTGTTTCCTACATCGAATCACTAGATATGATGTCGGGAGAGGTAATTTTAGGCTTTCAAACTGTTACCAGTGTTGCAGTTTATTATAGAGATTTTCTCCGTTTAAATTTTCATATGTTCTCTATTCTGTTGCAGGAGGACCGTGAAAACATATTGAGGGCTAGAGCTACTGGGAAAGCAGTTCTTACTAGCCCCTTTCGACTGCTCGGTTCTCATCATCTTGGGGTAGTGCTGACATTTCCAGTTTACAAATTCAAGCTTGCCTCAAATCCGTCGTTGGAACAACGAATCGAAGCCACTGCTGGGTAAGCTTGTTCCTTGTCTTGGTGTCTAATATTGTTATTTTGGAGCATTCTCATTACTTCATTTACAGTTTGATTTCTATGACATATAGTCCAAACTTTGTGTAAAGCATGATTAGGATATATTTCTTCCCATGAGCAGTTAAGGTGTTATTATGTAAAATCCAAGATAAATTTTGCATTTTTTTCGATATAAGTATGTTGGTACTGTGCCAAATTTGTATATTGACCTATTTTGCTGGTTTGATTGCCTCTTGCCTGCAAAGTTCACTGATTGGACTGTAACTGTTGAAATATATTATAATTTTTTTTTTTTTTTTGTAAGAGGCAGAACATCTGTTATTGATCCCCACTGTTGCATTTCTAGGTTCTCCCAAGCGCACTTTATGTGTGTAGCTTAGAAACATTAAACCTACCTTGCCTATATTCTGTTAAATAATACATATATAGATTTCCAAAATATTGTAATTTCTGATCCTTGCAATCATCTTTTTGTGGCAAGTAATTGCAACTTTGTAAATAAATTAGTCTCCTTTGAATTGTTACCTTTTCAGTATTTTAGTGGAAAAGGCTTGAGGACACATCTCAATCTAATATGCAATGCCACCAAATTCAAAAGCTAACAGTGACATGCTATATATGCATAATCTTTCATGGTCGATTCCTACCTCACTTTTAATATTTATTTCCTACAACACTTTAAAGCAACTTTTCAATTCCATTTAGTGTACTGTAGACTGTAGATACTTACTGGCGTGCAAGGAGAACGGTACATCTCAAATGATGTTGTTCTTCACCCATTTTATCATTTAAGCAAGTCTGTAAAAAGGAAAATAATCTAGCTCACCTGTGCGATCGAAGCAAAAGAAGTAAAATTAGTAGCAAAGATTTTGAGGCTCGGTGTTTCGAAATGCAGTACATCTTTATATTGATGCTTTTATAATTAACAGGTTTATCCCTTGTAGTACTCGTCTCAATGTGCCAAGAAACATCGACGTAATCTCTGTTCCTGTATATCAAATAATTGTTAGAAGCAACAGAAAAAATATCATGTCTCAACTGAAGTAAGATAACTTAAAACTAGGCGATACAGTTGACTTGTGAATATAGGAATATAGGAATATAGGAAGATAATTAGACATGATACAATTGTTCTCTACTGTAAACACAATATACAATTGATTATTTGGTACTTCTAATGCAATATACAATTGATTATTTGGTACTTTTTTGTATAATTTTGACTTTATGACACGATACTATCATATGGTACAAATTAGGCACCTCAAATGTAAATATGTAATGCAATAGCTGAAGTTTTTTTAATTATTATTTTATGAACGGCAAGCAGGGGTCCTGAGAGGACACCTATCCTACTCATGCACATATGTGACTTGAATATTCAGCCTCCCACTAGATCCCCTTTGGCACTACATATTTATTGACACTTAACAATGTGTTTGTCCAAAATTTACAAGGCTTGTAGTGTCAGAATTACTTTTGGTGGTTGGTCGATGTACCTGCTTCATAGGAGTTGCGTCTTTTCCCATCTTGATATATAATGAAATTATAATTGGAGCATCTTCTTGAAATAAAATATGGACCATATAATTATGCACTCTACCATCAATAATTTTTACCAAATACCAATGCAAAGTTCCAATGACTTGTTAGTTTTTTCCCTAATGGGGAAACTTGGGTTAAAAGTGATCCAATATGGCTAAAATAGATCTTATACTTAACAGATACATCGGTGGAGCCTTTGATGTTGAGTCCCTGGTGGAAAATCTACTTGGGCAGCTTGCTGGGAACCAGGCAATTGTTGTGAATGTATATGATATAACCAACTCCTCTGATCCCCTAATCATGTACGGGCATGAAAATGAAGATAGTGACATTTCCCTCGAGCGTGTGAGCATGCTCAACTTTGGGGATCCATATCGAAAACACCAAATGATATGTCGGTGCGTACACCTGATCTTATTTATTTTGTGGAATAAACTATAATTTTGTTTGGAAAAAAAGAAACCAGTTCTAAAGTTTAATATACAAATTCATACTCTCTGGGTTCCTATTCAGGTATCTTCAGAAGGCACCAACACCATGGACAGCAATCACCACTGCATTCTTGTTCTTCGTGATTGGTCTATTGGTTGGCTACATGACATATGGTGGAGCAATTCATATTGTTAAAGTTGAGGATGATTTCCACGAAATGAAGCGACTGAAAGTTCGAGCAGAAGCTGCTGATGTTGCTAAATCACAGGTTTCATTCCACCGCCCTTTTTTTTTAAAATTGCAGTTATTGATATATTTTTATCTCATTTGTTGTTTGAATTGATACCTTTATTGGATAAACACTTTCTGAATTTTCTGTATGTTTTCCTGTTCAGTTTCTAGCTACTCTTTCACATGAGATTAGAACTCCGATGAATGGCATTCTTGGTGGGTTCTTAATCCATTCAAATTTCATCTTATTGGCTGGAGGCAAAGGGGAACTCTTGTCTCTGTTATTAGATATAGCCCGCTATTTAACATATTTTATTACAGGGATGCTTGCATTGCTTCTCGATACAGATCTGAGCTCAACCCAAAGGGATTATGGTCAAACTGCTCAGGCTTGTGGAAAGGCGTTGATAACTTTAATAAATGAAGTCCTTGATAGGGCAAAAATTGAAGCCGGAAAGTTAGAGCTGGAGGCAGTCCCATTTGACATCCGCTCTATACTAGATGATGTCCTTTCTTTATTCTCTGAGAAGTCTAGGCACAAGGGTATTGAGGTAAGATGTACTGTGATGCTGTGATTGGTTTAGTTACTTTCTTGTAGTCATAACCATGACTGCTACTATGATTGTATTAACTTTGAATTCTTTTCTTTCTTTGCTATATTGTCTTTTGATTCTTATACCTCCGGGGATGCAAAGTTGGCCGTGTTTGTATCTGATAAAGTTCCGGAAATGGTTATGGGGGATCCTGGAAGATTCAGGCAGGTTATTACAAATCTTGTAGGCAATTCTGTCAAGGTAAGGAAATATGAACCCCTTGCTAATTTCTTTTCCATCTTTTATGCATGAAACATCATATGGGACTGAATTATAGATGATCTTCCCACTTAAAGTATCCTCTTAGTCGTTGTGTTTCTTTTGAAATAGTGCCTTGATATGATCTATCCCTCACTAAATCTACTTTTCGACAGTTTACAGAACAAGGACATGTATTTGTTCAAGTCCATCTTGCTGAGCATGCAGAAGCTTTAATGAAGGCAAAATCCGACAGCTTCATGAATGGGGAATCTGAAGGTGTAGTTTTAGCAGGTGGGGGTCGGTTTAGTACTCTAAGCGGTCGTGAAGTGGCTGAAGATATGAATAGTTGGAAAACCTTGAAGAATTTGATTGTTGATGAAGAATCCCGGTACTTGGCCAGTCAAAAAGCAAGTGCTTCAGATGAAGCATTGCAGAATGTCAAACTAATGGTATCGGTCGAGGATACTGGAATTGGGATTCCCTTAGGTGCACAAGAGCGAGTATTCACGCCATTCATGCAGGCTGACAGTTCAACTTCTAGAAATTATGGTGGTACTGGTATTGGATTGAGCATAAGCAAGTGCCTAGTGGAGTTGATGGGTGGTCGGATTAATTTCACTAGTCACCCTCAGATAGGAAGTACATTTTCATTTACCGCTATCTTTAGAAGGTGCCAGAAAACTGCAAAAGGTGATATGAAAAAGTCTCACTCTGCTGATTTACCTGTGGCATTTAAAGGACTGAAAGCAATTTTAGTGGATGAAAAAAGAATTAGAGCTACTATAACAAGATACCAATTGAAGAGACTTGGTATACTGGTTGAAGTTGTGAATAATATTAAGATCGCGGCCTCTATATCTGGCAGGAAAAATGGTTCTGTAAGATCAAAGTAAGTTTTATCATTCTGATTCATTTTCTTTTTCCATCTTCCTGACTGTTGCAACTCAGTCTGATTTGTGACTTGAAATACTAAATGTTTGGCAGCAGTGATTGGCAGCCAGATATGGTTCTCATTGAGAAGGATTCATGGTTATCCAGTGAAAATGATTGCTTAGATCTACGACTATTGGAGTGGAAACAAAATGGCCACATGGTTAACTCGCCCAAGATAATCCTTCTTGCAACTAATATCACTACCGCTGAGTTTGACAAGGCAAAAGCAGCAGGTTTTGCAGATACTGTGATCATGAAACCTTTAAGAGCAAGCATGGTGGCGGCATGCCTTCAACAAGTAATGGGAACGGAAAAGAAAGCACAGCATGAGAGAGACATGATAAATGGATCTGCTTTTCTTCGTAGCTTGCTTTGTGGCAAGAAGATATTGGTGGTTGATGACATTAGGGTAAACCGCAGAGTTGCTGCTGGCGCACTCAAGAAGTTTGGTGCTAGTGTGGAATGTGCTGAGAGTGGAAAAGATGCCCTTGCATTGCTTCAGCTACCACACAATTTTGATGCATGCTTCATGGATATTCAAATGCCTGAAATGGATGGGTATGTTCTGATATCCTCTGTGAAATAGTAGATATTGAATACACCTTTCATAGTGATTTCTGTCGATTAAATCAAAATTAATATATCACAGACACAGAGTGTGCGTATAGCTTTCAATATTATAATGTCAGTTTTTCATATTCTGCAGTTTTGAGGCAACTCGTCGTATCCGGATGTTGGAGAGCAAGGCAAATGAGCAGATGAATGGAGGAAAGGATGTTGAAGGAAGTGAAAAAGGGGGGAAGTGGCATTTGCCAATATTAGCTATGACAGCAGATGTTATCCATGCCACTTATGAAGAGTGCCTGAAATGTGGAATGGACGGTTATGTTTCTAAGCCCTTTGATGAGAAGAGTCTGTATAAGGCTGTTGCAAAATTTTTCGAACCAAACTCCACAACAGACTCAGAGAAAAGCTCAGTTATCTTGTAAAATGCTTTATCGAATTCAGATGGCTTGACCTGTACCAACCTGCAATTTTTGCATATTCGGCTGCTGGTTCTTTTAGTTCAAAATCTGTGCTGATGCTTCTCCCTCACTTAGGAGTTTGCTGGCATGCAGGAGTACATGTTTGGAGAGCCAATGTTTGAATTCTAACAACTGACAACATCTAACTTGTTATTCTTTCGTGCAGGTCAATGTATAGAATGTTAAGATGTACTACTATAGGTCTCACCTGCTTGTATTGGTGTATAAGCTCCTTAGAGGTTATGATGCTTGTATTTTTATTGATCCCTGTACCGAGTAGTATCCAATATAAATAGACAATTCATATCAAGTACTCCTTGAGTTTGCGAATTACACATGAACTCGAACAATTGAAAACTCTTGAATTGTTAAGCACTGCACTCACCCACCAAGGAGTACTACGAAGCACAAGGAAATCTCACAAGTGAGAGGCTCGAAAAAGAGGGGATTAGCAATATGCTGTCAAAGGTTGTAGTAGTTTCGTGGTGCTTATACAATGACATCGGAGTTGGAACATCTAAGTATCTTGTGAAGTCGAAGTTGCCCCCTCTTATATAAAATTTATATTAGCGATTGTATTTCACTAATCATCGTTAAGGATTCCTCTTCAAGAAAAAGTATAATTATTTGTATATCGGCCCGATTAGTACCATATAAAAATTATAAGGTCATTTGTTAATACAATATGTTTGCGGAACATATACATTGTATATTCGTCTCCTAATAGTGAATTTTATACTTTGGAAAGAATAAAGATTCCGGCTTAATAGACCAAGAGCTACTAATTAGACATCACAACCTTTTCCTCTACACTAATGCATATGCCTAAATTTAGATATAGAGCATGATATTATGTCATGTCAGGCGGATAAATAACCTTCCCGTTCTTCTCCTCCTCGCCAACCACCAGTATGTAATTGTACTGTTTCTCTTGAGCTTCCCTTACCTGGAGCCAAATATATATCGACGACCACAAACACAAGTTAACCTCAAGAAATAGAGATAGAACAATAAATATTGCTCCCATAATGCCATGAATAAGAGTTACTTTTTCCGATTCGTACTTGTTAATTAAGGATGTACTTCGTTCCATGATTACCCCAACCCAAATTTAGGAACTTTTAATATAAATCAATAGGATGATATGAAATTAACAAATTTGATGATGTTGTGTCATCTTATGAATCAAAAACAGTTTTAAATGGGACTCTTGTTGTCGAACAAGAGTAGTGTCTATAATTTACGTGGTAAAGCATATGGTATTAAGTACTAGAGGGTGATTAGTAGCACCTTCTTGCCCGTTGTTTTATCACTTATATCGACATCTACATAATACCCAGCTTCATGAATCTGCTCCTTTACCTATCAACAGTTACATAGGAGAAATCAATGACATTTCGATATACTAGAACAGAAAAAAAATATTTTCTCTAAAAATACTGATAAAATATAAGTCGTTAAAATAAGTTATTATATCCTGTCACAATTCTGGCAGGAAACTTAAGAAGACAGTTGAAATCTCTTAGTTATAAAAGCTTAACTTTCAGTTTGACCTTAGTAAAGTGGAAAATGAGCAAAGACATTCAATATTTTCTCTTCTATTGTAGGATTAGTAGAATAATGCAACATTGCAACTCCCAAACTAGACATAACACATACAGAAAATAAACTAGAACAGAAAAACATTATACCTGTACAGCATATGCTTCTGATTTCTCAGACACTGAGCAAACAATGGCTTGTCGCGGACTAAGCCACAAAGGCCATTTCCCCTTATAATGCTCAATAAGTATACTTAACATACGTTCAACCGACCCAAGAACAGCTCTGTGTATTATAACGGGTCTCTCCCTCTTACTTTCATCTTCTGCTGAGTATGTCAAGTTGAAAAGAGAAGGAAGTTGAAAGTCTAGCTGTAGAAAATACAATTGAATGTTGATCTGATTAAAAAATGACAGATGGATTCTTATGCTCTATATAAAGTGATATGCAAAATTACCTGTAAGTTGGCCAACTGAAACTTTCGTTTCATAGCGTCAGAAACACTAATATCAATTTTTGGCCCATAAAATGCCCCATCGCCTTCATTAATCTGACAATTTTTTTGGGAGGTGAGCACTTAAGTAATAGTGAATAGATCATGATGGCAGTGAGAAAAGAATTTCCTAGAGAAACCTAGTCAAGAATGAATTACTGATATGATGTTATCATCTGTCCATGACTGTATTTCACAAAACATACCAAAATACCATAAACAGTCATTAGGCAAAAAATACTTGCACAAATTATTCAAGTTCATGGAGGTAACTGGTGTCCAACTGGATGTATATACCTGCACATGTCTTTTTTAGAAACTTTCCCAAAACCCTCGGTCATTATTTTCTCAATTTAGGTAACAGATCTATAAATAGCTAAATTGCATACAGAGAAAATTCAAGACCAGGATTTCAAACTCGTGGTACAAAACATGATGACTAATCCAAACCAAATAGATTGTGTGTATCCTTCTACAGAGCAGGGTATGAGAGGTAAGATTTACGTAGGCGTTAGCGCCTTACGACTACTCATATGAGTACAGCAACAATTTCCGGGAAGACCCAGGCTTTGACAGTAATATAGAAGGGCAAAAAACTGACATAAAAACAACAAACAACATACTGTAGACAATAAATTGCAAGCACTAAATATCAGACAATAGAATCAGTTAACACCAAGCATGCAGTTGATAGATAAGAGGGACATATAAACAGGCAAAAAAAGTTTAAAATGGACAGATTTAGAAAACAACACACAGTAGGTACCAGGCAATAGAACAGGTACCAACATTTATGCAGTTACCAGAAAAACAACATGAAACAATAAGATATGCATAGAAGCAATCGACAAAACAATCTCAGCAATTGTTTGTGAACAGCACAAAAGAAAAGGTATGCCAGAATCCAGATGGAATTGAGTAACACCTAAAGGTGTCATTATTGATACTAAACAAAAGTTAAGGCAAATTCAAAAGTAGTTTTCGAAAAGAGTACCACCTAAAGGTGTCGTTATTTATACTAAACAAAAGTTAAGGCAAATTCAAAAAGTTGTTTTCGAAAAGAGTACCACCTAATACATGAACATATAAAACTTTTGAACCTCAGATAACTTTCAAAACTCATGGCCATGCAAAGATTTTAAACAGAATAATTGCATGCTAAATAGCATTATAAAAAATATGTTTGAGCAGAACCTCACGAGATTTATGGACTTAAAAAGGCATGGAAAGAGCTATGAATGACCAACATCCACAAATTATATTCTTGTGAAATAAGTTAAATATTTAAATAGTGGAATGACAAGAAAGTTCATACCTGCCACTCTTTACCAAACTCATTCAGTGCTTCAGTAAGAGCAGCTTCTGCTTTATACCATGTTTCTAGATCTCCAAGATACTTTTCTGGCCTCTGCAATACAGAGTGCCAGAAAGAACCAATTTTTTTTAAGACATTCACTGTAAACTTGTCCAAAACAAAAAGGAAAACAGAAAGGGACCTCAAACACACTAAAAAAGATGTTTCAAGTATGCCCTCTATATAAAATTTGGGTATCAATATCTACTCTCATCATTCTACTTGGTTCATTCTCACTCACATACAAACTTTCTGCCAAAACCTAAGTGTTTCGAAAGTGAATTAGTGTGTTCTTTTTGGTGTTTCTGTGTTAATTTTTTGACTTAATACTAGAATTAAGCTAGAAATGTAGAGATATACAGAGAATATAGGTATAAATAGAAATAGTGATGGAGAAGAAGACAATCTAAAAAGAGAATGACAGTAAAAAAATAGAGAGAGTGGTGGAAAATATTTCCATTTTCATAATGCATAATAGAATAGTACAAGCATGACTACTAGTCTACTATTAGTGTTTTTAGACTGCTGCTACTAACTGTTTCTCTATTGACTCCATTACCCTTACCTCCAGTACTGTAATACCCCTTCTGTTACTAAAACTACTATTATCTAAGTACTATAGACTTCCTGACACTTCCGTACACACCTTACAGGGAATTTCGTAAATCCTTGAACGGGCACATAAGAGTAGTAATAAGGTGCATTTAACTTTAAATAATATTTGGATCCTAGACTAGAAACACAATATAAGCAACATAAATAATTTTGGAACAAGATGGTTGAGCATTTCAGCATTATTGTGCTTATATGTCACCAGGATTGAAAGAGGCCAGCTACCAGTGCGTACAGACCAAGTAAACCTAAGACTGCATGCAGATCTTTCTACTTCAATCCATGTGCTATATATGATTGAAATATGGAAGAAGTATCTCAATCAATAAATTTACTTGCACAGAGCTTCAAATAGAAAACACAGATTAGTTCTATACCGTTGAAAGCTTCAGGTCAAAAGTGAAGCCAAAGATAGCATAGGCGTAATTAATAAATCCAAGAACACCCTTGACTTCATCTTTTATCCGGAAAAGTTAAAGCTCAATGGTCAGATCAGGTTAACGGAAGAGCTTAATAATAATAAGAATTAGCTAAACTTGAGTAAATTTCTTTGACCAACCTGGGATTCCCTGCAAAATATATGAGCATCATCCTGTAACAATAATAGTAGTGTGAGAAGAATGGCTAGAAACTACACACTCAATTGTCCAAAACCCAGCACAATTCTTTTTATAACAAATATTAAATAGATTTGTAATTTACTTTTGGACAAATCTTTGTACATTAAAGAAAAAGGAATACATATATCTAAGCTATATCACTATATCAAATCTGCAACTTGCAAGGGTTGAGGTAAAGGTGTCACACAAGATCAGATATATATATATTAATAGCATTCATTTCGAAATGATGCATGAATTATATTCAAACAGGATAGTATACTATGATTTTATGAAAATACTCGGGACTAACAAAAGAAAAAGGAACTCTTAACAAATTCTAATAACCATCCTGGCCTAGAATATACCTGATGAAATTTCCTCACACGAGACAATCCCGAAAGCGTGCCACTGGCCTCATTTCTATGCAGAACGCCAAAATCAGCCAGACGAAGAGGAAGTTCTGGAGTAATATATTATGATGCCAATAATAGATCCAATTTACAATTCAACATATGTTAATGATATGCACCGAGCAATACCACCCTCTATATATTTATATTAATAAAGACATGTGGCAACAGACACAAGTACATAAGAATTAAATTGGAAAAAAAAACAAAATGGGGTTTTAAATAGGATTGTTATATTTCCAAGTATCTTTCTTAATATGAATCTGGGATACATTAGTTTGGAAGATGACTGACAATTCCCATAATTAATTGGATTGAAACCATGCTAAAAAACTAGATTGGAGATTAAAATCAAATTCCCTGATCAACAGGATGGAAATATCTTTCCCACCTAGGCTATCTATCTATTTATATCATCGACTGTACTGAGCATGGATAGACAGAGGGAAAATTATTAGTAAAGTCCTGAGCAGGCGAATATATCTCGTGTTTTGTTTCTCTCTCCATCTTCACTCTAGCACAACACGTCCAGATGCAATATATAATGGCCAAGGTGTCTATACTGAATAAAAACCAAAAGTAATTGCAAGAAAACGTAATATAGGAAAACAATCTCACCCCTGTATGAACGTGTTCTACGTCGAAAAATGCGACAGTGTTCTGGGCAATTCATTGGCTTAAGCCCAAACTTTTGGCCATCGTCAATCTGCAGCATGAAAATCCATCAGCTTATCTTGAAGAGCAATATGAAGGATGAAAAAAATGCTTACATGTCAATGTATTTCAAAGTGTATATTTATCATCCAAGTTCCAAGTGGTAAGGAAACATCTAACATCTGCAGTAGCAATTATGGTTGCTAAATTGTATGCACATATCTTAATAGCACATCTAAAGCATACCAGAAACATATATTGGTCAGCTATACCAACTCAACTGTCTAGTTAGAGAAACCTATAGATTACACATGGCAATTACAAAGGGTGATGCAGATATAGGGAGTTGAGTGAAAACACAAACAAAAACAGTCAACTATAAAAGAAAATTAAATAAAATACATAACATGGAAGGCGATAGAATGCAAGAAGACAAAATAAGAATATGAACAGAGAGCAAGATAAGGGATGGTTAGCCACGCCAGCAGAAAAGTACTCGAGGGATCAATTGAGATAAACACGCACAACTGATAGAAATTAATAGGTATCTCAATTCCCAAATCTTATTCATTTCCATGTAACATTGTCCATATTGCATATTAAATCCTGAGAACTTAGGTACCACATATGGCAATCTCCTTCGCAACTCCTTCCTTGCTAGATATATAAAGATCACTTAGCCCTGAATTTACTTTACTTTGTAATGGCTCAAATGGGCTAAGAAACCACCGAGTCATTTTAGCATGCTAACTCTTGTTTCCATGAATAGTCAATCAGGGTAGAACATGAACAAAATTATATACAAAATGAATTTCCTCAACATGGAAAACTCAAAATTCACAAATTCCATGTACAAGGCTAATATGGTATCCATCTAGCTTCATCTTATAATATTTGCACAACATGATCACAACAAGCAGAATATAAGCATCAAGCAATCATCCCATTTTTATAGCTTGACAAACAGGCAAATTATGTGTAACTATATATGAATATCTTACGTCAAACACAAACATGTTTTCCTTGTAGTTTGCGGCATGACCAGAGGTTTCCCAGAGTTTCATATTGTACATATTAGGAGTCGAAACCTGCCAAGAACCAAGCACATAGATATCAAATTCCAAACTGAAATATTAAAGTGAAAAAGTAGCAATCTACATGGTAATTTTTAAATACAAACTAACTTCTTCATAGCCTCTCTTCCAGTACTGAGACCTTATAAACTCCTGCAACTTCATGCAAATTCGGCGACCATGAGGAAGCATGATACAGCTTCCTGGGCTAGAATACATCCAAAATGCAAGTATATCTTAACAATATCATTAACACTGCATGAAACGAAATCTGAATATATTAGAAATCCT
Source organism: Oenanthe sinensis (assembly GCA_028671895.1). Classification (NCBI taxonomy): domain Eukaryota; kingdom Viridiplantae; phylum Streptophyta; class Magnoliopsida; order Apiales; family Apiaceae; genus Oenanthe; species Oenanthe sinensis. The sequence continues at coordinate 31,022,707 of CM053813.1, forward strand.
ACCTAAGTTCGTCAAAAAAGAAAAGTTCTTGCTTCTTTCCCAGATCTCTGTGATCATATTTCTTTGCTTCTTCCAACAGGGCAAAGAATTCCTGCAAAAATCATAACAAGCATACGGAGTTACAATTTCAAACATCACTCTGCCATGCATATCTAAATCCAGCTTTTGCTCAATGTAAGCCTTTTCATGACAGCCAAACTAATTAACAAAACGGCACAATATATAATATGTACTATCAGAAGATGGGATTTAGAAAAGTCAAGACAATAAGTTTTCTGTCCTCTTTAGTTAGTAGTTAAAGAGACATACTTGCAATTAATGTCTGTTAGGCACATTAAGGTTAACTTGTTTGGTTCTTTGTATAAGAATAGAGGCTGCAGACTCATATCAATACATAAAAAAAGTACACAATGTAGCAGCTTCCATTTTATGTTCTCTCTTCCATTATCTACTGCCTTCATATACGATCTCTAGCTTACACTACTATTTAGAATTATAAAAAAAGGCACTGTACAGTTTTGGGAGCAAAATCAGTAGCCTGCCTAAATGGTAGACGGAAGAATAAGTATTGGCGTCTGAGTTTTGAGGAGTGGCTCAAAAAGGTGTTATGAGATCAAATGATGGTTTAAATTTAGCACTAATGTCATGCCTTACAAGCTCGTGAGAGCTTAAAAGAGATGAAAATGGATGAAAGGAGAGGAAGACAAGTGTTGTTCATGGTGATTCTGAGCTCCTGAGCGCTTAGAAGAGATAACGATGCCTTAACAAGTAGCAGATAAATAGAATAATTTAGAATAAGATGTACCTTCAAACGCTTTTGATCTGGATAAGATATTCCATAAACTCTTTGTAAGCTCTACCGCTCTTTGTCACCCCGCCAATAGGCAGATGAAGCCTGAAATTTGCATTGCATAAGTACAAAAGAAATTATTGTGTACCTAATTTCTATTGTCACGCAAAGCTCCTCACCTTTAAACAAGCAAATGCCTTGATGAAAGATGTATTTGGTATATGTGGTCCACGACATAAATCAACTAAAGGACCGCACCTGTACACCGTGATAGCTTTGTCCTCGGGTAAATTGTTGATGACTTCAACCTGGTATATTAATACATTGGTGAAAAAATCAAAAGCAAGTCATAAATCAGATGATTGAGCAGATGTTATTAATTGACCTTAAATTTATTTTCAGAAAACATATCAAGGGCCTGTATCCTTGAAACTTCAATTCGCTGGAAAGGTTGTTTTTCCTGAAATACATATGATATCAGGTAAACAGTGACAGGGAGGAGAGTTTACAAGAAACTGCCAATAAGGGGCCGAGATATGTTATGTGACTAAAGAGTGGTTGTCAATTGAAAATATTAGTCACACATATTTTACATACATCACAATTCACAAGTACACCTTAGCCTGACTAAGATAAAAAAAAAAATTACATGATCCTTGACACTCACAAACAGACTGGCATTGCCATAAAATTGCGCTAACAAAGCAACAAGATGCACTTGTGAAAATAATTTAATTGTTTATGTATGTTTAAGAGGAACGGTGAAATTCAAAACAGTCTGACACTCTGACCCACTATGTGAACCTTTCTAAAGGGTAGGTTATGTTGCATACCAAATAACACCAACAACCGTGAAAGTAGACAATGATACAAGAATTTAAACCATTATTTCGAGTGTTCTCATGTAGAGAAGAGGACACCCATAAAAGCACATCCATGCTATGCAAGGCTATGAAACATGGCCTTGTAACAAAAAAATAAGAAGCAAAATTCACAGAGCACAGACAACCCTATAAATCAAATATCAAAGGTTGCTGTGTATAACAAAAATTAGTCTTCTCCAGATTTTAGTTCACACTACAGATTCCATTAATTGAACAACAGCGCTAGCTCGACGTGTGAAAACATTGCTTCCAGAAAAAAAAAGCACACGCTTGGCAAGAAATTCATATTTCCATCAACCAATCAATAACCACCAGTTAGAAAATGTTTACCATGATAAGAGTTTTGGCCTTTGAGCTAACACAAATCATCCTTAATCAATTTAACAATACATGATCGAAATCAATTGAAAAATATATTACACAAATACGCTGCATCGACACAGAATTAACTAACAGAATAATGAACAAACTGTAGAGATAACAGATTAAAGAATAACATTACTGCTTTCTTTGCCCCTGATACAATATCCTCAAAATGTTCTTGATTCAAGCTGGCCTCACCAAAAAATGCATCATAATAGAAACCCTACAAAGTCATTGATATAAAGTCAACATTAAGTATATACACAATTACTGTATAAAAATAACTCGACCAAGCTACTACCGGAACATATTCATTCACACAATTAAGGAAATAATTCGGGACATTGCATGACATGATGGAGTAATTAATAGAGTTAATTACTTACCTCTTCTCTTGTGGTACATGGGCCAATGCACAATGCACATCCATAGGTCATCTCAAATTCTCAAGGGACTGCAATCAATAGCAACTAAACATTTAAATCGAGGCCTAGAAATAAACAAAGAGAAACGGGGTTGGTTTATATAATTAATTAATTATATATATATATATATATACTAACCTGGCCTAAGATGTGAACACTTGAATGCCAGAATGTGTCGCGACCTATATCAGTACCGAAAGTGAATAGCTTAAGGTGTCAGTCACCTTCAAGTGGCCTGGACATGTCCCAAAGCACACCATTCACTTGTGAAATCAATGATTGTGATGCTAAAGTCTTAGATATCTCCTTAGCGATAAGGAAAGGAGTGGATAACCATTTTTTTCCCCTCCTTGACAGTTCCATCCGGTAAAGTTACCCTAACAAGCAAATAAATACACTGGTCAAATTAACGCACGTATACAAAGAATAATGGGTTGTGAATAAGTGCATGTGGTTTACTTGATGGAGTCATGACGTGAGCTTGTTGCTGTGACTTGATTGATTCGAAGAGGGCGATTCGTTTTGGTATGACGGCGCGAAAATAAGCATCTTTGTGATCATTTGGAGGAATAATGGTGGCCTTGATCTTCCCCATCGTACAAGACACACACGCCCGCTGCCAAGAGGTTCAAATATTTGGTCTTTGATCAAGTAGGGTTTGGTGTGTGGGTATATATACTTGGTGGTAGGGTTAAGCATGGCCCGGTTCGGCTCGGTTTTAGGGTAAAACCGGAACCGGAACCATATATTTCCGGTTTTTAAAATCGAAAACCGCAACTACCGGTTCGGGTTCGGGTTCGGTTTCAAAACTCCGATTCGGTTTGTAACGGTTCGGTTTCGGTTTTAAAACCGGATGAAAATAAAAATGAGAATGATAACAACTTGAATAAAAAAGTTTAAATAAATATTTAGTTTACACAACTTCAAAAATACATTTTCTCAAGTCTGAACATTACAAGAAATAAAAATTAAACAACATGCAACATCATCTGCCATTTGGACAGCAGCATATTAAATGAAATATTTAATATATCATTAAATTTAATAATAAAATAAATTATCATATTAAATGAAATATTTAAATTATATAAAAATAATCAATATATAATTTATTAACAACATCAGTACGTTGCACGGGTCATAAACTTCATTTAATATTCTGAGTTTTTAACATATTTTTAATTATTAGATTAGGTCTGGACTTTCACACACATTGCAGGCCACACATTTGCAAGGTTTTACATCATGAAGTATTATTAATGTATATGTATATAATTATAATGTGTAAATTAATGGGCATTAGCATGTTACAAAATGTTACATGCATTTATTACTTTTAAAAACTCATATAAATTTTAAAAATTTATATAAATTATATATATATATATATATATTTTAATAATCAGTTCGGTTTTAGCCGGTTCGGTTTTAACCTATAACCGAAACCGGAACCGAAAGTCTCGGTTTTTAAAAATCAAAAACCGCAACCGCCGGTTCGATTTCGGTTTCGGTTTTTTCGATTCGGTTTTCACCGGTTTCGGTTCGGTTTCAGTTTTAATTCGGTTTTTTGCTCATCCCTACTTGGTGGCGCTATTAGTACGTACTAGGCGCAGGTACGTACAGACCTTTTATGAATATTACTACACTACCAATTACCAATTTCAAAGGCAGATATTTGAAAAATTAATATCAAATCGACAGGTTATTGGATCGGATGATTAATTTATTCGATCCTAGTTTTTATATATTTGTTGTGGATAAAAGAAGTAGGGTTGTTCACGTACCTTAAACCTTAAACTTGGCTTCAATCATCCTGCGTGTCTAAACGTGACTTCGCGCGTGTCTAAACATGGCTTTTGATTGGGTTGGATATCGCTAAACCTCTCCTAAAGATGCCTTGAGAATAAAGCCGAAACGCAGGGTTAGGCCCTTCATATAGGTTTTGAGAGTTTAAAATTGTATTAGAGTTAGTAACTTCGTGGGCAAGCCACCTCTCTCCATGTATAATGTTTTTCCTTGTCAATCGAGCTGTTTTGGAATAGTTTCCATGTATAATGTTTTTCCTTGTCAATCGAGCTGTCTTGGAGTAGTTTTCATCAAATCAATTAGTTGTATATATTTAACTAATGATTGAGGATTTCGAGTATCATTAAATAGGTTTCTCTTAGGACCAACTAGGTCCTAATTAATGTAACATTTATTACGTTTTTAGGGATTATTTTTAGCCCACATCAACATTGATTTCCACCTTCACAAATATAAGCAAATAAAAGTTATGTATGATTATATATTAAATATCATTTTTTTATATAAAAGTTATGTATGTATGATTATTATTTTATATTATAATCAATTTTTTTATCTTAAAACATAAGTATGGTTAATTTTAAAATTATTAAAAAAAATTCTCTAATATTTTACATAAAAGAGTTCTTTTTAAAATTATATAGAGAGAGAGAGAGATAGAGATTTCTAATAAAAATACAATCTTCATGTAACTTTTTTTTAGAATTTATATATATAACATTAAAATTTACATATATAACATTACTAATAATTTTAGTTAAGTTATATGAGAATGACCCAACTAATGATAAACAACAAACATATTATGGAGCCGTTTAATTGATGAAGTGGTATCGAGTTGGAATGTATCGGGTTAAGGTGGTATTAAGATAAAGTATCATTCTGGATATTATGTGTTTGGTTGAATGATAGAATTAATTTGTTAATTTAATATAAATAAATAAAATATATGCAGTTAATATGAAAAACAAATCACTATTATTTATTAAATATTAAACAATATCATTATAATTTTTTTATTTTAAAAATTAACATGTAATTTTATAAATAAAGATAAAAATATTAAGGGGTCGTTTGATTCGTTAATTCTAGGTATCATATATGGTTTTGTCAATTCCAAACTCATACATGGTGTTTGGTTGAAATTTTTTAATTTTAAAACTCATACCGGGGAGGTAGGTATGAGATGGGTATGAGGAATCAAATCAAAAAATTATTATTTTTATTTATAAAATTACATGTTAATTTTTAAAATAAAAAATTTATGATGATGTTGTTTATATTTAATAAATAATAGTGATTTTTTTCATATTAATTATATATATATATTTATGTATATTAAATTAACAAATTCATTCCACCATTCAACCAAACACATGATATCAAGACTTATACTTCATTCACATACTACATTAACTCAATATCTCATTCGAACTCGGTACCACGACATGAACCAAACGATCCCTAATTTTTGATTTAATTCCTCGTACCCACTTCCCCCAAGTATCAAAAACTCATAATGTATGAGTTTGAGGCATGAGTTTTAAAATTAAAAAATTTAAACCAAATACCAAGTATGAGTTTGAAATGAACAAAACTCATACTTGTACCTAGAATTCACGTACCAAACCACTTAATACCACTTAATGTAATTGTGTTCCTAATAGCATCTCCAATAGGGGTACCAAATCTATGTGTCATGATACTCTTGGTTGTCACCCTATTGAAGCTCCAAGGGAAGGGTATTTTGGCACTCCTTAACACCTTCTCAAAATAGATAAAAAACAAATTTGACATAAAATATATGCACATGTATTACATCTTATATTATATTTTATTTATTAGTTGAGTTAGTAGTTGATGTGGATACCATTTGAGTATTTTATATGAGGTGTCAATTATTGGATTAAAGATTGACATATTTGACGGGGAGGGAAGAGAAAATAAAATATTAATATCTATAACGAGTTGACAATTTTTGATACCCATATGAGTGTGTTTGAGATGAATGTTGACCTTTGCGTTTCCCCCCACAAAATTCACCTATAAATACGTATTCCCGGTACAATTCATTTGCGTAGAGATTAGATCAATTTAATTTATATAGATTACTAAAAAAATAAAATTCAATTTATATAACAAACACTGCTACTGTTAACCAATTAATTACTACATAAATTTATTAATAGTAACAAAAGAAGTCCTAAGTTTATACTATATGTATATTCTTGTTTTTTAATGTTAAAATATATGTTATAATATATTTTAAATTTTTTGACATATAACTAAAATTATTATTTTAATTTTTTTTGATGAATAAAAATATTAAAATTATTTTAAAATTTTAACCACAAAATTCTTTTTAAAAAAATAATTTTAATTACATACCGTATATCTTTAAAATGACCGTTAAAAAGAAGCAATTTTTTTACTCTGAGGTCCCACACACGTCACAAGTATGTGCCCCAACTCTACTTTCCTGTTCTGGGAAGCCACACTCATAAATAAACATCGCAAATATATACTATACTTCATTATTTCTTGGTGAAATTAATTTTCCTCTTTCATTATAATAATAATAATAAAAAAATTTGAAAGTCTTACAAGATAATAAATTTTGATATATTTTATTATAATTATTAAATATTAATACACATAAAACTATTACGAGATAATAAAAAAATAATAAATTAGGAGATGAACAAAAATGATCCCAACTGCGTATAAATCATGTCTTTCCTTTTTCACCGTTAGCATCCGCATATATTCATATAAATATATTTTTTCCTTGCACATATATTCATACCTATCACCGCCATTTGATCTGCCTAAAATACTACTAATATCACACACACACACACACACTATAGAAAAAACACTCTTACAAACTCAATGTTGTCAAAGCTCAATTTCTCCCAAAACATGAAGCCCCCACGAGCTCGTCTCCGCATACTCATCTTCCTCACCGCCCTTGTCATCTCCACAGTCCACTCAGACGATGCATCAGTAATGCAAGACTTAAAAAAATCACTCAACTCACCTGACTCACTGGGTTGGACTGACTCGGACCCATGTCAATGGCCTCACATACAATGCAACAAAGACAACAAAGTCACAAGAATTCAAATAGGTAACCAAAATCTATCTGGGTCACTCCCACAAACCCTAAAGAACCTAACTTTATTACAAGTTCTTGAAGTTCAGAATAATCAGCTCACTGGGTCACTACCGAGTTTGTCAGGCTTGAGTTCTTTACAATCACTTTTATTACATGATAATAAGTTTGTGTCTATGCCCTTTGATTTCTTTGATGGTATGTCTTCTTTACAAGATGTGTATATAGGGTATAATGAATTTAATGATTGGCAATTACCTGATAGTATAAAAAGTGCAAGTACTCTACAGAAATTCTCAGCTACTAAGTGTAATATTACTGGAAAGATTCCTGCTTTTTTTGGTGGGGATACTTTTGCTGGCTTGACTTTTTTGGACCTTGCTTTTAATTACTTGGAAGGTGAATTGCCTGTTAGTTTTTCGGGTTCTTCGATACAGACATTGTGGTTAAATGGTCAGCAAAGTTTGTCGAAATTGAATGGCACTATTGAGGTTTTGCAAAATATGACTGAGTTGACTGAGATTTGGTTGCATTCAAATTCGTTTACGGGTCCTATACCTGATCTTTCGGAGTTGGGGCAGTTGCAGAATTTGAGTTTGAGGGATAATGGCTTGACGGGTCGTGTTCCCACGTCTTTGGTTGATATGTCGTCGCTTGTGGAAGTGAATTTGACGAATAATATGTTGCAGGGATCACCACCCAAGTTTAAGGATTCAGTGAAGTTGGATATGGATGAGAATACTAATAGTTTTTGTGTGAATGATGCGGGGGTTCCGTGTGATTCACGTGTGGATGTAATGCTTGCTGTTGCCGAATCAGTAGGTTATCCGAGTAAGTTTGCTGAGAACTGGAAAGGAAATGATCCTTGCACGCAGTGGTTAGGTCTTACGTGTGATGGTGGGAATATTACTGTTATTAATTTTCAGAAAATGGGTCTTATGGGTAGTATTTCTCCAAACTTTTCAGCTATTACCTCGTTGCGAAGTTTGATTCTTGCAAATAATAATCTAAGTGGCGTTATACCAGAAGAGCTCACAAGTTTGAGTAATCTCAAGGAATTAGATGTTAGTAACAATCAGCTTCATGGTAAAATTCCATCTTTCAGGAGTAATGTGATGGTTAAAACTGATGGTAACGTAAATATCGGAAAGGATAATGTTCCTAGTTCGACACCAACAACACCTTCTGGTAAAACACCAGGTTCGTCCCCTGGTTCCACTGCAGAATCTCTACAAAGTGGGGGGAAGAAATCTTCCTCGGGAGTGATTGTTGGCTCTGTTGTTGGCGGTGTGTGCGCATTTTTCTTTTTGGGGTTCCTAGTTGTTTGTCTATACAGAGCTAAGCATAAACGTACTGATATAGAGCCGCATCCTAGTACTACAGTGATTCATCCACGCCACTCGGGATCAGACCAAGATGCCGTGAAGATCACAGTTACTGGTTCCAGCGTTAATGGCGGGGCTACTAGTGAAACTTTGAGTCTTGGAAGTAGTGGACCTAGAGATATGCATATTGTTGAGGCTGGGAACATGGTAATATCCATCCAAGTTCTGAGGAATGTGACTAACAACTTCAGCCAAGATAATGTACTGGGTAAAGGTGGTTTTGGAACTGTTTACAAGGGTGAGTTACATGACGGAACTAAGATCGCAGTTAAGAGGATGGAGTCGGGGCTGATGAGTGAAAAGGGTCTGGATGAGTTCAAGTCAGAGATTGCTGTCCTTACTAAGGTCCGACATAGGCATCTGGTTGGGCTTCTTGGATATTGCCTCGATGGAAACGAGAGACTACTAGTTTATGAATACATGCCTCAGGGGCCCCTTAGTAGGTATCTGTTTAACTGGAAGGAGGAAGGATTGAAACCTCTTGAGTGGTCAAAAAGGCTAACCATTGCACTGGATGTTGCCAGAGGTGTCGAGTATCTGCATAGTTTGGCTCAACAGAGTTTTATACACAGGGATCTCAAACCTTCCAACATTCTTCTGGGAGATGATATGCGGGCTAAAGTTGCAGACTTTGGACTTGTTCGTCTTGCTCCAGATGGAAAAGCTTCACTTGTGACAAAATTGGCAGGAACTTTTGGGTATTTAGCACCAGAATATGCAGGTGATTTCATCTTTCACGTAATGCTTTTAGCATATATTTTCTCATCGATTTTGCTTGTTATATGGTCTGCTTAAAAGCTGAAAATATATTTAAAGCTGTAGAATATTTGTTCCTTGCTCATATATATCCTTGTTTCTACATTTGAAAGTCCTTTACTTTAATGGAGGATCTTTATGAATGCTTCTGTTGTATAATTTGATGGTTTAATTTATAATATAATATCAGTAGTAATCTTTAGTATTTGGAAATTTTTTAATATTTGTGAAGCCTAATCCTGTCTCTGAAATTATCGCTAATATTCATCAATGGTAATTATATCAATTTCTGTAACGTATGGTAAGTAATAAATCACAATTTATCTTTTCGACCTCAATATAAATTTCACGATTAATTGACAGTGACTGGCCGAGTAACTACAAAGATTGATGTCTTTAGCTTTGGAGTGATTCTTATGGAGCTGATCACGGGACGGAGAGCACTAGATGAGACCCAAGAGGAGGATAGTATGCACCTTGTCCCATGGTTCCGCAGAATGCATCTCAACAAGGAGACATTCCGAAAGGCAATCGACCCAACTATTGATCTTGATGAGGAGGTCCTTGCTAGTGTAAGCACAGTATCTGAATTGGCTGGTCACTGCTGTGCAAGGGAACCCCATCAAAGGCCTGATATGAGTCATGCAGTTAATGTTCTTTCATCTCTGGCCGAGCTCTGGAAGCCATCACAGCCTGATCCTGATGACATATATGGATTTGATCTCGATATGACGTTGCCACAGGCAGTTAAGAAGTGGCAGGCACTTGAGGGATTGAGTGGCATGGATTATTCTTCCTCTGGTATTGGCAGCAGTGATAATACCCAAACCAGCATACCCACAAGGCCGTCAGGGTTTGCAGACTCTTTCACTTCATCAGATGGACGTTGAGAGAAGATATTGGACGACTGGATAGCCTGGTTCTTGTTTATGTTTGCTAGAGGTTTGTTATGTTTATTTTGCTTCTTTCTTGCTGCTTGTTTTTGCAAGTTTTCTTTTAAACTTCTTATACTTCTCTCAGGGTTATTTACTGTATTTCAAATACCATCAGACTCTTTTACTCTCTTTTCTTTGTGGAGTTTGAAATGGGAATCGATAGCCCGTTCTTGTATATCGTGTATTTTAGTGCTAATCCATATTAGTTTGGATATTGTACCTGTGTGGTGGCTTTCATGCATCCTCGCTACTTAATATCAATATTGTATATCAGCACGCCAAATACTTTAGGTATAATTTTAAGTTTATGACTCTTGCATTTTCCAGTAAAATTTATTTTAAGTTTGGCTGCATAGTTGTGAACAACTAATTCGCATGTTGGTGCCACATGTTTTAGATACATTGGTTGACAAAGTAAAAGTATGGTTCCTTCTTTAGTCTATATATGCCATATCATAGTTTACGACATAGATTAGGGACTCCTAAATATCTATTAAGGACTCCTAAATATCTCTACTTAAATACATATATGCTCATTTCAGTCAATGCATAAATAGTATATTATATATAAAAATATTACACGGCACTACGGCAGTGGTTACTTGTTATCATCGCAGTGTCGTTTTGTTCCGTCATGTAGATGATTATAAAACTTGAAGTGGTGGTTGCTTTTATGTGAAATTTAAGTGGCTGTTTTTACTTGGTCTCAGATTCCAGCTGGATGGATACAATCGCAACTTGTGGTTTGGTAGATATAGTTGAATATATTCTGTTTCTTCCAACAATGACTACTAACACTACGTGGGTACCTCAACTCACATGTGTCACTGTGTCAGTGTCACTATCTTTGTCTGCAGTATGTTGTTCATTATTTATATCTAATATGCTTACAGTCATATGATTATTTGCGGATTTGGTGCCGATAAATGTGATTCTTAGTGATTGACTTTTTCGACTAATCTGCAATTTACTATCCCCCAACAGAACCCAATTTTCTATTCTTAGTGCTGACTATTGGATTGAACTGCCAGTTTACTATGTGTTCTGCATTTTCTGTTCTTGTTTCGTCGTTTTTTATGCCCTGGATGGGGCACGGAGAGATTTATTGTGTTCAGAAGATTAAGCTCATACGCCTAACTTAGGTAGTTCAGCAATAGTATAATTATTCGTTGTTCTTGTTTGCTTCTTTCCCTGAAGTAGTGCCTTCCCTGTTTGCAATTGAATATTTTTATTTTATAAATCAATAATGCATGTTTTTCAGCATATAGGCGCGGTCTTTAACTTCCTTTTAAGTAGCATTATGGCTAGCAGGCGGCAGCTGGTAGCAGAGACTAGGAAGTTTTTTTTTTTAATCAGGCTTTTAAGTAACAGCTGCACGTTTGATTTAAAATAAATTGAGTGCGTTTGGCTTTCATTTTTTGCGAGAAATAAATGCTTATTTTCAGAAAAAATATATAATTACATGCTTTTTTTCCTGAAAATAAATATTTATTTGTACGAATAAGATAACTCAAACGGCCGTACATAAGACGTGAACTAAAATTAACATTCCTGCACTTCCGTCCAAAAAATGAATCTCAAACTAATTTGCCTCCAGAGTCCAACATAGAACTCCAATGGTCAGTAATATCTGGCCCTTATCTACATCTCAAGTCCAATATACTGTTTGACTTCCGGGCCATAATTTGGCCCATAAAACACTCTTAGTTTGGTGTTTTCAAAATAGTATGCATGAAATGATTGAACTTGTTAAAAATAAGGAAAAGAAAATGTTATTTTAAATAATTAAAAAAATATTAAACAATTGGTGCAATTAAAGGGAGTACAACTTTAGCCCCTCCCCCCACTCCAAATGTGTGCGAATGCGAGTATCTACATTTTAATTTTTAAGTTGGTTGTAAAATACTATCATGATCTTCACATTCATATCCTAACTTTGTTGTCATGCAATCAAGTCAACAACGATCGATATCATGATATCTAAGTAGTTGTTGGACTAGAATACAATATTAATTCAACAGTAAGAACATAAATATTTGCTAGTAACAACTATATATATATATATATATATATATATATATATATATATATATATATATATATATATATATATATATATATATATATATATATATATATATATTGTTCATATTGTTGGAAAATCCACGGACAGACTATGGTTAGTGTACGTGTAGTGTGTGTATACATAAATACATAATTGTTCGTATTTGAATTTTTGTTGTGTTCTTATTTTGATATATGTGTATGAGTGTATGACTATCTGTATTTCTATATGCAATTGATAACATATTTTGGGATTTGATTTTAGTACAATTGTGTTTTTAGAGTATACTATATATGGAAAGCTTGTTTTAATGTGTATTAGTTTTATATTATTCTCTCTATCTCTATAGTTATTGTACCGTGAGTATTATATTCATTGGAGACCGGTGGCTTGTTTTGTACTATTGAGGAGTAGTTTTGATCATGATTGATAGCAGATTTGTATAATGTGTGAAATTAATTTGTGAGTTTTCATATTAATTTTTGCTTTTAATTTTATTTATGGTTACTTATTAATAACATTTATTCTTTTTTTGAATGACTAGTTTTTAAATTTATTTATTAGTATTAAATGCATTATTTGTTGTAAACTTTTAAAATGAGATTTATTAGCTTTAAATAATATTTATATTCTATTATATAATATTTGTTGAAGTTATATTTAACCAAAGTGATCCCTTTTTATAAATTTAAATAATTTCGATTCACCTAGTTATGTGTTATTTGACGTGTCCAATCAAAAAATCTCTTTGATTGGATTTTAATACTTTATTCACTTTAATTTATATTAGTTTTATTTTCAAAAATTCTATAATTTATTTATTCTTTATTGAATTTTATGTAAAAATTTTGTACTTTCTTATATAAATATTTTTAAATATATATGTTACTTCATTATATTCATTTATCTTATTTTTTAATAAATGATTGATCATATTATTGAGACTTATGTATTTCTTTATTTTTCTTGATTTTCAGATACACGGGAAGAGTGACATTACATGTATTTTCTTATCGGACATTAAAATTTTATCGTCCTCTAAATGTCTGGGTCATCTTGTATGACCTGTCGGTTAAATGATAAACTTTCTTAAATGAAAGGAACCCGGCTATTGCAATGCAATTTGTCTTTCTTAAATATATGGGAGTATTTTTTTTCTTCAAAGAAAGCATATCAGAATATCCAGCTCTAAACAAGCAGTGCCTTATTTTATTTTTCAATTTCTTTAATTTCTTTATTTAGAATAGTCAAAAGAAATATCTTCTACAAGTCAAAGAGAGAACACTAAAACAATGAGGAAAACATTTATACGTAAGAAAATAGGAAAAATATTTTACGAACCTGTTTTTCTTACTATATATTATTTAAAATACAATATATTAAACCCAACTACCGACCTAAATTACGAGGATTTTATATTGTCAGCTATATAATATATTATTGTTATCTAATTACATTGGATTGGGTTGATTACTATTTTTATTTTTTCTTACAATAATAAATTAACTAATCCCACAGGGTGCTTTCAAAACAATTAATAATAATAATAATAATCACTCAGGGTCTCTATTCTTCTTATTTCCTTTTTTTTTTTGCTAAATCAGTTCTACAGAAATAAAATTTTGAAAATAAAATTCCAAAGAAAACCTAAAAATAAAGTATTTTGCAACAAAATAATATAATTAATTAAGCTATTAGTTTTTAAATATGTAATTTTTAAAAGACACATTTCCTGTAAAAATTTATAATTACTAGAATATTTATTAAATTTAAAGTTGTAAATAATATTTTATAAAAGTAATTAATATTTTCTTCAAAAAAAATGAAAATAAAAAATAAAAGTAATTAATATATTATAAATTAATCGTAAAATTTAAGAAACACTTGTGGGTTTGGTTTGCTTAATTTTAAAATGAATATAATCCCGTGTTTGGTTGGATTTTTTTAATTCTAAATATATGAATTTTAAATTTGAGGGGAGGTGAATATGATTAATGGGTATGAGCAATCAATTTAAATTTTATTATTTAAATTAATATTTATTTATTTAACTAATTTTTTAATCATATATATTTAATAATGAAGATAAATATGATTAATAATGAAAAAATGTAAACATTTTATTGTTATTATAAAAAACTAATTTATTAATATTTTGATGATATTTAAGTAAAATATAAATTAATTTTAAAATGAAATTTCCATCTATATTACTTCAACCACATTTATGATTTTTACACGACAACCCTGTAGCTTTAAATATATCTTTTATTATACCCAAGAACAAAAAGAAATAAAAAACACTTCTAAATTGAACAATTACTAAACTTATATAAATGAAAATTCAATATATATATTTGAATGTTTCCGGTTACCGTATATAAATAGTAGGGATTGAATACTTGTATCTCTTTTTTATTTATTTAAAATCATCTTACAAATATAAACATAATTATTAATTAAACAAAGATTAAATATAAAAATAAAAAAATACTGGTTATATTATTGATGAATCTTTTTGAATGTACACAAAATCTAGCGGTTCCGTTTCTCTGTGTTTAACAACAACAAATAGATAATTTAAACTGAATTATATAGAGTATTTATATAGGAAACTACCTATCAACTAATAAAAAAATATAAAAAAATCAGGAATAAATTTCTAGCCATAATTTCTTGCATAACTATGCTTCCTTCCCATAATTTATTATTGATTTGTTTGCCGTTTTTTCAAATTTTTTTTTCTAAGAATCACCTCCTTCTTGCATAACTGAACTCCAATTTTATAGACTTTGTAATATTTCAAACATATGGTTTTCAGGCTTTGATCACCTCCCGACAGATGGTTTTCAGGCTTTGATCACCTCGGGACTCTCATATCTTCCCGACTGTGATAGTGACTCGGATAAACTTCTAACTCTTGTTTTTGTCTTAGATTGTTCTTGATCAACAGTACAGGGTTTAGCCCTGATGATTTTCACACTCTAAATATTTAACTTTTAAACAAAATGAAATGACCATCTTACCAATTTCTTTTATATTGTTTATATGACTTTGTATTTCTCAATTTTTCATAATCTTGTATATGATTATAATATTATATATATAATTAGATTTATAAATTTTTAATATTATAATATATTTTGTTTTTTAAAAGTTTTAAATAAAAGTTACTCATTTTCTTTAAGTGAATTTTTTATTGATAATATCACCTATAAAAAAACTTTCCTTTCGTTAAATTGATCAATTAAATTATAAATCGGTTAAAAAGGTTGGATATATATAATTAGATAAAAATATAATATTTAAAACTCCATAATAATAAAAATATTAAAAGGTATTTTATCAAAATATATACTCAAAATAACAAAATTTGTATTTGTTTATAATAAAAAAATTATAAAATAACTCAAACAGATGCTATAAATAAAGAATGAAGGGGTAGAGAAGTAAATAAATGTAAAAAAATAATAATATATTAAGAAGCAGGTGAAAAATAAAAATAAAATGGAAAAGGATTACATCAAAAGAAAGATTAATTATGACAGTAAGTAATTTGAAGTGACTATTTAAAAAAAAACAATTATATTTTAAAATGTAACTTGACCCAGGAAAGGAGTCCTTTCTTTTGTATATGGTCTAATAATGTTTCTTTTATTGTGCTTACAAGCAAAGAACATGACTCCTGTAAGTTGTAGCCCATTGGCCATAATATCCCACCGCAGTTTGTAATTAATAATTTTGCATTTTACCATTTCAATGGTCAATATTCAACCCCATCCTCTTCTGCTCCCCTCACATACGTTTCTAAGTTTTCTATTATTGTACTATGATACGCTAGCCGCGTATGAATTCAAATTACACGGACATATTCTATATATATATACATATATATATGTACCTACACCTAACAGCAAAACCCATTCATTATTAACTCTCGTACTCGTATATTCTTCAAAACCTAGCTACTCTCTCATCATCTATCCAAACCCTAAATAACCACTTCATTAATTTCTTGCAGTTTATTCTAAACATGATTTCTTCATGGAGGAAGATTAGAAGATCGAGCAACAAGAAAGATGTTTCAAACATGGAGCTTTCCATTCCGAATCATTATCGTTGCCCGATATCACTAGAGTTGATGAAAGATCCGGTGACTTTATCTACCGGAATAACTTATGACCGTGCTAGCATCGAGACGTGGATTGAAGCCGGTAATCGAACGTGTCCGATTACAAACCAAGTATTGAAAACCCTTGAGCCCATTCCAAACCATACCCTTAGAAAAATGATACAAGATTGGTGCGTTGACAATAGTTCATATGGCATTCACAGGATTCCTACACCTAGAATCCCCCTCAGCTCTCACGACATCTCGGAAATTCTCTCGAGACTCGTGGCAGCTCAGCAAGGACAAGATGCTCGCGCGTGTCAAGAAATAATAGCTAAGATCGTTGGTTTGGCTAAAGAGAGTGAACGGAATAAACGATGCATTTTGGAAAACGAGACTCTTGGGGTTTTGGCCTCATCATTCGAAGCATTCTCAAAGTATTCCTTTGATCATAATGTTGGTGTTTTAGAGCAAATTTTATCGGCTCTAACGATATTGATATCGTCATTGGACGGAGAAGCAAAATTTTATCTTGGATCAAATTCATCTTTACGTTGCATGGTATGGCTATTAAATAGTGGAGATTTATCTACGCGAAGAAATGCAGTTCTAGTGCTAAAACATGTACTTTCATCTGATCAAAGAAAAATGGATGACTTTCCGGATATTAAAGAGTCTTTGGAAGGATTAGTGAAGCTAATCAAGGAGCCAATTTGCCCCACAACCACAAAAGCCTCGTTAGTGATCATTTACAATATGATTTTATCAAATAAGGTCAATGAGAAGGTTGTAACAAAGTTTATTGACATGGAGTTGGTGGAAAGGCTGCTAGAAATGCTCGTAGATTCAGAGAGAAGCATATGCGAAAAGGCACTAGGTGTTTTAGATGGAATTTGTATGTACAAGCAAGGGAGAGAAAAGGCATATGCTAATGCCCTCACAATGCCTGTTTTAGTGAAGAAGATACTGCGAGTTTCGGATTTGGCTACTGAGTTTTCGGTGTCAATTCTTTGGAATCTAAGCAAGAATGAGAAGATTGGGCAAGACAATGGAAGTGGTAGCGTAGTTCTTTCGGAAGCTCTTCAAGTGGGAGCTTTTCAGAAGCTGTTGTTGCTATTGCAGTTTGGTTGTAGCGAAAGGACAAAGGAGAGGGCCTCAGATTTGTTGAAGATGTTGAATGTGCATAGAGATACGGTGGAATGTGTCGATGCTAAGGATTTCCGAAATCTCAAATGGCCAGCTTGAAGTAATTCAAGAACCATTCATTCATTAGATACGTTCGATTGATAATTATATACACAGGAGAGTACATATACAAAAGTACTAGTTTTAATAATTTGTTACAATATGCACAAATTTGTGATATGTAATTCACTCATGATACAAACCAATAAAACCTAGCTATATGGTATGTTTTGATGATGTGATTACTTGTGATCGAGTACGTAGAGTTTATAGTACGTAAATAAGAATGAATTCTGGCATTAATTTGTTTGGTTATTAATTCTGATCGATTGAATTACTTTGATTGTTAGAGCAAGTTGAATATTCAATATATTAGCTATTCGTACTTGTAGTTTAAAACATAACAAGCGAGAGTAAAGATAGTACTTTAATAATGAGTGACTCTAGCTTTAAACCATTGACAGTCTCATTTTAATACTTAAATATTTTTAAATAATCTCCCAATTCTCTAAAAGTAAGTACAATAGGCTTATAGCTCAATATTTTAAGTACGCATAATATACAATATAGATGCACGTACGTACATACGTACACACGTACTATGACTTGGAAAAAGGCCATGTAGATAGATGGCGATGGTTATGAAGTATGAACTACGAAGGTTGAATCATCTCTGTGTGTTTATGGAAATACAGGCAATAGCGGAAAAAGACAAAGTCGTCTTATATAATTCAAGGTAAACTGATACAAAATATTGAACTGTGCGTGTGTGTGTGTTTTATTGAATATTTCTAACCAATACATTAAAGAGCTGAGTATAATAATTATAGTTGGACGGATTGAGTCAGCAGGGGCTGGCTAGTAGAAGTATAACCTTTTGACTCAATTGTAGCTTAGGGCTAATCTGATTCAACACAACTGCTATTTGTAATGGCCCCAAAGCGACTATGTCAGTTATATGCCAACTCAGCCGTTACCTTTTGAATTACGATTCGGTAGTTCATATTCATACTTCATAGTTGGGTTGGTGTTTGTATGCATCTCGTGACATATCACACAAGAAGAATAGTTATGTATCAATTATCCAAATAGTAACGTACGTGTAAATGAGAGTACGATATAAATAAAAGTTCAAATTAGCTTTTGAATATCATATATATGAGGATTTTTAATTTGTTGTGTTCGGATGAATTCGAGGAGTTTGGAATTTTCAAGGAGGTATCTGGTATTTTTGCTATCCAAATACACATATTCCACATGCTAAAGATTTACAGCGTGTCGTGTGTGACTATTAGTACGTGCATGTGAAGTTGTGAACATTGGGGTTGCCGTTTTGAACCCAAGAATCTTTTTACATGTGTATCGTTAGTATGTAGCAAGACATTTGTCAAAATTATTACATCCATCTCATAACATGTGTTTTCTTTAATTTATGTGCGTTCTTTAATTTATGTGCGGTTAAATTGACTCAATTTAATCGTAAATTAAAAATTGTTTTTCTATATTTTTTTAAAATTAAAAAATATATTTTAAAATTTATTAAATATATTTTTTAATGATATAATTTTTAATTTTTCTTAATTATATATTATAGGTAACATTCGGTCAAAAATTAGCCAATTTGACTAACAAAAATAGAAAACAAACAATTATTTTGAGTTGGAATGAATAACCAACTGTGTTCAAACAAATCTAAAACAGGTAACCTCATTTCAACACACGCGAGGAATAATATAAAATGGTCAAAAAAGCAATACTATATTACTATAGATACGAAAATAAATCTGAAAAATATATATTACTCAATATTTTGTGTCTGATTTTTAATTTATGAACTACATATGTATATAGGAGGCAGACCTCATCTATCTATACCATAACTATATTATTATAATCAAAAAATTAAAAGTTTTGGACGTCGGTATGGTACTGGATGAATCATATAAAAGATCTTAACCGTTTAATTTTATGTAAACCATAGAAACAATCTTAACTATTGAATTTTAATAAAATATAATTTAAAAAAAATATATAATCATATATACAACTCTAACCCCAGTAATCCTCCTTTTATACAAGATATGATAATAAGATAGAATAATATCATATTATATTTAAATTATATTCTATATATTTTTAAGAATCCTACTTATCCTATAAATTTTATTTAATATATCATTAAAGTTTATCCTATAATTTTTATTTAATATATCATTAAAGTTTATGAAAAACAATATGCATTTTTTTAGTTTCCATCTATTTCTCTATTTGAATCACATAACACAAATTATTTATCAAAATATAAGCTCTACTCAAATTAGAAGAATTTTGCTCAAACTAAAACAACCAGTTCCCATCAATACCCGTATGTTCAAATTAGAAGACCGACATCAACACCCTATATACAACTCTAACCCCCGATAGTCCTCCTTTTATACAACTCATCAGTGATAGAATAATATTATATTATATTTAAATTATATTATATGAATATTAAATTTTATGAATATTAAAATAATAATATTATTTTATTAACATTAATTAAATTTTATCACTATGTTATATCTATATTATTTATACTTTTATATTATATTATTTTAAAAAAAACTTCTCTTTTATTTAGAATATATATTTGTACTCACAATCTACTAACATGTTTCAATTTTCCTCATCGTTCAAACACTTTAATTTATTTAAAATTACAAATTTATAATTAAAATTTTTGAATATTAAAATTATATTATATTTTACCTACATTAAAATATACTCTTTTATTTAAATTTTAATTAAAATATTTCTAATATATTTGTAACTCTTTTTATTAATAAAAATTTCCTAATTAAATTAAAAAAAAAATAAAAAGTTTGGTCAGTTGGTCGTCCGTCCGGTAAATCCTCTTTTTATACAACTCTTTTTATCATCCGTAAGTTTTCTTTTTATATGACTTTTTTATGCAATTATAATATAATTATAATTTAATTTTAAAACATATATATTTTACACATAACTCTATCATCGGTGAGTCATTTTTTGTACAACAGTCTAATAATATATCTCACTTCACTTCTACTTGAAATTACAATTTATTAATTAAATCTCATGAATATTAAAACTTATTAATTAAATCTCATTAATATTAAAATAATATTATTATTTTATCTATAAATAATTTTTATTATATATTATATTATCATAACCGATATAACAAAAAATTTTAAATTACATATTTAAATTATATAAAATAATTAATATATAATTTATTAATCTCGCCCGTGTTTTGCACGGGTTATAAGTTAGTTTTTAATATATGCAGTCAATTAAAAAAGGTGGATATGGAATTGCCACAAC
Organism: Oenanthe sinensis; assembly: GCA_028671895.1. Taxonomy (NCBI): domain Eukaryota; kingdom Viridiplantae; phylum Streptophyta; class Magnoliopsida; order Apiales; family Apiaceae; genus Oenanthe; species Oenanthe sinensis. The sequence continues at coordinate 31,043,875 of CM053813.1, forward strand.
ATGCCTACCACCGTAGTTCAACCGCACTCATCGTCTCATCTATAATGGAAACAAATCTAATTTCAGGGGTCACCACTCAAGTACCGAGTAAGTATGCGTGTGGTTAACATATGTTTTACGGGCATACGTTATAAGAAAAATCATTGTTTCTCATTTTGTGGTCACTTTTTGCGGGAGTGATGAATGTGTCAAGACTACTATACAAGACAAGATGATTCACAACTACGCGTTTGAGTAAAATGAAACCTTAAAAATATTCAATACATTTATATATCGTCTCTTGACTCTTTGTATTTTCTATAGAATTATGCCTGAAACTGCAATGTTATCGGCAAATCTGATAATTTCCAACTTTTTTATTCATATTCACAAGTTATTCCAGTACAATATTATTCTGCAGAGACTGGTTGACTCACCGGCCTACCTACATTGTATTGGAGACCCAATACTAATACTCTTTTTTACTCTTTATTCTTCATTATCTGTAGATGAGAATTATTTTGGCTTCATTGGAGCACATTTTATTTGACTATTTACCGTGCCGAGAAGCATACTCTGTTGGAATTTCTTTATTTTATTATTTTAAATAAATAAAATATTATTCCAATTTTATAGTTTGTTTCAAAAAAAAGATTATATATATTATTTTATGTGTGAAACTTTTTCGTTTTAAGACTTTAAAAGGAGACTTTTTATTTTTTGGACTTCTTCAGTTATATTTTTTGGTGACATATGACTCTCTAGGGTCAGGGTTTTGGTATGTTTGATGGACATGGACAAATGAGTCTCCATGGTTTTGATTACACAAGTCAAAAATACTCTCATACATATATGTTTATGGGCAATGATCAAAAGACTAATGAGATAGAAACCGTGTAACACTGGAGGTTGATTGTCATGAGTCCGTTTGTATGTAGCGGGACAAATTTAAATTTAACGCAGTGATTAAATTCACGCCACTATTTTTGTTCAGATAAGTTGTCTTGATCTTCGTATAATAAATTTTGTTTTGTTCCATATTTTTATTTTTATCACATGAGATATCATATACTCTGTTCAATATTTTGTCTACCCATTGTGATTACATATATATCCCCAACATACTCCACATAATAGTGCTAACTTTTTAATTATATATTAGAATTAAATTTTAAATTACTTTTCGATGATTAAGAAAGATAAATCTATATAATTTCCGTTACGCAAAAACAAGTCAAATACAAGTATACAACTCTCACTACTTTTGTGTTGTCAAAAGAAAAGAGCTAAATCTTTTAGAACAATAACTAAACTGCAAATTTAACTTGTAGCTTAGATTTCATCTGCCAAACACATTATAAATCCTCTGTTTTCCACACGATTTAAAATGTACGATTCCACTCACACATGCATATTATTGGGCACACGGTTTACACACAATATGCATCGCAAGGTCGACTTTAGTTAGCTTTTGTTTTTGTTTTGCTGAATCACTTGAGCCGAATGTAGCTACCAAGTTTTCTTTTAATGCAAAAAAAAAGGGTTAAACTTACATATGTGATTATATTATATGATTTGAAAATAAGTAATAACTTAATATGGTCTTAGTCAAAAAATAATAATCTTAATATGGTGGTTGAGGGATATCTGGATTTTGATATATCGCTCTTATCTTCAATATTTTTCATTAATTTAATTTAAATATTATAATTAATTATTACTTCGAAAATAAGTGCTAGCTAGTAATCCACTGTTTAATTCAAAAATGAAATTTCTGAGGAGTGTATTAAATTGAAAAACGCAAGCTAATCAAGCAGCAAAAGATGGCACTTACTGGTACATCGCATTATCATTTAAGAAATACTATTTCCATCCTAAGTTACTTATCATTTTAATTTTAAAATATATAAATATAATAACTTCATATTTTTTTTCCTAAATAAAAACTTGTATTAAGTTTATATTATAAAAAGTTATTAAAATATATTTTCAATACACCTTAAAATACATTTAATATCATCCTCTCTTAGAATTCAACATTTTTACATTATGAAAATTCAGCATTTCTACATTTTGAACAATTAAACGAGAATGATAGAATGAAATACTATTTGTCGATAAACATGCAAAACAAGAAATTTATTTGCATTAATACTTAATAATATAATTAAATGTTATAATTATTAATAGTTACTTCCTTCGTCCTTTTTAGTTGTCCTTTTGATTTTTTACGCATATAAAAAACATAGTTCGATAATTTATTTTTCAAATTTTTTTTAAATAAAAATTTAAAATTTTTATTTAAAATAATATTATCGAATTATGTTTTTTATATACATTAAAATATGCGTAAAAAACTAAAAGGATAATTAGAAGGGGATGTAGGAAGTATTTGCATCGTAAGCGCAACATATGACATATGGTACTCACACTTTGGTGTAGACGTTGATAAGAGACTTATGCGATGAGAGTTTATGCATTGGTAAAGAAAGCCCATAATATATGTATACAATTTGAAAACCATATTAAATTTTTATTTAAAAAATAAAAATTCAAAAAATAAATTATCAAACTATATTTTTTATGCGAGTTAAATTCGCATAAAAAATCAAAAGGACAATCATAATGGAAGAGGAAGTATTTGCCTCGTAAGCGCAACACGTGATATGGTACTCACACTTCGGTGTACACGTTGATAAGAGACTTACGCGATGACAGTTTATGCACTAGTAAAGAATGACTATAATATATGTATACAATTCGAAAACATGTAAATGCGAATTGGACAGCCCAATATAAGTTTCTTATAGATTATCGTGTCTGTTTGCTCCGTAAAGTAGTTTAATTGGACTTCTCTAATGCTAATGCTAAGGATATAGCATATCGTATATGTAGCAGCAGAGGCTTTAAGAACTTGGAAATACGAGTACCAAATGAACTAATGACTGATTCGCTGACCCAATCTTGTTACAAATTTTGTTGGTTCTTTATTACTCTTTACATTCCTAAATAGTAATATTTATTTTAACTTTTATCATATATATTAAGTTGTTAAAAAATTTATTATATTCATTAAAAATTTAAATTTTATGTTAAGTATTACCGTTTTTTTAGGCAAGTACCCTAAGTTAAAGAAACTATTATTGAGAAAGAATGTATAAGAAATAGTTACTTTGCTATCCATTTCATTTTGATAAGTTTTAATAAAATCTATTGATTCTCTTTCTTCTTCTTTTTCGATAAATGAAAGAAAATATTTTTGAATGCAAAGACTTGAAAAGCGAATTTATAAACAAAATATTGAATATTGTTAAAGTTAATTATAGTACCGTCACAACGAACACACATTTTAATTTGAGTTGAAAGGAATGCTATTAATTAGAAGGTTCGTACCCTAACCGGAGTTTAATGTGAACCATAAATTTTATTTTATTGATGCAATAAATAACATCACTGGTACAAGAGTCAGATGCCGTTTACTATATGTTTTAGTCAAATTTTGAAGGTTAATGATTAAGTCTAAATGATTTCAAGTGAGTTTAATTCGTATGAGCAAGCTATGAATAAGAACACAATAGAAATTGACAAGAACAATGAAAGAACAAGACACAAGCGATTGGTAACGCGGAAAACCCCCGTTGAGAGATAAAAACCGCGGGTGAGATCTTTCCCAACCAAATATGATCCACTATAATGATGTAGCAACGATTATAAGTGAAGAAAATGAAGTTACAATGAAGAAAAATGGGAAAGTAAGCTTTAGACGTCAACTGAAATAACAATGGTGAAGTGGCAAGTATGATTGTGATGTTCTTGTATTATCCTCTAATATATTGATATATATTAGCCTCCACCTTCATCAGCACGTGCCTAGCTTGTAGGAATGATTATCTCCATGATCCGAAATTTTAGGGATAAGATAATCATCCCTTCCTAAAATTCTAGACAGTTATTTGACTGTTTCTGGTGTCTGCTGAGTTGTCGTCGGACGCCATTGTTCTCGTCATGTCCTTAGTGTCGACGTCAAGATATTCTTGTCGGACATGTAAAATTCTGACACCAACATTTGCCTATAATTTTATTGGGTGGAGACATACAACCAATAAAATTCCTCTTCGTGTCGAATATACTCTTGTCATTGTCAGTTGCATATTCGTATGCGTCCATTTACTTCAAATGGCTTGTTGACAGGTTTATGTGATTCCTTAGGCTGGAGTAGTTGTAAGAGTGTCACCACGTAAGATGTACTGTAACATGTCTTGTAAACGTAACATGTAATTTGTAGACAAAACATGTAACTTGTCGTAATATGTCACTCGTAATTGTAATATGTAATTCGTCATCGTGTTATGTAATTCGGCGTTGTATTGCCATTGTAACACGTGACATGAAGTTGAGAATTATAATTCGTCGTTGTATTGTCGTCATTGTAAAGTCATGAGACACGTGTGCCACGACCATAATACTTGATTCATAAGTGTAGCTCGTAAGTCGTAATTGTTTCAATTTGTAGTTGAAATACGTAGATGAATACACGTAGCTTATAATCATGAAATGAAACATTGTGTCAATGTGATACGAAAGTTCTTCACGTCATGTGTCAATGCGACATGTAATCGTAATATGTCGTATGTCAATGTGACATGTAAATTGTATCACGTCGTATGTCGAATGTAATCGTAATATTTATTTGTCACATGTAATATGTGTTATATACGTCGATTGTATATCGTCACTTGTTGTAAATTGTCATTCGTCGATTGTAATATATTCGTAGGTGCATGCACAACGTTTAAGTTGCTAAAAGGCCTTCCCCTCTTGCAACAAACTTAATTTATCGTAGTTATCTCGTATAGGGATAGTAAGACTTGTCACCACGAAAATGATCTATCGTGTCCCCGTGTCGTCATAATTTTTATGAGCTATGGGGATGTGTGTATGCCCCTAGTCATTTAACGTCATGGGTGATCAGCCCAATAATAGATAATGTCGGGATACAATGCCCCTAGTTATCACGTAATTGTAATGACCATGTATCGTAGAATCGTAATGTATTTATAGTCATGCAAGTGTGCTAAGTAAAGAAAAACTTAAATACAAAAGACATGTTGAGCAGGATGTGTAAGGAACAAGAAACAACATGCATGTTTTACTATATTATTTAGATAAACCACGTAATTTATAAGCAAGTTGAGCACATAAATTCATATAAGGCATCACATATATTATTCATGCAAGAAGTATTAACACATTACACAGGCATCAAGTCAAAACAAAGAAAATAGCATGTTATATAGCGTGTGTATTTACATAATAAACGTATTGAGAAGTAAAACATTCAAAAGACAGATAAGAGATCACTTGTGGTATGTTGTCAAACGAGTTGCATTCCAACTCCTTGAGGTCGATGTCCCGTCAAGCGTTGACAACATGTATGGCCCTCGTCCAATGTCGACGTCAGTTAAGTAAGATCTTTCTCACATGTCAGCAAATTTTCCTGCATTGACGTCAACAGTGTTTGGAAAGACCTTCCTCAAGACGAGGTCTCGCACATGAAATTTCTTGATGTACACATTGTTGTCATAACTGTTGACCACTTTTTGTTGGTACAACGCCATTCTAATTTTGATCATGTCGTGCAGCTCGTCGACAGTGTCCAGGTCATGGATGAGCTCGTCGTTGTTAACATCACTCGTCAGGAGGCCATAACGAGTTGTTGGTGTCATTACTTTCGTTGGTTGAACTGCATATGTCCCATACACTAGAAAAATGGCATATGTCCTGTCGATTTTTTGGGTGTCATCCTCATTAAGTGTTAATGTCGTAATTGTCGCATAATGTCGAGGGTTGTTACCCCTTGTCGTAAATGTCATGAAGTACTGCCCCTTGTCGTTGTGTCCACGTACAAGGATTAGAAATATAAATGCAGATGTTGTGTTTGTCGACATGTTGGATGTCGTCCGACATGTAGATGTCGTCGGACAGGTTAGATGCCGTCCGACATGTTAGATGTCATCGGACAGGTAGTCTGTAAATGCTTGTGTCCAACACGTTCTCCCCATGTCAGTAAGTGTTGTATTTCCTGGTGTCAATACATATTCTTCTTCTGTCATAGGCTATAGGACGCGTATAAATGAGATGTTGGACTAATTGAGTTGACTGAATATTACTTCTACCCTTTCTAAGGCGTTGAATTGATGGTATGCGTATTATGTCCATCGGGCCCTCTTGTATGTCAAGTGGTCCTGTTAAGTGTCCATCTCGAATGTTCATGTCGAGTGTTGTTGTCGAGTGTTCATGTCGAGTGTTGCTGTCGAATGTTGACAGCATGGATGCCCCCGTCTAGTGATGACGTCAATTAAGTGCGGCCAGGGGCACTTTTCTCTTCTCGTCCACTCCTAGAATATGGCTTATAGTATCTTATATTATGAATTATCGTCTTCCTGCTAGGATGGTAATAGCTGTCATCGTAATCCCGTTTGTCTTCCTCCTATCTGACATGTGACATAGCTTTGGCTTGGACATCATCCATTGACCTGCATGGATACTTGGTCAATTCGTCGTACAGAGAGGAGTCCTTAATCAGTCCCTGACGGAAGGCCTCAATATCCGTCGGTATGTGGCAGTTGATAATCGCCATCTTTTCCATGTTAAATCTTGTCAAGTAGTCTCTCAGTGGTTCCCTAAACCTTTGGACGACACGGTACAGGTCACTAGTTGTCTTCTCAAATTGTCTGTTAGACGCAAACTGCAAGTTGAAGGCGTCGACTAAATTAGCAAAAGAGCATATGCTTCCGTTGGACAGGCCCACAAACCACTGCAATGTTGGACCTGACAGCGTCGACCCAAAGCTTTTACACATACACGGCTCTCTCAACTCCTTTGGTATGGGCACCGTAAACATTCGCTGCTTGTATTGAACAATGTGTTCTTGAGGATCTGTTATGCCGTCGTACATTTTCATGTTGGGAACTGAGAATCATTTAGGTATGTCGACCAAAGCAATGTCGTCAGAGAACGGCGAGTCTGCGTAACTTGTTGGCGTCGACTTTTCCAAAGGCTTTGGGACACCAGGGATTCTCTGAATCAATTCCCTCATTTCTTGCAATTCCAACTTGACGGCATCTGGCACCTGTCCTTGTGATTTAGAGGTCCGGTGTCTCGACCGTCTACAAGATTTCTCACGTTCTGCCTCTCGTTCCTCCGCCGTCTCGTTGTGCGGTTGTCGTCTGTCGTGTGTGTTGTTAGTGATTGTGTTTTCGTCACCTTCAATGTCAACCACAAGATCATTCTCCTTGTTTTGTGGTTCGTCATCAGTGGTGTCTTCCATATCAAGTCGTCGGACGACACTTGGTATGGTACGTCGTGTTGTAGTCTTGTTGTTGGACTTCATCGTAGTTAGCTCTTTTTTCAGGTTCTCATTCTCGGATTTCAAGGCATCCATCTCAGCCTGTAGCTTTTTTATAACAGAAATCATTCCTTCATCATCACCCATATTTCCACCTTGATTTGAAGGGCATGCATGTTGAGGATCGTCGGCCATCGTTGAGTGTGTTTCACCGAAAATCACTTAGACTTTTAATCAATTTCCCACAGACAGCGCCAAACTGTTTTAGTCAAATTTTGAAGGTTAATGATTAAGTCTAAATGATTTCAAGTGAGTTTAATTCGTATGAGCAAGCTAAGAACAAGAACACAATAGAAATCGACAAGAACAATGAAAGAACAAGACACAAGCGATTGGTGACGCGGAAAACCCCCGTTGAGAAATAAAAACCGCGGGTGGGACCTTCCCCAACCAAATATGATCCACTATAATGATGTAGCAACGATTACAAGTGAAGAAAATGAAGTTACAATGAAGAAAAATGGGAAAGTAAGCTTTAGACGTCAACTGCAATAACAATGGTGTAGTGGCATGTAGGTAGAAGTATGATTGTGATGTTCTTGTATTATCCTCCAATATATTGATATATATTAGCCTCCACCTTCATCAACACGTGCTTAGCTTGTAGGAATGATTATCTCCATGATCCGAAATTTTAGGGATAAGATAATCATCCCTTCCTAAAATTCTGGACAGTTATTTGACTGTTTTTGGTGTCTGCTGAGTTGTCGTCGGACGTCATTGTTCCCGTCATGTCCTTAGTGTCGACGTCAAGATATTCCCGTCGGACAAGTAAAATTCTGACACCAACACTATATCCGTTGATCACTATGCATGAATTTTAAATTTCTATCTGCATGTAGGGGTATTGGTCAAGAAAGAGTACATGTTAGAAGTTTTAACGTTAGAATTTTTAACATTTAACTTTTGAGTCTGACATATTGATGGGTCCATAATTAGTACATTTTTAATACCTAATTTATGTTTGTTTTCATAATTTTATTAGTTAATTAATTGTTTTTATTTTGTTTTGTAGGAAATTAATTAAAATCAGAATTGTAGCAGAAAAAGGAAAATACAAGGAAGGAGGTGGAATTACTTGGAGACAAAGTAATTAGAGAAAAAATCGAATGCTTGTTGGAGAAGAAAAATGAACAGAAGAAAATATTTAGAATTCAATTTTTAATCGATATAGAAAACCGACATTATTTCCCCTATATATATGGGTCTCCTCTCTTGTATAAACATGAACTTTGTACCTTAACTTTAACTTTAGTTTTGAATAATTAGGAGTAGGAGTAGAGTACTTTTATTTTCTTTCTCTTTCAATACACTTTGTCCATTATTTGCATGTCTTATATTAGTTGTCTCCTTAGAAATTTGCATGTCCATTATTCGTTAGAAGGCATCGTTGTCTCCTTAAAAATTTTTGGAAATCACTTTTCGGTATTCCGTATCACCTCTCTAAATTTTGTTTTTTTTCACAAATATAAAAAAATCCAAAAAAATAAATATTAAAAAAAAAATTTAGTTAGTTATTTGTCTTGTTAAAAACCAATTTGTTGCATCATTCATATCTCACATAGGAGCACATCATCTAGTTTTTCTTTATTGTATTTTATTTCTTTCCATATTAAAATTGTGGTGATTACTGGAGGAAAGAGGTACATACAATTTAGATTGATTCACGTAGTGTAATGCATCCATAGTTGTTTATTTTCTCGTTCTTTGTGTGTTGCATTCATTTAATCAATCTTAAGGGTGTCACCCAATACAAGATAAGGTAAGGGATTTCATCACCCTTTTCTTGGCCCACAAAGCACTAATACGTTCATCTTGCATTCCCCTTACCTTAATAAAATCAAGTAAACATTGGCCCCTAGAATTTTGCGTTCACTTAGGAAGAGAACCTAAGACGAGACAAAACTTTACGTATTCTTACTTTTGGTGTCTAGGAAAACGAGAGCTTACCTGGACAATTTGGATTGGTGTCTAGAAAGGTGGTTAGCCTCTTGGCAATGCTTCCATCTGCCTGGCCAATCGGTTTGAATATTTCTAGATTTGTGACTCTTAGTATTATCTTAAAGTTAGGAGCATGTCTAGAATTTCTCTAGGTTAACATAGACATAGGATTTTTCTTTTGCATTTTTTTGGGTGTTTAGTTCTATCTCTTGTCTGCTACGTGCTTACTTGCTTACTTGTAAGTCATGTCTATTCTACTTAGAGACCGTTGTTACCCCACTCATTCCGCCCAACCTTCATGCATAGTCCTACCAACAGTAAATGGTAATAATTTTGAAATCAAATATCACCACATTAGCATGTTACCTAGGTTTAATGGGGTAGAGGGAGAGGATCCATATCTTTTCATCCGAGAGTTTGAGGAAGTTTGTGCCCTACAGAAAATTCAACAATTGACTGATGACTCCATTAAATTGAGACTTATCAGCTTTTCTCATAAAGAAAATGCTAAAAAATGGTTATATAGTCTACCCATTAATTCTATTTCAACTTGGGAGGGATTTGTAAGCATATTTCTAAAAAATATTTTCCAAACCATAAGGCTAACAAACTTAGGAATGAAATCAATCAATTTCAACAAAATCAAAATGAGTCTTTTTAGAAATATTTTGATAGATTTAAAAGTCTGTTGTCCCAATGTCCTCAACATGGTATAGAACAATGAAGACTTTGTAAAATTCTTTATGAAGCCTTAGATAGCCCAACCACTTCTTTGTTAGAGTCAATGTGTCAAGGTAAGTTCATGGATAAAAATGAAGAAGAAGCTTGGCAATTTTTTGAAAAGTTAGCTGAAAAAACAATGTTGTAGGAGTCAACTAGGGAACCTAGTCAAGAAATCAAAAAATCTAACTCATCTAAGGGCATACATGTAGTTGGTAATTCTATTGCAACTGAAGATAAATTAGCTACACTCACAAGACGATTAGAAGCCTTAGAAACCAATAACGTGTCTTCACAAGTGTCTGTCTGTGCAAACTGTAACTCATCTAATCATGTGACAGAAAATTGCCTTGAAATTCAACAAGCTAATGCCATGTTTCAAGCGAGAGTTATGAATGATCCCTTTTCACCCACATACAACCCTGGTTGGAAAAATCACTCAAATTTCTCATGGAACCAAGGTCAATACAATCAGTATAACCAACCATCTCAACCTGCTTTTCAAAAGACCCCTTCTGGTCCATATCCAACTCAAAATCCCAACTCATTTCCTGTTCAAAACTTTGGCTCATATCCAACTTCTGTTTCAATTCTTTCGAATCCTCCTGGTTTTAATGAAACTGATAAGAAAATGAATTTCTTGGAAAAGAGTATTGAGACGTTATTGAAATCCCAAGCTAATATAACTCAATCTCAACAGGTTTTCATGCAAACTATGACCCAAGATAGGCAATTACTAAATTCCAATACTCCATCCATATCTAAACTAGATGTCCAAATGAGTCAGTTAGCCAACATAATCAGTGAGAGAGAGAAAAATCGATTTCCTAGTCAACCCGAGGTTAATCCAAAATTTCATCCAAACCAAAAATCCAATGAAAATGTGAATTCCATCATTTCTCTTAGGTCTGGTAATCAATTCAACAATCATGCTGGTTTCAATACTCAAGAGGAAGAAAAAATCACTTCTGAACCAAATCCTTTACTCTTATATCCTAGTCTTGACCAATCCTTGTCTCCCAAGAGTTCTGAAGTAGTAGTGCAATCTAGTGAACCTTCCAAATCTGATGAAGCGCCTTCAAAACCCATCTCTGATCTGTCTAATGAAAAAGTCTTCAAACCAAAAGCCCCATTTCCTCAAAGACTCACTTCAAACAAACAATCTGTTCAATTAGATAAGATTTTGGAAGTCTTTAAACAAGTCGAGATCAACATTCCTCTTTTAGATGTAATTCAACAAATTCCCTCTTTTGCTAAGTGTCTAAAAGATTTGTGTACTCATAAAAAAACCACTCATATTCCTAAGAAAGCTTTCCTAACTTCTCATATTAGTTCCATCATATCGCGTCAAATCCCTGTGAAGTATAAGGATCCTGGTTGTCCTACAATCACTTGATTCATAGGTGATACTTTCATTGACAAAGCGTTACTTGATCTAGGAGCTAGTGTGAACCTTCTTCCATTATCTGTCTATCAAACTTTGGGTTTAGGTGATCTTAAAAAGACTAATGTCACTATTCAGTTAGCTGATCATTCTATCAAAACTCCTAAGGGTGTAGTGGATGATGTGTTAATTAAGGTTGATGATTTTGTCTTTCCCGTGGATTTTGTTATTCTCGAGACCGAACCTGTCAAAAATTTCAAAAATCAAATTCCTATCATTTTAGGAAGACCTTTTCTTGCTACTTCCAATGCTTTGATCAACTGTAGGAATGGTTCAATGAAACTCACTTTTGGAAACATGACTCTAGATCTTAATATTTTTAATGTGGGAAGTCAATCCAATGATCTTTATGACCAACCTGTAGGAGTTAATTTCATTGATGATGTTATGTCTTGGTCGAATCTTGAGGATAATTTGATTGAGTCTTTTCTTGAACATGATGTTGTGTTAGAGTATAAGAGTAATAGAGAACTTCATGAGTTGTACCAAAATTTCACTTCTGATGAGATGTTAGATGAATTGAATATCATTTGTTCTAAACATGAAACCCAATTGGAGGATATTTCTTTTGAGCCTAGGACCGTTGTTAAGACTTCTGTAGGTGAGCCACCCCCACTTGATTCAAAACCTTTTCTATCCAGTTTTGGTCAGTCCTTTGTAGGTTTCAATGAAACTCATCATGCTTTTATTTCTAATGACTTAGTCCATGATCACAAATATCAAGTAATCAATTTGCTTAAACAATTTAAAGAAGCGTCTAATTGGTTTATGGATTATGTTAATGATATGAGTTTTATCTTGCTGCGAGATCGTATATTTCTAGTGGATAATGTTGTTTTTGAGAATGTGTTTCAACAGTGTGCTTACTCTACGATGAAAGAAGTTTTTCCTCGATGTGGTATTGGTTAGTAAGTTATTCTTGATTGTCTCCCATAGTCCAGTATAGGTATGAGGGAGTAACTATGTGTGTGTATTGTATAGTAGTTCCTTTTGCTTCCTCCATCATGCTTTTATCAGGTATTCTCAGCCTTTTACTTTGTCATTTCTCTCTTTTTTGCATACATTGAGGACAATGCATGATTTAGGTATGGGGAGGGAATTAGTAGTATTATAAAAAATTTAAAAATCCAAAAAAATTTGAAAAAAAATAGAAAATCCAAAAATAGAGATGTTTTAGCTAAGTTTTCCACTCTTGTACTTTGATGCTAGTTGGTGTTAACATTTTTTTGTAAAATTATATATATGTAATGCCTTGAGATAATTCGAACGTAGTTTAGTAAGGTTTTCTTCATGAAACTCGTGTCGAACAAATTTTTGCTTAAAAGTCCAAGACAACACTTATTGCACAAGGTCTTTGTTGGAAAGATTGTCTAGGGAAGTTTTCGATACCTGAGAGAGAACTCACATGTTAAAACAATGTCGAATCAAATGTTTGTGGGAAAAAAATATATAAATAAAAGCATCAAATACTCCATTGAGATCAATGGGTGGCAAATACAATGTTATATGAAAGGGACGATCCATATACATGTGCTGGTATTAAGTGCGATTGTATGAGAAATAAATTTTTCTTGGTGACTTTTCACTACCCTTGGTTATTGGAGAATTACTTGACGAGCTAGGATAAAAGTAGTAATTGACTAGTCTTGTTTTGTGGCCTTTGTTACTCGAGTAATTAAGTCCGTAGGGGTATTTTGAAACCTAGTGCCCTAAGACCAACTGGTTTGGGAGTCATTGACCCAAACCTCGCTACATGGGAAACATAGAAAGCCTAAGAAAACGGATATTGCACAGTCAATTGGAAAAAAAACTATGAAATTTGGCTAAATACTTGTTTTGATAGAGATTGAGTCAGTTCAATATTGGTTGAAAAAGAGGAAATGTACTTATTCAGTTGATTCTTCAGAGACCTATTTTCACGACACACCTTGGATGTTTTTGCAAATGTTTGCGTCGATATAAGTGGATTTTAGATACCTACATCTTATCTATTATTAGAAGAGTCTTTAAGGCATGTATTTTCCAAAAAATCTTCTTTTGTTGACACCGATGAACGTTATTGATAGAGTGAGATGATTGCTAGAATATTTCACAGATTTTATGGGTATATCTTCTGTAAACCCTTAGGAGACAACACTCCTCTGGTAGAGATCGTCTACAAGTTTAACGGGTTGGTAAACCTAAAATTACCCGTCACGCCTACGAAAAGGAGCATATGACTTTTATAATATATTTTTTTCTTTTGATTTTTCTCGAGGACGAGCAAAAGATAGGTATGGGGGTATTTGATGGGTCCATAATTAGTACATTTTTAATACCTAATTTATGTTTATTTTCATAATTTTATTAGTTAATTAATTATTTTTATTTTGTTTTGTAGGAAATTAATTAAAATCAGAATTGTAGCAGAAAAAGGAAAATACAAGGAAGGAGGTGGAATTACTTGGAGGCAAAGTAATTAGAGAAAAAAATCGAATGCTTGTTGGAGAAGAAAAAAGAATAGAAGGAAATATTAAGAATTCAATTTTTAATCGATATAGAAAATCTACATTATTTCCCCTATATATATGAGTTTCCTCTCTTGTATAAACATGCACCTTGTACCTTAACTTTAACTTTAGTTTTGAATAATTAGGAGTAGGAGTAGAGTACTTTTATTTTCTTTCTCTTTCAATACACTTTGTCCATTATTTGCATGTCTTATATTAGTTGTTTTGTTTTCTTCTTCAAGCATGTCTAGCTAATTCTCTTGCCCTAGGATGAAGATGAAGTTAGTTGATTATTTTTAGTATTTATTTGTTTCTTGCTTAATTGTTTGATTAACAAAGTGATTTTAATATATTATTGTTACCGGATTTATTTTTCATAGCCTATGCTTGCTCCATGAAGTTTTGATGGGTTATTGTTAGATAATAAGTTTCATAGTATATGCTTGTCTCGTTAATTGATATTTATTTGTTGAAGAAAGAGAATTGATTTTTAGGGCAAATTGGATATTAATTGTGATTAATTGATGGATTCGGATTCCTAGGTTTTCCATATTTATTTGTTCTTATTTGCTTATTACGTTAAATAAATCTCATCTCAACATTATTTGTCTAGTCTGCCTGATTTATTTGTTAGGGTTTGGAAATTTCATAGTCTCTGAGGATCGATCTGTGATTGCTACAATTAAACACTGTGCGCTTGCAGTATTTCAACACATCACATATAAATTTCAAAATGCTAAAAAAAATTAAAAAAAAGTATTTGCAAGTCAACAGGATTCATAAATTTTATTAAAAACATATATTATAATACATAAAATAATACTATATTAAAAAATGAATGAAACATATAAAAATTAGATGTGTGACAGATGACAGTTTCACATGGAGTTTTATGTAATATATGAATGACTTTTGTGTTGTTCAAACTTTTGGGTTTCTTCCTAATAATCTCAGACCTTTCATTTACTAGCTAACTTATTATAAATAGCTATCGTATTAGATGGATTTGTATGCAGAAAATAAACAATGGAAATTTGAACTCCTCCTATCTATTTTGTCTTCTATATTTTAATTTAGTTCTTTTGTTACACAGTAAAAATCAATTTTTTTAATACAGAGTCCAAAAAATGTTGTTTTGAAGAGGACCTCTATTTTAAGGAAATTTCAATTGCAGGGTTTGTCTTTGAGTTAAGGGTACTTGAGTTAAGGGTAGGATTTGTCATATTTCAAAATTCAAAGATAAAAATAAAAATCAACTCATAGGCCATTTTTAGTTTGACCGGGACGAATTTTTTATCGGATTGGGTTGTGCCAAATTTTTTTAAAAAATACAAGACTTTTAATAATTTGTAGGTATGGTCCAAGTTCGTATTTTTTAAACAAATATTAAAATTTTGGAAATTTGTTAAGAATTGTTTTGAAAACTGATATTTTATCCAAACTTTTGGTCCATTAATGCTCTAAGCCGGCCTTTGGTCGAAATTTTAACTTTTCTCGAATTGGATCAGATATATAACTCTTTTTGAATTTTTGTGCATTCCTATGTTAAGAGATGGATTCAATATAATATTTTAATAAATCAAAATATATTTTATATTTTATAAATTTAAATAAATATGAATTTTAAAATTTATGTTTAATCTATAAAAATATACCAAATTCGTTATGAACAACGACCCAGTCAGTAAATTGAAACCCAGAATAAAAAGTAAAAAGCCCAGAAGAGGCCCATACCAATCCGAAAACCTGAAGCCTGTAAACGATAACAGCCCATACTCTCTCACCCCCTTCCTAGGGTTTGTACAGAGCACTATATATTTATGCATCTTCTCACCCCCCAAAACAAGAAGTAGGCTTCAGATGCTAGCTGAGTTATATGTATGTATGTATGCATTATTTATTTTCATTCATATCGATGGGTTTTAAAATTTTATGATTTCATAATCGTCAAAAAGAAATAATGGTATAGCATTTGTGTATATTTATTAATAAAGATAGTCAGTCTCTGATGATGATTCATAAAATACTTTCGTTCTTCTGAGATTAGAAATCTATGTGGAACCCTTTATGGAGACCTGAACTGAAGAGACACTCACCCACATCTTCTTTTATTTTATATATTTTTGTTATTTTGAATATGCTTGTCTTTGTTATATTAATGAGTTGTATTTGCTTCTAATGATGATTTCAAATATACTTTCGTTCTTCCGAGATTAATTTTCTATGAGGAAGATCATGGAGATCTCAACTGAAGAAGCCTTCGTATGTAGTTCTTGTTTAGTTCGATATATATATATATATATATATATATATATATATATATATATATATATATATATATATATATATATATATATACTATTTAGTACGTTTTATTGTTTTAGATTTTCAGTCAAAGCATATGCTACTAGTCTCTAAGGATGATTACCGCTAATACTTTCTGAATTATTGTTGTGCTGAGAGTTATGGAGACCTGAACTGAAGAGACTTAATTCAATCAATTTTCTATTTTTATTTATTAGTAATTTTTTATTTTTCATACTTATCATTTTGGTGTACATTGTGATTTTTGGTTGCATGATTGTATCTATCCGTGTGTAGTGACTAGTGATGGCTATTAGTAGTTGGTTGGGTTGGCATTGAACTGGATTGTGAGTCAGCTTGGCTTGGTTAGATTCTTGGGGGACTCAACTGGCCCATTGAAGCATTGATGGCATTCCTTATCTTCATTTTACTCTCTTTGTTATTTGGTTTTCAAACTTTTTTACAAACATGAATTTATCTAGGGAGGGAGTAATTGTTTGTTTGGATCGTCATCACTTGCTATACAATAGGGAGGGAAAAAAATTAAGAATGATAAAATTAAAAACAAAAATATTAAAATGATAAAAAAAATCGACGAACAAATTAATCATGAAAAAATTAAAATAAAACATGATAAAAATAAAAAAACAAAAATTTTATAAACGAGCAAAATATAAGCAATGAAGTGCTCAGTAGCTCAAAATAGAAATGCAATTTCTTTTCTCGGTGTTGGATTGATAGGGGTGCTAATTTCGGGTTTTGGGTCGGGTCGGGTTGGATTGTATCTGGTTGATTATTTCATAATCTTAATATGTATCTACTGGGTTCGTGTCGGGTTTCACGTCAATTCAGATTTCATTATCTCTATTATTTTTTTAGAGTGATTGAAAATATACTCTTATATTATATACTTTTTGTCCCGATTTATATGGACTAATTGTTTTCCATAAATTTTAAGATAAAATAATTCATTTTTCTTTCATTGCACGTGTAAGTTATAGTTTAAATTTATAATATGTACTGTACCTACTTTATCAGGTGTAAAAAAGAATCGGACGTGTATAAAATATTGTTATTACTATTAAATAATTATGAACCAACTAGTAAGTTTCTATCATTGTACGTGAAAGATACTTTATTGTACTTAAAATTAATTATTTTAAACATTAATTATTTCAAACATAAATTATTTCAAAAGTAGGATCATAAATAGATGGTTCATTAATTTTTGGGTCATTTTCAGGTTTTGGGTTCATGTCTGATTGTACCTGGTTATTTTGGGTTGAATATTTACTGATTCAAATTCGTATTTTTTTGGATTAGGTTTGTATCGGATTTCAAGTTGGGTCAGAAATGGCACGTAGTTGGATACTCTTCTTTGTTCATGTAAAATGAAAAAAGATAAATTGATAATTTGTAATATTAAATTTAACTTTGGGGGACCTGATTGAATCCTGAGTTGAGGACTTGAGGCAATATGCATGTTTTAAATGATGCTATGAGTTTTGATAATAGTGGTTCAATTTTAAAATTTAAAATTTAATACCTAAAATAGATAGTACGAATTTAAAATTTTCGTTAAAAGTTTGAAAAAAATAATTTTTTACATCAAAATAAACACAATATATATATATATATATATATATATATATATATATATATATATATATATATATATATTTATATGAGTTCTAAGACACAATTTTATTAACACTACATTATATTGTTTTGATATAATATATATATAACCGAATACAAGTGTAAATCTATTTTTTTTTAATAATGAATTATCTAATTTTTTAAAATATATACATATATATTATATATATACATATGTAATTAATAATTATTTTTAGTTTTATAGGCTAATTATTAATTTATATTTTATAAATATTATTAATTTTGTAATTTTTTTAATTAAGTAAGATATATATATATATATACTAATTTTTTTTTGAAAAATGTGCTCCAAAATTTTTGGACTCGGGGCGGTGCCGGGCCCGATTAATAATTGATGTGCAGACCATTTTGACACTTTATATGGGATATCAATTATTGTACTAAATGATTGTCATATTTGACAAGAAGGAAGTTAAAATAAAATATTATTATATGTAATATTTAAAATGAGTTGATAATTTTTTAGTATGCCATGAGAGTTAAAAGCCATCGTGAATGTTAGTGAACGAATGTTTTGTTTCGATCCTGTTTAACGGTAAGATTGAGTGTAAAGTCTATTTTACGTACGTATATTTTGTAATCCAGTCATTATATCACTTGAATTTATTATAATTTTAAAATTATTATTTGTAATACTAATTTTTACATGTATTTATATCTATATATATATTTACTTTTTTCAATTAAATTTTTTAAATTTTTTTGTCCTGTTATTATTTTAATAATTATTTATCTGAGTCAGAGTAAACATGTACTTATATAAATATAGTGATTGAAATGTAAATTAAATAAAAACAAGTCATGAAATTAGTTAACGTAGACAAAATTTAAATTTCAATATTACAAATATAGTATTATAAATGTATAATGGCTTAGTTCAAAAAAAAAATGTATAATGGCTATAATACAAATACACATGATACAATTTAATTTTAAAATAAATACCGAGATAACAGTGTAATAACCTTTGGTGTAAAAGATGGTAATTAATCGCTATTTAGTAATTTTCGGAATTGATTTTATACTAATTAGATTAAAAAATATTTTTTTATAAAAATCAGTCAAAAATCAGATAACTCAATCAAAAATCAAAATTACTTTAAATTTAAAATAGGATAAATCAAAAATCAAAAATAGGATAAATCAATCAAAAATCAGAATTAATCGGTCAAAATTTTAAAAATATATATTTAAATTATTTTATAATAAATTCAATTATTTAACTTGTAAGTTTGTTCTCTCTTATCTTAAAATTTTATTAAATAATTACTTAAATTTATATTATGTAATAAAAATAATTATATATAAAAATTTATATTAAATTAATCTCAATTAATAATCAATTAATCATTCCGATTAATTACCAATTATCCGATTGATCCCTATTTCAGACCTTCCCCACTAATTCCATTTCCCACTTTTTATAACATAGTAATAACTTAAACTTTTTCTTTAGTGCCGAATAAAAAACAACATTTTGCAATTTGGTAACTGTGTGTGAGTAGTAACACGGGCTTTATACGATGCGATTAAGTTCTTAAATTTTTCGCAGATCGACTTTTTCACCAGTTCTATATGTATGTAGTAAGCATAAAAAATCACAAACAAGTTTTGTCCATTATGAAGACCTATTAGTCCTTGTGCCTCAATAACACGTACTCTAATGTGTATGCAAATGCAAGGTACGAAATGTGTAAACAAACAACTTCTGTCCATCAGGGGTTAGTCATGGTAAACAAGGACCCTGGACCCTAGTGTTTTTATTTTTTATTCGTCTCACACGTTTTGTCACGTACTCAATGATTGTCATTGTACGAATAACTAATCAAGCTTAATGAGAGTCTTTCAACACAAAGCTCAAACAAAAGCTATAATCAAGCTGAATGCACACAAGTGTGCATATGAATTAGAGGCTCATAAATTTAATTTGACTAAACTCATTGTAAACCTTTGTTTACTAATCTTATATTTTTATAAATAAATAAAAAAGATAAATACGATATCCACCTCGACTCTATGATGAAGTACATGTTACAAGTTTGACGAATTACCGACTTTAAAAAAATTCAAATTAAGTTCGTATAGGAAATCAGAAAACTAATAAAATAAGAAAGAAGATCATAACATGTTTTTGGGAGTCGCCAACCCATGTGTACCAACAGTACATGTACATGTCCGTATATTGAACTCGATATATTATTTCAAGAATAATCACCCCAAGCAATATCGTATATCAGGTGCTTAATTAATTAGGTCTTCGGAGCATTTCTTGGATGCTCATATTTGTGAAAACGGAATGTTCTACGAGGTTTCAATGATAATAATTGCTAATTCTTCATGTGAATTGTGGCCTAATTTCGTACTTAAAGGTATGAATGCTCTTTGTTTTTCTTAATATCTGAAGTGACTAGGAATTATAAGTTATAATATCAAGACTTTAGGTCAAAAAGTACAGTATTAATATAATATCAAGATGTGAATTCTAGTAGCTCCGGACCAACAAATATTGGCCTCATACAGTCATACGTTACGTGTTTCATACATTATCGCATCTGTTAAGGTTCTGAGAATCATCTACATGAGGATAATTTTAGGATATTATCTAAAATTATACAATTTATTATACAAATGCATAAGAGTAGATTTATAAATTTAGAATAAATTTTTAATATTTATAAAAATGATATTAAATTTACATAGAAGGAGCTCATAACTTTAGGAGAGTTACGTTAATATGACAGTTTACATACTGGTTACTCATGTTCCACTATGAATTCACTGTATATTTTTTAAAATTGGTTACTTAAACCTAAAAAATTCATCATAAAAATATTTAAACAAGATAATTCCAATAGTTACATTATATATAGAACTAAGATATAACATTCAACCACGAGCCGTGCATTCTTCTTGTGCACGATTAAGGATGGATCCTATAAAGCTACAACTTGAAGACTGGTAATATAATATTCCAGGGTGAAGGTCTTCTTTATATGAGCCAGTATATCTCACACATCGGTGAATCCAACATTTTGTTTGGGGGCAAGGTCTTCTTCTTTTGTCTTTCCACATATGAACCTAAATATTAAGTTGTTTATTAAGGGCATCTTTAATTTAGTTTGAAAAAAATGTTTTTCAATTAAAATATTATCTATAAATATAAAACAATTTATGAATAAGTTACTATCAATTTAAATAAATTTATTAATAATACATAATTTATAATATCTAAAAAATTAATAAAATGTATATTAGGAGTTATCTTTTCATATTTATGAAGTTAAATTGTAAAAATTAAAATAAATATATTTTTGTATTTTTATGATTCAACATATAAATTATTTATAAGTTATTTTTATCATTTAAATAAATTATTAAAAAATATATTTAGACAACTATATTTACTTTCAATCATACGTCACATGTAGTGTGCAATAGTTAATTGTATAACGGACAAGGGTTTTAATACGAAAAATTGAATTGGAATGTATAAAATCGAGATCCGATTTTATATACGGATTTGATAATTCGAATATAACCCAATCTGATATAATCCGATCCAAGTTCAATATAATCAAATTTGATAATGATGTGAAAATTGATTCGATCAAATTCAAAATTAAATGACCTGAAACAAAATTTAATAATCAGATAATATATCCGATAATGACCCAAAATTGATATGAATAAAATATCATACAAACCTAATACGGCTCAAAATAAATTATAGACCCTACGTGTATTTGAGATATACAATCTTATAATTTGTTACACTCACAAATATATTATTCACTTATACATAATACACATGTATAATAAATGTACTAGTAAATGAAATATTAAAAAAATTAAGAGTGCGTACTATTTATTTTGAATTTGCTAGAAAGTAAAAAAAAGTGAATACAAATTCATATTTAAAAAAGAAATGAATATTGTATATTATATATGTACATATAAAATTTATGAAATTTTTATATTACGTATTTAGCGAAAATTTTATTTTATCATATTTGATCAAAATCGAGACTAGAAAAATATATTCCTTAATTGAGATAGTTATTTTATTGAGTATTATTTTATCGAGTTTTAACTATAATTTGAAAATTTTACTTAACGACCTTTATTTATGTTAGATGATAATTCAAATTAATTCAACATTAATCTTAACTGAATTTTCGAATCCAAACAAAATGTAGTTCGAAATAAAAAATGATCTGAAAAGATCCGAACCAAATTTGATCCATTTTTTATTCGAATTTTAATCCAATTTTAACTTAAATCGAAAACGTTCTGATGCGAACCGAAACTGCTTCAATTTATAAAAAATCAAAATTGGATCTGAACCGAATGAGATCCGATCCAATTTGAGTATAAATATATTATAATGGAAAAATGATCCGATAACTAGGAAGACGTTTCAAATACCACACGTGGGTTACTGGGCATGCGAGTTTGATGTAGCCCATTTGATATCATCCAATCCGAAATTCAATTATTTAGCCGAATTGACAAGTCTAGTTAATTGACAAATTTATGAAATTTTTTGGAGACAAAAATTATATGAAAATTTTATATGTAGTACTAATTAAAGAACATATGTTCTACATCATATTATACTTAAGAACTTTTAAATTTATATTTTATTTAAGAGTATTCCATTTAATATGAAGTTTATTAATGTGAACGGGTTACTCGTGGCTTGCGAGTTATATAAATTTGATTTGGGTTGGTTTTAAATTGATAATAATTTATTCAAATTTAATCTTAACATTTAAGTAATCCATCAGTTGATTTGGAATGTTAGTGTACCCTTAAATTATTCAAAACATAAATTTGATTTAATTTAATTTTTTTGATGATATATTTTAATTAGTAATTTATATATCAAAGATTCAAAGTAGAGGGAGCTATACGTTTATTAGTGATACAATAAATTATATATCCATTTAATTTATATAAATTATAATAAGTAACTACGTACATTTTTTTAACTATTAACCAAAATAAAACAAACTGACTCGCATCTTATAGTTATATATGCTTTAATTAATGATATTTTTATCATTTATATATTTTTTATATATGAATGCATAGGTAGCTTAGCTCTGTATTAACATGTATTAACAACGGTACAATCAATATCCTATGACATCAGTATATATAAGTTGATGTTTTGACTATATTTAAAAAAAAGGGGTATTTGTGACTTTAATTTAATTTAAAGGAAAAGGTGAAATATCATTTTAAATTATTATTTATTTGAACAAACTAGCTTTTTAAAGTTGTGTAACTCGTGAATCATTAAAAATTATCCTCTTCATCTAACCTAATTAGAAACCTAATTGTTAATAGATTGATTATGGAAATTAAGAAAAAAATAAAAAATAAAAAAATAAGTGTATGGTAGGGAATTTATTAAATTTATTAATAAAAAATATATTATTTAAGGTATTTTAAAAAATGGATGAAATATTAAAGTTTTAAGAAATGAATGATATGAAGGAATAAGAAATAAAAATAGAACTTATAAATAGTATAATGATGATATTAAGTTTTATAAAAAATATATAGAAATAAAAAATATCTCCCACATTTTTTTAATTTTAAATTATTTAAAAATTTTAGTTAATTATTTTATTTTTACCAAAACAGGTCAATTTTAGTTCAAGTCATAATATCTGAATGTCAAACGACTCAAATATTTGCATATATAATTCTAAAAAAATACAACAAACGGCATATACTATACAAAGCATCTTTCAACATATATAATCTATTACATTCACACTAATCCAATAATGAGCTAGTTGCTTGGGTATTCCATATCCTGAGAGTATTCAATTTTATAATCTTATAAAAATTGGTCTGATTAATTGTTTGATGCATTATGCATGTTATCCATTTAATTATTTTGAAATTGTATGATCTTGTTTTTGTGAAAAATGATTAAAAATTAATGGGAAAAAAATAAAAAATAAAAAGAAAGATACTCAACAGAAAAGGACTTTTTATACCGTTTACATAAATGAACAAGTGATTTATAAACATTCTTAAATTGTGTTTATAAACATGAAATTCATTTCAAATTATGAATTTCAAATGAAATAAATTGAATTATCGTTTCAAAATTTTAAATTTATGCTAATAATTGGATGTTTTAGATTTGAAATAAAATCCAAATTCAAATTATTGAAACAGGTCATTTGATCAAATAATTTTTTTAAATGAAATCCAAACCATCGATTTTTTTTTGTCAAATCATCTCTCTTAATAATTATTTTTCTCTCAAGTAAATGCATGAATTTTAAAATTAAATATTTTAATAAATATTGATCCCAATTAATTTTGATTAACAATTTAAGCGGTATAATTTGTCTTTTATTAATTAAATTAGTTTGTGAATTTTATAACATGGAGTTTATATAAATTGACACTAATAAATAATAAAATTAAAAGTCAATATGACCAATTCAATTGTTCTTACCATATTTCCAACAAGAAAAGGAAAGAAAACAAGCATCAAGAGTAACCACTAACGACTGACCGGTAACCTTTCACACCTATGAGTTATAATAACCTAGGCTCTTTAATAATACTCCGTAATAACTTGTGATGTATTCTAACCATAAGTTTTATCTATGAACCCCGCCTCATCCAACTTATAGGATAAAGATCGACACATATTTCATTTTTATTTTAATTTTACCGACAAAACTCACTTTTATATACATTTGGTCCGGATATATAAAAATTCATTTTAGCGATGACATAATTATTATTTAAAAGTATATTTAATTTCCAAAATTTATTGGCCATTTATATTACATTTACAACTTGTTGATATATTTAGAATAAAATTTATGATAAATATGACTACCCTTCTAAGAAAAATCAAAATAAAAATAGCAATTAAAATCCCAAAATGAATCCAACTTGTTTTTCCAAATAAAAAAAATAGAGGAGAAAATTAGAACTCAACATTTGTTAATTTACAAATATTAATTTATAATTTTGAAAAACTGAAAGTTGCATTTTAAAGTAAATTATATATACTTTTTAACAATATTATTTTTATAATTTTTCTTAACTATATAATATATAAAACTTTCGATTAAAATTGGTTCAATTTGACGGTAAAAAGTCAAACATAAAATGGGACCGAGAGTAGTAATTAAAACTATTTGACTGCAAAGAATTAATAGAAAATCGTGCAAATGATACTTACCTCAATAAATGAATACAGAACAATTTGGGATTAATTAAGTTAATTTAAGATAAACATCTCATTAATATATAAATGAATACATGTTTCTGTAATCTGTAAATGTGCAAATGTAAGTATACAAATTAATATATAGTACGTAGGTAGGTGCCAGGTGATAATATACTAAGACAAAACAGTAGCATTACTCACAAGGAAATCATCAATATAAATAACTCAATCTGTCTTCTCATTTTTTGTCTATACCATTCACTACTAGTACAATTTCTCTCATCTTTCACCAACTTGTTTTACTTAAATTTATATTGGTTGCAACATCATATCGTTTAACAGATGAATAATAACGATGCAACGGTGAGAAGGGCTCTGGACAGCCTTGGCAAAGGTTTTGATTTAACCTCCGATTTTCGACTTAAATACTGCAAAGGCAAGGACAGTTTAATTAGATTTACTCAGGATCAGACCAGGCAATTATATGTACCAGGTTTCGGACAGTTTAATGATGTTTCAACTGACATTAAATGTGGGAAAGGAGATCGAACTCGATATCAATCAGACATTCTTGATTTCAATCAAGTATGATTCTCTTCTCTTCTCTTCTGCTATGACTTTTCTTAACGTACTACTAGCTACAAGTTTATAATTATTGTTGTAAATTTTTTTATCGTAGATGTCGGAATTCATGAACCAGAAATGCTCTGTTCCGGGGAAGATTCCATCAGGTTGGTTCAACTCCATGTTTGGTTTTGAAAGTGAATCATGGGAAAGTGATGCTGCAAGGACAAGATATTTAGGATTAGATGGTTACTTTATATTGTTATTCGACCTTCATATAAATAGATATCCTCTTCAACTTCTAGATGAGGTGAAAAATGCAGTTCCTTCTACTTGGGATCCATCTTCTCTTGCCAGGTATCTGTTTCTCTTTTCGTTTTTGCTTATCTTTGATTTTCAACTGTCTTTTAATTTAATTGTCTTTTAATTAGTACTAAACATAAAACTAATAACTAATTATAGTATTTAGCTGGTTACAATGCATGCGGCAGAGGGTTGTTAATTTCTATATAAAGATAGGTAGGTATCTGCCAAAGTCTGTTTTGACCTTGCATAATCAGAAACACGTAAACAACTACTTATGATGACTAAATCAAAACCTATACGTGCTTACATGTTGTATGTATCTTGTTGAGCTCATTCAATTCTGGGTAAAATTTTCTACAGTAATATCTTGTTTCTCAACCATCTTTACAAATGGTGTCACATGTGAGAAAATACAATCACTTGAAAGTTTATAACATCTAGAAGGGTTCCTTTGGACTTGGCAGCCCATATGTTTAAATGAATGGAATGGCATGCATATATTTTTTCATTTTTGTTTCATGAAATTCAAATTGGTTAGTAACAAAATTTTGGTAAGTTAGAAATGTCAAATGAAGCTATCCTGATCTCTAACTCTTATACTGATGAAAAAAGGGGGAAATTTTTTCCCCTGCACACCAGTTTGGGCTGGGGTCAAACTAAAAATAAATAGACACCCACTCAATAGACTATCATTATAGAAATTATAACAATTTAATTTTATTCTTCTGGATAATATAGAAAAACATTATTGATGGCCATATTTATAAGTTTCAGATGTAAACATCCATAGTAACTGATCCTTCAAAATGTTGTACATACATGTAACAAACTCCTTAGTGGATACCTCTAAAACGTTGATGGATACCTGTATTATGTTGATAACAAGATGTCGAAAGTGAAAGTATTTAAAATTCTGTAATCAACTGTAACAACAAAACAGTAAAAGGGAAACTTGAGGATTTTGATAGTGACTAATACATTATGAGTCATTATAATGCAAATTTAAGAAATATTTAAAAAATTGAGAATCAATGGATATAAATTATCTACATGTATGTTTTCTCATAATTTGTTTAAGATTGAACTAAGAATCAAACAGAAAATAGAAATTGCTGAGTAATGACTGAGCTGGATGGTCCTGATGTTTCACAGGTTCATAGAGATATATGGGACTCATATAATAGTGGGACTGGGCATAGGAGGACAGGACACGGTGGTGGTAAGGCAAGATAAATCATCAAACTTGGAGGCATCAGAACTAAAAAAGAATCTTTATGAACTTGGAGATCAGTTGTTTTACGGGGCATGCACCTTCACTCCCAAAGATCAAAAGCATAAGGTTAGTTATTCTTATAATAACTGAGTACTGTACATGTTTACTGCAAAAAAAAAATTGTACTTCTCGAAACTAATTTTCTACCCCTGATCATTTTAGGCTCCACCAGCTTTTAATGTGTTCGATCATCAGTCGCCGTTTTTAGATAATTTATCATCAATCAAGACAAAGAATGTAAGCCCTCATAACTTGTTCGCATGCGTGATTTTTTAAACAAACTTCATGTTTGAAAATTTTTCTGATACCTATTCCGGCAAAATATATATTGAATTTTATCTCGCTTGAAAGCAAACGGATGTGAACTGCATTGGACTGTATGTTATTACTTTCTGAATGCATATTTTATTATAATTGTAGTTCTTGGTATCGACGAATATTATGTTGGCTAATTTCAGGGAATCAACATAATATGTTCAAAGAGGGGTGGAGATCTGTCAGCAATGACACATTCTGAATGGTTATTAACAGTTCCATCCATGCCAGACGCTATTCAGTTTAACTTCATTCCCATCACCTCTCTCCTTAAGGGCGTCCCAGGCAATGGTTTCTTATCACATGCTATTAACCTTTATCTTCGTTGTAAGTTTCCTTGTACTCACAAACATTTGAAAAACGGGAAAATCAGAGTAATTCAACAACTACTTATTGCATGTCCTTGAGAATTTGTGTGCAGATAAACCACCATTGACAGATTTGAAGTATTTTTTGGATTTCCAATCTCATAAAACATGGGCTCCAATTCACAGTGAACTCACTCTAGGACCAGCCTCAAACAAGGCCTTTAGTAATCCTTCTCTCGAGTTTAACTTGATGGGCCCAAAGTTGTACGTAAACACCACGCAGGTATCCCATAGCACAGTTCTTGGTATCATTTGCTTGAATGAACTCCTGCTCCTGCTCTCCATTTTTTCAACTGTGTTGTAAATGGCTTCTAATATAATTTATCAAACTACCACTACTAAGAAAATTTCATACTATCAGGTTATAGTCGAGAAGAGACCAATCACAGGAATGCGATTATATCTGGAGGGAATGAAATGTAATAGGTATTTAACCTCGACTTTAATACTTAATATCTAACCGTACTTGAGGATTCATTCATAGTCTAGTGGTAAGACTCCTTCCCTCCACGACCCCCTGCCTGTGAACTTGAAAATCGAATTCCTTAAAAAAATTATGTAAAGGTACCAATATGTACATACTGTACATAGAACAGTACTTAACATTTCCAAAATCAATGGTTCTAAGTTTATCATGGCTCATTAAGAGACATAAGTTATTTTTTAGATGCTTGACTCGTATTCATTTTCATTGAAGTTGTGACAACTATACTATACAGTTCACAAGACTTGACTAGAACATTTATAAAGAAATTTGTTTTTACTATATTGTGCAGGCTAGCAGTACACCTCCAGCATTTAGCAAACACACCACAGTTCCTCCAGGACAGGTTAGATGATACCCATTTCTGGCGTGGATCAGAAGATTTCTTGGCCGATGGATACTTGGAACCAATCCAATGGAAAAATTTCTCTCATATAAGCACAGCACCTGTAAAATACGATCCGAATTGGACTACAGAAGGAGGAAATGTCACATTCATTGTCACCGGAACTCAACTTCACGTTAAAAAATATGAAAATTCCAAGACGGCATTGCATCTTGGACTTCTTTATTCCAAGGTTTCGGGGTCATACATTGCACAATCAAGCTGGATGCAGTGTCAATCAGATGTTTCTCAGAAGTCTGGATTCTTCTCGTCAATAAGCCAATCAATAATTTTAGGTGGAATTCCTGATAAAGAAGATAATAAAAAGGTGGTCCTGGACTCGAGTGTGTATCCAAGTGGACCGCCGGTGGCAGTGCAAACAAAGAAGCTTTTGAAGCTTGTAGATATGTCGGAGTTATGTAGTGGGCCGTCGAATAGTCCAGGACATTGGTTGGTCACTGGAGCTAAGTTGCAGTTAGAGAAAGGAAAGATACGCATGCATGTCAAATTCTCCTTGTTAAACATTTTGTAGTTGCAAGCAAAAAAGATGAGGAAGCAATGCCAGTTATATATGGCATTGTCTTGTGTATATAAATTGACAGTTTTTTTTTATAGGTAAACTTCAAAAAGGAGAGTGTGGAGAGTGTTTATTCAGTGGCTGTATAATTAAGTCTAGCAATTGCCTGAATTTAGAGTGTACTCGTGGGGAATATTATATCATGTACACCTGTTTTCTTATATTTATGATCTGATCCTTAATAATTCTAATCCATTTTTTAAAAATTATAATATTATATAAAATTATTTCTACACAGTCTATAAGCATCACATATTCACATGCCAAGACAGATTCTTCATCAACTTCTCAAAACTTCACTCTTAAAAATATTTTTACCAGTTTATTCAACTACAGACTACTTAACCAAGGAGAAGTAAGCCCATACCATTCCCAGGCTTGTCGACAAAGATTTATGAAATTTGTTTATAGAACCCAACAATGGGAACACAGCTCACCTTTGATAGTGTGCTGAATTTCCATAAAATACATTTGGAAGATAAATTTGTAAAATAAACAACTCCCGAGGGCTTCTGGACCTCCACAAATACCAAAACCAAATATGTCTCCTTTGCATTAGTCAGCTCATTGCTTATGAGATGGTATAATGTTGCACCGGAAATGTTACTGGCAAAGTAAGTCAACTATAAAAGCAACTCTGCAATCTGGACAGCATTTAGAGCTGCTCCTTTGCGTATCTGATCACCGCAAACAAAGATGTCCAACCTGTTTTACATGTATCCTTTTAGTTTGAGGTTTCAGAAGACACTAACAAAGCAGATAGGTTAATATATTTTATTTACCCATAGTTGCCTTCTTGAGACACATCCCTGCGTATCCGGCCAACTGCTACGGCATCTTTGTTTGAAACTTCTAGTGGTGTAGGAAAGTGATTGGATGCTCGGTCATCAATAATTACCAATCCAGGAGCATTCTTCAGAATCTCTCTTGCTGTATCCTGGATATTAAAAACATAAGTAGTATTCTTTTTCATTTTTTTGCCCAGTAGCACTCTTCATTTACCCCAACATAAAATTTTCTTTTCATTTAGTTAATATTTCTCACACAATTATTTTTAGAACAACTTAATTCTACATTGCTAAAATGGAGGAGCAACATACAAGCAATTGAATATTTACAGCTATATATAAGTTGTTGTTACCAAATGGCATAATAATGTCAGTCATGAAAAGATCAGCTCAATTTGTAATATATATATAATCCACAATACATGCTTCTCAACTTTACAAACAAAAAATCAGTTGATGGGAGGAATCCATAATTAGTAACTTTATGCTTCCGAAAATAGAGAAGAATAGAAATAATTTCTAACTAAAACCACCTTTCTAAATATATATTAGCAATTAAAGAAAACTCAAAATGGAAGGGATTGTGGACAGAAGAACATTTAAAAAAATATTCAGTAAATATAACTAGAAGATATAATCAAATGACAACTGCAATGTAATCGCAGCAAAAAAGTCAAGGGAATATTCAAAACTAATTCATGGTGAACAGGGGTTGGTTAATAAAAAGCCAAGGTTATCAGTAAGGCAGTTCTCAATATTGTGACACTTTTTTTGTTGTGTGAATAAAAATTACCTCTAGCATATATTGTTGAAATTCTATATCATAGAAGAAAATAGAACTGCATTTTTTCTACAAGTACTGTGGATAAATATATTGAATCAAACAAATGGGATCTGAAGAAAAATAGATTACTACAAGATTACCTCATCCAGGGGATTCTCGAATTGAAGGTTTATACTCTCAGCATGTGCACGCATAACGGGAACGCGTATGCATGTGGCCGTCACTTTGATATCAGTGTCATTCTGTATCCTCGAAATATAAAAAGGATTGTTATTACCAATATCAACTACAGAATTCCAACAAATTGTAAGAACTGTCTCAAAAATGACATGTACTAATGAAAAGATTGGATGTTAACAGTTACCCAAATTTTCCTGGTTTCCTTCACTAACTTCATTTCTTCCTCGTTATAACCATTCGAAAGAACAGGTGCATTGTGGGAGAAAAGATTAAAAGCATACTGCGTGTTGAAACAATATAAAACAAGTTAAGCAAGTAGACAAGGCCACACCATTTATCAATAACTTATTTCACCTCTAAATTAAAAGAAATCATTAAGTAACAGACAGACCTGTCGCTTAAAGATATTACAAGTTGGTTGTTTTCCTTCAAGGACCTATCATCAACAAATGAAGGAAATTAAATGATTTAGAAGACCAAATATTCAGCATATTAGATTATTCAATACTGGATAAATCCAACATGAAATTCTGAAACACAAATTTAAATTTGGATAAAGAGGAAACCTCACGCGTCTGCTGCACAAGTTCTTCCATTGCTGCCGCACCAGCACCACTAGCTGCCTGGTACGTGCTAACAACCATACGTACTACCTGCAACATTCTCACATCACGAGCAGTAGTGATGTTTAAAACATTTATTCTACTGGCTTGAAAGTTGAAACACATTCTAAATAAAAAAGATGAAACTAAATGAAATGAACAGTGGATATAAAACAAAGGAATATCATAAAATTTTACTCTTCCTTGAGCAATTATGGGCAGTTCTTCTCTTTGTGTATTGTACTAAAAAAGGCTTATTGAGATAAATGGAAGGTGAGCTCATTCTATCCTTTCATACGAAAATGTCAGTTTTCCTATCTCTTTAAAAGCTTGAAGTTGACAAAATGTACAAATGATTCAGCTTCGATGAGTTCAGTGACCAGTTTGAGACCGCTGCGAGTTGACTGTAGGTTTGAGACACGGGCATGAATTCATTAACCTATTTAATAGCCGAAACTCCAAATTCCTCTCTAATCTAAAACATCGATTCAAGTAAAACTCACTCAAGTCCCTTAACACTATTAACACCTTATTCATAGTTATTACAACACCTCATTCTCGACATACAAACATCAAATACAACATCTTTACAAATAACTTGATCATCATCAAATGAAAATTTTAATAGGCCATCAATACGTGCACAAATACTAATATCCGTAAAATGACTTAAAATCCGATAATTTACCTTAGCTGTTTTATGAAGAGGGGTAACAGCCATTAAGCAAATAATAGTGGAACAATTCGGGTTGGCGATAATCGCTCCCTTTCCCAACTTAATATCCTTCATTGCTTCGGGATTAACTTCCGGAATCACCAACGGCACACTCTCATCCATCCGAAAAGCAGAGCTATTATCCACCACAACGGTCCCACATTTGGCAGCAATTGGGCCTAATCTCTTACTAATAGACCCACCGGCGCTAAACAGGGCAATGTCGACGCCGGAGAAGGAGTCCTCGGTGAGTTCTTCGATAACGTAATCAGCGTCTTCGAAGGTTAATTTCTTGCCGGCGGAGCGGCTGGAGGCGAGCATTTTGATGGAGGAGTAAGGGAAGTTACGGTCGGAGAGGACGGAGAGGAATTCTTGGCCGACGGCGCCAGTGACGCCGACGACGGCGAGGGAGGGGGCGTCTTTTTGGAGGGACATGTGGGTTTTCAAGGAGGAGATGGGAGGTGGGGTTGCTTTGGGACCAAGGAAGGAGGGTTTGACGCCGCCGCCGCCGCCGCCGCCGCCGCCGCCGCCGCCGCCGCCGCCGTGGAGGAATTGATTCCTGGGCAAGGTGAGGGAGTTCATTTTGGGGTTTGAGTGGGAGTTGGTAGGGTTTTCCACACAAATGTGTTTATCTACCGTAACAAAATAAGTGATATATTAAATTATTAATGATAAATATTTGGTCTCTCTAATATCTATTTTATATATTTTTTGCATAAATTTTAAATATATAATTTGTTTTTTGGTATGAAATTGATTTTATTATTTTGTGAGTAATGCTAAGAAATCAAATAAATCTCTCAAAAAAATTCTTCAAAATGAGGTAACATGATGCATACGATAAGATGAGAAGTTTTAATTGATTTGAATATAGAATGCTCCATCTTATTAATTTTTCTCACAATCAATCAGAACGAGACATGTGTCATTTGAGAATTTTTTTGTAAATTTTTTTTGATTCCCTAGCATTACTCTTTTTTTTTTATTTTTTGTTTAATATAAAGATATTATACGTAGAAATAAAAAATACAGGGTTACAAATAAAAATCCAAAAATACAGGATTACTACGGATAGAAGTCAAAAAATGTGACAGTACTCTCGGCAAAAACCAATTGTACATTGGTAACACAGAGAATATGCTTCTTTTTTTCCTAAATGAGAATATCCTTTTTAATAATAAATAGGTTTTTATCGGAATATATATATATATATGTGTGTGTGTGTGTGTGTGTGTGTGTGATTTTATAATGCTCGAAGTATTAATTATCAACTTACATATTTATGATAGTTGTACAACCTATTATAAGCTGAAGAATATATAAATAACCAGTTAACACTCCATTTAACGGTATTTCATATAATTTTCATTTATATATATACAATGATTTTATTTTCATATTTTGCATTAAATTTGATATTTTTAGGCTTTATTGTAGAATAGATCAAAATCTTTTAAAAGAATTTGAGCAAAAAGAATTAATTAAAAAATAAATTTGTATTTATTAGACAACCAGAGCTATCTAGATTGTATAGGCCTTATTTTGAATTCTAGAGATCAGATTTCAAAAATTTTATGATCCATGCAAATCAAACAAAATTATGTTTTAATTCTGAGATGATCAAACGATCATAATCCAGCGAAGCCTTTGGCGCAAAAAAAAAAAAGGATCCAGTGCCAGGCATGATACATTACAAAGCCCTATGAATATATGATTTTGCTACAAGTATTATGTTATGCATATTGATTTAAAGTAAGCTGGGATACAGAATCAGCATCAGCAACAAGAGTCTTATTGATTAATCTGCCCAAACGACTTGATCATCCTCTACTGGGGTTAGTACAACATCTTGAATAGGTACAAGCTTTGTGCGCCCTCCGTACTCTTCCGGCAATATCTCACCGCCAATTTCTTCTACCATTTCTTTCATTTCATCTTCATTCGTGACAATCACAATCTGCATTCGTTCCACATAGATGTTATAGGTCATATTGAGAAATATCGAGATTGCATAACCTACTGCGAACATGAGAGCTTTCACCCGCATTCTTAATTCAAGTCCTCTGCAATGACTAGACTTCAGTTCCAAAAGTTGATGAAATACGAACATCTGACTAAATCCATCTTAAACATTTAGTGTCCATGTGCAATGCCGGGCTGTTTGACACAAATGCACATTAGACAGAAACAGAAAGGTGAAGACCATTCACACCTAAAGTCTACCCCATGATCATAAATCCAACTAGTTAATACCCTTTGATAATTATATATGTCAAAATGGAAAATAAAACTATTTATTTGAAATTTGGCCATCAATATAACCAACCCGGCTTATATTCTTGTCAAATCATCCTATCTGCAAATTTTATTTTACACAGAAAAAGGACAAGTTTTATTTAATGTCAGCAACTTTAACATCATAGTTGCAAAATCATGTAACTAGTACTGGGCTAACCAGCCAATGGACCTGCACATATTGCACGAAACAACAATTTATCTCTTCACAATTGTCAACATATAGATATTAAACAGCTAGCAAAGTAGACAAACCCAATGTCCTGCATAATACTAACTGAAACCTACAAAATTGATGGTAATTTGGGAAACAAGATGCATGTGGGTGTCTAAAATGATAACCAAGAAACATAGATCAGAGTATCAACTATGCATGTTGAGCCAAATTTACAAATGTAAGAAATTAATTTAGCAGTTGGCACACAAACAAAAAGAAGAATATACCTATTCAGAGAAAACACTCATGAGATCATTTGGAGAGAAATGTTGCATCATTGGATTACTCATATTAGCAACTTCTATGAAATCCAAATTTGGCTCCTGCTTCACTTTTTTCCCATTCTCCCTGTATGTACTTCCAACACAGCTAATAGGTGATTCCACTTCATCAATGGCAAAAAGGCTTGGAATGCAAGTCTCCTTACCAACAAATCCAAGATTCCTCAGTGTTCCATGATCAAGGCCGTGACTACATTTCTCACTATAAGAACCTTGGACGTCATTTATGCCGCGTAATAGAACGGGCACCTGTCTAGAAGCATTTAATTCAGGGCCTGAATTTTGGACTCCCCCCAAGGCATTATTATCAGTGTTTGCTGAGCAAGATGACACAGACGGAGAAGCAGGACCTGCACCTGAGTAACCATTAAGAATCTTGGTCGTTTTATGATCTCCACCGAACATTTGTCCAACACCAAATAAGGAATTATTTGGTTGAGGTGTTGTAACGAGGCTATAATCAGTGCCACTAAAGATAGCCTCAGGACCACCAAAGCTGCAGCTTTGACCAACTGAAGGCCCATTTATCACCTGAAAACTGGCTGGCTGGGAGGAAACAACAAGGCAAGAAGGTTGCACGTTAATGGAAGGGGTGGAGTCCTTCACAACGGACTGTTTATGCTGCTGTTGTTGCAGCATCTGTCTTTGCAGTTGTTGCTGATTTTGCATGCCACCCATTAACATATTACCATTCTGAGCAGCTACCCCTGTAAAATTACTGCTAGGACCAATGGAACCAAGACTATTAGATGGCCATGTCTGGAAATTTGAATTTACATCTTCCGGGGATATTTGGAAAAATTGTTTGGAGATGTTGGATGGGCACTTCATCAGAGGCTGCCCATATGCCACAGCTGCATCATTATGGACACTCTCATGTCCTTGTCGAGATCCTTGTAATAGAAGTTGCTGATAAATTGCTGGCAACACAACAGTACTAGTTGGTCGACCTAAAAGCTCAGCATGCAGAGCTGCCAATGTCTGTGGAGGAATTTGACCAGATGCAGCCAAAGCTTGAAAATCAAGTCTTTCCACTGGGCCTAGTTTCGGATTTTGTTTTAAATGACCAGAAAATGAATTAGGAAGCCCAACTTGCTGCTGGGAAACGCCACTTAACCTTTTCAAATATAGTCTGAATTTCTGTGAATAGAAATTATAAAAAAAAAATTACGGAGGTAAATAAGCAAAATTGCAGAGAAAAGTAGAAGCATAAACATATGCAGCACTGAATACATATATACATACATATCCGCAGACACTGGCAGAGCATACGGAAGAGTGGAAGACGTTACAATGCGATGCTACAGCAACTATTGTTATAAACAAATCCTGACAAGTCATCAAGCCTTGATATTCTGATATCTGGATATCAAGCCTTGATATTCTAAAATCTGAATATCAAGCTTTGATATAAAGAATCTTGATATCCAATGCATGAGTCATGATGTTGTTGCATTGTATATCCCACAATTTCATACATTAAGCTTCGAATGCCATAAGATAAAGAAGCTATTTCAGCACTAGTTACACATACATCTTTCTGAAAATTTAGAAAACCAACATGCAAGCACCATTGTTTGTTTTGTTTTTTTGTCATGAATGCACTTCCTCTCTATGTATTTTATTTTTATTTCAAGGAAGGAAAGCTATATATAGACCGACATGCGAGAACATAAACAAGGATTATCTCATCAGCATGCTAAAAAGGATACAGTTATCTATTCAGGAAACAAATAATTATTAATAGCAGCTTCAATATTATAGAACCTGAAAACAATATTTTTGGAAGTACCTCACCTACTTTTAACTATTGTTTGGGAGTCGGGAAATGGAAAATAGTGAAAAGTATATTTAAAACATATGAAAAGAGGATAACCTGCAAGTGGCTTGCAACATTTTCTCGAGTCAGGCCTGGGACATTCATCAATTCAAGAATTCTTTTAGGAACAGCCTCTGAAAGGAAACCCAAAGAATATGGGTAAGCATCAAGCATATATTAATTAAGTGGTTTGCTTGTCCTTAACGGACATGGTGTCCTTTGTGCTAAGATACACAAATTCTACAAAACAACAATCTATAAGAGCAAAAAATTCTGAAGGATCGCTCAAGTTTGTACTATCTATTCCAAGTTGGTTCACCGCACTAACAAATTGCTGATGGAGCTCTACCGACCACACTACACGTGGCTTTTTTGATGCAGACGGGTCATCATTATCAAATTCACCATCGTCTTCTTCTTTAATATCTCTCCTCTTTTTTTGAGCTTTTAATACTCCTTCCGATCCTTCATTAACCGAAGAAGCATATTCCACATCATCAGTTCCTCTTCTCTGCCGGTCATTTTCATCCAAACTGCTTGAATTCTCCTGTCTCTAGTTTCATTCCACTTCTTCTGGACAACATGCTCCCATATGTTCTTTAACTCTTACTCGCGTATAGGCTTGATTAAGTAATCACAAGCCCCGTGTCTAATTCCTCTCATAACAGCACTGGTCCTTCCATCTGCTGACATCACTGCAATACCATATATCACATTAGTATACAAAACATACCAATAGCCTGTATGAAAAATGACTACTTACTTATGACAGGAAGATCCATTTCCAAACCAACAAGTTCGAGAAGCTTA
Source organism: Oenanthe sinensis (assembly GCA_028671895.1). NCBI lineage: Eukaryota > Viridiplantae > Streptophyta > Magnoliopsida > Apiales > Apiaceae > Oenanthe > Oenanthe sinensis. The sequence continues at coordinate 31,081,816 of CM053813.1, forward strand.
AAGCCATCCATATCAGGAATATGTACATCACTCAGTACCAAATCAAAGCAACTTTTTTTCTCCCGTAGCAGATTTAAAGCAGCAGTAGCCTGGGAGCATGTAGTAGCTGCAATGACGTACACTTTTAGTGAAATATAAGGCCAATAAATAAACACCAAGCAAGTAGATAATCTTCAACTAAGGAGGCTAACTTAAACTAGTAATATGTTAATTTAAGAATATTTTTTTTGGTCGTAACTGAACAATTCTGGAATCTCATAGGCAGCACGACATGTGTAGTAAATAGTTGCATGCAAAATCGTAGCATGAAGGTGGCCTAACCTAGAAAGTAAGCGGACTGCAGAAAGGATGAAACAATGTCTTACACTCTTACTGAGCCCATACTAAAAGCCAACACTTTATGGACAGACCTAGATAAGTCAGTGACTCTATATACACTAATCATCATGCATTTACTTCTGGGATAATCGACAACCTCAATCCAAGACCTAACCATGAGAACATTTAGCCATCTACGGTGATTTCTCTCAACATTTTTGTATGCCTAATTTCCTATAAAATAAGATGGGTATTAGGTCTTCTGAAGTAGCAAAGATTTGAACAAATACGATGGATATACTGGCATTAGGTACCCAACTACTAATAGTACACTAGTAGTGATTAAAAGTAATCTCAAACCTCGTTTTGCTACTTGATTCAATCGTGGTTTAGTTTTTAATAGGCTAGGCTAAGTACACCCAAAAAGAAATTTCTTTTTCAGGCAAGTTATATTTCTTGATTAACATTAAACATCAGGTAAAAAGTTTAATAATATCCTGGAATTGCATATATCAGATATAGTTATTAATATTAGTTTATCATATATTCAATCAACAAACATGACTGCTTTATCACATTACTTAGCATGAAGCATCAACAACAAATGGACAATATTGAGTCTTTGTATCCACTATTAAACCAAACCAAACATGCCAGTACATCCCGCAGCTTAAATTTAATATAGAAAAAATGAATAAGAGCATTTATAAAAGACGAGAGACAAGAAAGCACAATAAGAGTATGCCATAAAAGACAAGAGACAACCCAACATCAAATCTAAAACATCCGAACATAAGATAATTGAAAAAAGGTGATAAAACAAACCCCCTATGCCGACCACCAAACACATAACAAACTCCATAAAGGGAAAAAGGTTTCAATCTTTGTATGCCGACCCCAAAAAACATAACAAACTGCTAAACTCCATTTATATCATCAAGTTTGCAATGCATTATAACCACACATCATTCATAAATAATATAACCATTTGGTAGGACAACTACGATCTCAAACTATCATTAATTTCAAAGTATCCAACTACTAAGCAATTACCATTGAGCAAACTAAAACTAACAATTACAAGTAAAATACCACAGTCAATAAGATAAAAAATAATACAAAAGAACTTGAAAATCCGAAAAACAACAAAAGGGACCTCAACTAAATAACTGCATCTTCTAAGCATTTGCTCCACAATCCTCAAACAAGTAAAGTCATCATCAACAACAAGAACCCGTAAACCAGCCAGAAACATGTCTACTTTATCCGAATGAACACCATAACTACTTGCACTTGAGCAAGAGCTGACATAAAGCAGCTTCTGCAAAGTAGCCATTCAAGAACCCCCCAAAACCCCCTAAAGATCAAACTTTTATTTACACTCCAGTAACCATACAAAACCCCTAAACACCCATAAAAATCAAATCTTTACACTTCAGTAGCCATAAAAAAACCTAAAAGGCCTTAAAAATCAAATCTTTCAACTTCAGTAGCATACAAAAACCCTAAAGATCAAATCTTTACACTTGGGTAGCATACAAGAACCCTATAGATCGAATCTTTATAACCCAGAAGCCAAAAAAATCACTTTTTTCACAACTCCGTATCATTAAAGCAGCTCAATTTCATCAGATCCCTAATTATTCTGATCACTAACCAATTTCACAATAAGAGCTGAAACTAGTATATATAATAAAATAATAATGATGGCATTAGTGTGAAATGATATGTATATAATGTGTGTATAATCTGTACAGATCTGCACAAAGATTGATGTGGCAAAGGGAAGAATGATTGAAGAGGTAAAAAAGGTGTTGTTTTGCTGGAGAAATGTTTGGGTTTTTTTAGTTACGGAGGAGAGAGTGGGGAATAAGATGGCAAGAAAACGACGCAAGGTAAATCAATCTACTAATTTATACTAGTGTGCAGTAATTTAGAAAGTTGTCTTTAATGGAAGGTTGTAAGAAAATTATGCTATAATAATTTTATTTTTCGTTTTAAACATTTAAATTTTTTATTTTAGGAGTAATCATTTCCGTAAATCAAAAATTATATGGGTAAAATTTGAATACTCTATATTTTGTATTTGGTTGGGAGATTGAAATGAAATAGAATGAAATGTGATTTGAACTAATAACCTTAAACTAAAACTCTTCATTTTAAGATAGAATGTTCCATTTTTTTTTTATTCATTTTTTTATCAATTCTTATCATAAAAATTTTGCATTCAGTAATCTTTTTTCAAATCTCTCATTGTACCTCAATTATTTTCTTTTCTTTTTACAAATTTCATTCAAATCTTTCCAACCAAACACAACATATGTAGTTGTGAAGAAAAATGTACATGCATGACAAGTGTACAACTTTTTTTAATAATTAAAATTTTAGCCATGAGTATAAAATTTTAGAATGAGTCTGAATTAGTTAATTTAAAAACCATATTTTACAATCAAAGAACTACATAGTTATTAAATATTAAGATATTATAATAGTAATTTGAATAAGAGAGTTCGGGAACTTATCATGGGTCAAGACTCAGGACCTCAGCTCCGTCGGAAACATGAGAGGTGAGCATTGTCCCCGTTTGTTTGTCATTTACTCATTTAGTATTGGGTTGTCCGTTGTTTAAAGATTATTATAAGTTGCACAAACAGTCTTTAGAATCGGAGACGATGAATACAAAAATGATTGATATAAAATAATTTAAAAATGTGTAAATTGAAGTAAGCTAAAATCACTTTAAAAAAAGTAAGCTAAAATGTGTAAACTGTTGGATAATAATTAAAGGAAGAAGACAAAATAGGAATATTACATTTTTTTATTAGTTTTTCAATAATAAACTCATTCCGGTGATGAAAAAGACAAAATAGGAACCATATACACGCAATATATAAATTTTTCTAGTAATTCAAACGAACTTTTATTTTTCTAGTAATGTTGTGATATAAATTTGGTATAATAGTATAGTGGCACGAGGGAAATTGAAATTTATGATTGCTTGAAATAAATTTATGAATTTTTTTTGTGAACGCAAATAATTGATTTTATGGTAATTAAAATTGAATTTGTGAATTTTAGTAATTCTTTATCGTTTTTTTGTTGGAGGTCATATATATACTTTCGCAAAACATTGTAAAATATATTATACTTGAAAATATGTTTTTCTTGCATTATGTTTATGGTCTCTTATGTCTCTAACGTAAAAACGGATTTCATATAATTTTTCCATCTATATATATACACACATATACTCATGTATAAATCGTATTTGTCATGTTTGCAAGTATAGAATCCTTCTTAAAAGTCATCTTTGAGATGATATGAAGTACATACTTTAAAAATTTAGAAGTTTGAGTCCATGTGCAATCATAATTGTGTTGAATGCATGAACATGGACTTTCACCCGATCATGTACACAAATCTCTATCAAAGTACTTAAACTCATTCTAAACAGGCATATATCATCCATAAATAAATATACTTATGTTAATAATTTAAATTTAGGCCCATCATGTTAAGGAATATATGACTAGGTAAATCTCATTCTACAAGAGATAAATTATTTCTTTAAATATTCAATGATAAGCTTCTCATGACCATCACTAACATAGTTGAACCTTTTTAATATAACTCTATCATCCCGATTGGATCTTCACACTTTCCTGGACCTAAATCTAAGCATATATTGGATATTGGGTATAACACATAGCTAACAAAGTGTTACTGGTACGACAATAAGATAAATGATATATTTCTAAATGGTAATTATATAATATATAACTTTATTTTTTACAATAAAACTATTTTCAGTCCACCCGATTAAACAGAGATCAAATGAATAATTTCAATAGACATTTAATTATAAGCTTAACCCTGATCGTCTTTCATTTTTACATACTTAAAGTGATATGAGTTTTTTCATTAGTGATTGAACAAATATATTAACTCTGTCATTAGTTATCATAAAAGTAAATGCAGAAAAAGACTTGGAAGTTATATTAATTTACTTGAATATTTTTATTACTAACAAGTGTATAACTGCTGCAAAAATATCAAGTCAATCATCAAGCCTATACAAAATGAACAAATATGGATTGAATATACTATGGATGAAGGAATGAATGTAAATGAACTAAATCATGACTTCTTGCTTTTTGAACTGGATTTATATTATTTTGAAAATTTTGACTTACTAAGATTAATAAAATGTACTGTATGTACGTGGATATATAATTCATGATATTACTTCCATGAAACAGCGTCAATCTCGTCTCTTGCGGACTTGTATAGCTGGAGTCTTTTGACTAAAGTCTCTCTCTTTTCCATGAGTGATGGGTCCTCGTCGAGGATTTTTCCAAGTTGTTCTTTCTACGTGGTATAATTATATGTATCAGCGCAACATTATAAATGACAAATACTAAGAATGGGGAAGAGTTCAGACCACTTAATTTTGTTCATAAATACATTAATAATTTCTTGAATAAGATAGTAAATAGTTAAAAATGCTTTATAATGTAAAATCTTCTTCTTATTATGCATAAAAGCAGGATGTTTGTTTCCCTATAAATTATGGAAATAAGTACTTATTTATAGAAAAAAGTAAGTAGAAGTCTACTTTTTTTATAGATAAGTATTTAGTTTTCAAAACTAAATTAAATATTTGGTTTAATTTTTAAAAATAAGTACTTATTTTCATAAAAAAATAGATAAATGTGTACTTTTTTTAAAATAAGTACATATTTTCAGAAAATAAGTTTAGCCAAACGGGATTAAGATTATATTGCTTATAACAAAAGTAATGATCTCATTATTATACATTTCAGAGATCATAAGACTAAAAATATTAAACAAAACTTTGGTAAAATTATTATTGTACATTCTTTGGATATATCATGTGCAATTGTAACATAGAACTACTTTAAAATAACTTGTGGGGCAGGTTTATTCTTTTTAGGTTATATTCTGTAAAATAGTTAGTCTTGAAATTGGTAGTTAATAGAAACGGTTATAATACATGCATGCATCATAAGTTCAAAACGTACTACTGATAAATAGTAGAAGAAATTACCTCTTTTCTTCCAATTTGTGCATAAAAGTGGTTGAGTAGTGATCGCCTGGCCTCTCGAACTTGACAATGAACAACAGCCTTCGGAATAGAACTCTTTAGCGTTTCACAAACCATATTAATGTAACCAGAGATATTTGATCCTGACATGCACCAACAAGTCCACAGTTTGATTAAAATTTAGGTTCAGAATTTATGGAATAAAAATACAATCAATATTTTACTGTTGTTGTTCTACAAAAAAAATTTCATTTATATTTAAAATTTATTTTACAAGATACCCAACTTAATACAATATAAGGACTTGACACCCTCATTTTGATATCATAAAGTCATGTCAATAATTCTTACTTTATAGTGTTTATATATAGGAATAGCTTTTGGACATCTATAAATACTTGATATATGCTAATGATTTAATGATTTAGAATGTTTTGTGTGTTAATAACATGGTATACTTTCTAATGAGTGTACAGAATAGGAAATGTACTATGTACCAATCTTTCTAAAATGAACTTCTGTATATCTTTCTGAATTCGGAGCCTGCAGATTCGAATTTTTGTCAGAAGTTTTGTCTTGAGTTTTGTCCGGTTCATTTTGTAGTTTTCGGAAGAATTCAACTGTTAGGTAACTAGACTCCTGGTCCACTAGCCGTAAAACTGTTTTCCTACTTTCATCACGAAATTTTTCTAATGCTTCATTAGAAGCAGCTGCTATATCGGATTGAAGTGTTGGAAATCTCTTTAATTCCTGAAATAAGCATCAAATGACAGTTATATGAAAATGACTTTGTATAAATCTTAATGCATTGCAAACATTTCTCCTAGAAGAAATTATTATCACATGTGCAAGAAAGATTTCTTCATTGTTTATGGAATATAAGTATGTATATTCCACCATCTACATTTTACTTAAAAGTACTAACACCATTTAAACATTGTATACCTGTGTTTCGATCAACGACTTTCTCACAAGTTCTTTGAGAACTATATGGACCTAAAAAAGATTAGAATAGTAAGTATTTTATACATGTTATGAAATTAAATAAATTAGAATGATTCACTTGATATGTACATTGCAATATTTTTCATGATAAACGTAAGTAAAAATCTTACAGCATCAACGCAAGCTTCACCAGGCCCCTTGAAATAGCCAAGAGATCCATCAATTAGTCTTCGATATCCTTGTTCAGGTGCAATCAAATGGGGTTGATAACCATCTGCTTCAGAAACTATTTTCTTGACATTACTTGGAGAGAGATGGCGATCTAATGGGAGTTTTTTTAGTGCAACTGGGAGTTGGTGATCAAAGACTCCATAAATTTTGTGTCCACCAGCTCGCCTAAAATATTTACTTTTATGTTATAGCATCGTTCTCTATAAATATGAATCTAATCCAAATCTTGTAATCCTAACATAAGGCTAGTCAACTAACAAAATCAGAGTGCAAATTGTAAATCATTATATAAATTTTATTTCAAAATTGGTAGATAAGAAAATATTTTTTGGCATGAATTGATAGATACTGGATAGATTAATATGAAAGCCAACTAATCTTTTTTATAGTGTATAATATATATATATATATATATATATATATATATATATATATATATATATATATATATATATATATTAATATTTTAATAATTGTTTTTGAAAATAAAATAAATTTAATTATAAATATATAAAAATCAAAAATAAAATTCATTATTTTTTAAAATATATTACAAGTAACACTAGTGAAGTAATTCAAAATAAATTTAACTTTATCAATCATAAACATGATAAAAATAAATATTATTTTAACAGTTGTCGAGATAGTTTTAGTTATATAAAAGTTCTTTTTTAAACACAAAATTAATATTATAGTATAGTTCTCATTTTTACAATTATCTTTATATTTTTCATAAATTATTTCTTGATTTTAGGTAATTGCATTTTATCTCTAGTTGTTTATTTATTTAATTAGAGTGATAATACCAAAATGTATTTTTTATTTTATTCATAATTATACATTAATATCTTACATTCATTTAAGTTTTTTTAAATTTTAACTATGTAATTTTGTGCATATAAATTTTATTGGTTAAAAGTAATAGTAAAAATTAATATTTATATGTAAAATAACTAAATAATCAGTGATAGTGATCATACAATTAAAAATTTTAAAACTTTTATATTATATTCTAAGAAATATTAACAAATTAACTATATTATATAGATAATAAAATACTAATATAAATATGCTTTAAAAAAGTTTAAAAGTAATAATTTTAATAAAAGATTGCATTCTTTTCATATATAGAAAAAATTAAATACATATTCAAGATACTCTTATTAGTATATAGTTTAATACGTCATATTAGGTTCAAACGACCCTGAATAGATAAGAATTTAAATAATACATTACCCTCCATCCAAGTGCTCTCTAAATACCCGATCAAATGCACGACACATGTCTAAGATCGTGTACAGTTGCGCCTATAGATACAAATGAAATTAAGTCAGAACAATATCTAAACAAAATAAATTTCTCTAACGATAAGCATCGTTCATACCCCTCCGTCAGAACCAATCGGCCTGCCAATGCGATCTAACTCTGCATTAAGCTCATCGATGGTTTTGTTTATTAAAGCAATAATGCTAGGTATTCGTTGCCTGATTACAATTTCCAAATGCTGTTTTTTTTAAAAAGAATAAAAAATATCAATGTTTAAATTTGTCAGTCAATTTTACATAACTAAATATTTTAAATGTACTGGAAAACCTGTGATAGAAGTTTTGCAAGATATTCAGCTCCCATTTTATGGGCCAAGTGTCCATACTCGGGGCTAGATTCAAAATATTCTTGCTCTTTCCGGCGAGCAGCTATCATATCAACATTTTTGTTAATATCAGCTTGTGAACGATTCACAATTCCAACCCATGGATGTTGAAGTCTGTATGACCTTCCCTCAAGAACCTAAATGTTTTTATATTTATTTGGTCTAAGTATCTTAATGAAAAATGAAACATGGTACACATGTAAAAGATAATACTTCCTTCGTTCCCTTCTACTTGACTTTTATGAGAAAAATACACATATTAAAAAAATATTTAATTATATGATATGTTTCTATGTTTACCCCTAATCAATGCCTCAAATAATAAAATAAATTTGAAAATGAATTCTAGAGTCAAACATGAGAAATAGGAGTAAGAGATAGTTTTGGAAAATATGTAAAAAGATATATTTAAATAAGATATGGACAATTATTTAGGGACAATTTTGTTTTCAAAAAGATCAAGTAGAAGGCGATGGAGTAATATTGAAAAATGATATAACAATGTGAACATAAAGGATATAAATAGTTTAATATTTTAATAATTGATAAATAAATTTGAGTAACATACATCAATAGCACTAGTTCCCTTGTCCATCAAATCAAGTTTTGTAAGAACTCCGAATGTTCTTTCACCTAATAACATCGATTTAAAATGGGGAATCAATTATATCACTTTTATGCCGATACTTAGGTAAATTTATATTTATAAAAGAATAAGGTATAATCATAGGGATCCAGGAGAGTAGTGTATACCTGATGGATCAACTTCTTTTGCAAGTTTTATAGCATCGGAAGTGGCAATATCTTGATTAGCAGGTGAAATGGCCAATATAATACAATTTGGCTACACCGAATAAAGTAATCCTCCACATTAGCTTAATATGAAGTACTACAATGAACTTGAAGGAAAAACACATCTTTATATATTTAATGAGTGACCTTAACTAATGTTAAAAAGTTTCACTCCTTGTTGTTGTTAGTAATAATTAGCATAATATCCTCACCTTCTCAACATAAGAACGAACCATTTGTTCAATATCTTGAACAATTGTCTCTGGTTGTCCCTCTGCAAATTCCCTTAATTTGCATTAAAACTATAATAAACAAAAATACTTTGAATTATGACCAAGAAAATTAGATATATCATGCTTACCTACAGCAACCTTTGTCAATCCAGGAAGATCTATAAGGGTTAAGTTCACAACTGTAAACAAAAGAATGCATTCAAGAAGTCAGTATAAATTAAAAAGTATTCACCAGGTCATGAATGTCATTTATATTGGATGTTAAAAGCAGTAGCTCGTATTCAAGAAAAATGCATTGTACAAATTATATTTGGTATGCATGACCAAGAATAATTAGAGAGGATATAACATGAAATACATATTGACCAATAACTTGTAATTGGTATTTGAGAGAGTCATATTTGAAAATTGGGACTATTTTTTCAAAACATATTATAATTCATAACAATTTTATACCATGTGGAGAATATATGCTAAGTTGGATTGGATGGTTAGAAATTTGCTTGGATTTTCCTGTTACACGATCCGTTTCATCTGAAATTTCCTGACGCACAGCGACTGTATTAACAATACAACAATTTTGAGTATAGTTAATCAATAAACAAGTAAAAACATATATGATGATGTTTGTAGTTCTAGAAGTAACCTAAATGATGAAAATAGCTAGACATCACCGTTGAAGAAATAAATTGGAGAAAAAATATGAATAAAGAAGACCCGTGCTAATAATAACAATATTTTCTTTCTTGATTATTAAAAACATACCAAAATCAGAGAACCTTTTCTTTGGAGCATGAAGAAATTCTGCATATTCTGAACCTCCGTCCATCTTATGTAGTTGCAAAACTAATGGTCTTCTTGTTACAATGCCTTACATTAAAAAAAACAATGATTACTAAAACAATCTTTCTTAGACTGATCAACACTGAAAAATGATTATAAATTAAGTGATATCTATCTAATTTAATATAAAATATAACAAGACAGTAATATTATACTATAGAGTTATCTGATATCAGCTAATATTTATATATCAATAACATGATGTCAAAAATCATATTTTCTAGAATCCATTAATATTATTCATAATAAAGACATTCAGACTTCATATTTTAAGTAAATTAAATAATTTGATAATATCATTAGTTTGTCGAACAATTTACTTGAGTAGTAGGTTTAAAATACTCCATGACATGATCATATATCACTAACATTACCAGCACAAAATTCTCAAAATATCTAAACCAATTTTAAAACTCAAATATAACACATATTTCTTTTATAAGTAATTAATTATTTCGGCTTTATCAAATCTCATCACAAAGCAAATATGAATGAATAATATTAAATTGTGTTTGAGAACTTTGATTTTATTTTAAATAATGGATTTCAAATGACAAAATTTGAGTTTGTACTAGTATTTGAATTTCTTGGAATTCAAATAAAATCCAAATCCAAATTCTTATGATTATTCAAACATGTCATTTGATCAAATCCAGAATTTCAAATGAAATCCATATTTCCAAATGGACCATTACATGATTCAAAGCAATTACATGTACAATATGAAAAATGATATGTCGTGTTTGATTACTTTCTTGTATATTGTATTTGTATATATATATATATTAATAAAATTAAAAAATTTATGGAAAACCTTAGTTATATAAAGTACTAATCGGAAAATATATGTTTGCTTATTATATATTATAAAATAGGTTTATTAACACTTTGACCATTTAAGTTTAATTGAAAGTACACGTAAACCATTAAACAAAAAAATGTACTTCTGTACCATTGAAGTATGTCCTTTGTACGCCATGACTATATTTTATTTAAAATCTATATATCGGCAGGGGTAAAGCAGTAATTTTAAAGCGTTTTGTAACGTTATACAATCAAATAAAATGTTATATATCAAATATCAGGTATATACATACACAGACCCTTAAAATATATAAGTTATTCACATAAACCCTATAAAAAAAACTTAAACTACTAGGAGTATCGAGATCGAGGATCAAGGATCATACTGAAGATTTGAACATGCCTAAAAGAGTTGGTAAAAATCCAATATCTACTGGTATATTTCTAAAATCCATATACCAATTGTATATATATGTGTTTAATTATTATAGATTCGACAAGGGCACATGTTCTACTGTATAATATTCTTTGGGTATAGATTAATTAAACTTAAATTACATGTGGGGTATGTGTAAAACCATATATTTGTATAAATTGGTATAATATGGCAGTTCCATTTCTTACAATGTGTATATATATATATTTTAACTTGCTCTGTATAGATGAAGGTGATGAGCTCATAAATGTGAGGTTGTTTTATGGAGGAAAGTTAATTTGGCTCCCAAATCTCCCAGTTACCCAGTACTTATGTGGGAAACTTAGTATTTATAACTTTATGGATGTTGATGAAGATGATATGAATCAAATGAAAGCATATGCTAGAAAACATAACAACTATATTGATGTGTATGTTAGACATGACTTTCAAACTAAACTTGATTTTTAACCATGTAGGAGATAATGATGAAGGACATGATAGCAATGATGTAGGGGATTATAGTGATGAACTTGATGATATTGACTTTGTGGATAGTGAATACTCGATGAATGACCAAGATGATAGGAAATATTTAGAAAATGTTGATGAAAACACATACAAAGATGAAATTGACTCTTCTAATGAGTCAGATAGTGATTCATTAGCAAGTCTACCAGAAAATGATTGTTACTGAGATGGAAGTGAAGAAAAAGAAAAAAGTTTTTCCGGTATATAAGGACTCAGATGACCTATCATGAAGCTACTGATGTATAGAACCCAACTGGTAACCATGTAATGCATGCTCATGTAAGAAAAGACAATGATGACACCCCTTTAGCAATAACCTTAAAAAAATTCAGGCACTCAAAAGTGGTGGAAAAGAAGATTATGGCTGAGGAAGTAATGAGGGTAGCAATTAAAAAAGAACAAGCAAACAAGATTGAACAAAGTTCAAGGCTTATGGGTATGACAAGTCAGGTATATACCTAGAACTTAATATAATTAAATTTTCATAGTTCTTAAAAATGGTGAACTCAATTTTTATTCATTTTAAGGACAATCAAGCTGAAGCATAGAAGATAACAAGAGCAGAAAAGCACAATACTTATACAGGTGCAATGAGACTTGGAGCCCCACCTCCTCCTCCAATCAAACAATTTAAGACAATTATTGGTGGTTGCACTTTAAGTCTGCACCTTTTCAATCACATGGGAAAACTGTCATTACAAAAAGTTTCTTATAAGCTACAGTGAAGAATCCAGTCAAGAAGAAAAAGCCAGATGCAAATATGTAGAAACTCATGCTTATCACTTTTGATTATATAGTATTATTGATGAATATGCTCATTTTGTTATGTTAAACAAATGATCAGTTTGATCATCCACAATCATTATGTGGTATGTTTAATCTTTTTATTAAACTATGAGATGATGTGTAATGGATATTTTCAATGAATGTTATGTTGAACTTTTGTTAATAGCTTTTTACTTGAATAATTTGTTATTACATTTAGAATTTGTTATTAACCCTTAAAGTATGTATATTTGTACATCTATATAATGATGGGAGTTTTTTAGAGGAAAAGTAAGAGAAATGAAAATATATTCCGATATTGCCCCTTTTCAAATGCGGATTTTAAAGAAAATGTGGTCATGTTGTACAAAAGACATATTTCAATGACACGGAAGTACTTTTTATTTGTTTAATGGTTTATGTGTACATTCGATTAAACTTAAATGGTCAAAAGTGTTAATAGCACTTGTAAAATATAATGCAAAGTACTCCATTAGTTCTCCAATTTGTAGTACTCCATTACAATACTATATATATATATATATTATCATATCATATTTTCGTACTTATTATTTTGGGACCTGTAACATTAAACTAAATATTTCGGATTTTAAAACCTCCTCATTAATTATATATCCTGTACGGTTAAAAAGATACGCAATCAAAATTTTATGAAAAACAATGAATTACCAGATCCACGGGGTAGGAAATCCCTCCCAACAACGCTTTCCAACACAGAAGATTTTCCAGAACTCTGTAGAATTAGAAAAAAAAACATGCATATAATAGATGCATAAACATGACCGATACAATAAAAAAATAACATAGGCATTAGGAACAAGGACCTGGCCACCAACAACAGCAACAGAAGGAAGGGCTTCCCATAGGGACATTCCTTCACCGCCATGATCACCCAATACAGTGCAAGCTCTTTGAATTTTATTAACCAGACCTATTAAACTTTCCATTGTCGCCATTATATATATAGTTTTCGGCGACCTGGTTAAATTATAATATGCGTACGTATATTTTAAAAGATCTCAACAAATATTAGAATTCAAACCTGGGAAAAAGTGAATTATATATTTATATATTTGTGTGTATTTTGCATGAAATCAGTTACAATATTCTAATGTGTTTTGAGTAACATTAGGATCGCGACAAAGGAAATGTTCTATACTAGTATATATAGTTTTGGAAGTAATTTTGTTACCAGCATATATTCAAGTCAATTAACATTTACTATTACATAGATCCATGTGATCATTATTTAAATAGTTAAAATATTTTAGACCACATTTTATATGGTTAAACATGTTTATATCTAGAAAATATTAAATAAAATTGAATTATTAATAATATATTATTTATATAATGCAATTATTGGTTTATATCTAGCCAGCAAATGCAATTACCTCACCTCGCAAAATATTCACAAATCTCTTTTCTCTGTTTGTCAAATAATCCTACATGCAAACTTTATCTCACAAAGAAAAAACAAGTTATATTCAATGACGTCAGCAAGTTTAACATCACGTACAATTGCATAATCATGTGCTAGTATACTCGGCCTAACCAGCCATTAATGGACTTGCACATATATATTGCACTAAAACAACAATTTATCTCTTCACAAATGTCACTATGTATATAGATATTAAACAGCTAATTAGCATAGTAGACAAAACCAATGTCCTGCATAATAATAGCTAGCTGATCGAATTAAACCTACAAGAGCGATGGTAATTTTGGAAAACAAGGTGCATCAGTGCATGTGGTTATCTGAAATGATAATTAACCAAGAAACATAGATAAGAGATGAACTAGGCATGTAAGAGCATCTCCAACAAAGTTTACTATAATAGTTGGCTAAAATAATATAAAATTGTAGTTGATTAAAATTTGTTGAATGTGTAAGTGGTTGTACTTCAATGGGATTGACTATAATGATTGGTTATATATCGAAAAATAATATTTTATTATTATTTTCAATAATATTTTTTCATTAAAAATTAAATTTTAGCAAACTAATTTTAATATTAATTGATTTAAAAAAAAAGGTCATATATTTAGAATTTTAAATTAAAATTTTGATAAATTATAGTACATGAATATATATGTATAATTAAAATTCTAAAAACATTAAGTAAAATTATAAACTCAAACAACTTTTATAAAGTGGCCACCGTAGAAGGCCTATATTTCTCAACAAAGTTTTTGTCCTCCACGCCTCCACCATGAAAATACATATTTTTGCTTGCAAATAAAGTGCAGCATTGAAGAAAGAATTAGCAGGAGAGGGAAGGGGAAATAATGGAAGATGATGTGGCATGTCTTACTAGATCTCTATTGGCCTTCAATAAATATAGTCAAACAATTGCTCTTGGCTATAATTTTACCTACCAGTAATCATATGTTCGAGAAAGTAATTTTAGAAGATTGGCTATAATACCTATTGTTTATTGTCAGGTGTAAGTTTTAGCTAAGGGTTGTAAACCGTTGGAGATGCTAAGAAACTAATTTAGCAGTTAGCAATCGAACAAAAAGAAGAATATACCTATATATATATATATATATATATTTAGAGAAAACACTTATGATGAGATCATTTAGAAAAAATTTGTTGCATCATAAGATTAATCATATTGACAACTTCAATGAAATCCAAATTTGGCTCCTGCTTCACCCTTTTTCCCATTCTTCCAATGCATGCATTATTATCGGTGTTAGCTGAGCAAGATGGCACAGACGGAGAAGCAGGACCTGCACCTGAGTAACCATTAAGAATCTTCGTTGTTTTATGATCTCCACCCAACATTTGTCCAACACCAAACAAGGAATTATTTGGCAAATGTGTTGTAACGCGGCTATAATCAGTGCCACTAAAGATAGCCTCAGGACCACACCCAAAGCTAACTGAAGGCCACTGGCTGGACGACAGGGAATTAACAAGGAAAGAAGGTTGCACGCGCATTAATGGGAGAGTTGGATTAGTCTTGCACAACGGACTGTTTATGCTGCTGTTGTTGCAGCATCTGCATGCCTTTGCAGTTGTTGCTGATTTTTTCAGTACCATTCTGAGGAGTACCCTGGCTGTAAGGTTACTGCTAGGACCAATGGAACCAAGGCTATTAGATGGCCATGTCTGGAAATTTGAATTTACATCTTTTGGGGATATTTGGGAAATTTTTTTGGAGCTGTTGGATGGGCACTTCAACAGAGGTTTTGCCCATATGCCACACCCTGCATCACCATGGACACTCTCATGTGCCTGTCGAGATCCTTGTATTGCTTATGAATTGTTGGCAACACAACACTATCTAGTTGGTCGACCTAAAAGCTCAGCATGCAGAGCTGCCAATGTGTTTGGAGGAATTTGACCAGATGCAGCACCAAAGCTTGAAAATCAAATCGTCCACTGGGCCTATTTTCGGATCTTGTTCTACATGGCCACAAAACGAACTAGGAAGCCCAACTTGTGCTAGGAAACACCACTTAACCTTTTCAAATATTAGTCTGGATTTTTGCGAAAATGATAAGTATAACAAAGATGCCAAACGTTGGCACTTTACAAGGGCCTGATCATGGAGTATATATTTAACAGAAAAAAAGTTTTGAAAATGATGTGCATAATAGTCCCAATTCTTTACATTTAAGTGTGCAGGAAGCTTTTTGACAAATTAAGATAAGAAGGGAAGTAGATAAAAAAAATGGAAAAAATTTATGGAATAATAATAAAATATAATTTTTTTAAATAATTTATATTTGACGTTTTTTGTAGACACTTAAAGGTTTAATCATATAATTAGAACTGTTATTTTTAAACTTATCTTTTTATAGATAAAAATATTTTTTTATTTATAAAAAGAAAAAGTATAAAAATAATAATTATAATTATGTGATCAAAACTTTTTAAAGTATATGGAAAAAATTCAAACATCAATTATTTAAAAATAGAGGAGTAATAGATTTAAAAGATGGATGGAAGTAGTGGTCGTTTGACTTTTTTATTTATTAAAATTTTAATATTTTTAAAAAGTTTTCAAATATAAAAAATTGAAAGAAACATTATAATGTAAAAATATAAAATGATTTAAAAAACAGTAAAAATATTATTTTTAATAATATATCAAAATTAAAGAAAGGCTTTAAACACACATTTGTGTAAATTGTAGGACACTATTTAAACTTCTCATCATAATATTTTATAAGTCATAATTTGATACATATGAAATTATTTGTCAAAGATTGGTTTTAAATGTGCTCACAATTTTAGCATCAATAATTTATAAATGTGTGTTAATAAAAATTTCAAATTTACTTAATTTAATTGATATGAAATGTCATGCTCCCTCCATTTTTTATAATTAGCCTTGACTTTTACACACATTTTTATGTAAAAAAATTCTAAAAATAATAATTTATACTATACTATCAAAGCAAAATATACGTTAAACGTCAAAAAAAAATAGTAGCCAAATTCGATTAGCAGTCTAAAAAATAAATACTCGCATGAGATAACAAGTCTGAACAAAATATATTCATATATAAAAATACAAACTTACCTGTATATTAGAAAGTGTATATGTAAAGTATCAAAAGGCTATGGGCAGTTTTACTTTTGAGCCACTTCTACTACGTACATAAACACTTTCAAGACTCCACTATAATTAATAGAACACCGAGTCTAAAGTGGTTGACAGGGTATTTGGAAATTTTAGAAGTAAACGGCTGCGGCTGCTGCATAACAGCCTGTCGAATGACTGTGATAAAAAAAAAATGATTTTTTTTATTAAAATAGCACCATGTCATCGATTAATTTTTCTAAATTTTGTTTTAAATTGATAAAATTGAATATTAAATATATAAAAATAATATTAAATATATTAGGTAAAAAATTGATATCCTTCCTTTATTCATTTCTCATCATTTTTTAACTTTTAGATAAGTTATCAATTATAACTCCAACTATTTTTTGTTTTATATATTGAACAAATTATAATATTGTACTATTTTAATACAATATTTAGTATACCAAGTGAAAAATTTTAATTTTTATTCTAAAATACAAATATAGAATAAGATATCATACACCACTGAACTTGGCGTTCAAAACTTCATATACCCATTTATATATATAGTTAAAAATTGATACTACTATAAGGCGACAAAAAAATTAAGACATTGAACTCCGTTCCAACAAAGACTAGTAATGTAACATCCCAGACAACTACACAACTTTCAGACTTTACGGCACAAGTGTTCACTTTCCTAACAATTCAATTTTTGTACTGCCTCTGTTTTAAAATACACACTTTAGTTCTTTTTATAGAACACACCCCCGTATTAAATATTAATAAAGTAAATTTTACTTAGTATTTTTTTAATATCTTTTTTAACAAAATTAAATTTTAAAATATAGAATTGCATACAATTTCCTATAAAAAGATTTAAAAAATATATATGTGTTAATTAACTTCCTGACAATCATCTAAAATATTCAGTTAAACAAAATATAATATGATAATTTTAATAATACAGTCAAACTTCTATAAAATGCCCATTAAAAAGTCTAACGATATGCATATAGAAAGTGAGAGAGTAGTATTTTGTGCAGACAGCTGTGATCATTCAAAATTTTATATTATAAATTTTGCTACTATTATTTTATCAATATCCCAATTTAGAATGTGTAGTCGATTATTAACTATCTTCATTATTTTTGTATGAAAAATATAAGATGAGCACTTTGGTAACACATTTTAACCTCATATACTATAGTGGACAATGATTACCAACGCAACATCATAATCATATATACAATATTAATTAATTTTACATTTTTGTATTTTTATTCTAAAACGATCCCAAATTAATGAATTGTTGATATTAATTATAAATTATTAAACTTATATAAAGATAATTATAAATACAAGTAGATTGAAATTTTGTAACCCGTATGGAAAAAATTTAGTTAATTAATACAAGAACGTCACTCCATTATATTTTTGATGAGGAAATAAATAAAATCATTGGCACACTACTACTTTATTGGAATAATTTGACTCTGTTTCTAACCTGTAGCTAGCTGAGAGAACAATGATTGGGTTTGGGTGTATACTATGTAATTAGCCAGGCTTAATGAACATTTATAGCTTCCTAGCTAAATTCCTCATAGCTAGAGCTAGCTAGCTTATAATGTAGATCGTAAAAAGAAGTTCAATGCATGCATTGCCAGTACTACAAATTTGACAAGGAGGAGTTACTCAATGATAAATAAATATTAATAATATATATAGTTGTGCAGGCTTGCTGGATATGAGGCAAGCAAGTGAAGCAACAATAATCTGGTCGATCAAGATCGAACTACGAACTAATACTGAACATAGCCAAAGGCCACTGACTGAAGATCATCAATGTCGTCTTCTCGGAAACACCACTGTTGGTTGTTTGCTTGCATATGATCACCATAGATAGGATCCATGGCATAATTAGACATCCCTTCGAAACAAGGAAATGATACATTTGCTTCCTGCAGATGATAGTTTGGTGCAGTGTCCGTATTCATGTAACCATTTTCACTATAATCATTTTTCACGCTTATATTCAAATTATCGAATTGAGGCATCATGGTTGTGGTTTCAGAATGACTCCATATCTGAGCATCAAGTGTGTAGTTACAAGGAAGTTTCAAATTCCCGTAGGATGAGGACGATGACATGTGATCATTAGGGTTTCCACAAGTGAAGCTAGTTGTGCTTCCAGAGCCATTGGGAAAATTCTGTGCTGCTTGTTCCTTGAGTGATGATAGTTGTGTTTGTAAATTAACAACCTGAACATTGCAAGTAACAAAAAATAATTAATATTACCTCCCTAAATAAACTTAGTTACATGTACTGATCGATCATCACAACTATTAATATAAGTTGAAATTACTGTACAAACTTAATTAAATTAAATTCACCTGTTGCTGGAGGGCGAATATATGTGAAACACAGCCATAAATGGGGTCTTGAACTCTAGCTTGGGCTTCATATGAAATGGTGACTGCAGCTTCACCGCGTTCGCTAAGCGGAAGATGAGCAAGGAGCTTTGACACATTGCTTGCACCAAAAATCTTGTGAATGGCTGAAAAGTGAGAAGCTCCTTGTTCATGGCAAAAATAAGGGGCAAAAACACAACCCCTTGCACACTTTCTTCTCAAGAATTTACAAGCACCACAAGGAGAGCCAGTGCCAGTCATCTTAATGATGATGTTCTCTTAATTAATTTGCTTAATGGAGTCTGAGTTTGATTGGAGATACGTAGGTAGCTCTCTGCTTGTTGCAAGAATATATTATAATCATCATGTTTATATAAACTAGAGGATGGGAAGAGGTGGAAGGTAATATGAAGAATAATTAATTGCCTTTGGTTCCCTTACTGGCCTACAAATTTTATTGTAGTTTTGTTTTTAATTCCATCATAAGCTTTAACCAAAATTATTATACTCCATATTTTAGATTCCATTTGGTATCCTTAAAGGACAAAATAGGTAACAGAAAACCAAACCCATTTCTATTTGCTTGATAATATTGGATCATTTCAGCTCATTTTCTGATTTCATGTTTCTAGTTACAATTTTCTCGACGTCTGTAATAATTTCAAGTATTAGCTACGTATACTGATAGCTTGGCTTCGATGACACTAAATGTAACCTCCCGTATTTTTAGAATATATTTAGTTATTTATTTAATATTAAAAATAATATTAGTAAGTTATTACTAATTTTATTATTTGAAAATGTATATAATTTATTTTATATTAGGATATTATTATATGATATATTTTAGTTAAAAGAATAGAAAAGGAAAAGAAATAGAAAAGAAAAAGAAAAAGGAATTAGGGTTATGTTATTAACCCAGAGTTCTTGTGATTGTGATTGAGACATCTGAATTTCTTGAAAATCATTCACAATTTTGATTTTTAAGGTACGGATATCTTCGTTACACTCTTTTTCTATTCGTAACACTCTCTTTATTCTCGTTTTGTTATTCAATTCGTCTGTATATTGTGTATAGTTTGTATTCATTTAGATTCTTGTAAAATTCGTATATCATTCGTTCTGCATCTGATTGTTATAATTTTATACTATCTGGAAAGATATTTTGATTATCTACATCTTTCGTTCTTTGTATTTTCTGAAATTCTGCTTATAAGCATGTGAAAACTGTCTTTAGTGCAATCTGATGGTTTAATTCAAGTTGATTTGCTGTAACTTCTGAAATTCATAATAAATTGAATATTCATTCAATATTTATGTGTAATATTACCCTGGAACGGTATTTTCGAAATTTTCATATTTTGTTTACATTCCGCTATCAAATTTTATGGTTTCGATGTCTTAAATCCCAAAATACTACTGTGATCAGGTGCTAATTCTGTTCTAACAGACCATCTTTGTTTGTTTTCTGCATTCGTTTCTTATTTGCTTTTGACGAGTCTTACCATTCTGAAAAAGTCTCAGAAGAATTTTCTACAAAATTCGTGTTCTGCACTTTTTCATATGATGTCATTTTGATAGAGTAAATTGATAATTTTCCAGACTGGTCAGTTTTGATTTTATTTTGATAGTAAGTATTGGATGTTATTTGATGTGTGATATTTTGAGTAAGATATTTTCAATCTTTTTATGATATATGTATGACTTGGGAAACATTGTAAGACTCCGTCATGAGTGGAGAGAATCTCGTGCTTGGCACCACCTATACGGTGTATTTAAATAGTATGGGCGTGTCGCCAGAGTTATAGGACACGTAGAATCATGACTATTGTGTATGTTTATTTTGGCCATTTGAGTGGCATTGTGATTAGTGTTTTGCAAGCCCCTGTAAAAATTTGGGTAGCATTTGCTATGTGCTATGCAAGCCTCTGTAAATTTTGATGACTACATATTTCTGGATGACCGAAAATGTGGGAGATCATGTAAGTGTAAGATTATCTCCCATATCAGTAAGTAAATTTGCATTTCAGTATTTGGTCATTATAATATGTGATTAGTAAGTGTACGAGTAAGAGTAAAAATATTTGTGATTAAAAAGTATATACGTTGGAATTGTAAGATAAGTATCTATCGTGTCTTTTTATTTGTTTATATTGTGAGTCTGTATGACCAGTATCTCTTGTCTCGTTCGATTTGTTTCATCATTCTTTATTCAGATATTTTATTGGTTCATATTATCAGCGTGTCTAACCATTATAATCTTTGTATAATTTTATATCCGTATATGAGTTTTTCGCTTACTGCCAATCTATGTTTTTTGATTTCCCCCGGCAGATATTTATTATTAAATGGAATACTTTTTGGGAAGAATGCGAGTTGATGACATTGAGGAGTTGTAAAATTTATATTTAGATTTTAATTTGTATAGTTGAATTGTATTTTTTATTTTTGGATTGTAAGTTGTTGGATATTGAGAAGTTGTAACTTTTTATTAGATTTTCGAAGAATTTCATTTAAGTGAATAATTTGGGATTTTAAACTAAAAAACTGTTAAAACCTATCAAATTTCACTCCAAGTGCGTAACTACTAAAGTAAAGGGTTCGTTTACATTATCTAATGAGTAACTTCAGTATTATCTATACTGTATTATTAAAGCTGAAAGACCAAATATTTGATCCGTTGTTTGGTCATTTTATCTTTCACCCAACTTAAAATACAGAAGTCTGCAGTCTTCTACTCAATTCCAAACGCATTCTTTTAATTAAAATATGCAGTTATACTTACAATTTACTCTTTGCTCGACCTCTTTAATTTATTTAAAATCATAACTTATTAATTAAATTTTATGAATATTAAAATAATAATATTATTTTATTTATATTATTTAAATTTTATTATATTATTAAAGCCGCAAGGGCAAATATTTGGTCGGTCGTCCGTTCGGTCTGACAATTTTGTCTTTCACTCAAACTTCAAATACACATGTTTGTCTCCTACTCAATTTGAAACACATTCTTTTAATTAAAATATAAAGTTTTACTTGCAATATCACAATCTACTCATGTTTCAATTTACTCATAACTCAACCTCTTTAATTTATTTAAAATCATAATTTATTAATCTATACTATATTATAAAAGCCGTTGTGGCAAAAATTTGGTCGATTAGTCATTCGTCCGATAAGTCCTCTTTTATACAATTCTTTTTATGCAATTATGATATAATTATAATTTAATTTTAAAACAGGTATATTTTACATAAAATTCTATCATCGGTGAGTCCTCTTTTTGTATAATAATCTAATAACATATCTCATTTCACTTCTATTACTGCTCAAACTCTTCAATTTATTTGAAATTACAATTTATTAATTAAATCTCATGAATATTAAAATAATATTATTATTTTATTTATATTAAATAATTTTTATTATATATTATATTATTATAACTAACATAATAAAAAATTTAAATTAAATATTTAAATCATATAAAATAATTAATATATAATCTATTAATAATGCTCATGCTTTGCATGAGTTATAAGATAGTATTATTATAACGAAATAAGAGAACTTTTTTTAATCTTACCCAGTAAACCACAGAAAATATACTAACCGTCCAATTTTAGGAGAACCATATAAATGATCCTAATCATCCAATTTTAATAAAATCTAATTTTAGAAATAATATATCATACATACAACTCTATCCCCGATAATCCTTCTTTTATATACTGCTCAAGGATAATATTATATTATATTTAAATTATATTTTATATTTTCTATTTTAAGAATTCTACTTATTCTATAATTTTTATTTAATATATTATACTCACATTCGACTCAATTTCATTACCATTCAAACTCTTTTATTTATTTAAAAAACATCATTATATAGAAAAATATAAAAAGAAATTAATAATAAAATAAATTATTATATTAAATGAAATATTTAAATTATATAAAATAATTAATATATAATATATTAATAGCATCCGTTTGCTAAGATTACAAGCCAGTTTATATTGAAAATTGTACTTATATTTCAACTTCTAACCTACTAATTATAAGAAAAGTTAAACGGGACAAAAATCTATTCCTATGCATGGTCCGTAAAGATTAAAAAAAAAATTGGGACTCTAAACCCCGGTAACGCTCACGTATTTTCGCCCCTCCTGCAGTCACGGTTGTATACAGACACAGTGATACAGATGAATCTAATATTTGTGCCGGTTCAACTTTAATAATATATGTGGGAACAATAAGGCCTGGTCAGTGAGAGGAGCAGTTGCAAGTTGCAACAATCCCAACCATATATACTTCTTATCTATCACACAAGTCCCAACTACACTCTATCATCAAGATGCTCTATAAATGCATATAGTAGTAGGTAGTACATATTTTTTATTCTCTTTTTTACATATATAAAAGTACATACATCTGATCGATCATCAACCCACATTTAGTTGTCCGTGCAATATATTGCTTACATTATTAGCTACTCGACTACTCGGAGAATCTAATTCTATTAACCACCTATATAAAATTATTGTGTACACACAGCATGTGTTTTGTTTTCATTAATTATATATATATATATATAATTTATTCTTGTAATTCTGTCTTTATTTATAAAATACATATATTTTTAACAAAATAAATGATATTATTTTAAAAAAAAGAAGAACTAACATGTTGTGCACATAATATAATATGTTATATGTATGTGTTTTGTAACATTTTTCACTCATTCTTATTTTAAATTATAAATTTTTCTCATAATTGTTTTCTTACTATCAAATGATTATGTTTTTATTTATAAAATACATATATTTTGAACAAAAAATTTAATAACTTTAACAAAATAACAACCGTAAGTGTTTCAAATTAACTGGATCAGGATTTTCAAAAATTATTGCTGATTTTTGAATACCAAATGGCAATAATTATTTGCACGTCACAATGTCACATCTTCCTAAAGTCGATAGAAAACGTTAGAGAAAAAATGAGCAACTTTAGCACAGATATCAATCTTAATAGTAAAAATACATGTTGTAAACCTAATTATCAATAAGGCTAGTTCGTCCCTATACCCTAGCTAGTACGCACAATAACGAGCCACGAGAAAGACATATTCTATATTAACCATTCCTTTTCTCCTTTTATGCATCATTATCTAGCTATATACGGCCTCGTAGTAAGAATTACCGGATCGGAGGAGTCTTTATGTATAATTTGCATCTTATTTTATTAAGATTTCAAACAACTAGCTAATATATATGCATTAATAATGGAGTGTTTTTTTAAAGAAAAATCAATTCAATAATAAAAAGTAATACGATATTTACAAATATAATCGAAATTGAACAAACGTTTAAATATATTGTTGTTGAATATTTCTTTTTTAAGAGACAACCATTTGAGCAATCGATTGTAGATGCGATCTCACAAAAATCTTTATTACATAATCAAGCCCATGAAAATCCGGCAGATCTATAATCCAGACATGAAAAATACCAAAACAAAATTAAACTCTTACAAGGGAGAGACTTAAAAAAATTCAAAAAAATTGAGAATTTATTGAAGGAAAACAAAAGTTTAATCAAGAAAAATAAAAAGGTAAAAAATGATTGAGATTTTTCACATGTGAAAATCTATGAAAGACTCTCACAAAATATTAGGAATGGTTGCTAAAAAAAGAGAGGCAAGGTTTTGGAAACATTGTGTTATTTTTGTTTAGCTAATGTATAATTAATGCAGTATAAAACAGACATACACACACTGCAGCCTGCAGAAATATAATTTATGAGTTGTTAATTAAGTAATTAGCCAAAATGGTTAAAGGAGTACACCAAAAATATTTTTTTAAGGGGGCTCTTAAATCTTAATTAATTAAGAGATACACGTACAAGATCGTGACATGAGTACTAGAATAGAACACTTGACCAAGCTAGGGAATTAAGCTGAACAGATTGGATTTTCATTTCTATACTCTCCTTTTTAGTTATTTTATTTGTTTAATTTTTGGAGGTCACAACTTGTCGAGCAATACCGTATAATAATTACTCCCTCCGTCCCAACCAATTCTTTACACTTTCTTTTTTGGGACGTCCCACCCAATTCTTTACATTACTAAAAATAGTAACTTTTAACAATAAATATATTATTACATCCACTACTTCACTCCACTTTTTCAACACTTTACACTATTACACCCACTATTTTATTTATTTTAACAATAAAATCACTATTACACCCACTATCCTTGGTCTCCGTGCCCGGACCAAATGTAAACATTTGGCCGGGACGGAGGGAGTATTAATTAGCAAGGATGTATAAACATTAATCTTTATGGGTCACTTTCTTTTGTCACACACGGGAACCAACATGTAGACCTTTCCAATTGTGCATTTAGCCCCCCACCTAGCTACTCTAACCTCATATTTAATTCATCAACCAGTCTCTTTATATAAAATCACTGTTTCTTTTTTTGGTTAATTACCAATTGATAATTTTTATTATAATTACATATAATTTAAAAGAAATACAATGTTTAATTAGGCCGTGTTTGTGGTGTTGCAGTCTTAGGATAGCCAATGACGGGCAATCTATGGTGTGCTACACCGGTGGACACAGTTAGGAAAAAGGGGGTTTCCTGCAATTCACAGAACACCAGCGACCTGGAAGCCATTAGCGACAGAGATAATTATTTTAAAAATCATTATCGATGTGTACTTGTTTGCCACTTAATTATAAAAGATCGAGGTAGTGATCTTAGAGACAACAAGGCATGCATGTTAAATAAATGGGATATTATATATATATATATATATATATATATAGTAATCATAATTTATCAATAATGCAGGTAGAGAGAATGATGAACTAATAACATCTTTTTTTGTGCAATTATTTGAAACTCGTACGTGCATCAGTTCAGACATTGTTCAAAACTTTAAAATGCACATCTACATGTCAAATTAGTGGAAACATTTACAAGTCTTTTCCAGACAATATATGCATTGCTCTTTCTTGATGCTATTAATTTGCAATATCATTAATCTTGTAACTTTGACTTGAGTAATTAATGTAACTTGTTTTAACATGCTGCCACTTGAATTTGAAAGCATGAACAGAGTAAATCGTCTATTTAGTGATGCGCATGGATTAACGAGACTCCCACTCTTCTATCTATTATTTAAAAAAATCATAACCAAGAAAATGGGTTTGGCAGAATCAGTGGAAAAACCTACCTCATTGAGTCCGATTCTGTGAAATGATTACATGAATGATGTACTCTGCCAAACCCATTTTTCTTGGTTATAACAAATAGGGCTATTTACGATGAAATTTTAACGCTAGTATAGTGGAGCTGAAAACGACGAAAGTGAAATATTATTATTTTTAACGATATGTTACTTAGAACTTAGAAGTCTTTACAATTTTTTGTATCTTCTTTATTCTGTACGTACTTGCAACGAGATGAAGAAAGCTACTTATAATTTAACTTGTTTCCTTGTATATTAATGATGCATATATTTCATTAATCTTGGAATTTATATATATAGGAATCTCTGCAGATAGGAGTATTTATTAATTTATACACACACATGTAAGTAAAAATTTAAAATTCGTTTTAAAGTACGAGTGAGCAGTTATCACTTAATCTATGATCATATTCGGTGCGCAGAATAAACTATTAATTATTTGTCTTGAGCTAATTAATTAAATCAAACAACATTGTTAATTTTGTGAGCATGTAATAATGTTACATACAACAACATAAAGTTCTATTGGTACTCCTGTCACACAATGTACTATATAATGATCATTGATAAAGTGCATGCAGCTCATATTATGAATTCTGATTCCGTACAATGATCGGACAAAAAACACCCATCAACACGTAACTTTGTCTGATGATCAATGCACTCAATAATTTCTGAATAACATCGTCAAGTCGATATTAATTCCGGCAATTAACTCAGTGAGTTGATTACTAATCTCCACTTAAGTCTTGTGAATCGATAATATAAATCATGTAGATTATTAGCTGGTTGAATGGGCAATTTAACTTAATTAACCAAGGTTTTTAAGTTCAAAATTTTGAAATGGTGGTTATGGTTAATAAGAAGAACTTTGCAAAGCAGTCCAAATCACTGCAATTTAATTAAACTCAGATTGATCAGTACACGCTTAGAACGGCATGTTTTGCATTCATCAAAACACAAGTACTCAACAAGTTAATGTGTCTTGAAAGTTTTAATACAAGGCATTGAAATTTGTGTTCTCATGAAAACAAGGGAAGAACAGGATAATATGTTGTTGTCATTTTCTTACCTAACGTTTGTATTAATCAATGGAAATTACGGTACTCTACTAGTGACTAAACCATGCATAGCTCTCATGCATGGTAACACTTCTCTTTTCACTATATTAACCTAATTTTTATATATGAACATACGGTGACGACAGAATCAGTATCGAAAATTATTAGGGTTCAAAATTTTAAATTATAAAATCTATATTATATTATTAAATCAAAATATTAAAAATTTGATAATCGGTCATGATGGTTATAATTAGCAAATAGTGCACAACCATCTTTCATATTATACACTTGTTCTACTATATATTATTTGAAGCAACGGGTGAAAACTACTAAATACTGCAATTTTTTTCTATTACAGTAATATTATATATTTGATAGCGCTGTGAAAGGGATTCATTATTCAAAGCAGTGAAAATAACCTTCTCAGCATATATCACTAGGCTATTATTCTATAATGCATCCTTAAATCTGTTACACATAGTAAGTGTTCTTGTCGTAAAAATATATCATCTCGATCAACAGTAGCTAGCGCGATAGTAAAAGGTAGGGTTTGCTCAACAAATAATTAATAGAGCTAGAGTGCTAGACAAATGCAAATTAATATGTTTTCTTACGTGAATTGGTTATATATTAATCTTTGGAATTCTAACTAAACTAGTTGTATATTATATTTTTCCAAAGATAAACTCTGGTTTTATTTTCTCTTACTTTTGTTAAATTAAATCGAGACAAAAAAATATACATTTTTATTTGGTAGACAACCGAAACTTTTACATCTCCTAACCTCTAGTTCTATCACTTGTAGCACACACTAACTACCTAAATTCTTCCTTTACGAGTTTGCTAAGCTCAATTTGGTATAGTCAATAAAATCTATCCATACAAGTCACCGGCCACCAGCTAGCAATACGTACAGCCCCACTTCAGTGCAAGCTCCTTCGAGCTAGTATGAGAACACGATAAAATAGAGGTCTACTCTATATAGATATTATATGCATATATGCATGTATGTAATACTTAATTAATTCATGACTAGTGTAATTTGGACTGACCCTGAAGCATCTTTCTTGTTTTTGGGAGGCACTTCATATTATTTCCATCATAAAAAAAAGGTTCAAAGGCACTTGTCATTTTGATTAGGCTTCAAAAATCGGTGGTACTCTTGGAAAAAATGTTGACATATATAAAAACTAGATGATTATTTGATAATATTTTGAGATGCATATATTTGAAAATATAATACATATAAAAGAATAAAAATATTTTTCCAGAAAGCAGTTTTACGCTTTAATTATAATATTAGCTTTTATTATGGTGTATGTATAAAAAAATTAGTACGCAGTAACCACACGTATATAAAATAATCAAATTAAATTAAATAGATAATATTGTATGATTATGAAATAATCACTTAAGCGGCGGGTTTCTGCAAGTTCACTTGCTTTCATTTGAACGAAGCACTAGCTATATAGCTACTTGTATTTCCTATTTAATCAACACAAAATTTGTCATGTTTAGTTGGCTTCTCAAGGTCGCAAAAGAAATTAATCAGACAGAAACAAATAATGTATTCAAGAACGAATCTAATAAAACAAAACAATTCTTCAGCCAATAACAAAAACAATGTTCATAGTTGTTGTTGAATTGTGTATATATACTGTACACACACGCATATTATTCAACACTTGAACGGAATAATAAAGAGTGTTGGAGAATGATGCAGATGTGTTCAGTTCAAGGCTGGTCAAGCCGACATGGAGAATGCACGTGGGACCGTCGCACGTGTAAAGATAATTGCCTTAAAATAAAATCTAAAATCGAAATTTTATAACTTATATATTACGTTATTTAATTATTGATGAATGATGGTCTATAGTTAAAGTGATTTGTATTATATCAGGTGTTAGTTTGACCGGTAATTTATATCATATAATCCATAATTTACAAAATTTCACAATTTACACCAAATTAATATTTTAATGAATAGTTTTGAATTTTGATATACATTTTTTTATAATAAAAAAGCTTATAAGGACGTAGGACACAAATGATAAATACTTTATCAATTGGGCATTATTAACATAATATTACACCGACTTTAAATTTTTATCTAATTTAATCAATATATTGGAATGCGGAGATGGGATTCATGAACTACGGCTCAAGTCACTGTCGAATTGGTAGATGTTTTAAATTATAACGAGATACTAGAACGAGACTCGTGAACAAGTTTAAAACTAGATGTTAAATCAACAGTTTAGTGAAGACTGAATCAACGCCTAAATTTATAACATAATTGCTAGAAGATTGACGTAAAGCTTCATTTTCAAGAATCAGCGAACAAGATCTCAACATATAATAGTAATAGTAATAGTAACAGTAAAGTGTGTACGTCTGGAAAAAGAGAGTTACTGATTGATTAAGTTAATAAACATATATAATGAGGATGTAGTTTGAACAGGAGGCCACTCTTCAAAGTCCAAACCATGATATAGGGAAGACTGATCAAGTGATTATATATACACATACATATGGAATCACCTAGTTGAGGACAAAAGGAGGCTGTCAGATCAAAATGGAGTTTAGGATTTGTAATGACAAAACCCACACTTAAACGTTTGGAAGAATTATAAGATGAACGTTTGACAGAAGACACGCTTGAACGTTTTTGAAAAAGATTTAAATATTGGGTCTAGAAAAAAAAATTGACATATTTTTTAGGGTCTCACTCGGGTGTCTGAGAACCGTGAGAGGAACCGGTGATTTGTTTAAGTTTTAATGATTTCATGCAAAAATTTCAAGTTTGTCGATGAGTAATTTCATGTCAATTGAAAATTTTAAATTTGTCAAAGAGGTGATTTAATGTAAATCAAATATTTTAAATTTAGCATAAATCACCAATATCAATTATGAAAATCACCGGTTCTCATTTTAAGAAGTTCTGATTTGAGCAAATATTATATATTTATATATAATTTCATCTTTATTTTCATAAAAAAGATTATTTTCACATTAAAAAATAGATTTTTCTTTCGAAACAATCTATTGCTGTATCAATCAAATCACAATTAATACATCAACTTACTAATACTATTAGTACTTCACATTTGTTTGCATCCATTGACCAGTTGCGAGTACTGAGTACATATCTGAAATTAGTATTATAATCGGCCCTCTTTATATACATTTTATTAACCGCATTCACATGTGGTACAAGTTGCATACAATCACCTAACTAACTTTTTAAACACCAACTCTCAAAGCAACAAAAACCATTATATAAATAAATGATTTAATGGCAACACTACTGAAATGTAATTATGCTACTTTTACATGTTGACGAATAAAATTCCAGATGTCCATCGTGTCGAAACGCTATTTTAAGTCAATAGTTCATACACACTCCCAAAATCACAACCTGACTAAATTAACAAATGGATCATACAGAAAATGAAATTTGATTTCCCCTCCAAAGATTTGTTGAAGCGCATTGCACATACACACTGAGGGAAGGCATGGTATCCACTTCAGCATCCAATACAGAGTCCGCTTGCAACAAATAAAAACAGTAAACACCAATGCAGGCTCAACCACCTTTAAAACCAATTTATAGCCTCCTCCTGCCAGTAGGACTGTAGGAGCATTAATGGACAAGCAGTCAAGAACTTTATAGAAATGACTGAGACCAATAGCTTAGAGAGTTTATAGAAATGACTGAGACCAATAGCCTAGAGAGTAATGTAAGAATAAGGTTGAAAATAACAAAGAAAAGATGCTTACCCTGTTAGGACTTCAAAATATAGAACACTGTCTTAATTTAACGAAAAATAAAACTGGAAGGACTGCATATTTTCACAATTTTAGCCAAAAATCTTAATTTGTATTACATACAAGCGCGTACCTTAATCATTCTGACCCGGGCAAACCTTTAAGCACATCCCTTAAAGCATAATAATGATTATCGCACTTGTGGTCTGATAGTATGTTGCTCGACAGTAAAATCTTTTGAAAATGTTCACCTGGATGTCTTTTCCAGAGTGTGAAGTGATCCGTCACTTTTCCGTGGATGGTACCAGTATCTGTATCAACATGCCTTCTTAGGCAGTAGACAGTACCTGGTACAAACAACTCCTCGGGTACTTTACTATCATCTTCCTTCTTCTTAGGAACAGGAACTGCTCCTGCTGATACTGCAGTTGGCGGGGCACTGGGAAGTCCGAGTGAATCCTTTCTAGCAGGAATATCTGTTTCCAATACAAACAGAAAGTAATATAAATAGTACGCCTCGGCAATTGTACATAGACGTACTGATAACTTCTCAGTGTTGAAAGTATATAACAAGATTCATAAGATTCCTGGATGAATCTAACGACACTGTTAAGAATTAATCTTGGTCGACATAATAAACATGTTCTTTGGTGAATTATCTGTAGGTCACACTAACCAGTAATATGACATCAAAGGAAAAATGTTCCTGTATTTTGTAGTATATCCTGCATTCACTAGTCCACAACCAAAAGAAAGTGTTGAAAAGAGATCTAGTGCATTTAGAAGAAAAAAATGCTTGCCAATTTGGTAATATGGGTAGCTGTGAAAGAAAACTGGTACACAAAAATCAGTTATATGGGTAGCCTATATAAGTTACTGCAAGAAATATTACCTTTGGTGCTATACATGTTAAAAGGTTAATGCAAGAAACTTATTTAAATGTCATTTGGTACTATAGAGACATATAACTTGCACAAAAATCAGCCCTCGACAAAAGAACACTAGAAACCAAGTCTAGTGGAGAGACAGGACTCACCCAGAAACTTTGAATTACTCAACTTAGCATAATCTGCTAGTTTTCGAGCAACATCTTGAACAGAGGTAACGACTTGCTTTGCATTTGTAACCAAATCAGTAACACTTCGCCAGTCTTCCTTTCCAAGAACGCCCATCCTGTTCAGAAAATCAAACATGGTAAATTCCAATGCAGTGGAAACCTAGGTTGACAAGAAACCCCAGGAGTGGTTCAAGAGAAAAAATCGGTAGAAAAGAAAAAAGTTCCTAAGCACAGGTACAGTAGCTGAAAGTTTTTAAGCATGTAGCGATCTATACATCAATATAAAGCCAAAAGGCAGAATGTTAAATAAATTTCACGTTTCTGCCTTGAAGGCTTGTCTGTTTAACTTGGGTAACTAACAGGGACGGATCTAGGATTTTGAATAAGTGGGGGCAAAAATAATGTACTAATTTTACATTCATATATCTTGCTTGTCACTTGCATTACATGTGTGACTTCATTCAAAAAGTTCTAAAAAAAATTGAATGCAAGAGGATTTGATCCTGCCCATTTCACTCCTTAAATGGCGCCTAACCCACTGAAATAGACAACAATTTCATTGAAAGTACTGAGACGGATTTATATGTAAATATAATAATAATATGCCTAAAAAACCTCTTAGTATGAATCGAACCGCTGCCTCCTACCTCAACATCATGGCTCATACCATGTGGGCAAGACAGATCTCCTAAATGGATTCTAATATAAATACTAATGTACTCTAAAAGTCAGTGGGGGCAACTACCCCCACTTCCCCCATGCTGCCTCCGTCCCTGGTAACTAAGGTTGGAGCAAAGATACTAACACACTCAAAGAGGTATTGAACAAGCTTGTACATAGTAAAGGTTATACACTACATGTTTACACCCCTAAGACTATTAAAACATGACATCATATGTCAGGATGTTGTCTTATCTTATAGACTTATACTACCATTTAAAATAGAGCTCTCAGAATTGGACACGATCCGCGACCCCGACCTGAA
Organism: Oenanthe sinensis; assembly: GCA_028671895.1. Classification (NCBI taxonomy): domain Eukaryota; kingdom Viridiplantae; phylum Streptophyta; class Magnoliopsida; order Apiales; family Apiaceae; genus Oenanthe; species Oenanthe sinensis. Next base: position 31,115,535 of record CM053813.1, read on the forward strand.
ATTTGCGGGTTAAGGTTGTAATTAAACGGGTCAAACCCAAAACTGACCCGCAAAAAATAGAGGTTACGGATCAACCCGTTTAACCCGGAAATGACCCGTATAACCCGTTTATTTTTTTTTGGGGAAAAAACAACTAATATTTATATTCTAAAAAAATACCGTTTTCTTAAGTTTAAACGATCAATAAACTTATACTACATTTAAAGAAAATTTCATTAAGTTGATAATTTCAACGCTAAAACATCATTCTTCTAGAAAAAATTGTGGCTATATTATATTGGCAGCCACTCGCATTACTAATGTATCATCACTTTTTTTATTATTCTAGATACTTCTTAATGATATGTATGATTTGCTTGGATTTGGATATTTATTCTAAATTGGAAAAGGTGGAATGGATTTGAATAAGGTGAAATTTTACTACACGAGTTGCATAATTTAGAATTTAAATTTTAAATATATTATTTGTGCAACATATTCCAATTTCCATATGCCAAATAAGAAGAAGTATTTAAATTAAAAAAAAATTAATTGTGCAAAATATTTCATACTTCAAACAAAATTAAGTGTATTAATTTAACAAATGTCTAATCGTCTTGGAAAATAAATGGGTTATATGGGTCGGGTTGGGTCACCCGTTCAATCAGCGGGTTGGGTTAGTGTCAAGGTTTTACTGGTCAATTATTTTTGGGCCGGGTTCGGGTTGACCCTCTATTTTAATATTTAAAATGAGACCTGACACGAACCCAACCTGTAACCCGAAATTGACATCCCTAATTTAAAATGGAACTTCTTTAGTTCGGGTTTTACTCGTTTACCAGAGAAATTATAAGACACACACACATATAAGCTAATTTTCTTACCAATCTGTCTGAAGAATTTCATTCCTCAGCCTTGTTAGAGAAGCTACGCTTAGTCTTGGAACAATATCATCCTGCATATAAGAGTTAAGTATATAGTAAGAGCCAAGTATATAGATAGTATTGCAAAGTCTATATTATAACTTGCTCATAAAAGAATATAAAAAGAAAAGGATAAAATTTGTGGGAAAAATAGAAACTAAGCTTAGTTATACAGACGATCCTAAAAACATTAGTTATTCATTTTAACCAAAGGAATACCTGATGATATACCAACCTGCATTACAACATTTCTGACATAATCAGAACATCCATCTGCAATCTCTCTAGAGACGCAAGGTGGAGTGCCATATCCAACGGCTGATATACAGTCAGGGCTGAACCCCAGCTGCTTGCTTGATTTTTGACGCATCATTATTGCTAGTAAGGAAGCTGTAGCACCTCCAAGTGAATGACCAACTAGCCTTAACCTAAATCCCTGTTAATGAATTAGTCTGCTACTCTGATAAACAAATATGTTTACAATATGAAGAGCAGTAAATTGGAAATAACATCAAAATCAACAACTTCACCACCTGATGTTGTTCAAGGCACTTCTTAATGGTTCCCAGCTCGTGACTAAGAAACCAGCCAGCCGCTTCAGCTGATCCAAAATGGGTTGAAAACCCTTCTGATAAAACTTCTTCATGGCTTGAGGAAACTATGTCAGTAATTAAATCTTGGACTGTGTGAGTTCCACGAATTCCTAGGATCACAAGTTTTTTACGCATGTCAACACCAATATAATATCCTGGCCTCAAAACACTCGAGTTTTTGACAAATTTCAGTATATTGCTTTCTCGAAGCATGCTGTTTTTTGCAATGCCTGCAACATTATCCTTATAGGCTCCTTTTGCAAGTTCAGTGTGATATATAAGATCCTCAACCTAGAAAAGAATACACACATACATATGAATAATTGAAGACAAGATAACTTCAAAAGATCTTTCAAAGATGTAAGACAGTGATATTATAGGTGTTAGCAATTACAGTTGAATCACATGAGATCTGCACACCCTTGACTTCCTGAAATGGCTCTGTGGATGCTTGGCGGAGGTATAAAAGATATAAACCTAGCGTAAGATCACTTAAACACCAATCCTGCACTCCAATCTTACTTCGTTGAATGCTTGAGATAATCTCTGAAACAGTTCTCCTGCTTGGTGGGGGTTTGTTTTCAAAAACATTTCCTGCAAAGTGTAATGCATCAGCCTCCATAGTCTCTTTCAACTAGAAAACAATACAATAATAGCTACCAGGTCCAAATAAACACGTTGCCAAATACAGCTAAAATTTCGGCAGTAAAACTACCACTCAAAATGTGCTATGAAACAGATAATGTAAGAAGAACAAATTAAACACGAACACACCTGCTGGCAGAACCCGCTTGAGCATTTGCAAAGCTGGTTCCAGCGTCTTAGTAAACCAATCAAGTTCCACGTTCCATTCAGAGTGTGTTTTCTTCTCCACTTTAGCAACATCTCTTCCCTCATCAGAACCAAAAGTTTTTGTCTTCTCTACATTGGAGCCTTGTGAATGATATCGAGCAATTACCTTATATACACTCCTTCTAGACAACTCATTATCACTTAACAAGTTTAACCTAGAATCTGCACATACAAAATATAGCATAAACTTCTAAGCCGTACAATCTACAAAGTCTACATACAAATTCATATAGATAGGGTCATGTTCCACTATAAATCATTTTAGTATAATGCAATCATCGTTCATATATTGTAAGCCTTAACGAGTTTGTATTTAAAGCAACATCAATGTATATCAACTAACAACAAACATTTTTATTGACTAACATTTTCTTAATATGCGTAATTTTTTTAAAGTGGACACGTAAACGGGTACGGAGGGAGTAACCTTCAACATTGTTTAAATTTCAATATCCCAAGTAAGCAATTAAAATGTTTGATACATACATACAAACAAAAACCAGTATATATTAATCCAACAAGCATAATAATTAAACACATGTACAACAAAAATATACAATCAACTAAAAGAAAATAAAAGAATAACAAATTAAAGATAAAATAATAAAATAATAATAAAAGTGAGAGTAGTAATTGGTACCGATAGTGGATAAGAATCGCTTCATAGTAGAAGGAAGAAAGAGGAGTTATAAGTGATTGTTGTGCGTGCGTATATATTGATGTAATGACTGACTAACGACGGCGACGCTGCTCGGCGGACTCAAGGTATCGCCGACAAACAATACTCCTCCTACTCAATTAAAGAAAATGCAACTTTGGTGAAAAGAAAATATTTGTTTATTAATTTCCTACATTTTACTGCTCCGGTTTGTACCCAACGGCCCGCTTTGGTGAACGCATGAAATAGAATTAATCGGACAAGTCGGTCGACAATTTAATAATTTACCGAAATCGATTAATCACTGATTTCTAAAATAATGTTTGAAACATATATTTCATTTTAAAATATTTAAAATTCACTTTTTAAATATTAATTTATTATTAATCAATTAATACTTCCCCAAATCAATAAAATTTTATGGTAATTTATAGGGGTTTTGTTGTGATAAAAATAATGTACGTATATATATATATATACATTTTTTATAAAAATTATATATTTTTCCCAAATAAATCTTCATATATATATTTTAAATTATTACAATATAACTAATTTTTCTTAAATATAAATTTAGTAATTATAATAATAAAATAGTAATTAATTAATTATTAATAGTAAGATATGTTAATATATTTTTAAACATGACATGAGGATACAATATTTAAAATATATTTTAACAATAATATATATAATATTATAATTAAAAGTATGAGTATTAAGAAAAGGATATGATAAAATATTTATATTATAATGGTAAACAGTAAATTAATGTACCAAGAAGTTAATATTAGAATTGAATAAATAATAAATTTATTAATAAAATAAGATTCAAAATAAATTTTAATTATGTACAGTAATTCATAAAAGAAGTAAGATTTTTTAAAAATAAAGATCATAATAAAAAAATAAAATAACATTAATTTAATAAAAAAATTCTCGATTGCGAGTGTTAACATCTTGTATATATACAAAAATAAATGATTCACGGATACAAAACCTATTTAATTATTGATAAATTCTCGCCACCGACGGCGACAAAATTACACACTTTCCGGCGTTGCTGCTTCACTCTCTTTTCTTTCGTCGAATTCGTAACTTTCCGCCCCATATAATTATACACTACATATATATACACACAAAATTACACACACAATGTTCTACTTGAGTGAAATCGAGCACACAATGCGGGTACCACCCCATCTCCTAAATCTCCCACTCAATGAAGCCATTCAAGGAGAGCTCGAGCGTCTCTTTTTAGATAAAGTATCTCCCTTTTACCCTTTAAAATTTGTTTTTTTTGTTTTTTTTACAATGTACCCCAACTGTTTGATGAATTGCCTCAAAGAGTGATGAATGTGTTTTTAACAGGTTGTTGCTAATTTGGGTCTTGTTGTATCTGTTTATGATATCAAGTCTATTAGTGGTGGGTTTGTGTTTCCCAGTGACGGTGCATCCACCTACACGGTAACGCATATGTGTGGGATTATAGATTGATTGTTTTGGTACTAGATTTTTGGGTTTTCATATACTGTGTGGTTGTTTACAGGTGAAGTTTAGATTGGTGGTTTTTCGACCGTTTGTCGGGGAGGTTGTTACTGCTAAGCTATTGGACTCCACTGCTAATGGTTTACGGTGTAATGTTTTTACTCAATTGCTTTGATTTTAATATCTCATGGCTTATGCATATTTGTGTATAGTGTTTTACTTGGTAATGTAGTTTTGGGCACATGTGATGTTGTAGTAGTTTGTTAGAGTGTGGATGGCTCGTATAACTGTTAACTTAATGAAGGCTCTTAACTCAATTATAGGCCAAAACTATTTAAGCCCATGAAGGTTTTTAGATTCTTTTTTAATTGTAAGGCTAGGCCATTGTTTCATAGTTGGGTGTCACTACTGTCTAAAACTACGTACGCATTGCTTGCGAATTATTGTGATACTTACTTGAAGATGATAGAACTTTCTGTATTCTTCACGACATGGAAGAAATCTAGAAGAATTTTTTATATGCTTGTAACATAAAAGGTTGCAAGTCAAATATTAGTACTAGTTTATAGATATGTTACTTTCCTAAATTCTTAATGTAATATGACCCTCTAAAGGAGAGGCATCACATTTCTAAGAAGTCTAGTACAAAAAGCTCTCTTCTTCCTTCAGTCCTTGTGGATTCTCTGTAGAAAATAAGCTTACAAACACTAAAAGATTACTTGATATTGTATTTAAAAGCATCTAAACGTGGTTGGGGTAGGGCTGAGCAAAAAACCGAAACAGGTAAAAACCGATCTGAAACTGAAAAATTAACGAACCGCTTAATCGGTTTCGGTTTCAAACTTATCCGAAAAAAACCGAACCGAACCGATTATTAAAATAAATAAATATATATTATATATAATATTTATCAATTTTTATAATATATATAATTATATACATATATTAGATAAAAAAATATAAATAGTTTTCAACTTAACTATTAACTAATACTTTTAGTCGACGGTCTAGTAGGTTAGAGCTTTGAAGGTGTAAATAAGTAACAACACAATACAGATTATGCAGATTGCAACCAGCCAAGCATGCTCTTCTTCCATTCCCGCCGATTGTGTTTTTAATTTCAATTTATCACGGATTGATTGGTCTTTTGTTATTTATTATAAACTTTGTATGCTTATTTTGTAAGGACAAATAATGTAATTTTAAAATTTATATATTTTTCAATTAAGTATTTTTTTCAATTTTATTGGGACGATTTTATAACCGAAACCGAACCTATTGTAACTGAACCGAGATTTTTGAAACTGCAACAGCAACCGAACCTCCGGTTTCGGTTGCGGGTTTTCAATTTTAAAAACCGAAGATATTCGGTTTCGGTTTTAGGATAGCACCGATCCGATCTGCGCTCTCCCCTAGTTGGGGGGGGGGGGTATTTGTCAATCCAAATAGCATGAGTAAATATCTAAAATTGGCATTACGGTTATATAAGAATTCATTTAATTTCATTCTTTATGCAACCCTAAAATTTTAATATAATAATATATGTTCCTTCAAGACAAGTATACAGTGCCACATCCAAAATCTGTGAGACTACATAACAGTTCTGTAAAGGCTTTGTTTATCTTTGTTTTTCTACAACTTTTATGTTGATAAGTAAGGCAATGTATATATGAAGCTTGACAGTTCAAAGTTTACATTTTTATCAAGATTAATTCTGGATTGCAAACCAGTTTATATGGCCATTGAATTTAATGAAGATACTATCTATATCCATCTGTCTATTTTATCTTTGTAATTGTTATTGGCAGTATCACTTGGATTTTTTGATGACATATATGTTCCTGTCCATTTAATGCCAAATCCTTCCCATTTTGAGGCAGATCCAGCTAATAAGTGAGTTTTTCGAATTTAAAGAAAGATTTCTTCAATAGATTGATTAGATCCTTCATTATTACAGTAATGAAACAAGTACTATTTCTTTCAGGAATCAAGTTGCTTGGATATGGGAATATCAAGATGAAAACTATGCCATAGATGGAGTAGACGAGGTTATTTTATATGCTTCTAGACTAGAAAGTTCATTAAAACTGTTTTTTCCGTGCAAAGGAATGAATATTAACTTCGGGTCTTCTACTGCAGATTAGGTTCAGAGTGAACAATATAAGCTATCCTCCTATACCAATTGAAGCTGATAAAGAGTCAAATCGCTTTGCGCCCATGTTGATTACTGTAAGTGCCATTATAATTTTGTCTGCCCTATAGTTTTGCCTAGTTTTGGTTTTATCTTCACTTTGCTTAGAAAGTTCCTTGGTTTACAAGATGTTCTTTTAAATTTTTGGAAATACCTATCATATATATTTTAAGGTTTGTTGTAGTTATTTAGGTGGCTGAAAGTATTATTGTTATAAGAAGTTTAACATTAAATTATTGTAGAATTAATGTTTGTGTTAGATAAGAATAATACTTATAAATCTTTGAGTTCTAGAAAGTATTACAGGTGATTCTCAGAGTACTCTGATATGCATCAATTTATAAACAATGGACTTTCTTTTGTTAAGGAAATACTAACTTAATTAAATAGAGTAGAGAGAAGACATAGCATCCTGTGAATAGTTAGGTTAAGAGGCTAGTAGCATTGCTATAGGACATAGTGTCATACATAGGGTTCGATGTGGAGCAGGAAATTATACATAAGGCAGCTGTCTCCCATGACCAAGATCGTGGGTTCAATTCCGCACTCCCCTTCCCCGATACAAAATAACATATGGCTTCACACAAAATAATGTTGTATTGTCTAATTAGGAATATTTTGGAATTTAGATATATGACATTAGTTATCTATTAGGAATATTTGTTGTTGAATGTAAAACGGAACTGTAAAAATCTTGGCTATAAAAGCTTAAACACAAAGGGAACTATATAAAATTTTCCTCGACTATAAAATCTTTTTAATTGGTTTAATATATTGTTTGTTGAACCGGCAATTTGTGTGAATTTTTTTGTTGCTGTTAAGTTGTGTGTAGAAATTTGAAGTAGGTTTTCATATATTTCAAATAATCATTTACTGTTTTCCAAAGGATTTGAAATATAGACACACGCGCGCACACACATATATACATACATGTTTATTGATGTTTTTTTACCTGCAACTGACAGTTCCTCATAACCAAGTTATTTACTACACTACTATGTTCTGGCAGGGTTCACTTGATGATGATGGATTAGGTCCAGTCTCGTGGTGGGTATAGACTTGTATGCTTACTGTTTTGCTGGGACAGAGCTACATGTTAAAGATCTACCAAAATATCACCATACTTTTAATTTATTTTTGTACTCTGTGCTTGGGAAGTTGAATTTCCAGTTGGTATAAAGTTTTTGTATATGTATCAGAAAACATAGATATTAGTTGTCAGAGGTAACACCTCCGATCAATTCACCATGACGTGTATATTTGGGATGATTATATAGATTCCGACTGTAAACTAGAATACAGAAGAGATATTTCCCCAGGTATGTGGATAATTTTCTTTCACTTTTTAAAGTAGCAAGTTTCAGTAGAAATGTACAAACATCTTTTAAGTAGGGGTGCATGATTCATGAGGTATTATATATGACAGGAAAAATATTCACAAGAACAAAGATTATGGAATCTGAGTATACTGTATACATTTGCAATGTTGTTTTGCTGAAGCCGTTAACTAGTTAAGAGGCCTTGGTCCTTTATTTACAGAGGCCCCGGACAGTGTAAGCTGGGTTGCATCTAACCCAGGAGATTAAGAGTATTTTAGACCCCAAGCCTTTTAGATGAAGTTATTGATTCAGGTATCAGAAAACAAGTGACTGATGTTCACATAGTGGCTTTATGATGCACAGAGGAGGCAAGCAAAAAGGCCCTCGATGAGAGTAGTGAAGCAATTCGTTCCGCATTATAGATATAGAACCACTAGGAATTACCTGTATGCCGTTTGTTCTTGTTGTGAAATATAATTATGTAAACTTGCAGATGGCAGCTAAACAGAGGTATTCCTTTTTTGTTCCTCAAAGCCACGTCAGTTCATGCTGTATTCTCAACTGGTCACCACATGCGACATATGATCCTAATCTATCACTCTTACCTTTAAGTGCATGAAATCGATATAGATAACAAACCAGGGATATATAGTAGGAATAATTGTAGTTGCAGGAAAAATAGTCAAGAGTCTTGGAAAGGCTTTTTCAAGGTATGTGATAAGTATTTGGTTAATTAAGAGGGCATAGTTGAATCTTCTATCCTCTGTTTCCGACACAGACAAGAGTCAATGCAAGAAGATAACTAGAACAAAAAGAACAGAAAGAAACCACCATGATTTTACTGTTGGACAAAATGAAGTAACTAGTAAGTTTTAAGGGGTAAACAAAGATCAACAAATAGTTTATTCTCTCATACAACATCATGAGGTTTTGGTGGGATAATATCATGATTTGCCCCTTCACTTGCTACTTGTATAGGATGAGTTTCTGCCTCTACCTGAGAACTTCTCGGCAAATCAGAAGTTGAATGTGACAATGTACACCTATTGTCGAGTTGAAAGTTCCTTTCTTGAGTGCTACGGCTAAAAGTAAAAGATGAAAGATCTTTATTGTCAAAATGTCTGCATACTGCACAAATTTTTGACCAAGTAGTAGAGCTTGAATTTGCAATGATTCTTTGAAGAAGCAATTTGTTCTTGTATAGGTATATTAATAAAAATACAGCAAGGCATGTTGCTGTCACACTTCCAGTGATTGCAAAGAGTCCTTCAAAGCTTTTCAAGCTGACTCTGTTTGATCCTGTACTGCTTACTGAATCTGCACATACTGAATCAATTTCAGATATCTTCTTACCTTCAGTAACACTGATGATTGCGCGAGAGACATCAGAAACTAGAGGTGATCCTTTTTGAAAAACCTGTAGACAAACGAGTGTTATCAATGTTATATATATGTTTTTCAACATAAACTAAGCCTTGTAACGTTGTAATTAATAATCAGTGGCAAAGAAGCTTCAAGGTTAAGATTTTTTAGCTGGGCTAGTTTATGCAAAGCTAAAGAAAACTCAGGTTTATGCATACAGGCCTACTTACGAATGCGAATCCATCTGTTCGGTAGGTTGGTCCAACTTCCATGTACTTGCTGCAGTAATTCAATACAAATAATTTGGTGTGGGGAGTGACATCAAAAAATGCTGATATCCCACCCTGTTTAGTTCCGTTAGTCAAAGCTTCGCTGCATTCATCTGCAGACCTGTAAGGTTTCATCTTTGATTCTTGAAACCCCAAATCTTTCAAGAGGCTGGGGAGAAATGACCCTGCTTGATAGCCAACGTAGTTTCCGTTCAAAATAAGTTCCTCCACATTTGTGTAACTTGGTTGAAGCCTCTGTACTGTTAATCTTGATGATAAACTAGCAGTGTAAGTGGAGCTTAAAATGAGCACCACAAATATCCAGACCACCACAACCAGACGGGCTAAGTTGCTCAATATTTTCTCTCCTACACAAGCCAAATTCCTATATTATAAGGACTAGACAAGAGAACAGACACAAGTGACATGTTCCACTTTATCCATGCAAGCATACAAGATGAGGTATTGTCCGGTTCTATCATGTATGAAATAATGTGGAACTCTATTGTTGGCTTCTCATGCACCAAATTCCAGTCAATGAACCAGACATTTTAAGGGAGAGAGCCCGACTTCCGAAGAGGACAATACCTCAACTCGTGAGTCTGAATGCATTCACAGAAAAAGTGGAGCTACTACCTCAACTTGTGGGTCTACATGCATACACAGATAAAGTGGAGCTAACAATAATCACCTAAAATATTTGCCAAATATCGTGTTGCTAAATCATTTTTTTTATGAGAGAAATGTATAATTGATCACTCAACTGTGAGCAAATACTAAGGTGGACAAGGGGAACCAACAGATCATGCCAACATGCTGGGAAGGTGGACCTCTAAAAGCAGTATTTATCCGGTGTTCAAGAACCCAAACAGCAAAACCAGTGAAGATGAAGAATGCAATGCTTGTCAACCACAAATCCTTCTCGAGGGGCTTTAAGAATGTCCATTTACCATTTGAATCCTCATGTCTAATGGGGACAATCATAGAGACTCCTCCTTCTGATATAGGCATTGTGAAGTCAACATAGAGCGACCTATTTGTAGTGATCGTAATATCTCCCACAGCAGCGTCAAATTTCTGTAGCAAGGACACAAACAATATTAAAAGAAAATTTTCATTTCTACGATTTGAAATGAAAATTTTAATATTAAAGAGTTGGCCATGAGGTTAACTAACCTGAAGAAAGACTTGATGTACTAAATCATTGTAACTCCCATCAATTCCTATCAGAAAAGGAACATACTCATATTGCACTGAATATGGTAATGCTTTGATGACAGAATCAAACAAATCAATGTAGTACCCACTTGCTTCTGTTGTATTGGTTTGAAGGTCTCTTTCTACTCTAACGAATTCTGTAAACCCATCTTTAACTGGAACTCCAATTTTTAACTTCTTTCCGCCTACGTTAATTTCCCATCCCCTAGGAACATGTGTTGATCCTCCTGGCCATATGATGCCCAGAAGATCCTCTTCTAACCCTTGATAAGTTTTACCACTATGTGCTGGAGACCAGGTTCCTACTTCTCTCGCCCCTCCTACTACTACATTGAGTATCTGGTATGATGAATGCTCTACTTGTCCATCAACAAGACTGAACTCACCGCTAAGTCCTTTAAACCTTGTCCGCAACATTTCTTGGAGAATTTTAGGACCCGATTCAGAAATTTTAAGATCAAATAAGTTTGTTGAATTTATATTACTTGCTTTGTATTTGGAACTTGAGTCGCTATATCCAACTCTTTCTGCAGCCAATGCCAGTGCCCAAAGAGTATCATATGCCCATAAACCAATAAAGCTTAGATCTGTTTTTTTCTTGATGCTTGAAGCATTATGAAAGAATCTTCTTTCTAACCTGTGAGAGAAAGAATCAAGATTTTCTGACTCTGGAATTCGAGGTTTGACTCCCAATACACCTTGCATTGATTCTACAAAATGCTGGTCCAGTGAGGACATCATATCCATTATACCACTTGAAACAATCCATGCGTAGCCCTCACTCATCATTCCTATTCCCTGTGCTTCCAGAAAGAAGCGGGCAGCACAAGAAGAAGACATATGCACCACAAATACTCTTGTCTGCATAGTCATCATCTTGTACAGCTCTTTGAGAATAAAATCCTTAGTTGGCTGAAGAGGAATCATGCTTCTGTATGAAATCCGCACATTGATATCATATAACTCATTAGCTAGATATGGGATCATTCCATGCCCATAATCCGTATCTTCAAATATAACTACTGCTTCTCTCCACTGAAATTTTTTTATTATGGAAGCAATTGCTCCTACTTGAGTATCATCACTTTGAGCTGTTTGAATAAAGTATGGAGTCCGACGAAGTAGAGAAGGGCTTGTTGCAGAAAAAGAAATGACTGGTACATGGGCTCGATCACCAAGATCCATCACAAAACTGGCCTGTGAAGATTGCTGTGGACCTACTATTACATCTACTCTTACATCTTTCAACAGTTTCAGAGCTGATACAAATGCAAAAGTAGAATAAAGTTTATATAGAGATTTAGAAAGTAAAGTGTTTAGAAATTACAGTATGAAAGATTCTTTTTTCTTTGTTGTACCAACAAACAAGCTACATTACTGTCATTTTGAGTAAATTCTATGTATTGGATTTTATATAAAATTTTCCTAAGAATCAATTGAGCAAATCCTTAAATTTATATATCAGGGGATCGGGGACCAACATGTGAGTTTTTATTTGAAAGAACAGAATTGAATAGAATGAATAGAATTTTAAAAAAAACAATGAAGGTCGGAGGGAATATTTAAAAAATATATACGAGGGGATACAAATTTGTTATGATGAGAAATGTAAATAAAATGGTTATAGTGGGAAATGAAGCATTTCTTCTCAAGGTTTGAACTCAAATTTAAGCGGTTAGGAGTATCGAATGCAATTTTTGAACATTTACTCATGTTATAGTTCAATTTCATTCGTTCCAGCCAAATACAACATAAGAATCAACAATATTACCGACAGGTGGATTCAAGAATCACTGTTAATGTATGCATTTCTAGGTTCTTGTTGTACCGGTTATAGTTATGATCACTTGTGATCATTACTCATTAGTTCAAGCTTTCTTAAGTTTGCTCATTCATGCTTGTGATAACCACAAGGTAGCAGTATGTGCAGTATCTATTCTTATCCCTGATATAGTAATATGTGATACGTGTTTTTAATGGATAATTTAGAAATTTGCTAAACTTATACAAATTCAGTGGGGCTTCTCTCAATTCAACATTCTTCTTTTTAAAATGAGCATTGAGACAAGGCATGTAAGTTTAATTAGTCAGAAAAGTAGTATTTTTTAATTGTTGACCTGTTTAAAAATAATGTATATTTATATTAATTAAGACCTTATGTTAGGGATTGTGGTACTATCAATGTAGTCAACTAATAATTACTTAGATTAATTAGAAATTAACTAAGTAAAACATACTGTCATATATACATTGACAGTATGTTTAATTGTCACTTGTAAACAGTATGTTCTTAAGCCAAGTAGGTGACAGCATGTTTAGATAGTTACTGTCATGTACAAATGTAATAAAATGATCTATGAAGTAGAAGTTCACATAGTGTTCATGCACAACATGGATCAAATTATTGATAGTAACTTTCTGCAAACTGAAGCCTACGACAGCATGTTCAAGTGACAGTATCTGTTGGAACAGACGACAACAACTATTTCTTGACAGTAAACTTGGCGGAGATTGAAGAATCAAAGACAACAAGTTTTCTGACAGTAGCTTTGGCGGAAAGAGTTGACAGTATGTTTGGCAGAAGAATTGACAGCAACTTTGTTCGACAACACGTTTATCAGGATAGTCGACAGCATGTTTTGCGGGATCCTTGACAACAACTTTAGATGGCAGTATGTTTCAGAAGAATGTCAGGATCAACAGCAACATATGCGGAGACGAACTTACTGTCACCAAAGAGAAGCAAAAGGTTGACAGTAACCTTTTAGTGAAACTGAAAGTCTGTTTCAAGAAGCAGACTAGGTAAAGGTCTTTCATGGATTGATCTTGACAACTCTACCTAGTCTGTCAAGACTACTACTGTAACTTGAGATAAAGTAAGCAAAAAGGTGAAGCATGCTCGTGGAGTCAAGAATGTCAAATCCTCTCAGAGCAACTTTATCTACAAATGGAATAAAGACAGACTTGAGAAGAAAAAGTGAAGTTTCTATTTCAAGTATTGTCCAGGAATCAAGAGAAAGCACACTTGTAAGTGAGGTGTGTGTTTCAGTATAAAAACACACATCTCACAAACACTTTCCCTTATGCAACTGAGCTTAATTTTTCTCAAGCATAGAAAACCTTAGCATTCTTTCGTTATTGTTTTCTATTGAAGCTGAAAATATCTTCCAGACAGTTGTAGCAACAAAAATTAATAAAATTAATTTTTGAAGTATATCAACTTGTGTTTTAATCTGCTTATTGCTGTTTGCATTAGTACTTGGTATTATCTCTATTGTTTTGTTTTGTTGTTAGCAAAACAGTGATAAACTATCGAGTTGCATTCAACCCCCCTTTCTGCAACACTCATAGTGTCTAACACCTTAACAGGACAGTCGTGATGGCAAGTCATATAGGGCATCCATCATTTAGGAGCAAATTTTTTAATAAAAATTTAGGGAATAACATAATAAAATTAAAATTTAAGTCGATTATTAGAAGTTAAAAATCAAAGGAATTAAATTAGCAAATAGAAAAAGAGGCATATTTTTTTACCCATTTTAAAAAAAATGGGCCTACAAGCTATATTTTCTAGATGTCATATGCAGTTATAGTATGTCACAAAAAAAAATTGAATGAATTTTATCAATTCAAAAAAGAAATGCTAGCCAATTCTAATTTTTAAGATTTGATTAATGATTTTCCTAACAATTTAAATTATGAGAAATTTCCTAATTTTATTACAAATATCCTAATCAGGGCAAAAAAAATTCAAATGGCATAGGGTATCAGAGCCGGTCCTGACCTTTCAGATGCTGAAAGCATATTCATCTTTGACTTTATAATATAGATAGTCCAGAAAAGGAAGGAAAGGAAAAGTATTTTTTTTATCCCTCAGTTACGATTAATTCTATAATAACCTATTAGCATCACCCTCAGCAGAAAGTCGTTGATGTGTTCATTGCCTCAAGTGCAAGCAATTTTATCAGCTTGTTTTGTTAAGTCACCGGTATTATTATAACATAAAGAAGGATGATTTAACCGGAAAAGCTCATTTTTAGGTATCCAAATTTAATAAACGAAAATAATTAGTTAGGAGAAAATCGAACTCGAGATCGAGATCGAGATCGTGACATATGATGGCTTCATGCATAATAAGGGATAAAAAGAGAAAATAAAAAACAATCTATTTTAAAGTATAATTTTTAATATTTTAAAATTATAAAAAGAATAATTATTAAAATTTAATCAATTTCATCATCAAAATTCAAATATGACACTTAGATTGAGACCGAAGGAATACTATATTTTAACATGAAGTGCTCTTTTGGTTTAAATTAAACTTTTTTTTATTATTTTTTAAACTTATTTTTAAGGTGTAAAAATAGTTATTTACACAACTCGTTTTTTTTTAATTTTCTTTTTTGAAATAAAAGTATACATTTAAAATTTTGTTAAAAAGAAATTGAAAAATAAATTATAGAAATAAATTTTTTTACACTTTCAAAATACATATGAAAAAATACTTATTCTAGAATTGAGAAGTATGGTGTAAGGCTCACGCATAAGTGGTAAAAAGATAAAGTAAATAATAATAATGGTTTATTTGGAACTTAAATTTTATTTGAAATTCTGAATTTAATTAAATGATATGTTTGAATAGTTATGAGAATTTGAATTTAATTTTATTTGAATTCCAAGAAATTCAATGATTAGTATAAATATGAAAATTTAAAATAAAAACTCAAATCGGATATATATATATATATTCACAAACACAATCTAAATGTGTTTGGACAAGTTAAGAGATTTAACATAACATTAGAATCAGAATTGAAGGTAATTTATAACATGTGGATCAACATTACTGTGTTTGGTAATGAGTCAAAATGTTTTGATCAAGAAACAGAGAAGAACATACCCAAAGCAGCAGAATCAACGACACGTCCCTGTGGGTCCTCAACATGGAGAGCTAGCCTGGTAGTATAGTTTGCATGAAGTGCATAAAAATCAGAAAGTGCCATTTTCAAGTAGCTTAAGCTGGTGCTTCCTGTTGGTGAATCCAAATCAAGAAGCACCCCGACTTGGAACGTCGTGTTTTTACTATGGGGACTAGTTTGTGATTGTGAGGTGCACAAAAAGACATGCAAACTCAGGAGAACACTGAATACAAGTAACAGGGCCATTTTTTTCAAATGCATCAACTTACACACTAAATCATGTCATACTGTGCTCAGTTTATATACTAATATGTGAGAGAAGCTAGTAACTACATTACAGCCTCAAGTTTAATTTGAACAAGTCAATAAAATTAGTCAGGGTGACAATGTGACATGGGTTGATTCTCTGTTCAAAATGCCAGGAAGATTCCAGATTGCTTAATACTCCCTTTGTCCATCCAATTTGCTAACATTTAGGTGAGGTAAGGACAATAAAAAAATTAAAAAATAAAATATGTGTAAATTCGTGAGACTTACAAAGGTTAGTAAAAAAATGTGTAATGTAACAGGCAGTAATTTAAAAAAAAAAAAATTATGTCATGCCTTTCTACTTGATCAAGTCAACAGATTTAGCCAGACGCTTCTCATGAGGTTAAATTTATCATCAAGTCAATTTATAGATTAGCTTTAAAAGTATAGGAGCAGAAGCTTTATAATGCAGTAACGAATACATAGTCTAATATTATTATTAGAGTATCTTCAACCCATTAATTATTTAATTTATTAATTATTTATGATAATTATTCAAAATATAATAAAATAATTATTATTTACAAATATAAATAATCAAAATGTTGTTTTATTATAATAGGGCTATTTTCATTTATTATTTAACTAAATTTTTAAATATATTCTTACCAATATTCAAATAATTAACACACTGAAGATATTATTATTTATATTTGTTACTTATATTAATGATGTGGTATATTATTTTATATGAATTAATAGTGATTATCCGATTAATTCTAAATCAATACTTTAACCAATTAGTTCCGATCCCGATTTTATAACCATGACAAGGGCAATGTTAATTTATTAGGTTACTTGTTATTGTTGATCCAGGGGAGGTCTGATCATGAAGTCAAAGTTTCCATCTACGTATAATTCTCTCAGAACTGATCCTAATGAATCAACTATGTTGCTGATACCAACAGAGACAAGCAATGAGCACTAACAGAGATTTAGAGATCACAAAGCTGGTGCAGAAGATAGATGTGAGCTCAGCCCAATATCAAGATGGCATGCACCCTTCAACGATAATCTGGCATTCAACATCCACATTGATCAGGTTGAAGCATCTACTCCACAGGGAAAAAAATATTGTCACCATCTCATACACCGAATACTTTAAAAAATAAACCATTGAATCCTATGTACGAACAAAATCCCCGAGAGGTTATGCAGTACTGAAAATATTAGAACCAAGGACATTAGTTTACACTTGCCGGTGGACAGACCTGTGATGCTGTAAATCATTCTCAATAAATTGGCTCAGAATCCAATTCTCGAGAGATCTATAAAAATTAACATTCATGACTCAAAGCTATGATTTTCAAAGTCAAGCGAGCTTATAGTTATAGAAACTCATATTATAGCAGTGAACATTCTAGTGGTTCAATGCAGAGCTATAACAAGATCACATCAAGTATTGTTATCAGGTGCATCATCATCAATAATATTTTATGCAATTCATGACATTACAAGAAAGCTCAAGGAAAATAGAAATAAAAATACTGAGAATCAAAGACAAAACACTTGGCATCAAATTCAGAAAAAATTATATTGTTAAGTTATTGAATTCAGCCCCTGCAAAAATCCCTGTAAAATCTTTTTCAGATAACCACGAGCAATCCCTTATGCATATCTCTGTTGGAGACCCTCTTACAAGGAGTTCAAGAAAATGACTGTTCATTCTTCACATATGACTAAGCTTCCTCGTAACATGATCTCCAACATCATTCTCATGTACCTGCCCACCATCCTGCACCCCAACAGTGTCACCATTTGATATAAGTTGCATCATTCACCGGGGAAAAACAAGCATTGGCCAGTTGCAGAAACTCTCTTGCAAGTGTATATAAGTTGCGTGTAAAAGAAGGTTTAATTACTGGAATAGGTTTTGGTGCAGTTACCTCTATTTTGTTGTATAATTACGCATTAGGTGCAAAGATGATACTGAGAAGAGGTTATATAGGCCGCGATATATTCAATGTTATTCTTGGTGTGCTGTTTGGCTTTACGTAAGTTGCACCGATCACTAATAGCTTATATGATTACCTAATGTTTGCATACTATGTTCTCCCCTTCAAGATTATCTTCTTAAATTTTTTGAATAAGCGGAATGTCAAACTTTATTCTCCTAGATATGCGTTGGAACTACATTAAGCTCTATAGTAAACTTTTTTTGATAGCTAAATATAATTAACTCTTTTTTGTGATAAACGTTGTCAGGTCCCCAGGACAGGCTTCACCCTGTGTGGATACATTCACAACAAGCAAAGCTGCAGCTTTTAAAAAGTTTAAAACTATAAACAGAAAACCAAAAATAGATGCTTATGTTACAAGGTGAGAGAAATTTGATGATATTTGTGGGGATGTGGAGTCAAGGGATGTCTTTTATAGTTATCCATTTAGAAAATATGAGTAGATCTTTATTGGATTTTCTCTTTCCATATCAATATCACTACAACGGCTTTGGCTGGACAGAGTGGAAATGGGAAGTCTATAGTGATCAGCCTGATAGAGGGATTCTATGATCCACAAACTGGTGAAATTCTTATAGCTGGAACTAATCTAAAAGAATTCCAATCAAAGTGGATCAGAGGCAAAATTAGTCTTGTTAGTCGAGAACATGCACTGTTTGCAGCCACCATCAAGGAAAACACAGCATAATTCCACAAAAATGCCTAAATGAGTACATAACTTGATAGAAGCAAAAAATCTTAGTTGCAAATACATGTGTTTATCAATGCTTAGCATATAAGAGGTAGTTCATTTAAATTCAGGTACTAAAAATATGAACAAATTGCATAAATAGAGAAACATAATCCAAATTACATGTCACTACACCAATTTTAAAGAAAACTTCAGCAACTTAATATATATTAATAGTTTACCTGTGAAGGGATTAGAGGGTTCAAGGGGTTCAGGTGTTGACAATTCAGTAGCTCCATCATAGTTCTGTACTCGAACTCCCTTTGAATAGCAAGCTCAGCTAACATTACATTGTCCAAGGTGATCATCTCATCACCCATCTTAGGCAAATGTTCAGTTGACCTATTACATCAGAATTGAAGGCACTAGGCAGACATAATAACAAAACTTCCTGTTGCCAAATGCAACAGCTGCTAAACCGTAGTTACAAGGAATGTAGGACGTAGCCACGTACTGCGACCCAGATCGTTCGTTCCCGAATCGGGAATAAATGCGATACAAAATGTTGTGGGACGCGACCCGAAACATTCGCAGTAATGACCTTTAATATCCGGTACTAATATCTTTGTATAAACCATCTTTTTAATGTTTTTAACACCCCAAGGCCCAAGCTGAAAGAAGTGTATCATTTTCAAGCCCAATAATCTTCTAAATCACAAAATATTAGCGAACTTATAATAATATATAAGTTACAATAATTTTGATGATAAATATTTATATTATTAATTGAGTTTTTAATTGAAAAAAAATATACTATAGCAGATTTTTTTATATAAAAAAGACCCAATGTACCCATGCGTTCCATCGTACCGAATTCACTAAAAGTGATATTCCGCGTATACATTTTGAATCGAACCCCACCTTATGTAACATTGTGCTAAACATCCGAAAGATTGAATATTTGAATGTGAAAACAATAATGTGAATACGCATCAAACAGTATAAGAACTGAACAGATGTGAGCTTAAGGTTCATAGAAACTGATGAATAAAATTAAGGACAAATATAACAAACATCGTTACTCTGCAAATAGGCACAGAGCACTGAAAACAAAATAAATTAAGATGCAAGGCAACTAAAACAAAACAACATTGATAACCTTTATGTAGGTCCCATGGTATATCCTATCCCTGGGGAATATAACATGCCAAAGAATTCTCATCATTCATTCTATGCACGGTTGTAGTGATGCAACTTGTACAGCAGAACCTTTCCTGCAGCATTACCATAAGCCATGAAACCTCCGCCTGGGCTGAAATCCAAACAGGTAGGATTACCCAAACTTTTATTCGGTGGAGGCCAGTTGGAGAAAACAGTGAATGAAGGAATATGAACCAACTTCAGACTTTTACTCGCCAATTTTGAGCTGATGGCTAATATTTGAGCATCGTGATTGAACTTGACAAGATCAACTTTTGTTATTAGATTGTCTATTGTCTTGAGAGGTTTTCTCTTCCCCCCTAAGAATTCCTCCCGGTTATAAATGTTCACTATCCCACTGTCTGAACCAGCAGCAAACAAATTCCCACCTGGAGACGTACAAAGAGATGAACCAGTTATGCAACCATCATCGACACCCTTATGGAAGCAAGTCCTTGTCCTCAAATCCCAATGGTAGATATGTCCATCACCACCTGAGCTTAGTAATTGTTGCCCGCCTTCCGCAAAAGCTAAAGAGCGACAAGTCCCATTCATCTTTAATGTTCCAATCAGATCCTTCGTTTTGGCAGAAACTAGCAAAATGTAGCCTTCATTTCCAATAAAAGCAACCGTCTTAGAATCAGGTGAAACCTCAAAATATTCCAAACTCTTCTCCTCCCTTCCCGTCAAAGGACCTATTTTATCTACTGTAGCCTTCACTAGGTCAAAACTGTAAAAAAACTTCCTTCTTCCAGATATAATAACTTGAGACCCATCAGGTAAGAAAGAAGCTTTACGAATCGAACAATCTTCCAAAAATATGCTTTGAATTTTAGTGTTCCTTTTACCATCAATCTGAAAAAATCTGAGCCTTCTATCCAATCCAGCAGTTAAAAGAAGTTGTGCATTTCTATGGAATTGAACCGAAGTAATAGGACTAGCAGCAGGTTCCTCCACATTAGCATCAACTAATTTCGAGTAGTCAAGAAGTCCAGGCAACAACTTACCACTGCTTTTCACAACAAGATCTTGGTTACTTCGCAGAATATCATTGACATCTTCATCATCCTTGTAACCCTTAGCTGCCACAACCCCAGACTCCTCATCAGAATCCTCATCACCAGAATCATACTCTTTTCCTCTCGAATCAAGTCTAGCCCAATCAGTCCCTCGGCTAAGCTTACGATGCTGATCCCTCAATCTCGAAACATACGTAGCGCCAGAAATCACACTCTCCGCCTCTTCCTTCCTCAACTTCCTCAATCTATTAACTTTAGAAACATTTATACTCAACTTCTCCTCCTCATCATCCACCCAAACAGACTTCCGTTCCTCCATTCCCTCCTCCACCTTACTCTCCTCTGGAAAATCCTCATCATCCTCATAAACCGACAACTGACTATTCGCCGACCTATCCATAAAAAACAAAGCACGATGATCAACTTCCTCTCCAACAGACTCCCCCTCCACATCATCCTTCCCAAACACAATCGGAGAATGCAAAGACCCAAACAAAAGATTCTCAATCTTCTTCCTCTCCATCTCCTCCTTTAAAATCAACTCCTCATCTTCGACACCCACCTTCTTAGTTTTCTTAATTCCCAAACCACCCATATCAGATTCTTGCTCAATTACCTCATCTCCCTCATCAAGAACCTTTCTTTTACTCTTTTTCTTAGCACCCTCGTTAAATTTTTCAAGATTTTGTGAAATTAAACCCATTTCACAAAGCTACAAGAAAATGAAATCAAATCAAAATCAACACATTTACAGAGCTAAATTACAACACTAAATCAACATATAAACAGTTTAGAATGCACCCATACGTGTCTATATATATAATTTGTATGTATATGATGATTGAAAAACACAGAGTTATGTTTACCTGGGGTGAAGCTGAAGCTGTGTGGTCTTAGAAAGATGTCTGAATTGCAACCGTTAAACCCTAAAACCCTAGTAAATTTTATTGGGCCATTAAAGAAATTAGGTCCGGAACAAGACCCCATCTGGGCTGAACAAAACTAGCCCATTCTTATGACCCGAATATAACTTGACACGAGTGCTGTTCCTAAAACAAATTACACGGATATTTTTTATATATTTTAATTACTTATTTTAAAATTATTAATATTTTTGTAATTTTAAGAAGTTTTAATATATTATAATTATAATTTTTTTAACTTGTCTAAATTATATATTCATGCATTAATTAGATTAAATATAAATAAGAAAATTATAAACTATTCAAAATAAATATGTGCGATAATTAAAATATTTATTAAAATAATAATTAAAAAATATGTAAATAAGTAATAATATTAAAAAAATATAAACTATTTAAAATAAACCCCTTTTAACAATTATTAAAATTTTAATATTATATTGTAACTATAAATAATTCTACGTAAAAAATAAAACTTAAAAAATTAATAAATAATTGTTAAAATAAAAACATCATAAAATATTAAAAACGACCTTATATAAACACATGTATAATATTAACATCTTATCAAACATATATTATTATAATTTATTTTATTTCAAATTTCTTAACAATTGTATTTTATTTTATATAATTTCTTAATCAGTATTAGATTTTTAATAATATAATCTAACTGTAAAGTTATGTTATATAAGTAAGATTATAAAATTTATAAAATTATTAAATAATTATTACAAACGAAAATAAAAAATTAATAAATATCAAATAAGATCCGTACATCGCCCAACTAATAAAGTAGTATATATATAATAAAATATTAAAGACCCATGCATCATATGAATTATAAAATTATGTGTGTGTGTATATATATATATTATATTATTATAACCGAAAAATTGAAAGTTTTAGTCGATTAGTCGATCGGTCGGTACTGGGCCATGTGCCTAAACAATAAATATATTTCTATTAAAAATAATTTTACTTATTATAATATTATAACATAGGCTCCAAATATATACATATCTATATAAACTAAAATTTTATATCTATACTATATTATTATAGCCGAAAGATTGAAAGTTTTGGTCGGTTAGTCGGTCGATCGGTATTGGGCGATGACCTAAACAATAAATATATTTCTATTAAATATAATTTTACTTTTTATAATATTATAACATGGGCTCCAAATATATGAATATATATATATATATATATTAACTAAAATTTTATATTGGATCCAAACTAAATATATTTATTATAATATGTGTCCAAATTTAAATATATTTATTCTAACACAAGTCCAAATTATATTACCAAAACATTAAAAATCTTGATCAGTACTAAGGTCACGGGCCTAAATAATACACATGTTTATACTAAAATTAATTTTACTTATTATAACAAGGTCTCCAACTATATACATAATACATATCTATATTAACTAAAATTTTATTATAATACGAGTCCAAATTTGAGTATATTTATTGTAACACATACCATGCATACAACTCTAACCCTCGATAGTCCTGCTTTTATACAACTCATCATGGATAATTTTATTTTATATTTAAATTATATTCTATATTTTCTATTTTAAGAATCTTACTTATCCTATAATTTTTATTTAATATAATAATTATTAACGAACAAAACTACTCCAAGACAAATAAAAACCCACTTTTGTGCTATATTATTATAACCGAAAGATTAAAAGTTTTGGTCTCAGGCCTAAAAAATATATATGTATTTATAATACGGACCCTAACTATATACATATCTATATTACCTAAAAAATTACTTTTTAGCCCATTTATATATTTATAAATTTTTAATTTTTAGGCCTAATTATATATTTACTATAACACGGCTCCAGATTATAATATATTTTTATTTAGAATAAATTTATTTAATATAAGAGAACATATAATATTAACAGAAATTCTTAATATTATAAAATTTTATATTAAATATCAATAAAAATATAAATAAAAAATTAATTTACTTAAATATTAGTTATCCTTAAACGGGTTATAAGCTTGTATGTGTATATACATATATATATATATATATATATATATGTATGTATGTATGTATGTATGTATATATTTCCTCCAAATTTAGCTTAGGAGCTTGAAGAGAGATATTGTTGGAGATGCTCTTAAACAAATTATAACCATACATGCCATATGGGTATGTTATCAAATAGTGTGGATCAGTAGTATGATGAAAATATGTTGAGATTATAAAAACATTGCAGTAAAATAACGTAGAACATAAAAAGACACATCAACATCTTAAGTTAACGAGCTTTATAGTATTCATTAGTGTCATAACACCACCACTAGCTCATAATGTGCTGTAATGAATAGCACTACAGCAAGATGAAGTTTCTCCCATTTGATATATGGAAGAAATAACAATTTCTTAGAAGGCTACATACCAAAGCTACCATTTAGCTTTAAGGCAGGTGAGCTTCCAGAAGCTGTTTCATCTCTCTATGTATAGACTTTCATAAATTATCAAATGTATGCCTTTTCTGTCCCATCCAAAAAAATCTGAGAAAATTTATAAAAAAAACTATAGCATTAAGCTTCTAATCACCTCGATCAAGCATGTCTACAAAAGTTATTATTCTTGAAAAACGGGGTGGCAACCTCAAGTACATGGCATCCTCAATCTGAATAGGCAAGTGTGTGGCGACAATAACAATCCCACCCTTCTTTCTGTGCTCTGCAATAATATGATATGCTCCAACAACTTTACTCCATCATCATCTAGCGCCACTGATGGCTCATCAAGCAACCAAATCGGCCTATCTATCGCGAGCAACCTTGCAAGCTGAATTCTTTTTCTCTGCCCCATGGAAAGCAATCTCGCTTTGTCTTTTTGCCAGTCTTCCAAGCCCCATAAGTTCCAGAGCAGGTAGTGACCCCCCTTGTTTGCCTTCAAGAACTTCAAACCATTGCACATTGTCAAGTACAGTAAACTTGTCTTTGACAGCATCTTTTAGGGAGAGCCAGTTTAACTGAAGCTTGTACTGGTGAAAAATTCTAGATTCGGTTATATCATGACCATTCCAGAGGATCTCTCCAGCTGATGGTTTAGAAAAGCCAGCTAGCATATGCAAGAAAGTGCTTTTGCCTGACCCATTGGTGCCTGTAAGCATGAGTGCACCCGCATCATGAACTGACACATTGACAAGACGGAGAATTTGTTGGGCCTTTCTCATGCAAGATACATTTCTTAAGAGCAGCCGAGGGAGTGGAGATTTACGGAGAGAGATTGATAGAGAGGTGGGAGATGGAACGATGCAATCAGACTACGAAATGTATATCGGCGGTTTCAATGTGCAGAACAAGTGTAAACGTTTTCTGATAAGATCAATGAAAAATATGGATGGAAGAAAGGATTCAGAGTTCATTTTCAGGTCGGAAGGGACGAACTCCTTCTTTAGCTTGTACATCAGAATGAAGGAAATCACAAACAATATGCAATATTCCATTAATAACGTCTACCAGACTGAAGTTTTATACTATTAGCTTAAGTGGCAATATTCTTGGGGATCTTTAATTGTATCAAAAATATTTCTACTGACTTCTTACTGTTATCGAAGACTAAAGTCCATTCCCGATTTAATTCAAATATTAGTCTAACTGCTTGGGATGTCGTGGTGAATTGGTGATAAAAGATTTGCCTCTGGAATTTTCACAACAGAACTCGATCACAGATTGCAACAGCTCAATCTCTGAAATTCATTAAGAAATCAAAAATCAAAACTTTCCGTTGCTAAACAGTAATTTATCAACTTGAAAAGTAAATCCGATTCAGAACTGCAGATATACTCCGCAATCAAAACCTAAAAAATTAAAGTAATTACCTACAATTATGCTAATTTACAGACTAAAAAACCCCCAGGCATAAGTTAAAAAACCTATAGAGCGATTCATAGTCTTCAAAACACATAAGATGAAATGGCATGACCAATTCACACCTGACAATAGCAACTGCATAATTCTATAAAACAGTACTTGTAATTCTTACATTAATGACCAAATCTGCGGGTAATTCATTAGCCAAATATCCAAACAAAAACATTGATCAGAGGAGCCAAAAACTAAAGTCACAAGTATACATCAGGAGTACTGCAAATGGAAGAAACAATGATGCCTCCAGCTCTATAACACTAAATTATCGACCTTAACACGAATTAAATGAACATGAATCAGCCCACATGTCCTTAAAGCTTAGGAGGAGGAAGAAGCCAGCTAGATGCATTAATATGTGCAAGGGTTAAAAATGGTTTAGCATCAGCATCAGATAACTTTTTTACAAAACCTGCGCGCTGGTCTGGCGTTGCACCTGGTCCTCTGTTTTTGAATTCCGCAAAGTATGCAGTTCTGCGTTGAATAGTAGCAATTAATTAATATTTTCACCACATATACTGCAATGTCTTAACCAATTTTAACCAAAAAAATAATTATAAACAAAATGAGTAACTTACTTTGCATACTGTGGTCTGCCTAGGGATGACCAGCCTTGAGGATTAACAACATCACCCATTTCAGTATATGAGAAAATCACCCTCGGATGCGATCTCCAGGTTCTACCCAAGTAGGTCTTTGTAGTAGTGTTTCCTGTTACAGAGCAATGTACAAATGAGAATCCAAGGTCTGCATTAGGATCATCGTTTGCATGTGCAGTTATCACATCTCCAGGTGTTGCCCCCTCCAATACATGTAGTTGTGTATTTAAATATAAAGATTTGGAGTTGCCGAATATAAAATCAACAGTTCCTTCAATGTAACAGTCCTTGAATAAATGGTAACCCGCATCATCACATAAAGTGTCCTGATATCCGTGCATTTTCACGTTGTAGTATGCTCCGTTCTTGCCACTAGCCCTCAACGCCAATGCTTGTGCCAGAAGTCGTCCGTCCGGCCTCGGTGTTGTATTCTATTCAATTCATACAGTGGTTGAACCAGAAAAGGCTTAGCCAGCTTCAAAGATCAATAGTTAAAAATATTTAAGCAATACTAACTTTATTCTTTAGCCTTAGGTCTCTCGAGAATACTGGTTCTGCTACATGTTAGACAAGTATACATATACAAATTCATGTTTGACTTACTACAATTTTGAGATTAACAGCCATGAAATAATCAGCTGTTGCTTCAACCGTCAATGTTGCGCTCTTAATAGTTCCATATGTCTTAGCATCACCATTAAACGATATAACTGGAATATCATTTGGATCTCCATACAATGTAACAAATGTTTGGTAGTGATCAACTAACAATTTCTCTACATAATTTCCACCAGCAATGCTAATTATAACGCGACGCCCATTATTTCTTGGAACACTTTTAATAGCATCACCGATGGTCTTAAAATCTCCACTTCCATCTTGCTTGACACAGATTATTTTTGGTGGCTTCGATTCCGCCATGGCCAAGGCCGGATCCAATCCTTTACGGCCCCTGGGCTGGCCAACATTTTTATCAAACCAAGTAGACAACTGTGATTTATCTGAAGGGATTGGATCTGTATCATCACTCATAACTTTAGGAACCAACAACACAAGAATTGTTGTCACTAGAACTGCATCAAATGCAACACTACTAGCCATGTGTTTATTTACTAGGGCCTAGGGGTATAATATATGACTAGCGTTTTGACTGAATGAAATAATTTACAAATGTAAAGTGTAGTTGTTGGGAAAGATATGTGAAACAGAAGAGATCAATTCATATTGAGAGCTTATCGCTTATTCTGTTGAAATTTGATAAAATCAAACTCAATGTTATCTATGCTATCATGAGTTTGATCCTATATTTGCACTTGTATGCATGGATATGATGTGACTTACGTACTGCATACATATATGTACAAGTCTACTTGTCTGCTTTTTTTTCTTTTTAAAATAAAATCAATTGTATAACTAACAATTAATGTATATAACACATGAGATACTAATAATGTGATTAATAGTGGCTTTTCCCCCCCTTTTCTAAGTGGATTAGTAAGTTTTTAAGGTATGAAACTACAACTATTACTGTAATACAACTATTTCAATTTCATTAAGTTAATATAATTAAAAATGTGTAAATATCCTATCAGAAAAATGTGTAACTATATAACAGTATTTAAATATTGACATAAAATAAAATAATAAAAGTAAAGAAATTGAAATATTAATATCAATAAAAATTAAATATACAGCAGATGTAAATAAATAAACTAATTATTAAATTCTGATAACAATATTAAAAAAAATAGATACCAAATGCCAATGTGGCCTAGAGTAATTTAATGAACCCCGGTGCGTTAGGATTGGGCTCCGTTTGGTATTACTGTTGCAGACAGTTATAACAATTTTTTACTGAAAAACTATCGAAAAAGTGTTTGTGGTAAATCGTTGTGCTGTAAGGAAAAATGCTTATGGAAAAAGTTGCTTTCAGCTTTTACAGGAACTAACTATCAGTTTCATCATCAAACCTTCCCCAAAATATTATTTTTATATATTATATATCAAAATATGCATAAATCAAAAAAAATTCAAAACAATCATCTGATTTTCATAACAACACTTTTTCCAACAGTACTTTTTCTTACAGTACAACGGTTTTCAATAGTCTTAGTATATTACAGTTACAATCCGTAAAAAAATATAAGTATTTAAAAGTTAGTGCTCCCTACCTCCCAATTATTAATCTAATTTGATTTTTTTTGTTATTAAATTAATTAAATTAAAAATTAAAATTAAAATTATCTTTATATAATTTTAAAAATCGAAAATTATATCTTAAAGTAAATTAAATATATTTTTTAATAATATAATTTTTAAATATTTTTCATTTATGTAATATATGTAATTTTTCGGTCAAAATTTAACCAGTTTTATTATTAAAAAAAATAAAAAAGTATTGATTTGAGACGGAGGATTATGAAAGTTGTAGAAGTGTTTAATAAAAGTTATATAAAATCTGTTAAGAATAAAAAGTTAAAAAAATTAAAAATTTAAATTAAAAAAAAAAAAGGAAACAGAACACGTGAAAATCAGAAGAGGAAGTCAACGATGTTTTAACTTTGTGGGCATATGGCATGCTCTGTTTTTAATTCACAGTACATGACATGATACGATACGAGTAACATGATTGTTTTCTCATTATGAAATGTGTAGAATTACCCACTTCGATTGGAACATCTGTTTTATGCTCATTCGGTTTTATCCATTCTTAAACTTTGGATTAATTGTAAATGTAAGCCTATTTTCCCACCATTTTATATATATTATGGTGTCATCTAAATTTTTTACCTAACAAGTGAGGATGGTGGAGATACTCTTATTCATCGTAGATTAACAATAGGTCAATAGTAGATGATGTCCCTTTGATTGATACTGTAGTTGGTTATTTGGGTTAAAAC
Organism: Oenanthe sinensis; assembly: GCA_028671895.1. NCBI lineage: Eukaryota > Viridiplantae > Streptophyta > Magnoliopsida > Apiales > Apiaceae > Oenanthe > Oenanthe sinensis. The sequence goes on from CM053813.1 coordinate 31,144,807, forward strand.
TCCCCTCTTGACAGCTCTCTCATCTTTGGTAGTCAAATAAATACCAACTTGTTTTCCCGATTGCCTTTCCTCTTAATTTTTTCCTTGTTCCCATGTTTGATGTTTCTTGTTTCTTGTGAGTGGCTCGAAACTTTGACTTGTTCTAATGCAGGGGTATAGTGGTCGAATGACTGATTTAGTGTTGGTCACAAAGGTGCCGGTGTGTACTTTTCGTCTTTGCAGGCCCTTTCTAATGTCTGACGCCTATCCCTGCAGCTAAATATTACAGAAAATGTTAGAGATATAAGATTTGATAACGTCCTAAGATAAAATGTGATAAATTAATTCCAAATTGTAATATTAAATTTTAAACTAGTTCTATAGGCCTTGCGAGACACACGCATCATACTCTAGCCTCGGCTATCTACATACCGATGAAATAAAATGTTAGTTGTGTTACTCTTACGAGTAAGACCCATTTTAGATGTAATTTTTTTGCATTAGTCTTGGTCTTTGGGCCATGGGAATCCTTTCCCCATGTACTCAGTTTTAAAATATGATTTCTCAGTATACTCATTTCCATACAACCCTTCTCAATATATCCAATTGTAATTTTAACTTTTCATAATTCTAAAGAGATGATCCCCATTTAATATTATATTGGTATCATTCATGTTTACTGACAGTCATCTTTGTTTTAGTCAATCACACATTTAGCATAAAAGCATTACAAGCATTGCATTGAAATTATTACTCAGGAACCTCGTTGAGGGCATCGTACGTTGCGTCTAGTATTCCCCTCTTGTCTGCATCTACCACAATTTAAAACTTTTCGAGAATCATCCATCTCAGTTCGAATACGCTGATTTTGACCCCTTTGTTCACGTTTCCTTTTTTATTTCTCAAATTCTCATACGGTAAGAGAATACCATACAGCTCCCACATTTGGAAATGTCCAATAATCTTGATTTGGTAATGAGACATAGTCCACATCTCTAGCGGAATATCTCGTAGCCATTGTTCAGCATCAGGATTAAGCTCTTTAATTTTGTTCATTATAGCCTCAAATTTTCTTAGTTGAGAAGTGTTTCCAGCCACCCAGCATAACATATTCAAGTGTGAACCTGGATAATGTGAACTAAAATTGTTGCGAACATGTAAAAGATAAAATCGATGTATGCCCGTATCACCGGTGAATCCATTGTCATCAATTTTCATTGCTTCTATGATTCTAGCATGACGGTCTGAAATTATGCACACACTCCTTCGATTCTGACATACATATACTCGAAGGTGGCGTAAAAACCAAAATAAATTGACAGTCGTTTCATCATCAACTATATCATAAGCAAGTGGATATTGATGGTTATTTGAATCAAAGCCCATTGCAATTAATAATTTCCATTAGACCTCCTTTTGAAAAATGTACCATCAATACTGATGATTGGTCGAGCACATTGCCAACCATTGGTTTAAATGCCCACCATACGCGTTTGCACACAGATGTGTTGAGCCCAACATCGGCTTCAATTGAAAAAATTGTACATGGATTAAACTTCATTAAGGCACTTAAAAGTCGAGGAAGCTTAGCGTAAGAAGTTGTCCAGTCGCCATACACATCTGATATCGCCTTTTGCATTCCCAACCACGCTTTCTTGTAAATTACATGATGTTATTTGATCTATGATATTGTTTACTTTTAAGTATGGGCTTGTTGTTTTATCGCATTTGCAATCATCCTCGAGCTAAGTTTTTTGTGATCTCGCTGAATTGTTCTCAAAAGGCAATTATGCTCGGCTGGAAGTTTATTGACTTCAAAATAACCAAACCGCTTTCGTTTTATAACTCGAATTTTCCAAGGACATTCAACAACAACACATTCTGCCTCATATCGTGTTATATCACTTCTCAAAACATGATAATTTCTTGAATTTTTAATATGACTCGTTTGTATCGCATCAAAAGCAGATTGTTTATCTACAAAACATTGACCAAGAAATAAATCTTCATCGAGTGGATTAAAATTTGGAAAATCACCTGGATTATCAGTAATACTACTAGTAGTGAGCTCTTCTATTTTGGAATATGTTCATTGTTTTCTTCATCATTTTCAGTATCCGATGAATTTGAATCATCTGCATCATCACTGTTCACTTCATCATCATTGCTTACATCAATGTCCAACTCATTTGAAGAAACAAAATCATCATTTCCGCTTAAATTATAGATTATATTGGACCTTTCCATTTCATCAGTTACAAGGCTTGAATTTTCCATCTGCAAAAAAAAAAAAAACTAATTGTATTGCTTTATTTTGCTTCACTAGATGTATGTATACAAAGGCTTTTGAGGAATTCAAGTAATAATGTATTGCAGAAAATGTCAAAGTATAAACAGTTGATTAGATATAAAGTATTTGGTTTGCTAGTAGGATCATAGCAGCGTCACAGTACATAATGTCACGGACCAATTTTTTCGATGAATATACATATAATAATAGTCAGAGCCCACTTACTTCCATAATGGGGCTCATCTCTTTAGAATTCTGATAATTTAAAGTTATAATTGGATATATTGGAAAAGGTTATATGGAAATGGGTATATTGAGAAAGTATATTTTAAAACTGGGTATATGGGGAAGAGAGTCCCAGTTTCCTTGTGCCAACTTAAAACAAATATTAAACAAAGTGTCGAGCTGCTTGAAATTATCTGAAATGATTAGGCTCTAGCTAGTTATCTAATTCAATCAAATTCACAGCCACAATATTGACAAATATTCTGAAAGTTTTTATTATTCCCCAGTGCCATGTCCAATTTGTTGGCAAACCCTTGGTCGCATGATAGAAGATCAATCATTTCACCCTTATGATCAAACTGAATCCTGACAAACTTCCCAAACCGACTACAACTCTTAAAACACATAAGTTTGAAGTATGCAAAGAAGAATATTGCGTACACTGAAAATCTGTGCTGTTTAAAAATGAATTTTTTTTGTTTCGGCAAATCTTTCCACCTTGAATTACTGTTTCAGATGGTTTTTGTATTTGCAAATGCTTCCAAGTTCCAAGACAGGGTTGCACTGCCAAAAAAGGAAAAAAAGGCATACATATAATATTCATGTTATATGCAGTAAAGGGAAGTATTCTTAGTGACTTGTGAGCTTGATAAACAAATACTTACCTCTAGGACTTTTTGCTCAACAGATCTACCCTCAGTCGAAACTCTTCCACCCATGTAAGCCAGATGATGCATAAATAGTTTAGTGCTTTCAGTCACACTCCCACCACTAACTAAAATCGACTGACTAATGCCCTCTTTCATCATAACTCTGCAGCATGCAAATGACCCAAGTTAATGAACATCCTAACCGTCCAATTTATGCTGAAGACATTCAATTTTAAATAGTAAAGATATATATCATACATATAACTCTATCCTGATAATCATTTTTTTATACAACTACTTACAGATAATATTATATTATATTTAAATTATATTCTATATTTTAATATTGTATTCAAATTATATATAGAAAATATTAAAGCAATTCGATCCATGTAATGCACGGGATATAAGTTAGTATTTTTATATAAAAGCTGAATGATATAAAATTCTCGATTCTCTATTATTAGAAAAAATAGTCAAACTTAAATCATACGTCTAGATTCAATACTAATTTTTTTTTATCAAATTCTATCTTTTACTAAAATATTATGATTTTAGTATACGAAACTATTTTAATTTATTATATTTTATAAATACAAGCTTTATAACCGGTATAATCCTCTGTATGATAGCATTCATATATTGGCACATCTGTAAACCCTTTTAGAAGATTGCCACATCTGTATGATGGCACATTATAAGAGTGCGGCTTTTGGTGAACTGAGTCCTCACCTGTTTGCCGTCGCTGATTCAACATACATGTACTGAATTAATGTATCTCATTTAATGGTTAAACGAAGATTATTATTTGTATTATTTAAATTGGATTGGGCCGGTTTGTATTATTTGAGTCAAATGGTGCTTGCTTTGATAATAAATATATATACATATGAGGAAATTAACAATAGGAAAAAAAACAAGAAAAGACAGAAACGTGGCAACTGCTCATGAAAATTAGTGGAAGAGGTAATATGCGTGGCTCTTTTATATGAGAAAGAGACATGTGTTTTTATTTTTTAAGGATATAACCATATATGTGACAACCTTTTACATATAAAAACGGGTTAATTATCAAATACATGACTCATTGGAACAAAATGTATTAGGTAGTTGATTAATTGCAAATTTGACTCATTTTGGTGACTGATTGCACAATTTGACTCATTTTAGTCACTGATTTCGATTTTTTATCAAACTCATTTTTCGGCCACCTAAAAATTTTCCGACGAAAAAAAATATGCACAAAAAAATCTGAAAAAAAATTATATGTAGTAAAACACCCCGACTTTGAATCTCCTAAACTCAGAATTATCGAAAGGAAATTCAAAACTTAAAATCAAAATTAAATAAATCATGACCCAAATTTATTTAATTTCGATTTTGAGTTTTGAATTTTTTTCGATAATTTTGAGTTTAGGAGATTCAAAGTCGAGGTATTTTACTACATATAAATTTTTTTCAGATTTTTTTGTACATATTTTTTTTCGCCGGAAAATTTTCAGGTGGCCGGAAAATGAGTTTGATAAAAAATCGAAATTAGTGACTAAAATGAGTCAAATTGTGCAATCAGTCACCAAAATGAGTCAAATTTGCAATCAGTCGCCTACTTGATACATTTTATTTCAATCAGTCATGTATTTGATAATTAACCCATATAAAAACTCCCTACACAAAAAGGTAAGTCTCTGCCCTGTATCTAATTACATATTTACATGTGGAGATTTAGCTAGTTCAGTATTAACTTAATTTTAATAAGTACTAATACATACATAGTATATATATTAATTGGGTTCCTGAAATTCATCTCGCTGGGCACTTATATATATTCGAATCATAAAATAAATTATATATTTGGATTTCTTACGTAAAAATACATGAAATAGACTTTGAATCATGTAAAACGGCTTAAAAACAAATGAGTTATGAATGGTCAAAGTTTGATCATGAATCTTGACTTCGAGGGAGAAAAATCATTAGATAGATTGCATCGTTGTTATGCATCATGTATAAAATGTTGTAGAATGGAGTTATAATGATAAAAGCACGAGTTTATGTATGAATTTACTTCTATTCTAAACACCTAATTTAGCGGAAAATGTTGAGTTCATCCTTATCCAAATATCATGTGACCAAATTTAAAGAGAGATGGGTTGTGGTCCTTGTGGATGATGATCTTGATGGATTGGTCCTGAATTTATACCACATTCTTCTCTTGTTCCAACACTCTCCACCTAGTGGAACATTTCTCATTGCCTCCTCTGCTACATACAAAGTTACAAACACCTCTGCATGACTTGAATTGAACTGCGTTTGCAATTTTCAATGGAATATTATAACATATACTCCTCCCGTCCCATAAATTTTGTCTTAATTTGACTTTTCAAAAAAGTCAAATTAATTAATTTTGAATAATAAATAAAATATATTAAATAATATATATATATATTTTTTAAATATCATAATAAATTTTGTTTATCCTATTTTATGAATCAATTTGTAGATTTAAAAAATAATAAATTATTATTTTTTAATTATTAGACAAAGTTGGATTAATTTGACTTTGAAAAGTCAAACTGAGACAAAATTTATGGGACGAAGAGAGTACTTTCTAAAATGCTCTTTAATAATTATACTAAATAAATAATATTACATTAAATCTAATTTTCAAAATCTCAAATATATGCTTACATTCAATAATAAATATAAATGCATTCCTTTTATGTTCAATCAAGATATAACAATAAAATATAAATAATACATTTTAGTATAAAAAATGTATTTTTAATAAAAAAATTTGGTGTAAATGAATTGGAATTAATATTAACAATAGTGTAAGTTTTATATAATAATAATGTAAATATTACATTATGTTAACCTCGTAGATAGGAGATGGTGTCAGGGACGAGGCACTTGGTGAGGACGTGAGGTTTTAATTGTGTGTAAAAGTAAACACAGCTCGGTGTTGCTAGAGCCTAGTGTTTGCTCATCTAGTGGCCTGAGCTAGTTCTAATTAACTTGTGGTGTTGTGTTTTGTGCAAAGCCACACGCCACATGTTTATGAGGGTCTTGTGTCTTGTGTGTAATAAGGTGCGGCCATGGGGCAATTGACTCCTAAGTCCTAATTATAAATTGGTTACTTCTTCCTAGGGTGTATATGGGTTGGCTAAAACCAGGTCCTGTGTCTTGTGTGTAATAAGGCGTGGCCACGGGAAATTGACTCCTAAATCCTAATTATAAATTTGTTAGTTCGTGGGGTGCACATGGGTGGTTAAATCCAACTAACTCGACCCTCTTTCCGGCTGATTAAATCGATTTACTTGACATTTGAACGGGTTTAAAAAGATTCAAAACGATTTTAATGGGTTGGGTATGGGTTATATAAATTTTTATTCTAACCCAACCCAACCCGATTTAAGTTAAAAAATTTATTCAATAAATTTTATATATTCATATATAATATACAACTACACACTATATAATTTCATTTATAAATATATCATTAAATTTTGTGTATGTATATATATTTTATTACATAATCTACTTAATTAAAATTTTAATACTCAAAATGAAAGATTAAAATTAAAATTATAAATTATATATACATTGTAATAAGTTATATGCTAATTTTGTTTTCCAAATGAAAAGTTTGATTATCAAAATGAGTAATATTTATGTAATTATATTTAGTGATGAACCCATTTAACCCAACCTAAATCAACCTGAACCGAAGTATGGTAAGTAGGGTTGGGTAACGAATTGAATTTTTATGGGTTGAGTTAAAAAATTTCAATCCGATATAATTGGGTTGGGTTGTTAAAATGGCATAAATCCGGCCCACTCGACCCATAAACCCTCCTACTTCCTCCGTTCTTTTTATACATCATTTTAATTCGTAACTTTAGACACATATTTTTGAATATTTTGATTATATAATTAAAAATATTATTTTTAAAATCTATGTTTTTTTTAAATCGACACGTAATTAAAATTTTAATTCATAAAAAACTAATAAAAAATAATTTTTATTAAACAATCAAATTATTTAAAAATATTTGTCAAAAATTAAAATGGCATATGAAAAGAAAGAGAGAATACCTGTGGTTTTATTGAATATATATATTTTGCATTAGATTTTATAATATAATATAATGCAAAACATATCTATTCTCCGATTAATAGTCCATTAATAGTCCATTAAGATTTTTCATAATTTTTTTACCAGAATACCTATTCGATTATTGATAATCTAATAGTTCTAGTTAATTAGTTAAATGCGTTATAACTTGCGATTTATTCAAGATACACTGATTCATAGTATCTTTAGACTATAGTGATTTGTACCATAGAATTCATACCCGCTGATAACTTAATTTATATTAAAAATAAAATTTCCAAAAATAATTTTTAGTGAAATATGATAGTGCATGTGTGAATCGAAAGTGAATATAAAAATCTTGTTAATATCAACATTTTATTGTTACAAACTTATAATCCGCTCAAAGTACAGATGCTATTAATAAATTATATATTAATTATTTTATATAATTTAAATATTTCATTTAATATGATATATTATTTTATTATTAATTTCTTTTAAATAAATAAAAGAAATATAATTTAGATATAACATAATATTATACACGAGTAGTTGTATAAAAAAGAATTATTAGTGATAGAGTTGTATTGTATGTATTGTATATATCTTTTTTAAAATTAAATTTTATTAAAATTGGATGTTTATGATCGTTTTTATGATTCACCTAAAATTGGATGGTTAGAATCATTTTTATGATTCATATTAGTATTTTAAAAAAGTTCTATAATTTATTTATAATAATATAATAGAGATACGGTTCAAAGAAAATAATAATGTATAAATAACAAAACGAATCTATTCGGGTGAAAAATAGGAAGGTGACCCAGAAGGCCGCGCGCACACGAGGTCTTTGAATAACTAAATTAATTGTCCGTACGCTGGTAATTTATAATTTACATATTAATAAATATTATTATAATAATATAATATATTAATTATAAAATTTATTATTTAATTATATGTATATCAATTTATAGATAAAAATATGTATTATGTTATATCAATATTTGATATAGACATTGAATATCAAACTAAAATTATGAATTTAAACATATATATGAATATCAAACTTATATATATATATATATATATATATATATCAAACTTATATATATATATATATATATATATATATATATGATATAATTTACATAAATAAACTTATCCCGGAAGGTCCCACACACACGAGGACTCTGAATAATTAGAAAGAAGGCCCGTCAATTGCACCAAAACAACAAGTGGACCCATGTATGGGTGGAGCAGAATGGAGGAACATGGGTGCATGGCCCAAGTGACGAACGGACTACGGTAGAGTATTTTCTTTTTGTGACTAGACATTTTGAAAAGTAGTAAGAATTTACGGGGCCTGTTTTAAGTACAGCCAAGCTCTTTTTTATTCAAAAGTCCAATTTTCAACCTCATTACATTTCATCTGGGCCCACAATCACCTTCAACATTTAATTTCCCACACGGTGCTTAGGATTATTCTTGGTTTATACAAAGTCCAAAACTTACCTTTTTTCCTAGCTCCACCACCGTACCCACATTTCTTTATTGATATTTGTATTCTTAGTTGGAAATTAGTTTTTATCGAAAATCAGGTTTATTGCAACTTTGAATTTAATATAAATCTGATTTATTAGTACATTTCATAATATTATGAACTAGTGAGATCTTACAATATAGTCTTTAAATTAATCACTACTTAAGTCCATATAACTTTTCTAAATGATAAATAATTGATTAATTTACACTTTACATCCATTTAATTTTGAATAATTGCACTTTGGGTCGCATAGTTTTCAAATCAATACTGAACTTTTAAATCTGTTTCAATTTACATCACTTAAGCTAAATTCCAGCAATTATTAATGTTAATTTCATTTTAAGCATAACTACTATTTTTTATACCTTAATATATGTGTCAAAAAGTCAAACATCAATTAAAAATAGGACATATTGAGTATTATTTTTTGTATCAATAATCCACTAACACATTTCACCCATATAAATGAGATATTTGGAATGAATTGAGCACAAAATCTAAGAAATATGAACACTAAAATAATTATTTAAATATTAGATACTCATATTAACCCTATAGAATTTGAAATTAATGTTAATAATTGACAGAATTTAGGTTAAGGGGTGCAAAGTGAGATGATTTTAAAAGTTCTAGGATGCAAAATGTTGATTTGAAAACTATGAGATCTAAAATGGAATTTTTCAAAATCAAAGTGATGTAAAGTGTAAATTACTCTAATTAATTTATGAAAGATGGGTTATAAATTTATAATTGAAGGAAAGGAAAGATATGAAGAAGGCATAGGATTAGGTGGGGTTGAAAATGAGTGGCAAAGAATTAGGGAGGGGGATGGAGTAGACAGCATACAGCAAGGCTGTGGAGCCTCATGTTCTTGTGGCCCTTGCAAAGTTGCAAGCGTACAAAAATATACACAGTAAGTTGGGCTCACATAAACATCCAAGCCCATCGAGTCGTACCCAAAAAATGAGCTGTGCACATGGAGACGAATAGCTTGGGGCAACGTGGACATCAAAATTATTAATTCCACCACCTAATTTGACTCTATTCGTAGGTGTTCAATTTTGAAGGATTCATTTTGTTAATTTCCTTTTAGTGCAATAGTTAATGACATTCTCATTCTAGATCATCGCAAGTGCAATAGTTAATGACATTCTCGTTTTAGATTATCTTCTTGCGACATGAAGCATGAACCCAAAGTGGAAATAGAAAAACATGGAACATGATTAAGTTAACTGTTACTGTTAATTAATCGACTTAAAAAAGGCAAAATAATGTTAGTGACGTGGCATCCAAAGTTTTAAATGTATTCCCATGTTATTATTATCTTAAGCTGTTCAGGTTAGGTCCCACTAAACACATGCAAATGTTAAGCTTGGCTCTTCCGACATAAAGTGGGTCCCACTCACATGGTTTGAAAATTGCTCCCTCCTATGGTTGATCATCCGAAACAAGGAGAATCAATCTGAACCGTTGGGTTCCCCGGACCACAGACTTGAATGAATAAATTAGTTGTAGCCTTGTAGGTAGGGTTGTATGTATAGTTATACATATATGTCTGTCTGTCATCTGCCCCTCCTTGCTGCTCGTGTGACAAACACAGCTAGCTAGCTGTATTTCTCTTTGTTTCTTTCCAACCGTGTCTTTAATTCCCCATACGTCTTACTCTTTGCGTGAACTCCATCGTTGCATATGCTCTGCGAGTGTGGAAGTGTTGATGGTTCCAAATTTCGGATCGTATTATTATAAATCAGATTTTTTAATTGGCCTTTGACTCTCTTTTTTTTTAAAACAAAAAATATCAAAACTTCCAGGGATAAAATTTAAATAAATGGGATTTTCGGATCAGCAGAAACGAGTTTACGAGTATTTTTAATTTTGTATCTATCTATATATTATGTCGCGAGTCGAATTAAACTCGAATTGTGTTGGTTATGGTCACATGATCACATCCCTATCGTATGCTAGTGAGAGTGCGTGCGAATAGAGCGTGAGTGAAAAGTTTGTGTTGGGAAATTTATTCACCAAGAGAATAACACACCTAGATATTGTCCATAACTCTTATCATTGTTTATACACCTCTGCCTTCTCTATATATAACTAACTTCCTCTCTATCATCTCACCATTCCTCACACATTGCAGTTACATACATTTATCAGAACCTTTCAACTCTCGTCTCCTGTGCAACATAGCCTTTTTGTTCTCATCTCCAGAAAACTTTACAAGAACCTTCTTGTTCATAGTCTAAACAATTTCTACAAAAACCAAAGGACTTAGTAATGGAGCAGGAAAGCCATGTTATGAAAGCAACTGAGCTAAGGTTAGGGTTACCCGGATCCCATGAGACCGTGAAGAAAACTAGTAACAAGCGAGCTTCATCAGAGATGGATAATAATGTTTCAAATGGTGAAAAGGGTGATCATCAAGAATCGTCTGTCCCCTCTGCCAAGTGAGTAACGAATCTTCTATATGCTTATAGACAAGGACAAGAATAACTTACCTTTATGCATGCTAAGGTTTAAGTAGAATGAACTTGGTTGAGGCATATATTAACTTTGTTATTCTTATAAATTAACAGGACACAAGTCGTTGGTTGGCCACCAGTCAGATCTTACCGGAAAAATGTTTTGCAACAAAAGAAAACTGAGGCAGAGAGCTGCGGGATGTATGTGAAAGTAAGCATGGATGGAGCTCCATTTCTCAGAAAGATTGATCTCAAGGTCTACAACAACTACCCCGAGCTCTTGAAGGCCTTCGAAAATATGTTCAAGTGCACTATAGGTAAGAAGAATATTCGATTCACATACCCCTTATGTTTATAAACAGACATATATAATTCTGTGATATAATTGACTATTATTCATTTTCTGATGGTGGTTTGGTCTTGATACAGGCGTTTATTGTGAAAAAGAAGGATACAATGGATCCGAGGATGCCCTAACTTACGAAGATAAAGATGGGGACTGGATGCTAGCAGGTGATGTTCCATGGGAGATGTTTATTAGTTCCTGCAAAAGGATGAGAATTATGAAAGCCTCAGAAGCTAAAGGCTTGGGATGTCTATAATGTAAATTGCATACATATACTTATATACACTCCTGAGCCTAAGTTCTCCAAGAATATCGAGGATATACAATCCATCCAACTCGGAGCTGGTTGTTTTTTAGTCATGAACCAGCAAGTGATGTTCTCAAAAGTGCATGACATATACTTCCAGTAACAGAGGGAACTGTTTGAGACTTTGTAAAAATATCTTGCGAGTCTTTTTTTGGGGCATTTGCCTCTCAAGATGTAATTATGTCCTACTTTTTCATGGAAATATACAGCATATTCACTGCAAGTGTTGGATCTTGTAACAGGTTTGAAAGGGATAAGAGAAAGAAATGAGTTTGGTGGTATTGGAAACCTATTCCTAATAAAAAATATAAACTAAATATTATCGGCAAGTTTCAGGCAGTGATAATTGATAATCAATATTGTTGAAACTATTTATCTGCAGCAAAACAAGATTAATAGATGGTAACCAACAACAATATCAAATTCAGCAAAAGAAACAATCCCTTGAACCATCAAAAACTGGAGTAAATGGCAAGTCTATATTCTATAGATATCAGAAACAAGAAGGGGGAGAAAAAAATTAATAACGATAATGAAAGGATAGGATTTTGCTGATACAAAAATGCTCCCAACTGGTTTCCAAATCAAATCAGAACTTCAGCATAAGGTTCATAACCAAATGGTACACAACTCATGAGCTCATATTTCATGTTCATATAATCACTTTGAAGGCTTGTTAAGGTCAATTTGTGGAGACCAGCCAATTCCATTTCAGAAACAATCTTTTTTACTAATTGCTTGCACTTCACTGATTTATATGTGAAATTCATTTTTAAATTTATGGAACGTGTATCAATAATCACCTAAAAGGAAATTTCATTGGTACAAAAACTTGAAAACAGAGAGAATTCTAACACTCCAAAAGTTCTATGCGAATAGAATATTCTTTACACATATAGGGATCTGACAAAACCTATTTTACGAAATCGATATAAGCAGTAGTTTAGAAAGGTGAGAAATCATCACCAACTATAAAGTTTGAGACACCAGTGTTTCTTTCAGGAAATGATTCCATCCTTGTATCCAAGATCGAGAGTTGAGATTTCACCCACGGTGGGTTATTCCTGCCTTCGACCCATAAAGCCTCGCCAGTATCTTTGTGCTTGAAATCTGGATAGTTAGGGCTTCTCTGGTATTCATTGGAAAAAAACATTACTATATTAAAGACAAGACGAAACAATCACTTAATCAAGCCATGCTTCAAGTTATTGTGCAATTTAGTTGTTTAACTCCTTGTGATATTAGCTAAAACTATTTAGTCCAAATGAAAACTAGATTATGAAAGTTGTGTTGTGATTTCTGTATCTCTTAGCCTTTACATACCTGGACTACTTTGGTAGTATAAATTTTTTTCCCAATAACTTAAACAAAGTTAACAAGCATGCATTAATTAAATAGATTACCTTGTTATTTCTATTATCCCACCATTCAGCTGGATTGACAAAGAAGGCTTGCCATAGTTCCTCAACTGTTCCCGTGTTGCTTGCAGCATAATTTTTAGGTCTTTTGCCTGCTAAAAGGACACAGAAGCATAAATAATACACACATGCTAATATCTGTTGAACAGGACTAGTTTAAAATTTATCTTTTCTATGATTTTGTTTTTTTTTTAAACCTGAATTTGAGTCCCCGTCATACAATGCCACTGGTGAGGCGCTTCTCTCAATAAAATTCAGCTGCGAAACAACTACCTACAGAACACAACAACATATCACGACAATTATGGGTAATTAGCTTCACACAAGATGGATCAAACAAGTAACAATAAAAATGTAAACTGAATCTAAGTAAGAATAATAATGTAAAAATATTAAATGATAAAGAACCTTATAGTAGGTCTGCTGCTTTCCATCATCACTTTCAACAGTATCAGACACCAGACGACCAGAAACATATATTTGCTGACCTTTTTCTACGTGCTGATAGGCGATCTGAGCCAGCTCATCCCAGAATGTTAAATTAATCCTGGAAACTTGTACGATTAGTTTTAGAAAATGTTACATAACCCCAGAGATCTGTAATTTAAAACAACAATAGACACAGATATCTTCCTGTTTACTGTAAAAGCAAAAAAATTCTCCCACTTATAGCACAAATGTCAAGTTCTTTTTAATTTAATCAAACTTCAATAAGATAACTAACATAAAAGAAGTAGCCGTACAAATATATATGATAACTCACAGACTAAAACATGCATGCTAGTGAGTACAATACTCACTTAAAGAGGTAAACAAATTAAAACTTAGATATGACTCACCAGGTTAGTGAGGTATAAGAGCTCTTGTTACAATCAGCCAGCAAGGTTATAATTGAGGGCTACAACACTATGTTTTTTGCACTAATTATTAAACTTTAAAGTAGGAATCAACAAGATAATTTTAAACACTTCTCTACTTGTATAATTATAGTTGCAGATGTCCTTGAAAACTTATATGAAAGTCTTTGTGATACCCAATATTGAAGCATTGATGAATATGAGTATCTCAAATTGTTGATATATAAAAAATTAATAATTGCACATTTGATACTATATGGTGTGTATAATTATTTAAAATATTAATTTTATCTATATTTATAATTTTATCACCGTCTAACTTGTACCTGTATACCCATTTGATACTAATTACAGATCTATCTTTCGGCCTGGGTACCAGTTTCCATACTTCTTGTCTCTCAAACTGATTGAGCTCTTCTTGCATGGTAAGAACCCAATCTGGATCAATTAGTGCATCTTCAATCTTCTTTGGTTATTCTTGATATAGAAAAACTGAAAATAAACATTCATTTGAAGTGGCACTTCTAGTTCTAACTCCAACATCTGGATCACCTATGATCAATTCAAAAGGATGATCTCTGCTCCATATCCTTTCCCTTGGTAGGTTTGATCTTGATGATTCGCCTCGATATGCATTGTGATGTTATGTTCTACCAATAGATCCATCATCTCCCCATGAGTTACTGCCAGGATGACTTGTTGGTCCACCAATGGTATTAGTAGTATCTCCAATGTTTCTATTGTTTCTACCACTATTACCTGAATCATTATCATTATTATTATCATCATAATTTCTTGCTGCCAACTCAGGTTCTTCTTCGTCATGGGAATGACTCAGAATAATCTTTAGTTTGTATACTTGGGAGTTTAGTGTCATAAAAAGTAATATTGAGACTTTCTTTCACTTGGTGTTGATCAATTATGTACACCCTATATGATCTTTTTGAATAACCGACAAAAATAGCTTCGTGTGCCTTGACCTCGAACTTGCCACGATGTTCATCGCCATCTTTCAGCACATAACATTTGGCTCCAAATATATGAAAGTACTTGAGTGTTGGTTTCTTGCCAGCCATTAATTCATAGGGAGTCTTCATATGATCTTTGTTGATTAGAGTTCAATTCTGGGTATAACATGTTATTTTTACTGCTTTAGCCCAGAAGTAGATAGGTAACCTTGATTCACTTAACATTGTTCTTGCAACTTCCTTTCTACAAATCCATTCTATTGCGGAGTTCTTGGTGCTGAGTATTGTCTTATTATTTCTTTTTCTGAGAAAAAGTTATTCAGAACCTCGTTTTTGAATTCTGTTCCATTTCCTGAGCTGATAGCTCAGACAACTAAATTTGAATCTAACTCGATCAGCTTTACACGATCAATCACCAACTGTGGAGTTTCATCCTTAGTGTTCAAGAATAAAACCCACGTATACTTTGTGAAGTCATCTACAATCACTAAGGCATATATTTTCCTTACCATAAACATAATATTGACTGGACCAAATAAATCCATGTGTAGAAGTTGAAATGGTTCAATAATGTTTGTAGTGTATGTGCCTCAGTGACTTGATTTCTTTGACTTCTCTTTTTGACAAGCCTCACACAATCCTTCTGGTGTAAATTCCATCGGAGGCAGTCATCTCACCAAATCCCTCTTCACTAGAGAGTTCATTGTTTTGAAATTTAAATGTGAGAGTTTCTTATGCCATAGCCAGCTTTCTTCTGATGAAGCCTTTAAGTAGAAACAGTTTGCTTCATCTCCAGTTCCTGAATTGAGATCGGCTACGTACAAGTTTCCTTTCCTTACTCCACGTAAGGCTAGTTTGTCATCTTTATAATGAGCTATTAAACACTTTTCCTAGATAAAGTTTACTTTGTATCCTTTATCACATAAGTGACTAATGCTGATCCATAAAGTTGCAAGGCTCGGAGAGAAAGCGAGAAGATTTGGAGAGCAAGTAAAGTTATTATTCCATTCAGGTCCATAATTCCCTTTCTTTTTGGAAACTAGAGAACAGGTTGGTAGGTAAAGCAGTCAATCCAAGTTTTAACAATTGGAAGGTTTGTTCAAGAATGGCTTTGTTCATCTATAAGACTATAACATACACACAACTGTCTGAACTTTGAACATATATTCATTACTATTACTATGGAAATGAATTAATGGAAAGACTGTACTAAATACTAATTTTTAAAACAGTAAACCTCTGAGCAACCATTTTGGGGTCCTGGATGGCAATTCTGGTTGTGTGTTCCCTTAAATATAAATCTTTATCATTTATCGTTTCACAGGTCAACCTTGGCCCATGTTATAATTTTAGCTGTATACAGAGTTTGCTCAATTATGTGCTAGTCCCGCATTCCCGACTGAAATGGCAATCTACCCCAGATTTCCAGTCAACTGCTACGCCAAAATGCATATAGGGAGAACTAGCTAGCTCCAGGTTCAAATAGTATTCATCCCCGAACCACAACTCATCTGCTAATTCTCCAATATCAATCGGTTTCAAACCTCTGCTAAGGTTTATTCTAGTTTCATCCGGTACATGGATGGATTACTTAAATTTTCAGGTATAATTTTGTGGCAATTGCCAGTCAAGACTCACATTTACTAC
The DNA here is from genome assembly GCA_028671895.1 of Oenanthe sinensis. Lineage (NCBI taxonomy): Eukaryota > Viridiplantae > Streptophyta > Magnoliopsida > Apiales > Apiaceae > Oenanthe > Oenanthe sinensis. Next base: position 31,161,598 of record CM053813.1, read on the forward strand.
CACCCCAGTAGGTTCCCTTGACGAGTTGACGGAGCCATTGCTTATGAGTCACTAGCACATTTTCTGAAACCCATAAATCCATAACCACACATTTGTTTGTTTTGTTCTGGGAATCGAAACAAAAAGAGCTTTAACTCCTGTGCTCAAATACCATAGACTTACTCTCCTGTCATTTCTCGTTATTTATCATCGCAAAACACAATATTATATATTATGCTCAGTGTTTAAAGTTTAGACTTACAATCACATTATAACTAACTAATCAACATCTAGCCACAATATAAACCAAAAATCAATCATATCTACTCTTAGCACCATTTAATTAAATAAAAACTAGGCATGCCAATATCGAATAAAGTAGTAGATTCCAAAACCATGTCAATTTCGCACAATTCCAAAACTTATCCAGTAAAAATGAAGACATGAGCATAAAGGAGCAAACTTTCAATAAAGCATTCATTTTAAGAAAAAGAAAAGGGAAAGGGAGAAAATTGAGTTACCAAGCAGTATCAGTAGGAGATTTTCTAACAGCAAGTCTAGACCAAGCAACTACTTTCCCGGAATTAAGATGCTTAATCTGAACAGGTGTCCCCACATTCCCAATCAGTTGTACACTATTACACATCTCTTTCCTCCACTCTATTTCCGTTGGCCTCGGGAACTGTGGCGCCGCCGCCGCCGCATGTTTCTCGTACTCGTAGTACTGGCCGTTATTAATGTTGTTGTTGTTGTATTGGTTTGAACATGTTAAGGTTTTGCGCGGGAACTGATGACGGTGTTTGTTTGTTTTCAAGTTAAGTGAGAATAGGAGAGGGTGGTTATGATGGGTTAGTTTGGGGGCCCACGTCTTGGCTAACACCACTGTTTGGTGCAGCGCAGCCATTTTGATGTTCTTGCCTGGGGAAGAAGAGGAGAATTGAGGTGTTTTTGGGTCGGATCCTTTCTTTATTTGCTCTGGATCTCTTTTTGTTTAGTACAAGTCGGCCCGGCCCAGGACCAGGCTCAGCCTCGTATATTGGGAGATTTTGAAAATTATAACTTTGATTTTATTTTTTTACTTTTACATATTTACTTTTTGAGCTTCGTAGCCGTAAGAATGACCTTAGATAATTAGTTATAACAAAATATAATATAACATCAGATTATTTTATAAATATAGGAGATGTACATTATTATTACAAAATTATCACTCAATTTTATATTAAAATATCTTATATTCTTAAGTAATTACCTAATATCATCTTCTGTGTCCATTTTCTCTTATTTTTCCATGTTTACTTTTACATACTTACATATGTAAAAGTAAAAGAAGCAGAGACATGTAATGGTATCAATGAACTACATACCTCCTTTTTTATTGGGCGTGTCCCCTCCCTCTCTGTATAAGCCATGAAAACCTTCTGTATACACGCCCTTTATGAATTCTCACATTACATTTCCGGAAACTAGTTTGTTCTATTCTATATTTGTGTTTAATGTGCTTGAAGTTAAACACGTAGATACTGAGATCAACAACAAGGTCCTCTGTCGACTAAACCTTTGGGAGCATCTGCAATTTTCTCTCATGCACCATTGCGACCACCACATTGTGTTTTATTTTCACTCTCAGATGTTAGATTCTTATGAACAACTGAATATACGCATGCTTGACCATTACAGTCTGGGAACATACTTTTCCTAACTGTCGTTTTATTATTTTTCTTTAGAACTCCCGTAAAATTATTTTTATTAGAGAATAAATCAACTTATATTTAATATATTTTATTTTTAAAAGATTTGCAATTAGAACATGTTAATATTTAATAACTAAACTTCTAATTAGAAAGTAAGTATTAATTGAAATTATAATTAAAAGGTAAGTACTAATACTTTTATAAGACTAATAACTAGAATATGTTAATATTTAATAATCGGGTTAATTATCAATGGACTCGTTTTTTTCAATTTGATGTATTAAGTGGATCACCGAAAAAAATTTGGTCTCATTTGAATTACCGGACACAAAATAAGTTATACTTCATTTTATTTTTGAGAAGTTAGTGTTAAAATAAACATTTTTCATTAAATTCTTTGGCGTGGACTTGATTGAGATGTGACGTTGATTTATTCTCATGACAAAGTGATGATAAAATAATAGAAAATAAAAGGTTGAATTAGAGAAATTTTTGAAAATAAAGGTTAAATTTGATTGAAAAGAAAAATAGGTAAATAGAAACCTGAAAATGTAATGTAATGCGCGCGCGCACGCACACACACACACACATATATACATAATGTAATACACATATATATAAGCGGGTTGATAGGTTAGTCTGTTTAGTTAAAGAAAAACCAATATAGTCACTTTTTTAACTTTTTTTTATTTATCAAAATTCAATATAATCTAATTTTATTTAAAACGAGTGATGTACATGAGATCAAAAATTTGTCGGTGATTCACTTGATATATTAAAACGAAACAAGTGAGGTAGTTGATAATTAACATTTTAATAATTAGACTACAAGTTAGAAGGTAAGTAGTAATCTTTAAAAAAAAAGGTAAATAGTAATTGAAATTTTAATTTAAGATAAGTACTAGTTTAATTGGTCTTTTAATTAAAATAAATTAATATTTTCTTACAAGAATCTTAATTAAGACTTCTAATTAGAAGGTGAGTAGTAATTTAAATGGGAATTTATATAATATGTCCCAAATTAAAGTAGTCATTTATAAATATGTCCATTTTTATATCTATTTTATAAATATGTCATATTATCTTATTAAAACATTTAAATATAAATATTAAGACTAATGTTAGGGATTGTGTATTATCTATGTAATCAACTAGTATTTTACTTAGATCAATTAATCATTAACTAAGTAAAATATACTGTCATATATAGTTTGATAGTATGTTTACAATGTCACTTGTAATAAAATGCATAATAAGCCAAGTAGGTGACAATAAGTATCAATAGTTATTGTCATGTATAAATGTAATAAATGATCCATGAAGTAAAAGTTCATAAAGTGTTCATGCACAACATTGATCAATTCTGCGACAGTAACATTATACATCTTGGAGCCTACGACAGCACATTCAAGTGACAACAACTTTTGGAACAGACGACAACAACTATTCCTTGACAGTAAACTTGGCGGAGAATGAAGACACTATGACAGCAAGTTTTACTGACAGCAACTATCCCTTGAGAGTAAACTTGGCGGAGATTGAAGAATCAAAGACAACAAGTTTTCTGACAATAGCTTTGGCGGAAAGAGTTGACAGCATGTTTGGCGGGATGATCGGCATCATGTTTGGCAGAATAGTTGACAGTAACTTGGACGACAACATGTTTTAAAAGACTGATAAGTCTGACAGTAAAGTATGCTATAACAAAGATGCTGAAAAGTTAAAGGTTGACAATAACTTTTAGTGAAGCTGACAGTCTGTTTCAAGTAGCAGACTAGGTAAAGTCGATTCACAGATTGATCTTGACATCTCTACCTAGTCTGCCAAGTCTACAACTACAACTTGAGAAAAAGCAAGCATAAAAATGAAGCGTGTTCATGGAGTCAAGAATGTCAAATCCTCTCAGAGTACCTTTATCTACAAATGGAATGAAGACAAGACTTGAGAAGTAAAAGTGAGGTTTCTATTTCGAGTATTGTCCAAGAAACAAGGGAAAGTACACTTGTAAGTGAGATATATATTTTAGTTTAAATACACACATCTCACAAACACTTTCCCTTATGCAACTGAGTTTAACTTTTCTCAAGCATATAAACATTAGCAATCTCTTGTTATTGTGTCTATTGAAGCTGGAAAAATCTTTCCAGTCAGTTATAGCAAAAGCAAAAATTAATAAAATTAATTTTTGAAGTAAAACGCCTTGTTTCGTTCATTTGCTTACTGTTGTATGCTATCTTAATTTGACACTATCATTTCTTGTTTGTTATTAAGCAAGATTAGCAAGAATTAGTCAAGTTGCATTCAACCCCCCCTTTTGCAACACTCTTTTCATTTAACAACTGGTATCAAAGCTGCAGGTTAGACATACATAACCTGAAAAGATCCAAAAATGAGTGCACAGAAAGTAAGCAGTATAAAAATACCCACATTTGACAAATAACACTACAACCTCTGAAAAAGAAAGATGATGTTGTTCATAAAAACAGTCAGCCCTCTCTACCCTGGAATCCTGGAGAATGGTCTCTTCATCCCTCAAACTTATGTACCTGAAACCACAGTAGATGGTGAAACTATATCAGCCTACTAGGTTCATAGTACACTGACACTGAAAAGGAAAAAGTATCTCTAGATGATTGCTTATAATTTATTATCATTGAGGCACTTGACAATGTCATGTACAACAACATTGTCAACTGCACCAGTGCAAAACAAATATGGGAAACCATTGAGATACTCTGTAAAGGGACAGAAGAAGTAAAATAGAATCAAAGACAGATTCTGGTGTCTCAGTACGAAGCCTTTATGGCTAAACCAAGTGAAGGGTTGACTGAGATGTTTGAGAGGTTTAATAGGCTGATAAATGACCTGCAGCTGCATGGAAAGTTTTATGACAAAAAGGAGGTAAACATGAAATTCATGTTGACACTTCCTGACCACCTAGAGCACAAGATTTTTGCCATAAGAAAAGGAAGGGACTTATCAAAAGTTTCTCTTGAAACTTTGTATGACATACTTAAAACCTATGAGCTAGAGTTGCTACAAAAAAGAGCTATCCAAGTTGGTCAAAGAGGAAAGATGGCCAACACATCTAATGCTCTAGTAGCTCAGAACCCACAGCTGATGCAGCTCAAAGAATCACAGCATCAACATCAGATCAAGATTGAAGAAATTATAGATGAAGATGAAGGTGTGACTCTAGAACTCAATGATGGTGAAGAAGATGAGTTTTACACTTTGGAAGAACTGGACAACATGGAAAATAAAATAATGGCCTACATGGCAAGAAAGTTCTTCAATTTGAGATTCAAGAAGAACAAAGACTTCAAACCAAGAGGACAAGGCTCTAGGTTCAACAAACCAAATACCTCAAAACCTAGAGGAAGTGGAAAAGGTGGATACAAGACATGTATGGTGGATAGATCCAAAACAAGATGTTACAACTGTAGTGAAATGGGGCATTTTGCAACAGAGTGCAAGAAGGCAAAACAAGTGAGAAGAAATGACAGTGACTATGAGGAACTCAAAGCAAAGTATGAAGCCTTGCTGAAAAAGCAACAGGGAAGAGACTTTGTGGCTGAAGGAAAATGTTGGGAAGATTCTGATGAAGAGGAAGAAGAAGAATATGGAAATTTTGCTCTCATGGCAAGCTCTGGAGAAGGTTCATCCACTTCATCAAGTCAGGGCCACATGAAAAATAAAATAATCATGTGGATCATTGACAATGGATGCTCAGGACACATGACAGGTGATAAAGCCCTGTTATCACAGTTCAAAGAAATGGCTAGCCCTTATGTAACCTTTGGTGACAACAGCATTGGTTTCACAATGGGATATGGTATACTGGAGGTTGGAAATTTGAAGATTGAGAAAATTGCTCTAGTAAATAGATTGAAGCACAATTTATTGAGTGTCACTCAATTTTGTGAAAGAGGCTTCAAGGTTGGTTTTGATCAAGACAGATGCTCCATTGTCAATAAGAAGACAGAGAAGAAGCCCTTCAAAGAGTAAGGAAAGGAAGCCTCTACATAGCTGACTTGGACTCTGTAAGGAAAGATAAAGTCTACTGTTTCTACAGTAAGGATTCTTCATCTGAAAGTTGGATGTGGCATAAGAAGCTCTCTCATTTAAATTTCAAAGCAATGAATCATCTGATGAAGAGAGAGTTGGTGAAAGGCTGCCTCAACTTGAATTCTGTCAAGAAGGATTGTGTGAGGATTGCCAGAAAGGGAAGTTAAGGAGAGCTGCTCATAAAAGCACTCATAGTGGTTCAATAAATGAGGCATTTCAACTAATTCATATGGACTTATTTGGTCCTGTGAATGTGCAATCACTGGCTAGAAAAAGATATGTTTTAGTAATGGTTGATGATTTTTCAAGATATACATGGGTGAGATTTCTAGCATCTAAAGATGAAGCTACACAAGAAATAATCGACTTGGTTAGGGTTCTTGACAAGAATCCAAAGTTCAAAGTGCAAATTTTAAGAAGTGATAATGGTACTGAGTTCAAAATAGTATCATGAATAATTTCTGCAAAAACAATGGAATCACTCAACAATTCTCTGCACCAAGAACTCCTCAGCAAAATGGTGTTGTGGAAAGGAAAAACAGAACTCTCATTGAGGCTGCAAGAACAATGTTGAGTGAAGCAAAACTTCCTACCTATTTCTGGGGTGAAGCAATCAATACAACATGTTACACTCAAAACAGGACTGTAGTCAACAAAGCCTATGGAAATATATCCTATGAATTGCTCACAGGAAGGAAACCAACTGCCAACTATTTTCATGTCTTTGGAAGCAAGTGCTACTTCATGAAAGATTCAACTGAGATCAAAGGAAAATTTGATACCAAGGAACTTGAAGGAATCTTCATGGGATATGGTATTGACAAAACTGCATATAGAGTCTACATCATTGATCACAAGACTGGATGAGAGTGTAAATGTCACCTTTGATGAAACAAAGTGTTGGGATTCGGGCATGAAAACGCAGTGGAATAACGGTAAATACAAAAAAAACGCGAATCTCAAACGCAGGATCCGTGTATAATTGACTAATGATTATGGAGAAGATGTTGTGTACCTTATTAAAGCTTTCCTTAGGATGATTATGGAGGTCCAGAAACGTGAATCACAGTAGCCCCTTCTTCAAGAACTACTCTCTAATGGTATCCACACGAATGTCGATTCGTCTAACAATCAGCGGAAATGGTACTAGCCAAGAACACCCACGAATTATCTCTTCTCTATCTCTCTCACTTGCTAGCCTCTCTTCGTATTGATCTGCAAGGGTTATATCTGATAAAACGAATTCACAAGTGTTAGGCCTGTAAGCACATCATAATGTATTTATATGAGCTAGAGATAATGGGTCAAACCCTAATCCACGAAGTTTCTCAAAAACCCATTCTGATTTTGGGTTTATTTATTAATTCGAATATTAATTTAATTAATCAAGTCCCACTTAATTAATTCAATAAATAAATTCGAACTAATAAAATTATTTAAATTCATAATTTAATTAAAGCTCTGTTTAAACGTTCTTTGTGTGTGACCCTTTAGGTTATTATTACATTGACAATAATTTTATTTTCTAATAAAATTATAAACAATAAGCGGCATTAAGTAATACATCATTGTTACCCAAGTAATAATAATAAATTGTGATTCAATTAAACCTTTCGTAAATAATGTACAATGTAATATAATCCCTTTAACCTTATATTATAGATCAAACTCGATGCATGTATTGTGTCATCCTCTTCAACGTTTAATCCGGGTTTCCTTGATCAATTAGTAGACTATTAATCAAATCAATATTTGAGCATGACCATACATTTTATAGTCTCACTCAATCAAGAGGCCAACAATATCACTCCTAAAATAGGAGGGTTAAATTCTATATCTATCATTCATATTTCTCATACGATTCATAGCATACCCAGTGTCCACCTTTATCATTACCCGATTAAATATAACTTTGAGTGTAATCAAAGTATATTAATTCTCGTATAGAAATATAATGATTTCAAGTCAGAGGATCATTACATCATTATCACAGTGGGAATGTCTTATGACACTTATTAACATGTAGATTCTCACAGCGGGTCTGTCCAGTGCCATGCATTAAAACATGCACTTATGTTCTTGACTTTAGTATCACCATACATATGACCAATGAGATGTGGTCATCAGTCAACAAACATGCTAGTCTTATTGCATTATTATTGTCCTTAAATAATAATACTCGACTAGGGACTTTTAGGAATCAAATACTATTTATATAATCTCATTTTTAAGTCATATACTTAAAGATATATATTACGTATTAATATTCCAAGGACATTTATTATTCTTTCAATTTATGACGCAGTAAATAAAGACATAATAAATATTAATTAAATAATCACATAAAACATAATCCTTAATTGTTTTCAATAAAACATTAAAAGTATTGTCTCTAGGACACCAATACTAACACAAAGTTCCCTGGAATTGAAGGAAGTCAAGAAACAGAATCCTTAGCCTTTGAAAATCAAGGCTATCTAGAAGAGATTGAAGAGGATTCACCAAGAATTGATCACACAATTTCTGGCCCAACAATGGTTCCTAACCAGTCTGGAGAAAATGAATGAACTGCCCAAATAACTGATTTTTCTGGGAATGTTCCAATGAACAGTGGACTTGAGGAAATTGATGTTGTCAATAGTGCAAGAGTAAAAGATGCTGTCAATCAGCAAAATGTTAAAGACTCTAGTGATTCTCAAAAAGGAACTAAATGGAACAGAGATCACACTAATGATTTAATCATTGGTGATCTAGGAACTGGAGTCAAAATAAGAAGGAATGTGGCCAATGAATGCATGTATTCTTGTTTCCTCTCTTAAACAGAACCTAAAACTCTTGAAGAAGCCTTGGCTGATCTAGATTGGATTAATGCCATGCAAGAAGAGCTTAATCAATTTGAAAAAAGCTGTGTTTGGGAATTGGTGCCTAGACTAAAGAACAAATCTATAATAGGCACCAAATGGGTTTATAGAAATAAGATGGATGATTGTGGTACTGTCACAAGAAACAAAGCAAGACTGGTGGCAAAAGGTTACTGTCAACAAGAAGGGATTGATTATGAAGAAACATTTGCTCATGTTACCAGACTAGAGGCAATTATAATATTTTTGGCATTTGCTGCATACAACAACTTCAAGGTCTTTCAAATGGATGCCAAGAGTGTTTTCCTTAATGGAGAGTTAGAAGAAGAAGTGTATGTTGAACAGCCCCCAAGCTTTGAAAATCCAAAAATGGGAAACTTTGTGTACAGACTGCTCAAAGCATTGTATGGACTAAAACAAGCACCAATGGCTTGGTATGATACTCTTTCCAAGTTTCTTCTTAATAACAATTTTACAAGGGGGATTGTGGATAAAACACTTTTCTACAAAAAGCATGGAAAAGATCTCATTCTAGTTCAAGTGTATTTTGATGACATTATTTTTGGTTCAACAAATGAAGATGTATGCAAGAAATTCTCTGAGTTGATGCAGAACAAATATGAGATGAGTGTGATGGGTGAATTAGTATTATTTCTTGGATTTCAAGTCTACCAAAAAGAAGATGGAATATTTATTTGCCAGACTAAGTATGTTAAAGATCTTTTGAAAAGATTTGATATGGAAGACTCATCTCCTGCAAAGACTCCAATCTCAACAGCAACTCAACTTGACAATGATCCAAAAGGAAAGAAGGTGGACAACAAAATGTACAGATGAATGATTGGTTCTTTTCTCTATCTAACAGCTAACAGGCCTGGCATCATGTTTGTTACATGTTTGTGTGCAAGGTTTCAGTTTGATCCCAAGGAGTCACATTTAATGGAAGTGAAAAGAATTCTTAGATATGTGAAAGGCACTCAAAATCTCGGTCTTTGGTATCCTAAAGAATCTGGTTTTGACTTGGTTGGATATTCAGACTCAGACTATGAAGGATGCAGAATAGACAGAAAAAGTACAACATGAAACTGTCAGTTTTTGGGAGAAAGATTGGTATCATGGTTTAGCAATAAGCAGCATTCAGTGTCAAATTCGACTGCAGAGGCTGAATACATTGTAACTGGTAGTTGCTATGCTCAGTTACTTTAGATGAGAAACCAGCTATTGGACTATGGGTTGACTCTGCAAGGAATTCCTATCTTTTGTGACAACACCAGTGCCATAACAATTTTTGAGAATCCTGTTCAACATTCCAAAACTAAGCACATTGACATCAGACATCATTTTATTAGAGAGCATGTGGAGGAAAGCACAATCAAGCTAATCTGTGTGCCCACAGAGAAGCAACTTGCAGATAATTTCACCAAACCATTGGATGAAAAGACTTTTAACAGGCTAGTAAGTGAATTGGGTATGTTAAACTAAACTTATTAATGTAATTCTGCTTAGTTGATGAAAAAATTTAGTTAACTAAATTTCACTGTGAATTAATGGCTCATAGAGGTGTTTTGATTTCTATCACAGTGGAAATACATGATGATATTTAACTGAGAGGTTAACTAATTTATTTTCAAGTAATTTAATTATTAAGTGACTAATAAAAGATGTTGTCAAGTTACTTGACAGTATGCTTTATTCATACTATCACATAATGATAAGTTACTGTCAAACTCTGTGAAGACTTACTGTCACATGGTTAAGAAGTCTTGACAGTATATTTTGCGGGATTGAAACTTACTATCAAATCATGTGAAACCTACTGTCAAAGGATTGAGAAAAAGTGACAGCATAGTATGCGGGATTAAAACTTATTGTCAAATTCTGAAACTTACTGTTAGTATCTTTTGACAATATTGTTTGCTAAAATCCCCGCATAACATACTGTCAACAATCAACATTAGGGTTATTTACTTATTTTTTTATTCTTTAACCGCTAATGTTACTGTCAAGAGTGTTTGAAATTTCTAGCGCATGAGTTACTGTCGAGGAATGGAACTTGAAGACAACTGTCACTTAAAATCGTTTAAAATTCTTTCTTGACAGTATCTTTTTCACATCATATATAAACACAGCTAAAATTTCTCTCACTCTTTACTTTACTCTATTTCTCTCATAAATTCTCTACTCTCCTACACCTTAAAAACTCTCCATTTTCTCTGCAACTTCTTTCTCTAAACCGTTCTTCAAATTCTTAAACTTTTCTTTCTTTCTTAACCTTAACATCAATTAACCATGTCTGGACCTCAAATTCTCTGTACCCTAGCTCAAAACAACTTCACCATCATAGCTTCAGTGGGTGAAGCTGGTGAAGCCTTCAAACCCTTTGTTGGCTTCATGAATAACTCATACCTTGCCTATGCCCTAACCGCAAGTCATCATCTAGAAATTCCAAGATTGTCTCAATTCTGGACCTCTACTGTATGTGAGGGGGAGCAAGATGATAGCTCATTATCTTTCCAAATCAATGGTTCTTCCTATACCATTGAATCCTCTCATATCAATAAAGTTCTTCAAGTGGAAGAGGTTGAAGGCTCGCTTTTTCAGGAGCCTGCTAGTGAAGAACAACTCTCCAAGTTCTTCAAGATGGTTGGGTATGCTGGACCCAAGCTGAGTTCTAATGATGAAAGATGGTATCCTTCGGGAGGAATGGACATGAAGTATCTCAACAAAGAATGGAGCATGATTCTAGATGCTGTCTCCAGGTCCATGTCAAGCAAAACAAGTGGCTGGAATAAAGTGCCAGCATACATCAGGAGGATGGTGCATTCCATGGTGCACAATTACAGAATTTATATTGGAAAGCTCCTGATGCCTCTGTTAAAGCTGGTGCTGGGAAAGAAAGAAGCCGGAAAACCAGTAATTTACTATCCTAGATTTTTTATGCTTATAATTAACTCTGTTGTAGGCATAATTAATTTAGATAGTGTTCAATGCATGAAGTCCCCAACACTAAAGAAAAATATTCATTCTTTGTTAACCAATAAACCACTTAACACTGAATTGAGTCTGTTCATAACTGATTTCATGCTTTCAACTATCAATAAATTAAATTTAAAAATTGTTGAGTACTACCATGTATTTTCCTTGAATGATGAGAATGGTGTTGACCTCTCCATTCCTAACCCACACTCTAAACCTTTTGAAGGAGTCCGGCCTTCTAGAGTCACCAAGTCTTCTAGTCAAGGGTCTAGTTCCTCTCAAAAGGACCAGGCTTCTAAAATGATGAGAACCACTCAACCTAGGATAGAAGCATTTCCACAGGTAGGAGGTGAAAATGCACTAGATGCAGCAAATAAGGGTGGTAGTCTATTCACAGAATCCACAGAGGGCTCCGGTGAGCCTAAGAGAAAGAAGACAAGGGTATCAACCTCTGTTAGCTAGGGTGTGTTCTCTCAAAAGGGCACATCTCTTCAAAGGGACAAAAACACATCTCTAGATGTCTCCTCTCAACATGAGGCATCTATTGAACTTGGCCAGTCTCCCATGGCACTTTGTAAAGAGTCTACACAACAGGTTGAACACACTCAACTTGAGCCCACACTTGAAGATACTCACACAATAGGGCTAGAAAATGTGGAACACAGTTCATTCAATTATAGTGCATCACACTTTGCCAACATTGAAGATCAAAATGTTGATGTATTATTTCAACAATTGAATGCAACTGATCATAGCAATCCACAATAACCTTCTACTCAAAGGGTGGAAGAGATTGTTGTCACAGCCTCAGTAGCTGCTAATGACAAAGTTGCTGTGAATCCTTATGACAGTAACTTTTCCAAAGATGTTGTCAACACTCAAATTTCAGACAGTAACTTTCCAATGGCTGCCTCCTCTCAACACAACAGTGATGATGATTCTACTCTCATATTTTCCTTACTCAAGGTAAAATCTACAACTCTTGTGCAAGATGTACCTGCTCAGTCTCTTACACCTAGGATGAGTGAGGGTGTGAAAAGAAAAAGAGAGATAAAAGAAAAGAGAGGTGATCATAAAAATGAGGGGCTGAGAAAATTCCAGGCAAAAGGAGAGGGCCCTGAACAAGGCCAAATAAAAAAACAGAATGTGGGAGCCCAAATGTTAAAGGCAATAGGCCTTTAGAGTGACGTGGTGATGAGTGATAAGATCACTCAGAAAAAACAAGAAAGTGTGAAAACCACCACAACCTCCATATCCTCTAAACAAGCTGATGAAAGGTTGAAATCCCTTTCACACAAAGTCACAAAGCTCTCCAAGAATTTGGACACAATAGGTAGGAATCAAGTGAAATTAGTTAGCAGGATGGCAAGTCTAGAGCAGAAAATGACTGAAGGGTTCAAGGCTATTTTTGACAAGCTTCAGGAATTTAATGCAAAGTTTTTAAACCCTGCAGTTGCTACCTCAACTAAGGGGGGGGGGGGGGGGAGTGATAAAGCTGAAGTGTTTGCAGATATGAGCAATAAGGAATCAACTCAAGCTGTATCTCAGGGGGAGAGTCAACTAAGATTGCTGTCTAGTGTGGCTGCTGAGGTTGCTACACAGCTTGGTAGTAATAAGGTGGAGAGGCCTAAGGAGAAAGACATTGTGATAAAAGAAGGAGTGAAAGGAAAAGAAGCTCATGTGGTTCATACAGCTACAAAAGGAAAAGTAAAGCTATTACAAATAGATGTTGATGATACAATTCTGGTAGAAAGGGAGGATCTAACTGAAGAAGAAGCCACTGTGCTTACGATAGATAAAAATGAAAATAGCAATGCATTTCAGGATGCTAGCTTCTATGAGAGGATCAAAGATATAAAAATGTCATCCAACAGAGACCCCAAGAAATTATATGATCTATTGAAACAATTAATAGTGAGAGCTACTGTGATGATATCTGTCAGCAACAAGTGGGTGACAACTGTAAGAGTGCAAGGAGGATTGAGTTGGTATAACAGTCTTGGATTTCTTAGCAGGCAGGAGATTCCAGTCATTGAAGTAGTTAGACTTAAGATCAAAGCTGAGAAATCTTTCCTAAATGAAAATCTCAAAAGAACCTTGTTGAAATTGATAAGGGAAAAGCTTTCAGAAATCACCTACAACCCTCTGAGCATTAGGTACAGTTTCTCAAGTGATGGCAAGTACATATTCATGAACCTTGAAAAATTTAGTGAGTACAAGCTTAAGTTGGTGAGAGAAGCACTTGAGTACTTCTGCAAAATAAATCAAAGTGAGGAGGTGATGGAGGTGGTAAAAATTCTGAAAAAGGAGGTTGAAAGGGTTGAAAAATTGAGGGATGATAGAATGGGTAGAAATAAGGATGGAAATGGTGAAGATAATGATAAAGGAAAGCCTGATGGAGGTACATGTAGTTCTAGTTAACACAATAACAACGGTGAAAGATCTTCTAGAACTAGAAATAAGGTAGATGAAGATGAGAAGAAGAATGAAGAAGAGTACAATGATGGTGTTGAAGGGAAGGTTATGAAGACAGTAGTACTTGGTTTTGAAAATGATGAAAAGGATGCTGTCAGGAGTGATAAGGTGAAACATATTATAACAGAACCTGCTGTCGAACCTGATTTGACAGTAACCTCTCAAAAGTTACTGTCAAAGAAAATCTCTTTTCCAAAGCCACATTCAAGCAGGAGGCCTAGTAGGAAAGGGTGGAAACTTGTGTCTGAGGTGCTTTATGAGGATTGTCTGGATGTTAGGAGACCAACAATAAATAATATAGCAGAATCAAAGGCAGAATCTCTGGTCAAGGTGAAGGTTGAATGGTCTGGAGTGAATACTCTCAACAAGATAATCCTCTTTTATTCAAATGGAGCAGTAGAAGAATTGAGTTATGAGATGAAAGAGGTGAATTATTTTCTGGTCAGAAAAATGTTGCTCTTAACTCAAGGAACAGACATGAGAACACAGGTGGTGAGAAGTATGTTGATAAAGAAGTTCATGGAATTGATGGATTCCTTCAAGCCTCACCCCTTGGATTTTACTGATGTTAAAGAGCCTGAGACAATTGTCTACTCAGATGGGGTGATGTTTGAAGGAGAAGATGGAATCAAGGAGTTTTGGAGCACAGAGTATATTCAGGACAAAAATCTGGATTTACTTTAAATGCTAGTGAAATAGTTGGATGGATATCCTTATCCTGAGGAATGCAAATATATGTCAAGTGTTATGAGAATTATTCAAGCCAATAAGAAAAGGGAAACTGAGAAGAAGTTTGAGTATGAGATGACACAGAAATGTCTTCTCAGAAATCCTGACAGAGTTATCTTCTACAATACTGGTGGTTCTGCTGAAGAGATCACTTTTGAGGAGTTAAAAAAGTTGACTGTGAATGATCCCCACATCACTAAGCTGATCAAGAAGCAACTGCTCAACATAAAAAATTATGAGATTTTTGATCTAAAGAATAGAGCACTGGAGATATGTGACTCTAAGAGGAATGAGGAGAAGGAGAAAAGGAAGAAATTTGAAGAAGAGGTTGAAGCTGCAAAGAAGAAAGTGGAGTAAATTTCTAAAAGAATCAAGGAGGCTGAGATTGACATGAAGCATGCAATGCTGAATTATCAATTCTCTAAAAAGCCCAACTATGTTTCTCTAGTCTTGTTTGGGCCCCCTGAGAATCATTGTTGATAGCATTGAAGTGGAGGTTGTCAACTTCAGGGTGCTCAACAATGAAAACTTAAGGAAGATATTCAGAATGATCACAGGCTTATTCCTGGAGTTTGAAATGAATTTAAGCAAAATTGTCTGGGAGATCATTGAGTCTAGAGAAGAAGAGGATGAATCTATTGACAAACTCAGGGTGAAGCAGGTCTACTCTTCTACAAAGGAAAGATTTGTCAAGGACATGTTTGGAATGAAGTATCTTTGCATATCCAAATGACCAACTGAGAACTACTACACTTACAAGGAGTTGATGAATCTTTCTCACAAAATGGTGAAACTAGTCTTAGATTGTGTCTCTGATCATGCCAAGACAGAAGAAGAGAAGAAGGAACTGAAAGCTCTTGAGGGACTGTATGGAAGGATGAGAGCAGACAAGAAGTAAAAATGAAGCTCAAGTCAAAGTTGAAGATTTGCTCAGTCTAGAGGAGCTAAACTTGAGATAAGAGTGTACTTGTAATTTCTTTTATTTTCTGTACAAACACTTCTATTTTTATTAGTTGAGATAACATCTGCAGTTTTATGTAAATTTGTCTTTATTTATCATAAAAATAAATTGGGGGAGATTGTTAGGGATTGTGTATTATCTATGTAATCAACTAGTATTTTACTTAGATTAATTAATCATTAACTAAGTAAAATATACTGTCATATATAGTTTGACAATATGTTTACAATGTCACTTGTAATAAAATACATAATAAGCCAAGTAGGTGACAGTAAGTATCAATAGTTACTGTCATGTATAAATGTAATAAATGATCCATGAGGTAGAAGTTCACAAAGTGTTCATGCACAACATAGATCAATTCTTCGACAGTAACATTCTACATTCTGGAGCCTACGACAGCACATTCAAGTGACAACAACTTTTGGAACAGATGACAGCAATTATCCTTGACAGTAAACTTGGCGGAGAATGAAGACTCTATGACAGCAAGTTTTATTGACAGCAACTATCTCTTGACAGTAAACTTGGCGGAGATTGAAGAATCAAATACATCAAGTTTTCTGACAGTAGCTTTGGCGGGGAGAGTTGACAACATGTTTGGCGGGATGATCGACATCATGTTTGGCGGAATAGTTGACAGTACATTTGGACGACAACATGTTTTAAAAGACTGGTGAGCCTGACAGTAAAGTATGCGATAACAAAGATGCTGTCACCAAAGAGAAACTAAAGGTTGACAGTAACTTTTAGTGAAGATGACAGTCTGTTTCAAGTAGCAGACTAGGTAAAGTCGATTCACAGATTGATCTTGACATCTCTACCTAGTCTGTCAAGTCTACAACTGCAACTTGAGAAAAAAGCAAGCATAAAGATGAAGCGTGTTCATGGAGTCAAGAATGTCAAATCCTCTCAGAGTACCTTTATCTACAAATGGAATGAAGACAAGACTTAAGAAGTAAAAGTGAGGTTTCTATTTCGAGTATTGCCCAGGAAATAAGGGAAAGTACACTTGTAAGTGAGATATGTGTTTTAGTTTAAATACACACATCTCACAAACATTTTCCCTTATGCAACTGAGCTTAACTTTTCTCAAGCATAGAAACATTAGGAGTCTCTTGTTATTGTGTCTATTGAAGCTGGAAAAATCTTTCTAGTCAGTTATAGCAAAAGCAAAAATTAA
This sequence comes from Oenanthe sinensis, assembly GCA_028671895.1. Taxonomy (NCBI): domain Eukaryota; kingdom Viridiplantae; phylum Streptophyta; class Magnoliopsida; order Apiales; family Apiaceae; genus Oenanthe; species Oenanthe sinensis. Next base: position 31,178,524 of record CM053813.1, read on the forward strand.
TAAAATTAATTTTTGAAGTAAAACGCCTTGTTTCGTTCATTTGCTTACTGTTGTATGCTATCTTAATTTGACACTATCATTTCTTGTTTGTTGTTAAGCAAGATTAGAAAGAATTAGTCGAGTTGCATTCAACCCCCTCTGCAACACTCTTTTCGTTTAACAACTAATATACCCTTAGATTTATTTAACGTACTTTATATGACTTAATACTAATAGCTAATGAATTAATATATAATTATTTTATTTTTACAAGTCTTGATCTTATAGTAATTCAGTTTTTTTAAACATGAGTGTTGTAATACATGTTTTTTATTATCTGGTTATTTGAATAATGATATGATTAAATTCTCGAATCTTATTATATGTATATATAAAATATGGGTAGGTTAGATCTTAACACTATTTATTTATCGTGAAATCAAAATTATAAGAAGAAATTTTATTTTAAACTTATATGTTTAATGTATATTAATATATTAGAATTATGCAATAAAATAATCTGGTCTCAAATTTAGATTTAGAGGATTTAATTTAGAAATATTATTTACATATACATTTATATTATAATTATATTACATTTATTTTAAAATTTCAATTATTTTAAATTGCAAAGATAGAAATGTACTTTTAAAATTATTAAGATGAAAAAAATTGCATACGAGATATTAATTTATATATACATAGAAATCTAATCTTGTAATAATTAGAAAATTAGAAGGCATGTAGTAATTGAAATAATTCAAATCTAATAAGAATATTAATTTCATTAAATTTTGAATAAGTTAATATTGTTATCATACCAGCCAAGCCGCTCTTTCCTACGAGTGTTCAATTAATTCGTGTGTAGAACCCCTAGCCCTAAATAATTTAGGTGACCTTTTTAGTGGAGTGTGGTCTGGTGTAGAATGGCAACAAATACGTTTGTCAGCTTGAATCCTAATCAATCCCATTTGATTCGCCTCAATTACAACAATTCCCTCGTATCCAAATCATACAAGCCCCTCTCTCATATGGCTGCTCTTAGCACTAGTGTCCGTGTTGGACTCTCTGAAACTTTTCGTAGATTAAAGCTACAAAACAAGGTAAGCATATACATTTTTTTTAAATTAATTAATTCATCTGTATATAATGGTTGGTTAGACATTGACGATTTGTATATATTAGTTTCATGTGTAAATATTCAGTCATAGTTACAAGGCTAACTGACTGTAATTACACATCACATTAGTTACGGGTTGATAATATTATACACATTAAACTGCAGTTTAAAAGTCAAGGGTTTGGTTATTGGGGGGTTTAGTCGAGGATTGGGTTTTGATTCGTTTGTATCAAATTTCCAACACCCGGGTTTGGTTTGGGGTGTTAGAGTAAGCCCAATGTTAGATACAAAATGCCTATAGTCATTGCTGAAATATGGCACTTCACATTATTTTTTGGTGTTGAAATACAACTACCCCTCCAAGTTGCATTTTGTAATAAAAAAATTTCAAATTTAATTAATTTTTTGTCCAACCCGTTCACTTTCATTTACAAGTGGTCCAATTTGCACTCCACTCCATTTCTAGTTAATTTATGATGCGGCAATGATAGCTATAGTCATCTTTGGTTCTAATTATACAACCAATTATTTATTCAATTATAGCTATGCATTGGACTCGCTCTTATACAGGGCTACAGTTGTTGCCTCGTGTGTCTTCTAACTGCAAGTAACTGCAAGTTTCAGACTAAGGATGATCCCGCAATTTTGGGGGCCCACCAAATGATATGAGTAAAACTTTAAAGTTAATGTATGTATACTATTGTAATGAATAAGTTAATATTTGTTTGGGATTCATTCACATTTTTGGCTATGCATAACTGTGGTATGCACGCCAAATCAATTCATATAATATTTTTCAGTTTTTTATTCATTTAGAAGTGAAATTGAAAATGCCGTCCTCATAAAATAAAGCATGTTTTCTAAAATAAATTTAATAGCTTTGTTAAGGTAATAATTTTCAATTAATAATATTTATTATAATAATCATTAATTATATATATGTGTGTGTGTGTCAAATAACAATTTTTCCAAATAAATTTGTAATTAATTAGTGAAGCTTTTCCCCTACAAAAAAAATCTTAGCATTGTACCTATAATATTTTTTTATAATAATTTTCTATTAATTTTTAAAATTTATGTATTTCAAATAATTTTAATAAATAATATTTGATATTTATATTACTATTTTATTAAAAATATGGGCATTCGTCGATTTGTCATAAATTCGTAATTGGTTAACATAATATTTAATTTTCATTTTTTATATTGTAAATTCTAGTTTATTAAAATTTAATTTTTTTATATATTTTGAATATTGTGTTTATTAAAAAAAATCATTCTTATTTTAATCTTTACTTATGTAACTCTTGCATTTTTAATCTTTTCATTCTAACCCTTTATCCAAACGAGACAGGGGATGAACCCCTTCCTTCAAGGGCAAATAAAGTAAGAGCACCCAACCCAACCCTTCCCTCCTCGACCCCCTATCCAGTCACACCCGTATGGGGTTGCATTACAATTAACATCTTTGTGAGTTAAATATTTCACTGTTGTAACTTGAATTTTGAAAGTGTTACTAGAGAGACCCTGCAACTAGACAACAATTTTCTACAGAAAACTACATATCCCTCAAATTATGGAATTGGGCAATGAAGCAAATTTATGTCCAAGTTTAGTAGTAGACTGTTTAGCTATCTTTTTTTTTTGTGAAATGCTTTCTTAGATGCAATGTTTCATCAAGCTATTATATAATTATTTGTTGTCTAGTTTTTAATTTGATGTTTATATCTCTGATGTAAAGGTAGCACTAATCCCATTCATCACTGCTGGTGATCCAGACCTAGCAACCACAACAAAGGCGCTTAAGGTGTTGGATTCTTGTGGGTGTGACATAATAGAATTGGGTGTACCCTATTCCGACCCATTGGCAGATGGTCCAGTTATCCAAGTTCGTAAAAATATAATCTTAATGCTTTATATTCACATTCTGTGTCATATGTCTTTAACTTACACACTTTGGATTGCTTTTTTTTTCCCTTAATCTCTAGGCCGCTGCCACACGCTCACTTGCAAGAGGTACCAACTTTGATGCAATCATCTCAATGTTGAGAGAGGTAGGGACACTGCTTGCATTTATTTATATATTTCGTCTCCATAAACATTCATATGCCTGTACACCCGTGTGTAACTTTTTTACAATTTATACAAGATTGTTATGTCAGCAAGTCAACGAAGCAACTAGTTGACTAGTTGTTTGGTAGTCAACAAAGTCAAAATTTATAATAAAATGAATATCTATTTCTATGTGGGCTGACATAAACTATAAGGTACTGTCCTTTATATAATTTATAAGCTACTATCTCATGGAGAATTCGATTCTGGCTTAGTCTATAATAATAATTGTAAGTTATGTAACACATTTTAGTTATTGACCAACGATTTTAATAAGCTATAAATTACTTTATTAGCTACTGACTAGTAATTTAATTAATTCATCTGATCACTTTGTTTGCACAACAAATAATAGCTCCTGATTATAAAATATACAAACAAACAATAAAAGGGAGGATTGAGGAATGTAATTTAGAGTTTATATAAAATAATGAATTTACTTAATGTAATTAAATATCTATTGATAGAATTTTATATAAGTACAAGGCGGTGTATATATATATGAGTAAAGTGCACTCCGTGTACTTGTATTTTGTGTGTCAGACCACTTGAGATACTAACCTTTTAAAACTATCATTTACTATACTCACCTTCAATTTTTTTTATAATTTGTGTATCTCCATCAACTTCCTCTAATTCTGTTACTTTTTGGCAGGGTATTTCAGACTTTTTCTTATATAATATCTTTTTTAATTTCATGTAATAACATTTTTGATTTTAGAAATATCCAATATAAAGGAAACAAGTCTTATTGTCTTCTTGATAAAGAACTGCACTATATTACATAATGAAAATGGAGGCAAGAATGATGCACGTCCAGGCCATTGTTAAAACTGCAGCCCCCACATGTTCACAACTCATTCATCTTTTCACACAACTCCAAATCGACAACCCAAATCCATTCCACCATCATCCTTGAACTCTTCGACCAACTCCTCTCACACGACGTCATTTCATGTACTTGCCTCATTTCCCAATTCTCCAACATCCCTCTCTCATTTCACCATTTCATTTCCACGCTTCATTACCCCAGTTCACCAAAACAACGCATTTTGGCTTCTCTTTTCGCTACTTGTGCTTTTTCATCAGATTTTTCTTTTGGTCTTCTGCTTCATTGTCTTGCTTTTAAGCTTGGGCCGTGTTATAATGCTTTTTCGGCTTCTGGGTTGATTAATTTTACTGCAAAATGAGGGTGTGTAATAGTGCACAGAAGGTGTTTGATGAAATGCCTCAACGAGAGGGGGTTTGTTTTTCGACGCTCATTGTTGGGTTTGCAAGGAACTTGAGGGCAGCGTTAGGTGTTTTAGGGAGACGAGGAAGTGGGGTTTGGGTTCTTGTATATATAGCTTCCAGGTGTTTTACGTTTGGGGAGGTTTGGGAAGGTAGCGACGACTGAGTAATTTAGGATGATTCATAGGCATTGTGTTGTATGTGGGTTTGAGTGGAATGTGGTTGTGGGGACTGCGTTGGTTGATGGTTATGGGAAATGGGGGCTTGTTGATGAGGCCGAGGGGGGTTTGATGAGTAGATAGTGAAAATGAGTGTGATTGGATGGAATGCTATATGCCGGATTATGCACAACAAGGGGATAAGAATTCGGTGATGAAGTTTTTTGGGTTAATGGAGGGCAATGGAATTGTACCTGCTGAATATATGTTTTTAGTGAACTTGACTGCTTTTAGCAATGCAGGGTTGGGCAATGAGGTGAAGTATTAGTTTGAGAAGATGAAAATAGATTATGGATTATTGCTAGGAAAAGACTGAAATACCCTGTATGAAAGTAACGGAGTTAGAGGGAGTTGACAGGGATACACAAGTTATAAGAAAAAAGGAAGGTCAGTATAGTAAGTGGTAGTTCTAGAATGTTAATATCTGAAGTGATCTGACACACGAAGTACAGGTACACGAAGTACACGAAGTGCACTTTACTCTATATATATTACATAAAACCAAACTAAACATACCTTCTGCTCCTAGTGGGTAGATGTATGAGATCATACCTCCACCCCTATGTTTGAAGAGTCTACTCTTGAAATATATCTGACTTATATATTAGATATATAAATTATTTCTCAATGACTCACTTGGCCATTTGATATTTCAACTGAGTTGCCTTTAAATTTCAAGTCACTTGGTTTAGTCGATGTTATTTTCCCGACTTCCCAATTATTTGGGTTGACTAGTCGAAGACTTTAAGAACCTTAAATACATATTCTTGTTACAAGTGTACATTGCTTTGCCAATCTGTATTTGTTAAATTTTTCTGATGCAGTTTTAAAAAATCCATGGTATAAATTTCCCATTTATTACCCTGTATTTTAAACTTCTAATTAACTGGCAACAACCTTGTGCTCTATTTGTTAACTTTCAGAGTGAAGTTTAGTGATTTTAAGGGTAGTGGGTACGATATAGTCCAATTATTAATTCTAAATCTATGGATTATACATTCTTGTTTAGTTGTTCTGTACACTATACTGTATACACTGCTGATTCAACGAAGTGACTAATGGACCAGTTGTTCGCTAGTTAACATGCCACTATTGATATAAAATGAATATATTTACATGAGCGATACCATAAAGTCATAAACTATATGGTACTGACTTTTGTATAATTTATAAGCTACTGACCATTATAATTGTAATTTATATAACACTTTTAAGTTATTGACCAATGATTATATGCTATACAACTACTTTATTAGCTACCGACTAGTATTATAATTAATTCATTTGATCACTTTATTTGCACAACTAATAACAGCTCTTGATTATAAAGTATAACAATATTCAAATAAACAATAAAAGGGAGGACTGCAATTTAGATTTAATATAAAATGGTGAATTTACTTAATACAAATTAATACTCCTTGATAGAATTTTATATAAATTTAAGGCCATTTTTAAATTTATATATGTTATTTTTAAATTTATATATGTTACACTTGGCTAAAAAAAATTTATATCACGTAAAAACTATACCAAACTAAATATGCTCATTATATCCCACTTCGCTCCTACTAGAAGGTAAGATGTACGTAGAGTCATAGACCTTACCTCCTCCCCATAGGAATGCAGAGTCTACTTCCGAAATATATCTTACTTATATATTGGATATATAAATTACTTGTCAATGACTCACTTGGCCATTTGATATTTCAACTCACTTGCCTTTACATTTCAAGTCGCATGGTTAAGTCGATGAGACGATGACAATTTCACGACTTCCAGATTTGTTGGGTCGACTAGTTGACGACTTAGTAACCTTGAATACATAGTTTTGTTACATGTTTATATTGTTTTCCTAATTTATAATTGTTACATTTTTTTGGGCGAAGCAGTTAAGAGTTGGGAAAAATTCTTAGTATAGATTTTTCTACTTGTTACCCAATATTTTGAACTTTTCATTAACCAGCAAAGCCTTTTTCTCTATTCGTTTACTTTCAGGGTGAACTTTAGTGATTTTAAGGGTATTGGGTAGGATATAATCCGACTATAAATTCTAAAGCTAGGGTTTATACATGCTTGTTTAGTTGTTCTGTATACATATTGCTGATTCATATATGACTTGTTGCATCCACTGAAATTTGCTATAATATTCATGTGTAATTTGCATTTATGGGATGTAACATTATTTTGGTTTAACTGTTTCAACAGGTAGTGCCTCAACTATCATGTCCAATCGCACTATTTACATATTATAACCCTATACTCAAACGGGGTGTTGAGAAGTTCATGACTACTGTGAAAGATGCCGGGGTACATGGTAATTTGTACACGTTTCTGCTGTTTTTCTTGATTTTGCAACTGTAATGGTTTTATATGTTTTTGGAAAGTTAATTTATGTTGGGGGTGAGGCGGGTCAACTTTTACAAACCAAAGAAAAGGTTCTTTTTTTGGTGTTTTGGATCAAAGGCTTCATGTTTATAGAATATATGAAGGCGGTGTCTAATTAATGTCTAGGCATCCAGGTTTTGGTAAGATACTAAGAGAAATGACTGTTAGGAATTAAGTTAGCAGTCAACACGAAGGGTCCCCGTGCCTGGCAAGCGATTGATGTAACCATCTATCCGAGGTTTTTTGTAATGGATAGGAGAAGCGTTCTAGGGTTTTTTTCCCTATCCACTATAGAAAATCGCGAATAGATGGTTATTAACAATCTCTTGTCAGGGACCAACACGAATCCCATAACAAAATAAAGAGTTATAAAGCAACATTATGTAATGTGTGTCAATGATCAAAGACCTCCTCCATAAACACTGAGATTTAGGTTTAAACAGTAAATTTTGTACAGAAATCAAAGTTGCAAACTTTCCCCCAATTCTGAAGTTGTTTTCATTCAGTATAAAAGCTACACAAATTCTCACACTCACACAGCCCAAAATCGCTTATAATGTCTCAACTCTCCAATGATTTATGTTGCACTTGAAAAATAAGGTATACTACTATTTTCCTAAAGGCTTCACACCCATCATTCTTTATCAACATGGTACTCACATCATGCTGATAATATTCCCAGTCAACTTGGAATTGTTAACAAACAATATTTCTATTTTATGCGGTATCTTCTCATACTCAACAATAGGATATCTAGATGAGCAACTTATCGCCTTAGTAGGTGCGTTGGCCATGAAATTAAAAGGCATATTTCTCAGAGGCTGACAAACAAGTAGTATAGATGGGCCGTGATGTTTAAAATCAGACATGAATTTAACAGTTTGCTTATGTTTTTATATACCATTTGGAAAAATAAAATCAGTATACTTTCGAAATTTTGCTACATAATAAATCATCATCAAATTTTAAAGAGAATAGCTTGATGACATTTATCCAACAAAACTATATCCCATGCAGTTTTCATATTTGGTTCAATTAGCTTGGCAATTTGTAGCTATGTTATCATTTTTTTAGCCCTTCACATGTTTCTGCTTAATTCAATTTTTTATAATATTATGAGACGTTGTTTCCAGGACTTGTGGTCCCAGATGTCCCGTTGGAAGAAACTGAGATTTTAAGATCTGAAGCTCTGAAAAATCAGATCGAATTGGTAGGTTTCTAACCATTAATTTCTATATCCGGAAAATGTGTTGCTCTGTAGAGATAGTATTCTTTATTAGTTAAAGTTGCTTTTGCGAGTGTTGTATTCTTGCATCTTCTAGCAGTTCAGTTTCAAGAAGAAAATTAACTTTTGTCTTTGGCGGTATTGTATTTTGTTTACTCATGTACACTGGCGTTGCGTCTTTAGTAAACATTTTGATGATATTTAGTTACCTGTAAATTTTTAATGGATAACTGGACGGACCTTTTCGCGGTTATTATTTTTTAAGTATATCTTTTTGTTATGCTCTAAACTATTACAATTATACGTACCTAAGCCGTCTATGTGTTAAAACTGGTAAATCACTAGCATTGGTAAAATTAGTTTTTCATTGTCTTTCATGCTTCTATTTACTGCTAAACTTATGTACTCTGGCATCCCTCTGGCCTCTTCAATTCAGAAATTGTTAATGCTCAATGACTTATAAAGAAAGTTGAATATTTCTTTTAGATGTTAGTTTCTATTCTCTATTTTGCTTAATTTTATATGTAATTTAGTCATCTTCATGTTTACAAATGATAAAACTTTAACATTGACTTGTAACGCTGTATTGCCCCTCTCTTAAACCAGCTTACCTACATGGTAGCTGCCTGAGGTTGTAACTTATGCTGATTCGCTGAAGCTTGTTTTGTAAATATTTCAATTTGTAAAAGAAAATAAAATAAAAAAATTTGAATCTGATTTTTTTATTGAGCTTAATGTCTCCTGAAGACATATGATTTACATAAATATGTAGGCACTACAATATGAAGATTTGTTGATATACTACCCTCTCATATATTATATTTTTGTGTTACTAAGGTACTACTCACAACACCAACTACCCCTAAAGATAGAATGAAAAAAATCGTGGAAGTTTCGGAAGGATTTGTATATCTGGTAAGTTTGCATTTATCTAATTTGTGTCATATAAGATCCTTTCAAGGTTTTTTTGGTGTTCTTAACAGTATGCTTCTTCTGATTAATATTTAGTTCTCACAAATTCTGTTTGTAATCTAACAGTTTTGACTAGTTTATCGAGTGCTACCCGCTCAATTATCTAAAGCTTTGAAATACCATAAGACTTTTAAGTTCCCTTATTATATACAAAGTATTTTAATACTTTGTGGAATATACAAAAATGTTCCAAAATTGGATAGAATTCCAAAAAAATCCATGCTGGCTGTTTCTCCTCTGTATTTGGACGTATAAAGTCAGAATATCATGTTGAGCCCATTCTTGCACTAAAGATCATTTCGTAAGCTTTCTAATGGCTATTAAATCGGTTAAGTCGGAAGAATCAAGTTATGGCCCAATGTAACTTGCACTTGCATCCCCAAATATACGAATTTTGATGCAATTCCAACTCTAAAAGAAAGTTTTTAAGCTTTAATCCTTCCAATGAAGTACTCCTTGTTTCTAAAAAATAAACATTAAAATGTATTTAGTAAAATTCCAATTTAATACAAAATACTCAACATATAATAATAAAATCAATTATAAGAGAAATCTCGCATCACTCATTATCCCTGGATTCCCTGCAACCAGGTTCACTTTTTCTTCAACTATGTGCCATGACATATTTAGTCCCTCCGTCTTTATTGCTTAAGGTCACTTCTTCAATGTTACAACAATGACTATTAGCTCAGAGAGGCCAGGCAATGTGTTGATCAGAGTGATATTTCCAAGATTATGAAAAACTAACACTTTAAGAGCTGCCATTGAGAAAAGTCTTTTGTTCTCGTCTACAATTTTGGTGATCAAATTTATTAGTTGTAATTTTGTATTATAGGTGAGCTCAATTGGAGTCACTGGTGCTCGGGGATCTGTAAGTGCAAAGGTTCAAGGTCTACTACAGGAAATTAAAGAGGTTTGTATTACAAAGTTGTGCTTTGATGAGATTCATACATTTTAAAACAAAACTTCTGTTTCCAACACTCTAAACTTACTTAAATTGCCTTCTGTATAAAAAGTTGGGTTAATTTGTCGTTCAAGTTCACTCTGCCATAGAGATGTGGATTATGTGATATAGCTATTATCATATATCCTATATGGCACTTGATAAGTGAGTCATAAGTAGACATGGTGTTGGTTTTTTATTGATACGAATAGAACACAAAATATAGAAAAAGAGGAGTATTGATAGAAAATTACATTTTATTATGATATAAAATTCTGAATACATAACCTTGTTTTTACAAACTATTACATTGTGATAACTACTCCTAAAAGATAGAACTTCCAATACTTATCACTACTAAACTAGTTCTATTTATCCTCATCTTTCAACCAATTATATTTATCCTACTAACAAATACCTAATAATTTAGATAATTTAAAAACAATTATAATAATAAAAAACAAATTTGAATTATTATTCTAACACTCCCTCTTAATTCAAAGTTCTAATTTTTTTTTGACCATAATGTACTTCCCATCATCACCATTTTTGTTGAAGCACTTCTCTCCACCATTTTCTTCTAGGTGCACTTGCACTTCTCACCAATTCCATATTGATGCACTTCTCACCAACTTATACATTGAGGATTTATTTTTGAAGTATGGAGCACTTCTCTCCATGTTGGACTTTTCATCCAAAATTCTAAAATAAATATATTTTTTTATGGCCACTTGTGCCATGATTTCCTTCTCACCGATTTCATGTGACAAATTTGCCTTGTGCTTATATCCTTGTATCCACTTGAATCTCTTTTGTTCTTGATTTTTCAGATTTTTCAGCAGAAACACCACCAAAAGCGTGTTCTTCTTGGTTGCTTACCCATAAGAAGCTTATTAGTAGCGCCCAGTTTTCTCAAATCGAACCTAGCTCTGATGCCATATGTTGGTTTTTTATTGATATGAATAGAACACAAAATATAGAAAAAGAGGAGTATTGATAGAAAACTACATTTTATTATGATATAAAATTCTGAATACATAACCTTGTTTTTACAGACTAGTACATTGTGATAACTACTCCTAAAAGATAGAACTTCTGATACTTATCACTACTAAACTAGTTCTATTTATCCTCATCTTTCAACTAATTATATTTATCCTACTAACAAATACCTAATAATTTAGATAATTTAAAAACAATTATAATAATAAAAAAATAACTTTGAATTATTATTCTAACACATGGCAACCGTGTCCTATTTTCGTGTTTTGGTGTACTTTCGTGTTTTTTGTACTTAAAGTCTAAACTTACATGACACTAAATGAGTCTGTGTCGTGTATCGTGTGAATTCTTGTCGTTTCGTATCTGTCATAAACATAATATAAAAATAAATATTATAATGTTATAATTTCATCAAAAAACCATTTTAATTAATGTGATATTGGTTTTAAAACCTTTTAAACATGGTAATAATTTCACTTATAGTTTTCACGTTCATACGAGTGTGGTCTATGTTCAAGTTTTAATATCTATTAGTTCTAATAGTGTAAGATTTTAATTTTATAAAAATACAAATATTAGTAATATATATTGTATAAAAGTTATTTATCTATCTATTTTGTTTACTTTCATGTCGTGTACTTACAATGAAAAATCAAACATGGCATTAAATCTCTTGTGTACTTTCGTATTCCTGTACCGAAAATCTAAACCCAAATAACAAATTTTTATGCCATGTTCAAAATTGTCGGGTACTCGGGTCTACTCATAAGCGATAGGCCCTTATATATTAGTAGGCTGATTGAGAAGAGACATATTTACTGTATTATCTTTTGGCAGGCAACAAACAAGCCGGTGGCAGTTGGTTTTGGCATTTCAAAACCAGAGCACGTGAAGCAGGTTTGTCTCCAGATGTGAACATCATTAATACCACTATGGGTAACAAAGCTCTTGGAAATGCAGAACTTCGGAGCAAGTTGTAATATTTTATAAATCAATTTTTTGCAGGTAGCGGGGTGGGGAGCGGATGGTGTGATTGTTGGCAGTGCGATAGTAAAACTGCTGGCTGAAGCAGAACCTTCTGAAGTACTGAAAGAGTTGGAAGTCTTTACCAGGTCCCTTAAGTCTGCATTGATTTGAAAAGCTGTAGAATTCGAATGAACTCTTGTAACATTTGTAAAACTATTTTGAAGTTGAAATTTAATAGAATAAAATCACAAGCTGGAATTCTAAATGTTGATACATTATGTGGTATGATGTCTGAATTGTTCTTGACAACATTCAACATTAGACTATGAAAAACAATGTTTTCTTATAGGTGGACATGTACACCTTCAAATCTCTCTCCACTTTCACGTCTTATCATGTAATTAGTCTTTCATTTCAAACCAAATAATCCATTATACTTGCCAAAAATTCAATAAATAAAACCTATGTGGACATGGAAAATAAATAAAACTTAATTTATTATAACAAGATTAACAAATTCTTGACTATATATGTATATACAGATATCAAGCTGCCAAATAATGAATTTTTAAGTAACAAATGGATACAAATCCTTCAAACAGTATGATCATAGAAACCAGAATCACGGTTATCTAGAATTGCTACAACTAAAAACAAGTGCATGGCTACTACTCCCCAGTCCCCAGTCTAATCTTTGAACCAAGGGGATTCTTAGTGTGAACTTTTGACTAGCTGCAGCTTGCTTCGTATATAGAAGAGATACTCCAAGAATTAGATGTCAAATGTCATGTTGAAGCTTCTGTGTATCAGAAAGATATGCTCATCAGAGTTTATGAAAATGATCCATCTATTCTGATCTTCGTAGATCTTTAAGATTGTTGTACAGAGGTAACAACCAATGTGTACTGTGTTTTCCCCTTCCATAACACCGCCAATAAAGCACCAATATCAATACGATTATGCAGACATGCATAGCCCATCTGTTTGAACAAAAACTAAACAGTTAGAAGTCGACCAACATTGCCGGTCTTTTTTTTTTTTTTTGCTAAATAAAAATTATATTCATAAAAAAAAGAACAATTTCTAGAGGCATATCCCGCGAGAAGCATTCAGAAGTTCCAAGAAAGTGGACCAACAACTTGACAAGTTAACCAACATTTAGGTTGTGTTCACTTGTTAAGAATGTAATGGAATGAAAAATTATAAACAAATTTTATGAAGAAAGAAGAATGTATGAGTGAAATTGTGAATAAAAATGAGATAGTCTAAATTTTCTATGATGAGAATTGCAGGGAAAATGGTGAAAAAATGAAATGGAGCATTCCTTCCAAAACATGTGGCTTAGAATTCTAGTTCAAATAGTTTAGAATGTAATGAAAGAAGAAATGGAAATTATGAACATTTTCTCTAATCTCACCCAAATAAGAGTATAAATTTCATTTCATTCCCCCTTATTCCATTCCATTGAAGTGAACACAGCTTGGAGATGTAGCATAAATCAATATAATTTTGCAGCTAAAACTCTATCTTGTCTAACAGCCTTTTTAAAAACATTGCAAGTGAACATTTTCTCTCTAATGCAGCACTTAATGTTATGCACCAGGTAGCTTGGAGAGCCTTTGATTGTGAATTCTTTCATTTATTTATTTCCAGATTGCATGGGCTGCTGCTGACAGGTAAAGATAACATAGGTATCTTTGAATTTGAGTTTGTCTAGTTTGGGTAAAATCCCCTTGGAGGAATCGATCCTAGTCACAGGTAAGAGGAAATAGAGAAGCTTCAAGGATGGCAGTAAAGTTGTGATCACAAAAGAGGTGCCTTGCGGATTCCTTATGCCTCAAACACAACACACAGAGGGTCCACATTCATTCCAAATCCTAGCATTCAATCTTTGGCGAGGAGCCGATTTTTGGGTACAAGCCATAGATGGAAGGAGAATTTACGAATAAGGGGGTGCCATATAGTGCCCGACCACGGGAGGCTGGTAAGAGGTGCGAATGGTTTGCCATATAGTAGCAACACTAACAACACTAGAAGCTCCATTCCAGGTTAAGCTATCCGCATTTCTTATGGGAGAGTTACGACTTACGTAGAAGGTGATTCAACTCCATAAAAATATGATAATTAGATGGAGGCAATCCAGGAGTTTTCATCCATTAAAGAACCATAACAAGCAGATTTTACATTTTTACTGTCTATAATATAGATACCTTTCTTCCTGCTAACCACTATACGCACTTGCTAATTTGACAAAACAGCTCCTATATGATAAATGGCTGATACAAATGATGATAAGAATATACAAAACCATGCTTAATGAGTAGAAGCTTTCCCTAGCACAAGTAAGATTCATGAAAGGATGATAAACTATAAAGCCTTTTAAAAGCAACTGAAAAATGCAAACATTTTAATATATAACAAATACAACACATCATCAGTAATTTTCAAGAGCCAAACAAGTAAAACTATCGATTTGCTACCATTAACCCCACAACTAAACATATATAGGAAAATCAAATTAACTTATTACCTGTCCAAATCGAGGATAGGACTATAAACAATGTTTTCCCAAGTCGCCACAATAAAATGCCAAACTGGGTTGTAATAAAGGGACTCTGCTGACCAAAACATCCTCGTGTACGTCTCTAGAAAGATGAAGAGTGTCCATGCTCCAATCTCAATCAAAACAAACTTTACGATGAACCGCCCCACCACAACCATGACAAGAGAGAAGGCCACCAACCAGTTAAAGAGGCGGTGATTATATTCTTTGATAAATAGAGATTTTGATTTTCCCATCATCTACAGAAATTTGTGAATGCACTAACAAATATAAGAATGAACATCTTGGACCGCAAAGATTATATTAACACACAAAATTAATGAAACGTGAGGTAAATATACAACCTTCATCATCCGATGCCCATAGCTTGTCTTTGATGGACCAATACATTCATTCTCAAAACTTTGGTTGCATTGGAGGAAACCTGCATTAAACTTTGCCATTGATGGAAGTCTGAGGACTTGAAGTCGGTCCATATAGTCCTCACATCTAGTATATAGTCCCTCACACAACTTTGAAGATTTATACTCATTTGCCAAGATGTAAGCCATATGCACCTGCATAGAGCCACTAATAAGCAACAACGGTTCAATTGCTATAACTCGCTTTCAGGCACAAATTACCTTATCAATCTCGTAATGAAGTTTTTCAACTGATTTATAGGCATGACGAAGACCAAAATGTTGCTCCTCAAAAGCCTTCACTGATACTTCTTTTAAACCTTCATGAGCTATGCGCAAAGATTCCTCGGAGAGAGGTAAAACTATTTTCAGCATCCCATCATTGTATAATTTCAGGCTTCGCTCTAGGATATCCTTGTTAAAAACCTCTACAAGAGAACCAGCTGAAGGGATCTCTCCTTCATTTAGGGCTTTGAGAATCTTAAAAAAAAAAAAACTTAAATGTAAAAGTGAAAATGTACAACACAATTTATACAGGTCAAAGTGAAAATATCTAAAACCTGAAATTATATCTCAACTTCATTAACCCTACAATAAAAGTGTATGATACAAACAGTGTAAGATGCAGTCTTCTTCTGTTGCACATTTAAGCAGCAGATAATCAGACTGAAATTCATGTAGGATATGTGAAGCTGTAAGGACCAGAGAGGATAGGTAACCTACGCTATAAAGCGACAAAGCCTTAAATCCAATAATAATTAGAAAGATTAGTTCATTCAATGATCTGACTCGATCATTTGAATCTGTTCACTAAATTGAGATATTACCATCTCCTTATATTATATAGACAGTAAAAAAGAACTCGTTATAATTGTCTAGTACTTGTATAAGATCACAGAATATAATGAAAATAAAATCCTAATAGTTATCTACTATCTGATATAACTATAATAGATTATGTATTTATAATCCCTTATTTCCCTGCCTAAATCAAGAGAACGAGAATCAAAGCATGATATACACAAGTAAATTAGCATCTAACAGTTAAAAAAAATTCACTTACTAGTAATCTCATTGACCTGATATATTCACAGACAGACTATTATCATCAGGTAAAACAATATCTGGATACAATAAAGAAACCCAGTTTCTTATTGTCTATTGCCAAAGTCACCAGTAATTTAGTTCCATCGCAAAACTAACAAAGTAGACATACTGTTCTGTATCTATTAAGTGACTTGATCATTATATATTTCTAATGATAGATTGTAAACAAGGCACCTGTTCCAGGAAGAGGACAAACTCCTCTCCGTTTAATGGTTTGGCCTGCACAATCTTTGGACGAATAATGGATGCAACAAGTTTTTTCAGTTGTTCTCGCTTCGTAATATAATTTGGGTCAAGCTCGTTATCATTCATCTCACATAGTTTTGTCCTCTGGAGGTGAGGCTGTTCAGAAGTTAAGATTTTGCTATTAGATCAGTTACGAGTGATTAAAAGTTAACATGATTCATTTCATAAGATTAATATACATTTGCCACTACATTCTGCATACTGCAATTTTACATTTAAGAAACCTATTCTAGTCATTGTATATACTATTAGTCTATTAAAAGTAAGCAAAGCATGCAGACACATAACACATTTAATACATTAACTGAATTGATTTTAAAAGGTGTTTTCAGAAAATTTCGTTAGGTTCTGCAAAATGCTTCCATATGGCATGTTTCGATAAGTTAACTAATGGAACTAACTGATATTCTTCATCTGACGTCATGGTAAACGGTATAAGAGCCCTTAATATTCAACTCAATAGAATTGCACGCAACAGAAGCTTAGATGGCATATTTTTGTAAACTGGACAGATGTATCAACTTTTGTCCATTTCTCTTTATACTTAAAAAGAAATTTCACAGAAAAGAATCAGGATAAATATTGATTCCAAAGCATACATCTGGAATGTTATCCGAGGAAAATATGTTCTGTACATATCATAGCATTGAATAAGTCTCTTTAGTCTTTCCAAACAAAGTTGAAGTGTTTTTATTCACAGCCATGATAGTTTCAGTAACACAATTTAAAGGAAAATAATTATAGCAACAAGGCAAACCCAAACCTGCGGTAAGCTAAAGGCTGTACTGTTGTCACCCATGATAGCTAAAGAATCACGGATTTGGTTAACCTGATACAGATAAAAGTGGGATTAGCAAAAAATGACATGATTTATTACATTTATAGAGAGAAACATACCTTATTAATATTTTTATCGCCTGCACCAAGGACAAGCAACCGTAAGCCACAATAGTTTGCATACTGATACTAGGCATTCCACACACTAGCATACAAAAATGGGGAAAAGCTAACCATCTAAATTAGGGACATGTTGAAGAGCTTCTTCTACCATTTCGTTGACAGATTTTCCTTCTGTATAATGCCAGTAAATAGAATAAACTTCATAGGTTGCAAAAAATAAATCGTGGATGATATAACTTGCAGACAACACTCAATGCATAAGGTATATCAGGTCGGTTCTTATCAAATTTTAAGTTAACTAAAAAATAATTGAATATAGGCAATTGTCAGGCTGACAAAGGATGAATACTTCCAAGCAAATTACAAGGTCACAAGTTTTTGATAACATGTAAAAAATGTGCTGAGAAAGAAAAAACATAGAAGAGATAGGCTCCGTTTGTTTGGCATAAAACATTTTACAGAAAAACATATTTCTAATTTCCTATGTTTTCTTAGGAAAATTAGTCAAAGGAAAGTCTTGTGCAAGTGAAAGAAAGAATTTAAAAACAATGTTCAAAACATTTACTTGTAGAAGTAAGGAGAATATATTACAAACATCTTATTTTCATTAATTTTTTTTATCAAAGCACAAAATAGGAGTGGGGGTGATAGAGCTGGAGCAAGGGCTCTTTGGTAAATAAAAAGATTAACAAATAAAAATTATCCAGGGCACCCTTGGATCCAGACAAGAATCACATAATCAACAACCCTGAAATCTAGATGCTACTGTGAGTCTGTGAATGCTACCTGAGAACTACCTTACGAAGTTAATTTGAACTTACGTAGAAAGTCACGTTGTATGAGCCATAAAAGCTTAGCTGGTTCAAAAGCAATATCTTGCCCCTTCAAGAACAATAATCCAACAAATCTCATGAAACAGGTCATTCAATCAATATATTGAAGGAAAACTAATAATATAAGTTGAGAACTACCTTTACTCTGCTCGCCGGAAACAAAATTACAGGAAAAGATAAAACAAGTCATTTTCACTTAAAAAATAAATGAAGATGAAAATGAAAAATATTATTGTTATGCAGCACACGAGCAAATACGAGTATTTTTTTAAAAAATAAAAATAGAAATGCAGACCTTCCATAGAACTCTTCAGCAAGCTCAACTGCAAATGACAATCGAGATATGTCTGCTTCACGAATCTAAGGTTTTAACAAAAAAACATGTTAGTATCTTTAATATTTTTGAAGTAGATAATACCAAGTGCAAACTGTGCAATAACGTGAAAGGTGATCAACATGCTAGAAAAGCTATAGGCCCAGTCATCCATATAAGAACACCAGCAGTTTATTAGGCTAACTATGAAGTTATGACATTCCTCAACTATTACCTCCTTTAAGTTAAACTCATTTGAAACAGATTGCCATCTTAACTATAGAAAAAACACATTTAAGAGTTTTGTCTAGTACTCTAGTTGCCTTGCACGAGATAATAACACGCTTTGACTTCTCATTCACTGTTCTTCAACACAGAAATAATGGTAAAAAGTTTTGTCTAGTGAATTTTGTTGGGTACTTCTCCTTTTAGCCTGTAAATTTCTTCCTCTTACCTTCAACCCCTTTTTTAAATATATCTTGTGACACAGAATTTAATATGTGTTAGCAAATTTATAACATGATGCTTATCATAATTAGTTTGTAAGTGTACTCTGAATGCTAAAAATTATGATCTGAGCTCTGAAACATATGAGTTCATGTCTTCAAAACTTTACAGCACATGCATGATTTTAGACCAAGACCTTTTTATTGTCCATCTTCAACATTAAATCACATACGCAATACCACCACTTATTTTTCTTGTAATTTATCCCAGTTTGTCCAGTGAATATTCTTTTTGTATAAAAGTTCTAATTCATCCAATAATTTATAGGGTAAAATATATAGTTGGCAAAAAGAGATGGGAGCGTAATAGAGTTGGGGGGAAGTATGTCATGGGAAGAGTAACAAACCATCTCAGGTAAATTGTAGACAAGAACAGAACTCAGAACTGTTGACAAAGCAAATATCCTGCAATGCCAAACCAAGAGAAAGTAAGACCCAACATTAACCCCTTTAAACCGCACATTCAGGACCACATTATCACTTGAAGATTACCTGTCATCATATACACTAGACTTTCCAATACTTTCAAAACCCTCTGTGTCTAGGTAAAATACAGAAGTTTTCACTCCATTAATAACTAGCTCAATGGGGATTCCCCATACCCATATCCCTGTAGAAACAAGGTACGTGTCATTGATATCTGCAACGAAATATTGTGTAGACATATATCACTTTGTAATAATTCTGTATCTACCTTTAGTTTTTGTGTCACGCATGTGCCCAACACCAAAACCTTCTCATAAAAAAACAATTTCTAAGACACAGAGCATTACTGTCTTGTAACAGACAAATGGAAACTTAAAAGTATAAAGTTAATAACAAGTGAATTTGAGAGCATAGAAAGGAAGCCACACCTTCATCACAAGAAAGAGAGAGAAGCTGATTAAGCAAAAATGATTTTCCAGAACGATACGGACCAATAACCTGTTGCAAATATATTATGATGTGAAGAATACCTCTTATAAGAAAATAGATATATAATAATAGTAGTAAAACTTCATTCGCCTTCCGTCTCACTGAGCTGCCTAACTATTAGCTGTGAAATCAATTAATTCAGCCAGGCAGCCAGCCATTGTGATAACAATGCACAATGAACAATAGGTATCCTAATTATTGGTTTAAGCACTTGTTTGTTGATTGTATTGTACAGTGGCCTGTGTCTGTACATTTTGTGCACACCCACAGAGATGATATACTTTAGTTGTGTTTACACTCTATGTACTTGATTACTGAGTGCATTTTCATTTTTTAGAGCCAAACATGTACAATTTTATTTTGTCATAGTTGAGCATTCCTGATTTAAAGAATGAAACAGAACATTATCAGGACCTGAGAAAAAGATGGATAGGATTGGCGAAAAGAAGATGATGTTCACTATTTTCCTTTTGGCTATAAGGACTATTTGTAGTAAAATAGCTGCACTTGTTATCTTTTGATTGTACTATGATTAATAAAACTAACTCTAAAAAAGCTCAAGGAATGAAGGGGAAAAATGTGAAATTCTGTCTCAAAAAGCAAATAGATAACACTGATGACTTATCTACAAGCTTACAGCAACAACTGCGACAGGAGTCGTTATCCTCTTGATTGCTTCCAGTCCGGCCCTTGCAAGACGAAGTTTTGTATGACCAGGATCAGGTTCTACAATAGGAATCCTGCAAGACAGATGGCAGGAACACAATAATATATGCAAGCCTTGTATCTCCATGTTGGGTGCACGAGATATCAAGATGTTATTGTGATATACGACAACATAGTGCAGAACCATTTTAACTAAATATCAGAACTTCATAGATACCGCAAATGCAACATGAATCATTTCTGCTATGACTTGCTATAATAATGGCAGCGCTACTATGACACCAGAGACAAATAAATAGGTGTGTATGTGTATCTTTATTAGGTAAATAGTTTGATTTTAATGCCAGATATAAGTAATATTACTAAACTAAGACATACATTTCCTACTCAGATGCAATCCAAACATGCCTAAATAATAGACAGTGATGATGATGATAAAGTAAATGACACCTCTCCTATCTCACGAAAATGATAGGTGGCTAAATTGAACAATAAGAAAGATGATAGAATAAAGGCCTAAAATTGCAGGTTTCTGGAGTGCAGACTTGACAATCTGTCAATCCACATCTTTAAGATTTTCCGAAGAGTCTTTACATAATAATCCCTCCAAATATTTTACCAGAAATATGCAAATACATATCAATGTTCAACATAAAGCCAAGTGATAAGAAAGAAATACCGGGTGTTGGCCCTATATGGCACAATTTGGGGAGAAAACGCCCTAAATGCCACATCTCAAAAAAATAGCCATAAATAACACTCCAAAACGCTACATAGTGTGACATGCTGGAAAAGGGGTGAATGAAAAGCTGCTACTTCGTGTAGCGTTGTGCACTTTTTTTAAAAAAAAAATAAATTTTTTTCGGGGCAAAACGCTACTTTATCTTGGGTTCTGGGCTCAAAACGCAAATAGCGTTTTGGGGCTACACGCTAGATCGTGTAGCGTTTTGAAAAAAAAAATCTCCTAACCCCCAAACGTGAGACTATGTTACGTTTTCAATCAAAAAAAAAATCTATACGCTACATGATGTAGCGTTTTGGAGTGTTATTTGGGGCCATTGTTACGGATTGTGCCAAAGGCATTATCTTCCCAAATTGTGCGGTCTTTTCTCAGAAATACCCAGGACTTGCGAGTAGAGAAAGAAAATCGAATTAGACTCTGGCTAGTAGTTAAGTCAACATATATTAGCATTTCACCTCAACCATCATATATACATGTATGCATGCTGTATTCTGTAAAAAATTACAACGTCTTTGCCTGATAAAATAGTTATCTTTGCATGACAAAAACTGGGCTGTCCAGTTCTTCATATAAAATGGTTCTATATATAAATCTACACTGAGACACACAATATGGAAAAACATTGTTCCCAGTGACTAAAGAAATGCACAAGCAGGATACATACGCTTTCCGGAAATCATGATTAGAAGACCACCCGGTTTGGAGTAAAGATGCTAAAATTAGAAAAACAACGGTGACCCAGTTCAATATCTTCATCAAGGTATAATAATATCTAAATTTTCAAAATGCGTGCGAGGAGCATTTATTGAAAATCTACTAGCTTTTATCACATAGTGCAGAAAGAAGGATGTGAAGAAGCAATGGCGGAAGTTACAGGTTAAGAATCTCTTGTGCAGTTTCTTGTTTTTGGGGTCAAGTTTTTTATACCCAAAGTAGAGTGTTTGCTTTGTTTGTCAAAGTGGAGATTCGTGCCCGTTACATACAACTAATGGCTGCATACTTGCCTAGTTGCATGTTGTAAACTATGCAACTTAAATTGTTTTATTTTTCAGTATGCTACTGGGTGTTAACCTTTTTTTCTCTCCCCCTTCCCCGTCCCCTTCTTTAACCTAAACCCTAATTTCAAATATTCTTATATCAAAATTTTTCTTATCTATATTTTTTTAAAAAAAATATTTTAAAATTTTTAGATTTATTTTTATATCTTTCAGATCTATTTCATATCATTCAGATCTATTTTCAAATAATGTAAATATGAATTTTTTGAACGATTCTGGTATCATATGCGTTCCTTTGTGAAGCGGTGTTAATTTTTATGGCGTTTTAACTATATACGGTGGTTGTTATATGTCGTTGAATGACGATTTTGTGTCATATTAAATGACTTTTTTTATATATTTGAAGTTATATATATATATATATATATATATATATATATATATATATATATATATAAATCAAGTAAAATTTAGAAACTTGAAACCAATATAAACCACATATTTAATCTAATCTAATGGTCGCTAGAGGACACCACAAACAATTAAAATACACACTCTCATACACAATCCCATCTAATCTCCTCCGTTTTTAATTTGATTTTTCTCGCTAATTGATGAACCTTTTTTTTAAATCTAATTTCACCAAAAAAAATTCCATCTCCCAACGATCATTTTGCATACCATATGTGCTATATTCCGGCGACTTCCATTTTTCCGGCGATCTCCATATGTATTTATTTAACAAAATCGGTGATTTTTGTGATTATTATAATACAAATTAGTGATTTTTATAGTAAAATTTTGTGATCTATCTAATATAAATTAGTAATTGTATTTCGATCTGTTAACAGATTTTGTAATATAAATTTGTGATTAATTTTGAAATCGCCGGAATATAGCACATATGGTATGAAAATTAATCGTTCAGAGATGGAAAAAAATGTGGTGAACTTCTATTTCAAAAAAAGTTCGTCAATTGACGGAAAAAATTAAATTAAAAACGGGGATAAGGTTGATTTCTAGTTTTTAGTCAAAGTTTATTTTTATTGGAGTAACACTCTGTGTGTCTATATATATATATATATATATATATATATATATATATATATATATATGGGTAACACTCCGCTGTAAACTTTTTAGCGTGAGAACCGTGAAAACTTTTACTAAATTCTGCAAAACCATAATAAAAATTGAAAAAAATAGTGCAGAATCATAATTTTATTTGCAAAAATATGATAAAAAATTGATCTAAACATTTATTTTGCATTTTTTATTATGGTTCCGCAAAATTTAATTAAAGTTTTTACGACTCTCACGCTAAGAAGTTTTCACCTGATTGTTTTTCTATATATATACAGTAAGGGTCAGAAATGAATTCCTTATTTGAGTAACTGAGGAACCAAATCATATTTTATAAGAATTTGATTAACAAATAACTATAGAAAACTACAAAATATACAAAAAATCATAAAATGCCAAAAATAATCACAAAATAAACAAAAAAATTATATAACCTACGAAAAATATAGAACACAAATTACAGAACACTAATGCTGAATTGTGTTCTGTAATTTTGTGTTCTATATTTTTCGTATGTTATGTAATTTTTTTTGTTTGTTTTGTGATTGTTTTTTGTGTTCTGTATTTTTTTTAAGTTCGATAATTTTTTAATGTGTTCTGTAATTATATTTGTTGTTGGTTCCCAAGTTACTCAGATAAAGGATTTCCTCGTTCAACCTAGCATATATATATATATATATATATATATATATATATATATATATATATATATATATATATATATATATATATATTATGATTTATATTAGATACTTATTATTCTATTCTTTTTTTAATTTCAAATGTGTTTTTTAGCGTTTTCTAAATTAGATCGGACGACGGATGTATTTTGTTGATTGGAGTACGACGGGTGTTCTATTCTCATTAAGGGTGTTCTTGACATTAAGACCTTATTGTCTAAATTTTCGGGGGCATTTTCATGTTCTTTGGTTAGATGAGAATTTTTTGAATGAAAAAAATTTCTTCCCGGATTATTGTATCTTGATACAATTTATCTAATTTGATACAATTTATCTACGAACAAGTATATACACTAAAAAAAACATAGCTTTTTAAAGGTAAACATAATTAGATTAATGTTGCAACCTTCTCAGCAAATTCTTTGTATTACTTGGCTCATCTTCATTGTCTTAGGGTGCAACCCGTCTTTCCTCACCACAAGCATAGTATTGAGCTGGGCAGACAGACACTAGTTTTGAATGTGCATCGCTCAGAACCCATTGCACTTGGGTTGCCAATGGAGTCTCCCATCGATATTCATGTTGAGAATTTGATGACGCGGCTTCCATTCCTAGCCATTATGCCATTAATCATGCAGGCTTATCAGTGACTAGAACCGCGAAAGATGCAAGAACATATTGCCCCCTTTTTGTTTACTTTTGATTCTCCAACCCCGTGAACCTTTAATGACAGTCTAGTTTAACGTAGAAACATATACATAATTAATAATATATTTGAAATATCATTATCTCGTGAATGCTATAAATCTGCAACCTATAATACAAGGGGGGTAAAAAGCAAACAGTTGCATCATCCCCAGAAAAAGTGTGACCTTAGAAACATCTCATCTAGCTTACTCTCTACTCCTTCAAACAAGGGTTGCATCAATGAATCACGCAACTACACCATCTCATATAGATGATGCAGTTAAAGAATAGTAATTACCTTTCCTAACATAAAATTGCATTCTAATGTAAGAACAGAATACACAGACCTCCCTATCGAAACAGTGCTGACAAGGGCTTTCATTCTCGGGGAACATTAACAACTTGGATCGATTGCAGCTTATCAGATACTGATATTATTTTATCACCGGGTTTGATCATCCCTCTTGCCTTTAGAAAAGCAAAAGTCTTGTTGAGGGTGTTGTCATCATCCTCAGGGAAATTAAGGCAAAAAGGTACTAAACCCCACTGCAGATTCATGCGCCTCCTCACAGATACTGAGGGTGTAAATGCAAAGATTGGGCAGTCAGGTCGACACTGAGAGAGGAGAGAGGCCATATATCCCGACTTTGTATAAACAAACAGTGCATCTGCTCCCAATTTGTTGGCTGAAAAGTCCAATAAACTCTTTATCAACAAAAGTTAAAGAAATACAGTATTATATATCAATTCTCTTTTTTTAATGAAATTTTCTTTTATGCTAAATCATAAAAAAAACACAAAAATAAACCTATCAAGAATAGCACTTTGTCCCAGTTTTAATATGAATATAAAATGAAAGAAATCTCGTATAAAATTCTTCAGAAGAGTTCCCTGCTTTTTTGAGTCGAGAGAAAAGAACAGAAAAGAAGATATTTTCCTCCCAAGCCAAACTTCTCTAAAGTGGGAAGATTTGGAGAATAATACAAATTTCGACAATTTGTCACTATTTGGCAGCAGTTCTACAACTACCATTTTCTTGCTGATTCTTGACAATTTGTTATTTCTATCATATCCCAACTTTCTCTATCCTCCTAAAAAACTCAAGAACTCTTCTAAAAATTTATTTAAATGACCTCTTTCTTTAAGGTTCTCTATTTAAGGATCAACATGCACCAAGATTGAACATGCCAATCAGATTATTAGTATATCATTAAAAGGGACCGGGGAAATTTATATGTGTCACCCTGTGTTGATACTTAAAAGTTGAAAGAGTAGTACGATTACTGATAAAGCAAACCACCACCAAACACACACACACGCACACATATTACACATAATTGTCTCCAATAGTACTCTAATGATAAGCAGATCAGATACTTGGGCTTATAACTCCACTAGTTCAGAACTCAGAAGCTATTTATAAGTGAACAAAAATCAGAATTCATGTATCTAGTGGTTTGCATGTCTCTCACGCTAGAGTCGAGAGCCATCAATCAACTCTAGTAAGTACTTGTTTACAGTATGGTAGTTGAGACAAGTATAATATGATGGTGTTAATAAACTCTTACACAACAAAAGATTTTGCATAAGATGAAATAGGTGATAGAAAGTTGTCCTGTACGTTGTATTTTTAAATGCATGCAATTGTGTAAGGTGTTTATTGAAGAGAAAGGACAGATTGGAGGTAGCAAAAAAATACTGATGAACTGTTTTTCTCTCCAGAACTCACAGTTTTTATGATCTCAGGTAAGCGGATTTTTTGAGTAAATAATCAGGTTCATGGGCACAGGACTAGTACTTTAAGACATGTCAGGAGCAAAAATGATGTATTAACTTTAATGGACATGAAGTTATTAGTAAATATA
Source organism: Oenanthe sinensis (assembly GCA_028671895.1). Classification (NCBI taxonomy): domain Eukaryota; kingdom Viridiplantae; phylum Streptophyta; class Magnoliopsida; order Apiales; family Apiaceae; genus Oenanthe; species Oenanthe sinensis. Next base: position 31,205,184 of record CM053813.1, read on the forward strand.
GCACGATCATTTGTTCTGGCTCATTATAGTCCCTAATGCTCAACAAAAAAACTTCCTAAATCTCAGTGAGCAGATGGACCACCTCTACTGTTATAGAAAACTCCAGAGCTAATGCACACAAGAGTCTTAGACCACGGCATAACAATAGTAGACACAACACAAAGTACATACAGTTTTACAAATGCTGGTAACTTCTTCTCCCCACCCCTCCCTTACCAAGAAAGGAGTTTGAACTAATCGTAGTTCTCAAAAGTTACAGGAAAAAAAAAAGATACCAATAACCAACGCAAACAGCACATGGGAAAGGCAAGCTACAAGGTACCATTTGTACAAGGAGACAGCATTAGCTGATATACTGATGTAGGACTAGACTGATTTTTCAAAATTTTAAGGAGTTGTGATTGTTGATTTATGATAGAACAGTCTCAAGTCAAACTATACTTCCCTGGTCTATAAGAAGAGTCGCAACAACGAAAATCACTGTTATTTATGTCTACTATAAAGGGTGGGAGTATTAGTACAGTACGTAAAAATGAATTTGAAGCATCAAATTTTAGGGCATTCATCGTTTCAAACCATTATCTTTAAAAAAAATTAAAATTGGACTTTCATTATTAACAAGAATTAATAATAAATGCGTGCACTTTTTTAGAATATATGAAGTATTAAGTTTATTTCAAGAAGAATATGCATAGAAACTTACCCATACTGGCGGCAGCAGTACATAACTCATTTGTTACAATATTGGGGGAAGTAAAGGTAGCAATCGGAAGTTTGCGAGGCCTGTGAGAGTTCTCCTCCCTCCACCACTTTTCAATTCTCAAACTAATACTTCTTAGCACAGATAGTGCTTTAAATGGGTACAAACCCATTGCCGACTCACCCGATAGCATTAAAGCATCTGCTTGCTGCCTGATTACTTCTGTGACATCAGCAACCTCTGCTCTTGTAGGTATTGGGTACTCAATCATTGATTCAAGCAACTGTGAGGCAACAATAACAGGTTTATTCAGCTCCCTGCAAATCTCAACGATCTTCTTTTGTACTGACGGTACTTGTTCCAAGGGTATTTGAGCACCCAGGTCTCCCCTTGCTACCATAACTCCATCAGATGCCTTTATAATAGTATCTAAGTTCTTTAAAGAGTCAACATTCTCTATCTTTGAAATTACACGAGTACCACTGCAGCACAACAAAAAAACACGCCCAGTATTATGTAGAGGTATATGTTACAGCAAACTAATAGGCTACTGATGCTGGAATACATTAAAAAGAAAGGGCCATTCACAATCCATAATATCTATCGGTGATCCATACTTGCGCAAAATGCTTTATTTGGCTCCTAGAATGCATTATCACCTAAACCGCGACATTTATGAATCTCCTAGTATGCTTAATAAATACAATATCAGGCATAAGTGGACTCTAAAAGATACAACAGAAAGAAGAGTTGTGTTAAGCAGCACATATGCTATGTTAGTAGTTTATAGGTCAGTAATAGACATCCTACCTATCATGTGGGTGTGCAGCAAGATATTTCTTTAAGTGATTAATCACTTCAGCAGACTTGACGAAAGACACTGCAATGAAATCAACACCCTCTGATATTCCAAAATCAATATCAAGCCAATCCTGTAAGAAATGGAAAGTTGAATTAAACAGTGACATTATACATTTTCATCATTACTGAGCAGTAAAAATATTCAGAAGTAAGCATATGCAAGTAAAAAATCTATTTATATTATGTAAAACTGAATAAGAATCACTGATATAAAAAGAATAATTAAAGTATGTTAACTACTCCTTTTAATTCAGAGGTACCAAAAATCTCATTTGAAACTAAAGATGAGGAAAAAACAGCAGCTGACTTGAAAATTTTGCAAAATATACTTGTTGCGACGACTAACAAGGTACATTCTTTTTAAAAAAATCTGAGGAAGATATGAAAGACAGTACAACCACAAGTTTAACAAAATAAAAATATAAATGTAATTATTTGTTAAACAAATACATTCAACCAACTGATAAACGTAAATCCAAAAACCTTTGCAGAAATTGTTGGTAGCATGGCATTACGCTCTTGAACCAACCTCCCATCCCTCCAAAAAGTAAGATTGGCGCGTGGTAGCAACAATCCAGGGTCTGTACAGAGGCACTTGACATCAGGCCCAATCTTTTGAATGACTTCAAACCTTGCCATTCCACCATCCACAATGAGTTCATCACCAACATACACATCTGTGACAGTCAATTAGGCAAGAATTTAGCTATCGACTACACGGTCATAGTTGTCAAGGCGCCAAGGCGAGACTAGGCGACAGCGTACCGCCTAGCCGCCTAGGCGATTAGGCACCCGCCTAGTCGTCCATTAGGCGAATTATACGTTTAGTTATATATATTATTTATTTATTATATATATAATATATACATACAGTTATATGTTATACCAAAATAAAAATTATAACATTCTAATTATATTTCAAAAGAAAATCTAGTAGATAAATTAAAATTCAACATGAAATAAGTCTTGAGCATACAAATTAAGCAACTAATAGTCTAATACAAATCATCAAAGCCATCAATATTAGTTATGTCTTCATCTCCTGTTCCTCTCCTGTTCCTGTTCTTGTTCTGTAATCATCATCAATATCTTCATCATCTTCATTATTTGGAAATATAAATGTGTCACCATTTTCTTCTCCACTTTCAGAGTCGTGAAAATGAAAAGTACGAGACGAAGGAGCACGAGCTGCCCGAGAAGAACCTGCACCGTTACCGTATCGAGTATATCTTAAAATCTCCGTTGGGTTGGTTTCCGTTTTCCCACCTCGATCACGATTTTTACTACGAAGGTTACAATTTTTATTATGCGGAACTATGCAGACTAGGCGGAACTATGCGGAACTAGGCGACGCCTAAGCAGATCTAGGTGACCACTGTTCATCAGAAACCTATGCAGGCGGGGTGGACGGTGGACGCATAGCAATTTTCTACCGCCTCGACGCCTAGGCGACGCCTTGACAACTATGACACGATGTAACAGCGTACTAATATAAAATAAGAAGCACAAAAATTATACCTTCAGCAAACCCATCATAATTGACGTTAACAGTGCGTTCAGGCAATTCTGACTCATACGACCTCACAGTAAATGTCCATACATCACCATCCTGTAAATCACAAAAGTATCAATGACAATTACAGTATCTTTTTATAACCAAAGATCTCTTCAAATATAATCACTTAATAAATAAAAGTGTATCCATATATACACTTTGTATCGGTAAAAAGGTAAATCAAAAGGAGCATTACATTACATGTTTTTTTCAAGTAAACAAAACTGAGCAAGCGTAGACATATTGCCAACGAAATAATGCAGAATCCGGATTGGAATGAATACATCCCCTAATTTTAGAGAACTCGGATCACATGAATTACATACACACATCCATTCATAAACACATACACACACATTACAAGATTAGGAAGAAAAAACTACCACAACTTTGGCGGAGGAAGCACCGCCGAGATCACCCATATGAATCTCACTCCCTTGCGTATCGATCATAATGGAAACACTAAATCCATTGTCCACATTAAGCCTCCTAACCTTGTCAATGACACTCTTATGCCACTGATGAGTACCATGACACATATTAAGCCTAGCCACATTCATTCCCCCAATCGCAAGCGCTTCGATATCCTCAAATTCACACGTAGCAGGTCCAATAGTACACACAATCTTAGTCTTTCGAGTCCCTCGAAACCCATTCTCCTTCAAATCACTCTCAACTACTCTATCTATCTCAATCACTGGCCCTACTTGCACTTCATTAACACTTGGTTTTAAAACTACTGCGCCGTTAGAAACTAACGGCGCCGAGATTTCTGAACGAATGGGAGAGAATTTAAGAGGTTTAGAAAGGGTGAGATAGGGCTTTGAGTTGGTGGTGTGGGAGAGAGGAGAGAGGAGAGATGAGGAGAAACGGAGTGACTGCGCCGCCATACGGTGGGGGAAGCAGACACAGTCAAATGAGGTGTTTATTTTATTTTAAATATTATGGTTGGTACAAGCAACATGTGGTTTGGACCATGCTTCTTGTCAGTAGATGCCCAGATCGAGTACATGACTTAAGAGTAGCTCCAGCGCTCCAACACTAATTTTCTATTTTCTGTCCCCACCTGATTGCCAACTAATCAAAATTTGTCCCAACAAAGAATGTGTCCAATTCTCTTCAATGCACTGTCCATGCACTGTGCAGCTTTTCTATTGGTTTAGTATTATTTTTTTATAATTTGAACCCCACTAAACTCAATTATATATAAGAAGTAACATATAATTATTTTATAAGATTTTCGTTAACATATAATTAAAGTAATAAATTATTAATTTTAATAAAGACAAATTTAAATATAAAATTAAAATTTCTTCCATAATTGAAATACATGACATATAATTAAAAACATTCCGAGAACAACATAATTATAATTGAAAATCTAAAAATTTAGATAATTTAACGGGTAGCATGGAATTGTGAGATGTGTTCCACCAAGTCAGTCTGTAGTTGACGATATTTTTATCGATCACGAATTTGGATAGTTTTTTCGATATAATTTTCATACGGGATGAAAGGCTCATCGCCTAAATTTGGTTGTGGTATTCCATTTGTTGGGTCGTCGTAAGATGGTAGCGGACCAAATGGAGTAGCATATGTGTCTCTTTCATCCTCGACAATCATATTGTGCATTATGATGCATGCTCTCATTATTTTAGAAAGATCTCCTTTATCCCAGAACCGCGCAGGACCACGCACAATTGCAAAGCGAGACTGCAATACACCAAATGCTCGTTCAACATATTTCCGTTGACTTTCCTGATATTTCGCAAATAACTTTCTCTTCTCACCTTGTGGACGCGGAATCGTTTTGACAAATGTTGCCCATTCTGGGTATATTCCATCTGCTAAATAATACCCTAAATTATAGTTGTGACCATTCAACGTGTAATTTATTTCCGGTGCACGGCCTTGTAGCACTTCGTCAAATACTGGTGACCGGTCTAAAACATTTATGTCATTGTTAGACCCGGCAACTCCAAAAAATGCATGCCATATCCATAAATCAGAAGAGGCGACCGCTTCAAGCAAGAGTGTTGGAACTCCCTTGTGACCACTCAAAAACATCCCCTTCCATGCTTTAGGACAATTCTTCCATTGTCAATGCATACAATCAATACTACCCATCATACCAGGAAAACCACGGGCCTCCCCCATCTCTAATAAACGCTGCACATCATTTGAATTGGGCTTTCGCAAGTACTCATCTTCAAATATCAAAATAACATTGGTGACAAACCTTTTCAAGCATTCAATGGCAGTTGACTCGCCAATTCGCACATAGTCATCAACAGCATCAGCAGCCACTCCATAAGCCAACATACGCATGGCTGCAGTGCATTTTTGTAAAGGTGATAAGCCTTTTCTTCCCAATGCATCAACCCTTTGTTGAAAATATGGATCAAAATTTGAGAGTGCGTCAACAATACGAAGAAATACATGTCTCCCCATTCGAAACCTTCTACGAAATGTTTCCGGAATATAGACTGGATTTTTTGTAAAATAATCTTTCACTAGACGTTCATGGCCTGCTTCACGGTCTCTGTGTATCGTTCTCCGAGGTGTTGATGAAGAACCTTCGCCGTGAAGTTTGTTAAAAAGATGAAGTCGATATTTCTCGTATTCATCATCATCTTCGATGAACATCTCACTAACAAACTATTTGTGTATATCAAAATTATATGTCATAGTGGATATTTGCTGATAACAAGATATGCAATGGATATGACTATAATGATGATCTTATATAGAGCATAAAAAGAATTTATTCCAATAACTTTCAAACAAGAACAACATTACAACGACTACAATCCAAACACTACAAGCCAAACAATACAAGCCAAATACTAGAAGCCAAACACTATAATCCAAATATTACAAACCAATCAATACTAATTGTTTCTACTTGCTCTTTTCCTTCTTATTTCATCAACCATTGATGCATGCAATTCACGTTGAGCTTCAATCATTATACTTGTGTCCGCCATAATGATCTTTAATTCCATCTCCCTATCCTTGGCTGCCATCTCTCTTTCATGATTTCTATTAAATTCTTCCAACAGAGATAGCCTCCTACATTGAACTGCTGTCATTTCTTCATAGCGTTCAGCATCCAAATCCATGACTTTCTTCTTTCCCTTCCCTTTCCTCTTGGCTGCTTTTGTTCCTTTAGGACGAACCGGGGATTCCACAATATTATTGTCATCTGTTGTTACCTGATGACGAATAAGTTCCAGAATCACTTAATTTAGTTCTTTTTGTACTCCCACTATTTGTAGTAGGACCTCTCCATTTTGGTTGCCTGTGAAGCTCACTCCAATGCAACTCAAAGTTACATTTCTTTCCATAAGTATCTTTATGGAGATTATGAGCTCTTTCTATAATATCTGTCATGTTTGAACCACTTTCAATTATTTTTTGTGCTTTATCAAAGCATGCTCCATATTTTTGTGCCCCTTCATTGATTCGTTGCCATCTTTTTCTTATAGCCGCAACGCCTCTTTTAATAAGACCAGGCTCGCTTTCTTCGCAATACTCACGAATTCGTTCCCAAAATGTTTCGCCCTTTTGATCAGTACCAATCAGCGGATCAATCGAAACATTCAACCAAGCACTAATTAAAAGCTTATCTTCTTCCCATTTCCATTGAACACCAATTTCTCGTATATCTTCAGGTTCAACGGAATCATCATTTAAATCTATAACATCTCTACTATTAAAAGTAGAAAATTGTGAAAGTGGAGATTCTTCGACATTTATTGGTGGCGGATTGTTTCGAAATTGTGGAAGTGATGTTGGAAAATTTTGGGTATATGGAAAAGGATACATTTGAGAATTTTGAGTAAATGGAAATAAATTATTTGAAAATGGAAAAGAAGGATTAGAAATTTGAGAATTGAAATTTCGTTGATCTGAAAATTGAGCATTTTCCATATTAGCATTTTGAATAAATGAAAAATATGGATTTGGATATTGAAATGGAAAATTTAAATTTGAAGCTTGAGAATTGGGGTTTGAATTTTGGGAATTTGGAGGTTGAGAATTATTGGGATTCATAATTTTGGAGTATAGTTTTAGATAGAAAAATTGTTAGAGAGATGAGGTTGATAGTACAAAATGAATGAAAATAGGTTACTATTTATAATCTGAATTTTTCAAGCCGTTACCAGCTCAACGATTACATTTTCTAACGGCCATATTTGTGAATTAAAGAATAAAAAATAAATAAAGTAACATCATCCTTCTGCTGTTCTCCATGGCCAGCGTAGTGTCCTCTAGCCTCATTTTTTCTTTTCCTCCAGTGCATGTGGACAGGACTCCTGCAAATTGCACTTCCCAAAGCGGGAGTTGTCCACAAAAAAAGCAGCGCTGGAGCTGCTCTAAGCATCGCTCATGCCTGCCGTTGCCTATCACGTGTTACAATTTTTAATTTTTTTATACTACTACCATAAAAGCTCCTCGGGCCTCATATTTTTTATTTCAATTATAATTTTATTTAATTATTTTAAAATTTTATTTTGTAATCCAATTATATATCGAAATGCAAAATCCGGAATTAAAACACAATATCCGAATAAATGAGTTAATAACATATCATTATATATGTTAATAAATATAAATTTTATATATTATATAAGAGATATGAGTAACATAATTATTTTATTATAAATAAAGATATTATTATATAATATGAGTTGAGTTCTACGGAGAACTACTTAATTGGAAAATTTTGGAGAAAACTTCTTATTTTATTAAAACCATCGCAATTTTTGTTTAAAATACAAGTGTTCCGTGAATACAAACACAATTATATGAGAAATTTTTTTGAATTCTTAAAAAATAATGAAAAATGTTTATAAAATACATACATATGATTTACAGAACATACTAAGTACTATACTTCTCATTTCGTTAAATATATTATTATTTTTTATCAAAAACACATGTGTTCTATAAATAAAAATACAATTAGAAGACTAAATTATGTATTTAGAGAAAAAAATAGTGAAAAAATGTTACAGAACACGTGTTATGGAAGTACAGAACATATTAATTTTCCGGAAAATTAGTTCTCATTTGAACCTAACCCTATATAATAATTATCATTGCATAATATTAATTAAGGGATTATAAAATAAAATCATATATAATTTATAGTTGTACTAAAGTCATTAATATCAAGAGTTCATGTATTCAATTCATATAATCAAGATAATAGCATGAATAGTATGAATTTTTAACATTAATTAGAAGTTATAATGGTCATTTCACTTGAATAAAATGATTCAAACTTTTTTTAGAATAAAATGATTTGTTACATTTTCTTGTCCTCCTACTTTATATATAAATGATTAGTCTTGTAGTCTAGGCTCGTTTGCTTCTCTTATATCAGGAAGAAATGAACTAGGTTTCAAAATGAATAAAAATTTTGAGTTGATCTATGTGATTTTTATATAAACGGATAAAATTTTAAATTTCTTTCACTGAGTCGCAGTTATTAAGCGCCCGGCCTCGTTTAATAAGTGTGACTCGTCATGTTCACTTTTTTTCCAAAAAAATATTAATTTTTTTTAATTCAATTTCTGATATCAAATTACCCTTTGACGAAATAAACGACCTCTGGTTGCACTACGAAGAGGTACCTCATATGCCTGCGTGTATGCTGGGTGAAATTAAAAGGAGGCAAAAGAAGCTAAATCGATAGAATCAAAATAATTAATATATTTTCTCCCATTTATCATTAAAAATATATATAAAAGGCTCGAATGGGTTTTAGAAAAATTATCAATGATAATCTTCTATTTTTAACTTTTCCAAGTGATACCATTTTGTATTTTTGATTTACGAGTAACGCCCTTAAACTATGTGATGACACTGAATATGTCATTCTGTTAATCAAATCGTTCACCAAACGTTAATTTTATCAATTTTTATAGAAAATTTCTGAATAGTGCCCTTCTCTTTTTATTTTTTCCCAAGTTGTGTCATTTCGTATTTTTAACATACGAGTGGCACACTTGATATTTTAAACTGCTTTTTGCTAGTTTTGATAAAATTTTTATGAATTATTTTGATTATTCCGTTTCTAAGTATATAGGAAATTATTATAATTGTGAAAATTTAAGCGAATTTCTATTATATAGATCATTAAAATTGATTATAAATTATTTTATTTTAACTTATTTTAACAGTTATTATAAAATTTAAGCGAATTCCGTTTATAATAACTTATTTTAACAATTGAAAAAAGATATTAAAATTGTTTAAAAATATGACAGTTCCGTTGACAGTTTACCCAACGAATATATAAGACATTATCAAGAATTTAAAAATCAAAGATAAAATATATCAAATATTTTTTATGCTGATGAGATAAGAAGTGTACTGGGTATGAAATACTGTACAGGTTAAGCATAGTAAGCGTTTGAATATAAATTTAAATGTGATTCTGTTTTTTTTTGCACTAGAGCCTTTATTTTTAGAGTTAGGAGTCATGATTTTAATTTCTGACTATTATAAAATTCTGATTTCACTATTATCTTATTTATCAAGTAAATAATGTATAAATTAAAAATAAAATAATATATATATATATATATATATATATATATATATATATATATTGATCGACAATTTTGATTCCACTTCATCACATTCTGAATTGATTGATATTTTAACTTATTTAAAAAAGGAAACAATTATTTTGAAATGTAGGGAGTACTATATATTTAATATTTGATATAGATATGTAATATTTGATGGTTGATGATTGTTTTGCGCATTGCAAGATTCATATAGCTCTTTAAACGTTAATTTTTATGAAGCAGGACTACAATGAATGTGACAGTATTTGGCAAAATTTTAAGGCCCATAACCAGGGAGCTAATCACAATTTTCACAGGTAAAGATACTGCAAGTAATGACAACATAATACAGGTTACCCTGTATGGCTGTATGTGAATAGATCGGTGTAAATTGCAAACCATTTCAAAAACGGTCTGTTTGTGGTAATGACAAAGCTACGAGCTTATGGTTCTAATTCTGTTTGCAGTTAAATAACAATAAATATTATTTAAAAGTTTTAATTTGATATTTTTATCATCTCTTTTCTACTAATAAATAAGCAGGGAAGATTGATACAGATAGGAAAATAAGACATACAACAATCTTTTACAAGCACTAGTCGAATAAAGACTATCCAGAAAGAAATACCAAATATACACTAAACAATCTCTTAAAAAAACTACAACCCAGAGAAAAGTCATTGAATGTTAAAACAAGTCTTGCAGCAATACATTGTTTACGAGTCAGATACTTGTTCAAATGAATGATCAAATTCCCCTACTCTTTGGTGGCTTTGTTAATGAGGGACTTGTGAATATGAGGGATCACGCCTCCTCCAGCAATAGTACCTTTAATGAGTGTGTCCAGCTCCTCATCCCCGCGAATGGCTAGTTGTAGATGTCTTGGCGTAATTCTTTTCACTTTCAGATCTTTGCTTGCATTTCCAGCTAGCTCAAGAACCTCTGCTGTCAGGTACTCGAGAATTGCAGCTGAGTATACAGCAGCAGTGGCACCAACACGCCCATGAGCAGAAGTTCTCGTTTTGAGATGACGATGAATACGACCAACTGGAAACTAAACTCAAAAAAACAAATAATAAATAAGCTAGCATGGTACCAATAGCAGAAAGAAACAACAAAATATCAATCAACTCAGAAATGTGATGAAGTGGACATAGTAGATGGAACATCTTGTACATATCTTCAAGAACAATGACATTATTAATTTAAGTTTGAATGTCAAAGGCTGACCACTACAGGTACTAGTCGATAGCTAATTAGACAATACTTTCATAAGATCACATCTACCTCTACCGGTAGCTAATATAAACCAAAGCCTCACTTAACGAAAGTGTTGCAACCCTCTATGGAAAAACAAAGAAGTTATTACATTCACAAGAATGCTGAGAACAACTAATTGTCATTAGCAAATGCCAAATTTTGAAGTCATGGACATATTTCGTTGCAATATATGCTAAGTCCATCATTTAAACCTTCACACCACAGCATAGACCAATTTATGCAGAAAATGTTAAAAAATGGAAAGTTTAAGACATATTTTATATATGTTCTTGATGTAATTTCCGGAAACTAACTAATGAAAGTTGTTCCTTGCTATGAGGACTTAAACTTTCATGTTTGGATTTAAGACATTTTCTTAGTGTAATCCATAGATAAATTGAGTAGAAGTTACTTGCTTGAAATGGGTTAAATAAGTTTGTTCCACAGAGAGAATGTAATATGGGTGTGAGTGCTTTATATGCATATATATGCAAGTAAGTGTGCATAGTATAATTGTGTGCCCTCGTGCGCCGTCACGCCAACTGTCCTGATCAGAATTTAGCTAAACTCTGATGGCTGTTCGAATTTTGCTGACTTTGAAATATATTCTATTAAAGGCAGTTTAAGTCTGAATAATTATTTTAATTAATATTTTATCTGCTGTTACGTTTTATTGTATTATATATACAGAAAAACATTGGAGATAAAGAGAGAAACAAGTTTTGACACAAGTCTGGAAAAAAACCCTAGCAGCCATACTCTGTATAATTATTTTAATTAATATTTTATCTGCTATTACGTTTTATTGTATTATATATACAGAAAAACGTTGAAGATAAAGAGAGAGACAAGTTTTGACACAAGTCTGGAAAAAAAACCTAGCAGCCATATTCTGTATCTCCTGCACACATACAGTATATACATAGGTGTTCTGGACGAACTGAGGTGCAAGTCACTGTTAAATGTTACGTGTCTGTGAACAAAGTACTCTGTGTTGTTTTATCCGTGATATTCTGCAACCGTGGGTCAATTATCTTTTCAAGAACAGTCAAGACTTCTTGCAATGCTTGGCGACTCAATTGTTCTATTGGTTCTATCAGTATATGCATAAAGCTTCTGTTAGAGCTAAGTTTTCTATCTTTTCTTTCGTATTTACAGTCACCGATCAATATCTTGTTTGTTTCGTAATTGATATATGCATGTTCTTGTTAATGCTCATCATATAACTGCCCATTATTGTGTTTAGTTTTTAATATTCCCAACAGAAAACCAAGCTAATATTTCAGATATTATAAAGTGCTGCATTTTAAACATTTCATTTAGAAAAAAAGAATACTACTTTATTATGATATTCCATCACTGGCTATGTTGCATAGGCAATAGACAAAACGGACCACTTTGGCTTGCACTTTTAAAAACACCACAACTTTTTTCACAAATAGAGCAAGAATTTACTGTCAGGTCTGTAAAATAAGTTAAAACAGGCAATAGATCCACAGCACCCACTGAACTAGAGATCTAGCAGCATTAAAGCATTTTTGTATCATTATGAATGCAGGCAGGTAAAAAAGAAAAATTACCACTCAAACAACATTTAATTATGTGCACTTACTGTCACCTTCAAAGCACAGGCTCTATACTGTAAAACAACTGGTCCCAAAAACTGGTCACGGGCAGGGGGCTGTCTTATATGGAATAACAAGTATCTAACAAATACAAAGAATGCACATCATATTTGTAGTCAAAATGATCTTATCGTTACTATGGTCCTGGGAAAAAAAATTAAATTTTAGATCTGTCTTGTGAAATCAATTTCATTTTATCAACTTAAACATTTATCAAAAAATTATATATGAAATGATAATGCGACAATGGACCCTATATAATTGTTTATTATATCAACCATTCAAATTATAATGTATACTGAGTTGTTTGATCCTAAAAATATAAAATTATGGAGTTCCTTATAATTTAGGTGAATATACAACGAAGGTTGTGACAAAATTAAACAGTAGTAAAGAGAATAATTAATTGTACATAAATGATTATAATAAACTGCTAATAACAACATAAATCACACAAATAATTACTCCTGTAATTTATTTATATATGTATATATACCTGAAGACCGGCACGAGAGGAACGAGAAATGGGCCTCTTCTTGTTATCCTTTTCCTTGTTAGCTGCCGCCGCCGTGGTTTTTCCGGCAACAAGTCCCTTGCCACCTTTTCCCGCCATTTCTCCGACTAAATATCAAAAACTAAAAAAATAAATAAGAAGTGTTAAATAAATTCACAGAGTAGTGAAAAGGATAAAATAAAAATTCGTAGTGACAAGTAAATTAAAGAGACAGAAAAGTTGTATGTATATGTTTAGAGAGAGAGACCTGGTAGATTGAAGAGACAAGGAGGAAGAGAGAGAGAGGGGGGGAAGTGAATGTAGATCTGAAAGTAAGTTGAAGAGCGGTTGGGTTGGGTACTTTGGTTGTCATATTTTTACTTTGGTTTTTCAGATTTAAATTTTTTGGGTTCTAAATTGGCGGGTCGAAAGATTTTTTTTTCCCAATTTCACAAATTAAAGTTTCTATGGCTTTTTCATGGGCCTTTATTTTAAGCAGGCCTCTCATCATCTAATATCGTTTACAGTCCCATACATTTAAGTTACTACACAAATAGTGATGCCTTGCATTATATAGTAGAAAAATGGGCCTGTATTTGTCACTCTTTTTTCTGATAAATCTGTATTTGCGTGACTTGTTAGTATTTTAACCATGAATCCCGAATAGTTCCAAATTATTCAACTCCACCCTCTCAACACTTTCATGAATCCCGAGGAGCTCGAAATTATTTAACCCCACCCTCTCAACACTATTCAATACCATTATTTGCATAGTGTCGAAACCGGTAAACACAAATTTCAAAGTTAAATTATTTTGAGGTGTTCGATATTAGGATTTTGAATATTTTATTTGTTAATTTACGAAGATCAACTTAAATGAGATAAATTTTCAAAGGCAGGACTTCAACCTCCTAGACATTCTGTTGTGAATTGTGACGCACAATTAAAACACTGTGCAAGTGCAACTCTCTCATATCCTTGCTAGAATAAGGACACATGAAACAACCATCAATCAAGCTATATCGGTAGCTCAAGATAAGATGATAATGGCATATATTAATATATATAATAATAATGTTGATACATATTATTTAGACAGATAAAATCTGTCACAACTCGAAAGAATAAATGAATCAATGATCCTGAAATCTATATGGACCACCCTTGTCATACTCACTATATACAATAAAAACAAGCAGCTGAATAGCTGATGAGAAGGACCTCATAGTAGCAGTAAAACTTGGAACATTCCTTGGAAGAGAAATCAACTCTCCAGTCTTCCGTACCATTCATTATCCAAAAACAGGGTAATGCAGAGGAAGAGTACGCTCAGTTACATGTTCATACAGTATTTTAAGGAGGCCATATGGTTTTTTATCAATACATGACGAAACCAGGCCGGGGCTGACCACACCATATTACCGACAAAACAATTAAAATTTAATTTCCTAGGCCGAACGTAATTTTAGTATAATTTTGCAAACTTGTTAAACAAAATAATATAAAAGCCTGTAAGAATTTTAGTACTAGTTCAACCTCGGTCATTTAAAATCCTGGTTCTGACACTGTTCAAAAGTCGAGCATTTGCATGTGGCCGTGCCAGAAAACAAGCACTATATAGACAGTAGACTATATAGTTTACTTCTTCAAAATCAATCGAGTACTTGGCCATAATCATGTTCCCTTTAATTTTGAAACTGTTCTTGCTGCATCATTGATTTCTTACAGCATAATCAGCTAGTCACCAAAACAAACAAACATATAATGCATAAGAGGGCCAGGAAAGAAGTGAAAGAGAGGGAGGAAAAGACTTTAGCTTAATATCCACAAGGACCACAACTGTATGTTTTTTGCATCCCTACACTATTTCAGACTTTTCTCTATTGGAGTATGAATTATGGGAACATGGCAAACTACAATGATATATAAGAAGCTGAAAAACACAAGAAGCACGTTGACCCCTCTATTCTTCATGATTGAAGGAAAATTCAAAGAATCTTTAAGAGTGCACACAACTGGTGAGTGTTATTGGTCATATCTCAACCGGAAAAACCGGATTGAAGTTAACTCGTAGAACAAGGACTTCTCTCACACTTATGTATCAGCACCCCTGCCCCTTCCATAATCGATATAGATAATCTAACACTTATGCCATTCAATTTTGTTGTGCCTGTAGATTATAGTTGCAGACTCCTCAGTGACTGATATCTTTTTAGCTTAGGAACATCAACAGCCACACACTTCACCGTCCGGAAGAAAGAAGCACACACTCTCGAATCAAATTGGTAAAGATTTTGAGCACATTTCTCATGGCAAATGCGAACCATAAATATTAGTCAATTTTGAAACACGTTGCACCAGAAATCAGGAATGCCTTATATAGAAAAGAAAAATTAAAAAGTCTAAACATAATAGTTCTCATGTTATTTCCCACTAATTTTCAAATTTAAAACACCAACTTTCTACGAGACGCCAAGTATTTGCCTTTGGCAGCTAATTCTGCTAAATCTCGGATTGATTCTCCGACTAAATCTTTGAATATTAGTCGTTCAATATCCAATACAGTTTCCGACATCTCTACAGGACAATCTCCCCATCCGTTGTTTGCATCTCCGGCAAGATCCTTCTTCAGCACCCCACAAATAACTTCAAAGAGGTCATCTGATGATTGATGCTCTCGAAGTTTTTGAATTTCTAACCAAATTTGTTGCAGTGATGGCCGTGCTTGCCAAGTTTTCATCGAAAAGGATTTCCATGACGGGAAGTGGCTGTTGCGCTCCATAATATCTGTAATAGTATCAAAAATGAGTCGCCTCTGGAGCTTCGACACTTTGGAGTCAACTTTGCATATTAAATAATGCTGTTTTTCTAGGTGTGCAAAGATGTGCTCGTTGGCTTCTTCAGAGGCATAATTCCAAGCTTTAAGAATATTGGATATGTAAATCAAATGAGAGTCATGGAATTCATCTTCACAATTAGACTGGACAGATGAGATACCAGGACTCCCCGTTTCTTCCTCTGGTTCAACTGATTCATTCAAAACACACTTGTTTTAGTAAATAGAGGCAATTTTACAAAATGCAGAATTTAAAGCACCAAGTTGATCGGGCTTTATAGAAAATGTGGCATTCTATCATTTCTACCGAAAGAAATCAAATACATATGTGAAAAGGTTTGCCAGAAAATATATGGAAATTGGACAGCCAACTTAATTATGAATCAACTGCAGATCGAACTACAGTTATTGTCGAAACAAATCAGGTAGGAGTGAAGTACGCACCATTTTTGTTGTTGTCATATTACTCACAGAAAACATGATCTATAAGGTCAGATTAAAACATATATTCAGATATAATTAAATGATTTTCACATCTGATAAGTTAGAGAAATTAAGAAAGTTATGGACCCGGAAATAGCAGCTCCCTCCCTCCCCCACAACCAAATGTCATAGTTCAAACTCCTCATTCGCAACACGAAATGCATTGAAATATATTTACGTGCTCAAAAATAATAAATAAAATTGTTACTACAAGATTATTTTTTTATTGTGTACATAACACTAACTTGATAGGTTGTAAAGTACATTTATTTTGTTGGATAGCACAATGATCATTGATCATGGAAAGTGACAGCAGACAAGATACCTATTAGGTAAGAAGAGGGCTAGAATTGGTAGCTACGTATCAGTCAACTCGGGCCTAAGTGAGTCAGATAACGTAATATAGTAACGAAATCTAGCTATCAAAAAAGTAACGGAGTTCAATTTGATAGTGATAGTTGCTAATGCTACCTACTGTACCTCGAAAGCTGATGTTTCGTTTCATGACAGGTGAAGGAGAACATGACTCGTCCTTGAAGAAATACGAGTCAAGCACCGACACCGGACTCGGCTGTGACTCGGTTGCATTCATTTCTGCTATGCTGTTTAACAGCTTATCGCATCTATTTAGCAACCTCCTCCCTTCTGTGCACTCTGTTTTACATCTCTGCAAAACCCGAAAATAATTAGCTGAAAATATAACTAATTAAACAATATTAAAATTTATACATATTTCTGACGAACAAATTATCGTACCAAATCTACAAACTAGCTACAAATTAGTAGTCACGACTCACAATAGTAACATGTACCAGTAGTACAATTTATTGTCAGAATAATACAAATTATCAGTCTCAGTCATACAAATAACCAGTTTAAACTCTAAATTAGTTTGTATTTAAGCACTTGTGGGAACACAAACTTAACTAATGACAATGTAATGAATTACCTCGGTATCAGTTTGAGAAGGTGTACTAACACTACTTTCCGAAATGGACGATGAACATTCATCTTCAACGGTCACCGTATTTTTAATCTTATCCTTCACGTAGGTATGAGGCCTTGGTCTCGTGTTCCTTGGAGACCTATTTGTGACTGTTTGATCTGCTACATTTCTTCTCGGAGAACTAATTGGTGAAACCCTCCTTGAATCTTTAGATTCATTCACTCGTCTCGGAGTTTCTATACTTAATGGCTTTGTCTTCACTGGTGAATTAGATCTACCTCTGATTGGACTAGTCACATTTCGATCCATGTTTTTCCGTTGAGGCCGTGGACTCACCGGTGAAACACCTTGACTAATATCAGATTTTGATCTGATACTTGGTGTTGATTCGTGACCTGCTCGTCTATTAGGCTTCATCAGTACGATAGGAGATTTAGGTTCAGAAGTATATGAATAACTACGATCACGAACAATGTCTTTGTTTCTGATTTGTGTAACAGTTGGCTTAGTATGTAAAAGTCCTTTAAGTTGCATAGCCTCAAGAATTTGCTTCAATGTTTCTAGATCCTTCATCGGTTCATCAATTCCTTTCATCTTTAACCGTCTTTCGATCTCGCCATAGATTGACAACTTCCGGTTCGGCCCTGGATAGAAATCTGCAGGATTGTAGAAGCTTTTGGGTTGCTGTGGAGATTTGAAATTTCGCTTTGAACAACCTCTTAGTGTCTCATCAGACCTTATATAATTCCTCTCAATTGGATCTACATTGTTGTCTCTAACCAAATTACTTGACAAGTGATTTTGTTGCTTCACTTTAAATTTGTCATTGCTATTACTGTCAACAAGTCTAGACCGAAAAATTTCTCGTGAAACTCTAGACTCTGATGCAGACCTCCGTAGCTCAACATGCTTGGTTATTGGTTCTGATGATGATGAATGAGTCATTGGTTCGATCCCCATTAATTTAGCAATAACGCTTGTTGATCGACGGCTATTGTCATCTGATGAATTTGTCTCGATCTCTTTACGGTAAAGGCTACCTTTGGTTGCATCAAATGTTGCTCTACTGTCCAGGGAGAGTCTCGGAGAGAACTTCCACGAGTTCTTTCCGCCTTCATTTATTTCGAATAATTGAAGAGGAAGCGGTGACTTTGGTGGCATTTCTACCGGAGAATGTGGTTGAGGAAGCTTATAGAGTTCATGACTTGAAAATGTCATCGCTCTTGTCTTCTCTGGTTCCTTGATTAGCGCAGGTGATGGAACAAATTTTTCCTTGGAATTCACCGGTGACTTGCCCGACTTGTCCGAAACATCAACTTCCTGCCGAATATATATACATATATAGACAAAGAAGCATTAAGCCAAAAACCAATTAAAATAAGAACCTACAAATTCTTATGTAAACAAAATCACTGCATGATAAATAAAAACACAGATTAAATCTTATGAAACAACACACAAGTATTCTTCTTATAAATATAATTCATCCTTCTCTCAAGGTATAAGTGATTCTCATTTGAACAAACCATACTTGTTACACACTAGATATGATTATTGCAACTGATGTAAAAGAATGAAGGTATAAATAATATTGTCACCTCTGGTGCAGGTAGGCGCTTGGTGGATAAGAACTGGTGGCGGTCAAAAAGCTTAAGGAAACCAGACATACAGCCCATTTTTTTCCTTATCTGCTGCTTCTGCATATTCCGATCATGTGCAACTCCCGTCGACATTTTCCGGTGACTATTTCGATAACTCCTCCCTGGAAACACCCACACACACAAACTATATTATTTGGCTTTTGTTATGCGTCAAACTCCCGCTTTCCACTCATTTAAAGTAAGTGCGAGAGTGTCGTTAGGCTAAACTTACTCTTTTTACTTTGTCATAATCCCAAAACTAAAAATAAAATATCATGCAAGTCCCGAGGGTAGAATTGGTCATTAATGTAAATGATTAACCTCGCGGACTGTAGCTGCAGGCTAAATGATATTTGTGTCAGAGGGCTAAGCTTCTTGAAGTGCGAAATTTTGAACGAAGACTGTGGACTCTTTTACTATAATGCCCTTTTGTGTGATTAAAGATGTACTTTACACATTACTGTATAGAGACGGTGTAATTAAATGTGGGGTTACAAAAGAAAAGGAGAATCACGAGGGTGGAGTAAAGTTTTCGAATATAATAATTAGATTTGACCAAGTCCAAGCGTTTAAGGTGACTTACTACAAATTTCGATTAAACAAAAGACATGTGCTCCTGCTATAGGGAAAGTGTGCCATAGATGTCCCATAGATGTTGAATGGCTAATATGAACTGTCATGTCATTTCTGAATGTTTGTTTCCAAGTAATTTGATATATGTCTTTTATATAAAAATTATGTATTTAAAAATATAAGTTATATAATCTTTTTTATATTTTCATTTAGTTATTATTTTAAAATATTATAATTAAAATTTAAAATAACCAAATTCTAAAAGTAATAAATATAGAAATAATTTCGAAAGATTATAGTTATATTGAAAAAAGAAATATGCATATCTTAAAAAGACAAAAAAAAAGTTTTATAAGAGAAAAGTAGAGACAAAGGAAGTAAAATATAATATATGGACAAAAATGTTATAAAGTAACAAGATTTATCTTAAAAAAATTCTAAAATATTAATTAAAATAGGATAAATGTAAAATACCTGGATATATAAGTAGCTCAATTTTTCTATTAAACGTTATAAGTTAGAATTTTAGAAGTGCTTATTCAATTGATCTTATTTTTAACCATTATAATTTGATATTATTTTTACTAGTAATCGGGTTAATTTTACCCATACATGATGCCGCAAAATTTGCCTCAATGCATCAAAAATTTATAAATTTATGATGAATTTGTAAAAATATTATAAAATTATTGTGAAATTTAGCAAAATTCAAAAGTCTTCAAAATTTTCTTTTGAATATCATTAAATTTAATTCTTTGATTTTTTTAATATCTTTACATTTTCAAAATTTTAAATGATTTCCCACAATCTTCGCACGTACACCATCAAATTTTACAACTATAATTAACAGTCGTTTGGTGTTATAAAATTGAATTCAAAGACATAATTTTTGGGTCACCCCATTCTAGAAACATAATTTCAAGAATAATACCTTTCATTCAGTATGCATGCATGTGTAAATACTCTTAATTTTGATCATATGATGGGAGAGAGTTCAAAACAGGTCCACTCTAGTAATTCCAGCTCCTATTGATGTCATGACTACAATGAATATTAGGAAGAAGTTTAATTAAACACCATATATATATCACGTCAGAAATATAACCGACTGGTCACCTAGGATCGGTTTTATGATCGGCCTCGTCATCAAAACAACGTTGTTTCCGGTTTTTACAAGATATATAATCGATCAAGTTGTCATCAATCGGTTTTATATCCCATTTTTTTTTATTCAATCGATTTTGTGCGGTCGGTTAAAACTGAATTCTTTATAGTGACATTTACCAATTATATGAGGTAGTTGGATTATTATGTTTTAAAAAAGGTCGACTGTTATGTGAAAGCGATGCTAGTACCATAATAATCACACATTGATAGTGCTCACATGCATGCTGCATATTGAATTCAGTGAAACTTGAAAAGTAGTGAAGAAGACGATGAAACAGTAGTCAAGAAGTTGATGATGAGGCTGCATTAGTAGCTTTCCATACATAGTAGGCTTCTACAGCTACTGACTCAGTGAGCCATGTGCATTACTACTGTTTCACACTTTCACTCATCAAACCCATGCATCATGCATGCACCTCACACCTCTGCTTCCATGTCTGAGCTTCTATTATCACTCTCAAGCCTGTAACTTCTGCATATGTGTGTGTATGATTCATGCCATACAGTTACTCTTTCATATTTTGTGTGTTTAATTTTGGTTCGTCTGTTTTCGTCACCATGATATATAAGGACAAAGAAACATAAATTCTTTGTGATGCCTCTTGCTTTTCGCGGATAAAAGTATTAAAAGTGGATAAGAGTTGAATTGGAACTAAAAATTTTGAAAATTTGTTTTTGATTAAGGATCGAAAATTAATTTTGATTAAAGTCCGTAAATTTTGAGACCGGTTTTGATACATAAAATAAGTTGCACCTGGTTATTTATTTTGTGCACCACCTACGTGCATATATACATGTGTTTACAAAGTACCCTATAGCTTTTTGATTCATAATTAAACGTACTTGGCCACTTATTTGATCTGACTAGTGACTGCAAAGAAAACGAAGCGTATATACTGTAGTGTACATACTATTGATTATGCACTAGTACAATAATAGAAGTAGCTAGCTAGAAATAAGTACGTAAATGGGGGACCAGAAAAGCACAAGTTCCAATGTCCTGGCTAAGGTGATATGCACAGCCTTCAACCTGAATCTCCCATGTTCTATCTCTCACCGACTATTTTGTTCTGTTCTGTTCTGCTGCACACACATTCCTTAATATGTTATATCTATATCTTCACTGCATCTGCATTTCCCCCTTATCTCTAAACAATTGGGTCAATTTGTCCTGTTGCACTATCATATTAATATATTTATGCACGGATATATATATATATATATATATATATATATAATAATTGACAGTCTTTTATGGGAATTTTTTCCCAATAGGAGAGGAGATAGGATTCTCCTAGGTACGACATTGTTTGCAAGGAATATAGTCTTTGGTTCACTCGAAATTTAGTTCAGAAAATATTTAAAAAGTGGTGGTCAGTGGTGGTGTAACTAGATATCCATATTATTGGAGTCAAACATTTTATTGTCTAAGATAGTTGTAAAATATTTTAGCATTACAAATACATTAATTAAATTATATAAACCAAATTCATTATTTGTACAATTTAATGCGTTCAAGTTTATAACTTATTATACAAATGTACTTTTTTTATTGGCATCAAAATTGAATTTCTCCATTTTAAATGTTTTTGTAAAAATTGAAATATATAAAATATGAAAACTCAAATTTATGCAGTACTTTAAAACAGGAAAAATTAAACTAGATTGAAATCATTGGGACCATACTCACTTCAAAATCACTAGTATTCCTATTAATTTGTTAACGAGAGGGCAATCAAATTGAAATTATCGAACCGATAAAACACGAAAATGCAAATTATTGATGGAATGAAATTCGTAAAATTGAGAGTACGAGTATATGAAATGTGTATATGTATGTGGGAAGGGGAGTAGAGACAAGTCCGTCTTGGTACTGGCTGAGGACCTGAGGTACTAAAAATCTAAAATGATTCTCAAAAGTTTAACCGATGGTGGATAACAGACCGTTTGGCTTGTAATATTTTTCTGAAATAAATATTTATTTTTGAAAAAGTATTTATATTTTTAAAAACTAATATTATTTTCTTAAAAAATATACATTTACATATTTTTTTAATAAATAAGTTAGAAAGTAAAATAAGTCAAATACTCTTTAAATTTGATTTGAATATTAATGTTATGTTTAGTTGGTATGAATGAATATGGGGGGAATGAAATGAAATTTGTGCTATATCATGATAAAAGTTTTGCTCTCGTTTATATTTGTTTCATATCCTCTTTCCCAATTCCATTAGTTCCACTTATTTTTCCATTTTTATTCTATTTTCCCTAGTCAAATTAATACAACATAAATGAACTGATCCATGCTTTTCAAATACTTTATATTGCCCCGTTCAGGATTTCATATAAGTTATTTATAAATTCAAAAATGTATATATGTTTCAATTTATAAAAAACAAAAGGTGCAAATCAAATTCGAATTTCAAATCACTTATCCTATCGTATCCAGTGAGCTTTCCTACTTTTTTTCATTTATAAATTATATATATTGAAACGGTATATGCATTTTAAAAGTTAATTGAAGTCTCTGGACTCGTCTTTGAACTTAAGATTTATGATATAGAACTTGAATTTAAATCTTTTATTCTAGATCAGTCTCGAACATTTTTTTTTATCGAGATTGAACCCAAATCTCACAATATTCAACATGATTTGATTAGATTGCATCATAATATGTAATCCTTTATGTAGCTAGTCGGTTAACTTAATTAAAAAATATAAACGAGGTATCAATCATAAATTCATGCTATAAAAAACATCTATTGAAATAAAAAAAACCTATCATACTATTGCAGTAGTAACACTTTCCTACTCCTTGTGGAGGGAAAAAAAATCTAATTTTAAGTGTTTTGTTATTTATCCCATACAAATATTTAAAATATTTATTTAAATTATTCTTTCTTTTATATTTTCAATATCGACTAAATTAAATTAAGAAAAACTTCTTCTATTTCACACATTCACACATCAAATAGTTGTATTCTTATCTTATTACATGAATAAATTTATAAACAAAATTTGTCATTAAATACTCCTTAATATACGTAAAATTTATAAAATGTACGCTTATCGTGAGATTGGAGAAAGTATTTACATAGTTATACTTTCACATAGTAGTTTAATACATAGACAAAAAGAAAAGGAGAAACACGAGGGAATACTAAAGGATTGTAGGACTTTACAGCTGTACTAGCTAGTTCTACTGTTTAGTCCTGATAAGTGATAACAATGTGTCAATTCGCCCGTGGTTATATAATTTGGAACAATTAATAAATTATATTTAATTTAAAAGTTTTCTTAACACGAGAAACGTTAACTCAAAATTCAGAAGGCCGGTGTTGTCTACTTGTCTATTTATCTTCCTGAGTTATAGCTGCATGAAAAAGTTTTATTGCTGGGCATTGAATATTAAAATCAACTAAAACATTTTTTATATCACAAAAAAATTTAAAAAATAGTTGCGGGACAGAAAGCCTCCTAAGATTTCAGCCAAATGTAAAAAAGAATTAGGCGGAAAAGAGTTGAATTCATACAGTTCTTAAATAAGGTCAGGCTATCCATATAACCATCTATATATCTATATAAAGGAGGATTCAAGCGCGCTTACGTGGCATTCTCAATAGCTCTCATTCTAATTTTCTTGATTTTTCAGATTTTTTGCAATAGTAATTTATACACCACATGCCCTAGATTGCACGTCCACTGTTTCTCTCTAACGTAAAACCCTTTTGTTTCCCAAATATTCATTGCACATTACATACCTGAAAACCTTCTGTTTTCTGGGGTAATTATCACACACCGCTTCAAAAAATCTTCTGATCAAAGCTTCTTTTAATAATTTACTTGATGAATTGGATTTAATTAATTAATTAAATGCGGGAGTGGTAGTCTAAAGGGTGAGATCTTTTGCATCCCCGGTTACACACTTTAGTAACTGAAGACTCATGGACTGATTGCACTTGCCGTATAAATTAGCGCATCTCCCGATGACCGCACCTCACTTTGTTACGTGCAGCTATGACGTACTCTTACCTTTCCGAGTTAGGACAGCACACTGACAATTGGTTGATCAGGGTCCGTGTCTGCAGATTGTGGGAGTCCGTCAACACAAAGAAGAGGGACAACAACTTGATAAGCATGGATATGGTCCTCATCGATGAAAAGGTCAGTCCTGCTACGCCGCCTTACTTTTACCACTTCCGTTTCGTCTGATCTTTTAATGACTTTAGGAAAATCTGATGCATGCTGTTGTGCGCAAACATTTGGTCCCTCGATTTGGGCATCTTCTGCGTGAGGGCTTGGTCTACAGCCTAAGGAATGTGCGGCTCGTAAAAAACACTTATCCGTACAGGCCTCTTGCAAGCGATGTCAAGCTTCTTTTCCTCGCCACAACTAGCGTCCGGGAATTGACTGAGGGCACTGTGAACATCCCCCTTTACGGCTTCCAATTTACAACCCAGGATGTGCTCCAAAGTCGGGCTAATGACACCACCGTCCTCTCAGGTGCCTCTGGTCAATACTTCTGCAAAGACATGTAGTGTGAAATTATGTGTATATTTTCCTCTAACCTTTCGTCTTTGCAGATGTTGTGGGTTTCTTGCGCGGTTTTGGTGGAGTTGAGGAAGTCTCTGGTGGCTTTAAGAAGAGAGATATCAAGATTTTTACTGATTAGTAAGTAATGATTCAGTATTTCGACCTCACTCAGGTACTGCTGGTGTTAGCTTTCTTATATTCTTAAAGTGTTTATTGTTATGCTAGCTCGGTGAACAGCACAATTACTTTGTGGGGAAAGCTGGGCGAAGTGTTTGACCCTGCAACATACAGGGAGGATGGTGGGCCGTGTGTTGTTGTGGTGTCTTCGGTTACAGTGAAAACATTTCAAGGTCTAAACCATGCTCCCCCGCAAAAATATATATCCAATTTGCACCTAAACAAAAAAATATTCCAAATTTTCTAGATGCTGGTTATAATCAATTTGTCCTAACCGCTCTCGTAAACTATACATGGCAGGTGCACTCACCTTCTCCACGACCAGTGGTAGTAAGGTTTACGTCAATCCAGAGGTGGCCCATGTCTCCTCCATAAGGGAGAGATTCTCAGCACTCTCGACTAACGTAGAGGCATTTGTCGGCCCCTCTATCACAAAGCTAGCCCCCGAAGTAGAAATGTTCTTGAACCGCATGACTGTGGATGCTCTGGTGAAGGCAACATATGCTGGGGAATTGACGGCGAGTGCCGACCTCCAACATATTTACGCTCAATTGGTAAGTAGGCTTTGCCAACTACCTACTCATAGCAATATTCAACATTTACATTTCTGCAGGATGAGGTAGTGACTTTGAAGGCAACAACAATTGGCATAAACAGCAAAAAGGGGTGGTATTATGTTGCCTGCATAACATGCATTAAGAAACTCGCCGCCAAGGATGGGGTGTATGTCTGTAGCGTTTGTGGCCCAGTTGAACGCCCCCTCACCCTGTAAGCTAACAAATACCCATGCATTCATTTTGAAATTCTGGATCCCCTATACCATTTTATTAGATTGAGCTTAACTAAATCATATGTTCCTTTCAGGTTTCGCATCAATGTTCAGATTCAGGATGCCTCTGGATCTACAACTATTGTGTTTCTCAACACTTCGGCTGAGCGTCTGCTTGATACCTCAGCCAAGAAACTAATTAAGAAAATGGCACCCGGTGATTACTCAGTACCCCAGGAGATGCTGGCACTCGTGGGCAAAGAATATGTCTTCAAATTGAAGTTGAATGACTATAACTTAGTTGAAGGCCTTCAGGACTATGGAGTCTCTACCGTCTTCACACCAATGGAGGACTTGGAAGCTGCCTATGAAAAAACTGGCACCATTAAGGTGACAATGCATCTTTGATAATTAATTAAATAAATACACTGTGTAAGCCATCTTTTCTATAAAATTCTCTTATTTCACCTATCTCACGATCTCTTCCTTCCAACCTCCAGGCATGTGATACTCAGGCGGGTTCTTCATCTAACAGCGGTGCTGATCCAGAGAAAGAACTCAAAAGGAAGAGGAAGTTATCGCCTTCTGTCCAGGAGAGAGACAAAGATGACCATGAGATCTAAGGAATCCACTCATGCTAAGTGCCGCAGATTAGGCTAGCATCTTAAAATAGTTTTCAATGCTTTTCTTTGGACTTTGTTGTGGTCAACTACTGAGTGTTTAACCTCTAAAACCTGCTACTTTTATTTATTTTTGGGCTTTCAGTTTGCTTGGCCCCTTCTGGCTGCCTTGAGTCTAAATATAGCTTGCATCTGCTATTTTGTTTGCCATTAAACTAGCACGTTTCTGCTACATTTAGTGATCTATGTTTTGCACCTCAAATTTCCCACCAAGTCTTGGTCTACAAACATGTTTGGTTGTTTGGGTTCTATAAATATGTAGTTTATAGAGGTTGTTAACGAAAATGAAAATACATCCTAACAAAAAAACCTCCAAGCATTTTTATTTAGGTGTCAATTATTGTGCCAAAAATAATAATAATGTGATGATAATATTAATAGTATTTCAGTTGTCAAAAATCCTAATTAAATATGACCATTGTGTAGTCAATATATGAGAAATTCTTGAAATTATATGTTTAGTTATATAAGTATGTAGTTTATTGAGGTTGTTAACGAAAATGAAAATACATTCTAGCAAAAAACCTCAAAATAATCTGTACAAAAAAAAGGCTGTGGTTAAACAAACTTAAAATTCTTCGCAAAATAAAATTTAAATCATTTATTAAAAATAAAATATAATAACTCAAACTGTAAAATACAATAATCAAATATGAGAATAGCCTATTCAATGTATGAGAAATTATTTACGTATTCGATTTAATTATTAAAATATGTATTGCATTATAAAAAATCCTTGAAATTTTAAATCTTATTTATTAAAAAATTTATTTTACAGAGGTTGTTGATGAAAAGGATTATGCATTTTAACAAAAAACGAAAATAAAAAATTGTACAAAAAAGTGTGAACATGTGTGCTCAACGTAAAAAGTTTCTAATTTAACCATTAATTAATTGTGCATTAAAAAATATTAATTCTAAGTATATGGTCAAAGCACCTAAAATTACGTGTAAAAAGTCCATTGACCTATATAAAGGATCGGGGGAGTATAAAATTGGTGTCACCAATGTATGTCAAAACTTGTAAAAAGCTGTGCAGTCTATTTAGTGTATGTGATGCAATCATAAAATTATAATGTAATGATAATTTATCTCCGATTTCTCCAAATTAGCGAATTTTATTTTACTTAAATTATTATCACTACTCGAATTTCAAAAAAAAAATATTACTTAACTAAATATTTGTGACAATAACTCTAATGGTTATTCTTTTTAAAGTAGACTGTGTTTAAATATTTTAATTACCAACTTGCTGCATTTGTGTTAATTTTGTCAGTGTTTGGGAATGCAACAAGACTGTGAATAAATAAAAAGGCATGTATTAGGCCCAACCTCTTAGCACTACGAATGAAACATCTATATAAATTCTGGTAAAGACATCATCCATCATTAAAAATATGGTGTAATAAATTGTCAACTGCTTAGCTCCCCGCTTTCTGTTACTGCACATTATTTATATATATTTATTTATAACTCCAGGAGAGAGTTTATGCATCTGTGTTGCTCCCATTAACATTTACCAGATAATACCTGCATAGTTCGTCCCATTTCTGTTATATAAATTGCACACATTTAGGAAGTGACTCTAACAAGACAATCGGCTAACAGTGATTGATTGATTTGGGTTGCTCTCACTCAAAATCTATTACGCATTATCCACCAAGAAAAATCACAGGTTTATATTATTTCCGCTCATTGTAAAAATTAAAGGGACAAGGTCACTCATCACCTTCTCCTCAACCTCGCAGAGTTTAAGATTTAAAAAAGCCTTATGCAAACCCTATCTGAATCAAAAGCCAGTGCAGGTCAAATGGATCATTTTCATCCGCTTGAAGATAATGTTAGGCATCAGCAACCTATCCACTCGCAAGAACACTGCTCACAGCGCTGCCTATCTACACTTGCGCGACGTCAAAGATCTCTTAAAATTCGATTGTAGCGACAAATGGTTGGGCCACACTGTCCCAATAAACATGTGCACATGACTATAATTAAAAAAAAAATTGCCAAACATGCTAGAATGAGGCGCAAAGCTATTCGGTTGAATAAAAGGCGACAAAATGAAAGACGCCAGCAATCTTCCTCAATTCTACAAATAGTAGAGTTTCTTGCACAAACTGACCCTCATGTGACCCTTCGGCCTGCCATCGAACTTACACCAGTAAACGGTATCATCGTTATTTTTGAAATATTAATCTGCACCCACGTACTCATACAACAAAAGAGAATTATGTGGTGATTTAAGTATGCATACATTCATTAATAGCTTTTAACCTTTTTCCGCTTCAGGTGCAAGTGAAAGCATGGAAACTGAACCCCTGGTCCCATTGCATCGCCCACCGGGCGTGCAGCCGCCTACACACCAAATTCAAATAGGTATTTTCCTGCTATAAATGAGGCCTAGGCTGTTGCAGTAGAATCTTAAGTTTAGCCCATTAAATCGACTTTTCCTACTGTGCATCATTGTATTAATGCATATTATTCAGACTAAAACACACAAACACGATTATATAAGCACTGGCAAGCCAGCATCATCTTCAAACACCATGCAAGTACAAACCGATATTAATTTGTTACAAAACAATATTCTCATTGCGTATGTCATGCACCAGCCTAGGCTGCAATGCTCACTGCTGACATGTTTTGTCGTCCTCATTGTTGCAGGTGCTCGGTCACTGCCATCATATCTTGGCCCCCCTACACACAGCTGCAACCATTGTTCTGCCGTGTTATGGTACGAGGAACGGGTGAGAAGAAATAAAAAAACCTCCACTCCCCAGTTCACATTCTGCTGTATGCAGGGGCGTGTGAAACTCCCACTATTCAGGGAACCCCCACCTTTGCTCAAACATCTTCTTGGGTCAGAATCGGGCCAAGAGGGTAGCACCTTCCAACAGAACATAAGACTCTACAACTCTATGTTTGCATTCGCGTCGCTGGGAGTACAGGTGGACAAATTAATCAACAAAACAAGAGGGCCCTATGTCTTTCGTGCTTCTGGTCAACTTTATCATAATACGAGCTCATTGCTGCCACCAACTGGCAAGAAACCAAGGTTTGCCCAACTATACATATATGACACAGATCATGAGGTTAACAATAGAATAAGCACCCTGCAAAATTCTGAAAAAACCCCAAACATTGACCCTCGCATCGTCGAAGCTTTGTCGCGCATGTTGGATGCCCACAACCCTTTGGTCAAATCTTTTAGGGACGCAAGGGATATGTTCAAGGCAGAACCAGGTGCTACCTTCCACTTGCGTCTTCCAGCAGTCAGAACTAGAGATGGCAGAGAACACAACATCCCAACAGTGTCTGAGGTAGCTGGTTTAATAGTGGGTGATCTTCATGAATTTTTTTTTGACCGTGATATAGTTGTACGTCATCGTACTAAAGGGATTACAGACATTGATGAATTGCACCCGAGCTACATGTCCATGGTCTATCCATTGATTCACATTTACGGTGAAGATGATTATAGGCTTGGGATCTCTTTAGATGACACCGGCCCCCAGACTTCTAAGTGGCAACAATTGACAATGTGCCAATACTACCGCTACAGATTCCAGCAACGGCTCAATGAGGGCCATACTTTACTTAAGGTTGGTAGATTACTTCAACAGTATATAGTTGATGCTTACATGTCAGTTGAGCAAGAAAGATTTAGGTGGATTCGGACACATCAAAATGAGCTGCGGGCAGAGCTTTACTCGGGTTTAATGGATGCAGTGCATCGTGGGGATTCAGACTGCTCCACAGTGGGAAAATCAATTCTTTTACCGTCATCACACACTGGAAGTCCCCGCTATAGAGTACAAAATTATCAGGATGCAATGGCAATCTGTCGGTGGGCAGGGTACCCAGATTTGTTCCTTACCTTTACATGTAATTCGAAATGGCCAGAAATAAATGAAATGCTTGACATGATAGGGCAAAAAGATGACCCCAGCAGAGTCGATATCATTTGCAGAGTGTTCGAGATCAAGTTGCAGCAACTTATGCATTACATCAAAAAATAACATCCATTTGGCAAAATAATAGCATGTAAGTTCTCTCAAACTAAGCCCTAGGACCGAATTTATTCTTGCTTTAGCATATTGGAACAGTATCTCACCACCATAGTTGTCTCATGATATTAATGCAGCTTTATACACAATAGAGTTCCAAAAGAGGGGCCTACCTCATGCACATATATTATTGTTCTTGCATCCCACAATGAAAAATCATTCGACTGATTATGTTGACACAATAATAAGTGCGGAAATACCAGATGCTATTGATGACCCAAATGCCCACAATGTGGTCAAAACATTTATGTTACACGGTTCTTGTGGTCAACTCAATACAGCGTCTCCATGTATGGTGCAAGGTAAGTGTTCCAAAAACTTCCCAAAAGAATTTAACAACCACACCACCATCGACTCGGATGGGTTCCCAGTTTATAGACGACGAAATATAGGTATTCAAGTGGAAAAAAAATGCCTTATTAGACAATCGTTATGTCGTTCCTTATAACAGAAATTTGTTAGTCAAGTTTGATGCTCATATTAATGTCGAACTCTGCAACAGTGCAAGGTCTATAAAATATTTATTTAAATATATTAATAAGGGCCCCGACAAAGCAACAGCGGTTGTTGAATCCGGTGATGAGAGGGATGAGATCAAGGCATATCTTGATTGCCGATATATCTCAGCAAATGAAGCTTGCTGGAGAATCTTCTAGTTTGATATAAACTACAGATATCCAGCAGTTGAACGCCTTCCTTTTCACTTGCCCGGCGAGCATTCGGTCGTATTCGAAGAAAATAGATGTGTTGAGGATGTTCTCAATGTGCCAGGTATAGACAAGACCAAGTTTACTGAATGGCTGGAAACAAATAAGCTCCACGAAGATGCGCGCAATCTAAGCTATTCCGAATTCCCCAAACACTAGGTCTGGAATGCCAGGGGTAAAATATGGACTAGATGAAAAAAGGGAATGGAAGTTGGTAGAATCTACTTTGCTCATCCTTCCGGCGGAGAACGCTTCTACATGCGTATGCTACTTAATTTTGTAAAAGGAAGTACCTCATTTCAGTGCATAAGGACGGTTAATGGGGTAACATATCCAACCTTCAAAGTTACATGCTATGCTTTAGGATTGTTGGATGATGATAGAGAATGGATAGATTGCTTATCAGAGGCATCTATTTGGGCAACAAGAAATGAATTGCGAAATCTATTTGTCACAATTCTTATATATTGTCAGGTTTCCGATGTAGCAGAGCTCTGGAAAACTCATTCTCAAACACTCTGTGAAGATATCCAGACATTGCACAGGAAGAGGTACAATGCACCTGACCTGCAGCTAACTGATAAGCAAATCGAATCATACACATTGCTTGAAATCGAAGAGCTCATGCAACGGTTAGGAAAAAGTCTAAGGGACTTCAATGGGATGCCCCAGCTTGATCCGTCACTTGCAAGAGATTTTGGGAATAAATTATTAAACGAGGAACTGAGTTATGACCGGGTAAAGTTAAAGGAATTGCATGAAAAAAATCTAGCTGCATTAAATCAAGAACAAAAAAGGGCATATGATGCGATTGTGCACTCTGTTCAGAATGATGAAGGAAAGCTGTTCTTCGTTAGTGGCCATGGTGGAACCGGCAAAACTTTCTTGTGGAATACTATTATTTCAAAATTCAGATCAGAAGCAATGATAGTTCTGCCAGTTGCAACCTCGGGGATAGCAGCATTATTGATGCCAAATGGCCGGACGGCTCACTCCCGATTTCGCATACCTTTGGATGTCACAACAGAGTCTACATGCGAAATTAAGCATGGCACACAATTAGCAAAGCTTCTCCAAAAAACTTCTCTCATTATTTGGGACGAGGCACCCATGACTCACAAATTTTGCTTTGAGGCTCTTGATAGAACATTGAGAGATATATTGAGTACAAGGTATGAGAATAGTCGGTCCAAGCCCTTCGGGGGCATGACAATAGTGTGTGGAGGAGACTTCTGCCAAATCCTGCCGGTTATACCGAAAGGTACGCGCGCTGATATTGTTGGAGCCGCACTTAATTCATCTTACTTATGGCAGTACTTTGAAACCTATGAGTTGAAACAAAATATGAGACTCCTTAAAAAAGGTATAGCGCAAGAAGAGGTTGAGAGAATAGCTTCGCTTGACAGATGGCTCTTAGAGGTAGGAGATGGTTCGGTGTATGATGACGTTGAACAAGAGACAATCAAATTGCCCGCAGATATATGCAGGCCCACAGGTGAAGAGCCGATGGAAGATATTGTTCGCGCCATCTACCCTTCGTTACTGAACAATTACGGAGATCCCACATATTTAAAGGAACGAGCTATATTAACACCAAAAAATCAAATAGTCCATGAATTAAATGACTATTTGATGCGCATGATGCCAGGAGAGGGGAGAACATATCTAAGCTCCGATAGTATATGCAAGGCAAGCTTAAAGGCCGATGATTACGATCTCTTATACCCGGCGGAATTTTTGAATAGTTTGAAGTTCACTGACATCCCAAATCATGATATCCAGTTTAAGGACGACACTCCCATCATGCTACTTAGAAATCTAAATCAGTCTGAGGGCCTTTGTAATGGTACCCTGTTAATCATCACACGATTAGGAAAATGGTCAATTCGAGCTGACATTATTTCTGGGGTAAATCTTGGACGCAATGTCACAATCCCGAGGATTATAATGTCACCTAGAGATTCAAAGTGGCCATTCAAGCTTAATAGACGCTAGCTACCCGTGACACCCTGTTTCGCAATGACCATCAACAAAAGTCAGGGCCAGACTCTAAACCATGTTGGCCTGTACCTACCTACACAGGTGTTCACTCACGGACAAGTTTATGTGGCACTGTCAAGAGTGACCGAGAGAGAGGGGCTGGTTGTGGTCAATGTTGACACGGAGATGCAGGATCAAACTCTTATAAAAATATTGTTTACAAGGAAGCTTTCAGCAATGTACACTGTACCTCACACGACGGGAATATGACCTAAAAACACTCTATGATCTGGTGTAAAACCAGTGACATTCTATGTACGTTGAATGCTGGCTAGAATTAAATATACTTCATCCGGATTAAGCTATGGTTTATGGGTTCAAGTTCTAAATTATAAATACAATTATATCAACACTATTCCGACTTCTTACATTTACCAATGCAAATTTAAAAAAAACTATTCTCAGTACCAAAGCTGACTTAAACTACTACCTATATAGATACACTTTCATTCAGAAAAAACCTATGTAAATGTGGTAACTCTTTTCTTACCCCAGAAATAATGTATTACATAAATTATAAACTGTTTTACTGACCGCGCGAAGCGCGGTGTTACCTACCTAGTTTATTTATGTGTACGGATGATTTGGCTTCTAACATGAGTGAAGAGTCTGCGAGGCCACCGTATAGGGGTTCTCTGCGTTTTGAGTGATGTTGAGGGAAAGTTGCATCAATCACATGTGAGGATCAGACCCATATCTTTTGTGTTTTAGTACTAGATTTTAACCTGTGAATATTTTATTTTATTAATTAAATTATTTATTTTAAAATTATTAATACTTTATAATTTTAAAAAATCTTAATATATTATAATTATATTAATTTTTTAATTTATTTAAAATATATTTTTTACATCGACCGAATTAAATATAAATAAGAAAATTATAAAATATTAAATTTATATTATTAATATATAAATATATAAAATTTTGTGATTTGAAATATTATAAACATAATTTTTTAATATATCAAACATATGTTTAATATATTTAAGATTATACATATTCCATTTAAATATATTTTTGATAAGATCTCTATTACGTTTATTTTATATAAAATTTAATAAATATTATGATATATGAGATATAATATATATATGTATTTGTTAATAATATGATAATATAATTTTTTATTTGAATAAGTTTTTTTATTTTATCAGATTTTCGGTTGCAATTTATAAATAATTATATAATATATATTATTTAAACCTTGCATCAATAAATAATAAATGTTAATATATTTCTAATGAGATTTAAACTTTACATTAATATTAAAAAATAAAATGTTACATAACAATTACCGTCATAATAATGTTTACATCCAAAATTTTCATACTAATAAATGACAGGTTCTTTGTTTAACCAAACATATTACTCTATATTAATACTTAACGCGTGTTATGACAATTCAACATGTATAATAACATTTTTAAAAAAATATAAATGAATTTTAATTATAAAAATAGTTAACATTAGTTCTAAGTTATTAAAAATTAATTTAATATAATTTTCTTGTATAAATTGATTAAATTTAAAAAATATATTAATATTTATTAATTTATAGTATTTTAATTTTAATTTATTTTATTTATCAAATAGAATGATTCAAAATATATGATAATATGTTTTTAATATACTCCCTCCGTCTCACTTTTCAGGTTTTGAAAATTATAAATATATATTTTTAATATTTGGTCAAAATTAATTAATAAATTTGACCGTTGAAAAGTCAAATCAAACACTTGAAGTGGGACGAAGATAGTAGTATTATATATAATATAGTAATAAAATAGAATTTGTATTTAATATCTTAGGTTAAGGTTGTGTTAGGTCCCGTATAAGGGCTATTTTAAGCTAGAAGGGGGGTTGAATAGCTTAATTACCAATTAAAAAATTATAGAGGTATTTTAAAATTATTTGTTTCCTTTTTAAATATTTTTACCAAGTTGTTTAACAGATAATAAGTGCGGAAGTAAACAACAAGCAAACGGAAATACCACACACAGGATTTTATCCCGGTTCGCAATGGCGCAACCCCTAATGGATTCGCTCACCCCTACTCCAGTCCCCGAGCTCCTCTCCTGGACTCGAGATTTTTCCCTTAAAATAATCTCGCTCCTTTAATAGGCGGAGAAGCCTTTACAACCTTACAAATATTAGTCTTGGTACGTGACTTCAAGTCAATACCTCACAATAAATGTAAAAACCCTATAAGATTTATCTTAGAGCGTAATTACCAATTACTTTTTCAAAATCTTTATAGAAACCTACACAACTTATCTTAGACAGAAACTCTCCGTTACTTCTTCAAAGTTGATGTAGAACCCGAGTGTAGTCTTTGTACTTCTAAGCTTTTGCCGGTTTTGGATCTTAGGTCTTAGATCTTGGATCTTTTCTCTTCTTCACGGTGCAGAGACGACTAACTTCCCGTTAGCTCGTCTAGGACTTGGGTCTTAGAACAAGAATCACCTCACTTCACTTCACCTCAGTGCAAATATTAGAAAACAATATCTACGAAACAAATAGTGATAATTAAAAGTTTATTTAGACTAGCAAATTAAATACTAGACTAAGAGAGACAATAATATTTAATAACAAATATTATAGTCAAGGTTAGGTATACTTTCTTTAGATCTAGTATATTGATCAAGTATACTTCAAATTACTCCTTTAAATATTAGTCTTTTGGAGTAATATATTTAATCCTTATCTTTAGCAAATATGCTTTAAAGGATTTGCAAATATTCTTTTCTTTGAATGTAAATAAATGTTAATCAAAGAATACTTGTTTTTCAATTCTCCTCTTTAGATATGATATAATAAATCTTGGAGATTGGATGTACGAAATCTTTGTAAGCTTTGTTTGCTTAACGTTTCGTAATGTATACTTTATTTTGACTTATATAAATGTCAAAGTATAATTGTAAATACTTCGTTACGGTTTAGCCAAAAATAAGTAAGTGTAATAAATAAAACAAGAGTGGCTAAACTCGTTCTTTTGAAGTAATAAGAACTAAGATTACTCTTTCTTTAAATTAACTTTAAAGAGTATCTTGTCCAATTCCTTTTATCTCCTTTATGGTTTAACCAAAAATAAATAAGTGCAATAAATTTAAACAAGAGTGGCTAAACTCAATCTTTTGGAGATAGGGATAAAAAGCAAACTTTAATCGATGTTTTATCCCCCGGAACACTAAAGATGTTTAGTGGGGATATCGAATATGCTTTTTGTAGTAAGATTGACTTTAGTCAACTTAAATCCCTTTTAGGGATGAAGTACTTCTTTCTCGAAATATATTCGAATCATTAGTCCTTTTAGAAGACAAGTACTTTTACGAACCTTGTTCAAATCTTTGTTTTTCGCACGAGATAAATATTTGTTGAACTTGGTTCGAATCTTTTGGACTCTTAAAAGAGAAGTATTCAAGCTATCAAGCATTCAAACACTCTCTCTACATACTTCATCTTTAAAACCTTCACTCTTATACATATATATTCATATATACACCAGGTTTTATATATAAGCTCAAGATCCACTAACCAAGCTTACTCCCACCAAGCTAGCTCATCCACCACCACTTTCCGGCCTCCCAAAGGGCTGCCCAAGTTCGTCCATTAGCCAATATTCGAATGAAGGAGAGTCAGGAATATTCAAGAAGCACATACAATTTTTTCATAGAACAATTATGTTTACATGTCTCAATACATTTCAATTTAATCAAGCTTTTCTGCAGAATACATGTTTTAATTCTAATACACTCTATCTATGAACAACCTGTTATAGTGACTAAATCTGATACACATTAGAACATAATACATATTAGAGTCTTAATGCAGGCTATTTTGAGGTGCATGCTTTAGAATTTCAGGGTCTAAAACTAGATGCATAAGTTTGTGATCTGACAAAATATAGATAATTACCTCATTACCTGTTTAAGCATCTTGCTTGGGGATGCTTCCTTTCTGCAGTACTTTGGACAAGAGAGCTTCTTTGATGCAACAATTCTATTCTACACATACTAGCATTAAATATTAATAACTCTGTGTGTGTTTTTGTAGACGAAAACTGATTTTAGATAATAGAGACGGATTTATATTTACACACAAAAGTAGTTCACTTCACTCAGTGTGGTTCACTGAGTGTCATGAACTGAATCCTGGCCCTGTCTTAGGTTACATATTAGAAGTGCATCCACTTCTAAAGTCAGCAAAAGCTAGAAAGCAACAACAATGCATGATATAAAACCAACATACAATCCTAGAATAAACATTCAGGGATCAAAAGTGATAGCAGATTAACTTCATAAGAGAAATAAACACCATACAAACAACCACCAAACAACAATCAACCACCAGTATCCCCATCCCCTTATCCAGCTTTAATTAATGTTTTCCATATCAGCTACATAACCAGCTAGTCCAGGAAGATTTCCATTTCCATCTCTACCAACATTCATACCTACAGTTTCCAGCTTATGGAGCATATCTATTTCATTCATCAGTTGGCCTTCAGAAGTCATTTGCACCTGATATAGATTGACTACATCCATTTCCATTCCAATATTCCCACTATTCCCAAGGGTCCCAGCTGCTAGCCCTTCTAGATAGTTTAGCCTAGCTAGTATGTTCATGTTCTCATATTTTAAAGTCCTAATTTCAGTTTTCTGTTCTTCGAACAAGGCTTTAACAAATCCATTGCTAGCTAGAGATATATCCTCTTCACTAATAGCAGGTGGAATAATAGTAGGTTTGAATTTTTGAGGTTCACAGACAGATGGTGGAACTTGAGTTCTAACATGAGCTAGTGTAAGGTGGGAATCAATCTCTTGAGCTAGGAGAAGGTGCATGTACACATGATACACATTGAAAATGACAGACAACAGGGCACCATAGGGCATATACTCAACATAACTGGCATTTATCATGTTTAACAGGATGAGGTAGCTAATACTAAAATCAATCTTATTGGTTATGATGTGAAACATGATCTTTAGGTCAAAGAAGTCAAAGTATTTTCTTTGATTTGGCTTGGGAAGAATGTTGGCTCTTAGTATCAAAGCTAGTTGCTGAAAGGTTGGATTGAAATGTTTATAGTGGATTCCATAATTCTCATTACACATACTTATGGGAATGTCATCATCACAGAAGTTGCTTACCAACAGCTGAAACTCTTGTTTGTTGAAAAAAAAGAAAGAGTATATATCAATACAAGGCTGATTTGTTACTTGGGAAGGAAATAACAAGGCTCTATTGATAGTCTTATGATCAACTAACATGAGTTTTCCACCAACCACAGAGGTGAAATGCATAACCCCATCTAGTCCCCTTTGAACTCTCATATTGCAGTAGAACTCACTCATAAGATGTGGATAGTAGAGTTTGCCTGGATGATAGACTAGGTTGTCTATCTTAGCATCTTTCATGATTTTTTCAATCCTGCCCATAACTTCAACACTCAGTCCAGGCTGAATGTTTTTGTTGAGTGCTAATACTTTCTTAGAGTGTGAAGGGTTGATAAGCTTAGGAGGAGGGGGAGACATTTTTGGAATTCTCTTTAGTTGAGCAATGCTAGGGAATTTGTTAGGGCCCCTCTGAAAGGAGGGTTTTCTTGGCCTTGGGTTTGAAGTGTTAGGTGTTTGATATTTAGAGCTCTGGTAGAAAGGGATTGAGTGATTTGAGTAACCTCTCTTGGATTTCTTGAAGTTGTATGGCTTGGTAGAGAAGTTTTTGAAAGGAGAAGAGGTTGAATGTGTAAATTGGTTTATTTCCATGGTGGTTAGGAGGTGAGGAAGTTCTTGGATGGGATTAGGGTTAGGGTTTGAGTTGGAAGGTAGAGGAGTGAAATCCATAATGGAGTGCAGGGGAAAGAGATTTTGGTTCTGAGGATGTATGTGTGTGAAGTTGTACATGGAGGAAGTGAAGTGCAGGTAGGTCTATTTATAGATAAATACAGTTAGTGCATTTTGAGAAAGTCCAATCTATTATGCATTTTGTCTAGACACTTATACATATGCACTTATACATAAACTTGTATATACATGCACATATTCAGATATTGCAGTCACACATGCTTATGTAAGCTTAAAAGTGGCAGGTGTGGTATACATGCTTGCAGTCTGCCAACACAAAATTGCAGATAGGGCAGTCACATACACTCTTTTAG
Organism: Oenanthe sinensis; assembly: GCA_028671895.1. Classification (NCBI taxonomy): domain Eukaryota; kingdom Viridiplantae; phylum Streptophyta; class Magnoliopsida; order Apiales; family Apiaceae; genus Oenanthe; species Oenanthe sinensis. The sequence continues at coordinate 31,245,040 of CM053813.1, forward strand.
TCTAAAAACATTTTTGATTAGAGACAGATACTAATTTATTTAGTATGGATGCATACAACAATGTGAATGTGCAAGACATGTACTGCAGCATATATGTATCTAGAAAATATGTAAGGCACACAGAGACTACACTTTATTTTATTCTATTACTGTGCTTTCATTTAGATAATACACATAAAGCAAGTAGGAAATTTGAATGCAAGATAGAGCATGGAAGGTATAATTCTGCAGGGGAGATATCAATTATGATTACCTAGGAAGCATACTAGTTTTAGTATATGCATGGAAGTCCACTTAATACAGTGTGTGTATATATATAGTACTTCATAAAGTATCAACATATATCTATTTTGATATAGAAATATAATTTCTGGCACATAACAATTATGCACCCAAATACTCAGAAGAGAACAAAATAAATATATTCCTGACTTAAACTCTATATGCTTCATGTCTTTATATAAATATGTATGTATACAAGTATCAACTAAAATTCAAATTAAGCAATGTCAGGTGAAGTTATGAATCCAAGTTAGTTGTAAGTAAGGACATACAACACACATTCACAGATAGGTCAGAAGTTTTGCAAAGTCCACTTTCAACAGTAGCTTAAGTCTCATAGTTTCTAATTTATTCTGCACATTTCTAAGTAGAGCTAATGTAGCTGATATATTTATATAGCTTAGTGCAACTATACATGTTATTGTATTTAATGAAAAATACTCAGAGTTGAACTAGTAGACTTTTAAATAAAACTACAGCCTTCAGCTTTTTACCAACTGATTGATTTGATAGGGACAGTTTTGAAAAGGTAAAGATAGACTTTAGTGGTTAATAGCATTTTTATATACACATGACAGATTTTAATCAGATGCACATTAACACATATCTATACATATTATTTATACATACTTGCTCATGTGATGCTCATTTAATTTTATATCCCCTTGCAGTATGAATAATATATTTCAGGTGCACCTATATATAGTCCATTAGGCATAGTAACAGTGTGGATGCTTCTACAAATAGTAGGAATGAATTCAATTTCTCAGATATATTCAGAGATGTCTTTTCCTATAGCAAGTATCAATTATGCAAATATGATTAGAATATTGCAGACAAACAGCCTCATTGATATGCATAAGCAAATTAAAATGAATGGGATAGTATTAATTCTTAATAAGTCAGTAGTTAATCAAGAATTAGTAACTATTCAGTTTAAATTACAGTAGTTCAAGTACACACATCCAAGCTTTCATACAATGAACTGGCTTCAAATTTTGGCATGCATATGGAGCAAAGTAGTTTCACATACCTCATGTGAATTTAAAAGTATCACTTTTAACCTTTTTCTCTTGCTGTTTGAGATTTCTTGCTCTCAACAATTACACAAGGTATATACTTTTAGCATAAAATGACAGAGCAATCTTAAGTGTCAATTTTCTGAAACATATTTTAGTCCACCATGGCAAACATTCCTGTCATTCTTGGCAAAAAATTTTTTTTTTTGTTTTTTTGTTTTGTTCAGTAATTAAAACAGGGTCAAAGTCTCTATTTAGCCAATTCTTTCTAGCATGTTAATTTATTAGACTTAATCATGTCACATAGGGCTTATTAGAGCTATTTTGAGCATCACATACTGAATCTCAATACATCAGTAACAAGATTCACAACAGATCAAGATGTTCTATAAATAGTTTTGACACTTATAAAGGAATTTAACTAAATCATGTGCTTAGTTATATCAATTTTTAACAATTAAGGCACAAGGGCATTGAAAGACATATGACAAGGCCTATTTGTAATAAGGAGATGACAACTCAACTCAAGTAAGAAAATTAAGTAAGTAATAAATACCGAGGAAGGAATCAAGATGAAGACAGTCAACTAGACACAAAGAATCCTAATATCAGAAGTGTTCTAATGAAGCTGCTACTCTACACCGGAAGAAATTCATTAATATGTTCAAGCGTCGGCGAAAAATAAAGAAGAAGTATTTCAGAAGAGTTCAGAAGATACAGAAGATTTCAAGTGCCTACTATAAAGAGATTCCAAGAAAAGAAATAGTGAAGACAAAGCTAGAAGCCAAGACAAGACACAAAGACCACTACAGTAGAAATGAGAATCGACATTGTAGTTAGTCATCCGTGAACCAGACCAGTGCACAGGGTGTCAACAGTGTCAGTGAAGATTCGTCATCAAAAAGTTCAAGTGGTTAGAAAGGTTATTGTTGAAGAACAGAAGAGTTTTATCTACATCAACAATAGTCAAGCCTTTAATTTAATTCTCTATTAATTAATTAAATTAATTAGTTAAATTAATTAGTAAATTAATTCACTCAGAATTAATTTATTTCTTAAATTAATTAAAGGATTAATTAATTTAGAATTATTTTAGAATGACAGAAGAAAGAAGCTGGAAGCTCAAAGGGATACAGAAACAGCTAAACATGCCTGACAGTACTGACTTGAAGAAAAGACGGAAAAAGAATTGACACGGAAGAAATGAAAATTCATATATTCGTAAAGGTGGAACCCCGGTTGGAATTGATTTATCATTCCCAAGTCAAAAGGAGTTCGGTTCCAGACGTTCAGGAGACCGCGGCTTAGAGCGTAAGGATTTATTTTAATTAATAAATATTTTATTTATTTAGTAAATTATATTTATAAATATCTAAATATTATTAGATATTTATTTTTATAATTTCTGAATTAAATTAATTATTTATTAATCAAAGATTATAAGCTGTGCGGGTCGAAAAACATTTCTATGGAGCCTAGCCCTAAGAGGACAAAATAGGCCCCCGATTTGTTCAAATTGAAATGGCAGGAGACATGTTATTAAAGAACCAATGGTAGGCTGCCACTTGTCAAAACAAGAAGAAAAGAAAAGAAAATGGAAGGTGATAAAGAAGTCATACCGAGAATTCATATGTCATACCGAGAAAATTCTTAAAGGCTGTTGAAAAAGTCATACCGAGTTTTTTCTTTTAAAATAAGTCATTCTGATTTATTTTAAATTAGGAAAATTCGAATATGACTTAAGAATAAGTCATACCGAATTTTCTTTGTTCAAAAGGTCATGCTGAAGCAAGTGGGAAAAGTCATACCGAGTTTTTTCTTTTAAAATAAGTCATTCTGATTTATTTTATCCGAGAGCATGTCATGAATGGAACTGTGGTGTTACATTTTGTACCCACAGAAGATCAAATTACCGACATCTTCACGAAACCACTTGATGAATCCACTTTCTCTAAGTTGTTTGTGAGTTAGGGATGTTAAACATGAACTAATTGTTGCATGTTATTTTAAATTGCATATTTATTTTCAAGCACTGTAAATACACTGTATTTATTCCTTAAAATATTTCAAAAACAAACAAACAAATTGAAAAAGAAAACTCAAAAAGATTTTCCTTATTTTTGTACAGTTTTTTTTCCATTGGAATCTCTACTGTAAATATATTTTATATTATGTTTGTTTTCCAACAATTAGTATATATTGTTTATTATTTCCAACAATTGGTATCAACAATTGGTATATATATAAGTATGTATAGTTTTATTTATTTATTTTATAACTTGGCATTTTTATTTTTATTATTATTTATTTTAAATTTTATATATATATATATATATATATATATATATATATATATATATATATATATATATATATATATATATATATATATAAGCTGATTATTCTAAAGTCTCTTTTGAGAAGTAGGAAAGATCTATGAGCATTGATAATCCAATCGATTCTAAAAGTGAGATCCTAATCATTGGCATCAATCTCTAACCAAGATCTTAGAACCAAACACACAAACAATATCACTTCCTTCTCTCTAACCATTAAACAGAATACCTTATTGTTCAGAATGAGGGAGTCAATGCCTTGATTGCATTTGATAAGGTTTGTGATGTGAGTGAACCAACAGCTCTGTCTCCAGAAAGGTGATTCATATATAAACTGAGACAACTGTTAGCTCATCCGTGTTCTCTCAAAAGGATACAGACTTCGAAAAGGCAAAACTGTTACTAGGTTCATTCTCTCAACAGAGTGAGTCTATTGAATTCAACCTGTCAGCCAAGGCTATCAGCAAAGAGTTAATTTCATCTGACATTTTTCAAGAAACCACAAATTTTGTCTTATTTTTAGGGACCAACAATGGACCAACTCAATTGGCATTTTGGACCAACAATTTAAGGACTTACTTGGGACCAAAAAGGGACCAAGAGGGAGCATTTGAAATGTCACAGGAAGGATGAATTGACGGTAGTAATTTTTCTAAACTTCCATATCAAGGAAGGAAGAATGATTGATGATTCTGATGGAATCAACATGCCTTCACGGGCATCAGGAGGAAACTTGGATCATTTGCTACATTATTGATCCTTGTCTCCCTCCCCAGATGGAACATATCTGGATTCCTAACGGAATAGATCATCTTAGATGATCAGCAACTCATTGAATCTATTCCTGAAGCAATTCAGTTTATAAAATCAAATATTTTAATAGATTCAATTGAGGACGGGGATTTATGAAACCCCATTGCACCACCAGTGACCTCTCTTGAAGGAGCTATGGTGATCTTTCTTGCAGGTACAAAAGACTGAGTCATCCGTACTGAGAGAGATATAGTGATGTGAGAAAAGAGTGAAACACAAGTAAGGAAGAGTGAAAATATATATTCAATGAGTGAAACACTTAGAGAGTATATGAGCGAAACACTTGTGAGGAACACAAAGTAAAATCACACACTAGCACACTTACCGAATCCCTTTCCCAATTCCATGTTACAGATTTCTAATGTTATTCAACCAAGGTGGAAATTTCTTCAGAAAAGGACCAACAATTGTTACCTATCTACAATTAGGGGAGAATTATTAAGAGGATTACTCAACTAAGGGGGAGAATTATTAAGAGGATTACTCCAAAATGTTAAAGTGTTCAACTAAGGGGGAGTAGATCAAAAGGGGAGAAGTAAACAAAGACTTTTGCCAGAAAAGGATTACTCAATTGTTGAACAAGAAAAGTTGGTTAATTTACGAAAAAGGAAAATGAATCTACCTTGGGTGAGAAGTAAAAATAGAAGTTGGAAAAATAAAGGAAAAGTGGTAAGAAGAGAACAGACATCATCTTTGACATCCTAAGGGGGAGTAGTGATGAGTCTGAGAAATGAAGATAATACTACATGTATAATATGTTCAGTGCTAGAGGAACAAACATCTTTCATTTCAGTTAACTCAGGAAATCTGGAAATGTATTATATAATCCAGAGAACAATTTATTATTTACAGTTCTTAAATGTCATATTATTTTCTTAGTTGTTAGTTGAGTTATCCTCTAGGAATTTGTATGTTAAATGCTTAACAACAAATAGGGGGAGATTGAAAGGCATATGACAAGGCCTATTTGTAATAAGGAGATGACAACTCAACTCAAATAAGAAAATTAAGTAAGTAATAAATACCGAGGAAGGAATCAAGATGAAGACAGTCAACTAGACACAAAGAATCCTAATATCAGAAGTGTTCTAATGAAGCTGCTACTCTACACCGGAAGAAGTTCATTAATATGTTCAAGCGTCGGCGAAAAATAAAGGAGAAGTATTTCAGAAGAGTTCAGAAGATACAGAAGATTTCAAGTGCCTACTACAAAGAGATTCCAAGAAAAGAAATAGTGAAGACAAAGCTAGAAGCCACAAAGACAAGACACAAAGACCACTACAGTAGAAATGAGAATCGACATTGTAGTTAGTCATCCGTGAACCAGACCAGTGCACAGGGTGTCAACAGTGTCAGTGAAGATTCGTCATCAAAAAGTTCAAGTGGTTAGAAAGGTTATTGTTGAAGAACAGAAGAGTTTTATCTAGATCAACAATAGTCAAACCTTTAATTTAATTCTCTATTAATTAATTAAATTAATTAGTAAATTAATTCACTCAGAATTAATTTATTTCTTAAATTAATTAAAGGATTAATTAATTTAGAATTATTTTAGAATGACAGAAGAAAGAAGCTGGAAGCTCAAAGGGATACAGAAACAGCTAAACATGCCTGACAGTACTGACTTGAAGAAAAGACGGAAAAAGAATTGACACGGAAGAAATGTAAATTCATATATTCGTAAAGGTGGAACCCTGGTTGGAATTGATTTATCATTCCCAAGTCAAAAGGAGTTCGGTTCCAGACGTTCAGGAGACCGCGGCTTAGAGCGTAAGGATTTATTTTAATTAATAAATATTTTATTTATTTAGTAAATTATATTTATAAATATCTAAATATTATTAGATATTTATTTTTATAATTTCTGAATTAAATTAATTATTTATTAATCAAAGATTATAAGCTGTGCGGGTCGAAAAACATTTCTATGGAGCCTAGCCCTAATAGGACAAAATAGGCCCCCGATTTGTTCAAATTGAAATGGCAGGAGACATGTTATTAAAGAACCAATGGTAGGCTGCCACTTGTCAAAACAAGATGAAAAGAAAAGAAAATGGCAGGTGATAAAGAAATCATACCGAGAATTCATATGTCATACCGAGAAAATTCTTAAAGGCTGTTGAAAAAGTCATACCGAGTTTTTTCTTTTAAAATAAGTCATTCTGATTTATTTTAAATTAGGAAAATTCGAATATGACTTAAGAATAAGTCATACCGAATTTTCTTTGTTCAAAAGGTCATGCTGAAGCAAGTGGGAAAAGTCATACCGAGTTTTTTCTTTTAAAATAAGTCATTCTGATTTATTTTAAATAAGGAAAATTCGAATATGACTTACAAAAAGTCATACCGAGCTCAGAATAAGTCATACCGAATTTCTTAAGTCATGTCCAGTCTTTTACTAAGTCATACAAGGCTTAATTTGAATAAATTAAGTTATATTGATAAAGGTCATGCTAAGCTCTTTTCTACCTCTATAAATATGAGGAGTAGTCTTCACTTTTTAAGAGTTCAAAAAATCAGTTCAAATTCAGTAATTTGTCTGCATTGTAATATTCACAGATATCTGTGCTGAGTTTGGAATATAATTGTAAAACACGAACAATTCATGTCAAATTTGTTCTAGAACTTTTATCAATTATATAATAGTTTTCTAAATATTAATTTTGTAATACTAATCAAGTTAAAATTATATCTTTCACTTGAACAGTATTTCATTATAATTAATATTTCGCGAGCAATTAAAAAATATTTTAATTCAAATATTCCGCGATTAATTTTAGATATTGTATTCAACCCCCCTTCTACAATATCAGGGACCAACAATTGGCATCAGAGCTGGTTGATATTTTTTATATATCAGATCCAAATCAAATTCCGCGAACTCATACAGATCTCAAAAATTATTTTAAATTCGAAATAATTTTTTATTCGAAATAATTTTTTTTTGAAAAATTATTTTTGATCAAAAATTATTTTAAGTCAAAAATTAAAATATTTTTTTGAAACACTTAATTTTTTAATCTTATTTAAAGATGAGTACTCAAAGAGTTAGTAGCATTAAAATTCCACAATTTGATAAAGACAATTATAATCTGTGAAAGAGAAAGATGACCTTGTTTCTTCGAGCTGCAAATCCTAAGTACAAGGATATTTTAAAAACTGGTGTTGCTGTTCCAATAAATATCTTTCCTGAGCATATGGAAGATGGTGTACTCATTCCGCACAGACAATTTGAAAAAGATATTTCTGAGTACACTGAGACTAGAAAAGGAACTGGATACATTGGACACCAGTCTGCAGTTAATTTTAGTGGAATCTCTTAATCCCGGAATGTACAATCATGTTGTTAATTGTAAAAATGCTAAACACATCTGGGAAACGATAGAGATACTAAATGAAGGAACAGAAGAAGTAAGGGAGAACAGATTGGAAATCTTAACGTCTCAATATGAGCATTTTAGATCAAATCCAGGAGAAGGTATCTCTGAAGTTTTTGAGAGATACAACAAGCTGATAAATGATCTAAATCTCAATGGCAAACAATATACGATGAAGGAGATCAGTAGGAAGTTTTTGCTGACAATGCCAGTACACCTAGAGCATACATAGGATAACAGCCATCAGAGAGTCAAGGGACATGAATGAAATTTCACTAGAAAGACTTTATGGCATACTGAAGACCTATGAGCTAGAGCAGATTCAACAGAACGAAATATATGGTACAGACAAGGTGGTCAGCAAGTCTACAGCTCTTGTAGCAGAAGAACCAGAGTACAGAAAAGCTAAGACTGAATCTTCTTCAGTCAACCTCATTGATCAGGGTATTGTTGCAGAAGTTGGTGCAACTCTAGTGAATTCAACTGATAGTGAATTCTACTCAATGGAAGAACTCGATCAACTTGAGGATGAATCTCTGGCTCTGATTGCTAGAAAATTTGGAAATACAAGATTCAGGAGGAACCCTAGTTTCAAATTCAAGCCTATGGCAAACAGATTTCAGACAGGTGGTTCTTCTAGCTCATCCAACACAAAAGGTGGATACAAGACAGGGATGGTAGACAGAAGCAAGATCCATTGCTTCAACTGCAATGAAATGGGACACTTTGCTACTGATTGTAGAAAGCCCAAGCAGGAAAGAAAGAAGGATTCATATGACGAGCTCAAACAGAAATATGACGCTCTACTGAAGAAGCATCAGGGAAAATCATACTTAGCAGCAGGAAAAAGCTGGGATGATTCCGACAATGATGAAGAAGATCAAATGGGAAATCTGGCTCTAATGGCCTCTTCTTCTGAAGGATCACAATCTCCACCTCGACAAGGAATTGAGGTAAACCCTAGCTGTCCTAAAATGTTTAAATTGCTAGGTGAGAATTTAACTAATGCTAGAGATCGAATAAAAGTTTTAATTCTCGAAAACAAAGTTTTATCAAATGAGAATTATGAATTGAAAAAGATGAAACTTATTAATGTTAAATTAACTGAAGATGTTGCATTTCAAGTTAATAGAGTCAACTGCTATGTTGAGATTGAAGCTTTTTTAAAGAATAAAATTGAAGAAGAAAAGCAAAGGTGTCTAGCTTATAAAAATTCCTCTTATATTGTAAAGAACCTAGTTGACCAATAGGAAATAAACCGAAAAGTTGGAATAGGTTTCGAGTACAATAAATCTGTAGGAAAGCCAAGCAACATTACCCCGTTCAAGCAAAGCGCTGAAGAAAGGGGTATTCCTCATGTTGTTAAAAACACACCCAAACCTCTTTTCATAACACCTATTGCTGAACCTATCCTTGAGAGCTCTATACTGATAGCTTATGAGATGCAGTTAGAGGATCTCGAGGAAGAGAAGAAAAGAGAAGAACAGACTAGGGACATAAAAGGAGTAAATGTCCAGAAAGCGAAATATGTACCTAAAAGACCAATAGAAAATGTGAACTCTGCTAGTTCATCCACTCCTGGTTTAGGTACTAAGAACTTAAAGAATGATTTGAACAGACCTAACAATAAGTTTGTTAGAAGTAGGGATAGTAACAACAGATGCCATTCTACTGAAAACTTTAAATCTGCTGAAAAAGTTGAAGTAGAAGTTGTTAAAACTCCTACTGCTGTGAATAACATGCCTGCTATTGATGTATGCCATAAACCTTGTGGTATGTTAAATTGCATGTTATGTGCTTTTAATGCTATGACTGCTTATTTCAAACGCATGACTGCTAATAAAAAGAACATGACACCTAGACAATACATCAATAATAAATTTGCTAAATCCAAGACTGCTATTCCTTCACCTGTCAAGAAGGAAAAATATATTCCTAAGTCTAAACAAAAAGTTGTTAAGACTGTTTATAGGAAAGTAAGTACAGTCAAGGAGGATGCGGCTGTTGTTCGAAAAGGATCTGTTGTCAAAGCTGACAAAGGTCAATTCTTTAAGTATGTCGGGCCCAATCAATTTTGGGCTCCGAAGACGAATTAATCCGTTTGATATGTGCAGGGAGTTAAATAGGAAAACCGGGTTGTATGGATCCTAGACAGCGGATCGTCAAGGCATATGACCGGAGATAGAGCCCTGCTATCAGACGTGGTTGAAAGAGCTGGCCCAATCGTTACCTTTGGAGATAACAGCAAAGGAATAACTACGGGATATGGCAAGTTAAATACTGGAAATGTTATCATTGAAAACGTCTCTTTGGTGGAAGGACTTAAGCACAATTTACTCAGCGTCAGTCAATTCTGTGATAGAGGTTATAAAGTAAAATTTATCAAGGAGAAGTGCTTAATAGCTCATTCTAAAGAAGACAGACTAGCCTTGCGTGGAGTAAGGAAAGGAAACTTTTACGTAGCTGATTTCAACTCCGGAATTGAAGATGAAGCAAACTGTTTTTATTCAAAGGTTTCATCAGAAGAAAGCTGGCTATGGCACAAGAAACTCTCACACCTGAACTTCAAAACAATGAACTCTCTAGTCAAGAGGGATTTGGTGAGAGGACTGCCTCCTATGGAATTTACACAAGAAGGATTGTGTGAGGCATGTCAGAAAGGGAAGTCAAAAAGAGCAACTCACAAAGGCACAGACACTACAAATATTACTGAACCACTGCAGCTGCTTCATATGGATTTATTTAGTCCAGTCAATATCATATCTATGTCAAGGAAGAAATATGCCTTAGTGATTGTAGATGACTTCACAAAGTATACGTGGGTTTTATTCTTGAACTCTAAGGATGAAACTCCACAGTTGGTGATTGATCATATAAAATTGAATGAGTTAGATTCAAAGCTACCTGTCCGGGCAATCAGATCAGATAATGGAATAGAATTCAAGAATGAAATTCTGAATAGCTTCTGCTCAGACAAAGGGATAACAAGACAATTCTCAGCGCCAAGAACTCCGCAACAGAATGGAGTAGTAGAAAGGAAGAATCGAACCTTGATTGAAGCTGCAAGAACAATGTTAAGTGAATCAAGGTTGCCTATCTACTTCTGGGCTGAAGCAGTAAACACAGCTTGTTATACCTAGAATCGAACTTTAATCAACAAGGATCATATGAAGACGCCCTACGAATTAATGGCTGGAAACAAACCAACTCTCAAGTACTTTCATGTATTTGGAGCCAAATGCTTTGTGCTAAAAGATGGAGATGAACATCGTGGCAAATTTGAGGCCAAGGCACATGAAGCAATTTTTGTCGGCTACTCAAAAAGAGCATATAGGGTGTACATAATTGATCAGCACCAAGTAAAAGAAAGTGTCAACGTATCATTTGACGACACTAAACTCCCAAGCATCCAAAATGAAGATCCTTCTGAGTCATTAAAATTTGACAATTATCCAGACTCAGATTCGGATAATGAAGAAAAGCCCGAGGTTGCAGCAGGAAATGATGATGACAACAATGATGGTAATGATCCAGGTAATAGTGGTGGAAACAATGGAAACACTAGAGATACTACTAATACTAGTGGTGGATCAACAAGTCATCCAGGCAATAACTCAGGGGGAGATGAAGGATCAACTGGCAGAACACAACATCACAATGAATATAGAGGCGAATCATCAAGATCAAACCTACCAAGGGAAAGGATATGGAGCAAAGATCATCCCTTTAAATTGATCATAGGTGATCCAGATGTTGGTGTTAGAACCAGAAGTGCAACTTCAAATGAATGTTTATTTTGGGTTTTTCTATCTCAAGAAGAACCAAAGAAAATTGAAGATGCTCTAACTGATCCAGATTGGGTTCTTGCCATGCAAGAAGAACTCAATCAGTTCGAAAGGCAAGAAGTATGGACACTGGTACCCAGGCCTAAAGATAGATCTGTTATTGGCACGAAATGGGTATACAGGAACAAGTTAGACGGTGATGGCATTGTTACAAGGAACAAGGCCAGACTGGTTGCAAAGGGTTATTCCCAGGAAGGAGGAATTGATTATGATGAGACCTACGCACCAGTTGCAAGACTTGAAGCCATTAGAATATTTCTAGCATTCGCAGCACATTCCAATTTTAAAGTCTATCAAATGGATGTGAAGAGTGCATTTCTGAATGGAAAGTTAGAAGAGGAAGTATATGTGGAACAGCCTCCTGGCTGTGAAAATCCAGAGTTTGCTGATTTTGTATATTTCTTATTCAAAGCCCTCTATGGACTCAAGCAAGCACCGAGGACATGGTATGACACTATCTCTCAGTTTTTACTTGAAAACGGTTTTACTAGAGGTGTCATAGATAAAACTTTCTTTTATAAATTACATGATAAAGATATGATATTTGTCCAAGTTTATGTTGACGATATTATATTTGGTTCTACTAATGAAAACTTGTGCAAGAGATTTGCTAAGTTAATGCAGAGTAGGTATGAAATGAGCATGATGGGTGAGCTGTCATTCTTCATTGGATTGCAAGTGAAGCAAAAGGAAGATGGGATTTTTATTTGCCAATCAAAGTACGTAAGGGATCTTCTAAGGAAATACAATCTAGAAGATTCTACACCGGCAAAAACCCCTATGCCAACTGCCACCAAGCTTGACAAAGATGAAACTGGTAAGAAAGTTGACATCATAAGCTACAGAGATATGATAGGCTCATTATTATATCTAACTGCTAGCAGACCCGATATAATATTTGCAACATGCTTATGTGCAAGGTTTCAAACTGATCCTAGATAATCTCATCTTATAGCTGTTAAAAGAATTTTTAGATATCTGAAGGGTACACCAAAACTTGGAATTTGGTACCCTAAAGGTATAGGTTTTGAACTAATAGGCTATACAGATTCAGATTATGCAGGATGCAGGATGGACAGGAAAAGTACATCTGGAAGTTGTCAGTTTCTAGGACAACGGTTGATTTCCTGGTATAGCAAGAAACAACACTCAGTATCTACCTCGACAGCGGAAGCAGAATACATTGCGGCAGGTAGTTGTTGTGCACAGATCTTATGGATAAGGAATCAGATGAATGATTATGGACTTGTGCTTTCTAAAATTCCAATACTTTGCGACAACACAAGTGCCATAGCTATTTCCAATAATCCTGTACAACATTCAAGAACCAAGCACATAGACATAAGGTATCATTTTATCCGAGAGCATGTCATGAATGGAACTGTGGTGTTACATTTTGTACCCACAGAAGATCAAATTGCCGACATCTTCACGAAACCACTTGATGAATCCACTTTCTCTAAGTTGTTTGTGAGTTAGGGATGTTAAACATGAACTAATTATTGCATGTTGTTTTAAATTGCATATTTATTTTCAAGCACTGTAAATACACTGTATATATTCCTTAAAATATTTCAAAAACAAACAAACAAATTGAAAAAGAAAACTCAAAAAGATTTTCCTTATTTTTGTACAGTTTTTTTTCCATTGGAATCTCTACTGTAAATATATTTTATATTATGTTTGTTTTCCAACAATTAGTATATATTGTTTATTATTTCCAACAATTGGTATCAACAATTGGTATATATATAAGTATGTACAGTTTTATTTATTTATTTTATAACTTGGCATTTTTATTTTTATTATTATTTATTTTAAATTATATATATATATATATATATATATATATATAAGCTGATTATTCTCAAGTCTCTTTTGAGAAGTAGGTTCATTCTCTCAACAGAGTGAGTCTATTGAATTCAACCTGTCAGCCAAGGCTATCAGCAAAGAGTTAATTTCATCTGACATTTTTCAAGAAACCACAAATTTTGTCTTATTTTTAGGGACCAACAATGGACCAACTCAATTGGCATTTTGGACCAACAATTTAAGGACTTACTTGGGACCAAAAAGGGACCAAGAGGGAGCATTTGAAATGTCACAGGAAGGATGAATTGACGGTAGTAATTTTTCTAAACTTCCATATCAAGGAAGGAAGAATGATTGATGATTCTGATGGAATCAACATGCCTTCACGGGCATCAGGAGGAAACTTGGATCATTTGCTACATTATTGATCCTTGTCTCCCTCCCCAGATGGAACATATCTGGATTCCTAACGGAATAGATCATCTTAGATGATCAGCAACTCACTGAATCTATTCCTGAAGCAATTCAGTTTATAAAATCAAATATTTTAATAGATTCAATTGAGGACGGGGATTTATGAAACCCCATTGCACCACCAGTGACCTCTCTTGAAGGGGCTATGGTGATCTTTCTTGCAGGTACAAAAGACTGAGTCATCCGTACTGAGAGAGATATAGTGATGTGAGAAAAGAGTGAAACACAAGTAAGGAAGAGTGAAAATATATATTCAATGAGTGAAACACTTAGAGAGTATATGAGCGAAACACTTGTGAGGAACACAAAGTAAAATCACACACTAGCACACTTACCGAATCCCTTTCCCAATTCCATGTTACAGATTTCTAATGTTATTCAACCAAGGTGGAAATTTCTTCAGAAAAGGACCAACAATTGTTACCTATCTACAATTAGGGGAGAATTATTAAGAGGATTACTCAACTAAGGGGGAGAATTATTAAGAGGATTACTCCAAAATGTTAAAGTGTTCAACTAAGGGGGAGTAGATCAAAAGGGGAGAAGTAAACAAAGACTTTTGCCAGAAAAGGATTACTCAATTGTTGAACAAGAAAAGTTGGTTAATTTACGAAAAAGGAAAATGAATCTACCTTGGGTGAGAAGTAAAAATAGAAGTTGGAAAAATAAAGGAAAAGTGGTAAGAAGAGAACAGACATCATCTTTGACATCCTAAGGGGGAGTAGTGATGAGTCTGAGAAATGAAGATAATACTACATGTATAATATGTTCAGTGCTAGAGGAACAAACATCTTTCATTTCAGTTAACTCAGGAAATCTGGAAATGTATTATATAATCCAGAGAACAATTTATTATTTACAGTTCTTAAATGTCATATTATTTTCTTAGTTGTTAGTTGAGTTATCCTCTAGGAATTTGTATGTTAAATGCTTAACAACAAATAGGGGGAGATTGAAAGGCATATGACAAGGCCTATTTGTAATAAGGAGATGACAACTCAACTCAAATAAGAAAATTAAGTAAGTAATAAATACCGAGGAAGGAATCAAGATGAAGACAGTCAACTAGACACAAAGAATCCTAATATCAGAAGTGTTCTAATGAAGCTGCTACTCTACACCGGAAGAAGTTCATTAATATGTTCAAGCGTCGGCGAAAAATAAAGGAGAAGTATTTCAGAAGAGTTCAGAAGATACAGAAGATTTCAAGTGCCTACTACAAAGAGATTCCAAGAAAAGAAATAGTGAAGACAAAGCTAGAAGCCACAAAGACAAGACACAAAGACCACTACAGTAGAAATGAGAATCGACATTGTAGTTAGTCATCCGTGAACCAGACCAGTGCACAGGGTGTCAACAGTGTCAGTGAAGATTCGTCATCAAAAAGTTCAAGTGGTTAGAAAGGTTATTGTTGAAGAACAGAAGAGTTTTATCTAGATCAACAATAGTCAAGCCTTTAATTTAATTTTCTATTAATTAATTAAATTAATTAGTAAATTAATTCACTCAGAATTAATTTATTTCTTAAATTAATTAAAGGATTAATTAATTTAGAATTATTTTAGAATGACAGAAGAAAGAAGCTGGAAGCTCAAAGGGATACAGAAACAGCTAAACATGCCTGACAGTACTGACTTGAAGAAAAGACGGAAAAAGAATTGACACGGAAGAAATGTAAATTCATATATTCGTAAAGGTGGAACCCTGGTTGGAATTGATTTATCATTCCCAAGTCAAAAGGAGTTCGGTTCCAGACGTTCAGGAGACCGCGGCTTAGAGCGTAAGGATTTATTTTAATTAATAAATATTTTATTTATTTAGTAAATTATATTTATAAATATCTAAATATTATTAGATATTTATTTTTATAATTTCTGAATTAAATTAATTATTTATTAATCAAAGATTATAAGCTGTGCGGGTCGAAAAACATTTCTATGGAGCCTAGCCCTAATAGGACAAAATAGGCCCCCGATTTGTTCAAATTGAAATGGCAGGAGACATGTTATTAAAGAACCAATGGTAGGCTGCCACTTGTCAAAACAAGATGAAAAGAAAAGAAAATGGCAGGTGATAAAGAAATCATACCGAGAATTCATATGTCATACCGAGAAAATTCTTAAAGGCTGTTGAAAAAGTCATACCGAGTTTTTTCTTTTAAAATAAGTCATTCTGATTTATTTTAAATTAGGAAAATTCGAATATGACTTAAGAATAAGTCATACCGAATTTTCATTGTTCAAAAGGTCATGCTGAAGCAAGTGGGAAAAGTCATACCGAGTTTTTTCTTTTAAAATAAGTCATTCTGATTTATTTTAAATAAGGAAAATTCGAATATGACTTACAAAAAGTCATACCGAGCTCAGAATAAGTCATACCGAATTTCTTAAGTCATGTCCAGTCTTTTACTAAGTCATACAAGGCTTAATTTGAATAAATTAAGTCATATTGATAAAGGTCATGCTAAGCTCTTTTCTACCTCTATAAATATGAGGAGTAGTCTTCACTTTTTAAGAGTTCAAAAAATCAGTTCAAATTCAGTAATTTGTCTGCATTGTAATATTCACAGATTTCTGTGCTGAGTTTGGAATATAATTGTAAAACACGAACAATTCATGTCAAATTTGTTCTAGAACTTTTATCAATTATATAATAGTTTTCTAAATATTAATTTTGTAATACTAATCAAGTTAAAATTATATCTTTCACTTGAACAGTATTTCATTATAATTAATATTTGGCGAGCAATTAAAAAATATTTTAATTCAAATATTCCGCGATTAATTTTAGATATTGTATTCAACCCCCCTTCTACAATATCAGGGACCAACAGGTATCTCATGATTCCTTATCATAGGGTCGATTAAGATTTCTATTAATCTTAGCAGATACAGCTTATTATCAACATGCTCAATCAGTTGTGTCAGAATTCAGTCGAAATAACAGCTAAAAATTATTTCTTTTTAGAGAATAACATCTACACAAGTAGAGCAATATGTTGCTTTATCATGTAATTATATGAATCATAACTTTGAGTTTTAAGAGAGTTACCTGTCCCCATGGCCTTGTCCACATGAGTCATTACTTGGTTTTATAAGTATACTTGATTTGTGTGATATTGATTGGTTTCAATTGTTCATCTCCTTTTCACGGGTTTCCCAAATCGTGTCTTGTTTTTCAACCCCTTCAATTTGTGAAGCCAATCCAATCTTCGTTGTCCTTTTACATCCCCAATTCACTAGTTTCCTGCACATGCTATAGTTTGAGAAGTTAGGAATACATGCAAGCAACGATCCATATATATTTTCATTTAATTGATATATATATGTTGATTTCGAAGTGATTCATCTAATCTATTCAGAGATTATTGAATATAGGCATTGAAATCATTCAGTATGACCAACCCATTAACTTTCTCATCAATCGATAGTGAATCGATTAGAGAATTGAGAATAGAAAAGAGCATAACGAAGGCACCCATTAGGAATTAGGATTATTAGTTCGGTGAAGAACCGGAGAAGATGATGCGAAGTGGAGAGGAAAAAAAACGGTATGAACCATCCGATACAAGTGAAATACATTTGTATATATATATATATTTGTAAAATAACAGATATAACTGAATATTTCTTTTGGGCTTAGCCGAACTGGTGTATGACTGGGCTGGAAATTTTTTTTTGATGATATATATGAATATATATTTATGTAAATATATATTTATATAAAATTATATTTTACAATTTTAAGAGTATATATATATATTTATGATGAGGATAAATAAAAATCATACTCCGAGTATCTCAAGAATTTAGAAAATTCGCTCGAATAAATTTTTCTATCAAGAAATCTGAACTCTTAAAGTAGTATCGTAAAATTCGATTGAAAAATTTCTTTCTCAATAAATCTGAACTTTAGAACCTACTAAGGGAATTCGATCGACAAATTAATTTAGTCGTAAGTTGACTGAGGAGTATAAGGATTAAATATCAAAAACTATATATGTATATATATAAGGATAAAATATTTATATATATATATATATATATATATATATATATATATATATATATATATATATATATATATATATATATATATGTCAGACCAACACTAGATTGGTTTAGTGTAAACCAACATTCCTAACTCCAAACAGAGTTTAGCGAATCTGTCAGAATTTAGGGGCTTTGTAAAGATATCAGCGATATTATTTTCTGTGTCGATATGAACCATCTTTATATCCCCTTTGTTGACATGATCTCTTAGAAAATGATGTCTCACATCAATATGTTTAGATCTTGAGTGCAACACAGGATTTTTGCTTAGATCAATAGCACTTGTGTTGTCACACAAAATTGAGATTACGTCAAACTTTTTCTTATAGTCAGCTAGTGTTTGCTTCATCCAAAGGATTTGAGCACAACATTTTGCGGCTGCTATATATTCAGCTTCTATAGTGGAGATTGATACTGAATTTTGTTTCTTGGAAAACCAAGATACTAAGCATCCTCCGAGAAACTGACATGTTCCACTAGTGCTTTTTCTGTCTACCAAATGTCCGGCATAATCTGAATCAGAAAAGCATACTAGGTTGAACGACATTCTTTTAGGATACTAAAGACCAACATCAGTGGTTCCCTTTAAATATCTTAATATCCTTTTGACTGCGGATAAATGAGATTCTTTAGGTGCTACTTGAAATCTTGCACACTTACATACACTGTATTGAATATCAGGTCGGCTTGCCGTAATATATAGCAGACTACCAATCATGCCTCGATATTTCTTTTTCTACAAGGATCCCCTTGGGATCTTCTGTTAATTTATCAGAAGTAGACATTGGAGTAGAAATAGGTTTACAGTTTTCCATTTCAAACTTCTTTAGCATCTCTTTACAATACTTAGATTGTGAGACATGAATGCCTTCATCTAATTGCCTTATTTGCAATCCTAAAAAGAAATTTAGTTCTCCCATCATACTCATTTCAAACTCTTTGCTCATACTTTCTGAGAATTCTTTACACAATATACAATTTGTAGACCCAAAGATATTGTCGTCTACGTATATTTGGACAAGAAGTATATCATCTTTTACTTGTCGTGTAAATAAGGTTTTATCAGCAGTTCCCATTTTAAAACTGTTTTCTAAAAGGAACTTGCTTAATCTTTCGTACCAAGCTCTTGGAGCTTGCTTTAATCCGTATAGAGCTTTGTATAATTTATATACATACTCTGGATTTATTGCATCTTCAAAACCGGGAGGTTGCTTAACGTATACTTCTTCCTCAAGTATTCCTTTTAAAAATGCAGATTTTACATCCATTTGATATACTTTGAAATCTTTATGACAAGCATAAGCTAATAGCATTCGAATTGATTCAATTCTAGCTACGGGTGCATATGTTTCATCAAAGTCAATACCTTCCATTTGAGTATATCCTTGAGCAACCAACCTCGCCTTATTTCGAACAACTGTTCCATTTTCATCTAATTTATTTCGAAATACCCATTTTGTTCCAATTATGGAAGTATCTTTGGGTTTTGGAACAAGTTCCCAGACTTTACTATGAGTGAATTGGAGTAATTCTTCCTGCATAGCAGAAATCCAATCTTCGTCTAGTAAAGCTTCTTTCGTGGTCTTAGGTTCTATTTGAGATAGAAAGCTAAGATGATTCACAACATTTTGAACTTATGACCGCGTTTGAACTCCTTTACTTAAATCTCCTAAACATTGTCCAATGGATGACTTTTAATTGTAGGAATTTCTTTAGGGAGTTTAGGTTCAATTTCAAGCAATTCTAATGGATTTTTTGGAGTAGTAGTTCCAACATCCATATTTTCAAATTGTCGAATGATATTTTCAATATCATCTTGTTCGACATCTTCTTTGTCAACTAGATTCTTATACCTCGAAGGTGGTTTTGATTCATCAAATGCTACGTTCATTGATTCTTCCACCACAAGAGTTTTGAGATTGAATATTCGATGAGCTTTACTATTGTTTGAATGTCCCAGAAAAATACCTTCACTTGATTTTGGATCAAAATTTGTGAGGTAGTCTTTCGTATTTAATATGAAGCATTTGCTTCCGAATACTTTGAAATAACTAATTTTTGGCGTTTTGTCATAATAAAGCTCGTAGGGAGTCTTTTGTTTTATAGGTCGTAATAAGACCCTATTTAGAATATGGCAAGCAGTTGACATTGCTTCAGCCCAGAAATATTTAGGGCGTCGATATTCATTTAGCATTGTGCTAGCCATTTCTTGTAGAGTTCGATTCTTCCTTTCAACCACTCCATTTGATTGAGGAGTGTAAGGAGCAGAGAAGTTATGTGTGATGCCATTTCCATCACAGAACTCTACGAATTTTGAGTTTTCAAATTCTTTACCATGATCAGTCCTTATATAGACTATGGTACTACTTTGTTGGTTTTGAATCTTCTTACATAAAGTAGAGAATGCTTCAAATGCATCACTCTTGGCTTTAAGAAATTCAGTCCACGTATACCTTGAATAATCATCAACAATTACCAATGTGTATGAGCATCCACCTAGACTTTGTACAGGAACTGGACCAATGAGATCCATATGTAATAGTTCAAGGGGTCTCGAGGTAGATACCATAAATTTAGCTTTGTGAGAGGCCCTTATTTGTTTGCCTATTTCACAAGCTTCACATAAGTGATCTTTTTGAAAATTTAACTTTGGTATACCTCGTACATGATCTTTAGTTGATATATTTCTTATTAACTTCATGTTAACATGTCCTAATCGTCGATGCCATAACCATGGATCATCATTTGTAGTGATTAGGCACACATTATCAAACTTGTTCATATCACATGTGTACACATTTTTGTTACGAGGGCAAGTGAGGACTAACTTTCCATCTTTGTTTAGGACTGAACAATGAGTAGGATAGAAGATTACCTTACATTCGTTGTCGCAGAGTTGACTTATGGAGAGAAGATTGTACTTTAGTCCAGTGACTAGTTGTACATTTGATATTTTAAACCTTTCAGTTCCAATGTCACCAATACCGATAATGTTACCTTTACTACTATTTCTAAATGTGACACTCTCGGCAGTAACCTTTTTAATGTTATTCAAGATTGACTTATTTCCAGTCATATGTCTCGAACATCCACTATCAAGGTACCACATGTCTTGTTTAGCGGTGAGACACACCTACAAAATAAATTAATTAAATTTATAGGTACCCCTTCTTCTTGAGGGTCCTGGAGTTAGTGCATCATATACAACATTTGAATTTGCATAAACAAATTTAGGCATGTTATAATTAATATTTAACTTATTATTATATCTATACGCATAGTTTCTAGTATTATGTCTGTAATCGTTGTAATGCCTAGTGTTAGTGTTAATACTCCTATCATAAGCATGTTTTAATGTATTTCAAGGATAGAGCGTAGGCATGTATTGATTTTTAGATGTATAATGACTACTACTTTGATTATTTCTAGGACGTTGAACGTACATAGACTGTGTTTGACTACTAGAAGCAGTATTTGTTGGTACATGTTTTTCAGTCTTTGTGTATGGTTTTGATCCTTTTCGAATCCACACAAGCTTCCCCTTGAACTCACCATTCTTATATTTACAATATTGGACAGTATGTCCATTTTTATTGCAATAAGAGCACTTTAGAGATGGTGGTTCGGGATCTGTGTAATTAGGTTGTTTCTTAACACCTTCCTTGGGCTTAGCACTTTTGTTATACCCTAAGCCTTTCTTATTGTAGGAAACTTTTGAATGTACCATTTTTTCTAATATTTCACTTCCTTTGGTGAATTTTTGAATGGAACTTTCAAGATCCTCTTTTTCTTTTTCCAAGACATATATCTTTTTATTTAAAACATTGTCTTGTTCCATTACTTAAGATACGAGTCTTTTATTTTCATTTTTGAGCCATTTAGCACCCATTATATACTTATCAAGTTCTCTCGAAATTTTAGCTTGATTTTCACTTTCTATATCAAATAATTTCTTTAATTTGACATATTCTTCATCTTTTCTCATAAGCTGAAGGTGAAGATCAGTATTTATTTCTTCGAGGTCTTGCAGATGCTTTTCCTCGTTGTCTCCCGTTAGGGATTGTTCGAGTTCTTCAATTTGAAAGGCTCTTGAAGTATTTTCATGAATCAATGATTCATTTTGGATCTTTAAATTTAATACTTCAACATGAAGCTCACAATTTTGTTTATTTATTTGAACTTTCTCTTTGTCAATTTCTTCTGCTTGAATAATCAATGAAATATTTTTGACTTCAAGAGCTCGAACATTTTCATTCTTTGTATTATTCTCATCTTTCAACCTTTCATTTTGGGAATAAATAAAGGTAGAGTATTCCACATCATTAACATGTAGATCAGTTAATCGTGTCACTTCTTTTTGTAATTCAAGACTCAAATCTCTGAATTTGGCTCTTTCCGAAGTAATGGTGTCGATTTTATTACTAATCTTATCATGACTATCTTTTAACATTTTTGTAAAATTTAAAAGGTCAAGGACACTTAAGCTATTATAATCTAGTTTAGCTAACATCATGCCAAGATTATTAATATCGCCAAATGTAGATGCTATAGTAGGATTAGATGATACCTCTTGGGGCGTAGTGGAGTTTTCATTTGAAGTAGATTCTTCTCCAATAGCCATAAGACATAAATTGACAACTTCTTCACTTGCTTCGGGAGTTTCTTCATCTTCACTTAGATCCCAACCATTTTCAGCCACGAGAGTTCTTCCTTTAGAGAGTTTAGGACATTCTCGTTTGAAATGACCAGGTTGTTTACACTCATAACATACATCTTGTGTTTCCTCCTAATTCTGTTCTTTGGGTTTTGGATGAGTATAATTTTAAGTGTTATTATTTGCATTGTTATAGACATTTGGGTTTTGAATGCCTTTTCATTTGTTATAGCCCGTAGGTGAAAAATTACTCTTATAGTTAGGAGTGTAATTTTGAGAGTAATTTGGTCTTCCATTTGAGTTAAAAACTCTTTGTTGGTTGTTTGATTTTAGGAAGCCTTTTCCGTACCTTTGGGCTTTACTTTGAAGAACGCGACGAAGTTGTCTTGTGAGTAAGGCAGTTTCGCTCTCATCAAGATTTTGAATTTCTTCTTTTAATTCATCGTCAATATCTTCTTCATCAATTAATATGGCTTTTAACGCCATACTTTTCTTTTTGTCTTCCACTTTAGGAATGACTAGTTCAGGAATATTATCTTCTTCGTAAGCACGAAGATTTCCGAATAGATTATCGATGTTATAATCATTTAGATTATGCATCTCTTTGATAGTAGTTACCTTTACTTTCCAACTTGGTGGTAGAGCTTTTAGAATTCTTCTATTCTTTTCATTTTGAGTATAACTCTTTCCAAGTTGGGATAACTCATCGATAATTCGAGTAAATCTCGTTTCCATGTCGATAATATTTTCTCCTTCTAGGAGTTTAAAGTTCTCGTATTCTTGGATTAATGTATCCATTCGAGACTCTTTTATATCAGTGGTTCCATCATAGGTTACCACTAATTTGTTCCACATTTCTTGGGCCGACTTGCAATTATTTATTCTTTTATATTCTTTTTCTGCAAGTGCACTAGTGAGAACCATTTTCGCTTTTGTTGCAACGTTCATTCTTTCTTCTTCATCATGAGTATATTCACTAACCTTCTTTTCGATAGATATATCATCTATTATTTTGGTAGGAATAATTACTCCATCCTCTATGGCCATCCAAACTCTTACTCCTTGAGATCTTGCATAAATGCGAAACCTAGTTTTCCATGTTGCAAAGTTTGTGCCATCGAATAGAGGAGGTCTAGAACTGGACAATCCTTCACCACACCCAATGGTGTTTAGATAAGCCATTCAGGATCTACTTTTTGTTGTGCTTGTAAATCTGCAAATCACTTAACAAACACGTTAAAAAGCACTGCTTTGATACCAATTGTTAGGTCCCGTATAAGGGCTATTTTAAGCTAGAAGGGGGGTTGAATAGCTTAATTACCAATTAAAAAATTATAGAGGTATTTTAAAATTATTTGTTTCCTTTTTAAATATTTTTACCAAGTTGTTTAACAGATAATAAGTGCGGAAGTAAACAACAAGAAAACGGAAATACCGCACACAGGATTTTATCCTGGTTCGCAATGGCGCAACCCCTAATGGATTCGCTCACCCCTACTCCAGTCCCCGAGCTCCTCACCTAGACTCGAGATTTTTCCCTTAAAATAATCTCGCTCCTTTAATAGGCGGAGAAGCCTTTACAACCTTACAAATATTAGTCTTGGTACGTGACTTCAAGTCAATACCTCACAATAAATGTAAAAACCCTATAAGATTTATCTTAGAGCGTAATTACCAATTACTTTTTCAAAATCTTTATAGAAACCTACACAACTTATCTTAGACAGAAACTCTCCGTTACTTCTTCAAAGTTGATGTAGAACCCGAGTGTAGTCTTTGTACTTCTAAGCTTTTGCCGGTCTTGGATCTTAGGTCTTAGATCTTGGATCTTTTCTCTTCTTCACGGTGCAGAGACGACTAACTTCCCGTTAGCTCGTCTAGGACTTGGGTCTTAGAACAAGAATCACCTCACTTCACTTCACCTCAGTGCAAATATTAGAAAACAATATCTACGAAACAAATAGTGATAATTAAAAGTTTATTTAGACTAGCAAATTAAATACTAGACTAAGAGAGACAATAATATTTAATAACAAATATTATAGTCAAGGTTAGGTATACTTTCTTTAGATCTAGTATATTGATCAAGTATACTTCAAATTACTCCTTTAAATATTAGTCTTTTGGAGTAATATATTTAATCCTTATCTTTAGCAAATATGCTTTAAAGGATTTGCAAATATTCTTTTCTTTGAATGTAAATAAATGTTAATCAAAGAATACTTGTTTTTCAATTCTCCTCTTTAGATATGATATAATAAATCTTGGAGATTGGATGTACGAAATCTTTGTAAGCTTTGTTTGCTTAACATTTCGTAATGTATACTTTATTTTGACTTATATAAATGTCAAAGTATAATTGTAAATACTTCGTTACGGTTTAGCCAAAAATAAGTAAGTGTAATAAATAAAACAAGAGTGGCTAAACTCGTTCTTTTGAAGTAATAAGAACTAAGATTACTCTTTCTTTAAATTAACTTTAAAGAGTATCTTGTCCAATTCCTTTTATCTCCTTTATGGTTTAGCCAAAAATAAATAAGTGCAATAAATTTAAACAAGAGTGACTAAACTCAATCTTTTGGAGATAGAGATAAAAAGCAAACTTTAATCGATGTTTTGTCCCCCGGAACACTAAAGATGTTTAATGGGGATATCGAATATGCTTTTTGTAGTAAGATTGACTTTAGTCAACTTAAATCCCTTTTAGGGATGAAGTACTTCTTTCTCGAAATATATTCGAATCATTAGTCCTTTTAGAAGACAAGTACTTTTACGAACCTTGTTCAAATCTTTGTTTTTCGCACGAGATAAATATTTGTTGAACTTGGTTCGAATCTTTTGGACTCTTAAAAGAGATCCGTAATAGAGCTTAATTAAGATAGAAGAAGTTAAATATAAAGCTCTAAAAGTAAATATGGTCGGTAAGACTCGAATACGAAGCTAAGGTACCACTTTTAAAGATGGTCGGGAAAGTTAACCGAAAAAGTTCGTCGGAAAAATTTGCCGGAGGTTCAGCCGAATTTTGGCTAATGGACGAACTTGGGCATCCCTTTGGGAGGCCGGAAAGTGGTGGTGGATGAGCTAGCTTGGTGGGAGTATGCTTGGTTAGTGGATCTTGAGCTTATATATAAAACCTTGTGTATATATGAATATATATGTATAAGAGAGAAGGTTTTAAAGATGAAGTATGTAGAGAGAGTGTTTGAATGCTTGATAGCTTGAATACTTCTAAAAATGCCAGCAATTCTTTGGCTCTTTAGCTTATTCAAAATGGGTGGGGGAAGGTTAGTATTTATAGAGGGAGTTAGGTGAAATGGGTGGATGAGATGAAAAGAAGTGTATGGTGTAGATGTGGGAGATGTGGCATATTGTAGGCTTAGTATTTGGTCTCCTAATAAGACAAACAACTTTACACATGGAAATCCCAGCCATTTCTTCACTTGGATGTGACTAATAAATACGTACCAATTAACGAATAAATACGTAACATGCATCGTTAATTATTCTAACATTAATTCTATAAATACCCAATAAATTGTGAATAAATTGTGGAGCATTTATAATAATTATAAGATGACATATTAGTAACTTTGGTCTCTGTTTTGACTAAGTCAAACGAATGGTCAACTGCCTCATTTTTCGTGTCCGGACCAAAGTTCTCGAAAAATTATGAAACTTCTATCATGCATTGAAAATATTATTTAAATGATCAATCTCAAGTTTCAAGTCATTCTAGCCTTAGAAGTATTTTATTTGGATTTAAACAGTTAAATCAGGGTTTAGGTTCCAAATAAAATGTAACTAGTCTTTTGTATATTTATGGATATATCTTTGAAAAATATTTATGACTAGAATATATACTCGAAAATATATTTCCCAATATATAAAATATTTGGACTCAAGAAAATATATTTATGGGTATTTAAAATAATTTTCTCTAAATAATAATATATTTATGTAGCAATAGAGAAAATATTTTAACTAATCAAATTAATGATGAAAAATATTAATAAGTAATTGAAAATATATTTCCCAATATATAAAGTATTTGGAGAGGAAGGAAATATATTTCCGAATATTCAAAATAATTCTCTGAATAATGACTATCATTAGAGTAGGAGAAAATTCATTTTATATAGTTTCTTTGAGGAGTAAAATATATATTAATATTTTCTAAGAAAATAATAATATCTTGAATGCAGAAATATTTTCAAATGAGGGAATAATCTTTATATTTATATTACAATATAAATATATTTTAATCTGCCAGAGTTGACTTATTTAACTTTAAAACAAATCACTTAAATATATGACCTAATTGGAGAGGATTACTAAGTGTATTTAAATTTTATGTTTAATCATACAAATACCAAAATAAATAATTAACTTAATATCGAAGATATCCTTTCAGGTTCAACTCTTAGTCAGGGAACTCAGATAATTATTTTTAATTTCTTCAATTCGATCCAAACCAATAAATTAATAAGATTTTTGAGTTCTTAATATAATAATTTCTCCCGTAAGTGTAACTGATTCTCCGTATAAAGTTACTCTAATATATACTATATTATTAAAACTGAAACATTAAAAATTTGGCAGTCGCTAGTTGGTTAGTATTTGAGCCAGATAATTATTATTGGGCCTAATTTTTAAAAATTAATCCTCTAACTAAAACAATTCTCATATTAATCTACTAAATAAAACAAATCTGTAAACAAAATACACAAATATTATCCTATTAAAATACAAATACAAATAAAGTATATGAAAAATTATATAAAAATATATATAACATTAAATAAATTTTAAATTATTATTATAAAATAAAAATAAATTCAAATCATATAAAAAATATCAAAATAAAAATATCAAAACATTAAAGAAATTTGATATGTGCGTCGCACAGGATAGAATCTAATATCTTATATAATACATTAAATATTTTTATAGAAAAAATTTGGATAAAGAAAAACTTTATTTCTCCCTCGAAAAATTCACGACCTCTCTATTTTTATGTAAAACTCTAATATTTTCTCTACTCTAATCTAATAATAATACATAATAATGTCTGATATATGATATGTCTTTATATAAATATAATATAAAAAGTATTTTAATATTTTTAATCAATTATAAAAAGATTTTGCTACACGAAATAGAATTCTCCGATAAAATTTCATAACTATCTTTTCTTTCTAGATTATGGGCTGCTCCGGTTGGATTTTGGACGATGGACCACTCAGAATTAAAGATAATTTTGTAAGATTCACGTATGCTGTAAAATCATTCAATTGTGACTTCTGAAACTCAAAATAAGTCCCGAATAATGTATGTCGTGTAAGTAGTACAATAATTACGAATTTTATTCTTAATTTAACTCCAAAATAACTATTTAAATTCAAATTTATATATTACTAAGATATTTAATAGAGTTTGAGTTATAATCTAAAACTGATGTAAGAAAAATTATATATATATATATATATATATTAAATAAATTTTATTAAAATTGAATGGTTAAAATCGTTTCTATGGTTCATTTAAAATTGGACGGTTAGGATCTTTTTTATGGTTCGCCTTATGAAAACTTTTAATATTTCCGACTATAATAATATAATATATAATTATAACTTAAGAATCCATCCTTTGATTATGATTACGGTAGTCTTTGGATAACATCTCTCTTGTTCTTATTATACGTATGATATATGGTCGTTTGAGATTCCTTAAACTTAAAATAAGTTACTTATTTCATATTTTTTTATATTTTCATATTTTTTAAAGATAAATATTTATTTTAGAATTTTAAAACCAAATATTATTTTTAAAATAAAAAATAAGTTACTTATTTTCAGAAAAAATATCTATATACCTACTTTTTCCTAAAAATAAGGGCTTATTTCCGGAAAAAAATGATTGCCAAATATGGCCATAATATAATTTACTCATAATTGAAACAGGTCACGCTGGCACGCTAATTAAGGCCCCGTTTGATATTAGTGTTGCAGACAGTTACAACAGTTTTTTGTTGAAAAATTGTCAGAAATGTGTTTGATAAATTATAAAAATTGTTGTGTAGAAAATCGCTTTTAGTCTAAAAGCCGGTGTTAGCAAAAACATATCCCCTCGTGCTTTTGGAAAAAACTGTTTTCAGCTTTTGCAGAAAATAACTATTAGTTTCATCATCAAACCTTCCCAAAAAGATTATTTTTATATATTATATTTCAAAATATGTATAAATCAAAAAAATTACCAAACAGTTGTATGATTTCCCTGACAACACTTTTTCTAACAGCATTTTTTCTCACAGCACAGCAGTTTTCAACAGTACTCCCAAACGGAACCTAAGTCACCAACACTTATCCATCCCTCACAAAGTCACGAGTGTTGAGATATACATATACTTCCTCTCAAAAAACATATAAAAATTTGGCATAAACATTAATACAGTTTCAGAATCTTGTTAAATTAATTAGGACTCCAATTAATATTTTTAAACATGTAACATAAACATTAAAATAAATTATTGTCCTAAAATTTAATGTCGGTGATCCGCTCTTTAACGTATTTAATCTTACCTAACCCTATTTTAATATTCAGCTCATCTCGTTTATATTGTCCTAAAAATTTCAATATAAAACATTCCAGTTTCCAAATGTTTACAAAATCGAGCAAGAACAATTATTTTGAAATAATATTGTGATAAAATAGCCTAATGATAACTAATAAGTGCATATTTTATTCCAATTTTGGATTGGATTCTCACTTAATTATAAATTTATTTAAAGACTTAATGACTATTTGACCCTTAAAATATGTGTTAGTGTACTCATTGAATCCTGAAATTTGAACTCGTTCCATTTAACCCTCAAAGTATGGGTTAAATACCTTTCCGCCCTTGTACCGGTATTTATGTCTAAAACAGTATATATTGAAAAGGCAAAAAAGACAATTCACCCTCCAATATATATATTTTAGCCCTTCAAATTTATTATTGTGCATTTTTTAGCTTGTAAAGTTTATTACTATATACCTTTTAGCACTTAAAGTTTATTACGGTATACCTTTTTCTCCAACCGATTTATACCGTTTTAGACATAAATACATGTACAAAGATTAAAAGGTATTTAACCCGTACTTTAAGGATTAAAGAGAATGGTTTGAAATTTCAGAGTTCCACGAGTACACTGATATATGTTTTAAGTGTCAAAGGTCATTAAACCTAATTTAAAATATATTGTATATTCGATTTTTAGTTTAAATATTATGCATATATCATGGGTGGATGTGATCCATAATATTGTGATGTAATTAAAAATGTCAATCTAAATCATTTTAGTTTTCGAATGTTTACAAAATCGAGCAAGATTAATTTTTTCGAAGGAATATTGTGATAGAACAGACTAATAATTGCATATCCTCTGCCATTTTAATTTTGGGTTTGATCTCACTGAATCCTAAATTTATTAAAAAATTAATTATACTTAGTTTATAAATTATACTTGAGAAACTTATTTAAATTATAAAAAAACGACGTATGATTAAATTGTACTAAAGTCAAATTTTAAAAAGTTAATTAAATCACATATTTTTTCATTTAAAGATTGATGTGTTCAAATAAGTATAGTTTAAATGTCAATGTATTAATGCCCCAATTAAAATATGAAAATAAAACCGTTGGAACAAGGGAAGAAATTTACCCAGAGCAAGTCCTACTGTGTTTATAAATATAATAAAATATAATGTACTAGTGATTTAGGACAATATACACATATATCAACTCTAACAATTTACCATATTCTCATATCCTATTATTAAAATAATAATATATTTGAATTACATTTATATCTAAAAAAAAAGAAGGAAAAGAAGTATATAAAAAAAAGAGAGAAGTGAATATTTTATTGATAAAAATGAAATGAGGTATTGGTGCCATATTAATAAGACACATGAGGTTGTCATCGCGTTTTAGGGACATTGTTGGAGCACTCATTTACTTAAAGTACCCTAAATTTCAATTTAGGACAACAATTTAGAAAATTGTTGTACTTGTTACTCCCTCAGTCTCACCTAATTGTTAACGTTTTGGAGAGAAGGTCTGACACACATTTTAAGGTGCATATCAAATATGGTTCCATAACTTATTTTTAAATTTTTTTTCTTAAAAAAATTAAATATTAATTTTTTGTTTAGAATTTTTTAAAAAAAACAAGTTATGGAACTATATTTTATATGCATCTTAAAATGCGTGTCGGACATTCTCTCCGAAACGTTAATAATTGGGTGGTAGAGTACATGATATATAAAAAATGTATTACATGAATTGTGGGAAGTGTTCCGGCCTTCCGGGTGACATCATTGCTGGGATATTCGTGCATGCATCACTTGTTTATTTACAGTAACGGATAGTAGTGATCTATAATCTATATTATTAAAAAAAAACAAATCAAAGTTTTAGAGGGTGTTAATATAAAGTAACTATACTTTTTTACTTAAATAAAGAAAAAGGATTGCACGGCACTTGTCTGATATAAAGAAGAAAGAACCTGCTGTGTTTGGCCCCTGACAGAAGACATTTATATAGTATACATAATTGATGTCTCATATGGGCTAGACTTATGGTCTGTTATAAACGAAATTTTATTTTTTATAGACCAACCCAAACTCCAAAAAAAGTTCTCAGATTCTTAAAAAATACATATATTATTTTATATATATCTTTTGCAATATATTTTTAATTATATTTCCTTGTTTGATGCGGTATTAATTATTGATTTTTTGAACTTTATTGCGGTATTAATTGTTTTTTTGAATTTTCATTGCAGATGTTCTATATTCAAACATTAAAGTTTTATTGTCTAAATGTTCAGAGATATTTTACGAATCTTTTACTTAAATGATAAATTTTCTTGAATAAAAGGACCCCGTTTTCAAGAGATTGTATTTCGGAACAAAACATTCACGTGAAAGTTTATTGGGAAAAAAAACAATGTTTTGTCGAAGAGAAGCCCATAATTCAAGTTTTAAACTTGGGGCCTAGTTTGAGTAGTAATCTCCTCCAACCCAAACACTGAGTTGTGCTTTGAGTTCTCAAATTTTTCCCCATCACCCCAAAGAGCATAAGCTTCTTCTCCATGGATGGCATCATCTCCATTCTCTAA
This sequence comes from Oenanthe sinensis, assembly GCA_028671895.1. NCBI lineage: Eukaryota > Viridiplantae > Streptophyta > Magnoliopsida > Apiales > Apiaceae > Oenanthe > Oenanthe sinensis. The sequence goes on from CM053813.1 coordinate 31,276,865, forward strand.
TTCTTCATCGCTTAATCTTAGTGGAACAATAAGCTTGATTAACAAACAAATTATGCTAGTAATAACAAGGTTTAAGCAAACCACAAATACAATTCCCAATAGTTGAACTCCCATTTGCCTAAACCCTGCTGCTTTCCTCCCATTATGAAGTCCGTATGCAAGTCCTGTATATTTCTTCCAAGAATCAGACACCTTAGGATCAATCTGGTAGAACAAACGGTTAAGCCTCGGATCGGCGAAAAACCCGGTGAGAATGCCACCTAAGCTTCCAGCAACTGCATGGGTGTGGAACACTGCCATTGTGTCATCAACTTGTTTCAAGAACCATACTTTTTTGTGAAGGACCATCATTGTGTACCATGGAATACTCCCTGACAATAATCCCATTGTAATAGCCGCCCAACCTTGTACCACACCTGAAAAACAAAATTAAGGATACTAATTTAATTCATTTTAATTCTTTTAGTAAGAGTCTCTGAGCGGCTAATTAAGTTTTTTTTTATGACTTATAAATTAGAAAAAGTAGCCAAAAGATACTTCTGACAACGAATCAACTGATCAAGAGGTCAGAATAAAACCTCAGCTAGCGCAAAGGGCATTAAGTTTTGGGGATCTATATTCTGAAAGGAATTTGAAGTGTACCTGCAGCTGGAGTGATACAAACTAAGCCTGTGATCATTCCTTGTGTGGCACCGATGACAGATGGCTTTTCGAAGAAAATAATGTCCAGCATGAGCCACGTAAGCAAGCTGGTAGCAGCGCACTCGTGTGTGTTAAGGACGGCTAGAGATGCATCAGTGCTGGCAACATAAGGATCTCCACCATTGAATCCACTCCACCCCATCCAAAGTAAACCTGCCCCTGCAAGCATCAGAAGTATGTTGTTTGGAGGAAATCTTTCCCTGTCCTTGTTTGCCCTCGGCCCCACCTACAAAATTAAAAAAGAAAAGAAAAAAGAAAGAAAGAATGTAGCAATTAGGGAGTTCGAGATTAGTGAAGGCATATGTGTCAAAAATTATTTAAAAAAATTACCCAAAAAGCTGCTGTGAAACCGGCTACACCTGAAGAAAGATGAATAACATAGCCCCCTGAATAATCAATAAGGCCCCTAGTTGATAACCAACCCCAAGGAGACCATATACTATAAGCACCAACCGTATACGAAAATGTTAACCAAAGTGGAACAAATAACATCCATGCTACAAAGTTCATTCTTCCTAGTAACGCTCCTGCTATCAAAATCAACGTTATGGCCGCAAAAACAAACTGAAAGTACACCATCGTAGCGTTCGGAAGCATCCCAGCAAAAGCCTGCTCTAACAAAAACTTTTGTTCCAATGCCACATCCGGCCTTCCTAAAAATGGAAACAATTGCTTCTTCCCGAATGATAACTGGTATCCCCACCCTACCCAACAAACAAGAACCGCGGCAAAGGCGTAAAGGGCCATGAATGCAGAGTTGACAGCCCATTTCTTTTTCACAATGCTGCCGTACAAAATGACTAGGCCTGGAACACTTTGAATTCCCACCAGGGTTGCTGCTGTGAGCTGCCATGCATTGTCACCTTTATTCATCCATTCCGGGCTAGCTTCACTCGGAGCTAGGTTCGATGGAAGACTCATTGTTGAATAAATGTAATGGAATAGCTACCGGAATGACAAGTGAAGAGGAGGCATGCATATATAGTGATCCAAGAACGAGACTATGGTACTGTTCAGGTGTTGTATCAAATATCCAAATCATTGTATATTACTAAAGTAGCCTTGTGGTATATTACAAGTAATGTGATTTGGAGGGTAAAAGAGGAATGAAGGAGCATTCCCCATGAATACAGCTAGCTTATTTGAATTTGTTGGTATTATGAAAAGTATTATGAAAGATCGGAGAGACCAAAGCTGCTAAGTTGATGCAGTGAATTAAAATTCATCATCGGAGTAGATGGAATTTCCTAGGAAATTGGGATCTTACCAATGAAATACAGCTTACAGATAAATATAAATTGTCTTCGTACGTACGTAATTGGTTTATATGTTAGAATAAACAACACATATTGTTGCATACTTGCGTGCACCGAATTAAATTAAACATACTACTCCCTCCCTCCGTACCATTCATTTGTTTATATTTGGGACAGGGTGTCCGGCACACATTTTAAGATTCATATAAAATATAGTTCAATAACATTTTTTCCCCTCTGAATAAAAAATTAAATATTAAATTTTTATTTAGAAATTTTTTTAAAATACTTTTTATGCACCTTAAAATGCGTGTCGGACACCCTCTTCCAAATATAAATAAATGGGTGAGGCTGAGAGAGTATATCTTATTCAATACTGTACAACCTTATAATTAGTTTATAAGTTGAAAAATACATACATTTCAGCTTATAAATTAAGGGTTTTAAACTCCTTAGGTATATTACCTGAGTTTAAATTAAAACTGAATAATAAAATAGATGTATTTATGTGAATCCAGGGGGTGATGATGATATTTACAAATTTGTCACTTAAAAAATCATTATAAACTTAGATAACTTATCTAAAGTCATCCTTAAGAGAGTTTCTCATAAATTAATTATAATATAAGCCAAACAGGTCATAACTTAATTATAATATAAGTCAAACAGGTCATAAATTTACTTGATTTGTTTAATATATGTACTGTGGGCTTTTTAGCACACTAGGTAATTACAAAAAAATTTAATATTTAAAAAATAATTATTATATTAAACTAACTCGAATGCTAATGATCGATCAGACAGCTAATTCATAATTTACGTGCTCCCTTAAACACTGCCAGAACTTTATATAAGAATTTAGTGTGCGTGACAAAAAGAATAAAAAATCTAACTTATTTGTGGGAGGTGTAGTGTAACTTGTTCATCGATTAACACAAAGAAATACTACAGTAATTAAAAATCAAAATAAGATTACAGTGATCATCTATATGACTATATTGCCGGACGTATATAAAGACATAAGAATAATATCCTAACAAGTCAATATTTTAAGGATGTTTATTATTAATAATTTAATACCATCTACCAGTTATGGCAGACAATAATAATAAGATTAATACTACAAGCACCCAAACATTAATTATTACAGTATTATTAATAAAGATGATAAATATTGCTGTAATAGTACTAGTAGTATATTATTAGCATTTTTACTCTGTCTGCGAATCGACAAGCTGACAAAAATAGACAAAAAATTTCACAATATCGGGAATGAAAAATTCGAACCTAAATCCAATCTTCAGGTTTGATTTCTTCAATTCTAAAATTTTATAGTGATTAAATTAAATTAAATAACATCTCTAGTAGTCTTGGAAAGCCTGTCCTGCGTTGATGCGAATAAATTATTATATAAAATCTAACGGAAAGAATTAAAAAATTGGAAAGATATATATTTTACAAGGTAAAAATTGTGAAGCACAATAAATTAGAAATAAATAGATATTTCACCTTAACAAATTTGACACATTACATTTATAATATATACGAACTAAAAAAATAAATTAGGTTCAAGATAAGTGAAAAAAATATAAAATAATGGATGTTTATTTTTAAAGTAATACCCAATAATAATAATAATAATAATAATAATAATAATAATAATAATAATAATATAAAATAATGGATATTTATTACTAAGCTTATAGTAAATGGACTCTAATTTCCGGTTGTGGTCGCCAAAAAACCACACAGCCCATTATCTGTTAGTGTCTTTAGCCCACACATATTATCGCATTTCAACAACAAGACGTGGGCCTAGTTATGCTATAAAGCAACATGTGTATATATGTGTGAGATGCTCACATGTTTGTATAGTGTACACACATACCAGGGTTTAAGCAAACAAATGGAAGCAGCTGCATTTAGGTCCTGAGTTAATGTTTTGATTCTTCAAATCAGTCGAATAAAAATCCAATCTTTCAGGTTTGAATTTTCTGGGTCTTGTTTATTTCATCATTTCCATGGCTTCTTCAATGTTAATTGGTGCTCAAAATCTTGCTCTTTTCAAAGCAAATTCAATTTCCCCAAATGGGCTAGGTTTCATTAGGTCAGATTTACATGGAAAAGCTCATTTCCCCAATGTTTCTTGTGGTAAAAATCCAAGCTTTAGGCATAAGAATTTGGTGACCCAATGTACTGTTTCAGCATCAAGGCCTGCTTCACAACCAAGATTCATACAACATAAAAAAGAGGCTTTTTGGTTTTATAGGTTCTTGTCAATTGTGTATGATCATGTTATTAATCCTGGACATTGGACTGAGGATATGAGAGATGATGCACTTGAGCCAGCTGATTTGAGTGATAGGAGTATGATTGTGGTGGATGTTGGGGGCGGTACAGGGTTTACCACATTGGGTATTGTGAAAAATGTGGATGCGAAGAATGTGACTATTCTTGATCAGTCTCCTCATCAGCTTGCCAAGGCTAGGGAAAAGAAGCCTTTGAAGGAGTGCACGATAATTGAAGGCGATGCAGAGGATTTGCCTTTTGAAACTGATTATGCTGATAGATATGTTTCTGCAGGGAGGTATAATGTGCAAATTCTAATGTTTCGTATATTCTATTTTGATGGTCTCGTGTTGATTTGTTAGTATTTTAAGGTGTGTGGATAGTTGTTTGAATTAAGAATTGCTTTACCAATGATGTTTGGTTCATTCTGGAATGAGAATTTCTTTACCAATTTAACATACTGTATTATGATATTGGGATTGGGAATCAAGTGAACGAGATTTGGAATTCCATGGTGCATGCGGGAAATGCATTACCCGGTTAATGGGTATGAGTTTTCACTCTAACCATTTAACCCCTTGACCAAACACCAACACCTGGGAATAACATTCTCATTAACCAAGTTAAAATACCCTCAGGCCTCCACTAGTTTCGATATTGTTCAAGAAAAGTCAATGCAATATTCACGGCTTGTAGATTTATTAGTTTTATATCATTATAAACACTTCTCTAGTCCACACTCCCCAATATGTTTTACCTGGCTTGCTATTACACATATCTATTTTTCTTGTTTAAACTTTTACATATTTATGCATTTGAGGATGTATGATGATCATCACATAGCCTGAAAAATTAAGAAAATATTCACTGGCTTGTACCGGGGCTGTGTCGGAGCTGTATCTGATAGCAAATATGATCTTTAGGAGTCAATAAGATTAAAACAGGTATCTAAATTGGTGCTCTTTTGGATTTACTATGTGTTCATTCAATTATTAAATTCCACCAATTTTATTAGAGCCCTCTATACATATTGCTATTGAAGTGCCTGGCAGACCTGTCAAATGAGTAGTGCATGTTCCTATGCAATTTCATCATCACTTTTTGCTCTATACTATTATTGGTTAAATGGGGTGGCTCTAGGTAATATATAATGGTCACTATCAAGAAGATTTGGTATTGCAAAAATCTGTGCAAGGTTCATTATATTTACCAGGCATTTACCGGGATATTCAACTGGAAAGAGGCTGTTTTTCCGTGTTTTACCTAATAATAATTCATTTTTTTGGACCAATGCAATGAGTAGCATATAACTCTGTGTGTACTGTATGATCTATGATTATTAGTTATAATGTGCCATTACTACAATAGCTTACTACACAGTCAAAGTGAAAAGCTAGAGTCAGAAGAGGTTTTACGGTACCATATCTTATGCTATTACATTTCTGTGACCTTCTCAGTATTGAGTACTGGCCAGATCCACAACGTGGAATTAAGGAAGCATACAGGGTTCTGAAACTAGGCGGGAAAGCTTGTTTGATTGGACCCGTCTACCCAACTTTTTGGTTGTCTCGTTTTTTTGCAGATGCATGGATGCTCTTCCCGACAGAGGAAGAGTACATTGAGTGGTTTGAGAAGGCAGGATTTAAGAATGTGCAACTAAAACGAATCGGCCCAAAATGGTATCGTGGGGTTCGTCGACATGGTCTGATAATGGGATGCTCTGTCACAGGTGTAAAACCGGCATCAGGCGATTCACCTTTGCAGGTTAGATCTTTTACTTCTCTATTCAATAAACCTTTAATATTTGTTGCATCTCTCTATGTCGTTTTTGTCAATCTTCTTAGGTCTTCCACCAAAATGTATATTTCTTCTTCACAAAAAAAAAAAAGAACATGCGGCTTCCGATTTGCAACATCATCTTTGATACTCTTTGTTGTATCTTAGTGATAGTACCTACGTTGAAGTTTACAGTGTCCATCTAATCTGGAACCACAATGTTACACCAGTCTAGACATGTTTTGCTCAATTAATTTCTTTTCTTTTCTGTGCCTTGTGTTTTACACAATGACTATATTTTTGCAGATGGGTCCAAAGGTGGAAGATGTGAGTAAACCAGCACATCCAGTTGTTTTTCTCATACGCTTCGTTCTTGGTGCCCTGGCAGGAACTTATTACGTAATTGTTCCAGTCTACATGTGGCTTAAAGATCAGGTTGTTCCAAAAGGTAGCCCAATATGAGCGGAAATTCTGAATGCATTTTGGTGGGGGGGGGGGGGGTTATAAATTATGATTTCAGTCTCTGGTCTTCCTTGTAGCTGGTAGAGTTGCATGTAAACATTTCTGGACTTGTTTGATTTCGGTTTTGATATTCTTGATTACAAGGGGTTATAAATTATGATTTCAGTCTCCAGTCTTCCTTGTGGCGGTGGTAGAGTTGCATGTAAACATTTCTTAACTTGTTTGATTTCTGTTTTGATATTCTTGATTACAAGAACTGCACTTGAGAGAATTCTATCAAAAACAGTTAAACAGCCAAAGAAACTTGTTTTCTTTATTGCATCTTAACTAAGTACAACTTTAATCCTATAAATCCAGTATATAAAGTAGCTTATTGTCATCTGTAAGTAATTTGTACTCGACGGTGAAACCATATTTAGATGTCATGTTATCAACCTTTGACACCTTTTCTACTTTTAAGTTCTGCACTTGAAGCTGCTCTCAAATTTAGTTTCCCAAAAAAAAAAAAGAGGAGAAAGGGAAAGGGAAAAAAGGTGTAACAGAAGAGTAATCGGCTTATCTTATAAGTTAGAAATTGTAATGTGGAACCCCAAACAGGGGCAATATACCCTATGGCCGATAGCTTATATACATCCCTTATTTGTTTCTTTCGAGAGAAGCATACAGATAGGGTCGGCGCCCCAGAAGAACACAATCTCATAAAATACAAATAATAATACTACAGTATAATATAATATACTCTGATTCTTAATTTCTCTTTTAATTTAAAAATCAGCAAACCATCTTTCAAATTACTCGAAATTAAGGTTCATTATTGGAGCAAATTTTAGGTTGCGGCTAGAAGTCGTGTAAAACCATATCTTCAAGCTCCAGGCGTTTTCACCAAGTTGATATAGTGAGTATTAAGGTTCCTTGCATCATTGCTTTTTCACCAATCTGAGAATTATTAAGGCAATGTATTTTACCAAAAGGAATGAGATTGAAGCCTTGAATAATTACTTTCAAAATAAAATAGCAGCTCTTCGATCATCTTAAAATTCCACGAGAAGTTCACATGTTCATATTGCAGACAGGATTCAATAGCCAAAACAAAAATTTCGAAAATATCACAATAATAATACAGTTTGATTCTGTAGCAAATTAAAGGCCTGGATAGAACCCAAGCCAATTGAAGAGACGTATCAGTAGAAACTGAAAGGGCACAATTTCAAGGGCTGATATCTTCATACGAAACCAAACCTCTTTGCGGAGCTGGGGAGCTTGATCTGGATCTGCTTGGTGATATAGTAACTACTTTTGTAGGAAGACGACCCTTTAGAGTAGCGTGAGGAGATACAGAACGAGAACCACGGCTCTTGGATCTTGAGGTTGACCTTCCTCTTTTATCAATTTGAGGGCCTAGACGAGATCTTAATCTGTCACTCAATGCAGGTCGTCTCTCCCTTGGGCTAGGACTGCGTGCACGGTTCCGCCTACGGTCCCCATTATGTCCATGATAAACACCTGGGTCACCAGGAGAAGTGCTCCTACTTCTACTCCTTCGGCTTTGGTACCTTTTTCCAAACATAATTTTAATTAGTAACGAATACATGGCAAATCCCACTGCATAAACAAAAGACTACGCAAGCATATAGACAGCTACCCTTTGTACAGAAGATAACCTGCTAAATTCACGGGGGGCAATAAATTATATAAATTCCAGTAAGCTATACTAGGCCACTTAGAATTAAAAGTAGCCAGCAAAGACATTATGCCCGTTTGTCTTGACTATAAAAAGGAAGATACTTGTTGCTTAAAGTTCTTTTCTTCAACTCAAAGGTAGAAGTAATTTTTTACTTGCAAGTTGTTATCTGTTTGGATAGTTCCAATGATATGCATAATTACAAGTTACCTTTAATAAATAACAAAGTACTAGAAGTTACATGTTGTGATGATAATATTGATAGACAGTATAGCCTCACTTTAAAAAAAAGATACTCTCTCCGTCCCATTTATTTTGTTAACGGATAGAATTCCACATTTTAATCAAGCATAATAAATAAACTATAGTTACTAAAAATGTGTATTACTTTTCATATAAATTAACAAAATTAACACGTAATTTACCATATTAAGTGAACATGGACAAAATTTTGTAAATAAATCAAGAAACGTGGCCAATATAAACGGGACGAAGGGAGTACTTGTTACTAAAGTTATATTTATAACTCAAAGGTAGAAGGAACTTTTTTACTTGCAAGTTATCATCTTTTGGATAGTCTCACAAGTTCAATTTTAAAATGACCAAGTACAACAAGTTACATGTTAAGAGGATAATATTAACATAATAATATTTGAAAGGACAAACTTAAAACAACTTAGAAAAGATGTCCTCACAATTTTTTAATATTCGCCCTATAGTATATTCAAGTCATAAGTTCTTATCTAATAAAAACTGGCCAACAGACCAATTTTAAGTTGATTTTGACTTGTAAGTTCATTGACCAGCTTCAAAGCTAGAACAAACATGGCCAAGATCTAACTCAACTTAGTGATACTATGATAAAATAGTTTGTCTCTGTCAAGCGTGTACATCAAGATATGTAGGAAACTGAAATATAAACATAGTCCTGGTTCTGGAAACCTAGAAATCAGAAAGAAGGAAAAGACACCAAGTGATTTAAATTAATAGTCTATAAAGCAATACAGAGTGCAATATGTAGCGTATGGCTGCGTGTATAGACATTAGATTTGCTTGACATTTAAGTATTTAGCACTTAGCAGATCACTTTATTAAACAGTACAATAAAGAAAGAACAGTACATGTTGATATGTGCTATTAAATAAATAAACCAGTAAAAGTAAATAAATACTGAGACTAGTAGGATGAAATCTGCAACCCAAACATTGTTGAGCAATAACAAGAAGGCAGGCAGTAAAATAGAATGAAACAACATCAAAGTATATGTGTTCAAAGTACTCGCCATCACCCTCACAATACACTCCTAACCACAGAGGCATGAGACCCGCTCCTCCCTCTATTAATCCTAAAAACCCTGCTACTCTCTTTGAGGGAACTTCTAATTTAGCCTTAAACCCTTGGGCATTATTTGTATTTTTGAACATCAATTATTGTGAGTATTGTATAAAAAGTAAAATAAAGGATTAGATCGGGTGTCAAACACACCCTGGGTCATATATAAAAGCTCTTTAGAATTGTCCGTCCCCATGTTGGAGGAAATATTTTTCACAAACTAACAACCCCAGAGTGCATGTGTGTGCCTTTTTTAGTGAGAGAGAGAGGAAGAGAACCTGGGTGGACTTCGGTACCGTCTCTGCGAGGAACGATCGGAATAGTTTCTGTAGCTTGGATACCTACAAGAAAACAAGCAAAAAGTAAAAAAAATGCTAGCCACTTCCATGATTCCACTCATATGCGTAAATCATTTCGAATTCTACCTATCCTGCTTCCTTTCAGGAATATTTCTTCCACCATTACGATATCCATGGGGAGAACGCTCCGGAGATGGGGTATGGTACCGTCGTGCAGAGGAATACTGTTTAGTGAAGCCACGACCTTTTCTAATGCGCTTCGGAGAGCCATTTGAAGACTGGCTCCCTGACAAACCTCGATTTACATTTGTACCGGATGGTTCAGGGGCTTTGTGTGCAGGACTGCTTATAGGACTCTTTGAATAATTTTTATCTTGCTGACCAGCCTTTATCACAGGGGATCTACTGCCATTCTGAGTACTAGGACTTCTAGTAATCCTTCTAGGACTACGCTGATTGTCAGACTGTGGCCTTCTTGTGGGGCTAAGGCTCCTTTATTTTTAAAACAGAAAGTAAAAATAATATCAGAAAAAGTCAAGATAATATATACTATTAAACCCTATGAAAAAATAAACCAACGTAGAAACCTGGATTTGTTCAACTCATCTGCATAATGACGGATATTGGTAGTTTTATCAGCTTTCGTCTCTTTGGGCTGGCCATTTTTGGGTACTTCCTTTTCCGGCAAAAACTGACCCTCTTCATCTGACAAGTCATCCGCTCTCATCTTCAATTTAAGATCTTTTTCCTGTTCTGCTTCGGCTTCTGCCCCTGGAAGATGTTCGCATCATAAGAAAAAGTGTTTATGGCCATAGCATAGTCTAAACTATTAAAAACTTCTCATATCAATTCGAAGTTCTTACAATTTCAAATGCAAATTTCATGTCATGAATTCAACACCGAACGAGAAATGAACTAAGGTCATATTTACAAGTAAAACAAATGATTACCAGGAATTTTTGTTGGTTTAGTTTTGACATCTAAAGCAGTCCTGCCTTTACAGGAAGAAACACGCCTGCTGGCGTTTTCATCATCAGAGCTGCTCCCGCTGCTGCTAGTGCTCCCTGAACCACTTGAACTCACAGAAATCCTGTATTACCAAATCAAAGCTTTCATCATGTAACAGTTATAGTGGAATCTGGAAACTGAAAGCAAATCTAGAATCAGCAGCTGAGCATATAACTTATCATAAAGGTAAGCACGAGATATTAACTCAAAACCAAACCGCCTAGCTCTTTTTTCATTGCGTCCACCTTTCCTATCCCTTCGTTTGTTTCTCTTTTTCTTACTTTGGTGTCTATCTCTCTTGGTCGACTTTTTCTTTTTCCGGCGCCTGCCATCACTTGATGAACTTGAAGAATAAGAATCCACATCAGAGTCAGAATCAGAAATGGAATCTGTATCCGAACTCGAATAGCTTGAGGAACCAGATGAAGAGTATTTCCTTTTCCTCTTCTTCCTCTTGTCTTTCAGAGATGTTTTACGTCTTGTTTTAGCTTTTTCATCGGAACTATCATCAGACGGAGGAGCTTTGACTAACTTGTTCTTTTTCCCTGAAACAAAAAGAAAACTAAAAGCTTAATTCGGATACAAAGATACTATCTGTTATTGGTTCAGTTCCCAATATCGTAGTACTACACCATTACCCTTCTCGGCATCGACTGAATAGTCAGATTTACTTTCAGAAGTTTCCCCACAACCTATAATCTTAACAAGCTTGGAAGGCTTCCCATCAGATGTTCCCACCTGCTCCATCTTCTTAACAATGTCAATTCCCTTCACAACTTTTCCAAAAACAACATGTTTCCTGTCATATAAATGATAACAGAAATTGTGATCAACTGCAACATAATATTAAAAGCAAATCAAGTACTGTTAGGAAAAGCTAGAATATGATACACAATGGTTACGAGCAGGTAGAAGACGTGCAACGAGTACAGAATAAACAAGATAGTACTAAAACAAGAGGAAGCACCCATCAAGATGTGGCGCCGGTTTGAAGGTTATGAAGAATTGGGACCCATTTGTGTCTGGACCGCCATTTGCCATAGAAAGAAGACCAGGGCGACTATGATCCATCTTAAAGTTTTCATCTGCAAAAAAAAAAAAGATGTATAAAGACAAATCATAACCACTAACAAGACATGAAGTATATATGTAACCATACAGACAATAATCTTACCTGCAAACTTCCCTCCATATATACTTTCTCCACCAGTCCCTGCAAACCATTAAAAGCTTGTGCCTTACAAAGTCTGGGCATGAACGAATGTAAACCAGACAACATCTCTTCACTGAAGGATTAAATTAAATCAGGAAAAGAATTGAATACCATTCCCCTTGGAAAAATCACCACCCTGATGAATGACAAAAGAAAATTGAACAGTAAGAAAAATAAATGGAGGAAATTGGCCTACTTCTTTTTTACTGCCATCATAAAGGTAAATGATATTTCATATAATTTGCGGATCAAAAAAGCATCATCAAACAGATTACATGCTCGTGCAAAGTTATCAATTTTAGAATCCTACAAGATTAGTTTCTGTGCCATGCCCGCGTATCTTTTTTATTTATTTTAAATTACTTTATATGTAAAATAATAATTAATATATTGATGATATATTTCATATATTTTGATATAAAAAAATATGGTTTACTATATACATTATTGAAAGATTAATTTTTTATGTATTATATATCTTATTTGTCATATATATATATACACACAAAAAAAAACATCTATATATATATTTTTTAAATTTTAAAAAGAAGAGATAAGAAGTGGTGCAAATAATATTTAAATATATGATATGATCAGTAAAAAAAATATAAATAAAGATAGATTAAATTGTATGAAATAGCTTAAATACGATTTTAGCATTTAGCAATTGAATTAGAAACTCTTGTAAAAATGATGTCAATAAGTAATTAATTTGTTAATTATATTTTAAATTTTGTAAAATACATATTATAAACTTTAAATTTAAAATAATTTAGTATTACATAGTTAATAAAGTATCGATGACAATTATTATATAAAATTTTCTTTTTTATTTTTAATATAATTTTATTATATAAAAAATATTATTATTTTATTGATAAAGATTGATAATTTAAAGAACATATATTAAGATGTTCAAAAAATATTTAAGAATAGAAATTAAGAGAGGTGATTGGAAAAGAGGGAGGGAGAGAGGAGAGAGAGAATGGGTGGAATGTATTGATTAATAAAGGGAGAGGGCGAGAATTTTTTTAATAAGAGTACTATGTTTTAGTTGCATGGTTATTACGGCGACAAGTCGAGTCTTGACACCCAACTACCTTGGAAAAAAGACTAGTCGGACAAGTCGTTCGACTAGTCGTAAAAAGTCGACAAGTTGTTCATATACATATATTTACTAAATTTAATAAATAATATTGCTAAACACACCAGTTTCACTATTTAAATCATAAGTAATAAAGTAATAAGTTCAAATTAAGCATATTTACTATATAATAACATGCAAATACCAAATATCAAACATGTCCAAGTAAACAAAAACATAAGTGATGACAAAAATCAAGAAAAGTAATCCATCTCAATATTAACTTCATCTTTATCCCTTTCTTGTGTGTATTGTCATTAATCGAATCATGTGATTGTACACCATAATTAGGGTTATCACGGCGCCAAGTCGGCCGCCAAGGTCCAAGTCGGGTGTCAAAAAGCCTCGGCGCCCGAGTACCTTCGTGTCGACTAGTCGTCGACTAGCTCGTCTTCGTGATAACAATGTGCCAGTGGGTTGTGTAATACTATCCTTAGAAGTTAGATGATGAAGGCTTTACACCTTTCTCGATTTGCACCATTAAGAATTTTAAATAATTATGCACAACACATTATAAATAAAAAAAAATGAAAAAAGAAGTTGCACACATTCCCATATTATCTTGTATGTACTCTCATTAAATGCCCTGGATTAGTTTAAATTGCATCCAAGCCTCTTTCGCAAGAGATCATTGATAATATTTGATATATAAGCATTGGATAATCTTATTTATCCGCCCATTGCTTTATTGAAGACACATCACTCAGAACTGTAGATCAATTCCACAACTTACAACTTCTCCAGATTTTACTTTGTGAATTTAATAACACATACATACACAAATATAATAAGTAATGACTAATAGAGGTATAAAATGCATGTCGTAGGAGTGTTGTTACAATGACACATATATTAACTAGAGCTCACAGATAAAACAGCAGTTAATCAGATTAGACATACTTGAGCCATGAAACCCTTAATTATGCGATGAAACGCAGTGCCTTTATAGTGCAGAGGCTTCCCGGTAAGGCTTCCAACTCCCTTTTCACCTACAGAGCAGAAAATAACATAACTGTCTTGAGTATCATTGTTTCATGCATCACAACACAGAAGTAAATAATAACAAATTTAAACCTGAATATAACATTCAGTATTTTACTGTTGTTACCATATGCTATGCGAGAAAGAAACCAATGATCTAACATTCCTTGGGAATATGAAGGTTGTTACAAAACAATATTCAGTAATTTTTTGTTCTAAAATCTCCCGCAAGGCAGAAATCATAAACGAATAAACCAAACTAACATTACTTCGGAAGAATATGAAGGTTCTTAAATTTTCTTTCTTTTTATATAAATAAGGTCTTTGCTACATTACTAAACCCTACTAGACATGAACAGGATGCCAATGTTTCAGTATGTAAAGTTACAACTTCCAAACATACATTGCTTATGCTAGATAATCTGGATACGAATTCATACGAACCCATATCCATAATGCTCAATAATTTTGGTTGGGGATGGAAACAAATGGCAAGTGTATTTTGGTTGCATGTGTTACTAGGGTCAGCAATGGAATTCAAGTAGAAGATGCAGTGGACATCAGGTTTAGACACCGGAAGTCAATGTCTAGAGACGAGTTCTGAAATGTAAACATTGCAGGCAGTGTGGAATTTTCAGATTTCTATTCTTTATGCTTCATATTATTTACCTTTCTATAGAACTGGCATTGAATAATATTAGGTTTCAATGGTAGTTTTTGATGATCAAAAGATTTACTATTCTCGGGTTTTTCTTTGCATTTCTCTTGATTAAAACATACTAATATTGTCACGATATCAATACTAGAACCCTAGATTCCAACTGATTTCCTTTCAATCATACATCACATATCGTGATCAATTCCTAAGGTCCAAATTTTACATCAACCAGATCCACATCAAGACAGATCACCAATATCACACTTGTATAAATCCTTAAGCGAGGCAAACAAAGATTCAATATATAACATCTATATCTGTAACTTTAAAAAGATAACAAAAACCTGTACAGAGTGCACGAAAATTCTCAGCCGTCCTAGGCACAATATCAGCAAAAAGCTGCAATTTTAGGAAACAGAAATCCAGTCATTATCTTCACTTCTTCAGTGGCATAGTAAAGAGAAATATACATCGACAATGGCTCAAAAGGTTCTTGATAGAAGATTACCTCGAAAACAAGTCTTTCCGCAGGACCTCCATCGATTGATATGTCCAGGAATACTAATGGGTTCTTATTCATGTCTTTTGTTTTGTTCATATCCACTCAATCCAGAGCTGTACATGGACAGAACGTCAATACCCAGTAGATTTTCCAGACATGAAAACAAAAGAAGAAATATATATATATATATATATATATAAACAGACAAATTTGGTTTCTCTATTCTGTGACATGCCGACTGCTATGACAACTATAATAGGGTCATTTAAATTTACCCGACTTTATCAATATCAACACTACATACATATGCGGGCATAGAGAGCAGTATGTTAAATATTTCGTAAGCATTAACCGTGAGATATATTAAGGAATCTGAATTGGGGGGGGGGACCGTCAGATGTTTTTAACGATTCAACAGTTACGCCTAATATTAGTATCCTTGTTTTCTCTTCTCTTACTATAACTTCATTTGTTCATCAAAAGCAGTAAGTTTCATAAAACTGACTACGAACAAATCAAACAACTATAAATCGATAAGGTACTTGTGTTACAAATGCACTTTCAAAACCCTAATAGAACCCCTCCAATCATTATTCTAAAAGCTCTTACAAATCGACAAAGGAAAGCAAGGAGGAACGAATCTTCGGTTCCGAACATCCATACTTTATATTACAACAACAGTTCTCGGTCACACATCACTATCGCAAACACACACACAATTGCAACATCAATGAAGGTGCATAAACCCTACTCATTCAATTGTAAAACAAGAAATACAAAATGGATTATTTAACAGGCACATATTTGCAGTCACTGAGTTAAAATACATTAAAATATTTATATATAAACATTAAAATTAGGGTTAAGTTAATAAAAAATTGAAATCTCAGAACGGCTGCATAAACCCTAGATACACATACATAAATATTATATATGTATATGTATATGTATTAGCAATTTTTTTTACCATGAGCAATTAGAATATGTGTGTGTGTGTATGTGTGCAGGTATGTATGTATACCTGAAAGCGATAGAAATATCGGCGGAGGAGAGTGTGGATTAGACGGCGTTGCTTGGAGCTGCGAGTTGCGAACACGATGTTAAATAATTTGGTATACTAGCCTTGATATTAAAATTAACATTTTTTATATTATAAAAATTCAAATAAATAGCATGAAAACGCAATCGAGAAATATAAATATGTAAGAATGAATTTAGAAAAATAGTGTTTTCATTAAATAAATATTATTTATAATTCTAATATAATAAAAATAGTGCTCATGCAATTGTAATCAGCCCAATAGTTTAATAAATAGTTTAATTTAGTATAATAAGTGGGCTTGGGCTTGGTATAATAAGTCACTAACACTGAACAAGAACTGAACAATTTGAGTTTGAAATAAATAAATGGTTCTATTTTTATTTTTTTACTAAATCTTTAGAATATTATTAGTATCGGACAACAATTTGAATTTGAAATAAATGAATGGTCCTATTAATCTCCTTTCATCCGCTCTTAACAAATGGCCTCTAAACTGAAGTGATTGGAGTTTGAAAATGAGCTGAATCATTTTTTAATAGAATATATTATTTGATGTCATTATTTATTATCTTCAAAAATAACATTTTTAATATTGAATATGTTAATATATTATTATCTATAAAAATAAAAATAAAAAAATGCCTGGTAATAAAATTTGATAAGAAAACATATTTACCTTTAATTAAGTATCAAAACTATAGAAGATAAGGTATGCATAAGTTTAAAAACTATATTACAATAATTAGTCAAAACGTAATTTTAATTCAAAACAAAATATTTGATCTAATGTTATATAAAAATTACATTATTGTATGCTAAAATAGTTAAATAATACAAAATAAGTATTTTACATAGAAGAGATAAGTATTTATATGCTTAAGATATTTTACAATCATCTAGAGAAAAATATCATACCCAAACAAGGATGATGGAATGATTCATGTTGCCATTTACCTTCTTTAAGGAGAAACTTGAAAACATATGACCCAGGGTTACGACTCGCATCAAGGGCCGTAAATGAGCTGATAGTCCGGATACACTTGCGAAGAATTCGAATTCGAAAAAATTTAAACTAACTGAATATTAACAACCAAAAGTTGGGTTCGGTTTGGTTTTGCCGTTGTACTATAAAAATTTAATTTGGTGAGACAAATAATCTAAAAAAGCCCTCCTTTTTAAGCAAACGATACAAGACTCATTTTATAAATAGTATCTCGTGGATTTATTGAGGCTGGAACCCCGCCGTATCTATACTATATTATTATAAGCGAACATGAATTTAGTTTGGTTGGTTCAACGCTTTCCAAAAAAATTTCAAGTGCTTTCTAAAAAAAGTTAAATATGTATAATTTATTTCATTAAACTTATTTTTTAAACATTAATCTCCAAATTAGAATACATCTCTAAACAAAATCCATATATCTTATTCTCTTCAAATACAACTAATATTAATCTCCTAATTAAAATATATCTTTAAATAAAAACCACAAATATTATTCCTATTAAAAAAAATATTTAACACACGTAATATTTTAAATAAGTGTTATAAAAGAAAAATAAATTCAAAACCATCTATACTATATTATTAAAGCCGAAAGATTAAAAGTTTTGGTCGATATGGTACTGGGTGAACCATAGAAAATATAATTATAATTTAATTTTAAAACATATATATTTTACATATAACTCTATCATTGGTGAGTAATTTTTTATACAACAATCTAATAACATATCTCACTTTACTTCTACTTGAAATTACAACTTATTAATTAAATTTCATGAATATTAAAATTTATTAATTAAATCTCATGAATATTAAAATAATATTATTATTTTATCTATAAATAATTTTTATTATGTATTATATTATTATAGTCGATATAATAAAAAAATTAAATTATATATTTAAATCAAATAAAATAATTAATATATAATTTATTAATCCCGCCCGTGCTTTGCACGGGTTATAAGCTAGTATAAATAAAATACTAAAATATAAACATGGGTTTGTTTGGTAGTTTGATTAGTTCGACACCTTCCAAAAAATATAAGTACTTTCTATAAAAAAAAAATTAAACATGTATAATTTATTTCATTTATAATATAATAACATAGTAGTTTAGATTGAACACAAACGCACATTAATCTTCAAGGTAAAATACATCTCTATATAAAATATACAAACATTATCCTATTAAAATATAAATACAAAAAAATTATATAAAAATATATGCATATAATATTAAATAAAGTTTAAATTATTATTATACAAATAAAAATAAATTCAAATCATATCAAAAATATTAAAAAAATTCATCCATGCATTGCACTTTATTTCATTTATAATATAATCACTAATTTATACTATATTATTAAACACATATGTCTTCTGCTCAATTTCAAATACATTCTTTTAATTAAAATATATTGTGTACTTACAATCTACTAACATGTTTTAATTTCCTCGTTGGTCAACCTCTTTAATTTATTTAAAATCATAAATTATTAATTAAATTTTCTGAATATTAAAATAATATTATTATTTTATTTATATTATTTAAATTTTATTATATTATTAAAGCTACAAGGACAAATGTTTAATCGTCGTCCGTCTAGTTGTCCGGTCTAACAATTTTATATTCCACTCAACTTCAAATACATATATTTGTCTCCTATTAAATTTGAATTAAACACATTCTTTTAATTAAAATATACAATCGTACTTACAATCTACTCATGTTTCAATTTACTCATTACTCAATCTCTTTAATTTATTTAAAATCATAACTTATTAATCTATACTATATTATTAAAGGCGTAGTGGCAAAATTTTGGTCAATTTTTCGTTTATGCGGTAAGTTCTATTTTTATCTATCCCTAAGTCCTTTTTTTATATAACTCTTTTTATGCAATTAT
Organism: Oenanthe sinensis; assembly: GCA_028671895.1. NCBI lineage: Eukaryota > Viridiplantae > Streptophyta > Magnoliopsida > Apiales > Apiaceae > Oenanthe > Oenanthe sinensis. The sequence goes on from CM053813.1 coordinate 31,296,126, forward strand.
GATATAATTATAATTTAATTTTAAAATATGTATATTTTACATAAAACTCTATCGAAATTATAATTTATTAATTAAATCTCATAAATATTAAAATAATAATATTATTTTGTTTATATTAAATAATTTTTATTATATATTATATTATTATAAGCAATATAATAAAAAAATTTAATTAAATATTTAAATCATATACAATAATTAATATATAGTTTATTAATACCGTTCATGCTTTGTACGAGTTATAAACTAATATAAAATAAATTTTATAGCGGAGTAAAATCGGTCCTCGCATGGATAAAAGTAGATAAATCGGAATTAATTCCAACTCCCATCTCATGAAAAAAAATAAAAGGTCCTATTTGCCTCACAGGACTCTTCACGTGCTTACCTTACATAAATTATAGATTATCTTTTCATTTTTTATACAAGGGGGTGGAAATGTGGAATACGAATAATTTACTGTTGAAAGTGATTGGTCTTTAAAAATTAACTATAATTATTATTAGTCCGCCATTTTTAAAATTATTATACTACTTTTATATACCAATATATATATATATATGAAAACTAATATAAACTCAAAAATTCAAAGACTTTAATACCACAAACATAGTTTAAAAGTGTTCGAAATTTTCTAACCCACCGTGTGGAAAACAAAGAAAGGAAAATGCCTCCAACCCTCTTGAGAGGACACCTAACAAAATACAAAATGTAGTTCTAATCTCTAAATTTTTTCTGAAAACCTTGAACAAAAAGACATCGTTTGAGTCAAGATAGATGGTAAGACTATATATTCTGACGTTTTTCATGATCTGCTATTTGTCGGTGAATGACACAATTATGCATGCGGTGTGTGCACACATGTTAGGACCGGTGGAATAACGAGGTGGAGACTTGGGTAACCTCCAATTTTGATCAAATTCCAATTACTAGTGATTTGATTAAAGACCGAAAGTCCCTGTTCATTTAAAAGAGCACTGCTTTTCTGATCCAATTTTTATATATGAAATTGTTAATTTTTGGTACAGAGTGAGCAATAAAAAAGATTTTATAAAAACTTTAAGAATGAGAGAGTGGGGATAGACATTTTAGTGAATAGCGCCTTCTCACTTAGTTTTCCATTCTCTGACTCGATTTGTAACAAAAATAATAATTTATATGTGTATATTAAATATATTATTAAGAGAAATATAATTTACATATATATTAATAATTTTCAATTTTCAATCCATATCATTATTTTAAATTTACATATTAATTGTATATAATTTCAAAATATATAATGATTTTAATTTATTAGTTGAATTTTATGCCGGTGAAAATAATTACATTTAAAATCATAAATTATAAAACAAACATCTTAGATTGTATATACAATTTAGTTAGATTTCAGGTTTTAAAAGTATGAATTTTCAAACTAGCTATATTTAATATATTTATATAGTTAATGGATTATTTATTGAGTTGAGTTAAAAAATTTGAATATAATATCATATATAACATATAATAAATTACATATACTTTATTTCACTTAGGTTCAATGAAGAACTCTCTTATTTGAGTAATTCAGTAACCAATCAACAACAAATATAATTACAAAACATGTGAAAAAATTGTTGAACATATAAAAACTACAGAACACAAAAAATAATCACAAAACAAATAAAAAAAATTACATAACATACAAAAAATTTAGAACACAAAATTAGAACATTATTCAGCATTAATGTTCTATAATTTGTGTTATATATTATTTTGTATATTATGTAATCTTTTTGTTTGTTTTATAATTTTTTTTGGTGTTCAATAATTTTTTGTATGTTATGTAATCTTTTATAGTTATTTGTTAATCAAATTCTTATAAAATATGAATGGTTCCTGATTTACTCAAATAATGTGTTTCTCGCTGAGCCTTACTCTACTTTATTTATCGGTTAACTTTTTAGTTTAAAATTTTGTATATGTAAAATTATTTAAACTTAGGCAAGAGATGGCGTGTCTTAATTTAACAAATAATTAAATTAAAATATAGAATTCAGGTAAAAAAAATTAATTTTATATATAAGATCATACATAATACATAATTTGAATTATATATAACTAATTCAAATTTAAATATTATAATTAAAATAAATAATACATTTAAAAAATATGATTGAAGCTAGCAAGTCGTCGATGGGTTTCTAGGTTAAGTTTTGTTTTATGTTTTTAAATTATCAGTTAACAACCATGATATATTCCACCCGAAGTGGGAATGTCACTTCGAATTGTCAAACTCAAAACAAAGCCAAGTTGCAAAGTTACCGTTTCCATGTCGTGATCGTTGGGGTACTTGATAATAAATAGTATTTCTATCAACTTTATCGTCCATTTTCTTTTACATTCAAAGTAGCAATAAATTGAGAAAATACAAGCGAAAATACGTTGCAGTCCAAATAATAACAACCCGCCTGCCCACCCAGAATATAGAAATTTGTATCTTGAAGAAATTTTGTCATAGACTATAAACTATATACAGTAAGTCAATAAATATAGGTGTGCCATGTGTTTCGGTGTGTAACCCACATTTTGTTTCATAAATGTACATTTAAAATTGGTTATATGATTAGAATACTATTATCATATATTTTTCATATTTTTATATGCAAAGTCTATTCGCGGTCAATAATTTTACACAAAAAAAACTATACATATTTCAGATGATCCAACAACTATCACCACATAAATAATAATAACTTATATATGTGACATTTTTTTAGTAGAATTAACTTTCACAAAAGCACTTTTATTTTAGAATTAATTTCGATTTGGATTAGTGATCCGATATTGTTTTTTCTTAAACCTAGTGACCAAATTTGAGGACCCATGCTCATGACCAGGGAACCAGAATTTTGAAATAATCGGTGCTAGAATAATAAATTACTAAATTTTAAAGGTTAACCGGAACTCAATACCAAATATTTATTAATTTTTAACTAAAAATCATAACTTGAAAAACAAATTCTCTATTATTTCTTTAAGGTCGGGACTGGAGCCCTAGACTGACCCCCTTTAGTTCCGCCCTTACTCATAATGAATTTGAGCAACTCTAACAACTTATCAAAATGTCCTGAATTTGATAAAATGAAATGCCAACGATGTCCTAGTATTTTTTTAAATTATTAGGACACTTTCTTCGTTTCTTATTTTCAAAGAATCCATCTTTGCTCCTAAAATTATATTTATGAACATGTATTTTATTTCAAATGAATGATTTCAAATAACATGATTTAAACTACCATTTCAAAATTTCAAATTTGTACTAATATTTGAATATATTAGAATTCAAATGAAATACTAATCCAATTTTTTTGATTATTTAAACATGTTATTTGATAAAATCCAAATTTTCAAATGAAATTGATGTTCTCAAACAAGCCATAAGATTATCCTAACTTATATTGTATAATAAATTATTACAAATACTTTATTTCTCTCTTTATTACATATCCTACTTTAATAATGAAAGATACTTTTAATAATAAAATATCAAATAAAGAGTGAGTATAATGAATATTGGTACCGTTTGTGTTACCTTACAAGCTACAATGGATTTAATTCAATAATGAAAAGGCATACAATATCTAAAAAATGATCGAGTCGAACAAACATAAAACAGATCAAATCACTAATCTTCATGCGGAGACAATCAAGCGATATGTGAAGATGCTATATTTACATGTACCCATTTCGCCACAACTCATTTGAGCTATTGACCATAAATACAATTCAATACAAACTTTCATCACTAAATCAGAACCAACACTTACGATAAATGAGAGAACAAACACCCTCTTACTAAGGGAGAGTAAACAAACTGAAATTGGAAACTGAAATTTCAAATAAAAACTTAGATCTGAAAAATGAAACCACAATAAGAGATATTCGGTACACTCTCAAATCCAATAAACTCCGCTTGAATCTAAGACGAAAGAATACACGAAACTCCGATGATTTAGATATAAAAACAAACTAAACAAACCAAATGGATAGAAATCTTTCCCCAAAAGGGAAGATTATTGAAGGAAATAAAAATAAACAAAACAAATTAAAGGATTTGAGGCTTTCCATTGAAAAAATCGGTAGAAGCCCCGCCAGTTATGTTGATAAATGAGGAGGGAAGCGGCTAGAGAGAGATGTAAACCCTATTTCATGAATGAATTGGTAATGGATTGGATAAACTACTTATAAAATAAATCAAACTAAACAATTATTATGATGGAAGCTACTTATTCATGACATAAATCACTAAAATTTAATATTTTATATTATATGTAAGAAATGAACTAGAATTATATTGGAGTTGCCCAAAAGAACAACACTTCAGAAGTTAACTGTCACATGAGTATATTACTAATAACTAGTAAGAACATCTCCAATGAGGTTGATTATAATGGTTGACTAAAATAATATAAATTAATAACTGACTAAAATTTGCTGAGTTTGTAAGGTATTGTGTTTGTATTGACTATATTTTCATATTTTATACTAAGAGTTTTGTTACAGCTATGGAGTGATTCAACAAATATGGCCAACTAGTTGAGTTTGGCTATAATTATTGCTAAGGATTCTTATTGATTGGAGTATTGTAATTTATACATAATATATATAATGCTTGCCACATAGGACTTTTTAGATAAGGGCGATGCTCTAAAGGAGTGGATGCATACATATATAAATTTTACCTTAAAAAAAATGACATCATCGACATGACTTCATTGTTAAATAGCTATTTTACAGCGAATTGACCAATTGGAGTCGTGTTATATTTTCTAATAAAATGGACTTAAAATTGTTTCTTAGTCAATGCTAAGTCGAATGACAAAATGTGACACCAGACAATGATGTCACTTTATAAATCGAATAATTGTAAACTTTTAAACGAATTAGAACTAGTTACATACTAAATTTATGGTCACCAGGATGTTTAGTTGGGTGCAAAAAGAAAGGTAACCTTTTGGTCAAAAATTTAATAAAAGTTTTAGATAAAAAAATTGATCCAAAAAGAAATTTATCATATTTAGTAATTTTTAAAAGAGTTTAGTTAATTATATTCGAGATAAAAAAACATCTCTTTATCAACATTTTATTATTTAAGATGAAGATTAATTCACTAATACTTGATAGAAGAGGATTAGAGGGGTAACACATATGAGATGAATATATAAATTCATTTTAAATTTATAACGGTGACTAACAGGAAATGAAACTGGACTGAAGTTAGTACTATATCAGTAGAAAGTAAAAACTTCTGGAAACTGAGTGTAGTTTTATAAAGTAATTTTATGAATTGTGCTGGAAGATGTCGACGATTCTTCGAGATTCTCTTTTGAGTAAGAGGGTTGGACAATTGTCAAATGAAAAGTTACACTGCTCGGGAGCTTATGGTTTTATGTTCTATTTATTTTCCTCGATTCACCGTTAAAAGCATTAACCCCCAAAAGGTGGTTAAGACCTTCCCTTGAACCAGTCGCGGAGCTCTCAACTGTCCAGGAGTAGATCCAACAGTTGTTGACTCATTAGATTATGAAATGGTTTGTCAGTAGAGATGTTCCCACAGGTGCCCCTAAAACCATATTAGACAGTACTGGTAAGCACAAAATTTAAAATATGGGGTGATCAACATTTATTTTATTGCTTCTACCTCGTTTATCTTTGGCTTTTTGCATTTCTTTTGGTGAGCATAAGGTGATTTAGTGTAATAGTGTTCTTACCAAGAGGTTGGGTGGTAATTTCGGTTCTGGGTCGGATTTGTGTCGGGTCAGATCGTACCGGTTGATTGTTTCAGGTTGATTTTTTTCTAATCCTAATTCGTACCTATCGGGTTCGTGTCGGGTTTCAGGTCATTTCAGGTTTCACCGCTCTACTTTTTTTAAAAGTGATTGAAAATATATTCTTATATTAAATACTCCATTTGTCCCGATTTATATGCACCGATTGCATTTGCACAAATTTTAGGATAAAATGGTTCATTTCTCTTTCATTGCACGTGAACGTTACAGTTCAAATGTATAATATGTACTCTACCCACTTTGTCAAGTGTAAAAAAGGACAGAACATGTATAAAATATTGTTATTATTATTAAATAATTATGAACCAACTAGCGAGTTTCTATCATTGCACGTGAAAGTTACTTTATTTTACTTAAATTTAGTTATTTTAAACATAAAATATTTTTAAAATAGGGTTATAAATAGAGGGTTCATTAATTTTTGGGTCATTTTAGGGTTTCGGGTTCGTATCTAATTATACATGGTTATTTCAGGTTGAATATTTACTAACCCAAATTCATATTTTTCGAGTTAGGTTTGTGTCGGGTTTCAGGTTGGGTCAGAAATTTTCACCCCTGCTAAGAGGACGAGGTCACTTCAAAGAAAGAACGAATTGGAGTGGAAAAGAAGAGTGGGTATGTGGATTTCTTTCATAATTTTTTTTTCATTTCATTTCTATAATTTCGCTATTTCCATTACATTAGAAAATTAAAATTTTCACAATTTTTTAAGAAAGTGAGAAAAATATGTTAGGAACTGTCAAATAAGAAATTGTATTAGAAATATATCTATATATTATATGTAGGAGAAATTTGAGAGAGAAAATAATATATGAAATTGTATTTCATTCAAGTGCATATTGCAAGATGATACTTGAAGCCTATTTATAGGCTTTCTACGAGATAGGTACATGAATTTAAAAGCCAAAAGTCCTTGAACTTGAAAAGCCAAAAGCTAAAAGTCAAAAGCCAAGAGTTTGTTCTAAAAGAATCTAGGGACATCCATATTATAACACTCCCCCTTGAATGTCCAATTTTCAATAATCATGCCCCGTTAAAACCTTTCTAGGAAAAACCTTTTGGGGAAAAAAATCCTTTTAAAGAAAAAGAGTACATCGATTTTGAAAATTTATTTGAGGTCTTTAAGCCGACGCATCTCAATCTTATATACCAATTTTTCATAAATCATTGGCGGCAATGACTTAGTAAACAGGTATGCAAGATTGTCACTTGAACGAATCTGCTGAACTTCAATCTCTCCATTTTCTTGAAGGTCTTGTGTGAAGAAATTTTTTGGTGATATATGCTTAGTTTTGTCACCCTTAATATAGTATTCCTTCAATTGTTGGATGCATGTTGTGTTGTCTTCAAACATTACTGTGAGGATTGCCCTATTATGATACATGCCACATGACTCCCGAATATGTTGAATTATTGACCTCAACCAAACACATTCTCGACTAGTTTCATGAATTGCAAGAATTTTTGCGTGATTAGAAGAAATAGCGGCCAAAGATTGTTTCACTGAGTGCCATGATATGGTTGTATCTCCATAAGTAAACAAATAACTTGTTTGTGATCGAGTTTTGTTGGTCCCTGATATTGTAGAAGGGGGGTTGAATACAATATCTAAAATTGTCACGGAATTTCTGGTTTTAAAAATATTATTTTAATTAATCACGAAATATTAATTTTAATTAAATACGGTTCAAGTAGAAGATATAATTTTAACTTGAAAAGTATTACAAAATTAATCTGATGAAAGATGTATATAATTGATAAAGTGATCTAGAACGAATTCGACATGACGTGTTCGGGTTTAACAATTATATTCCAAACTTGTACATAAATCTGTGAATATTACAATGCATATAAATTTCTGAAATTTGAATGTTTTTCAATCACCAAATAATGAAAACTTTTCCTCATATTTATAGAGGAAAAAACTAACAAGACTTTTGAATAAAACTTATTTAAAAAATCAAAAGACTTTATAAATTAGCCTATAAGACTTTTTAAATAAGTTGGACAAGACATTTAAACTCGGTAAGATTTTTCAGAAACTCGGTAAGACTTTTGAAAAGTCTTGCCGAGACAAATGAAAACTTGGTACGACTTTTGAAAAGGTCTTACCGTGTTAATTCGGCAAGACTTTTAAAATGTCTTACCGATTTAATTCGGTAAGACTTTCTTAAAAGGTTTTACCGATTTAATTCGGTAGAACTTTCTAAAATAGTACAACAAGACTTTCTTTAAATGTTCTTTTAACTTAATTATTTCAACTAATTTTTAATTAAATAATTTATAAAATTAAATTAATTCAAGGTAAATTAATTTAAGTAGATAAATTAAATAATTAATTAACTTTTGATAGTAGAATTAATTTAGTTTCTTCACTGCACAACCGTTGTAGATTTGACTTGAATATTCTTGTCTTCTGTCTGAAAATCACTTGAGCTAGGTGATAAATATTTATTAACTTAGTTGACACACAAATGTATTGTCTGGTTCATTTGTTTTATACTAAATAAATATTCTTCACCTTTTAATTTTAATATCCGTGATCTTCTGTCTTGTTCTTACTTCTCGCTTTGTCTTCAATATTTTCTTTTCTTGGAATTTTCTGAAGTAGCCACTTGGAATCTTCTGAATCTTCTGAACTCTTCTGAAATACTACTTCTTTATTTGTCGCTGATGCTTGAACATATTAATGAACTTCATCCGGTGATAAGTAGCAGCTTCAATATAACACTTCTGATTTATAGGATTCTTTCTGTCTAGTTGACTTTGTTAGTCTTGATTCCTGTCATCATATTTATTATTTAATTCTGTTTCTTATCTAAGTTGAGTTGTCATCTAATTATTATAAATAGACCTAGTCATATGCCTTTCAAGTTTTATCTGGATTAGATAAATAACATGCATCTACTTAGCCAGTTAAAACTGCTTTGGATTTGTTAGAATAAAATAAGACCATATCAGTTGTACCTCGAAGATACCGAAAAATATGATTTACTCCAGACCAATGTCTTTGAGTAGGAGTATAACTATGTCTTGCTAATAAATTTACTAAAAATGCTATATCGGGCCTTGTATTATTAGCAAGACACATCAATTCACTGATAGTACTAAGATAAGGTACTTCAGGACCAATAATTTCTTCATTTTTCTCTTTAGGTCGGAAGATATCATTCTCTTTATCTAGTGATCGAACAACCATTGGAGAACTAAATAGATGTGATTTATCCATGTAAAAACATTTTAAGACTTTTTCTGTATATGTTGTCTGATGCACGAAAACTCCATCTCGTAGATGCTCTATTTGTAGCCCAAGACAAATCTTCGTTTTCCCAAGATCTTTCATTTCAAACTCTGCTTTGAGATAATCCCCTATTTTTTTAAGTTCTTTAGAAGTTCCAATAATATTTATGTCATTAACATACACAACAACTATAGCAAATGAAGATCTTGTTTTCTTTATAAAAACACATGGACAAATAGGGTCATTCTTATATTGTTCCCTTAACAAATATTTACTTAATCTTTTATACCACATTTGACCAGATTGTTTTAATCCATATATAGATATTTGCAATTTAATCGAATAAAGATGGCGAAAATGTGATTTGGATGCTTCGGGCATTTGAAATCTTTCAAGGATCGTCATATATATATCTTTATCAAGGGAACCATATAAATATGCTGTCACGACATCCATCAATCACATTTCTAACTTTTCAATGACTGACAGGCTAATAAGATAATGAAAAGTTGTAGTATCTATCACGGGGAAATAAGTTTCCTCATAATCAATATCTGGTCTTTGTGAAAAATCTTGAGCAACCAAACGTGCTTTGTATCTTACAACTTCATTTTTATCATTTTTTTCTTAAAAATACCCATTTATAACTAACTGGTTTAGTCCCTTCAAGAGTTTGGACTACAGGTCCAAAAACATTATGCTTATTAAGTGAGCTCAATTCTTTTTCAATTGCTTCTTTACATTTTGTCCAAACTTTTCTACGTCGACAATCATCGACGGTTTTTGGTTCAAGATCTTCGAGATCCATCATTATATCAAGCGCTACATTATATGCAAAATATTTGTCAATGACAGTATCATTTCGGTTCCATCTTTATCCCGTGACAACATAATTTATCGAGATCTCTTCAATGTCAACATTTTCAGGTACCTGTTCCTCTTCAGGAGTATCTGATGTCGGTGAATGCATCAGGCAGCTGATTTGCTATACCTTGTAGATGAATTATTTTTTGTACTGATAAGTCATACTGACTTGTACGAGATCAAAATTATTCAATGAAGATGCATTCAATGAAATTTTTCTTTCCAACTGTTTATTTTCTCCTCCTAATTTTGGGAATATTTTATTCTCTCCCCCTAATTTTGAAAAAATATTTTCATCAAAATGACAGTCTGCAAACCTTGCAGTGAATAGATTGCATGTCATTGGTTTTAGAGATTTAATTATTGAGGAAGATTCATCACCAAAGTATATTCCCAATTTCCTTTAGGGACCCATCTTTGTACGTTGTAGCGGAGCAATTAGGACATATACCGCACACCCAAAGGTTCTGAGATGAGAAATATCAGGTTCTCTTCCAGAGACCAATTGTAAGGGAGAAAATTTATAATAACTTATAAGTCTAATGCGTACAAGTGTTGCTGCATGTAAAATAGCATGCTCCCCAAACTGTAAGAGGGAGATTTATTTTCATAATCAATGGTCTGGCAATTAGTTGGAGTCGTTTAATAAATGATTCTGCTAGACCATTTTGTGTATGAACATGAGTTACAGGATGTTCAACACGTATACCAATTGATGCACAAAACTCATTAAAAGCTTTTGACATGAATTCTCCAGCGTTATCTAACCGGATTGTTCCAATATTATAATCCAGAAATTATACTCTTAATCGTATTATTTGTGCAAGTAATCTCGCAAATGCCAAATTTCGAGACGATAATAAACACACATGTGACCATCTTATCGATGCATCGATCAATACCAAAAATATTTAAATGGTCCATATGATGGGTGAATGGGCCCACATATATCACCTTATATTCTTTCCAAAAAATTAGGAGATTCCGTTCCAACTTTTATTATAGAGGGCTTTATAATTAATTTTCCTTGAGAGCAAGCAACACAAGAGAATTCATTAAATTGAAAAATCTTCTGGTTTTTCAATTGAGCCCTTGTGAATTCTCAATTATTTTTCGCATCATGATTGATCCAGGATGTCTCAGCCGGTCATGCCAAATAATAAAATTACTTTTGTCAGTAAACTTTTGGATTACTGTGGCATTAACCTCAATATTTCAGATATCTGTATAGTATAATCCAGAAGTAAAAGCTGATAATTTTTCTTTAATACATTTGTTACCCGAAATAATGCTTGTAATGCAAATAAACTCTTTGTTCTCTCTATTCATTGTTTTAATATGATATCAATTTCTACGGATATCCTTAAAACTCAATAGATTTCTCCATGACTTTGGGGAGAACAATGCATCATTTATAATAAATTTTGTTCTTTCGGATAATAATATAATAGCTCTTCCGGAGCCTTCAATCAACTTTATTCTTCCAGAAATCGTGCAGATATTGCCTTCATATTTATTTAAAGAGATGAAATATTTTTCATTTTTAAGGATAGTGTGAGTAGTTGCTCTATCTACAAGACAAATGTCTTCCTCTTTAGTTATATATCCAATGCGAGAATGAGAAACATCCATATTGCTTCAATAATAGATAAACATATGATTAGTAATAATTAAAATCATCATAGAGACATATAATCATAACGAGTCTCATTAAGCAACAAGTAGGTTAAACAAGTTTATTAATTATCATTTGGAGTAGTGCAATCTCGAGTCTCATAGAAATAAATTGTATCCAAATAATTCATTTTAAGAAGATTGTCTGCATGTTCTTATTAGGAATTATGATATTTGATGATAACAAATTACTTGAAATTACAATAAGGATTTAAATTTCATTGTAACTGATCAATGGATATATGAATTATAAATATTCTTTGACTAGGAAATCAGTTATCAGTTGAAGCTTGTTAATCAACTGATAAATTGGATTGTAATATTTGATTTATGTTTCATTATCAATTGATTGTATTGCCTCGATGAATGCTGTGAAGTAGTCGACTGATGTTATTGACTTCAATTGATAACTTCTCAACGGATGTGAAGAATGACTGATCAACTGTAAATATTCTAAGTCATAATTCTCACAAATGAAGTGATCAACATATATTGGAGTCGATGGATAAAGGCACTGTTCGATGGATAAAAGCAATCAATGGATAAAAAACCATCAATGGATAAGGAGTCGATGGATAATTTAACTATCCATCGATACATCAATTGATCGATGGATGAGCAAAGGAGGATCGACTGATAAGCTTGACAGCAATTATCAGTTGATCAAGGTTTCCCAAATTGGTTAAAGATAAAAGGAATGAGAACTTTACAGAAACTGAATCAATGGAAGACAATCATGTTAGGATTGTGAAGACTTTCAAGACAACACAGTCTTCAGGGAAAAGATCAAGACAAAGATTTTTCGAGAACAAGACAAATGCAAAGGAGACTGTGAAAAGTGGCTACAATCTATTTTAGTGAATACATTGTAAACTGTAATTTTTAATTCATATTGTTATCCATCGATAGATAGAAAAATAGATGTAGAATGTGAACTACTATATATTGATTAGTAGTTCATTGTAGCAAAATGTAGAAGAAAAATCAAAAACTCAAGAAAGACACAATAGAAAGATAGAAAATATTTGTTGTTCTTTTCTCAGTTCAAAACAATATTTTGTAAGCAGCTTGGTATCTTTACCAAGGATAATTGAAAGCAAAAATACACTAGTGGAAAAACCAATCCATTAGTAATTTTTAAATTGCTTTGTTCTGTTTTTAATATATTAAACCTTCAATCCAATGTTCTAATAGTTATCTTCAATATATATATTCAAACACAAAAATAAATCAAAGTACAAACTTGTATCCGTAAGAATTTCTAAAACTCTTAAGTTTGTATTCAACCCCCCTTCTACAAACTTCTTGTACTCAAAGGAAAATAACAGTTCTTTTTCTTCTGCCACCAAATTTGTTTCAACATTCTTGCCTTTATCTTGCAGGGATGCTTAATAAAGATCAAGTAAGTGTTTTGGTGTACGACAGGTACACGACCAGTGTCCCTTCATTTCACATCGATAACATGCATTTTCAATCATCCCTTTTCTTTTCTCTTTGTCAATATTTTTCTCCAACTTCTGGTTGAGATTTTGTTTGAAAAAGGGCATTTCAGGATTTGAGATCCACGACCTTGTATTCCATGTCCAAAACCACGTCCACGATTACCACTTCGTCCACGCCCATAATTATATGTTGCCGCATTCACTTCAGGGAAAGGGCCAGATCTAGTTGGGCGGGACTCGTGATTTTTCATCAAAAGCTTATTTTTTTGCTCAGCAATAAGAAGACAAGAAATTAAATCTGAATATTTTTTAAAACCTTTTTTATGATATTGTTGCTGAAGGAGTACATCTGAGGCATGGAAAGTTGAGTAAGTTTTTTCTAACATATCCGCATCAGTGATATTTTCTCCGCATAGGTTTAATTGAGAAGTTATTTTGAAAAGTGTGGAGTTGTATTTACTAACGGTTTTAAAATTTTGTAGCCTCAAATGCCTCTAATCATAACGAGCTTTTGTAAGAATCACGATCTTTTGGTGATCATATTTATCTTTTAAATTTTTTCATAATTCAAGTGGATCTTTTACTGTAAGATATTCACTTTTAAGTGTTTCATGGAGGTGGCGGTGAAGAAAAATCATAGTTTTTGCACGGTTTGACTCATATTCTTGATTTCCCTCTTTAATTGTATTTCCAAGACCTTGTGCAGCTAAGTGAATTTTAATATCCAGTATCCATGATAAATAATTCTTTCCCGTAATATCAAGAGCTTCAAATTCGAGCTTGGTAAAATTTGACATGATAACTACAAAATATATAAAATGTTAAGAAAATAAATATTGTAATATTTTACATTTGTATCTAATATGATCATATGATAAGAAAATTAAGCATGTGTTATCACTTAGTAAATTATCAACAGATATAAGATATGGTCACAGTTAGATATTACTATTATATGATTAAGATAAAAATAAAATAAATAACATGTAAGATTAAACCAACATAATATCACACGTACACGTCAAAAATTTAAAGCCCAATAGGTAGATTACAAAGAAATAAAAATACTAAGTATATAAGAGTAATTTTTTTAATTGTGCTTTATGTGTACCTTAAAATGAAAGATGGTTGAGATGTATTACCTTTTAATTAGAAATTGAAATAGAACTTCTTGATTATGATGAAGGTGATATCTAAAATTTGAATGGCTTGAGCAACCTCCCTTGATGCCTTCCTCTCCTTACACCTTGGACAACACGTTTCTTTTATCCATAAACCTTAACCTTAACTGAATGAGCGATCTCGTGCTGATAACATATTAGAAATATATCTATATATTATATGTAGGAGAAATTTGAGAGAGAAAACAATAAATGCAATTGTATTTCATTCAAATGCATATTACAAGATGATACTTGAAGCCTATTTATAGGCTCTCTACAAGATATGTACATGAATCTAAAAACCAAAAGTCCTTGAACTTGAAAAGCCAAAAGTTTGTTCTAGAAAAATCTAGGGACATCCATATTATAACAAATTGAACCTTTTATAAAATGTAAGTCAACAAATGAATATGAACGGTGAGTAAACATCTTTCGGTACTAGAAACTTCCCAAATGTTTTTATAAGAGCAAGTAATGCTAGATGTTAAATATCTATTGTTATTACTATAATATATTATTAAAAAGTGTTTTTTGATGTTAAAATAAAAATTGCACTCTAATGTTAATTTCATAACTAATTTCAAATTTAGCTAACTTTTTTTAGACTTTTACCCATTTTAATATATTTTTAGTATTTAGTGATGTACAATAAAATAAGCGTTTAACTTTTACCCCAATTTGTAGTTATTGATGATGTGACAAGAATAGATGGATCCATCTTTGGTCTTAAATATAAAACCAACGATGCATTTATGCATTGATGCATCCAAATACGAAACCCTTTTTGCAGTTGAATTTTTTTGCATTTGATGCTATAATATAGTAATATAACCGAATATAGTATTGGATTGGATTTGATCTAACAACTGTTATAATATTTATGATGTCTCTGTATTGGATTGAGTCTTGAATTATGGATTCAACAATTTTGTTACCTCATAGACAAAATAAAATGAAAGTTATTTTTTTTTGCAAAAAATGATAATTATGTCATTGATAAATAATTTATAGTACATATTCTAAAGAGATTAGGGATTATGAAAAATTATTTCATTCACAAAAACTTATTATCTAATCAAAAGATACGTTTGTTCAATCTTATGGGTCGTAACTTAAATTACGATTACCATAAAAAAAATATTATTAGTTTAAATAATAAAATTTTAATATCATAAAAGATAAAACCTTTAAAAATATGTTATATAATCATAACAATCGTACACCAAATTCTTGTTTTCATTGAACTTCCGAATAATCCCATTTCCATTAATTTTTCGTCTAAGTAAATCTGAAGGACAAAACAAATCGACAAAAATAAATAAGTCGATGAAAATTATACAATATAATATAGAGTTATGGTATAAAACTCTCAATATTGATATAGACTATAAATTATACAATAAATTGATGAAAGAATGTATAACTAGTTATGATCCAAATTAAAATACTAAAATAAAAAAATGTATTTGAATTTAGGGGATACGAAGAGAGAGAAGAATAAGGGAGAGAAAAAGAGGAAGATAGAGAGAAACGAGGATAGAAGATGAGAGATACTCTCCTAGTCTCCTTCGAAATTAAAATGAAAATTAATTATTCATATTTACTACCGAATAGCGAATAATACAATTTTATAATTATAATATTTTAAACAAAAGCGGCATCAACATATTATTTCAAGTCGGTACATTTAACTTACATTTTTACTATATATTTTTGATTTTTTTAATAATATTTTTTTTGTTAGGATAAACTTTCACATGGATGATTTGCATCGAAATACAATCCCGTAAAAACGGAGTCATTTTATTCAAGAAAGTTTATGGGCATGCAAGATATCTCTGAAAATTTAGAAAATAAAACTTTAATGTCTGAATATAGAACACCTGCAATGAAAATTCAAGCAAACAATTAATACCTCATCAAACAAGAAAAAATAACTAAAAATATGATATTAAAAATATATGATATAATATTATTAGAAATTAATAAATTAAATATCAAGATGAAAAAAATCTAACCAACGGGATTTCATTTGGTTAGATACCTAAAATAACATATAATAATATACATATTTTAGGTAAATTTATAAATTAAATATTTATTATCGAACAATAATTCAGGATTATTGGTATACATTATATCTGGGAAAAAATATAAATAAGAAATTCAATAGTCATTTAATGTTGATATTCTTCCAAAGATCATTCAATATTTTGTTAAAATTAAACTAATAAATTCAAAAAGAAACTATTTAATTAGACACATAAATAATACTCCCTCCTTCCCACCCAATTGTTAACGTTTCGAAGAGAAGGTCCGGCACGCATTTTAAGGTGCATATAAAGTATAGTTCCATAACTTATTTTTAAAATATTTTTTTCCTGAATAAAAATTTAATGTTTAAATTTTTATGGAACTATACTTTAAATTTTTTAAAAATAAGTTATGAAAAAATGTTTGAAAGCAAATTTAAAAAGAGAAAAATAAGTAACAACAATTCATGGAAAAAATAAGATACATAATACAAGCTCGGTCATCTGTCATTGTGAAAGCATCACAATCGAAATATATTGAATATATAGAATCCATTAGAGGATGAGAGACAATTTTGACTTTTAATCCACAATTTCTTATCCAAAATTATTGTACAAAATGTAACATATACACAATTTGACTTTGACTAGATGAATAATATTTTATTTATTTTTAATAATATTTAAATTAAACATAACATTTTAAACAATAAACCGAACGTAACACAAGCAAAATAATATTATATATAACAACTGTTCCAGAAACAAATTAAAAATCTAAAGTATGAACTAGTGTTATAATTACAAAAATGATACAAACATGCTAGTCCGGCCGGCCGGCTCCTTGTGAATTCAGATGAGTTAACAATGAACATTGTATGTACAATTTCCACCGGCCATCAAAAGTTGTGTGTTAAGTAATTTGCAATGTGCCGAAACCAATTAAATATATAAGCAGACAGCTTTATTGAGAGCTGTCCGGCCAACGGTCAACTAATTGAAAAGTTACAAGGGTACATAACAGTACAACACATTAACAACGGTATTGTACGGATCGAGAAACCAAATTAGATTACGGCACTGCTGACATTTTTTGCACCGACTAATCTGTAGACTTGGAGCACACGTTATCGGAGGTGAGTTGATTACGGGTACAGCGGTAAACGAACCGAATTGTTCGGTAAGCTTATTCGGTGTTCGCTCGTGTTCGAGTTCGATAAACTCAGTTCGACAATCTATCGAACTCGAGTTCGAATCACATTTTTTGTCCGATAAATTTAACGAATCGAACCGACACCCCAGTTTGGTTCGCATTCGGTTCGAGTTCGACTCGTTTATTAAGTTCGAGTTCGGTTCGATAAAAATAGGATATTTATAATATTATACGTATATATAATATATTTATTATTCATAATTTATTTTTATAATTATTTAAAATTAATATTATATTGGTGAGAAATATTTAATTAATATTTATCTCCAATTTTTTACAATAAATAAAGTTAAAAATAATTTTTTAAATAAATATGTTTATAATGTTCACGAACAGTTCGTGTTCGATTCGTTATGTTCGCGAATAGTTCGTGTTCAGATCGATTATTACCGAACTCGAGTTCGGACAAGAAATTTTATTTGATAAAATTACCAAACATTGTTCGGTTCGTTAAGATTTTGTTCGAGTTCGATAAATGTTAGTCCGAGTTCGTTTCATTTACAGCTCTAATTACGGGTGCTTTTGAAGGAATTTTTTATTTTATTTTAAAATTCTAGTGTATTTAATTTGAATATGTAAAAAATATTTTATACTTTGGTAGTATTCAAAATTCTATAAAGTTTTTTTTTACAATTTTGGTGGATTTGATTAATATTTTAAAATATTTATTAAAATTTGATAGTATTTAATTTAGATTTATAATATTTATTAAAATTCGATTGTATTATTTTTTGAATTTTATAAAATAATCGATTTTGATTAATTTGTTAGTGCTTTTTATAATTTTGGAAATCCGGCTAACTCTAAGATATTTTAATTTTTTTATCTGAATTTGTGAAATTTTATATTAAAAATTAGAATAAAATAAAAATTTCCTAAGTTTATAAATTAAGTTTTATTTATTAAAATGTTTTGAAATTGAATTGTAATTTCATAAACTTTAGAGTTCAAATCGGACATACAATTATCCAAGTTTAGAGTTGAGTTCTTGCCCACGTCTGCACAATTTTCCAGGCTAGACTTGTAAATCCGATCGCATCTTGACCGGATCGAATCGAATATATTTAATTTGATTTTCGGTTTATAAAATTAAAAAAAATTGATTTAAATCCAAAACAAATCTAACCGGACCATATTTCTTATATATAAGTATATTTATTAAGGATAAAATGTTAAAATTTATCATAATTTAACAATCTAAAATATTATAAAAGAAATTAATTATAATAATAATGATCAATATAGCAAATTAAATAATAAATTATTTAGTCTTTTTAAATTTTTGTAATCACTTTAGTATTAAAAGTAGACTTGAATAAATTAAATAAAGTAGACCTAAATATTAAATTGCGACACGTAACTGTTTAAAAAATATTGTTGTTTTTGGCTTTTGATAATATCTTGACAACCAGATTAAATAATAGGAATAAACAAAAATCAGGCTACACCGCGGATTTTGATTAAATTGCCACGTTATTCGTAACTTGAAGAGGTGTATCAAATTTTTACCCCTTTTCCTTATTTACACGTCTCTTTTAAAAAAATTATACTTAAATGGTTATCCAATTTTTGTTTTAATATATAGTTTTTCAAAATTTTCTCTGCAATTCTATTTTCAATATTTGACTTTATAGTTAATTCTATCATTTAATGCAATAATTAGGAATAATATATAAAAATATACAATTAACTACATTTTTTTTAAGATGTATAATTTTTTGAAAGATACAGCTAATTTGGGAGTTCTATTTAGAATATTTGACTTTACAAATAATTCTATCATTTAATATAATAATTAGAAATATTATATAAAAATATACAATTAACCACAATTTTTTAAAGATGTATAATTCTTTTAGAAGAGACAACTAAATAAGGAATGAATAGTTTTCAACACATATTTGTCACAGAATGTATTCAATCTCGAATCTATAATATTTTTTTGTATTTTAAATATCAATTTAAATTAAAAATAATCCATTAAAATATGGAACTATTCAATCAATATTAAAAAATATCCTTTAAAATTTGATTGCATTCAATATATATTGTAAATAATCTATTAAAATTTAGAGGTATTCAATATGAATTATCAATAATCCATTAAAACTAGCGGTATTCAAAAATTTATTAACAACACTAATGAATTTTTAAAGTAATTGGACTTGTTAAATTTTATAATATATTTAAAATTATTTAAAATCTCACTAAAATATTTTTTTTTATTAAATTAGGCTCGACTCTTGCATAGATTCTACCATCTCCCTAAAGATTTTGTGTAAAATTATAAACCAACTATGATTTTAAATTATAGTTTATGAATTAAAAATAATCCATTAAATTTTAAATTAAATACATCGCCCAGACTTTGTTGAGAATTTTGATACAAACTCGTCTTTTTTGTCGGCTGGCTGAAAACAAAAGCAAGTTGGCTTGTATTTTAAATTTTTAATACATTTTTTTATAAGACCAGAAAAATCTACACACGGGTATTACACGTAAAGACTAAAGATATTTCGGTTCAACAGGTTGTCATTTTATGGGGGTGTTTGACTTAGTTTATAAGTAATAAGTTATTTTTTTTTAAAAGTATTTTCACATTTTTTTTTAAAAATTAATATTTATTTTAGAAATTTAAGACCAAATCTTATTTCCAAATTTGAAAATACGTTACTTATTTTCAGAAAAAGTATATATATACCAATTTTTTCAGCTGCTTATAAGTTCAGACAAACGAGACCTATATATTTTTGACAAAATTTAAATCAGGGTTCTAGGTAAAATACATGCCCACCGTCTTGCCAATAAAACATATTCGATATATCTTACTCGAAAACAAGATTAAAACTAAGAGTTAGTATAAATTTTTTAAACTTAATTTATGTATGTTTAATTTTCAAAATAAAGACATGGTAGGTATTTTTGCAAGTCTATCCTTTGCATAAAGCGACTTGTGAAATAAATTAAATATCATGAAAGACCTATTCAACAAAGTATAGAAAAAATAACGTGCGATATGGAACTTAATGCATTGAATGTATGGCGGGAAATTGCAGGGGAGTTTCCTATATTGCTAGTTGTAGGCGGCCATCAGATTATAAATAATTGCAGAGATAATGAACTCAAAGAAGTTCAATCCTCCTGAAGCAGAATTCAAAGAACAAACACTTTTGCCTTTTACACTGCGAATCTTGAAACTGAGAAAATGGTGAGCACATTCAATTTACCTGCAGATTATGCAACCCTTGTACTAAATGTCAGCACCCAGACCCTCACTAAAGCACAGAAAAGATGGAGAGTTGCGTTTGTAGCCATTTATTTCTCGAGGGGCATGCTGTCTGTAGCCAGAGAATTGGTGGTTTGGAAGAAAACAAACTATCATCCCATTGCAGAGATTATCTCTACCCCTTCATACACTGCTCTAGATATTCAACCCAATGTCAATGATGAGCCTGATAGTATGCATGCTGATAAAACAAAAAGTCCGCATGGATATTCTAGCTTTAATATTATTGACAAAACAAAACTCACAGACATGATGAGAAACAGAAATCTGGATGAGCTTCATAGAGTAGGGGATGTTGAGGGCTTAACCAGTGCTCTTGAAACCGATCCTGACAATGGAATTCAAGGCAATGAAGAAGATATTAGCCAACGGCGTGACACATTTGGTCCAAATACTTACCAGAAGCCACCACCGAAGGGGCTCATTTTTCATGTTGTCGAGGCTTTTAAAGACACTACCATCCTCATCTTGCTGGTTTGTGCTGCTCTTTCTCTTGCCTTCGGCATCAGAGAAGATGGTTTAAAGGAAGGTTGGTACGAGGGAGGGAGTATATTTGTTGCAGTATTTCTAGTAATTGCTGTATCAGCTGCAAGCAACTTCAGACAAGAAAGACAATTCCAAAAGTTATCAAAAATAAGTGATAATATTATGTTAAATGTTATGAGAGGCGGAAGGCAGCAAAAGATATCCATATTTGACATTGTAGTTGGGGATGTTGTGCTTTTAGGAATTGGAGATCAAATACCTGCAGATGGATTGTTCTTGAACGGACATTCTCTACAAGTAGACGAGTCAAGCATGACAGGAGAGAGCGATCATGTAGAAGTGGACATCGTGAAAAATCCATTCCTGATTTCCGGTTCAAAAGTGGCAGATGGGCATGCTCGGATGCTAGTGATATCAGTTGGGACAAATACTGCTTGGGGAGAGATGATGAGCTCAATAAACCATGATTCCAAGGAACAGACACCATTACAAGCTCGACTTGACAAATTGACCTCATCTATTGGGAAGGTCGGCCTTCTTGTTGCTTTTCTTGTACTTACAGTTATGCTGGCTCGTTACTTTACAGGGAATACAGAAGATGATAATGGGAAGCGGGAGTACAATGGTAGCAAAACAGAAGTCAATGATATAATTAATTCTGTTTTACGTATTGTATCTGCTGCAGTCACTATAGTAGTGGTAGCAATTCCTGAAGGGCTTCCATTGGCTGTCACACTCACGCTAGCATACTCAATGAAAAGAATGATGGTTGATCAGGCAATGGTCAGGAAGCTATCAGCTTGTGAAACCATGGGCTCGGCCACAGTTATTTGCACCGATAAAACAGGCACGTTGACAATGAACCAAATGAAAGTAACAAAGTTTTGGCTTGGACAAGAAAACATGGGAGAAGATTATTCGGATGCAATTTCAGCAGAAGTTGCCGAGTTGTTTCACCAAGGAGTTGGTTTAAACACCACAGGTAGCGTTTACAAACCAGTTTCAGGAAGTATACCAGAGTATTCTGGCAGTCCAACTGAAAAGGCGATTCTCTCTTGGGCTGTCCAGAAATTGGGTATGGATATGGAAGAATTGAAACAAAGCTCTACAATTATTCATATAGAAACATTTAACTCGGAGAAGAAACGGAGTGGTGTTTTGGCCAGTAAGAAAGCTGATAACACCATCCATGTACACTGGAAAGGAGCTGCTGAGATGGTCCTAGCAATGTGTTCAAATTATTATCAGAGCAATGGAGTTGTAAAGTCGATAAATGAATATGAAAGAACACAATTTGAGAAGATAATCGAAGGAATGGCAGCAAGTAGCCTCCGTTGCATTGCTTTTGCTCATAAGAAAATACTGGAGGAAGATATGCAACATAATGAAGATGGTACAAGCAACAAAAAGCTAAAAGAAGATGGGTTAACCTTGCTGGGAATTGTTGGTCTCAAGGATCCATGCAGACCTGGAGCAAAAAAAGCCATTCAAATATGCAGATCTGCTGGGGTCAATATTAAAATGATCACCGGAGACAATGTTTTCACAGCAAAGGCTATTGCAACAGAATGCGGAATACTAGGACCTGACCAACAAGTAAATAGCGGGGAAGTGGTAGAAGGTATCGAGTTCCGGAACTACACACCTGAAGAGAGGATGATGAAGGTCGACAACATACGTGTCATGGCAAGGTCATCTCCATTCGACAAGCTTCTAATGGTACAGTGCTTGAAACAGAAAGGTCATGTGGTTGCTGTCACAGGAGATGGAACAAATGATGCACCAGCCCTGAAAGAAGCTGATATTGGACTTTCAATGGGAATTCAAGGCACAGAGGTAGCCAAGGAGAGCTCAGATATCGTTATACTGGATGATGATTTCGCCTCTGTGGCCACAGTATTGAGGTGGGGGCGATGCGTGTACAACAATATCCAGAAATTTATTCAATTCCAACTCACTGTAAACGTAGCAGCTCTTGTCATTAACTTCGTTGCATCAGTTTCGGCTGGTGAAGTTCCCCTAACAACAGTCCAACTGTTGTGGGTTAACCTCATTATGGACACACTAGGTGCTTTGGCACTTGCTACAGAGCGGCCTACAAATGAGCTAATGCACAATCCGCCCGTGGGTCGAACTGAACCCCTCATTACAAACATCATGTGGAGAAACCTATTAGCACAAGCTATATACCAGATAACAATCCTCCTTACTTTTCAATTTAAGGGTAAGTCGATATTTAATGTGAATGAGACGGTGAAGAACACTCTGATCTTCAATACTTTTGTCCTTTGCCAAGTCTTCAACGAGTTCAATGCAAGGAAATTGGAAAAGAAGAATGTATTTGCAGGAATACTTAAAAATCATCTGTTTCTAGCGATCATTGCAATAACAATTATTCTTCAGGTTGTGATGGTAGAGTTCCTAAAGAAATTTGCAGACACTGAGAGATTGAATTGGGGGCAATGGGGCGCTTGTATTGTTATTGCAGCTTTATCTTGGCCAATTGGTTATTTTGTAAAGTTCATACCTGTAGCAAAGAGACCATTCCTCAGCTATCTTAGAAGACGAGAATGAAGTATGAGCCTCAGCAAATTACTAAAAATTTCATCATCACGGCATGGAGAATGATAGTTACTGCACTGATTCCTAGAACAAATTGGAGCCTGTGTTGCCATTGCAGCTCCATTGTGGCCAACTGATTATTTTGAAGACTTGAAGAGAACAAACTGTTTCTTTACCATCATAAAAGTTGAGATCAAAGTCAACCGGACGATTGGAACTGCAGTAGCTATTCAACAGTTGACATCAACGCTCACCAGGAGACTGGAGGAGTATACACAAAACAACTGTCTATGGCAAAGTTGAAAGCACTCATAAACTCAAGCCAAAAACAGAGAGCTGACGAATCAAAAAAGCAACAAACATTTATCATGGTTTTTTTCTCAGCCGAAATCCTCTATGCACAAGACTCGCTAGAACAAGATTAATATGTTATACTTAAGATTCACGAGAAGGCTCTACATGATGAATTTGTGTGCTTGTGTCAAGCATCCTCATCATATTCCACTTTATATATTCAATCCTTCATTGAAGGTTATATGATGTTGTGCGAGCCGTGGCGCTAGTAAACCTATATGATGATATATTGATATGGCGCCCACTGTATTACCTGTGTGGTGCCCCCTGTGTTTATATGTAAACTTTCGATTATATATCAATCTATATGATAATATATATTTCGTACGTCATTTGGATCAACATATCACTATGGCGTTGCGGCGGCTTCAAGTGTTCCTGAATGTTGTAGAGGATAAATGCAACCAAGTCCAAAAACAAATCTGTGCAGGTTCCGACCCGACCCAAAACGGATAATATCATATTAATATGAAGTTAACGGGTGTTGCACAGCCCAACAGTTCCATATTGCATAGCCATCATAACTATACTTCAGTATGTACAAATTTTTTATTTTGTTAAAGTGACGAGGAAGAAGAAAAGGCAGACAGAGATCATGTGTAAGCATCCCCTTACGTCTTTATCTAAATTGTTCAGTGTGTAGTATCAGTAATCAGGCATATCTTGCTCTAACGCTTATTGTTAAA
Organism: Oenanthe sinensis; assembly: GCA_028671895.1. NCBI lineage: Eukaryota > Viridiplantae > Streptophyta > Magnoliopsida > Apiales > Apiaceae > Oenanthe > Oenanthe sinensis. The sequence goes on from CM053813.1 coordinate 31,320,961, forward strand.
CAAGTTGGATGCAGATGAAAATTCTTTACTAGTAGCTGATAATGTACATGCTACACATGGAATCAACTCAATAAAGAAGAGAACGAGGTTAACAGAAGTACAACGAAAGCTACAACAACATCAGTATGCAACTCAAAGAAAATGAAGTGAAGACATAGCTGGCAAAAAATTAATTAAAGATCTAGCATGACTGATTGTAGTATATATAATTGTATTTCTCATTCAGCCAATCAGCTGTAACAACTTGAATTATAATAAATACAAATCCTGTATTTTTTAAAGAGATCTTTTCAGTTGCAATGCTACATTTTTTATTTTTGATATGCATCATGTAGATCAGTAGATGAATTCAACCTCATAAAATAACTTACATGTTAGCAACATTCCTATTTATTGTAGTTATAAACAATCCCTAACAACCCCTATTTATTGTGGATATAGTGTTCTTCTTCGTTGCGTTTCATTCGTTATTGTTCGATTGTTGCTCGTATATACACACAACTCGTGTATAGCTATTTTTCTGCATACTGTATCAAAACTCTCTGAAATTTACACAAGATTTGTCATTGTCGACACTTCTTGTTTCTGATTTGACCTAGTTTGTGTTTGTGATTGATATTTTGCAAGATTCGTGTTGTTTTCCTTGCAAAATTGTGAAATCAGTGTTAGTCATTGTGTCTATTGATCAGTCACTCATATAATCTCTTCAAGCATATCAACTGTTTGTTGTATTGTCTCAATCAAGTTCTGAACTATGTCATGTCGTTATAAAACAATCAATATCCCTCTAGTATATACTACATACATCCTTCGGATGCTTCTACCACACAACTTGTCTCTGTCAAGTTTAATGGGAATGGATTTCATAACTGGAAAAGGTCTATGCTCCTTACTCTGTCAGCCAAGAATAAAATAGGTTTTGTTGATGGCATTATAACTGTCCCCAATCTTGGAACTCCTGAGAACAAGCAGTGGGAGAGGTGCAACAGTTTGGTCATATCATGGTTGCTATTCTGTCATGAATCGGCGGAAATGGAAGTAAATTTTATTTATGAAACGCTGTCGTTTTTGTTTAAGAGTTAGTTACAAATAACAGTACCAAGTATTAGCTGTATTCTGGAGTATCGGTGGTAGTTATGCAGGTGTCATGTTATGTTATTGCAGTGGTCCAAACCCGGATCCCTATCATTTCTGGGACAACAACCTAATTCAATTTCAAAAAAGGGATGACTCCATTCATGGTTTCAAAATTAACATACTTAAATGTCTTTTATGGCAGTCACCGAAGCAGAAATTGTGAATGAAGTTAAATTGATGAATGCCCTCTTGTGTGACGATCATCCCAGAGTTTTGATACATGTGATTAGAGGTGGCCAAATGGGCGGGTTGGTTCGGCCCGACTCACACATGATCGCCTAAAAAATCGTGCTAGTTGCCTGAAAATCGGTTCGGTTAAAAAATCTGCACGGACCGTTCAAAAACCGGGTTGTTCACGAGTTAATATTTGCAGAACCGTAATCAGCCCGGCGCGTACAGGCTAACTCGCCTCAACCTGTGACGAGTTGAGCCTGGCACGACACACACGACATGTAGCCTGTGTGTATTGCCCACACGCCAACGTCTACCTGCACAACTGCACTCTGCTCATCTACCGCTAACATGCTACACTACACTATCAAATTCCAACGGCTACTACTGGTCTGCTGCTACTCCCAAGTTCCAAACGGATATCTACAAGGCTGCAAGCTCAACGGCTACCTCCCCCAAGTCTCCAACCCGACTACCTGCAACTTGCTCGTATAATCTCACTCTCTCCTACACTCTCATGTCTGTCTCTCACTCTCTTAGTCTCTCTCGCTATCTACTCATTGGTCACTCCTAATCTCTCACTCCCGATCACTCTCATTGTCACATTCCAGCGAGTTTCAAATAATGGAACAAGGAAGGGGCACAGTATCATCACAAGATTCCACCCCATCCACTTCAATGTCGTCACTCCCACTCGTCGAACCTGGTAAATTTTTGTTTTTAAAGATATATATTTTATATACATTCATTTTTAATTTTCGTAACTTTAAAATATTTAAAATATTTTAATTTTTAAAAACATTTGAAATTTATGTTTTTAAAAAAATTCATTTTTAATTTTCGTATTTTTAGAATATTTCAATTATTTTAATTTTTATAAACATTCGAATTTAATGTTTTTAAAATTATTCATTTCATTCAATTTTTTTATTTTCGTATTTTAAAATATTTCAATTATTTGAATTAATTTGGGTAAAATTTATTTTTACAGTTAGTTCTTCTAGCTGTAGACATTTATCACATGTTTGGACTTATTTTTCGAGACAAGAAACGGAAGATCCGAACCGATTTAAAACTTTTTATTTGCTTTATTTTCAAAGTGGTCGACACCAAGCTCATTTTATTCACGCTAAGGGGACCGGTACGGGTACACTTGATCGACACTTAAAAAATCAACACAGAATTTTGAAACAAAGTCATGAAAGTGGACAAACACGAGGGGAATCACAACAAACACAAATGAGTGGTTTCATGACTTTGTCTGCCGGTGGATGTATGCCTTTCTCTTATAATAGAGATAAAATGATCGAAGATTTTGCTACTTATAGTACATTAGACCAGTTATCTTTCTCCCACGACGAGAGTCCGAATTTAGAATATATGATGAAACATTCAATAAACCCTGCATTTAGAAGAATTCTTAGGAACACACTTAAACGTCACACACAAAAACAATATTATAGTCAACGAAAAGATTTAATTAAATATTTTGATCATTTTGATGGTATGATGTTTTTAACTAGTGATTGTCGGAGTTCGAGTTGTGGTGAGCCCTTTATTTGTGTTACAGTTCATTGGATTGATGCTGACTACTTATTACAAAAACGAATTATTGCATTTGATGTTATGGACGAGTCACACACCGGTTTTAACATAAAACAAAGAATATTAGACATAATAAAGGAATTTAATTTACTTCACAAGGTGTTTATAATATCTTTAGATAATGCTTCTGCAAATAATAAAGCTATGGACTATATTAAGGTCGATATTCCCACTATATTATATGGTACTTTTTGCATGTTAGATGTTGTGCTCACATAATTAATTTATCAGTTCAAAAGGGAATTGCAGAAATAATTGTATTATTAGAACCCATTAGAAAAATAGTTAAATATTTACGTATAACACACACATTACAGTCTAAGTACAAAAAATTGTGTAAAAATAATGGGTTAAGGCCGAAAAAATGGGCTATTGATTGTCCTATGAGATGGAATTTGACTTATAAATTATTAAATGAGGCAATTAAATATAAGGTAGTTATCACTGAGTTATATAATTCGGATCCAAAAAACCAATTTGAGGGTAGACTGATTACCGATATTCAGTGGGATTTGACATCTAGTGTACGCGATGAGATTTGACATCATGCTACTAAGGTTTTTTTCTTATGTTTACGAACCAAATGTACATCATGTTATCATTGAGTGTTTTAATATTGTTACTACTTTACGTGATTTTGAAGAAAATGATTATTTTAGTGTAATTATTTATAACATGAAAATTAAGTGGATATAATACTTTACAGATTTTCCCTATATTTACAGTGTTGCATGTCTTCTTGATCCCGGTGTTAGAAAAGAAGGTTTAGAAAATATGTTAGAACATTATTATGAGGTGTTAGAAGTTTCGTATAATCATGCTTTTTATGTAAAAAATTGTTTAGAATTATTATACCTCGTTGTAGATATTTATACTCCCAAAACTCAAAATGCTATACCATCTAAGACTAATATTGTTAGTAGGTTTAATAGTACTATTTTAATTATTCTAACTAAAAAACAAAAATGTAAAATTTTCACTATGTCTTCTGTACCTACTTCTTCTCATAGTATGGTTAGAGAGTTTTTTCTTATAAGTATGAATTAGATTATAATGTAAGATTGCAGGTCATAGTGTAGAAAGGTGCTTTAAGATCCATGGTTATCCTCCTAGTTTTTAGAACAGACAAGATAAAAAGATGATTGCCTTTTCTTATCATACTGAACACCATACTTCTGATGATAGCCAAATTGACAACAATGCTGACACACAAAATGTCACTCCAGCACAATACAGTCAGCTTCTTCAACTCCTTAACCAGTAAAACTCAAAAGAACATGAAAGTTCAGACAATGAGACTATTGTTTCTACTAAACATGCTTTACTAGCAGATACTATGTGCCTTTACTCTTCTTTCAATACTGAGTGGCTAGTTGATAGTGGCTCCACAGATCATATATGTCCTCACTTAGAACAATTTAGTTCTTATAAACGAGTTACTGAAAATGATGCTTCTATCACAGTTCCTGATGGTAGAAAAATAAGGATACTGCATGTTGGCACAATCAAGATTAATGATGACATAATCTTACAAAATGTGTTGCATGTACATGACTTTCATTTCAGATTAATTTCTGTAATCAAGCTGTGTGCAGATCTTAAATGTCAACAGTTGTTTATTGATAAGAGTTGCTTTATTCGGGGCCTTTCTCTGAACATGCCTTGGATTCTTCTTGGTAATGTTTCAAATGGTTTGTATAGCTTGAAGGACACTCATCCTAGTACATCTATTACCAAGGCCTGTTGTTCATCATTTAAGTATCACATAGAAGAAAGTAAGATATGACACTTAAGATTGGGACATCTACCATTCTCTCAGCTCTAATACCATGCTATTTTGTGAGAATAAACTCATTTTATGTATTGAATGAAAAGTGTAATGTAAATGTTTGTACAAAGACAACTATATATACAACTCTAGGCGGGAAGACTAACTAAAACTCTAACTCCTTTATCTCTATTGGTGACAACAAACTCTAACTCCTTTATCTCTATTGGTGACAGCTTGTCCTTGATGTTGAGTTATAGGCTGACGTGGAGTTGTGGAGCTACTAGTACTATCTCCAATACATATCAATATAAATACTTGTGATATGCCCAACATAATCCTAAACAACAATATATCATCCTTTGTCCTTGCATCGTTGCTACTCGCAATGGCTGATCCAAAAACTCTTCCTCATCCTGCTCTTGTTGTCTCTAACATGAATTAGTTCATTAAAATAATGCTCGAAATGGAAAAAGGCCATTACATTACGTGGGGCAGAGACATAGCTTTTCAAAACTCATGCACGATCCTACCAAGTCCTTGAGGCCTGATCACATCATTTCTCCAACAGAGGAAAAATAAAAAGGCTGTCGTAAATTCCATAAAAGCAGTTGATGCCGAATTATAAAAATGTGTTTATGATGTGGTTACACAATTGATATGCTATATCCAATTTTCTGAAAACAAATAATAATAGTTTTTTAGTTATAAAATCAAATATGTTAAATAATAATATAAGATCAATCTAGATCTCTCTCTAACACCTTAATTTTTAGAGCTTAGGTAGGTAGGGATCACAAGTTCGACTCCTTGCCACCTTCAATATTCTCACACGTTCGCAAAAACTATGTCAAAAAATGGGTGCTCATGATTAACTTTTCAATTCAAAAAAATGAGATAAATGAATCTTATACTATTTTTCAATAAAATAAGAGCCTAACAATAATCAATCATTCATACCAAAGAGAGGGGCGAGATATTACATGGCACTAGAAAAGCCCCCTTCCTGTATGCTACATTGCTGTAGTGCTGTGTCTATACTTGACAGTGCAAATACCAAGTACTATGTCAAATTCTTATGGTCCTCACTCCGCTTACTGTTTTAAGACCTTATCCCGAATTTTAAAAAAGAGTTGTTCCTGAATTTTAAAAAGGGAAAACTGTTAGAAAAGAAAAGTAATCGGTATAATTTATATTTTTTATGTTTTTGAAATTTTTTTAAGAAGGAAAGTAAATGTGAATTAATAAAAAAATTATATATATATTTTTTAAACTCAATTATTGTAGTTGTTCAAGATATTGTTTTTTTTATCTTTAGGGTGTTTATGTTCGGCCTGGAAAAATAAAATAAAGCACCTAATAATGCATTTTCACATCACTCCAAAAATAAAATGAAGAGAAAAGTAAATGACGAGTATAAATTAAAAAACACTTGATATTAACAATATATCCTTGAGATTAATGTTGGTTATCTCACTTAATTTTCATGAGATTAAAAAAATCTCATATAAATATACAAGTGTGTTATTATAATTATAGAGAATCATATATAATTACAAAAATAACCACATTAAAAGGCACTAGTACCTTAGCTAATTTTTCTGAGATAATCTCAAAAACTTTATTCTCTATATCTTTATATTACAAGTAATTTATAATAATGAAATATATATTTGAAAATTAGATATTTCATTTTATATATGATATAAATTAGCGAGGTTTAATGTAAAAGTAAATTAGAATACATTAAATTTTATATTTATATTATATTGATATTTGATATTCCAAATATTTATATTTTAAATTTAATCAATCGTACTAATTAGGTATTAGGGGCGTGTGCGAGTCAATTCGACTCAATTTTAACTTAAAATTATTACCAAACAGTGCACGTCAGTTCGGTTTTTTTTAAACAGTTTTTTTTCTGTGTGTTTAACCGTTTATCAGTCTCAGTTTTTAATTTTCAAAAATTAATTTTATAATATAATATTAATAAAAAATTACAACTACCATTTAGTATTTTACATTGTCATAATATTATAAATAATAAACTTATAATTTAAAATTTAAATCAATACAATATGGTAAAAAAGGCTAAATAATGTTTACACATTAAAATTAATAATTATATTAAATATATTATTTCAGTTATAATTACATATAATAATATATTTATTATATATTTTTAGAATTAATATATTATTGTCTATTACAACAAGTGTCTAATAACTTAAGTGTATATAATACAAATATCATCTATACTATATTATTAAAGCCGAAAGATTAAAAGTTTTGGTCGTCGGTTGGTTCGGTACTGGTTGAACCATAGAAAAGATCTTAACCGTCCAATTTTAAGTGAACCATAGAAACAATCTTAACCGTTGAATTTTAATAAAATATAATTTTAAAAGAATATAGTCGTACATACAACTCTAGCACCAATAGTTCTCTTTTTATACAACTCATCAGAAATATAATAATATTATATTATATTGTAGTTGATCAATATTTGGACCGGATAGTTGATTAATTGTTGGGCCTAATTTTAAAATATTAATCTTCTAACTAAAAAACAATCTCATATTAATCTTCTAACTAAAATATCTCACATTAATCTCCTAAGTAAAATACATCTCTATACAAAACAAACAAAAATTATCATATTAAAATATAAATACAAATAAATTATATAAAAATATATACATATAATATTAAATTAAATTTAAATTATTATTATACAAATACAAATAAATTCAAATCATTATAAAATATTAAAAAACTAAAAAAAATTAATCCGTGCATCACACGGGATAAAAGCTAGTATATATAAAATATAGAATTTATAAAATTTAAAAACAATATGATTTTCGATTTGGTTTCTCGATAAATACCAAAACTGTAACTAAATCGATATATCGATTTGGTTCGGTTACAATATTTTTACTTTGATTTCTTTTGTAAATTCCTCGATTATCGATTTTGAGTGGATGTATATTTTTCAATTATATTTTATATTTTTTCAAGGGATCCGAATTTCTGAAAAGCAATTATTATAATTATTTATTTGTTATAATTTTTTGCAAATACGCCAACAATAATCGCTCGTTTTACCTCTCCAATAAGCAGACCAGCCCAAATATCACTTGGATCAAACTATTGAACTATACACACACGTATACATACAATTCAACTGTCCATCAAAACCAATCAACTAAAATCTCTCCTCTCTAAATCACTCTGCTCTCCTTCATATCAATTCTAAATCTCCAATTCACCTGCCGGAGCGCCGCCGATCCGATCTGCTCCTCCGCCGCTTCTCCGGTCGGATCTCTCCTGCTCCGGTAAGATCATTACACCATTCTCGCTCTCTCTCGCATTTACAATTCGCGATCTTTCTCTATATTATATTAATTTCATATATGCATTTTGTATTATGATTGGTATCAAATTATTAATATTGTTGTTTTTAGATACACTTCAATTATGTGTAATCACACTCTAACTGTGTGTATATATATGTGTGTTCAACATCACTTATATAGTAGTTTATTGAATTATTATTTTAACACCAATTAGGAATGATGATTAGTCGAGCTCTAGAACTTAAAAAAAAATCGTAGCTTTTAAAAATTCAAGGTTCCATGGATTGGATTTGAAAACTAATTAGTACTAAAAGAATGTTCTTTTTTAAGTAAATGTCCATTTGATTCAATTGAAATGTAAGTAGTACTAAATATTGATTTTTTCAACTAAAGGTCCATTCAATTCCAATTGAAGTTTGACTAGTACTAGAAAATGTAACTTTTGTTACTAGTTTACTGATATACATCACTTGTTCAGTAGTTTATTGAATCTTTATTCTAAGAACAATTAGGAATGATTGTAGTTTAAACCGAGAGGGTGAGTTGTCGAGCTCTAGAACTTAAAAATTATATCTTTTCAAAGTTAAGGCCCATTCTATTCCAATCAAAATTTAACTAGTTCTAAAACTTGTTTTTTTCCCAAGTAAAAGGTCCATTTGATTCGAATCCAAATTTCACTAGTACTGAAGATTTTTTTTTTCTTGTAAGCAAAATTCCATTTGATTCAGACAAAAATTATCTAGTACTAAAATATGTAACTTTTGTTAGTAGTTTCAACGGTATAGTTTGCAACTTCAGTCTACATCCTCAATCGTACCTTGTATCCTAGTATGTTGTAAATGTAGTTCATTATCTTTTTCAGTATTATCTATTATCAGTATAACTGTATTCTCCCGTTTCAGACATTCTAACATACAAAGCTACACTTTTTAACGATATAGTCTTACTTTCTAGTCCTAGTGTCCTACACTTGCATAGAACACTATTTGCCTGAAGTTACCACGCCTGAAAGATATATATATATATATATATATATATAATTCTCTCATGTCTTCTTAAGATGAGTCATTTATTAAAATAGTCTTCTTGGTGATCCCGAGGCCAGCATCTTTGCCAGCAACTCAACAAAGCCTTTCTCAAATTATTCTGGGTGTCTAGACTTGTACACAAATCATATGATTAATTTTATTGTCATATTTATTTTTCTCCAGTTAGCCATGGATTTATTCTATTACTCTTGTCTCTTGTATTTTAGTTTATGCTGTCCCGTAACTTTCTTAACAATTTTATGTTTTAATTCTTCTAAAACAGGCTAGTTCATGGAAAAATAGCAATCACAAGTTGATCAGTTGATAGAATACATATGGGGACTGAAGATCCTAGCCGTAAAAATTTCCCATACAGACCTGCTGCATCACCGTTCTCATCGCCGCAAAGTACAATGCCTTTCTTATCAGCTCCTCCGGTGGTCGGATCAGAGACCTCTGCTTTTACATCCCAAGGGCCCATGGGTGGAACAAATTCTTCTTCCATTAGGCCATCCGTGGCACCTCCTTCTCAGACAACATCTCCCTTTATCTCTTCAAGACCTGCAGTTGGACCAGAACCCTCAAATATTAGACCTATGCCCCCAGTAAGGTCTACTACCCCATTTATGAATCCATCCCAGCCATCTTATGGCCAGACTGCTGCAGGACCTTTCCAACGTGCCCCTGGACAACAATATCCCTCAACTGCCCAAGTGCCGCCCCCACGCACTTTGCCTATGGGTCAGCAAGTTTCTCCCCCACTAAGTAATCATTCTGCAGCTTCTTTAACATCCATGCCAGTTGCACAAAATCTGAATCCTCAATCATTTGCAGAAGCTTCTTATTTTGCTCGGCCAAATTTGCAGCAATCTTCACCCCCAATTAGGCCTTCTTATTTTGCTCCAGGCATGCAACCTAATGCAGCTGCACAAACTGCACCTGTACCATCAGCATCATTTCCTAATCACCAAAATAGTTATGTTCAACCTCCTCCAGTAGGACCCACCCCCTTTCTCTCTCCTCAACGTGGTTATGCCCCACCTCCTCCAGGTGCAACTTTAGGCCCATATTCGAGGGATCAAATACGAGCTCCTCCAAGCTCTATACCCTCTTTGGGACCTGCTCAGGGTTTAGCAGAAGACTTCAGTTCACTATCTATCGGATCTGTTCCAGGTTCATTTGATCCAGGACTCGACTCCAGAGCATTGCCTCGGCCATTAGATGGTGATTTGGAACCCAAAAGTTATGCTGAGATGTATCCATTGAACTGCAATTCTCGATATCTGCGACTTACAACTAGTGCCATACCAAATTCCCAGTCTTTAGCTTCCAGGTGGCATCTTCCCCTTGGAGCTGTTGTTTGTCCTCTTGCAGAAGCTCCTAATGGGGTGAGAAATAACTATTATCTACACCCATTGCCTTAAATGATTCTGTCTGCTTTGTATTCGTATGTATGAATGTTGTTTTTATGCTTGTATATGTTGTTCATACAGGAGGAAGTGCCAATTGTTAATTTTGCTACCACGGGTATTGTTCGTTGTAAAAGATGCCGCACGTATATTAATCCTTATGTGACTTTCACTGATGGTGGTAGGAAGTGGCAATGCAACATATGTGTTTTGCTTAATGAGGGTAAGCTTCAAATCTTCACAAGAAGAGCACATATAAGTTAATACTATAACTTAAGAAAAAAACAAACTACTGGCTGTTAGAGCAACTCCAATGGGATTCTCTATTTTGGTTCCCTAAAATATAATAAAGTAATGATTACCTAAAATATAGGGAATCAAAAAGTTGTTTTACTCCAATGGTATTCCCTATATTGTTCCCTATATTTTAAAAATAATATATTTAATTAGATGGAAGAAGAATAAAAGAAAAAGAGGAAATTTTTTGGAGGGAGAGATAATAAAATAAAGAGAAAAATGAGATAGGGAAGCAAATCCCATCCCTATATGTAGGGATCCTCTTTCTCTCCCCTAAATTTTTTAGGGTAGAACTCATAACAATTTTGATATCAAATCCCTATCCGTGTCTAGGTGGCAGAATTGTAGGTAAGGATTATAAAGCCTTGGAGATGATCTTAGGACTCTAAATATAATAAACGTCTTGAATAAATAAGTGACATAAAGGAAGTTATATGTAGATAATCAAAATCATCCACGACTTTTATGCTTGATTTGAGAAATCAAATAACTTTCTTAACCAACTTGATATAAGAAGTATAACCTAGCAAATAACAAACTAGCTGCTGTTGCAGCTGCAAAGAAATAAACATCTTTATTAAATTCTGGTTACAGACTACAGCATTAACCATTGGAGATTGATTGGAAGTACTTTGATGTTATTAGATCGGTTTTTAGGACTTTTTTGTTGTCTATATGTCTTCTGTACTTAATACTTGACTTGTAAAAGGAGATTTTAAAAACAGAATACTTTTTCACGTAAATTATACCACTTTTCCTAATATTTGCTAGAGAATTCTCTTAAAAATTTGCTGATACTTGCTAGAGATTGATCCAAATTTGGTAATATTTATTTTTAGATTTGTTTTAACGCAAGGCATACAGATGAAAACATGCCTTTTTTTTCCTTTTGTAAGTTTTTAATTACTTACTAAGATTAATGGTAAACTCTGCACTTGAATGGAAAGATAAATTATAATAGTCATGTTTTCTATCAGAAACTGATTAAATGATGATGTGCGTATGTATATATTATATATTTCAAGGACGTATTCTGACATATTTGAGTATGCTGCTTCAGTACCCAGTGATTATTTTGCCCCTCTGGATGCTGGTGGGAGAAGAATTGATTTGGATAAACGGCCTGAACTTATCAAGGGTAGTGTTGAATTTGTTGCTCCAACAGAATACATGGTGCGGCCGCCTATGCCACCACTATATTTCTTTCTTATTGATGTATCAATATCTGCTGTCAGGAGTGGAGTGATTGAGGTAAGAAGTCCCAGCTTACAACAATGACATGTCAAGCTCCTTTCATCAGTGAATACAATTCTACCCATCAAGTCTTCTTATTTTCTGATATTATGTATTAACATATAGGTGGTGGCACAAACTATTAAGTCTTGCTTGGATACCCTACCTGGTTATCCCAGAACTCAGATTGGTTTCATAACTTTTGATAGCACAATCCATTTTTATAATATGAAGGCAAGTCACTGAGTGCACTATGGATTTGTAGATCTATTTTTCACTTCTTTTCTCCATGAATTGCTCTTCTACTCTTATGCCACTTACCAGTTTTCTCTTGTGCCAGTCATCTTTGACACAGCCTCAAATGATGGTGGTGTCAGATCTGGAGGATATATTTGTTCCCTTGCCGGATGATCTCCTTGTAAATTTGTCAGAATCCAGAAGTGTAGTGGATGCCTTTCTGGATAGCCTGCCTTCCATGTTTCATGACAATGTTAATGTAGAATCGGCTTTTGGTCCAGCTCTAAAAGCTGCATATATGATTATGGTTAGTTCTTCTTCTTTTGGTCTCATTTTCATTTTTTCCATCTTTGCACTACAAAGCTTTAATCTAATTTGTGAAAACAGAATTATCGAATATTATGGTATGCAGACCCAATTAGTCCTTTTCTAATTATATTTAGATAGAATTATCTTTAGCAGTTTATTTATGAAAAGTTTCTCTCTTATCTATCTTCAAAGCATAACATGTTCTGCCTGTTTGCTACAGAATCAACTTGGTGGTAAATTGTTGATTTTTCAAAATACACTGCCATCTCTTGGTGTTGGTCGCTTAAGGTTGCGTGGAGATGATCTCCGTTCTTATGGAACAGATAAAGAACATGCACTAAGAATACCAGAAGATCCATTTTATAAACAGATGGCTGCTGAATTTACCAAGTACCAGATTGCAGTAAACATATATGCGTTTAGTGATAAGTACACTGATATAGCTTCTATAGGTATGGTATATTTGATTTATCTCATTACAGGATGTATTGCTTTAATGTTACTATCTGCCTGAAGTTGTAAAGTTGAAGGGTTAAAAAGAGGAGAAATTAGTGAAAGTAGTGAGGGCATGTTTTTGGGGAGTCTAAACATATAAGCATAATCAATTTTATCAGTCCTCATAATATTAGTAGTAATAACAGTTTTTAGCATGTGAAGGTTAAGCATTTGATAATTTCGTATTTAATTTTCACTAATAAGAACAAGGAAAAGTAAAATTACTCTACATCCAGCCACTTGCAAATTTTAATTCTTGAACTCTGCATAACTAAAACGTGCCCACTAGACTTGTTACAAGTTGACCAATTATATATTTATGTACGAGTCTTTGATGAACACTGGCGTCTCTGTTTCTGTCTCATGTAGTCCAGTTGTTATTGACAAAAACCTCTAGAAGATATGTATACAGTATATATATATATATATATACCAACAAAAATAAAATAAAAAATGACACAAGTAATATTTAAGTTTACAGTTAACATTCTTCTTTTTCATGTCTTCTAGAATCTAGCCTGTTTATGATATATTTATATAATATGGGTCTTGACCCTTCTTAAAGTATGTCTTAACCCTCTTCAAATATAAGCAGACTGCCTGACCCTTTCCTAATCATATAATCACTAATATATTTATTTATCTAAAAAGTTGTGGTGTCCATTAACTTCTAGGCCCTCCCTTCCATCTGCCCCTGCCGATGCAAGACATTTGACAAGATTATTTTGCGAGTCAAAAATAAAAGTGGCCTCGTTGCCTCCATAGAGTCGAGAGAGATTGGTGCCTGAAGATTCCACCATTGCATGGTCCGAGTCATCCAAGCCCCCCACCCCCCATCTTGCAAGCATCGACACTCTTTCCATAATTTGAACCAATGTTATTATGCTGGAACGAAGCAGTCCCAAAGCCTGACTCACATTTTAACTACAATAAACAGAGAACTTATTGCTTATGTAGCTTCTAATAAATCTTTTATATGATTTGCATTATTTTAAAATATCCCATCATCATCTCAAGTGTAAACCAGCTGAGGCTAAATTAGACCTTGCTAGTCTTGGTTTTAAATTTTAAATGACAAATTTTAGTTGTTGCTTCTGAAACATTTCAAATTTGTATTTCTTAGGAACTTTAGCAAAATATACTGGTGGTCAGGTATATTATTATCCAAGCTTCCAGTCTACTATTCACAAAGAAAGGTTACAACACGAGTTAGCTAGGGATTTGACTAGAGAAACTGCCTGGGAAGCTGTACTGCGGATAAGATGTGGAAGAGGTAAGTCAGTCCCAATGCAGTGCAGACGCGTGTACATATCAACTGTAACTGATCTTACTATTTCTAATGATGGGTGAATAATTTAACAATACTAGATAATTTATCACTTGTCTTGTCTTTCCAGGTGTGCGTTTCACATCGTATCATGGGAACTTCATGCTAAGATCAACTGACCTATTAGCCCTTCCGGCTGTAGATTGTGATAAAGCTTATGCCATGCAGTTGTGTCTTGAGGAAACCTTGTTGACAACTCAAACTGTGTATTTTCAAGTTGCTTTATTGTATCCTTTCTTCTTCTTTGTTTTTGCTTTAGATTTTGGTGTGTGTGGGTTAATAGCAGTAAGAATATAAATACATGTCTTTACTATTACTTTTATGAATTATTTTACCTTTCAATAATAGAAAACAGGAGATTGTATCTCTTGGAAGAGAGGATGCATTTCTACATAATGTTTTTCTACACTTTTTTCCCCATCAAAGTGTTGAAAAAAAGAATTAATGTAAATGGCTTTTAGCATTAAATAATTTTGATGCTCTAGAATATGATATGCCAAGCTTACTCGTTCTTAGTCTCGTTGCAAAATCAACCTCTGTTCATCACTTTCTCTCAGTTACTGTTTGTGTTAAAATGTGAGAAGGTTTATCTATTGCACCTCAATTAAAGTTTTCTGCAAGAATTTCTTAACATTGAAAAGATACACATCATCATCTGGAGAAAGGCGCATAAGGGTACATACAGCAGCTGCACCAGTGGTTGCTGATCTGGGAGATATGTACCGCCAAGCTGATACTGGTGCCATCATTTCCTTGCTTGGTAGATTAGGTAAAAATACGTTTGTCCCATTTGTAATCGAATTTGCCTTCTAGGCTTAATTGTTCTATTGATACTTAAATGATGAACTGTTTAATATGCAGCAATTGAGAAAAGTCTGACTTCTAAGCTAGAAGAAGCTCGAAATTCTATTCAACTTAGAATTGTCAAAGCTCTCAAAGAATATCGAAATCTCTATTCTGTGCAGCATCGTGTGGGGAGCAGGATGATATATCCAGAATCTCTTAAATTTTTGCCCTTGTATGGATTATCGCTATACAAATCAACACCACTGCGTGGTGGCTATGCTGATGCTCAACTTGATGAACGTTGTGCAGCGGGTTTCACCATGATGGCTTTGCCTGTCAAAAAATTATTGAAGCTTCTATATCCTAATTTGATACGGATTGATGAGTGTCTTCTTAAGGCAAGTAGACTTCTACTTTTTGAGTATCTCAGTAATTTGAATCTAACTGCAATATAATATTTGCACTATATACGTCTATCCAGGCTGATGCATTGAAAAGCATTTGGAAAAAGTACCCACTAGCTGCAGACAGCTTGGATCCCACGGGTCTTTATGTTTATGATGATGGTTTTAGGTTTGTAGTATGGTTTGGTAGCCAACTTCTACCTGATATTGCAAGGAATCTACTTGGAGAAGACTACACTACAGATTACTCGAGGGTATGAAACTTCTCTTTCTATTGCATTATATATAATTCCTGGTGGACACACTTAACTGGTGATTCCCAGCATAGAAACTAAGACAAGTCAAAAGCATCTGTCTTGGTCAATAACCAATGCTCTCACCAATTCAGCTACACGCCCGGAGGCATCATCTGTTATGCAATATATGCATCTAATGCAAATGTAAATGATTAGCAATACTTTTTTTCTCTTTACCAACTATTTGCAATAGCTCTGTATGTAGCAACTACAGTATTATGTAAAATATATCATACGCTAAATGGTCAAGGGCTTATCATAATTTATGCCTGAAATACTCTAAAGAAAGTGGAAGATGATAAAAATGAAAAGCACAATAGATTTTTGAAGTTATTAATTTTTTTAACCAGGCACACCTTTTTCGTCATAGTTGCACAATTAGGCTCATGGATGTTCTTCAACACAAATAATTAGCAGCCGCTAGCCAGAAGATGTTTGTGAATAAGCATTTTTTTTTTTTTATAATGTTCAGTAATCTATATGCATTTGATCTGACTTATTTCTAAATATTCATTTATCAGATTTTGAAAAAATTAAGTATCTAATATAGGGAGGGTAAATGTATTAATTTTTGACTTCATCCATGTTCTTGCTTTATACTTATCGGAAATTTTCATTTCAGTACTCTTGTTCCCTTTGCGCTGACACTTTTTATGGTTTAGATATATAAGCTTTGGTGCTTCCTTGGAGTTTGAGTAATTTAAAGCAGTTGCAATTTAGCTTTTTATTTTTTTCCCTCTTCTCGTATTGTCTAAGTTTGATACGTATATATATATATATATATATATATATATACACACACTAAATTGACATCCGCTACCTTGTCAACTATGGGTTGCTTTCTTAGCTGGCTTAGTCTACTCTTTCTGATGCTCTATGATTTTTTTGTAAAACAGGTTACTCTCTACGAGCGTGACAATGATACGTCGAGGAGGCTAATGAAGATACTTAAGACTTTTAGGGAAACTGACCCATCATATTATCAGCTGTGTCATCTTGTGAGACAGGGTGAACAGCCCAGAGAAGGGTTCTTCCTTCTTGTAAACCTGGTTGAAGACCAAGTTGGTGGTATGAATAGCTATCTTGATTGGATCCTCCAAATTCATAGGCAAATTCAGCAAAATGCCTAACTATACAGGTAATGTAAATTACCGCTTTCACAGTCCGAGTGCTGCCATGATGTCTGTTCTTTCATTCTTCCATTTTAAATAGAGGTTGTCTTAAATCACTAAACTAATGAAGGAATCTGGTATTTCGTATAGTTAATTAAAGCTTTTAAATATGCTAAGCAACTGACTGTAGTGAACTAAATCAAGGAAACACATGTTCTAAAGCATTGCTACTAGCAACCCTTTTAAGTTTAATCCCTAATAGGTGACGCGGTTCTCCATTTGTTGCAGACCTCTAATCAAGTTTGTTGACCTAGGTTATTTGCAAAGTTTTGCGAAATTGTGTAAAATTTAATGATCTTGAGCCTCCAGCTGGAGTAAGATTGCAAACCTGAATATGTTAAATACTAACCAGTAACACAGAGGATCTTTCCCTTAATTGATGTTATAAAAATTTCCTTAAATTACGGGTTCAGTTATCAGTCTGTTCCTGCTTTCTTTTTGTTGCAATCAGATACTCAGTCAGCTCTATCTTTTTTGTGGCAATCAGATGTTCAGCCGGCTTGGAAATTATCTATATCAAGATGCTGGTTG
The DNA here is from genome assembly GCA_028671895.1 of Oenanthe sinensis. Classification (NCBI taxonomy): domain Eukaryota; kingdom Viridiplantae; phylum Streptophyta; class Magnoliopsida; order Apiales; family Apiaceae; genus Oenanthe; species Oenanthe sinensis. The sequence continues at coordinate 31,338,528 of CM053813.1, forward strand.
ACTGGGTCATATCAGAATTCAGAAGTGCAGATGGCATATTTGCAAGTGGTAATTATCCATGGACGCAACTGCTCTATCAGTTACGATTAAGTTAAAACTGTGTATACATCTGCTCGTTTCTTCATTATATTCTTTATTATAGAATGTAGCTAGAAGAACGATACTGTCGTCTATCCAAGATTTGACTACTACGGAGTTCTCAGTTGCTGAACTGTGGGGTTGATTATTTAACTGACTTTGATTGATGTTGATGCTGTTACTCCCAGCGACGAATGCCTAACGGGTAAAGTTGCATTGTGAAGCTACATGGCTTCCTTGTTATATTTTGGTCATTGCAATTTACATATTTATCAGTTTCTAAGAAAATTTTGTACTATTTTTAAATCATAGAAGCTGATTGACGATTTTCACACACTGTGCATGGTTAGAGCCCCTCCGATTTCTTAGAAACTTTTGAATCCAAAATTATAGTATGTAGATTTCCATAACTATCAAGGGTGTTATGAGGCTTCTATTCTGAGTTTGTTCAGCATATTTTTGTTCAATATTATATATAAAACCAAATGCTGTTTTGATGCATCCTTTATCTTAATAATCAGGCGTTTTTCCAGCGGCTGTGCTTTCTCGTCGATCAGTTGGATATTTGTGAGAGTTTAAAAGGTTAAATTGACTGTTAGGTTTACACCATTGACTGAAACGAGGTTTCAGTTTTCAGTAACCTTCCCACAAGCATATTGTTGCTTGTAACAGTGTATCTATTTTAGCAAATTTTTTCATTTAAAATTTTAAGTTAAATTATGGATTAGATTATAGCCGTATAACCAGGATTATCATATAGAAAACCCATCATGCCAGGTTATTGTATAATCGAATATATTTAAATAATTAATTTTCAACTCATCTTTATAATTTTAATCAGAAAGGAATCCTATAAATACCTATTCAACTGGTATGTATGAATATGTGGTATATTTGTGTTGACATGACAAGAGTGGAGAGAGTTGGAAGGCATGAAATCAAATGTCTAAGTATATATAAAGAGTAATGATTTTTCCGGCAAAGATTTTCTTTTCTAAGGAACTGTCAATTTCAACACTCCATCCTTTTTATGAATTGCCATTTCTTTCCTTTCATTTATCAACCTCTTATCCCTCACTTTAACACTTCTTTATTAATATTAATATTACCACGAATTCGCAAGAGATCGATAATGGCTCATTTTCAATAATGGTATCAACATAATGGAGATACTTTGTGCGTCCGTGATATGTTTATACATAATATATGCTTGGCTGTTTTCTTGTGTACATGACTTCTTCAAATGTAATTTTGGAGTCTAAACTACTACTACTCTTGTCTCGCTACTTGTATACTTACCGTTATGATTAAAATGAACGAATCTATTAAGATCGGTATGAGTATGCCGTCCCCAAAAGTTTAAATTGAAAATTGATGGCTCCTATTCTTGACAATTAATTGTTAACATTATTTATTTACAGTTTTTTGTAATGGATAGAATTAAAATTAGGTTTTTTTTATGTGAATGTAGATAATATTATGTCACTTTATTTTCAGTTTAAATTGAAAATTGAGGAGTCCTAATCTTGACAATTGATTGTTAAAAGTATTTATCTGCAATTTTTTATAATGTATAGAATTAAAATTAGGATTTTTATGTGAATATAGAAAAATTGTCATTTTATTAACATTTAGAAATGACATTTTAAAACTATTTCTGTTAAAAAACGCCAATAGATGGTTGCTGACCTTCAATCCAATTTTTAAAAGGGTATTTAAAAAAATATTACTTTTTTTTGCAATTGTACTATCTTTTAATTTTTTTTACAAAAATACGGTTTGCAAATAAAAGTAACAAAATGAAACATTTTATATAAAATTTGTAACCAAATGCAATTGAATGTAACTTTTTTTTTGAAAAAATTTTGAAGTTACTCGTGATTGCATTTGAGGTTGATTTTAGTTGCATCAGGTTGCATTGGTTGCAAAACCTTATTTTTAATTTAATAAAAAAACATATTTTTGTAAAGAAAAAAAAGTTTGGTATTTTTCAAAAAAGCCCTTTTAAAATTAATTGTTTCCTATTAATTTTGTCGCAGTTTTATTAATTAACATTTTCAGCATAAAAGTGTCTATTTTAATATTGTACACGAGATGATAATTCAGATCGGTTTCAATTGTTTACTAGGAAATTAAATTAAAAAATAATATGCTTTCATATAATAGTAAATTTCAAAATTGAACCATTCGGTTGAATGTGTGTGTGTATATATATATATATATATATATATATATATATATATATATATATATATATATATATATATATATATATATATATATATATATATGATTTTATTTCATGTGCGCATTTGTTGAAGTCAGATTAATGGTTAAACATCGTAATGGAATGAATCTACATCCTGTATTCATCAAAGGCCTACATTGAAGGTGAGATCCAGTTAAAAGTAAAAGATTAAGATATATTTTAAATTGAAAAAATATTTCAAAAATGATAAGTGTTGTCAATATGGTTGGTATGTAATTTTTATGTTCTAAACATTACACATTTACACGGATATAAAAAAAATTCTCAGTAATAAAAAAATAATTGAGCATTAGGACTGGGTACGAATAATATGTGCATCTTAATTTTTTTTATTTTGCGAAATTGTAAGTATCTCAATTTGAATACGTTGGATTTTCAAATTTGTTTAGATGGACATAAATTTATAAATATAGTTCTTGTATGTTGATATCCGTACATTAATATTTTTTTTAAAAGTTTGTTCTAATTCAATTCTCGTTTTTGTCAAAAAAAATAAAATTCTCGTTGAATTTTTAATTTGTCCGATGTGAAAAAATTTCAATTGTCATATCATAGCACTATAACAATAACTAACAGTTATTTACAACGAACAACTTATAACGAAACTCTACTATGCGAAAAAAATTCAATTGCCGTAAATTACCTGTATTGTTGTAGTGTAGGATTAATTTCTCAATCGTTTGGTAAGAGTAACAAATAGCAAATATTAAAAATTAAATAGTACAAATTCATGATTTAAGATATTTCCAATTATATATATATATATATATTAAAAAAATTTAAGTGTTAGAAACCCTATTTAAAAACTACGGTATAATGTAATGACGTACCTTCTAGCTACTAATTAATATGTTCACTATTCATCTACTTTTCTTAGTATATCTAGGAGTTGATAATTTGATAATGGAGTATAAGCAAGCATATGTATATTGTACTCGTGTTGGTCATTCTTTCAAATTGCCCTATGTTAGCTTTAGCAATAACTAATCACATGATGGATCTCAAATTATATTTTAATTAGAAGAAATGCATGCATCTTACCTAACATGTTACTTAAAGTTTTTATTTATTGTAATTAGAGAAAGTTATTCTAAGAGAGAGTAACTTGGTTTTTCCTACGATAAAGCTAATAGTTATACAACTCCGTGGGTCACAAAGATTCAAGAGCTTTAACTTTTCTTGCCTTTTTGCATAGATTAATTTCTCTAATCCTTTGTATATGGCTAAGATTAAGTTTATTAATTAATCAAATTATGCGACAACACATAAAGCCAAATTCCAAGCGTGTTAACTAATATATTCATAGGCAACAGCCAATAGAAACCAGTGTGATGTGACCATACGAATGCATGCTCTTGATATATATAAATATGTTATGGATAGGGATAGGGATCTTAAAAGCACCAACCATGTTTAGACAGGCGAAAACCTGTCACTAAAAACTGTAACATATGATGTATATATGGATGTTCATCCAGACAATCGATTCTCCATCTATTCTTATAAATTTTCAGGAATAAGTTTAACAGAAACTTATTTTGTGAATCTACAAGTCGTGTATCCATACTTTTTACGGTTATTCTAAATTTTTCCATATCCATAAAATATTATAGCAGATAGGTGATTAATAACAATCGCAAATCCCTGATCGCGCGGCTGCCTCTATAAATATATATACAATTTTTTCTCAACCGCTTTGATTCCCCGCCACCATAAATTGACACCTGCAACAAACAACCACAAAACTCTAAACCTAATCAATCTTAATTGTATATTATAATAATCTTTTTATTTTTTTATTATATTTCTTTGAAACAATAAATTTTTTAATGTATGGATTGGATTATTAATCAAGTGCAGGAAGATAAGTCGATCATAACTAGCTACGTACACAGTCAATGAATTGATCACAATTTTGTTGATTTGATTACAATAAAATAATGTCAAAGAAACCCTTATTTTCAAGTGTTGATATTCATATATATATATATATATATATATATATATATATAAAAGACATAGAAATACCAATTTGTTATTGTTAAGATGAAAAAAATGAAGATCTATGAGAAGATGAATTGGACAAATGACAGTTTATGACATGCAGGAACAGATTGTTATTCACCTGTATGTACCTTGATGAAATCAAACCAATTAAGCTAGATATATATATAGCATAGAAAGTTCATACTAGGGTTCCTTAAAAGTAAGAAGCACGAGAATAATATAAATGTGGTTACCTTGAAATATGATGGAGGGAAGAGATCGAAATTCGTGATCCCATTAACAGGTGAAGCTACCATATGATCTGATCTTTCCTAACAATTAATCAAGGGGAAGTTTAGATCATGCTGGCAGCTTCAACTACTAGTGGCTCACGATCCGCCCACTTATATATAATCAAGTAATTAATTACTACTACCAAGAAAAACTGATTGTAATATATACATAAGATACAAGGGGATCGATGGAGCTGAGAGGAGGGGCTCAGTAATTGCATTCTGTATATGTGCTAAAAAAACGGGTATATATAGAGGAAAGATTGAAGATGCATCATGTATCTAGCTTGTACAATATTACATACATACATGTATCTGTACGTGTATAATTGAGTATGATATATATTGGTGCATGCTGCTGGCCAGTACTTTAATAATGATAATGTTGTTATTAGCTAGGGAGCTGAAAAGCTTATATATCGTATATAATTAATGAGGGAAAACAGAATGCTGGCAGTGGTCCAAAGTGAGACAATTAAGGTGAAGACTGTCACAACTACGCCACCACCATCAACACAACTTAATTAACTTGCTCAGTTTCTAATCAACTATACTATCCCATCTACTTAACACCTTTATTACTCCCTAACTTAATTAGCTTTCACAAAACTACTGTGTCCTTTAAAAACCAACCAAGCCCCCCACACACTCTATACATATACTCAATTATCTAGACTCTTAAAATGATTTTTAACCTAGTTTGTTAAAATATAATATCAGATTTAATTAGAGTCTTCCATCCTCTAACACCTTAAAGTTTTAGATGAGCGGTTACTCAACATGATATCAGAGTTAGGTTGTCGTGTCTCCACTTCGACTCATGTATGAGTTTCTACTTGGTATTTTACGAGAAATTTGTATTTGAAATCGGGCCTAAATAATACACATAGAACCGATTTAAAGCCTAAAAAAGAGTGGGGGAAAACATATCGAATTGATATCGTGCGGGACCATATATATAAATGCAATGATGCAAGGTTTGTTAGAAATAGCAACAGTGTCATGTGACCCTAGATCTCTCATGAATCTCTATGTATGTCACTGCACTCTCTGCCCCTTTACAAACATGGAATGCCATGGTGTCGGGGATTACCTATCCCCTGCATCAATTCCTATACATTGAAAGCAAGTGGTAATTAAAGACGTTGATTCCGATGAACTAAGTAATTAAAAATAGGCACGTACGTACAGTCTTAATCAACAAACACAGAATATAAACAAGTTCCTGTAATAATCAATTGAAAAAGAAAAATTGGGGTTGAATATAATAATAAATGGTTGTTATGATTTTGACATATTTTGTTTCTTTTTCGAGTGTGTGTTTTGATTCCCTTGGTAGGTTCAGAGAAATGGAACCAATAGGTGCTTGCAGAGTCATCCCCATATCAAATTTATTGTAAAAGTAGATAATTTTTTATATTCCAACCAAAAGTTTCCCAATATTTGGCTTCTATAGGTAACCAAACTAGCTATTAGTATTTGTGAAAGTACACATTTCATATTTGTCTTCTTCTACGTAGGAGAAAGAGACCTACCTCTCATTTCATATATACATGACAACGTTACAACAGACCTGTTTGTTTTAGGGCATCTTATTTATTGTAGTTTTGGAGCTGTGGTCCTCGATATTTATTCTACTAGTAATTGTTATGTACCAATAAATTTGGGTGAAGGAGAAAAATACCATTTTCATATCTTCATTTACGAAAATATCGATTTCGGAGAAATATCGTGAAAATAATGAATTAGATATGCATTTGATGAATGAGTATTGAGAAATACATACGATACGCATTTGTCAATTGGGTATCACACTTGGGACATCCAATTACAAATGTGTATCCCTATTTTTTTTTAGATACCCATTTGTAAGTTAGATATCTTATATAAAATGGGATATCTAATCCACAAATGCGTATCTCATCCGGTAAAAATCGTCACTCCACCTAAAATTTGTTATTTTTATTAATTTTCTTTAAAAAAATATTATTTTTAACATTTTTTTAATAAATTTCGGTAGGGTAATTATTGGTACGTAGTTATAAACCTATTGGCTACATCATTAAATTTGATAATTTTTTAAAAATATTAACTTCTTTTTTTTCCTTTTCCTGAACATTATTTATAACATTATTAGTCAAATAATTGCTTCGATGCTTTAGAAGTTGTTTATGTCGTCGAATATTTATGGATTTTGTTTGCTTTATCTTATTTTTAAGAAATATGTATTTATTTTTCTAAAAATATGTAAATATAGTTTTTTTTTCAGCTCACATAAAATGAAAGCCAAGATCAAAACAATATACAAATAATAAATGTGATTATATATGCATTTAATCTAAATCTTATCTATTTCATGAGTGTCAAAATTTTGCACATTTGATTGGTACTCGTATATATAATTCTAATGTAAAGGAAACAAGATTGAGAATGATGCATATATAGTACTCCCTCTTTCCCATTTGATTCTTAACATTTCTGATAGAGTGTCCGACATGCATTTTAAGGTGTATATAAAATATAATTTCATAATTTATTTTTAAATTGTTTTTATCTGAATACAAATTTAAACATTCAATTTTTATTTAAAAATAGAAAATTGTAAAAATAAGTTATATAATTATGCCTTATATGCACCTTAAAATGCGTATCAGAAACTCTCTAGAAAATGTTAAGAATCAAATGAAACGGAGGAAGTACAAAATTGTTAAGAATCAAATGGAATAGAGGAATTAACAATTAACACATATTTTGACGCGCGCTTAGAATCGATCATTCTTGGCGGTCAAAAAAAAATCGATCATTCTTGAACTAGAATATTGACGTGCATTTTCACATCCTGCATGCATGACATGTTTGTAGTTTTCAAGTTTTTTCGACTATAACGAATTTGCGTTCACCTTAGCACGCCCGGGATTGATGCACAGCGCAGCAGCAAGCGGACTTTACAGTGATAAATATAGGGTCCGTTCTTATCTTATAAGTTATTTTTATAAGTTGAAAATTGTATGTATTTTCTAATTTATAAGAAATGTGAAACGGTGCAAATTGCAATAGTATTTTCAATATAATATATTTATTAAACAAATTACGTAAAATAATAATTAATTTTAATATATATTAGGGATTTAGGGTGTTTATAGTTTTGCTTTTCTAACACTCATTCTTTGTATAAGTATTTCCATTCTTATTTGAAAGAAACCCCAGATTGTCCAGATATATTTCTTTTGTAAAAAATATAGATATTTTAATTTAGTTGGCCGCTATACCATCTCATCGATAGTATTTGAAATTTTTATGATTTTAACCCTTTCGCCTGAGCAGAATTAGAATAATAAAAAAAGATAAACGATAATGAACTTGGTACATTTCCATGAAGTCCAAAACAAGAATGTAATAATTAAAACACGCCATTGGACTTGTACACTTGCGCATATAGTCCAAAACAAGAACGTAATAATTAAAACACACATTACATGTAATTATAAACATCCTAGTTAGCGGAATCATGACTGTTTCGCAATTGATTTTTTGCTTTTCAGATTTTAAAATAGTAATATCACTATAAGAAAGAGTAGTAATATTACTTTACTTGAGATACTAATTAATAGTACATGTATTGGGCCGTTTGTTTCCCCTTTTTTTTTAAAAATAAAGGCTTATTTTCAGGAAAAATAGGTGTGTGTGTGTACTTTAACCTAAAATAAGTAACTTGTTTTTTATTTTGAAAATAATATTTGATTTTAAAATTCTAAAATAAATATTTATCTTTAAAAAAAATGAAAATATGTAAAAAAAATATAAAATAAATAACTTATTTTAAATTTATGAAATAAGTAATTTATTTTAAATTTAAAGAACTCAAACGTTCACGTTATACGTACAACTTTGTTTTTTACTCAATCACGACGGACGGAGAGAGTCTGCAAAAGTTTTCTGGTACACTAAAATTCTTATGGATTGCGTCCATTATACATCAAGGCCAATGTGAACAAACTATACATTATAATGACTTATGATCAATCATGTGTGTATATATGTGTGTTAGATTGATGGTGTATGACCAATGGAAACTTTATATAATTAGTGGTTCTGGATGCACCATTTTTTAAACTCTAATCACAACTTTTGATTAGGTATAGTATTATATGAGATTAGGAAATTAATCCAGAAATTTGCCCTCAAGTAATTAATTAAAGTTGACGAGATGATATGGGGGGCAACAAAGACTAAAGAGGGAGAAAGGGCAAATAAGTAGGTAAATCAAGGCCTAACTCTAATAAAATTTATATTTCTCATATCCGTACATATATATGTATATATATAGTGAGCGGGGTTGTGCGAGGTGTTCGACAGTACAGACCCCTCTAATAAATTAAGGCACTTTGTATATTGAAATGAAAGAAAATAGCAAAAAAGAACTATAATTTTTATTTTTGAATTTTTAATAATTGTAAATAAAAATAAAATTAGAAAATATTATATATTTAAATAATTTTTAATTATTATATTGATTTAGTAACATAAATCCTAGAAACACTAATGTAGAAAATATGTTAATAGAAATAAATATTTGTATTGGGAAGTGTCACTAACTCTTTTTACAAGTTTTAATGATTTCATTAAAGTTAATTAATTTAAATATGTACACTAATTTTTTTTGTGACAATATATATATATTATTATATCATCCAAGTAATGATTCAATATTTAGGTAATTAATTAATTTTAAATTATATCTATTTTTAATGTATATATATTATATGAAACAAATCAATTTAAATATAAAATGAATTGAATAATGGGTTTATACAATAATACAAATTTAAACAAGTTTACATATAAATTAGTTTTTATCCATAAAAAATAGTTTGCTAGAAAATGTTGACTATAAAAATATCATTAGTGAGTTTGCTCCAAAAAATGCTAAAAAATCAATTTTCAGATTATTTATGTAATCTATGTACTTGTTTTATTTCTTTACAATTTTTTGTTAATTTTATTTATGTAATAAAATTATTTTATGCATTTAATTGTTGTATTTTTTTGTACACTTGTCAATTAATTGATATTATTTCATCAACTTTTTATTTTTTTAGTTATCAGGGCACTTTTTAAAAATTATGTACAGGGCAAATCCCAAACAGGGACATATATATATATGTATATGTATATGTATACGTTAATTATGTAGCAAAATAGAACAAATATAAGAGGGCAAGGGGGAAAAAGTAAAAGGTAAAGTAAAAGCGTTTTCGTTTGCTCCTTTTCCTTGAATTAATTTGTTCATTTATTAAATATTTGAAGATTTGTTAAAAAAGAAGAAGGCAGATATGTAATTTGTTGGTTACATAAAAATATGAAGTTACATGCATTATTGTTTATAAGGTATGAAAATGAACGTGACAACACAATACATATAGTTTGTGGCTCTGGCTCTGCAAGACTGCAATTGTGTATGCATGGCAGCTTTAGTTCAAGGCTGGCTAAGGAAGGAGAATTAAAATCCCAAACCTCAAGTAAATGTCTCCGAATTTGATAGTTAAGCTATGCCTTTACAATTTCACATCACTCGATCTTCGATCTCCTTCCTTTTATTCCATATCTGCATGCTACATGTAACATCCTATGTAAATTCATGGCTACGGAGAGTTTTGGACCACCTACCTCCCAATTGCTTTTCGAGCACAATTTAGTTGGTACTATAAACTTGAGCTTCAAATAACATACATTGATTAGTATGAATCACTATATTAATAACATGAATTTTTTTAATAATCACTTAGAATTACAAACTATTACTTATAATAAAATTAAGTTATTCTTGAATCAATTCTTTGTAATAGCTATTTTCTGAAGACAGTACTATAACCTCTAAAGTAAGAACAAGTTACTTAAATTTACGGATCCGAAATAATTTATGCAGTTACGCCTAATTTGTTGTGGATCACAAATGTGAAGCTTAATTAAATAATCCGTTGTCGTCCAGCGGTTAGGATATCTGGCTTTCACCCAGGAGACCCGGGTTCGATTCCCGGCAACGGAACCTTTTTACTCTTCTCAAGGTTTGAACTCATAAACCGACATAATATTATTACTTTCAATACATTTATGAATATAGCCTTGTCCAAAAAAAAAACATTTATAGCAACTTATGTACTGGATACCAAATGCACAACATCCTTCAATTGTTACTGCCATCGTTGGTTTTCTCATTTCATCAATTGAGGTAGATGCTTTACATATATGAGTACCAGGTTGGTTTATAAAATGAAAGTTCCATTACAGTTACATCAATTAAAATGTGAAAACAACTTGGTACAAGCTTTTCTTTGCATACAATTATATTCCATGTCTAAAAGTCATTATTAATTGTAATTGATATATAACAAAAGAATCATAGTTGTCAAACATAAGGGGTTTTTTACTGGCCTAATTTTACCCGACAGTGCTTACCAGAAATTTCCACAGGAGCAGACTCCATCAACAAAATGATGAAATCTGTTAGCATCTCTTGCTATAATTTCACATCCATATAACTTCGAAACAAGCTTGCTGAAAGTATGGCAGTCATCACATATACGGAGATTTTTTGTAATCCGAATTGGGGTTCTGTTAGAGTTTGTAAGTAGACCATATGCAATAGCCAATCTTTCACTATGACCATGAAGCATCTTCACCTTCTCTTTCTCATCTACATTGTGCAAAACGAACTTCGTCTGTGCCACATAACCTTCTTCTATCTCCAATCTCTCGGTGATATTAACAAGTTTTCGATGAATTTTATCAGACTCTGGATGAGACTTGTCTCCTGCCACAAATGTATGTAAATTATTTCCAACTTCAATCCAACTGCATGCAGGAACTTTCTTCAGTCCTTTTTCTTTCATATTCGCTCTCACTTCTTGTACATCATCCCATCTACCTTGTGAAGAATATACGTTAGATATAAGCACATAATTTCCAGGATCCCACGGATCTAACTCCAATAGTTTTTTTGCAGCTAAATCCAATCCCTTTTTGTTGTGATGTATACGACAAGCATTAAGAAGGGCACAGTAAACAGCAGCAGTAGGCTCTACTTCCATACTCTCCACAAAGTGGAATGCCTCGTCAAGTTGATTTGCACGGCCAAGCATATCAACCAGACAAACATAGTGCTCTGGCCATGGCTCTAACTTGTATTCACATATCATTCTTTTAAAATATCTCTTGCCTTCATTTACCAGGGCTGAATGACTACATGCATAAAGAAGTGCTAAGAAACTTATATGATCAGGGTGAATTTTTTCATCCACCATCCTTTGAAATAATCTAATAGCAGCCTTACCATAGCCATGCATTCCATATGCATTAATCATGGTAGTCCGCAACACTAGGTCTTTGTCATCGACACAACTAAATACCTTCCATGAGTTCTGTACAGCTCCACAGCAGGCATACATATCTACAAGAGAGCCTGCAACAAAACCTTCCTTTATGAACCCGTTCCGAATTAAGAATCCATGAATCTCTTTCCCTTTTCTCAAGGCAGATAAATCTGCCGTAGCAGAGAGTGCACTCACCAGTGCAATTGAATCAGATTTGATGCCTGATGCTATCATGGAATGGAAAAGTGCTAGACCCTCGTTTGCACGTCTATTATCGACATAACAAGATATCATGCTTGTCCAGGATACAACATCTTTAACTTTCATTGATTTAAAAACATAAAATGCATAATCTACACATCCACACTGTCCATAAAGATCTAGCAATCTATTCTGTAGCACAATATCAGATAATTTTCTTCGCATTGTATAACCATGAAGTTCTTTAACAAGTAATATGCAATTTAACTCACTACAAGCTTGAAGAATGCTTCCGATTATCATTGAATCCACATTAACTCTTTTCATCAATGCTTCCCGAAAAAATTGTATGGCCTTTAAGTGACAACTGTTCTGAACATACCCCGCAATTAAAGTAGTCCATGATATATCGTCCTTCAAAAGAATCCTATCAAATACAGATTTCATATTATCTATCTTGCAACATTTTGCATACATATCAATAAGTGTGTTACCAACCTGCAAGTCACTGTCTATATCACTTTTTATAGTGTAAGCATGAAGTTCCATGCCAGTGAATAAATTCCCCAATCGACCAGAGGTAGCAAGCATAACCAAAACCGAGCACTGATCAGGTTTATAACAAGCACTCTGCATCTCCCTAAACATTTTAAGAGTTTCATCATGCAAACCATTTTGAACTAAACCAGATAGCATCGAGTTCCATGATATATTATCCTTTACTTCCATATCATAAAAAACTCTTGCAGCTTCAGCCATTTTACCACATCTGCTATACATCACTACCAAAGCATTGGCTACATATATCTCAGCATGATGAGAAAATTTAACTACATTAGCATGGATCTGCATACCGAATTTCACAAATTCCGGCTCTTCACAAGCTTGCAGAGCAATAACAAAAGTATACGTGGTTGGGGAAACACCAGCCATTCGCATATCTCTAAAACTGCTCAGTGCCTCCATAGATTGCTCATTTGCGGTAAAACCTGAAATAATTGAATTCCATGAAACGACATCCTTTTTCTCACCCATTTGATCAAATAACAGCATTGCAGCAAGTTGATCACTACACTTGGTATACATAGCCATGAGTGAATTAACAACAAACACGTTTGTTAAAAACCCGTGTTTAATAACAAGCCCATGAATTTGTCTCCCATGACATATATCTATAACCTCACCACATGCCTTTAGTACAGACGTAAAAGTCCAAGCATTAGTAGAATCTCCACAAACCCACATCTCCCTGTGCAACTCCAGTGCTTCAAAAGGCTCCCCATTTGCCACATAAGCCCCAATCATTGCATTCCACGTAAAAACACTTCTGTCAGACATTTCATCAAACACCTTCCGAGCACCCAACAGAACCCCACATTTCCCATAAAAGAAAACAAGCTTAGTGCTCAAAAACACTTGATCATATACATTATCTAATTTCACGACATGGGTATGAATTTGTTTTCCCTGAAACAAAGCCTTTTGACTAGCACAAAGCTCAAGCACTAGTGAATAAGGTTCATCAAAACAATCCTGACTTGCATTTTGGTCTGCTGCTAGTATATTACTAAGTGATGCAAAAGCTTCTTTGAGACTCCCATGTTCACAAAGATCTCTTAAAGATTGTGTTTTTACAAGTTTCTTGGAAAAGTTGAGATTTTTATGAGGAATGTTACGATGAATCTCGTTTAAAATGGGATGTGAAATTGATGGCGATATTTGGATTGAAGTGGCCATTACAGGCATGTACACATCAACGGTAAGTTTGTAACACTCCTGTGGCTGTTAAATGTTGCCAAATGTTTTAGATGTACTCATTATTTTTATTTTTCACTATTTCTTATTATTTTTAAATAGGAGATTTTATGTATATTTTTAGATTAAAAAAAATCTTTTTTGCAAAACTACGAATATTTTTATTTTTTTGTTAAAATACGTTTTTTAAATTTTATTTTTTTCCAAAAATATGTTTTTAGATTTTTTTATCAAAATACATTTTGCAACTGAATTCAATTAAATGCAATTAAAACTAACCTTAACTTCAACTAAGAAATATTTTATTTTTTTCTTTAAAAAATTTCATTCAATTACAAATCATATATAAAAAATTGTATTTTGTTGATTTTTGTTGTAAAATTGTATTTTTATATAAAAAAATCAGAATATAGTAAAATTGCAAATATATATTTAAAATATATATATGTAAAATTTAATTTTTTTATAATTTCTCAATTTCATTTATAAAATCCAACTAAAAGAAAATTCACTCGCATTTGGAAAGAAAAATTGAAAATTAATTTTGGACCTTAACATTTTCCTTATATGGTTGGGGCATGCTATTTTTAACATTTTAACTTCAAATGATAAATTTGTGATACTGCCTATTTTTTTATGCTAATTGTTTTTAACTACTACACACCTTTGTTAGCATTATTGTCAAAACTAAATGAAGTATGATCAACTTCTTGTAAACAAGAATAGAACAGATATAAAGCTGAAGTATTTGAGAAAGGGTGTTGGTGCTAACGATCGCTTATCATAATTATTTGTTCACGTTTTTTATCGCGGATAGCATAAACATTTGAAATTTTTGTGAATTCAAGGAATCACGTCATCTATCCACGCTTCTACAGGGCTAGTTAGCTAGGATTTTTTACTATCTACGGAAAAAATGTGGATAGATGGTTACCATCATTTATTCTAGAGCAATACCCTTTGAAAAAATGGCACCATGGACTTTTTTTTAGAGACTTCTTTTTTCTAATCCCATTTTAAAAACTGATAAATATATTCATTTATAATTGTATTCATAAATCTATTATATATTCAAAATTTTATATTTTTAAATTAATTATGATTAATTTTACTATTTCATTTTTAAAAAAATAGATATATAACCTTTTTTTACCAATAAATGAATTAGTATTTTACACTTTTTAATTATTTATTAAATTACTTGCTTTTGAAACACATAGCATGAAATCCAAATTAATTTTGAGTAACCTAGTTGTGTAGGATATGGTGGTGCTGATCTAAAGGCTTTATGTCTGAATCTACCATTCGTGCCATGAAAAATATCTCCAAGTTTATGTAAATGATGACAAATTTGTGACAGATGTTGATCCGGTAGATCATGAGTATCATATCAGACATTTTTCCAGTAATACCTGTTACTACAGAATTAAGCAAGCTAATCTAAGCTCTCGTACGATTCTAATGTTTCTAATGTTTGACGCCAGATTATTAGTATTGAATTAAGGGTATTTTAGTCATATTTAATAGACACATATTAAAATGGGTGTTGGCCCTATATGTCACAATTTGCGGAGAAAATGTCCTAAATGACACACCCCAAAAAAATGACCCTAAATAGCACTCCAAAACGCTACATCGTGTAGAGTTTTGAAAAAAAAAATATCCCCAAAACGCTACTTTAAGTTACGTTTTTTAGCCTAAAACCCAAGATAAAGTAGCGTTTTCCTCAAAAAAATTTAAAAAAAATGCAAAACGCCATACGAAGTAGCGTTTTACCTGAAAAAAATTATAAAAAAATAAAAAAAGTGCAAAATGATACACAAAGTAGCGTTTTCACCCCTTTTCCAGCACGCCACACTATGCAGCGTTTTGAAATGCTATTTAGGACCATTATTACGAGTTGTGTCATTTAGGGCATTTCCTCCTCAAATTGTGTCATATAGGGGACCCTTTTCTCTATTAAAATATACTCATAATTTACTCATATTTATATGACTTGTACATAAATTAAAAATTAATTATAAAACATATCCATAATTATTAAATAAAGAAGGATATATTAATAAAATATCTCATTAATTTGAGACGACATACAAAATCCGTTTTTTTTTTTTGAAATGACAAACTCCCTTTTTTAAAACAAGAGACTGGAAATTTTACAACAGAAAATGGGCATGGTGGCTACTGCCTACAAATACATCCGTAAATAATGAAATCTATCCATACAATTACAGGCCTAAAAAGGAACTACATCACCTTCCAATCTTCCATCAAATAAACAATATAATTCGGCCAAAACTTCACCACCTTCTCCCTTGTACTTTTTTCTGCTATACAGCTTTCTTTCTATACTGTCATTTTACTTTTTATATACAACAAAAGGAGGCCAACATCCCCCCGTGTATAAATAGAAGTGTACACAATCCAGCTGTCTACTGTGGAGAAAAAACAACAGCAGCACCCCGTGCTCATCAAGTTGGCTACTTACTCGCATACCAAATCTCAAACCACGAGATGCAGGTGATATGGGAACGCGCTCTTACTTCACCGACTTGCCATTTATATACAGGAAGCTAATGTTGCCTTTTTCTGCGTATGCTTTCCATGCTTCCAACCACTATGTCCACGCCAGCTCTCGTTCGGTGACCTCTTTAGATGTATCACAAAACTCACAATCCTTCTTTTTAAAAAGAGGATAGGCATCCAAAAACAATTCCCAAATTAGGATTTAAAAAGATCAAATCTTGCCCAATAAAAAGAAGGGCTGCAATAAACACTCATTGTTCTGTTTCATTATCAAGATCACCCCCGTTTAACTGAAGGCGACTTCAACTTTTCATCTGGTATTGTCCATGAAAGTAAATGCCCACCAGAATCACCACTTAACAACTGTTTCAGATCGCCTGTGAGGTGAAGGGCTGTAACAGGATGCTTGTGAAACTTTAGCACTTTGTGAAGTATTAACCTGTACTCGGGCACTTTGCCACTCAAGCCTAGCCCTCCCGTGGGATTTCCAGAAGGCTTGCTTTTGACTGAATCCTTGTCAGAGATATGAACCATTTCCCAAACCTTTACTGCTCCACTCTGATGACCTGATACATACCAGTTAATATCCAACCAATCAGAAAAGGTAAAACTGGTTACAGCAAGAATGAAATCTGATGGAAGCTGTGATGTATTAACCACCGCAAGGCAGTCCCCGTTAATGCTCCAAACAGCAAGCATAACACCAGCTGCAGTCACAATTTGACCAGTCAAGTCATTCACGTATATTGCTGATACTGGTGACGGAAACTCCGGAAGCTGCCTAACAAAAATTAAAGAGCTAAGATCCCATAAAATGACTGTACAGTCATCTGATCCACTTACAATCATCATGTAAGGCTGGCTTACATGAACACATGTAATTTTTCCCGTATGTGCACTAAGTGACTTTTCCAACTGCAGCCGTTGTAATGTACGGGGACCATAATTGCTAATTCTCCAGGCACATAGCAGCCCATCATCTGCACCAGTAACCATTACTTGACCATCCAGACTAACGCTGACACACTGGATCTGGTCACCACCATGAAGATTTTCATGAGTGGATAATAATCTATCTTGATCATAGCTGAGAAATCTCAAGCTACGATCTGGAAAACCCCATGCAACATATTTGGTATAGGTTCTGGGTTTAAGCAAGTTGTTTGCTCCTGCTACAAGAATCTTGTCATTCACTGTCACAATCTGAGATATCGAAGATGAGCTCTTGCGAACCTCGTGTGGAACAAGTAGTGTAGAATATCTAAGTAAATTCAAAGGAAACTTTCTATTAGAACTCCTCTTGATGTGGGGTTTGCGGAATAATTGTTTTGGGGTTTGCCCAAAGTGATTAATTTGTGCGAGAATGGAGGCTTTCATTGCAGGATCTGTAACTGAGTCGATGTCAACACTGCCCTCGTATGTATAATGATAGAACACATTAACGGCCTCTACAGCAGCCTGCAGTCGAGAAATATGGTTAGCAACAACTAAATACAATCCTGGCAAATACAGTTTAGAATTATCAATGAAAAACAAGAGGAATTTAGGAGACAAGCAATATGAAACTAATTCCTACCATTTATCCACCAACATGACAAAGTTATCGTAAAATATGATGCATACTAAATACATTAACAAGCAAAAAGATCCAAGAGAAATCCGACAATTTCTATTAAAGAAAGTGTAAATGTAAGGCATAGAAAATGTTCACATAACAAGAGGGAAAAGGAAACAGAATCACAAGGAATACAACCATATTTAGTTGCAGACATGTTGGGGATTTAAAAAAAAACATGCATGCATATAAGCAATAGTGAAAAGGAGCTATCTAGTATCCAGGTCCAACATAAGCAATGCTAATACTCACCTTCCCTCTCTGTTTATATCCAAATATGAGGTCTATCCAGTGATGCAGATTATCAGAAACATAATCACACTCCAATGCTTCCCTATGCTTCCTGATGAACTCCCTCACACTACCTTTGGCCCATGGAGGTAATACAACATCGCCAACCTGGTAGAGTACCAAAAGATGTTACCTTGCTTCATTTTCAAGGGGAAGTTATACATGTTATAGAGGAACTAAAACCGTGTCAATTAACATAATCAAATGCAAAATAGATTATTAGAAGCAAGGTGATTACTTATGAAGACTGTTTTGTATTAAGTAGACTAAACATACCTTCTCGCCTGATTGTTTCTCACCCAAATCGAGGTCAAACCGGTTTTCCAAGAATTCCGGCATATAAAAGAATTCAGGTATCAGTTCCTTTACATCTGAGGTGTTGGCTTTACCAGCCGCACTTTGCCATGTCTCTCTTACACTATTAAATAGTCGGTCAGCGTGATCAAACTGTCCACCCTGAAGCTTTTGATTCTCCATACTAAATGGTGGCAAGCGTAAAAGATAGAAAAGGACAATTCCTGCACTGGAATAGTGAGACCCGTAATGAAATTTTGGTATCTCTGGATCATCCCAGCTCTCAAACCTGACATAAAAGAGGAGTTTAAAGATAAATGTCAGATTTAAAGTGATTCATGTTCAAGAATGTGACAGAAACCGCAGAAAGCAAGTCCTAAGATCACAATCAAGAAACTCAACCTCTTCTTGAATTCCTCTGCCCCTTCTACAGTTTGACAACCCATTGGTTTGTCAAGCTGACGGAATGTTCTTGAATCTGACAAGTTCAAATCTTCACTTTCATAGTCTGACAAAACCCAAGGAAACACAGGATACTGGGTCAAATCACTGTATCCACGTCCAGCAAGAGTGTTGAGGTGCATGAGGTATTGAAAATTGCTAATTTCTCCATTTTGCCACCTCTTGGAGAAGGATTTTGCCATAATATTGAAAAGGCGGCTTCCTTCATTGCTTTCTTGTTTTGTCGATCCCATAATTGTTGTGTCCAACCTGTTTCAGAATAATATTGTGAAGTTCAGTATACATTTCCATTGATATAATAAAATAGTTAGAAAATAGGAAATAGTGACTATTAGTTTTGAAAATTGGTTTGACATGGAACTAAATGAAATTTAACAACAAAGAATAATACAAAGTGAGAGAAGTGAGAGAAGTGATAAAACATAGTTTTTGCTGCAGGCTAATATGAAAAATGTGAGCTAGATTCCACTTCCAAGAGGTGATGGAAATTTAGAATAAATTCATAATTTCTGTCTATTTTACGTATGTATTGAAATCATGGGAAGCATACAATAGCAAAAAGTGAATCAGAATATGCAATATGACATCTACAATTGAAGTGTCAAAGTGTGTGTCAGATCCTAGGAGAGAAGCAAGTCTCCATGAGTTGTGATTGTAGCACACCGGGAACTTCCAGAGGTAACGTGTTATGATAAGATACAATGCAGTCATGCTACAAAATGTAACTAAGAAACTAGGAAATATTATCGAGAATGAAGCAAGTAGCATACACGCTGTTTCTCGGCAGATTCATGGCCACCAAATTTTTGAAAACTTCTTCCCTCTCCTTCTTATGGAAAACAAGGAGATCATTGCAACCATCCATGCTGAAAACCTCTATAGCAACCGGACGTAGCTGGTAATCACGTTTCAACATCTCATGGACGCTATTAAGCTTCCACATACGCCAAAGATGAGGTACATTACCACTACTATGTATCTTTTCCTTTCCCCATGCACCACCATTATATGCCCATGCTCTTCCACCAACATATGATTTTATGGAAGCACCCCAAGATGATGTGGACTTGGAATGTGCATCCATACTGCAAGGGAAATCCTTCTTTACACCTAATGCCTGATCAATAACAGACAGTTCATCTTCACCTTCCTTTTCACATATGCACCCAGACTCGTCAATGTAAAAATTCTCTATGACATACAAACAAAGTTCTCCTATAAGAAATATACCATCATGTTTGTCAAGACCTACAACCCTTTCACAATTATATCGATACTTTATCTTCTCAAGTGGCTCCAGATAAGGTCTAACCAAATATTCACCGTTGTCATTCAGATCCTTATCAGATTTTTCTTCCGTCAATCTCTCTTCCTCTGTCCTTTCTGCAGGCGGCTGCATTGGAGATTCTAAATCAGATTTCTCTAGTATACTCTCAGCTGTGGGGATGTTTAGTTCATTAGGCTTAACACCAAACTCAGCTCCAGACTGAAGGCTTGCTTCATATATACTGCTGTCTCGGTCATCATTCCAACCTGTCCTACTTGAAGCTGCATCTCTGGCATCATCTGATTCTTTGAAGATTGATTCATCATAGAGCTCACTCCCAAAAGATTCATTCTTCACATTTTCAGTCAGAACATTAAAGAAATAATCAGATTCAGTATCCGAAGCATTTGGTTCATTCTCAATCTTCTCTTTGGACAGCTCGAGTTCCCCTAATTCAAATTGTCCACTCAACGCATTTTGTATAGTATCGATCTTAAGTTTGCATCGCTCAAGCTTTTTGCGCATACGGAAAGGACCCTCAATGGGACAAAGCTGCCAGTCAGGATCTCCATCCGTAACAGTTTTACGTGTTGGGAATATTCCTCTTTCATGTACAAGTTGTTGTAGATGTGTTTGCCACTCACTTTCTGCATGAAGCACCCATCCATATTTATCTTGACGAACAACTCTCAGTTCAGTAGACATTGCATCACGAACCAATTCAAGTGCAATTCTACGTTCATTTATCTGCTCCCAGTGCCTGAAATCTAATTTTGAGGAGTCCCTTCCTTTCCTACTAATTTCTCTTTTACGACGACCATCAAAACCTTTTATTCTGACTCCGGGAAACTTTGCTGATCCGGTAATATACTGCATCCACATAATGGATCCACATTGTTCCAATACTTTATTGATATCCTGTTCAGAACTGTGGAACCATTTAAAAAATGTAGACATATTCCCAGTCAAAAGTTTGTCAAATCCACCATGCAAAACATCCAGATGCGGCCCTTGGTTTCGCTTGGAAACCAATAATTCCTCGAGAGCAGCCCTACGGTGCAGCAGAAGATACTTGAGTATATCAACTGCCATGTTTTGTACATTCTGTCTCTGGTCAAAGAGGAGAGAGACTAAATTTATGCACAGACAACAATTTAGATCTGTATCAATATTACTCGGACAGAATATAATCCGCCTATGGGCAACTAACAGCTGTAACACAGTGCTTATATCAACCCCAGTATCCTCAAGTGATGAATTAAAGGACAATTTTTTCTTTGCTTCATTTTGCAAACTTAAGCGCACAACAAGATCATCTTCTCCTATGGTGATCAAAAACAATGGAAGGAAACAGTACAATATCATGCGATTCATATTTTTAAGAAAAGAATATATATAACCATCAAGCTGTCTGCTTCCTCTTGTGATTGACAAGAGTAGTTTTCCGGCAGGAGGTGCTTCCTCAATCCGGCCATCTTTATTTGCCAACTGTAACATAGATAGCAAGAACTCTAATGTTCTCAATACACCAGCAGGCTGGGGAAAAGCACCCATATATACACGATCCACAATCATCCAGCACAAAGCATCTAAATTTAGTGACCACCGGCTTTTGTCTAGCTTTTTGTCGTTTTCCTCATCGTCGCGCAAGAGACGCCTTTCAACAAAGTTCATCAGTCTACTAAGGCACAATCCCTGAAATACTAACACAGACTCCGCATCTATATATAAAGGAACACTCTCCAAGATATTTTCAATAATTGGTGTCGCTTTCAGTTGCTCGGTCACAAAATCAGAAAGAACTTCTGCCAGGAAATCCAAAACAGCAGTAGCTCCTGCAGAACAAGGACCACCACCATATCCAGAATCATCCATTTCAATTAGCAACCCAGAATTAATTGTGAAATATTCATTTGGAGCAGTTGAACCATGAGAACTGGACTTCTGCTCCAATGGAGTATCCGATTCTGCCACAGATATATACGATTCCATGGAAGGGGCAGCCGATTGAGCTCTAAGTTCACTGTGACTGCCACCACCCAACCAAGATGTCAAAGCAAGGACAGGGGATGATGAAGATGCCAGTGACATTTTAGAATGAGATACCTCGGAGAACATGGGAGAATAAAATATATTCTGGGGTGTAGAACTTTGAGAATCAGTTGAGTGAATAGGATTTAATTTTTCTTTGATATCAGGTAAACTGAGGTCATTACTGCTTGAAGTAAGAGTAGATGTATGGCCAATTGCTTCAACTTCTGGACTGAGAACAGCTTGTACAGCTTCTTTCGCTATCTCTACTGTTTCCTGGCTGATTTCAGATCTTTTTTCTGCTTTATCATCTGGCATATTACTTGATACAGTAGGCATCTCATCAGAACTTGTACTAGTCTGGCCCTTTGAAAAGCTTACCACACTTATGGAGGTTTTGTTTAACTGTTCTTGTTCATGAGGAAGACTAGAGAAGGTATTTTGGGAGCTACTGGAATCATCACAGTCATTTAAATTCCTGTCTTCCGTCTTTACAGACAATTCTTTGGTGATCTTGATGGCATGAGCAGCCCTACATGAAACATAAATGACAAAGTGAATTCAGAAGATATAATCTAACATCACCTAGACTGTCAAGCATATAATTGATTATATCCATGTAAAAAAAAAAAAGAGAAACTTGTGCTATGTACAGAGAATATATAAGACAGACCTAACACAAGAAAAATAAAGTTCAACGCAGCTCTCAAGGAATTCTACACGCCTGCAAACAGCAGAAAATGCAGGACACATTTTTGCTAAATCAACCAAAAACCTCAGTACTGCAGTTGCAGAAGCAGGAGCTGATGCCTCTCCGCCCATCAGCCGAGCTGCATAGGTTTTGTGCATCAGAGCTTCACCTTGAAGTTCTCCAGCGATGTCTATATTATCATCTACAAGCTCTGCGACAAGGCCAGCACTGACTTGTGAAAGATTTCCAGTTTGATTGGCACGCATTGACTGCATAAACACCCTATCGAATGTAGACTTGGCCATAGCAAGTACCGATTCCACTAACTCTACAAATTTTAGTTCTCCATAGTTCCCATCATTAGGCATAAGAGCATGGAAGTCAATCATACGAACTTCGGGCAGTCTTGGATATACAGGTTTTCCAAATATCAGACAGAACAAAATATAATATATATCTGGAGAATCATAGAAACTCCGGAGCACCCTTGACAAGCCTTGATATCCACCACTGGTGCGAAATTTAAGTGCAAATGTAGGTGAAGAAGCAAGGCACACACCAAGAAGTGTCATAATCCATCGCATACTCGTAGGGTGGACAGCTTCATCAAGAAAGTAAGTAATCAACTTCGACGAAACAATTTTATGCCACTGCTCAAGAAGCTCCTCAAATATAATAGTTACTTGTAGATCAATTAACATCTCAAGCAACATATTTCTTACAATAACATGCTTTCCCATAGGCTCTCGTGTAATCTGATGACGTGAAGTCAATTCAGGAGGATCAAAGGTCATAACAACAAATCTTACCACATGTTCCAGTTCAGATGCTAGAAAACCATCTTCCAAAATGACTCCAAGAAGTACTACTAATTTTTCTAATACAGGAACTTCAACATCACCCCGCTGCAGTGTTACTAATAGGTGTTGAACAAGGTTAATCCGACGCAGAATTGTAAGATTATGATTCCGGTACCAATGCATAGACACCAGATTCTCAAGAAAGCCCAGAAGAGAAATTTGGATTGGAATTTGGGCCATTACCCATAGAGTCCAGTCCAGCAACACATGCTCGACCATATCAGCATTTGATAATACAATGCATCTTGATGTTTCTGTTCCCATGTCAGCATTTTCAAGCTCTGAAATATGGCTAAAAAAATCTTTAGTTGCAGAAAAATCATCCATTTCTCCATGAGATCCGACTGAGGAGAATTCATCACGAAACTTCGACAAACTTAGATCCTCAAAATTATTATTATTATTATTATTATTATTATTATTAACTGTTGAAGCAGGAGATGGAACATTTTGTGCAAGTTCCAGCTTCTTTGGCTCAGAAAAAGAAGCCTCGCATGCAGCAATCTGGAAAAAAATCTCGAGTGAATGCATATCAAATAGTGACATCTTCCGATGCAGAAAGAGACTCAGCAAGTGATATCCTCTATTTGTTTGCATTTCTCTCACATTCTGAGGATTCTGATGAAGTGCACATGCAAGTAATGTCAGTGACATATTCAACATATTCCTTGTCTCGGCAGCTTCAACAAGAGCTAAAACAACAGCCATCCCACCCACTGGACCAATGCCATCACCAATAACATATTGCTTACAGACATAAACATCCCCATGAAGACGTCCAAACCGAGGTATACCTTAAAAGGACAAAAACTACAATCAAAATCAGAGCAATCGTACTGTTTGATTTATAATATAAAAAATAAATTTTAAACAATAATGCTAAGTGGTGAAGCCAAGTTCTCAACAAAAAATTGGCCCCATCAATGGTAATCCGACAAAAATACAACGCACCTCCTATGGGAGAAGCAGCAGCTGATACAGGATCGACTAGATTCAGCATTGACATGGCGCCAGATGCTCGAAAAGTTTCTGTGCATGTCCCATCAAATGCAAAAATAAGCTTCTTCCCTGATAGCTGTAGAGAGAGGTTTCCTAGCCTTTCCATATCCCAAACAATTCCACTTCGATCAGCCTTCAAGTTACCTTGCTTGACAGTATTATCTGGCCTTTGAGTACTAGAAGACAGTGGTAATTCCATATCTAAAGAATCTAGAATGGCCATGCTACCCCCACCACATGCCTGACTCGGAACAAAACTTAAAAGATTTGTATCTTGGAAGAGACCCCTGTATCCTCTACCCAAAATGTACATAAAACAAATAGAACCTGGTGTGAGAACCTCTTCAAAAAGATAGCAACACCGGAGTTTCCATGATAAGTCACTGATCCTTGCACAACTGACTGGCGTCCCAATTGTTACCTGCAGGGCTTTCCCAAATGGAGATGGTGAATATCCTAGTTTACCAGTATGGCTAAGCTTTCCATTAAGATATACATGAGCAACACTAGCTTGGAAAAGTCCAGCCAAAGCATTTGGTTTGCTATGAACAACTGCTAGGTGGTGCCACCTGCCTTCCTCCATCTCTAAACCCGTAAATGATAGTGCAGAAGAGTTGCTAGTTGCAAGAGTCAAACTACCATCCTCTTGAAGACAAAGTTCTGCATAAAACGTATTATCAGTGTCTGCTGAACCAACAGAAAATATGCGAAGTACATTTGGCCCATTATGCTGGTTACTTTTCTGGTTTTGCTTTTTAGAAAACCCAGCCTGGGACATATCGGTTTCCTTTGAATGTGATTTTATAAGATTCCGGTATTGGAACCAGCATACAAAAGAATAACCAGCAGCAGGAGGCCAAGATCTTTCACCCATAGACACTTGTATTGAAGCATGTCCAATCTTGCTCATGTCCATCTGCATAAACGGAGCAAGAGATACATTTTCTGAAGCAATATCTTCCATAAGAACTAATCGTTCCATCATGGCAACAATAACATGACTTGAATTCATCAGCCTCGTCTGAAGGATGTATCTAACAAGCATTCGAAATTCTGATGCTGACAACCTGAAACCAAATTATGCATTTCAGGCGACGTAATTTGAAGCAATGATACTAGTTAAAGATAAATATATCATTAAAAAGGTCCACAAGTGCTACCTATATGCCCCAAGAACCTCAACAATCTTAAGAGCGTAGGAGAGTAATGGTGAGGATACAGTAAGGAATGGATATATGATCTCCAGTAAAAGTTCCACACAGCCTATCCACGAATCAGGGTAAATATATAAGATATTATCTTAAAACATGAATTGAAGGAAATGCTTGCTAAATAATTTGCACCTGCAGATGTAAGGTTTTCCTGATTGAAAGGGCCAGCACAAGCCAGCTTTTGGATAAGACCAAGAACTTCTAGCTGCACTTTTGGAGTAAAGAGCAGCAGAGAACGCAAGAGCACCCTGATTGCACCCGCGTTATACACACGTTCCTTACTGAGGGAAAAATTGCCTGATGGAGTAACTAGAAGAAAACTAGCAGAACCATTCTCAACAGTTTCAGAAGATGTAGCATTTTCTGATATTAAAAATGGAGGAATAACCATCTCAAGAGCAAGTTCAAAAAATAACTGTATCACTTGCCTCTCACACTCAACAGAAATTAATCCAGACTCTGATAGAAGATCATAGAAAGTTTGGGATGAAATAATTGCATGCAACTTTGTCCGGTTAACAGCATTATTGCACACCCCAACTGTCATCAAACGCAGCAGATAGGTAAATAATTTAACTGTCAGATTAAATTGCTTTTCTTTCCCTTCATCACTCTGAAAACCATGAAGCGATGTTAATAAAAGAGAAAACCCGGTTGCTTCACCAAACACCCTTTGCGCCGAGTTATTAGCACCTAGAATGCGCCACAAGGCTCCATAGGTTTCACACTTTGCCTCGTCCGGAAGCTTGTATTGAGATCCCAAATCAGTTGTAACCATGCCACTCTTTGAGACCTCAACCAACACACCCAATTCTTCTGGATGAGCCTGAAAAAATTGGTTATAGTTATCAATTAGAAGTTGGAGGTGGATGAAGGACAACAAACGAGCTGATAGTTAGTATACAATAAGTGTGATTATATGTGACACTTGTGATAGATGGGTGACAGAGTGGGTGAAGGAATATGGATATGGATATTATTTATAAATGTCAACAGAACAATTTAGATTTCATCCCATTCCAGCTAAATAAAGACTAAGTATTGATGTTGACAACTTCAATATTCAAGTAGCTACTGTCAGTATTATAATATTGTGATTATAGAAATATATAATTGAATAATGTAATCCCAATATTAGCATATAATTAGAACTAACATATTTTATCAGTTGCTAAATTTCCAAGTAGTCTATATGGATTATGGAATGCTTCTTCCACAGCCAATAATGTCAGGTGATAGACTTGTATCAACATATTAAAGCATATAAGTTTTGTAAGAAACAGATATAAGATATATAGTCACTGTGTAGTATACATTCAGAGTTTCATACAATTTTTAAGCTATGTAGTCTGCATGTTAAAAAGTATTTGATAACCACCGCCATGTTAGCATACCAAAGGTAACACCTAGGTAGATAATGTCATCTTTTGTTCCTTACATGAACAGATTATGTTGGCTAAGATAATTATGTATAATACAAACTCAATCCATTAGATTAATTGACAAGTATACGAACAGAAACTTGTGGCTTGCTATCACCTTCAGGTGGATACTTGATGATGAAAAATTTTAACACTTTCAATGAGAAAGAATCTCTGAGACAATATCTAAGGCCTGATAAAGATATATGATCAACACAAACAAAAGACTTATTCTCGCTAAAGTGGGAAATGTAAAATAAAAAAAGAATTCAAACAATAAATAAAACAAGTTCTTGCAAATTACAGTGTGGTATTTATAGGGACCATATCTACATGGTTGCTCATACATGCAACAAAATATAATGATTTTGCAAACCTATTATATGGTGATCTTGGAAGTTGTAATACCCAAAGAGCACATATCAAATACTCGCATCATGCAGAACCAACTTTTCCTTCCACACATCCATTAAATGTTCCGATAATTACAACCTATATAACCCATCTTGTATAAGTTGATGGATGATGTTTTCTGAATCATTTGTGCAGTTGTGCCTGAGTTATCTAATATTCTAATGTGTCTGATGATTCCTAGTTTAGATTGGCAAGATGTGGAGATCAATTGAGGATAGCACAAGGAAGATAAAATAGAACTATAAACTAGGAGTACTGTAACGCTATTTTATTCACCTTTAAAAAGGTAAAATTTGTGGACTATCTGGTACATGGAGAATGCTTAGTATTGAAAGTGGCAACTATTCCAGCATAACCGCCTTAATATTTTTTACTTGAGATAGTCGAAAAGTCATTAAATAATGGACATGCTCTATAACCAGAACAAAATAGAGTTTAGAGATAATGGGGAAAGAAACTTAAAACATGAAAAGACAAAGCAACAGGCGAAACCTGGACAGCTGTGAACTTAAACTAATTAAAAGTTAAATATTTGATAAACTAAAAGATGCCTTCAGGCAAAAAAGGCACTATCGGAAAATTGAACCAAAAAGGATGGAAGCCAAACCTGTGAATTGTCCTCGATAATTAAGCAAGACAACACCCTAAGAACTCCAGGACGGTGGATATCAGATATCAAGAAGGGAAGAGTAGCTGTTACACCACCAGCAGAACGAAATGACGCTTGATTTGCTTCTGCTTTCTTCAATAAGGACACCAAGCAATCCCATGCCACTGCAATAGTTCCCTCAACTTCAAATAGTGGAAATTTTCCAGAACCCAATTCTAGTAGTTTTGGTGAAGAAAGAATTGCATCTTTGCTTTCCATGTGTTTCTGCAAACTGCTCGAACTGGGATTCCTCTCCATTTGATTTACTTCACTACTTTGCTGGTCTAAGCCCAAGAGATACTTATGCTGTTTCAAATCATCTAAAAGAACTTCCATCACTCCAACCTCTCGCAAGACTTTCTTGTACTGCTGATCAAATGATAACAGCTTCACAAAGAATGACAGAATTGTAATTTTTAAGTCAGATGTTATGGGTTGCTGTAGCAAGCAGCAGAGTGAAAGCAATTCTTGTTCTGGAATGCAGTTGACAACAGTAACTGCATACTCAAGAATTTTCAAGATAATTTCCTGCAAAGATGAAGGAAAGCCAGCCATATTAAGGATTAACAGGGGCACTGTCCGCAACTGCTGACACAACTTGTAGTTCTCAAGATGACTCGAAAAAATCTTAAACATTCTATTTAGTACTTCCGCTTGCAATTCCGTACTATCTGCTTTAAGAAAAATGTCCTGCAACATCTGAACAGCTTCCAGGTCTTTAACTTTGTATTTGTCCTTCTCCCAACTTTCATCCACAAATCTATCAGAAGATGAATTACGTTTCCTGCCATGACCACTAGGCTTATTATGAGAACTTATGATACCTTTGAATCCAGAAGATCCACTAGTATCAGCTAGACCTGTTTGTGCCAGATTAACAATTACATCCAGCAACCTAGAAAGAGAAGGAGATAGTTGTTGAGGTGAAGAACCCCCATTATTCCCCGTCATAACTTGCTTTTCTGCATCATCAGAGACATGCAAACTCTCA
This sequence comes from Oenanthe sinensis, assembly GCA_028671895.1. Lineage (NCBI taxonomy): Eukaryota > Viridiplantae > Streptophyta > Magnoliopsida > Apiales > Apiaceae > Oenanthe > Oenanthe sinensis. The sequence goes on from CM053813.1 coordinate 31,368,202, forward strand.
AGAGAGGAAGTTTGTTCAGAGAAAGTGTATGAGTTTGCTGCTTGAGAGCCTTGATTTTTCAAAAGAACTAATGCAAACTGCACTAGAAACTGATAGCCATGAGCATTATGGATATCTTCCCGCAGCATGATGCCTTTCGCGTCTAAAATTTATAAGTAACTAGATCAGCAAAGAAATTAAAAGTAACAGGTTAAGAAATTAAGAGTATGCTAATCAAAAGTTTGAAATATATTCATGAAACACTAGAATCATCCACAGCAAGATTAATTTAAGGCACTATAACAAATCAAAACAAGGAACCCTCAAGGGGATAAAGAAGCACAGTTACTCAGATGAGAACTAGTTACCAGTCACCAAAGTGAAATTATGCAATTTACCTTGTCTATACGAGAGCTCCACACACTCGAGCAACATGTCCACAATTCCCATAGTATATGCAGGATCACCGCATTCAGGATTAAAATCCTTCACAGCCATGAGAAGTACTTTAATCTGCACATGAAGGTAACATTAAACCATTTGAAGATGCAACAGTCTATTAAGAACCTTATATCAATATAGATCTTGGCATAAATATGTAGAAAGAAAAGGAGAAACATAAAGCTCACAATTTGGCTATAGCAGGATTAAGGATCCCTGGGCTACCAAAATCGCTCTGATTTTCTACTACACTTAATACAACTTATTCCTTATGTTATCCTATGTACTAACTGTATTCGCATTGTAGTTCAGTTAATGGGAGCCAATAATACTTCCGCATAGGTTGGGATTAAATGGTCTGCTCCAAATGAACTAAAATGTGATGAAAAATAGTCAATGAGATCACTTCGAAGTATTAAGGTAAAATGGGATCCAATAGAACACACTTCCCAGATTACAGTCCCTGCAGACAAACATGACTGTAGTATCTAATACAGATCACGAGTGATATGAACTGCTTACCAGCTGATGCTTTCGTATGTACTTGCTTGTGGAGCCATTGTCACTGCACAGAAGAAGTCCAAGTATCTGCAGCAATAGCCATTTAAACAAATAAGGCGTGGAGCCTTTGATATTCATTACTTGGTAAAAACAGAAACATATCAACACTTGTTCAAAAAGAATTATGAAAATTACCTGCATTGCATGTCTATGTAGCTGAATATTGTGCAAGGGAACTCGACCTTCCTTGTATTGAGAAAAAACAAACAAAGACCCATTGGCAACCATCTGAAAGAGCAACTGAAGTGAATCGTCTTCAATCAAACTCTGAGCTGCTGATGGATGGCTTGCTAATGCTTTCATAATATGCACAACACTTGCTTCTACCTGCATGAACAGGAAATAATATTTAAAATTTAAAATTCATTAATGATTCCAAAAAGTTTGATACAGTATGAAATACACATGTACTGGCAAACACAAGTATAGGTAGATTTGTACAAATACCAACAGTGTATACTTTTGGACTGCATCTTTAACATCATTTTTTCAATGGTATACCTACATCCCTGAATGCTCAATTTACATTACTAAATTATCTCTATCAACTGTTTGGTGCTCCGCTGCTGCGAGCAGAAGTTGACGAGCGTCCAATTCCCAGTTCCACTGGATAGCCGACCACACATTATTCTTACTTTCATAACAAAGAAGTACGGAAAATATGGTTGGTTTTTAACTGTTTACCATTTTCTGTGCGGTCATACTGAGCAAATGTACGGAATTCATATCTAAATCACCAATGCACATTTTATATTCTACAATTTTGTTCTGCACTACTCTTCATGCAGAGGTAGATGGAGGCATATGAACAGCATTTGAAAGTTACAATGTTAATGAATGCCTAGGTATCTGCATTTGGGATGCAGGATAGAAATTGAAAAAATGTGTAATTTAGAGGGGAAAAGCTATATATCTGACTGATTGATAATCCAAAATGAGAATGTCTGATTCTCCTTAACAAGAACACATCCTGGAAGTATCCCTAATCAGACCACGGTATAGTGTGTGATCATGTCAAATTTCTAGGATCACATTATTCCAATATCAAGTCAAATCAAAGAAGACTATAAAATATTCTAATCAATTTAAACAATTAAAAACTAGATATAATTAGATGAAAGAAGATTCAATAACTTCCAATCAAATCGAATTCAGCAATTTCTAGGAATTTGGCCTTTTCCAAATGTCAAACTTATGTAAATATGGACTGACTATCCAGCAATCCCACAAACTCTTTAGAGATTGATCCACATGAAATGCACCGACTAGAGCAAGTGCAGTAAAATGTTTCTACTAAAGAAAAACTTATAGTAAAAAACAGTCGAGGTGGACTAAAAAATTTTACCTCGAGTCTGCGCACAGATAACTCATCAACTTCTGACGTATGTAACAACTCAGAAGTAGACTTTTCTTTGACTTTCACCTCATTGTCACCCAAAAGAACATTAAGTATATGAATCATGCAGCATAAGATTCCGGAATCAAGGAGAGATTGCTTATCAATTGGCTGCAGAACAACAAATGGAATACACGCGCAGTTTTAAGTGATGCATATGGTAGCAGTTCTATAAATATACATGCAGTTGCAGAAAAGCGTCAACTAAACCTATCAAGCTTATATATATACCCCAGATACAAGAATTTCCATTGCATTTAGCAAATTTGAGCCAGGCCGGATTCCATCCTGCAGTTGGTACATACAAATATTTAACACGAAGTAAGGACAAAAGAAAAAAATTTATATAGAGAAAGGTTGAAGAAATGAAGAATAATAAAGATGTAAGAATCTCTACAAAACCTTAGTCACTTCCGTGAAAAATAGTAACAATCTTTCAGCTTCCAAAGATCTTGTTTTACTTCTTAGTTTTAACTTATCAATATCTGTCACGAATGCTCTTCCCACAACGAAAGAGAATATATGTGTCTCTACTAACCTGAAATAAGTAAAACATTGTTAACTATAGAGGTGATGAATAAACTATTATCAATTTGAGGAAGGAAAATTGAAGTCATTACTTATAATTAATAATGACTTAATTTTTATACTATCAAGACCAGGTTTAAAAGCGAGAGAAGAATTATCATATCCAAACTTAAATACCAAAAACCTACACCAAAATTATTTATGCTTCAATTACAGATCAAAATGAGCTTCTTAGCTCGGAACTCAATCAGTACAGGGTCCATTGATACAAGAAATAAACTGTATTCATCGACTAAACTTCCAGATACTAGAAAGAGTTGCAATTTCTAGCTTGCTAAGCATTAACAAAGTAATATTAAACATACAAACTAAACAGAATTGAATTGCAATGCATAGAATCACATTTTGCCATTACGAGAAAAGAGTAAAGACACAACTTAAATTATAAGTGAAGTTCGAGATAAAGATTAAAGAGAATATTGAATAGACTGATTGTAAATCATGCACAAGAAAGCAAAATCAACCAAATATATGAGACGGAGTCTTCTGCGTACATTGTAATTAACTGGCCTACGTTAGTATGTTGTTTTACTAATCTACAGAAAACTTCCACAGTCCAATTCAACGCCTTTTCTTTCTCCTGCACCAAAATAATAAAAACCATTGACCTCATTAGTCTTCTAATTCAAGTGCAACAAAAAGAAAATTAACCCAGATCATACAACATTAACCTTTTCCGAACTTGATGAACGAAAATCTTCCCAGTACCTCTTGAAGTCCAGCTCCAGCTCATGCTTGTCATTGCTTATTAAAGAAAAAAACAAAATCAGTTTTAGTGAAAATATTAAGACCCAAATATGAGCAAGACTCCAGAAGGAGCCCATCAGACCCTTTGAGCACAAATTACAAATGCATGATCACGGAGCCTGAAAGTCCTAAAATCACAGGATATCTACAAATGAACTTCAAAATCATATAAGGTTGTATATTTTCGAAAGATATAAAAATATCTCCGTGACTGCAGTCTGCAGATGCTCCCTCCACACATTATCAGTTTAGTATTTGTGTTCCATGATCTTGCTCGAAGGAAAGTTTTAGCATATCATTCTCACATAATATATAGAAGAAATTTTTATAATACATCACACTGAACTTATTATAGATTACAATTTGGGAAGACACCAGGTGTATTTTGAGCTTGACTCCCTTAATGCAGTCCAAGCTTTTCACAGTAAGGCTCAGGACTCATCTTTCTTTGGATCTATTATAGCAGATTGTTCCGATGTTATAAAGGACTTGAGGTCCTATCTAGTTTATTTTGTCAGGCGATCAGCGAATTTAGCAGCTCATACAATAGCTAGAGAAGCTAATTCCATGTCTGGTCGTAAGGAGTGGTTTATCACACCTTCCTTTCTTATCGATGTACTCGATCAAGATTTGAATAATTAAAGTATTTTTTTTTAAACTTATTATAGAGTACAGGACTATTCAGCCAAAATTGCAGAAATTTTTAAAAAAAAATTATTACTTAAAATGTCCAAAAAGTTCAAGCCACTGCACACTATTATAATAGTTTATCAGAGGGTTTACTATTTCAGCAAGAAACCCTCTAACTTACACGCACATCCAGACTATACATGCGAAGAAGTGCGCAAGTTAGTCCTCCCTAGTAACTCACATGATCAGAGCACCATAGCAGAATAGATAATAGGTTATTGCCGCAACTCTGTGAAACAACCAATCCCACAGCAGAATACATAAGAAGGCTTGCATATAACAACCCTAAGCTTGAGTAACACGATAAAAACTAGAAAGCACGAAAACTTGGAACAACGTAGTGCTATGTGGTCTAATAAGAACAAGTCGAATATGTGATGCCAAAGTGGCAAAGAAGTAACATGCGCAGCTGGCAGCTGGAAGCAACCCATAAAAACATCATTGGTTTAAAATGTCAAGGGCATTATTTAGAAAAGAAATGAAGGTGGAATTTAGAAGAGAATAATTTAGGCTGATAATCAATAAAGTTGTTTAAGAAAAGAAAACAATATAAGATACAAGTCAGGCCAACAAGTTCAGTTATATATAACTGGCTACTGTGGCATCAAGTATTCACATTTACTTTGTCTTTTAGTGTACCATTGAGTTAATTTTCCATCAGAATTAAATATGTGTGTGTGAGAGAGAGAGAGAGAAGGAGAGACTTGTATTATGGTTGATCATAATTCAAATATTGTACAATACTTGTTGATGACTAATAAGACCATATTAGTTCCTTCAGTATGATCATATAGTCAAGTTATCAAGAGTTTTTCTTTTTAATTGGATTATTTCTCCACCGAGTTTAAGATTGCTTTCCTTAATTACATGGTTCATAAGTTGTAAAATTTGTATTTAAATTAAACAATTCGTTGAGTTTCTGCCCTCTCTTCAGAGGTGAATATTAATTCTTATAGCCAATCCTAGTAAATTGTAAAGCATTACTGAGTTAAAAAGTCTTGGAAAATAAATTTATACTCAAAGTTATGCATATACAATCTTCAACTGAAAATTATGATTTCCTTTGAGAAGCTTAGATTCTTTATTTAATTGACGAGCAGTTACAGCATTCAACAGTGGCCAAGATTTATACTCTTAAAAAGTTATGCGTATACAGTCTTCAACTAAACAATATGATTTCCTTTGAGAAGTAGAATCTTTCTTTACTTGACGAGCACTTACGGCGGCCAAGTGTTCATACCTAACGATGTAATGTAGCATCCATCACAAGCACATACCAAACACTCGTAAAGCAATTATTCTCATTGTATTGAAATATTCTAACTTGATTACATGTAAATAGAAAGCCAAAAATTGAGAACTAAATTAGTTGACTTCATATTGTGGGTGATCGAAAATGTAACTAAAAGAGTGCCTCTCCAACCAGCCACCTTCATCCCTTCAGTACTCTTTTTCAAAAAAAATCATATATCCATGTCCCTTTGACTTTCACCAAAATACCATTTGGAGCCAGTAGGCGCAAACCTTAGAAATGCATGACCGTCTACAAGACCTAAAGACAAATGAAATAAAAATCTACGACATCATCAATATGAACTTACAGAAGCTGCTTAACACTGAGCTTTATAATTCTATTATGGAAGCTTAATATTTTTTCCAAAAAAATAAGTTTGAACTTTAATTTCTAGAATCAGTTGATAAAACATCATTTGTCTCATTCTTGTCTTTAAGCTAATGCATCTGTGATAAATTCTCTAAGAAAGTAGTTGTAATTTGTAAAGGACCAAGAAAAACATTTTCAAGGACATTTAATATATGACATCAACTTTGAACAGCCTATCACAGCAACTATCTAAAGCCAACCAATCAAAAAGGAAAACAAAACTTTCACAAAAAGGAAAAAAATGAATATCTTTCAACATGTTTTATTACCACCACTCTAATAAGAACAAGAAAAAAACCCGCACAACAGATTCTTTCTGTATCCAGATTGTTTTGGATGGCCAACCCCTCTATTAAGAAAACTACGTTAAAGATCGAAAAAATAAAAATTACATTAAAAAACTATAGCTATATAACATAGTTCCTTCCGTAGCTCCAAATCAGAGTTCAAAAGCCTATCTAATACAATAAGATTAATATTTTTCGAACATCCATGTCTAAACCTACCAATAATCTCCCAGATAAGAAATACATATACATATTTACTTATATCTATTTAGCCATGAGATTGTGCTAAACTACAATTAATCTATTTAGAACATCCGTGTCTAAACCTAAAAGCAAGACAGACAGACTAAAAAAAATCAGTGATCATCTTCGGAAAGCAGGTCAACATCCACAAAAACCACACAAAAAAAGGAAAATATCAAACTTTCTTATCGAACAGTGAATCATAACTTAAACAACTAAAACAGTAAAGAAAAACGAAACGAAAACAAGTAATTGGAACGAAAAGAAAAAGAAAAAGTGTGTAAAACCTTGGAGGAGAGGAGGCAGACAAGTCGTGCGACGACAAATCATGGTCATCATTACTGTTATCTCTTGCGTGAAACGATGAAGGCGAAGCAGCTGAAGAAGTAGGAGAATTATACGTAGACGAAGGCGAAGACTGCGAAAAACCAGAAACTCTCTCTCTAAAGTCTTTAAGCAATGAGTTCCATTTCATTGTACTATTTTCTATGTAAATCTCATTCAATCAATAACACAAACACATCACAGAGATATTAATCAAATTGAAATTCAATTAGGTCACCGCAATGCGATTGAATCGGAGCTGGTGAGACTGGATGGATCGGAGTCGCAATCGATCCGAAAATAGTATAGATAGATAGAGAATGTGTATGTATATGTATATGTAAATGGTTGCTGATCTGAGAGTGGTAGGGGTAGCTAGCTGAATTTGAAAATATATTGTGCCCTACAAAAGAGGAAATTTAACAAATCGCGGCTGGATTTAATTTAATTACCCGATGACGACGATGATTTATACTGTATATATTATGTTATTGTGTTTGTGTGTGTCTGTAGAACTGGTGTTTTCGGACGACCCCTCCGCGCCTTGTTTCTCGCTCTAAATCTCTATTTGCTTTCTCTCTCTAGATTTTACGAGTACTCTTTTGTTTCCATCTCTCTCCAATTTACTCGATCTCTCTCGTTTAAACCCTCTCTTGTTTGTAAATTTGACTAATTGCCATCTCAGCGTGATTGGTCCACGTGGCGGATGATTGTGACGTCAAAAGTTTTTTTTTTGCTTTTAAATTTCAATCTTAATAGTGTGGGTTCATAGATAGGAATTAAGATAGATATACTCGAATATTATATCACTGAAATTAGGGTAATCAATTGAGACACAAGGACCACCGCAGTAAATAATGGAATGGAACTCGATTCGACTTTTTAATTCAAAATTTTGTTTTTATTATTTGAATTTTTCTTTTCAAAACATATTTGATTTCTATTAAATTGAACCTAGGTGGTCCTTACATGTTTTAAGGATATTTCTAAAATAGATTTAGTCCATATTTATATTATTAATTTTATTAAGACGTGTATGCTGCGTTAAATTAATTGAAAATTTGGTGGTTAATTTAATATAAAAAAATGCTAGTGTGTTTGGCTTTGAAAATTCTCAAATGCAACTTCAATATTTTTTGGGGAAAACGTAATTAGAATTTTTCAACTACCTAAACTCTTTTATCAACAGAAAAACAATTACATGTCAGCGTCATTCTTTTGTATGTTTTCATTTCTAATATAATAGTTTTATCATAGCCGATTTCATTTAAAGTGAAATTCTTTTTTATATATTTTTTTGATAAAGGCGGAAAAAAAAATCTTAGGCGGCAAGGTCGATCACAACATGTTTTGAATCGCTTCTTATTAAAGTGAATTATTGAATGAGCGAAACAGGTTAGGTAAATGAGAACGTTTCTTAAACATTGAATCAAACTTCAAATTGTGTGAAGCGTCAATTTAATACCAAAAACGATGTTGAATTTAGAGTGGACAAGAATTGGAGGCAGAACTTTGTAAAATGCGAGATATTTTTATCACGATTAGGATATTTTAATTTAATTAATATATCTATAAATGAAATACAAATATTAAAAATTTATCCTTATATGAAATTTAAAGTTTAATATATCTTGATTAATAAAAATTTTATTTAAACAAATACGAAAATCATATTCACATTAAAAAAATTATACCTCTTGCTTGGGTTCTTATAATAAGTTGAAAATTTTAATATATATGTATATGTATATGTATATATATATATATATTAACTTAGTTACTTATTCTATTTATTTAAATTATTCATTATTTTGATTTTTTGCCCACATTTTAAATTACATAATATTATAGTTTTATAAATTATTTTTAAAACTTTCTTTTCTAGTTAAAAAATTATTTAAAAATAATTTATGTCAAAAGACAATAATTTATGAAATTATTTTATTTATGTATGTTAAAATAAGTATTAAAACGAAAAAATAAATAATTTAATTCGAAAAGAGTATAAAATACTGTAAGTCTTGGTCAACCAAGGACTAGGGTTGTGGTTGTATCGTGGAGAAGGCGAGGTGAGTGACAACGATAATTTAAATAAATTGTAATCTTCTTTGCTCACGAAAATACTCCGTAAATGGATTTGAACATTTTGGCCGTTGAACACGAAGCCAAAAGTGGGGGTGGACCCACACGTCTTTTGTTGATTTGATTCAAATATTAGGCGGTGATTACTGGTAATTGATTAAGTCTCGTTTTGCTTTGTTTGTTTAAAAATAATTTATTCATAACAATGTTTTAGAAAAATAATTTTTAATGAAAATATTTATTCGTCGTGATTAATGCTAATATGATCATGTATGATCATACATGCTAAGTTACGGAGTCTTACAAAAGTAAAACTGTAGAAGAAATATATTAAAAAGGAAAAAATAAAAGAAATACGAAATAAAAAATCATGTAATATACATATATTACTTTTATACGTTAGAAGTTAAAATAAAAAAATATTGTTAATCAAGAGATATGTAATAATATTAATATATTATCAAATTTTTTATACTATAAATTCTAAATATATATATATTAACATAAACAAAATAATTTTCTTAAATAGATTAACATTGCATTTTCTGAAACAGAAACTATGTTTCTAATTCTCTCAATATTATTTTAGTATGGGCAATTCTACAAAACCCCAAAAAAAACTTAAATGACATATGATTATATTTTAATTATATAGTAGGAGCAAGTAAGAAATTTAGAAGATTTATTTAAATTCATTCTTATATTTATTTTTAGTGTGATAGTTTTTTCATAGTATCTTATTCTTTTATAAATTTTATTACCGGTTATCCTTTCCAATTAAATTTGAGGAATTTCTTTTTTTAAATAACCTTAAATTTCTTTATACTGGCTAATTGGAATTATCTTTTTCACTGAAATAATTTGGAAATTTTTTGTTGCCATAAGTTTTGAGTAATAATTGATGTAGAAGGCAATTCAGATGCACTGAGACGGATAAAACTAAAATTTGTATCAATGATTTGTTCATTTCTTCATTCACCTCTAATCTTTTTTTAAATGTCACATCTCTATAGTATTTTCTCATAATTCAAAATTATTTATAATTAATTAAAAAAAAGATGTTATCCAAACGTATTTTAAATAATTGAAATAAAACCTGACATGTAACTGAATAGATCGAGTAAGTTCGATTTGAGATACTAAAGAACAATCAAAGTTAATTTAAGAAAAAATAAAGGAAAGAAACAAGAAATTGAGACAAATCTAGTTATCTAGGTAGCTTTTTTATACATTGATTCATTTAAGATTAGACTAATCATACACGTGCGTATCTTAACTCATGTAAACGCTTTAATTAAGACGAGGGAATAATGTCACGCTACAAATTGATCATAAAATTTTATTAAAATTTTATATTTAATAATTATTGAAAAATATTTTGGTAATACGAGGAGAGAAATATTCACCACTTTCTTGGCTCAAAATGGCTTCTTAAAAAAGTGGGAGAAAGGGTAGTATTTATAGACAAATATTAGGGTTTAGGTTGGAGAAGAGGGTGACAAGGCTACTACATGGAGTAAGGAGAGTCACAACAATTCAAATTAAAGTTGCATCAGCTGAAAGAGGCCACATGGGTGCATGGAAAAACGTGTTTACATCATTCAGTTAATTAATAAAGCTAATAAATATGAAATTGAACGATATATTGGAAATATGACGTTTTTCAAAATATGATCCAAAATTTATGAAAATTTTGGAACCATCTGGGAATATTCCCAATAGGTCATGTTAAAAATTCTACTCAATTTGGAGTTGACTTTCATTGACTTTTAATTGACTGAACATTTAATTACGTATCGAAAATACATGCCAAAAATAAAAGTCACCTAAAATTTTGTTTCATTATTCTAGTGGCATTCCCCAAGTTTCAAGTCATTTGGACATGTATAACTATTTCTTTGAGAAAATGATCGTTTCGTTGTCCCTACTGACCGAAATAATAATCGATAGTCATTTGTCGGGACTAGTCGCCGTTTAGACTTGAAATATATTCAAACATGATATTCCTAAATAAATTATGGCTATGATGTCCATGGAATATTTTTGTTTGAATTAAAATGCAGTTTATCCATTTCAATAAAATAATAAGGGGCTTTCGGGATAAAATCTGTATTTTATATTTAGGCAGGACTTTGTTGAAGATGAATGGAACAAATAAATTTAGAAAATATATTATAAATATATTCTTTTGAAAACAACATTCTTTTGATTTAATGTTACATTTTCTGTTTCGTAAAAGCAATGTTAAAAATGATGTATTTGTTCGTCTTCAGTCTTTGCCTCAAAAAATAACATATATAAATTAGATTTAATTTTATCATTATTTTGATAAATCTTGTCTAATTATAAGTTGAAAGAAAATCATTTGGTTAGTTTATATAAGCAGTTTGACCAAGTTTGACTTTCTACTCATTGACTGTCATTTTGAATAAGCCTAAGGGAGATTTACTATATTCTTTAGTAATTTTCTATTTCTAGTTTAATTTACACTTAATGTTTAGACAAAATAATCTAAAACCTAATAAAAAAATTGTATCTCATATAGTACATATATGATTTTCAATATAAAAAAAATGGTCTCTATTAAACCCAACTCGATAGATAAATACTAAACATGAACTAATAACACTAATAATTTTTCTAAATCTTATAAATAATTTATAAATTTAAATATGTATTATTTATTAAATTAAATTACTCTTAATTAATAATGTTTTGTTTATTAATTAATTGGTATAAAATATTTTTTAGACATCGAATATAAATAATATATGATTTGATTTTGATAATAGAGTAAGGTATTCTACACATCTCATTTGGTCTCGATTATTCTCCAATTTTTTTAAAGAGAGAATTTAACCCATCAACTATGTATCATTGATTCTAAATAATATTATTTTACATTTAAATTATAAAACAATTTAGATAACAACAATTATAATATAAATATAATATTTAAGAATAAAAAAAATACTCTTTAACTATATTTTAATTAGATGAGATTAATACAAGGCAGTGCTGGGTAGTATGGGTGAGCGACCGTACATGTCTCTCGAAAATTTTGGGTCCTATATTAATTTTTTATAGGGTTTCGAAAATATTTACTACCCCCGTATAAGATAACTCTCTTAGAAATTTTAGTTATAGAAAAATTTTAATAAAAGAATTTATAAGTAGTCAAAATTATATGTTGTGGGAATTTCTAATACTATCAGTATTGCATTGTGTAGCAGCAATAACGAAAGTGTGGGATGGAAGCGGCACCATATTCGGAGTAAAACTCATCAGAATAAAGGAAATGAGGTGGGAAATAATATAATGTTATCACGTCATCGTTTCTAACCCTTGCTATTATATACATATAGATATAGTGGTCGTTTGGGATTTCTTAAATATAAAATAAATTACTTATTTCATATATATTTTTACATATTTTTATATTTTTTTAAAGATAAATATTTATTTTAGAATTTTAAAACCAAATATTATCTTTAAAATAAAAAATAAGTTACTTATTTTCAGAAAAAGTACATAAATATCTAATTTTTTTCGGAAATAAATGTTTATTTCCGTAAAATAAGTTTGGTCAAATAAGGCAATGGATATTTCAGATTCCATCAAATATACAAATTAATGAAACCTAACCATTATAGCGTCTAGTACTCGAACATCGATTCAAAACATTTTCTCTACCCTTCTTAACTTTGAAATCGATTATATAAATATGTTTTTTTCCTACCGACTCGAAGTGACAAAAGAAAGTCTTAGTTATCTTACCCACGTCAAACATTGAATATTTAATTAAAAACCTCTCATTAATGTTATTTTCGATTCATTTGGCTCTCACGCTCAATTATTTATAATTATGATAAATTTCATATGAAGGTATAGAGAATAACGGGTTTTTATTACGATACAGTTTTCACGAGCTAGTGTAGAAGTAAATGAAAATTTTAAATCAGAGACATGTCGTGAGATATAATCTACTAATTTTACATTTTGAATATGTATATGTGTATTAACTTTCTAAAGATTCGATTCAGAACTCTTATATATCTAAGGTTTAATATCAAAACAATTATAGAGATCTTCCTAACTTTATTCGTGTTAATAAATAATTTAAAATAATTCAAATTTTTTAAAGCATATATGAGCCAAGTATTAGTGCTTCGAAGCACGTTTTTATACCATTTCTAGTTGTCATTGCATAAGCAGATTTCATCTCTTCGTATTTACTCATTTTTAATTTTTAGCCTTAGTATCAGTAATCTTTTTTCATTTCCAGACTTTCTAATCATTTACTCTTTAATTGCCTTTCTTGGAGTGAGGATGAACACAGTGTAAAATCTAGAAAAATTGATGGAATCCTGGTTAGATTTTTATTTTACGAAAAGTAACTACATATTTTATCGTCTAACATTCTCTTAAAATATCATTTTCTATATTATATATATATGTATATATGTATCAATAAAGCGATTCTTCGTTCTCTCTCTCTCTCTCTCTCTCTCTCTCTATATATATATATATATATATATATATATATATGCATGTGCTCAAATGAGAACACATCTTAAAATGAGAACTTAGATCCAATGTCAACCTTTTATTTGTTTTAATCTCCACTGTACGATTTAAATACATACATACACATGTGTATATGTATCACCACTACCGGTCTAAAATTTCTCCACACAAATACTTTCACCCACGACCTCATGTCGGTCTCCGAACACCACCTCGTTGTCATCTTCTTGGACCATATAAATTAAAATACATATATCACATATACATCTAAAATTTCTCCACTCTATACGTTTAACCACAATCTTCGACAGCTCTCTAACCACCTTGCTGCCATCTATTTCTCATCATCATCATCATCATCATTTGTTCATCCTTCCTCTCCCTCACTCACATAATCAGTAATCATCGGCTCATCCTTCCTCTTCCTCACATACCCCATAGTCATACAACTACAACATAGATATGAAATCTGACTATTTCATCCTTTTTCTGTTTATTTTTTCCATCACTTTCGTCATACAAAACTGTTATTAACAACCACCACAACCTCAAATCTATATCGATCTATTAATTTTAATTTCATATTTGAAATCAGAATTTGGTGATCTGTGTTCAAAATTTGTTGATTTGCGTGTAAATTATAAATTTTTTCTTTCGATTGGCATGCTTGTATTGAAGCTATGAAGCTAATCTACTATTAAATTCATTATAATCGATAATAGATTTAAAAATATTGAGAAAAAAATTCTAGAAATTTTGGTGATTCGTGAATGAAATTTGGTGATTCAACTTTTTTTTATATATAATTTGAGTTTAAATTTAGTGATCCTGTAAATGGTGATCATGATATTGATGTACTGATTTAGATTTTTATGAGTTTGAATTTGGTAATTATTTAAGTGGTGTGGTGTAGTGTATGGTGTCGTAGAGATGATGTTAACGTTGATGGTGCGGTGGTGGTGTTGATGGTACTGTGTGGTGGAGGCATGATGGTGATTTGTTAGTGATGGGTTGGAGGTGGTATAAAAATATATAATTATAATATGTATATATTTATGCATGTTTAAATTTTAGTGATTTATATTTAAATTTCGTGATTTTGTGTTGGGTTCTTAGTTCTCATTATATTATAAGAGGTTCTCATTATAATAGCTACCTACCTACCTATATATATATATATAATATTATACAGTGCTCTGATTTTACAACAACATTTTTGTTTTCAAATTCATCATTGTGAATAATAATATTAAACATGATCATAATATGATAAATTAAAATATTATTAAAAAATTATATTGCACACCACAAATAATACAAAGTATAAATAAATAAATTTTGTATAAATAAATGACAAAATTGATTAACGAATATGTATATTGTCGGTTAATATTGGTCTGCCAATATATCGGATTTGGATCGAATTGAAGTAAGTGTTGGATATTTTAGAGGTCAATCCATATTCGCTCCATTTGGATCACGAGTAATTGGATCAGATTTCTGATCTAATTAAATTTTATAATTAAATTATTCACTCCTGCTACGCACACGGTATATTATAATTTATATATTAATAAACATTGTTATTATAATATAACATAATATATATAATTATTTTATATTAAATATTTATATTAAATTAATGATAATTATTAAAATTAGTTAAATTAAGATTTAAGAGTATGGATCTTGTCCGAATCTTAATATGGTTACAAAACCTCAAAATGGATTATACAATAGATCAAATTAAAGTTATAAATTTTATTCAAACCTAAACATTGATACCAAATTGTAGAAATAGATTATCTAACAATTCATAATATATATAACAATTCATAAGATATATAGATTAATATTATAATAATTTTAATATTTGTAAGTTAAATAATGAACATTAGATTATATAATTTCTGACCAATCATAATGAAGATGATACACACATCATTATCCATTTTACTATAACAAAATGACGATAATATCGTAACATATGAGAATTAATTGCACAGTTTTTACTTCATAGGACAAGTAAAAACATTTTAGAAATTTTGATATCAAGAAATTTGATTGATGAACTTAATAACAGAAAGTAACTATTTGCAATAAAACTAAAATACTTAAATTTTATATATTTATATAAATATCATATATATATATAATTATATTTACTCCTGTTGGATTATTAACGGATCGGATCATACATAATTCATATTCATATTATCGTATTATATTTTTATGAGATCAAATTTTTAATGAATCGGATTAATTTTATATAAATTCATAGTCGGTTACAAGAGTTCGAATGAGATCGGAATTCCGGACCATTAACATGTATGCACGGGTATACAGAGATTTTATTACCAAAAATTATAATTTTGAGCACGTTTAAATTTTAACATTATAAATTAAAATAGTTTGACCATTTTTAATAGCAATTTGTTTTTTATAATAGCAAGCTCTACTTCCCTGGTCTAGAGAGGAACAGAGGTCGAGTGCCCATACCCCCAGTCCTCCAGTGTCCAAACTCGTCAAGTAGCCAACACAAAATGGAAGAAAAAGCAGAAGAAGAGTGTATACAAATTCGAAAGTTCGAGAAGATTCCAACAGCCGAAGAATTTACCTCTCAAATCGAACGCAAAAACGTTCCCGCTGTAATTGTTCCTCGATTCAACGCCATTTCTTTTTAACTAAAGTAGATGATGACTGTTTTTACTTTTTACTGCCTAGGTAATTGTTGGATGCATTAAGAATTGGAAGGCTTTTACTAATTGGAATCCATTTAATGGTGGTCTCAACTACTTGCAGGTACACACACACACACACACACACACTTGTGTGCATATATTTAACATTTGTTATTTGTTAATATGTATATGTCTGTATAGAATTTCACTTCAATGTTAAATATAATTCTGGTGAAAGTGTTGTTTGCAATTTATTACACTTAAATACTTGAAGTGAATTCCCCTAGATAATACGATATTAGGAGGGAGGAAGATGAGAAGAGTTTGTTATGATTTGTGGTGTTAATGGCATGCTGTATATTAATCGTTTTTAAGCAACTTGAGCTCGAATAAAGATAAATGTGAGTGATCGATAGTTCATTGTTACTACTTATAATTTGCACATATAAATTCGTGATGTGCACATGTGCCAGTGTAGTTTTACTTAGTTACTAATCACGCTTGTGAATTGTATTCAGTTAATTGTTTTAGCTAGAGATAAACATTTGAATTTTGAAATGTACACGTAAACTTGTATCTCATTATAATTGCATTTAAATATTATGAATGTCCATTATATTTGGCGGTGCTTCATTCATTTAATTAATCCATGGCTTAATAAGTTATTCTCAAAAAGTATTGTAAGTACCTTATGGCTCATGTGTTGGGTTAAACCCAATATGGTAGTACGGGTTTGGGTGATCCAAAAAAAATATGGGTAGTAAAATAATTATATTTGGATAATTATTATAGAAGATAATAATTATAATTGGGCAATTATTATAGATGGTTTGTCTTGATCGCAAAAGATAAGTAATTAGGTACCAAGAATGGTAAGACTTGGATGACAGATATGGGAAGACTTGTGTAACAAGTATGGTAAGTTTCGGTGACTAAGTTTGTGATGGCTATACATGCATAGTCATATTATGTTTGATGGGTATGCTTAAACATGGAGGTGTGAGAGGTAATGCCTAGGTATTGGCAGACTTAAGTATTCGTGATTGATTGATTGTATTATTGACAATTGTTTTGATTAATAATACAAGTTGGGACGCATGTTTTTCGCGTCATATAATCTTGTTGTGTGTGCTTTGCATTGTTTGGTTATCTCGGGTTTTGCTCTCTAATAAGTGGTATCAAGAGCCAAGGTTTGTGATGAATATGGGTGGAGGAAAATTCGAAATTGAATTGTTGCGAAGCACTATGAAAGTGTTACGTGCGGCATGGACTATACGGTTGGCCCTTGCACCGAAAATCATGTTCGGATTCGAGATAGAAGAAGATGGAAGCGTGGCTCATCAGATGGAAGGGCACTCGTGGTTGATGCACGTGATTTCAGATTGGGATGTACTGTTGTGAGATATACTGTTATGATGAAGAACGGTGATTTGGAGGTCACTAAACGGAATTTAGTGACACTCAAAGATTGGAAGAACAACTGTAGAGGTTCTTGTTCGAGGGGAGGTATTGGCAAATGGATGTCGATGCATTGATGAACCGTTAATTTGGTTGTGGGACCGTATTGGGTGTAAGGGGAGGATTGTTGGGTTAAACCCAATATGGTAATTCGGGCTTGGGTGATCCAAGATAAATATGGATAGTATAATAATTGTATTTGGATAATTATTGTAGAAGATAATAATTATAATTGGGCAATTATTATAGATGGTTTGTTTTGATCGCAAAAGGTAAATAATAGGTACCAAGAATGGTAAGACTTGTATGACAGGGTTGGGAAGACTTGTGTAACAATTATGGTAAGTCTTGGTGGCTAAGTTTGTGATGGTTATATATACATAGTCATATTATGTTTGATGGGTATGCTTAAACATGGAGGTTTATGTATCGTTTGCACGTATATAGGTTTGGAAACACCATGAGGTGTGAGATGTAGTGCTTAGGTATTGGTAGGCTTAAGTATTCGTGATTGATTGATTGTATTATTGATAACTTTTTTGACTAATAATACAAGTTGGGACGGGGGTTTTCCGCGTCATATAATTTTGTTGTATGCGCTTTGCAATGTTTGGTTATCTCGGGTTTTGCTCCCTAACACCATGCGCTTAATCCATTGTTTACTCGATTATAGATTTAAATGGTGTTTTTTTGTTGTCTGCATCTTAATGTGGATACTTAGGAACGAGTGGGGTCATCGGTTGTGGACGCCATGCTATCCAAATCTGCACCAGTATTTTATGGTGATATCAGAAGGCATGAGAGGGTAATTGTTTACCTTCACTGCTTTATCAAGAAGAGGTTCAAGTATCTGTTCCTTTTTCATAACTTTTAATTTGCATCTCTTGCAGGTTCCATTGCCTTTCTCTACATTTATAGCAATTTGCAAGGAGCTCCGCCAACACATTGATAGTAGTTCAGGTGCCTGCTTTAAGCCAGAGAAAGATGTGCTATCAGAAGAATCAGCCCAAAGATGTTTAGCATCTGAAGATGACAAACAACAAGTTTATTTAGCACAGGTTGCAATTCCAGAGTACTCTTCCCCTTTATATTTGTAACGTACTTTACAATATTAACTATGTAGATTACATAGGTCCACATTCTGTCTGCTTGACAACTTTTGCACACCTCCTCAAATGTTTTGGGAGCCCAGCATGACAATTATTGAAGTTGGCATTTGTGTTCTATGATGCAGGTTCCTATTATGAACACTGAGCATGAGGAAAGAGTTCAATTGCCAACTCTGAGTGATGATATTAAACTGGTTTGTTTCTGCATATATTTGTTTGTTAATCATCTTTTCCTAATATATGTTCCTTCAGCGTATATTTGTTTGTGAATCATCTGTTCCTAATATGTATATATGTTTGTGTGTGTGTGTATATATATATCAAAATGGCCATAATAGTGTTCCATGACATTACAACATTCTATTGTAACATAACAGTAATGCATATTAGGCACTACCTTTTAGTTTGTACTCTTGAACCATATATTTTGCATATTTCTGAGAAAAAAAATGCTTCTCTTATTTTTCTGAAGAAGGGAAAGCTTTATTCTTAGAAATACTGTACAGCGACGGTGACCTCAAAATTTGATATCTGCTTACATTTTGTTCATTTGGATAGCCTGAGTTTTTGGAGGGAAAATCCTTGGCTTCTATCAATCTGTGGATGAACAGTGCCCAAGCTAGATCAAGTACTCACTATGATCCACATCATAACGTTCTATGTGTAGTCGGTGGATGTAAGAAAGGTTTGGTCTTCAGTCATCGACACCTTTATCTTTGTTTTCCTGATTGATTGAGCTAAAAGGTGCTTCTGATAGCTAGTTCACGATTGTTCATGACCATCGAGATGCTGCATGAGATATGAATAATACTGTCATACATTTTGTCAGATACAAGTAAGTAAAAAATGTTATGCTTTAGGAGATATAACATCTTTTTAGGGCTCGACAACATATTGAAAATGACTTTCACATCTAAATATCTGATTCTTTCCATTTTTCTTTTAAAGATAATGTGCATGGAGTTAAAATTTGATGTCATAAAGTATTGCGACAAAGCATCATCTCTTTGTGTGCTAATTTAAAAATTTTAGAAACTCTTGGACAATTTTTTTCCCAAGAGGAGAATAATGCCAATACAAATATGTAACAACTATCCGTTATAACATGCCTTTTGTTGATGACATCGCACTTGTGGCTGAGATGGGTGGGAGAGGTGAATGTGAAATTAGTATTGTGCCACTCTAAGTTTGAATATTCTTTGTGCAAGTTAAGCCGGGAGACCAATGAAGAAGGATTATAAATTAATATTGCAGAGTAAAGGGTACCCAAAAATAAGAGTTTAAAGTATTTGGGATCTACCACTTACAAAGAGGAGAGAAATTGAGAAAGATATTACACATCGTATTAAGACATGTTTGGTAAGTGGATGATGAGGAGCCGAGTTTTATATTATTTATTATATAGGTTATATATATTTAATATAATGAATATCAGTATATATAATAGTTATGAAACTTCCTTTTTTTTATTTTTTATTCAGATCGGTAGGCTTTAGTTATTAGTTTATTTGTAATAAGCCCAATTTTTTTTGGCCCTTGGTCCAAGTGTATGAGCAGAAGTTAAACATGCGAAATGAGGATGTTGCGGTGGACTTGTGGTCACATCGTGTCTAACAAAATATGAAATGACGTCTTCCAGAAAAATTTGAGGGTCTCACCTATCTTGATGGTCTGTCAATGTTAGGAAACCATCTATGTTGGTGAGGATAGTCGAGATTATATTTGTGGAAGGGGTGAAGAGGAGAGGCCAATCGAGAGAACGTGAGATAAACAACTGAGGCAAGATTTGAAGGCCTTTAATCTTGCTGATGACATGACCTTAGGAGTTAGTGTAGATGTTAGATTTGAGATTGATAATGACATCACACATCGTATTAAGACATGGTGGGTAAGTGGAAGGCTGCCACAAGGGTGTTGTGCGACAAGAAATTCCCACTAATGCTAAAAAGCTAATTCCCAAGAGTAGGATTTTGGACATGGGATGTTGTATGCATTTGAGCGGTACGAAATGAGGATGTTACGATGGACTTTTGGTTGTACCATGGCTAAATTTATTGGTTAAGGTGTTTGTTTAAGGAGGCTGTGGATTTATTTAATCCTACCCATTTTCATTTGTATGCGTGTTTGTTTTTTATTTTTGTTGTGCCATGAGATTGTTGTTTGTTATACTGCTTCCTCGTATCTTTAAGATGCTCTTATGATTTTTAGTGCTCTTATTAATGCTTCTTGTTATATTCAAGCGGGGATAAGAATAGAGATAAGTTGTGCGTGCAACTTACCCACCTTCTCCAAACCTTCTTTATGAGTGGAATACCGCAAGTGGGGATAACAACTATCCACATTATTACATTAATTATTTGATTTTATCTCTTGAAATATGATTATTTGACATTTTTAGCTACATGTTAATCTCCATATTTTGTTTGGGAAAGCTTGTCTTGTAAATCCCGATACCTCTCCCACCCCACCCACAAAAAAAGAAGTAAAAAAGAAACTGAATGTCATGTTTGAAGGTGTTTTGAACTTCTTATGGTAATATTAGCCTGTGTGTGTAGTGTGATTTAAGCCTTTTATTATTGAGGACTGAGTATTCTAATTCCTTAACTCTCTTTATTATGCATTCCCAGTTTTCTTATGGCCCCCTTCAGCAAGTCCTTACTTATACCCAATGCCATTACACGGGGAGGCTTCAAATCACAGGTATACCTTTTATGTCATTTTACCAGTTTCCTTTATAGCCCTTAATACGAGGGGCTTTTAATGTTTTTATGAGTTCTATTTTTGTGATATTTAATCTATGATTGATTTATTTGTTTAAAGTGCTGTTCCTCTAGAAAATGTTGATCTTTCAGTTCACCCGAGAGCAGAAGGGTCAGCAAAAATTTCCCAGAAAGTCACTATCCATGCAGGTGATGCACTTTTCATTCCTGAAGGGTGGTAAGTTTACTATTCATTCCTCTTTGTACTGCTCTACTTTGTGCAACTTCAGAATGACAAAACTTCTTAAATGTTTTAGTAGGGAGCGAGAGAACTTTTCTATAGTTCTCTTTTGGTGTTATTATGGTTATTCTAATATCTCATATAATATCAATATTATATCTTCTCCCAGCATTACACAGGGATAGTATTTGCGTCACTTGAGCATCTAGATTCGAGTCTTCACGATATTACTATGTAGGCACAGGCCTGTGACTTGGGAACGTTATGAATGCAATTTTTCTATTCAATGTTATGTATTCGGAGATAAAGTTGTTCCAAGGGCAATGCATTGTTAACTTGTTGTAACTTGCAAGTGTTGTCCAGAGTGAGATGTATGTTTATCCACCATTTGCTTTATTTTTCTGGTTTTAAGATTTGAATCAGTATATTAACTTCGGATTATGGTGATAATTTTTCCTGCTTTTGTCAAGTTTCTAAGATCTTAGGGTTAAAATATAGTAATATTCACAAGATGACATGATGAAGGGGAACACAAGTGAAACTGAGTGAGGTTCTTTTAATTATTACGAGGTAGTTCATGTATATCTAGCATAGAAAAATTGGTATAATTACTTCATATGTGGGGTGTAAATAAGAGGTATTATATCAGGACTTGTTAGTTTTGATATAGATAATTATTATGTTTGTTAGATTTTTTGAAATAAGCACAAGTGATTGCAGGCTTTACCCTATTATATTATAAGCCCAATGTAAGTGATGTAATCCCCTTTTATTCAGTAACTTAAAGGATTCCTTTAAAAAAATCTTATACTGTTGAGAAACCCTAGGGCTAGTGGTTATTCTGGGGTTCAATGAACCTATTCTATCCTTTTATGTTTTTCATCAATATATTACTCTATCTAATTTGTTCAGACTTCTGTCCTGTATCATCTGATAATAAAGGCCTGTGGCTATTTATTATTCTCTCTGTTTGGTTTTATTTGACGTTTGACTTTTTGACACACATCTTTAGGAGCTCGGACTACATAGTTAAATTTACTATCTTTAAAATTTTCTTTTTTGATTAAAAATATTAAACTAAAACTTTTATTCACAAAAAAAATTAAAAAATAATAATTCTAACTATGTAGTCAAAGCTCTTAAAAGAGTGTGCCAAAAAGTCAAACGTCAAATATTACCAAACATAGGGAGTATTTCTACAAGGCAACTACATTAGTGAGGTAGTTGTGAACTGCTGTACCTACTCCCATCTACATCTTATTTACTGTAACGAACAATGGAAGTATATAATATATCAAACCCAAAGTTAATATCACACTTTCAATTAATTCTTGATGTTTAGTGTATATGTTTCCGAGTGGTGAAGAAAGCCCAATTTCTTGTATAATATGTGCGTATACCTTATGTATGTTTTCTCCACAGGTTTCACCAAGTGGATAGTGATTGCCTGACCATGGCAGTGAATTTTTGGTGGCGATCCGAGGTGATGTTAGGGATGTCAGAGCACATGGATGCGTATTACATGCGCAGAATAGTAAAAAGGTGTTTACTCTCTTTTACTCATGTTGTTACTTTCCCTTATCTCATATTTTAAAATATTACTCAATATAATAAGCTGATGTATTTCCTTTTTTGTCATGTATCATTTGCTGTGTTCTTGATATATACTAAAGACTAACCGACAAAGAAATGGTAAGTTACACATGTATCTCTTTTTTTGAGTTTGTTTTCACTTTTTCTGTTGTCAAAGTTGTGGTGGCAACAGAATAAGATTTCTATAATATCTATACTTTTCTGGTAAAATATCTGTTTTTTTAGAGAGCATTGCATTTCACATGCATCTTTGTGCACTTGAATAGTTAATGGTTTTTGCTTTTGTTTAAACAACTGTCATTATTATGCATGTATAAATCTATTTTGTCTGAAGTGTAAAATGTGCGAAGTTTGTACTTGTAAAAAATTATTTTTGATTATCCCAATTTCTCATTTTCCATTTATTTAGTATATTAGTAGTAATTGAATTCCCTAAATTCTTAATTATACTTGTTATCTTCTAATATGTAATATATTGTGAGGTTGTATTTGTCTCCCCTCTTACTTTTTGTTTCTGCTAGTTTAAAGTCTAGGCATGTTTAATACTTTGTAAATTTATTGCGTCAATATTTTGAATTAAATGTCATGAAAACTTGTATTGTGAAAAACGCTATTCAGATTTTAGAAATTAAACTTGTATTATGAAAAGCGCTATTCAGATTGTAGAAATTATATGTATGTTTAATGGTTTTATAATTAGAATAGCAATGAGCATTGCAAAACCATAACTGTGGCTCTCATGATCAGAACAGAACCAAGTGCTCTGTAAAGCATCAAACCATGTGGGTCAAAGAGTAACAAATACAACAAACCAGTCTGATAACAGGAAAACAGGTTTGCTTCTCTTCTATTGTTGTTGTTTGTATTGTTCTCTAGGCAATAGGTTGACTTTGTGATGCGTTTTAAATTACATAACCACAAGTGCATGGTGTCTGTTGTTAGCAGAGATTATCAATTACGGGTCATATCCACAAGGAGAGACAAGTTCTGAGAATTTTGATCTGATTACCATAGAATTAAAATGATAGTCGGATATCTTTAAGTAACTAATAATGCAAATATGTATGAAATCAATTGACTAAAAGTTTAAGGCAATTCTAGTCGACCATGTTTACACCAAACTAGTTTTAAAGCTGAAGCAATCAAAGTGACCGTTGTAACAACTAACAAGAGTATGTCAATTTCTCTCAAGTATTAACACTCAGTTACACCATTAATAATTTTTAGTAATTTAAGTGGTCAAGTAATTTCAACAATTATTAATCTCTCTCTAGTATTGACGTTCTCACTTCTCAGAAATCCAATGATGCTCTCGCACCCACCTTCAATTCTGCTAATCGTATGTGTGCCTCTAATGAGTATTTTATCTCTCAATTTATTACTCTTATAGTCTTATTCGCATACAGTTAATCTATGATATTGACTAATTACATAAATTAAACATTAAAACATATCGATTCGAATTACCTATAACCAATTAAACTGCGGAGAAAATCAAGCCACTAATTATGTTGTAAACATGACTCCCCCTTAAGCCCTCGAAAAAAGACTACTCACACATAGCAAAAGTAAGACAAATAATAATAATGAAAAAAGCTGTGTAAAGATATACTTATGAACAAAAGAAAGTAAACTATACCTCAAAACTTTGTATTAATGGAGAAAGTATCTAAAAGTAAGGTTCCAGGCAAAAGCAATACTGTATGTATATATGTACATATGATGAAGAAAAACTATCAAACCCTAACTAGCGTGTATGTATCTATGATATGATGTCGCTAAAACTAATTAAATCGAGTATATATATTTCCCAATAAAAAACAATCCAATAAAACTGAGTTTTTTAATAAAAGACTTCTAAAACAAGCCAAGTAATGTCCCTGAGCAAGGAATAGAAGTGCACGAGTGAGGGAATAAATCTTGAACAATATGTGGACCTTGAGTGAAGGCTGAAAGCCTTGAGCGACGATAGGAGGGCAGAATTTTTTTGATGATTGCTCGATCAAGGGCTGAATTCCCATGAGCGAGGGTTGCTGGTATTCCTTGGATGCACCTTAACTTCTCAACTTGACCAAACACTACCTGATTGACTCTTTAACACTCCATATGATGCTAAAATCATCTGAAAGTTTCTGAAAACATCAAAAACAAGAAAACCAGGAGTAGTAGAGAACAAATGAGACAATACATGCAACTATGTCCTAAAACCAATTAAATGCTCTAAGAATGCAATCTAAATGCACCTAAAAACTCTATATGAATATAATACATCACTATGAATATAATTTGTTTGCCATCTCTTATCTCTGTCCCTTCTATCCGTTTAATTGTTAACTAGATAATTCTGATTCCAATGGCATTGACGATAAATAAATTGCTTTCTTAACAGATAATGACGTGCCTAATCTGAATAAAGATTGTTTGACCAAGGGTTTAAAAGCAAAGAAGCTAAAAGAAAGGATCGCATTGCATGAACTGGAACCGCTTGCTATGCAGTCCCTTCATGCACTTGTGTCGTTAGTCCATGACTGTGTCAATATTGTTGATCAGAGTCAATCAGCAGACCCTTCTACATTAAATGTTTTTGCTGTTGGAGAAAAAGGCGCAAGTAAATTTAATGTAAAAGATGCCTATCTTTTAGAAGATGACCCAGTTGCAAGTATCATTTGGAAACTCCAACCGCTTACCCTTCAAAATGTCTTGCTTGCAATGGCAGTGAGTTTTTATACCATTGTTTAGTTTTTTGATAACTCTGCCATTTATAGTAAAGTCATACCAACTATTATGCTGGGGACCATGTAGTTAGTACCCTCGTCTGACGGGAACCCTTGACTCGTACGATACCTCATCAAGGTTTTTATTATGCCATCTTCACTAGTTACTATATTCACTATAGCTGAGCGTACTTGGAGGTTTAAACTAGCTAGTTTTTTTACCTAAGATACGTTCAGCTTGGTTAGAAGCATACTGTTTTATTTAAGTGGAATTTTCTAAATTGTTTGTCATTCTCACGTGTGGCCTATGACCACTTACTTTATCCGGTCTTATTCATATTATATATTTAGGATGGTTTCTTATAGCCTAGAGATGCTGCTCCAGTGACTTCGCATTATAATTTAAAATTGCATATTTTGATAGTTCTTTTTAAAATTGTAGATGGAATGTGGTTTATATTGTTCCATTAGCTCTCCTTGTTGAATATAAACTACTTTATTCTTTTCAGCAAAATTTCGCTAGAACTTTAGAAGCTTTAGTTCTGCACTTGATTTCACCAGTGGGGGCTGAGGTCCTTACTAGGAGGCTGGAAGAGATGGATCAATCATTGGATGAAGAAGATCGGTGTGTGTTGTCATACAAAATTATTGTTTTAATACTTTGAAGGGTGTTTCCCTATCTGAGTACCACAACTTTCTGTCTTGTGGCATTTCTAGGAACGAATTTTATCAAATTTTTTATGGGGTATTTGATGACCAGTTTGCTGTAATGGATGCTTTACTGAATCAGAAAGAGTCATTTGCACTTCAGGTATAACAACTGTTGTTTTACGTTTTACCTTCTATTTCGTAATCTTTCATACATGTTTTGATGATAATAAGATATTATATATATGATTTGATGATTGTAAGAGAGTTTTATGCCAAAAAAACTTTTGTTGCAAGCCTGAACCATTAGCCATCTCTATTAAAGTGTCAGCTATGCCTCAAGTTTTAATAATGCTTCAGATTTCAATAGACAATAACATATAGCGTCAAGGTTGCCCCTTGTAGTTTCGTGATGTTCACAATTTTCTTAAATATGTTCTGGAAGACATTATGGAGCAGTAACATGATCTTTTTTTCCTGTTAGTATGATATTTAATTATAGCGTCCATTAGAATAAAATTCACCTTGAGCATAGATACTGGGACTTAGCCGAGACATGTGCGCTGGAGATTAATGAAAAGGAAGAGGATATGAAAAAAAGTGACAATAAAAGGAAGGAAAAAATATTAGCAAAACTTAGCTTTATCAATCATAAGTAGTTTTTTTTCAAGACTGCCACAAAAAACAGGTAAATGGAAATTTTTTTGTACACAAATAAATATGCTGCCTCCTACCCAGTGTTATTTGAGAGGTAAGGGGACAAGGGTCTTCTATCGATTGATAGAGGCATGAAACGAGACAGTCACACAGACCCACACTGCCACACAGACACAGACACAGACACAAACATACACATATATTTATATTTATATATATTTTTACCCAATATAAATAATAATAATATGACGAAAATATGACATTAGCATCAAATATAGAGAGTATACAATTTACAGAAGCAACATAAAAATAATGGCATCGCAGTCCGCAACAATCGACAAACATGAAATTAAATAGTTATCGGTAGGCTTTAGCATTATATACCGCTTACAAAATAATATTGTAAAATATTCAAAACACATATTCACCAAGCCAATCAAAATTCAAATAAGCAAATTTAATACTTCTAAAGAGTGAAGAGATAGTAGTTAGTTTTGAGTTTGCTAAAAACAAACGGGTAGCAGCTTGATCTGCTCAGGGTTACTCCATTTATTTGCTAAGAGTTTTCATTTTTGCCTTCTAATTTTATTTTATTTACAAGTACGGGATATAAGATGTTTTCGCTCACAGAGACGTGATTAATCAATTGCCTCGCCATCTCACCTAATTGAAGATATGCGGCAAAGGTGATCACCTTGTGTGTTCAATCGAGGCAATAACGCCTTGCCTCTTGATACTCCTTTAACAACACTGCTTCTACTTATGCTGGATAAGGTTCATATAATCGCAAGTGGAAATAGACATTAAGAAATATGTTTCCAAAATTAAGGTGCTCCGGAGTCCTCTATTTCTACCACTGACCTGAGGCCAACATTCTAGATTGAGTGGTCTATAATATATTGATTTTTTAAATGTCCCCATTTGTTTGACAAGTTTTTCATGCTCATCAGCATGGGTATCATATAGCTTCCTATCTCTGGCCCTAAAAAGTTAGAACTGTGAGAAGTCATGGCTTTCTTAGACTAAAAGAGTCACATCTGGGGTTAAACAGAAGAAATTAGATCGTTAATATAAACATTATCTGTTAAGAATTTAAAAGCCCGCATGCAATAAAGTTGTTCATGCATATAATTTTATCACTTTCTGCCCATTCAACTTTGATGAATGTATCAATTCTTCTTGCAACGAAATTTGCAATATATCATGAATCTTTTTTATTCTGTGTGATATACTGCTTTCTTTTTTTCAAACCTGTATGGTGATAATAACTCACATATGCATTTTTATGCGCATCTGTGTATTCATAATCTTACATGTTACTTCTAGAGTGATGCACACTCTTCTTTCCAAAAAAAAAGTTTGACCAAATTGGCAAGCTATGTTTTTTTACAGGCTTTTAATAACGTTCTAGACAAATATCTGGGAATCAAGCTAAATGGATCAACACCATCGGTTGGATGAAATATCTATTGACAGGGACTCCCTCAAAGCAACTGGGCCCTTCAGTAATGCAAATTGATTGCCTCACCAGTAGCATCAACAGTAGCAACTCTTGCATGCTTGTGAGTTTTACCCTGTATATTACGATAACTTCAAGTATAGTCCATCCAAGCTGTTTTGTCTGTTTCAATATAATTTTGACTTGCATTACATTTTTTACTGAAATGTCACAAAGGACCTAAAAAATTTGTCGGTACCAATAAATCTACTTTCAATCATTTAGTATGCTTTAGAATTAACTTAGTCATACCTAGTGTTTTCTTATTATACTAATCATATCCTTGTATATAATTAGAGTAAGAGTTATGAGGGATCTTTGGTTGTTCCTCGTTCGGGGCGCTTGACCCTCAGCTATGATTTTCTAAGGTCTCGAGTTCGACTACAATTATTTAACATATAATATTTTAGTATTTCCCTTACTACTAAGATTCTCTAAAAGGTCTTGAGTTTGATCGTCCAGAACTACAAACTCTTTAGATAATATTATAATATTTTATATTCATATACCACCTAACTGTATTAACAATATGTTTAGCGGATGATTTAAATGTACTATAGAGTATTAACAAATAACATTTAGTTTTTTATAATTAGAAAACAGTAGTACAAATATTAAATTCAAAATTGTAAGATGGCAAATTTAAATATTTTATCACAATAATTGGTCATGTTGCTGCCATAATATAAAAAATCAGAGTTGTCTTAAGGTACTCTCATCCAGAATAGCACAATTATACAACCTAAAATTCTGAACAAACTAACAAGATAGTTATTCTTTTTTGGGAAAAAAACTCGTGCATCACACGTATATTAAGCTAGCAGAATTTAGATTGAGTTAATAAGATCATTTAGATTGAGTTAATAAGATCATGAAGTCTATCTCGCATTGTATAAACTATTAAAGATTGTAATAGCTTAAAGAGGATATGAAAATCTAGAAGATAAGTCTCTTTTGTGGTGCTGTAAGGGGAGGGAGTGGCGAAGTTTTGTTTGTGATCTCATAGTTGCACACTAGTCGTGCTAATGTAAATATTTAAACTGCAGTTGTGGTCCAAAAACAATATCTATATATTCTTTTAGACTTTATCTGATTTAGTTGGTAAAAGCTACTTGGAAACACAGGGCCCATGTAGCGAAATGATTAGAAGCTGACTGGTAATGTAGAGAAATTAAGTCATTTAGCTTCTGCTGTGACTTCATGAAAATGTGTTCTCTTGGTCTTGTGGAATTGTTATATTCAATTTACTTTTGTTTTCATGACCCTGTCTGATTGATCCATCTGTCTAAATGCTGTCTGCGTATTGTGCTCAGAAGTAGGTTTCCTTTTACTTTTTGGATTAGTAATTTCTTCTACTTTTATTAGTAAATGAGATACAAGTCATACAAATAGAATTCGATTTCTATGTAATGGTTTAACTTGCTATTGTGATTCATAATTTGTTAAAAATATTAATGTAAAAACATTAAGAGAAACATTCCTCTGGCCTTAGAGGTCTGGTAATTCAATCTTTCAGCAGAAGCCAAATCCTGTCATTGCAAAAGCAAACTATTAAAGATTGAAGTCATGTTTGGGAGGATATACACATGTGTTCACCACTTTATTATATTGAACTTTAATGCTGAAGGAGGTGACTGAAAAGAGAGATTCACATAGAAATGTGGACTTTGGGGGGGGGATTAGATTATCAGTACAAATTTGTCACCGTGTCAGTTTTTTTACGAATAAAAAAAACTGATTTAAGCGAATTGTCTAATTTTTTCACCATAGATCTTTTCTCAAGTTCTCACTTTGTAAATATCTTAATTGTCCGACTTGAAAGTCCTAAGTTCGTGGTCTTTGAAATCCTAAAACTTTTATAATGAAATACGTAATATATAGGTTAATATTGTCTTGAATATATGGATTTGTTTTATGAGTATTATACTCTGTGTGGATATTAATTTTAAAATTCAAGTTTGAACTATAGTTGTGCACTGATCGAATATTGCTGGGCTGCTAAAATAACTCAGAAATATATTCTATTGGTTCTAGAATTATTAGATATTGATACTTCAACGTTGAGGATATTAACACTATAATTATATCTCTTCTATTTTGACCTGATCAATACTCTGATATTATGCGAGTCTGTATTCTATTAAGAATAGGTTATGCCATTTTTAGAACGTCATGTTCCTTTATCTTGTGCTATTAAAATATATACTATATGGGTAAATGATCTCTTGAACTTCTGCTAGACCATTGGTCAGCCAAGAATACCAGCAGGGGAAACGGAAAAGCATTTATTTATTATTGGTCTTAGAAGGACGGGGAGAATAAATAAAGAAACTATGAAGTTGTGAAAATGAGATTCCTCAATGAAAGATTGGCATATGCAAAATTCTGTTAGATAGAAAGAGAGAAAGGGTAGGGAATAGAAGAGAACCCTTTTAGTTTGTCTGGTTGTGCTGCAGGGGAAGATAAAAAGAGGCAGCCAGACTCTTTTAGTAGGCAAATGGTATATATTGTACCTAAACCCTGCAACTTACATTCATACTTTCTAAAAGCTTTGGATATACTATAATCCCTGGTCCTTCTTTGCATTAATCCCTAGGACCACTCTTCCACTCCCTCTTCTCTTTATAGGTGTTCAATAATGAATATACCTTCTTTTGAGCTCTGATATTTTCAGCTCATAATTTTCATTCTCGAGAAATGTGGCTTGAATAGTAGATGTATGATCTTCGCACATCTTACCCTTTTGGAACCTTGTTTTGAGCTAGATACACTAGGCATTTCTTGGTTTGATGATCAAAACACGGGTTAAGTTTCACAAGCACATGCTTATATGCCGATCAACTCCACAATGTCAATGCGATACTTTCTAATATCAGTTAATATTCAAATTCTGAATCAAGTTTCCGTGACTGATGAGTAGCTTAATCGAAATATTATAGTTGATGGATATGGGGACCATTACATATACAAGGAAGAGCGTACTGAATAATGAGAAAGTTTGTGGTGGTATTACACACTTGTTTGTTTAAATGACTGCCAAAAACTGACTGATATGTAACATGCACGAAATTTAAGAAAGAGTAGGCCGTGAATGGAAAAGCAGCACGACATGTTGCGGTGCTTCACACTTTCAAAATTTTATGGTGCATCTTTTGCAAAAACCCCGTTGACATTTTTCTTAACTTTTGTGAAATGATACATGTCTCTTGAATGAAAATTTTAAATTTCCTCATCTTTTTCCTCTTTGTTTTCTTTCCTCTCCTTTATTTCCTTTAAATTTTGTACCACACTATTATCCCGGACCACCTGCAGCACTTGCGCGCTCACACACATAAACCCACACTATCATCTTTATACTCATGCTTACTGCAGGTTTTATAGTCCCCGGCTTTACGAAAGTACATAACTTCTGTGTATTTCATCTAATCTTTTTCTGATAAAAAAAATAAAAATTGCATTAATATCCCATAATTACATCAAGTCGGTGATCCCCCCCCCCCTCCAGTGATACTTTAATATTAACTGTAAAAAATGTAAATGGACGTGGTTATTCCAACCACTGAATGAATAATTGATGTATTAATTAAAATAGTCAACAACTGCATCTATTTTAGTGGAGGAAGGTACACTGACATGTATGCTGCTGCTGCTGCTGCTGCTGCTTGTTTTTTACTTGAGATTGTTAAAATTCATATTCTGTTTTGTACTGTTTGCTTAGCTCATCTCGTAACTCTGTACTACTCACCTTTTGATCTCGTATGACAGAATTTCTGTTTTCTTCGATGTCAATTGTCAAGTGGCCAGTATCATTTCTTTGCATAAAACTGTCGCTCACTTTTTTTTATGCTTTTGTTTTTAATTCGAATAGATAAAACAAAAATGAGTTTGAATCCTTTCCGGGAGAGTAAAGCAAAAGTGTTGCATTGCTGTTGAAGCTGTTTGGGTAATATATGTTTTTACTTGCAAGTCGGATTAAAAATAGACAAATGATAATGATATTACTAGTAACAAATTTTGGCTAATAATTACTGTAACTTATAGCTATGATTTAAACATCGAAAATAATAACGCCATCGAGTATTAGGATTAGGAGATTATAAACGGGAAAAAGTATGTGTTAAAATAAACCTATATTCGATATATGGTCGAATATAAAAGATACAGCAGCTATATTATATTGCGAGCAGATTGTACGTTTTATGAATTAAAAACCAAAGTTAGTTCAAATCTTAACGCTTCCATTGCATGCCTTGCATGATATCACAAGATATATCGTTTATCCACTTAAGGGAGACATAAAAAATTAAAAATAAAAATTATATATAATATAATATAACCCCGAGTAATAAAACAAATTTGAACTATGCAACGCATGAAGGCTCAATTTTTTTTTTCGAGCAATACAAGTGCAAATTAATTTGTTGCTTATTTTTGTAACAAAATCTAATATAAATGTGCATAATTTTTAGCTTGCAGTTTACGCAATTTATAGTACATCAAAATGAAAAGGAAAACATTAAAATTATTCCTGCAGCAGCTTCTTGTTTATGAGGGTTTTGTTGAGATTAATTTTCTTCATCTTAAAAAAGGCACCACGGTACTTTTTATAAGAAGAAGAAAAGGATATATATATATATATAAAAGCTGAAACAAACAGGCACTCTGTCCTGTCTTGTGAGTTAATTGCCCCAAGTTTCAGATCCATGTTTAGTGCTAGCTAGTAGGGCTGCCCATGGGTAGGGTTGGGTCGGTTTTTGACCCAACTCCGACCCAATTCAATTAATTCGGTTTTATAAAAACTCAACCCATTAATTGAAAAAAAAATATGTAACCCAACTCTGACCCAACCCAATTAGTTCGGTTTGATTCGGGTTGGTTTAGGGTTGAGTCGGTTTAAAATATTTATTGCAGAAAATATGAATAATATGTAGAAAATATTCATAAAATCTGCAAAAATATGCAGAAAATGCATAAAATTGGACAGAATCTACATAGATCAACATAGTGCAGAAAATATTTTCTGCAAAAAATGTATAAAACTGGACAAATTTACAAAAAATATTTAATTAAAATGTATTATATGTAAACGGGCTGGGTTGGGTTAGAGTTAAAATTTATTAAACTCTAACCCAACCTAACTTATTGGCCTAACAAAAAAATAACCCATTCATAATTCGGGTTTGATTGGTTCGGTTTGGTTTGTTCGGTCTAAATAAGGGTCGGGTTGGTTCGATTTGATCGGTTTTTACAACCCATGAGCAGCCCTACTAGCTAGTCTACGTGATAGAGATTCATGCATGCAGTATTCATAATATATACATATAATAATAGTACTAACACTGTAACCCACATATAAATGCACACAAGTAGGCCATAACTACATATCATAGCAAATCGAAACGCATTCGCAACGAAATAATAGTCATGCTGCATTTCTAACTTAAATTAAAGCATGTCACATAAGTTTGAGAGTCGAACACATCAAAAAATATTCATAACATTCTCGTAATTAACTTCTTAATCAACCATATCTGTTTTGCCTCTTACGATGATTCAACAATTGCCCCAAGTTTCAGATCCGTGTGGGTCGGATCCAAACCCGACCCGAGCTCTAATGAGTGAACGGTCACGGTCATAGCCCGGGAACTCAACACCTCCGGTGTATGACAGCAGATTCCTCAAGTTGACGTTAACGTTAACATTCACGTCAACATTTGCTCTCTCTCCTCCGGTCAATCCAAGAAAATCCCTAGTCAAACCCTCACTCTTCTGCTGCATTGTAGCGTAGTTCCCAAGATACTCCTGTGACACGCTGGCATTCACGTGGGCCCTATTACCACCATTACCTCCCATGCCACCCAAGTCCATGGTGCTCATGGTGGAGTGCACCTGCCCCGGGGCATGTGCCCCCACCGTAGCCGCCTTTTGGAGCAATGCAGTGGCTGAGAGGTGTGCTGAGCTGGCGGAGGACGGTGATTGCCGGAAAGATGAGGTCATGAAGCCAGGATCTTGGTAGAACAACAATGGTGAGGAAGAGACTTGAACATCAAGATCATTGTCGTTGATGTTGGTTTCAGCTTTGATGTTTTTGTAGGTGGGGTTAGAAGGGTTTTGGGTTGGTGGGTCCCACGGGCTGTAGGAAATATGGATTGGTGAGTTGTGTGGGAAATGATCTTGTTGTTGGTGGGTCCCATGGGTGAAGAAATGTGGGACAGGGAGGAGAGGGAATTGGTAATTTGTTGTTGGGATTGAGGAATGAGTAGTGTTATTAATAGCAGATGATGGTAACATTGGGACATTTGCTGCACACAGTCTGGCAGTTTCTTCTGCTAGAGCATCACAGAATGCTCTGTGTGTAACAAAGCTATCCTTCCTGCATGCAACATTCATTCTAGTTATTGCCATGCATTTGCTTGTTTTTTTGTACACACATGCGTAAGATATTGTAAACTTCGATCTAGTACAGATTAGGTAGTCATAAAGCTACATTAAAGAAATAATTTTTGGAAAGGTCAAAGTTAAAGTAGACTGATGATGTATACGACAGAGGGATGATATCATGAGAGTTGACTGATGTGTTGTGCATGCATTACAACCTTGTGTGTGTATGTACTAGTACTACTGTATAGGATAGGAAGTGTGTGTATGTATCTATAAAGGTTGCAAGTAAATGGCAACTGGAATGGCAAAAAGTTGATGAATACTCGGGGTCATGCAAGAATATAACCACAAATACTAGTTAGACGTGAGAAAGGATGGGGTAAAGAAAGCAACTGAACACTAAATCATTTTTGATACATTTTCAGATTTGTTAGTAGTAATCATGGTGATTTTCCTCAGAGCTACTTGACTTGGCCTATGAAATGATCATGACATCCTCTGATCTCTATATTAAAATAAAACATGTACTCCGTATAATTTTACAACCACAATTACCCAAAAAAGTAGTCCCCCAAGCATCTGAGTTTTTTCTCAACAGACCATATAATCATTATCATTTTTTACTAAATTATCAAGTACTTCTGTTAAAAGTGAACCTATTTGCAGACATATATAGCTGTATACAGTATATGGGACAATAATGCAACACATAAAACAAATTTGAAACTTAATTGCATTGAGCTGTTCTTTGTTATGTGTGTTCTAAAGGAGCACTAGCTAGTTTACAGGCCAAAGTTCACTTTCTTCCTTAACATAATGCTATACATATTATATTAATGGTAACTATTTTTGTGCTACTAGCTGTCCAAAGCAGTGTTGCAGTAACTATATATTTCATTGCATATTTGCGTGCAAGGTTTGTAAAGACAACCTTAAAAAACAAACACACTCAATGAGCAAATAACTATAACCAACACTATGGATTGACTTGACGATTTCAAGAAATTGCATAGATGTAAACATACATTAACTGTGTGTGTGTATACACAAATGTAAGAATTAGAAATTTTCTGAATCACTGAATCAGAAACAAGCATGAACATGTATAGAATCTAAAAAGAACCAAGAGAGACTAGTATTTAAATCTAAATACTAAAATATATGGTATTTATTATGGATACCTGGAGAAGAGGGTCCCACAGTCACATCTATACTCTCTTGTTCCACAGGTTTTAGTGTGAGCCTTCCAATCTGATTGAACTGCATAAATCTTGGAACATTTCTCACACTTCCATTTCTTTTCCCCATGTTTTCTGCAAAAGTGTTTCTTGATTCCAGTGAGATCTCCAAGAGCTCTCGAAGGATGGTGATGCACACATGAAGGCTCAGGGCACACATAGGCTTTCTTCTTTATCACATCTTTACTATTTCTCTGCTTCAGTTTCCATGGAAGATTATGACCTCTCCTATGAAGCTGCAAATTCTGATCCCTTTGAAACCCTTTGTTGCAAATCTCACACACAAATCTATTTGTAGTCAACAGAGTCTTTGGAGACAATGCAATAACTTCTGCATCAGGATCTGCACATACATACATATACATGTCATTACACATATTCATATACATACCACATGACTCTTGGACAAGATTTTGTAATATTCACGAGACAAAATGTAAAAATACCTGGATTTCCAGGGAGGTTTCTCTTTCTCTTGATTTTCTGGTGTGTTTGTTGATGATCAACAGGAGAGAGATTTGAAACAAGTGGAGTTAAGCTACCAAAAGAAGAAACACAGCTAGCTTCTCCAGATAAAGAATTTGAGTGACTAGTCATATTGGCAACATGAAACATTTGGCTGGCTGGCTGGCTGGCTGGCTGGCTAGCTAGCTGAGAAAAACTAAGAATACTACCACTACTACACTCTTTGTATATATATAACCAACCACTTAACCCTAGGTATAAGCTCAAATTTTGGAATTTTATATAGTGTAAGAAAAGGAAAAAACTCGTGAAGAGAGATTCCAGCTAGCTGAGTATTATACAGATGGCAGTGACATATATTTGACTTGAAAGGAAAAAACTCGTGAAGAGAGATGATGATATATAATATATATATAGGTGATATTCAAAGTCACTATCTAATCATGGCTTGCTTATATGTTTAGATTTACTCTGCAGAGCATCTCTGCTATTTAGATATAGTTCTGATCTTCTTTAGTCTATCTATATATAACCCTTTCAATTCATGCAACGTTCAAGAAGATGAATCATAAGACCGGAAAATGTAACATGTACATGCATAAATATGTTAAACTAGCAGTATATATAAATGGTAGTATTAATTTGTACAGAAGGTGATGATTGCATTGACAGATAAACAAGTTATTAAAAAAATCATAAAAAGTTAAAGCTAAGATACTAGAGAAAGAGACTATGACATAGATCCCAGCAAAGACAATGAAGAAGAATCGGACCCATCAAAATTATTTTCATGATTATCTAGCTGTTGGAGTATATTAATATTAATTATTAAGTAGTTAAAGAATATGTATTTATTTTGTCTCCGACCTTGGCACTTCCTGTCTTTCTCTATGTTTCTGTTATCACTATAAAACACCCAAATGCTAAAAAGGAATGTACTGCTAACAAAGAATGCTTAGGAGGATGAAAAGCCTAAAAGTCAATTAAAGTTTATTATTAGATGAGAGATGAGAGATGAGAGATTAGTTCAATTCCTTAAAAATAACTTTTCCTTAATCTCAACTTTTCATTTATTTTTTCTTTAACACTCTTATCGTTCAAGCACACAGTGTCATTAATTTCATGACTCATGCTGTCATACACATCCCATATGGAAAAACTATCTAGCTAAACCTCAATCTCTCGGTATCGATTATTGTTATGTCTAGTTTAGGAATGACACTTATTTATAGAGAAAATTGGCATGTGGTCATCCTCAGAGTGTAACTTTGAGGTTACATCAGTTTTTAGTATAAATTTTAAACGGTATTTTTATAAATATTAAATTTCTTACTCTACATTTATATAAATACCATTATATTTATATTTTAGAAAAATTCTACCCAAGATTATCCTTAGACACATCAAACCCCTATATTTATATAATAAGATATTGTATTGGCATAACCGAATTAGTAAATGTCATCTGGTTAGACTTTTTCTTACAAATTATTTTTACTTATTATATAAACAGTTAAATAATAAATTTATAAATAAATTTTGACTTATATTATAAATTAATTTGTTTAAGATAAAACAAACACACCCGTGTGACACTAAATATGCAATAGACCAAAGAAAACAAGAACTTGTATCCACAAATGGCAATGATGAAGCTATATTCCCTACTATGTACGGTTGTCACATACTGAAAACTGTGATTAAGCTAGTAATTGTCAAACTGAAAGAGAAGATTATTTAATCAAGTAATTATGAAATGCAGGTTAGCTGGTACTATCTATATATCTTCATGTCACCTGACTGATCTCCCCTCTCACATCTATTTGGTCTCAATACCCTTCTATTATTTGATTCTTATTCTTACCTAGAGTATGGAGTATAATTATTCAATGTACATGACCAAATGACTGAATTAGCTGGTACAAGGCTATATGGAATCTTATATAACTTTCTTGTTTACAATTATTTTAGGGAGGATTTTCTCCTTTTTGTCTTTCTTTCTTTTGCAATTATTCTCTCAACCCGGCCAGCTGTAGGGTAATATATACCATAGGCAATGTGTGAGTAGTATATATACACACAGATAAATATGGGGAATTTGAGAATTTAGAAGGTGTCCCTCTTTTTCTCCTCCTCATGAACCTTTTTCCTTTTTTATATTCCTAACCCAAACTTAAAGTCATACAAGTATATACCACCTTATCCCTTTAATTTCTCTCACCAAAGATTGCAATTTACAAGAATATTTCGAAACTAAATGGCTAAACATGTAGTTTAGAATTCCCTTCTTTACAAAAGACATGCATGATTTAAAAGTTTGTGATATATGTGGCACACCTTTTATCTTAATGATTCATAAAGCAAAATGAGAGCACAATCCATGCAAATGATCAAGCCATGAGGCTCTTAGCATGCAAATGGGACCCGTCTATAATAGGCTGTACATAATGCACACAGATACATTAAGTTACTGCTATATAGAGTTTTCTCATCATTTACCATAAGTTATTATGGGAATCCTATGAGCCCTATAAGGGTTATTTTTGCTATAATCTTGTTAGTAAGTATACTAGCTTTTGGTTAAAGTTGTTGATTATTTTCCATATATATATGTATATATATAATTGACCTAGGTTTAAATAAAAGTTTGGTCTATGATGCTAGCTACTTGCTGGACAGTCATCATCCTTGTCGCAGATTTGATAGTAACCTGCAATCTTCTTTGCGTCCTCCTTTGATTACCTACAGACACACAGATCACCATAATTACATTACACAAGAAAAACTAAAAATTAATTACCTTCACGTTGTTGGCACAAAGTAAATCACATACGATATATATGTAAAACTGGAGAAAAGAAACAACTCTAAACGATTGATTTTTATTGAATGAAAAACACATTACAATATATAGAATGAAAGCAACAGATAAAACCCTATAAACTAGGGACTTCCAATATTCACGCTCCTAACATAACGGGATCACAATGTGATCACAATCTTTTATTTTTACTATTACTCCTACAATATCTCATCACCAGCAAGGCTTGATTCCAACAACTGTTCTGCAGATATGTAGGAAATCAGTCACGAGACAAAACAAATCAAATAAAACTAACTCCCAAGTTTAGATTAACCCAACAAACACTCCCTTAATCTAAACTTATCTGAGCACATTTTCTAACCCCAAGTTGGTTCCTCATTCGTTCGAACTTAACAGCATTAAGGGCTTTGGTGAGCGAGTCAGCTCGTTGATCCTCAGAGTTCACATGCTTCACAATTATTTCCCCATTCTCAACACACTCCCGTATGAAATGAAACCGAACATCTATATGCTTGCTTCTACCGTGAAAAACTGGATTTTTGGCCAAGTCGATAGCAGA
The DNA here is from genome assembly GCA_028671895.1 of Oenanthe sinensis. Classification (NCBI taxonomy): domain Eukaryota; kingdom Viridiplantae; phylum Streptophyta; class Magnoliopsida; order Apiales; family Apiaceae; genus Oenanthe; species Oenanthe sinensis. The sequence goes on from CM053813.1 coordinate 31,408,495, forward strand.
CTTGTTATCAATGAACAAAATGACTGGATAAATATTGCAGTCAGTGACCTGTGACAATAACTTCCTCAACCAAACAGCTTGACAAGCGGCTGCCGTGGCGGCCATGAACTCTGCTTCACAAGAAGAAAGTGCTACACACTTTTGTTTCTGCGATGCCCAGGTTATCAGACTCTTATTAAGATAGAATACCATGGCTCCCGTACTCTTTCTGTCTTCCACATTTCCTGCCAAGTCGCTATCTGAATATCCGATCAGCACCTTGTTGTCACTGTCTTTTGTATAGATCAACCCGTAATCCAGAGTCCATTTTATATAACGAAGTATACGCTTTGCTGCATTTAGGTGCATCATCGTAGGTTTTTCCATGAACCTACTCACAATTCCAACGGAATAGGCTATGTCAGGCCTAGTGTGAACCAAGTACCTCAGTCCGCCAATTACACTTTTGAACTTCGTGGAGTCTACTTCCAACCCTCCTTCATCCTTGTTGATGATTTCACTTGGGTGCATTGGAACTTTAGTCGGATTGCAGTCCAGCATACCAGCTTTATTAAGAACCTTCCTTGCATATCCTGTTTGGTTCAGTTGTATATAGCCATTACCCTGTACCACCTCCATGCCTAGATAGTAAGTTAACTTTCCCATGTCACTCATGTCAAAGTTGTTCGCCATCTGTCTCTTAAACTCTGCAATAGACGTAATGTTCGATCCCGTCACCAGCAGATCGTCAACATATACTCCAATGATCAAGACTTCACCACCCATATGTTTGGTGTACACAGCTTGTTCATACGCGCACCTAGTGAAACCAAGCTCCTCCAAACACTGATTCAACTTCGAGTACCACGCACGTGGTGCTTGTCGCAGGCCATACAAAGCCTTCAAGAGTTTGTAGACCAAGTGTTCTTTACCATTTTTGACAAAACCCTCAGGCTGTCGAACATACACCTCCTCCTTAATTTCTCCATTTAGAAAAGCCGTTTTCACGTCTAAATGGTGTACTTCCCAGCCTCCTTTTGCTGCAAGTGCTAATAGCAACCGTATGGTTTCAATGCGTGTGACTGGTGCGAAGACTTCGTCGAAATCTACTCCCTGTTTCTGCACATATCCCTTAGCCACTATTCTTGCCTTATATTTAACAATGTTCCCACTGGCGTCTCGCTTTATTTTGTAAATCCACTTTAAATCAATGGCCTTTTGATCTTGAGGTAGCTCAGTTAGTTCCCATGTTTCGTTTCTTTCAACTGCAGCCATCTCAACCTCCATTGCCTTTTTCCACTCATTCTGTTTTGCAGCTTGATGATAGTTCATGGGTTCGTCCACTCCCATTAGAAACAACTCGTCATCTTCTAGTTCAATCCGTTTAGTTACATTGTAAATCTCACTGAGACGCCTGTATCTTCGAGGCCGTTCTTCCGTTTCTGTACTTTTGTCTGAAAACACTTAGTTCTATGATAAACTTGAAGGTGTACCAATGTCTGAGCCCTCTGAGCTTCGTGAGATGCTTGAAGGCGTACTAGTTGTTGATTCAGACGTATTTCCTTCACTTTGATCATTGTTGACCCATATTTCTGGCACCTCTGAATTGTTTACGTACACATTGAATGTTCCAGCTTGTGTCATTTGCGTGTCTGCTTCTTCAACCCAGTTCCAAGACTTCCTTTCGTCGAACACCACATCTCGGCTTACACATACTGCTTTGGTTTCAGGATCATAGAGCCTGAATGCTTTGGTACCTGGTTCTTTTCCAAGATAAACGACAGCTTTGCTTCTGCTATCAAGTTTCTTTAAGTTTACACTGGGCAGTTTCATGTAAGCAACACACCCAAACACACAAATGTGTTCCACATGTGGTTTCTCCTTCGACCAAGCCTCGTACGGGGTGACTCCAGTCACTGCACGAGTGGGTAACCTGTTAAGTAAATAAGTGGAGTGTCGAATTGCTTCTCCCCAAAAATAATCTGGCATGCTCATTTCCTTTAAGAGACTGCGTGCCATTTCAACCATGGTTCTGTTCCGCCGTTCGACTACGCCATTTTGTTGAGGCGAGTACGGTGCAGTGAAGTGCCTGACAATTCCTGCTTCTTCACAGTATTTGGAGAACTCCTTTGATATGAATTCCCCTCCATTGTCCGTTCTGAATGTCTTGATTCTTTTCTCTGGACTATTTTCAACCATGGCACGAAATCTTTTGAAGGCATCAAATGTTTCACTTTTGTTTTTTAAAAGATAAGTCCATATTACACGACTATAATCATCTATCAACAGAAATATATATCGATTACCTCCAGGTGTGCTTGGTGTGATGGGTCCACAGAGATCGCCATAAACTAATTCAAGAGGTTTCGTTGCACAGAAACTCGAATGTTGTGGGAATGCCTTTCGCGTTTGCTTTGACATTAAACAACCAGTGCATACTTCAGCCGGCTGAGATATCTTTGGCATGCCATGTACCATATTGGTTGTCGACATCAATTTCATTGCTTTAAAATTGACATGGCCTAGGCGAAGGTGCCACAACCAATCTTCATCCTTACTTCTTGCCAATAAACACTCAGATTCACCACTGTAAAGCAGAATTTTATAAAGTCGGTTCATGGAGCGTTTAACCTTCATAAGTAATGTACCTTGTCCTTCATGAACCCAAAGATTGTCGCCCTTGAGAGTGATCTTATAACCCACTTCAGAAAGTTGTCCAAGACTTATTATGTTACTACGAAGTGATGGGATATAGTACACTTCTTTCAATGTTCTGGTTTCTCCGTTCTTACACTTCAAAGTAATCGTTCCTTTGCCTTTAATCTCTACCACTGAGCCGTCACCAAACTTCACCTGACCCGTTACTCTTGTGTCTAGATTGTCAAATTTTGAGTATTGCCCTGACATGTGGTTGCTTGCACCATTGTCTAAATACCACAAATTCGACTCCGTTTCCTTTTCCTTGACTACTTGTTGCAGCCTGGGTGTTACATGTTCCTCGTTGATCAGCAAGGTAACTTTGTCAGATTTCTCACACTTGACCATTAACAGAGCCGATTCATCGTCTGGGATTTGGGCCAAGTTTGCTTCCTCCTTACTTTCTCTGTCCCGCTTAAACTTCTTGCATTCTGCCGCGTAGTGTCCAAGTGAACCACAGTTGTAGCAACGGACTTTACTCTTGTCTCGAGGACCTCTATATTTTTGAGATGTTGCCTCATTTCCTCCTTTATTCGATCTCTTCAACCACTCCTCTCTTGTAAGCAATAGTTTGCTTTCGTTTTTCTCTCTTTCAAGCCACTCCTCCTTGGTGAGTAGTAATTGACTTCCCCCCGTTTCAATTTTCCCTTTTATTCTTTCTTCATATGCTTTCAATGAGCCCACTGTCTCATCTACTGTCATTGTTTGAAGGTTTCCAAACTGTTCAATAGTAGACGCAATTTGCAGAAACTTTGTCGGTACCGCCCTTAGTAACTTCTTAACCACGTAGCTTTCTGCAACTACTTCCCCTAGTGCACGAATGTTAGTGACTATTCCATTCAACTTCATCGTGAAATCATCAATGGTGTCTGTCTCCTTCATATTCATAGACTCGAACTCTGCCTTGAGTGTCTGCACCCTTGCTGCCTTGACTTGATCTGCCCCTTGACAGATGGTCTTTACCGCCTCCCAAGCCTCCTTTGCAGTTTCCTTGTCTGCAATAGAAAATAGAACATCTTCGGGAATGGCCTGATAAATCGCAGCGAGGGCGACCTTATCCTTCTTGTCATCAATCACTGATTTAGGATCCTTTGGTGATATAGCCTCCCAAACACCGTGGGCCTGCATATATACCTTCATCTTCATAGCCCAGGCTGTGTAGTTCGCCCTTGTCAGCATGGGATAATTCAAACTGATCGTTCCATCTTTGTTCTTAGCTGTCTCCATCGTTTGTGCCTTAGGCATATACTTGGGCATCAACCAGATAACCAAGCTCTGATACCAAGATGTTGGCACAAAGTAAATCACATACGATATATATGTAAAACTGGAGAAAAGAAACAACTCTAAACGATTGATTTTTATTGAATGAAAAACACATTACAATATATAGAATGAAAGCAACAGATAAAACCCTATAAACTAGGGACTTCTAATATTCACGCTCCTAACATAACGGGATCACAATGTGATCACAATCTTTTATTTTTACTATTACTCCTACAATATCTCATCACCAGCAAGGCTTGATTCCAACAACTGTTCTGCAGATATGTAGGAAATCAGTCACGAGACAAAACAAATCAAATAAAACTAACTCCCAAGTTTAGATTAACCCAACACACGTAATGTAAACTGTAAGATGACATTACCAATGTTCTCTATTAAAGTAAAAAGTATTTATACCTTGCTCCGAGTAGATTTTCTAATTTCCTTTAATTGTGCGGTGCGGTGCGCTGAGTAAACATATCATTATACGATATGTTTTGTTTTATGCATGTCATTCTCGGATAATTTACCAAAAAAATTGTTATCGTTGGATGGATGGAGGTACTGATCCATAGAAAACACTAGACAAAATCAGTGTATATAGTTCGTTGCTTCTACAGAACAGAGTGTTTTGTTTCTTGCTTACAGTCTTATACTCCATTAAAATAAAGCGAATTGAAATAAACATATCCGATATATTTGGCTAAAGGTTAAATCAACATCTGCTTTATATACATACACACACAAAAATTATATAGATTGTTCTGTGCACTGCATTCTTCATTAGAATATATGATGATCGTTGACCAAATTCAGATATGTACTCTCTTGTGTGTTTTTGTGCAGTAGCTAGGAACAACTAGGTGCATGGTAGCTTTTCTAGTCAAGCGTATGATTATTATATTTCACAATTATACACCCCCATTATCATCCATTCTTCTATTATTTTGTCCAATTCTTACAGATTCACAAAAATAATAGTGACATACTAGTACTAGTAGACATATCTCAAAAATGGGGTCCGGCCCACGCTTTTCATTCACGGGTGGATTTTCTATTTCGGTTCCATAGGAAAAATGCTAGCTGCACAAAAAAAATTACAGAAAATAGTGTGGAACTACCATAAATTAATAGGGTTGTCGGCCACTATTATAATTTAGACCTCATTTAGACATGACTTAATGACTTTCATTAGTTTTATTTTTCATTTATTTTTGATTTAATATTTTAATATTATTTCTATTTTATACTTTATTATTACAATCAAAATTTCATTTAAAAATTAATATTTATAAATTTTAAAATGCCTAATTAATATATGAATATAATATTCTTAAAAAATAAATTATAATTAATGTTATATTATTTAACATATGATACATTTTTCTATATTGAATTATTTAAAATTTTCATTTATTAAGTATAATGTAATTAATTTGTTAAAAAGTTTAAGTTTAAATTCAAAAATAATTTACTCAGATCCTAATAAAAATCATTCAAAAACTGAAAATATAGAATATATTAATAAGTAATATTTCATGATAATAATAAGTATTTTACACCAATACAAAATATCCATATAAGTTAATAATAATAAAATATAATTTAACATACTCTTAATCTAAAATAAATATATAGAATATTAAAATATATAATGCAACAAGATATAGTAATTAAAGTAATATACGTTTTTGTATATTGGATTATCTAACATTTTTTTATTATAATCATAAAAAAATAAAAAGTAGTTAAAATATAATTTAATCAATTTTTTAAAGAACTTTGAAGTCAATTTGTTTTTAGTCACATGTTAATAAAAATTATTCAAAGAATAAAAATACAAAATATATTAATAAATAATATTTCATACAAATAATAAATATTATAAAAATAAAATATATATCATTACAATTTAAAATATAATAATAAAAATAAAAATAAAATATAATTTAAACATACTCTTAATTTAAAATGAACATATATAATATAAAAATATATAATTCAACTCAAAATAATAATTTAAAATAATCAATAAGTATATTAGAACTAGTTATTGAAAAGAGATAAATCGATTTAAGTAAAAAAAACTCTTAAAAACATATATAATAAAATTTATAAAAGAATAAATTCAATTAAAAATATTGTACAATTAAAGTAAACTAAAGGTAATTAAAGTGTCTAAATCACGTCTAAATAAGAATAGTGACGACCTAATAATGATAGATATATGTGACAGTTTTACGTTATTCTGTATAAAATTTTTGTAGCCCTTTCTATCCAATTTCGCTTCCTCCATTATTTTATTTGTGCTGATAAACAAAAAACTAGAACTTTTAAAATATATTACGCTTAATTTTATGAATAAACACATGTTTAGCCAACATTATAGCCTTGTTTCCTTAATTTTATTGTTCTATACGTCCCAAAATAAGTGTTTAAAAAATGTTTAAGTTTTTATTAAAATAAAATTATAAAATACTTATTTTATTTACCGAGTAGCTAGCACGACATTGACTGTCATACTAATTTAGATTCGAGCTGGGTTGGACCACATGGGCCGAATATAATTTTCCAACTAATATTAGTCAGTAGTCACAGTCCCAGCCGGGCTAATCCACATTATTAGTGATACTAGGCTCAGGTCCAAATGTCCAATAGACAAGACATTATCGTAAAATACGTTCATGGCTATTATTTGCATTAAATAATAAAGGTATAAATTCTTCAAATAATACTTCCGAATCCAAAAATATAGAGTGGGCCTTTTTGCTCAAATAAACAGTGCAGAAAGATATGTTGTCTAAAACCAAAACCCATATAACAGTCCGTCTAGTACTAGTACTAGCACTAGCAAAGAATCAAATTCCAGTAAATTTGCTATAAATAATTTATATTTGGGGCATCCGACTCCAAGGTCATTGCTAGACTTGAATATAAGCCTACTTTCGGCCCTTTTTAAACCCCAGTAGCCATTTTTAGCAGCTCTACTTTGTCTACTATGTTCATTAACAAGCAAGTTTAGTTTGTTGCCATGAAAAATATTCGCGAGCTCACGTAGTTTTCCCGAGATTAATAAAAATTCTCATATAAATACACGAGAGTTTTATTATAATTACAGAGAATTATATATAATTACAAATATCCACACTAAAAAACACTTACACCCTTATGTAATTTTCCGGATGCAATCTCAGGAACTTTATTTTCAATTTATAATTGGTTAAAGAGATGATCTTATGATTCTTATTGTTATCTTTTCATCTTCATTGTCATGTTTTGCAGATAGTAATACACACAAAGTCTGACTGATTGCATTCTAGTGAATTCCGAGGCCCAAATACTCTCCTGGACTGTGACATGTTAAATTGTTAATACTATTTTCTCTTAATAATAATACCGACATTATGGGATTCGAATTGTAGTGAAGCAATATATGAAAGCGAATTGTGACAAAACTGAATTATGATATGTGACAATTCAAAGTTCTGTCAAGAAATGTATACCTAATTATAACCCTCAACAAAGAGGCGTCATAATTACTGAAAAATCGTGATCATGAATATTGAGAAATCATGTATTCATAAATTTAAACAATCTGTCAAATAAAGAGTATTACAAACAGTTGTGATCCTGTAAAATTAAAGTCTGGTGCAACAATACAAGAGAATCACATGCAATATCTAGAGTAGATGAAAATGACTAGGAGCCAGACTGCACGAATCAACAAGCATGATCAGCACTGTGTATTCCACGGACCATCTCTCAAACTTCTCTCACTTGAGCAAAGGACACGTATAAAAACATACGGTCAAATTAGTAGCCACTTGAATCTAATAAGATCTCTCAACTGAGTCTGAGTTTGAGCTTGTAGCAGATATATCTTCAGCTCAACAGCTTCAAGCAATCTACATTAGTATGATACCATTATCTTAACTGAGACAGCGAGACTAATAAGAGGAAGACAGATCAGACATTTTTGTAATAGAACTTAAACCGGTTAATGTCATGTAGAGTTTTTGGTTTTTTAACAGAAAGTTGACCTCAAGTAGGTTAACCATGAGAAACAACTTCGAGAACATCTGACCAATGATTTGCTGCATACTGAATATCTGACCAAGAAAGAGATAAACAAGAGAAAGCATGCATCACAAAAAAGAAGATAATACAGAAATGTCATGGAGGAGCCAGAAACACCAGCAACAAGATATTATACGAGGATAGAAGTCTTTTTAATAGTCTCCTGCAATGTCAAGATCCAGTAGAACTCTGATTGCATCAACAAAATCCTAAGCAACACAAGGAAAGGAAACAAATTACCATGAAGCAGTGTCTGATGAAGTGACAAACTAGCTATTTCTGGAACACAAGGAACCAAAAGATTTGGAGAATAATTCACATCTACAATAAAAGCTACACGAGGGAAGGAAGTGTCTGATGAAGTGGCGAATTAGCTATTACAAAATGGTGCTGGAACACAAGGAACCAAAAGATTTGGAGAATAATTCACATCTTCATCTTTTACGCAGAGGACCTAACACAGAAAGTAGGACACAGAGAACACAAAAACCATGGAAAGAGATTAGTTACAAAAAGAAAATTTTATTGAGACGATGAAGAAGTAAATGTAGGGTTATCTGAAGAAGTTCAGCTTCCTACTTTGGGCTTTATCCTAAGAAACCTATCCTATGAGCCAGGACACTGACATCTTCTTCCTCACCTTCTTCATTTCCACTGGTACCTAATTCATCATTAAATCCCTCATTCAATAGTTCTTCCCAAAATTCATCATCAAGTTCTTTATCAACACACTCAAATTTCTCAAACTCGTCATTTCCTTCCTCTTTCTCACTCCTTGCTCTACCAAATCCCTGCATTTCTAATGCAAGTACGTCTAGCTCAGACACGGGAAGCCCATAATAATCTCCGAATTCTGTAGGCTCAGATTTGATAGGCTTCAGTACTCCAGTGCTTTGGCTTGATTCTCCAAGTTCAAAAACTCTACGGCCTTGATCAATTGGGCGGAGCCTTTTTTTGGTAGAATCTTCAAGTTCATTTTTTTTCTCCTTTTGCTGGACTAACTGGTTTATAAAAGCAGGATTTTGTATGGCTCTTGCCAGGAAACTCATCATATGTTGCTGTTTCTTTTCTGTCCCTTGTAGCCTCTGCTCCATCGATAAAAGGTAAGCTCTGGTATTCAGCTGCTGTTGCCCAAGTTTTGCTAGTTCCATCAGTAGAACCTGCTTGTTACGTTTCAGACCTTCGACTTCCCCATCTATTCCAAACTGTCCATCTTCAACACAAGGAGGCTGAGAAGGCGCCTTTTGTCTCCTAATATTCTTCAAAAGATGCTTCTGACCACGTATAAATGCTTCATTGGCAAACTCCCATAGATCTGGATCAATCTTTCTAAAACCCTGCATCAGTTAGGATTCATTTCCAAACGTCAACAGCAGTTTAAGATTAGATTAAATAATCTCTTGATGCTTCTGTCAGAAAGCTAAATTCTGTTCTATCAAGCTTATAGCATTCCCTTGTGATAATGTCTTGAATTTGGTCATATTAAGATCTTGAACCAAGTAGTTTATCAAGAAAATTCTGCTTGAGCTTATCTTCAAAAAATCCTTCGGAGGAAAAAGACCAAACACATAAACACACAGAGATTATATATTATACAGTCACAGTTAACAAGAAAGAAGCAACAAGAGGCTGGTATATGTAATCATCATATGCGTGAAAATTTGCAAGTGCTTTCAACAAAATTAAAATGTGATAACCCATGTAAGCATCTGTTAGAAAGGAAAGGATTTCTGTTAAAGATAAATTCTAGGGTGCTACAGCGTACCTAAAAGGCTTAAAGGTGAGAGCTGCTCTAACAAACCAAACTTTGGTAGAAAGAGAGCTCGTACATATAAACATAAACTTACCATGGACTAGTTACTACTAATAGATGATACCATTTTTCTGGTTATAGTTAATAATATAGCTGCAGATGATTTAATAAATGTGCATTTTATACTCAGATGGTATGAAAAGACTGAATTCCGTACAAAGGCAAACCCTGTGCCAAGGCATTTACAAAGAAGATAATTGCCTTATGGGTTGGATGCAGAACATTACGGAGACAACTTCTCTTCACTTGTGAAGATCATATCCTAACAAAAAATATATGTTATAAATTTGTCTTGGCAGCATCAGTATGCTTTATCTGAGGAGAACAGTAGCAGCATCTTTCAACATCAACAGCTTACAAGCTTCAGCTATAAGAAGAATAAAATAATTACTAAAGCTCAAAGTATGAAATGGACTGGAGTTCCTAGGACTATTCAAGAAAACAAAAGCACTGTTTGCATTGCGAATTTCGTAAAATTTTGGTAGAAAGGAAATTACATTCATTACGGATCTGCAAGATAAATTCTAGAGTGCTATGGTGTAGCTAAAAGGCGTAAAGGTGAAAACCGCTCCAACAAAATGAACGAAGGGTAGGAAGAGAGGCTTTGTGTCAACAAATGAACCTATACATATTGTGGAAAAAGAAAGATTTTTGATTCAAGTGGTGTCAGATTTTTGATGCAAGTGGTGTCACAACTACATTTAAAGACATGAGTAATATGGAGATATAATTTTCCAGCTCTTAATGATTAGGCAATAACCTAAAATCTTAGGACTGTCAAACTGTGTAATAACAAGAGGCGGGGTTGTAATGTAGAGATTTACAAAATTGATACCCTCCAAATGAGATTATAAGTGCTAAATGAAAAATGATGCATCGAAAGAAGTGATAGAGTAGGTAATACTAGCAAGAGGTATGTACTAAATGAGCAATGATCCATCCGAAGAGGAGATGGAGTAACTAATAGTAATAGATGTTATTAATTTAGTTTGCAGATAATATAACTAAGAGCATGGTGTGCATTTTATACTTTGGATGGTATTAAAAGACTTGATTCAATACAAAGGCAAACCATGTGCCAAGGCATGTACGAAGAAGATCATTGCCTTAAGGGTTGGATCCAGAATGTTACAGAGATCACTTTTTCTTCTCTTGTGAAGATCATTTCCTAACAGAAAATATTAGTTATAAATTTGTCTTGGCAGCAACAGTATACTTCATTTGGGGAGAATAGTAGCAGCATCTTTGAACATCAACAGCCTACAAGCTTCATTTATAAGAAGAATAGATCATTACTATAGCTCAAAGTATGAAATGGAATGGAGTTCCTAGGACTGTTCAAGTAAATCAGACCGCCGTTGGCATTGGGGATTTCGTAATTTGTTTGTAAAAACTTCAAATTATTTCATCCTGTTTTTGGTAAGCAATGATATGCCCCTAATTACACAAGTATTTGTTCTCGTTCCATAGATCCTTCTACTAAGAATAAGAACTTGAAGACTAAGGCATATCAATAACTCAAGTAAGATATATCACCAAAACAAGGATTCTGATTTATAAAATAAAATAAAACCACTCAAATGACAAGTCTAGGGTAACTCCATCACTAACATAAGATAAAACAATATGAGTCTATATAAGTATCCAGAACCAAGAGATACTTACATAAGTATTCAGCTGCCTCACAAAGCTTGAGAAGTTATTGTGCTTGAAGTATCTTGGGAGAAGATTGGTAGAGAAAGCATGAGGGTCCCATACTGCAAAGCTATGACCCCCTCTACTCCAAGAAACAATGTGAGCAGTGACTGGATCATCTACCATATCAAAGGTTTTGTTAAGAAAGGGTGGAGGGCCTATTTCATTTAACCCCTCCATTGGCTGTGGCTGCAGTACCATCTGCCGTGGATCTCCGTTGGATGAACTTGATCCTGGATACTCCTTTTTAACTGGGTATGAGTGATTCATGATCAAGATTATGAAAACATATAAACTTTCTTAAGGGGGCTTTAAATTTTTACCCTCTTTTCAAAATTTCAGATATATTTTTAGTCAAGTTCATATACTGTACTCAAACCTGGACAAACACAAGATAAAAGATTGAAACTTTAGTAACCTAAACAAGAAAAGATTGAAACTTTAGTAATTTAAACTGGGAAAGATTGAAACTTTAGTAACCCAAACACGGAAAGATCCCAAACAAGGAAAGATCGAAACTTTAGTAATTTAAACCGGGAAAGATTGAAACTTCAATAATCCAAACAGGGAAAGATCGGAATTTGAAGTAAATACACACAACTAAGTATTGAAATCAGAGTCTAATAACCAAATGAAAACTTTAGATTAAGTATTTTTCTTCAAGATAGAATACAAGAAGCTCAAAAACAATATTAAAGAGTAAAGATTAGAACTTTATTCAACATAACATCAAAATAATGGTTTTTTTAAGAACACACACACACATATTGAGAACAGAAGACTTACAAGACAGATACAGAGTAAAGACGGTGATTCCAACCTGTCCAAACTGAAAATGGTCAGCACTATTTCTATTTTTAGCAACTATACTTTCTAATTTGGACAAGGTAGCTGAATAAAAAAAATTAAGATGGTTCTAAATATAAAAGATACTAAGATGGGGAAATAAAATTTTTGGAGTGAAAGTTCCATGAAGGTGAGAAAGTTCTTAGAAGTTATCAAAGGAAAGGGGTTGGTATAAATGAAGGTTCTTCTGTAACTTCTGGAACTTCCTTATGGGGGAGGCATGGGTGCTAGTGACTAGTAGGGAATAGGGACCAATACATACACTTATTTTGATTTGCACTATATTTGTGTGCAGTGTGATTGGTTGGATCCACGTGACCCACAGGTTATTGGATCACATTATTTAATCACAGCCACTGGTTTCATGGACGACCAGAAATTGCTTTAATTTTATTTGTATTTTATTCGGCCACTAGTTAAAAATTTCAATAACTCGGAGCCCATTTTGTAGGCTGCAGGCTGTACTAACATTAACATATAACATCATTATCATTTTACTTGTTTCATGTTGATGAGCAATTGAGCATGCAAGATATTTTGTTAATTTACGAATAATGTGACAAGTTTAACAATATACTGCAAGTTAGTGGTAATTTACTTTACTCAATTTATGTTATATTATTAAACTAAAATATTAGTAAAAGTTTGGCAATCGGATCGGTATTTGAGCCTAAAATGGCATCATCCTCTTCTCTCATTGGTCCACATCACCCCTAAGAGTCCGCTCATCCACATCACCTCATCCACATTACCGGTGTCTACATCTATTTCTATTTTTGCCATTTTCACTATGTTTTGTCCTATCTAGACTATGATTGATATGGTTATTAGCATATTAGAATATTCTTGTCCTTTTGTCTCTTATCATTAGCATATAACGGATTGTATGGGTTACTCATTCTCTTGAGATGAATACAATATCTTGATGTGTAAAAGTTGTGCTATCTTCATATCTTTCTTTATTCAGATTTACATTCATCTTCTTTTAGTCATCATGGTATCAGAGCATGAATGTTATTTGTGATTTTTCTTTGAAGAGAATCAATATTAGCTTATCACCGTTCCCTCATTTCCAAAATTATTCTCTGTTCCAGATCTTCTTTTTTCTCTTTTCCTAGATCTACAACCTTGATAGTGTAAACACTTCTTCAAAGTAATGGCTGCTACAAGAGGGCGTTATACTTTTGCAGATATGCAAAATCCCCTTTTCTTACACCCATCCGATGGTCCTTTGTCTGTGAGTGTCATAAAATTACAAGGTGTTGGTGATTATAGAAGCTGGAAACGGTCATTTGAAATACAACTCTCCTCAAAACGAAAGTTTGGCTTTGTTATTGGCACTGTCACAAGGAGTACAACAGATGAATCTCAGGCTGCATAGTGGGATACCTGCAACGACTTGGTAATCTCTTGGCTTCATGCTAATGTCTATGATAATATTAAGAAATCTATACTTTTTATTAGTTCTGCTAATGAAGCCCGGAAGCAACTCGAACGTAGATTTCAACATAGTAATGGCTCAACAAAGTATAAACTAAACAAGGAGCTGTTTGGTTTTACTCAAAACAATATGTCTGTTAATGATTATTTTACCATGTTGAGTAGCTTATGGGAAGAGTTAGAATCCATGAACATTTTACCAGCTGTTACTAATGTCACTACTGAAATCACTGCCTTGTTAACAGCCATAGAAACTCAACGAGAAGAGTCAAAATTGTTTATCTTACTTAATGGTTTGAATGATGTTTATGGTCCTATGAGGAGTTAGTTACTTATGCAAAATCCACTTCCCACTGTTGAGATTGCATGTGCTGTTATTCAGCAAGAGGAGTCACAGAGGGAAATATTGACTAGTCCTGATGTTGAATTTTCTGCTATGTTTAGTAAGAATTTTTTTGATTCCAAACCTGTTCTGTGCCCTGCTTGTGGTGGTAAGGGTCACATGAAAGAAAAGTGTTGGACTGTCATCGACTACCCTCCATGCCATCTTAAACATAAGAAGTTTGCACCTAATTAACACTTCTCTAGCAAACGACCTGGAGGAATGAGTCAATCTTCTAGAATGGCTAACAATGTCACTCAAGGAAATGGTGAAATTCAATTTGCTCAAGATATTGTGTTTAGTCCTCAACAGCTAGAACAAATCCTAAAATTGCTTCCCAATGCCTCTCAGCCATCTTTTAATACTCCACCTGCAGATGATGAGTTTGACATGGCCTTCTCAGGCATGGTCACTTGTAACTTAGCTACCAGCAATGCTCAAACTTGGATTGTTGATTCTGGAGCTAGTGATCACATAACTGACTCTATAGAATTGTTGTAAAATATTAGACAAGCTGGCCACAATTTAACCATCAATTTGCTTACTAGAGTAGTGTCAAAGACCACTCATGTTGGGGATATTACACTTCAAAATGGATTATTGTTGTCTAATGTACTCCTGGTTCCTCAATTCAAACACAACTTGCTGTCTATTCACAAGTTTGCAAGGGACAACAACTATAGTATTCAGTTTACTCTATAAACTTGTCGAATTGTACATAGAGAATCCCAAATTCTTAAAGATGTTGCTCAAGTGAAAGATGGTATGTACTACATGTTAGATCAATCTCCTGCTTGTCATGCTGTCAGTGTTGATTATAATACATGGCATTTGAGGTTGGGGCATGCGACAGTGTCTAAGATGAAATCTATACCCCTTCTGAAATCTCTAAAGGTTCCATCTGAACATGTATGTTTGACCTGTCCTATGGCTAAATTTCACAAACTTTCATATACTGTTAGCAACTCTCATGCTGATGAACTGCTTGCCTTAGTTCACTTAGACACCTGAGGTCCTTACAAAGTTGCTACTAGGGGGAAGTTTAGATATTTTCTAACAATAGTAGATGATAAATCTAGAAACACCTGGTTATATTTCATGAAACACAAGTCTTATTTCCTTGATTATTTTAAGGCATTCTATACTTATGTTGACACTCATTTTAAGAAAAGGATTGAGATTATACGATCATATAATGCTCCTGAGTTTTCAGACCAATCTTCTACAATTTTCTACTCTACTCATGGCATTTTGCATCAAAAGTCATGTGTTAACTGACCACAACAAAATACAAGAGTAGAAAGAAAGCACAAACACATCTTGGAAGTAGCTAGGGCCTTGAAGTTTCAGTCTGGTCTGTCTTTGATGTATTGGGGTGATTTTGTAATGACAACAGTGTATATTATCAATAGACTGCCCACTTTGGTTCTTGAAAACAAAACCCCATATGAGATATTGTATAATGAGCCCGTGGATTATGATAGTATGAAAGTTTTTGGATGTCTGGCTATAGCTTCTAATCCTTCTCATAATGTAGACAAATTTACAGTAAGGGAAGTTCCTTGTATTTTCTTGGGATACCCTCATGGACATAAGGGTTTTAAATTGCTTGATATATCCACATTGCAGGTTTTTACATCCAGAGACACTGTGTTCCATGAACACATCTTTACTATGAATTCCACAACAACAACAAACCTTATATAAATCCTTGTCCCTTGCCTATGCCTTGTGCCTCTACAACACCTGTTCCAACAACAGATGATTTTCTTGTTTTTGAACACTCAGAAGAAATAATACCAACACCCTCAAACACTCAAAGTTCTACTCAAATTGATTCACCTCAAGGTGAAAACTCCCATACCTCACATCAACCAGACCTTGTTCTAAGAAAATCAACCAGAGTAATCAAACAACCAGTCTGGTTAGAAGATTATGTGTATAACCTTGACAAAAATAACACAAATGCCAATGTGGTTACAGTTACTGAGCAAGCTATTACATCTGAATTTAACTGCTTCTTGTCTTCCTTGACAAAGGCTAAGGATCCTGTATCATATAAACAGGTAGTGCAGTACACACATTGGGTGGATGCTATGAACAGATAGCTGAGTGCATTAGAAGCAAACAATACATATGAGATAACGACCTTGCCTCCATAAAAAATGGCAATGGATTGTAAGTGGATTTATAAAACCAAAACCAAATATGATGGATCAGTAGAGAGGTTCAAAGCAAGATTAGTTGTGTTGGGTTGCAAGCAAGTGTATGGTATAGATTATTTGGATACATTTGCACCAGTTACAAAAGTAACCACTGTTCGAACATTGCTTGTAGTAGCAGCTATACAAGACTGGATTGTCATCGAAATGGATGTCACCAATGCATTCTTGCATGGTGACCTAAATGAATCTATATACATAAAGCCTTCACAGGGATACACATGTATTGGTTCAAGAATAGTCTGTGAAAATGGTGCAGTGGTTGATGATTCATTCTCCAAATTCTTTGTTTGCAAGTTGTTGAAATTTCTCTATGGCCTTAAATAGGCACCAAAAGAGTGGTTCACAAGATTGTCCCATAAATTGCTTGACATGGGCTATACTCAGTCCATGACTATTTACAGTTTGTTCACCATCACTGCTGATTCTTCAATCACATTAATATTAGTGTATGCTGATAATCTTCTCATTACTGGAAACTCAAGAACAAACATTATTTCTTTAAAAAGATATTTGCCTACATCATTTCATATGAAATATCTAGGTGATGTAAACTATTTCCTTGGATTGGAAGTAAACATGTTTGCATCAGGTTTCTTCATCTCTCAAAAGAAATACACAATTGACTTGTTGAAAGAATTTAGACTTTAAAATTCAAAAATACTTAAAGTACCAATGGATGTTCATGAGAAACTAACTCTTACCTCAAGTGAACTCTTACATAATCTTCATCCCTATCAAAGGTTACTTGGGAAACTCATCTATTTGACTGTGACTAGGCCAGACATCACCTACTCAGTTCACATTCTCAGTCATTATATGTACGCACCAACAACAGAACATATGTTGGTAGCTACTAGAGTCTTAAGGTACTTGGCAAGCAATCCAAGTCAAGGAATCTTATTGGCATCATCTTTTGCAGTGCAAGTCCAAGCCTATTGTGATAGTGATTGGGCAAGTTGTCTAGTCACTAGGAGGTCAACTACTGGATTATGTATCCTGCTTGGTAACTCTCCCATTTCCTTGAAATCGAAGAAGTAATTTGTCATGTCTCGCTCCAGTGCAGATGCAGAGTATAGAGAAATTACTCTTACTACATGTGAAATAACTTGGATTGCAGCATTGTTAAAAGACATGGGTCTGGAGAATCTGCCAACTACTATTCTGTAGTGTGACAATAAAGCTGTTATCGCCATTGCAGCCAATCTGGTATTACATGATAAAACTAAGCATATTGAAATAGAATGCCACTTCATTCACGACAAAATAGCCTTTGAATCAATTGTTACTCACTGTGACCCCCTCCAAACCTGGGGTCTAGATTTGGGGATCACCAACCAATCAACAACCAACAATAATAAAGTAAACTAGAGGCGCACTGATCCCGCCAACAAATAAGGATCGCTAAAAGGTTATAGTATGAATTCAATCAGCTAAAACTAAAAGTAAAACTAAGTACTTTATTACAAACCAACAAGTATATCACAAACTTAAACTAAAAGTCTAGATAAGTTTTAAGTCGAGATTTTTTTTATTACATCTTCTATCTACAAACAAACTAGACAGCTAATACATGGGAGGCCCGATGAACGACTGATCCCCTAACTCTTCTCTGTCTAGCTCTCCGTGAATGGCTGAGACTGCTCATACTAACTGTCTGGCAGGAATAGATATAAAATAAGAGTGAGCCAAAAATATGCCCAACAAGTATATAATAAACTTTTAATAACAGTAGGAAGAATGAGTAATGATAAATAATCAACAACAACGTTTCGTAAAATTCACATCAAAAATCATATCTCATAAATGTTAATTGATACTCACGTATCAAAATAACCAAATTAGCGAACTGGACTTGGACATTCATATTCATATCCCCTTATCAGAAAGGAATATAATACAGACTTATACCCATCCGTTTAAGTCAAACAAATCATATCGGGTACCCTAGACACACTTGACATAATATATAAGATGTAGGACCGGGCTCCATCCGCTACCAGCCACTACGTAACACGCAGGACCAAGCTCCATCCGCTACCGGTCACTGCGCAACCGTCCAATCCGACCAAGCAATCCGGAATGTTCGGCTTGCTTAAACCAATATCATAATCCTTCACTTTTCGTAATAATATCATTTTTCGATAAAAACAGGATATGATATGTATATTTAAATCAACTTTTCAATATTAAAGGTACTGGAATTAACAATTCTGTTTCGCGATAAAAATTTAAAATTCACAAATAACTTTGAACAATAGCTATTTGTCATGATATGAATAAATGAAACAGAAATAAAAGTGTTTAGGATGATCAAGGAGAAAATACTTGCTTGATATAGATGCGGTCCTAAGCTGGAATGGGACGACTATACTGATCGTCTTGCTACTACCTCGCTCGTATCTATAAATAAAATATTATATTTTAGATACTGGTGTCTACTCATGCGTTCTATTAATAATGAACACCAAATAACAATTAATAAACAAGTAATATCAATTAGCAGGTAAATAGACACATAAATCATATAACAAGTAAGACCTACAAATTAAAGATCAGTCAAATACTTAAAAGTAGACTTTAAAATATTATTTGAGTCAAAGTAGATCATTATTATCCATTCCGGATAATTATTGGATCCGTAATATATTTAATAAAATATTAATCCAGGTTTATAAATAAATTAGGGATCAAATAGTACTAGTCACAAGGATCACTTTGATTACTCATACATGAAAAATGGATTAAGAAATTACCTCTAATCGGTGATTGATTCTAATCCAAGAACCCTAGTAAGCTAATACACAATTTTCCAAGTTTTGGTAAATCGATTTTGATTAAATTTTTATTAAACAAAATTATTTATATTTTTAGAAAGTATTAGAAATGCAAACACTGATGCTGTCAGAGATATGAAACAGAGTTTATGCTGACGTCATCAGAGAATGAGAAAGCTGTCGGTTAGAGTTTACTCTATCAGA
Source organism: Oenanthe sinensis (assembly GCA_028671895.1). Taxonomy (NCBI): domain Eukaryota; kingdom Viridiplantae; phylum Streptophyta; class Magnoliopsida; order Apiales; family Apiaceae; genus Oenanthe; species Oenanthe sinensis. The sequence continues at coordinate 31,427,896 of CM053813.1, forward strand.
GAATACTTAATCAGAGTTTACTCTAACAGAGAATGCTCAAATCAGAGAATGACAACCGATAGAGTTTACAAATCAGAGTTTGTGAGGAAATAATCAAATCAGAGTATGATTAGGATAGTATAGAAGGAATCCAAATTCAAGTCTATTGCCTTATTGAAGATATTCTTTTCATAATATGTTTTTTATTTGAATTGTAATTGTGTCTATATAAACACATACATAGGTTAACATTATGATAACTTTCAAGTCTTATTTTTCATAACCTAGCAGCTCTTAAGAATAAATAATTTCTTAAGAGAGTTTTGTACTCAAGTTTATTATTAATACAAAACAGTATTCCATTCTACATACTTGTGTTCATAATCGATTATTTGGTACTATTACATTCAACCCCCCTTCTGTAATAGTTATCTTTCTGGGCAAACAATTGGTATCAGAGCAGATAGTTAATTTCGACTGAAAGATCATAAAATCATGTCTGAAATCAAGTATGAAAGCATCAAGATCCCAATATTGAAGAAGGCTGAATACCCTACATGAAGGGTGAAGATGATGATGTTCCTAAAAGTAACTGATCCTGATTATTTAGATAAAATCCATACAGGTCAGTATATACTAACCAAACTAGTGCCATCTACAATTATGGAAGGAGGACAAGTCCCTGAATATTACACCTTGAAGGACAAGAAAGAATGGACCAATGAAGAAAAACTAGAAGTCCTCAAAGATGCAAAGGTAAGGAATATTCTGCATAATAGTCTTGACTCTGTGATGTCTAACAGGGTAATTGCATGTAAAACTGCCAAAAAAATTGGGATGCACTAGAGGTTCAATACCAAGGAACCAAGGAAATAAAGAAGAACAGAAGATCTGTGCTAATTCAAGAATATGAATATTTTGAGACAAAATAGAATGAATCCCTCACAGATATCTATGACAGGTTTCTAACTCTATTGAATAACTTGGCTTTGATGGACAAGGTGTATGGCAATTCCTGAAGAATGAGATCTACAAACATCTTTAATAAGAGATAGAGCTGATCTAGATGATATGTCTCTTGATGAAGTCTATGGAAGATTGAAGACTCATGATTTAGAATTACAACAAAGAAAGAATAGGAAAAATAGCAAGGCAAAATATATTACTTTGAATGTTAAAGCCAAGATTGAAGAACCAATTGAAAAAGTCCTTAAGGCATCAACAAGAAAAGGAAAAGCTATAATGGTCCAAGAAAATAGTGAATCAGAGTTTGAGGCAAACTCTGATCTAAAATCTGATGATTCTTCAGATTTTAACATAATGCAGATGGTTGCTATGATTATCAAAGACTTCAAGAAAATGAAATATAAGAAGTACATAATGCAAGAGAACTTCCAAAAGAAGCAAGGAGAATCAAACAAGAAAGACAGATTCAGAAAAAGAGAAGATAGAGATGGAAAATCAAAAACTCTTGACAAATCAAAAGTCAAGTGTTACAAGTGTAATAAGATGAGACACTTTGCTACTGAGTGCAGAAGCAAGGAATCTGTAAAAGCACTCATCACATCAAAGAAATATTGGATGGATTCCTCAGATTCTGAAGAGGAAACAAATTATACTCTCATGGCAAACTCTGATGCTCCCATCCTAAACTCTGACAAGGTACCAAACTCTGTCTTTAATTTTGATACTGAAAATATCTGTAAATTAAAGTATTTCCTTAGATCATTGCATGTTAGTTTTAAATTACAGTCTCTTGAAAATGAAAGATTAAAATATGAGATACAAACTCTGACTGCTAGGAATAACTCTCTTGAATCTGAAAATTCTAAAATGCTTAGCATTAAGAAAGACTTTGAAAATGCCATACACATGCAAACTCAATTAGAAATTCAAGTTGAATATTTGAAATCTGAAATAGCTAAGGAAAAAGAGGCTTTCAGAGTTTGGAAAAACTCTGGCAAGAAAGTTCAACAAATGCTTTCTGAAAAGAATTGGACATCTGCCTTAGATTATGAATCTGATAAAGAAACACACACTAAAGCACACACTAAAGGAACATTGAGTGAACCTGTGAAATTTGTTAGAGCTATTAATGACAAGAAAACTACATTTGGTGAATGCTCTAATAATAACAAAGGTAAAAAGAATAGTGTGTCAGAAAATGAACCTGTCAATATAAGATTACTTTCTCAGAAGCAACTTAAGGAAAAGTTGAAGGCAGTCACTAATAAGAACAAACCTAAAGAGGTAAAAAGAAATAGAAATGGCAAAGTAGGAATTACTAAGGAGAATAACTATAAGTATATCTCTGATGCTCCTAGAAAGACCTGCTTTAATTGTGGTAATTCAAATCACCTTGCCATTGACTGCAAACAAAACAAAAAGAAGGAACCTGAGAGACCTAATTCAGAGTCCAGAAAATAAACTAGATATAAACCACAAAATCTCTGCTTTCATTGTGGTAGTTTATGGCATTCAATTTATACTTGCAAAGAATATCATAGTTTGTTTTACAATTATTATGAACCATTGCCTCAACTAAATAAATCTCCAAAATATGCTGTCAAACAAATTTATGTGATAAAATCTGATAAAAGAAAAGTAAACTCTGAAGATGCAAACTCTGATAATGTAAACTCTGTTAACATAAACTCTGATAAAAATACTTCTGCTGCAAGAGTTAACAAGTTTCAAAAGAAAGGACCCAAACTTATTTGGGTTCCCAAATCTACTAATTAATTTATATTAACTGATTGTAGGGAAACATGAAAACATCCTAATTATTGATAGTGGATGTTTTGCATATATGATTGAAAATAAATCCCTGCTTTCAAAGTTTGAGGAGAAGGCTGGCCCAGCAGTATCTTATGGAGATGACAACATAGGAAGAACACTGGGATATGACAATATTGTGATTGGAAATGTCATCATTGGAAATGTAGCTCTGGTTGAATGAATCAAGCATAATCTATTAAGTATGAGTCAAATGACAGATAGAAGGCCAATTTCATCCCGATGGTCTCTGTGACTCATGTCAAAAGGCCAAACAAAAGAAGACATCTTTCAAGAGCAAAATTGAAAATTTTATTGATCAACCTTTTCATCTATTGTATCTTGATTTATTTGGTCATGTCAACATTATGTCCATTGGAAAGAAGAAATATACTTTGGTAATAGTTGTTGATTAAACTAGATTTACCTGGGTGTACTTTTTACATAAGTAGGATGAAACTGCAGAGATAATTTTTTATCATATTGCAATGATTGAAAATGGAACACCACACAAGGTAAAGAATTTAAGGAGTGATAATAGAACAGAGTTTAAGAACTCTGCAATGGAGGAATTCTACTCAACAAAAGGAATTATTCAACAATTCTCAGCACCTGACACACCTCAATAAAATGGTGTAGTTGAAAGAAAGAACAGAACCCTAATTGAAGCTATCAGAACAATGCTAGAAGGAGCAAAGCTACCTACTTATTTTTTGGCAGAAGCTGTGAATACTGCATGCATTACTCAGAATTTCACTTTGATAAACAAACATGGAATGACTCCATATGAAACATTGAAGGGAAGAAAACTAAATGTTAAATACTTTCACATCTTTGGAAGCAAGTGTTTTATTCTCAAAACATATCCTGAATAATTGAAGAAGTTTGAACTCAAAGCAGATAAATGAATTTTTATTGGTTATGCTACAACTTCTAAAACCTCTTCAAGGGCATTCAAAGTGTTCAATTTAAGGACAAGGGCAGTCATGGAATCAATTAATGTCTCTTTTGATGAAGGAAAAATAACTGGTTTACATATGAAGATGCTCAGGAAATTTTGAGATTTGAGAATGAATTGCAAAACACAAACTCTGTTGAACCAAACTCTGATGAGTTAAACTCTGTTGAACCAAACTCTGATCCCTTAAACTCTGATTCAGAAATGATTGAAATAGAAATTGAAGATTCTGCACATGATGAGGGGGAACAACATACCTCAATTACTAATATTGGATAGCAAACCTCAGTTATTGAAATATTAGAGTCTGACCAAACTCTGACAAACACAAACTATGAAACCCTAAACTCTGATCAATCAAACTCTGAAACCTCAAACTCTGATCACTCAAACTCTGATCATTCAAACTCTGAGTACATAAAACACTGATGGAAGCACAACTTCAGGGGGATGATCAACATTTACAGAAGAATCATTCTATGAAGGCATAAATCATAGGGGGCATCTAGTTCAAGAAATTTTCCACATCCAATAAAATGGACCAAAGATCACACACCTGACTTAATTATTTGTGATCTAAAAAGTGGAGTACAAATAAGAAAAGCTACTTAGAATGAATGTATTTTTCATAGTTTTCTTTCTCAAACAGAACCAAAGAAGGTTGTAGATGCTTTGAAGGATGCAGATTGGGTTATTGCAATGTAAGAAGAACTAAATGAGTTTGAAAGAAATGAAGTTTGGACCCTAGTTCTAAGGCCAAAGAATAGATCAATTGTTGGCACAAAGTGGATTTTTAGAAACAAGACAGACTCTGATGAAATCATTACAAGGAACAAAGCAAGACTAGTTGCCAAAGGTTATTCTCAACAGGAAGGTATTGATTATGATGAAACCTTTGCACCTGTAGCTAGACTTGAAAAAATCAGAATTTTTCTACCAGATCTACCAGATCGATGTTAAAAGTGCATTTTTAAATGGAGAACTTGAAGAAGAAGTTTATGTTGAACAACCACATGGCTTTGTCAATTCAAAATATCCAAATTGTTAGTGTTGGTGTCCTAGAGACAATACTTTTAATGTTTTATTGAAAACAATTAAGAATTATGTTTTATGTGATTATTTAATTAATATTTATTATATCTTTATTTACTGCGTCATAAATTGAAAGAATAATAAATGTCCTTGGAATATTAATACGTAATATATATCTTTAAGTATGTGACTTAAAAATGAGATTATATGAATAATATTTTATTCCTAAAAGTCCCTAGTCGAGTATTATTATTTAAGGGCAATAATAATGCAATAAGACTAGCATGTTTGTTGACTGATGACCACATCTCATTGGTCATAGGTATGGTGATATCAAAGTCAAGAACATAAGTGCATGTCTCAATGCAGGGCACTAGACAGACCCGCTGTGAGAATCTACATGTTGATAAGTGTCATAAGAAATTCTTATTGTGATAATGATGTAATGATCCTTAGACTTGAAATCATTATATTTCTATACGAGAATTAATATACTTTGATTACACTCAAAGTTATCTTTAACCGGGTAATGATAAAGGTGTACATTGGGTATGCTATGGATCGTATGAGAAATATGAATGATAGATATAGGATTTAACCCTCCTATTTTAGGAGCGATGTTATTGGTCTCTTGATTGAGTGAGACTATAAAATGCATGGCCATGCTCAAATGTTGATTTGATTAATAGTCTACTCATTGATCATGGAAACCTGGATTCAACGTTGAAGAGGATGACACATTACATGCCTCGAGTTTGATCTATAATATAAGGTTAAAAGGATTATATTACATTGTACATTACTCACGAAAGGTTTAATTGAATCACCAATTATTATTATTACTTGGGTAGCAATGATGTATTACTAGATGCCGCTCATTGTTTATAATTTTATTAGTAGAAAATAAAATTATTACCAACGTAATAATAACCTATAGGGTCACACACAAAGAACATTTAAACGGAGTATTATTTAAATTATGAATTTAAATACTATTATTATTATTAATTCAAATTTATTTATTTAATTAATTAAGTGAGACTTGATTAATTATATACATATTAGAATTCGAATTTATTAATAATATAAATCCGAAATCTGAATGGGTTTTAAGAAGTCCAATCAGAATAGGGTTTTGACCTAAGTCCCTCTTTCCCATATATATACATAAAGATGTATAATTTAGGGTAAACAGTTTTATAATTTCGTTTTTAATAAAACCCTAGCAGCTCTACGTTATTTGAGAGGCTAGAGAAAGAGAGAGACAAAGAGGCAGAAACATGCTAGTACCTAACTCCGGTGATCGTTAGACGATACGACGTTCGTGTGGATACCGATAGAGAGCAGATTTTTGTGAAGGGCTGCTGTGCTTCATCGCTTCTGGACCTCTATAATCATCATAAGAAAAGCTTTAATAAGGTACACATCCAATTCTCCATAATCATCCGCTTATTATACACGGATCCTGCGTTTGGGATTCGTTATTTTATATTTATTTTTCGCGTTTTTCCGCTGCGTGTGTGCCCGAATCCCAACACAAATCATGTCTATAGACTGGATAATGCTTTATATGGACAAAGCAAGCACCAAGAGCATGGTATGAAACATTGGCTAAATTTTTACTTGAAAGTGGTTTTACAAGAGGTTTAATTGATAAAACCTTGTTTTATAGAACTCAAGGTAAGGATTTATTATTGGTTCAAATATATGTTGATGATATTATATTTGGTTCCACTAATGAAAAACTCTGTAAAAGATTTTCAAAGCTAATGCAGTCTAGGTATCAAATGAGCATGATGAGAGAATTGAGTTATTTTCTAGGGTTACAAGTGAAACAGACTGAGGAATGTATTTTCATAAATCAGTCTAAATATACAAAGAATCTACTCACTAAGTTTCAAATACAAGACTCTACATCTGCTACAACTCCAATGGTTACTGCAACAAAGCATGATCAAGACACTGGAGGAATTGTAGATATTATAGCATACAGAGGCATGATTGGATCTCTACTCTATTTAACTGCAAGTAGACCAGACATCATGTTTACAACCTGTCTAGTGCTAGATTTCAGGCAAATCCAAAGGAACCTCATCTGATTGCTGTCAAAAGAATCTTTAGATATCTCAAAGGCACCATCAATCTTGGCTTATGGTATCCTAGAGAGTCTGACTTTAAATTAATAGGTTATTCAGATGCTGACTTTACAGGATGTAAAATTGATAGGAAAAGCACAAGTGACAGTTGTCAATTTCTAGGTGGAAGAATTATCTCATGGTTCAGTAAGAAACATAAATCTATCTCAACATCAACAATAGAGGCTGAATATATAGCTGCAGGAAGCTACTGTGCACAAATCTTATGGATGAGAAATCAACTATTAGACTATGGTTTAAACTTTTCAAAAATTCATATTTATTGTGATAATCAAAGTGCTATTGCAATGACAGGAAATCCAGTTCAACATTCTCTGACAAAGCACATCAGTATCATATATCACTTCATAAGGGAAGATGTCATGGAAGGAACAATTGAAATGCATTTTGTTCCCTCAAATCAACGGTTAACAGAAATATTCACCAAGCCCCTATGTGAAGCAACTTTTACAAGATTGGTTTCTGAATTAGGAATGGTGAAAAGTGGATCAACTCCAGATGGCAAATAGCAGACACTCAGAGTATATGATAAACTCTGTCAGAGTATGTGGTAAACTCTGATGGAAAATGGAGTAAACTCTGATCATTGGAACATTTAATCTCTGATCTCAAGTTATCAATGTTTATGGTATACTCTGTCAGAGTATATGGTAAACTCTAACAGATAATGCAAACTCTGTTTACTATAAACTCTGATTCAAATTTCATATGTTAAACTTTGATTGCTCTTAACTCTGATTACATTTTAAACTCTGTTTACTATAAACTCTGTTTGCTCTAAACTCTGATTACATGTTAAACTATGTTTACTCTAAACTCTGTTACATGCTAAACTCTAAGCTTTTCTCTGATTGGAATAATCATTAAGATGCGTGTATCTCATGAAAATCGTTTCATATCTCTACACAGATACACACACATTTGCTGTATTTTGAGAATGACACTATTCATTACTCTTCCAATAATTAATTGCCACGTGTCCCACTACAGAGTATATGCAAATGAGAGGGAATAGTTTAATTTTTATTTTCACTTTGAATTATTCATCTGCATCTAATATTTCTCTCTTTATCTTTCATTTCATATAAACCCTAATTTCTTCAAACTGCAAATCTCTGTATTTTAATGGCATCTAAAGGTCTTACATTCCAAAACTATACCTTCGCTACTACTAACTTCATATCTCTTTTGAATAAAACTGAAGAACCACATTATTTTAATGGTATTCAAGATTTTATACAGCATAGCCAGGTATGGTATGCTCTCCAGGGACCAATTAATCTCTCTGCTCAATCACTAATAAGAGTATGGTCAACGACCAAGTTTAATAATGCTGGTAATAATGAAAAACCAGTTATTACATTTCAATGCAATGGAAAACACTCCATTGCACCTGCTGTGGTGAGACAAGCCCTTTAACTCCCAGAAGTGGCTATGTATGATGATGACCTTGTTGGAGATGAACAGGTCAAAGAGTTTTTCAGATCAATAGGCTATGGAGGAAGCCTGTCAAAGCTGGGAAGTCTTACTAAGCTAAATCTAAGAAGAGAGTGGAGCTTCTTCTTTGATTGCATCACAAGAGCTTTCACTGCCAAATGCACCAATTTTGATGCAATTCCTTATCTGGTACAACAGATTGGGTATTCTCTGACCCATTATCTAAATTTTAATTTTCCCTATTTAATTATTAGGCTATTAGCTAGCAAAATTAATAATGATGCTCACACTGTATATTTTGCTAGATTTTTACAGTTAGTTTTTAGCTTTTTACTTCCTGATGTTAAGTTTGAGAATGATCAGAGTTTAGCTAGTTTTTGTATGAATAAAAGAATATTTACTGATCTCTCAAGAAAAGACACAAAGAAAGAAGCTAAAGGTAATTTTCCTAAACTTTTTTATCCCACATGGGCCAGGCTTCTCTTACATCAGAGAATGCATATAATGTATGTGATATATTTTCTATCTGTGGCTATGGATCAGAATTTAGCACCCTCTGATTCTAACCCAAGCCACCCACCAAACACTAATACTCAAACACTTTTACCAACCTCTATAGTCTCCCAAAAGACTGTAGTTGTAATAAAAACCACTCAACAAGGTTCAAGCAAAAGAAAAGGCAAATCTGTGAAGGAATCTTCTCCAAAGAAAAGGAAATTAGTTGACGAAAATACTGATTCTGATGATAGCAATGAAGGTTTGGTCTTTCCTGTGAAGAAGGTTGTTAAAAAGGCTTCTGAGATTCCTCATGCACCTTTCATGAAGCCATTCACAGTAAATCTGATGCCTGAATTGAAAAATAAAAGAAGAATATTGATCAAGGCTGCAATCTCTGAAGGTGCAAACACTGAAGGGATAAACTCTGATGCAGCAATAAACTCTGAAAATTTGATAAACTCTGGTGTAGTCTTAAACTCTAAGCCAATATTCTCTGAGAATCTGATAAAATCTAATGTCTTGATAAACTCTGATGAGTTGGTGCAACCTGAATTGGCTGGTGATAATGCAAATGTTGATGTACATTCCAGTGAAGCTGCTCTAGTTATAATATCTGATTCTCCTTCTCATTCACCAAAGCAAGTTATTAAGGTGATATCATATGAAAGAGTAAGGGAGCTAGCATAGGAAGTTAGAAAGGAGATGACTGAGAAGAAATCTAAATCACCTGCAGTCTCTCCAAGTACAAAACAATTTATAAGGATGAAGAAAAAGTCAGTTTCTTTTGGCCAAGACACACAAGAACCTACCTCTCAAAGTGAGGTAGTAGTCATTGAAGGGCCAGACACACAAGAACCTGTTGATCAAAGTTCAACAACATCCATTCAAGAAGGAGTAGATGAAGCCAACAGGAATCAGAGGTCTAACACACAAGAGCCTTCAACTCAAAGGGTTGAAGAAGTTATTAATGACCCTGCCCCACAAAAACCATCCAATCAAAGTTTGGATGCAAGCACTACAACTATAATAATTGAAGATTTTGTTGTTGCTGATGCTAAGATGATAGACTCTGATGAAGCTCCTCTGGAAATCTCTGATGAAATCATAATGCAACCTCTTTTTGTACAACCTATAGAGACTCCATCCACATCCACATATACTCAAGGTATAAACTCTGACTTTTCTTCAGAATTTACATTCTCTGATTTGATAAGTTCAGGATTTATATTTCCTACCTTTGTTTTCCCAGTTGCACAAGTAGAAGGGGGGGTTAAATACTTGTGTGCTTTTTGTGCCTGATTAAAATTAACTCAATATAAATTAAAGACTTGAATACAGAACAAAGATTAAACATAAAGATATGTATGAAAATTGTTTGTATTATTGATGTGTAAATACAAACTCTCCTAAGATGTACACAAACCCTAGTAGCTTCTCTGTATTTCTCACAACAACTCTCTCTATTTCTATGCTCTAAATTTTTTTGACTTATTTCACACTATTTAATTAGGTTACATAGAGTGTTTATATAGAGAGCTGCCTATTAACTAATAACAGAAAATTAAATTACAATAGGAATATAATTCATAATTATTAGTTGATAGTTTCCTTCTGTAATTCTTCTTCCTTCCCATAACATATATGCAATATATTTGGATTTATCTTCGAAGACTTCCCTTTTCTGTGATCATCTTCCAAATTCAGTTTTGACTTCATAGACTCTGAAATCTTTAGACTCTGCCAGACTATAGACTCTGATAGACTATAGACTTTGATCATTTGTAGACTCTGACAGATTGTAGACTCCGATAGTCTATAGACTCTGATCACCTCCCAGCTCTAATCTTCATCTAGACTCTGGTTTCACTTTCTACAGAAAATCTTCTAAGTACAAGAATGTTGACTAACTACACTCTAATTATAAAATTTCAAAGACTAGAAAGACTTATTACAAATAAGCTATGCTAAATCATGTTCTAGTATTTTTTACATTATCAAATGAATATATTCCTAACAATCTCCCCCTATTTATGCTTTAAAAAAAGCATAAATCAAAGTTTGATGATGTAAAAACTAAAGAATGAAACAATTAATCTAGAACAAAACAAAATAAAAAAAAGTCTGTATAAGGAAAAAGAATTACTTCTTACTTAATCTTCTCAAAGGTGGATTATTCTTCAAAAATGAATTCAGCATGTTTTCCTCCACAACAGCAAGAGCTTCACCAACATACTTCTTTAATTTCTTCATTGGAACATTTGATTTGACAGTAAACTGCTCTCAGATCATTTTCCCTGCTTTCTTGTTCTTTTAAATCCTTCAACATTAGAACACTAAATTTCTCACTCATAGGTTGAAATCCAAAGTAATGACCCACACCCTCTTGAAATTTGATTTGCTTTTCTACTACTGACATGTCTTGATCATTTCCTTCAGCATCAACGTATTTTAAAGAAATTTACCCATCTGTCGATTTGCCTGTCTGTGAAGAGTCAGCTTCCTATCAATCTCCTTGAACCATTTGTGTGTGACAGCTTCTTTGCTTTTATTTACTTCCTAAGAAATTTGTAGGAGAAATCAAATGTACTGTAATTTCTCAGCCTGTTTGAAAAAGATAAAGTTTGATTTACTAATCCATCGTGCAGATCCACCTTCTAAGAAATATACCAGCATCTCATTTTTCACCTTTTCTATGGCTTCCTGTCCTCCTTGCACCTTTCTTTCAAAAACATTATAAACAATTTGAGCATATACCACTTTGTTCAAGTGTTTTTGTGTAATCTTCTCAAACTGCCTATCTGTCAAGGATTGATGATCCCTGGATAGAGTTGATGTTCTGTAAATGTCTGATTCTTCAAAGCCTCCAAGTCATGTCTTCTTTTTGGCTCTCAGTTATAGATTAGATTGACTACATTTCCAGTAAGTAGGTTCTTTGACCTCATCAGAGTCTGACTTTTTATTTTGCTTATCAGAGTCTGGCTTAGACTCTGACTTCCCATGTCCAGTCCCTGACTAGTGTGTTTGAGTTTTTGCTATTCCAGCCATTCCAGATTATTTTTGTTGCACACTACCAGGACCCCTAGGACCATGAGAACTATCACCAGCTTCATCATCATCATCTCTCCTCCTTTTAAATTATGTTAGGAATAATGAGTTCAGAAGTTTACAAAGGGGGGGGGGGTGAATGTATACTTCAACCTTTTTCTTTTCTTTTGTAAATGCAATGAAGTTTGATGAACTGATTTACAATTTAAATCTTTAAACAAGTTAAATGTTTATCAAATCATGGAACAGTAAATAAACACAGATGTGACTTTCAATCTAATTGTATTAGAAAGAATCTTTGCTACAATCTAAAATTCAAATTGATCTTCAGCTTCTTGTTCTTGGAAGATTACAATGTAAATTCTAAGACTACTGTCAAACGTGGCTGTGCATAAAATATATAGACAACATGTCTTGTGCACATGCTCACATAAGAGAGTTTGGCTAAAACTAAAAATATACAAGACATACTTTATATTTGACTAATATCTATTTCTAGCTAACACTATTGTGACAGTCTGCTACATCCAGCCTTATATCTTCTGTCACTTGTCTTGACTATCTTCCTAGCTTCATTGTAGACTTGTCTCTATCTTTATAGGCTTGACTTATCCTGCAAAAATAGAGCTGCAAATTATCTATCTTATTCTTCTGCAATTCTCCTAGAAAATAGCTCATTGGTGCAGTCGAGGACTCTGTTTAAATTGATTCGAGAAGTCATAGTGATTGACTTCTCGATTGAGTACTAGCTGTGACTTCTCGATTGGTCCTTAAGTGATTGACTTCTCGAATGAATAGACTTCTCGATTACATGCTCTATTTGATGACTTCTCAATTGGACTAGATTTTTCGAATGAACACTTGAAACTGTGACTTCTCGATTGACTCAACTTTACTACTTCTCGAATTCTCCTTTTGCTAACTTCTCGAATTGTTTTTTTAGACTTCTTGAATGAGTAACATTTCACACTACTCGAATGGCTTCAATATTTTGATTTCTCGATCGAATACTGAGCTAATTAGTGTGTCTTGAAAGTTCTCGACCAGTTACACAATTTTGACTTCTCGAATGAGTGACTTCTCGACTGAGTAATTACCTTAATAGAATTTTCAGGCTGCTTTCCTTATTTCTCTAAAAAGTCTTCTTTGTCTTGTTGCATGATTCAACTTTAATCTTCTAACAGACTTTATTCTTGACTTTATTTACATTTTAAAATACAATATGATCAGACTTCTATCTGCAGTAATACATAGAAATATCTAAGTCACTACCATATTACAGAAGTACTAACTATTTTAGAGCAAGACAAATAATTACATTGGCTAGGCTTGATTTGGGTCCAACAATCTCCCCCAATTTGGAAAATGATAAATTTTACAAATTAATACAAGATATCAAGCCTACATATTCTGTTGTTGTTGATGATTTTCCTGATCATATCTTTCTTTTCTTTTTCTTTCCACCCTTGCCTTATTTTCTTCAATAGCCTCTAGAATATGTTGTGTGGCCATGAGTTCTTCAATCAATATTGCATCTTTCAACATGTCAGCAACAATTTTGAGGGTTTCGTCTTGAATAAACTTGAGTCTGATTTTGATTGTTGCTCCACTTCTCAGTTTGAATTCAATTCTATCATGATCCTTGAACACCCTGCACTTTCCCTGCCTTCTCAATTCTTCAGACAACTTTTCTATTCTTTCCTCTTCTTGTCAACCATCTCCTCAAAATACTTGACTTTGTCAATCTTCTTCTTATATTTCTTTGCCAAATACTTAGCCATCTCCATCATTTTCAATTTGTCAATCATGCTTCTTTTGTCAAATAAGCTAATCACTCTTCTAATGTCATGAGTGGTAGCATTTGAGTTGTCATGATGTAAACCTCTTTCTTCTCCATCAACAGTTGTAATAAACATCCTCTTGACCCTGATTTTTACTTTGACAATTCTGTTGGCCTTCCACTATTTGATCATTCTTTTATTAACCTCTACAACTTCTTGGATAGGCTTAACTTGAAGACCCTTATCAGTAACAATGAGCTTCTTTCTCCATTTAGGACATCTAACTAGGAATGAGCTAGTAGATTTCTTGAACTTAGTACTTTTAACAGTGTTGACCTTAATCTGTTGACTTGGCTTCAATTTCTCTATGTGATTCTTTCCAATTTCCTTCCTTATCACTCCATGTGCAGTCACTTTCATAAACATTCTTCTTGGAGATTTGGATTTAGGAGCAATAGCAGTTTCAGAAACTATTGAGATCATACTAGTGCCATGAGATTTGGTAGGTGTACTAGAATGAACACCAACAACTTGCTGCTTGGAAGGATTTCTCCTTTGATACTTTTTCTCTTTTTCAGACTCTTTTCTTTTCTTCTTATCCACATTTTCCTTTTTCTTGTCTTCCTTCTTTCCACCCTTATCACTCCTGGACTCAGGCTTTTTGTCATTCTTGTCCTGATCCTTGTCCTCATCATCCTTCTTCTGTTTTTTCAACTCTTCACTTGCAAAGTCAGATACTTGTTCACTTATAAACTTCTTCATCTTCTCCACAATCACATTGTCTTCAACTTGTTTCACCTTTTTCTTTTCAATCAACTCAATCAGGTTTAGGATTTGAATTCTGTTTCCTGAATTGAGATGTTGAAGAATCTTAAAATGTGCAAGCTTTTCTCCCCTAGCCATATACATCACTCCATCTGGGCTGCAGTAAGTTTCAGGAAGTGCATTGGGTAGGAGAGGTCCCAATATTCGCCTTTTCAATTCTTCATCCTCCTGAGTCACTAACTCCACTGCTTTGTACAAATACTCCAGCTCAGTATAGGACAGTCTTTGAGATAATGCAACTGAAACTTTGAAGTAACCAGACTCCATCTGTATTACAGGTTCTTTAAACATTTATCTATTCTGCTTAAATTTAACTCCCCTTACTGCAACAATAGCATTGTCAAGCATCTTCTTGTAGCTCCAATGGTTGCCCTTGACTTGCTTTTTGATGTGATGCAGAAGGTCCAAGAAATCTTTGTCAGCATTGGGCTTTAAAATTTCATTTCTGAGCTTTCTCATAACTGCCTTTTGCCTTTCAGCCTCTATCTCTTCTCTCATTTCCTTCTCCCCCTTAGGTTTGATATCTTGTCTTGGGAGAAAGGTATAATGACTTGGCTTGATTTGAGTTGGAACTGGTTCTGGAGGAGCTTGACTTGATTGGCCCAAGTTAGATATAAGGTTTTAAAGAGAAGTGAGTTGAGCAAATATGCTGGCAAGTGTAGTGCCTTGAGTCGCAAAAGAATTAACAAACTCCTTTTTGAGGCCTTGAATATCTGACACAACTGCAGAAATAGTGGTGGAAAGAGAGTCAACTCTGGCATTCAATTCATCAATGGTGGAGGCCCTGGAAGCTTCATCTTTAGCCTTTGACTGATAGTAAATATCCACTTGGAGAGGTGATAAGGTGTGTAGAGGCACATCTTCAGGCAGCCTATCTGCATACCTGTTTTTGTACAAGACTTCAACCATATTGTTGATTCTCCTTTGATTATCCAGGATGGTTGTGTGACTTTGAACCATTTCCTTAAATACCTTCTCTATAGTATCTACCTTGGAATGGAGAATTGAAGACTTTCCAGAATCTCCTCTTGGAACACTTCCATAAAAACTACCAGGTCTTAACTTGTCTTCAATTGCCTTCAAAGTACCCTCTACTTTTTCCATGTGATCATTTATCTCATACTGCACCCCTTTGGCAAGATAGTGGTTTGACTGTAGTTGGACCTTTGCAGCTTCATGAATTGCATTATACATGGCACTTGTAGTAAAAATCTTCTCACAGGATCCAAGAGAAGTGAGATACTTCTGTCTAGTCCATTCCAATACCTCATCCATATTAACCACTAATCTACCATCCAACTAGGCATCCACATTGGCCTCTTCATCTTCAGCCACATTTATATTCTTCTCCTTCAATTCCTCCTGATCTTTTGCATACTCTAACATTATTGTAGCATAGTCCTTGTTTGGCAAATGAGAATTCAGTAACTGCTGTGCAATATGATAGAATCCCTCCAATTGATCTCCATACAACTCCTTCAATTTTTCATCTAATAGTGACCCACTAAGAGATGATGGTCCTGGTTGCCTGTCATGTTGCATAGGTTCCAGCCATTGTGACAGTGAGTGAGAGTTAGGGCCACTTGTTACAGTGGTCCCTTCAGCATCTATTTCCTCATCCAATTTCTCAGATGATTCATTAGATACTGGATGGACATATGATTTCTCCTGAGGAGACAATCTTTGAATAACTAGGGAGTGTCCAGGGAATTCCATTTGCATGGTGTGGAGGTTCCCTAGATTACCCAATGTCTATGAAGACACTTAGCTTAGATATGCCTGAGCCCCCACAGAGTCTGAAGTAAAAACTCTTGAAACCTCTGTGGTTTTGATGGTGTCATCAGGATATGCATCAGCATGCATTCCCTCACTATCTAAGTGAATGTCCTGAGTGGTGAACAAGGTGTCATGCATCAAGTCACTTGAATGGGGATCACCAGGGAAGTAGGAATCCTGATGATCAACAACCTCATGTGTTTGGCTAGACACAATTGGTTGAGAAGAAATTTGAGAGGTGGAAGAGAGAGTGTGAGTAGAATTGAGTATTGGCAACTCCCCCTGAGAAAATGGGAAAGTTTCAAGAGAAGATCCTACTTGTGCACAGTGTGTCTCCTTTTCTACTAAATCTTCTTCATTGATGGGAGTAAATTCCTGCAATGGTGCAGACTCTGTACAGGATGGAGTGGGTTGGCTCCCAATTTCAATAGATGCACCTAGTTGAGAAAGTGCACCTAGAAGCAGATTTAGTCCCTTGTTAATCTCTACATCCTGTTGAGAGGATGTAGAGTGGTCTGTTGTGGCCTTTTTATTTTTCTTTCTCCTGGTTAAAGGCTCCACATGTGACTCATCCAATTCATTTTCTTCTTCTACTACAGCCTCTAATGCTCTTTTTCTAACAGTTTTCTCCTTCTTCTTTACAACTACATCCTGTTGAGAGGATGTAGAAGTTGGTTGGCTAGCATCTAGTGGATTCTAGGAAGGGCTAGCAATTGGGTTAAAGGTCCTTGGGTTAGGTGCATTTGGTTCTTCTGCAACCTTAGGACCCCTTACTGCATCAAGATAACCATATTTAGGCTGCACAAGTGGGTACCCCCTAAATACACTCACAATGTGAGGTGTAATTTGAAGGGGCACATTCACTGTGTTTCTCATATCCAATGTAGCAAAAATAATTTTTGACATGGATTTGGAATAGCCAATTCTCTGTTTGTTCATCCCAGGCAATTCAATTAAACTAGCATTTTTATAGTTGAGAATTAATTGAATAAAACGAGGGAAGAAAATCTCATTACTTTTTTTGAGAATCCTGGTTATGAGTTCCCAAAGAACTAGCTTTCCAACATTGAGACTTTGGTTGTAGGCCAATGAGTAGGCCAACTTCATGGCAATGAGGTTAATCTGGTCAAATCCTGTTTTCCTGCAGGTGAAGACTCTCAAGATGGTGTCAAACAGGAATGACCACTCCTTTCTCATAAACTTCTTATTGATTTTTCCGAGCTTGAACTTCTAAGCTCCCTTGTCCACCGTATCAGAATACCCAATGAACTCCAGGAAGTCTAGAAAGTCATCTTCAATTGGTTCCTCATTAAAATCTTCAGTTGGTACTTTCAGGCTTTTGTTCACATCTTCTTCATCAAAGCTAATATCCTCTCCTTGAATCTTACATGTGACAACTACCTTCGAGATCCCATCCTCCAAAGCTATATTCTCCCAGTCTGCAGTTGCCCAAAATTGCTCAAGAACGTCAAGGTAGAGAGTGGGGTCTGCTAACAGAGCTTCCTTTAGATATGAGTCTATGAGAAATTTAGTGAAACATTTATACTGGGGTTTTGCATCAGCATCTCTGGCTATGGCTAAGAAGTTGGTTTCAAGAATGACAAAGACTTCGGTGCGAGGGTTGGAACTTAAGGACGCCATTGAGTTAATGTGTAGAAAGAGAGATGTTGGGTCCCGGAGATCGTAGAGGGGGGGGGGGTGAATACGATTCCCAATTGAATATGACTATTAATAATTTTTGGGACAACATAAAAATTACTTTGGTTCAAACCCGGTTACTGTTCATCATCTTCTTCAACCTCAAGAACACCATTAAAATAACCAAGATAATGAACGGTAAATCATCCAAAACACACAACACAACAAGATCCAAGAATATAACTTTATATTCATTGAAGTGGGGTAGATGCTACATACAAGTTCAAGAACATAAGCTCAAGAACACAATAAAGAAGTGATTTTTAGCTCCTCTAAAAATATTACAAATTCTAGATCTAGGAGACAAAAATCAAACCTATCTTCTAAACAAGATTTAGCAATGTTTACAATAGAAGAATAGATGAGTGGTGAAACAAAGAAATTCATGGCCCCATAATATTCAAGATATGGAGTATGGCCATGGGGGAGAGAGAAAATAATTTTCTCTCTCTCTCTCCCCATTTTTTCTCTGCCGAATACTACTGCCTGTGTTGTTATGAAGATGAGGACTTGGTTTCTTTTAGTATATTCAAAAAGATGTTGCTTTTTACTTTTCCGCCTTTTACTCTTGTTCACTCAAATCTTTTCTTCAAAGTCATGTGCCAAGCATGCCTTTGGAAATATTTAATGTAAAAGTAATATTTAATAAATATATAAAATATAAATAAAGAATATCTTTATTTATAAAATATATAAATAATTAAATAAATACTTTATTTAATTAAATTAAATATTTCCATTCCACTCTTCAATTTTTGTAGACTTCCTTATCCAAATACTTAGCCCCGTATACGTGACTCCACCACGTCCAAGTATTTGGCCTTCTAATCTGTGAAGCTTTAGTAAGATCCAATCAGGTTGTGCCGTCTGTCCCTTATCCATTAGGCTGACATTTCTCCAACACTGATTTACCACGTTTGTTGATCCTCCACTTGACTCAAGAAAACCAACAACTTTAGAATGATTAAAACCATATTAACCGACGAGAGCTTGCCTCCAATGTCCTGACACTTGATGCAACGGTCTGGTTCATAAGTGACTAGTCTTGATAGGGGCTCTTGATTCCGAACATGATTCCACATTCTTCTTTGCAAACCTTACTTGTTGCTTCGATTGTAATGCACTAAAATCTTCATAGACTAAGACAATCTTCTGTAGCTTCCACATCCTTGAATAGATGTCAACATCTTTTATTCTCCACTGAGGCCTGAACATGTTAATGAACTTCTTCCAGTGGGCTTCAAGTCTGTAGATGATCCTTTGATACTTTGTCTTAATTGAACTCTGTGATCCAAGATTTCTGTGCACCTGCATATTATTACATGTCATGTTCTATTGTTGAGTTATCATCAACCATTACATAGAGATTACATTTAGCATTTCTAGTACACATGAAAGTGCAGTGAGTTACTTCCCTTCACTCCTATCTCCCCTTTCAATCTCCCCCTATTTGGTTGATATGGAATAACAATCAAATACTATTTCCATTTACAATTTCCCCCAAAAGCAATTAAATAAAATTAGCTACTAGAGGATAACTCAACTAATATACAAGAAACAATTAAAGTACTGGACATGAAAATAATATACAAAAGGTTCTGGAAAGATATAATCAGTTAAATCCAGATTTCCTGAGTTGCTGAAAATGAATGATGAATTTCTGAATTTCATTTTCCTTTAGCTTCCTCCACTTCAATGTTCTTCAAAGATGGGGTTCTTTCAATAAAGAAACAAATCATTAGTAAAGACTTCTGACCAATCATTCTTGTTCATCTTGCAATTCGAACTAGAACATACAGCTCTCTATGTTCCCCATAAGAGGTCAACTCATTCTCCCCTTAAGGTTGTTCTCTCTTGGAATGAAAGTCACTTCTTCTTTTTCTTCAGGATGTTCTATTTCCAGGAAACATATTTTTCTTTCTTCCCTGCACTACTCCACTGACTTCATCTATCACTGAAACAAGAAATAGAACACACTTGGACACTTCTCAGATGCCCCTTGAAAATCTCCTTCACATTCTTCTTTACCCAGAAAACTTCTACTTAGCAAAAACTCCCCCTGAGTTGATACTCTTCAAAGAAATCTTCATTTTCATTCATTGATCGTGCTAGAAAGAATTCTTCTGCCGAACCTCTCCTAAGAATGTTCCAATGACAGATCTTCAAACAAATAGAGCAAAATTCCTTAGATATTTTTTCAGAATAAGATATAGCACTGCAAACCAAGATGTTAAGATTCTCCATAACTTCTCCCCTTAGTACGACAAATAACTTCTTCCCAATTGACAAAAAGTAACTTCTCCACTTCAGACGAAAAATCAGTTAAATCTACAACACCTTTAGGGATTAGGCTCCAACCAATTACTAAGAAACTCCCCCTTAGTAATTTCTCCCTTGCATCACTAAGGTTTAAATTTCATCTAATTCTCCCCCTTAGTTCATGCAAGCTCCAATCCACCCTTGTGTCTTTAGATATCCTCTAAGTAACCTCCACAAGATAGGATTGACAGATCTCATTTCTTGTAGATCTCGTTTCTTATATCACCAAATTCTCCCCCTTAGTTGAGAATATCCTTTAAAATAATAAAAGTATCATCTACATCCAATCGAATAAGAAACTCTCCTCTAATTGAACATAAAATCCTCCTTAGGCCTAAAAATTAATGTCTCCCCCTTTGAGATTGAGAACAACATGAATTAATAGACCCAAAGGTAATAGTTTGGACATTCCTACTAAGCTTCAGCTAGACTCTTCTTCAACTTGTCTTCCAGAAAAGAATCTCTTCAACATTTCAGAGCTGGAAAATTCAGTAACAGGATTCAAGCATAGTAGCAAGGGTAGTGTTTGGTCTATGGTTTCCTCACTTCTACTACGTTCTGTTGGTGTTTACACTTTCAAGCGTAAGTGTTCCACTCATTTCTCTCCCTATTTCTCTCACTCAAGTGTATCACTCCCTCACTTCACTTAAGTGTTTCTCTCCCTTACTTGCACTCATTCCATTTATAGCAATTTGTACCTGCAAGTAAATCCATGCTAGTCTCACCAAGATATTATGGATCGTTGACTGTAGCATGTTGTCGATCACTAAAGATCTAGGTTCTGAGATGGAATCTCAGACAGAGTTTCAGTTAGGTCATCACCCAACTCACCATGAGCAAATCCATGCACACGTGGCTCGTTGTCGGGGAATAACCCTTCTGAAATTGGAATCTCCTTCATTCCAGGAGTGACTGAAATCCCAACACCCTGATCCTCAAAAGACTCATCAAATTGGTAAACCAACTGAATCATAGTCTACGAGTTGTTGCTCAGCTACTTTCAGCATCAACAATCTCCCCATATGCAAATCCATGCACTGGATCGTTGAATGTGGTATGCGTACTAGCAACTATCTAAGCATCAACCGACTCCCCTTATGCAAATCCATGCACTGGATCGTTGACGGTGATATTCCTTTAAGTTTTGAGCCATCCATGTATTCCAGAATTTAAATTCCTGGGAGAGTAGACATGTACAACATCTTTCTCAATCACCCGTGAAGATGAATTAACTCACTATTTTCAGTCATGGAAAACTGTTAGTGATTGCCTCTCAACATCAACAGATTGCTCTGCGGATGTGAAATCCCGTTAGGGAACTAGGACTGTTCCTCCTAGGAAGGTTGACAAAGATTCTAATATATGGCAAGAAATCCAAGTTTCCCTCAAATGCCTGTGAAGGTGGCTCAACAACTTCATTCACCATGAATGGTAAACAAAAAAGTTTAGGGGTTTTACCTATACCTCACAATGTGCACTTCTTGCAATGTGTCCTCACAATTGTAAGTCCTAAGAGAGGCTAGAGAACTGTTAGGTCCTATAACATCCCTTAGAAGCAAAAACTTTAGGATTACCATCAGCGTGAATGCTTTTGGTGTGCTTAACTCATTACAAGGTGCTCTGGCTGACGAGCGAATTTTCAATGAAATCACCCCGTTGAGAGAGTTCATTCAGAAACGGTTGAATTGCCTTTTCAGCTCTGCATCTTTTTGAGAGAATACAGATGAGCTACAGATACCTCAATTTATATACTTCTTTCCTTCTCGAGAGGTAGAGCTATGGGTGCACTTCCGACTTCATCCTTATTTGCTGCATCAAGTGCAGTTTCTCCCTTAACAACCGCTAATCTATATAAGTTCCTTATATCACCAAGGGTTGAAAGTTTGAATTAGAATGATAGTGTTTGGTACTAAGGCCTTGGTTAGAAATTGATGGATTATTCAACTTCTTGACCTTCCCCTATAGCCACTTAGGCCAAGCCATTATGGCTAAATAGATAGAGTTGATCAGAGCTATATAAAATCTGGTAGAGTATGATTAAATTTATTCTCTATTCCTTCTTAGAAATATAGCATCGGAGCATTGTGTCCTCAAGAAACAATGCACCAGAGCTAAAATGTGGGAATTAATAAAGAATAGGTAAAAGAATATTAAGCCAAATTTCATAAACTCACAATTTAAAAAAATTTAACAGATTAAGAAAAGTGTTCTTTTGAATTTCTCTTAGACAAATATCCAATTGAAATTCAACTCTTTTAACCAAAAACATTTTGATTAATAACTCAAATCTATTTCATCTTGCTCACTGTATGTTTTCAGAAATTGTTTTGTAATTCATTCTTATCGGATATTATCTCCGACTTAAAACATAAATCATTTAAAAAAAAACGAATGAATGCTTTAGTCATACAGTCCAAGGCACTAATCCCAAAGCAAACAACCATTGTTTTAATACTACAGGTCAATGTGAAATAGACATTAACAAGAGTTTTGAAAAAAGTTTTACCAATGGTTGATACCTCAAGATCAAAACAATTTACTCAAATAAAATGGACTGATACCATGCAACCTAAGTTACAAGTTATCAAGTAACTTTATTTAAACAAATCGTGGAGAGAAAACAGTTTTCATTACAAAACATTTAGAGAGAGAGAGAATATATGATTTTGAAATAGAAAGATAATTTTCAAGAAATGTTCTCTTTCAAAGGGAGTTTTTAAAAAAAACTTTTAGTGGCTTTTCATTCTCTGGCAAATGAATGCATGTTTAGATATAACATTTTTCACAAGAAATAGACAAGAAATTTCTTTATGCATTCAAGTTCTAAAGAATGAAAAACATATGTTAATACTAATGAATTATCAAAGATATGAATGACAAGACATTCAAAAGTACTAACATCATTCAATCATTTTGTAATAAAATGCATCTTACTACAAAACAATCAAGCACATAAGATACTTACATTATGCTAGACAATTACCATTTGTCGCTTGAAACAAACACATATTGCAATATAGATCATGGTAATTCTAAAGCATAAAACATAAGCATCCGCTAAACACTGAACATACATTGACCGAATGACAGCATTTAACTTCTTACACTACATCTCAACAATTATCACATAAGCATATTGAAAATACTCATGACAATTAGAATGTATGTAAGCTCGAGGTACTAGTTGCATCAGAGATCAAATACCTTTAAATATTAATGCTAAAATTTATGATCTTTGACAACCCCTCGCGATGTAGTAACTTACTTTCAATATCAGTGTTTTTGAAATAATCTTTTTGTCACTTAGTGCAGAAATTCTAAGTGACATCACTAATATCAAAAGAATGACAACTAATATTAATGGATTTTGCAAAAGACATGAATTACATCACTTAAACTACATATTAAGTGGTTCCATTAATATTAGCATTAAACAATTAAAAGTAAATAAAATTATAATTAATTAATATATACAAATACTTATGCTGAAACATTTGATACATATAGCATGAATAACATATGACAGCACAAAGTACGAGATCCTGGATATAAATTGACTATACAAAGAGATGCTACAATGTTAGGTCCCTAGGTCCCGGGTGATCATAGGTAATCTCATAATGATAATATTGAGTCCCGGGTGGTCACACGCCAAACATTAATCAGTTCCTAGAGATCGTAGACATCTAAATAGCATGAACACTCTCTATAAACTTTACATTTAAATAAATCAACATTAGACTAGAGTGACATACCTTAGTCAATAGAGCTTTTACTGGTGTATGATCGTTGAATGAACAATTACTCCTCTTTGCCCTAGAGATTGAACGTTTACTCCTTTCGAGATTGAACGTTTACTCCTTTTGGACAGGAATAACTTTCCAGCTACCAGTTAACATTGTTCCTCGAAACAATACCACGCTCATCCAGATGGAAACTGCATTACCTTCAACACCCAAATATTTCCTTGTAGATATTGGTCTTGGCAGCAGCTTCACTAAACTCAGCACTCTAGAAACCAGTAGTCTTGACACTAGCAGAGTAGAACCTTAAAAAAAGACTCTGAACTACCTTTCAGCTTCTGTATCAATACCAAGTCTTCATGTGGATTGATTCCTTGCGCTAAGTGTATCTACCTCTGGTTTAATTGAGTTAGTTCCTTGATTCAAACCCTACTCAATCTTGATTAGTTAGTGCATCTTCAGTCTTCATTGAATTCACTCAGAAAAACCAATGAAATACACTTATACATGCACGACCAATCACTACTCTACTACCCAGATTCATCAAGAACTGACTCTAGGAAATGTTGTTACACAAAACCCTTTGTCATGACAGATGTGTCCTTAATGTTTCCTTAGATTTTCAGTGGGTAGAGTAGTCTTCTTCAAATATGATTGAGATCACCTTGCATTATCTTTAAATTGACAATTTCCTTTCTAATATGCAATCACTCAATCTGGATCACTAAGTGCTCCTAAGAATCTCAACTCTTACTCAATGAGCACTGCTAGCCTTTGAACATCAAACATGACTATTTGATCCAACTTACTGATGCTCCCCCTGTGATGCTGCTTGCAGCTTTTCTTCATCTGGTATCATCTGATCTTGAGCCCTAAACAGGATGTCAACCTTTAGAAATTCAGAGCTAAAATCAAACGAATGCTAGGGAGCTTGATGATGATGTTCACTGCATCTAGATCATCTTAAATCAATCACAGACTCTGTGTAAGCTTCTTAACTCCAAATAAGATAGCCCTCCATCACACCATGTGACTTCAGGCATGATTAATCTTACTTGATGTCTTCTCTTTACATTTGTTGATTAGACTTGCTGTGTCAACTGATTCAGCCGTAGTGAATAGGAAACCTTAAGTCTATCCATTATCCTTGTAATTTCACTCAAGGTCTGGATTTCCCTATCAACTCCTCCATTTGGTCATGAAGTCCGGAAACTGAACTTTACTCTAGAATACTCCTTTCAGTGCAGACATAACATAGAACTTTATTCGTCAACAAATTTCATTACCTGCCCTCAAAGTGTTCTTACAGTAATCTGCCTAATCCTTTGAATGTGATTAATCACTGAGATGCTTCATCTATCGAATGCATGAACAAACACCAAAACTAAACAGGGTAGCCTTTGACTTGACTTCCCTTCAACTGACATACTTCACTAATGTCCTTCTTAAAAGAATTTCATTAGAAGTAGTCCTTTCTCACCAACTTCATCTTTACCGTCGAATCCGTTATCTTGATAAACCAAGTATTAGTTGATAAACCAAGTGTGAGAGCATCACTTGTTGTTGCAGCTAACTCCATTCTGATAAACTTCAATGAATAGTTGACTTCATCATAAGCATTACATTTCGTGTCAGCAGTAACCTCACTTCCAGTAGAGTGAGCTTCTATTTCTCTTGACCTCGATCAATACTGTTCATCCTCGAACTGATATTAGGAAACCCTTCGCAAAGAATTCCCTAGGTCTTCCTTAATATTGTGCTTCAGATCATTCAAGAGAAATAGGTAACCTTGCTTAACCATTTGAATACCAAAGCAAAAGTAGTTACATGCCTCGAACATGAAAATGTCAGAGATATATAACTTGTACATGTTGAAAGATACTCTGCATTCACAAATGATTAAGACACGTGGTCCTCAATTTGATTGAGTCCAAGGGTTAGAGATATTTTTAAACATAGTTAACAACAAAGCATTCAAGTTCAACATGCTCATTCTTATTTGATTGATCACTCCTCATCTATATCAGCCTCAACAAGTAGTCTTGGCTATGAGCTCAGTGATCCCAACCTAACTTAAGGTGGACTAGTAGTCTATAAGAATCATGTCGTACATATATGTAGTCATAGAAGAATCAATCACTCAGATTCCTAATTCTTCTAAATCACCTTTGTTGTTCACTTTAACATTATATTATCTCTAATTACCTGAGTCAATTTAAATTTAAAAATTTAATTCATGGTTTATTAAACTGACCCCTAGGCAATTCCCAAATTAGAAACAAACTTATCTTAACAAGCACATGATCAAATATATCATTTACTACAACCATGCGAGTATAAACAGATTATTGACAATGTAAACATCAAGGCATTTAGCATGCAGCAAATACTCTTTCCGGTAAATGTACCCCTACAAATACCTAAGACTCTATATGCTAGCATGATCAATTATCGTAAAGCAAACATTAAATCACATAAGATCTAATCATGAAGTCAAATACTGATAAACAAGCAACACTAACAAACTAGCATAAGTTATCTAATTTATATAGAAATCAAGGTGAGACATGCATTACATCAAACTTATAATATAATGCAGTTCAGCACTTAATACTCTATAATTAAATCAAACAAGTATAAACTAGTTAGAAAGTATACCTGTGCGATGCTTAACATTCCATCTCGAGTGATAATCAATTGATCCAAATCAATTTCCATTCTACTAACACTCATGGAAGTATCCTTGCATTTGACCTGAATAACCAATGATGTTCCTGCTTCAACCCAAACTGATACCTGATTGTTCTGCTTAAAGACCCCGACATAGAATGTCTCATGTTCTGCTTGAAAAGATCACTCTTCTTTGTATGTGTGCAATAACCCCTTGATTATCATATGTCAGTGATAATCAAACCTTGTGTATTTCTGCAACTGATGTCCTTTAACCAAATCTTCAATTGTTGTTTTGGTTCTTTGACTGTTAAACTGAATTCCTTTTCAAAATCCCAAATTCTTCAGATATTGATTCGAAAACCACTGATCGAAGACTCTTCCCTAAATGAACTAATCCCCTTTCAATAACCAAATGATCCACTGAGTAGACCGATGTAGAAATACATCTCCAATGGTAAGATCAGCTCTCAACTCCATTAGAATGTTCTTCAGTCAGTTCGTTTGTCCTCAACGAATGAAGAATCAACTCCTGTTGTTTCGTTTAATAAAACATTTTGTTCAAACAGAAGTATTTAATTTTTTAGGAATTTAAATAATCAAAATAAATTGAAAATGCATTTTTGATAAATAATAATAAATTTTTCAATTTCAAATTATAAATAAAATAAAATTCGAAAAGAAAGTTTTGATATAGAGATAACAAAATTTTCAAGGTATATTAAATAATCCTGAAAAAGAAATTATTTCAAATCAAAATTAATTTCCAAAGAATTTTATAGAATTTATAATCCAAAACAGTTTCAATTATAATTAAAATAAAACAGATTGAAAATATAAGTTTGATATAAAAATAATAAATTTTCAAGTCATCTTAGATATTCTTGAAAATAAATTATTTCAACCAAAATAATTTTCTAAAAAGTTTTATGAGATTTATAATTAAAACTTCCAAGCTTAAATTATAATTAAAATAAAACAACTCGAAACTATAATTTTGAAATAGAAATACTAAATTCTCAAAACATTTAAAATATTCACGAAAATAAATTATTTCAATCCAAAAATATTTTCCAAAGAGTTTTATAAAATTTATAATTAAAGTTTTATGAAAAATAAATTATTAAACCTCAAAAATAATTCTTAAAATACTTTTAAGAATATTAAACTCAAAAGAAATTAAATTGGATTTTAAGATTAATTTTAGTTTTCAAATTAATAAAATTCTTAACTAAGAATATTAAAAATATAAAATATTTGACTCTAAAATTTAAAAGAAAATAAAATATTTTCCAAGATGTAAGATAAACTTGAAAAATAAATTATTTAAATTTAAAAATTATTTTCAAAATATTTTATATAATTAAATTCAAATTTAATTATTAAATTAATTATTAAACTAAAAACAATTTGAGAGAAAAACAATTTTTGTTTTAAATAAAAGTTAAACTATGTAGCCATGTGTCATGTTGAAACAGCCCTCTAAGTAGAACTTCTACATAGGAATGTTCTACATACACTCTATCTCGAACACCAATTAGAATTTCTACATAGAAATGTTCTACTTAGGTTCTATCTAGAACATTAAGTAGAATATTCTACATAGAAATGTTCTACTTAGGTTCTATCTAGAACATTAAGTAGAATATTCTACATAGAAATGTTCTACTTAGGTTCTATCTAGAACATTAAGTAGAACTTCTGACTTAGAAAATATTTCTAACTCAAGAATGTTCTACTTAGGTTCTATCTAGAACATTAAGTAGAATATTCTACATAGAAATGTTCTACTTAGGTTCTATCTAGAACATTAAGTAGAACTTCTGACTTAGAAAATATTTCTAACTCCAGAATGTTCTACTTAGGTTCTATCTAGAACATTAAGTAGAATATTCTACATAGAAATGTTCTACTTAGGTTCTATCTAGAACATTAAGTAGAACTTCTGACTTAGAAAATATTTCTAACTCCAGAATGTTCTACTTAGGTTCTATCTAGAACATTAAGTAGAATATTCTACATAGAAATGTTCTACTTAGCCATCTCGAATATCTATCTCGAATATTCTACATAGGAATGTTCTACTTGGCCATCTAGAACATTTTGTACTTAGAAAAATTCCGGGCTTCAAAAAAAATTCTGGATGCCCAGTGAACCAATTGTACCCTCTTTAATCTCAAAAATAAAAATAGATCCAATCGATTTGTATATCAATCGAGTAGCTCTGATACCAATTGTTGGGTCCCGGAGATCGTAGAGGGGGGGTGAATACGATTCCCGATTGAATATGACTATTAATAATTTTTAGGACAACATAAAAATTACTTTGGTTCAAACCCGGTTACTGTTCATCATCTTCTTCAACCTCAAGAACACCATTAAAATAACCAAGATAATGAACGGTAAATCATCCAAAACACACAACACAACAAGATCCAAGAATATAACTTTATATTCATTGAAGTGGGGTAGATGCTACATACAAGTTCAAGAACATAAGCTCAAGAACACAACAAAGAAGTGATTTTTAGCTCCTCTAAAAATATTACAAATTCTAGATCTAGGAGACAAAAATCAAACCTATCTTCTAAACAAGATTTAGCAATGTTTACAATAGAAGAATAGATGAATGGTGAAACAAAGAAATTCATGGCCCCATAATATTCAAGATATGGAGTATGGCCATGGGGGAGAGAGAAAATAATTTTCTCTCTCTCTCTCTCCCCATTTTTTCTCTGCCGAATACTACTGCCTGTGTTGTTATGAAGATGAGGACTTGGTTTCTTTTAGTATATTCAAAAAGATGTTGTTTTTTACTTTTCCACCTTTTACTCTTGTTCACTCAAATCTTTTCTTCAAAGTCATGTGCCAAGCATGCCTTTGGAAATATTTAATGTAAAAGTAATATTTAATAAATATATAAAATATAAATAAAGAATATCTTTATTTATAAAATATATAAATAATTAAATAAATACTTTATTTAATCAAATTAAATATTTCCATTCCACTCTTCAATTTGTGTAGACTTCCTTATCCAAATACTTAGCCCCGTATACGTGACTCCACCACGTCCAAGTATTTGGCCTTCTAATCTGTGAAGCTTTAGTAAGATCCAATCAGGTTGTGCCGTCTGTCCCTTATCCATTAGGCTGACATTTCTCCAACACTGATTTACCACCTTTGTTGATCCTCCACTTGACTCAAGAAAACCAACAACTTTAGAATGATTAAAACCATATTAACCGACGAGAGCTTGCCTCCAATGTCCTGACACTTGATGCAACGGTCTGGTTCATAAGTGACTAGTCTTGATAGGGGCTCTTGATTCCGAACATGATTCCACATTCTTCTTTGCAAACCTTACTTGTTGCTTCGATTGTAATGCACTAAAATCTTCATAGACTAAGACAATCTTCTGTAGCTTCCACATCCTTGAATAGATGTCAACATCTTTTATTCTCCACTGAGGCCTGAACATGTTAATGAACTTCTTCCAGTGGGCTTCAAGTCTGTAGATGATCCTTTGATACTTTGTCTTAATTAAACTCTGTGATCCAAGATTTCTGTGCACCTGCATATTATTACATGTCATGTTCTATTGTTGAGTTATCATCAACCATTACATAGAGATTACATTTAGCATTTCTAGTACACATGAAAGTGCAGTGAGTTACTTCCCTTCACTCCTATCTCCCCTTTCAAGAGAAAAGAAGAAATGAAAGTTTAAAGAGAAGAAGTAAGGGCTAAAGGGTAACAGTTTGAATACAAAGATTTCTTTGAGTTTGTAGTTAAGCGTAGAAATGAAATGTTAGATCTAATTTGATATTTATATGACACAGACAACTCGACTAGAATAGTAATCGATTTTAGTGATCGAGAACTCTGAAAAAAAAGTAAAGTTGTTTTAGTAGAGAACTGTCAGACTTTGATCAAGAACTCACTCAAGCTAAAGTTGAGTACTCTGATGATTCGAGAACTCTCAATAGTACTTGATCGAGAACTCTATAAAAGATCTATTCGAGAACTCACAACATCATGATTCGAGAACTCTTAGAATTAAATGATTCGAGAACTCAAGACATTCGAGAACTCAAGACATTCGAGAACTCTTAGAATTGAATGATTCGAGAACTCAAGACATTCGAGAACTCTTAGAATTGACTGATTCGAGAACTCAAGAAATTATACTTAGTCGAGAAGTCAGAAAGAATGGCAATTTAACTACAAACTCCAGTTTTTAAGAAATTATTTTATCTTTACTTGGAAAATAAAATAATAATTTACAAACATCATTTCTTAGATAAATAAAATTTATTTATTCATCCTAAAATGAGAAATGTGTTTGATTTATATTCCTGAAGTTTTAATTATCACACTTGTTATTTAATGATGCCCAAGTATAATAATTCTTTTCAGGCTTTCTCATAACAAGGAAATAGTTCCAAGTTAGTTTTTAGAGAGTAAAAATTTTAATTAAAAATATGTACAACAATATAACTGACATATTTATAAATATACACTAGTTTTGTTTCACTTAGATAAATCATTTATGTTCATGTATGTGAAACAATTGTTGTAACAATTGGAGAGATATATTTATTGAGCCACTTATCCTGAAAAATTTAGCATTCCAATCTCACTAACCAACCTGTTGAAGGTGGATTCATCAAGTGGTTTAGTAAATATATCAGTAAACTATTTTGTGTAAGAACATAGAACAGTTTAATCACTCCATTTTCAGCATGTTCCCTTATGAAATGGTACCTTACATCAATATGCTTTGTCTTAGAATGGTTGACTGGATTGACAACAATTGATATGACACTAGTGTTATCACACATGATAGGAATTCCTTCCAACACAAGTCCATAGTCTCTTAATTGATTCCTGATCCAAAGCACTTGAGCACAACAGCTTCCAGCAGCAATATATTCAGCCTCAATTGTGGAAGTAGAAACTGATTATTGCTTTTTACTAAACCAATACACCAATCTCTGTCCAAGAAATTGACAACTTATTGAGGTGCTTTTCCTATCCACTCTGCATCCAGCAAAATCAACATCTGAATATCCAACTAAGTTGAATCCTGTATCTTTAGGGTACCATAACCCCATGAATGATGTTCCTTTGAGGTATCTCAGAATTCTCTTGACAGCAATGAGATGAGATTCTTTGGGATTTAACTAAAACCTTGCATATAGGCATGTAGAGAACATTATGTCAGGTCTACTAGTTGTAAGATAGAGAAGAGATCCAATCATTCCTCTGTAGGTCTTCATGTCTACAGTTTTTCATTTCTTATCTTCATCCAGTTTTGTAGATGTAGACATTGGAGTTTTGGCAGTTGATCAGTCTTGCATGTCAAACCTTTTGAGTAAGTCATTGATGTATTTTATTTGACTTATGAAAATGCCATAAGCCCTTTGGCTTATTTGAAGACCTAAAAAGTAATTGAGCTCTCATATCATGCTCATCTCATATTCACTTTGCATAAGCTTAAAGAACCTTTGACAGTTTTTCATTTGTTGATCCAAAAATGATATCATCCACATAAATTTGAACTTGTATAACATCTTCATTGTGCTTCTTGTAGAAAAGAGTTTTGTCAATAGTTCCTCTAGTGAATTGATTTTCTAGAAGGAATTTTTATAGAGTGGCATACCATGCTCTAGGGGCTTGTTTGAGTCCATACAATGCTTTGATGAGTCTGTAAACAAAGTCTGGATCTTCAAAGCCAGTTGGTTGTTGCACATATACTTCCTCTTCTAGTTCACCATTGAGAAAAACACTTTTAGCATCCATTTGATAGACCTTAAAGTTTGAGTGTGCTACAAATGCTAGAAAAATTTTGATTGCCTCCAATCTTGCAACATGAGCAAAAGTCTCATCATAGTCAATGCCCTCTTCTTGTGAATACCCTTTTGCAACCAACCTTGTTTTGTTCCTTATTACTATTCCATGTTCATCCATTTTGTTCCTATAGACCCATTTAGTGCCAATTACTGATCTGACCTTTGGAGGTCGCACTAATTCCCAAACATTGTTTCTCACAAATTGATTCAATTCCTCTTATATGGAAATTATCTAGTCTGGATCTAGCATGGCTTCTTCAATCCTTTTTGGCTCATTTTGAGATAGAAAGCAAGCAAATAGACATTCATTCATAGTTATTCTTCTTTTTCTCACACCTTCATCTGGATTTTCAATGATTTGATCAACTGTGTGAGCATAAGGGTGCACAAGTTGCACAAGTATAAGGGGGGTTGAATACTTGTGTGCTTTTTATGCCTGATTAAAATCAACTCAGTATAAATTAAAGACTTGAATACAAAACAAAGATTAAACACAAAGATATGTATGAAAACTGTTTTTATTATTGATGTGTAAATACAAACTCTCTTAAGGTGTACACAAACCCTAGCAGCTTCTCTGTGTTTCTCACATCAACTCTCTCTATCTCTATGCTCTCAAAAATTTCGACTTAATTCACACTATTTAATTAGGTTACATAGGGTGTTTATATAGAGAGCTGTCTATTAACTAATAACAGAAAATCAAATTACAATAGGAATATAATTCCTAATTATTAGTTAACAGTTTTCTTCTGTAATTCTTCTTCCTTCTCATAACATATTTATAATAAATTTGGCTTTATCTTCGAAAACTTCCATTTTCTGTGATCATCTTCCAAATTCAGCTTTGACTTCATAGACTCTGAAATCTTTAGACTCTGTCAGACTATAGACTCTGATGGACTATAGACTCTGATCATTTGCAGACTCTGACAGATTGTAGACTCCGATAGTCTATAGACTCTGATCACCTCCCAAACTCTGATCTTCATCTAGACTCTGGTTTCACTTTTTACAGAAAATATTCTAAGTACAAGAATGTTGACTAACTAGACTCTGATTATAAAATTTTAGTGACTAGAAAGACTTATTACAAATAAGCTATGTTAAATCCTGTTCTAGTATTTTGTACATCATTAAATGAATATATTCCTAACAACCTTTACTGCTAGGATGACCATGGATAGCCCTAAAAAGGGTACCCCTATTTATGTGACTACAAATATCCTTTCTCAACCACCTCTTATTTCTATAGGACACTGTGATTTAAACCTTTCTAGTGAGTCTGAGGTAAAATGAGTGAAAAATAGAATTAATAATAAGAGGCAGATACTGAATCTGGCAAAAGGAAAGGTAGAATTGAGAAAGAAGTTAGTTACTTCTAATGAGCAAAATCTAACTATTAAAAGTTATGATATGTCTGATGTGAGAAGTAATGAGATTACTTTAAAAGAAAATAGTGATTTAGGATGTTCTGTTACTTTTGCAGGTAATCAGAATTTATCAGTCACCACAAACTTTGACTTTTCAATCTCTGATAAAGCCATAAACTCTGATGAGGAAGACACAGACTCTGATGAGCCAATATTTGTTGATGAAGAAGTTACTGTAAAGCATAATGTAACGTAACGTAACATGTAACCGAGGAAACTAACTCAACACAGATGGTCGGTAACTTATATTAAAATGAAGCACGGAATCGAATACGAATCGTTTATAAGTTGAATACAAAAGACCAAAACATTAGATGAAGCTTTGAAGACATTGAAGATCACTGAAAGAAGTTCATTAACATGTTCAAGCCTCAGTGAAGAATAAAGATATAGTGTTTCAGAGGTTCAGAAGATGTCAGAGGTTTTATAACAGAGAAGTCAAGGGATTCCAGTGAATTATAGAAGCACTTCTTAACAGCTAGAGAAACAGGGCCAATTGAATAGTCAAGAAGATGTGAAGATCAAGTTCGTGTTAGTCGTTTGTGAACCAGACCAGTTGCACTAAACGTCAGCACAAAAGGAATTGAGAACTGCATCTATGTTAGAAAAGAATTGGCTGTATAACCGTTGTGTGCTAAAGCTCGGAGAAAATCAAGTTCAAGTAGTAAAGGTAAATTTATTAACTTGGTTGCAATGAAAGAAAATATTACAGAGCTTTGAATCGTTGGAAAAATGGCTAAGGTGAACAACCGATAGTTGGTTTAGCTGTTTGACTGTTTTGTCTTATTTACCGACGGTTGGGTCTCCTGTTTGGCTATTTCGTCTTATTTACCGACAGTTAGCAAATCACTCGACGGTTAGCACTTTTGGATATATTATTAATTCTATTTCCTCGATGGTTATGGTTTTAATAATTATTATGAGTCGATAGTTATAACTGATAGTTGGTTTGACTGTTTCGTCTTAATTCACTCGACGGTTACAGCATCTCGATAGTTAAGGGACTCAGATAAATATCCAGATTATTTATTCCATCGACGGTTAAGTCTCGATAGTTATGGCACTTCGATAGTTGAGGTTGTTTAATCTACAGCCAGCCACAGCATGCCACCTATCATTGATATCTTTGAGCAGAATTGTTTTAAGTGATTTATTTCTCTCGACGGTTATCAACAGACTCACCGATGGTTATAAATCAAATGTCTCGACGGTTGTTAAATCAAGAAGTGAGAAGCAATCTATTTACTTGGTTCTCAGAAGGCCACGTAGAAGATTGAAAAAGCCTACTCAATAAAGCAGCAAAGCCAAGCCTTTGTGATTCATTCATTAATTCATTCAGTTACAGAGAGAAAGCATACAGAACAAAGAAGAGAGACACAAAGAAGCCATTAACGTCGTTTGAGCTAGTGTCATTATTTTTGTTCGTATTGATTGTTGTTGTTGTATTGTAACTGTACTAGTGAATCAGTTGAAGCTAATCTACGGATTAGAGTTGTGTAGCACCTTCGTGGTTTATATTAATAAAACGATATATTCCCCGAACGAACTGTGTTTGTGTTAACTGTGTGCATACCTTGTGTTTGATTTAATATTTGTTCGAACTGTCAACTAGTCCATAACAAATCATTCCGCGAATATTTTATAAATTGGACAATATCATATTCAACCCCCTTTCTACGATATTTGGGACTAACAATTGGTATCAGAGCTTACTGATTGAGTTTACAAATCTGGATCTATTGTTCGGACTTCAGTATTAAGCTTCTGGAATTTTTTCGAGAATTTTTTAATTTTCAAAATATTTCACTCAGAAATTTTTTAAACTTTAAATAATTTTGAAAAGTTCAATATCATGAGTTCTCAGAAAGTAGGAAGTATTAAGGTTCCTCAGTTTGATAGAGTGAATTATAATCTCTAGAAAAAGAAGATGACCCTGTTTATTAAGGCTGCAAATCTGTTGTACATGGGTATCTTAGAGAACGGACCGTTTGTACCAATGAAGATGATTCATGAATCTACAGTGGACGGAGTAAGACTTCCTCAAAGGTCTACTCCAAAGGATCCTACAGAGTTCACTGATACAGAGAAAGAAATTGTTGCATTGGACACAGGCCTTCAGTTGATTATTGTTGACTCAATGGATGAAGACATGTGCCATCAAATTTTAAATTGTATATCTGGAAAGCACATGTGGGAAACCATCGAACTGATTATGGAAGGAACAGAAGAAGTAAAAGAGAACCGGTTGGATATACTGACATCAAGATATGAAGCGTTCAAATCTACTCCTGGAGAAACAATCACTCAAGTCTTTGAGCGATATAATAAATTGTTAAATGTATTGAGTATCCATGGGAAGAACTATCCATTAAGGGAAACGAACAGGAAGTTTATGTTGACTCTTCCAAGTCATGTTGAGCATAAGGTTTCTTCAATTAGAGAAAGGGACAACTTCAATGTTATGCCCCTTGAAAAGCTATATGGAAAATTGAAGACTTATGAAATGGAACAAGAACAGAGGTTGATTATCTATGGTTCCGGCTCAGTGGACAGTAAGAGTGCAGCACTAATGAAGACCACAGCTCTTGTGGCAGATGAAGTGAAGACTTCTGAAGCAAAGGTTGTTGAAACCAAGATTGGTGGAGAATTGATCATTGAAGCTGAAATGGCTACAGAATCACAAGCTGAAGAGGAAGATGATTTTTATACATTGGAAGAGCTTGATGAGATGGAAGACAAATCTATGGCGTACTTGGCAGGGCATTTCAAGCATATAAGATTCAGAAGGAATCCCAAGTACAAGAAAAGTTTTGGTAGCAGATTTCAGAAGACAGGATCATTTTCGGGATCCAACTCAAGAGGTGGTTACAAGTCAAACATGGTAGACCGTAGTAAGTTCCGGTGCTACAACTGCAATGAACTAGGGCATTTCGCCACTGAATGTAAGAAACCAAGACAAGCAAAAGACAAGAAGTTTTATGAGAAGAAGAGTTCATACGAGAAGAAAAGCTATGATGAGTTGAAAAGGGAGAATGAGAAGTTGAAACAGAGATTGGATGCTTTGGTTGCAAAACAACAAGGCAAGGCTTACATTGTTGAAGGTAGAAGCTGGGATGACACAGATTCTGAAGAAGAAGAATATGGAAATCTTGCATTAATGGCAGACACTTCAGAACAATCTCCATCATCATCACAAGTACCTATTCTCACCACTGTAGATATGTCTCTATCTGAATATAAAAATACTGTTAATGACTTGAGTATAGAGATGTTTAACATTCATACAAGCATGCTAGCTTCTGAAGCAGAAAATGCTAGACTAGTTGCGAAGATTAAAAAGCTAGAATCTGGAAAGGAACAACTAGAGCTTGTAGGAATCATAGTTAATAACCTTAAGGAAAGAAATGAATATTTAGAGAATAAGGTTATCTGTAATGCAGAGGTTGAGACAACACTTATGGCTAAGATTTCTGAGCTAGAGTTAAAAATGGAAGCTTTTAAGAACTCAGCTAATATTGCTAAAGACATAATGGATAAGCATAGCTTAGATAATAAAACATGTATAGGCTTTGACTACGATGAACATAAAAGGAAAAACAAGAAGGATAAAAGGGATATAATTTTCAATGCTTCTAGTACTGTTTTATTAGAAAATGAAAATGTTCCTTTTGTCATTAAGAAGAGTAGTAATCCTGTCTTTAAGCTCCCACTCTCAGAACCCTTAGACAAAGATACTATCGTATGGAAACAAGAAATGCTTGTTGAGGATAAGTTAAAAGAGAAAGAAGTTGAGGAAAATAATGTAGAAGAAGTTACACCTAATGAGCCAGTTAAAACTGAATATGCTAAAACTGAATTAGGTGGTAACAAGAACAAGTCAAATAGTAATAGGAATGGGAAAATAGGTGTTAAAATTGCTAATTCTGCTACACCTGCACCCACTGCACCTAGGAAATTGTGTATTAATTGTAATTCTGCTGGACACCTTAGTCATGCATGTAATAAGGTTAAAGTAGAATCTAATATTCCTGTTGTGCAGAACATGTTTAGCATGAATAGTTTTCATTTGCCTTGTGGTATTACTGGATGTATGCCATGTGCTTTTAATATTATGCATGCTTATTTTAATTTGATGAATGCATCTACTTCTAGTAATTGCATAGGCATAGAAAGAAGCATGAATAAGAAAAAGGTAAGGGCAAAGACTGCTAGTCCTCCTAAGGTTAGGAAGGAGACTCAATCTCCTAAGCCAAGAGACAAATCTGTCAAGGCAAAGGAACATGATTCGAGTTCAGTCAAAGTAGAACTTAAAGATGTGAAAACTGAACCTGTTACACCATCTGCAAGAACCTCTAAATTTCTTGGACCCAAACAAGTTTGGGTGCCAAAGAAACCTTAATCACTTTGTGGTTGCAGGGCATAAGTACTAATGAAAAAGTCATGTGGATTCTGGATAGTGGATGTTCAAGGCACATGACAGGAGACAAGTCCCTGCTGACCAATGTGGTTGAGAAGACCGGCCCAGTTGTAACCTTTGGAGATGACAGCAAAGGCTTTACTAAGGGATATGGTAGTCTGGAAGTTGGAAATGTCATCATTGAAAATATCTCTCTTGTTGACGGTCTAAAGCACAACTTGCTGAGCGTCAGTCAATTTACAGATAAAGGATATAATGTGGACTTCAGGAAGGAAAAGTGTATGATCACCAATAGGAAAGATGAAAAGCTTGCTCTTAAAGGAGTAAGAAAAGGAAATCTGTTCGTAGCTGACTTAAACACTGCAAGCAGAGGAGAAGCAAATTGTTTCTACAGTAGAGCATCCTCTGAATTGAGTTGGTTATGGCACAGAAAACTATCTCACCTGAACTTCAAGGCGATGAATTCTTTAGTAATAAGAGAATTAGTGAGAGGGTTACCACAGATAGAATTCTACCAAGAAGGACTCTGTGAAGCATGTGAAAAGGGTAAGTCAAAGAAGGCGTCACATAAAAGTAAGGACATGTCAAGCATCAGCGAACCTCTCCAGTTGATTCATATGGATCTGTTTGAACCGGTTAATGTCATGTCAGTTTCAAAGAAGAAATATGCATTAGTGATTGTCGACGACTACTCCAAGTACACGTGGGTGTTGTTTTTGCATTCTAAGGATGAAGCACCTCAAATAGTAATCGATCACATTAAAAAAGTTGAGGTGGAAGCTGGATTGCCTGTGCGGACGATCAGATCAGATAATGGAACTGAATTCAGAAATGCAGTTCTAAATGAATTCTGTACGAAGCAAGGCATCTCAAGACAATACTCAGCCCCAAGAACTCCACAGCAGAATGGAGTGGTAGAAAGGAAAAACAGGACTTTGATTGAAGCAGCAAGGACAATGTTAAGCCAGTCAAAACTACCTACATATTTTTGGGCAGAAGCAGTCAACACAGCTTGTTACACTCAGAACAGAACCCTAATCAACAAAGACTTAGAAAAGACATCATATGAGGTTATGACCAACAGAAAGCCATCACTGAAGTACTTTTATGTGTTTGGTGGAAAATGCTATGTATTGAAAGATGAACATCTGG
Organism: Oenanthe sinensis; assembly: GCA_028671895.1. NCBI lineage: Eukaryota > Viridiplantae > Streptophyta > Magnoliopsida > Apiales > Apiaceae > Oenanthe > Oenanthe sinensis. The sequence goes on from CM053813.1 coordinate 31,467,445, forward strand.
GCAAGTTTGATGCTAAAGCAGATGAAGGCATTTTTCTTGGTTACTCACTTGAGTCTAAGGCGTACAGGGTATATATGATTGAAACTCATAAGGTCATTGAAAGCCTTAATGTAACGTTTGACGACACCAAACTCCCAAGTCTTCAAAATGATAAAAATTCTGAATCTCTGGAAATTGAAAATCTATCAGAATACTACTTATGAGATGAAGACGTACCTGGTGCTGCATCTGGTAATCATGAACACACGGAGATTGATAATCCAGAGCAAAGCAGTGGAAGTGTTGGTAATACCGCACAGTCACAGTCACAGTCTGTATTTCAAAATCAGTCTGTTACTGAACCTGCTAGCTCAACTGGTGGATCATCAAATAATGAAGGCAGCAACTCAGGGGGAGGTGAAGAAGGATCAACTAGTCGCTCTCAACACAACTACGAAGAAGGACAATCATCAAGGGCTAATCTGCCTAGACAGAGGGTATGGAACAGAGATCATCCCTTTGAATTAATCATTGGTGACCCAGAGAGTGGTGTGAGGACTATAAGAGCAACGGAGAATGAATGTCTGTACTTTGGTTTTATATCAGAGGAAGAACCTAAAAAGGTTGAAGATGCTCTAGAAGATCCAGATTGGGTGATTGCGATGCAAGATGAACTCAATCAATTTGATAGGCAGAAAGTTTGGAAACTGGTACCCAGACCTAAAGACAAATCTGTTATTGGCACTAAATGGGTATTCAGGAATAAATTGGATGAAGATGGCATTGTTACGAGGAACAAGGCTAGACTGGTTGCTAAGGGGTATTCTCAAGAAGAAGGAATAGATTATGACGAGACCTATGCACCAGTAGCAAGACTTGAAGCCATCAGGATGTTTTTGGCATTCGCAACACATTCAGACTTTAAAGTTTATCAAATGGATGTGAAGAGTGCATTCCTGAATGGGGAGCTGGAAGAAGAAGTATATGTAGAGCAACCTCCGGGTTTTGAGAACAAAGATCATATGGACTTTGTGTACTTCCTTTTTAAAGCTCTTTATGGACTCAAGCAGGCGCCTCGAACATGGTATGAAACACTATCTGAATTTTTAATTGAAAATGGTTTTATCAGAGGTGTTATAGATAAGACTCTCTTTCATAAAATGCACAAAAATAATTTGATATTAGTTCAAGTGTATGTTGATGATATTATATTCGGTTCTACTAATGATGAGCTATGCAAGAGATTTGCTAAGTTAATGCAGAGTAGGTACGAGATGAGTATGATGGGTGAGCTTACTTTCTTCCTTGGACTACAAGTGAGTCAGAAGAAAGATGGGATCTTCATTTGCCAGGCAAAGTACATCAGAGATCTTCTAAAGAAGTATGGACTTGAAGATTCATCCCCCGCCAAGACTCCAATGCCAACTGCCACAAAGCTTGATGAGGACAAATCAGGTAAATCTGTCGACATCACAAGCTACAGAGGTATGATTGGATCTCTACTTTACTTAACTGCAAGTAGGTCAGATATTATGTTTTCAACTTGCTTATGTGCACGGTTCCAAGCTAACCCAAAAGAGTCTCACCTTATAGCTGTCAAAAGAATTTTTAGATACCTGAAGGGTACTCCAAATTTGGGAATTTGGTATCCTAAAGGTACTGGTTTTGACCTAATCGGCTATACAGACTCGAATTTTGCAGGTTGTAAGATTGACAGGAAGAGTACTTCTGGAAGCTGTCAATTCTTGGGAAGAAGATTGGTCTCATGGTATAGCAAGAAGCAGCACTCAGTGTCTACCTCAACAGCAGAGGCAGAATACATCGCAGCAAGTAGCTGTTGTGCTCAGATCCTATGGATGAGAAACCAACTCCAAGACTATGGCTTTATGTTGAACAAGATTCCAATATTCTGAGACAACAAGAGCGTCATAGCTATAACCAACAATCCGGTTCAGCACTCACGAACCAAGCACATTGATATCAGGTATCACTTTATACGATAGCATGTCATGAATGGAATTGTGGAGTTGCATTTTGTACCCACAGAACAACAACTTGCAGACATCTTCACGAAACCACTAGACGAATCCACTTTCTCTAGGTTGGTTAGTGAATTAGGGATGTTAAATTTAAATTAATTTTTGTTTGCGAGGAGTTGTATGGATTCACAAGTTATTGAATTTTTATATCCAAAGGACTTGTGACCTCCAATCTAACTTATAATCTCGGGCTTATGAATATCAATATTAATTATCATAAGTATACCAGTTATGCTTTGTGGTAATTATTCGATATAGCATAAGTAGTTAACTGCTACATAAGTGTTTGTAGTTAACAAGAAGCATAACAGTCTGTGGTTTAGAATTAATTGGTGGATTTCAATGTGATGAGATCTAGCTGAGAGATTCTATATCAGACAGGTTGTGATCTTTAGTGAGAAATTGGTTGTACAGACTTGTTTATTTAATGTACTGGTTCTCACTGGAAAAAATGTGTAGCAATTACTTTTCATGATCTTATTTTGCATAACTGACGTTATGTTAATTCATAGTATGTTTGTATGATCGTTTGGATTGTGATTGGGTTGGTTTAAAATTTTTGGAAATTTTAAAAGTAACAGAGTATGGAACAAAAAAAAAAAATGGTTCCAAAGATTTTAAAGCAACCACCTGTGTTTATTAGTATTATTATAATAATTATTAATATTGTCTGTTTGTGGATTTCAAATTGAATTATTATTAATTCGATAGTTATTTCCAAATTAAGATTCTAATATTTCTATTTTAGGAATATTAATTCTTTAATTTAAGAAATCTCTACTTAATTAATTTTATGAATATTTGAAATTATTTGGTAAGTGTATTTAAATGCTTTTTATTATTATTTTTAATTAGCAAACTCTCGACAGTTACAATTAGATATATTTTTTCATAACCATCGAAGTGGTTTTAAACAGTACTCGATAGTTATAAAAAAAATATATTATATTATAACAGTCGAAGTAGTCTTTTGGTTAATATATATATATATATAATAAATAAATAAATAAACTATCCATCTCGATAGTTACTATCTGGTTAATTATTTTATCTGCTTCAATAGTTATTTTTATTAGCTAACCGTCGAAGTGAATAATTTTATTAATTAATCATTCGATAGTTACGTATTATATATTAGTGTACATCTCGATAGTTACTTTTATTTTATTATTTTTGCTAACCATCGAGTTGCTCAAAAACAAAAAAACAAAAACAAAAAACAAAAACAAAAAACAAAAAAAACAAAAACAAAACAAAACAAAAAACAAAACAAAAACAAAACAAAAGGCAGGTGGCCAACTCGCCAGTTAAGTATACATTATATATATATATATATATATATATATATATATATATATATATATATATATATATATATATATATGTGGTTTTGAAACTAGCGAAGTGGCCAGTTGTGTTTACTACATCTCGCTAGTTAACTAACTTATTTATATATATATATGTTTCTACCCAACTCGCCAGTTAGCTAACTATCGACCGGAAAATTAATTTTCTTTCCTCGTTTTTCTACCATTCTAGTACTAGTTTTGAAAATCTAAACCCATAGAATTGTAAATCTAGTCATCCCGAATTATTTGATACCAGCCTTGTATCGTTTGGTTTCAGTTTTGTTTCGGGTATTTCAAACTTTGAGATTTTTTCTAGGGTTTGTTTGAGGTCCAAAAATCACAAAAAAATAGTTTCACCGTTCAAATCTCTCCTAGTTTAGCATATATTTTTTTCACGATTTTTGGAGGAGTTTTAAATTTTAGTGTTTTCGGTTCGTTATCGAGTCTAATTAAATTCGTAATTAATTGTTTAAAGTTAAAATTTTCGATAATTTTTACTAGTTAAAAATGGTTAGAATTTTTACTATTACCAAAACGAATTTAGTTGCCGAGTTTGACATTCAGTCCCTTCCTGCTAATTATCGGGCCTGGGCACGAGTGTTACTCGAATATTCTCGAGTGAGGTATGCCTTAGTAACAGACGTGATATTAAATCATAATATGCTATGAGACTGTTATTGTTCTGCATATAACTTTTCAGCTGTTGATGAACTGGCTTTTACATTTAGTATTGCTAATCGGGAAATCCGGGTGACGGAGCTAGATTTGAATCGTAACTTAAGATTCCCTGAGAATAATCTAGTCCCTTATCCCAATTCCGAACAATTAACTCAGTTCTTCACGACTATCAACTACGTTAATCCTAATCTCCACGACTCGGGTGAAAGGTGTAAACATCATTTACCTAAGGAATGGAATTTCTTTTTCCACACTCTTATGCAATGTTTCTCTTACAAAAAGTTCAACACACACAGTATTTCAAGTTTTTATCAAACTTTAGGCTTCAGTGTTGCTAATAATTGTAGGATAAATTTTGGTAGGTTATTATTGAATCAGATGTTGTATGTTATGGGATCGGTGGAGTACAGAAACCTTCAAGTCACTAATGTGGAGTGTTACTTTCCACGGTTCCTACAGCTTATCCTTAATGATCTAACGACTAACGAGGAAAATCTACTATATACTAGTAGTGTTACCTCTTTGTGTATGAAACAGAAAAACAGGATAGCCAACACTCTGAACAATAACAGAAACTACATCAACGAAGCACCTGCTCAAATGACTGAATACATGCAGGGTTGTGTAGTGGACATGGAAAGAGACGAGCCTCAAGGGCCTCAAGAAAATGATCAGGTCCCTGAACCAGTGCAAGAATCAGTTCCAGTAGCTACTCTTGTAGAGGATTTAGCTCAAGAAGAGGAAGTGGTTCAGGTGACAGAGGAATTACAAATTTCAGGAGATGGATTTCAAAGTATATCTGGAGGAGATTCTATAGGTCATGCTGACAGTCAGAAATCATATCATCCTTGGACTCCTACAGGTAGTACTCAAGGTAGTCTTCATGTCTCTGACACCTCAGCTTATTCTAATTTGCAAGATCTTTTTGGAGAAAGTGTCATGAACCTATCAGCTGAGCCCTCTGTGGCTGTAGGACAAGGCAATGAATCTGAAACCCAACAGATTCTAACCACTGCCTCAGAACCAAACACTATAAAAATCTTACCTTTATCTTCTCTCCAACCCCTAAAAAGAAAATTTGTGAGTGAGGGAGATAGTGCCTCAGAAGCACCACATAAGGAAGGTGAGGGAACCAAAACAGCTCTACCTCTGACTAGACGTCGATTAGAAAAACCTGAGGTAACTGTTAGCCCATCTATACCCTCTCAAAAGGATATAGAGCTGAAAAAGGCAAATACACAGTCTCTGGGGACATCCTCTCAACAGGGTGAACCTATTGAAATTCGCCCGTCAGTCAGGGCATCTGAAAGAGTGTCAATAATTGAGCCTCCAACCAAGTTATATGTTGCACTGAAAGGAGCACACACACATGAGGAATTGACGGATGTTACTACTACTGTAGCAGAACCTATACAGGTAGATCCTGTACAGGTCATGCCTTCACAGACTATTGCGGGAGTCACGGGTCCTTCATTGCTAAACATTACAGGATCCAATGTGATAAGCCCCCCAGGAGGAACATTCCTGGCTCCTAATCAGGAGGTCTCCACCACTATTAGTGGAAAGGAGAAGCAACTACTTGGCAATAGTTCTTCGGATGAGCCATTTAGGATTTTCACTGCAGGTACAGAAGATATAACTCCAAGAGATGGCCACATGATTCTTTTGATGCTCTTGACAGATTAAAGATGAAATATCTTGATTATTTTATTGTTGAAAAATTAAAAGGAGAAATTGAAGCTGCTCTAGATACAGAAGGTGTTAAAAGAGATTTTAGCTCAAAAGCAGGACCATCAAATGAAGATTTTCTCAACTTTCACTGACAATCCATCTGGGATATGTCTTGGAAATACCCTAATGAGGAGATATCATGGACCCATGTTCATGAATTAATCAACAAAGCTGAAAAAGAAAAAAACTCTGAGGAGTTTAAAACAATTTTGAAGGCTACTACTGTATTGTCCAAGGGACTTCAAAATGAAGTTTATGATTTGAAAGAATCTGTTAGCAAAACTACTGCCTCTGTACATACTTCTGTCACTACTTCTCAACATGTATTGGAACTGAAGTTGAAAAATGTTTCTGCAAAACAGGATGCATTAGAAGCCAAAGTTGATAATCTCTTTACTATTGTCAATTCTATGCAAAGCATGCTACATACAATTGTTGAGATTCTTACAGTTAGAAAAGGCAATGATGTCAGAAAGGGGGAGAAGGTGTCTACTGACAAATGCAAGGAGGATGCTATTAAAAAATCTGACAAACCTGATGATGAAGATCAAGGAAGTCATAAGGATGGAAAGCAAACTCTGATGTAACAAACTCTGACAACCTCTCAAACTCTGATGACATCAAAGTCTGAGATAAACTCTGACAGGCAAACTCTGATAGATATAGACTTGGAATTGATAAAAAGGCTTGAAGAAGAAGAGAAGCCTGAAAAGATTGAAGAGCAAAATTTGAAAGATGCAGAACTTGCAAGAAAACTCTTTGAAGAAGAAAATCCAGGAATGGATCCAGTTGCTGTAGAAGAAGAATTGAAGAAGTCTGGTACTAAGCTCAAGTCCAGAAGAAAAGAAAATATGTGAAGAAAGCTCAAGTACAAAGGAAGACAACTGTTCAAAAGAAGACAATTGTTCAAGAAATTCAAAAGCCAATCATTCAAGCAAAACTAACTCCTACAATCTAAACAAGGTCAACTTCAAGAATTCAGCAAAAAGCTCAAGCAAAACCAAAATATCCTCTCACTATGTCAGGAACAACATTTCTCCCAGGTGGTTCAAGTTTTGATGATGAGGAAGAAGAGCAACAACAATCTCTGATTAGAAAGAAAAGGTCTGATCTTCTGTGGACCAAAACTCAAACTCTGACTCTCAATGCCAAACTTGGTAATAAAAAAGGTGGTATTGGAGATTCACAAGCCAAAGTCTACAGTGGTGAAGCCAATATTTTCAGAGATCCCTTCTCATTGAAAGACAAGCCTAAAGAAGATTTGTCTCAAGATCACCTAGACAAACTAATCTCTGTAAATATAGTGGTGAAGGACATTTTTGATGGTGCACAAGCTAAAGAGAAACTGCTATATTTCTTGAAAAATAGGAGAGTCATGAAAATTGCTGAAGATTTGATTCACAAATCATCCAAAGAACTTGAACATATTCTTTATCTTCTTGATGATGAAAATGAAACTACTTCTAGATGGGCAAAGATTCTTGAAGGAGTGATAAATGAGAAAAAGAAGAATGAGAGATTACTGATGATAAACTCTGAAGAATACAAACCTGGATATGTACTTGAAGATGGAACAAAGAAAGCCATGACAAAAGGAGATGCAAATGTCAAGATGGTGTTAGGCATTCCTACACTAATTTTAAATCCTGATGGTAAGAAGGCATGTTGCATTCCCCTAGATGAAAGGATGGAAAGATCTTCAATATACAATCTGAGAGCTGATATATAACAAATTGATGATTCTTCTGAGCAGATGAAAGAATTGAAAGAGAAGCTTAGTGAATTACTGAAGAAAGCTGAGGAAAAGCTACTTAATCAATTTCTGAAAGAAGACTTCTCATCCAGAAGAATATAAGTCAAAAAGGAAAAATCAAACTCTGATGCATTTGTCCTCATATTTCTGACATCATAAGTGAAATTTATGTCTTAATTCATAAAGAATAAACTGAGGGAGATTGTTAGAAATGCAAACACTGATGTTGTCAGAGAATATCAAACAGAGTTTATTGACAGAGTTATGCTGATGTCATCAGAGAATGAGGAAGCTGTCGGTCAGAGTTTACTCTAACAGAGAATGCTCAAATCAGAGAATGACAATCGACAGAGTTTACAAATCAGAGTTTGTGAAGAAATAATCAAATCAGAGTATGATTAGGATAGTAAAGAAAGAATCCAAATTCAAGTTTATTGTCTTATTGAAGTTATTCTTTTCATAATCTGTTTTGTAATTGAATTGTAATTGTGTCTATATAAACACAGACATAGGTTAACTTTCAAGTCTTATTTTTCATAACCTAGCAGCTCTTAAGAACAAATAATTTCTTAAGAGAGTTTTGTATTCAATTTCATTATTAATACAAAACAGTATTCCATTCTACATACTTGTGTTCATAATCGATTATTTGGTACTATTACATTCAACTCCCTTTCTGTAATAGTTATCTTTCTGGGCAAACAGAAAGATTTAGGGGCTTAATCTTAATTAAGAGATAAATTACCCCATAATTAAAATAAAAAACCCAAAAATAATTTTTTATGGAATAAAATATAAAAATAAATATTTTCAAATAATTACAATATATATATATATATCAAGATTTTCCAAAAATTATGAATGGTCCAAAAATAATAAAATAAATTTAGTTTGAGAATTTTATCATTTCCATAAAAAAATAAAGGAACCCAAAAACAAGGTATCTAGTCATCTACCGGGGCTGTTCCCGATAATCACAAATCGAAATAAATTTATTCTAACGAAACAAAAATTATAGAAAAATAAAATAATCTAAGTTACACAGAAGTCACGTAACACATAACATGCAGTTTTTCTCTTTAATAAAAATCCTAACACAATTAAATGCATAAAAAAAAACTAACACACTAAAATTATATTAAAAGCATATTTAAATATTATAAAATATACTTAATTTTTCCGCGCGTTACACTCACCATGTGCCATTTCACTCTCAAATTGCAGATATACTCACTAAATAATTGTCCGTCAAACAGCACCACAATCTTCTTTGCAAGCTTGGAGCTTCCACTGCGCAGTCAGCTCAGCTTGAAGGGGAGTAAAATGGCATCACCCTCTTCTCTCATTGGTCCACATCACTCCTAAGAATCAGCTCATCCACATCACCTATATCTACAACTATTTCTATTTTTACTATTTTCAGTATTTACTATGTTTTATCCTATCTAGACTATGATTGATATGGTTGTTAGCATATTAGAATATTCTTGTCCTTTTGTCTCTTATCATTAGATATAGGCTACTCATTCTCTTGAAATGAATACAATATCTTGGTGTGTAAAAGTTGTGTTATCTTCATATCTTTCTTTATTCAGATTTACATTCATCTTCTTTTAGTCATAAGGGTCAAATAATTATTATTAAGTCTAATTTTTAAATTTTAATTTTCTAATTAAAACACATCTCAAATCAATTAACTAATTAAAACACATTTTTAAGCAAAATAAACATATATTATTCTATTAAAATAAAAATCCAAATAAAGTGTGTGTATATATATAACATTAAATAAAATTTAAATAATAATTATTATTGAGCCTAATTTTTAAATATTAATCTTTTAATTAAAATACATCTCATATTAATTTTTAAACTAAAATATATTTCTAAACAAAATATACAAATATTATTCTATTAAAATATAAATTCAAATAAGATATAAACATATAATGTTAAATAAAATTGAAATTATTATTGTAAAAATAAATAAATATTTAAATTATATAAAAATATTAAAATATTAAAAAAATTCAATCCCATACATCCGCACGGCATACAAGTTAATCGTAACAAATTATTGTTTACCAAGTTTTGCCCTTTTCCTTATGTAAGGATAAGAACAAAGAATAAAATATTAATTGCATGACGTGGAACATATAATGCAAAACGCAACACCTATACTTGTGCATATCAACACTTTGACCAACTTTAATTGCAAATTGCAATTTTTTACCATAATATGATTTACATTCATATTTAAGTACAAATTATTTTACTTTAAAAAATACTCCAAAATTGCCCATTAACATTCCAACCTTTCATTACAACTCTTGTAGTATTTTCAAAATCGATATCATATATATTTGAATAAATTGTATTATATTTGTTATAATTTTAAATATTTGTTATTAATTTATATCATATTTATATTATATTCATTTAAGTGACTTGTAGTGTAACTGATGATATGGAAAATTTTATTTACAATTATAATAGCTGATTTATAAAGTTTGTAAGAGCTACTCCAATGGGGTTTCCCATTTTGAACCCTTAAAATAAAGTAAAATAATGTTTACTTAAAATATAGGTAACCAAAAAGTTAGTTTACTCCAATGGTATTCCCTATATTGGTTCTCTATATTTTCAAAAATACTATTTAATTAATTTTTTGAATTTTGAAATGCCAACGACTATATTTAAAGATTAATTACTTTATAAATTAATACATAGATATAAGAGTATATTTTAATTTTTGTTAAAAAATGAAAGGCATAAATTAGGGTGCATATCTTATTAAGCAGACAAGTCTTGAATTGATGTAGATGACTGATGAAGAAGAAGACTAGATGTGATTTTAGGCGGGAGGGGTAATAAAGCGGGAGATGGAAGCGGGAGCTGAGCTGGAGAATATAGGGGAGTGAATTTTGGTTCCCAAAACAAGGGGATGAGTTTTCTCTCCCCTAAATTTTTTTGGGGATGAGGAGTTGTGTTGGAGACCCAATTTTTGCTCTCAACCCCTATAGTTATCCACCTGTGTTGAATATAGGTAAGGAATATAGCCCATTGGAGTTGCTCTAATCACCATTAAATAAATATGTGATCCCCTATATAAGACTTATAGGATTTTATTCAATAAAATATTTTTGAAGTATATATATTGGAGACTTATATATTTTGTAATATGTTTTGTAATAATTATATAATATATTATAAATAAAATATGTTACATGACAGTGTCCAATTAATATTCTATTTAAAGTTCTAGAATTTTTGCCAATATAAAATAATACTAATATCAAATATCAAAATTTGAAATAAAAAGAAAAGAAAGTAATAAAAGTACGAATAATGTTGGAAAAAAGAAAAAGAAAAAGAAAAGCATGGGTGTGCAAAATTGATTATCAAAAAAATTTAAAAATTCATAAGAATAAATAAATATTACTAAAACGTGTCTGTGGCAAAAAATCTAAAATTTTAGATTCACATATTTATTTTTATACACAGGCAGAGAAATAGGTAGTATTATAAAAAAACAAAATACATGAGGTGACTGAAAAAGTAATTGGGTAGAGGAATACGAGTACAAAACAGAGTGATAGTAAAAAAAAAATAGAGTGAAACATACAACGTCAAAATTGAGAGTAAATGTCGCAGTCTGTGACAATGGCAATAGGACCACGACCATCAATGAAAACAATTGGCTACTACAATGAATCAGTATTACATTGTTGACCGACCTTAGATAGAGCTGAACAAAAAAACTGGGCTCAAAAAGCCTGTATGACCTGACCCGTTAAAAAGCTCAGATAAAGTCTGCTTAGAGAAAGCCCGGCCTGGTTTTGGCCTGGTCTACAAGTCCTAAGAAGTCCTTGGATTTCTGTTAAAAACCCGGTCCGGCCTGGCCCGTTAAAAAGTCTGGCCCAGGACCGGTCCAGATAAAAGACTGGTCTTAAGCCCGGATAAAAACGTGATAGGCCTGGACCAAAGATTGGACAAAAGCCTAGGAAGGCCAGGTATATAGAAAGTTTAAAATTAATATTATATATTATTACATGTACGATAAAGATGTGATTACTGATAAAATTAAGTACACCTAACACCACTAGTCGTCTAGTCCACTACTATATCTATTATCTATTACATAAATTATGATACAAAAAACACAAAATAATTCTTCATGTGCTCAATTGCTCATTCATGTCCCAACTCCCAAGAGTTTCAACTCAACGGTCTTCAATTTCACAGGTTTAGGCTTTAATCTTTATGTCTAATAATTCACCAACTCAACAGTCTCAACACAGAAAAAGCACAACTCCCCGTGAGAATGTTGTATATATCATAATCATGTATGCCTCCAATCTCCTGCCTCCATCCATATCTGTCAATGTAAAAAAATGTCAATTACAAATTTTACCCCTCCAACAACTATAAAACGGCTACTTGTGAGGTTAGTTTTTGACCAAATATTTCAGCAGCTATATATATATATATATATATATATATATATATATATATATATATATATATATATATATATATATATATATATATATATATATATCTTCTAGTCTTCTAACTTTTAACAGTCTGCTCACAGAATCACTTTCACACTTTCACATAATCACAGTTATACTTACATGGCAACAACAAGCCAAAATCCAACGACAACCAATCCCCACGCCTCCACCGCCGGATCCACACCTGTTTTAGCATATGTAGTGGTGGAACATAAGCATTCATGTTAGGTCCTGGAGATCGTAGAGGGGGGGTGAATACGATTCCCAAATAAAAATCTGACTTTTATTTATTTTTGGGACAACATAAAAATTACTTTGGTTCAAACCCAGGTACTGTTCATCATCTTCTTCAACCTCAAGAACACCATTAAAATAACCAAGATAATGAACGGTAAATCATCCAAAACACACAACACAACAAGATCCAAGAATATAACTTTATATTCATTGAAGTGGGGTAGATGCTACAACAAGTTCAAGAATAAAAGCTCAAGAACACAACAAAGAAATGATTTTTGGCTCCTCTAAAAATATTACAAATTCTAGATCTAGGAGACAAAAATCAAACCTATCTTCTAAACAAGATTTAGCAATGTTTACAATAGAAGATAGATGAGTGGTATGATTAAGAAAATCATGGCCCCAAAATATATTAAAGTCTTGTTCGGCCATGGGGGAGAGAAAAATAATTTTTCTCTCTCTCCCCTTTTTAATTCTCCTGCACCCACACTAAAATTAAGACTTGAGTTTCTTCTTTTATTATAGAAAAAGGTGTAGCTTTTTGCTTTTTCCACCTTTTACTCTTGTCTTCTCAAATCATATCTTCAAAGTCATGTGCAAGCATGCATTTGGAAATATTTAATGTAAAAGTAATATTTAAATAAATATATATAATATAAATAAAGAATATCTTTATTTATAAAATATATAAATAATTAAATAAATACTTTATTTAATTAAATTAAATATTTCCATTCCACTCTTCAATTTGTGTAGACTTCCTTATCCAAATACTTGGCCCCGTATACGTGACTCCACCACGTCCAAGTATTTGGCCTTCTAATCTGTGAAGCTTTAGTAAGATCCAATCAGGTTGTGCCATCTGTCCCTTATCCATTAGGTTGACATTTCTCCAACACTGATTTACCACCTTTGTTGATCCTCCACTTGACTCGAGAAAACCAACAACTTTAGAATGATTAAAACCATATTAACCGACGAGAGCTTGCCTCCAATGTCCTGACACTTGATGCAACGGTCTGGTTCATAAGTGACTAGTCTTGATAGGGGCTCTTGATTCTGAACATGATTCCACATTCTTCTTTGCAAACCTTACTTGTTGCTTCGATTGTAATGCACTAAAATCGTCATAGACTAAGACAATCTTATGTAGCTTCCACATCCTTGAATAGATGTCAACATCTTTTATTCTTCACTGAGGCATGAACATGTTAATGAACTTCTTCCAGTGAGCTTCAAGTCTGTAGATGATCCTTTGATACTTTGTCTTAACTGAACTCTGTGATCCAAGATTTCTGTGCACCTGCATATTATTACATGTCCTGTTCTATTGTTGAGTTATCATCAACCATTACATAGAGATTACATTTAGCATTTCTATTACACATGAAAGTGCAGTGAGTTACTTCCCTTCACTCCTATCTCCCCTTTCAATCTCCCCCTATTTGGTTGATATGGAATAGCAATCAAATACTATTTCCCTTTACAATCTCCCCCAAAAGCAATTAAATAAAATTAACTGTTAGAGGATAACTCAACTAATATACAAGAAACAATTAAAGTACTGGACATGAAAATAATATACAAAAGGTTCTGGAAAGATATAATCAGTTAAATCCAGATTTCCTGAGTTGCTGAAAATGAATGATGAATTTCTGAATTTCATTTTCCTTTAGTTTCCTCCACTTCAATGTTCTTCAAAGATGGGGTTCTTTCAATAAAGAAACAAATCATTAGTAAAGACTTCTGAACAATCATTCTCGTTCATCTTGCAATTCGAACTAGAACATACAGCTCTTTATGTTCCCCATAAGAGGTCAACTCATTCTCCCCTTAAGGTTGTTCTCTCTTGGAATGAAAGTCACTTCTTCTTTTTCTTCAGGATGTTCTATTTCCAGGAAACATATTTTTCTTTCTTCCCTGCACTATTCCACTGACTTCATCTATCACTGAAACAAGAAATAGAACACACTTGGACACTTCTCATATGCCCCCTTGAAAATCTCCTTCACATTCTTCTTTACCCAGAAAACTTCTACTTAGCAAAAACTCCCCCTGAGTTGATACTCTTCAAAGAAATCTTCATTTTCATTCATTGATCGTGCTAGAAAGAATTCTTCTGCCGAACCTCTCCTAAGAATGTTCCAAGGACAGATCTTCAAACAAATAGAGCAAAATCCCTTAGATATCTTTTCAGAATAAGATATAGCATTGCAAACCAAGATGTTAAGATTCTTCATAACTTCTTCCCCTTAGTACGACAAGTAGCTTCTTCCCAATTGACAAAAAGTAACTTCTCCACTTCAGACGAAAAATCAGTTAAATCTACAACACCTTTAGGGATTAGGCTCCAACCAATTACTAAGAAACTCCCCCTTAGTAATTTCTCCATTGCATCACTAAGGTTTCAATTTTATCTAATTCTCCCCCTTAGTTCATGCAAGCTCCAATCCACCCTTGTGTCTTTAGATATCCTCTAAGTAACCTCCACAAGATAGGATTGTCAGATCTCATTTCTTGTATCACCAAGAGATCTTGTTTCTTGTATCACCAAATTCTCCCCCTTAGTTGAGAATATCCTTTAAAACAATAAAAGTATCATCTACATCCAATCGAATAAGAAACTCTCCTCCAATTGAACATAAAATCCCCCTTAGGTCTAAAAATTAATGTCTCCCCCTTTGAGATTGAGAACAACATGAATTAAGAGACCCAAAGGTAATAGTTTGGACATTCCCACTAAGCTTCAATTAGACTCTTCTTCAGCTTGTCTTCCAGAAAAGAATCTTTTGAACATTCCAGAGCTGGAAAATTCAGTAACAGGATTCAAGCATAGTAGCAAGGTTAGTGTTTGGTCTATGGTTTCCTCACTTCTACTACGTTCTGTTGGTGTTTACACTTTCAAGCGTAAGTGTTCCACTCATTTCTCTCCCTATTTCTCTCACTCAAGTGTATCACTCCCTCACTTCACTCAAGTGTTTCTCTCCCTTACTTGCACTCATTCCATTTATAGCAATTTGTACCTGCAAGTAAATCCATGCTAGTCTCACCAAGATATTATGGATCGTTGACTGTAGCATGTTGTCGATCACTAAAGATCTAGGTTCTGAGATGGAATCTCAGACAGGGTTTCAGTTAGGCCATCACCCAACTCACCATGAGCAAATCCATGCACACGTGGCTCGTCGTCGGGGAATAACCCTTCTGAAATTGGAATCTCCTCCATTCCAGGAGTGACTGAAATCCCAACACCCTGATCCTCAAAAGACTCATCAAATTGGTAAACCAACTGAATCATAGTCTACGAGTTGTTGCTCAGCTACTTTCCGCATCAACAATCTCCCCATATGCAAATCCATGCACTGGATCGTTGAATGTGGTATGCGTACTAACAGCTATCTAAGCATCAACCGACTCCCCATATGCAAATCCATGCACTGGATCGTTGACGGTGATATGCCTTTAAGTTTTGAGCGATCCATGTATTCCAGAATTTGAATTCCTGGGAGAGTAGACGTGTAAAACATCTCTCTCAATCACCTGTGAAGATGAATTAACTCACTATTTTCAGTCATGGAAAACTGTTAGTGATTACCTCTCAACATCAACAGATTGCTCTGCTGATGTGAAATCCCGTTAGGGAACTAGGACTGTTCCTCCTAGGAAGGTTGACAAGGATTCTAATATATGGCAAGAAATCCAAGTTTCCCTCAAACGCCTGTGAAGGTGGCTCAACAACTTCATTCACCATGAATGGTAAACAAAGAAGTTTAGGGGTTTACTTATACCTCACAATGTGCACTTCTTGCAATGTGTCCTCACAATTGTTAGTCCCAAGAGAGGCTAGAGAACTGTTAGGTCCTATAACATCCCTTAGAAGCAAAAACTTTAGGATTACCATCAGCGTGAATGCTTTTGGTGTGCTTGACTCATTACAAGGTGCTCTGGCTGACGAGCAAATTTTCAATGAAATCACCCTGTTGAGAGAGTTCATTCAGAAACGGTTGAATTGCCTTTTCAGCTCTGCATCCTTTTGAGAGAATACAGATGAGCTACAGATACCTCAATTTGTATACTTCTTTCCTTCTCGAGAGGTAGAGCTGTGGGTGCACTTCCGACACATCCTTATTTGCTGCAACTAATGCAGTTTCTCCCTTAACAACCACTAACTTACAAAAGTTCCTTATATCACCAAGGGTTGAAAGTTTGAATTAGAATGACGGTGTTTGGTACTAAGGTCTTGGTTAGAAATTGATGGGTTAATCAACTTCACGATCTTCCCCTATAGCCACTGAGGCTAAGCCATTTCGGCTAAACAGAAAGAGTTAATCAGAACTGTATAATAGCTAAATAAAATTTTGACAAAGAGTTTAACAGATTTCCAAAAGTGTTCTTCTGAATTTCTCTTAGACAAAAATATCCAATTGAAATTCAACTCTTTTAACAAAAACATTTTGATTAATAACTCAAATCTATTTCATCTTGCTCACTGTATGTTTTTCAGAAATCGTTTTGCAATTCATTCTTATCAGATAGATGACTATGATTTCCAATATATACTTAGGTATGATATGCATCATATTCGTCTATCTGATATTATCTCCGACTTAAAACATAGATCATTTATGACAACGGGAGATCGAATGAATGCTTTAGTCATACAGTCCAAGGCACTAATTTTTAAGACAACAACCATTGTTTTAATACTACAGGTCAATGTGAAACAGACATTAACAAGAGTTTTGAAAAATGAGTTGCCAATGGTTGCTACCTTAAAAATTAAAACAATTTACTCAAATAAAATAGCCTGATACCGTGCAACCTAAGTTACAAGTTATCAAGTAACTTTACTTAAACAAATCGTGGAGAGCAAACATTTTGCATTACAAAATATTTAGAGAGAGAGAGGATATATGATTTTGAAATAGAAAGATAATCCTCAAGAAACTTTTCAAGGAGAATTTTGAAAAAGTCTTTTCGTTGCTTTTCATTCTCTAGCAAATGAATGCATGTTTAGATAAAACATTTTTCATAAGAAATAGACAGGAAATTTCTTTATGCATTCAAGTTCTAAAGAATGAAACGCACATATTAATACTAATGAATTATCAAGGGTATGAATTCCAACTACATGGTCTTAACCAAGCAATGACTACCAAAACGGATGGAATTCATATCTAAGAGTGACAAAACATTCATAAGTACTAACATCATTCAATCATTTTGTAATAAAACGCATCTTACTACAAAACAATTAAGCACATAAGACACTTACATTTTGCTTGACAATTACCACTTGTCGCTTGAGACAAACACATAATGCAATACCATAGATCATGGTAATTCTAAAGCATAAAATATAAGCATCCGCCAAACACTGAATATACATTTACCGAATAACAGTGTTTAACTTCTTACACTACATCTCAACAATTATCACATAAGCATATTGAAAATGCTCATGACAATCATAATGTATGTAAGCTCGAGGTACTAGTTGCATCAGAGATCAAAGTCCTTTAAATATTCATACTAAAACTTATGATCTTTGACAACCCCTCGCGATGTAGTGATATCACTAATATCAAAAGAATGACAACTAAAATTAATAGATTTTGCAAAAGACATTAATTGCTTCACTTAAACTACATATTAAGTGATTCCATTAATATTAGCATTAAACAATCAGAAGTAAATAAAATTACGACTAACTACCATTAACTGGTATAAGTCAATAACCTTACATACAACTAATGAAAACATATAAATACTTATGCTGAAACACTTAACATATAGCATGAATAACATACAACAGCATGAAGTATAAAGTTCTGGATATACATTGACTATACAAGGAAATGCTACATTGTTAGGTTTCTAATGGTCATGTAAGGTCCTGGGAGCTCCTAATTTATCACATAGATATAATATCGGGTCCCGGGTAAACACAATCCAAACATTAACCAGAGCCTAAAGAAAATAGACATCTAAATAGCATGAACACTCTATTAACATTGCATTTAGATAAGTCAATACTAGACTAGAGTGACATACCTTAGTCAATGAAGCTTTACTGGTGTATGATCGTTGAATAACCAATTACTCCCTTTTTGAGTCCAAGAGATCGAACGTTTACTCCTTTTGAGATCGAACATTTACTCTATTTGGACAGGAATAACCCTCCAGTTACCAGTTGACATTGTTCCTCGAAGCAATGTCTTGCTAATCCAGATGGAAACTGCATTACCTTCAACACCCAAATGTTTCCTTGTAGAAATTGGTCTTGGTAGCAGCTTCACCGAACTCAGCACACTAGAAACCAACAGTCTTGATACTAGCAGAGTAGAACCTTCAGAATTTTCGAACTACCCTTCAACTTCTGTATCACTACCAAGTCTTCATGTGGATTGATTCCTTGTGCTAAGTGTATCTGCCTCTGGTTCAATTGAGTTAGTCCCTTGATTCGAACCCTAACTAATTTCTTAGGATCGAACTTTAACGAACTCAACTCAATCTTGATTAGTTAGTGCATCTTCAGTCTTCATTGAATTCACTCAGAACCACCAATGAAACACTCTCATACATGCACGGCACTACCAATCACTACTCTACTACCCAGATTCATCAAGAACTGACTCTAGGAAATGTTGTTACACAAAACCCTTTGTCATGACAGATGTGTCCTTAATGTTTCCTTAGATTTTCAGTGGGTAGAGTAGTCTTCTTCAAATATGATTGAGATCATCTTGCATTATCTTTAAATTGACAATTTCCTTTCTAATATGCAATCACTCAATCTGGATCACTAAGTGCTCCTAAGAATCTCAACTCTTACTCAATGAGCACTGCTAGCCTTTGAACATCAAACACGACTAGTTGATCCAACTTACTGATGCTCCCCCTGTGATGCTGCTTGCAGCTTTTCTTCATCTGGTGTCATCTGATCTTGAGCCCTAAACAGGATGTCAACCTTTAGAAATTCAGAGCTAAAATCAAACGAATGCTAGGGAGCTTGATGATGATGTTCACTGCATCTAGATCATCTTAAATCAATCACAGACTCTGTGTAAGCTCTTAACTCCAAATAAGATAGCCTTCCATCACACCATGTGACTTCAGGCATGATTAGTATTACTTGATGTCTTCTCTTTACATTTGTTGATTAGACTTGCTGTGTCAACTGATTCAGCCGCAGTGAATAGGAAACCTTAACTCTATCCATTATCCTTGTAATTCCACTCAAGGTCTGGATTTCCCTATTAACTCCTCCATTTGGTCATGAAGTTTGGAAACTGAACTTTACTCTAGAATACTCCTTTCAGTGCAGACATAACATAGAACTTCGTTCGTCAACAAATTCCATTACCTGCCCTCAAAGTGTTCTTACAGCAATCTGCCTAATCCTTTGAATGTGATTAATCACTGAGATGCTTCATCTATCGAATGCATGAACAACCATCAAATTTAACCAGGGTAGCCTTTGACTTGACTTCCCTTCACCTGACATACTTCACTAATGTCCTTCTTAAAAGAATTTCATTAGAAGTAGTCCTTTCTCACCAACTTCATCTTTACCGTCGAATCCGTTATCTTGATAAACCAAGTATTAGTTGATAAACCAAGTGTGAGAGCATCATTTGTTGTTGCAGCTAACTCCATTCTGATAAACTTCAACGAATAGTTGACTTCATCATAAGCTTTACATTTCGTGTCAGCAACAACCTCACTTCCAGCTTAGTGAGCTTCCATTTCTCTTGACCCTGATCAACACTGTTCAACCTCGAACTGATACTAGGAAACCCTTCGCAAATAATTCCCTAGGTCTTCATTAATGTTGTGCTTCAGATCATTCAAGAAAAATTGGTATCCTTGCTTAACCATTTGAATACCAGAGTAAAAGTAGTTATATGCCTTGAACATGAAAATGTCATAGATATATAACTTATACCTGTATAAAGATACTCTGCATTCACAAATGATTAAGATATGTGGTCCTCAATTTAATTGAGTCCAATAGGGTT
Source organism: Oenanthe sinensis (assembly GCA_028671895.1). Taxonomy (NCBI): domain Eukaryota; kingdom Viridiplantae; phylum Streptophyta; class Magnoliopsida; order Apiales; family Apiaceae; genus Oenanthe; species Oenanthe sinensis. The sequence continues at coordinate 31,487,752 of CM053813.1, forward strand.
AGAGATTTTTATAAACATAGTTAACAACAAAGCATTTAAGTTCAACATGTTCATTCTTATTTGACTGATCACTCCTCATCTATATCAGCCTTAACTCGCAGTTTTGGCTATGAGCTCAGTGATTCCAACCTACCATAAGGTGGACTAGCAGTCTATAAGAATCATGTCGTACAAATATGTAGTCATAGAAGAATCAATCACTCAGATTCCTAATTCTTCTAAATTACCTTTGTTGTTCACTTTAACATTATATTATCTCTAATTACCTGAGTCAGTTTAAATTTAAAAAAAAATTTAATTCATGGTTTATTATACTGACCCCTAGGCAATTCCCAAATTAGAAACAAACTCATCTTAACAAGCACATGATCAAATATAGCATTTAATACAACCATGCGAGTATAAACAGATTATAGACAATGTAAACATCAAGGCACTTAGCATGCAGCAAATACTCTTTCCGGCAAATGTACCCCTACAAATACCTAAGACTCTATATGCTAACATGATCAATTATCGTAAAGCAAGCATTAAATCACACAAGATCTAATCATGAAGTCAAATACTGATAAACAAGCAATACTAACAAACTAGCATAAGTTATCTAATTTATATAGAAATCAAGGTGAGACATGCATTACATCAAACTTATAATATAATGCAGTTCAGCACTTAATACTCTATAATTAAATCAAACAAGTATAAACTAGTTAGAAAGTATACCTGAGCGATGCTTAGCATTCCATCTCGAGTGATAATCAGTTGATCCAAATCAATTTCCATTCTACTGACACTCATGGAAGTATCCTTGCATTTGACCTCAATAACCAATGATGTTCCTGCTTCAACCCAAACTGATACCTGATTGTTCTGCTTAAAGACCCCGACATAGAATGTCTCATGTTCTGCTTGAAAAGATCACTCTTCTTTATATGTGTAGCAATAACCCCTTGATTATCATATGTCAGTGATAATCAAACCTTGTGTATTTCTGCCACTGATGTCCTTTAACCAAATCTTCAATTGTTGTTTTGGTTCTTTGACCGATAAACTGAATTCCTTTTCAAAATCCCAAATTCTTCAGATATTGATTCGAAAACCACTGATCGAAGACTCTTCCCTAAATGAACTAATCCCCTTTCAATAACCAAATGATCCACTGAGTAGACCGATGTAGAAATACATCTCCAATGGTAAGATCAGGTCTCAACTCCATTAGAATGTTCTTCAGTCAGTTCGTTTGTCCTCAACGAACGAAGAATCAACTCCTGTTGTTTCGTTTAATAAAACATTTTGTTCAAACAGAAGTATTTAATTTTTTAGGAATTTAAATAATCAAAATAAATTGAAAATGCATTTTTGATAAATAATAATAAATTTCTCAATTTCAAATTATAAATAAAATAAAATTTGAAAAAAAAGTTTTGATATAGAGATAACAAAATTTTCAAGGTATATAAAATAATCCTGAAAAAGAAATTATTTCAAATCAAAATTAATTTCCAAAGAATTTTATAGAATTTATAATCCAAAACAGTTTTAATTATAATTAAAATAAAACAGATTGAAAATATAAGTTTGATATAAAAATAATAAATTTTCAAGTCATCTTAGATATTCTTGAAAATAAATTATTTCAACCAAAATGATTTTCCAAAAAGTTTTATGAGATTTATAATTAAAACTTCCAAGCTTAAATTATAATTAAAATAAAACAACTCGAAAACATAATTTTGATATGGAAATAATAAATTTTTCAAGTCATCTAAGATATTCCTGAAAAATAAATTATTGCAACCAAAATAATTTTTCAAAGAGTTTTATAAGATTTATAATTAAAACTATATAAAAAATAAATTATTAAAACTCAAAAATAATTCTCAAAATATTTTCAAGAAATTTGAACTCAAAAGAAATTAAATTGGGTTTTAAAAAGATCAAATTAATAAAATCCTTAAATAAGAATATTAAGAATATAAAATATTTGACTCTAAAATTTAAAAGAAAATAAAATATTTTCAAGATATAAAATAACCTTGAGAAATAAATTATTTAAATTTAAAAATTATTTTCAAAATATTTCATATAATTAAATTCAAAATTTAATTATTAAATTAATTATTAAATCAGCCACCCAGATGATGCCATGTGTCAACTTCCAGAATTTTCTACTTGGCTCCAAGTCGAATATTTGTACTTAGAAAAATTTTCAGCTTCCAAAATATTCTACTTGGGCTCAAGTCGAAACTCAAGTCGAAATTTTGTACTTAGAAAAATTTTCAGCTTCCAAAATGTTCTACTTGAGCTCAAGTCGAAACTCAAGTCGAAATTTTGTACTTAGAAAAATTTTCAGCTTCCAAAATATTCTACTTGGGCTCAAGTCGAAACTCAAGTCGAAATTTTGTACTTAGAAAAATTTTCAGCTTCCAAAATGTTCTACTTGAGCTCTATGTAGAACATTAAGTAGAACTTCTGACTTAGAAAATATTTCTAACTCCAGAATTTCTACTTAGGTTCTATCTAGAACATTAAGTAGAATTTCTATATAGAAATGTTCTACTTAGGCTCTATGTAGAACATTAAGTAGAACTTCTGACTTAGAAAATATTTCTAACTCCAGAATTTCTACTTAGGTTCTATCTAGAACATTAAGTAGAATTTCTATATAGAAATGTTCTACTTAGGCTCTATGTAGAACATTAAGTAGAACTTCTGACTTAGAAAATATTTCTAACTCCAGAATTTCTACTTAGGTTCTATCTAGAACATTAAGTAGAATTTCTACATAAAAATGTTCTACTTAGGCTCTATGTAGAACATTAAGTAGAACTTCTGACTTAGAAAATATTTCTAACTCCAGAATTTCTACTTAGGTTCTATCTAGAACATTAAGTAGAATTTCTACATAGAAATGTTCTACTTAGGCTCTATGTAGAACATTAAGTAGAACTTCTGACTTAGAAAATATTTCTAACTCCAGAATTTCTACTTAGGTTCTATCTAGAACATTAAGTAGAATTTCTACATAGAAATGTTCTACTTGGCCATCTCGAATATCTATCTCGAATATTCTACATAGGAATGTTCTACTTGGCCATCTAGAACATTTTGTACTTAGAAAAATTCCGGGCTTCAAAAAAATTCTGGATGCCCAGTGAACCAATCGTACCCTCTTTAATCTCAAAAATAAAAATAGATCCAATCGATTTGTATGTCAATCGAGTAGCTCTGATACCAATTGTTAGGTCCTGGAGATCGTAGAGGGGGGGTGAATACGATTCCCAAATAAAAATCTGACTTTTATTTATTTTTGGGACAACATAAAAATTACTTTGGTTCAAACCCAGGTACTGTTCATCATCTTCTTCAACCTCAAGAACACCATTAAAATAACCAAGATAATGAACGGTAAATCATCCAAAACACACAACACAACAAGATCCAAGAATATAACTTTATATTCATTGAAGTGGGGTAGATGCTACAACAAGTTCAAGAATAAAAGCTCAAGAACACAACAAAGAAATGATTTTTGGCTCCTCTAAAAATATTACAAATTCTAGATCTAGGAGACAAAAATCAAACCTATCTTCTAAACAAGATTTAGCAATGTTTACAATAGAAGATAGATGAGTGGTATGATTAAGAAAATCATGGCCCCAAAATATATTAAAGTCTTGTTCGGCCATGGGGGAGAGAAAAATAATTTTTCTCTCTCTCCCCTTTTTAATTCTCCTGCACCCACACTAAAATTAAGACTTGAGTTTCTTCTTTTATTATAGAAAAAGGTGTAGCTTTTTGCTTTTTCCACCTTTTACTCTTGTCTTCTCAAATCATATCTTCAAAGTCATGTGCAAGCATGCATTTGGAAATATTTAATGTAAAAGTAATATTTAAATAAATATATATAATATAAATAAAGAATATCTTTATTTATAAAATATATAAATAATTAAATAAATACTTTATTTAATTAAATTAAATATTTCCATTCCACTCTTCAATTTGTGTAGACTTCCTTATCCAAATACTTGGCCCCGTATACGTGACTCCACCACGTCCAAGTATTTGGCCTTCTAATCTGTGAAGCTTTAGTAAGATCCAATCAGGTTGTGCCATCTGTCCCTTATCCATTAGGTTGACATTTCTCCAACACTGATTTACCACCTTTGTTGATCCTCCACTTGACTCGAGAAAACCAACAACTTTAGAATGATTAAAACCATATTAACCGACGAGAGCTTGCCTCCAATGTCCTGACACTTGATGCAACGGTCTGGTTCATAAGTGACTAGTCTTGATAGGGGCTCTTGATTCTGAACATGATTCCACATTCTTCTTTGCAAACCTTACTTGTTGCTTCGATTGTAATGCACTAAAATCGTCATAGACTAAGACAATCTTATGTAGCTTCCACATCCTTGAATAGATGTCAACATCTTTTATTCTTCACTGAGGCATGAACATGTTAATGAACTTCTTCCAGTGAGCTTCAAGTCTGTAGATGATCCTTTGATACTTTGTCTTAACTGAACTCTGTGATCCAAGATTTCTGTGCACCTGCATATTATTACATGTCCTGTTCTATTGTTGAGTTATCATCAACCATTACATAGAGATTACATTTAGCATTTCTATTACACATGAAAGTGCAGTGAGTTACTTCCCTTCACTCCTATCTCCCCTTTCAATTCAGCTCAATGTTGGAATTATTTTGAGAAAGTAAAACTCGAAAATGGTGTGTTCAAGGCAAAGTGTGTTAATTGCGGAAAATTATTGGCAACTGGTGGAAATTCTACACTTACTAGACATGTCACTTCTTGCGCATCAAAAATGTCTCCAGAAGCAACTCAATCACAAATTGGTCCTACGGGTTATACTTGGAACTACAATCAAGCATTACAAAGGGACATACAAATGAAATTAATCATCTCACAAGGGTATCCATTCAACCATTTCGATAATGATGGAACGACGAACTACATACATCGTGGGCTACAACCAAAATATCAAAAGGTTAGTAGAATTACTATTCGTCGTGATGCAATTAAAGGTTATGTTAAAATGAAAAAATCAATAATAAACTTTTTTGAAACATATGAAGGCAAAGTTAGCTTAACAAGTGATGTGTGGAGTGCTGGACAAAAATTACATATTTCTTTTATGTGTATTACATGCCATTGGATTGATTTGAATACTTGGGAGTTGAATAAAAGAATAATTTTTTTTGATCAATTTGAACTCCCCCATTCTGGAAATACTATCTATTATAACATTATGACATGTCTTAGAGAATTCAAGCTACGTGACAAATTACTTAGTATATCTTTTGATAATGCTAGTAATAATACTTCGGCTATTGGTATGTTAACTAGAGATTTAAATCCAATGCTAAATGATGTTTTTTTTCATACTAGATGTGAGTGTCATGTTTTAAATTTAGTTGTTCAAAAAGGTTTGGAATTTATTGAACCTTCAATTAGCAAAATAAGATACATGATTGCATTCATCTATTCCTCCCAAAAAAGGAGGCAAGATTTTAAGAAATTTGTGCATGCTCAAGGTGAAAAGTTTTTAAAACTAGATATTGATATGCCAATTAGATGGAATTCCACTTACAAAATGTTAAAAAGAGCACTTAGACAAAGAAGTTTACTGATGGAATTTTACACTAATAATGTTGAATCACATGACATTGTAAACTCAGATTGGGAAATAGTTGAACAAATATGCCTGATATTACAACAATTTTATAACTCTACTGTGGTACTATCTGGTGTTTACTATCTTACAAGTTCAAAGGTATTGGGTGAACTTTATTTAATCACTGTGACTCTCAAAACATGAGAAAGTCATAATTTTTAGAGTCACTGTATTTATGCAATGAAACAAAAATATCTAAAATATTATAGAGATATTCCTATGTTATTTTGTTGTGCGGCGGCTTTAGATCCCGCTATTGGAATTTATGGTGTTGAAAGTCTTTTAGAAGAAATTAATAAAAATATAGGAACACTTGAAGATGAAGATCGCAGTACTCGTATGTTTAATGAAAGTTTAAATGCTCTCTTCCAACATTATGAGTTACTCAATGGTTCCAGACCTCGTGAAGTTGCTCCAAGAGTTGGTAGTTCTTTTATGGACACTATTCTTTCTCAAGCAATTTCTCGTAAAAAATCAAGAACGATTGGTGCAAGTAGTGAACTAACAAAATATTCTCAAACCGATTTTGGTTCTTTACTTTCTCAGCAAAGTTTTAATATTTTAGAATTTTGGAAAAGTCAAGCACCTTATTATCCAATTATGGCCGCAATGGCCCGTGATTTTCTAATTGTTCAAGCTAGTACCGTAGCTTTGAAATCAACCTTTTCTTTCAGTGGTTGAGTTTTAAATGAAAGAAGGAGTTCCCTAAGTCCACAATCATTGGAAGTTTGCATATGCTACAAAGATCATTTAGACGCAGAAAGGATGCAACAGGACACTGAATCAATTGAAGAAAGATCGGAAGAAATTAAAGAAGAAATCTGGGAATATGACGAAGATCAAGATGAAAATCAAGTTTAAAAGAGACTTCAGAAAACTGATAGGAAATGCTCACTGGCAGTCTGGCACAATGGCAGTGGTACTGGCCACTACACATTTATGCAACAACAGTACTTGACTTAATTTCTCTGGACATTACAACTTTCAATGTTACTTTTAAATATTCCAACCACCATATTTGTTTCTCTATAAATACAATACCACAGTTTAATCTTTCATCACTCATTCACTCCTTTTCATTTCAAATCAATAAATATACTCTTCTTATATTTTTAATTTGTAATGGATAATGTACATTATGAAATTGTCGAACATTCATATTCAGCTCCGTGTTGGAACCATCTTCAAAAAGTGAAGCTCGAAAATGGCACATTCAAGGCAAGATGCACTAATTGCGGAAGCCTTTTCGAAATTGGTGGAAATCTAATACTTGCAAGACATGTCAATTATTGTCGAAGAAATTTGGGTATATGAAGAATTTCAAGATAGATTTAAATCTAAAGCATTTTTTATTTTGTGTAAGCTAGTAGTTGTTTGTTATATTTGCATTTGTGATTCTGTCTACTAAGTACTGTACTACCCAATGTTTAAGAATAAATTGTATGACTTTCTTTTATTTCTATCTTAATATCTAATTCCAGAGTATTAAAAAATTACACACCTATTGTTATAATTATTCAAAGTTCATTATCCAAAATCCAAACCATTAAAAAATCACTATAAAGTATAAACTGATGGTCACTAAATTCAGTAAAAATATAACAACGAAACAAAAAATTAAAAAAATAAAGAAATTGAGAATAAGCTTGTTATTAAATTTTAAAAGATTAAGTAATTTACCTTAATAAGTTACGAATTCCAATTTCTACCATGTTCATCAAATCTTCATGTACTGTGTTCTTCTTATAATTTCAATCAAGTTCAATTATCTTGTATTGTGTCGCCATCATCGTTGAAGTGTAGCTGTAATTGACTCACAATCATCGACAAATCGGCCCATCGCCGTGATTCACTGTCGTCGTCGGACTTGCTATCGTCGGTGATGTCCTCGCCATTAGATTCCTCTCAAGTCTCAAGTCTCACAATCACAGATCTATAATTCTATATAATATATGTATGTATATACATTATGTCTGTAACGAATTAGTACTTAGTAGCTTTTTTCTTTTTATTACAAGTTTAGTCAAAGCCCGGGTCAAAGCTCGGTTAAGACCGGCCTGGCCTGTCAGGATGAAGTAGTCTTCTTTTTTTTATAAAAAATCCAGCCCGGCCCGGCCCGATAATTGAAAAAGCCTGGTCCAAACTTTTTAGAAAAAACCCAGTCTTTTTAAAGACCGGTCCCAGGCCTAGTAGGCCAGGCCTTTTGTTCAGGTCTAACCTTAGATAACTTTTAAATTCTAATCTATTCATCTCTAATCATTGAATTATTAGATCAATGATTGAAATTAAGTATTTTTTTTTTAAAATTACGTTATATAATCCAGCGTATATGTTATATAATATAACGTAAGTTTTAAATTTTTTTAATTCTCTTTTTACCTTTATAAAGTTTACGCTGTATTATATCTTGCAAGTTGACTGACATTTTCAGATGAATAGTAAGACATACTATTTTTGTGTGATATTTCTCAACTTCTCCTTCCCATTTCATATCAAATTTCAGAACAAAATTTAGAAAATTCAAATTACGTAACAAGTGCTTCATCAAAATTTAGAAAATTCAAGTTTCATCAAGTATTTATCAAAGTTTATTAAATTAGCAATGAGATAATTCAAAAATATTATTGTTGGTTTTGATGTTTATTGAATTGGTTTGATTTGTTTGAGTATCATATTTAATTGTTTCAACCTATATTATATGACGTAAGTTTTTAATACTTTCAAAAAGTTTACTCTATGTCATATAGAGTAAGTTTTTAACATTTTTAAAAAATTTGCGATGTATAATATAGCGTAATCTTTTAATCCTTTATACATTTTGCACGTGTTGTTCAAGGATTTTTTAAGTAATAAAAAAATTAAGACTTATGTTATATTATACAGCCTAAACATTATTTAATATAACATATATATATATATATATTTTTTTAATTTTTAATCTCAACGCTTAATTTTAAATTTCAATAGTAATAAACGGATTAATCTTTTAATACACTAGAACCGATCCCTGGTAATAGACGGGTTCATTTTTCAAGACACTAGAACCGATCCCTCCATCTTATTTGGAATACTTTGTTCCAAATGGTTGTCAAATAGTTGTGGTTGTGGTATTACAGATTCAATCATACATCCTATCGATTAAATTGGTAGATTTGATATTTATTCGCATCAAAATTATTTGTTTTCATAATTTTTATATAATGGTCAAATTCCGTTAATTTTTTAATTACTATTTATAAAAATAAAAATAAAAATAAAAATTATATTATTTATTTAATTTTAATTATTTATTTTAATAAATTTACCCCTAAATATTTTTTGTAAATTTTAAATAATTAATATTTTTTATATCCATCATTTTATTTATTTAAAATGTTATTATTTAATAAATTTTTGATAACAATACAAATTAACGATCATCAATTATTTTGACAAAAATTGATTCAGTAATTAATGATCGATAAACTTTGATTTATTGACAGACCAATAAAGAACTGTTCCATTTCTAAACTCTGCCAACCTGACAATCCGTTTAATAAATTAATAAAAAAAATATTGGTGCATATGCTCTTTAAAAAATGTTAACTGGTAATATTTTTGATATTTTATATAATATAAAATAATAATTTTTTAGTGAGTGTTGGCACAAAAAATTTGTAGTTCTTTCTACAAAATTTAAAAACATCATTTTTTAGAAGTGGATATATTTTATAAGATTAGTTTTTAAATTAAAAGTAATTAAAAAACTATTTTTAAATTTTATTAAACTATTTTTTAATCAAAATCTATTATTGGATTTATAATAATAATATCAAACGGTCTTTTAAGTATTGTAGAAAAGAATTATTCATATATTGTTTTTTCAACTTTTTTAACAAAAATATAATGTTATATATGATCGGAACCGAGAGAAATGAAATTAGAGGAAATGAAATATATTTTAAACTAAATTATAAATAAATGTTAAAAAATTTCATTCTCCCTGCCCTACATTTACAAACCATATAAATTGAAAAAAATATCGAACCCATTAATTTTAAAAAAATACTTCTTTATTAAGTATTCACATTTAATTGTGACAAAAAAAGTATTCACATTTAACCTTTCGCAAAATAAAAAGTATTCACATTTAGCCCAAATTTTTATAGTTGAAAATTTCTACAACTCAATTTTCCTTCAAATCTTCCCCTTCTATTTTAATTATTTTCTTTTAATTTTATTTATTTTTTCATTCTATTTTATTTTTACCAATCAAACACAACATAAATATTATTTCTTTATTCAAAAAACAATCAATAAACATAACTTTGTTTACACCACCTTAAAGTACACGTTCGAAAGTCGATGCATTGGGGGTGGAAACATATTTTAAGGCATTAAATAATACATACATTTTTTAATTTATAAATTAGTTATAAGATAAGTCAAACAGCCCAAAATCATTAACACAAACTCAAGGGTAACTTTAAAATTTTTGCAGTGGGGAATATTAACGATAACCCAGTAAGCTCAAATCACCCTTGAAGAAACGGGCAGGGAAATAATGGAAAACAAAGAAATGGAATCTTTGATGAAGCTATTCATGCTAAGGTGAGCATATGTTCTTGGGTTTTAACTGAGAATCTCTCCTTGTGAGAGTTTAATTTTTGTTTTGTTGTGTTTTGGTGTTCTCCATAACTGAAGTTATAAATGAGCATGATTTTCAAAGGTTTGATTCACGGACGAAAATTAATATGAGATCGCATCTATGATTGATTGCACATAATAGTCGATGAAAAGAAGTACATATATTCATAGTCGGGTGAAAACAAGTACATACATTCAAATCATCTTCAAATCGCTTGGTTGCTTCTCCAAGACGGAAAGATTCAACATCGATATCCTTAAACGTTTGTCCAATTTTAATTGTATTTGTAAATGCCGTGTGACTTTTATTTAATGAATTGATTCCTTTTTTCAAAAAAGAAAATAAAATAAAAAATAAGTCCTGCATTTAAAATTATATGAAAATAATTAGTATATATGTAGTGTAGTTCAAAAAAATAAGAATTTTGTTCAGAATAAAATTTCAATATTTCCGTCTTTTTATTATTGTTCTGCATTTTATTATGGTGAAGTACCGAGTGATTCTTGCAGATTTCTTATTCTCATTTGATTTTATACATATACGAGTAAGATTTTATCTTGCATCGTTAATGTTAATCTGTCAAATTCAGTTTTAAGTTACCTCTCGAAAATGGGTAGCAATGTAGCACAAATGTTGATAATGGAGGCAAATATTCATTATACTTGCTCCCACCATAAACGAAGGAATGGACATAAAATAAACACTACTCAGTCAAGATTGAGGAACACATCATACCCGAAAGAATGGAGTAAAAATAAACACAATTTGCTTAATTAAGATTGAGGAACGTCGTGTACGGACTATGAACACATCTCAACATGAAGCAGCCAAGTAGGGTTATCTTTTAGAAAATATTCTATGAGTTTCTGCATCTTGGCTATAACCACGCAAGCAAGCAAGTTTGTGGTGTCAACACAATGTACTAGCTAATAACAAGTTTTTAAACAGAAGAACCAGGAGGATTTCATCTAAAGGTACAACTATTTGTTATGTTTTTAGCCATATCAAGTGCAGAAGACTCACACATATGCAGGGTGCAGGCAAGCCTGCAAGGTCTCTATGAGCCGACAATTAAGAAGAGGTGGTTTTAATGGTTAAAAGTCGCGGTTTATGGCATGGTTAGAGATCAAGGTGAACCGGGAACAGGACCTTCCAAAGACGCATCTTAATAGTATGATTAATATATTCACCAGAAGGCACACATTTTGTACACTAAGCTCGCAGACAATATTTTCATCTTGCTTCTTTAACCATGCCAAACAACTTTCTGATGAACAATGCTAGAGTCAAACGAAGAAATTTTAAGCTCATTCCCAACAAGTTCACTTTATGATCAAAACCTTGAAGATAAAAAACAGGAGGCTTCACTAAAGGAAAATTTGAGATTCCTACGACCTTTAGCAAAATATTCACAGTTTGAATTATAATCTCAAGTTGAAATTCATATTCTTCTGATCAAATATTAAGGAACTAATCTAAACAATTCAAGTTATTCGTTCGCCACATAGGCACATAGGATATTCTTAACTCTATAGGAACAAATAAAATAAACTAAAAGCTACATCGATCTATATTTCTTTCAATAGTACCAACAGAGATACCTATAATATGATCAGCCAGACAACGGTAAAATAGGAGAGAGCCAACAATCCACCAAAAAAAATGCAAGAACGAAGCTACATCCACAAACAAAAGCACAACAAACCCGTCATATCTTGTACAATGAATATAAAAAACAGCCCAAGAACAGGAAGAAAGATGGCCATATTCAAAATTAGAGAGCTTTGATTTAACAACACCAGATCATAACATCATCAAAAGAGTTGCCAGAAAATTGAGATCATATATAGCTTGAAAAGGAAAACAAACTTTTATTTGTCTGTGTTTGTCACGTCAAAGCAAAAGTTTTATCATCTTAATTTGTTTGGTCGATAGAATAAGTGCATTAGTATATGCTTTTAATTGACGGTATATACCAAGTTGGGTGGCCTTGGCGCGAGCCCTACAAAAAGAACAAACTAGCGTAACAAATGTAGTGTTATTATTTATTTATTTTTTCCCCTTAGCCCCTCTTTTGTCATGTACTGCCTTGTATTCTTATTTGCTCAGCTAGACAGCTACCTTACATCATAATGTTTTCAAACTTTTATGCCAAAATTAAATACAAGGGTTAGGATGACATGTGATAGTACCCCCAATACCCGGTATATAGCAATTATATACGGGATAAAAACCGAAAATAACATTAGAAAGGACAAAAGGACATCAATTGAAAGAGACATAAATGTATGAGTAGACATGCCAAAAGTATAAAAATAAGAATAGACATGCTATAAAAATTAAATACTAGCGCCAATTTGTTGATGGAGGAATTTGGTAACAACAAAATTTGAGGTCCATCGCCATAATCAAGATCTAGGGTGGTATTTTTTTTACCTGAAAAGTCGTCGGAGTGTGGTAGTTGTTGAATATTGGGGGCTGAGATTGTTAGGGTTTTTTAGTTGGTGGGGGCTCTCAACGTCCAACCCCTAACAATGTGCCTACGTACCCCTATTTATAATAGGGGATCAAGCCCACGTAGTTCTTGCTGAAGTAGAAGCCCGTTAAGAAAAGTCCACCTTATCCACCCCCTTATTCAACACCTTATTCACCCCCTTATTCGATCATCGAAACCTAGTTGGAAGAGGTCTCTACATGGAGGCTTGTTTGGATAGTCCAAAGCCCAGTATAAGGCCCGAGGACTTCATGAATCCGACGTTGACCCGGAAACCATGGGCTCTAGTCGGTCCATTACAGCTATTTCCCAGATACCTTGACTGGAGGCTAGCACTAGATCCACCCCGGATGCAGGACGCGCCCTAAGCCCCCAGACGAGGACAACCCGCCTGAGTACAGGGAAAGGGTCTTCCAAGCTGAGGTCAGCTGCAACCCAAAGCTCCCCGCCTGAGTACAGGGAAAGGGTCAGATGGTGTATGACTTCAAGTTGATGATGAGTGTTTCTCATCCTTATAGAAATTAACTACTGCTATATAGATGGCTCCATTCATTATCTTGGGGTCTCGCCCTAACGAGCATGTGGCACTCATTAAGATTCAAGTAATTCTCATTTACATAAGAATAGTCCATTAGAACAACGCTTTAAATAGGTAGAGCTCGAATTTGAGAAAATCATTATAGCAAAAAGTTTGAGGCGTCTTATAAGAACACATGAGATTTCAATGATAAGGCTTCACGCAATCCGTGAACTCGCATAATAATAACTCAAAGTGAATAAAAATATTAGAATATTAGAGGCCAATAGGCTATGGAAATGCCCCGCGAGGAGCTAAGAACATCATAAAAATCCCCATCACGTTAATCATTCATACCCCTTATACTCCAGTTGCTAGGTCCATCGTACTATCATCACCAAAATCATTCATAACCCCTTATTCTCCAATTTCTATATCCCTAGTATCATCATCACCAAAATCATTCCTAACCCCTTATTCTCCAATTTTTAGGTCCCATAATCACAACAATATGCTACCCTTTATTCTTCTGGAAAGGTCTTTAATAAAATTTTAACTCTAAAGGTCTTCAATATAATTTAACTCATGATAGAACTTCAATAAATCTTTACCCCGTGAAGGACCTTCAATAAAAGTTAAGCCATGAAAAATCCTTCAATAAAATTTTATCCCTTGAGGGTCTTCACTAAAATTTTACCCATGAAGGGTCTTCCATAAAATTTTATCTATTAAGGGACTTCAATAAATTTTTTAACCTTGGAGGCAGAGGGCCTTCCATAATATTTTAACCCAAAAGAGACTTCAAGAAAAATTAAACACATGTGAGCCTTCACGAAAAACTAAATCCATGAGGCCTTCAAGAAAAACTAAACCCATGGAACCTCTAAGAAAGACTAAACTCCTGAGCCTTTCAAGAAAAACTAAACTCATGGGACCTCAACATGCCTCCAATAAAATTAATCTCTGCTTCAATAAAAATTAACCTCCTAGAGCCTTCAATAAAATTTACCTCATGGCATGAAAGGCATTCAACAAAAATTTTACCCCATGAAGGGTCTTCAATAACATTATTTCTTACCAGCAAAAATTCAACCAACAACAAAAATATATCAAGAAAGTTAGATTTTTACCTGGAAGGCGTGACTTGGGAGATGGAGATTCATCTCCTCATAAAACTCAGCTGTCCAGGCCTTTTTCTAGGATTTTCCACTTGAAAATAGAATATTGGACTATCTCCAAGTTGTAGGAAATTCTGTTATCTTCGCATGGGCTGTAAAATCATTCAATTCTGACTTCTGGAACTCAAATTACAACCGAAACAATGATTGTTGGGCAAAATCTTCCACAAATCCGAATTTTCATCTGATTTAAGCTAAAATAAACTCAATTCTTTCCTTTATCTAATGATCTTCAAATATTTGTCTTCATGTGACTTTCTACCTGCAAAAATTCAATCAATAACATAAAATATTAAAACGTTAGGGTTTACCTAATAGACGCGCTTTGTGAGATGGAGATGTAGCTGCTGATAATCGTGTCTTATGTGCAAGTATCCTTCTTCATGTGTTTGTTCTTCAATTAATTGTAACCTCCTTCCCCGAATCAGATGTGGATTTCGTCATAATGTTCTAAACCAATTGCCAGTAGGTTTCCTGAACTGAGTAGAATTCATTGTTGAAATTCGCAACTGTCTTCTCTCTCCAGTTTCGGACTGATACCAGATGTCTTCTTCTTATTTTTTTACCTCTTAATTAAAGAGAATTCAATAAGCTTCGAGTGGGCTGTAAAATCGTCAAAATTCGACTTCTAGAACTCAAGATATGACCTCAGCAGTGTATGTAACGCATGTAGTAGAATACATACGAATTTTCTTCTATTCTTACTCCAAAATCGATTACCCATCAACCATTAAGCCATACATGAGACCATATACTTGAAACCATGATGAGAACCATTGCCTATTGAATGCCAACAACCCATACAAATCTTTTTTCAATATCTCCCCCTTCGATGTCTCCCATAGCCGCCTTTGATGTCCATCTTGAAAACTTTTAAAACCCTAGATTCGATGTAACATCTTTCCTCCTAAGATGTGGATTTTCCCCTCCTTCTAGCGCCAATTTGTTGATGGAGGAATTTGGTAACAACAAAATTTGAGGTCCATCGCCATAATCAAGATCTAGGGTGGTATTTTTTTTACCTGAAAAGTCGTCGGAGTGTGGTAGTTGTTGAATATTGGGGGCTGAGATTGTTAGGGTTTTTTAGTTGGTGGGGGCTCTCAACGTCCAACCCCTAACAATGTGCCTACGTACCCCTATTTATAATAGGGGATCAAGCCCACGTAGTTCTTGCTGAAGTAGAAGCCCGTTAAGAAAAGTCCACCTTATACACCCCCTTATTCAACACCTTATTCACCCCCTTATTCGATCATCGAAACCTAGTTGGAAGAGGTCTCTACATGGAGGCTTGTTTGGATAGTCCAAAGCCCAGTATAAGGCCCGAGGACTTCATGAATCCGACGTTGACCCGGAAACCATGGGCTCTAGTCGGTCCATTACAGCTATTTCCCAGATACCTTGACTGGAGGCTAGCACTAGATCCACCCCGGATGCAGGACGCGCCCTAAGCCCCCAGACGAGGACAACCCGCCTGAGTACAGGGAAAGGGTCTTCCAAGCTGAGGTCAGCTGCAACCCAAAGCTCCCCGCCGAGGACAACTCGTGGAGTACAGAGCAATGGTCTTCAATAATTAACCCCGGAGGGCCTTCAACAATTAATCCCGGAGAGCCTTCATTAATGATTAACCCCGGAGGGCCTTCAATAAAAGTAACAATAATCCACATGATAAATACCGACCCATCAAAAATAACACATGCTGAAATTTGGGCATAACAACAGGGATATGGGGTGTACATGAACACCCATGACAATTAATAAGATATAAAAAAAGGTAACAAATGAGTAAAGTATACAACTAGCATATAAAGAAGAAGAGCTCTCTCACCCAGCAGAAAAAGGAGGTATCATTAAACTCTATAAAAGATCAAGATATATCACACAAAAGGGGGGAAAAGACACACAAGCTGATACATACTCATATTCACACTCTCACATATTCAAGCACTCAGATAAACGAACACCCACAAACTCGATCAATAAGAAGTAATTTTTGATATATGCCTCAGTTATTTCCTCTCAATAAATCGTACCGATTCTCACACCAGATGTACTTGATAGCCTCTCACCCACAGTCAGACATTATTTTGCAGGACCCACACTCGCAGCTACACCACATTTCCGGCCAAAAGCTACCGGCAAGGGAATATTCCGATCACCAGAGGACCGAAGGCATTATCATTTGGCGCTAGAATGAGGGCTTTATCTCTTTGAAAGAATCATCCCCAGCAACTCAAAAAGTGAGATCCGTTCAACAAGACACCATACCACCACAAAATAGGCAACAACAGATTTTCAGATCCGTTAAAAATCAAGCACAATTCTCAGTTATGACTCAGTTACGACTCAATAACATTAATTGGCTCAACTCAGTGAGCAAACACATCAGTAAACTACATAGTTCAACCAGTAATTTCTTTTCTTGGTTATCTTGAAACCTCATGGTAAAGGATGTGTGAATAAACCCCACATATAAGGGGTGATGGTAGAAATATCAAATATTAACTCTTAAAAAGATTTACTTACAACATTTATACTTGAATGAAATCTTTCAATTATAACTTGTAGTTGTATATTTATATTTCTTGAGCATCTTTACACAAATTCATTCGTCTGATAATAATGAACATATTGTTGGTCATGATGCATCTCATTTGTCATGTGTTCTTACTCCATAAATACTTGAAACACATAAACTTTTACATCCTTTTCGAGCGATAAGAGTCGTGAGGAAAAATTTTCTATCTCAAAATTTTTACCTTCTACCACCCTTAGCGGGTAAAGAGGGTCTAGGCAAAAATTTCTATCTCAAAATTTTTACCCTCTATCTCCCTTGTACCCTCCTTGGCAGGTAATGAGGGTCACCAAGTAAAAAATTTCCTATCTCAAAATTTTTGCCCTCCACCGTTCGTGGGTGGAGGAACTCAAGCAAAAAAAATTTAAGTCAAAATTTTTTTACCCTCCACCCACCAAGTCTACTTGGCGGGTAAGGAGGCATCATTCAATTATATCATCAGTCACAAGAGGCAACATCCAGTCACAAGGAAACAAAGACATAAAAGCAACATCTCAGAAACAAAGTCACAAAAATAACATCTCAAAAATAATGTCACAAAAGCAACATCTCAGAAACAATGTCACAAAAACAATATTTCAGAAACAAAGTCACAAAAGCAATATCTCATAAACAAAGTCACCAAAGCAACACCTCAGAAACAAAGTCACAAAAGCATAACCTCGGAAACAAAGTCACAAAAGGCAATATCATCAGTCACTAAAGGAAATATTCAGTCACAATCCAACATCCAACTATATCATGAGTCACAAAGGGAAACATTCAGTCACAAATTATATCATCAATCATAATTCAACAGTCAACTATATCATCAGTCACAAAGGGAATCATTCAGTCACAAAGGCAAAATTCAACTATATCACAAGTCACAAGGCATCATTCAACTATGTCACAAGTCACGAATAAGTGCTCAAATATGTCAAAATTCACTTAGAAACAAAGTATCTCTCTATCTCATTACTGAGTATTTACCCGCCAACATGTTCTGGGAAGAACAATGTCTAGAAGGCACCAACTACCAACAACGGAGACAACAATCTAATTCCTTCTACATGAAGAATCTTAAAGTCCCTACAAACTTTGATTTGGGTCATCATACATCAAAGGACGACATCAACTTCCAACAACGATAACAACAATCTAATTCCTTCTTCATGAAGAATTTTAAAGTCCCTACAAACTTTGATCTAGCCCATCATACATCAAAGGAGGGCATCAACTACTAACAACGAAGACAATAATATAATTCCTTCTTCATAAAGAATTTTAAAGTCCCTACAAACTTTGATATGGCCCATCTTACATCAAAGTAGGGCATCAACTACCAACAATGGAGACCACAATCTAATTACTTTTACCTGAAGATTTTTAAAGTCCCTACAAACTTTGATCTGGGTCATCCTACATCAAATGAGGGAATCAATACCAATAAAGGAGTACACAATCTAATTGTTTTTACCTGAAGATTTTTAAAGTCCCTACAAACTTTGATCTAGGTCATCCTACATCAAAGGAGGACATCAATTACCAACAACTTCAAGTATATTAAACTTCAAGTACTTATACACCAACAATGCCGGAGGGCACCAACAACTTTAAATTTCTCATTCTAACACCAAAAAATTCTGAAACAACTACAAGGTCATCATTGTCGGGTATTCACCCGCCAACAATGTTGGGAGGGCACCAACAACTTCAAACTTCTCAACCCAACACCAAAAAGTTATGAAGCAACTAAAAGGTCATCATTGTCGGGTATTCACCAACAATGCTAGGGGAACCAACAACTTCAAATTTCTCAACTTAACACCAAAAAGTTCTGAAGCAACTACAAGGTCATCATTGTCGGGTATTCACCCGCCAACAATGTCGGGGGCACCAACAACTTCAAACTTCTCAACCCAACACTAAAAAGTTCCCAAACAACTACAAGATCATCATTGTCGGGTATTCACCCGCCAACAATGTCGAGGGCACCAACAACTTCAAACTTCTACATTCTACCACAAAACAACTTTATCACTATTCACTCCTCCAACCCACTAAAGTGAGTTGAAGGAGTGGGGGCAAATGATAGTACCCCCATTCATGGGGTCAGAATACCCGGTATATAGCAATTACACACGGGATAAAAGCCTAAAGTAACATTAGAAAGGACAAAGGGACATTAGCTGACAGAGACATAAATGTATGAGTAGACATGCCAAAAGTACAAAAATAAGGACAGAGATATAGGGTGTACAGGAACACCCATGACAACTGACAAGATAAAAAAAGGTAACAAATAGGTAAAGCATACAACCAACGTATAAAGGAGAAGAGCTCTCTCACCTAGCAGAAAGAGAAGGTATCACTAAACTCTATAAAAGACCAAGGTATATCACACAAGGGAAAAAAAGACACACAAGCTGATACATACTCATATTCACACTCTCACATATTCAAGCACTCATACAAATAAATACCCATAAATTCACTTAATAAGAAGTAATTTTCGATATATGACTCGACTATTATCTCCCAATAAACCGTACTGATTCTCACGCCGGAGGTGTTTAACAGCCCTCCACTCCTGATCGGACATTGTTTTGCGGGACCCACACTCGCAGCTATAGCACATTTTCGATCAAAAGTTACCGGCAAAGGAATATTCCGGCCACCGGAGGACCGATATATCTCTGTGGGAAGGCCAAACTCTGTAGGATAAGATAAAATATACAACTATACGGATAGTGTTTTCCTAGGAAATCTGATTACCTATGTTCCATTGAAGGGATATCATCCGATCTAAAAGCCCGCGAAGATTTGTGATTTTTTTTTGTGTGGAATATTACAGAAATGCAAATATTTCTATCCTTTTAAATGAGAGTGAATTAGTTAAGCTGTTGAAAAAACCGCATCAATTTTATCTTTGAATATAGGGATAAGGAGCGAAAAACGCTTGTGGTTTAGACATAGAAGCGGATAAGGCTCTGTGGTTTTTTTTTTGACAAACAAATGAATTTTATTAACTTGCATCAACCAAAATTACAGACTTAACTCCAATGGGAACAGAACTCCCATCGAAAATCTGATGTGAAAGAGACATGCAAAAACACAAATCACAGTCAGGACAAACCCCTGAGCTGACACTACAACCTGAATGGAAACAACTAAATGAACTAAACAGATAGCCGCTTGTGTTTTCAGACTGTTTAACATCATGAATTTCGAAATTCTTTGAACTAAAAAAGATTAAAATGGCTTTCCGATCAATCAAACCTGCACCAATCCTGGAACCAGTAATATCACAAATGACCTTCACATACGCACCACCTGTAGCCCAATGTTCAGAAACACCTCAGCTATCTACATGCCAAAAATCAGCTATGGACATGCCGAAGGTGAAAGATCGCATAAGATGAGCAAATTTTAGTTGTGAAAAGTAAGCTCTTGCAATATCAGACACCAGCCCAAATCCAATACACGAATCACAGATCTCCCACAAAACCACATAAATCGTTTTCAAAGTAACCAGGAACAAAACACATACCAACATCAAAAAAACATACCTTAACATCCCAATAAAAGGGTAACAAGTCAGACACACGCCAAAAGGCGATACTAAAACCAAAAATTCAATGACCTCGGAATGACACCAAATTTTGGTATGATGTTAAGGAGGAGGATTTGAATCTAAATGTATTTTTTATTTGCGGAGACGGACTCAAAACCAAGATAGATCTGAGAAATAAATTCTAGATGTTTGGCTTTGGTTCGATTTTTATTGAAAAAGACTGGAACGGGTTTAGATGATTGAGAGGGGGACTGGATGATGGTTTGATGGGGGAAATGAAGCTGTAGATGGAGAAAAGGGGCGGCGGCTATGGTGACCTAGGGGAGTCGACTCTCATGTATGATGGGAGTCAATTTTTATCAGTGTTGCTACCTTAGTAGAACTGACTTTGTGGTTTAATTAAACTCAAATAAGCCCTTCAAATTAAAACTAATGGTTCAATATAGCCCATATAGTTAGTTTTTCTTAACTATGATTAGAAAATTACTATATTCATATATATTGTGACATTAATATTTTAAAAATATATCAAAATATTCTAATTTTAATATTATGACGTTAATATTCATGTAAATCATAACAATATTGTTACACGAAAAAGTATATCAAAAAAAATTATATTCTAATTAAAACTTATCTTTAAATAAAATATATAAATTTTATCTCTTTTAAACACGAACACATATAAAATATGTGAAAAATTATATAAAAGTATTTTTACACAAGATTATAAATAAATTAAAATCATAGATATAAAAATAAAAATAAATTTTAATCATATAAATACAATATTAAAGTAAAAATAATAAATATTAAAAACAAATTCGTACATTATACGAAATGTAAGAAATTGTGCATATTTGTCTATATATATCTATATATGTATGTAAGTAAGTGTGTGTGTTTGTATATATTATAATTTAATATTAAAATGTCACTCATAATTTAATAATATAAGATATAAATGTATATATATGTATATATATATTTATATTAATGTAATTAGATATTTAATAATATTTTATAACCATAGTTAAGAAAAATTAACTAAAATGGCTATATTGAACCATTAGTTTTAATTTGAAGGGCTTATTTGAGCCTTGTTAAATCACAAAGACTTATCCGCTCCTACGCCTAAATCAAAAGGTTTTTTTTCGCTCCTTGACCCTTAAATATATAAATGAATTTTAATCGATAATTGAAATCTTTATCCTTCCTCAATTTTTAAATAATTGACATTTAATCTTTTCTTAACAAAAAAGAAGTTTAATCATGTAATTAAATTATTATTTTAATTTTTTTAGTTAATATTTTAATTTAAAAAAGAAAAATACAAAAATAATAATTCATATGTTCAAAACTCTTTAAAATACATAAAAAAAAGTCAAATATTAATCATTTAAAAAATAGAGATTAAAAACGGAGGGAGTAACTTTCTAGGACGTAGGGGTTGATTTGGACCGGATTTTGATGTAAATGTTTGGCTCAAGTTGAGTAGAATATAATTAATTAAATTCCTTGAATAAATTACCTTTACATTTCGCTTGTGGCAGCATCCCACGAGTCCACGACTTCGTTTACACTTCACAGTCACTCAAAATAATGTAAATAGATAAATATACATTACAAATAGACCAAGTATAAAAAACTTGTCTTACAAAGCATTTACTGCAAATCATTACAGCATAACTTGACAACATCCATTCCCAAGAGCCTAAGCTTCATTCCCGATCTAATATGCTCATTATAACAAGTGCTTTAACCTTGCCGGCAGACTTTAAAAGAAGAGGGCATGCATCACATGATGCCAGTGTTCTAACACTTGGCTGCAGTTAATATTTGCAAGTTTAAAGATTACATAGGCAAAAGTTAATATAACATGGTGGTTGGGTGCAATGACTAATCGAGCACACCATCCCACCTATCCTACTTACTAATTATATTTTGTAAGAGCTCTGAAGCTTGAAAAAGAAACAAAGCATTAAAGCACTTGGAAGGGGAAACCTTTTCTTTGTTTCCAACTTCAGAATGGTAGTCAATATTTAGATAGTACTCCAAAACTAACATCTAAACATTTCTTTACATTCTTGTGATCATCGATGGATATTTAAAAGGATTTAACCATTCGTCCTTCACATGACTCGAGAACAAGTTTCAACATCACTTTTCATTCCTGTGAATCTGAAACAAAGCAAATCAATCATCACAGGTCATTTTAATTGTAGACATAGTTGAACAAATTTGATTCTCAGTATACCATATCCACATGCAACAGAAATAAACACTAACGTCAATATATTCAGCATATGTGAATCAAGGCATCCCCCACCCCCACCCCCACCCCCACCCCCACCCCCACCCTTCATTCCCCCTCCCCGTATACTTAAAAATCTAACAAATCCAAAATATATCTAACATACCCAACAAATAAAGGTCAACAAACATTGCTTCATTACTTCATCTAAGCAAAAGTATAAACATTCAAACTAGAATTATGGACAAAGGACAGCAGAGCTAACAATGATATTTATAAAGGCATCTAGAAAAAAATGACAAGAAAATGATGTCCAGTATGCTACACTTAATTTACATCGAGTCTACAATATTTTAGTATTCTATGATATTTTAGCAAGACTTTCCTCAAACATGAAGCAAATTATATACATAGAGGTACCATGAAAGTCATATACATTCTAAAAAAGAGGTTACAAGAATATTCTATACTGCAATGTGTCAATACTCAATACCACATCTAAACATTTTGAAATGGAGTTTTCCATTCAAACTATAGAATCATGCACATATATCTAAAATACAAGGTATGGAAATGATAAATGAGTAAAGGTTGTCATCAATCTCTATGATAGCATAAATGAGTAAAGGTTGCCATCAATCTCTATGATAGCATAAATGAGTAATGGTTGCCATCAATCTCTATGATAGCTTACAACAAACAAAAATTGCAATTATATATTCGTATCAACTAGGAATACTAAATTAGAAAGCAAATGATACTTTTCTAATAAATAATAGCCAAACTATAACTTGGTAAAAAAACAAAAAATCTTTAGTTGGACAGCATTTCCCCAACAGTTCTTTTCAAGCTGCGATTTCAAAAATCATTGTCTGCCCTCCTGTTCATAAATCTAGTTTGGATGTGTGTTCTTTTGTACAAAAACAATGAGTAAGAATTGTTTTGACCACTTGCAATATTATTCCAAGCTTTCTTCTATATTTTAAAAACTCTTCTTTGGGACTAAAAAGTTGATTAATTTATGTCTGCTCGTATATAATTTTCAACCATTTAAAGTATACCAAAAGTTCAGAGCAGTAAATTTATTAAGAATTCAAGGGAAAATGTTGATATTCCATATAGGTACAAAATATGATACCGGAAAAAAGAATGTTTATCAATCAATGCAAGTGCGAAGTCAATAGCCAAATGTTATAGTATGCTACCTTTGTCATCCACAACGGCTGTATAATTAGCATTCTTCAACATAGTATTCTCCAGCGAGCCACTACTATTGCGCATATTCAGTGATTTAATTGGTATTGGGGAAAAGGCACCACTCCTGCCTGAATGCTCATTTGGAGTCTGATTCCCTAAATGATGATTAAAATAAATGTCCAAGCCAGTAATAGAAGATGCCCCTACCTTTCTCTTGCTCTTAAACCTTTCCCTGACAGGATTGTGAGGAACAAAAATAAGAAAAAGAAAAGCATGACCTAAAACAAGAATATGGTATTTACTTTTCTTTACCGGTCCTTTTTCTTCTCAAGGTATCTCCGCACAGATGCTTTTCTGCTTGCTGTACCTTCAGCTGCATTAATATTACCATGTTATGTAAGAGTATAAATGCTGTCACTAATCACTGCCTTCCATAAATTGATGCTGAACTGAACTAATTATCATATTGGAACAACAAGTTACAAATAGGACTCACGAGTTCAAGTCCACCAAAAAGTGCAGTATCTAATATTTTCTCAGGAAGAAATTATAAATTCCATTTCACTGTTATTTTACATTACTGTAGTAAATTCTTGAAGTGTTACCAATATCTTCAAAACCTAAAGTTCACAACGACAGATCATAAATATATGCATTCTCTTAGAAAATTTTTGTAGTAAAGATATTGTACCACTGTTTTCTTCACGAAGTATGTTGCTTTCTTCAATTTGCAGTGTAGATTTTTCTATCATTTTAACTGTCAGATTCAAATACAAAGAGAAGGTGTTAGACACTTAGACTGTTAGTGCAGGATAACAATATGCACATAAAAATTGGAAGTTGAAATAAACCAACACTCAGTCGAACGCAGACAGTTTTTGTAAACTGTAAACCATGAAATAATTACAGTAGGAGTCTAGGACTCTATTGCTAATAGGGGGAGTAACTTTATAGGAGCACGAGTGAGTGAATTTATCCTTACCTGTCCGCAAGTTTGGCAACACCGTGACAGCAGAATCTAAGCCAACTTTGATGCTTGCAGGTTGTAACTGACAAGGTAAAGACCTAAATACTGTATTTCCTTCAAGTGAAGTTTCCTGTGGAAACTGAAGTGGGCTTGCAGCAAGCTGCATTATAGCTTGTGCCTAAAACATTTTTGGTCCCATTAGAAGTACAAAACCTGACCAACTATAGTAAAAGTAATATTTACGGGTCCTTAAAAATAGGAAACTTCAATACCTTTGCATACGGAACATCGTCATAGACATTGACCTTACCGCAGTAGAAGATCGTCAGTTGTTCAACTTTTCTGCTAGTTACACCTGTAGTTCTGGAGCAATTTAGAAAAATTCAATCTCCGAGGCCAAAAAGAAAATGAGCCATTACATTTAATTTATAAATGATATATCACAATCGCTATCTTCAATTCACTTGGTATATATACGCATTTAAAGAGATTTATGAAAAAGTTAACTGTATTTCAGATACAGATTTTTCAAGAGAAATTTTATAAAAAAACCCTGAGGTGGTTCTACACTAAACCACCTGAAATTTTAAATTGTTTCTCTTGTTTATTTCTTGTTTTTATTTATGCATTAATTCTCCAAATTTCATAGTTTCATAAGTTCATATATATAGCTGTTAAATAGAGCTCTAAACTTCAAAGAAATTTTTAGTTTGTATTCTACAAACTAACATTGTTGATTGTGAGAAACAACAATATTCATGCCTCAAAAATATCAAACAATCAACAAATTTTAACTTGAAGGCAATTACATCTAAATATTCAAAGTACTACAACATTATGGCATCCGCTTAGGTACTTAAGCCAACGTGATATAACACAACTCAAACCATATTTTTCATTAAATTTTCCATATTGAGTTCAAGAAACATGATCCAAGTTGGTTACAAATGTGGTTTTACGAAGGAACCTGTACCGCTCAAACCACAACACAGTTCATTGAGCTTATGCAATGAATAAAAGATACGTTTATTTTCCAATGGTAGATCGGATATACTACTTTTTAACTAAACGATCAAATAATTTGATTACGTTGTGATCTTTTTAACTAAACGATCAAATAATTTTATTACATTATGAGTTGTTAGACATCCGATTCTAGTTTTTAATTTGTTCCTCTCTAGCATCATTTTTCTTGAATCAATTCACATTTCTGCCATTTAATTTGGTAATGTTAAAAGTTTTTCCTTCTTACATGTTGTTAATGCTAAAGTTTTAGTTATCTTTCAAATCTTTCTTCATATTTAAAACTCATCTTAACATCCCTGTCAAAAAAAAAACTCATCTTAACATCAGTGTTATAAGTTAGTGTAACTGCATTGCTGCAATCAGATAGCTACAATATATTGCTTAAAAAGTAAAAGAGTAAATTGTTCATAAACTTTTCAATATGTTAAAAGTGACATTGCACCATTTGAAACTGAAACCCAATACGTGATTAGTGGTTACTGTTAGTGTTACAGTTGCAATTCCTAATTTTAGAAACATCAACTAATTAATTAGGTTGTACTATAGTTCTAAAAACATGTCATGACCATTTGTAAACCAATAAAATATAATAAACTACAAGAAACATGCTTCACAATGGTGTTTAAAAAAGCATCTACTTAAAAAAAAAAATACCTTTTAGTCTAATAATTAAAATTTTGTACATGGAATTCACAAGACATACTAAGCATATCTTAATAACCACCATGAACTAATGAACTATACAGAAGAAGACGACCACAAGGAAACATGTACATCTATGGAAAATGACAACATCTTTACACCACCCTTCCCTATATAAGAATCACACTAAGGATAATGACTTTTTATCCAATGGAAGTTGAGAACAGACATTAAGCATCACTGAACTACTTTAAAACAAAGAAACAAGTCCAGTTATAATAATATGGTAGGAACATGTTATTAAATGTCAGCCAAGTTTACTAGCTAAGCTCTCCTGATATTATTATTCTGTAAAATGTAATCTAGTTAACAAAAGTCCGGAGACCATAACAAAATTGAAAATAAGATACATTATGCCATGTTCTCGAAAAAGCTACCTAGGAGGAACAGATTCATTGTCAGCAGGAACTTGTCCTCCCTGCAAATCACTAGAACTATCAGGATTCACCTCAGGCACTTTCAGAGCACACGGAACTGATTCATCAGCTGAAACAGATATTTCTGTATCAGCACTGGTATCTCTAGGCACCTACAATAAATAACCTAACTGTTAATTAATACTTACTGCTCAAACAACTACTAGCAACTTCCAAAGTAGTCAAAAAATTTATATAGTATACGATCTTCGTAAATAACAGAAATTAGGCAGTTACAAAGTAGCATTGTCATGAATCGAGAAATTAAACGTACACGATTAGGTATAATCTGAGGTGGAGGAATGTGGAGCATTTTTCTCGCAGTAGCAGCATCGGAATGGGAAGCCGGTTCGAGAAGCGCCTTAAGAGATATAACTTGCTGGATCGCTTGAGATTTGTTCCACGACGGTCTCCTCATACCTAAAGTACATGATTAATCCAACTCAGCTCTCAAAACAAACAACATATACACACACAATTACAATTCATACATAAAACTACCTTTGTCTTTGAGATAACGACGGCAATCTTCACGAG
The DNA here is from genome assembly GCA_028671895.1 of Oenanthe sinensis. Classification (NCBI taxonomy): domain Eukaryota; kingdom Viridiplantae; phylum Streptophyta; class Magnoliopsida; order Apiales; family Apiaceae; genus Oenanthe; species Oenanthe sinensis. The sequence continues at coordinate 31,515,498 of CM053813.1, forward strand.
TGAGCTGAGATATGTCATCTTCAGTCAGCTGGTGAAGAGGCTTGTCTAGAATTGACTTGCTTATGCTTTCTTCCGGTGTCATCACGTCAGATTCCGGCATCAATTCACCGGAGAAACTGTAGACTACGGGTGTTTTGCTCGAGTGTGTGCGCGCGCGAGAGGAGGGTGTAAATTTTGTGTGTGTGTGTTTTTGAGTGATTAGTGTCTTGGTTGTTTGGGCTGCGGCGTCGCTGCTCTGCGAGCGTTGAAATTATTACTACTAGAATTACTGCTACTACTTTTCTCTTTTATTCTTTCCCCGGTTTGGATTGGATTGGGTTTACCCATATTACTAACTCCGGTTCTTGTTTACATGGCTGCACGCCAATCGGTCTAAATGAAAGTTACTCCCTCCGGGAGTTAACGTTTCGGGGACGTTTCGGAGAGAAGTCCGGTACGCAAGGTACATATAAAGTGCCTTAACTTGTTTAAATTTTTTTCAATAAAAGGGTTTTTTTTTAATTATTCAAAAAAAAATAATTAAAAATATTAAATAAAACTCCTTTTATTAAAATTTAGATTTTCATGCAGTACCCTATGAAAAGGACACGATGGAGTATTACATTTTTCATTTATTTACTATTACAATCTACGATCATTATCATTATCATTTATATTTATTTTTGTTTAGAGATATAGTAACAAACTTTTATAATTAAATATACATATTTTTATGTTTGAATACAGTCTCTTTAATAAATTGTTGCAATAATTTTATCCAACGATTATTGCGTTTCTTTTTGTTTATAAGAGTTCTGATATTCTCTCTGTAATTTTGTAAATTTCATCATTTTTTCGACGATATTGATAGATTTAATTCATGTTATGTGATGCTGCTTGTTGGAATTGATACTAATTAATTTATTATGTTAAAGTTTATAGAGGATGATATTTCATTATTAAATTTAAAAATCGATAATTTATTATTAAATTTGAAAATTGATATTATATATCTTATTTAATTAGTCGTTTTGATAAATGAAATGTATTATTCCGTTTTACAAAATTTGTTGAAGAGTAATGTTTTGAAGCGTAATATTCAATATCCGTTGGAAATATTTATATTCGTATTTGAAATAAATCGGATAATATCCACATCCGAAATAAATTGGATATTATCCATATTCGAATCAATAATTTCGGATACGAATATGTATATGGGTATATCCGTATCAGATAATATATGAATCCGGTTTTAAATATATATATATATATAATATAAATATATATATGTTTTTTTTATTAGATTCAATTTATAAATATATTTATTTATTTATTTTTAAAATTATATATTTTTCTAATACATATATAATCATTATATATATATATATATATCACATTAATTCAAAATTTTAAAAAAAAAGTTATAATTAAAAATGGTTATTTTTTAAATGTAAAATAGGATTCGGATTCAAATATTTGCCGGATTCAAATATATTATTTTCGGATATTTTCAAATTTGGATATAGATTCGGATATAATAATCCTACTTCATATATATTATTTTCGGATTCGGATATTGATTCGGATACGAATTGAGATAAATATCATAGACAATAATTACTAACTAATTGTATTTTACGGGGCCCGATCAAATCTAATTAATGTAACATTACTTACATTTTTTGGGTTAATTTCGGTCCATATCAGCATGTTTATACTTTATCACATTACATTATCAGCCGAGTTGTGTGTTAATTGGAAGTACTGTCATCTGTTCGAAGTGGGACTAAATTGGTGAAACTATTGGATGTAGGTACAGGGGGTGGCCTTTTAACAATTGATATACCTATTTAAAATATAAATCTCATATTTATATAAAATACTGCTTTTGTTCTTCAAAATGCGTATTCAATTAGATAAAGTTACCTATTGATTTCAGTCTTTCAGAACTGTTGTTTCCGTCATGGTGTAGTATTCTTGGCTTTCATCCAAACCATAACAAGATATAGAAATATACACTCTATATAAAAAAATTAAAGCATATTTGTAATTATCTGTGAACTGCTTAGCTGCATTCATTTTTTGAATATGCAGGAGAGATTTGTTAGGAAATTACGTTAGCCTAAATGTCGGTCCAGGACTCCAGGGTGCATGCGAAGTATATTTTCAGCAACTCAAACGTCAAGATTAATGACACCATACATGCATGTCACACCTTATGGATGAAACATGAATTAAGGAGCTAACCTAACTCACACTCTATATAACCTGTAATGCATTTGTCTAAATTAGATCATGTACATGCTCGACATATATATCTGAAACTATGATCAACACATATAAATTACCGTTCACAGTTATATTATTAGTTACATCAACACTACTTGCGGTGGTAGGCCGGCATGCAGCCAACGCACAGCAGGGTGGCGATTTGGTGTCATGCTTCATCAATTGCCGGCTAAGGGTCATATCCTGCTCTACCGGGTGTCGCATAGGTGCTGGTCCCTTCCCCTTAACTATTCGGTACTGCCTTGGACAATGTGGTTTGCAAAACTTCCAATGTCTCCAATACTGCTCAAATCCAAATCGTCCACCTCCTCGAAGGCCAATTTTACCACCAATATTTCATAGACCACCTAGAAGTCCGATATTACCTCCCATCTTTCATAGACCACCTAGAAGTCCGATAATACCTCCCGTCCTTAATAGACCACCTACAAGTTCGATATTACGACCACCAAGAAGTCCGATATTACCGCCAATATTTAATCCACCATCTCAAGCACCACATTCACTTTCTTCACCATCAAAACTGTCGTCAACCTTAATTTACAGACCACCAACATTTCCGTCAACCTTACCTACAACAGTAGATCCACTTCCTTCATCATCAAAATTATCTTCGCTGGCGCCGCTGCGTTCACTTCCAGCAGATATCGATCATTTCGAAAAGGGCAGCTAATTATAAAGCATTATAAGCTCTTATGTCCTTGCATGCACAGCTTGCAGGGATATATAAATATTTAGATAGTTTGGTTGTCGCTCTAAACTACCCCTCTAAATAAAATAATCGGCCAACTTTTATTTTGTTTGATTAGTTCAAGTTCAGTATGCTTTAATTGTTGTAACGGTCATGGATTGGCCGCGTGTGATCATTTTACATTTCTCATTAATGCATGTCAAATTATATATGGGTGTGCGAGTGTAATTTACTATTTATCGGAAAGTATTAAAAATAATAATACTTATGATGATTAATTAATAAAACAATAATTATTTCAAATTTTACTTAAGAGAGGAATGCTAGGCATTTCAATGATATTAGTTATATCTGTGATTAGTTGAAATTTTATTTAAGAGAAATAGTCATTCAATAAATATAATTATCTAATTTTTTTGTTAAATAAAATACTGGATTGGAGTACTACATTTTTTATATATTGTTTACCATTAGTGTCACAATAAATATTTTAATTAAGGGTGTCTTTTCTCAAAAATGCTCTAATAAGTTTTTTTTTCCTGTTATGGTTGTGTGTTAAAGTATGGTTAGTTCCAAAATTAAATAAATGGAATGAATCCCTGTTATATTATGGACACAACCTATAAAATTTTGACAATGAAAATTTTGGAACAACTTTTTGCACCCCTAGGCTAGCATTACTTGGTAAAATATTACTTAATAAACAATTTCAGAATTTGAAATTTAAAGTGTAACAAATTAATGTTATTAATCTTTTCTGAATTATATTAAAAATGATTTTATTTTATTTTATGACAATTAATCAATTTTTTGAAAAAATATTTTTTCCTAAAATTTAACGATACTTTTTCTTGAAATCAACTTTCACAAATTAGTAATCCAAATAATACTTTAAAAATTTTTTTGGATATTACTTCCCTAAGAAATACATTCACCACACCCATATTCTTTTCATATTCTAAAGGAATATGGAGACTATTACCGTGGAAACCTGATAAAATATAGTGAGTATACAAATATAAACAATACTCTCTCACACATCCATACTCAAATACATACATATATTAATAGGAATTTTAAACAAACACACATTAAATATATTAAATAGTAATAAAAAAAATTAAGTTAATATAATAGACATAGAAAATTTAAATAATAACCCAATAATAGATATTAAAAGGAAGTAAAGAAAAAATTATGAACCAAAGAAAACCTTAAACTAGTAGTAATACAATTCATTCTTAAAAAATATATTAATATAACAAAATTATATATAAAAATAATTCTTAAATATCATACATTATATTCTAATTGATCATAAAAAAAAATCAACTACTAAGATGGGAAAAAAATGTTAACCATACGCTCTATAATATTATAGAGCGTATGTATGCTCTATATAATAGAGCGTACATATATATTTTTTTATTTTCTACTTTACCCTTTAAAATATACGTTCTATTATATATCTCTGTTATATTTACAATAATATTTACAATAAGAGCTCACTTGCAAGCCGTAAGTACTAGGTATTATTAATTAAACTATTACAATCTGTATAATTTATGTTTAAAAACATTTTAATTCAAATATTCAAACATTTAATAATATTTTATATAAAATTTAGTTGTTTTTAGTAGTATATAAAAATTATAGAAATTATTTTATTTTCATTATATTTTTATAAATTATCATTATCCATTTAAGCTAAAAATCCACTCTAGTTCTTTTATAATAATTGTTTTAGTAAAATTTAATATAAATAATAAACTATAATTATGATAAAAATATTCTATTATAATAATTGTTTTTTCAAAATGTTAAGTAAATATTAATGTTTTGTTTAGGATTATTCAAAAGTTTATCTTTTTCATAAATATCATAACCATATAAATTAAAATTCAAACTTTCAATTTGATTTCGTAAGAAATATATTATTAACCATTTAATTATTAATGTGACATAAGTAAAAAATAATTATTTATCATTTAAAATATATTTTAATATTTTGATTAAAAATAATATAATATAAAATTATTGAGTTAATTAATTAATTAAACAAAAATCTGATTTAATCAAACTAACAACGATAAAAAATTCTATGATTAATTATTTTAATATAGAAGTGGGAGCTAAAATAATAGACACTAATTTTCTAAATATTATAAAATCTAAATTTGTATTACGTAAATATCTATCACTTTTATTACGTATATATTATAAAATCTAAATTCATTTTACGTAAATATTATTTATAAAAATTTATTATTATTTTACATAATATATAATTATTTTCGTTATATATTTTCTTTAGAGAGCTCACTCAGATTTTTAAAAAGTGTTCTCATAAAAGAATAATTGTGTTTCTGGGGAGATAAAGGTGGGTATTCCGTATGTTTTAAAGGGTAAAATAGAAAATAAAAAATATATATCAACGCTATAGAGCGTACGGTCAAAAAAAATTCATCTCAGTCGTTAATTTATTTTTTTAACGATATAAGATGGGTTGATTGCATATCCATCAACTGTGGTCGGTGAACATTTCTCATACATATATTATCATATTTAATCCAATATTTAATCCAATTTTCTACCTGTAGACTCTAAAACTAAAACTAAAGTGTATATATAGATAGATGCACGAGGAGCACGAGGAGGAGTCTGGAAGTGTCTAACCAGTAAACACACATACCCAGAACTCCCTTCCACGTCTCTTCATCGGTCTCCAACACGTACCGCTCGCTACTAAACTAATTAAATAATCATCATCATCTATATATTACTCCGGCGAAGAACAATATGGAATCTCCGGAGCTCCGGTGGTCTTTCATTCGTACAGTCTACTCCATTGTTGCTGTTCAGTTGCTTCTCACCATCGCCGTCGTCGTTTCCGTACATGAAATATCTCATTTCATCGTTTCTACTCGCGATGGTCTTGCTGTTTACATTGTTCTCATCATCACTCCTTTTATTTGTACGTTTTTTTAAAAAAAATTGACCTAAATTGTTCCAATTACTTTTGCATAATATATTTACGAGAACAATTATTTAGCACTTTAAAAGATTTTATAATTTTTTGAATAGCTCTCGTTTTAAATATATGATTGACAAATGTTCCTTTTATAGTTAGGATTACGGTTATTATGATCATCTTTTCATAATATTATATCATCAACACAAGTACAGAATAATTCTGCAACTTCTTCTTTTAAAGTGCAGAATTACTGTTCTAGCATGTTACTCTTTAAATTTGTGCTACCCTATGTATATGTGTGTGTAATTAAGTAGTTGGATTGAGGTTACTAATGCTTTGTTTGGATGATTTGTTATATGGTGTAGTTCTGTGTCCGTTATACTACTATTATCAGCAGAGGCATCCACTGAAACTTCTACTACTTGGATTCCGTTATACTATTATCAGCAGAGGCATCCACTGAATCTTCTACTACTTGGATTGTTTACAACGTATTGGTTTGTCTTGTGCATTTTCCAACGGTATGTTTACTCTTCATCACTGCATTGTTAACTAATCGTGCTTGGTATTATATTATATATATATATATATATATGATTTGTAATGTATTGAATGTAATCGAGTTTGATGGAGTAGTTTGGCTACTTTCGTTCATCATTCGATTTCAATTAGTATATTATCAATTTATTTATAACTTAGGTTAAGAATTATAGATGAAACTTTACCTTATCTTATGGAAGTGTGTGTTAACTGTTAAGTTTATTGTTGATTAGATTTTTAACATTTCTTTTTTCCAATTTATGTTTAAAAAAACGGTGGAAACAAACTCTTGTAACTGGAGGAGGTTGTTATAAGTTATTATACGTTAAGCATGTTTTTGAAAAATTATACAGTAGTACAAGATATAAGGAGAAGAATACATGCCCTCTATTTTACCAGTTTCACTTAATTTTAAAGTTCTTGAATTTTTGTATCCATGGGGTAAATTGTTACCTTGTGACCGGTGGTGGACCCAAAATTTTTGGTAAATATTAATGTCAACATCTTTCAAATTGAATGGATACAACGTAAAAATCAGTTTAATAATAATAAGTAACATTCTGTTATGTGCCATATTTTGAAACCTCATTATAATGTCTTCAATATCAATTAGATTCATTACATCTTTTTCAATAATCTTGTACCAATAATTTTGAATTCATTTACTACTTATTCTTGAATTGCCACAAGTAGTGACTCGAACACGAGTGAGTTTTTTGTTTTAGTTTGTGGCTTTAATAGAACATGTAAATTACACACACAGAGTATAGTAATTTTCTTGAGTACTGATACTAGACGAGTTAGATTATGTGAATTTCTGGTGGCAATCTAGCATTCCGAGTTCCAGACTTATTTGATAAAATGATGGGATTGCCTGATTCTAGAATCAATGTACTCTAGTAGTCTAGCTCTCTTGAGTAAACGAATTTATAAATATTTATGTGGAACGTTGTGGCTACTCAAACTTTCACTTTTCTGATTGCCAGCAATGAGGATGCGTAGCATCTTTCTTCCATATTATAATTTTCACAATTTGTTTGGGATTTGGTAAAGTTTACATTTTCTTGATATGCATTGCTCATATATTTCTTACAGGGAAGGTTGTTTTGGAAGCAGTTATTTTAAAAGCAGTGGTGGTTGTGAGTCTTACTCTGTATACATTTTTGGCAGCAAAAAGAGGCTATGATTTCAATTTTTTAGGACCCTTCTTGTTTGGTGCACTTCTTGTGCTTTTGGTGTTTGCTTTGATTCAGGTTTGTAAATTTCTACATTTACCATGTTTCGATATATAAGTTCATCTGCTGGTTTGACTATTAACTATTTTCTGTATATCAGGTACTGTTTCCCATGGGGAGAGTATCACACATGATATATGGTGGTCTGGCAGCTATTATCTTTTGTGGGTACATCGTGTACGATACCGATAATCTGATCAAGAGGTACACATATGATGATTACATCTGGGCTGCTGTTTCTCTTTATCTAGATGTCATCAATCTCTTCCTTGCGCTGCTTACTGTTTTTCGAGCTGCTGATGCATAGGGATCAGAGAACCATTGTTAGCTTTTCTCGATAACCTTGCCTTGATGATAACTCGAACTACTGTTTGTTCCTGTATGTAAATATTAAAAGTGCTTAGACGTCTTCACGGTGTTGGTATGTTTAATAGAATGGGAAAATTGTGATATGCATGGTATAGTACGTGTCAATGTTTTTGTCCAACTTATTTTTAAAATGTACATTTGTCTTTATAGTTTTCTAGAATGTATGCATTTCTATTTGTTTTTTTTTCTTTTTGAAATATCTTAATTACTGTAGCCGCTCAAACACAATAAAAGGCCTTGTTGAGTCCTCTACCATAAAAGCTACTTCAGCCAGCTAGATAGACACTAATAGCACGATGAAATTACAAGTAAATTAGTTCCACTGGTTTTAAAATAGCTCTGTTGTGTGGGGGGCATGATCTCCAATTTCTTAAATCATTGAATCATGTTAGAAGGACCTCAAATAAGGGTATTTTATGAGCATGGCCTTGACTATATTCCTTGCTATCACTGCCAGAAAAACTGCAATAGAAATCGGTTTCTCGTCGATGTCTATGTTTTTATTGACCGATATCTTTGTGAATGATGTTAAAAATATCTCTTTTAGACATCGGTTTTTGACTGATGTCTAAACGATCTTTTGACATCGGTTTTTTTTAAATAACCGTTTTATGAACAAACATTTGATATTGGTATATTTCTAAATATCTGATGTCAATGTACCTACATTAGACATCAATTTCCTTCTGAATATTCGTTGTCTAAACATATATTTGGCATCGATTTAGTTTTAAGTAACCCTTATCTTAATATACCTTTCACATTAGCTTGTTTTAAAAAATTGATGTTATTTTTATTTTTCAACACCACTTTTCTTCCATTTAATCGTTGTCTTATATTTTGAAAGATATATATTTTCTTTTAATATATATTTTCTATTTTGCACTAAAATAACCAAAACTGAATTCTTTATTAAAACAAATCCAGTATTCTTACATCAATGACAAAAATCAAATTGCAACCAAGATCATTCTAAATAAAAACAAAATTGTTTAGTACATTAAATAAAAATAAACGGATGACTATACTACTCTAGTCCAAAATGATCATATTCTAAATCAAAAATAGCAAAACATTTCATTATGTACAAAAACGTAATAAATACCCTATCAACCTCGACTTCTTGCTCATCTTCTGATCTCCATAGTCTCTTCACCCGTGTTTACTCCAAATGATCCTATTCTAAATCAAAATTCAAAATGACTTTTATTTCTAGCTGAACTTTCATGATAACTGTATCAATGATAAAATAAAACCACTTACCGGTTTTTTATGAAAACCAGTATTACTATATTAAACTTACTAATTAGGGGCATACCTAAAAATTATAGGGCCGCTTAGAGCTTTCAATGAATCTAGGCGTTGTTGAAATTCAGTAGCGGATGCATCTTCAAAGTGAACCTGACATGACCGATAAATTTGATATCCAACAAAGTACCAGACCTCGATAAATTTATTGAATCTGTAAGAACGACAGTTATCAACACATCAAATAGCAGACCTGAAACAAATATATGTTCATATCATAATATAATCTAAACACCTTGTAGCAGGATGTAATTGCAAAAAATATTATAAGAAAGTTACCTAAAATGATGTGGTGTAGATCATAGACATTTCTTCTTCGAATATAGAAAGAATTGAAAACAAGAATAGGCAACAAACGACATACATCTGAATAATTAAAAAAATAATTCATAGATTCTACTAATTCAGATAATTGAGTAGCATAGAAAAGATAGCTAATTAAATAGTCAATTACTTCATGTAAAATATTGCAATGACCTCGTATAATTAACTAGATTAACTATAATATACTCAGTGGAACCGCTCATACGGGCATTGTGTTGTGCTTAATTGAATATCTAAGATCGGTCATCATATCCTTCCCAACAAAGCGATAGAACGGGGTATATTATATATAATATGATCTCTACGACAACAAGTAAGAGCAAGATAAGCAGGTCATTACTATTGTTCCTTCCAAGTGTCGCTCCATGAAATTTAATTGATAGTGTACATGCTTAACTTGACCTCCCTTGTACTACCCTGTTAAAAGGAAAATATAACTATCTTTAAAGTTACTATAGTTCATGTGTTTAAGAATCCTGGACAGTAATTATAGATATCAAGCCTTGCACACAAAGAAAAGTGTATAAAACATCATTAACTACCATATAATCCATATTCATTTACTTATAAATCTTATAAGTTGTTCTCATACAAATTTTAACTATTCTTAAAACTAAAACTATAGGTTGATGATTTGCTGTATTCTTTCCCATGTAAATCATCAACCTGCTTACCAGAATTCTTAAAAACTTTCCTAAGCAGAATTAGAGATCTTTCTCACAAATATTTACAAAGATCTTCATACTTCTCACGTGTTGTTGAACTCCTGGGCACCAAAAAAGAGGTGAAGGTGAGTAATATATCCATTAATCCAAACTTATCACTCAGCAAATTTAATCAGAAAATCACTTGCAAAGCATAAATATGAAAAACAGAGAATACATCTAGCAAAGCATAGTAAACAAATTATATTCACATTTAATATACAAAAAAAATCATACCATATAAATGCTCATGGTAACAAATTGTTCTCGATCCATATGCTTGTTCTAACAAATAGCAAAAAAAAAAATAATAACTATAAAATACATTGAAATAATTGAATATTCAAACAACCACTTCTTACCCAAACAATTATTTCTTACCCTGGTAAATGCTCCTTCCCATAAGGGTCATGTATTAAAAATAAGAAGAAAGAATTAAAAAATTAGGGTTTCGATGCAAGAAACCCCAATTTAAAATTAAATCAAGTTTACATAGAACTACAAGTCTGCATACTTACCAATTCGAGCTTTCGAGTTTTGAACATATTGATTTAAGTAGTATATTGAACAATCAATTTGATTGATTTCGAACAATTCGATTTGATTGGTTTCGAACAAATCGATTTGATTTTGAACAAATCTATTTTAGATCAATTCGTGAGTTACGAGCTACATAGATTCATGATTTTGAACTTTGGACTAATTGTATTGTGAGCTTTGGTTGGAGTGTGAGATTTAGGGTTGTTGGCCCACAGAGAGAGAAAGAGGGTAGAGAGGCGAGGGTTCGAGAGAGGTGAGTGTTAGATAGAGGAGAGATAGATTTTGCTTTTTTAGTGTTTAGTTTTTAATTTTTAATTTTTAGTTGTTATGTTTGATAGAGATAGAAAAGAGGGGGAAATCAAAATTAGCTGGGGGTATTATTTGGTAAAAAACGGGAATTGAAATGAGCAAGGGGAAAGAGACCCGCAATTATTTTTTTTAAAGTATACTTAAGACATCCGTTGACCTTCAAAGTGATGTCTAAATAACAAAAAGACATCAGTTTTTCAACCACCGTTGTTATTAAGCCTCGGTGGCATCAATGACCGATGTTAAAGCACCGATGTTTATTAATCTTTTTCTTGTAGTGTATTTGTATTGGACTTGTCAAAATGTGAACTATTATTGTTTTCGATACAAAGCATACAAGTTCATGGCTTATGCACAATTCATTTTTATACTGAACTGCATTTGTATCATTATTTGAACAATTATATATAGCCTGAGTGATAGAATCTTACTTTATTATGTGAAGGAGAGACCATTTGGACAATATTGTGCTTGCTATTTCTAAATTTTAGTCATAGTGGTTTTTGTAAGGACCGGAAAGTGGGTTGTTGTATGTCTGCACCGACATCTATATTCAGATTGCTTGTATGATTTTCTTAAATAATACTCCTTCCGTCCCCACCTAATTGTTATCTTTTCGGAGAGAAGGTCCGACACGCAATTTAAAGTACATATAAAGTATAGTTCCATAACTTATTTTTATTTTTTCTGAATAAAAATTTAATGTTTAAATTTTTATCCAGAAAAAAAAATTAAAAATAAGTTACGGAACTATACTTTATATGCACCTTAAAATGCGTGCCGGACTTTCTCTCCGTAAGGATAACAATTGGGTGGGACGGAGTTAGTATGAATTTATGAGGGACCTATAGCCTATTGGTGTGTGGCTGCTTTGTATGGTGGGGGTGTATGTTTGTTGTGTTACCCCTTTCCTAATAGCTAACTTTTATTTTCTCCGATATTATATTTACTACTGAGTCCGGCTGTCTTCTATGTTTCTGAAATTATTCAATACTGTTCTATTTAAGCTCGCCAATTTGGCCATTTCGATCAAATGGACTAATATTAGGATACCATGTGCATGTGGAACAGTGGCAGAGCAAGGGGCGAGTAAAGAGTTGAATCCATGACTCATGAAGGTTAAACATGAGTTGAATTAACTCCGACTAGATCAGTAACATTGAATAATTAAAATTTATAATACAGGAGCTTGTACCCCATGATCCCAATGTGGCTTAGCCACTGCTGCCACTATGTGTGAGGTAGGTTAGTGAAACCAAGTCAGGTATCATATGCACGCTCTGTTCTATGCAATTATGCAATTGAAAACATTATCTAGAAACTTCATTGATTCCATCTCAGATTGGAGGACACAGAATTATTAGTACTACTCATTTTTCTTGTCAGTATTATTGAAATTTGGAAATGTCATCAAAGAGATTAGAAATGCCATCAGTACATTATGCATGAGTAACCACTGGGAAAATATGTTTACTGTTGATAATCCTATGATCATATTTTTTAGTTCTTTGTTCGGGGAAATAGAAATCGAGGTATGGCTGCACCAGAAATTTGTTGTGTTGGGTTGGATATGAATGATCGAGAGTTATAAAATGTCTGGTAAAATATACTAGAGCTTGATTCTTTTTTCATTTCATTCCATAGATATAAAGTCTTTTAACTTTGTAATGAATGATCGTTTCTTTATTGCAATATATATCCTAATTGCTTCAAATTCTATAAGTTATGGCCTGTGTTGTGCTTTTTTCGCCGATTTTATCCCCTAGCTATACTAATCCGTCAATTTTCTTCTAATTTCTAGCCTCCATCCAATTATATGTAGCCCAACTCGTATTCTGTTTTATTGGAAGAATTTAAATTGGATGGAATAGTAAGAGATTTGTATATCTCATTAGTTTTGCTCTTCTGTACCTTTCAGGGTGGTCCTGACCCAGTGCAGACCGCACTAGGCCCACGTATGCTAGGGCCCAAAAAAAATCCCCCTCTTATGTGTCCATATACATATATATATATATAGAACAGAATTCCATAATTTTTTGAATTTAAATAACTAAAATTTGGTTGAATTTTATTTTCACATCTTAAAATTTTCAATCTTATAATTAGTTCTTCTTATAATTATAACTAAATATTCCGCCTAAATTAAATCTTTTATCTTTTCTAAGCTAATGCTTGGAATTTTAAAGTGATTGTGCAATAATTATTTATATCTTATTGAACTTGTTGATTCTGATTTTAAGAAATTGGTCCAATATTTTTTTTATTTAAAGTTTCATTTCTAATTTTGTAATTTTCTTTTTCCATAATTTATTCTGATTTTGAAATTCTATTTGTCCATAATTAATTATTTTATCATTTAACAAATTGATTCCTAGTAATTCTTGATTTGAAGATTTTAGTTGTCGTGCTTCACTAAACTAATTTTAAAAAATTCCTAAAATATATTTTATTGCTGACATGTTATTTTTTACTTAATCATATATTAATAATTTATTATGAAAGTAAGGAAAAGTCTACTAAATTACAATCGAACAAATTTTAAATCTTGTGGCATTAGTTATTCCATTTGTATCCTCACAAAATAATTAGAAAGGCCCAAAAAATTAAATTCGCACTGCACCTCAGGACCGGGGCCCTAATACCTTTCATACAAATATAAAATTAAAACAATTTTTTTTAATTTAAATATGAGTTCTTCCACCAAACGGACATGTTTATTCCATTTTCTGGCTTATTGGTAGCTTATAGGAGTATGTTCTTGCATGGGTAACTTTGTGCAGATCTACTTGCTTTTTAGCTCATCCTTAACTGATTTTGCGGTTGCTGGTGTTCTGATGTCTAAACTATCCATCTTCCAGAACGAGAAGCCTGTGACATTATAGTACAATACAACTGGTATGTATCCTTAACTGTTGTTTAGGGAACCCTTCAAGCGTTTACACTTTGCACTAATGATTAATCAATCAATAAAAGTTGATTTTTAAAGCAGCTGTGTGTGTGGGCACAGCAAATGGTTTTGAATATGAGCAGTTTAGCACTTGTTCCTCTTAATCTTTCTCATTTTTCGTTTGGTTTACGATTTAGAACTTGGTTTCTTAATCATTCTCATTTTAAAAATTAATAACTACTTAATAAAATAATTTCAAATTTTTTACTAGTGATATAATAAGTTGAGCAGATGATGGGGGTGTTTGGCTTAGCTTATAAGTAATAAGTTACTTTTTTTAAAGTATTTTCATTTTTTTTTTTGAAAATTAATATTTATTTTAAAAATTTAAGACCAAATCTTATTTTCAAATTTCAAAATAAGTTATTATTTTCAGAAAAAGTACATATATACCAACTTTTTCAGCTTATAAACTGCGCCAAACGGGGCAGATAACTATTAGGACATTATGCCAATGAGTAATTAGTTATCCAAAAAAAAATCAAAATTTTTTGAAATGATGAAGTGGTTATTTTTAATTGACTTAATATGTTGATGCAAGGGTTCCATTCTTTTTAGTGGGGATTGAGTCAATTAAAAATTGTCATATAAATATTTGAGAAAGTATGAATTTGTTTTGGGTCTTTGATTAATTTTCCTATGCGAAGTCGCTATCCTCGAATTGGAGGAATTATCTAATGTAGCTGGCTTTAACTTTAGGAAGAACAAAAAATTTGAGCCAACAGGCCAAAGAATATAAGCTACTTGGCTTTGTAATTGTGTACTTGTATCTCCGATTCTCCGTTATAAAATGCATGTTGTTTTGAATATATAGTAAAATTTATTATTTTTAATTAATTTTTTTGTGAATTAATATTTTGATTATGTATTCTAATTCACAAAAAAATATAAAAAATAATTTTATTATACAATTAAAATACATAAAAATATGTGTGAAGAGTCAAAAGGAGGTATATTTTGAAACGGGAAGAGTATTAATTGTTTAGGAAGTTATATAGTGTTCATGTTGATTGACTATGACATAAATTATATGCTTGCTTACTACTAGTGCAACTGTGCAAGTAGTTGTGGACTCTTCCCTAGCTCTCAAACATCAACACTGACACCAGTGGCAGAAGCCGCAGCAGTAGCACTATATATAATATACATACGAGTATAATATTTATCTGAACAAAAATGAATCTTCGAGAAGAGGGAATCTCGCCTAGCACGGGTTACAAACAGCGTTGACAGTTGAGCCATGGCAGAACTGATTGCAGGTGTCTGCCTCTGCCATTTTATATACAGTATCGAAATTTGTTTAATTTTATAATTAATATTTGTACGTAAAACAGTTTTGCACATACAAGCTAGTTTTATTATATTTTATAATCTTCTACGTCTATGTGACAGTCTCCTATTCTGATTTTAACTATTTTTTTATTTTTTAACATGTAAATTGAAGTATTAAATTTTTTTTATTGAAATATAATTATTAATTTTAATATTTATATTAAATTAAAATTTAGAATTTAATATAAGAATTAAAATTTTATATCAAATATAATTATTATTTCTCTACATATTAATATTAATATGCGTGTTGAACAGTCAAATTAAAATGGGGAGAGAGCAGCATCTTCAGGAAAAAATGGTAAAGAAGACGTATCACTTTCTAACTGAAACTATGACATAAAATATGTTCAAAATTTTTGTATCAAAAAAGTAGCAAGGTAAAAAAATCAAGAGTGAATCATTATGTTTCTAGATGATTAAGGAAAGTACAGACATGATCCATCTAAATAATCCCATGTAGTTGAGCGTACAAAAGTTGGGAAAAGTAATGGAAACCTCATAATAATTTGTAGAGACAAGAAAAGTCACCCTACCATGTCAAAGATTGTGCTGGGATTTGCTTAGCTAATCTTGTAGACTGATGTAACATAATTATAATCACATGTAACATAATCATAATCACATTTCATTCTTAATTTCTCTTCTCGACCAAAGTACACATATCATTCTTCTCTTCTCGGATGTCATTTGGTTGGTACACAAACTTGTCAACTAATCTTATCAGGATCAAATCTAGTAATTAATTGTTGATCAAATTATAAAAAGATAGAAATATATAGGTAGGATAAACAGTTCTGGGGGGTTGTAATTAGGAGTGGGGTGATGAGGAGATTCAGGATGCAATGCAATGTGCATCCCAGAACAAAAGTGACTTTCTCGCCTCCTTGCAATATCTCAGTACCACAATCTCTTTGTGCTCATATTCCTTTGGCTTAATGACTGCAATCACTCCATTGCTAGTATTGTTGTTGTAAGGAGAACAATGGCGAGTGAGTTGATTGTTTAGGTTTGTTGTGGCAGGGCGAGTAAGTTGTTTCGTTAGGATTGTTGTCACGGGCTGATGGATTTCATTCTTTAGGCCTGTTGTCACGGGCTTGGCACGCCAGAAGTATTCGTAAGAATTATACGAGGCAGCTGCGGCTGTGACTGTTTGTGTGCCAGGCATGATCCGTGTTGCTCGTGGTCGCGGTGGAAGTGATCGACACAAAAGAGTTGTCTCTTTGGTCATTGCATCCTCTACTATTTTGGCTGGTGTTTTGTAGTTGAACTTGTCGGACCATGTAGAATTCTGGTTTTCGATTGCCTCTAATTTCTTCATCATCAAAGCTGACCTGTGCACATTTATGGTACCACTTTTCATCTTCGGTGCTTCTAGTTTCATCACACTTCCTTTCTTCTCCTCAACTTGTCCACCCATTTCCTCCTCCTCTTCATAATCTGTCTGTGCATTATTCTCATCCCCTTGTTTAAAGATTTCAAACATTTCCTCGAGATCTTCCTCCACTTGTTTATCGTCCGCCTTTTGATCTTCCACTGCTCCATCAAAAGCTGGATGTTCTTCATCCTCTTTTTCAACTGGAGTGGTACTGCTTAAGAGTGTAAGGCGAAGACGTCCATCTTGACGCTGAGCTTGGAAGTTTTTAGTAGACGGAACAGCCACTGCTTGCAGGACTAGTCTGCCATTGACACGCTGAGAATGCATGTGAAGGCACGGTCCCTCGTTGCTGCTCCGTGTGAGTGAAGAAAGTGGAGGAGGGAAAGATCGATGCTTCTGCATCATTTTCTTATCAGCAGTTGCAGAGTAATTATACTTGGAAACTACAGGTAACTCCTCTGCCAAGTAATTCTTGATTTCTTCTTCTTTGTCCAAGTCACTCGCCTCTGAGTTAGCCTCAGAAGATGAAAACCCATCAGAGCCCGTCTCAGATCCCAGGTTTTCAGTACATATCTCAAGACTTTTGTCGCTTAAAGTGCTGTTACTTTTTTTCAAAAGAGGATGAACATAAGGTGGAAGTTCAATCTCATCACTCTTAATTTTCTGTGATATAATTGTACCCCAAACATCATCTTGTTTCTTATTCTCGAGCACTGTTGAGATGATTGCAAGTTGGCCCGAGGAAGCAATTTTCTTCATGGTTGGATGTCCGAAACCATTTTGTGCTAACCATGTTTTTGAAGACATGTCAGCTGAAAGTGTTCTCCGAAAGGAGGTCGCTTCAGCTGGTTTCGGACCTCGACAATCATCGGAACCAACAAGGGAAATTATCCCTTGCTTCTCCATCATGTTTGGTGAAACCTCCTCAAGTTTTACAGGTGAACAAGACAAGAGAAAGCAGTTGTTGTTGTTCGGGGTCAGGGTGGTGCTAGACTTCTTGAGATACATCTCTTCCATTCAGTGATTAATTGGAAATTAAGTATATACCCTTTCACTGCAAAGAATATGGTGTGATTAATTATGAGAAAACTAAGAATAATAACAAATTAAGTGGAGATTATAACTAGAGATCATGATAGCTGCGCTAGCTTTTGTACATGCACGTATTTAAGTTTAGCAAGTACTAGTATTACTTGGCAAAAAAAGAAAGAACAGTAATACAGGAAAAGGATGGTAATATATATACAAAGATAAAATGTTTACCTTAAGAAGCAAGAGAGTTGAGAATTGAGTGAAAATATGAAGTTGATCCTTGAGGGTGTTGGGAGGAGCCAAGGAGGTGAGTTTTTGGATGTGGCTATGAATGCAATTTACAATGGGTGGGAAGGGCCGAGTATTTGTAGTCGCCCAAAATTGCCTAGGGAATCGTGTCCTAGGGACCCGCCTGCATTGCCCATTTCATCTGTTCCTCTAAAATACGAGTCTAGTTTTCTTGATGTAAGAACCATATTTGCATACAGCTCACTCTGTAAAAATCATCACAAAATTTGTTTTCAAACCGAAAATTTTGAAAAGTTTGGGTTCAATAATCTGACGCGAGCCGCGGAAAGAGGAGGATATGTTAAATATAAATGAGAATGGCTTCATGACAAGGTTCTGGTCCGTATTTTTTTTATAATGGTTGGATAGATAAAAATTATAAAATATTTACTCAAAACGCGAATACAATGACATGACTTGTATATTCATTTAAAAATCCTAATTTTAATACTATATGTTATAAAAAAAATTATGGATAGAAAATTATATTAATCATTTGTTAAAAATAAGGATTTATTAAAAATATTTAAATTAAATATGAATTACTTGATTTTCACCCTCACTTGGTATGTAAAAAGTATTTAAATTTAATTGTGAGGAATTGAATTTGATTATACTCGAATAATAATTTAAATATTATAATTTTAGTCAATTTTTATATAAGTAATTATAAGTAGAAAAAGACTTTTGTGTATTGCGTTAAAAAAATGTTGGGGAAAGCAGTAGCTAAACAGATAGAGCAAAGAAGAAGAAGACGAGTATGATTGGATGGAAATGGGTGGAAGGAGGAATCCACTTTGGCAAAGAACATGGATGATTGGGGAAGCCTCAGTGTCCATCAATCATTTTAATTTAAAGAATCATTTCATTCTCCTCACGCAAAATGCCAATGCGCGCAATTATAAAATAATACAATAATTAATATACGTACTCCATGCAACTGTACTGCAAAATATAATAATTCCGTGCAGATATTATATATTTGTGTCCATATTTAAGTCACGTCTACAAAATTATTCATGGGGCCTCTTTTATATTTCTTCACTAAGTTATGACAGCAAAGGTTCCTCATCCAAGATGCCAACAGGTTTATACGTATCACGTATGTATGTAGTCAAGGAGGGGAATTGTTATGGCACTTCGATGTTCAATCCTTTCCTACCAAAAGTTTGTGACTTTGATCTCTTCAAAGCACGCACTTGACACACACATATTAAATAATGGAGCTGATATTTGGACGCTAACGAGTTTAAATAATTATTTCCTCGGTCTCAATTTGCTTATTATTTTTAAAAAAATTATACATATTAAAAATCTTTCATATAAAAATTATTTTCTATTTATATTCATATTAATTATAATGAATTAAATGATTGAGATAATTTTAATATATAATTTGAATGATAGTATAAGTATCAATATTTTAATCAAAAGATTATTTTGAAAATTTAGATTGAAAGAGGATCGCGGAATAAAATAATTTGTTTTCCCAAAAGTTACATGTAAATTGTACTATAGGAATTAATTATTAAACTAATCATTATATTATATAGACTTTTATTCACCGTTTAAGTGGGTTTTTTGACATTATATGTTCAAATTGATTAAATTTTGACTAAAGTCATATATATATATATATATATATATATATATATATATATATATATATATATATATATATATATAATATTTAATAAATATATTATTATGTTAGGAATGAGTTGTGCAGAAACTATACAAAAGGGGGTGAATGTATCGTTTAAAACTTTTTCTTAATTCTTTGATTCTTGCTTGTTATAAACTGATAATCAGATGTTGTAGTTTTACTAACTTTAGCAGTGTTTACTTAAGAGATGCGGAATTTAAAATGAACACTCAAAGTTTACTTTTAATCTAATTGTATATTAGAATGAATTACTACAATCTGAGATTCTATATATGAATCTCAGCTTCCTGTTCTTGAACAGAAAACAAGGAAATGAAAACTATTTTTCACACACTTACTAGTAAAGCTGTGCTCTATACTATATAGACAACATGTCTCATTTGCACATGTTCTCACTAGACAGTTATGCTAAAACTAGAAACAGACAAGAAACATTTAACATTTGACTACTATCTATTTCTAGCTAACATCGTTCTTTGACAATCTTTTCCAGTCTGCCTTCTTCCTTCTATCTTTCTCTTATTTTCTTTTCAAGCTTCATTGTAGACTTGTCATTAGCTTCACAGATTAGACTGACTTGATCACGACAATGTTTAAAATTACTTGTCTTATTCTTCTGCAAATCTCCTTGAAAATAGACGTTTAAAACATTTGAATATTCAGCTTCATTACACTTCGAGAAGTCATGTTGTGGACTACTTGATCGAGTACTCGTGAGATTTCTCGATTGGTCTTTGACTTGATACTTCTCGAATGTCTAGACTTTTCGATTGCATACTTCTTTTGATGACTTCTCGATCAGGCTAGACTTCTCGATTGACTTGATTTCACAGACTTCTCGATTATTTTCTTCACTTAGACTTCTCGATTGTTTCCTTAGCTAACTTCTTGATTTGTTTAACTAGATTTCTCGATTGAGCATTTCTTTACGCTTCTCGAATGACTCCATATTCTTAACTTCTCGATTGAGTAGACTTCTTGATTGAGTCATTTGAGACTTTTCTATCATTTTGCACTTTTGACTTCTCGATTGATCATATGCCTTAGAAACAATTTCTTATCTAAACTCTTTATTTGATGTGACATTCATTCTCCTGATACATGATTCATAGAATCTTCTACCAGTACAATTATTCTTGATATCACTCATTTACATTTGGAGATACAGTAGAAACATGTTTCTAACTGCAAGTACATAGATAAAGAAACTAAGTCACTATTTAATTTAATACAAGAAGTACTAGAGTGTTACAATATGATAAGTAAATACAATATAGTAGTCTTGATTTGGTCCAACATATTAAATAATATATGTAATATATTTTAAAATGTAATTTTCAATTTTCTAAAATCATAAAAAATTTATTTACAAATATTCAGTTAAAATTTAATCAATTTGACTATTAAAAATTAAACAAGCCATTTGAAGACGAAAGTAAAATATATCTTTTAAGTAAGCATACCGTCGGAATATATAATACTTTAATGGAAACTGTTCACCAGCCATAGTTGGATATTAAAAGATATCCAGCTAACTCATTTAACACCGTTAAAAGAACACATTAATGGCTGAGATTGAAAAAAAATACACGCTCTATAATAGAGCGTATGTCTTTTTTTGTAATTCTAATTCTACCCTTTAAAGCATATGCTCTATTATAGAGTTCTAATGAATACACACTTTTATCTACCTAGAAACACACTTGTTCTTTTATCAAACCATTTTTTAGAAATTTGTATGACCTATCTAAAACTCAATTCAACTTTGTCTATTTGATTACAAATTTTGTATAAATCTAATACTCATTTCACAACCCAATATACTTTGAGCTATCTAATACCCATTTTTTGTATACTTTGAGCTTAGGAGAAGATTCGATTTCTTCAAGATTTCAAATTTTGAGTTTGGTAGAAGATTCAATTTCTTCAAGATTTCAAAGTTGAAGTTTGAGCTTGGTTAAATCTTTATTAAAGTTAGCTCTCTTCATTTCATTTCATTTCATTTCATGGTTTCTTTCATTTTTTCAAAATTAAAGTCTCTTAATAAGTTTAAAATTGAGATTGAAGATGATGATAATGATAAAAAAACCTAGTTCTAAAATTCCAGTTTTGCCTTAGTTTTTTTTACTTCAATATATGTACGCTCTATTATAGAGCGTATGTCCACTATATAATAGAGCGTACTTACGGTCAGTTTAGGCAAAAAAAGAGCAATTTTGCCTGAGTTTGTTTTTCATCATTATACATCCGCTCTATTATAGAGCGTATGTGCAGACTGAAATTTTACCCTGCTTCCTCTATTTTTTTCATGTCTAACCTGTTTCAAACTCAATCCAATGCAATCCAACTCTAAAATACAAAACAAACACAAACATAAAAACCAAGAAAATCCAACTCTATAAATACAACACCAACTCCATAATCCAACATAAAATGAAACTAACTCAATTCAAATCCAACACAATTCAAATCCAAATTACAACCAATTCAATCCAACACAATTAAAATCCAAATTATAAACAATTCAAATCCAAATTAAAGTTACAATCAAGCTAATCTAGCTTGATACGAGGTTTCAAGCATATGTCGGGCTAATCCCTTGTCGAGTTCCCATCCAATACGAGACCGGAAGAGGAAGATAATATCATCATCTCATTCGACACCACACCAATTTTCGATATTACATGTCAAAATACAATCTATATACTTCATAATGAAAACACCGCAATCAACACCATTACGTTACCTATGTCGGACCAAAAGTATCAAGCATAAAAGCATCATACTTTTCAACGAAGGTAGGCAAGAGAGACTCCTGAAAAACCAAAGGCATATCATGCAAACAAAACTCACTCATGCCTTGAGCGGCACACATGATCTATAAGATAAAAAACAAGAACAATGTATCCGAAATTATTTAAGGAACCTATGAGTAATAGTTTATATATTATGAAGAAAACATACCAAATCCAGTGCCTTAGGATTGTCAAATTTGTCTTTCGCTTCTTGGTATATTTTAGGATCCTTCGTTGGTTTTGAAGGCGGTAGAATCTTCAATTTTGTAATATTCAAATACCAATCCATAACTCCTCTAATGATACGGGATACACCGGGGGGCCAAAATACCAATACCATTATATACAAACTCATTCCACATTGTTACATATCTAACCATATTCTTAGGATCCATATTTTGGAATGGAACATCAACATTAAACCTCATTTTTTTCATTTCACTCCTCGAGAGCGGATGTGGTATGCTCAAGGGCATATTCATTTATCTTGCCAGCCTCTTCGGAAGTTGATATTCATAATATTCAAAAAATATGATCGGCACATGAGCGGTATCGGCTAGTTGATCCCTCTCAAAATGTGGGTCAAAGATGCGATAAAAGGGGCTATATGGCCTCCAAGCAACCCAACTCAGAACAAAATTATCAAATTGTCCATGGTAGGTGTCAATATTGTGATGGACATTATAGTACTTGGATTTCCCCGGCTAACCGGGTGAATCGCCTATGCTAAAGTCCTAGGCCACGTATGTTGCATATTACTTGCAATCATAGGTTGTCCCGAACGCAACCTCTCACGATCCGAAAGAATCAAAAGAGTACAACATCCGATAATCGATACACAATCCTTGTAACTAGTTCCATACAAATTCTTATACAAATAAGCTAGAACTCCCGCTCCCCAAGCATATCCATATATCTTGCTAGTATCGAGTAACAACGAGATTAATATAGGGTGAACAACATTATTAGACTTTGTAGATAATAAAATGGCGCCGCATAAATAGAAGACATACCCCCTGTGTATATATCTCCAACATCTCGAGATTATTCTTATCCGGGCACTTGCAATATCGCTCCCTCAAAAAACTCAGTCTGATGTCACCCCTACCAAAAACATCTTCTCTTTCTTCAACGGAAAGATCCGGATCCAGCCAAGTGTGTAACCAAGTATTCTTGACACCAATTGCTTCAAGATTTGTTACCGGTTCTCCTACAACCGGAAGACCCATCAACATGTAGATATCTTCAAGAGTCGATGTCATCTCACCAAAAGTGAAATGAAATGTGTTAGTTTCTGGTCTCTACCGCTCCACTAACGCCGAAATCAAAGTCATGTCATTTTGAATAACGGCCTTAGGATTAGTAAACATTCTGAAACCCCATTATTGTAGAAGATGAACTTGAAATGGCTCTAATTTCCATTCTGAAAGCAAAGAGGTACTTTGACGAATTTTGAGAAGATTTCGGTGAATCCCATTCCATATAAGGGTGTTAATGTAATTTTTTTGATCATGAAGAATCGAAGGATCGACAGGGCCACACAAATCATCCGACATATATGAAATTAAAGAAATAATTACATAAATCTAACAACGATAAACTAACGTCCATATCAAACAAAATCTCCAATAATTAGAAATTAAAACACAAAACTCCAATAATAATAATTCGAAATCTCAAAAAAAAATCTAAGAATATGCATAACCAAAAAACTTCGAACTAAAACGACATATATAACCAAAAAAATTGAAATTAAACAAACAATATTCTGAATCTCAACCAAATTACGTAAGACTAACAATGTTCCCAACCAAAAACTCCAATAATAATATTCATAATCAAATTTCGAAATTCAAACAAAAATCCAATAATATCCATAACCAAAAAGTCCAAAAAATATAATTAATTTTCAACTAAAAAAATTTAAACTTTATACTCATAACCAAAAATATTCGAACTAGAATAACACAAATACAAAAAGAAAATAAATTTAATACAAACATACCCAAATAATTCAAACTATAATCCAACAAATCCAAAAACTGAATATAAACACATACATAATTGAATATATACACACAATATGTATATAAATTATATACACACAATATGCATACAAGCAAATCATATATACACACAATATGCATATAAATCGAATACACACAAAAAAGAGAACAAAAATCATATGTAAAAAAAGGCAATATCGAGTAGAATGCATACTTGATATCGTGTAGGAGGCAAAATCGCACCAACTGTGGATGAGTGGAAAGCAACATTGAGTATAAGTGATTTAGGGTTAGGTTTTTGTGGATGGATTGTGGTTAAGTTCAATTATAATTGATGGAAATATGTTAGAAAATGTTAGTTTTGTTAAAAAAAAAAGAAATCGGTTCTGTAGAAATAAATCAGGTTTAGGGGGAAAAAAACTTGTACGCTCTATTATAGAACGGACACACGCTCTATCATAGAGTGTGTGTGTATATATATATCACGGTAAAGTAAAGGCATAAACAATTTTTTTTAAAATATATACGCTCTATAATAGAGCGTATACGCCCTATCATTAGCCTCACTAATTCTCATATATAATCATTTTTACATAAGGCACTGAATAATGTGTATATGGTATTTAATTCAACCCCTCAACTCCGTGTAAACTAAAAGCTACGATATCTTAGTTGGCCAAGACAGCAGACAGCCTAGCTAAACTCCATCTCAGGTTCAACCATTTTTGTTTTTACTTGATTAATTATTCATTTCCTTCTCACACACATGTTATCAACAAATTTCTCTCACGTAATACTCTGATAAATCAATATTATAAAACAATCCAACGATTAAGATGCATAACCCAGTCCTTTCTAAAAAATAAAATAAAGAAAGATGCAAACCCAGTAAATCCCTCATCATCTACTCCTATTTGACTTGCACTTGCACCTAAGCCTTGGCTAATGTCCGTTTATCTTAGAACATACTAGTTACATTTTATTACTATTTTTTTTATCATTTATAAATAAAAATTCTAATTTTTAATTTATAAACCACTATTAGTTTGGATAAGGATATTATAACTAGATGGTTTATAATATATACAAATTATTAAATAATAATAAAATACTAAAAGTAACTTTCAAATGAGATATTCGTTTTATGGAATTAAACTAGAAAAAGTAAAATAAATATACATTTTCTAGTTCTCAGAATTCAGTAAATAAAAGTATATAAACAATTTTTATTTATTACATTGACTCATAAATTTTTAACTTAAAAGTAATTTTGAATTATAAGGAACAAATTAAGGGTCGGTTTATAATTGTTGTTCAAAATTATTGTGTTACGACAAAAAAGTACGGTTAGAAATATTATTAATGACTATTTAGTAAAATTCTTGGGTTGTGCATATATGTTATAAAATATAATATAAAAAATAATATTTTTGAGAGTTTAGATAATAAAATTTATAATTTTTTTTTGTAAAAATTGACATTTAGCTTTTTTTGAAAAGTACGAAGAGATGTGTTATTTGTAATAACTCTTAAATTGAAAACATTTTTTTAAACAACAGTTTTTGAGTTATCAAAAACTTTTTAAATAACACAATGTACAGGCTTGAACACTTAAAACTCTGAAAATTTCCTGCAAATCTATCCAAACACGTAAACAAGAATTATTTGTATGTATCAAGTCACTCAATTATAAAATCTAACAAAGATTAGCATCGTACCATATATTTATATATGAAAAGCACCCTCTTTAATCAACTCACTCTTTCACATTACCAAATCCCTAAATAAATAAATTCTACAAAAAGATTGTTGATGAGATATATTACGTACAACAATAAAATCATTTACGTACTATTTGTAGCCATCTAAATAAAATATAGTGATTTCTATTTCAATAAACCCTAGAATTAGTAAAAAAAATACAAAATCCATATAAAAAAAATTCTAGAATTAACAATTCAAAAGAGTGGGTACATGATTCACGTAGCATTTAATGATAGTGGTGGATAAATTCAACTTATTTCAATGATAAACATAAAAATACCTGAGATAATTGTGATCGGTATGGTTTAATCCGTAATAAGTTTCTTCCAAATTGAAAGATACAGTGTGATACCATGATATGAACACAATATAAAACTTGCAATTGGTGATTTTGAGCCTTTAATGAGGATTTTCTAATGATTTGTAGCCGTTTTGAATGATGATATTGGGGTTGTCCGATGATTTGTAGCAATTATAAATAGTGATATTGGGGTGGGTACCAAGAGGGGGTTGTATATGTCCATGTAATCCAATTATATTACAAAAAGTTCTCATTTTAAGTAGGGTCTCGTTGGAGTATTCCTTAATAATCAGGTGAAATTTTTTTAATGTAAAAATCGTGAAATATATATATATATATATATATATATATATATATATATATAATTATTATAAATAAAAAAAGACTGAATTTTACTAGTACATGACAATAAAAATGCGACCCGTAACAACACTCAAAACGGTAAGGCCGCAGCCCACAGAGTCACAGACGAATATGAGACGGATTTAGCAATCGAATATGTAGCTGAAAGTGCTATATACATTTACGTTATGCGGAAGTAGAAAAACTAAAACTATTAATATCTAAAAAATAGAGCATATGGTTCTGTCTACTACTACCATGCAGCTTTTATCACAATTCGCAACCTCCTCCATTTGTTTAGCTTCCCATTTGCATTTTGCACTGTCCAATTAATATATAACTTGTTCGAAACTACTAGATATTTTGACTTTTGTATTAATTAAAAACATGTTTTATGACTTCTATTTTATTTTAGTTTTGTCTGTCACAAAATTTGAACATTCCAACATCCAATATTAAGTACGAGAGTGGAATAATTTACAACCTTTTGATATATTAAGTTAGCAACGGACGACATTTCATTTTTATAGTAAATTGACAACTCAGAATTTTATATAAAATATTTAAATTTATATCACTGTCAATTTCTGTTTTCATTCTTTTTAAAATATCCAGATTATATTGCATTTCAGTGACGGACTCGCATAATCATCTTAGCATATGCTTACTCCAACGTATTGCTTCCTTTTCCTCTTCGATTTAATCTTTACTCTTCTTTCTAAATCATAAGAGTGGAGAATTCATTTTGGTCCATTACCTTTTCCTTTCATCAATATCAGAGGATCTCCGAGCAGTCTAACTATAATGATTAGTTAAAAATAATATAAAATAATAATTAGTTTAAGTTTGTTAAATATGTAAGGAATCATGTTTTAATAAAATTAGTTATAATAGTTAATTATATTTAAAATAATTTTAATTTATGATAAAATTAAATGAGATAGAAATGAAAACATATTTCTGAAATAAGGAAAGTTGATAAAATTTAACCGAAAAATCATATAAATATATTTAAAAAGTGAATAAAAATTCAACAAATATATAGAAAACAATCGAAAATATTTATGATTGTAACTAACAAGCAACAGTGCTAACAGTGCACTAATATATCCAAAACAGATTAAATAGTACACTCCTTCCTTTAGTAGGGAGTATATAAATTTTATAATGGTATAATGTTTTGAGTTCTTATACATCATCCGTTTAAGCCATTAAACTTAACATATATGCATGGTGTACATAAATTTCATAATGAATTATTTTTTGATTTATAATACATTTATGCCACTATACTATTTACAAATTCTAATTAGACAAATGTTCACAACATTATGTTGTCTGTATATATTTATCGCGCTTAATTTTAGTAGTATCTTACAACTTAACTGTAAATATAATAAAAATAAATAAGTTAATGTATATATTTTTAAAAAATTTACTTTATCGCTATTAATTTTCATAATAAGATATAATATAACATATATTTATCGGGACCGAACCTTTGAATATTAAAACATATGCAATAATAATCCACTTAAACTTAAAACAGGAGTTTATCCCTACAAAAATTAGAGAAATATTAGCAGGCTACGTACATAGGTTATAACTTTATAGGGTATATATGTATGGGGAATCTAGGATAAGACTGTTTTTTCTAGCATACTGCTTGCGAGTCGTTGAATGCAACAATGGATGACCTAGATTTAAAAACAAAATGACCGAGACGCTGTTAATAAATTACCTATTTGCCGTTGTATATAAAGAACCAACAGCCTTTCTAAGTGGTATTTGCCATACAGGAAGAGTGGAATCAAATTGTTTATCACAATGGATTCTAGAATAGACCTTCTGTCTTCCCAAATTGGGTTAAGTAGGTATTCAGAAAGGTATTAGTATCTTTTTTTTGGAATAAGAACATGCATGCGTACAAAGTTTAAAGCCGTTAACGGGTTGATGGGTTCGCAAAGTGGTATGTGGTTGGAATCAGATTAAGAATGTATGAATTTGAAGTATCATTTCTGATATGATGTGTTTGGTTGAGTATTGGAATAAATATATTTGATTTAATAAAGTTTGAGTTATTAATTATAATTAATTTAAAATATTAATCAATTTATTATTTTAATATATTTTTGTTTCATTGATTTATTTCATATTAAATATTTACATTTAATTGTTTAAATAAAGATGAAAATATTAAAATAAAATGATTCATCATACCCACCTACCCCCTTGGTATTTGTGGGTTTGAAGTATGGGTTTGAAATTATTTTTTTTCTTAACCAAACATGGGTTTGGAATGGACGATAATTTCAGTTTATCAGAATGAGTTGAACAAAACGACCCCTAAAACAAATACTACGTGTTGATGGCCATGGCAACTATTCTCCTTTCTTGATTAGTTGTTTATTTAAATTTTTATATACATTTTAACACATACATAAAATATAATTTGATAAATTATTCTTGAATTTTTATTAAATTAATTAGGAACGACAGGATTATGACGCATCTCATCACTCATCGGTCCAAAACAGAGTATATGAAACATTGTTATTGTTTTTTCAGCAGCGTCGCCACTTTTTTTTTTTATGTAGTATTGCTCTCTTTTACTTTCTAATCCGTAGCATAGCATAGTATTTGTAATTTAGTTTTGCTACAAGTTCTTTTGTGAATTGTTTCAAATGGATAAATTAGAATTTACCCTTCAAAAAAAAAACTTATCTGCTTGTTTATTTACTAATATATTGCTTTTCTAACCTTTTCTCCGAGTGAAATGTATTTTAGGATAGACGATCATCCATTGTTATCGTACCATGCAAACTATTATCCCAAACTATAAGTGTGATTTGTTGTCGTACAATCATTATGGAAAATGCCCGAACCCAAAACTTATCCCAAACTATTTTTCTAAATAAATATGCATAGCGTGTTGATCAGTTAAGTTTCTAATAAGAATAATATCTCATGTAGGTATATAAATCCATCCATTTAAATTTGACAACTCATATTCGAAATATTTCAAAAACAGAGGCGATGGAAGGGTAGTGATCTACTAACAATTAAAATATCAGGAGTGTTGGTCATCTACCATGTTATTAGAGCACAGATTTAGAAGAAGTCTCTAGTTTGCATAACCCGAATATCCTCGAATTGTTGACACTTGCTATGGTGGCCTAACTTGTTGACAGGTTGAGTCGGGTTTACTTTGCTGCAGTGAGTTAGTAGACTCTGACTTGTGAAGGTCAATTCCCCTAGATTAGTTACCTGTCCAGTACGATGAATGTAAACTGATACAAATTTCCAGTAAAGATCACCTGCAACATCATAAAATTTTCTGTTAGACTGAAGCTTAGACGCTTAATCTGTCCTTGCTCTAGTTTAAACAGCAATTACCATTTCGAGTTCTTTTATGAAGCTCGCTTCCTTTGGCAAGGAGTTTTTCATAACATGGACCAGGGGGAGTTCCTTCCAAAAATTGCTCCTCAAAGCACCTAGCACTTGTTTCATTTTGACCAAATCCCAGTTCATCCCCTTTACTAATGAGCAATAGTCTACACACAGCAGCAGTTGAAGTCAAGGGTCACATATGTAATTAGTATGCAACAGTCAAGGGTAGTTTAGTAAGTTCACATGATGTAATTCTGTTACAGAGTTTGTTAGAAGTAGTGACTTGATATATAGCTGAGAGAGGGCAGATGGAGATTCAAGAATGTAATTCATGTTCTAGAGATATTGAATCTGTTTCATTGACTCAAAACACAATCACTTTCATCTTTTCTTTATGGTATCAGAGCTGTGATTAGAGGAGACGATTGCGAAGATTCATATCTTGCAGATAGAACACGAAGGTGAAACATTCTCAAAGTGAAGCTTGTTGCAAGGAGATTGAAGTTCATCTCTGCAAATTGAGGATTCATCAATGGCGACAGGTAGTCGTTTTTCATTTGCGGATATGCAAAATCCGTTGTTTCTACATCCGAGTGATGGACCGATGTCTATCAGTGTCTCGAAGCTTCAAGGTGCAGAAGATTATCGCACATGGAGGAGATCAATGGAGATACAACTATCTTCGAAGCGAAAGCTAGGGTTCGTTCATGGAACAGAGACTCGAAGTACAACAGATGCTACAGACGCAGTACAATGGGATACGTGCAATAACATGGTAATCTCTTGGTTACATAACAATATTTCTGAGTCTATAAAGAAATCGATATTGTTTGTGAACTCTGCATATGATGTATGGAAGTTATTAGAGCAACGCTTTCAACTGACAAATGGATCTAGAAAGTACAAATTAACTAGAGATTTGTTTAGTCTGAAACAAAACGGATCATCTCTTATTGAGTATTTCACGATCTTAAGCGCAATTTGGGAAGAAATTGATGCTATGAATGTGTTACCTGTTGTTAGTGCTGGTACTTCTGAGTTTGTTGTTTTTTTGAAAGCACTAGAAGTGCAGAAACAAGAATCTCGTTTATTTCAGTTCTTGAATGGCCTAGATGATAGTTTTGCTTCACAGAGAAGTCAAATTTTGATGTTGCAACCGTTGCCAACTGTAGAGATGGCATGCTCTGTGATTCAACAGGAAGAATCACAGAGAGAGACTCTAAAAGTTCAAGGGCATGAACTAGCTGCTATGTATAGCAAAGTCACTGATTCAAGTGGTTACACTGGCAACAAGAATGTGATCTGTGCTGAATGTGGAAGGAAAGGTCACAATAAAGATGCTTGTTGGACTGTTATTGGATATCCGAAATGGCACAGTAAACACAAGAGAACAGTTCCTCAGAAATTCAATAATTGGCAACAAAACAAGACAAAAATGGTGAATGTTGCACAGAGTTGTGAAACTGAGAATGAGAATGTTATGCTCACAGCAAAACAGTTGGAGCAAATCTTGAAAATGATTCCAGTAAAAGACAGAGACGCAGATGAGTTGGATAGTCCTTTCTCAGGAATGGTAGTGTGCAACACTGTTCAGAGAAACACTTGTGAATGGATTATGGACTCTGGTGCAACAGATCACATGACATCCAATTTATCACTATTGTCCAATGTTACAATTGCATCATCTCAATATACAATCAAACTTCCAACTGGAGATGTTGCAAACATTTCTCACATTGGAGATCTGGAACTACAAAATGGTTTGAAGCTGTTTGGAGTGTTGTATGTGCCAAAGTTTAATCACAACTTATTGTCTATTCATAAATTGGCACAAGATAATAGGTGTCAGGTGATGTTTCTCCCAGACAAGTGCATCATCACTAGTTCACAGACACAAGAGGTGAAGGGCATTGGAACACTCAAAAATGGTCTGTACTACATTGAAAACAAAGTTTCAGAAGTGAGTCATGGATTGACAAATGGGGCTGTGGCAGGTGACATTAAAGAGGAGTATGAGGTCTGGCACAACAGACTTGGTCATGCACCTGCAACAAAGCTAAAACTCATCTCTGGAATCCAATTAAAGATCAAATATGCACCTGATAAAGTCTGTTTGACATGCCCAATGGCCAGGTTTACTAAACTTCCTATGTCTTTAAGTTCTTCACATGCTGCATATGCTTTTGATCTTGTACATGCTGATATTTGGGGGCCATATAAGCTTAGTACTAGGGGGAAATATAAATATTTCTTGACTTTAGTAGATGATTGTACAAGAATGGTGTGGGTATATCTACTACAGTATAAGTCAGATTTCTCCTTCACAATTAAGAGCTTTGCTAACTATGTGGCTACTCACTTCAAATCAACAAAACTCAAAACCCTCAGAACTGATAATGCATTAGAGTTTAAGGATGCTGAATGTTTTCAGTTTTATTGTGATAATGGCATTGTACATCAGACATCATGTGCATACAAACCTCAGCAAAATGCTAGAGTGGAAAGAAGACATAGGTACATTCTAGAAATGGCAAGGGCTTTAAAACTGCAGTCGGGATTGCCTCTGGAGTTCTGGGGGGAGTGTGTTCTCACCTCAGTCTACATAATGAACAGATTACCTTCATCTGTACTTCAAAATAAATCACCCTATGAGGTTCTATATAACAAATCTCCTGATTATCATGAACTAAAAGCATTTGGATGTTTGAGTTTTGCTGCTGCAACTTCAGTGGTAAAGGATAAATTTGCAGATAGGGGAATTCCTTGTGTGTTCATTGGGTACCCTCCAAATCAAAAGGGTTATCGATTGTTGAAAATAGCTGATCACTCCACATTTGTATCCAGGGATGTGTGCTTTAAGGAATTCATATTTCTTTATAATGCCACAGGTCACATATGTAATTATCTGCAGCCTTTACCTATTACAATGCCTCAACAGTCTACAGCTTCTTTGGATGACTGGGTTTTCTCTGATGAATCTCAGCATACAGACACACACAATTCTTCGCATCATCATGAACATCACTCTGAGGATCAGGGTCACCAGTTTAATTCTTCAGGGTCTGAGAACCACAATTCTGATTCTCATGATCAGAATGATCTTAGAAAATCTTCCAGAATCAAGAAGACACCTACCTGGATGTTAGATTACACAGTGAATTTAGCTCAAACTGAGACTACCATTACTGTGGATCAAGAGATTCATCCTTTGTTCTCTTGTTTCTTAACATCTCTTACTTCCAATAGTGATCCAACTACATTCAAACAGGCTGTGAAATACAATCATTGGATTGCAGCAATGAATACTGAATTGGAAGCTTTGGAGAGGAATGGTACTTGGGTCATCACTACTTTGCCTCCTGGAAAACATGTCATAGGTTGTAAGTGGCTATACAAAACTAAATATAAGTCTGATGGGACAATTGATAGGTTCAAAAGCAGACTTGTTGTTTTGGGATGTAAACAAACACAAGGCCTGGATTATGGGGAAACTTTTGCACCAATTGCAAAAATGGCAACAGTTAGAACTCTCTTGGCTGTGGCTGCTACACAGAACTGGCATGCTGTCCAAATGGATGTTACAAATGCATTCTTGCATGGAGATCTAGATGAGGAAGTATACATGGCTTTTCCTCAAGGTTACACTGGTCTGGGTAGTAGAATTGGTGGAGATACTGCACCTCTTTCTCATACTGCATAAATAACCACAGGCAAACTAGTTTGTAAATTGGTGAAAAGCTTATATGGCCTGAAACAGGCACCTAGGTGCTGGTTTAGTAAGCTCAACAACACCTTGAAGGAGGACAATTATCTGCAATCCAGAGCAGACTACAGTTTATTCACTAAAGTTTCAGGTGACACCATCACACTAATTTTGGTGTATGTTGATGACCTATTGCTTGCAGGAAACTCAATTCAACACATTGATCAACTCAAACATATGTTGTCACAGAACTTTCATATGAAAGACCTTGGTAATATCAACTATTTTTTAGGACTCGAGATTGCTAGATCAGATGAAGGGTTTTTTCTTTCCCAAAGAAAGTATGTACTGGATCTGTTGAAGGAATACCACATGGTTGGCACCAAACCTAGTAAACTACCTCTGCAGACCAAACTGAAACTTAGTCCTGATAAAGGTGTTCCATTGCATGATATTCAACCTTATCAACGTTTGTTAGGTAAACTCATATATCTGACTGTCACCAGGCCAGATATTGTGTTCTCTGTTCACATTCTTACACAATTTATGCAAGCTCCTACCTCAGAACATATGCAGGCCGCCAAGAAACTGTTGAGGTATCTAGCTGGTAATCCTGGCCAAGGCATACTATTGTCTAGCCAATCACCTTCTCAGCTTACAGCCTACTCAGACTCGGATTGGGCTAGTTGTGCTTTTTCCAGAAGATCTACATCTGGTTATTGTATTCTACTAGGTGACTCACCTATATCCTGGAAAACAAAGAAACAGGCTGTTGTAGCACGGTCAAGCGCAGAGGCTGAATACCGAGCTATGGCCTTAGCTAGCTGTGAAATCACTTGGTTACGCACTCTTCTCAAGGACATGGGTCTCCATGATCTTCCTGCCACTGTGTTGAATTGTGATAATCAGGCTGCCTTAGCCATCTCAGCTAATCCTGTCTTACATGAGCGTACCAAACATGTTGAGATAGACTGTCATTACATCCGTGACAAAATTGCCGCTGGTGATATAGTTACTCATCATGTTCCTTCTTATGCTCAGATTGCAGACATGTTTACTAAACAACTCCCTGCCAAACAACACAACTATCTGCTACACAAACTTGGTGTTTCAGCTGGAACTTCTCACACCACGTTTGAGGGGGAGTAATGAGCAATAGTCTACACACAGCAGCAGTTGAAGTCAAGGGTCACATATGTAATTAGTATGCAACAGTCAAGGGTAGTTTAGTAAGTTCACATGATGTAATTCTGTTACAGAGTTTGTTAGAAGTAGTGACTTGATATATAGCTGAGAGAGGGCAGATGGAGATTCAAGAATGTAATTCATGTTCTAGAGATATTGAATCTGTTTCATTGACTCAAAACACAATCACTTTCATCTTTTCTTTATTTACCTATGGGAATCACTGCTGCAATATTCCATACTCCCTTAAGCACTCTTGCTTTTAAGGTTGCTTCTGCACGTAGATCTGCACAAAATATTTAATTATTCCTATTTAAAGCATTATTTTTAGTATTGCTATATTTGTGATCTTTCTCATTACATTTTTACAGCCATGATAAATTATCAACAGAAGCTTCGATGTATGGGGCTTGTTTTTATTACCTGTAGCAGCTGCAGCTGTAAGAGTCGATACATCTCCATGTGATCCAACATTAACAGCTGAGTTAACTACTGAAAGAAGGTGATGCCAGTCAGCTCCTAAGGACTCCGCGGCCTCCACACATCGTGCAGCGACTAATGTAGCTGCTGTAGCTACGGCCATGTCAGTCTTTGCCATTTGTTCATTCTTTCTGGAAGCTGATGTGGTTGCAGTGGCTGCTGCAATAGCTGCCAATGCAGCAGCCACTCCAGCAACTGATACAGCTGCATGGATTTGAGCAGTTTGAGCTCTCTTATCTTCTCTTTTCTTTTCTCTCCTTTCCTTAAACCACCTTCCAACTGTCTTGTCACCTGGTGTGTTACTGCCACCACCAGTGCCATAGCTAGTGTGGTTTTTTGCAAGTAGAGGATTTAGTGCCTTGTTTACTCCCAAGCACTGCATTGCTCAATTGGTATTACAAAATCATTATTTAGGCTCTCTACAAGTGGAACTGCATTACTATATCATAATATTGGAAAATACGAAAATGTTCTCCTGGTACAAAATGTCATAGTTATTTCCACTGAACTGGGGCACGTTTCAATGAGAATAAAAGTTATGGATGAGGAGATTAGCAAAAATAACTTTATTATGTTCGCCCAGAGAGTTGAAGATTTGAAGCTACAGATGAAGGCACAACATGTGAGAAACTAACTCAGCTACCGAACATTCTATTAGTAGTAAGATTACGTATTTTACCAGAAATCCAAGGGTCACAGGCCCCTGGACCCAGACCGACTAATTAACTACTGTAAAATGAAATGGAAATGACTTCAAACAAGAAAACAGGGTAGCTGAGAGTTCAACACCACTGCATCAGGGAAAGTAACCAACTTGTTGTCGACTACATTTACGTGAACTAGTGTTAGACTACTAGTTCTTTAAACTTTACAGGGCATAAATTTACTGAAGATTGAATGACGATGGAAGGGTAAGAAACTGAAAGGTGAAACATTGACTGTAGTCCAGACGTCCAGTATTCTTTTACAACATGTCATCACAAGGGACAAATTTTGAGCAATATGATAAATGATCACTATTTGGCACCTTTTATGATATTCATAACCAACACTATCTTGAGATACAATAAAATGTGTTGCAAAAAAACAAGTGAATGAGATAGAATGAAAGATAAGGATAGAGGAGTATAGGTAATAGGCCGCTTATGGGATGAAAGCATTGTTTGTTTTTGTTAAGTTACCGGTGCTCCTAAAATCTCAAAGTGTTAAGAGACTGACTTACGAGGATCATATTATTCAACAGATTTGTTTCCAAACAAATGACCGTGGACTAGAGCTGAGTAGTCTTAGTACGTAACATTCATCTAATAAATAGATATCCTATTGATTAATTGATTAACTATTTAATCTCAATAAATAAATACTACTAATGCTTAAACAAAGACTAAACGATTTAATAAAAGATCGATATAATGTGCCTAAAATTATTTAGTTGCACACCTTAATGACGTCTTCATACTTTTGCGTGGGAGAAAGTGGATGACTGTCTGGAGTTTCTTCTAGGAGGGATTCCAGGGAAGCATTGAATGGTCCACTGCTGTGAGATAATTAATCTCCCTGAAGTTAGCGGCAATATCTCCTGCCAGTCATTTACTCATTTTAGTTTTCACTCGTTTCCAATATCTAAACATGAAATATGTTGTTATTTCTTCTTCTTTCTATTCAATATGTATGGGATTATTTTCCACTCACAAACTAATTTAGCATGTGTAAATCCTACAAACAAACGATTTTAGGATATTACTAGGTGCTGAAGAAAAACTGTTTTCATGTGTTTTCGCACTGAAACTATATTCAGGGTCATGTCTGTACATGCTATATGCGTGCATGAGAACAATATATCACAATTTATCTACTACTAACTCACAGATTGAGCCATAATGCGTTCGAGCACAAGTTGGGAAGTTGCAGAAGAAGCAAACGAGAATGTGTTTCCCGATAGCACCGCGGACTCCTCTGCTCCAGTGCCATCATTAATTTCATCTGTTATGCAACTACTGAAACTTTTATCAGCACTTTGATTCGATATGATCGTGTGGAGGGATAGATAATTAACTTAACTTTGGAAGAGGAGAAGCGTCTGATTTCGAGAGTCGAAATGCTGAGGGACTCCATGATCTTGCCTGTTGGGCTTTCCGGCAATTGAACCCCATTATCCATTTTTTAACGTGAGATACAGATATTAGTTTTTGCTCAAGTACTTGTACATTCTATTCGTTTCTTTTACTTGGCCTTTTCGAAGAGAGCTTCTGACGTGTGTATGTTACAATGTTGTATACTAAACTTGTAAATAAGTAAATATGGATATAAACTTGAGTCCAAACTTGCTAGTTATTCCGCCACATGTCATTCTCATGTTTGTGTATTAAATAGATTATAAATCAGAGTAGCTATAAACATTTATGTTGTGTTTGGTTGAGACTTGAGATGAATGAATTAGTAAGGAATGAAATGAGATTTCAACTATATTATAGGTGAATTTTTAGAAATTTCATTTTTTTCTTCATTCCATTCCATTTTTAACAATCTAAACTAAAATTTAAATCCTCAAATTTGAGATTAAATGATCCATTTTCTCTCATATATATGTTCTTTCCAATTCTTATCAAAGAAATTTTGCACTCACCCATTTTTTTCTAAATCTTCCATCCTAACTACATAAATTTCCTTTATTTTTACTCATTTCATTCACCCCAACCAAATACAACATTAATAATTTAATGTTATTCATTCACCCAAAGTAGAAGAAGTTTGTACTGTACAGTGTAGACCCAATATTCCAAATTATAGCATAAATTATTTATTTTATTTACCTTCTTCAACTTTAAAGTTTTTTACTTCGGTGTTCAGGAAATTTGAAAACTCAGCATGGTCATATGTGTTGGGATATGTATGTAGTCACAACGGGTTTAACAAAATATTGAGCAGATTATATGATATCTCATATGATAAAAATAAAAACAGAGAACAAGTTAAAATTTATCAGATAAAAATCAAGACAACTTATCTGAACAAAAGTCGTGGCATGAACTTAATTACTGCGCTAAAGTTGAATTTGCCTCGCTACATATACACGGACTCATGACAATCAACCTCCAGCGTTACACGACATCTGTCTAAAAACCTTTTTTGATCATTGCCCATAAATATGTGTGTACATGTATGAGAGTATTTTTGACTTGTGTGTTAAAAAATTATTGTGAATACCACTTTTTCTATTGATTAAAAGTTGTAACTCCAGGAGAATTAGAGAGCTCAAATGTCAAGGTCACCAATTGAAAAGTCTTTAAAAAAGTCTAACATATAAATTAAAAAATATATATTAATATATATATATATATATATTATTTTTCTTTTGAAGTAAACTAAAAATTGGAATAATATTTATATAAATTTCAACAATCCCCCACATGATTAAAAAAAAAACTAGTTTTATATGTCTTGTGGACTTGAATTGATACCTAGTGCATATAAGTATGTTCCACAATCATTTAGGTGAAAAAATTCTTGAACATCTCATGATAGTAAGTGGAAACATATATGCACACTAAAACTTTTCTCAAATCAAAAGTGTTCTCGCATAACATTAACATTGGTAATGTCATTCACAATTTATTGTAAGATGCCCCACATTATAGCTGGATATTCATGAATGCTCTAGAATCCTTAGGCTACAGGATCTCATAGGGGATTGGGCGTAACCCCCACATTCACATATAGGTAAATTCATCAAGTTTGTATTGTCGCAAACCACCTCATAAGGCTATGAACGTATTAAGAATATTAGTTCATCCTAACACATATGACACTAATAAAAATATTACATCTCTTTATTAATAGGAATGGTAGTAGTATACATAAACATCAGTTCTTTTATGATTTCGTTTGACCCATTGAATTTAGACATTCTTAATATGGGTATCCATCAAAATTCACTCCACTATAGGCTTCAAACCCATTCCTATTTGTGTTAACTCTAGCACTATGCAAAGGTCATAAACTTGAGTTCTTTTATGATTCATCACAATTTACTCCACGATAGGTATTAAAACCTATTTTGTGTCAACTCTAGCAATAAAAGACCTTTGCTGAGAGAATCTACAGTATTCCTCTCATACTTTCCATAATCAAGTGATATCACATTATTACTGATTAGATTTACACATTAACATGTCTTAGACATCTATGCCTTCTCTTCTTTTTTTTTTTATAAATTTAAAGTTTGCCAACTTTTGCTAATCACACAATGTTAATCATTTTTCTTGATTTACAAACTTAATGCTTTTCATCTAAATAGATATTATTTTTCTTAAACATAAATAAAATGTGCATGTAACTAAATCAACATGGCATCCATTACCATAAAATAGCTAATTTTATGGTACACATGCACAATGTAACAACATTGACACAAATTGGCAACCCCACAGTAAAACAAAGCGAATATCAAAAGTATTTATCTCAAAATTATAATTTGATTAAATACCTCTGAAATATTCTCAACATAATGAGAATGATTCAACACAACCCATGTGAATTTCTAGTAATTTTATGCTAAATATCACATCTACCTCCCCTAAGCTCTTCATATCAAAGCAAGAAGTTGGGAAATCATTGCTTGTGTTAACAACATTTATATTAATACCCAATATTAATGTATCATTCGCATATAAACATATGATCACACAACCAAATTGATCAAATTTGGAGTAAACACAAGCATCAGAATCATATACCTGAAAGCCATTAGAGGTGATGGTTTATGAAAATTTTCATACCGGACTTTGGGTGCTTGCCTAAAATCATATAATGATCTCATAGCCTCATCATAAGTTTTGAGATCTTCCTCAAAAATGAAAGCATTTATCTCCTCTCACTTAAAAAAATCTTTCTCAATAAAAAATTAGTAACATAACCAAGTCCAAAACTTGTCTCAATCATAGCCCTCTTACTCCTATGCTCAAGAGTGTCAGAAGATATAGAGAATAGGTTCAGAAGATATAAAGAAGATGCAGAAGACAAACATGGCAGTCATTTTCATATGAAATATATGCTAAAAAAATTCAACATTTCTTGATTCTTTATATGAACCAAAATCATATGCATCTTTAAGAATGAGTTTATATGAAGCACCATTAAAGTCAACAAAAATATCATCTACAGTCTTGGATCCGATCGTACTCTTTTAAAAACTAGGAGTCCTATTTTTCCCAAACACCCAATAAAAGGAAGATATATATGATGAGTTGCACCGGTATCCACTACTCATTTAGAAATGTATACGAAAAAATTAACCAATGACCACACAAATATATTAAGGACGGTTCTCAAATGATATCGGGGGTATTTGGCTTAGCTTATAAGTAATAAGTTGTTATTTTTTTTAAGTATTTTCATTTTTTTAAAAAAATTAATATTTATTTTAGAAATTTAAGACCAAATCTTATTTCCAAATTTGAAAATAAGTTACTTATTTTC
This sequence comes from Oenanthe sinensis, assembly GCA_028671895.1. Classification (NCBI taxonomy): domain Eukaryota; kingdom Viridiplantae; phylum Streptophyta; class Magnoliopsida; order Apiales; family Apiaceae; genus Oenanthe; species Oenanthe sinensis. The sequence goes on from CM053813.1 coordinate 31,556,850, forward strand.
AGAAAAAAGTACATATATACAAACTTTTTCAGCTTATAAGCTGCTTATAAGCTTAGACAAACGGGGTCATCATATCTCATTCAGGCATATTATCAAACATGTTTCAAACACATCTTCACAAATTAAAAAAATAATAATCATTATAGGTCAATCTCCGTACACACACACACATATATATATATGTCTAACACAACAAATTTCAACTTTAGAATGTTGAGGATATGTATGTAGTCACAACGGATTTGACAAAATATTGAGCAGATTATATGATATCTCATATGATGAAAATAAAAATAGGAAACAAATCAAAATTTATCAGATTAAAATCAAGACAACTTATCTGAACAAAAGTCCTGACTTAATCACTGCGCTAAAGTTGAATGTGTCCCGCTATATACACACAAACTCATGACAATTAACCTCCAGCGTTACACGACATCTGTCTCACTGGTGTAGCACAAGAAACAGATTGAAAACCCTTTTTATCATTACCATAAACATGCTTATATATGTATGAGAGTATCATTGCCCATAAACATGCTTACATATGTATAAGAGTATTTTTGAGTTATATATTCAGAAACCATGGTGAAAACCGCTTTTTTTATTGATTAAAAGTTATAATTCTAGGAGAATTAAAGAGCCGAAAGGTTAAGGTCACCAATGGAAAAGTTTTTAAAAAAGTCTCACGTATAAATTAAAAAATATGTATTAATATATATATTATCTTTCTTTTAAAACAAACTAAAAATCGAAATAATATTTATATAAATTTCAACCACATGATGGGTGGACCGTGGACTTCACAAAGTGACTCCTAATATTATAGTAAGAGTTTTTACTGTGTTCCGTAACCATAAATTGATACAGCTAAAGCTTCACCTTATCAACTTTATGCGGGTGTAAGGTCCCAGCTGATGAGTAAAATCAGTCTAGATAAATACACTGACCTCTTAAAAGTTTTTTAAAAAAAATTCCTATATATTAAGTCTGTCGATATATTATTGGCTTTTGTCCTCCTAAATGGAAAGAAATGCATGGACATTACAATTAGATTAGGAAAGTTACAATCTTCGTCTCATAACAATATTATTAGTTTAATTTTTATTAATTAAAATAATTAAACTTTAATTAAAAATTATTCATCTACACTATATTAGGTCCAAATTATATATTTTACTTATTATAATACAAACTATAACTATATACATATCTATATTAATTAAAATTTTATTTTTTAATCCAATTATATATTTATTATAGTATGGGTCAAAATTATATATTTTACTTATTATAATACGGACTCTAACTATATGCACATCTATATTAACTAAAATTTTATTTTTTAGGTCAAATTATATATTTATTATAATACATGTCCAAATTATATATTTTACTTATTATAATACGGACCCTAATTATATATATATTTATATTAACTAAAATTTTATTTTTTAGACCCAATTATATATTTATTATAACATGGGTCCAAATTATAATATATTTATATTAAATAGAATAAATTTATATAAAATAAGAGAACATATAATATTAACATAAATGCTTAATATTATAAAATTTTATGTTAAATATTAATAAAAAATATAAATAAAAAATTAATTTATTTAAATATTAGTTATCTGCTTCGCACGAGTTATAAGCTTGAATTTTATAATTTAAAAATATTTAAATTGTATCATTGAAAAATATATCTAACACCTTCTTTAAAAAACACTTTTAAATTTTTTAAAATTATAAAAAATTAGTTTTCAATTAAAATTAAATCAATTTAATCACTCAAACTCGCTCTGCCAGAGAGACATAGGAATATAGGATAAGTCATTTATCAGTTATTCAATCATACTCTTAATAAACTTAAGTTAGTACGAGTAATTGGACTATTAAGATTCTATTACATTATTTGCCGTTGCTACGTGGGTAATTTATAATTGATATATTGATAAATATTATTATTATTATATAATATAATAATATATAAATAATTATATTGAACTATTTAAAATTTAAATATAATAAGTTTAAATTTTTTATTTATTTTAGATATTTTAATTTTTTTTATTTATTAGTATTTGCAATATTTATATGTGTTAATTTTATTTAGGATTTACTCGTACAATAATATTTTATATATAATAAATCATATTTAATTTTTATTTTAAATCCTGTATATCTTAAATTTTATTCAAAATTACTCATAATATTATATATATGTATATATATTAATAATTTACTCATATTATATTATTTCTTTACGTTCAAATATTAATTATATTTAAAATTTGCTATTTAATTATGTGTATATCAATTCTTTGGTAAAAACATTAATTACATTTTTTTTAAATAAGGAAACATTTCATTAATCAACTATGTTATATCAATATTTGATATTTGATACGGGTTTGGATACCAAATTAATATTATGAATTTTATCCATATGCATATGGAACTAATATATGTTATATGATATAATTTACATTAATGAATTTACCATTGTATTTCAAATTTTGATAAATGAAGACTAACATAAATATTATATATCACATTAATGATAATTATTAAAATAAGTTAATTAAGAATATTGATGTTGTCTGAACCTAAATATGGATAAAGAACCTAAAAATGAATTATTCAATGGGTCAAATTAAAATTATAAATTATATTTGAGCCTAAACATGATATCAAACCTAAGAAATGGGTTATCCAGCAAATTATAATATATAGATATAGATATACAAGTCAGGTTAAATAAAGTAAAGTTAAAAGATTTATATATATTTATCAAATAAGAAATGTAATAAACAATGAGTTTTTGAATTCTCAAAGCGGAGTAAAATAATTGTCAAACAAAAAACGGAGTAAAATAGCATACACAGACGGTAAAGATGCCGCTCCAATTGTCTCGAACTATATCGGCAGCATATGTCTTAAGGGAACTAAAGTATATTCCCGTCCGGTCAGCGTAATTTTTGTAAGTATTGATATTCATCTATCTTTCCGGACACTTTTTTTAATAAACAAAATTACACTTTTGTTCAACAAGAACACCGAAGAGTAAATAAAATACTTGATATATCAGCAGGAACATCCCTCCTGCTTGGAGTCGCCAAACGGGAGGATATGCACACCCCGACTCGCCTAAATTACTCGTTGGTAGGCGGTTTGAACCGTGCCGGCTCATGAACTGGCATGAACCGACATAAACTGCGAGAAAAATGTGTCGTATACGAGTTGACTGGGAGTGATCCGAAATCGGCACAGACCGGCTCACTTAACCCGTGAGAATCGCGATGAGACCAGCCTGACACGGTCCGGCTCGCTTCTGCACGATAAGCTGCATTCTCTGAATTACATGATGTAAGCATTGCAATTTGTATAATGTAAAGTTTTGAATAACATGTTGTAAAGTTGTTAAACATTGTTTTGTTTTTTTTAATTTGTATAGCAAATTCTAGTAATCATGGCCTTTAAACCATAACATCAAAAAATTAATAAAATTTTAAATCATCGGTATATTCATTTTATATTTTGTAAACATTCAAAATTTTGTATAAATTAAATAGTAGATAAAATATTTTTATTTTATATTTTTAAATTTGATTTGCTTTGTATTTTTTTAATATGTATTATATACAAGTGGTTTGTTCCGTTTTTTTAGAGAGGAGTCTTCTCAAATTATTTGTAAAATAATTTTTAATTAATAAAATTTATAGAGGTACCGTCCTCTTTTATTCCAAAAATATTTATATAATTTTTTAATACTTTTAAAATATTAAATGAAATTAAAATTAAAATAAATAAACTGGTCTAACCCGCCGAGCCGTACACAAGTCAGCATTTCTGAGAACCAGCCGGACTCGACATGGGCCGGACAGCTTTACGTGCCGTCCATGAATTATGAGCTGGCCAAATCGGCTCGCCGGCAAACCAGCCCGGATCGCACGGCCCGTTCGTTTGGTCATCTTTGCTCCTACTAATCCTAGAATCCTAGCTAAAACTATAATTAAGACTCTTAATTCTGGACGCTCTTAATACGATGACTTTGTGCACCAGATATGATTTTTAAATTTTTTTATTAATTTTTCGAAACCAATTTTGTCCCTCATTTTCAATATACACTTGATAGAGAAGTACAAAGGAAGGTCCCCCGATCTGATATACACATGTAAATGGTTAAGAAAAGAATAGTTTTTATAGAAATCCACAAGAGTTTAGGCAAGATATTTGATGAGCCACAAAGGATAGGTATATAGTCATAATGGAGTAGACAAATTATTAAGCATATTATATGAATTTGGTATTATACCTTTCTCAAAATATGTAAACATATATGCATATTGTCTCGTATATGAAAGTAAAAATCGAGAATGAATCAATAATAACAAGGTAAAAAACAAGATAACTCATCTGAATAAATATCGTGGCATGAACTTAATCATTGCGCTAAAGTTGAATTTGTCTCGTTACATACACACGGACTCATGACAATCAATCTCCAGCGTTACACGACATCTGTCTCACTGGTGTAGTACAAGGAAACAGATTGAAAACCCTTTTGATCATTGCCCTTAAACTTGTTCATATATATATAAGACTACTTTTTTGATCATGATGAAAACATTCAACCACAATCACGGGAGTTCTCGAAAGCCAAAGGCCACCAGCTTAAATAAAAAAGTTAAGACAAATCAAAAGTCTCAAAAAATGAAAAGTCTTTTAAAAAAGTCTCATACATAAATTAAAAAATATATATTAATATATATATAATTTTTCTTTTGAAGCAAACTAAAAATTGGAATAATATTTATATAAATTCCAACATGGCTTTGATAATTTGATCATAGGGTTTTAGAACAGAATAAGTGATGGTTGATCAATTATCTATCCGCGTTTTTTTTTCTGGATAGCACAAAACCCTAACGAGCCCTACAGAAACGCAGTTAGACGACATCACCCCATGGATAGATGACGTGACCCCTGGATTCACAAAAAATTTGATTGTTTATGCAAATTGAGGGTTGTATTAATCGTAATGCCATATAAAAGGATGCAATTTTTTGCAACACTCGTTAGGGCTACCCATACCCTCATTAATTGGGTTAGAATTTCAGCCCAACTCTATCCGAAAATCATATGAACATGGGATATAACAGGTTAAGCATGGGCTACATATATAACAATGTTAAGCATGGCCTATAAAAGTAGTACCACCCATTTATTTTCCTCTATAAAATCAGCAATTTGTATACTTTATTTTTTATATATAATTTCAATGCCCTTTTTTCTAGTCCATATTCCCAAGTCGACAAATTATATATCGGTATATATAAAAGTAAAAATGATTTAAGGATTAACATCCCTTAATAGGACATAAAATCAGTCGGTCCCTCCGTTTCTTTAACATTGTTGTTAGAGATGGATTTTAAGGGGAAAAAAGTGGACGACAAAAGAATATTAGAAATAATAAAGAAGAATATGTCATTCAAAGAAATGTTAAAAATATAATGTACATTATAAAAATCTATACTATATTATTATAATCAATTAAGAGAACTTTTTTTTATTATAACCAAACAAGAGATTTGTTTTTCATCTTACTCAGGTGAATCATTGAAAAGATCTTAACCGTCTAATTTTATGTGATCCATAAAAAAGAACATAATCATCCAATTTTAATAAAATCTTATTTTAGAAAAGATATATCATACATACAACTCTATCACCGATAGTCCTTCTTTTATACAACTACTCACGGATAATATTATATTATATCTAAATTATATTTATATTTTCTATTTTCTATTTTAAAAATCTTACTTATCCTATAATTTTTATTTAATATAATTGTACTTCACATTCAACTCAATTTCATCACCATTCAAACTCTTTTATTTATTTAAAATTATAACTTATAATTAAATTTTATGAATATTAATATATAAACAACATTGTATTGAAAAATGTAAAAATAAATTATCATATTAAATTAAATATTTAAATTATATAAAATAATTAATATATAATTTATTAATATCATCCATGCTTTGCACGTGATATAAGTTAATATATATTTAAAAAAATGAAGGGCCCGGAGAGAGTAATAATACGTAATAAAAAGTATTATTTCTGAATTTCGTTGAAAATAAGGGGGTTAAAAAACAATTCCCTAACTAGTAACTATACATCTTTATGTGCGCTTTGGGCCATCCTACATTTTTCAGTATTAATTTCTATTCTCTTACGAGAGTCCGGGAGAAATATTCACGAGTCCTTGGACACTTGATCGATCAAGCACACCATCAAATCCACATAAAAAGTCCCTTGTCTTTTAAGTTTAAAGGTATTCTAAAAGCGGAGAAATATATACTGTAAAACAAATTTATATATATCCCCTCAAAAAATAGTTACATATATAGATTCGGTTTGTTTGAAAATAAAATGATTCTTCCCTCCATTAACAAAGTGATTGCTTCCATCACTCACTCCCCACCTCCCATGCTTTGCATATTCCTCTCTTTCATATCATTTCTTCAACCTTTTTCTGCAGTTCCCCATGCCCTATAATGATTTTTATATATTGCTTTAAATTTGTATCTGAAATTTTTAATTTTTAAAAAATGTGTTCGTAGTGTTTGTATTCTTCAAAATAAATGAACTTCGCAAAGTTGAATTAATTGTAAAATAACAAAAACAGCACTTTCTAATTTCTATATATAAAAAGTATTGTATTATTGAAATGTAACATACATCATCTTCCACTTTCAATGTTGGCTGCGACTTTAGTTGGAACATCATATCAATATTTTGGATCCGAAATTCCCTCAAGCCTAACATTCGATTATTGAAAGTATTAATTTAAATTTGTTGCATGTGCTTTGTCTTTCATGATATTTTTATTTTATATATAACTGCGAAAAATGTATTGAAAAGGTGTAGCGACTAGCGAGCGAGCTTCATGCTAAACTTCAATTTTGCCGGACCGCGAGACACTACCTTAACTCCACGTTCAATTTATTTTTTGACAAAAAATCTCATATTCATAAAATTATTTGACCGCTTATACTTGAAAAAAAATTTCTTTATCTTATTTTCTAGACGTGAGATTGGGTTAAACCCTCTAACAATCTCTTATGCAACAACTTTACCTACTGCATTATATATAAATAAAAGTTAACTCGTATGAAGCTTCCCAAATAATGTTATCTTCTGTATAAACATAGAAATTTGAGGTGAAACCTATAAGTCTACAGTGCAGTTAGTCGTATAGTATATTTTAAAATTTTCGATTCCAAAAATTAATCTATGGTAGCTAGACGAACCTAATCCACAATATTGTGAAACTACTAGCTATACCAGAAAAGAGTGAAGATATGTACACACAAAGAACATATTTAAATGAGTATATTCATCCCAGAATTTCAAAAGAAGCACCAAACAAGAAGAGAAAGGAGGCCGGAGAGGCAAAGTTGGATAATGGGAATGAAACAAAACAATAGACTGGCTGGACTTTTTGTACCACAATTAAATAAACAATAAAGATATATAAGAACTTGTTCTAACATAGAGACTTAACGATCAATACCAAACACTTGGAGCCAATGTCTTCTTGTTTCTTCTTGGTGGAAAGAATCTCTACCTAGCTAGTGTCATAAATTATAACAGTTGCCCGGACACTTCTAAGTATTGATTGTTTCATGTCATACTGTCATGAATTATCGAGCAATAGAGACTTTTACGTATTGTATAAATATTTATGTACCTTGCATGAACCAGGTGCAGCTATATCTATACATACATACACACAAATATATATATATATATATATATATATATATATATATATATCATAAAATTCACTAATCACTAATGATATATTCATCCTTTTCTACAACTTTATCCATACTTTTTCTTGTCTAAAAACTTTGTAGTAGGATGATTATACACTCCATACGTTCACCCCTTTTTTAACTCTCGTCCTTATTTTGAATACAGGTATAAATATTGAGAAAAAAATAGTCAGTTGGTGCTCAAGTACTGGACCTCATATATAATTTAGTTAATAATTATAATTATATCTGAAATAGACGACACTGAACCATTTGTGACCGACCGCCACTTCTCGGAGAAAGGTTCACAATAATTTGTTTGTACATGCAGTGGTATATATATGATCGGTAAGTACACTAAGAGTGACATAATTATGTGAATTCCCAGCAAGCTCACATTTCACAAAACTTCTAGATCATGACATTACAATAGGAACTGCAGGACCACCAATACGTACCCTAGTCCATCATCTGCATGTACAGTTTACATAATAGAGTATATCCGAATTGGTGAATATAATATTAAATACTTATTTGGAGCATAAATCGTATTCAGCATTCTACTCACTCGTATTAATAGACAAATTGAACATCTAACTAATCATAAAAATTAAATCTGAGATCTTTTCATAAATTTGAGCTTTAATGACGTGTTAAATAACCAACTCCTGGAACTTTAACAAATTAAGGAAGACCCGCATGCTGTTTTGTAGTGCAAATGTACAGTAGTCTTGTCCACAAATTAAATAAGTTGTCGAACTTAAGGACCTAATAGAACAAGAATTGAAGATGCACATTTTATGATCGATGGATAGTGGATTTGTGGGGATGCAGAATATGAGAGAAACCAAATACCAAAAAATTCTTAAAGTAAAACGCATGGCTTGCCATAATTCCGAAAGGCAGTATCCAATTGCAAAGCTCAAACCAGAGTAGAATGAATCGATGAGAGAAAAGGACTGATTTGTGGAAAGAGATCTGATAAGGTGAAACGATAAGCATGCATATATCTTTGTAATTAAGAAGATGGGCACATCCAATAGATGCCACTGGAGTATTTAGCATTTGACTTTAGGGTATAGATCAGTAGCAATTCATTTTTAGAAATTGGGAAAACCGAATTTACATACATGAAAAAGGATTAAAATTTATAATTTCTCACCAATATTAAATTTTTTTATAAAATATTTAAAAAATATCACAAAAGCTAACATACATAACTTTCCCAGTATTATACGGGGTAGTGCTGTAGTAGCGGGGTGGCATAGTGGCATACTAGGCCTTGGGCATATTCTTAGCAAGTATCGGTTTGACTTCCTAGATAGGAATTTAATTATATATAGGTTGGTATATTTAATCAAATATATGCAACTTCGTTCGATTACTTTGCTCCATCACTCCACTTCTACATGTTAAAAGGGAAGTATATTTAAATTTATGTTTTACATTTTAATCAAATATTCTGGCGTTTGAATTTTACTTTTCTGAAATATATGATCGATTTACGTAATACTCCCTCCATTACAATTACATTGTCATTTTTGAGAAAAAAAGTTTGTCTCATATATAATTTATTTCATTATCCTCTTTCAGTGTAATTTTATAGGTACATTTGCAAAACAACTCTTTAACTAGAGTATTAGTGCTAATCATTTTATTTTACTCTTTCTCTTCTATTCATTTTATTTTATTTTCAATTTGTTAATCAAATTAATTAAATTTTATCCTTAAATAAAAAATTATTTTTTAACATTTTTATAAATTTATAAATTAAATTTTATAATATAATAAATATATTTTATTGTAATGACTTTTAAAAAAAACTATATATATATAGTATAATATAAGTAATTTCATTGTAAAATTAATCAAATTGATTAAAATTTAGGGGTCGTTTGGTTCATAAAGTATTATCGGGTTGGAATTAGAAATGAGGTTAAGGTGGTAGTATGAGGATGAAGTATTATTTCTATATCATGTATTTGGTTGAATGATTGAATGAATTTGTTAATTTAATATATTTTTTAATAGATAAAAATATATATGCAGTTAATATGAAAAATAAATCACTATTATTTATTAAATATTAAATAACATCATTATAAATTTTTTATTTAAAAAATTAAAATATAATTTTATAAATAAAGATAAAAGTAATAAGTTTTTGATTTGATTAATCATACCCACCTCCCCTAAGGTATCAGAAACTCATATTTTATGAGTTTGATGTGAGGGTTTTAAAATTAAAAAATTTCAACCAAACACAAGAAGTTTGAAATAGACAAAACTATGATATTAAGAAGTCACCAAGCAAACGACCCTTAGTTGAAATGGCGAATGAGTGCAATAGAGTAACATATATTATTAAGTATACTCGTTTTTTTTTTGGTTTTCAGAGTCCCACCGGAATACAAATACATCCAAAAATCTTTGATAATGATTTAGTTGCATTTGCGTATATACACTGCCTATACTAGTTAATTTGGCCAAAAATACAGGGGGCCGGGGAACACTATACAAGGGACATAATTATGATGAAAGGAAATGTAAAGTACTGTAGGGGCGTCGGCGCATTGCAGAAATTCTCCAGTTAGAAAGCTACTCCTCGCCTAATTGTGGAAAAAATCAGAAATCTGAGAGAAATGAGACGAGGAAATCAGAGGCAACAAAGTGAAATATGCGCCTGATATAATTACCAAAAGATATATAGGGGCTGTTTGGCTGCGGCTTATTTCCACAAATAAGTCCTTATTTCCGGAAAAAAGTAGGGATGTATGTACTTTTTCTTAATATAAGTAATTTATTTTTTATTTTGAAAATAATATTTGATTTTAAAATTATAAAATAAATATTTATCTTTGAAAAAAATATAAAAATATGTAAAAAAATGAAAATAAAATAAATTACTTATTTTAAGTTTAAGGAACGCCAAACGGCTACATAATTACCTCCATAATGAAGAATAAGCTGATTAGTTTTATTTTATTCAACATAACCTATATTTTAAAATGTTTGAACTGGACAAACAAAATAATGATCCCGTTTGACTTATTTTAAATTTCAGAAATAATTATTTATATTCAAAAAAATATATGTAAATATATATTTATTTACATATTTTTTGAAAATAAATAAATACTTTTTTAAATTTAAGGAAAATCAAACACCCCAATAACAGATAAAATTACAAGTTCAAAATTTAAAAAGAATTAGGGAACAACAAGACATATATACCTAAGCTATAATATCCTCCAAGAAAATAGGTACCCCATGCAGTGAATTATATATATATATATATATATATATAACCTATCTATATATATGAACTGATCGAAATGAACAATTCCATCCTCAATGAAATTGGAGGGGTCATGTTTCACATGTTATGTCTTGTAATTCAACTCAATAATAGCTCCCAATATAATCATTTTATCATGTATACGCGGGTCTTCAAAGCAGCGTAAGTATCCATTTATAACAGTGTATTTTCTTGATTTCAACTCTCAAGTGGAGATCACTGAGCAATAAATACAACTTTTTGCATTATTGAGATTTTTTTAAACATTATTGGGCTATTGAGATTACCTGTTAATACCAACCATGCACCAAAGAGATAACCAGCTAGATTCTCTCGCTCTCACTTTTTTTATAAATGGAGACCTCACTTCCACTAAAGTGGTCAACCTCCTCTCTAAAGTCAACTTACCTCGGCCTGTCCTTTTTATTAATTTTCTTTTAGTAAATTTTTAAGGATTATTTGAGTGAAAAATAAACAAAATTTTATTTTCACATATATGATGATGCCTTGAATCACATCCACCTAGTACAGGAACATGGTTACTTATACTACTAATGTTGATTATTAGGATTTTAAAATATTGTATTAACATTTTGTATATTTTGATCCTACTTTTGAAGGCTCGCTTGGAGCAGTCTAGTAAGCTATATATGCAATATATATTAAATAATAAACAACTTGCATAATTATTGATCAATCATATCTACAGGAAAATGTAGTGCTTTTTACAGTGGAATAGTGTTAATTAACTCATGTGTTAAAATGACCTTAATAGGACTCGTAGCATAATAATAAGCGGCCTACTGGTTGAGGAAAACTTTAACAAAAGCACTGATAAGTTATATGCATATAGTAATTAAAAAGAAAGTTACTCCAGTACTAACAGTTAAAAGGCATTTAAATGAAATCTAATCCTCATTACGCGGTTGGAAATTGATCATATTAAGAGAAGAAGGTTGTTTCTGGGAATGTTTAGAGCTTGAGTAGGTATTATCTCAGACATGAAGCTTCTAAAACATTCCGAGATCGACCTCAATTATTTAATGATCATCATTATAAGTTGGAAACTAGAAATGATTTAAAATTTGGTGGTATTAGACAATTCTACCCTTAGATACATGTGCCTGTGCAAACTGCAATAATTATTTGATATAATTTATTCAACGATTCGATAAGTACTTAAACTTAATTTTAGAATAAATGTGCACTAATTTTGCTTTTCTAATAAAGGCAGCATATTTTCACTTCTATTATTTTTTTCTTTTTTTTAAGTGATCGGCTTGAGTTAAGATCATTATGACTTTGCAACTGTTAAGAAAGGAGAAAATTATAAACATGTGATTCTCGTGGTGTATTATTAATTAATCGAGTTACTTCTTTGAAGATTCATATATTTCGGTGCATGCATATAACTTTACAAATGCGGCTACGAATGTATGTACGTGTAAAATTTCATTTTCAGCATATCCCAAATGTCAAATCAAACGCCACGAGTAACTCAAAAATTTCACGTAATCAACCAACTTAATATACTACAGTACTATTTAGTTTGTCGAATCATCTTATTAGTAATATTTTATTTCATTGATTATATAGTTAACTAAAAGTTTATGCACATTTTAATAGAAATGGACAGAACTTTGACGAATAACAAACGTCTCATATTAATATATCATATAGATGATACATACATGGACGGACCCATGTTAATTTAATAATAATCATTTAATACTTGATTTTGTTGGTAAGTTTATTCAAATTTTGATTCAGTTGTATTTTTTCTGTTGAAGGCTTTAATTCAGTTCAATTGTATAATGTGTTCTTGTATTTTCTTCTGTCTGCATTCCCGCTGTATTACGAGACTTTTATGCACGTACGTAGATGATTATAGTACTATATTTTCCCGAAAGTTCAAGTGTTGAAGTAAGTCGATCCAAAGTCCATTTCAAATATTTTAAGTTGTATAATGTATATGTTTTGAAATGACGTGACAAGAAAATGATACACGTACAGAAATCTGTTTAAAGTTGGAGAAAGATAGTATTTACAAAAAAATAAATAATTGAAGTCTAAGAAATTGGCTTAGGTAAAGTAAAAATGTCTAATTCTTATAAAAATCAGTCATTAAATATATATTTTTCTGAAAATTGGCCGTTACTGGATCTAGACAGATATAGATGGAATTAATCGGTTATAATTAGGTGGATTAATTAGTTAAAAATTCACAATAAGAGTAAAAAATTTAAAAACACACATTTTTGTACAGTAATAAAAAATATAACTAATACACAAAAACGATGGTGTTTTGTTAGACAGTATGAGTGTTGCAGAAAGGGGGTTGAATGCAACTTAATAATTTATCACTTTTTGCTACCAACAAAACAAAAGAGATAATATCAAGTTATGATGCAAACAACAATAAGCAGAATAAGGACACAAGGTGTTTTACTTCAAAAATTAATTTTATTAATTTTTGTTGCTACAACTGACTGGAAGTAGTTTCCAGCTTCAATATATACAATAACAAGAATGCTAATGTTTCTATGCTTGAGAAAAATTAAGCTCAGTTGTGTGTTCGTGTATGTTCTCACAGGGAAAATGTTTGTGAGATATGTGTTTATATTAAAACACATACCACACTTACACGTGAACTTTCCCTTAATTTCTGGACAGTTGTTGATAAAGTTGCTCTGAGATGATTTGACATTCTTGACTCCTTAAGCAAGCTTCATCTTTTTGCTTACTTTATCTCAAGTTGCAGTAGTAGTCTTGACAGATTAGGTAGAGTTGATATGATCAATCAGTGAAAGTACTTTACCTAACCTGCTTCCTGAAACAGACTGTCAGTTACATCAAAAGGTTACTGTCAACCTTTTGCTTCTGTTGTGACAGTATCTTTGATTCCGCATATGTTGCTGTCAATCCTGACATTCTTCTGAAACGTACTGTCGTCCAAAGTTGCTGTCAAGGATCCCGCAAAACATGCTATCGACTTTCCTGTTAAACATGCTGTCGACTATCCTGTCAAACATGCTGTCGACTATCCTGTCAAACATGCTGTCGACTATCCCCGCCAAAGCTACTGTCAGAAAACTTGTTGTCTTAGAATCTTCATTTTCCGCCAAGTTTACTGTCAAGGAATAGTTGTTGTCGTCTGTTTCAAAAGATGCTGTCACTTGAAACATGTTGTCGTAGGCTTCAGATTGTAGAATGTTACTGTCAATAATTTGATCCATGCTGTGCATTAACACTGTGTGAACTTCTACTTCATAGATCATTTTATTACATTTGTACATGACAGTAACTATCTAAACATGCTGTTACCTACTTGGCTTAAGTGCATACTGTTACAAGTGACAATTAAATATACTATCAATGTATATATGACAGTATGTTTTACTTAGTTAATTTCTAATTAATCTAAGTAATTATTAGTTGATTACATTGATAGTACCACAATCCCTAACAATCTCCCCCAATTTGTTTTTATGATAAATAAAGACAAATTTAAAGAAAATTACAGATGCTAACTCAACTAATAAAAGTAGAAGTGCTTGTACAGAAAATAAACAACATTACAAGTACAATCCTATCTCAAGTATGCTCCTCTAGACTGAGTAAATCTTCAATTTAGTCTTGAGCTTCATCTTCACTTCTTTTCTGCTGTCATTCTTCCATACAGTCCCTCAAGAGCTTTCAGTTCCCTCTTCTCTTCTTCTGTCTTGGCATGATCAGTAACACAATCTAAGACTAGCTTCACCATCTTGTAAGAAATATTCTTCAGCTCCCTGTAGGTGTAGTAGTTCTCAGTTGGTCCTTTGGATATGCATAGATACTTCATTCCAAACATGTCTTTGACAAATCTTTCTTTTGTAGAAGAGAAGATCTATTTCACCCTGATTTTGTCAATAGTCTCATCCTCTTCTTCTCTGGATTCAATGATTTCCCAGACAACTTTGCTTAAATCTCTTTCAAACTCCAGGAATGAGCCTGTGACCATTCTGAATATTTTCCTTAAGTTTTCATTGTTGAGCACCCTGAAATTTACAGCCTCCACTTCAATGCTATCAACAATAATTCTCAGGGGCCCAAGTAGGACTGGAGAAACATAGTTGGATCTTTTAGAGAATTGATCATTCAGCAATGCATGCTTCATGTCAATCTCAGCCTCTTTAATTCTTTTGGTGATCCTCTCCACCTTCTTCTTAGCAGCTTCAACTTCTTCTTCAAACTTCTTTCTTTTCTCCTTCTCCTCCTTCCTCTTAGAGTCACATGTCTCTAGTGCTCTATTCTTCATATCAAACACCTCAAAATTAGTGATATTGAGCAGTTGCTTCTTGATAAGCTCAATGATATGAGGATCATTCTCAGCTAATCTTTTCAAGTGGTCAAAAGTGATTTCTTCAGCTGAACCACCAGAATTATAGAAGACTAATCTATCAGGATTCCTGAGTAGACATTTCTGAGTCCTCTCATACTCCACCTTCTTTTCATATTCTTTCTTTTCCTTGGTGGATATGATTCTCTGGAGTTTGGAAATGAATCCTTGTTCTTCAGGATATGGAAGTTCATGAAGTTGCTTCAATAACATCATTAGGAGATCAGTGTTTTTGTCCTGTAAGGAATTCATATCCCAGAATTCCTTGACTCCATCTTCATTTTCAAACATGACTCCATCTGGGTATATTATTGTCATAGGTTCATCATCTCCAATGAAATCCAAGGGATGAGGTTTGTAGGAGTCCATTAACTCTATGAATTTTCTGATCAGAATTCCCCCGAATAACTGAGTTCTAATATCTTGACCCTTGATGACTAAAAGCATTCTTCTCACCATGAAGTAAGTTGCATCCTTCAGATCAATCCCTAAAGCTTCTTCTTGTCCAGTAGCATAACAGATGTTTATTTTGCTCAAAGTATTGAACTCAGACCACTCAACATCAACTTTAGTAATTAATTCTGACTTGAACTCATCTAAGTTGTTGATGGTGGGTCTTCTGACATCAAGGACTTCTGCATGCATTTTCTTAATTGCTAGCTTCCAACTGCTTTTACTTGGCTTCTTCCTTGAATGAGGTTTTGGTCTTTCTTCCCTCACCTTTATGTGTTTCTTGGATGTAGAAATATTGCTTGACAGCACCTTTTCCTTCACTTCTCTTGACAGTGGCTCTTGACAAGTTACTGTCACTCCATGCTCGACAGTAGGTTCTGTGACAGCACCTTTTGTGACAGCAGGTTCTCTCTTATCACTCCTGACAGCATCTTTTCTATCATTTTCACCTCCAAGCACCACTGTCTTCAAAACCTTCCCTTCAACACCATCTTTATACTCCTTCTCTTCTTTCTCATTTTCTTCCTCCACCTTATTTCCAATTCCAGATGACCCTTCATCATTGTTGTGTTGGCTGGAACTACCTACACCTCCATCAGGCTTTTCTTCATCATCTCCATCTCTTTTCTCTTGTGTCTTCTTCATATTCTTTCTTAATTTCAAATCTTCAAGTCTTTTTAATTCTCCTTCCAACACCCTCAACACTTCAATTCTTTCTTCATTTAGGGGCAGTTGCTTGAAATGATCATAGGCTTCTTTCACAGATTTAGGCCTGCAGTAGCTCACCCTTTCTGGATTCATAGACCTGTATTTTCCATCTATGGAGCTACTGAATTTAATGCCCAAAGGATCTAGAGTTACTTCTGGCAATTTCTCAATTACCAGCTTCTGCAAAGTTCTTTTCAAGTTTTCATTGAGCCATGACTTATCTGTTTTGATTTTGAGTTTGATTGCTTCAATAACTGCAATCTCTTGCCTGCTTAGATAGGCCATGCTCACACACCAATTATAGCCACCTTCAGTTCTGACAGAGATCACCCACTTGTTGCTTTTGGAGACCATCACAACTGCTCCTATTGTTGACTGTTTTATTGAATCAGAAAATTTCTTGGGGTCCCTGTTAGATGAGGCTCTCAAATCATTGATCCTCTTGTTGAACTTTGAATCCTCAAAGACTTTGTTGTTTTCATTTTCATCCACCATAAGGATTGAAGCTTGTTCATCATCAAAGTCTTCTCTTTCTTCCATCACTCAGTCACCACTTTCATCTTGGAAGAGCTTCTCTTTTCCTTTTCCTGTAACATGGACCACAGAATCCTTCATTACTGCACCCTCCTTAATCACAATACCTTTCTCCTTAGGTCTCTCCACCTTATCACCACCAAGCTGTGTAGCAATCTCAGCAGCCACACTAGACAGTAATTCTAGTTGACTCTCCCCCTGAGATGCAGCTTGAGTTGTCTCATTCTCCTCAACTGCCACCTTATCACTCCTTTCTACATCTGCAACAAACACTTCAACCTTCTCCCCCTTAGTTGAGGTAGCAACTGCATGGATTGAAAATTGTGCTTCAAACTCCTGAAGCTTGTCAAAGATGGCCTTAAACCCTTCATTCATGGTTTGCTCCAAACTTGACATCCTGTTCACCAGCTTCACCTGATTTTTGCCCACTGTGTTCAAGTTCTTTGACAATTTAGAGACCTTATGTGAAAGGGATTTTAACCTTTCATCAGCTTGTTTGGAGGATTTGGAGGTTATGGTGGTTCTCACACTCTCTTGTTTTTTATGAGTGATCTCATCACTCCTCACCAACTCACTTTCCATGCCTAATGCCTTTGATTTTTGGGCTCCCACATCTTGTTTTTTATTCTGGCCTTGCTCGGGGCCCTCTCCTTTTGCCTGGAATTTTCCGAGCCCCTCATTTTTATGCTCACTTCTCTTTTCTTTTTTCTCTCTTTTTCTTTTCAAACCCCCACTCATCCTAGGTGCAAGAGATTGAGTAGGTACATCTTGCACTAAAATTGTAGATTTTACCTTAAGTAGGGTAGAAATTGGAGAAAAATCTTCATCACTTGTCTGTTGAGAAGATGCAGCCATGTGAGAGTTGCCGTCTTGGATTGGAATTTTGACAGCATCTTTTGTAGAGTTGACAACAACTTTTGAAAAGTTACTGTCAGGAGGATTGACAACAACTTTGTTATTAACAGCTACAGGGGCTGTGACAACAATCTCTTCCACCCTTTGAGTAGAAGGTTCTTGTAGATTGCTATGATAAGTTTCACTCAATTGTTGGAATAGTGCATCAACATTTTGATCTTTAATATTTGCAAAGAGTGATGCACTATAATTGAATGAACTGTGTTCCACATTTTTTAGCCCTATAGTGTGAGTATCTTCAAGTGCGGGCTCAGGTTGAGTGTGTTCAACTTGTTGTGCAGACTCTTTACAAATTGTCATGGGAGACTGATGCGTTTTATTTTATCTATGACCGCAAGCGCACGGTGTTTTTTATTAGCAGAGAATGGCAAGCGGGTCGTATCTACAAGAAGACAGGTTTTATCGATTTCAAGTCAATTATCACAGATTGTTTCAAGATCAACCGAATATTTGAGAATATTAATTAACTAATAATTAAAACTAAACTAACACTAATAAAATAAAACTAATATAATATATTAAAAATCTAGGGCAATCAGGTCCACCATGCTTACACATTACTAGCTTTTAAGCTAAAGCAATTAAAGTGGTCATGCAACTAGAGTTTGTCAATCTCTCTCAAGTATCAACACTCTCGAAACATGCTTACACAATTAACAACTTTTAGTAATTCAATTAATCAGGTAATTAGAGCATTGTTAATCTCTCTCGAGTATTAACGCCCTCAGAAATCCAATGATGCTCTCGCACTCAAATTCAGTTCTGTTAATCGTATGTGTGCCTCTAGTAAGTATCTCTCTCGAGTATACTCATACTGCATAAAATTAATTCATGATATCGGCCGATTACATAAATCAATAATTAAAACATATCAATTAGAATTACATAACCCATCAAACCACTGTAAAAATCATGCCAATATTATAGTGCAAACATGGCTTCCCCTTAAGCCCTAGAAATAACTACTCGCTAATTATTAAACAAGTAAAACAACTAAGAACAAAAAGAAACATAATTAAACTAATAAGAATTAAGAAAATATTGGATAAGAAAACCTTGAATTATCCATGTCACATGAAAAAGTCATGGCCTCCATCCATCTCTATCTAACCCTAATATTATCTCTACTATACTCTAATAATATTAATGTCTAATGATACCTCATACATAATAACTGATATACCTCTATATAAAAAGGTATTTTAATGCTTTAAAATCATTACAAGTAGGTTTCCTAAATCGAGTAAAATTTTCAATATAAAATTCGTAGTTGACTTTTCTGTCCAGTTTCTGGGATGATCCAATAAAATTCTTCTTGTTGGCCCACTTCTGAATTAAAGAGAATTTTATAAGCTTCGTATGGGCTGTAAAATTGTCCAATTCTGACTTCTGAAACTCAAGATATGGCCCAAACAGTGTATGCAACGCGTGCAACCCAATAAATACGAATTTTCTTCTATTTTATCTCCAAAATAGTTCTTTAAGTCCAAATTCTTCCAAGTTTAGGAATTTCTTCTTTTCTGCAATAAAACATTAAAATCTATTAAATAAATATCCAATTAATGCAATATATAATAAATATGAGAATAAAAATCATATAGAATATATGTAAAAATATATTCTATCAGAGACTGACCAATTTCAATAGATGCCCCCTTTTGAGAGGAGACATCCAGAGATGAGTTTTGATCCCTATTAAGATCTGTGCCCTTTTGAGAGGACACAGTCTGGCTTACAGAAGTTGATACCCTTGCCTTCGTTCTCTTAGGCTCACCAGGACCCTCTGTGGGTTCTTTGTTCAGACTACCAGCCTTATTTGCTGCATCTAGTGCAGTTTCACCACCTACCTGTGGAAAGGTTTCTATCCTAGGTTGAGTGGTTCTCATCCTTTTAGAAACCTGGCCCTTTTGAGAGGAACCAGACCATTGGATTATATTTTTGGCGAATCTAGAAGGCCAGACTCCTTCAAAAGGTTTAGAGTGTGGGTTAGGAATGGAGAGGTCAACACCATTCTCATCACTCAAAGAGAATACATGATGGTCCCCAACAATTTTTAAATTCAATCTATTTATTGTAGATAGCATGAAATCAGTTATGAACAAACTCAATTCACTGTTAAGAGGTTTACTGGATAACAGGGAATGAGTATTTTTCTTAAGTGTTGGGGACTCCATGCATTGAACACAATCTAAATCAATTATGCCTACAACAGAGTTAATTATAAGCATAAAAAATCTAGGATAGTAAATTACCGGTTTCCTGGCTTCTTTCTTTCCCAATACCAGCTTGAATAGGGGCATCAGGAGCTTCCCAATATTAATTCTGTAATTGTGCACCATGGAATGCACAATCTTCCTGATGTAGGCTGGCACTTCATTCCAGCCGCTAGTTTTGCTTGACATGGACCTAGAGACAACATCTAACATCATGCTCCATTCCTTGTTTAGGTACTTTTTGTCCATGCCTCCCGAAGGATACCATTCATCATTATTTGCACTCAGCTTGGGTCCAGCATACCTAATCATCTTGAAGAACTTGGCAAGTTGTTCTTCACTCGCAGGCTCTGTAAATGGAAAGCCTTCAGCCTCTTCTACATGAAGAGCTTCATTTATGTGAGAGGAATCAATGGTGTAAGAGGTACCATTGATTTGAAAAGAGATAGAGCTAGCATCTTGATCCCCCTCACATACTGCAGAGGTCCAGAAATGAGAGAGTCTTGGGATTTCCAGATGAGGACTTGCAGTTAGGGCATAGGTGAGATATGAGTTGTTCATGAAGCCAACAAGAGGTTTGAAGGCTTCTCCAGCTTCACCAACTGAAGCCATGGTAGTGAAGTTGGTTTGGGCAAGAGAACAAATGATTTGGGGTCCAGACATGGTTAAAAGAAAATGGTTTAGATTTAGGTTTAGAAGATTGAAGAACGATTTAGAGAAGAAGTTGTAGAGAAAATGGAGGGTTTCTAGGGCGTTAGAATATTTGGAGTTTAAAGAGAAATAAAGAGTGTGAGAGATTTAAACTGTTTGTATATGTATGATATGAAAAAGATACTGTCAAGAAAGAATTTTAAATGATTTAAAGTGACAGTTGTCTTCAAGTTCCATTCCTTGACAGTAACTTCTGCGCTAGAAATCACAAACACACTTGACAGTAACATTAGAGGTTAGAAAATATAAAATGAATAACCCTAATATTTAATTGTTGACAGTATGTTATACGGCGATTTTAAAAACTGTACTGTTAGAGAATTCTGACAGTAAGTTTTAGAATTTGACAGTAAGTTTCATTTCCGCATACTATACTGTCACCATTTCTCAACTCTTTGACAGTAGGTTTCACAGGATTCGACAGTAAGTTTTAATCCCGCGAAACATACTGTCAAGGCTTCACAACCTTTTGACAGTAGGTTCCACAGAATTCGATAGTAAGTTTTAATCCCGCAAAACATACTGTCAAGACTTCTTAAACATGTGACAGTAAGTTTTCACAGATTTTGACAGTAACTTGTTACCATATGATAGGTATAGATAAAACATACTGTCAAGAACTTTGACAGTACTTTTTATCAAGTCACTTAAAAATCAATTAGTTAACCTCTCAGTTAATTATCATCGTGTCTTCTCACTGTGATAGAAATCAAAACACCTCTAGAGGCCATTAATTCACAGTGAAATTCAGTTAACTAAATTTTTGATCAACTAAACAGAATTACATCAACAGGTTAAATTTAACATACCCAATTCACTCACTAGCATGTTGAATGTCTTTTCATCCAACGGTTTGGTACAAATGTCTGCAAGTTGCTTCTCTGTGGGCACATAGATTAGCTTGATTGTGCCTTCCTCCACATGTTCTCTAATGAAATGATGTCTGATGTCAATGTGCTTAGTTTTGGAATGTTGAACCGGATTCTCAGAGATTGTTATAGCACTTATGTTGTCACAAAATATAGGAATTCCTTGCAGTGTCAACCCATAGTCCAATAGTTGGTTCCTCATCCAAAGAAGCTGAGCACATCAACTACCAGTTGCAATATATTCAGCCTCTGCAGTTGAATTTGACACTGAATGCTGCTTCTTGCTAAACCATGAGACCAGTCTCTCTCCCAAAAACTGACAGCTTCCTGTTGTACTCTTTCTATCTATTCTGCACCCTGCATAGTCTGAGTCTGAATATCCAACCAAGTCAAAACCAGAATCCTTAGGATACCAAAGGCCTAAGTTTTGAGTGCCTTTTACATATTTGATAATTCTTTTTACTGCCATTAAATGTGACTATTTTGGATCAGACTGAAACCTTGCACACAAACCCGTTGCAAACATTATGTCAGGCATGCTAGCTGTTAGGTAGAGGAGAGATCCAATCATTCCTCTATACATCTTGTTGTCCATCTTCTTTCCTTTTGGATCCTTGTCAAGTTGAGTTGCTATTGAGATTGGAGTTTTTGCAGGAGATGAGTCTTCCATATCAAATCTTTTCAAGAGATCTTTAACATACTTAGTTTGGCAGATAAATATTCCATCTTCTTTTTTATAGACTTGAAGTCCAAGAAAAAATACTAATTCACCCATCATACTCATCTCATATTTGTTCTGCATTAACTCAGAGAATTTCTTGCATAAATCTTCATTTGTTGAACCAAAGATAATGTCATCAACATATACTTGGACTAGAATGATATCTTTTCCATGCTTTTTGTAGAAAAGAGTTTTATCCACAATCCCTCTTGTAAAGTTATTATCAAGAAGAAACTTGGAAAGAGTATCATACCAGGCCCTTGGTGCTTGCTTTAGACCATACAATGCCTTGAGTAGTCTGTACACAAAGTTTTTCATCTTTGGATCTTCAAAGCCTGGGGGCTGTTCAACATACACTTCTTCTTCTAACTCCCCATTGAGGAAAGCACTCTTAACATCCATTTGAAAAAAATTGAAGTTGTTGAATGCAGCAAAAGCCAAAAAGATTCTTTTTGCTTCAAGTCTAGCAACAGGAGCAAATGTTTCATCATAATCAATCCCTTCCTGTTGACAGTACCTTTTGCCACCAGCCTTGCTTTGTTCCTTGTAACAGTACCACAATCATCCATCTTGTTCCTATAAACCCATTTGGTGCCTATTATGGATTTATTCTTTGGCCTAGGCACCAACTCCCAAACACAGCTTCTTTCAAATTGATTCAGCTCCTATTGCATAGCATTAATCTAATCTGGATCAGCCAGAGCTTCTTCTAGAGTTTTAGGTTATGTTTGAGATAGAAAACAAGAGTACATGCATTCATTGGCAACATTTCTTCTTGTTTTGACTCCAGTTCCTGGATCACCAATGATTAAATCATTAGTGTGATCTCTGTTCCATTTTGTTCCTTTTAAAGAGTCACTAGAGTCTTCAACATTTTGTTGATTGATAGCTTCTTTTGTTCTTGCACTGTTGACAGCATCAATTTCTTCAAGTCCACTATTCATTGGAAATTTCCCAGAAAAATCAGTTGTTTGGGCAGTTCCTTCATTTTCTCCAGAAGTGTTGAGAACCATTGTTGGACCAGAAATTGTGTGATCAATACTTGGTGAATACTCTTCAATCTCTTCTAGATAGCCTTGATTTTTAAAGGTTAAAGCTTCTGTTTCTTGAGTTTCTTCAATTCCAGGAAATTTAGTTTCATCAAATGTGACATTTAAACTCTCATCCACAGTCTTGTGATCAATGATGTAGACTCTATATGCAGTCCTGTCAATACCATACCCCATGAAGATTCCTTCAAGTGCTTTAGTATCAAACTTTCCTTTGATCTCAGTTGAATCTTTCATGTAGTAGCACTTGCTTCCAAAGACATGAAAATAGTTGACAGTTGGTTTCCTTCCTGTAAGCAATTTATAGGGTGTCTTCCCATAGGCTTTGTTGACTACAGTCCTGTTTTGAGTGTAACAGGCTGTATTAATTGCTTCACCCCAGAAATAAGTAGGAAGTTTTGTTTCACTCAACATTGTTCTTGCAGCCTCAATAAGAGTTCCATTTTTCCTTTCCACAACACCATTTTGCTGAGGTGTTCTTGGTGCAGAGAATTGTTGAATGATTCCATTGTCTTTGCAGAAATCATTCATGATATTGTTTTTGAACTCGGTACCATTATCACTTCTCAAAGTCTGCACTTTGTACTTGGGATTCTTGTCAAGAACCCTAACCAAATCAATAATTTTTTGTGCAGCTTCATCCTTGGATGCTAGAAACCTCACCCAAGTGTATCTTGAGAAATCATCAACCATTACTAAAGCATATCTTTTTCTTGCCAGTGATTGTACATTCACAGGACCAAATAAGTCCATGTGAATTAGTTGAAATGCTTTATTAATTGAACCACTAGGAGTGCTTTTATGAGCAGTTCTCCTTAGTTTCCCTTTCTGGCAATCCTCACACAATCCTTCTTGACAAAATTCAAGTTGAGATAGCCCTTTCACCAACTCTCTCTTCAATAGATGATTCATTGCTTTGAAATTCAAATGAGAGAGCTTCTTATGCCACAGCCAACTTTCAGTTGAAGAGGCCTTACTGTAAAAATAGTAGACCTTGTCTTTCCTTACAGAATCCAAGTCAACAATGTAGAGGCTTCCTTTCCTTACACCTTGAAGAGCTTCTTCTCCTGTCTTTTTGTTGATAATGGAGCATCTGTCTTGATCAAAACCAACCTTGAAACCTCTTTCACAAAATTGAGTTACACTCAACAAATTGTGCTTCAATCCATTTACTAGAGCAATTTTCTCAATTTTCAAGTTTCCAACTTCCAGTATGCCATATCCTATTGTGAAACCAATGTTATTATCACCAAAGGTTACACAAGGGCCAACCATTTCCTTGAACTGTGATAGTAGGGCTTTATCACCTGTCATGTGTCCTGAGCATCCACTATCAATGATCCACATGATTCTTTTATTTTTCCTGTTGCCCTGCAAAGCAAAATAACTCAAGTTGCTTTTGGTACCCAACTTTCATTGGGTCCATCTTGTTTAGCTAAATCACAGTTTGAAGTTGATTCAGTTGTACTTCTTTCTTTTGCTTTTAACAAGACTCCTGTAGCTACCCATTCAGTTTTGAATTTAGGTTTGATAGCTTTGTTCTTGGGTGACTTGTCCATCCTAACTTTAGGAGGACTTGGAGTCTTTGCCTTTCCAGTTTTAGCATTATTATGCAAGCATTTTTTATTACTAGTAAAAGGCAGATTAATGCAAACACTCATCAAATTCATTTTGCATGAAATACAATCAAAGTCACCACAGTGAGTTACTTGTTTGTTCTTTAAAGACATGCTGTGTAAATTTCCATTGCTAGAAGTAGCATTCTTATCAATAGATTTATCCTTGTTGCAAATATGAGTTAGATGACTAGAAGACCCACAGTTATTGCACAACTTTCTAGGAGCATTAGGAATATAATCATAATTGTTCTTCTTGTTTATCCCCAATTTTCCATTTCTGTTCTTCTTGGTCTTCATGACAGTATGTTTAGAAGTTACTGTCATGCTAGAGTTGACAGTAGGTTTAGATGGAGTTGTCTTGACAGTAAGTTTGGATCTTACAGTCTTGACAGCATCTTCTAAACTTACTATTGAGCCAGTATTGACAATATCTTTTAAACAAAGGTTACTGTCAGAGTCAAAACTAACTGTCTTGGGATTTTTGACAGTATCTTTTGCCTTAAGGGTTTTTCTGACAACATCATTTTCCTCATCATCTATCTCTTGTCTGATTACTAAAGCTTTCTCATCAAACTCAAATTCAGACTTTTTGAACAATGGATTCTTAACCTTCTTTAGAATGGATGGTTTGACAGCATGTATGACTTCTTCTTCTTCAACCTGTTTCTTTCCAAATTTCTTCTCATAGTTAAAACCTATACCTACCTTTTGATTTTCAGTATTATTATCATGGTAAGATTTTAACAGAGAGGAGGAATTCTTATAGGCCTGGATTTTTATATCATTCTCAGAAATCTATTTTCTAAGAAATTCCTCAATCTGAGAAGCACAAACAATCTTGTTCTTAAGAATCTCATTTTCTTGCTGTAAGGACTCAAAAGCATTCTGTTTTAGTTCTAGTTCATGATTCCTAATTTTTAATAACTCATTAGCACTAGACAATTTAGTTATTTCCTCATTAGCAGCTAACATGCTTGTATGAATATTAAAAATTTCAGAACTTAGACTTTCAACAGTTTTTTTATACTGAGATGTAGTCATATCAACAGTAGTAAGAAAGGGTACCTGACTTGATGAAGAAGATGAACCTTCTCTTGAGTTTGCCATGAGAGCAAGATTCTCATATTCTTCTTCTTCATCTGAGTCTTCCCAACACTTTTCTTCAGCCACAAAGGCTCTTCCTTGTTGCTTTTTCAACAGGGCTTCATACTTTGCTTTGAGTTCCTCATAGTCATTGTCATTTCTTCTCACTTGTTTTGGCTTCTTGCATTCAGTTGCAAAATGTCCCATTTCATTGCAATTGTAACACCTTATCTTGGATCTGTCCACTATACCTGTTTTGTATCCACCTTTGCCACTTCATCCAGGTTTTGAGAAATTTAGCTTGTTGAACCTGGAGCTTTGTCCTCTGGGTTTGAAAGCTTTGTTCTTCTTGAATCTCATATTGGAGAACTTTCTTGCCATGTAGGCCATTGTTTTATTTTCCATGTTGTCCAGTTCCTCCAAAGTGTAGAACTCATCTTTTTCACCATCCTTGAGTTCCAAAGTCACACTTTTATCTTCATCTGTGATTTCTTCAATCTTGATTTGCTGTTGATGCTGAGATTCCTTGAGCTGCATCACCTGTGGATCTTGAGCTACTAGAGCATTTGATGTGTTAGCCATTTTTCCTCATTGACCAGCTTGAATGGCTCTCTTCTGTAGCAACTCTAGCTCATAGGTTTTGAGTATGCCATATAAAGTTTCAAGAGAAACTTTTGATAAATCCCTTCCTTCTCTTATGGCAGAAACCTTGTGCTCCAGGTGGTCAGGAAGTGTCAACATGAATTTCATGTTTACCTCCTTTTTGTCATAAAACATTCAATGCAGCTACAAGTCATTTATCAACCTGTTAAACCTCTCAAACATCTCAGTCAACCCTTCACTTGGTTTAGCCATGAAGGCTTCATACTGAAACACCGGAATTTGTCTTTGATTTTCTTTTACTTCTTCTGTCCCTTCACAGAGTATCTCAATGGTTTCCCATATTTGCTTTGCACTGGTGCAGTTGACAATGTTGTTGTACATGACATTGTCAAGTGCCTCAATGATGATAAATTGTAAGCAATTATCCAGAGATACTTTTTCTCTTTCAGTGACATTATACTCTGAAACCTTTTTAGGAACCCAGTAGGCTGGTATTGTTTCACCATCTACTATAGTTTTAGGTACATATGTCTGGGGAATGAAAGGACCGTTTTCCAGTATTCCAGGATAAAGAGGATTGGTTGTTTTTATGAATAACATCATTTTTCGTTTCCAAAGGTTGTAATGTTCTTTGTCAAAGGTGGGTATTTTTATGCTGCCTACTTTCTGTGCACTCATATTTAGATCTTTTCAGGTTATGTATATCTAACCTCAAGCTCTGATACCAGTTGTTAGACAGTATGAGTGTTGCAGAAGGGGGTTGAATGCAACTTAATAATTTATCACTTTTTGCTACCAACAAAACAAAAGAGATAATATCAAGTTATGATGCAAACAACAATAAGCAGAATAAGGACACAAGGTGTTTTACTTCAAAAATTAATTTTATTAATTTTTATTGCTACAACTGACTGGAAGTTGTTTCCAGCTTCAATAGATACAATAACAAGAATGCTAATGTTTCTATGCTTGAGAAAAATTAAGCTCAGTTGTGTGTTCGTGTATGTTCTCACAGGGAAAATGTTTGTGAGATATGTGTATTTATATTAAAACACAAACCACACTTACACGTGAACTTTCCCTTGATTTCTGGACAGTTGTTGATAAAGTTGCTCTGAGATGATTTGACATTCTTGACTCCTTAAGCAAGCTTCATCTTTTTGCTTACTTTATCTCAAGTTGCAGTAGTAGTCTTGACAGATTAGGTAGAGTTGATATGATCAATCAGTGAAAGTACTTTACCTAATCTGCTTCCTGAAACAGACTGTCAGTTACATCAAAAGGTTACTGTCAACCTTTTGCTTCTGTTGTGACAGTATCTTTGATTCCGCATATGTTGCTGTCAATCCTGACATTCTTCTGAAACATACTGTCGTCCAAAGTTGCTGTCAAGGATCCCGCAAAACACGCTGTCGACTTTCCTGTTAAACATGCTGTCGACTATCCTGTCAAACATGCTGTCGACTATCCTGTCAAACATGCTGTCGACTATCCCCGCCAAAGCTACTGTCAGAAAACTTGCTGTCTTAGAATCTTCATTCTCCGCCAAGTTTACTGTCAAGGAATATTATGAACATGATTTTTTAATAAATCAAACACATGTTTAGTATATTTAAGATTATACATATTAGATTTAAATATATTTTTGATAAGATCTCTATTATGTTTATTTTATATAAAATTTAATAGATACTATGATATATGAGATGTAATATATATGTATCTATTAATGAAAATATAATTATTCACTTGAATAAGTTTTTTTATATTATTAGTTTTTCAGTAGTATAGTTTTAATTGTATTTTCTAAATAATTATATAATGTATATAATTTAAACTTGCATCAATAAATAATAGATGTTATTATATTGTTAATGAGATTTAAACTCTAAATTAATATTAAAAAATAAAACGATACATAACAATTACCATCATAATAATTTTTACATCCCAATACGACATGTTCTTTATTGAACTAAATATATTACTCCATATTATGACAATTCAATTCAATCTGTGTAATAACATTTTTTTAGAAATATAAATGACTTTTAATTATAAAAATAGTTACAGTAGTCCTCAATTATTAAAACTAATTCAATATAATTTTTTCGTATATAAATTGATTAAATTTAAAAAATGTGTTAATATTTATTTATTTATATTATTTTAATTTTCCTTTGATTTATTTTATTTATTAAATAGCATGATTTAAAGTATGTGATAACGTGTTTTTGACATAATATTATATATAATATATTAAAAAAATAGAATGTGTACTTAATATCTTAGATTAAGTTTGAAATCTTAGGCGGTGAACTTAAATAATTATTTTTAAAAAAAAATAATTTCTTCAATTCGATCTAAACCAATAAATTAATAAGGTTTCTGAGTTCTCAATATAATAATTCATCTTAGACGTATAATTGGTTTTCCGTATAAAGTTACCTTAATATCTTATATAATATATTAAATATTTTTATAGAAAAGATTTCGATAAAAAACTTTAATTCTCTCTCTCACAAGGAAAATTCACGGTGTCCATCGATCTCTCTGTATGTAAAACTTTAATACTATATCTACTCTAATATAATAATAGATATTAATGTCTGATACATGATACATCTCTATATAAATCTTATATAAAAAGTATTTTAATATTTTAAATCAATTATAAAAAGGTTTTCTAAACGAAATAGAATTTTCTATAAAAAAATAGTAATTGTTCTTTCTATCTAGATTATAGATGTGCCAGTTGTATTTTAGATGTTAGACTACCTCAAAATTAAAAATAATTTTATAAGTTTCGCATGAGCTGTAAAATCGTCCAATTCTGACTTCTGAAACTCAAAATATAGCACAAACAATGTATATGATGGAAATAACACAATAATTACAAATTTTCTTTTTAATTTAATTCTAAAATAGCTCTTTAAATTAAAATTTATATATTAATAAGATATCTAATAGAGTTTGAATTATAATATGGAACGATATAAGAAAAATTATAATTGTTATGAATATTAATAATAATTACAACTTATAAATAATTAGTATATAATATCATGTAGTTATTGAAAATCAATCATGTAATCTTTAGTAGTATTTGAATAAGATCCATCTTACTCATATTTTATACAAGCTTATAAACCATCAAATACGGGATGAATGACTAATATTTAGGTAAATTTATTTTTTATATTATATTTTATTAATATTTACTATAAAATTTTATAACATTGAGAATTTAAGTTAATATAATATAAGATAATCCATGAGGAGTTGTATAAAAGAAGGACTTGTATGTTATTATACAATGATATTTATATATTAATATTCATAAACTTTAATGATATATTAAATAAAAAATTTAGAATAAGTAGGATTTTTAAAATAAAAAATATAGAATATAATTTAAATATGATATAATATGATCCGTGAGGAGTTGTATAAAAGGGGAACTATCAGGGGGTTAGAGTTGTATGTATGATATATATTGTTTTTAAAATTAAATTTTATTAAAATTAAATGGTTAAAATCGTTTATATGGTTCATTTAAAATTGAACGGTTAAGATCTTTTCTATGGTTCACCTTGAACCAAAACTTTTAATCTTTCAGTTATAATAATATACAAGCTTATAACATGTGCGAAACACGGAATGAATGACTAATATTTAGGTAAATTTATTTTTTATATTACATTTTATTGATATTTATTATAAAATTTTATAACGTCGAGAATTTATGTTAATATAATATTTCCGCTAGGAGTTGTATAAAAGAAGGACTATCGGGGTTAGAGTTGTATGTTATCGTATAATGATATTTATATATTAATATTCATAAATTTTAATGATATATTAAATAAAAATTATAGGATAAGTAAGATTCTTAAAATAGAAAATATAGAATATAATTTAAATATAATATTATCCGTGAGGAATTGTATAAAAAAAGGACTACCGGGGTTAGAGTTGTGTGAATGATATATATTCTTTTTAAAATTAGATTTTATTAAAATTAAATGATTAAAATCATTTTTATGATTCATTTAAAATTGGACGGTCATGGTCTTTTATATGGTTCAACTTGAACCAAAACTTTTAAAATATCGGCCATAATAATATAGTAAGTATAGATAGGTAGGATATAATTTTATTGATAATAAAATGATGCTATTTAAATTATTATTTATATAAAAGATATTTCTCATATTAAAATTAGTTTTGTAAAGACATTATATTTAAATATATTTGATTAATGTCCTGACTTGGTCCCGATTCCCGCCTAGCTAGTCGATTGCCTAAATCAGCCTACCATTTTAGAACATTAATTAAGAGTACTATTTTTAGGGCAAAATAAGCTCGCATCCATGCTCTCAAATCTCAATTAGCCAAAAGGAAGTGTGGAACACATCCGAAAAAAGTAACATTGTCTTCAATTACAAGATTAAGTAAATCAGAACACTTGCGAATTATATTCACTGGACAGGAATCATTTTTGGTAACAAGTTGATTTTCCGATTCCCACTTGTATGAAAAGTGTACGTTTCATGTAGTTTGATTTGGGGAAGTTGTGAATTTATATATGATTCTAATTTGTTTGCTTCGATGGGAGCCAATATAGCTAGCTATATATGCTACACTGTTCTTAAACCTATTCTATCCGCAATAGAATGCCACATTAATTCGCAACCTAATTTTCATACCACGAATGTATACAACTATTCATGTATATATGTCACATTTCCTTGTCTATGACCAACTCGTGACTGATGATATATAAGCCTTCTGTGTCTAATTATTGACGATCGATTGAAATTTATAAATTGAAATCGGTATAAAAATATCAAATATATATATATATATATATATATATATATATATATATATATATATATATATATATATATATATATATATATATATATATATTAGGTATGCATGCGTGTGTGGTGCAAGTGCAACTGCACAAGCTATAGCTAATCTGTTTGTCTTTATGTATTTAACTTATGTGTTCACTATTTAACTTACGTGTCACGGTCAAATATGTTCCGGGTCGAACAACGTACATTACATTATTCAAATCATTTTTGCCCGACATGCAATTTATACCTGGACCAATAAAAAAGATTGAATATAATAATAATTTTTAACGAAAGAGATACATATTTAATAATGTAGTAATTCATTTTATATAGGATACTACTCTCACAAATGTGTTTTTCATAAGAAATAATAAATAATATTTTACTAATAAATGCGTGTTAATATATAAAATGTGATAGCCGATTCATAAATAAGAATTTCACCTATTATAAATCACTTATAACTTTTAAAATAAATATTTTTATAATAGATCAATTTCAAAAAAAATGGTTATCGAGACCGACCAACCGTGTAGCCTTCTCATGATATGACCCGTCCTTTGAGTTCATTAGCGAATTTAGTCAAAGAAATATATCATATTTTATGTGTTCACATTTGCATAATTGATGATTTGATGTTATGAATTAAATATATAGCTAAAGTTTATATACAAACAGTTAAATACTCAACCTCATAGGCGCGCTCATACGTAAGAAACTTCTCTAGTACATGCACATACCACGTACCGATGAAGTTGGGCGGGTTGATAAATTTTAATAACCCAATTTAATTTAACAAAGTTTATAAATTTTCAACTCAATTTATAAAAATAAAATTTATAAATCAATTTATTTAATATATTTCGGTTTGGATCGGATTAATTGGGTTAATAAATATATAAATAAATTTTCTTTAAAAGAAAATAAAACTGAAAATGAAAATTCAAAACAAATTAGAGATAATTTAACAAAATATTACAATCATTTAAGTAATACAAATAGTATTTGATTAAATACTAGATATAGTCTTATCATAACATAAATGAATCGATCGTTAAACTTATGTTGATATCCTTGGTCATGGTCTCCTTAGTGGCCTATTGGATTGTAGAATGTGAATTAATACTAAATACTATTGGGTTGGATAGATATATTGGACATTTAGATTATTTATTAATTATCTTATTTTTAATCGGACCGGGTTGGATTGAATCAGATTTTAAAAATCGAAACTCATATCCAATTCATTAAAACCGAATTGACGTTTTTTCAATCAGAGTATATATCGGATTGAAAAAATTCAGTTTAGATCGGTCGAAAAATGACTGATTTTAATTGGATGGATGGGATTGGACAAACCATATATACCCCAAGATATACGCTTATGCCTAGGATGAACTTATTTACGGTATTTTCTAGCCAGCCAGCATTCATCTCTGTATATTAGTATATTTTTTTTATCGTAAAAGCTTTAAAAGTCAAGTAATGCGTAGTTGTACTTTAGAAATTAGAGTACACCTGGTAAATTATTCATGTCGTCTAATTTTGCGTACTTGATGGGTAGAATGGAAACGATATCGTGTACCTGATCTTGTAACATGAATACGATACAGTTTAAAAATGACTCGACATGACATGAAATACACAAAAAAATTTCAATTAAACGAAAATAAAATGACACGAACCGGTACACGAAAACGAAAAAACACAAAATGTACACGAAATAAATTGAATTGGTACATGAAAACGAAAAAATATGAAATGTACACGAAATAAATATGAACTGGTATACAAAATATCAAAATTTACATTTATTGTCCAAATTCTGGTTTAAACATAAGGCATAGTACATAAAAATTGAATACGGAATATATATTATTATATATATAATATTTTTTATGTAATATTATATATATAATATTTGTTATATATATATAATATTTATTTATTTATTTCGTGTATCTCGTGTCATGTCATATACCCGAGAGGTAAACACAAAACCGACACTAAATTATTAGAACGTGGCTCTATAATTTTCATGTTCGTGTATCGTATACTTAAAATCGAAAAATAAAAAGAAAAATTTCCATGTCTAAATTAGAGTGAAGACCTAAATAACTTATTTTGGGAAAAAAATGAGTTTTCTTTAACCAATTATAATGTATTTTTCTAATTGCTAAAATCACCGATTGTAAAAATATGATTAATCGGATAATGTGTATTTTTCACGTGAAAAGAGATAACATCATAAATAAATAACACGACTCATTTTTTGATAATAATTAATGTATTCAACCGATCATATTGTGTAGGATTATTTTTTGAAAATGTCTCTTAATTTGTTAAATTATTCTTTTGAAAAATTATAATCAGATGATAAGATTTTTAATAAAATATGTTCTTCAAAATCAATTTCTAATATTAGCATCCTAACTGTTTTTTTTTTGAAATAATTAGCCTCATAACTGTTAATAGGAATTCAAAATTTCGGATCAAAAATAATATTATTTGGATTAAACTTGGTACTTGTATTCATAATTCATACTCTAATAAGTATTAGAATTGCAATAAAAAGCCCAAAAATGAAACAGAAAAAAAGAAAAAAACTAACTATTCTTTAGAAATAACCAAAACTAAAAAAAAAATCAAATCAAATTCTATCATTTATTTTAATTCTAAGGGAATTTTAACCTTCCTTTAACCCTTTTAATTCGCGACCTGAATTCACGGTGTCTTCGACTTTGAACTAAACTTGCATGATAAGATAGTATAAAGATTAGTAGTTAATTACAAAATTATGTCATATAAACATTTTAGCTGGCTACAATGCTACATATATACTCCCTCCGTCTATTATACATACATGTTATTTTTGAAAAAATTACAGATATTAAAAACTTCTAATATAAAAATTATTTTTCATTTGTATTCATATTAATTGCATTAGTTGAGATAATTTTAATGCATATTTGAATGATAATTTCATTTAATTAATTATTAGTAAAAGTAAAATTATTTTAGTTAAGAGTTTATTTATAAAATTATATTGGAAATAGAATAGCGGACATGTAATATAAGACAATTTTTTTCTTAAAAAATGACTATTAATTTGGGACGAAGAGAGTAATATATATACACTCATCAGGCAGAAACAAATCGGAAAAAAAAGGTTATGTTATCGCAATCAGATAAATAACACGTCATAATCAAATGGTTCTAAAATTGATGACATGAAACCTGGAGGCAGGTCATCCACCGGTAGTGCTCCTTAAAAACTTTGAGAAAGCATAAACTCATGGTCAATCTTATGGTCCTGTCACATGTATATTCCTCCGCTCTGAAATAAGTTTATGCATGTATGTATAAAAAAGTGTTTTTTATAAATTATTTTTAAAATTTTTATTTCATTAAAATGATGCATAAATATTTTGGCATAACTAAAATTTTTATATAAGAAATAATAAGACTAATTTTTAAAGTTCGGTAGAATTAAAAATTTATAGCAGGCTTGGATTAATTTATCAACTTTCGGTAATAAGTGGGGATACATGTGTACGTACGAATATAATGTGAAATATGTGTGCCAATAGGGTGATAAATAGGGAATTAGCAACTTCATTTGTTTGGGATTATTGTATAAATGTGATATATTGTAAGAAGAGATATTATTTGAGAAATTAAATTTTTATTTAATAATATTTTTAATATATACATGTTTTATGATATGATATAAAAAAATAATATTTTTGAAGAGGTTCCAGAATAAAATATAGTTTTTTTTACAAAAATTGAAAAAACAAATATTTTTTCAAAAATATAGTGATTCTATTTTTTTAAAATAATTTTTTTAAATTAAAATTTTTTTCATAAAAAATTGTTTTTAATTTTACCAAATAATTTTTAAATAAAATTATTAATATTATCTAAAATAACAATACCGGGTTAACTGAGAATGCTGTATCAAGTTAGTTGGCACGGGTAGGTGCAGATATTACATTACACACAAGTTGATTGACTTCATTTTGTGATTATCATATCGTGTTAGGATCCCTCCTAGAAGATTGTTTAAACTTTAAGCACCTAATCTAATTAACAAAAATCTTCTTAACAAAGAATTGATTGCATTCACTAATCCATCATGTACACGTGTCCAACTTACGATAACCTAAACACAACATCCATGAATCCCTCCACGTCACCGAGAACGAGAATCCACCGGCTACGTACTCACATCACAGCAGTCATGTGTGAGGAAACACACACTCGCAGTAGAACCTCATTTTCTAATAATTTTTGGAATTGATCGAGAGCCGAACCCTTAAGACGATAAATTTGATTACGTAATTAAATCAAACAAGGATCTCTATTATTTATATAAACGTATTTAGGCAACTAGGAGTCCAAAGACATTCGTCATGCCGTATTTTAAATAGTTAATAAATGCATTACAAAAGTTCAGAAATAAATTTAGTAGCGAAATGGATTATTTCATGCATGCAGCTAACTCTAAAATCAAAATCGATTTTGTGTAGATTGTTTAAAAATCCATAACTATACACACGACACCATTAAAATCCAAGAAATCTGTATTGTGGGACGGCTAAGAAGGGACTCTATAGTATACACGGCATTATACACAAATATACGTACGTGAGACACTACCATTTTGCTTTCTCTCGCTGGGGAAATCCAAATCATAACCAGATCCAAGGTTGGCAGCAGTATTAGTTTGAAGACCGACCCCTCTAAGCCACGTGGAATCCCTGAACATGTGTGGGACCCAACAGTCCACTCAGAATTTCTTCTCACTTGCACTATAAAAAGCTCCTAACACACCTCCAATGTTGTATATTCTTTCTGCACCACCTCAATATCATACCTTGTCCATATATATTCAACCAGTAGGTGACTAAATCATATTAATAAGTTGTGAAATGGGTAACGCCGACTACTCTTACCCGTCGGAAAATGTGGAGTGTTCTCACCGTGTCGCGATTCCACCACCGCAGCCATTTACCAAGTCATTTGCTAATAATCTCAAAGAAACCTTCTTCCCTGATGACCCTCTTCGCCAATTCAAGAACCAACCATTATCTAAAAAACTCCAACTAGGGGTGCAGTATGTGTTTCCGATTTTCGAATGGGGTCCGCGTTACAGCCTAAATTTCTTCAAATCCGACCTTATAGCTGGAATCACTATTGCTAGCTTGGCTATTCCTCAGGGCATTAGCTATGCCAAACTAGCAAACTTGCCACCTATCCTCGGCTTATGTGAGTTACACACACACACACACACACACTATGCTACACTTTTTACGGGACAAATTATGATATTATTAAGTGTCTCATTCACGAGCTTAAACGTTGAGAAACTGTCAAATGATAAATATATGACTAGGTAGTGTTATTAAATACTAATTAATTTGGTAATTAATGTTGCAGATTCGAGCTTTATACCACCATTGGTTTACGCATTGATGGGAAGTTCGAGAGATTTAGCAGTTGGGACGGTGGCAGTAGCATCACTACTGACAGCTTCCATGTTGGGAAAAGAAGTTGATGCAACAGAGAACCCTACTCTTTATCTTCACCTTGCTTTCAGTGCTTGTTTCTTTGCCGGGGTGTTGCAAGCATCTCTTGGCATATTCAGGTTAGGGTTTATAGTGGACTTTCTGTCGCATGCAACAATAGTTGGATTCATGGCAGGAGCAGCCACGGTGGTGTGCCTGCAACAGCTAAAAGGGATACTTGGCTTGGAACATTTCACTCGTTCTACTGATCTTGTTTCAGTCTTGCGTTCTGTTTTCTCACAAACTCATCAGGTACGCATATATTTATTATATACTCACTAATTAAGCTTCCAGTTTTCATTAAAATTGTTTCAATACCAATAATTCACACCACACTCTATCACCAACAATAATTAATTTCTGTTCCATCTTACATGGGTGATATGGGTCTCTTGTTCACATACACAATACACGTATAATTTCTGTTTCATGTTACGTACATGACAGGTTTCTATAATAATACTAATTCAAATTGACACATTTATTTAGCTATTATATATATAAAGCATTTATAATGTGCATACGTACAGAAATCATTCGAGTACTTAAAAAGTTGTATTTCTTGTGGTGATGGCTATTGCAGTGGAGATGGGAAAGTGCTGTATTGGGATGCGTGTTTCTTTTCTACCTTCTTGTGGCTAGATACTGTGTAAGTATTGTACATAATACTACTACGTGTTTCTTTTCTACCTTCTTGTGGCTAGATACTGCGCAAGTATTGTACATAATAATACTAGTATCAAAACATATATTCTGTGTCCAAAATAAAATTATTTTAATATTTTGAATTCAGAAAATTATACTATGCTAAAGATATATATATATATATATATCGGACAAAAATAATTGATCAATAAAAACAATAACATATGGTAGGTAACTCTGCTTTTGGTGCACAATATATAGATTTAGTCTTGATCACCCTAATTTATTCTCCTCCTGATTTGATATAAAAAAGGTTAGTATTTTATAAATAAAGCGATTATTTTTTTCCAATTATCATGAATAGTTAATATTCTATAAGAAATTAAAATATGAATGATACCACATACAGAGAATATACATGACTGATGACCCCCACTGTTTAACATCCCCTTTATATATACGGCCTTTGTAATTGATTTAAAATATTGATTGTGATATATCTATCCCGAATCTTACCCACTCACTTATTACTCAAAAAAGTTTGAAGTAATTTTTATTCGACTCGTCGGTTCTTACCTACATTCCATAAGCTAATGATCACTATATTCGAGTCAAATTTTATAGCAAAATTAAATCTAATCACTATTTTCAACACAAACCTGCTCCCACTAGTTTGTTGAAATCTACAAGATATGACATGAAGAAATTAATCTTAATGTGTACACAACTTAATTAACTGTAGCAGTATAGTAATGTTGCTGAATTGTTGGGCAACACTAATAAGTAATAATTGAGTATATATGTTAATGCAGAGCACAAAAAGACCTAAACTTTTTTGGATATCAGCAATGGCTCCTTTGACCTCAGTCATTTTGGGTAGCATCCTTGTTTACTTTACCCATGCTGAAAAACATGGTGTTCAAGTGGTAAGCATTTCTTTCCTACTCCCTGTCTCTCTTTATATATACATCATACATGTATGTGTATGTTATACTATTAAATATTTTACCTTTTTTTTTTGGTTTTAAAGTAAAATTTCATTTGTGCAAACTACAACTAATTTTTTTTAACATAATTCAATATATGGCAAAATACTATATATAAAAAAAGAGATTACAGGGTGTTCAATGAATGGACCAGTAATTTTGGGTCGGTAGGTTTGTACTATGTAAAAGGAACATCTCGACCAATGAACCAAATAGTGGTGTGGACCAAGCAATAAGTTTCCAGTACAGTGCATTCTGTGGCTAAGCTACGTTATTGTTAATAGTGGGTTCCAGTGAATTTAATATTTTAGGAGTATACATTTGGAAACATTACATCACATCTAAAATTATTGAGAATTTTTTGTTGAGATGTGTGTGTCATTTCATTTATTTTCTCGTAAAGTACATTGTTTATCTTAATTCATCAATTTGTACATCCAATTTATTTCCGACACGTATTTATATCATCGTGCAATATATACTTGTATATAATAAACAGATAGGACATCTGAAGAAAGGACTAAATCCTATATCAATTACCCATCTGGCATTTGGAGGAGACAACATGTCAACAGCTCTCAAAACTGGCATTGTCACGGGAGTTATAGCCCTGGCGGTAAGCATTTATATATTTTTTCATTAACATAAATTTTAATCATTTATGTGTTCATACTGTACATGCATTCATTTGCTATTTTATCTCAGTACCACTTGCACAATAAGGAGACAAGTTACTTTTATCTGTAACTCTAGACTAGCTAGTTACAACTAGTTGTATATTCTGATCACGGGTTCCAACTATTTCAAGAACTTATCCCGTTTTTACCAACTTGCTCTATGGAGATATCAGTGTGTCCTGTTTTCAGCACTTTAATCTTTCGAGGTCCACTAGATACTTGGGTATTTTTGGAATTGGTCTAATAAATTCGTCTCGAAACATTAAATGGTATATAGTGCGCTAGTCTCCGGCATCAGCAAACAAGCGTTGAATACTTGAATATTAGAGTGTTGTGAGATGTTCGATTCATACTAATAAATGATTTATGAGTTATGACTTGTGAGTATGACTACATTGTTCCCTAGTTGTACTTGGTGAATGAGTTTAATTGGTTTATGTTTCGCTTAATTACTACAGTACATAACTAGTTAATGACAACGCTAATGTGAGATGATAACATTAAACAGGAAGGGATTGCAGTAGGTAGAAGCTTTTCCATGTTCAAGAATTACCATATTGATGGTAACAAAGAGATGATTGCTTTTGGGATGATGAATATTGCTGGCTCTTTCACTTCTTGCTACCTCACAACTGGTAATTTAATAATTTTTTATTAACTGGTAAATAATATTTCTTTTGTGATCATAATTTGGTACAAGATACTAATTACCCTTTGAAAACAGGGCCATTCTCGCGTTCCGCGGTTAACTTTAATGCTGGATGCAAGACAGCAGTATCAAACATTGTAATGGCGTTTGCAGTGATGCTAACTCTGTTGTTTCTAACACCGGTGTTCCATTACACTCCTATTGTTGTGCTATCAGCCATTATCATTTCAGCAATGCTGGGCCTTATTGATTACAATGCAGCCATTCACCTATGGAACGTCGACAAATATGATTTTGTAGTTTGCATGGGTGCATATCTTGGTGTTGTTTTTGGTAGTGTTGAGATTGGCTTAGTCGCCGCGGTATGCTTATGATATTTCTTCGTTTGATTTTTATGTTTAGTGAAGTATACAATTTGAGTAGAAAACTGATCTCTGTAAACTTGTCTTGCAATGCAGGTTATGTTGTCTGTCCTAAGAGTACTATTGTTCATAACAAGACCAAAGACGGTTGTTCTAGGAAACATCCCAGATTCCAGGATCTATAGAAGTGTAGAACAATACCCCAATGCAAACAATGTTC
This sequence comes from Oenanthe sinensis, assembly GCA_028671895.1. Classification (NCBI taxonomy): domain Eukaryota; kingdom Viridiplantae; phylum Streptophyta; class Magnoliopsida; order Apiales; family Apiaceae; genus Oenanthe; species Oenanthe sinensis. The sequence continues at coordinate 31,597,825 of CM053813.1, forward strand.
CCGGAATTCTCATACTTGAGATTGATGCTCCAATTTACTTTGCTAATTCTAACTACTTAAGAGAAAGGTATTAGTAATTTTTCATATGTGTGCGCTTATTCTAATTTACTCACCTGTAAATCTGGATGACGCTGATGTACTTGTAATACGCTTTCAGAATATCCAGGTGGATCAACGAGGAGGAAGACAGGATAAAATCTTCTGGCGAATCTACCTTACAATATGTTATCCTGGATATGGGTGGTAAGTAATTAGACTGATAAATCATAGTATTACATATGAACTAATTAATGAGCCTCAATTAACATCATCAACTGTTTATATTTATTATAATACCAGCTGTGGGTAACATTGACACTAGTGGGATTAGCATGTTTGAAGAGACCAAAAAGATCTTGGACAGAAGAGGGCTTAAGGTACTCCTAAACTTTGATATTATTCTTGAACTAATGTAACAGTTAATATCCGACGATGAAAGAAGTATATGCCTTCATTTGTTGACATGTTAAATACGCTTTCTGGCAAATGTAGCTTGTTCTCGCTAATCCAGGAGGAGAAGTAATCAAGAAGCTAAACAAGGCTAAGTTCATCGAAGCCTTAGGTCAAGAATGGATCTACTTGACAGTGGGGGAAGCTGTTGGGGCTTGTAACTTCATGCTTCACACTTGCAAACCAAAATCTACTGATCAATCAGAGCCATGGAGCAATGACAGCAGTAATGTCTAAATCTTAATTAGCAAGGTCCATAAATGAAAACAGAAGCAAAATTGGCTAGATAAATATCAATGACGCTGCTATTGATTTTGTTGTATATTAGTCTTTGATCAGTTTACTCCAGCACCATGATATAAGCAACATATATGGTTCTGCATTGGATAGACAGCAAGTGTGGAGTATCCCTGTGCAAGTCTCACACTTGTAATGAAGTTGGTGATTTTTTTTTATCTTCCAACATTTTATGTAATTTGTAGAATCTAAAATCTTGTTTTGCTGGAAATGAACGACAAAGAGGACGTTGAGATTAATCCCACTCACAAATAAAAATTTGTTCGGAGGGAAGACAAAAATCGTGCTTAGTTAATCTGTATCAGTATCGGTATTTAGTCAAAAACTAATGATAAATGCAGAAACGACATTCATGCTTTGAGAAAAGACAAAAATCGTGTTTAACTGCACTTCAGATTGCCAAAACATTAACAGAAACTTCTCAACTAATCTAAAGTAGGCTTGGCTTTCAAGATACAGGTTTAAAAGTTACACGGTGAACCAAACACATTACTAGTGGCTAATCCCCGGATTCCTGGTTGACAGAAACACTAGCTTTTCACATCAAGCATTTTAAAGTTAAAATAGTAACATACCTGTTTCCATTTTTAATTAGAAGTGTTGGCACAGCACAGCGTAATTGTTTCAGCTGAAACCTGTATATAGCACCAATGTGCTAAAGAGCAGTTTCATTCACCATCGATGCTGAAATTTGCATGAGTTTCTTTTAAATAATTAATCAAAGACTACAAGTTCTTCACATGCAGTCATGAAGACTACTAGTGGAAAATGCTAGACGCCACAAAAATTCCCATATGTTTGTGGCAATATTTTATTGGCTCAATTCTCATTAAAAATAATGGACCCCGTACGCACATAAATAGCCTAATTAAAGTATTGCCGCATCATTATTTGGGAAAATTTTGGGTGCCTAGCGTTACTATTAAGTTATAGCAAGTTACAGAGACTACAAGGGATAAAATTATAAACTCTACATCATGCAGACTTAAACTAACAAATTACCTCGGCCAGTCACCTTTTTTTGCAGGCAAAAACTGTAGCCTTCTTGCCTAGGGCTTATTTTTTCCATAATTAACTTTCAGCAAGTCACGCTGTGTTCTCTGCATCTCCAACTGCAACTGGTCATTTAACTTTGTGCTTGTTCTGATATTATTTTCCTTATGTTACTCCCAATATCTTCCCGACTCCGTTCTATATCCGCCTAAGTTTGAGTACCCTAATGTAGATCCAAAGCCAAGGGACTTGGATCTTCCTAGCTCCTTCTGTTTCTCTAGGAGTTCCTACTTTTGAGTGTCCATTTTCAGCACCAAATTTGCCAACTTTGTGAAGTGATTGTTTTGATTTTCTTACTGAATAAACCTGTTTGTGGCACCTCTCGGGTTCTCAGCTTTACTCCCTGTCTCACCAGTGAGAGCCTTACCTCTTTGTGTGCACTGGGGATTTCAAGCTGTAGAGAAGAAAATTAAAAATGGTTGACAAACACTTCACATACTACATACTTGCAGTTTCCCTCTCTTCTATCAATTTTAAGTTACTCCATAACTAAACTTTAAGTTCGAACTTTTTGGCCTCTCTTCAGCAAGCAAATTTTTTTATTCAAGTCAGTCTACTTTAGAAAGGTCTTTCTTTAAATTGTGAGCATTAGCTATATTAATTTGTTCATTAAGATCTCAAGCATTATACTTAGTACAAGTCAAAAACTCAAAATGTTCTCCACTTTAGCTATTTTCTACAATACAGCTGGTACTGCAAATGGCTTATCAACTTATAAACTGGAGAGAGTTTAGGGCTTGAATTCAGCTTCACCTTTGCTTGCCTGCTCACTGACTGCATTCACAAGAATCCCTCTTTAGAACGAGATAGTGCGATCTCTAGTCAGTATTGATACCAACTCAGGACTCTGTTGATACTAGTTTAAGCCAACTTCTATTTCAGCTCTAGTTTGGTAAGGGAGTCCTTTAATAATAGTATTTGTTTTTCAGATTTGCTCGGCTGCTGATTTTGCAGGTTCTACAGACCTAATTAAAGCATTAAGCTGTTTAAGAATGTTTATATTAGTTACAGAATCAGAGTATTAGACTTTTCCGAAAATGCTCCATGGTTCTTGTTAGCATGATATTGAGATAGTGATAGTGCTGTAGCAGTGAAGCCTCCATCTGGAGATCATCAGTGCACAAAAACGTGTGTGGTGGAGTTGATATTTTAGGTTCTTTTGGATCAGCCTCGCAAGTCGCAATGTGAGGAATTAACCGGAATAAAAAAAAAATCTGCACAAAAGAGGAAAAGAGAATGAACTAGTTTAAACGTCAGTCCAACGGTATTAATTTATAGTTTAAACTCGTAAAATTCTTTGTTATTCCTGCACTTCATATCAACCATTTATCAAATCAAGAAACTCGGCAAACCAAACGCGACAATCAACACAATCCAGGCAAAAATCATTTACAAGTTCCTTGAATTAAATATAATTTCTCCTAAATCATGAATAATTCACTAAATAAATGACCTGGTCATTACATTGCATCACTATCGTAAAAACCGCACGATCAACTCGTCTTAATACTCGTCTTAAGGCTAGAAAATAATTTTCTAGCCTTTGATTAGCTTTTGGAGAGTCATGAATTAAAAAAAAATAGTGACGAGCTAGACACAAAAACGGCATTAGATATGAATGGAAGATAAGTATTTTATGGTCATTGTAATAAAGGTTGCTTAGTCATATATGGTCGAAGTGGGATGGCTGCCGGCCTGCGCTGCCCATGCCCTTATCCAACTAAAAATATTAACTATATACTATGTATTCTTTTTGAAAGAAGTATATATGTATTTTCGTTGTCCATGACATATCTTTGTATTAATTTATTCTAAACATTTCATAGTTATTATATATTACATCTCAATAATTTTGCATTCTAGTGTGACTTGCTAGTTAAAAATGTTTATTGTTACTACTAATATTTAATTACTTTATAAAATATATTTATTTTATACATTTATTAGTGTACAAGTATTAGTAATCCACAGAATAAAAAATATTTCTATTACTACATGTCCAGTCTCCCTAAGCTAATATGGACCTAATATCACATCTCATTTCCCATTATGATGTTCCCACGGTCTCAAATTAATTGTTATATTTGAAATTTTTATGATTAATTTGACTAAATTTTGATTAAGAATTAAAAATTATTCTTTTATAATTTTAAAATTTTAAAAAATTAAAAAATATATTTTAAAGACAATTAATTTTTGACCGAGGAATTATTATTTAGAATTTCTATAATTATTCATGGGAGTGTATCTAACTTGGCAGGTCTTTCACGTTTTTGAGATAAGATAACCCATCAAAGTGTAATTACATGGTCCAATATACTATTATACCCCCTCTTGGACAGTATATAAACTGTTATATTTAACCCATCAAAGTGTATATAACCCATCAAATTGTTATATTTAATTGTTATATACTATTATAAGATAAAAATTATTTATAATTTCAAAATTAGTCGTACAGTATATAAACTTTTTACAGTAATAGTAATATACAGCAAACACACCGAAACCAAACACTTCCCAAAACAGCTACTGCAACCGCCACTTATCGCGTATCTATCATATACATACGTACAAGATAATCACATTATTTGAATACACAGAGAAATTAGAGCATGTCAAAACTAGCGGCAATTATATGCCGGAAACTCAACCGGAGGAGCGATCATTTGACTATTCCGGCGAGACTGTACTCAACTAAAAACATAAAAAATGATAAGATAGAGAAGATATTGATAGCTAATAGAGGCGAAATCGCGTGTAGAATCATCAAAACGGCCAAGAGATTAGGGATTCGAACTGTCGCTGTTTATAGCGACGCTGATAAGCAGAGTCTCCATGTTAAATCGGCCGATGAAGCGATTCGAATCGGTCCTGCTGCTGCTCGGTTGAGTTATCTTAAAGCTGATTCTATTATTGATGCTGCTCGCCGTACTGGCGCTCAGGTACTTTCCTCATTTTCACACACACACGCACTGTGTGTGTTTAATGTGAATTGAAGTTGTTGTAATGGTTGTTGATTGTGAATTAAAGTTTGTTGTGTATGCATATGTTTTACGGTTTATATATTTAGAGTCACGCTCTAATAAGAATCGACTAAATACGAGAACTAAGAACTGAAGTCCAGATCACAAGTTTCAGCTAAACGAAGCTCGAGCTGGCATTTTGTTATTCTCATTATAGCACAATCTTATATATAGATTTTATTTGTTTAATTTAGATGTGATGTAGAATATACCGGTTTAAGATGGAATTTATTAAATTTGAATATGTGAACTTAAGATGTTTGTGTAGTTGATTGAACTTATTGTCCTGATTGTTTAATGTTAATTGAAGCTTGGTGTGCTAGTATTTACCTTTTATATTCATTTGGTTGACATATTATTAATTATTATTATATGTATTATATGTTTAATTTAGAATATAAGATACTGATTTGTTAATTGAAGTTGTTGTCCTGGTTGTTTTGTGTAAAATTTACCTTTTATATGCATCTGTATAACGTATTATATGTATTATCTGTTTAATTTAGAATATAAGATACTGATTTGGTAATGGAACTAAATAATTTGAATTTATGAACATTTATTAGTTTGCAACATGGAGTTTTGCTCGTGACTTTCCTAAACAAGTATCTTAATTATTAAGCGAGCGAAAAGCACTACTGTTACAGTTTTGTTGTTATTTATGTAATGGCATCCTTTTAATATATGTTAGGGATATAGGTTCTATTTTGATTTGTTTTGTTTTTATAGCTTGGCTGTTTTGCAATTACTGAACCAGATAAAGTGTTTTTCCCTAAAAAAACAGCGCTGCGGTTCTAATTCTTTGCCAAGAGAATTCTAGAAGTATACTGTAATACTACTGAGTACTGAGCACATTTATATAAGTATTTTTCATCAAATTTAAGAGAAATCTTACACAAGTAGCATGAAACTATTTATGTTGATTAACAATAATATGAGTAGTCAGATTGTTGGAGGCTGTGCTTGGTACAATTGGCAAGTGCCTATTTGTTATTCGCCAGCTTACAGGTTTGAACCTTAAACAATCTATCTGAAAATTAGGGTAAGGCTGTGTACATCTGGACATTCCACATACCTATTAGCTGGAGACTTGTGCACAAGGTTATGACCTTTTTTTAATAATGGACATTCAGAAGCTTATTGTGTTTTAAATTGTTTCTCAACAATGACAGAGTTTTACGCATAAAGAAATCAAAATCTAGTATGAAATTTCTTAAACATTTAACTGGATCTCTTTTATGCGAAGTATAGGTGTAGTACAAAGGTATAGCTTTTCCAAGCACGCATTTCACCTTTGATTGGTATAAGTAATGATTATTTTGAAACGTCTAGTTTGACAACTAATTTTAAACAATAAAAAAGAGTGCTCGTTAGTTGTTACTCGGCCTATCAGTCAGTAATGGAATCATAATTGACTCAATGCGAAGTTATACTCTATATCTGGTAATAGGTGCCTCGGACCTTATCCTAATGTCATTCTATTTGCTTGCACATTTAGCATACACCGAATTTCCAGTCAGAAGCTATTTTGCATGTTGTATATTGTTACTTCAAGGGCAAGGTTGAGGTTCTACTGTTCTAGGATGTGGTTAACTTTGTACCGTACTCTGACATAATCAGCTGTAATATTCATATTAATGCATATTATTTGTGGGACTATTGCTAGAGGCTTATGGAGTTTGAAATGTTGCACTTTTACTCATATGCTTTGGAACGGACTCTCTTTTGGTAATTAGGCTATACATCCAGGCTATGGCTTCTTATCAGAAAGTTCTGCGTTTGCTCAACTTTGTGAAGATGAAGGTTTCACGTTTATTGGACCTCCTGCTTCTGCAATAAGAGATATGGGTGATAAAAGGTACAACTCTAACTGATCCATTAAAATAATGGTTTATGGTCGTATTTGTATATTATGGTTATGAAAATACACTTTGCATGGACCACTAGTTCATCAAGTGATTCCCTGAATTCGAAGAACTTGAAAGTATACATAGTTTGGTTGGAATATATTTTCAAAAAAGGGTCACAAAAAATTTATAACATTTTGTCCTATTTTGGCCTGGAGAACATGATCTTATACATCTTAAACAAAATAGATCTTACTCTGAATTGGACGAGGTATGACTAAGAATCTCTTGTCCATGCCATACATCCATCCAGAGTTCTCTTCATTTAATATTTGTATATGGAGGGTACTTTTCCGCATAAAGCGTAACTTTCAGACATATAATCACTTGTATTTGCTTTTATATTCTTTTTAAGCATGAGAAGCAGAGGAAACGGCAGTTGCAGGACTAGTTACATACGGTTCTTAAGCATGTGGGATGTTTTTGACTTGCTTATGTATTTGACAATATATAAGTTGCATAGACTGGAGATTTCCCGCTGAATTAAATATGTTTTCCACTCTTAGATTGTCCTTTTCTCTTCACCAGTGCTTCAAAGAGGATAATGGGCGCAGCAGGAGTGCCACTTGTGCCGGGATATCACGGGGAGGAACAGGATATTGAATTAATGAAATCTGAAGCAGAAAAGATCGGCTACCCTATTTTGATAAAGCCAACGCATGGTGGGGGAGGCAAGGTGTGTAATTTAATTAACATCCTCTTGAATTGTTTCTTGGTTCTTCAAATACTTGAATTTGTTGTGCTCTTAAAGGTTCCACTTATGCTCTTGCTCTCTGTGTAGTTAATAGCTCAGTCATATTTTGCAAAAAAAAAAAAAAAGAAAAGAATTCTGTATATCACTTTATAAAACTAACTGTACCTTAATAATTTTTTACTCTTTTTGGAATAAGCAAATAAAATTGCATCAACTTAAATTAGTTTACCATTATGTGTCTATTAATTTTAATATTTCAAAAATGTTAATTTAGGAATTGTAGCCCAATTTGGCAACAAAATAAAAAAAAAAAATCATATTATCCCTGTGTGAGATCAATCCATGTTATTTTTAGGAGGCAGTAATCTGTGTATTAGATTATTATTACTCCAGTTTGAAAAAGTTCTCAAGACATGGGCCATGTGTTCTTGCTCTCACTTTCAGGGTATGAGGATTGTTACATGTCCAACTGAGTTTGTTGACTCATTCTTGGGTGCACAACGTGAGGCTGCTGCTTCATTTGGTGTTAATACAATCTTGCTGGAGAAATACATTACAAAACCAAGGCATATAGAAGTCCAGGTTTTCCTGTGTTTCTTTTTCTCCTTTTCCTGTTATCACATATTCATTCTTAAGCAATGGTTCTGCAAGTTTCATCTTATTCTGGACAATCAGTTCAATAGAATTTCAGCTGGTCTGCTTGACTGATGAAATATATATAGAATCTACTCGCAACTTTTAACTTAATCTGAAAGCATGTTAAAACTCTAAACATTTTTTTACCTAAATTTGTGCGCACAACTATATAGTTATGGCTGTACTTTTTCATAATAGGTGTTTGGGGACAAACATGGTAATGTTGTGCACTTGAATGAGAGGGACTGTAGTGTGCAGAGAAGACACCAGAAGATAATTGAAGAAGCCCCAGCTGTATTGCTTAGCTTTTTATTTCATTATCTTTCAAAATTATTTGATTTCTTGATATAGATTTTAGACTCGTAACAAATTTAAATAACTATATTGATGCAGCCAAATATCATCAGTGACTTCCGCTCTGAACTCGGTGAATCTGCAGTATCTGCAGCCAAGGTGATGCAAACTAAGCTTTTGGGATCTGACTGTAACATTAGTTCGATGTGTCAATGACCAAGTCAATTTCTATGGGATAAATTCATTAACTGCTTGGTATCATATATAATCATATATGGTATAGCTAATATTTAATCTATTATCAACAATTTACGTTGTCAAAGATGAATACTTATGGAAAATCATTATCCGGAAGCGATAATCTTATAAGCTAGATTTGTTTTGGCTAAATAATTGTAGCCATACCATGATGGCTGACAGTCAGCGTATCTGATATATTGGATGCTTCCCTTGAAAAAAGAAGAACATACACATTAGTTCTTAATATCTTAGGCCAACAATATCTAGCACTGATACTTTCAAATGTAAATGTCTTTAATGCAAAATTTGCTTTATAATTACTCTTTGAATCAAGAAATTATATAGTATAAATATTTTGATCTTGTTTACCTTATGGATTGCGCTGCACTGTTTGACCTCAATGATCTTACTATCATCAAATATAAGAATAATGGGTAGAACATATGTATGTACCATAGCTGAACATATGCCTTCAATTAATACCAAATTTGAGTCGAAATATGCTGTTGGTGTCTTAATGTACTCGAGTGAAATCGCGATATTAAATCTTATTACCAATTTCAGATTCATACATAACATATATTACTATCACATTTTTATAAAATATGCGCTATTTTTGGTTTCATATCTACTTTGCGCTCTAGCTTGTTTCTATCATAATACCTTTATATATTGATAGTTTCTCAAAGACTATGGTTTCAACATTCAACTTTTTGACCAATGTGGCTGCTCTTCTTTTTTCCCGACAGGCAGTTGGTTATTATAATGCTGGAACTGTTGAGTTCATTGTTGATACTATCACAGGAAAATTTTATTTCATGGAAATGAATACACGGCTTCAGGTGCTATAATCATTTTTCATGTCTACTTCTTGATTTTACATATTCGAATTTTTTCAGAAAGTAAGTTCTCCCGTAACTATTTTTTTTTCCTCTGTACCGTTGAAGGTTGAGCATCCCGTTACTGAGATGATTGTTGGTCAAGATCTCGTAGAGTGGCAGATTCGTATTGCAAATGGAGAACATCTTCCTATGAGTCAGTCTCAGGTCCCCTTATCAGGTAATTTTTCATTGTGCTGTCTTTTTACACATTTTCTTCTTGTTACATTTTTTTTCTGATTGCTTTAATCAGAAACAATTTATTTTCCTGTTGACTTTCGTATAATGAAGAGAAGAAATGGAATATGGTCGAAATAGAGCCAGAACCTGTTAAACTAGAATGGGTTTTATATCAAAGTGACCATTCATTGCACTCAAATCTCTCACTTAGACCACTCGTCACATGCCCTCCTTAATTGTCACATACCTAAACCATCTCCAGATCATGGTTCACTGCAAAGATATGCAGAATATGGAATCGCCACTTTCCTTACTTTTATTTACAATTGTACCTAGAATGGTGTTCTTTTTTGGAATTGAATTTTTTAACCGTGTACTAGGACAAAAGAAGCATGAAGTCAAAAAGAATAATTAAAAAAAATTCGGGAAGAATTATAAGCCTATAATTATGCATTTCACTTCTATCAATTATGTTTTTTTTGGGTCAAGTTCAATGTGAAAATTTAAATAAAAGCTGAGGGTTGGTCTCTGGATTTGAAGTTCCGCAGAAAGCAAGGCTACAATCTGTGAAGTACAAGTATGATATGTAATAGTTTTCCTTATTTTCTATCTTTGTAAGGTTAATTGGAGTCGATCCTTGTTGTTTCTACTTAGTTATAGTCTCAAGGATGATACATATCTCTATATTGATTGGGTATTGCATGTAATCAATCAATTTGTTGTTTCTAAATATTAATTATTTGCAAAGTTCATAATATAGTACCATTTAGCTCCACTTCCTCTACGTGTTTATGAATGCATGTTTATTTGTTGAAGCACATGTAATCATACCTCTAAATCTACCTGATATCTAAAATGTTCTAAGTTTTTAAATTACATAAAAAAAAATAGCATATGTATCTTCAAGGCGGATATTATGTTTCATGTAGTTCAAAATCAATCAACGCAGTGTAAAAATTTTAAGTTGATCAGGTCATGCTTTTGAGGCCCGCATATATGCTGAAAACGTTCCAAAAGGATTTCTTCCAGCAACTGGTGTTCTCCACCATTATCGTCCTGTTCCTGAATCGTTAACAGGTGTGTTGCATCACAATAGGCAGATTACTACAGTGTAAATAAAATGGTTGATACTTTATTTGATGATACGAGCAAGGATAGTATCTTCCGTAGTTCCATAATTAATTGTGTTATTAGTTTGAATTATATCGTTAGACTTACTTGACAAAGCTATATGGCAGTTCGGGTCGAGACTGGGGTTGAACAAGGTGATGATGTGAGTATGCATTATGATCCCATGATTGCTAAACTTGTTGTTTGGGCTGAAAATCGTGCTGCGGCATTAGTTAAACTGAAAGATTGCTTATTAAAGTTTCAGGTATAACTTAAACTAAGAATAAATTTACAATTTACTGCGACAGTCTCTGGGTTCTTTGCTGAATGTTTCACTTATGCCCAAGGTGTCATGATTATCTGTTTGATAAATCTCTTGGTTAATATTTTCGCACCATATTCCCCTTGCGCCTTGATTATTAGAGGTTTATGTTATGAACTTGGGTTACAGCCACAAACAATCTCAAAATGCCATATTTTGATCAGTTAAATGATAGTGGACTTCTACTTTATTACATATTATGTTTGGTTTTGTGATATAACGTGGATGTCAACCTGCTTGTATATGTAACATTAGTCTGGGATCAAGGTTGTGGTGTTGGACATGCAATGGTAGCATCTGACCATGTCCAAGCTGTAGTGACCGTGTCTATTTACTTTTGTTATCTTAGCAGTGTTTACTAACATAAATCTCATTTCATATACAGGTTGCAGGCTTGTTTGTTATCTTAGCAGTGTTTACTAACATAGATCTCATTTCATATACAGGTTGCAGGCTTGCCTACCAACATAGATTTTATTTTAAAACTTGCTAATCACGAGGCATTTAAAAATGGTGATGTTGAAACACATTTTATTGATCATTTTAAAGATGACTTATTTCTCGATCCAAGTCATGTAGAGTTGGCCAAGGAAGCTTACGATGCTGCAAAAACCAGTGCAATTCTGGTAGCTGCTTGCTTCTGTGAAAAGGAACATGCATCTTTAAGAAAAAGTCCTCCTGGTAATCTGAACGGGCCTCGCCTCTAAATATATGTAACTACTGCTCAACACAATTCTGTTAATTTTTATTTGTTACCATCCACAGGTGGCCTCTCCATGTGGTATTCTTATCCTCCTTTCAGAGTCCACCATAATGCTACGCGTACTTTTGAACTTGAGTGGGAGAATGACTTCTTTGACAGAGATTCAAAGGCTTTGACACTTTCTATCAGTTATCAGAGAAATGGAAAGTATCTTATTAAGGTATATTGTATTTACATGGAAGTATACGTATGGTAATTGCATTTAGATATGCATCACACACTTTATTTGTATATATGTTTTCTTATTTGTAGCATAATGTTTAAGGCTAAGGGCATTATATGGCCACCCACTTTCTCCCTTGATCTTCCCTCTTATAAAAAATATAGAAAATTTTCTATATTGAAACTAGGAGGGAGATTATCTATATAAAAATTAGGGAGGGGAAGTTATTTATTTAAAATATTCAAGGCTTTTATATTATGAATGGGGGGAGGGATTATTTATATTACCAATCGAGCGGAATTATTTATAACTAAAGGGAGGAGGGGAGATTATTTTATCAATAACGCGAGGGAGAGGGTAGAGGGAGCATTCATACTGAAATTATCTGAGGCGTTTATATGTATTAAAAACCCATCAACACAGTAAATATTGGGTAGGTAAATTAACACAATTTGTTTGAAAGGCCACTTAAGAGCCTTTCTTTCTTAATGCTTTACATATGCTTGCAGACCGGAGACAGCAGTTGTCCTGCTCAGGAGGTCCAGGTGGAGCACTTGGGAAACAATGATTATAGGACTGAAGTTGGTGGTGCTTGCATAAACATCAGCTTGGGTACTTATTTTAAGGTAAACAAGTATGGTAGCAGGACTAGCAACGTGTATCCATTCAAATTCATAGCGAACATATGATTAAGAATGAATGCGTATCATATATCCATCTGACGATACTGGATGCCTGTGTTTTTTATTATACGGCTGAGGTGTATGGTATCCTTGTCTGCTCCAAGGATCAACCAATGTCATTAATCATCAGACAATGTAACATACTATGTCAATTCGTCAAACCACTCCTTCAAACCGTCTCATATTTTGGCCTTGCAGGATCAAAGTGAACACATTCATATTTGGCATGGTTCACAGCATCATCATTTTAGACGGAAAGTCCATCGTGTGCTATTGGATGATGATACGACCCAATGGAAACCCACGTCTGGCCCAGTATCTCATGAACTAGGAGCTGTTGTGGCCCCCATGGCCGGTTTAGTGGTTAAAGTACTGGTCAACAATGGGATGAAAGTCGAGGAAGGGCAACCTATATTAGTATTAGAAGCAATGAAGATGGAAGTATGTATCTAATCCACTGATCCTGAATTTATTTTCTGTTATATGATGCTATGATTATAGAGGTTAAACTTTCTGCTCTTGAACTCCAGATAACATTTTTTAGTGTAAATATTTCTTTTCCATTTTTTTAATAGCATGTAGTAAAGGCGCAAAGTGCTGGGCTTGTCAGTGGGCTTCAAGTCACCGTGGGTCAACAGGTTTCTGATGGTTTTGTTCTCTTCAGTATCAAGGTTAGTTATTTCTTTGTAATGCTATAGATTTGTATTAAGATACACTTGTGGAATATATGTATAAATTTATATATTTTGTATAGCTAAACTTTTGACCATTTGTATATCACTTTGCTGCACCGAAATTTTTATTTGGAAATTCGAGGATACCATTGTAGTATTTGTGTGCTTTCTGCCTGTTCTATATATGTTTTGCTGGGTGGTATACTGAAATATACAGATAGAATTAATATTATTCACCACTCTCAATTTGGAGAACATTATCAGATAGAAGTTTTGTGATGCAGCTGATGGATTAAATATCAATTATGTAAATTGATTAACCTAGATGTGGCTCGATATTAGTAATTAGTTGTGTTCCATTAACAATGCTTCTCAGACTTGCATTTGTCAATATTTTATGATTTGATGTACACTGTCTCTAGGACTCTAGGTAGATACAACATATTTATATTTCGAGCATGTCTATGACCCGTTTGATTGGACAGAATGAAGTGTAAATTTTTGAACAAGATCAAAGGTGGAAATGCCTGGGAAGTAAAAATGAGAGTTTAGCCCTAGATTGGTGGGATTGAGCTCTATTTGAATATGTATGAATAGAATAGCAGAGAACGAATACTATGAATAATAACCCTAAGATTGTACAAATTTCCATTTCCTTAGGGTTTGAAATACATTTCAATGTTTTGTAAGCCGGAAATCGGTTTATCGCTAATTATATAGTAAGGTTTTACAATTGTTATTTGCACATATAAGACATTTCAATGTTTTGAAACAACCAGGCCAGTTTACATTTTTGTTTTACCGTCTATGTTTATTTTGGTTAGTTGCTGCTAAATATGCTGCACTTGTGAATTTCAAACCAAGAATTTGATTTGTAACAAAGCAAATCTCCATGGAGCTTGCCTTAAAAGTTGTGTATGTTACAATAGTATTGTTTTTTAATAGTATTTGAGGCTTTAAAGGCAATTGTTTATTTCACTGAGAATCCCAGCTAAGTTTGTTTTTAAACATGATTGTGAATCCTAGTACCTTTGTTTGATATGTACCAGTAATTTAATTGATTTCCAAAACAATTTTGCACATTGGTGGATTTCTAGTAGTTTTAGATATTGACTTTTTCTTGAACTAGATTCATGGCAACTATAAATTATATGATTTTACAACTAGACTGCCACAAAGTGATATGTACTATTGTGTAGAGGTTATGAAACTGATCTACTTGTGCAGGACGAATGAGATTGTGACATCATCCTGTCTCATGACAAATCTTACCTCGGCGGGTTCCAGTCATGTATATATGCTGTGGTAATGATAAAAATAGTGTCAATCAGTTGCCTTTGCTCACAAGGTTTTAAGCTCAGGAATTAGCCGTGACGAAATTTTGGACTCGTTTTGGCGATGGATAACTGCCAGTTCAATGGTTCTTTTTTCCTACAAAGAAAATACAGAGTTTTTTTTATGAAGAAAATACAGGATTATTCCCTGGATTAATTCCACGGGGAATGTAAAATACAACAATATCATAGCCCAGGTGCCTTGTCCATGTGTTACGTTTTTATCATAGCGCAAGTGCCTTGTACCATATGTTCCTGCGGATGTGAAACACTCCTTCCCCCGTGATTCCTACCAATCTAATGGAATCAACGCAATGGTAATATATCCAACATCATCTTTCTCTGTACTGCTATCCTTCTTTGCCTTCACATCTGCGGGTTTACTGCATCTCAGCAAAGCTGTAATTGTGTAAATATCATTGAACCTGTATACATGGTAGTTCTTGGTTTGTAACCCTTCCATGGACATGAATCCTGATATTATGACCTCATCATGAGCCTTAAAACTGCCCCCAGCATGTTTCTGATATTGTTCAATTTATGAATGTCTGGCTAAGCTGGTATTTGATAATGTAAATGCCACTTTCGAAGAAAGAGATATACTCATGTCATATATGGAGTTTGAATTTAAGGAGATTCTTGTTTTTTGCTTGTCATGGAACGAAAAACATTGCTGGCCACTGATTTATTTATGGAAAATATATAGGAAATAATTGGTCCACCTTTTTTCTTTTTTGCAACGGGATACAACTAAATAACTCATAATTAAACAACAGTTATCAAAATACCTATATGCGGAGATGGTGTTGGTGGCCTAAAATGCCTATCATATGCGCTAGCAGTCTCAAGAAAATACACCAATCCATCTCATGTGTCTAACGAACAGGCCACAACTGAAGAAGTATTACCTAGATACGTTATTATGTTAAGCGCATAATCAGGACACATTATTGTGATTGGTGTATCAACCTATCCAACTAGGGATTTTTCTTTTTAACATACACGCCTTGCTGAATAACGTATAATATGGACACCTTTGTATCGTTACCGTGTCAGTGTCAGCCTCTAATGCGCCTATGAAAATTACGTATTGTCCGGACGGTCCTAGTTTTTTGTATAGTAATCCTGCCATTGGTAAAACTTAATTAATTAACATCATTTGAAAAGTTCAATAAATATATGAATTTAAAAGAAAAAAAGGACAAAATATTACGGTAGTATCACAGATTTACAGTAATACAGCAGTTGCATGTGTATTGTGTATCGGGTAGGTATTAAGGGCCACAATCCCGGCAACGGGTATATCAGGGCATTGGACAGTAAAAAAGAGATATATCGGTCATTTTCTCCTAGATTAAAGGAACGGTAACCAAAAAATTTAAGGCACAATTTGTACATTATTATGTTGCATTTTTATCCCCTCTCATTAGCTATTACAGTATCATTTGGTGTTTATATGTTGATTTTACGGAAACATCATCTTTACCCTCTGATCTCTCCGAGTCACTTCCGAGTTCCGAATATGTTCGGTTGATTGTTTCTGTTGGAGCAAGCAAAATACAAACATTTCTGAACAGAGACATAAAAACAAAAACAGTTGCGTACAACTTCATCTCATGTTCTAACATATGGATCTGATGTGAACCTTAATTGTATTTTTATAGTTAAAATGGTGAAAAAATTGTGTTAGTCGTGTCTTGTAGAGATGTGACAGCGACATCTTTGTTTATAACTTAGAAGAGGATATTAGCAATGTGAGGCGGCAATTACTAGTAAAAAGGAGACATGACATATGTTAAATACATGGCACTCTACCAACCAATGGCATAAGAGGGACTAAAAATCAAAAAATAAATGTAAAAATGATTCATTGGCTGATCCGAAAACAACAAGGTTTCCTAGTTTGAATTTTCTGTATGTTGGTTCCTCTTGGCTTCCAGTTACGTTGACAAAGCAAAGCAGTAACGGTAATGCACTAACGCTTTAATTTTAATGGAAGGAATAGTATGTATTGTTGGTAACGTGTTTACTGGGTTTTTTTCTCTCGGCATTTAATTTGTTTGCATGAACACCTCATGTAATTGTATAAAAGCATGATATAATTTATAGGGTATTGTCTTCTATCAACACAATGTAAGGAAATAGTATATCTCAAAGAATATGTATGGAGGAATGACCTTTTAATACTTAAAAACATTTTTTTAATAAAGAAATATCGAGTTTCTAATTTTTTTCCAAAGAATAATCTCAAAAGTTGAATTGTCAAATTATTATTAAATCTTTTTTCTGTAAATGAAATGACTGGATACTAGTTAAATATGTTATATAGATTTGTAAATAATTTTTAAAATTTATTTTAAAACTCCTAGTATTACTTTTTTATACATGCTCTTATTATTTTAAAAATTCGTACTATTCCACCTACTACTCAATTTTATTAATCTTATTAATTTCTATTGTTTTTATGAAATTTTCATGTAGAATCAGATCTAATTTGATCAAAAATTGGCTTTAAATATTTTATTATGATTTTTTGATAAAAGAATTATGAAATTTAATAATTATATTATAAAATTTATATAAAACATTATTATTATATTATATTATATAATTTATTTAAATAAAAAAAAATATAATTTTCTTTGATTCGATCGGAACCGATTTATTGACAGAGCTAAGCTTACCCACAAGTCACAACTCCACCCCAGTTCTCTCATCCAATGTTGTGAAAAATATTTTTGCAAACATTTATAAATAAACATTTTATATTCTAATTTTAAAAATATTTACGGGGCGGTTGGTGCATAAAAAGCATTACGGACTACGGAGTAGTATAATATTGTAGCTATCTAGGAAGAGTAGTAGGAGTAGTAATAATTGTACGTACTCTTCTAGGCTTCTAGCTTTTGTTCTGTACTCTGCAAAGTTTACAAACAGTATTGGGGTCAGCTATTTTAAGCCACCCACACTTTCTCCATAAATTCCCTCCCACCTCCCTTGATTCTCTTCCTCCTCCTCTCCATTGAATCTTCTACTCTCCTCCACAAATTTCTCCCTTTTTTCCTTGTCTTCAATTCAATTTTTTCAACTTGTTTGTATCTATTTTTCTTTGATTTCATCATTTTTATACCCCTTTTAGCTCTCTTTCTCAACCCTTTTCTTCTCTTTCTCTTTCTTGAGTGTTAGTTCAACTTTCTTGGCTAGTTCTTGAAAGTTCAAAGATAGGAACTTTATATTGTTTTAATAAAGTTTTGTTCTTGGGTCATCTTCATTAGGCTTATACATACATATATACTTACATATCTTGTAAGTATACATATATACATATATATATACATAGTTCTTGAAGTTTGTGATTTTGGGTTATTAGTAAAATGAGTGGTGAAGGGGATAAGTCTAGTTTGGGAGATGGGGTTTTGATGGGGTCAAATTCAAAGGATGTGGGAAGTATAAGTAATAAAGAAAGTTATATGAGGGCAGATAAGATTGATTTTAAGAGTTGGGATCTTCAATTAGAGAAGCATTTGAGTAGGGTTTGGTCTAGAGATAGAGAACTAGGAGGAGGAGGAGGAGGAGGAGGAGGAGGAGGAGGAGGAGGAGGCCCTGCAAAGAAAGAAGAGTGGGAAATTGATTTGGCTAAGTTGGATATAAGGAATGTTATAGCTCATGGTACTTATGGTACTGTGTATAAAGGTTCTTATGATGGTCAAGATGTTGCAGGTAAATTTTACCCACAGTTTTTCACTATTATGTGTGTGTAAATACATCTGTTCTTGTTAATTTTAGTACTCAAGTTATCTATGTTAGTTGTGCTTTGAGTCCAATTGATAATATGTTCTCTGAGTACTCGATATAGTGATTTTTTTATTCTTTATATTTCTTATATTTTGTGATTTGATTCTTGATTTTTTGTGAATCTTTACGGCCAAGTACAATTTGTTGTTTGTTGCTATGCAATATGCACCTGTTGGATCACATGCAAAATTATGTATTTACATATATATTTCATTAATTAATAGGTCAAAAGATAGCTGTACGGACTCCTAATTTATATCACAACCATATTAAAAATATTCTGATGAGCATCTCCGAGTTGACGGCAGAATATTTTTTGCTACTGTTGTTTGTGTTTGCCGCCGGATGCCTCTAAACAAAGCACAAAATATATGTTTGGTCGGCATTTTCATATTTTGGTGCTTCAGAAGGAATCCATAGACCTTGCAAACCCTTTAACTGCAATATCTTCCTGTGTAACAATATGTTTTCACTGAGGAATGATAAATTGACTGTTCGGATTTTTGTGGGAAATTTGGAAATTCAAAAGCGTATATAGTAGTATTGAATTGTTTGTGAATTATAGAGAACAGCTTTCAGCAATAATATTTTAATCTAATACATTACCACTTTGACAATACCAATTTTACTAAATGTCAAATGGTTAGATACTAAATTTTAATTATTCAGGTCTTTGAGAAATGATACGTATTAGATAGTATGTTTCTATAACGTATTTGTATGAGTAACTGTTAATCAATCCTCAATTCTTATGCACTATTCATTCATTTCTTTTTGTAACAAGTGTTTCTAAATGAAGTGTTGTGAAAATTTTATGAATTCCGGCTGACATAAATTTTAGGGGAGGTCATATTTTCAGTTAGCATAGGGGAAAGGGGCCTCTGAACAGATCACTGGATTACACTTGATCCTTTTTCAAGGAAACTGTACTATCAAACTGACACGATCAAGTCAGTTTGTGGTGTTCATGGTCTGGGCTGTTCTTCTAATTAATACAGAAAGGTTTAGGCTCAAGACATTTTCAAATGTGAAATTTGTGGATCCAATAAGAACCTGAAGAAAAGTGTTTTTATAAGAAAACTAATTTAGGGAAAATGAAAAATAAAATAGAGCAACTTTCATTTAACAGACGGTAGAAAATAGTGGGAAATAGAGAAACTCAGTTTAAAATTAACCCTCAACTTGTTACATATAAAAATTATTCACCATGTATAGGTAAAATTGTTTAGCAACTCAACTGGCTTGTTGCATACTTGTCTATATAGCCTGTCGGTGTTCTTTAAACATTATGATATGCTTAACTCCAACCTTTTTCTTCATTTTCTGTATGAGTTTGGAAGTAATATTGATTCTTAGTTCTCTTCTTCCTTCGTTTGGTTCCCCCCCTTTCTTCTAATATGGTAACTAACTTGATACGAAATTTGTATTCCAGCTGTTGTAATTTTGCACAATTCATAGATGTTTGTGCTGATGGATGATGCCTTAATCCCCATCATTTGTTGTCCGTTCAGCATTTTTTCAACTTTTAAACTCCTCTTACATTATAGTGAAGGTATTGGACTGGGGGGAGGATGGTCTTGCCACAGCTGCTGAAACTGCTGCTCTACGGTCATCATTTCAACAAGAGGTTGCTGTCTGGCATAAGCTTGATCATCCGAATGTCACAAAGGTAAGGGTTCTCCATTTTTCATCAACTTTTCAGCATGAGATCATCAGAATATTTGTATCACCTGGAGTTTAATAATGAATGTATTATAGTTTAGCACTGCATGTCACTCTACATTATTTAAACGGGTTTTATATCAAAGTGGCCACTGATTCCATTAAAATATCTAATGTGGCTCACCGTTTCTAAAATGGACTCATTCGAACCACTCAAATCAGTATATATATCATTTCGATAATTTTGAAGAAAAATTTAATCTAAAAATTGATGGAATTTGATATGTTTCAAGGTACCCACTTAAATTTGGCATGTTTTGAGATACCCACGTGGCAAATAAATCATCAAATTAGTATTCCGCTAACTTCTTTGCTTACTTTTTTATATATAAATTTAATGGAATGATATATATAATGTTTTGAGTGATTTAAATGAGTCCATTTTAAAAACGGTGGGTCAATTGATATATTTTAATGCAATGAGTGGCCACTTTGATATAAAACCCTTATTTAAACTGTTAGTTTGGTCATGTTGTTATAGTATACAGCTTTAACTATACATACATAGGGCTTAGACATGACCAAAGTATTTATCTATTGTGTTGGTGTCGGTACTGATGTATCTGCATGTTGCTTCAGATTATCAATATTAAAATTTTCTTGGCGAGTTTCTAATAGTCCTCCTCCTAAAAAAACAGTTTTAGATTGCAAGTTGCTACTTGTATGATTGTGTCCTTCATTCACAATTCTCTTCAATCTTGATGTAAAGTATTAGTTCATTGTTTTTATGTAGTTCATTGGTGCTTCAATGGGAACATCAAATCTTAAGATTCCTTCCAAGAGCACTTCAAGTGATGTACATAACTCCCCTCCTTCTAGAGCTTGCTGTGTTGTGGTTGAGTACTTAACAGGAGGAACACTAAAGAAATACTTAATCAGGAACTCAAGAAAGAAACTTGCATTCAAGATTGTTGTTCAACTTGCTTTGGACCTCTCAAGAGGGTGGGTAACTTTTGATTTCATTTGAGCTGGGACGGTATGTAAGTAGTACTTATATGTATCTTTTCTGTTGGTGTCTTGCAGTTTAAATTATCTTCATTCCAAGAAGATTGTACATCGTGATGTTAAAACAGAAAATATGCTCCTAGATATCAATAGAACCCTAAAAATTGCTGATTTTGGTGTTGCTCGAGTTGAAGCCCAGAATCCTAGAGACATGACTGGGGAAACTGGTACACTTGGTTACATGGCCCCCGAGGTAAATGGTGCTTGTTTTTCGTCTTTCAATTTACTTTAAGTGTGGAAGCTAATTTTTCAAGTCAACAAATATGTTTTAGGTCCTTGATGGAAAGCCTTACAACAGAAAATGCGATGTCTACAGTTTTGGCATATGCTTATGGGAAATCTATTGCTGTGACATGCCATACCCAGATCTTAGCTTTGCTGAAGTATCTTCTGCAGTTGTTCGCCAGGTCTGTCATTCTCTTAAAACGTGTAATTGGTTTACATGTCAGATGTCACTGATTTCTTTTTTGTTAACTTGCAACTGAGTTTTTAGAGTTGGTAATGTATCATGTTATTAAAGCTTTATGATCTAGTGGTCTCAAATATGAACCATGTGTACCTCAACAACTCTGAAATTAGTTATGGATACTTGAAAATTTCTTTTACTCCACTTATGGACACCCTCCATCATCTCCATAATTCGAGTTCAGAGTCAAAAATATGGCACATTAGACCTTTCTCCTTACATCTTAAGGGGTTCAAAAGTTGTCAGGGGATATGGCACAGTTTCGCATAGGAAGTGTTCTGATGGTACTGTTACTATATGCACATATGAGTTTGTTTTTCATTTTTAATTATGTCTACGGAAGAATCATTCTTAATAAATCTGTAGAAAATGTTTTTAACTTGCTAACCCAGTCCCCTCTCCAAATTGATAAATTTAACTTTCAGTTTTTGTTTTGTTTTGTTTCGTCCTTTTCTCTTCGTGTATGTAAAATTAGGTGTATGCTTACTGTGTCTCCTGTTATTAAAGACAATGTGTCTACAATATCAGGCGAACAAACAAAAATAGATGTTTGGTTATTATTACCTAAAGCATGATTCTGCAACTACAGCCTCGCGTATTTATATTTATTCATATATTCTTTTGTTATAGAATTTGCGACCAGACGTGCCAAGATGTTGTCCTAGTCCATTTGCAAGCATCATGCGCAAATGTTGGGATGCAAACCCAGAAAAGCGACCCGAGATGGATGAGGTTGTGAGGTTGTTAGAATCAATAGATACAAGCAAGGGAGGTGGCATGATACCTGAAGATCAGGCCCATGGTTGCTTATGTTTCACAGCAGGTCGTGGCCCGTAATCATCCAGTCTTTACTTGTACACTACGGCTTGTTCTGTCAAAGTATCTTCTGTCTGAGTTCGATGCTAGCCTATTATGAAATGTTTTGTACTTTAGGAGAACATGAAAGTAGTAGACAAAACACTTCGTTATCTCTCTAATTTTATATTTAGGTATATAAGTTTTCCCTTTCTTAATCAATATGGAATTTATAGTGAAATTTTGAAAATAAGTTTTGGATTTGATAGTAGTTTAGATTATAGTGTCTTGCAGCATATATGCCAGTAAGAACTCTTATTTCATGTTGTGCAAAAATAATTACCATCGCTTTCCCAAACAACAATGACAAGGTCATGACTTCCAAGTCTAGCTTCCCTCCATTCCCTTTTGCTTAAAAAAATGATAAAAAACAAACAAGAAGATAACCTTTTTATATTATTATTATTATTTGATTAGAAAATAATTAATATGTTGTTTTTTCCCTAGTTAAGACACCCCCGCCCTAGAAGAGGATGATGTTACATTACACCAGTAGTTGGGGGCAGATTCCAAGCATGTTACATTCTACATGTATACTTGACTTGAGTGGAAGATGATTATTAAGCTTTTGGCTTGAGCACAGTAAGAATATATAAGAGCGGACGTGCCTCTTATATTAAAAGAAAAAACGACGTGTTATTACTTGATTAATTAACGTTGATAATGCACCACCGTAAGGATTCCTAAGCAGGAATCTAGTGCAGACAAGATCCTAATGCTTCTCAACAGTTGTTGACTCTGTATTCCTTTTATATATTCCGGGGGTATCTGTTATAGACTATACCCACTGTGGGCATCTTTTTTCTTT
Organism: Oenanthe sinensis; assembly: GCA_028671895.1. Classification (NCBI taxonomy): domain Eukaryota; kingdom Viridiplantae; phylum Streptophyta; class Magnoliopsida; order Apiales; family Apiaceae; genus Oenanthe; species Oenanthe sinensis. The sequence continues at coordinate 31,621,219 of CM053813.1, forward strand.
TGTTTTCTGACTCCAGGATAAGCCACACCCTGTCACATTTATGTACATGTGTTGTTTAAGTTATCACTACCATATCCTGATTATATCTGCATAATAATAATAATATATACTAAATGTGTAGTATAGTGATTAGTGATGATTGCCAAGTCCTCCGATTCTCAAATTTTGTACCGAATTTAGTACATAATTGATCATGTGTGGCACCTGTCGATGCTCGTATTACTAAAAACTACACATCATTTTACTTGATTAATTATAACTGGACATACACAATTTCATATTGTTTCTTTTGTTAATTAGAAATCTCCAAAAACCAATATTATTTTCATAATTTAAATGCCATGCTAACAAGATGACTTTTTCCCCTAGGACAACAAGTATGTTGTTTTCATGTTTTTCACGCTGTCGCTCTATATCAACAAGTCACAATTGTAATGATAATTTCCAAATAGGGGCACCGCACAAACAAAATGTAATAATTTACGATCAAATAATCATGTATTCAACTCTTTATCTAGGAATCCACTTATTTATACTATTATAAATTTTTTTTTTAAATGGTATACCATTTATCAACCAAAAATTGAATATTAGTTCAAATGAATCAAAACACAAAGAGTTGATTCTGCAAGTTGTTGGGCTGCAAACAAGTCTTAACTTTACAAATATTGTCCGTTTTGGATTGAACTCTCACAGATTTGTATTTGGACGCAACTCAAAAGGCCTCGTACTAATGACACAGTTTTGTATTTGAATGCAACCCAAAAAGCCTCATACCAACTGTCCGCTAATTAACTAGCAAACTGCTCCTCCTATGAACAATGTGGAATAACTCCCCACACAAGTTGATTAAAACTTAAAAAAGTGTATATCAGAAGTAACAAGTTAGGTTATATGATCGTGACATGATTTTAATTCAAAAATGAAATGAAAAGGTTGCACTATTATAAAATATAAATAAAAACAATTTCCATTTTAATTAATAACTAATCTAGCTTTTTTTTTAATATCTGAAATCATATGATAAAAATGAAAATGCCAATATATACCATACTATTTTGCAACCAAATCTTACTCATGTAACACGATTTACATAAATAGGTGTTTATATATTAAAAAAGATATAAACAAAATACGTTTAAGTCATACCAAGGGAAGGAGAGTATAAATAGAAGCAGAGGGGGGAGTATTTCGAGTTAGGTCAACCCAATCCTATTTTTCACTTCTTACGATCTTTTCTTTACTCTTTTTTAGTTTGTTTTTTTTTTAAAAAAAAATTGCAATGGGGCTAGCCGACAGCATTGATACGTCGTCGTTTATGACCGACTTTCTGAAAAACTCCGGCGGCGTGGCCGTCATCGACGGCGGTCTTGCGACGGAGTTGGAACGGCACGGAGCAGACCTAAATGACCCACTCTGGAGCGCCAAATGTCTCCTCACTTCCCCTCACCTCATTCGCTCGGTATATACATACATATATATTTAACTCTATATCATATACTACTTTTTATTCATTTATATTTATGTCATACAATTTGATTTTGTTGAGCCTTCGATCTATAGTTATAGAATGTGCTGCAATTTTTAACTTTGAATTTTTCTGATTTTAAACACATTAATATCATTACAATAATAATTGTTTAATTTAATATATATATATATATATATATATATATATATATATATATATATATATATATATATATATATATATATATATATATATATATATATATATATATATATATATAATTTGGATAAGTATATAATCTTGCATGCATGGTGGGTGTTAGTGGTGTCTGACGTGTGTTGATTTATGTGTGTTTTGCTTACTGTCATTTATGATAAGCTGTTAGAATCTGGGGCATGTACATATTTGGACCACCACCATATCCATATGCCCTGTTTCTGACAATTCTTTTATTGCTTCTTTTTCAACTCAAATTCTTAACTACATTTAAACTGTGTTTCAACTATCATTTTACACTGGAATGAAGTAAGATACTTGGTAGGTTAGAGGGGCGTAACTTACCTCCTCCTATAATATATAGCGGAAAGTTAAAACATTTAAAATCGCCACTAGAGAGTATTTGGGATGCACTATATCTTCTAACAGAAGGTAAACTCGTCTAAGCTATGTTTTATACCACAAGGTAAAGAAAATTTTGTAATCTGGCCTGTCAATTTTACCTATAATAAGTTGTTTATATAAAAATATTAAATATTGAATCTTATGAATTGTATTGCACTACCCATGTTTAGAAACTTTCTTATACAACATGTAACATAAATACTGGACAGAGTATGGAGGCCTTATTGGTGTTAATTGTTATGGGCTACTTTTGTCTTATTTAATATTTGTTTATATCCTTTTGTTTTCTTTCCTGTTGCGTATGTCGTTGTAACTTGTAATGATGGTGCTAAAAGTTGTTCAGTAAATCTTTTAGATTGAGTAAGGTAATAACAGTCGGTCATTTACCTTGCACTATCAAGGTGGATCAGGTCCGGATCCCAGTCAGAAGTAGTAAAGTTGAAAAACTTGAAAATTTTAATCAGATATTTATAACATAACTATCATTAATTAGTAATTAAAGAATGAGAGTAACTAGAATCCACTTGAGCAGTAATTTGCTATTAATTAACTCATTTGCTGCAAGGAATATACTAATGTCAGCTAAATCCTTAGCCAAATGCATGCTTTCTATATACTCTTCTTTAGGTGTATTAGCTAAATCCTTAACACATGGTACAAAATATTAGCATGAAGATCCATTAACATTCAGGCTGACAGTGACAATTGACAATTAACAAGTACAAGCTAATATTATTCAATTCAATTAAGCTGACAGCAGTTTGTATTCTTATCAAAAAACAACTCTACTATATCACAGAGCCAAGCATATTTGTCCATAATACTAATAATCATTACACTAAACACCAACAAGTATTATTTCATTTTTATCTAAAGACGGACTTATCATAAATGTTAACACAACATCATCACAAAAAACAATCAATTTAACTGAACCCAATTTATCATGTTTTGCGGTCACAACTATGTACAGGTAATTCACCAATTCACACACATAATTTACACAACTAAACACAATTTCACTTTGCAATTAACCGAACAACCAACAACGAACAACCAACTAATCAACACACTTTCATAAAATTTTACAACATTAGACTTCTGTGAGAGTGAGGGTGAGATTGGAGAGATATCACCATATTTGTGGAGTCTATACACACAAAACAACGAGATAATCAAACTGTAAGACCGAGTCAATGTCCAAGTTAGGGTTCTTATGTTGAGTCGATCGATTCACCATTGAGTCCACCGAGTTTGAGCTTGAGACTACCAGGAGAGAATAGATCGGAGAGAAAACTACCAATTATTAATTGAAATATTCGAAATAGGGTTGGAGTTTACGATTTGGGGTTTTTGCTTCCGGAGTTTTCCTGAAAAAATCGCAGATGTAAAGTTGTAGATCGTCAATATACGAATCAAATGATGTACGGAGGTGAGTGGGAAATGACGGAATATTTTTGACCGGAGGCTTGCCGTAGATTTCGCGGGGAATCGCCATGTGAGAAGGAGAATATTTTTACAGTCTGTATGTATGTGTGAAGGAAGATTGGGGATTGAATAACAAACTGTATGTATGTGAGAAGGAAGATTAGGCAAAATTCTCTACCTTTACTTCAACTAGAATTGAGTTCACGACTCAAATTCTTAACAATTATAAAGGATTTGGCCATTACATATATTTTGGATCTGTTTCAATCATTTGTGGATGTTTAAATCTGAATATAGATAATAAGTCTGTGCCACATTGGCATTACAGTACTGAATATAATGTATCCATATATTGGCCAAAAGTTTTGCTAACACACTGTTTGTCACCCTTATATGGTTCAGTCATTTGCTTGTTTGAGCAGGTACATCTCGATTACCTTGAAGCTGGTGCAGATATCATAATCACAGCATCTTATCAGGTAAATAATGACAGCTTTAGTAGGATGCCCTTTGTATTGAGTGTGTGAAACTGAACTTCTGCCTACTTGCTTGTGGTGAGCAGGCAACAATCCAAGGTTTTCAGGCTAAAGGCTATTCTGAATCAGAAAGTGAGGCCATGCTTAAAAGAAGTGTGGAAGTTGCCTGTGAGGCAAGGGATATATATTATGAAAGATGTCTTAAATTTACTTCTTACGAGACAGAGGATGGGAAGATTCTCAAACATCGGCCTATTATAGTTGCGGCATCAGTTGGAAGCTATGGGGCTTATTTAGCTGATGGTTCTGAATACAGGTAGCTCTTTACCTGTTAAGATAATCTAGGACATCAGTTCCCTAACTTTTAACATGAATTATAGTATCACAGCTTGCAAGTAAAAAATAAATCATACCTGGGAGAATTTTTATTAGCCCCGTTTACAACGTTTTTTCCTGTTTATAAAATCCCATCTTATCTTAATTTATCGTAGCATCTTTCTTGTTTTTTTGTAATTCTGGAGGCAACTGCTTGTAACGTGAACCAGATATTAAAGAAAGGTAAAATTAACTCCATCTGCATTATACATAATGTTACATTGTAATGGGAGCCATGTTTTTTATTTCACCATTTAGCAGAGAGGCCCTGATAAAATGTTACATTGTAATTTAACTACCAAGTGTATGATGAATGGTATAGCTTGAAGTACTGTCAGTCTCTCCTTTTACGAAAACCCAAGTAGCTTTCAGACATTACATTTAGCTACTCCCAGCCATTGTTAATATTTCTATGTATCTACAGTGGGGACTATGGTGAAGCTATAGACCTGGAGTATCTAAAGAATTTTCATCGCAGAAGGGTACATATTCTGGCAGAAGCTGGTGCGGATCTGCTAGCATTTGAAACCATTCCAAATAAGCTTGAAGCTCAGGTGCTGACTATGAGAGTATTATTGTTCTCATTGTTTACGTTATTTTATATATAAAAACTGCATCAAGTGTTTTAGTAATTCTCAAATGTGGGCCTAGACACTGTCGAGTATTGTTGATCAGTTTATGAAAACTAAGAGCCTTATGCTTGACACATGATATTGATATTGGATATAATTGCTGCTTAATAGGCTTTTGCTCAGATTCTTGAGGATAAAGCCATAACTATTCCCTCGTGGTTTGCCTTCAATTCTAAAGACGGTATAAATGTGGTCAGTGGTGATTCCCTGACTGAGTGTGCCTCAGTTGCTGAAACATGCAAAAAAGTTGTTGCTGTTGGGATCAACTGCACACCTCCTAGATTTATCAGTGATCTGATTACATCTATTAAAAAGGTTGAACTCTTAAACCTCTATTCTTTTTCTCGTTCTTTTCTTCTTCATTTTACATTTTTAATGTGACACCTATACCGCCCCCCCCCAACCCGCCCCGGTAGTCAGTGCTTTGTTGGTAAACTATACTTTTCTATTTTATAGGCTCGAACCAATAGTTGTAAGATTAACAGGGACTCCCGACATGTAAATACTGGAAAAGGGATAAGCGAGGACCACTAGATTTTTTAGCCATTTGCCTATTTGTTGAGTTGATTGTATGTATGCTAAATGAATTGGGGGTTATGGTCAGCATGGTTTTGGGAGAAATGAATAAGCTGTTTGGTCACTGTTTAGAATCTTTCACTTTCTGATATGATATTGTTTCAAGCAACGGCACCCAAGTTGTGCTAAGGGTACATGATTGAGTACCTTTTTTTCATGATACAATAGTAAATACTAAATAGCACTCCTATCACAATGTAGTATTCTGTTGGTCGATATGATTGAGTAGAGTGTTTAAATTTCATTTTGCCAAGATAGTTAATCAAGCATTTGATCCAACTCCTTTTTTCTATTTCATATCTATCTTTTCCTTGTATTGGTTTAATTCGTCTGCTTCATTTTGTTCATTATCATTCTACCTCCGTTTCTTACTATTTCATAGGCTCCAATAATCAAATTTGCCCCTTTTTCCCCATTTCATTTTTGTTTGTCTTTGTTTTTATTTTATATGATTTCTAATACTTGAATTATTATCAATACGATTAAATGATAACCTGTAATTAATATTAATTTTTATGTTATATACTATATAGGTAATAGGTTACATAATTTAGAATAAAATTTTAAAAACAATTTTGTAGAATAAAAACATAAACTGGGCATTTTTGTGCACACAAAAAAAAAGTCACGGGTCCACCATTGGTTTCGACTGGTTGAAAGAACTATGATTTATCAGCATGGTGAAGATTGGGATAGGTAAAATATCCGAGGAATCATCCCCAAAATCTAGATATATCATATATGTTCTATTTCCGTGTAACACGGGCACATGCTATATATGTACTCTTAAAGTTTATTCTATCATGGTATAGTTTCCGGACATTGGGATCTCGATCTCAGAAACTAGGCAGAGTGATTATTTTAGGGTTTCTCACACTTGTTTCTTTTTACTTTTGGATCGTTGAATACCTGAAGGCTATGTTTGTTTGGAAGGACTATAATCGCTAAACAGTTTATGACATGTACTCATTTTTTTAGTTTTGTTCCGAAGAAATAGTCCCATGAACATGTTCTGATTACTTTCCAGTTCATTTTGGGGGGGGGGGGGTTATACTACCCTCTCACTAGGTATTAGAATATCATAGAAATGAAAAAAAAAATTGAAAGAACTGTAGTGATGGAATCAGTTAGGTAGATGAAGCAATAGTCCATATCCAGGGATCATAATCCGCTAAACAGACATGGCCAAAAGGTTTTTAATTTTTTATACTACCCTCTCACTAGGTATTAGAATATCATAGGAATGACCAAAAAGATTGAAAGAAATGTAATGATGGAATCAGTTAGGTGTTTGAAGTAATAGGCCATGCCCAGGGATCATAATCCACGAAACAAACATGGCCAAAAGTCTTTTATAAGCTGCTTTAGGGATGTTTCTCATTTCAAATCTATCTGTTATTGTAGGTGACAACAAAGCCGATACTTATCTATCCAAACAGTGGAGAGACTTACGACGCCCAGAGGAAAGAGTGGGTGGTGAGTTCTTCCCTACAGCTTAAATGTTTCTACTGAGTATCATTTGTCAATTGCCAAGTTTTTTTTTATTTTAATAATGAAATTGCTAAGTTTTTTTTTATATAAACATAAAAGGCACTAAAGAACTTAAAAGATTTCAGTTTCTAACAAAAGAAACTCATCCAGTTTTAAGATGCAATTATAACAATTATATACACCAGTTTTAAGCAGTTATAAAAGATGAATCATTAAACCCATTGGTGTTTGTAAGAACTAAATCATGACACCCATGGGTATTTCTTTTTTGTTTCTGCACTTGCTATTTTAGGAAGTCATACCATTTCTCATCCAGTTTTTATTTATTGGATGTGATGAGTTCTTTAATCTAATCAATAATAATGAAATCTGGAATTGTGCAGTGTTTCGTTACAAAACTGAACTCTTTGTAAGTTTGTATTAAGTATGTTCTAAGGTTTATCAGTATATGTTTGAGTGTTGATGGTGTCCTTCATAGGCCAAAAAGTGTTGCTGCTTGCCATATCATACGTAAAGTCTACATATATATTGTATGTGACTTCAATTACACGGTTTATTGCATTAATTTGTCAAGATGATCCAGTTGTCTTTTAGCAATACATGTATCTTCTCTTTTCTAAGTCCCCTTTTGTTTCAAAATATAAAGTTAATGCAGTTCTAATATTGTACCCGGCTTTACTTTTGTTCAAGTGAAGTGCATCAGGGATAATTATGTTGGCATTCATATCAATTGTAAAATGCTTGTTGCCATGGCCTCTTTTATTACTTTTGCATTTCAATACACCTTAAATTACATCAGTTGTTATATTTTAACTTTTTGGTTGCAGCAAAACACTGGAGTTCCGGATGACGACTTTGTTTCATACGTGAACAAATGGTGTGAGGTAGGAGCGTCTCTTGTAGGAGGTTGCTGCAGAACTACACCTTACACTATAAGAGGCATTTATAGAAATCTAGCTTCTAAATCAATCTTGTGAGTGATCAAACATGGAAGACAATGAAAAGTTGATTAAAGGTCCAGTTTTAGCTATACTAACTGGATTTTCGTCACCGGGTGAAAAATTGTTTTTGGTTGCCGAGGAAGAAATGTGTTTTTTGCTCACCTATTTAATGGGGAGGATAGAAGTTGATCCAGTATTTGAAGGCAGAGTATACGTTGAAGGCTGCTGATAAGAGCTTATGTATCACGATTTAGAATCGAGCTATTTGTTGTAACTAAACATACGCATTGCTAGAGTTGAGGCGATCATATGCGTCCAATTTTACGGTGTTGAATATGGCAATTTGCAAATCTTTCATACATTATATATATTTCCACTTCATGGATAAACAAACTTTAGAATTACATTTATTATTTATACACTTGTATGTACATGTATGCGATGAGGAATCTAGCTTGTGAGAGTAAGCACCTGGGAGCATTCCAACATCAAACAAACGGTTATTTTTTATCACCTAAAGTTTTACGTGTATATTTTTTGTTTTTGGTTTATATGGAATTTTCTCAATTGATCAAAACAAAAAAGTTGCAACTTCTTGTTTTTGGTTTTTAGGGATTTTTCACGACCGATCCAACAAAAAAGTTACAGTGTCAAGGTTTATTCAATATTGGCAACATCTTTATATTGGGTTTATTAATCGATAAGTCCCAACATAATGGGTATTGTATATTTTTATTTTCTAGAGATTTAGATTCAGTTCGGTATTGCTCTTACAAATAGGTACAACAATTTTTTTGTTGAAAAACTGTTAGAAATGTGTTGGGTAAAATTCAAAAATTGCGATTAAAGAAAGCACATTTCCGTACTTTTGAAAAAAGTTGTTTTTCAGTTTTTGCAGGAAGAAACTGCAAGTTCATTATCAAATCTCCTCAAAAACATTATTTTCATATATTATATCTCAAAATATGCATAAATAAAAAAAATTATCAAACAATCATATGATTTTTTAACAGCACTTTTTCCGTCAGTACCTTTTTCTCATAGCACGATAAATTTTAACAGCAATTTCAAAAGGAGTCTTAATTGTAGTCTTAAGATTTTCTTTGGATAAGTCGATTAATGTTTTCCGTTTCACTTTTAGATAATTATGAGTGTTATTTATCAAAAAAAAGGGCCCTACATAAACTAATAAAGAGTGTAGGTTTAATTTAGATTTTAGAAAATTTTAACGAATTATAATAATTAAAAATTTTAAGATGTTGTAACTGATTTAATTTGATGTTTTTCTTTAAAATCTCACATACTTGCCAACTTCTTACAAGTATAAAAAATTAATCATTTTATAAAATTTAAAAAATATATTAGTTTTTGATAACCGTCAAATTTTAAAAAAAATTATGAATATCATTTTTGTTAATTAATTAGTAAATTATTGCCACCGAGGAATCAAACTATAACATATTACATATTTACATGTATTTAATGTTTGATTTCTATATTTTTTTTGTGAAATTTGATGCTTTTCTTTAAAATTTTGATTAAATCCTCCCCAATTTTAAATTATTTTAAATCCTTATTGAAATCCCTAAAATTTTAAATCTATCAAAATACTTCAATATCATTATTGAATTCCCTTGGGAAAAGAGTTATTCCTTTTATATTTTATAAAAATTTAATAAGTAGTATAATTTCTTATAGTTCCCTGAGGTCATCCTTAGGAACATTTTTCTCTTTCTTATAATAAAATTTAGATATTTATTTATTGCACATATATGCAATAAATTATTATATTTTGAAATATAAAGCTTATTAATTAAAATAATAGTTAATTTCTTCCACAAATTTTTTATTGTGTGTAATAAATCTCTAAACCGGCAAAACCCTAATTGAAATAAAGCAGCGTATACATACAGAAGCAGCAGGCAAAAACTCTCCAGCACTCTCACTCAAGTCCTCAATCAGGTCTGTATGTATATAACAATATATCTATTGTTTCCCCATCAATGGGTTTTAAAATTACCTGCTGTAATTTACTAAAAATTAGATCCTTTTTTTTGCTAATTAAAAATCATTTATTTTTCTTTCAAGAAAACAAATTTTCTATATATATATATTTTTGGCAATTTTCTGTGTGAATTGTACCATAGTATAGAATTAGGTTTGCAATATGCTGTGTTTAAAAAAGTTACTATTAGATATTTTGTGAATTGTGATACTCAAAGCATGAATCTTTTTTTAGCTAATTGTTAAAGCATGAATCTTTGGTCAAGGTAGATATATGTAGTCTAAGGATGTACTAATGGAACATGAAATGTGAAGTGTTGGTTTTGTTTCTTTATAGATATATGTATATATGAAGCTAGACAGAGTGCACAGTGAAAACAAATTTGGTCTGTGACTCTGTTCTGGTGTTTATGATGCTAGTGATGAATAATGACAGTAATACAGCGATGAAATTTCCGTAAAATTGTAAGCTTTATAAGCTGGATATCTTATATGTGATATGAATTTAAGTATCGTCATCTATACGTGAAACTTTTAATCATTATAATTCTTCTGGTGATGATGCAGTTTGGTCATCTGATCAGATTAATTTTGTTGGTACAGAAAATTGATATGGAGATTGTGACAGATAAAAAAGAAGACTCCTTAGTTCTCGTGAAGCAAGGAGCTGAAGCTGTGAGTTAGATTCGGACTATGTTCTCTTTTTCTTTTTTAGTTGCTATCTATTGTGTAAATATGTCTTTTGTCTTTTATCTCTCGTATACTCTCTTCATCCTTAGTTAGATATTATCCAGTATAAACAAAGTGAATAAATAGTGGATTATAAAGTACAAACGAACACATGGTCGTTTGGCATTTAAATTTTAACTTATAGTTGTATTATCACTTCCCAGAGAGTTTTTGAGTCTCAATTTGTTGGGAGGAGATCCATCGTGAAAGAACGGTTTTCAAAGAAGTATAGGCATCCAACTTTAGATTCCAAGCTGACACAGAAACGCTTGAATGCGGTTAGTTAAGTGGATCAGTTTTACCACCTATCTTATTTAATGTAACTTCATGTTTAGTAGCTTGTTTTGCTTTAATTGATCAGGAGGCTAGGTGCATAGCAAAAGCTAGACGACTTGGAGTTCCTACTCCGGTCCTTTATGCAGTGGACCCTGTTTTGAATGCCTTGACATTTGAATATGTAGAGGGTCCCTCTGTCAAAGATGTCTTCCTTGAATTTGGGATACATGGTGTTGTTGAAGAGAAAATGGACGATATAGCAATGCAGATTGGTCATGCCATTGGAAAGCTCCATGACGGCGGCCTTGCTCATGGTGATTTGACTACATCAAACATGTTAATCCGGAGTAGTACCAATCAGCTGGTGGGTCTTTCATGTACCCTTGTATTCTGTTAAATTTACTTAATTATCTGTTTTCTCTGTTACTCTTTTCTAAGGATGGGGAAGAGTGGGAATAAAATGAGGTGAGATTGGTAAAAGGGCAGGTGTTTGTGTGGGCTGCCCTATCCCTTTGACCGTGTACTGTCCCTTTTCTTGTATGTTATAGAAGCAAGTTTTTATATATTAATCCAACTTGCAGTCTTTATTCAGGTTCTTATCGACTTTGGTTTGAGTTTTACTTCAACACTTCCAGAAGATAAAGCTGTTGATCTGTATGTACTTGAGCGAGCTTTGCTTTCAATGCATTCTTCATGTGGAAATGTGGTAAGCTGATCATATCATATTTATACCTTTTCTCGTCTATGCAAATTGACTTTATAATGTTTTGTTATCTGATTTTTAAACTGATGCGTTTTTAAACTTCTTAGTGATCGGATAGAGTCCAATTCCTAGCCAAGTGGAACTTTATTTTTTTTTCTTATATTGTTAATTTGAAAGATGGATCTATCAAGTAAAAAAGCAATGATTCAGATTGGTACAGAAACTTGTTATTTGTTCATGTTAAAGCTCAAAGTATTTTAATGTAAAATATTTGGTACTCACTTGTATTCTAGTTTCTTTCATTCTTTTTCTTTTTTTGGCTAATTCTTGTACACGTAGTTTCATCTAGAAAAATTATTTGTTTTTGCATCAGCTGTAACAGTGACTTGTAAACAGGAGAATATGTTAATGATCTTATCGTGGTTTTTACATGATTAGATGGATAAAATACTTGCCGCGTATAGGAAATCATCGAAGCAATGGTGCTCAACATTAAATAAGCTAGGTCAAGGTATTGTCTCTAAACTTCATGGTCGTTTTTAAGTTTGATTGATACATATTCAATAACTGAATTCCTTTTTGCAGTGAGACAAAGAGGAAGAAAGAGAACAATGATTGGTTGAGAGCTGCTTTATAAATCATTTGGCATGATGTACTGCAACTCAACAAGCAGGCATAATGTGATTCAAATTTACAGTTAGAAATTCTTGTAACTCTATTATTTATACTAGTTTACAGACCTTGATTCCATTGTTTTAAATAGTGGTGACTTGCACTTCTATTACTGTAAACTAGGAGTGAATCAAAACTAGTAGCACCCTTCTGAGAAGGTCGCAGCAACTATGCATTTGTATGCTTAAACTTTCTTCGTATGTAGATTTATGCTACTATGTTGTTCTGTTGTCTGTACATTGTTTTAAATCATCATTTAAGAACCATGTGGTTGCAGGTGCTGGACAGTGTTGCCGTCATAAAACCAGGTAGAATTATTCACTGTAAAATCAGACATTAAATATTATCTTTGATTTTAATATTCAGTTGATTAAAGTTATTTTATAGTCTTGTATATATGACCAGACTATATGTTTGAATCGAATATAAATATTATTTTTTTTGCTCAAGTAATCGAATATTATTCCGTCCAGGAGAGTAGAAACATAAAAGTAGAGAACAGGATACCAGAATCGAATTATTTTTCTGTTGAGTAATCGAATATTTTTCCTTCCAGGACATTAGAAACATAGAAGTATAAAACAGGATACTAGATAGAGATGACAAAATAATCGGAGGATACCCGATCTATGACCCGATTAGATTTTACCGAACCTAAAATTTTGGATTTGAATATCAGGTATACTGAAATCCGAAACCCGATCCAAATCCGAAATAAGATGAAAACCCTATATATATATATATATATATATATATATATATATATATATATATATATATAATATTCATTTTATTATTTCATTTATACTCGGTAGTCGATACTCATTTAGTGAGCTAGTTCTTCATTTTATCAACGTATAATAGATTTTATTAATATTATATTATACAAATTTTTTATTTTTATCGATATTTGAACTATTAACTAGTTGTTAATTGTATAATAATAATAAATTTATATCACAATTCGTAAAAAATATAATATTTAATTACCTTTTAAAATTTAATCATTTATAATTTATAAATGTGATTATTGTTGTTCCCATATGTTAATGATATTGAACTTGATTCAATATTTTTATAAAATTTTGGATACCCAAAAAAACCCGATCCAATCTGAAACCCGATGAATTTGGATTTGGGTTTGGATAAACCGAAATTATTTGGATTTGAGTTTGGATTTGGATTTGAATTTGGATTTTAGTTAAATCTGACCGAACCCGACCAGTTGTCATCCCTAATAATAGTAGAATCTAATATTATCAATTGTAATGAACAAACAAGGTAAACTCTATGTTTCTATTAAAAGATATATTATATTAATATGATATAAAAAATAATAAATTTATACTCACTTTATCTCAAAATAATAGTCTTGTTTTAATTTATTTATAAAATTCGACCAAAAATTACAGTCGAACATGTATGAGTTTTGTTTATTCCAAACTCATACCTTCGTACCTGGTGTTTGGTTTAAAATTTTAAATTTTAAAACTCATATCTTAAAATCATAAATTATTATTTTTATCTTTATTTATAAAAGTACATGTTAATTCTTGAAATAAAAAATTTATAATAATATTGTTTATTGTTTGAGAAATAATAATAATTTATTTTTTGTCTCACTAAAAAAATATATTAAATTAATAATTTCGTTCTATCATTCGACCAGGATAGTTCGTGGTCAGCTTTACCCGATTCAGGATTCCAATCCAGAACCAAACGGAGGCCCGAATAGTTGTCAATCGTAGTCGGATTGAACAACAATAATCGCTTGGCCTCTCCAATCCCCCATGGAAAACAACCTAATCAACACACACGTGAAGCTCCTGGGTTTCGACTTGAACACTCTCACTCCCCTCCCATCCGACCCCTCACTCTTCTCTCTTAAAGCCACTCCCACTCCCACTCCCACTCCCCTCTCACGGGCGGAAACAGTTGGCACCGTCACCTCCCGAGACCTCAAGCCCAACAAGTTCCTCCGCTTCACTATCGACGATGGCACCGCTTCCATTCCCTGTATTCTCTGGCTCAATCACCTCGCCTCCCCTTTTTTCTCGCGTCGCGATCCCTCTCACGTTCGACATATTGCTGACCTGGCTGCTGACTTGGCTTGTGTGGTTCAGGTTGGAGTCGTTGCTCGTGTTCGTGGACGGATTAGTAGCTTTAGAGATGTTGTTCAGATTACGGTTACGGATGTTGCCGTTGAGAGGGATCCTAATGCCCAGATTTTGCATTGGTTGCAATGTCTTAAGTTGGCTCGTCTATGTTACTCCAATGTTCATGGCTAGGTCTGTTTGTGGTATGCACAGGCGCTATTATTGGAAGAGAATTATAGTAGTATGCAACCTAAGGGGATGGGTATAGGTATCGAATATTATCTAGTTTCAGTAATAACTCAAAACTCTACTACAAAGGTGAATCGTCTAATAATTGGTTACAATGTTTCGGTACTTAAATTTAGATTTGTGTATTATAAAGCTGTGAGCTGACCATTGTCGATCTTTCCTGTTTAAGATGGTCCAGTGGGTCTGTGTTGAGGGATTGCACCCACAAAAACATACAAGAAAGGACTAATTGAAAAAGCTATTACAGAGCTATCTAATTGGTTATGTTATTTTCTTGGTGGTTAAACTGAGAGTTAGTCACAGGTAGACTAGTATAGATACTTTTAATCTCTCTTCTTTTCCAGTGAATCAATGACAAACATTTCTTATTTCATTCATAGTTAAGCTCGGGAAATCAACAGTCTCACTTTTACACGCTATGCAGTACAGACACAAGAAAAATGCACAATTTGAGCAATGTTAATCTTTATCCAGTGGGCTTGTATTACACACACACATATACAAGTAAAATGCACAACTTGCAAAAGCTATTACCGAGCTGCCATTGACACGAGGAACTAGCTAGTTGGTTATGTTATTCTCTGTATAGTTTAGCTAATTGAATGTGTTAGATACTGGTCGCTAATGGCATAGTTTTTCTATCGATTAAGTAGGGAGTTAGTTACAGTTACACTATTATAAATTCATGTAATCTTTCTTATTTTCCATCGGATATGTAATTAACATTTCTTACAGCATTCAATATTTAAGCTCATGAAATCAACAATCTGTGTTTTTTAATAAGAAACTGGAATGGTTGGGGGATAAAGGAATCACAAATAATCTGTCAATATTCTTCATATACTCCCATTATTTCAGTTTACTTGACCTGAAAGCGATTTATTGCTCCAAAATAGATGATCCAGATAACACTGAGATAAGCAAGGATCTGATATACTGAAAATAGCATGCAAGAAAAAACAGTAAGCACATTTTTGATAATTTACGTATTTAACTACACAATTTGGAAGAGAGGCGATACTAGTATATAATGATATTTGAAGCGTTTGTGAACCAACAGAGATTTGTAGGCCGTGGAAACAATAAGAAGGCGAGTTTACGAAATATGGAAAATATTACTCCAATGTATATCAGAAACAACAATTTCTGCATTTCAAGTCAAACCAGTCGAATTCTAACCTTAATAGGAATATAGATACATCATGGAAGTTTGTCTTGGCCATGTGTCTCTGTTACCGTTACCGCATTGGAGTTATATTATCGGATAATTGATGTATATGTGTCTATCCTTTTCACTAGCTCATGAGTGGATGGAACTGTTCTGTTACGAGTACAAGGAATCCAATACTTGGAGTATTTTGCGTTTTAATTCCGATATCAAATCAGATTTGCAGTGGTGGATGCTGACAAAGTAGGCACATAATCCGGCTGCATATGACCAAATTAATCAAGAACATTTACTATATCTATAAATTCTCAGCTTGTTTATGCACTTGTAAGTATCATGGATTCATGGAGAATTATTTCTGTGTTGTTCATTTGTTGACTGTAGTTTGGCTGTGGTGCCTTCTTTTGCTATGAGATCATACGAGTGAATAAGTGATGATGCCATAACTCCACCAGAAGAACCTGACTATAATCAATAAGCACATGTGAGTTACATGTGCTGACTAGTATTTTACTCATGCACTCGACTCTGTTACTGACTCTGTTTACTGAGATCTGCATGACATGTGTCTTGGACATGTTTACGTCAAGGGAACTTAGCTTGTAGCAAGAACCTTTTTTCCTTTCCACAAACAAAAGGAATACTATATTATACAAGTCCATGGGTGGACTTTTTATTACTGATGGGTAAACAACATAATTCAATTGTTTCACTAGTTTGCACTTCAGACTCTGTGCTGTAGTATGCACATACTTGGCCTTTCCCCTTGCAATATTTCTACCCCCCCCCCCCCCCCCCCCCATTTCCATCACCAATATTATTATTTTTTGCTATACTAGAAGTAATGAAAACAGCTCCAAAAATCTTAAAGAAACATCCTCTTTATTTCTCCGAGTAGAAATAATGTCTACGTAAATCTCCATGCCTATTTACGATAGACATGTAAGAGTGGAATATATTGCGTATGTTTGGTTTGGTTTTTAGTTTTACAGTTTCATGCACAAGTGGGTGATTACGGAGTTGCAAAAAATCTTGCGGTAGAATGAAGATAAAAAGAAATAGTGACGGGAAATCTTGAAAAATAAATGTAAGGGGGCGACTTTATGAGATGATGGGGAAACGTGCATGGGAAGTGATATGAGGAGCAGGCTGAGTTGTAGTAGAAAAATGTTAAGTAGGCAAGAAAGAAAGACGTTGATATGATCTTTGGCACTGTCAACCATCTTAAATTGTAATGAAACTCAGATATTAAATGTAGGGGTTTTTGGTAAAAATTGTAACCCCCGTGAAAAAGCTTCCCATCAATGTAATCAAGGTCTATTCATCTATTTCTTCGCTACTTCAATTGCCAGTTCACTGCTTGCTTTTTACTCGCTTCTCTGCTTTTTTACCCCTAAACTATAACCAAGTCCAAGTTAACCAATTTACATTTTACCAAAATAGGTGGGAATTAAATAATGGCCCAAATAGATGTAAAAATGCCCTCTATTGTTTTGAGTATTACAAAATAGTCTCCATAGTAGTAAATTAGTAACCGTGGGAAAGTAGTCTTCTTATAAATTACAAAATGCATATATTTTAAAATTTATAAATTGCATATCAGATAAATTAAATGTACAGTGATCAAAGACCTTGAGGTGTTTCTAGACATTTTTTTAAAACATTTTGTGATAAGAAATAAAGCTTGTTTTAAAGACAATAAAGCCTAGAAAATGGCCCTTAAAATGGCTATGAAATCTATGACAATGAAATTAAAAGAAGAGAGGAGGGGTTGGGTACTTGGGGGTTCATGGAGATGGGAGAACTGAAAAGCAAAAAAAGAAGCCCCTGTTACCTCCATCAGAAGGTACTTAAGACTCAAAGTACATGTCAAACTCTCGTTTGACTCTCTTGTGTCTCACTATTCTACTCATCACCTTCTCTTTATTCTTCTTAATCTTTCAAACTTGAACAATGTTCCGAAATTATAATAAAAAATATTACAAAACTGTCAAGTTTGGACCAAAATATGTCACATTATAAGAAATCGGAGCAACTCTTTTTCTCACATTCGTCAGTCGTCAAACACTTGAAAGAGAAAATAATTCGCGCATCAGGCGGAGTATTGCACATTACATTGATTATTGATACATAAGAGATGATACGTAATAGATTATGTTCATGCGTTTCTCAGTTCTCATACATAGACCTCGTATGATGTATGTTTCGGTTCAGTTCGGTTTGTAAAAAATTAAAGTTCATGTAATATGGAATCTCGATCAATCTGTAGTACTAGTATGGAATTATAAGCTTGTTTTTATTAATTGATTTTATGAGATGAGTTGGTTTACATGAAAGGGAGATATTTATGTGATCGTACTAGTACTATCATACTACTATTTCGGATAAGATACTTGCAAGACCCACCTCTTCTTTGTATAATAATTCCCTTTCCATTTCAACTATATCTTAGTCTGCAAGTTTATCCCCTTTTAACTGACATTCAAAGACCATAAAGAGTGTTATAACTGTAAACTTGAAGGATTCGAAAGTTAAATATATGGTCGATTGTCATCTTCCTCACCAAGACCACTCATGTGATGTTGTGATCCAATATTATTCTATTCTACCTTGTCTACATTTTTATATATTGAATTTGTGTATCTTTTGCACAAATTATATTCATGTAGAATTCTACTACTACAACTTGTGCTGTAAACTTGGATACTAATACGAGAAATATGTTGTAATGCGAGAAATATGTTGATCACGTACACAGAACTACAGAAGTAAGATCTCAATCTCACAACAATTTTTTAATACGAGAAATATGTTGTAAACGATTCCTAAGACCATTAAATATGGGAAGACTTGGCTTGGGGGAATGCAACACGGTCTCCCACATGACGCATGTGTAATTAATTAAGATTACTGAAATCTTAATCCAAGAAGCCTCTGCTTTGTTTTGGACATGTCAAATTTTACAAGCCACCACATTTTATGGCTCGAAATCTCACGAGAGTGCGTAGGTTGCGGGTCGGATCGGATTATGGTTTTAGATTCCTAAATGCACTTGCTAAGTTCCAACAAATGTTTAGTTGATACTGTAAATAAAGTCATTTCTTATAAAAATTATACAAAGTTACTAAGAAGGGTTTGATAACCAATTTCCTGTATGAGTATTGAATTTTGCGTATATATTTTCGGAGCATGATGCATCACTCTGTTTAATTTAATTTTTTAAGTAGCAGCAAGATTGAGATGAATATGGTGTGGAACTACAAAATTTGTGAATTTATCAACACTCAAATTGAAGCACCTAAACCAAGGTCATAAATCCTTATAGTGAGGACCATTTATGCCTTGGGCAAAAGTCTAGATTTAACAAAAAGAACCTCAATTTACTAAATTTGCAGATTTGCTGGGTGCATGTGCATACAAGAAATTAATGTTTTCAAGACTTGCATGCACAAAAATCCTTTCAACCATTTTTCCTCCATAGACAAATTTTCGGGTTTAGCAAAATGAAACCCCTCAAAAGCACTAAACTATTGCTTGATTTTATAGTTACAAAAGTTGGTAGGCATCTCCCTGGACCTAAAATCTACATGGAAGACCCAACCCTTATATATACAAAATTGTATCTATGTTTTGAATCCCCCGTAAAGGTCTGGGTAATCAAGTAAGAATATACTCACATTCTCATCCAATTCTTTACACTTTTCTTTTTTAATGTCTCATTCAATTCTTTACGTTTCAAAATTTTCTAAAAATAATAAACTTTTATATTATAAAATTTACTATCATCCAATACTCTCATCCACATTTTCAAATCTATCCATTAAATATCAATTGACCATCACTTTACCGACTTTTTTTTCTCTTTCATTCACTTTTCCTTCTCTTTCATAATACTTCATATATTTTTCTTAGCCTCCGTGCCCAATCCAAATATAAATAATTAGTTGGGACGGAAGGAGTAATAGGTTAAAATACATACCCTTTTTACCTTTTTATTTATTTTCATGTTGTAAAATTTTACGGAACAAAGTTTAACAAGTTCATATTTGTTTCCTGGCACCAAGAATGTACAACAACAAAAGACAAATTTGTATCTTAGCTGTTGTTTTTGTTTGGGTATTTATATATGTTTTCAACTTGGAAACTAGAAGAAGCTAGAATATATAAAATGATAATGCAGATACTGGGTTCTTATTAAATATTCTGTCTTTATTTATTGATTTACCCATCTTAGTTTGCTGTCTGGGGTCAATGATTTATTAGAGTGTGTGTATAGGTGAATGCCATTTGAGTGTGTGTGGGGGGGGGGGGGGGGGGGGGGGGGGGGGGGGGCATAGAGGCATTGTCATTCTTGATATTTGGGTACAAAGCTTTGAGCTGAGGGGAAGATGAAATAAAATAAAAGATGGAGTAGACAGAACTTGCTCTACTACCACTTTATTCCCCCCCCCCCCCTTCTATTTTGATACATTGCAGTTCTTCACATAACATTATTATTTTTAAAAGATAAAAACTCTCACACAGTCACACACCTCTCATTGTATCTATACTAGATTATATATACACATAACATATGTACACATGTGCACACACCTTTATGTCTACTACATTGTCCTCTTCTACAACCAGAATCTCATAGTATTACTTTCACGCATCACTGTTGTACCCTCTCTGCTTCTTCATCCCCTTGAGCTTCATTGTTTTCTTCTTTCCTTGAGGACTCTTTCAAATAAATTATATATAAGAAAGAAATTGAACTCATGATCTTGTACTTTTCTAATTTGACTTGTGTGTGGAAATTTTAAGAATGTTCAGAAACTGTGATTTTCATCTCTTCTTCAACTGTTTCATCTGTATAACCTCATAAAAATCATTTATTTTTATCTATCTTTAGTGGGGTTCAGTTGTATTCATCTTCTCTTGGCGATACATATATAAAGGTTCAAACTTTTTTTGTTCTTGGTTTGTTTGATTGATCTAGTTCAAGGTTTTCTCAATTTGACTTCACCTAAACAACAATTGGAGGGAAGCCCAGAAGATACACTACTTGGTAGCTCTTTATTTGTATAATTAGGGTTGTATGTATGCAAGCAGTTTTGGAACAATGAGAGATGATAACTCCAAGAAAAGCAAGGTTTGTGTTTGCTAAAATGTTAAACTTTTGTCCCCCTCCATTAATTAAAATCCAAACACTTGCAGTTTTTTGTTTTATAACTGCAGCTTTCATGGCCTAAGACATTGGTCAAAAAATGGCTCAATATCAAGACCAAAACTGAAGACTTTCATGCTGATAGTGAAGATTTTGTTTATGAAGGTGTTTTCTTGATCCTATGACATCTGTTACTAATTTTTATTTTGGGGGGCTTGTCTGTTGAGATCTTGTTTTCTAGCTGGTAACTTTTGTAGAAAAACATTTGGATTATATTGGGTTGTTCTGGCATTTGGATTTGCAAATTAAGATCTAATCTTTTGTTTTCTTCTTCTCTTTGGTATGCAAAGATCTTTTTTTTTTTTTTTTATGCTTTTGGGTATTCTTTAAGAATAACCAAAAACTGTTTGAATATGTGGGGTTGATTCAATACAAGTTCTATGATACAGCTTTAACAACTTTATGTTTTCTCTTTTTCAGGTGGTGATCAAGAATGGAGAAACAATTTCTCAGAGGAGGAGGCATGCACCATCAAGAAAAGCAAAGCAGGTTCACTGTCAGGATACTACTATTATTTCTTTGGACCACAAACCCCACAATTTATTGATAGGAAAAGAACCTATTTTTTTCTGTGTGTCTTTTATTCTTCCCCCAACCCAAACTGCCTGTAATAAATTAAATCCTTGTTTTGTTTTTCACTGAACAGGTAGATCAAGCAAGAAAACCTCTGACAGGTTTCGACGCGGTAAGATTGACCCTGATCCTGCCCAAGTTACTGATGTCAATAACTATAGGTATGTTATGTTCTTTTGGGCTGTCAAAAAATAAAAGAAGTTCTTATGTTGCACGATTATTGTTTGATTTGTATCTTTGCAATTATTGGTTTTAAGTATATTTCTCTTCGAATTTGGATTTAGGATATTTGTAGCTACATGGAACGTGGCTGGAAAATCCCCACCAAGTCATTTGAATCTGGAAGATTGGCTTCACACCTCACCTCCTGCTGACATTTATGTTCTTGGGTGGGTTTCTTCATCATAATTGTGATCCAACATCTTTACTTTACAATGTATCTTGTGTAGTTTTAGTATCTGATAACATCTTTGATACCATTTCACCATTAGGTTTCAAGAAATAGTTCCTCTAAATGCTGGTAATGTCTTGGGCACCGAAGACAATGGCCCTGCAAGAAAATGGTTAGCCCTCATCCGAAATACTTTGAATAGTCTTCCAGGCACAAATGATGGTTGCCGCACACCTTCACCCACCCCTGATCCAATTTTGGAACTAGATGCAGACTTTGAGGGTTCAAGACAAATATCGTCATCTTTCTTCAGTCGTCGTTCTTTTCAGTCACTGAGCCGTAGTATGAGGATGATGGGTAATGATATGTCGATTTCACAACCTCGACTTGACCGTCGTTTTAGTGTGTGTGATCGAGATATGTGTGGGGGGAAACCAAGTAACTATGAAACAAATGTGGGGTGGAATTGTTCCTCTGATGAGGAAAGCGGTGATTCCCCCTGCACCATTCACTATTCTCCAATGTCATACAGTGGGTCTATCTCAATGGATGATGGAGACAGACAACCAGGGAACTCAAGGTACTGTTTGGTTTCCAGCAAACAGATGGTTGGAATTTTCCTCACAGTTTGGGTGAAAAGTGACCTTAAGGACTATGTTTGCAACATGAAAGTTTCTTGTGTAGGTAGAGGACTGATGGGTTATCTTGGAAACAAGGTAAATTTTTATTTCTTGAAATTTGGATCTTGAAACCAAAGTTGTATCCAATTGACTTAGATTGGCAAGCTTGTCCTTTTTCAATTACAGGGCTCAATTTCAATTAGCATGTCTTTACACCAAACAAGCTTCTGCTTCATCTGTAGTCATTTAACCTCGGGACAGAAGGAAGGAGACGAGCTAAGGAGAAACTCCGATGTCCTGGAAATTTTAAAAAAGACTAGGTTTCCTCGAGTTAATGGCATAGGGGATGGGAAATCTCCTCGGACAATCCTTGAGCATGAGTAAGGCCCTCAATTTTCACCTTGTAAATGCTTCTTCGTATATCCAATTAATGTCAATGGATCATTATTTTTTCGTTATTCCGCTGTTGGCAAAACTTTGTCCCAATAGTAATAAGTTGTTCTTGCATTTGTGTAGTCGAATCATATGGCTCGGAGATTTGAATTATCGGATTGCTTTGTCTTATCGTACTGCAAAGGCTCTTGTTGAGATGCGCAATTGGAGGGCTTTGCTAGAAAATGACCAGGTAAATCATGCAAGTCACCATGTTACACTAATGACATTTATTTGAATATGGCCAATTTATTGTTTTGTTATTTGGATGTCATGTACAATTCAACTCATTATCTTCCCATTTTGAAATATGTAGCTTCGAGTAGAGCAGAAGAGAGGCAGTGTCTTTGAAGGCTGGGATGAGGGAAGAATATACTTTCCCCCGACGTACAAATATTCAAATAATTCAGACAGATATGCAGGGGATGATATGCACCCAAAAGAGAAGCGAAGAACACCAGCATGGTAATAATTGTTTTGCGACGAAACTGTGAATAAAATGTGATAACACATCTATGGAGTACTGTACAAGGAGATCTTTAAGATCTTATGGTCATGTAAAAAAACTAACCTAAATATATGTTTGTGAAGGTGTGATCGCATATTGTGGTATGGTAGAGGTCTGCATCAAATGTCTTATGTTCGAGGCGAGTCTCGTTTCTCAGATCATAGACCAGTTTACAGCATATTTTTGGCTGAGGTTGAATCTATAAACCATAGCAGAACTAAAAGAAGAATGAGTTGTTCCAGCTCCAGGATTGAGGTAGAAGAGTTATTGCCATACTCACATGGATATGGGGAACTGAATTTCTTTCGAGGAATGGATCAGTTTCAGTACTGAAGTACGAGATCATGCAGACTCTTTTGGATTCGGTTTCAAAAGATATGCAACAATAGTATCCCAGCAGGTAATACTTGTACAAAAGAAAGCAACAACAAAATATTCCCTGTTTTAATTGCATTGTCTAGCCTTTTTAACTGATTTTTTTACTCAAATTTACGCAAGGTTTCATGTAACTTAAGAATCGTCATGTGAACTCACTATGCTATAAAATGTTGGGATTTCTTGGCCTTATGGATCAAGTGAACACTATCACTTTTTGATTCTAGCCATCCAGACCTCAGATATACCAATTTTACAAACAGTCTTATGCATTTACAAGAACTTTATTGGGAGTGTGTTCTGATAATCAATTCTAGTTCATGCACTTACATGTTCACTGTTTCCACTTCGCAGATTTCACAAACAACTTTTGCCTATATGTAATGATGTTGATATACTGTATTCTGTTGCCAATCAAAAGACTAAATGGAGCAATAGACTTACAACGGAGATTGATCGTTTTGCTTACTTTCTGCATTTCTACTTTCAAAATTTATCATTCTGATTCATATCATGGAGTTGGCTCGGCATATACCAACATCCTTGAAATTCTTCCAACAGGAGACTTCTGCAGTATATCAAAACCCATCGAAGCATGCATTTGGCGTTGCTTTGATTCTAGTCAATTAGGTGAACGAATTAAAGCAATATTGATTATTCATTATTTCTTCACTCTTCAGCCTCTCAGTGTACTTGTATGATTAACTTTGCCTTTTCCTGTCTGTTTTGCAGGATGAATAATAATTTGATGACATTACTGAACAAAATATACTGATATTATGGAGGAGTAGAAATCTGACTTTATACTTAGAGATGATTACACGAAATAATTAAATGGAGATGAGATGGACGGGTATAATACTAATTGCAGTTTAAGTACAATTTATCAATTCAATGTGTAGGAGCATCAAGCTTCTTTTTCTGTGGATGTTGCTATATAGCTTTAAAGTGGAATCTTACTGCAGAAAAAAAAAAGCATTTCTGTTGGTTTTCACTTCACTTTGGCTATTTGAAATATCAAAGCTCTGATTAAAACAGATATCATCTTGCACTTACTTTGATGGATGCCAGGTTCTTACTGCAATGTCACTATATATCATATATTGTATTGTATATGGAAAGATAGGCCTCCAGTTTTATTAATATGTGCTCTCAGAATCTCAGATAGAGCATATTGAGGGGATTGCTACAAAGGAGTGACAATGTCGAATCATTGTGCAATGCTAAATGGCACATAAAAAATGAACAATCAAGGGTACAGAATATAAGTCAGTATGTTAAAATTTCTCAAGATTTTGTAAAATTATACTTAAATTTTCATTGAATGAAGAGATGAAGCTGTGGCAAGGGACAATTTTTTTTATTCAAACCTGGGAGGTGACTCTGAAATGTATGCAAACTAAAAACATGGAAAAGGACTGGTCATAATCTTACTTTTCCAAGAAAACTATGTTATTGAATTCAATAAGAAAATGACACATCAGTTGTAGCTTAAGCCAATGTGACCCACACTGTGTTCATCCACTCATCCTGCTCTGGTTTGGCACCAGTTGAAATTATTAGACTTGCAAGAGTTATAATAAGACTATGTTTTAACTAGAAAAGATGCACGTACAAAGTAGCAAAGCTTGAAAAGGATGTGAGTGGCAGAGAAACATGCAATAGTGTAGAAGGCCTAGAAACAGATACCTAGTTAGTGAGTACATTTCCTTGAGATTGCAGAGTAAATGTTTTTTAGTGAATCACATAAAGAGAGAAATAGTAGTAGATAAAATCGAAACCGAACCGAAAAATTAAAAACCGAATCATTTGATTGGTTTCAGTTTCGGTTATAGGTTTAAACTGAACCGAAAAAAATTGAACCAAATTGATTATTAAAATTATTAAATTTATTGTATATAATTTATATATAATATTTAAATTAATATATATGTGTAAGTAAATAATTAAATATATATAAATTTGAATTTTAGGCCTAACAGGATGCATGTAGCCATAAGATGAGGTTACTTAAATATCAGTAGTACTAGTGTGTTCACGGTTGTATCACTTTAGTTGCAGTAAAATTATGTATGTAAATATATTGCAAAGGCAATTGCAGGAAGAAATAACATGATGTAAATCATCTTCACAGAAAAATAAATAACTTTTAATCAAACACATAATTTGTTAATATCCAAAAACTAGCAGGAGGGTCAATTGCTGCATAATTTTTTGCAATTAAATTTAAATTGTATTTTTAATTATTATTATTTAATTCGGTTTTATAATCGAAACCGAATCAAAAAAAATTGAATCAATCTTTTTAAAATCAAAACCAAAACCGATAATTTAGTTGCGATTGCGATTTTCAATTTTTAAAATCGAAGGTACGCAATTTCAATTTTACATAAAAATCGAACCGACGCGACACGCGCTCTGCCCTGCTCTAAGCCATGCATTTCACTTCATGTCTCCATCTTTGGCACATGTTTTGCTGGTTTTTGTGTTAAAATAATGTCCATCTACAAGTCTATTTTAGTACTTCAGTCAAAACACTCTGCCAATAGTTAGTTTGGCTTTAAAAAACCAAACCATACATACTCTGAATATTGCGCTCGTACAGGGTCCCATAAAAATATTTACGTAATACTAGTAAAAATTGGCCGTTAAATATATATATATATCTCATATATCATGAATTCATGATGCAGTAGATGTTGGAGTAGATGTTGGTGTACACAGAATTTACATACGAGTGAACCGGCGATTAAATGTAAGCATAAGTAAATCATAACTTAACAAAGTTTACAACTTCATATATTTTAAAGAAAATTGGTTCCTGAGTTGGTAGTAATCATCATTCAGTAATTTTTTATAATAAATATTATAAAAATCATAAAATACTTACTCAGTGCAAATGAGTTAATATAACTCATGTGTTTATATAAAAAGTTTAAAAATTATTTTATTAATTATATAAAAAAATCGCGGATAAATGACAGTTCATCGTGTAGATCATGACCCTCTTTTTAAAAGCAAAAATAGCAGTTTTATAAAGAGTAAAATCAGGGTGAAGTGGGAACAACGGGTAACAATACGACAACATGTTTGGAGAATCCAAATCACCTATATAACTTAAAGCCTGTGTGGAGACTTAAATTGCCTTTTCTTTATAGTTCATATACTGAACAGATGCGACATTTTGGTAAACTCCACTTCCTCTGGTCCCGTCCTTTAACTTTTTATACGTAATTTTAGAAATTTTGATTATATAATTAGAATTAATTTTTTTTAATTTTTTTATTTTGAATAAAAATATATTTTTTTATTTTTATTCAAAACAAGAAAATTATAAAAATATTAATTCTAATGATGTAATCAAAACTCATAAAGTTACGTGTAAAATGTCAAATGTCCTATATAATAAACTAGAGGGAGTATTTTTTAAAACACTATTAATATTCTGTTTCATTGGGAATTGAGAATTGAGAATTCCCATGTTATTTTCTTTATACTCTATGTATATTAGTTTTAATTTAAAATATTAAAAAATCACAACATAAGATTCTTTTTACCAACACCGATTATGATATTCTCAATGTACAAAAGGCCCAACATTACAACTGTGATATTGGACTAAGAAGTGTACTGATAAACCATATAGACCTGATTATACAAGGGTTCCGGTAATAAGCCCATAATTTTCCTTTTTATGGGCCTCAGAATACTCCTAAGGAGCCCATACAAAGCATTTCCTTCAAAAATCTATTTCTAATATTATCAACTGTCATGTAGTCATTCATGTTCATCTATTGGGTTGTGTTCAGTTGCAACTTACAAATATACAGGAAAATTTGTAAATATAAAATTGGTTTTTGAGAGTTTTCTTAATAATTTTTTTATGTCAACTAATTTTTCTATATTTTAGCATATAAATAAAATATTCTGATTGTTTACACGAGTGAGTCAGTCCCATTACCTCTTCTGTTAGATAACATAGTTTAAATCTCATTAAAAATACGTGCTTAAAATTGTACTTTGATATTATCAAAAAATTACATAACATAATAGTTAACGTTATTACTTATCAATTTGACCTTTAATTTGGACAGGGGGTATTTTGAATAACATACATTACATATTTTAGGTCAATTTTTTTTTTTGAATACTTTGGGTCTTTTTGTCAATCCATTGTTTTTTTTGCGAAAATCCATTGATAAATTTTAAATTAATACAGCTTACTAAAAAATTATTAAACCGAAAAGGTTTAACCTGTGTTTTTGGATTTAGGAAATAAAAAGATAGAGAATGAGTTAATTTTTTCTTTCGTAATCTTTCCAAAATAAGATTAAAAAAAATTGGAGATGAAGATTTTCTTCTCAATTTTTTTAATTTTCGTTCGTTTCCTTAAAAAATTATTGAAAAATTAAGTTATAGAAATATTTTTTTTTACTTAAAAAAAAGTTGTGAACAAGGTTAATAAAATTAATGGAAAGAAGACGAGCAAAACCATAAATAATGTGGGCTCCACTCGTTTGCATGGCTACTCACCTGATCTGTCATCACGAAGAGGGAAGCTTTCCTTTGATCAGTTACATACTTGCATGCGAAAAACTTCAAACCATGAGGTAAGATATTAGTTATACTAAATAAACTATTTTTAGCAACAATTTAAATATTTATTAATTTCCAAAAAATTAAAATAAATATTAAATTTAGAGTATATCCTATGTTACATACTAGTAGTGTCTTCGCCATATCTCTAGATAGTCCTTGTCTCCTTGACTTCAATAATTTTTATGTATGATATATTTATTTCTGTTATTATATTATATTATATTATATATATATTTTTAAATTTTATCAAATAATTTTTAACTTACTTCTCAATAAAAGGTTACTATTACCACAACCGCAATCGATCTCAAGAAGTAAATAGGAAAAATGAAGGTGATATATGAACAGCATGCAATATGAAGGTCAAGAGAGGCAGGTAGCGGTTATTTAGATGTATGCGTATCTCTATATATTAGTTGGGGCCTTGGGAGTCATTAATTGTGTCTAGTTTTTTTATATTAATTTTTAAATAAAACATTCTATCCTCTTCAAACATAATATATGTAAAATTAGAAATATTTTTACATATAATATTAAATAAAATAAAAATAATTATTGAAAGAATAAAAATAAAAAGCTAACTATTCATAATTTTATTCTTGTACGCTGATTGAGATTATTGACTATAATTAACTTTTATTAGGCTTTAGATATTTGTACTAGTATATGACTCTTGCGTGCTTATTTATCAAATGTTTTTCTTGAATCGTATTTAGTTGTTGCTGCACTGAAAACTGAATATACATGATATGGATATAATAGTAGTAAAATTACTTGGCAAAAAAAATAATAATAGTAAATTTAGATAAGCAAATTCATGCCTATTCCACAATCCAGAAGACCAAATATATGAAGGTTGTTGAATGAGTCCCCAACCCCCGCATTGGCTCGAGATACGGGCCGTACAATGCTAAATGAATTTATCTGTTCGATAAATTTGTTTGAGTTCAACTCAATTTGAACGGAATAAATTTGATTTGATATGTTATTGAACATTGTTTGATTCATTCAAAAATTATTCGAATTCAATTATAACAAAAAATTCGATTCATTAATGAATAAAGGAATAAAGGTATAAAAAAATTGAATTGTTTGATAAATTCCGAGTTCGACTCTATTCGAAATAAATAAATTCGATTCCATATGTTATCGAACTCGGGTTCGGATAAGAAAATATATTCGATAATATCATCGAACAATGTTCAGTTAAATAAAAATTGCTCTAAGTTCCTTAAAAAGCAGTTTTATTCAGTTCGTTTCATTTACAGTTTGAAGACGCGAAACATTGTGTTAATTAATCCGATAGATCATAATTCATTGGCAGTTTGGCACACGCAATATTCTAAAGAAGATACATAGCACCAATAAACGTCAAACTTCATATTCAACTCGGTGCAACATACAGTAACTGTAATTTTTTGAACTTCATACATTGATACAATATCTATGGAATCTGAGGTGATCCCCAGGATTATAACTTCATATATTGATACAATACTATAGAATCTGAGGTGAACCCCAGAATTATTAACACAGTAACAGTTTGTCCAACAGAACTTAGTAACAACAAAAGAAAAACGAAAGGACGGAATAAAACTAGACAACACTTAGCATAGTAGCATGCAAGCCATTGGCATATACTTCACGCTATACAACAGCACTAACTGGAACGTGAAGCACTCTTAACCTGGACCATTGCTTTCTCTGCTTAATGATTTAGAAAAAAACATTCCTTAGATTGTTCATATCTTGGTCCTGAACTGCCGCTTTTGATTCTTCAAACTGCTTCTGAACCATCTCGTCAATCTCAATTTGATAATCACGACACTTTTCTGAACAATATGCACAGTAATCCCTGCAGCATCAAAGAAACAAATAAAGAAGTCGATTTATAATAATAATATGCACCACCATAATAAAAACAATATATATTAAACCTTACAAGCGACCAAGTAGAACTTGTGTGCTAACAAGTATATTCTAAGAATTTTTGCACTGAAGCGAAAAGAAAGTAACTCCAGAAATACAATCTGAATAATAATGAAAATAGAACCAACAGTCCTTCTACTAAAACACTACGCAGATGAGATGAAACTGAGGACTTCGACTAAGTGTTCAGATTTTTTCATTTGGATGCTAATTCAGCATGAATGATATAAACTACAAAATTAAAATCCAAATGAACTTTGAAATAAGTGATGCCATACCAAAATCAGATGTGTAATCAACCACTAACCCAAGTTGCAATACCTATAAATTAGATAAAACACAGAAGAAAACTACGAAAAAGTTGGACATATTTTTCACAAAACAAGTAAACATAAACATAAACATATGCTAATAAAAATGATTTAATAAACCTGTAAAAGAAAAATTACTCCAAAAAATTTTAAAAGGTGCAGTCAGCAAAAAACTTAGTAACTGAAACACTACTAAAAGAAACATACATTGTTTGTTACCAAGTAAAGGTTACTGGTATAATTTAAATAATTGATGAAAGATTACCTGTACATAAACACATCTTCACCCTGTGGGATCTCTTTCCAACACAAGTGGCAATACTTGAGAAAATCTCCTAAACCACCAGATTTACTGCCACGAGCTGGAGACTCCTGCCATAATTTTTCTTTATTGCCTTCGTCTACTGATGGTCTAAGGCACTTTGGCGGCTTCCTTTCACTTGATTGAGGAACTGCACTACCCACCTCCCTTGCAGACTCATCTTGTAAAGACATGTGGTTGAGGAGGTCTTTCTCAATGAAGTTTGATGACTCACCGAGTCTTGATCGTTTCACCGACATTGCCTCGTCAGAGCTTGATAAACTACCAACTTATATTAAGATATTAGTAATGAGTTTGAGGAAGGAAAATGATATATAGAGGACAACGGGAGTAGTGAAGGAGTGAAATAGTCTTAAAATAGTAAAGAGGACACGCGTAAGAGCGATAAAGAAAACACTTGCGGCACGTAAGAGACTGATAAAGAAAGCACTCCTTTTGCAGTCCCATTCATGGAATTTCATAATAGTCTTGCAATCCATACATTTATTCTCAGCAGTTTAGTTTGATTATTCATCCATTTTAGATTTATAGACAGATTTTACTCGACTGCATTAAAATTCCATATATCACAACCAAATCAGATACTTTTAATGTCTTATAAAAATCTCAAGCAACCACAGAAAAATTATATACTATGGCTATGCTACGGCCAACAGGATACTCTCAAGGTTTTTCCTATTGACAATCGGGAGTACTGTAATATAGAATACTTATTCTACTGCCTTTGCTGTGGTAAATAAACTAGAGATATGACCCAAAAGAAACTGCTATATGCAAAAAACATGTCGATAAATTATAGTACAAATACAGTAGATTGTCTGTTTCATAATATGCAAGAGAATAATTAATATTTTCATATGAGCACAAGGTATCCTATAGAACTCAATTCCTATGTATATATTTAAACAGTTACAAAATAGAAAGTACACCATAAATTCCTCAAATGTTTAGGAAGAAACAAGAAAGTAAAGAAACTCACGTCAAACCGAAAAGATGATAAACAAAAAAGACATAACATACCTTGAGCTTCATTAGGACTTGATATAGTTATACACTTATACCCTCACCGGGCTCACCACTGATAGGAAATTATAAAAAAAAAGTATATCTTTCAGTGCAAAAGCTTTCTTTGTAATGGCAATCATTAAACTGGATGCAAATACAATTATATATCTACAGTTAAGTGAAATCTTATCACTGAAGTTCTATAGTAATAGATACTCCATAAATAAAAGATCAAAGAAAATGTTACATTGAATCCAACAGAGCTTTTCTTCCATCCAGCATCCAACATATAGCAGAGTCCTGCTTCCCTCTCTACAAAAAATGAAAAGGCAAACAGAAACCAGCCTTCACCGATATAAATCTTAAGCATCTCACAATTACCTAATATCTCTCTCTAGCAGTATATGGGGCTGCATTGAAGATGCATGGAAATGAAAGACAGAGTCTTTTATTAAGGAAAATGTACTGTTTTTATTTAACACCGTGAAGAAAAAGAAGTGAAAATATAGCTTAAGAACATAACTACTTGCTCCACGTCTAATACAGTGAACATAAATATACCTTGTTCTTTCGGGTCTTATCAGGCTGTCAACTACCTTCTTAGTAAATGTCTCACAAATCTGTTCTCGCATGACTCAATGTAATGGTATTTGTCAAATGGTATCCAATCATACTGCAAAGACAGAAGTAAAGACACCAAACTGAATCTGAGGAACGCTGATGTCCACACAGAAAGACTTTGTATAAATGCACAAATCACGTTATCCTGAAGGTTGATATCAACAAGCACTTTGTCTTGATGCTACTGGTACAGCATAATGCATAAGGTGTCCTCAACTCCAAAATGACCCAAAAGTATGCATATGCA
This sequence comes from Oenanthe sinensis, assembly GCA_028671895.1. NCBI lineage: Eukaryota > Viridiplantae > Streptophyta > Magnoliopsida > Apiales > Apiaceae > Oenanthe > Oenanthe sinensis. The sequence continues at coordinate 31,654,269 of CM053813.1, forward strand.
GAAAGAGTAGGTAGAAGCTGCATCTCTCCTAAAAGTATAGAATAAAGCTTATAAATTACATGATATGCTTGTGCTAAACATTGACATGACATAGTTTGAAAGGAGATAATAGTCCTCCTAACATAATGCAAAGATTATTGTTTGATTGAATAAAACGAGTGAGGGACTAGCAAAGATAGAATGTTAACATATTCCGAGAAGAGTAACATGTCTACTTGACTAGCATAGTCCATAGCAAATGGCCCATTGTTAATTTATGGAGTATGGGTAACTGACTAGCATGGCCGATTAATCTGCTGGTAACTGGACAAAATTATCAAAAATTTGTTCCTGCTGATACTGTATTGCAAGCTATGATTATCTATCATATATATGGCACACAAGCTTGTCAACAAATACTGTAAATATAATACCAAGAGGGCAGAAAACATGAACCTCAAGAAACAGAAGAGTACGCAAAAGTCAAAGAGTTTAAGAGAATAACAAAGAGATGCATTACTCACTTGTCTGATTCTATTTCCGATCTTTTGACACTGGCTGAGATGACAATGAAATATAAGATAACAAGTAACAGTTGACTCAGAATTCTTAAGTTCTCCTCGAGTAGTATCAGTCTAACTTGAATATATTCCACTAAAGATATCTTAAAACTACATAAACATGGATATAAGACTAACTAATTTTACCTATGTGAAGTACACATACTTTTTAGATCAAGCACAAAGCACATGGACTTGTCAACAAATATTGTAATTAAATAAAAAAATACCAAAAGGATGGGGGCAAAAAAAAAAAGAGCTTTGGAAGCAAACAATACATGTTCCAAGAAAAATTCAAAGGGCTGACTAGATCATCAAAGAGGTGTATTAACCTACCTTTATTTCTGAGATTTATGACACCATCTAATGACAATAATATATGAGAAAACTTATAATTCAATATAATAAATTTCTCTTCTAGGAAGTTTAACTGAAATATTTTGTATAAAACACATCCTAAATTGAACAGATAAGGATTTTAAAACCAATTAACTTTTCGTGTTTAAATTAGACAAGCTTGGTAACCCAAACATGAACAGCATGCTACTGAATCCTCGCCCAAGCAACATGCAGCTGATTCTTATCATTTGATATTAAATTCAATCATATTACAGACTTGAAACCTTTTTGTTTAAAAAGTAAACGAAATATTGAACTTGCTAGTTCTGATGAATTTGATGGCACTGCATGTTCTAAATTCATCAACAGTGTGCACCATAAGGACCTTGCACTTACCAAACTCACTGTACATAATAATGTTCTCTTTATAGTTTATACATTAAGTGCATTTTGTGCATGTGGATATTGAGCAGGAACGAGCGCAAACACTGGATTAGGAAAAAAAGGCAATGCCTGGTAAATAAAAAATAATAATAATTAAAGTGAAGGCAAAGAAAGCATATATTTATTGAGCTTTGAATAATTAAATGTGAAAAGAGACGTCCTTCGAGATCATACTGTACCAGCATAATGTAAATGTTTGACCTTCACAACAACACGAGTCACACAACCAATGCTCTAGAATAGCTACTATCAACTTTTGTCCGTTCAAGCTTTTCCTATTTCCGGGTGAAATACAAGTCTTGATTCACATATGCCTTGGCTGTTGCAACAAATTATGTGTGAAGTGTGTTTATTTAGTCCCCAAGTGTCATGTGACTTGTTGCTAGAAGTTAATTATTTTTAAATAAGATAGAATCTGTGGTAGTTATTCAGGTAGTTGCAACTGCAAACCTGGCATTTAGGATTAGTATGATTTGAATTAGTAGTTATTGTGGTGGTTATAACTTCCACTATTTAAGATAGGTCATGTTCAGTATTGTATTATTATGTTTTGTGAAATGAAAACTATTAGTTTGTGTTGTTATATTATGCAGTAGTTAGTTTCAAATCTAACAAATGGTTTCAAATCTAATAAATGGTATCAGAGCCTAGTTTCTTAAGGGATCTGTGTGAAATTGATTAGTAAGTGAAGTGCATCCATCCATGAGTTCAAACTCTTATTCTCCAATTCCACCCCCTGTTTTCACTGGTGAAAACTACCAGTTGTGGGCTGTCAAAATGACAACGTATTTGCAAGCATGGGATCTCTGGAAGCAGTGAATGAAGATTTAGTTGTTCCATCAATAAAGGAAAATTCCACAGTGCAACAAATTAAGATTCATAATGAGAAGCAATCGAAGCTCTATAAGGCCAAAAGCAGTCCCTCATGCTTAATTGTTTGGCATAAACTTGCCTTTCTAAAGCATCATTTCCGATGTAGGTAATTTTTCATCATAAACTCCCAAGTCTAGACAGCCATATCATACTTATTACAAATTCTGCAACACTCATAATCTTCACACATTCTTAAACAAATCATGCAACAATGCTGCAATATTAGTGACATTTTTATCCAGTTTGATCTGACTCGATAGCTTCTGCAGCCCAAATATCTATAACCCAAGAAAGCTGTTTTTTCTCCTGTCCCCACCAATTGATGCTTATTGCATATGGAAAAAAAGGAGCTCGAGGTCTAACATCCAAGACATTACTCACGATATTTTATGCAACCAGATTAGGCAACAATCAGATGCAAGCTACAGGCTCGTACCAGGTTCCATAAGCAAGCATGAATTTCTTCACTGTTGGTTGCCATAAGTAGTTGAATGTTTAATCTTCTGTTTGCAATCTATTATTTTAATACCTTTCTTTAAGTAAGCTAGTTGTATTTACTAGATGAATCACCTTTACTTATCTACTATGGTCCTGAACTATTGGAACTCGGTTATACTCCTTTGTTTCTGTACATCCTTTTCTTATCACAATAATATAAATCTTATAATAACTCAGCATCGTCATTCTCTCCTCTTTAAAAAAACGAAGGAAAAAAGATGTCCTCGACCTTTAAAGAAAGGAATAATGCATAATATCTCCGAACAAGGTGTAAATGCACCTACGGCCTACGGGATACATACATAGCAAGATATAACTAGCATACTTGACAATGACCTTCACAAGGAAAATGACCATTACGAGAAGCATTCAAGAATAACGAACTCAAATGTTAAGTCCCTCAACGCCTTTTACGAGAGATTTTCATAACAATGATCTTGTGCGTGCAATTTACATATCTTAGTTTATAAATTATGCAGTAAACTGTTTGCATAGCTAAAGAAAAATAAGCACAAGCATACAGTATGTAAATATGCACAATTCATTGTCACTAAGCTGCAATTGATCAATAAACATAGAAACTATAAAGACATTTGTATGAAAGTTAGTTACCTATACATGCAATCGACGGCGAGAGCTCCGATCGTTGTCGCCGGAGCTTGTTGGGTTAATAGTAGCGAGAGACGAGAGTAGTGAAAGAGCTTTAGGCCTGTTTGGCTAACTGCTTACATGATTAAAATTACAATTTATATATTGTTTATATTTTGCCAATAAATATATTTTTTGTCTAAAATTTATATGTTATATAGATATAATCGAATTTTAGATTCCTACGTATACCATTTGTATTTTAATATAACAAATAAATTGATAAATATTTTTTTTAATTGCTGAAAACACTGCTAAAACTCTTTTGTTATTTTCATATTTAAGTTTAATAATTCTTTATTTATTAAATTATCTGCATACAATAGTTTACATATACTTTTTGATTTACATAATCCAGGTGATTAGTTTGCTTGTAGTATCAGTAATGATGATGTTATCTAATGTTTAGTTGTAACTTTCTAATTTTCAAATTCAAAGATATAAACTATCAACCTAAATATTATTATTTTATTTATTTTAATCAATAAATACTAGTAACATATATATAAATCCACAAATCAATATTATTATTAATGAAATATATAATTTTTTATATAATAAAATAAATTATTTAGTTAATTAATTAAGGGTCCTTGGTCATGACAATTGCATGTTAGGATCAGTTAATTAACATTATATGTCACAGTTGTTGGATTGAACCATGCATGGTCCAGATTTAAAAAAATTTGTCACTTTCCGTGATTAAAAAGCGCAGAAAGATTTTCTTTCGATGGTTTTTAAGCACGGAAAGGCTGTTTAAATGAAACGACAATAGTTAGAGAAAAAAATTACAATTAACCTATTCGCGGTTAAAAAGCACGAAAAAACGGAACCATATTCAGATTGAAGAACATCCGTATCTACACATAAAATAAAGAAACAATAAATAAAAGCAAATGCATTTATAGCGTAAACACACACACAGACAGCTATAATAAATAGCAAGAGCAATGAAATGAATAACCTGATCGGGGGTTCTTGGATGAAGACCTGGCAGTAGTCCATTTGAGGAGAGAAGACGAGTGCTTTATGAGCTTAAAAAAGATACAAACACAAAAAACATCCAACATCTATATATACACACAGAGAGATACATAATGGGAATGAAAGGGGGTTAAAAATACTCGTAGGAGGAGCAGCATGACCTTGAAATATAATGAGCTTGAAAGATGAGAGAATAAGTAGTGAGGACAAGGGTGAGAAAAGTAAAATAAAAAGGGGTCTGATCCATAGCAACTATTTACTGGATAAACCTTATCCAGCAAATGGTGTCCTAGTCATTGGATCAGGTCCTTGACGGTCACAATTAAAAAAAAAAATCGACGAGTCGCTGTTAATAATCGCGGCTCGTGTACGGGTCACTATTATTAACAGCGGTTCGCCCCTTCCCTTTTACCAAAACATAGCTCCCGTTCAGTAACCCTGGCATTTTGCATTACAGCTCCCTGTAAACCTAGAATAACAACATACAATTAAAGATATCTGTTGAATTCTAAGATGGGCTTGTGTTGATTTCGACGGGGCGTAGAGTGAAAAACAGAGGCTTAAGTGGGTTTTTATATAAAGATATCTAACTCTAATTTTATTTTACGGCTGAGATTATTTCTCATGACTCTGACATACAATAGAAACCACCTATTTACAATACCTTTTATAGTCTACAACCAACTTTAAATCAAAAACAAGAACAAGTATTGGTGTTTTATGTGATTTTTATTTGAACAGAAGATTGATTCACAAAAGTGATGCAACGGCTTGATTTGGTGTATGTATAAAGATGAACAACAGTTGTATGTTATATGTTGTTAGAATCTTAGGCTTTGAGCCTAAGTCTGGTGTTGCGGGCCGGGGCGGTGGCTTACTTAGAGGCTAAAGACGTTGGGTTTCAGCACCAGAGATGCAAGCCATGCAAAGGGCTTGACATTGAGGTGAAGTTGGGGCACATGGGGCACACTTGGGGTTCATGGGGTACTTGTGACTTATGAGAGTACTTGCACGAGTTGGATATGTCAAAGGCTTAGATCATGACAACGAGGACAAGGAATGCACAGCCAGACACAGACATATAGAACATATATTGTGAGCACACTTGATTCTAGAGGGGTCAAGCAGCATGACGCAAAGACAAGATAGACATGATTGAGTGAGACTTGAACAAATGCACGACCGGCTTAATGGAGAGTCATAATCCACCATTAGTCCTCAATGACATAGAGGTGACATGGCAGACGAGTCTTAAGGAGTCAGAAATGGTGGGCTTAACTAAGGCATGATTCTACAGTGGAGCTGGATAGGTGATGCAATCAGTTGGGCTAGTGTTGGAATATGATGCAGGCATGACATAGGTTCAATGTGCAAAATGGACTTGGGCTTATACATATCATATGGATGAGCCTAGCTTACAAATAAAGAAAGTAAGTTAGAGCATATCATAATTGATATGGTATAAGGCAACATCTTCTAATAGCGGAAATCAAGTGATGTGACTCGGCATATCTTAGAGAATATTTTAGAAGGAGGATTATCTTTGGGAATATTCCAAAAGGAGGATTTCGTGGGATTGTATCAAGGAAGATCTTCGTCATAGATGGAAAGTTTGAATGGGCTTGAGCCATCCAAATCCCGCTTAGCTGCCTATATAAGGAGGAGTTACTTCATTCTCAATTCATATTCATTCATTCATACATACACACTTATAGAGAGAAGTGATAGGAAAATACAGAGAGAGCTATATAGAGTTCTAGAGAGAGAAAGAGATTTGTAGTGAGACACTCTTGTATTGCTAGTAGTTAATGGGTAGCTGTGTCGAGTTGTGGCGAGCAGACCTAGATTGTTAGATCTTTTTTATGGAGTAATAAAAAGATTGGGGGTTCCCCGTATATGCTCGTCTCGTTTATATTGTGTAGTTGTTACTAACTCATCTTGCAGGCAAAGAGTTGTGGAGACTAAGGCCCATGGATTAGCTGCGCATTATTGGCCAATCTCTAGGCGTAGAGTTGACGCATTACTCAGCCAAAAGTTTTGAAAAATTAGTCGTAGGTCAACGTTTCCGCATGGATGTGTGACAGTTGGTATCCGAGCTGCGTTGTTAGAGCGATGTTGCTATGGTTAGTCCTACAGTTTCTTCTATGAGTGACAGAGTTACCAGACTTGAGGAGATCCTAGGGTGAACCGCAGTCTACCGATGTTGAACTAGTGCAGGCACAATGTGCAACCATGAGATCTGATATTGATCAAATCAGACGGATCCTAGAGAATCATATATGTGAAGCTGAGGGGAAGATTACTGAGTTGGAGAATACTTTTGCAGAGCTTTATGAGGAGATGACTATTCTTAGAAAGGCAATGGCTGTTGGGGGTGAAGCTATGAGAAAGTTCAAGGTGCCAGAGCCTAAGTCATAGGAGGGTGACAGAGATGCTAAGGCATTGGAGAATTTTTGTGGGATATGGAGCAGTACTTCAAGGCGGCTCATATCAGTGATGGTGAACAGGTGACTATGGCCAATATGTTTCTTGCATATGATGCCAAGCTATGGTTGTGTACTCGTATGGATGATATTGAAGGCACAGGGAGACCCAAAATCGAGACTTGGGATATCTTGAAGAAAGAGCTTAAGGAGCAGTTATTGCCTAATAATGTTGCATGAGTGGCTAGGGAGAAGCTAAAGTACTTGAAGCAGATGAGCACTGTGCGAGATTATGTGAAGGCATTCACTTTCAATTTGTTGGACATTCGTGACATGGCAGAGGCAGACATGAAATAAATAGTTCTTCATAAGGATCATCATAATCCAACTAGAACAACACAAACAAACTATATCACCACATTCAAGATATAACAAAACAAACTGCATATAGGCAAAATGGGGTGAAGGGAGGATTGTATCACCAGATTTTTTCCCTCAATAATGATACGATTCTGCGAACGAATGACATGCTTAACAAGGCTAGTTTCGCCTCTATCTTTACCTATGGTTATCGTTACCTAAAAACAAAAATAAACTTAAAAATACCCATGTAGAACATGAAATCAAACATATTAAAAAACAAAACTTCACTCTTACATTATCTCCTCTACGAATCTTTCAATGATGTACAGTATAAGTTTTTGAGCTGCTTCCCAATCCATCTCAAACTAATAAACAAGAAACTAAGTAAATTCAAAATAAGTCAAGAAAAGACCTTAAATAATAAAATTACACACACATATACCAATTAAGATATGACCCATTATTGATAACGCAATATAAATAGTTTATAAGTCAGAAATTATATATAATTTCTAATTTACTTATAAGTTTAGATTCATAACATTTCAAAAGCAAAAGAAATGTAAAAAAATAAATGGTAGATAAATTCATATTAAAATGATAACAAATTTTGAGTTATAGTAATAGTGTATAAGCAACATTGAAATATAAGAATAGAGAAGAGAGTATCTAATACATTATTTTGGTGTGATTTTTACACCAAAATTGTGTAGAAGTTACACTATTTTTTAAAATACTCTACAACCCATTTACATTAAAATTTATACCAAAAAGTTATTTTATAACTAAAGTACAAAAAAAATAAAGTTGTTAGGTTATAAAAGAAGGAAATTTGTTCTAGTTAAAGGAATGTAAGGTAATATTGGAATTTTGAAAAAATCTAAAAATTACACCAAAATTTGGTGTTACACCAAATTTGATGTAATTTTTGGTTTTACACCAAAATGATGTAATTTTTAGAGTATGGTTGGAGAAGAATTTTATAACAAAATGATATAAAAGTGCAAATTTAGAGTTAGGTTAAAAATGACCTAAATAATTTCAGACACAAAAACTTGTTATTTCAATCACAGTGGAGTAGTGGATGTCAGGGTCTATCAGGTATTCTGTTTTTTATTTTATTATTTTCATGATTAATTCAATAAATGATAAAAATATAATCTATTTATTTTTCAACGTCTACTTATGTAATATAAAAAAGCAATAATATAAATATGGATTTTTTTTTTTAAATATATATATAAAATTATGTAGTATTTAGCAATAATATAAAGAATTATTATTTGTGTTGAATTGAAATGATAAGAGTCATAGATACATAGACTTTTGTGTATAATCTTAAATATCATTATATTTTATATATACTAAGAAAATTGATAAGTATCGTCAATCTTTTACTTAAATATTATAATATTTTATATTTTATATACTTTAATTTGGAAATGTAAATCGCGATCACTTTTTTTTACTAGTATATATTTACTCATAGATAAATTGTATCGAGATATAATATTTATGAAAAAAGAGTTTCTTTCATTCAAAATACATATCATCTAACCAAAGGGACTGAGAAGAGACGTCGCACTCCCATTAACAAATACGACTGTCGTCTGATTCAATCCAGAAACACTGAAAAACACATTTAAAATTTTAGAAAAAATAAAATAATAAGTGTCTAAAATATGTTTAATATAAAACACACACACACACACATATATATATACACATATGTATAACTCCCAATATATGAATAAAAGTCATCCAATATGATACAAGATCGTCATTCAACGACATAAAACAATCATCATATATGGTCAAAACGTCATGAAATTGGCATTGCCTCAAAGATGAACTTATATAATATCAAAATCGTTTAAAAATCATATATGAAATATTTGAAAATAGATCTGAATTAAATAAATTAGATTTGAAAGATAAAAAAGATCTGAAATTTTAAAATGAAACTTTTAAAAAAATATAAATGAGAAAGATTTTGATGTATAAATATTATTATCATATAATATATAGAAGAAAGATTTTGGAAATACGATTTAGGTTGGGGAAGGAGAGGGGAGAGGGGAGAGGGGAATTTTTTTAGCACACTAGTTTTGTTTGTAAATGGTGATCTTAGTTGACATAATTTAAGATTTGATTTGAGTCGATCACTTACTTTTATGCAGATACGTCCTCGTTTTGTATAACCACAAGTTATTTTTCGTTTTTTTTTGTATTTCACGACTTTTATGATTAAATCGATTAAATTTTAAGTATAATTTATGTATTGGTTTAAAAAAGTATAATTTATATATTAATTTTCTATAATATTAAATTAAAAAAATATATTTCAAAATATTAAATATATTTTTAGTAATATAATTTATAAATTGTTTATCACTGTATAATTTATATAATTTTTAGTAAAATTCAATTAATTTAGAAGGTCAAATTAAATTAAAAATTTGGGATAGAGAAAGTAACTAGCAAAATTGATTCCGCATTTAATTATCGCAGGAGTTAATATCTCAACATTTATTTAGTATGATTAGTTTCACTATACATGTTTATTTAATGTATGGATGTTCTTCATGAAAAATACAAATCAAGCATCATTTCATTATTCTTAATATTTAATGTAACTTTTATAAGAGGATCCTGACCAAAGAACTAATTTTTGATTTGACATTTGTTACTTTTTTATTTCAAAATCTGATGCATATAAATATATGCATGTGCCATGTGTCATGTGTGTGCATATTTCTCACAAGGTTTCTTCATTTTTGGCTTGGTCTTTGCAGAGCACTAGTAAAATCAAAATGGCTAAGCTCTCATTTAAAACTCTTTCTGCTCTTCTTATTTTAGGTACTTGTTTCATTTGCGCAGCAGTCACTCTTGCATTTCTGTTCACAATAGGTACGATTTTTATTCTTCTTGTGTTTATGATTGCAATCTTCAAGGCACTTCTTGTAGTTTATGCGGCTTAGTGAAATGGACTGCTGCCACCAGAACAAGGCACACAAACAACAGTGCAACAACCTTCTGAGATACCATGTTTCTTACAATGTTGTCTACCTTACTGATTTCCTAAACTTTCGCTGTTTAGCTAAATAACCGATCAGTAATTTATTTTATATATATTTGTTTTCACTTTTCAGTTCCGGAGTTTTCTTCAAAGAGGTTATCTAGATGGTTTTGAAGGTAGAAAATGATATTTATTAATTGTTGGGAGTCAGTTGTGACATTTGATTATGGATGACATAGCCTAAACTATGGAAATGCATGTGGTGTATATTTTGTACGTGGTCCTTAAGTGCTAGAAAATGTAATCTAGCTCTTCCAGTGTCTTTTTGTATAATGTTTTAAGATATAAAACCAAAACATCATACTATATATTGACCGGAATAAGAAACAATTTTTTGCATTAAGCAAACAAATGATACTACCGAATCATGTAGAACAATAAAGGCGTGATACATTACACGCTACTCTCTTGAAGATCAGAAGCACTCCAGAAAGAATATGTAAAAGAAGTTAACACCCATATTTTATAATCAAAACCAGAATAATAGCCGAGGGGGCGGGGGACTTTGTCTAATAGTAATTCAAAATCATGGTTCCTGCAAATGCTAACAGCAGAAAAGGTGACATAATATAACATTGATCCGAAGCAGAAGTTGGGTTGAGAACAGGTCGAATCCCCGGAGTTGCATCTGGAGAATCTGCAGGTATACTTGTTCCTGGGGCGCCAACTGAGGTGGTTTCATCTGGAGGACTTGCTGGTGCAGTGGCTGCTGCTTTTGAAGCTGACATAAGAACAGTCCTAGTTAGTTGTTATTAAAAATTTGTGGGATCTATGTATATAAATCATCACTTCAATGATCTTTCTTGATTTATTTATAAGTAATTAATACCTCTAGGACTAAATGGAGAAGCTGCAGTCATAGGTGGAGGAGACGGTCCTAACAAAACAGGGCCTGCCATTGTATATAGTTGGTTAAAAAATTTGTGGAGATTTTTTCTTTGCCAATGTATGTTACCTATAGAGAAAAAAGTAAAGAGAAATACACACACCTGGAGCTGGTAGAGGGACACCAGAGGCTGCAACATATAAAGAAAGTGTTAGAGATGATTTAACTAGAAGCAATACCATCTACAAGTCAAAACAATACATTTAAGAATAAATTAGACCTTTGCATTGTACCGGAACACCTTTGACACCAGCAGCTCTACATGCTTTTGGAAGTGAAATTGCTAATGTCCGGTTAATAGGTAGTGAAAATGGAACATTGCCCGTGACTATGAGACAAGCGCAATCCATGCTGGTACTCGTAAGAGAGCGTAATGCCCCACAACAATCTCCTGTCGGTGAACCCCCAGTCCCGGTACTTCCAGTTAAGTAATTCAAACAAGGGGTAAAGCTGGTAATCATTGGATTTGTGCATGGTGTGGTAATTTGTCCATTGACAAAAGTAATTGATAGAATTAACGTAATCGCAAAAACTGCATTTAGATATTGAAAAACCTTCGTATTTTCCATGAGTGGGGAAGATTAGAAAGCGAAGTATGTAAATTATAACGTACGGATTATTTGAAATAATTATAGACAACTAGTTTTGAATTGGGCAAAGGTGCATAGATGGTTTATTTATATGCTGCATCAAAAAAAGGTAGATTTTAAGTGGTTCTGTAGTTCAACTACTTCTAAAAGTATATTGAAATGCAACACTCTTAGCTAGTTAGGTTGTTGCATGTGATAAGTTGCAAGTTAAATTTCTCATACAAGAAAATCCATTCTATTGAGCATTGGTTCTATTTCATCTGACCTTGTTTTCGTGGCTTTGGATTAGTTCAGAGCCATTACAGCAGCATTTTCAGTTGTAATCATGTTTCAAATAAGGGATGACAAAAAGATTATAATTCTTTAATCAGCAATCTATATTTCTTGCATCTAAAAAACAGAGTTAGTTATCTAACTACCTACTTTAAAATCGTCTATTTCATTTTATAAATAATTAAAACTGTTAGTTCAGAATTGGTCACCAATGTTAACCTATAATCTATTGCTTGGCTAATTTGCCATATTTAAGCCCCAGAACAGCCCTGTCTTTCCTTCGTCCTTGAAACATTAAACTGCATACACTAGTCCAACTTCAATATATCACGGGGATTTTTGCTTTTTCGAGTGTCCTCAGAAATATATTGATGGATTTAAGGGGTTTAGATGTGTCTATTTTGGATTCAGTCAGGATGCGGTGTTCAGGCTCAGTCACAGTGCATGTGTTAATCATAATTTATAAATGGAGAAGTGCAGAGTAAAGTGAGTACTGACCTTTCGGATGGAAAGAATTGAAACTTAAGCCACGAACAAACAATGGAACTAAATGTATGACTATTCACTAAGAAATACTATTTGAAGATCCAATGTACTGTAGTTGGCTTAAATTTCTAGGGTAAACACCTTCATTTAGATAGGAAGGTGTCGGACTGATTTTACACTTGAAACATGTTTTATACCAATTGAAGTACTACGATAAGGATTCAGGATAGCCTAGTGGCAAGCTCATCACTCACCTTCTTCTCCCATGGCAAAACTCATGGATTTGAATTATCGTTCACCCTTCTGTCGTCTACTGAAAATTAACATATACTAATATACTGGAATATTACAAGTATTGATTATATTGAATGTTATATTTCTCAGGCATGGTATTGGCTTCAAATGTTCCCCTTTTGACCACTATTCTTACTAAATCAGATTATGAAGCTGACACTTAATCTTAACTTCCGCCTAGAAAATAATTTTGGATCAAGGCGAACTATTCCGCAGCTGAACAGCAATCATATTTACTTTTCGACAACCTAAGCAAAGTTCTTAGTAACACACATTATTTTGCTTAATCTGCAGCTCCAGGCACAGCTAACAAAGAATTTCATCTTACCTCCAGTTTAAAACCTATACACACATTTTTATGTAACCGTTCTATGTTATATAATGTAATTATAGTTTACATACTTGCAAGGCGAAAAATGATGCTAATGAACAGTAGACTAAAAAAACACCAACCTTTTTGTACAAATTACAGTTACTATCAAGCACACTGCATTTAATTTCTACTATTCCCCTGTGTCTAGTTTATCATATCCAATCACATTGAAGGCAACATATAAATATAAGGTAGCAACGAAATAATTGCAAAATTTGGCGTTACATAAAAACACTAGAACTGTGTTAGCATATGTATATTTAGGATCTTTCATGACAGAAGACACGATAGATTAGGATGTTACTAATGCCGCAACTGTAAGTGTACAAACTCCCAAGCTAAGAACAATGAACCTCGACTAGGAAACTCTAGTAACATGTCAGCTATCAATTTGGAATGAACCAAGGTGTATCTCAGTTGCAAACATATGTTTGTGTTTACCTTCAATGGTCCTACTGAAGGACCTGATAACCGAAGTAACATATTTGTTTAGTAGAAAAGTAGGATTTTACCCCCTTCCACTTTGCCATTTTTATGAATGTCTTATACCTTTGTAAAACCGCCACATATTATTAAATCAGACACGAGATTTGCTTCAAAAGTTTTTACTGCAAGCTTCGAGGTAATTATAGCCAACAGCCAAGTCTTTGGTAAATGGTAAATATGAAAGAAAAATGAGGATTCAATCAGATTAATGACACCATTACTTGCATACCTAAGCACAGGTCCTACAGTAATATTGACTATATATTTCCTAATCCGCCAAAGGTAGGTTCACCTATGGATCTTTATATGTAACAGTCAGCTGTGTATTGTAGATTATTATTAAATAATCCCATTTTAGAAAGCTGAAAGCTGTTTGATTATTAGCAAACCCTTGCTAAAAAGAGTTGGCCACCCAAAAATAACCTAAACTAGTACCTGTTGTCTCCTGTATTAAAATTCTCATATAAATATAATACCTTCACTCCCCTATCCATTCAAGTCTTAAGACAAAAAACACTCATAAGTTCTTGCAAGCCTTCACTGCTCTTGCTACTAAACATTCATAGGTAAACAATGGCTCCAAAAGGAATTCACAAGGGTCTGGTCTTAGTCCTTGTTGTGATGCTATGGAGAGGAGCCAGGGCTCAATCGGGTTGCACAAGCGTGCTCTTGGGCTTGTCTCCGTGCCTAAACTTTGTCACTGGAAACTCGTCAACACCATCATCATCATGCTGCTCGACACTTTCCAACGTTGTTCAATCACAACCACAATGCTTGTGCTCATTAGTAAATGGCGGTGCTGCAACTTTGGGTATCACTATTAATCAAACGCTTGCTCTAACACTTCCTGGAGCTTGTAATGTGCAGACTCCTCCACTTAGCCAGTGCAATGGTATGCCATGATCATGATATATTTATACATTTATGTATGCATTAATATTTGTGTGTTTAATGAGTGTCAAAACTTTTGAAATTAATCTGAATGTCACTTTTAACAGTTGTAGCTAATGCACCAACCTCTTCAGCTAATACCCCAGTAAGCTCTCCAATCAGTTCCCCAGGAGCAGATTCTGAGGATGCCCCTCCTACTCCAACTACTCCACCAGCTCCTAGCATTCCTTCAGGTATGAATTAAGGACACTTAAAACCAAACTATATATGCCCGGTGTATCCCGCCCATAAAGTAGGGATGTCGAGGAGGGTAAGATCTACAGTAAATCTTATCTCTACTCTGGAAGTAGAATAACCCGTAACAAGAAGCAAAATGGGCGGGCAGTTTGATATAAAATCCTATATTAATATAATCTTGAAATATGCTGGTACTAATATTATGAAACATTAAAAATGCAGGGACTCCATCTAAAACTGTCCCAACAACTGGAAGCACGTCTGACGGAAGCATGCTCGAGTTTTCATTTAAATTTACGTTCTTTATACTCTTGATTGCAGCAAATGCCTCTTGATTCTGATGCTTATAAAAGAGATTTTAACGTTTCTTTATGTTTATTATACAGTTTTTTTCTACTTGTTTATGTTCGAACATTGTAATGCATTAACGTAAATTAAAAAAATTTATTATATTCATGCTTTTCGATTATCTGCCAAAATGCCAAATCTATACGTAGTCCGCACACGTATTTGTAATGAGAAACGTAGAGTGCCGTGTGCGGCTCTACCGGAAAAAACAAACAAACAAAACCAAAGGACGTGTGCTTGTAGGCAAATTTTATTAATAAAATAAAGAACATATGCAACACGCATATATCAAATATAGGCCCTGTTTGGCAACTACTTATTTCCGGAAATAAGACTTTATTTCCGGAAAAAAATAAGTATATATGTACTTTTTTTGAAAATAAGTAATTTACTTTTATTTTGAAAATAATATTTAGTTTTAAAATTTTAAAATAAATATTTATCTTTAAAAAAATATGAAAATATGTTTAAAAAAATATGATATAAGTAATTTATTTTAAATTTAAGGTACCCCAAACGGACACACAGACTGCTTTAAAAGTAAGTTCCTCTAATTTGATATCCGATTTTCGACGTTGACCGTCGGCAAGCTGCACAGCTTTAGTTTACAAATAACTCTTTTGTGAATTTAATTAAAAAGTGGGTTGATATTTTCTAACTTGTAGATAAAATTTTACATGTATCTGACATAACTATTTTTGAGATAAAAAATAAACAATTAAAATTAAAAAAAATAATTATAAAATATAATTAATGCAATAATATGAAAGTGTTCATGGATAACAAATGTCATGTGTTGGAGTCAACATCTTAATATTTTTTTAAAAAAATATTAAGATGTTGAATGTTCAAATATCGATGTGATTCGTATTAGCAAAAAATTGAAATATAAGGATTTAATAAGAAATGATCAGAATGTAAGGAGCAATTTAAACTACAACATTATATTAGATAGATAGATAAGCATAGTAGAAAACATGAAAATGAAAGTTGTGAAAATAACAAAAACATGGAATATCCTTAAATGCACAACATTGTATTCCATTTTAAAGTCCACTCTCTTAAGTAACCATGTGATGAATACTACTCACTCGTTACAAAAAATTCAAAAATACATTTAATAGTGAATATAAATCATGCGTGTACACACATCAATATAAAATATCTTGGTTTTTAGGCTTGTAAAATGTAACACCTAGAGGAACAAGCCAACCCTCTTTTTACGTTTTTGTTTTGTTTCGGGTTTTGTTTTTTGTTTTTCCTCTGTCAAAGATAAGAAAATAATAATAATATTAATTAATAATTACAAGAAAAGAAAGAAAAAATAGGCTCTCACGCATATCTTCGCAGCCATCTAACGCTTCTTGTTCTTCGACCCAACCCCATTACAACTCTCTCTGTTCTTGCCCTTCTTTTCACGGAAATCTTGGAATTTTTGGGCTTCTACATACTTTAAAGGTTAATATTTCATCCCTTTTTTTCTTGAAATTATAGTGCTATTACTTGATTTTTGATTTAATTGTGAATTTTGTTGAATCACAATGCTAAAGTCTTGATTTTTTTAAGTGGGTGTGCATTAAAACTCTGAAATCTTAGTTAACATTTCGTTTGTAATGTTAAGTGTTTGTGTTTGGTGTGTTTTTTGGGCTAAATGTAAAATTGGGTATTTATTGATGATCTTTTTCTTTCATTGTATAAGATGTTTGGTTTTGGTAGTGGATTATGGATTGTATAACTTTGATATCAGTTGTTGCTCAATTTCATTTGATAGTTTAAATTCTTGAGGGGTGCATTTAGATTCGTATATTGATAGGTATAGGTGTTTGGAAAACTTAGTTTGCCAATCAATTGCTATGATGAGTCCCATTTCTAGTTATCCACAGTGAAGTTTTATGTAGGCCTTGTTTACTAGGTTGCTATGCCATCTGATTTGATGCCAAATTAGTATGTTTGGCCCTCAAGTTTGTATACTTGAACAACTGATATAGTGTTATAAAGTTAAGGCATTGTCGTTGAATTAATATTTTGATATTTGAATGTCCACGTGGATAGTTTCATGATGTTCAGATTGTCTTTAAAACATTAAACATCTCCTGATTTTTAATTAGATTTCTTAGCGAATTCTTTGCTTCTATATACTCTTTGATTAATTTAATCTTTGATTTTCTATGCGGTACATGGGTGAACATCTGAGATGCTTTTTTACCCTCCCCCCTTGTTATGTATATTCCTCTTAAGTTATAATTTTTTTTTCTTATTTTACTATCCACTTTATTGTTTGAAAAGTTAGTTTGTTCCACACGTTGAAACATGTGTATCAACTTCAAGTATTATGAGAATCAACTTACAAGCAAAATCAATAGATGTCATATTTTTGCAAATTTTGGAACCCGGTGATGTTACTATATGTAGAAACGTAGAGCCGTTTCGGGTTACCTTGAGTAATACCGTTTAACTTTGAGTTATAAAATTGTGTTTGGTTAATAAGTTTAATAGAACTGACTTTTTTGAATAACTTGTTTAGTTTTATAATTTTATTTGAAAAAATGAATATACTCATCCAGCTGTACAACTTATAGTTTTATTTTATATTTATGTCATTAATAACACATTAACAACCCACCCCGACTAGCTCAAGTGGTAAGGGCGAATACGAGATTGTGTGGTTAGGCGGATGGTCTTGGGTTTGATTCCCCATGACAGCAATTCGGATTTAAGTGGGTGTCCTTGGTAATGGGATGTGAGCTAGTCACCCACTGGGATTAGTCGAGGTGCGCGCAAACTGGTCCGGAAACCCAGTATAACAAAAAAAGTAACACATTAACAATTGAATAATCAATCAGGCTTTAACTTTAAAGTGATAATTTGAACTACACATATATGTAACATTTTATAAGTTTACTCAATTGGGCTCTTAGTCTGTCATCTCATGGTTCCATACTTCCAGAACTCAGAAGCCCAACTGATAATCAGAGATCTGGTTTATATGTAATTTGGGTAGATATGGTCAAGTAGTGGAGGCATTTACTTCGTATAAAACTTTTTATTTTTCTTTTCCCTATACCTGGAGATATAGACCTTTACTGATAATGCTACTGCAAAATCTTGCTATTGACAGGAAGACCAACTCCAAATGTAGTGCAACCTTCAAATAGGGTTGGAATCGGTTTAGACCAGGTTCAGAGATCAGAGTCTGTCTTGTTTTTTAATTTATATATCACTATCCTTTGCTTGAAGATTTATGAACTTCTCTATTTACTTTCATTATTATATTAAGAAAGAAATTACTTCATTACAAAAGATGCAACAGATAAACTATACATAAGTGTATAGATTAGATTTTTATTGGAAAATAGAAATAATAATCTTTAGGATGTGTTTGGACCTTATTGACCATGAGGATTTAACTACGAAGTTGTTGTGTAATTCTTTTGTCGTACAAGCATGAAACCTTTGTCTTATAAAAGTATGTTTCCAATGCTTATTGAATATATGTAACTTGAAAGTGCACTGGCTCTCCATTGATTTAGTAGTACTCATCCTACCTAAAGCTTATAAAGCATTTTGTTGCACCCTACTAAAGGCTAAAGCTAATAAATCATTTTGTTAAGATAGCTAATATCTGTTGCAGTGGTTTTTGTGTACCACAGACTACTAATGATAATCGCCTAATCCTTTTTTATGGCACACTTGGATTCTGCATTGTGTGCTGATATTAACTACCTATTTACTATTAAAAATGGTTCTTATTTTTCATCTGAATACCAGACCTGATACAATTCTTTTGTGCCATGTAAATGCAGGCTTCATATTTCTTTATCTTCTGCAATGTGTCAATTACCTCTCTACTGAACCTCTTCAGGTACCATTTTATGTGAGGTTGCTCAGAGTTCTTACCGGATTTCATAAAGGTTTAACATTACACTCATCATTGCTTAGATAGGTGCTACTTTGCCCTAGTAGCAATAATTTGCATGTATGTTACCTTGTATCTTAAATTTTTCTTTGATTTATATTTTAGTTGAATGTTTTGGTAAGTTACTCTTCTTCAACAAATTTTCTTTTACTTTTTGATTTGCTCACAATGTCGACAAATGCGTTCTTTTTTCTGGTAAGTTCTTGACTATGCTACAAGTTTTGCTCTCTACCCTGGAGTTTAGGAGTTTAGATGTCAGAACAAGTGTTGATATTGAAGTGGTATATACCCCTTTTTTCTACAAAAGATAATTGCTTATTGTTGTAGTTCAAGAATTTCGTGACTGGTGTACTACATCATGCATCTAAATTGTAAGTGCTAACTAAATGATTCTTTGTATCCATGGCGGTCGACCCAGAACTGATCCAGTCATCAGATCTAAATAAAATGATCACTACAATACTGAATATGAGTTACCTGGTGTATGTTCTCATGTTTTTCAACTCTCAAAATTTTGTGATGGATAGCATTTTCATTTAATGGGACAATATGCAGTGACGGATAATAAGACTTTCTTCCGGCTGTCTGGTTTTTTAGTGGTACTATCAATATATATCTTATTATCTGAGAGCTGACAGTGACTAGGCTGTATAATACAATATAGGGCAAAATATGGCTTTTTATTAATTATTTTTTGTAAGCATATGCATGAATGTAATATGTATCTATATATATATATGTAAAACTTACGTGTGTCATCAGATTAGCCAATTTCATAATGCACTTGTTTTTTTTAACAAAACTTATGCTTCGGACTATTTTAATCATCTATTTTATACTTTACAGTGATTTTAAAGACTGGCCAATAGTTGTGACGCGGGCGCCATACTTACCATTATGTCTGAACTGATTGAAGGCCTTCCTGATGCTGTTGCTCTGAGGTGCCTAGCACGTGTCCCCTTCTACCTTCATCCTAAGTTGGAAATGGTTTCTCGTTCTTGGCGAGCTGTTGTGCACAGTGCTGAATTATTCAAAACTAGGCAAGAAGTTAACTCCATGGAGGACTTCTTATGTGTTTGTGCCTATGATCCAGAGAATCTGTGGCAGCTTTATGATCCCCTCCGTGACCTTTGGATCACCCTCCCTGTCCTTCCATCACAAGTTAGGCATCTTGCGTACTTTGGTGCTGTTTCCACTGCTGGAAAACTGTTTGTTCTAGGTGGTGGCAGTGATGCCGTTGATCCTTTAACGGGTGACCATGATGGAAGCTTCGCTACAAACAATGTCTGGTCATATGATCCTGTTACCAGGCAGTGGGCTATGTGTGCATCCATGATAGTGCCTCGTGCAATGTTTGCATGCTGCGTACTAGATGGTAAGATAGTTGTGGCTGGTGGTTTCACTAGCTGCAGAAAATCAATCTCTCAAGCTGAAATATATGATCCTGAAAAGAATGTCTGGGCATCAATACCTGACCTTCAACGTGCACACAATACTGCTTGCACAGGAGTAGTTATAGGGGGCAAGATGCACGTCTTGCACAAGGGATTGTCAACAGTGCAGATATACGATAAGGAAAGGCAGTGTTGGATAGTTTATGACTGTTCATGGCTCCAGGGTCCAATGGCAGTAGTTAAAGGTGAATTATACGTAATGAGTCATGGTTTGATACAGAAGCAGGTGGGAGAAGAAAGTAAGGTGGTAGTTTCGGCATCCGAGTTCCGTAGGAGAATTGGGTTTGCAATGACAGGTTTAGGACATGATATATACATCGTCGGCGGAGTCATCGGGCCAGAACGAATGAACTGGGATATCAAGAAGGTGTCTGATGTTGACGTCCTGACTCTTGGGTCTGAGAGGCCTGTTTGGCGGCAAGCTACTCCGATGAGCCGATGCAGGGGAACTGTATTTGGCTGTACACAGCTGAGAATATAGGTTTTACTTTGGTGTTGGTTGAGTTTCCTTTGTTGGACTCTGTTGTCTTTGAAGGTTAATTGAAGGAATTAACTTTTAGAAGTTCCCTTCTTTGCTCTTAAACCATAATGTTTTACTATGTTTCTTTAATGTTGTTTAAGGAACTTTTGTAATAGTGGTACACAAAATATATATCGTAGTAGCTATGATGAAGACCTATACTTGTAGATGCCTCATTCGTTTTGATGTTCATTGGTTACACACTTACACCACAACCCTTTAGATATTCATGTTCAATCTTTTTTCTGTTTGTTTTCTGCTTGCATCTCTAAATTGCTCTGGGATCTGCTGCCAACTATGATTTTTTTTGCAAATGTGCAAAAAACATGATGTATCTTAGCAACGTTTAGATACAATAGGTCCAGTTGTACCCTCGCTGATGTATATTAGCAGGGACAAACATTTGAGCAGGAAGTAAGTACTCTGATGGACGTATTTGAATCTTAGTAGGATAAATATGATGATTTCGAATATAAAATCAAGGTGATGGTTATTCATTTGAAATTTAGCAATGAATCAATGATAGGTCCATAATTTAGTACATCTTTAATACCTATTTTATGTTTATTTTCATAATTTTTTTAGTTAATTAATTATTTTTATTTTATTTTGTAGGCAATTAATTAAAATCAGAATTGTAACAGAAAAAGGAAAATACAAGGAAGAAGGTGGAATTACTTGGAGGCAAAGAAAAAATGAGATAAAATTGAATGCTTGTTGGAAAAGAAAAAGGAATAGAAGGAAATATTTAAAATTCAATTTGTAATCGATATAGAAGACCTATATTATTTCCCTTATATATGGGTCTCCTCTATTGTATTTTATGACCTAGACCTTGAACCTTAACTTTAACTTTAGTTTTCAATAGTTAGGAGTAGGAGTAGAGTACTTTTATTTTATTGCTCTTTCAATACAAACAAGTTTTTATCTTTCAAACACTTTTTATGTTATTCGTTATTTGCATGTCTTATATTAGTTGTTTTGTTTTCTTCTTCAAGCATGTCTAGCTAATTCTCTAGCCCTAGGATGAAGGTGAAGTTAGTTGATTATTTTTAGTATTTGTTTGTTCCTATTATTTGATTCTCATGATTTTTCTTGGTGCTTAATTGTTTGATTAACAAAGTGATTTTGATATATTATTGTTACCGAATTTATTTTTCATAGCCTATGCTTGCTCCATGAAGTTTTGATGGGTTATTGTTAGATAATAAGTTTCATAGTATATGCTTGTCTCGTTAATTGATATTTATTTGTTGAAGAAAGAGAATTGATTTTTAGGGCAAGTTGGATATTAATTGTGATTAATTGATGGATTCTGATTCCTAGGTTTTTCATATTTATTTGATTTTATTTGCTTATTAGGTTAAACAAATCTCATCTCAACATTATTTGTCTAGTCTGCCTGATTTATTTATTAAGGTTTGGAAATTTCATAGTCTCTGAGGATCGATCTGTGATTGCTATAATTAATCACTGTGCGCTTGCAGTATTTCAACACATCAAGTTTTTGGCGCCGCTGCCGGGGACTATTGGTAATTTTTACTCCTTAATATTTAATTCTTCGGATTAGTTTCTTGTTTTTTTTTGTATTTTTTTTTTGGGATTTGTGAAGCAGAGAAAAGTTTGGACAAGAAGATCGTTAGAAGACATCGTTGTCTCCTTAGAAATTTTTGGAAAGCACTTTTCGGTATTCCGTATCACCTCTCTAAATTTTCTTTTTTCTCACAAATATTTAAAAAATCCAAAAAAATTAAATATTAAAAAAAATCAAAAAAAATTAGTTAGTTATTTATCTTGTTAAAAACTAATTTGTTGCATCATTCATATCTCACATAGGAGCACATCATCTAGTTTTTCTTTATTGTATTTTATTTCTTTCCATCTTATAATTGTGGTGATTGCTGAATGAAAAAGGTACGTATAATTTAGATTAATTCACGTAGTGTAGTGCATCCATATTTGTTTATTTTCTCGTTCTTTGTATGTTGCATTCATTTAATCAATCTTAAGGGTGCCACCCAATTACAAGATAAGGTAAGGGATTTCATCACCCTTTCTTTGGCCCACAAATCACTAATACGTTCATCTTGCATTCCACTTACCTTAATAAAATCAAGTAGACGTTGGCCCCTAGGATTTCGCGCTCACTTAGGAAGAGAACCTAAGACGAGACAAATCTTTACGAATTCTTACTTTTGGTGTCTAGGAAAGCGAGAGCTTACCTGGCCAATTTGGATTGGTGTCTAGAAAGGTTGAAAGGGGAGATAGGAGTGAAGGGAAGTAACTCACTACACTTTCATGTGTACTAGAAATGCTAAATGTAATCTCTATGTAATGGTTGATGATAACTCAACAATAGAACAGGACATGTAATAATATGCAGGTGCACAGAAATCTTGGATCACAGAGTTCAGTTAAGACAAAGTATCAAAGGATCATCTACAGACTTGAAGCTCACTGGAAGAAGTTCATTAACATGTTCATGCCTCAGTGGAGAATAAAAGATGTTCACATCTATTCAAGGATGTGGAAGCTACAGAAGATTGTCTTAGTCTATGACGATTTTAGTGCATTATAATCGAAGCAACAAGTAAGGTTTGCAAAGAAGAATGTGGAATCATGTTCGGAATCAAGAGCCCCTATCAAGACTAGTCACTTATGAACCAGACCGTTGCATAAAGTGTCAGGACATTGGAGGCAAGCTCTCGTCGGTTAATATGATTTTAATCATTCTAAAGTTGTTGGTTTTCTTGAGTCATGTGGAGAATCAACAAAGGTGGTAAATCAGTGTTGGAGAAATGTCAGCCTAATGGATAAGAGACAGACGACACAACCTGATTGGATCTTACTAAAGCTTCACAGATTAGAAGGCCAAATACTTGGACGTGGTGGAGTCACGTATACGGGGCCGAGTATTTGGATAAGGAAGTCTACACAAATTGAAGAGTGGAATGGAAATATTTAATTTAATTAAATAAAGTATTTATTTAATTATTTATATATTTTATAAATAAAGATATTCTTTATTTATATTATATATATTTATTTAAATATTACTTTTACATTAAATATTTCCAAATGCATGCTTGGCACATGACTTTGAAGAAAAGATTTGAGTGGACAAGAGTAAAAGGTGGAAAAGCAAAAAGCAACACCTTTTTCAATATAAAAAGAAGAACCCAAGTCTTTATCTTTTTAGAAGTGTTCATCCGGATGAAGGAATGAAAAAGGGGAGAGAGAGAAAAATTATTTTTCTCTCCCCCATGGCCGGACTAATACTTTAATATTTTGGGGCCATGATTTTCTTTATCATACCACTCATCTATTCTTCTATTGAAAACATTGCTAAATCTTGTTTAGAAGATAGGTTTGATTTTTGTCTCCTAGATCTAGAATTTGTAATATTTTTAGAGGAGCCAAAAATCATTTCTTTGTTGTGTTCTTGAGCTTATGTTCTTGAACTTGTATGTAGCATCTACCCCACTTCAATGAATATAAAGTTATATTCTTGGATCTTGTTGTGTTGTGTGTTTTGGATGATTTACCGTTCATTATCTTGGTTATTTTAATGGTGTTCTTGAGGTTGAAGAAGATGATGAACAGTACCCGGGTTTGAACCAAAGTAATTTTTATGTTGTCCCAAAAATATTTAATTGTCATAATTTTTAATTTGGGAATCGTATTCACCCCCCCTCTACGATCTCCGGGACCCAACAATTGGTATCAGAGCTACTCGATTGACATACAAATCGATTGGATCTATTTTTTTTTAGATTAAAGAGGGTACGAAAATAATTAAAAAAAATATTATTTATTTTGGTTAACTGGTCATTCAGAAAGGAAGCAGTATGTGTTGTGTTAATTGTTGAAGCCCAGAATTTCTCTAAGTACTTACAAGAGAAGCTATGTAGAAATTCCTATCTAGAAATTCTAGATAAGTTTCTACTTAGAGCCAAGTAGAAATTCTGGAAGTGGAAAAATTTTCTAAGTCAGAAGTTCTACTTAATGTTCTAGATAGAGCCTAAGTAGAAATTCCTATCTAGAAATTCTAGATAAGTTTCTACTTAGAGCCAAGTAGAAATTCTGGAAGTTGAAAATTTTTCTAAGTCAGAATTTCTACTTAAAGTTCGAGATAGAACCTAAGTAGAAATTCTGGAGGTGAAAATATTTTCTAAGTAAGAATTTCTACTTGAAGTTCGAGATAGAACCTAAGTAGAAATTCCTAAGTAGAATTTCTACTTAAAGTTCGAGATAGAGCCTAAGTAGAAATTCTGGAGTTGGAAATATTTTCTAAGTAAGAATTTCTACTTGAAGTTCGAGATAGAACCTAAGTAGAAATTTCTATGTAGAATTTCGACTTGATGTTCGAGATAGGACCCAAGTAGAAATTCTATGTAGAAATTCGACTTGAGGTTCGAGATAGGACCCAAGTAGAAATTCTATGTAGAAATTCGACTTGATGTTCGAGATAGGGTCCAAGTAGAAATTCTATGTAGAAATTCGACTTGATGTTCGAGATAGGACCCAAGTAGAAATTCTATGTAAAAATTCGACTTGATGTTCGAGATAGGACCCAAGTAGAAATTCTGAGGGCTGCTTCAACATGACACATGGCTACATAGCTTAACTTTTATTTAAACAAAAATTGTTTTTCTCTCAAATTATTTTTAGTTTAATAATTAATTTAATAATTAAATTTGAATTTAATTATTTAAAATATTTTGGAAATAATTTTTAAATTTAAATAATTTATTTTTCAAGTTTATTTTACATCTTGGAAAATGTTTTATTTTCTTTTAAATTTTAGAGTCAAAAATTTTATATTTTTAATATTCTTAGTTAAGAATTTTATTAATTTAAAAACTAAAATTAATCTTAAAATCCAATTTAATTTCTTTTGAGTTTAATATTCTTAAAAGTATTTTGAAAATTATTTTTGAGGTTTAATAATTTATTTTTTATAGAAGTTTTAATTATAAATCTCATAAAACTTTTTGGAAAATCATTTTGGTTGAAATAATTTATTTTCAAGAATATCTAAGATGACTTGAAAATTTATTATTTTTATATCAAACTTATATTTTCAATCTGTTTTATTTTAATTATAATTGAAACTGTTTTGGATTATAAATTCTATAAAATTCTTTGGAAATTAATTTTGATTTGAAATAATTTCTTTTTCGGGATTATTTAATATACCTTGAAAATTTTGTTATCTCTATATCAAAACTTTCTTTTCGAATTTTATTTTATTTATAATTTGAAATTGAGAAATTTATTATTATTTATCAAAAAAAAATGCATTTTCAATTTATTTTGATTATTTAAATTCCTAAAAAATTAAATACTTCTGTTTGAACAAAATGTTTTATTAAACGAAACAACAGGAGTTGATTTTTCATTCGTTGAGGACAAACGAACTGACTGAAGAACATTCTAATGGAGTCGAGACCTGATCTTACCATTGGAGATGTATTTCTACATCGGTCTACTCAGTGGATCATTTGGTTATTGAAAGGGGATTAGTTCATTTAGGGAAGAGTCTTCGATCAGTGGTTTTCGAATCAATATCTGAAGAATTTGGGATTTTGAAAAGGAATTCAGTTTAACAGTCAAAGAACCAAAACAACAATTGAAGATTTGGTTAAAGGACATCAGTGGCAGAAATACACAAGGTTTGATTATCACTGACATATGATAATCAAGGGGTTATTGCTACACATACAAAGAAGAGTGATCTTTTCAAGCAGAACATGAGACATTCTATGTCAGGGTCTTTAAGCAGAACAATCAGGTATCAGTTTGTGTTGAAGCAGGAACATTATTGGTTATTGAGGTCAAATGCAAGGATACTTCCATGAGTGTTAGTAGAATGGAAATTGATTTGGATCAATTGATTATCACTCGAGATGGAATCCTAAGCATCGCTCAGGTATACTTTCTAACTAGTTTATACTTGTTTGATTCTTATAGAGTATTAAGTGCTGAACTGCATTATATTATAAGTTTGATGTAATGCATGTCTCACCTTGATTTCTATATAAATTAGATAACTTATGCTAGTTTGTTAGTGTTGCTTGTTTATCAGTATTTGACTTCATGATTAAATCTTATGTGATTTAATGCTTGCTTTACGATAATTGATCATGTTAGCATATAGAGTCTTAGGTATTTGTAGGGGTACATTTACCGGAAAGAGTATTTGCTGCATGCTAAGTGCCTTGATGTTTACATTGTCTATGATCTGTTTATACTCGCATGGTTGTATTAAATGCTATATCTGATCATGTGCTTGTTAAGATGAGTTTGTTTCTTATTTGGGAATTGCCTAGGGGTCAGTATAATAAACCATGAATTAAATTTTTTTTTAAAAAAAATTAAACTGACTCAGGTAATTAGAGATAATATAATGTTAAAGTGAACAACAAAGGTGATTTAGAAGAATTAGGAATCTGAGTGATTGATTCTTCTATGACTACATATATGTACGACATGATTCTTATAGACTGCTAGTCCACCTTAAGTAAGGTTGGGATCACTGAGCTCATAGCCAAGACTACTTGTTAAGGCTGATATAGATGAGGAGTGATCAGTCAGATAAGAATGAGCATGTTGAACTTGAATGCTTTGTTGTTAACAATGTTTAGAAATATCTCTAACCCTTGGACTCAATCAAATTGAGGACCACGTGTCTTAATCATTTGTGAATGCAGAGTATCTTTCAACATGTACAAGTTATATATCTCAGACATTTCCATGTTCGAGGCATGTAACTACTTTTGCTTTGGTATTCAAATGGTTAAGCAAGGTTACCTATTTTTCTTGAATGATCTGAAGCACAATTTTAAGGAAGACCTAGGGAATTCTTTGCGAAGGGTTTCCTAATATCAGTTCGAGGATGAACAGTATTGATCGGGGTCAAGAGAAATAGAAGCTCACTCTACTGGAAGTGAGGTTACTGCTGACACGAAATGTAATGCTTATGATGAAGTCAACTATTCGTTGAAGTTTATCAGAATGGAGTTAGCTGCAACAACAAGTGATGCTCTCACACTTGGTTTATCAACTAATACTTGGTTTATCAAGATAACGGATTCGACGGTAAAGATGAAGTTGGTGAGAAATGACTACTTCTAATGAAATTCTTTTAAGAAGGACATTAGTGAAGTATGTCAGTTGAAGGGAAGTCAAGTCAAAGGCTACCCTGTTTAGTTTTGGTGTTTGTTCATGCATTCGATAGATGAAGCATCTCAGTGATTAATCACATTCAAAGGATTAGGCAGATTGCTGTAAGAACACTTTGAGGGCAGGTAATGGAATTTGTTGACGAACGAAGTTCTATGTTATGTCTGCACTGAAAGGAGTATTCTAGAGTAAAGTTCAGTTTTCGGACTTCATGACCAAATGGAGGAGTTAATAAGGAAATCCAGACCTTGAGTGAAATTATAAGGATAATGGATAGACTTAAGGTTTCCTATTCACTACGACTGAATCAGTTGACACAGCAAGTCTAATCAGCAAATATGAAGAGAAGACATCAAATGCAGTGAACATCATCATCAAGCTCCCTAGCATTCGTTTGATTTTAGCTCTGAATTTCTAAAGGTTGACATCCTGTTTAGGGCTCAAGATCAAATGACACCAGATGAAGAAAAGCTGCAAGCAGCATCACAGGGAGAGCATCAGTAAGTTGGATCAACTAGTCATGTTTGATGTTCAAATGCTAGCAGTGCTCATTGAGTAATAGTTGAGATTCTTAGGAGCACTGAGTGATCCAGATTGAGTGATTGCATATTAGAAAGGAAATTGTCAATTTAAAGATAATGCAAGATGATCTCAATCATATTTGAAGAAGACTACTCTACCCACTGAAAATCTAAGGAAACATTAAGGACACATCTGTCATGACAAAGGGTTTTGTGTAACAACATTTCCTAGAGTCAGTTCTTGATGAATCTGGGTAGTAGAGTAGTGATTGGTAGTGTCGTGCATGTATAAAAGTATTTCATTAGTTTTTCTGAGTGAATTCAATGAAGACTGAAGATGCACTAACTAATCAAGATTGAGTAGGGTTCGAATCGAGGAACTAACTGAATTGAACCAGAGGCAGATACACTTAGCACAAGGAATCAATCCACATGAAGACTTGGTATTGATACAGAAGCTGAAGGGTAGTTCGGAGTTTTTGAAGGTTCTACTCTGCTAGTGTCAAGACTACTGGTTTCTAGAGTGCTGAGTTTAGTGAAGCTGCTGCCAAGACCAATATCTACAAGAAAATATTTGGGTGCTGGAGGTAATGCAGTTTCCTTCTGGATGAGCGTGGTATTGTTTCGAGGAACAATGTTAACTGGTAGCTGAAAAGTTATTCCTGTCCAAATGGAGTAAACGTTCGATCTCGAAAGGAGTAAACGTTCGATCTCTCGGGCAAAGAGGAGTAATTGTTCATTCAACGATCATACACTAGTAAAAGCTCTATTGACTAAGGTATGTCACTCTAGTCTAATATTGATTTATTTAAATGTAAAGTTTATAGAGAGTGTTCATGCTATTTAGATGTCTACGATCTCTAGGAACTGATTAATGTTTGGCTTGTGATCACCCGGGATCCAATATTACCTCTATGAGATTAATTAGGACCTTCCGGGACCTAACATGACCTAGGGACCTAACAATGTAGCATCTCTTTGTATAGTCAATTTATATCCAGGATCTCGTACTTTGTGCTGTCATATGTTATTCATGCTATATATATCAAATGTTTCAGCATAAGTATTTGTATATATTAATTAATTGTAATTTTATTTACTTTTAATTGTTTAATGCTAATATTAATGGAACCACTTAATATGTAGTTTAAGTGATGTAATTCATGTCTTTTGCAAAATCCATTAATATTAGTTGTCATTCTTTTGATATTAGTGATGTCACTTAGAATTTCTGCACTAAGTGACAAAAAGATTATTTCAAAAACACTGATATTGAAAGTAATTTACTACATCGCGAGGGGTTGTCAAAGATCATAAATTTTAGTATTAATATTTAAAGGTATTTGATCTCTGATGCAACTAGTACCTCGAGCTTACATACATTCTGATTGTCATGAGTATTTTCAATATGCTTATGTGATAATTGTTGAGATGTAGGATAAGAAGTTAAATGCTGTCATTCGGTCAATGTATGTTCAGTGTTTAGCGGATGCTTATGTTTTATGCTTTAGAATTACCATGATCTATATTGCAATATGTGTTTGTTTCAAGCGACAAATGGTAATTGTCTAGCATAATGTAAGTATCTTATGTGCTTGATTATTTTGTAGTAAGATGCATTTTATTACAAAATGATTGAATGATGTTAGTACTTTTGAATGTATTGTCACTCATATCTTTGATAATTCATTAGTATTAACATATGTTTTTCATTCTTTAGAACTTGAATGCATAAAGAAATTTCTTGTCTATTTCTGGTGAAAAATGTTTTATCTAAACATGCATTCATTTGCCAGAGAATGAAAAGCCACTAAAAGTTTTCTTTGAAAGAGAACATTTCTTGAGGATTATCTTTCAATTTCAAAATCATATATCCTCTCTCTCTCGAAATGTTTTGTAATGAAAACTGTTTTCTCTCCACAATTTGTTTAAATAAAGTTACTTGATAACTTGTAACTGAGGTTGCATGGTATCAGACTATTTTATTTGAGTAAATTGTTTTGATCTTGAGGTATCAACCATTGGTAAAACATTTTTCAAAACTCTTGTTAATGTCTGTTTCACATTGACCTGTAGTATTAAAACAATGGTTGTTTGCTTTGGGATTAGTGCCTTGGACTGTATGACTAAAACATTCATTCGATTTTTTTTGTCTTAAGTCGGAGATAATTTCAGATAAGAATGAATTGCAAAACAATTTCTGAAAACATACAGTGAGCAAGATGAAATAGATTTGAGTTATTAATCAAAATGTTTTTGTTAAAAGAGTTGAATTTCAATTGGATATTTGTCTAAGAGAAATTTAAAAGAACACTTTTATCAATCTGTTAAACTTTTTTTCAAAATTGTGAGTTTATGAAATTTGGCTTAATATTCTTTTACCTATTCTTTATTAATTCCCACATTTTAGCTCTGGTGCATTGTTTCTTGAGGACACATTGCTCCGATGCTATATTTCTGAGAAGGAATAGAGAATAAGTTTAATCATACTCTACCAGATTTTATATAGCTCTGATCAACTCTATCTATTTAGCTCTAATGGCTTGGCCTTAGTGGCTATAGGGGAAGGTCAAGAAGTTGAATAATCCATCAATTTCTAACCAAGGCCTTAGTACCAAACACTATCATTCTAATTCAAACTTTCAACCCTTGGTGATATAAGGAACTTATATAGATTAGCGGTTGTTAAGGGAGAAACTGCACTTGATGCAGCAAATAAGGATGAAGTCGGAAGTGCACCCACAGCTCTACCTCCAGAGAAGGAAAGAAGTATACAAATTGAGGTATCTGTAGCTCATCTGTATTCTCTCAAAAGGATGCAAAGCTGAAAAGGCAATTCAACCGTTTCTGAATGAACTCTCTCAACAGGGTGATTTCATTGAAAATTCGCTCGTCAGCCAGAGCACCTTGTAATGAGTCAAGCACACCAAAAGCATTCACGCTGATGGTAATCCTAAAGTTTTTGCTTCTAAGGGATGTTATAGGACCTAACAGTTCTCTAGCCTCTCTTGGGACTAACAATTGTGAGGACACATTGCAAGAAGTGCACATTGTGAGGTATAGGTAAAACCCCTAAACTTCTTTGTTTACCATTCATGGTGAATGAAGTTGTTGAGCCACCTTCACAGGCATTTGAGGGAAACTTGGATTTCTTGCCATATATTAGAATCCTTGTCAACCTTCCTAGGAGGAACAGTCCTAGTTCCCTAATGGGATTTCACATTCACAGAGCAATCTGTTGATGTTGAGAGGCAATCACTAACAGTTTTCCATGACTGAAAATAGTGAGTTAATTCATCTTCACAGGTGATTGAGAGAGATGTTTTACACGTCTACTCTCCCAGGAATTCAAATTCTGGAATACATGGATCGCTCAAAGCTTAAAAGCATATCATCGTCAACGATCCAGTGCATGGATTTGCATATGGGGAGTCGGTTGATGCTTAGATAGCTGCTAGTACGCATACCACATTCAACGATCCAGTGCATGGATTTGCATATGGGGAGATTGTTGATGCTGAAAGTAGCTGAGCAACAACTCCTAGACTATGATTCAGTTGGTTTACCAATTTGATGAGTCTTTTGAGGATCAGGGTGTTGGGATTTCAGTCACTCCTGGAATGGAGGAGATTCCAATTTCAGAAGGGTTGTTCCCCGACGACGAACCACGTGTGCATGGATTTGCTCATGGTGAGTTGGGTGACGGCTTAACTGAAACCCTATCTGAGATTCCATCTCAGAACCTAGATCTTTAGTGATCGACAACATGCTATAGTCAACGATCCACAATATCTTGGTGAGACTAGCATGGATTTACTTGCAGGTACAAATTGCTATAAATGAAATGAGTGCAAGTAAGGGAGAGAAATACTTGAGTGAAGTGAGGGAGTGATACACTTGAGTGAGAGAAATAGGGAGAGAAATGAGTGGAACACTTACGCTTGAAAGTGTAAACACCAACAGAACGTAGTAGAAGTGAGGAAACCATAGACCAAACACTAACCTTGCTACTATGCTTGAATCCTGTTACTGAATTTTCTAGCTCTGGAATATTGAAAAGATTCTTTTCTGGAAGACAGGCTGAAGAAGAGTCTAGCTGAAGCTTAGTGGGAATGTCCAAACTATTACCTTTGGGTCTATTAATTCATGTTGTTCTCAATCTCAAAGGGGGAGACATTAATTTTTAGACCTAAGGGGGATTTTATGTTCAATTGGAGGAGAGTTTCTTATTTGATTGGATGTAGATGATACTTTTATTGTTTTAAAGGATATTCTCAACTAAGGGGGAGAATTTGGTGATACAAGAAACGAGATCTCTTAGTGATACAAGAAATGAGATCTGTCAATCCTATCTTGTGGAGGTTACTTAGAGGATATCTAAAGACACAAGGGTGGATTGGAGCTTGCATGAACTAAGGGGGAGAATTAGATAAAATTGAAACCTTAGTGATGCAATGGAGAAATTACTAAGGGGGAGTTTCTTAGTAATTGGTTGGAGCCTAATCCCTAAAGGTGTTGTAAATTTAACTAATTTTTCGTCTGAAGTGGAGAAGTTACTTTTTGTCAATTGGGAAGAAGTTACTTGTCGTACTAAGGGAGAGAAGTTATGGAGAATATTAACATCTTGGTTTGCAATGCTATATCTTATTCTGAAAAGATATTTACGGGATTTTTCTCTATTTGTTTGAAGATCTGTTCTTGGAACATTCTTAGGAGAGGTTCGGCAGAAGAATTCTTTCTAGCACGATCAATGAATGAAAATGAAGATTTCTTTGAAGAGTATCAACTCAGGGGGAGTTTTTGCTAAGTAGAAGTTTTCTGGGTAAAGAAGAATGTAAAGGAGATTTTCAAGGGGCATATGAAAAGTGTCCAAGTTTGTTCTATTTCTTGTTTCAGTGATAGATGAAGTCAGTAGAATAGTGCAGGGAAGAAAGAAAAATATGTTTCCTGGAAATAGAACATCCTGAAGAAAAAGAGGAAGTGACTTTCATTCCAAGAGAGAACAACCTTAAGGGGAGAATGAGTTGACCTCTTATGGGGAACATAGAGAGCTGTATGTTCTAGTTCGAATTGCAAGATGAACAAGAATGATTGTTCAGAAGTCTTTACTAATGATTTGTTTCTTTATTGAAAGAACCCCATCTTTGAAGAACATTGAAGTGGAGAAAGCTAAAGGAAAATGAAATTCAGAAATTCATCATTCATTTTCAGCAACTCAGGAAATCTGGATTTAACTGATTATATCTTTCCAGAACCTTTTGTATATTATTTTCATGTCAAGTACTTTAATTATTTCTTGTATGTTAGTTGAGTTATCCTCTAGTAGTTAA
Organism: Oenanthe sinensis; assembly: GCA_028671895.1. Taxonomy (NCBI): domain Eukaryota; kingdom Viridiplantae; phylum Streptophyta; class Magnoliopsida; order Apiales; family Apiaceae; genus Oenanthe; species Oenanthe sinensis. The sequence continues at coordinate 31,688,249 of CM053813.1, forward strand.
TTTCATTTAATTGCTTTTGTGGGAAATTGTAAATGGAAATAGTATTTGATTGTTATTCCATATCAACCAAATAGGGGGAGATTGAAAGGGGAGATAGGAGTGAAGGGAAGTAACTCACTACACTTTCATGTGTACTAGAAATGCTAAATGTAATCTCTATGTAATGGTTGATGATAACTCAACAATAGAACAGGACATGTAATAATATGCAGGTGCACAGAAATCTTGGATCACAGAGTTCAGTTAAGACAAAGTATCAAAGGATCATCTACAGACTTGAAGCTCACTGGAAGAAGTTCATTAACATGTTCATGCCTCAGTGGAGAATAAAAGATGTTCACATCTATTCAAGGATGTGGAAGCTACAGAAGATTGTCTTAGTCTATGACGATTTTAGTGCATTATAATCGAAGCAACAAGTAAGGTTTGCAAAGAAGAATGTGGAATCATGTTCGGAATCAAGAGCCCCTATCAAGACTAGTCACTTATGAACCAGACCGTTGCATAAAGTGTCAGGACATTGGAGGCAAGCTCTCGTCGGTTAATATGATTTTAATCATTCTAAAGTTGTTGGTTTTCTTGAGTCATGTGGAGAATCAACAAAGGTGGTAAATCAGTGTTGGAGAAATGTCAGCCTAATGGATAAGAGACAGACGACACAACCTGATTGGATCTTACTAAAGCTTCACAGATTAGAAGGCCAAATACTTGGACGTGGTGGAGTCACGTATACGGGGCCGAGTATTTGGATAAGGAAGTCTACACAAATTGAAGAGTGGAATGGAAATATTTAATTTAATTAAATAAAGTATTTATTTAATTATTTATATATTTTATAAATAAAGATATTCTTTATTTATATTATATATATTTATTTAAATATTACTTTTACATTAAATATTTCCAAATGCATGCTTGGCACATGACTTTGAAGAAAAGATTTGAGTGGACAAGAGTAAAAGGTGGAAAAGCAAAAAGCAACACCTTTTTCAATATAAAAAGAAGAACCCAAGTCTTTATCTTTTTAGAAGTGTTCATCCGGATGAAGGAATGAAAAAGGGGAGAGAGAGAAAAATTATTTTTCTCTCCCCCATGGCCGGACTAATACTTTAATATTTTGGGGCCATGATTTTCTTTATCATACCACTCATCTATTCTTCTATTGAAAACATTGCTAAATCTTGTTTAGAAGATAGGTTTGATTTTTGTCTCCTAGATCTAGAATTTGTAATATTTTTAGAGGAGCCAAAAATCATTTCTTTGTTGTGTTCTTGAGCTTATGTTCTTGAACTTGTATGTAGCATCTACCCCACTTCAATGAATATAAAGTTATATTCTTGGATCTTGTTGTGTTGTGTGTTTTGGATGATTTACCGTTCATTATCTTGGTTATTTTAATGGTGTTCTTGAGGTTGAAGAAGATGATGAACAGTACCCGGGTTTGAACCAAAGTAATTTTTATGTTGTCCCAAAAATATTTAATTGTCATAATTTTTAATTTGGGAATCGTATTCACCCCCCCTCTACGATCTCCGGGACCCAACAAAGGTGGTTAGCCTCTTGGCAATGATTCCATCTGCCTGGCCAATCGGTTTGAATATTTTTAGATTTGTGACTCTTAGTATTATCTTAAAGTTAGGAGCAGGTCTAGATTTTCTCTAGGTTAATATAGAAACATGATTTTTCTTCTGAATTTTTTTTTGGTGTTTACTTCTATCTATTGTCTGCTACGTGCTTACTTGCTTACTTATAAGTCATGTCTATTCCACTTAGAGACCGTTGTTATCCCACCCGTTCTGCCCAACCCTCATGCATAGTTCTACCAATAGTAAATGGTAATAATTTTGAAATCAAATCTCACCACATTAGCATGTTACCTAGGTTTACTGGGGTAGAAGGAGAGGATCCATATCTTTTCATCCGAGAGTTTGAGGAAGTTTGTGCCCTACAGAAAATTCAACAATTGACTGATGACTCCATTAAATTGAGACTTATTAACTTTGCTCTAAAAGAAAATGCTAAAAAATGATTATATAGTCTACCCATTAATTCTATTTCAACTTGGGAGGGATTTGTAAGCATGTTTCTAAAAAAATATTTTCCAAACCATAAGGCCAACAAACTTAGGAATGAAATCAACCAATTTCAACAAAAACAAAATGAGTCTTTTTGGAAATATTTTGATAGATTTAAAAGTCTGTTGTCCCAGTGTCCTCAACATGGTATAGAACAATGGAGACTTTGTAAAATTCTTTATGAAGCCTTAGATAGTCCAACCACTTCTTTGTTAGAGTCAATGTGTCAAGGTAAGTTCATGGATAAAAATGAAGAAGAAGCTTGGCAATTTTTTGAAGAGTTAGATGAAAAAATAATGTTGTGGGAGTCAACTAGGGATCCAAGTCAGGAAACTGAAAAACCTAGCTCATCTAAAGGCATACATGTAATTGGTAGTTCCCTTGCAACTGAAGCTAAGTTAGCTACACTCACAAGAAGATTAGAAGCCTTAGAAACCAACAATGTGTCTTCACAAGTGTTTGTCTATGCAAACTGTAACTCATCTAATCATGTGATAGAAAATTGCCCTGAAATTCAACAAGCTAATGCCATGTTTCAAGCGAGAGTTATGAATGATCCCTTTTCACCCACATACAACCCAGATTGGAAAAATCACCCAAATTTATCATGGAACCAAGGTCAATACAATCAGTATAACCAACCATCTCAACATGCTTTTCAAAATTCCAATCATGCTCCATTTCCAACTCAAAATCCCAACTCATGTCCTTCTCAAAACTTTGGCCCATATCCAAATTCTTTTTCAGTCCCTTCTAATCCTCCTGGTTTTAATGAAACTGATAAGAAAATGAATTTCTTGGAAAAGAGTATTGAGGCGTTATTGAAATCCCAAGCTAATATAACTCAATCTCAACAGGCTTTCATGCAAACTATGACCCAAGATAGGCAGTTACTAAATTCCAATACTCAAGCCATATCTAAACTAAAGGTCCAAATCAGTCAGTTAGCCAACACAATCAGTGAGAGAGAGAGAAACCGATTTCCTAGTCAACCTGAAGTTAATCCTAAATTTCATCAAAACCAAAAAGCTCCTGAAAATGTGAATTCCATCATCTCTCTTAGGTCCGGTAATCAATTCAACAATCATGCTGGTCTCAATACTCAAGAGGAAGAAAAACTCATTTCTGAACCAAATCTTTTACTCTTAAATCCTAGTCCTGACCAATCCTTGTCTCCTAAGAATTCTGAAGTAGTAGTAAAATCTAGTGAACCTTTTAAATCTGATGAACCACCTTCAAAACCCATCTTTGAAAAAGTCTTCAAGCCAAAAGCCTCATTTCCTCAAAGGCTTACTTCAAACAAACAATCTGCTCAATTGGATAAGATTTTGGAAGTCTTTAAACAAGTCAAGATCAACATTCCTCTTTTAGATGCAATTCAACAAATTCCCTCTTATACGAAGTGTCTAAAAGATTTGTGTACTCATAAAAAAACCACTCGTGTTCCTAAGAAAGCTTTCCTAACGTCTCTTGTTAGTTCTATCATATCGCATCAAATCCCTATAAAGTATAAGGATCCTGGTTGTCCTACAATCTCTTGTGTCATAGGTGATACTTTCATTGACAAAGCTTTACTTGATCTAGGAGCTAGTGTGAACCTTCTTCCATTATCTGTCTATCAAACTTTGGGTTTAGGTGAGCTTAAAAAGACTAATGTCACTCTTCAGTTAGCTGATCGTTCTATCAAAACTCCTAAGGGCATAGTGGAGGATGTGTTAATTAAGGTTGGTGATTTTATCTTTCCCGTGGATTTTGTTGTTCTCGAGACCGAACCTGTCAAAAATTTCAAAAATCAAATTCCTATAATTTTAGGAAGACCTTTTCTTGCTACTTCCAATGCTTTGATTAACTGTAGGAATGGTTCGATGAAACTAACTTTTGGAAACATGACTCTAGATCTTAATATTTTTAATGTGGGAATTCAATCCAATGATCTTTATGACCAACCTGTAGGACTTAATTTTATCGCTGACGTTGTGTCTTGGTCGAATCTTGAGGATAGTTTGATTGAGTCTTTTCTTGAAAATGATGTTTTGTTAGAGTATGAGAGTAATAGAGAACTTCATGAGCTATATCAAAATTTCACTTCTAATGAGATGTTAGCTGAATTGAATATCATTTGTTCTAAACATGAAACTCAATTAGAGGATATTGTGTTTGAGCCTAGGTCCATTGTTAAGACTTCTGTAGGTGAGCCACCCCCACTTGATTCAAAACCATTTCTATCTACTTTTGGTCAGTCCTTTGTAGGTTTCAATGAAATTCATCATGCTTTTATTTCTAATGACTTAGTGCATGATCACAAATATCAAGTAATCAATCTGCTTAAATAATTTAAAAAAGCGTCTAATTGGTTTATGGATTATGTTAGTGATATGAGTTTTATCTTGTTGCGAGATCGTATATTTCTAGTGGATAATGTTGTTCTTGAGAATGTGTTTCAACAGTGTGCTTACTCTACGATAAAAGAAGTTTTTCCTCGATGTGGTGTTGGTTAATAAGATTTCTTCTTGATTGTCTCCCATAGTCCAGTGTAGGTATGGGGGAGTAACTATGTGTGTGTGTTGTATAGTATTTTCTTTTGCTTCCTCCATCATGCTTTTATCAGGTATTCTCGTCCTTTTACTTTGTCATTTCTCTCTTTGCATACATTGAGGACAATGCATGATTTAGGTATGGGGGAGGGAATTAGTAGTATTATAAAAAATAAAAAAATCCAAAAAAATAAAAAAATTAGAAAATCCAAAAATAGAGGTGTTTTAGCTAAGTTTTCCACTCTTGTACTTTGATGCTAGTTGGTGTTAACAATTTTTTATAAAATTATATATATGTAATGCCTTAAGATACTTCGAACGTAGTTGAGTAAGGTTTTCTTCATGAAACTTGTGTCGAACAAATTTTTGCTTAAAAGTCCAAGACGACACTTATTGCACAAGGTCTTTGTTGGAAAGATTGTCTAGGGAAGTTTTCGATACCTGAGAGAGAGCCCACATGTTAAAACAATGTCGAATCAAATGTTTGTGGAAAAATATATATATAAAAATATATAAAGCATCAAGTACTCCTTTGAGATCAATGGGTGGCAAATACAATGTTATATGAAAGGGACGACCCATGTACATGTGCTGGTATTAAGTGCGATTGTACGAGAAATAAATTATCTTGGTGACTTTTCACTGCCCTTGGTTACTGGAGAATTACTTGACGAGCTAGGGTAAAAGTAGTAATTGACTAGTCTTGTTTTGTGGCCTTTGTTACTCGAGTTATTAAGTCCGTAGGGGTATTTTGAAACCTAGTGCCCTAAGACCAACTGGTTTGGGAGTCATTGACCCAAAGCTCGCTACATGGGAAACATAGAAAGCCTAAGAAAATGGACATTGCACAGTCAATTGGAAAAAACTATGAAATTTGGCTATTGTTTTGATAGAGATTGGGTCAGTTCAATATTGGTTAAAAAAGAGAAAATGTACTTATTCAATTGATTCTTCAGAGACCTATTTTCACAACACACATTGGGAGTTTTTGCAAACGTTTGCGTTAATATAAGTAGATTTTAGATACCTACATCTTTTCTATTATTAGAAAAGTCTTTAAGGCATGTATTTTCCAAAAAATCTTCTTTTGTTGACACCGATAAACGTTATTGATAGAGTGAGATGCTTGCTAAAATATTTCACAGATTTTATGGGTATATCTTCTGTAAACCCTTAAGAGACAGCACTCCTCTGATAGAGATCGTCTACGAGTTTAACGGGTTGGTAAACCTAAAATTACCCGTCACGCCTACGAAAAGGAGCATAGGACTTTTATAATATATTTTTTTCTTTCTTTTGATTTTTCTCGAGGACGAGCAAAAGATAGGTATGGGGGTATTTGATAGGTCCATAATTTAGTACATCTTTAATACCTATTTTATGTTTATTTTCATAATTTTTTTAGTTAATTAATTATTTTTATTTTATTTTGTAGGCAATTAATTAAAATCAGAATTGTAGCAGAAAAAGGGAAATACAAGGAAGAAGGTGGAATTACTTGGAGGCAAAGAAAAAAGGAGATAAAATCGAATGCTTGTTGGAGAAGAAAAAGGAATAGAAGGAAATATTTAAAATTCAATTTGTAATCGATATAGAAGACCTATATTATTTTCCCTATATATATGGGTCTCCTCTATTGTATTTTATGACCTAGACCTTGAACCTTAACTTTAAATTTAGTTTTCAATAGTTAGGAGTAGGAGTAGAGTACTTTTATTTTATTGCTCTTTCAATACAAACAAGTTTTTATCTTTCAAACACTTTTTATGTTATTCGTTATTTGCATGTCTTTCAATAGTTGTTTTGTTTTCTTCTTCAAGCATGTTTAGCTAATTCTCTAGCCCTGGGATGAAGGTGAAGTTAGTTGATTATTTTTAGTATTTGTTTGTTCCTATTATTTGATTCTCATGATTTTTCTTGGTGCTTAATTGTTTGATTAACAAAGTGATTTTGATATATTATTGTTACCGAATTTATTTTTCATAGCCTATGCTTGCTCCATGAAGTTTTGATGGGTTATTGTTAGATAATAAGTTTCATAGTATATGCTTGTCTCGTTAATTGATATTTATTTGTTGAAAAAAGAAAATTGATTTTTAGGGCAAGTTGGATATTAATTGTGATTAATTAATGGATTCTGATTCCTAGGTTTTTCATATTTATTTGATTTTATTTGCTTATTAGGTTAAACAAATCTCATCTCAACATTATTTGTCTAGTCTGCCTGATTTATTTATTAGGGTTTGGAAATTTCATAGTCTCTGAGAATCGATCTGTGATTGCTACAATTAACCACTGTGCGCTTGCAATATTTCAACACATCAATCAATGATAAAGATTATAGTCATTCCTTGGTCTTTTTATGCTCACATTTTTCAATTTGCTCATTCCAAAAGGTTTGGTTATATTAACTTATAGTTACATACAACACTAACTTTGTCCATCTCAACTATTTTTGTTTTATTATAACAAGAATGTTAAAAAAATTATGTGGGATCAAATAAAAATTATGAAAAACTAACTAAAATTTGTCATAATTTAAGATCTAAAATGGAATTAAATATATAATATACTAATAACATATATTGTTTACTCTCCAAAATAGTTACAATTACAATTACAAATACAAATATATAAAGAGCTATAATGATAATAAAATTACTTGATATTATCTCACTAAATAAAAATTTATCATTAATGATTAAACTATAGTAGATATGTTGGATTCAATTAATAAATAATCTAACGTTTAAAAAAATATGTATTTTTCAAACGTTCAAAAACTAAAAACTAAAAACTAAAAAAAAAAAGGTTATATGAGTATATGCTTTAAACAGTTGCTGCGTACTATACTACTAGTATCTGTAATAAACCTCCCCAACACCCTAAGCAAATACTGAAAGCAAAGATATAATTAATGGAGGTTGAATCAGTAATGGAAGATGCGGAGCTGCCCAACAAACAAGGGGAATTAGAAGTCGCCCCGGCCTTAATTGCTGTCCACCCGACCCAACACTCCCTCGTCGTTGCCATCGGGTCGGACCTCCGTGTTTTCAATCTCCAGTAAGCCCCCCCCCCCCCCTCTTCCTCGCATATCTTTGTCTACAGTTTTGAACTTTGGCATATAATTTCATGAATCTATTATTTTTCGAGACAGAATACGAAACAACTGAGCATGTAGGTATTCGGATAGTGGATAAGAAGAGTAGGTATATTGAGTTAAGGATGAGTAACACGAATAGATTGTATGCGATTCCACTAAGAATAGAAGTGAAATTGTTTGCGTCAAAGGAAGAAGAAGAAGTTACATTATATTTCATGTTTTGGTCCGTGTTTATTGTTTTTCTAGCAAGACTATGGTAAAGTGTAAAATGATTTGAACGATTAAATGATGCATTATCTCACGTCTTCTGTCTTCAGTGGAGGTTGTCCTGTAATATTGGTGGATGGTTCCAGTGGGCACAAAGATTCAATTAGAGCTATATCTTATGGTGCAAATGGGAGGCTCTTTGTATCTGCAGGCGATGACAAACTTGTCAAGATTTGGAGTACAGACACATGGCAGTGCATGTACAACGTGTAAGTTCTTATATGCTTAAATTTGTTATAAGTTGTACTTAAACCCAACTTTATTTCAGTTCATCAGCATAATGTTGTTGTAGCTTTACTTTTGATTATGTTCGTTGTTTAATTATGTTTATTTTATCAAGCATAACTTTAAATATATTTTTTCCACAATTCCCTCGGGTAAAAATTACAAACATACTGTGAGAGAATGCAAATTATGGCTTCATTATTGATTGATGCTTCATTATTGACATTTCTATTTGGTTTGAGATGCTCTATTACTTTCGAAAATTAAAATTAAGACTATTTCAACTATTAATTTTGTTGTTATATTCGTGATTAATTTTTTTTGGTAATAAAATGCACCATTAATGGTGCTTTGCGCTTCGAAATTGGGTCTTGCACTTTTGACAATGTGTGCCGTAAACAACATTTCTTGGTACTAACTTTCTTGGACCCGTCTTCTTAGCATGCACTTTCTTCCCCGCACCAGGATGTAACCTCTTAGCGTGGTGTCATAACATAACCTAATCACTCTCATTATACTCCTGATATCTACGATCAACATATGTAGCAGATTTATAATTTTCATTGCTTAAATTAATTTTCCGCCTTATCTTCTTAGCATGCACTTTCTTCCGAGCACAGGATGTAACCTCTTAGTGTGGTGTCATAACATAACCTAATCACCCTCATTATACTCCTAATACCTACGATCAACATATGTAGCAAATCTATAATTTTCATTGCTTAAATTAATTTTCTGCCATATCTCAACATGTAGTGATGTGGAAAAGCCAAAAGGCTCTGCAGACTCACTAGACCTATATTCAGGTTAAGGAATGGGTTCCCTAGGCTGACGACATAGGCAAACTCAATTGTAGGTGAAACTATATCTCAAATACACACATGTTCACCTAAAGGCACCTAATTTAATCACTTCCACTATATCCAGTGTGTGTAGCTAGCTATCTTTTTAGATCACTTCCACTATATCCTGTGTTACGTCACAGGTGTTAACATAATTTCATTTTTTTTAATTGTGGTTGCACTGTAACAGATCATCTGAAAAAAGAGTTACTGCAGTTGCGATAAGCAATGACGGTCATTATGTTAGTTTCGCTGACAAATTTGGAGTTATCTGGGTTGTGGAACTGGAAGGTCTTCATGAGATTTCAGCTATGGTTGACAAGGAACCAGCACCTATTCTTTCCCACTATTGTAGCATCATTACTGGCCTGGTATGCAATGCATATCGATATATGTCCTCTTCATTCCACTTTATATATACATGTGGGTCCTAAAAACAGTTCAAGTTTATATAAATATATGTTATATAACTTGTTTCTTTTTAACCTCTTTCATTAAAATCAAATGAACTAAACTCTCATTGACTGATCTCACATACTCTTTGCCAGTAGTCATTATAAGATTGTCTATACTGTGATTGCCACTATAGAGTAGTCTAATTTGACAATGAATTAGAAACGTAATATTATGCAATTCACAGGTTCTAAGGTGGTGACCCCAGTTTGAATCTTAATTTTTTTCTCCGCATTATTTTTTTGCATTATAAATTAGATTTAGTGGTAACAAGTTTCTCTGTCCGTCATTTATGTCATATCATAATGGTAAGAACCATAATGGATTAAGATCTTCCAGGAATTTTCGCCGGATGGGAAATATATTGTTAGTGCCGATCGGGATTTCAAAATCCGTGTAAGTACTCTTACAGACCCCTTGAAAGTATTTTCATCTTGTTAGAATATATTGTTCACATAATTTTGACACTGTTTTGCACTTTCTTTTTTTTCTCCATCAACAGGTTACTGCGTTTCCTACAAAGCCACTAGAAGGAGCTCATGAGATACAAAGTTTTTGCCTTGGACATACAAAGTGTGTTTCTTATAATATGTTGTATATCTTTTTATGTGATTTAGCATGAAAGAGTTACACTAAAATCTCGATAAATTAATACTTCTTTTTGGTCCCAACATAATAGATACAATATATTTTTAACCTCTGAACAAAGTAATAAATTCTCCGGTCCTGATTCCATTGAATTTGTAAAGGTTTTACCTTACCCAATAAAAGAACCCCCCCCCCCCCCCCCCCCCCCCCGCCTCCCCCAAAGAAAACAGTGAAGAAAAGACAAAAGTTAAATCAGGGTTCGCCCTATAGTACATGATGTAAGTTACTTGATACCCAAATCTTGGTCCCGCAGTTCTTCAGCTTGACAGATAACATTCAGTAGATTTTAGTGGAGTCGTCGTCAAAGATATTGGAACTTCAATTGAACTTGCATAATAACAATTGTGATGAGCTTTGTCAAAGATAAGTAGCATATGCCACAGGACAACCATTGACTCATCACACTATGATATTCAACCTATTTTCAGGTTTGTATCATGCTTTACCTTTGTTTGCAGTCAGGAATATCCACAGGGGTTTCTTGTATCTGGAAGTGGTGATTCAACAGTGAGTTATTCATAAAATATATAGATTTGGCTTAAAGCACAAAAATTACCAATAATCTGATCGTTGCTTTGCAGGTTCGCTTGTGGGAATATGTATCTGGATCCCTACTTAATACCTGTGATGTTGGAGCAGAGGTACATCTACTGCTTGAATTTTTGAATAATTTTTGTTATCCTGATTTATCTTTTAGAATATATTTCCCTTGTGTTATTGTATGTGTCAGGTATTGTGTTTCAGTGGCACAATCATTAGATATTATTCACAAATCACAATCAAAGCCCAAAGGTCTATACTGTGTAAGGATGAACTTTTAGGGTTGTTAGTTGTAGCACAAATACAATGGCTCGAGGGCAATTTGCAGCTTGGCACTGCAAAGTTGTAAAGGTGTGTGTGCAATTTGGTTCTGGCTGCAACATTGCGATGCCACTTACCATTTCATAATCATCTGAAATAAAGAACTTATCAAGAAGCCATCAAGTAAGATCCAGATAATATGTACCTTTAGAAAATGTAGCTCAATTCCCACAGTCACGCATCGAATGGTTATGTCATCCAATTCTAACAACTAGAAAATAAAAAGTATCTGTATATAGCTTGATAATCATTGAAATCATTTCATGTCGATCTGCTTAGAACTAAAGTCAAATAGTAGACTTTAAACATAAATTTTCCAAGACATGACATCCAGTCTGTTATTAAATTTGTGGTAGAATTGATTAAAAACTGTGCAAGTAATATGTTTATAATTACTTAAATATGTTGAAGGCTTTATCTCCTCCACTAATTTTAATTGGGAATTTCTTCTATTTCTGAAGGCAGGTCTTCTACAGTCTAATGCAAAAGAAGAAGACATTCTTCCCGTAATTACTGATTTATGTGCTTCCCGTGATGGTTCACTTGTTGCAGTGGCTGTGCAGAGGTATATCTCATGAAGACTCTCAAGTATTGTTGACAATTTCATTAAATTATTTTATAGTCTACAACAATGAAATTCTAATTTAAAGTTCTCTGTGTGAATTGCAGCTTACCTGGAGTACTACTTTTGAGTTGTAATCTCTCTGTTAAATCTCTTTCTGTTGTCAGGGTTCGTACATTTTTTAAAAATTCTACTAGATATTTTTTTAAGTAGTGCAAACAAATTAATTGGAATTGTATTCTTATTTATGTCGGTCATGTATTTTTTTGGGCCCTGGTTTCAATTTTATGCAGTGGTGATGAACATCTAACACTTTATTTCTTTTTCCTGCCATCTCTATTTGCCCTGTTTAATCTGATAACTCTTTTTTTAACAGAAAATTACCATCACCGAAGAAGCCTTTATTCCCACGTGCTTAAGTACTTCCACATCAGATTTATTATGGCTGGTTATGGGTGTCTCTAACTTGAAAGGTTCTGTTTCACCGTCTCTTGCCCGAGTGAGAGCTATTTCCTGTTTTATGCAAAACAGTGTAGAATCCGTTGAGCATAAGCCAATTATATTGGCAGACAGTGAAATACCAGGTGGAGAACAACTACTTAAGACATTGCAGGGTAATTTATCCATTGAAAAAGAGGTGTTTTCGAAGACTGCTGAAGCTGTGAAAATAGCAATGAACAATCTGCTAATTAAAAAACAGTACACCGTGGAGAACAGAGAATACAGGAAAAGAGACAGGAACGACAAGAAAAAATAGAAAAACAAAGTTTGGGTGACTACAAATGTCTGATCCTGCTTAACCCCACAGATAATTTCTACATTCGTCGCTGAACTCTGAAGTCTAGTGATCTTTGTTGTAATTGTGACAACAGATATTGTTTACATAACTTAAATGAGTGATTTGACTACATTTGTCTTTGTAATTCGGAAAATTTGTCGCAGGGATACAAATATTCACCATCGTCAAAATTTCACTTCTAAGAATAATATGCATATATATGTAGTTATATTTTCAGCATCACGGTCCCATTAGAGGGTGTAGTACCAACAGCGACGGTCCAACTGGCTGTCTCGTTCTGCCTCGATGAAACATCACTAGTACATGTTACTTTAACATCAGCTAGTCAAAAAGATGATTTGTACTTGAGGCATAATACAATATAATGATCTACTCTAGTTGGAACCTCAAACAGAACAGCTCTCACAAACAAGACTGGTTGATTTAACTGATGATTAATCAGCATAAATTGAAGGAAAAAAATGTATACCGATGTGAATGAAAGAAACGGGATACAAGTAGAAAGTAGAAACTCATTTTAAATGCCCACCATAAAGTAATAATAATACAAAAATGAGTTCTCACAGTTGTTAAATGTCTAATCAAAGAATAATGTACAAAGAAAGAAATGAATAAAAGTGAATTAATTTGTGGCAATTGAACATGAGTAATGCTGCATAATTCAAAAGTTAGTCAATGACGTGACATGACATATGGTCTGTTTTAATCAATGAGCGCATGTATGCATTCGTGATCTCATATTATTATAGAAAAGTTATTAATTAGTGTTACCTAGATGATAAACTATTATAGAATGGGGGGTTTAATATAATAGTTTCAAACAATCGATTATGAACACAAGTATGTAAAAGAAGTATTGTTTCGTATTAACTTTGATTGACTTAATACAAAACTCTCACAAGAAAAGCATAGTTCTTAAGAGCTACTAGGTTATGAGAAAGATAATTGCTTGAACGATAACATCAATGTTAACCTAATTCTGTGTTTATATAGTACACAGCTACCTATCTAATTACAGAAAAGATAATGATCATTAAATGCAGAAATATTATTTTCATCATTATCTTCCTAAAAGATAGTTTCCAGAAAGGCAATAGAATTGTATTCAAACACTTCCTTGTTTATCTCCAATCACCTCCTGATTTGTCGATTTTCATCTGTTAAACTCTGATATCATAAATTATGTCGGTTAATAAACTCTGATTAAGTAAACTCTGTCAATATCTTCTAAACTTTGATGACATCATCTAAACTCTGATTGACTTCAGTAAATTCTGTTTGAAGTATTCTCTGACAGCATCAATTCTTTATATCTAACAATTACACAAATGACAACCCAGCATTTAAAACAAATTTTAGAATACTTTTTGGGTTCTCTGGTATTTTTCATTGAATATTGACACTTGGAAAATGGCATCTAAGGACAAGTAGTGGAAGCATGTCACTCGATAATAATTTTTGATATTGAAAGGGAAGGTGCCCAACTATAGTCTATAGATATGCTCTTAAAGAAAAATAGACAAAAGGATGTGGATTAACTCTAAGAAAAATGGGTCCAATAGAACATTATAATTGACTCTTTGTGTTTCTGTTGAGAATTTATGGAATGTAGATATTTGCGGGCATTGTAGTAATATTTTGAAAGAAAAGTTGAAAAAGATTGGAAGAATAAAGAATATTATGATGCTATGTCTTCTCCTTATGTCTAGGGCTTGTATAATTTGCTTTTTAAGTAGCCAGAGACCACTTTTAGCCGTTTAGGTAACATAGAAAATCCGCTTTTTCGTTTTCAGAAAATACTATTTTCCATCTTAACCGGATTAACTTATTTATTCATTTATTAAGAAATATATTATGTATTTAAAAATATTTTTATTTTAATATGAAATAGTATTTTATATAAAGTTTACCTATTTTTGATAGTATCTGATAATTATATACATAATTATCAGAATAATATTATATTGTTTTTATAAATTATTATCCATCAATTTTAGTTATACTATTTATCGGTTTGTATAAAAGTTTGGAATGAAATTGGCTTCAAACCTTTTTTATATATGATATTTATGTAAATAATTAAATCATAATTGTGATATAATTCTTCTATCATAATAAATTTTTGGGAAATTCCTAATGATACCATTATATAATTGACTTTTGTAGCTGGTATCATTCACTATTTTGGACTTCTAAGTGGTACAACTATATTTTTGACTTCATCTGCATCATAACATTCTCTTAACTAAACGTTAATAAAACCGTTAAGTATTAATTAAAAGAGAAATTTCTAATGGTACCATTTGGAAAAGTCAATTCTAATAATATGTTTTATTTTTTTAAATATTAGTTGGAATTGAAAATTATATTCCTTTTATAATAACAATTACTTGAATATAAGAACAACATTCTTTTTACAATTACTATTTTTTGGTTATTACAATACTAATTATCTATTTTAACTCTAAAATTTTAAAAAAAATAGTTTTGAGTGATTTTGGACCTTCGTCTTCTCATTCAAACCATTTAAATCGTCGCATCGACGTCAGAGTATTTTCCTTTTTTCAAATATTAAAAAATTAAAATTTTATATTTTGAGTTCTACTTTTTAGGGATGATAATAATATAAAAATAATTATACAAAATCAATATCTATTATATATGTTAAAAAAAAGTTTGGGAAATTTCTGATGGTACCATCGTAAAATTGACTTTGCTAAATGGCAGCATTAGTAATTGTCATTTTAATTAATACTCTTTCTGTCCCTTTTGATTGTTAACATTTTTCAGAGAGTATCTGACACGCATTTTAAGGTGCATATAAAGTATAGTTACATAACTTATTTTTACATTTTTTTGAATAAAAATTGAATGTTTAAATTTGTATTCAAAAAAAAAATTACAATTGAAACTATCATTATCAATTTAGAAAGTTAAATTTCATTTGAGGATTTAACCAAATGATATATTTGGATAAATAAAAAATTGAAACTAAATTTGAATTTTATTTAAAATTCAAAATATTTAAATATTAATAGAAATTTAAAATCAACTTAATTGATAAATACATTTTTTTTACAATTGCCACTGTCATTATCACTTGAGTTACCGGGTCATTTGCATATATAGTGTTATAAATTATAGTATAAACTAGAAAGAGTTTGAAGGGGAAGAGATGATTCTCATTTCAATATTTTGGTGTGTCTTTACATGGTTAACAAGAATGTCTATTTATAGGTTTTACATGATAATAGTTACAAGAAGCTGAAGAACTAAAGACTTGAATTTGAAATGTCAAAGGTCTTGTACATGAAAAGTCAAAAGGGCATCCAAAAGGTCTTGTACAATAGTGTCGACTGCTGGTATATTTTTTATCGAAGTTATACTAGTAATATAAGATTGGTTTAAAGAGATTTTTGAAATTAATTGTGGAATTTTATGGATGGGGTCACAAGCAAGATTTGATTTGATTATTTAAGATTTATAATAATTGATGTTTGGGTTTTGGATTCTTTTTCTAGAACTATAACCTAAAAGATCTTGGTAATTGGGGTCGTAATTGTAGATTTCAAATATTGAATGACTATAGATGATTTAAAATATTATTAAATAGGTGATTTTATATTGAGAATTTTCACGTGACGACCAGATCCCTGACCCCGGATTTGGGGGCGTTACATCATGCAGTCATTTATATCAAATAAAATTCTCCAATTTTTTGGGAAAATATAATTACATCAATAATATACATGTTCTTCTACAATAAAAATGTAGTCTTGAGATTAAAATACTGGCTATGACAAAATATATATGCTCTTCAGGAGTCTTATATTAAGAAATATATGATGAGACATCCAATATATAATGTTCCCCATCTGGATGACTCATATTCAGTATATAGCATTGACACTAGCCAGCTTTATTATAATGAAGAGAAACGTTTCTTATACACATGATTAGAATATGACCAAATATTAATATTTTTTAAGATCATTACTACAGGCATGGTCTATATTTTTCAATTTCTAATACTATCTCATTCACTTCAGGAAATGGAACAATATCATTTATTTGTAATTCATAATTTTTTCATCAATGATTTGAATTTAATCAACCACACGGAGTCAGGATATTATCTCATAATTTTAGTACCTTAACTGAATCTGCAGGACACATATCATCATTATAATATTTATTCATTTTATTAAGCTTTATTATATCCATATGTTATAAATTATATTATTCTTTATATAGATTCATCCTTCAGGGATATCATAACTTTTAAGAGAACTCAAATTCGAAATATTATATTCATGTATATTATTCTTCTGAAATATTTTGATTAAAATTGTAATCAAGTGCTTAAACACATAACATTGACTGTATTGTTCATATCCATAAAAAATATTAATCTATATCCTTCAGGGATTTCACAAAAATTAAACATATCAAAAAGTGTCATAAAAAAATTTATTTGCATAAAGACAACTTCTGATTATTATTTCGTGCAACTTCTGATTGCAATCATTTATTATCATTCTAAAAAAAATAATGTCAAATAGTTGTTGCCGATAATATCAAGATCATTTCATTTTAGTGGTAAAAATTCTCATTCACAAATGCTAATAATGTTATATAAATTAACTAAAATTTATAATAGGCAAATTGTGATATTGAATATTATCATCTATAAAAAACATCACATAAAACTTCACAATATTAAATTTCAACTTACTTGGAGCATGCATAATATATAATTTATTTTAATATCATATTGTAATAATTGTGAATTTTAAAGAGAGATAATAGATACACACAAGAACAAGTTTTAATATGAACAATTTAATATTCATGACACAAATATAAAATGAAACTTAAATTATTAACATATATGGGTATTTCAACATGATTGTATAAATTGACTAATCCAGAACTTAGAAAATAAACTTACTCCAAAAATAACATAACCATATATATAAAAATTTAGAATTTACCTGTCCAAAAATAGACAATTTGCATCATGTAAAATACTTTATTTCAAAATATGTAAAATATGAAACTTATAGATAATCAAACAAGTTTTCCAGAATGTTAAATCTCTTAAAAAGTGAATTAGTAACGAATTCATAATAAATTAAAATGTGGGCTGCTATAATTTAAAAACAACAAGCTCCTCGACAGATTCTAATTTACACCTTTTAAAATTAAAAAGTATTATTATAAAAGGTGTCGAATTTTTTTCCTGAATTGATATTATACATAATTTCGGATGTATATTCAATTTTATATGATTTTTCAAAGTTGTAGTATCATATTTCCAAAGTCACACCAACAATGTATACATATGGTAGAATTTCATAAACGTACATGTAGAATCTCAAAAATTCTAAACTACGAAAATTGTAGACAATTAAGATATTTTTCCGAAAAGTCTAAAATCATTCCATTCTAAGGTAAAAAGAATTTAATATGATTTTTATGAGAAATGTTAACTAGCATGATTCAATCATATAAATTTAGACTAATGTCATGAAAATGAATAGAGTGATAAAAGGGATACGTACCTCAAAATCTTAATGTATGATTACCAATTCTCTAAAATTTCAAATTCGTACCTTAAGAATCCTTCAAGTTTAACTTGAGTATTGAAAAGAACCTTGAATCTATGAATAAATGACAACGCATGCTTTGTAATAGAAAATACCCATAAACGATTAGTCAATTGCACTTGGACCCAAATCAACCTATCAAAATAAATTTTAAACCTCGTCTTCTTGAATGCAAGATACACCAACATATTAAGTGAACGAAAGAGTAAGTCGTGCTGATAACGTATTATAAATTATAGTATAAACTAGAGAGAGTTTGAAGGGGAAGAGATGATTCTCATTTCAATATTTTAGTGTGTCTTTATATGGTTAACAAGAATGTCTATTTATAGAATTTATATGATAATAGTTACAAGAGGCTGAAGAACTAAATGCTTGAATTTAAAAGGTCAAAGGTCTTGTACGTGAAAGGTCAAAGGTCTTGTACGTGAAAGGTCTCAAGGACATCTACACTAATTATATACAACACATAGGGTTTTTTTTGTGAGTAAATTTGCATATAGTTAATTACGTAGTATTGTGGTACTAGTGAAGAGATA
Source organism: Oenanthe sinensis (assembly GCA_028671895.1). Lineage (NCBI taxonomy): Eukaryota > Viridiplantae > Streptophyta > Magnoliopsida > Apiales > Apiaceae > Oenanthe > Oenanthe sinensis. The sequence continues at coordinate 31,706,766 of CM053813.1, forward strand.
AGATGGGGCCTGAAGAGGCAAAGATCACAAGCCTCTTTGATGTACTGACTCAAAGTAATATGGGCCTCCACAACGTTAAGTGGACTGTTGTACCTGAATTTATCAATGTAGGCCCAGTTATACTCTTTCACTGTTCGGATAAGTTTGTCAGTTTGTGCACGTTTAAACGGAATAATAAAAGAATGAATATACCCTCGTATAGCTACAAATCTATTCGGATTTATTTTAAATAAATACTTTTGTAATTTTAATTTTGTACACAAACTTTTTTTTGACAGGATTTTGTACACAAACTTACCCCATTGCAACTAATTAATCCGAGTTATAGGCTACATTTGTTCATATTATTTAAGTTCATGTACGAATATGATCCAATAGATAATTAGATATGTTATATGTTCGATTTCTCTCTTCCTATCTGTAATTTGCACTACCTTTCAAACTTTTTTTTAGGGGAGTGACATTTTTATTCATAAATTGTACAATAATACAATATTGAGAGTAAGATATTTCTTTCATTTTAAAAAATGTATCATATGGGATAAAAAGAATGCATACGGGATAAATTTTCCAAGAAAATATTTAAAAATATATGTGCCAGTGTTGCATGTTATTTGATACTCCCTCCGGCTCATATTTCTTGTCTCATTTTGACTTTTTAAAATCAAATTAATCAATTTTGACCAACAAATTAAACATATTATATAATAATATATATATATTTAAAAATATTATAATAAAATTTAAGTATTCTATTTTATGAATCAATTTTTAAAGTTGTAAAATTATAAATAAATATTTTAAAATTGTTAATTAAAGTTAAAAAATTTAACTTTGAAAAGTCAAAATGAGACGAGAATGATGTGACGGATGGAGTATATTCTGTTGGGTTGATAAAATTAACACTGATATATTTTAGTTTGTGCATATTCCTTCGTATGGTAAAAGAAAAAAATCTTCAACATTTATTGTGTGCGCGTCTACGAATATGTATATATTTCGATGTCAAAAATGATACAGAGTTGGACCAATAAAAGTTGAGTAAAAGTAACGACAAATTTAGTTGATGAATTAGTTTGACAAAATTTGATAACGACTTGAACCAATAATAGAGTTGCAAGCTATGTTACTCCGACTCTTCTGTTTAGGTTGCCGTACCCGTGTCGGACACTTGGACACTCGGACACGACACTTATTTCGTGTCGGATCCTTTGACTAAAATGTGGACACTTTGACCAATTTAAAGATCAAATATGAGTCAAACTTATGATTCAAAATAAATATGTGAGAATAAAGAAAGAAGCAAGAATGAGATAAGGTTGGAGACGATGCCTAATTTGCAAAGTCCGGTACAATATCATGTTTAATTTGAATTCTATTGTTATTTTTTGTTAAGATGTCTAACTTATCACACTTGTTATTAATATATTATGACGTGTTCCCGTACCCGTGTCTAAAAATAGGACAGTGTCCCCGTGTCCCCAATTTTCAGAGTTTCCAAGTCCGACACACGGATATGTGTCGTGTCCGACACTCCGTACCCGAGTCAAAGTAACATAGGTTGCAAGAGATGGAGTATACAGTTCATTTACTTCATGCATTACTTGTATTGTATTTGCTTTGTCTATATAACAAGGGATTAAGCTAAGGGGTCGAAACTTCATCTCACACCAATCTCTTTCTTTCATTACATCTTTGGTTCTCCTCATTCACACGCCTCTTCTTGTTCTTCTCTGCACACACACACATACACACACAGATGTATGTGAGTGCCTTTTTTTGGTTTAAGTCTGATCTCAACTTTCTTGTTTGCATGTGCAAATTCATGATATATACTTCTTGTTTGTGTTAGAGGCAGCAAAGATCAAAACAAAGTGAAAAGTATTGTTAGTTGTTTCCCAGTGGTCTATATGGAGGCAACAGAGATTGAACTAAAACATATTTTTCTTATTTGTTATTCTGGTCAATTCTCTATTTTGGTAGAAAACTAGCTAGTCTTTTTCTCTTAACTTCTTTATTACTAGTATATGTACACAAAAGCTGGAGTCTTTAACTCTTTATGTGCAAGTGCAGTAATTCAGAGGAGTTTTGTGGGTAACATAATTATAATACAGGTGAGACCTAAAGCATAACAATTTTTTAGATGTTGTATTGCTAAATTATGTCTTATATTTAACACACTGTTTGTTTGTTGCAGTGAAATTGTACTTTTTTTTGTTGAGATCCTCTTGAAACAAAAAAAATGTTGAGATATAGATCTAGAACAGTGACCAAACAATCTCTAATGGCTGACCATAACTCTGTACCAGCTTCCAAACCAAAGCAAACCACTCTCATTTCTTCTTTCTTTGGTTCTCCAAGGTTTTTCAATGGATTTTTTACAAGGGGCGTCACTAATTTTGAACCTGTAAACAAACCAGCTTCGATGCTCTACTCCCCGAGAATTTCCAATTTTGGTTCTCCGTGTGGCTATTATGATCGAAACATAGCCAAGACCCCAAGAGTAGCCACAGAAAACAAGCAATTTACAGAGACTAATAGAATTGGTCTTGCTCTTATTAACACATTAGATGATGAAAAGAGTCCTGATCACAAACTTAGCTCCACCAAACCAAATAGCTGGACAAGGGTTCAATTGGGTTCTAAACTAAAGATTCAAATCTCCAATCTTCCAGGAATTAATACGCGAAGTCCTCAATTTTCTGATGATCTATCAACCTCGTCAAGTGGACTCAATTCTGAGGTTCGAGCACAAGAATCTCCAAATATTTCCACTTCCTGTCTTTCTTGGAGTGAAATGGAGCTCTCTGAGGACTATACATGTGTGATCTCACATGGTCCCAATCCGAAAACAACTCGGATTTTCGACAACTGCATTGTAGAGAGTTGCTGTGGTGTTGCATTATCAGACTTAAAAATCGAGTATAACTTAAGCTCACCATCTCAGAGTTATCTTAGCTCCTGTCACACTTGCAAGAAGAATCTTGGACAAGGCAATGACATTTACATGTACAGGTTAGTCCAAATTCTTTACTAGAACCAATACTTATATTCCAAAGTTCACTAATCACTATGTATGGAATAAATTTAAAACCCAACCATATATTTTAGCTCACATTTCATTTTCATTATATATTCATACCAGTTACTCTACTTTTTATAAATGTTAATTTAAATTTGTGTTGTGCAGGGGTGAAAAAGCATTTTGCAGTCATGAATGTAGATGTGAAGAAATATTTTTGGACGAAATGAAGGATTCAAAAATGGAAAATGGCTTTTAGCATTTCTTTTTTTATCATATCTGGCTGCCTTTTTCTAGCAAGATAATCCTAAAAAAATAAAATTAAACAGCCAATCACATGAGGATGAGTTTGTAATTTTGGGGCCAAATATAGGTTGTATCTATCTCTCTATATATATGTATCAATGTAATGTATTTGGATGATGTTTTTTTTTCTTGGAGTTGTTAAATTTCCTTTTCACTCCCTCATTTTGCATCATCATAGAGATAAAAAGAGGCAGAGGAAGATAATAATGTAAAAAAGAAGAAAAAGACCAAAAAGTACATGTAAGCTTTACACGTACTTTTTGGCATTTCATAAGCCGATTGTGTATGATTGAGAACTTTCATTGTAATTGTTCATGTCTTAAATTATTACACCTAGTTTCGCGAATATTTATAAAATGGAATAGTGTGTTAAAGTTGATTAACTAAATTTGAAACACCGAATATTATTTATACGAAATCCTGAACAATTAAAATAAGCAACCCTACCTACAATATATATCTGTGGATTCGGATGATTAAAAAACAATTATTGCAACAAATTTTTATGCATAGTTCAGATCATTTTCTTGAACTTGGAAAAAAAAAATAGGATATTTTTAATGATACAACTGTACAATTGAATTTTTTATTTGGTATTATACAAATTTTTTGACTTTTAAGTAGTACCATTTCATTTTAGGTTTCAATTCCAAACTAACACTCTGTTAATCAAACATTAGTTAAACCGTTAAATAGAATAGTATCACTAAGAAGTCAAAAATTACGAGGGACATCAAATGAAAAAGTCAATCATGCAGTGATACTATAGTAATTTTTTCTATAAAAAAAATACTATTGTAATCTTTTTAAAATTAGCATCGAATTTCTATTTATGTTGCTAATTACATGTATGTCTTTTTTAGAAATATAATATCAAGGAAACATGATAATTTTATAAATTAGTTGATCTTCGTAATAAATTAACAGTTTGAATAACATTTGATTAACTGAGTGATAGTTTGGAGTTGAATCCCACAATTGAATGGTGCAACTTAGAAGTCAAAAATCTCGGAAGGTAATAAATAAAAAAATCAATTGTACAGTAGAAACATTAGAAAAATCTCAAATAATATTTATTATCTTGATAAAAAAATCAAAAAACTTGCGATATTATCTTTTGTCTTTTTATAGAGTATTAAACGTAATTTTAGATTTTAATAAAAAAAATTATTCAATATTGTCTAATACAATACTCCATCTGTTGGGTTTTATTTGACGTTTGACTTTTTGACACACATTTTTAGACGTTTCGACTACATAATTAAATTTATTATTTTTAAAATTTTCTTTTTTTGAATAAAAATATTAAACTACAATTTTTATTCAGAAAAAAAAAATTAAATATAATAATTCTGACTACCTAATCAAAGATTTTAGAATAATGTGTAAAAAATCAAATTACAAATATTATCAAACTAAAAATGATTAACATATTGGCCCTGTATGGCTGTATATAGATATATGAACCTGCATGTCATTATGAAAACTTTGGCAAGGACCACTTAATAATATATTAATGAAGATTCTCTGTCACCTCTTGCGTCTTTAAGTTAATTTATACTTAGAATTACTTATCTATTTTGGTTGAGTAATCATCAATGAAGATTACGATCTAAAGCTAATTTTGAGAATAAAACTTAGTAGTAAGGATTAAGGACCACTTATTTAATAATGGAGATTTCGATCTTAGAGAATAAATCCAAAAGTGCAGTCCCTTTCATACCATTATTTTATGACAATACATATTTGCTTAAGTGTCAGTTGGTGTCCTTAAAATTTCATCAAACTATCGACTTTAAATTAATTAAAGGATCAAGGATTACGTTAATCAATATTATCTACACCATATCTCTTTTCTAAGAACTCTGACTTTCTGTGGCTCGAGACACCAATCACCGTTAGCGTATGCTTGTGGCTAAATAATCAACTCAGTTATATATTTTAATAGGTTGTGATTAAATAAACGGTATATATTAGTAATAATTATTGATTATTAGGGGGTGGAAATTAATGGAATCAATATTTTGAAATAATCGGATTACAAAAGTTTATCAATCCTGTCAAATAAATAAAAATTATCATTAAATTTTAAATATAAGTCAAATTTTAAAATAACTTTGTTTTAGAGACATACATCATATATATTTTTTCCCTCTTTATAACGAAAATTGAAGATCGGTTAAATATGCAAGTATTAATCTTTTATTAATTATTTATAAAAAGTAATTTTAATTAGAGCACAAACTCAACGCAAATTTAATTTTTAAATCAAAATGTTATTTTAAATACGATTAATTTTTTATGACACTAAATAAATTAATTTTGGTTAGAGTTAAACACATTTTAATCGTAACCCAATTCAACCCAATCTAATCTCTTATAATATAAATATGCTGGTCCATATATTTTAGCTCATATAGATTTTTTTTTTAAATATGTTCAAAAAGAGTATTTAATGGTAATGATAAGATTAGAAAACATTATTTGTTTAAGATTCCGTTTTAAAATAGGTTATATCGAAAAGAGGTTGATGTGCCGAGGAATATCTAGGCAGTTGCATGAGGTTACATTATATAAATGTACAAGGGTAGAATTGTAAATGTAAAAAGTGTGTACTTAACTATACACACTCCTACACACTCTCGTTTCTAGTTTATATAATCTCAGCTTTGTACCACCTTCTAACGCCTCTAAATCCGGGATTATGGATTTGGCCATCACGTGAAAATCCTCAATATAAAATCACGTGTTTAATAACATTTAAACCACCTGTAGTTATTCAATATATAATATTTACAACTACAACCCCAATTACCAAGATCTTTTAGGTTATGGTTCTAAAAACAAGAGCCCAAAGTTTAAATATCAATCATTACAAACCTCAATAAATCAAATCAAATCACAATTATGACCTCATCCGTGAAATTCCTCAAATATTCATAATTTTATAACAACTCTCCAACATACCACAATTGATTTCAATAATCTCTTTACAGCAATCTTATACTACTAGTATAACTTCGATAAGAATTATACCAGCGGTTAGGAAGAGTTATACCAGGTAATATATATATAATATATAATATACCAATATATAAATAAACTTACTACAGATACAGACTTTCTGGATCGAAAACGTGTTCGCAAGGACATCTTACTTTCTTCTTCTGAGCTACGCGGATAAATCTCGGCGGTCTACTTTTTCTGAAAGACTAATATTTTCTCATCCTGTTTGGGAAATTGTATGATGAAAAGGAAAAGAGAGCCAAAGAAATGCTCAGCAAGTATATATAAAGCATTTGAAATAAAATTGGAATATAAAAACCAGAATGAATATCAAAAATGTGAAATAGTTTATACTGAAAACTGAATAGTAAATAAATCACAGTTTATATCGAAACTGAAACAATGCAGTATGTCATAGAAATTAATCATCTGCAGAATCACTGTAACGATCGAGAAAATTATTTGTGTTAGGATTTTTTAATAAATAGAAAAATTGTCTGTTATGTGACTTTTGTGTAGCTTATAATATTTTATTCTATTTTACTGTAATTTTTGTTTCGTTAGAATAAATCTATTTCATTTATGATTATCGGGCATAACCTCTATAGAAGACTAGAGACCTTGTTTTGGTTCCTTTATTTTTATGAAAATGATAAAATTCTCAAAATAAATTTACTTTATCATTTTTGGACCATTCATAATTTTTGGAGAATTTTGACATATATATTATATTATCTTGACAATATTTATTTTTATATTTTATCTCATAAATATTTTTTTTGGGCTGTTTTTTAATTATGGAGTAATTTATCTTTTAATCAAATTAGAGTCCCAAAATTTTTCAAAAATATAAATATTTCACTATTCTACTTTAATAGTCAAACATAATACGGTGCTTTAGTTTTTGAAGTACATCGTTATATTCTATGAGCTTCTATAACTTAACTATACTTATACACATATCTCAGACAGATTCCTATCAAAATGAAAACTGGAAATGTACCCTGTGAAAGTGGGCATTTCCCAGGGTTAAAACACCTCACAATTAAATCAAATAACCCAAACAAATCACTAAATAAAATATAAACTCAATTATCAACTAATCATCAAACAACTAATTAACCCCCGAGACTCGATTATAAAACATCAATTAATTCCCAAGACACCAATATAAATTAACAATTAATCCTCGAGACTCGAATATAAATAAACAATTAATCCTCGAACAAAAAGGAATAAAACTAACAATTCTTATTCATACTTTAAAACTTATAACGTCTACCCTCGATGACGTTATCAAATTAAACATAACATTAAATATTTTTTTAATATTTTTAGGCTCGAATCGAATCACCATTACAGAAATCTCCTGATTATTTTTCTGATTACAGAAATGTTTCATTTAAAACGGATATACGAATCAATTAATAATTAAATTAATTGATTATTCAAATTAATTAATTATTAATCATTTTTAAATAAATTATTTTTCAAAATAATTAACTACTTAAAATTTTTAATTAAATAATAATTGAAATATGAAATAAATATTTTATTACAAGAAAATTTTTGAAATAAAATTTTTGTAAAATGAACTTTTCCCGAGTTCACGGCCTCAATCCCAAACAGTATAATCTAACTACACTAAAATAAAGTAAACAAATTTAACCCACAAAATAAAATATACTCATACACATAAAATTGCTGAAAACGAGAAACATAGTCACCTAAACCCAAAAATCTAGCTAATAGATAACTTTTTGGAATATAAAAACAATCTCTAAAAATTATGAAATTAATATATATAAACTAGCATGCCCTGATACTTACGAGTGTCAAATCAGAATATTAAAATCATTACCATAATATCAATTTCGACTATCCCACGAGTGTTTTTTGATAGCCAGAAAATATTTATAGAAAAAATTAAGATTAATACTCATGCACAGACACGTGTTGTAGTGCCTCCTAGTTTGATCACCATCATTAAATCCTCTTTCTATACTCCTAAATAAATTTTAAAAAAAACTGCATAGAAAATAATATTCTCAAAATTTATCCAAAATTATTAAAGCCCTGATTATTTATATATAAATACCGTAAATATACAGCAGAGGACACGCGAACTGGCGAGAAGGAAGAGACAGACAAGTTACGGTTTGATAAACAAAGGAGAAGGGAGGGGGCGCGTGGTTGGCGTTGGACAACAGCAGTAGAAAGGGAAATTGTGTGGGGCTAATTGGGTTTTGGCCAGACGAGGGGTGTCGGGTATACATATATAAATATTTTTATTAAAAAGAATAAAAACTTTAAGATCTTTTCTAAATTATAGAATATATTTCTGAAAATTATTTTAATACCACATTTAATTTCTAAATAATTTTAAATAATATCAAAAATCCAATAAAAACATTTTGGGGAAATATATATTTTATTATTTTTAAAACAAATTAAAAAAACAATAACTTTTGAAAATATTTAAATATTTAAAAATATAAAAATATTAATTTTTGAATATTCAACTAATTCACTCAAATAAAATTCGATACCTATAAAATACCAAATGAGTTTCTAAAATCCCAAAATAAAATTAATAATTTTTATAAAATAGAAAATTTTCTAATTAAAATATAAATATAAAAATTCCCAAATTATTCAATAATTTTAAAAAAAAATTACTGAATAATTTCACAATTCAAAAATAAAATAAAGTTTTCACCCAAAAAAAAACACCAACTCGAGATACTAATGATAAGTAGATATTTATTATGAGTTTATCCCTATATTTTTAAGTAATTTTGCATGAAATTGAATTTTTATTAATGTGTTTTAATATTTTATTGTAGGAAACAAGAATTTATAGGAGTGGAGCTTAAAGTACAAAATTTGGGCTTATATTATGCAAAATCCGGATTTTTGGACAGTTTGAGCGCTCTTTACTATTTGGGCTCTATCTAGAGTTTTACAACTCCGTTTTAGGCCCATAAACAGTCATTGGAAAGCTTGGAAGAAGATCTTTATTTCTACCATGGGCTCAATATTTAAATCTGCTCTCATCTGCCCAGAACAGCCCAGCAACAGAAGCCTACGAATTTCTTAATTAGAATTATATTCTAATTAGGAATTCTTTCTTGTATTCTAAATAGGTTATTAAAAATACTTGTAAAAGATATAAATATATCTATTATTCAGTTAGAGAGTAAAGGAACGTGCCTTTGGGAAAAAAGAGAGATACAGAAGGAAGACCTAGCCCTAGCAGTTACACGCAAGAACAAGGAAGAAGATTCAAGGGAGAAGAAGAATTCTAGAGTTTTATCTTCTCTTCTTCACTTTTCTTTATTGTAAACTTGATATCATGTCTTTCTTCTTGTATTTGGTACTCTCTTTTGTGATGTTGAACTAAATCTCTTTCTAGGCCTTTAATAGATTTTTGTGTTTATATATAAGTATTCTTTAATTCTCTATTTTGGTGTTGATTACAATTGTTTATAGTAATTTATTCTTAATGCTTTTCAAGGAATGATCAATCTTGAAATTGAATTGGTTATTTAGGTTGGCTTGGAAGAGTAGCTTAAATAAAGACCCAATTACTATAACTTGAGATTAATAATTTATTAATTTGTGTTTAGGATAGGAATATACCTAAATACCTTAGGTAGTCATATTAAGGTTATGTGTTAATGCTGCTCATGAATTTGAATTCTACATAGGAATATGGGAGTTAATTTTATGAGTTAGAATCACTTGAGATTCGGAAGGTCCTCGTGAATACTTGTTTTCCTTAGACTAGCAATTGAAGCACTAAAATAGAGATGCGAATTTACTTATTAAAGAACATGAGATGTAGTTGAAGGCCTAGTTTTATTAATCTTGGTAATTTATTTGTGTTAGTTTAGTTTTAGTGATAATTATTATTTTCTAAAACCTATTGTTATTTGACTTGAATTAATTGAACAATATTGTGTGGTATTTAGCAACTTAAAGTTAGTCCTCGTGGGAACGAATTTATATACTACTTGTTTAGATACGTGCACTTGCGTATAGGTTGTAAAACTGCTAACAAGTTTTTGGCGCCGCTGCCGGGGACTAGTTTTAAGTATTTATTTGTTAATATCATTGCACTATTTAGTATTTTAAGATCAAGTTACTTATTGTTCTTTTGTTAAAAATTTGCAGGGGTTAACGTTGTATGCGTAGACTTGGTTCGTCTTCACTTATTCCACTTGATTTGGAGATTGAGAAAACTGCAAGAAGGAACAGAAAAAAAGCCAAGGAATCTCAAAATCAATCATCCACAATGGGTGATAATAATGATCCACCTCCTCCTCCTCCGCGTCGGCGGGTTAAGGAATATATAATGCCCTCTTTCGATGGCATTCATTCGAGTATTGCAAGGCCAGCTATTGCAGCAAATAATTTTCATGTTGACTCAGCAACTATGCAAGCTATTAGGGACAACAAATTTAATGGTCTATCAGCTGAAGATCCTAATGCTCATTTGAGGAATTTTCTTGAGATTGTTGATAACTTCAAGGTAAATGGTGTTTCTGAAGAGGCTATCAGATTGAGGTTGTTTAGTCGTTCATTGGAAGGAAGAGCACGAGAATGGTTGGATTCTCTGCCTAACAACTCTATCACTACATGGAACCAGCTTGTTGAAAAATTCTTAAACAAGTACTTTTCTCCAGCCAAGACAGAGAGGCTGATCAAAGAAATTCAAAATTTTCAGCAGCATGATATGGAGTCTTTGTATGAAGCCTATGAGAGGTTCAAAGATCTTTTACGGAAATGCCCACATCATGGACTTTCTGATCAACAAAAGATTCGTACATTTTATAATGGGTTGACAATACAGTGTGCTACTCAAGTTGATGGTGCAGCTAGAGGCTCATTGATAAACCAATATCCTGAAGATGCTTTTGAGATATTAGAAGACATTACTTCAAATAATTGCAGAGCCTATGACCGGACAAGTTCAAGGAAGGTAGCAGGTTTGCATGAAGTTGATCCTTTGGCATCTTTCTCTGCTCAGATGGTTTCTCAATTCGAAGCTTTAAACAAAAAGCTTGAGTCTTTATCGATGGATAGACAACAACACATTCATCCAGCTCATCAGGTTCAAAATGTACCTATGTTTTGTGATATGTGTGGGGAAGGACATCCAACTCAGCAATGTCCATTGATTTATCATGATGCGACACAGTCTAATGCAGTGAATTACGTGGGGAATTCTAACAATCAGCAAAATAATCCGTATTCCAACACATACAATCCTGGTTGGAGAAATCATCCCAATTTTTCATGGAATAACAATGCTAGACCAAACATGGCATACAAGCCTAATGCTCCACCGGGCTTTCAACATAATCAAAGGTCACATGAGGTAGAAAAGAAGCCAACAACTGAAGATCTTCTTCTTCAGTACATGCAGAAAACTGATGCTTTGATTCAAAGTCAAAGTGCATCTATGAGAGCTTTGGAGATGCAGGTGGGTCAATTGGCTAGTGCTCTGAATAACCGTCCTCAAGGTTCATTACCTAGTGACACTGAACCCAATCCGAAAAATGATAAAAGGGAGCATTGCAAGGCAATTATGTTGAGGAGTGGAAATGAAATTGAAGGGAATACAAAGAAGGTAGATGAAGAAGTAATTTCTGAGCCTCAGTTGAATGAAGAACCTATTACAGTAAAGGATACTCAGGTTGATGCACCAATTCTGGTGAAACCTATATATCCGCCTCCTCCATTCCCTCAACGATTACAGAAGCAGAAGCAAGACAAGCAGTTTCAGAAATTTCTAGATGTCTTCAAGAAATTGTCCATTAATATTCCTTTTGCTGAAGCATTGGAGCAAATGCCGAGCTATGTCAAATTTATGAAGGATATTTTATCACGAAAGAGAAGGCTAGAGGAATTTGAAACTGTGGCTTTAACTGAGGAGTGTAGTGCTATTCTACAGAAAAAGCTTCCTCCAAAACTCAAAGATCCTGGGAGTTTCACTATCCCATGCACTATTGGGACCCAACACTTTGGCAAAGCTTTATGTGATTTGGGGGCAAGTGTGAATTTGATGCCATTATCAATTTTTATGAAGCTAGGAGTGGGAGAAGTGAAACCTACATCGGTACGTTTGCAGTTGGCTGACAGATCTTTGGCATATCCAAGGGGCATAGTCGAAGATGTCCTTGTCAAGGTTGATAAATTCATTTTTCCTGCGGATTTCATTGTGCTCGATATGGAAGAAGATGCAGACATTCCATTACTTCTTGGTAGGCCATTCCTAGCTACCGGAAGAACTCTTATTGATGTTCAGAAAGGAGAGTTAACTATGCGAGTGCAGGATGAACAAGTCACATTTAATGTTTTTTCTGCAATGAAGTTTTCTAATGATGAGGAGAGTTGTTTTTCTTTGAATGCTATTTCAGGTGTGGATGACACACAGATGCTAGCACATTTTTCTAATGATGCTCTAGAGTTGGCTTTACAGGAAGTTGGTGATGATAGTAATGAGGAGATTGCAGAATGTGTCAAAGAACTAAATGCTCTACCTAGTTATCGAAGGCCTTTTCAGAAGTTTGAATCTTTTGAGATGTCTGAGAAGTCTAAGGCATCTAAACCATCTATTGAAGAACCTCCTGAGTTAGAGCTAAAGCAACTTCCAGCACATCTCAAGTATGCATTTCTTGGAGAAAATTCTACCTTGCCAGTGATTATATCATCTACTCTCTCAGTTGAACAAGAGGAGAAATTGCTTCGAGTCTTGAGAGAACATAAGAAAACTATTGGCTGGAAAATTGCTGACATTAAGGGTATCAGCCCTTCATTCTGTATGCATAAAATTGCAATGGAGGATGGTCACAAGCCTAGTATTGAGCATCAAAGAAGGCTTAATCCTATTATGAAAGAGGTTGTGAAAAAGGAGATCATCAAATGGCTAGATGCTGGTATCATATACCCTATTTCAGACAGTTCTTGGGTGAGTCCTATTCAATGTGTACCAAAGAAGGGTGGAATCACAGTTGTGCCTAATGAAAAGAATGAGCTCATTCCTACCAGAACAGTAACAGGATGGAGAGTGTGTATGGACTACAGGAAATTGAATAAAGCTACAAGGAAAGATCATTTTCCACTACCGTTCATTGATCAGATGCTTGACAGACTTGCAGGTAAGGAATTCTATTGTTTTCTTGATGGATATTCAGGCTACCATCAAATTGCTATTGCACCAGAGGATCAGGAGAAAACTACTTTTACATGCCCCTTTGGGACTTTTGCTTTTAGAAGGGTGTCATTTGGTTTGTGTAATGCACCCCCTACTTTTCAAAGGTGTATGATGGCGATTTTCTCTGACATGGTTGAGCAAGGAGTAGAGGTTTTTATGGATGATTTTTCTGTACTTGGTGATTCTTTTGATTCATGCTTGATGAATTTGGCCAAGGTGTTGCAAAGGTGTGAAGAAACCAACTTGGTGCTTAATTGGGAGAAATGTCATTTTATGGTTCAAGAAGGCATTGTTCTTGGGCATAAAGTGTCAAGCAAAGGTTTAGAGGTGGACAAAGCCAAGCTAGAGACTATTGAGAAACTTCCTCCACCGAGTTCCGTTAAAGGAGTCAGAAGTTTTCTTGGCCATGCAGGTTTCTATAGGCGATTCATCAAAGACTTCTCAAAAATTTCAAAGCCTTTGTGCAATCTACTTGAGAAGGACACAAAGTTTGTGTTTGATGACACTTGTCTTGTAGCATATAAGGAGCTCAAAACGAGGTTGGTTACTGCACCAATTATCATTGCACCAAATTGGAGTCTTCCTTTTGAATTGATGTGTGATGCAAGCGATTTTGCAATTGGAGCAGTTTTGGGACAGCGAAGGAATAAAATTTTTCATTCTATATACTATACAAGTAAGACTCTTTCTGGAGCTCAACTTAATTACACAACTACAGAGAAAGAATTGCTCGCTGTGGTGTATGCTTTTGAAAAATTCAGATCATATCTTGTTGGCACTAAGGTGATTGTTTACACTGACCATTCTGCTATCAAATATCTAATTGAGAAGAAGGATGCAAAGCCTCGCTTGATTCGGTGGGTTTTACTCTTGCAAGAATTTGACTTGGAGATCAAAGACCGGAAAGGTTCAGAAAATCAAGTTGCTGATCATTTATCAAGGTTGGAGAATAATGAGAATTCTGATAATTTTCAAATCATCCATGATTCTTTTCCTGATGAAAGACTGATGGCTATCAATTATAAGGGTCTTCCTTGGTTTGCTGATTATGTTAACTATTTGGTTAGCAATGTTATTCCTGCGGAGTTCAATTATCAGCAAAAGAAAAGGTTTTTGCATCAGGTTAAATCATTTCTATGGGATGAACCATTTCTTTTTAAGCTCTGTTCAGATAATGTTCTAAGAAGGTGTATTCCTGATGATGAGATACGAAGTGTCTTGTCTCATTGCCATAATTCTCCATATGGTGGCCATTTTCAAGGTGGTAGGACTGCAGCAAAGGTCTTACAATCAGGTTTTTACTGGCCTTCTCTTTTTCACGATGCTCATGAATTTGTGAAAAGTTGTGATCGATGCAAACGTACTGGTAATATTTTGAAGAGGAATGAGATGCCTTTGAATTATATACTAGAGGTTGAATTGTTTGATGTATGGGGTATTGATTTTATGGGTCCATTTGTGATGTCCTTCCGAAATCAATATATACTGTTGGCAGTTGATTATGTGTCTAAGTGGGTTGAGGCCATTGCAACCCCCACTAATGATGCATCTGTGGTTCTTGAATTCTTGAGGAAGAATATTTTCACTCGGTTTGGGACACCAAGATCTATTATTAGTGATGAGGGAACTCATTTCTGTAATAAGCAATTTGTAATGTTACTGTCAAAATATGGTGTTCGTCATAAGGTAGCATGTGCTTACCATCCCCAAACCAATGGGCAAGCTGAAGTGTCGAACAGGGAGATCAAACAGATCCTGGAGAAGACAGTGAATTCTACAAGAAAAGATTGGTCTAAGAAGCTAGATGACAGTCTTTGGGCATACAGAACTGCCTACAAAACGCCATTGGGATTATCACCTTATCAGTTGGTATATGGAAAGTCTTGTCATTTGCCAGTAGAGATGGAACACAAAGCTTTTTGGGCAATAAAGAAGCTGAACTTTGATTTTGCAGCAGCTGGAGAGAAGCGTCTTCTTCAACTAAATGAGCTTGATGAAATTCGATTGAATTCATATGAGAACTCTAAATTGTATAAAGAAAGATGAAGAAGTGGCATGACCAGAAAATTCTACCCAAAGAATTAGAAATAGGCCAACTGGTTCTATTATTTAATTCACGACTGAAGTTGTTTCCGGGTAAGCTTAAATCGCGTTGGTCGGGACCTTTTAGAGTTGTACAAGTCTTTCCATATGGAGCGGTTGAAGTTGAGGATATGGTTATGGGGAGGAGTTTCAAAGTCAATGGACAAAGATTGAAGCCATACCTAGGTGGTGACATTGATTGTAATGTCTCATCTATCTTACTTTCTGAGCTATGAGGACGGAAAATAGTCAAAGCCATGACTATAAATAAGGCGCTTCTTGGGAGGCAACCCAAGTATTTAGTATAAGGTTAGTTGTACAATATATATATATATATATATATTTTTTCCTTCTCTTAGATTTATTTTATTTTATTTATTTTATTATTATTTTTTTCCTTTGTTAATTTTTAATTTTTAGATGAGTAGATTTTTATTATATTATTTTTACTCCCAAAAGATGCTTTGATGATTTGTTGTTAAGTATTTCAGGAAATTAAGCAAGGTGAAAAGGAACAAATTTGGATTGAAAAAAAAAAAAGAGCGAAAATGGAAGTGAGTGCAGAGAATTAAAACCACGGTATTGTAACTATAACCTGTGGTTTTACAACTCTGTAATGCGGACCGCTAAATTAGTTGACCAAAACGGGCGCGTAAGTTTCCAATCCTGCCGTATTACTTCCCTGGCTGTATGACTTGTTTTAGTTATATTAGACTACTAGTGCCCCCGGTAGTCATATATTATGTTATGTACTTTAATTATTTGTAAGTTATTGTTGATTAATTAATGATTGTATATGTTTATATATTATTACATGTACTTATATTTTCTATTTGTATTTATATTACTATTTTTGTAACCTTTCTTGAGGTTATGTATTTTTTTATTATTATTATTCTATATTTTTTTAACTTGTATGGTATGTGTTTTTTTTTCTCTTCATATTTTTTGGTTTGTATGTGTTAAACTAATGTTTTATTAATATAATTATGTGTAGGTATATCGTACTTAGTTTAACTATAAAATATTAGTGTATTTTTAGATATATTTATTTATTATTATTTTTAGCACTAGTTTTTATGTAAAATTACTATAGCTTAAATATATATAATTAATTATTTATATTATATTTCCTTAGCTATAGTATATTCTTTAGGCTTTTAAATATATGTGCATAGTACATTATTACTATCTAGTATATATTACGTTAATTATGCTTATTAATTTAGTATGTATATGTACATAGTAGCCTACTTTGATTTGATTTCTTATTGTATACGTCAATCTTATTTATCTTTTGGCTTTTACAAGTTCATTGGCCACGTAACCAAGGCAGGGGAGGGATCACCGTCTTTGTTTGGTTTTCTAATTTTGTTTGTCCAGATGCTGTATCAATTTCGCTCTGTTATCTTCTCTGTGTCAATCACCAATTCCTCCTATCCTACTATCATGTCTCTTCAATCTCCAGTCAAGCAACCGTCCAAAAAGAAGCAAAAACGTACATCACAAACAAGTGTGTCTAGCATTCATAAATATCCATCTTTTAAGCCAAGCGGGAAGGCACAACAGGATCTTTATACGGTATTATCTAAACGTCAGGTATTACCCAATAAATATGTTGATCCATCTTCATTGGAATTGTTGAGAATTAAAGAGGAGTTTGCGGGTTATTTGTACGATGTGGGTTGGAGTGATTTAATGACCATGGATGATCCTTCTTACCCGTTGCTTACATATGAATTCCTGAGCTCTTTCACTGTTGTTGATGACAATACACTTTCATTCCGAATAGCTAATGTTCAACATGAAATCACAAAATCAGAATTGGGAAGCATGTTTGGGTGGCAATTAGTTGAACAAGAACCATTGCCTGAGGGTTACGCTACTCCTTTTTGGTTTAAAATCACGAGATTGTCAAAGCCTGCAAGTTATGGAACTCAACATGCCTTATCTTCAGAAATAGTAAGCCATTGTGATCGTTATTTTGCTCGCCTCATGTCCTACACTATATATGGTCGTGCTGAAAGCAACAATAAAGTACAAATGGGTGAGCTTGCTTTGCTGTATTATTTTGATGAGGGGCTACTTGTGGATTGGACAACCTTGTTAATTAACAGATTCTTGTATCAAGCCAAGCGCACAACCGGTGCTATTGTGATAGGCGGTTTTATAACGAGAATTGCCGAAAGATTAGGTGTCTTTGATCGTACCAAAACCACTCTAAAAGTAGCGAATGGTGGGTCACCTACAATTAATGCAGAATATTTAGTTGGGATGCGTATGTTGTTTCGACATTCACGCGAGGGACTGAAGCCATTACCTCACCCACATTGGTCGGAAGACTCGAAACCAGAAGAAGAACATGTCCCCGAGCCTAAGCAAACACTTAAGGAGCAGGTGGCTGGGGTACAACGCAGCCACAATCAACTGTTACAAAAGTTAGAGAAGATGGAGAAGCAAATGGAACACATGTTTGCTTACATGAAGCAACACTTGCCTCGTCAAGAATCTTGATACTTAGGGGAGTTTTTCTTTTCTTAGTAGTTTAGTAGTATTTGTTCTTTGTTCCTTTCGTCTTTTATCTTAGTTGTTGGCGTCTTTATTTTATTTTATTTTATTATTTTTCTTCTGAGTCATTGAGGACAATGTCTCACTTAAGTGTGGGGATTTGCGTCTTCATTTAAAAAAAAATGAAAATCTAAAAATCTAAAAAAAAAAATTAGAAAATTTTAAAAATCCAAATATAATTCTAGCCTTATAATATAATTAGATGCTTGCATTGCATGATCTCATCTGAATAGTAGTTCAAGTCAGTAACTTATGATGATATTATGTGTAACTTGTTTTTGGTTAAATCTTGCTATGATCACGTGAATGCGAATAATATTCATGCATATTATCATTTGTGCAGAGCTTATTTTTTTTACACAAAATTATTGTGCTCTTGGAATTGAGACCCAGACATGCTTGTTTCTTGAGGGGTAGCTTCCTGTTGATTATTAGAATTTTGACTATTCCTTTTGGATCTTAGAACATGGCATAAGTTTAAGGGAGACATGGGAGTATGTGTAAAAAAAAAAATTGCATAAAAAAAAGAGAAGAAAAGCATAGCAATGTCTTGCTTAAATATAGCATAATTGACTAGGTTGAGCTCATTAATACTCGAGTAATTAAGTCTTAGGGGATTTTGTGCCTAGTAACCTAAAATCTTTTATGGTTTGGGATTGCTGACCCAACGCTCGCTACATGGGTATTAGTGCATAAATCTTTTGGGATCTCAACCATTGCACGGTCAAATAAGCTAATCACTTTGGTTAGTGAAGTCTTATGGTTGATGGAACTTCGAGTGAGTAAGTCCGAGGGGGCGCCAATCCTAGTGGCCTAAGATCTTTATGTTCTGGGACTCACTGACCTAAAACTCGTTACATGGAGGACCTCAGTCATAGACCGAGCATATAAAGAACCAAGTGAGATGAGTAGAAGTAGGTAAAAAAAAAATACATGTACCTTTCCATGATTAAAATTGAATGATGGCTAGTTTTAAGTAACAAAGTGTTTAAGATCTATTTTAGTACTCAACTTGGGAGCTATTAACTCGCATGACTTGTCATGTTGAAACTTGTATGTCTAAATTCTTGGTTTATTAGAGAGCATGTTTTTTTTATATATATAAACACACACGCACGCTCTGTACTTGTGTTTATTATGTTGTGATACTGTGGTGTGAGCTTGGTTTGTCTAAACCTGTTGCATATGCTGAAGATTATCGCTGACTTGACATACACTATTCTATTGGGGATCATTTGCATATCATTTACATTATTATTATATGAGCTAGATGGATTTTGTGGGTATATTCGCTATAGGCCCTCACGAGACAAAACTCGTCCTACTAGGGCTGCCTAGGGGTTTAAAGGCTTGTTGCATATGCTCAATGCAATCGTGTCTTCTACGAAAGTGATGGTAATAAATTAGGATATAGTTGTTATTTTCTTTCTTTGCCCGAGGACGTGCAAAATCTTAAGTGTGGGGATATTTGATAAGTAGATATTTATTATGAGTTTATCCCTATATTTTTAAGTAATTTTGCATGAAATTGAATTTTTATTAATGTGTTTTAATATTTTATTGTAGGAAACAAGAATTTATAGGAGTGGAGCTTAAAGTACAAAATTTGGGCTTATATTATGCAAAATCCGGATTTTTGGACAGTTTGAGCGCTCTTTACTATTTGGGCTCTATCTAGAGTTTTACAACTCCGTTTTAGGCCCATAAACAGTCATTGGAAAGCTTGGAAGAAGATCTTTATTTCTACCATGGGCTCAATATTTAAATCTGCTCTCATCTGCCCAGAACAGCCCAGCAACAGAAGCCTACGAATTTCTTAATTAGAATTATATTCTAATTAGGAATTCTTTCTTGTATTCTAAATAGGTTATTAAAAATACTTGTAAAAGATATAAATATATCTATTATTCAGTTAGAGAGTAAAGGAACGTGCCTTTGGGAAAAAAGAGAGATACAGAAGGAAGACCTAGCCCTAGCAGTTACACGCAAGAACAAGGAAGAAGATTCAAGGGAGAAGAAGAATTCTAGAGTTTTATCTTCTCTTCTTCACTTTTCTTTATTGTAAACTTGATATCATGTCTTTCTTCTTGTATTTGGTACTCTCTTTTGTGATGTTGAACTAAATCTCTTTCTAGGCCTTTAATGGATTTTTGTGTTTATATATAAGTATTCTTTAATTCTCTATTTTGGTGTTGATTACAATTGTTTATAGTAATTTATTCTTAATGCTTTTCAAGGAATGATCAATCTTGAAATTGAATTGGTTATTTAGGTTGGCTTGGAAGAGTAGCTTAAATAAAGACCCAATTACTATAACTTGAGATTAATAATTTATTAATTTGTGTTTAGGATAGGAATATACCTAAATACCTTAGGTAGTCATATTAAGGTTATGTGTTAATGCTGCTCATGAATTTGAATTCTACATAGGAATATGGGAGTTAATTTTATGAGTTAGAATCACTTGAGATTCGGAAGGTCCTCGTGAATACTTGTTTTCCTTAGACTAGCAATTGAAGCACTAAAATAGAGATGCGAATTTACTTATTAAAGAACATGAGATGTAGTTGAAGGCCTAGTTTTATTAATCTTGGTAATTTATTTGTGTTAGTTTAGTTTTAGTGATAATTATTATTTTCTAAAACCTATTGTTATTTGACTTGAATTAATTGAACAATATTGTGTGGTATTTAGCAACTTAAAGTTAGTCCTCGTGGGAACGAATTTATATACTACTTGTTTAGATACGTGCACTTGCGTATAGGTTGTAAAACTGCTAACAACTAACATGATCAGTAACATACCATAAAAAAAAATTAAACCAACTCAGCCCCACGAAATCGAAAATAATTTTTAAATAATAATAAAAATATGGAAAATACATCCAACTGAAATAAAATATAAAAATTTTATTCTTCCTCTTTTGAGAAAACCAATAAAATATTTAATAATATATTTTTTTTTGAAAAATACATGGGTTGTCACAACTCTAATCCAATAATAATAAATAATAGTGTCTTATATATGATATGTCTCTATATAAATCTAATATAAAACATGTTTTAATGTTTTAAATCACTTATAAAAAGGTTTCCTAAACAGAATAGAATTATCCCATAAAAATTCATTATTATCTTTTCTGTCTAGATTAAGGGCTGTTGCAGTTGTATTTTGGATGTTGGACGACTCAGAATTAAAGATAATTTTGTACGTTTCGCGTGGGCTGTAAAATTGTCAATTTCTGATTTCTGAAACTCAAAATATTGTCTAAACAATGTATGTCATGTAAGTAGCACAATAATTACGATTTTTTTTAATTTAACTCCAAAATAGTTTTTTTTTAGTTCAAATTTATATATTATTAAGATATATAATAGAGTTTGAGTTATAATATGAGGCGAGGTAAGAAAAATTGTTGTTAGAATTTTTAATAATAATTATAATTTATAAATAAATAGTATGTAACATTATATAGTTATTAAAAATCGATCATTTAACGTTTGTTAGTATTTGAATAAGATATTTCTTACTTTTATTATATATATGATATAATAATTATGAAATCACGTTCTTTAAAATTTAAACCTACCACATTAGATTTTGGAGACCCGCGTTTATAACTCCTTAATCTACTAGTATTAATCTAAATACTTAATTCTTATATACTAATTTTAACACATAATTGCTACATTGATATTCTGATAATCTATCTATTATTATATATATAATAATATAATTTAAGACATATTATTATTATATAAAATTACAATATAACCCCTTCACCATTACATATGAATTATCTTATAATTTAATATATATTACTTACATCACATCATTGTTACATATTTATAATTTTATATTAATTAATCCCAAGAGTTACACTCCATAAAAATCACTTTATATAAAGAATACGAAAGAACACTATCATAAAATTTTCTTTTTTCCCTCATAAAAATGCGATTGTTAAGATTAAAATCACAAAATTTAATAATAATTAATCTTAGTATATCGAATCTAATATCGAATCACATCTACATTTTAAAAATCAAATATAACAAAATCTAATATAGAATTAATTATAAAATCTTATATATATTTTTGAGGTTGTATTCTAATTAAAAGAGTTTATATAAAACTATATTTTTTTATTTAAATTTAATTAATTAAAAAAATCTGTATAAGAACATATTTTAATTAAAATTTAATTAAAAAATGTGTTTGAAGTTGAGTAGGAGTAGACCTGTCAATGGATTAGAGACCCGATCCGAGCCTATATAAACGGATATGGATCTGTCTAAAAATGATCTGATCCGACTAAAATAATCTTATTATTAAATTGATTGTATATGGATTTAGGTCAATCCGATCCATTAATAACCTGATCCGATAATTATATACATACATGTTTTAAAAAAAAACTATTATTTTATTTTTGATGTTTTAAAAAAAAATATTATCACTAAACGGATAACTGAAATTCGATCTGATAATATAAACGGATCAGATATGGATCAATCTTTCAAAAATCCGAAACTGATCCGATATGAATCCAACAAAATTAAACGGATTCGAATATGGATTTAGATCGATATGAACCCAATCTATTTACGGTCTGAGACATATATGAGCAAACAATATGAGACGAAAAGAGTTTGAATAAAAGTGTGTTTTATTTAATTTTAGTTAATTAAAAGAATTTGTATAAAGGCATATTCTAATTAAAATTTAATTAAAAAACGTGTTTGTCGCTGAGTATGCAACAAATATGATCGGACGATACGAGACGACTGATAAAACATTCATCACTTTGATTTTAATAATATAAGATAAATATGAAAAGGGTGCGAGTTACAATATATATATATATATACATTTTTTAATTAAATATTATCTGATCGATACTAATATTCAATAATTATCCAGTACGGGTGCGATTCATAACTCACGGGACAGATAATAATTATCATCCCTAATTATAACAAATAAATATTATCATAATTTTCCTGTAAAAAAATATTATCATAATTTGGAAATTGGAATCTTATTACTTACCTAAGTTTAAAGGGTCTTTCTAGCATGCGTCCATAAACACACACTAACAATTACTTTTTGATGAGTTTATCAATTTTTTATTAGTGAGAATTTTTGTGCATACATGGAGGCATTATTAATTTTTTTGACTAAATTTAAAATACTATTTCATTAATAATTTGAAAGAGGCTCAATCGGAACAAATTCCCAACTGATCTTACAACAAGGTTGAAAAACAAATAAACGAGTTAAACAATTAGCTGCTTTGTTTCCGGAACACTTAACAAACTGAATACGAATATTCTGAAAATTAAAACTGACTTCAATAGTCTCCTGAGTAATCCGGCCTACATCTCCCCTGAAAACAGTACATTCACAATTGATCCTCACAGTAATTCCGTGGATAGTGTGATGTTCATAAGACTCAGTTGCAAAAATCGAGTTTATAGGTACCAAAAATCTTATGTTATGAACAAACTTTTTTTGTGAGAGGTGAGCACATGCGATTTTCATCACCGTCCTAAGCGCACCACAACTATCTATATACAGGACATAATTATCTACATACATGACACTAGCTATAAACATGCTAAAAGTGTTGTCGACGCGGGATATCCGGTTCTCAATGCCGCAAACACAAGAGAGTACTCGCATAAAACGATACAACTAACAACATAAACAATAAACTCACACAAAACAAAAAGATACGAAAAATCCTAAAAATTCAAAGATTTCGGAATGACACCAAATTTTGATATTATGTTAGGCCAGAAATTTTGAATCCAAAACTGTTTTTTATTTGAAAATCCAAGCTCTTAATCGTAGTAGATCTGAAAGTCAAAATGAAGAACTCTGTTGGCTTTTTTCGAAATTTATGGAACTAAAACTCGATTTTATTGAAGAAAAAGCAATAACAAAATTAAGAAGGGGTCTCCTTGTGAATGTGTGAATGAACGAATGTGAGTGAAGTAGCTCATCTTTATATAGGTAGCAGATTTTGGATGACTCAAGCCCTTCCAAACTTTCATTCTACAGCGAAGATCTTCCTTGATACACTCCCATGAAATTCTCCTTTTAAAATATTCTCAAAAATAACCTTCCTTCTAAATATTTCGAAGATATACTAGAAGATATAGTGACCCAAACAAATTTAGTGATAGTACTGCGTAACAAAAGCTTAAACTAGGAAAAGAAGTGGTCATAAAAAAAAAACAATTGGTATTTTCAATTCAATATGATTATGTTATATACTATATATGATGTGCTTAAGTACTGTGTCGTTATTTGTTTTCAGTTAATAGAATTGTAATCATAATTTTTGCCTGTTCATCTGTAAAAATGTGGAATAATATATTTACAGTTAGTTTTTTCCCCAATTCTTTAGGCATTTAAAAAATTCTAAAAAACTAAGAAAATATTAATACATTGAACAAAAGTATGCCTGAACATTTTTGAAATGACACAAATCCAAATAAAGATATTGCCTATATTGCCTTATAACACCGCCGAAATTACAAACAGCAACAGCAGACACAAGAAAAGGAGAGAGAACGGAGAAAAAAAACCTAAAATAGTATCTATGTGTCCTCAGATTTTGTTTTTCTCCTACTTGGGACATTATTATTAGTAACAAGGAAATGAATAAAAATTTGACAATGTAGTTGTTATTACGTGACTAGAAAACCGAAGTTTAAATACTGTTATTTATGATTTTAAAGTTTTCTTTATTATAATTACGATTATAATTCTGTCAAAAAAAATTACGATTATAATTACTATTTTTACACTTCAATTTTTTGGGGGCAATTGAACTGAAGAGTTGGTTTCGTTTATTACACACAGTAGCACACGGTTTTGCAACACACACAGTAGCAAAAAGTCAGGTAATAAATGACCTCGTTCCTTCGTTTGTATGTTATTTTTGCTATGTTGTGCTTTTTATTTTATTTAATTAAGCAAGAACATATTTAAGGGCTTAAAATGATCTTGATGTTCATTCTTTTGATGAATTATTTAGTATTTTTGGTCATTTGATGATGGGTATTGAAATGTTGTGCCAAAGATTCAATTTTTATCTTCTTACTTTAAGTTCTTGATTGCTATTTAGTAAATTCAAGTAAATTTTCGATTGTGATGCTTAGTGTTTGATGAAAGTCCCCCAAGAATGAATTTTCACAGGTAAGTTATGAACACTTAGTAGGAAACATTCTGTAGGAAGCTGCATTTTTCATCATTTATAATCAGCTTGTAAGGTTCTCATAGTTATTAGTTTATAATCAGCTTTTTGTTTGCATATTTTATGTTTTGGTAAGAACTCCTTTTACAGGTCCTGTTAGATGGCATGGCTCATGATCATTGTTTCGCTCAATGTAATCTGGCTAGCTTCTCTTTGCAAGATTCTTTTAGCATCATGTTCTCCCAACAAGGCTACATTTTTAACTTGTTCTGGTAAAATAACTATTTCAAATATCCAAATTGGCTTTAAGGTGTTTTGCTTTTTATTTTTTGGGGAACAGTTGACATATGTTTCAATGTTTTTGATCTTTAACTCCTGATTCTCATTTAAAATATTATTTTAATATGCATGTTTCTTTTAATCAGGTGAAGCTGAAGCCTCTTGCAAGAAGAATGTTCTGTTCATAATTGCACATCCTGATGACGAGTCCATGTATGATTAGGCAATTTTTATTATGCTAATTTTTTAGAAATTCAACTTGGCTAGTAATTTATTCTAACCTGTGTGATCCTACAATTCTCAATACATAGGCCTCACTTATTGATAACTTGACTATGTAAGTACAAATTCCATGGAAGTAGGTATAATTTTGTGCGTCTGATTTCATGGAACTAAAATGTCCAATCGAAGTCAAACCACAGTGTAAGTGTAACTTGCCCCAAAGCATCATAGGTAACAGAGGTACCTCCCCATGGTATATTCAACTTACGGTGTCATTACTGAAAGTTAATTTTCTTTTTAAGGAACTAATACTTACGATGGTTAACCAAATAAATTTTCATCGATAATGTCCAATTGAAGTCAAACCACAGTGTAAGTGAAACTTGCGCCAAAGCATCATAGTTAACGGAGGTACTCCCCATGGTATATTTAACTTACGCTCTTCATTAATGAAAATTAATTTTCTTTTTAAGGAACTTCTACTTACGATGGTTAACCAAATAAATTTTCATTTTTGTCCAAAGGAAATGTAATTGTTTCTAAGGATTTCCTACAATGTTAACTTCCTCATATGAGTTAATCATCAATGAACCGGTGAGGCCTTATTGTTTATGTAGATGCTTCTTTTTTATTTTAACTATTTGGTGTGGTGGTCCATATTTGGCTATTTGACAACCAGAATATGATTTTTTGTTTTTGTTTTTGTTTTATGGTTTCCATGCATCACTGAAACCAGCTGCATCTCCGTTTGTATTATTCATACTTTAGGGCAGGGGTGGATTTCTTCTCTTTTTTTGGGGGGGTGGGGGTTGTCTCCAAGGCGGTACTACCCCCTTGGCCCCCCTCCAATGGCGACCATAGATGAACTTTCGGTGTTGAGCAGTTCACTTATTGTTGTATATGTTTGCGTATATACACATATAAAATAAAATATCTAGTAAGTGATTAGAAAATCATCTATTGAACTTAGTAGTTTTAAGGTTGGGGAGTAAATCAGAGATAAATATAACTCTCTAGTGCTCTTATATTTTAGTAGGTTTTATTATTGTAACATACAAATCACAGCATATATTGTTATTTTTTAAAAGCAAATTACATATTTATTACACTTTAGAATTTGAATTTCTAGTCGATCAATATTTCGATTATAATGGTATTCTTTTTAGTTTAAATGATTTAAATAAGACTATTTGTATAATTAGTTACACTTTTAATTTTTTTTGTAAATGTCTTTTTAAATTTTGTAATGTGATTTAATTGTATAAAAAATTAAATTTATAACTTTTTTTATAAAATTATTATGAAGATAATATATGTAAACAATTTATTAAGAATAAATAATATTATAATTATATTAATTTAGACGCCCTTAAGATTTTATTTATTTATTTTTATTTTTTTGCGTCCGCCAGGGTATACAATCAGTTTAAATTGTAAGATCATGTTCAGTCAAGTATGTAACTATATGTTATTGTCTGTTTCTGGCAGGTTCTTTACTCCAACCATCAATTACTTGACATCGATTGGACATAATATACATATATTGTGCATGTCAACTGGTAATATGATGTTACAGATTCATAATTCCCTTCAATTTGTAGCTATATACATGTATAATTTTTTTTTCTGCAGTTGATTTGAGTTGACCTAGTAAAAATTTGAACAAGTATTGAAGATAACCACCCTCTTAGCAAAATTGTGTTCATGCTATGCAGTTATTGCTAGGCATGCACAAAAAGCCTGACGGACCGGGCTTTAAAAAGCCCGGTTATTTTTAAAACCGGGTCGGTTTTTCCTCAAAATATAAGGCCCGTTTTAGGTTCGCAGGCCGGTTCGGATCGGGCCAGGCCGGGCTTTTTTTAATTATATATTTCTATTTTTAAAATTTAATGATAATATTTTAGTTTTTTAAATTTTTTTCTTTAAAAAATGGGCCGGGATTTTTTTCGGATCGAGCTTTTTTCTGGATCGGATCAGATCGGGCTTCAGGCTTTTTGAACATCTCTAGTTATTGCACAGTATTATTTAAAACATTGAGTGGTGTGATTGTCTTTTTCTATATCCTGATAGCAGGAGTTATCTGTCTGTTTATGAATTCATTGTTGTGGGATTAGTTTTCTTGTTTCATAAGGGAGCAGGCTTAATTTTCATGTTCCTTTCCACAAATGACTAGTTATCTTTGAATCGTATATCTCTATTTTTTTTTCTGGCGAACCTATTTGATATAGGCTTAATCCATTTCCACCTATGATCATTCAACCTTTTCAAGTGAAACTAGATTATCAGTTTCCGTCTTATACGGTCAATGCATAACTTTAATCGATCTATGGTTTTCTGCATTCCTTATTTGTGTAATTAACTTTAATGCAGGTAATGCAGATGGAATTGGGAACATCAGAAAAGAAGAGCTGTATCAGGCTTCTGCAATCCTTCAGGTGATGAATTTGTATGTATACGGTTGTGGTACCTGCATGGTGTACTTAAATTCCAGCTCTTTTTCCATGCCTTTCCTGAGTAATATTGTGGATTACCTGCCTTTATCTTGACATAATCAGAAAGAAAATTGCTAGTGTTCCAGACTTGATCCAGGGTCTCCATGAAAAAGATTATAAATAAGGATTCTCACGTGGATATAAATTTGCTTGGTAACAGTATAATGTACTGATGCAGGTTCCACTGCACCAAGTAAAGATCCTTGACCATCCAAATTTTCAGGTTACATTCTGAAGTTCACATTTAGAACCACTTATCTTTGTGTTCACCATCTTATTGAAAAGTTTCGTATTGTTGTCACTAGGATGGATTTGGCAAAGTATGGGATTGTGATTTACTAGCGGAAATTCTTAGAGAGGAAATTCATGCTAATGCAATTGATACGGTAGGATCTAGTTTCCACATCTATCTACTATATATTTCTCCTTTCTTCCTTGTTCCTTATTTAGAGTTCACGCTTTCGATACAATTATTGTTTAACCTGATTGGGGTGGTCTAGCTTTGGGCTGTCTGTTATCCTTCCTTGCATGGACTCGGGATCCCTGTATAATAGTATATACGAATATTACCTAAAAATTGGATGACACTGGACGTGCGTGATATGAAGTATATGTCACAGTTTTTCATTATTTTAATTCAAAGTGTTTAGTTCCCACAAGGGCAGTTTGATCATAGAACCTCATACGCTTAATCACATGAGCCTGTTGATTTATCTTATTTATAGCTTTGATGGTTTACTGATCCTCTTCTTCTTTTCCTTCCAGATTATTACTTTTGATGGATACGGTGTTTCTGGTCACTGTAATCACTGTGATGTAAATCGAGGTGTGCGGTAAGTTTCTTACCACACCTGAGCATGTCAAGTATTTATTAATTTGCATCCAATAAACTCGGAATGCAAGTCCCTTACATGAGCATAGATAAAAATATAAGGTGCTTGCTACACCTTAAATATTCTCTCAAGTCAACCACTCACCATGCCTCATCAAGCTTCTGTCAATGCATCAGCCGTCTAATTAGCAGTATCTCTGTGTCAGTTTAAGTACTAAACTTGTATAATTTTAAAAAAAAGAGGTGATGGGTGTTTTACTATTATGGCATGGGAACTTATTTTGATTCTGTTTCCTGTATAAGCAGTCGCCTTCTGCGCGGTGCTCTGCAAAGAGATATTAACGCTTGGGAGCTTGTATGTTTCCCTTCATTCTCGCCTTTTCTATATATTCCTGTATTTATTTATTGGTATCTGATCTAATATCTCTCTGTTCCATTTTAATTGATGTCTAATATATATACTTTAGGGTTAAATTCATCATTTGCTTTTCTCAGGTCAGTACAAGCCTATGGCGCAAGTATAGTGGACCAATTGATATCTGGTTTTCAATCTTGAATGCCATGAGATGTTCTGATAAACTGCATTGCTTGTTGAATGCGCAGCCATGGAAAAGCTATGTTGCAATGGCCCAACATATGAGCCAATGGGTTTGGTAATGCAGTCTGCACAACTCATTTCTTGAAGTAAACAATTAAGAGCAAAATACAATAAATGTGCGCATGAAATACATAAATTTCTTTGGCTCCTGCAATATGCATTTGAGTTTTATGAACACCTTTAAAATAAATGCATCACCTATTAATGGAGTCCAATACTATATTAGGACATTTCTAAGATGAATTTATCACTTATTACAGTAGAACCTCGATAAATGAATTTTGTAGGGAATTTATCGATAATGAATATTTAGACAATAATTTTACATTTTTTCATTATTATATTTATGCAATGTAAATTAGGAATATATACCAATGTGTGGATTAATTATAGTTTAATATGTATTGAGACTACTACTAACATTGCATATATTAATTGTATTTTAAAATCTATTAATATATATTTAAACCTAAACTATGAAGTAAATATAGTTCGAGAATTTTATATATAGATAAAACATCTGTACTATTTCTTAAGCATGAATTTGATGGTTAATTTCAATCATCGGTTGATAAATGTATATGAATATTGTTGATTTTATGATTTACGTTCATGTGAGATATAGATATATGTTGTTTGAAATTCAGTGAATATTCATTTATATTTATATAGGGCTTTTAAAAACTCAAATACTTTTTATTCATTAATGCATTTAGCGAGTTTATTCATTCAGGGTTGTCCCAATCCCATGTTGTGTCCGAAGAAAATTATTCATTTATCAAACATTTATTTATCGAAATTATGATGTATTTGAATCAACGTGATCCATGTTGCATAACACAAGATGCCTCGTTTTTGCAGGTTCCGGAAACTATTTGTATCGTTTTCGAGTTATACTTTTGTAAACACGCTCCAAAAGATAGACAGGGAAGGTTTCTAAGTTTTATACCTTTTAACATGAGGAGTTTTGCTTACGTTACATGTCTAGCAAGCATTCTGATGGGACTTACGAGACTGAGATACAAGGTTTTGTGGCTTCTGCACGTCCGGGCATTTCTCAGCTTCTTCTTTTTGATTAAATGGAACTTGTGTATTTGGCGGAAGTATTATTGCCTAGGCAGCCCCATTAAATGGACTAGTTAATGTTAAACTGTTGCTTTATGTGTTTAGTGAGAAAGAATTAATCATAACACGCGTAGAAGTTAGAACTAACAGAGATTCCCCTAAAATCGATAATTTTATTATTTTCTTTATTATTTAGTAACTTTTTCTTTATTATTTTCTATCAAAGATTCAAATCGATTCCCCTAAAAAACAAAAAGATTCAAAAGCAGTTACGTTGTAACGTCAAAGAAGAAGGGTAACAATATAACAGTAAAACTTGCCTTCATATTAGTTCTTACTTCTTACACACACAAAGTAGCATTGACATATATTGTCCAAAGTTTATGACTTTCTTAGAGTTATTCCAGGTAATTTAGATTGTATTATACTTTTTTCGAATTATGATCAAGAAATACTTGGAGACGCATCTACAAAACCTTCTGTATAAGAATTCACAAAAATCGCTTAAATTAATCAAGATAGAATCTGTCAAAAAAAAATCAAGATAGAATCATATCCATATGATTTTGTACTTCTTTCATAATTCGAAGCAGTTTCCCTCCTTTTCCTGCTAGGATTGAAAATCGTGTATTTTACATATTCATACGTCATATGCCTATCTTTTTTAAAACCTTCCCGTTGGTAGATGACAGAATTGTTAGATCTGAGGTTCCTTTTCCAAGGGCAGAATCGAAGTATAGTGTGTGCAACTGTTGAGTTCTACTGTGGCGAACTCAACAGAGTCGTCAGTTATAGTGATCCTGTCTCTGAATTGCGAGTTTGTATTGTATTTCAAATCATCCAAGATATTAGAGACTATTCAAGCTTCAACAATTTAAACATGAAGTAACATTAGCTTAGCTGTAAAAGGCCAATAAAAGTCGATGGGATAATTAATCTAACTTCAAAATCCAAATGGAACAAAGCCATGAAAACTACATGTTCAAAACCCAAATGTTAAAAACAGAATCCACAAATTAAAGAAAGCCAAGAGGAAACCCATGTTCTAAACCCAAATGCAAAACAACAGAAACGCCAGACGACTAATACTAATAATTCAGATACAAAACACAAACTATAGTTCCACAGTGAACATCCACTTTAAGAAACCAGAAAAGGACCTACAATACTCTCATTAGCGAGGACAAGAACAGTGTGTGCAGTACGTAGAACTCTTGAAGTTTATTGCAGGGCTCTTATATCCACTTCGTTACTCCTTCAGAATGAGAGCAAATAACAGTGTTCAATACTGGCGTTGCAAACTACTCCTTCATTACTGCTTCACAGGAAAATACATGATATTAGCAAGATACCACAGGTCCACAGCATACATCCATAAACAAGTCATACAGAATGTTTATTACCTTGTGCACAGGTTTGGGAATGGACTATCGTGAAGCAAGAGATATGAAACTATGAAAAGTTCCAAGGAATGGGACTGACAACTTGGAAAAAAGAAATTCGAGGGCCACGGATAAGTGTAACATGAAAGGATCTTAAAGCTGAGGAACAGCGGCATAGAGCAGCCATTCCCTTCGCCATTTTGCCCTCTTAAAAACTAGGGAAATGGTGAAGGATGGCACAATCCCCTTGAAGACCGGAAATGCAAAAAGAAAAAAAAAGGAAAAAGAGAGAGCCTGGGAATGGATGGTTGGGTTAATAAGTAGCTTACAGGCTTTATCGGTATGTACAGAAATAACTAACACTAACAAAAGAAATTACAACTGTACAGTTCAAGAAAACATTAAACAACAAGAGACTAAAACGATGACAAAGGCAGCTCAAATTTACACCAAGAAAAATAACAAGGGAATATACATATATTGCATTGGTAGAATGAACATTGTTGCTTTAAGGGGCTGAAGTTGTGTTTAGAAGAGAAGCTAAGATCCTACAAACAAGATTTTAAGGAGTCAAATTAGGATTCTACAGGTATGTACAAATTATATGGAATTAAATATTTACGTTAAACTCGGTAAGAAGCAAAAGGTGTAAACACTTTCAAAACACAGTTGAATGCTTTCAACAGTATCAAGTTTTTCTGAATCTTGAAGGTGATTGAGACAGCCATTCCTAAACTGAAAGAACAGAATATAAGGTAGTGTCTTTAGATGAGAAAGCACCATTCACAAGTTCCCTTCAAACTACATAGATATTTGTCAATCCCACTTCTACAAACCAATCTTCATTAAAGCGAGAGTTCCACAAACAAAAACCCCCATCTTCTGAGATATGTAATGATTCACCACTATTATTCACTACTCATATACGGCCACTTAACAAGTTTCAGCACCAGTACTGCATAATCTTCTCCCATTAACACATAACACTGTCTGATTTATTGAAGTCTGGCCGTCTGGTCATTTTATTCTAAACCAACTAGCAAAAGTAGATTTATTTATTTACAAAGGAGTCTTAAACTCCAGGTTCTTAGTCATCAGACACATCAAGATTAAGGATGCGACGCAAATCCTGGGTCGCAAGGGCATGGTCAGCACTGTGAAAGAGTTTCCAAGTAGAAACATTGTGTTCTCGTTTAGGCGATGGGGGAGCGGACCGTGCTAAAGGGTGCGAATCCATATCAGAGACTGGTGAAGAAGGAAAATCAAGTGACGCACATCGTTTCGGAGGAGCAAAAAACTTAGGAATAGGCAATGAACTAGGTGGAGGAGAATTGGAATAAGCAGGTCCAGCCCAAAGCTCAGAGCATGGAAAATCATTACAAAACGAGGACCTCTCCCTCTCAGACTCACCCTTAATAGGAATCGGAATCGAACTACTTTTCTTCAAGGCATTCCCTTTAGAGTTTGTAACATCCTCAGAAAAATACTCAAACGAAGCTGGAAAAGGCGATTTCGAAAATGGGGAAGAGGGTGAAAACCCAAACCCCCTTTTACCATCAGGTGTAGTACAAGCCTTAATTGGGGTTGGTAGTATCCCAGCACCACCACCACCACCACCACCAGATTGAAAAGTTCTACAACTTAATTCTTTAAAATCCTTAAAAGTAGGTGACCCAAGATTACTATTATTTTTCTCATAACATTGATTCCTGTGATGAGCAACAACAACAATAGTCTCCATCAAGTTCAAATCACTGAGTTAACTCAACCAGATTTAACTATTCCCACAAAGTTAAGCCCACTACCAATCCAATCTACAGATTTTAAGGGTCTCAAAGCTATCAAATGAACATAAAATTTAGATCTTTATCCTACCCACAAGTTAAGCACACATATTTATACACATGTATGTAAAAATCAAGGATCACCAAATCAAGCTTGAGATACTTGAGCTTTATCAGATCTGTAACAAACAAAAGCAGATCCATGTGTAAAAAAACCAAATAATCACAGTAAAAAAAAGCATCTTTATAACAAAATAAAAACAAAAACAAGAAAGTTGATGAAGATGATTTACCTGGTAATATAATCAAGATTTGAGTGAAGCAGTGATAGTGAGTGCAAAGGGTATTAAATGTTGGTAACGTCTATATATGTAATGTGTGTGTATATATTAGCAGATGTACTATACTACATGAAGAAGCAGTTGAACTAAACGAGCGTTTTAAACAAGAATCTCCGGATCTCAAATGACTTGTAGTCTGCATTTACATATTTAGTAAAAAAGTTGTCGAACAGGGTTATTGTAATTTTATTTTTATGTTATTTTCAGGGAATAATATTTTTATTGCTAGTTAAAAATTAATGTAAATATTATGGTTTTGATATCTAATATTTAAATGAGATAAGTGGATATGTTACTTTATTTTTTAATCTATTCTAACATTGCAATGTAACTATTTTTTATAAAAAATAAATTTTAAATTTAAACCTATATATTTTTAATGAGTACAAAGCATTCATTTATTATTAGAAAAAACTTTAAATATATGTGTTGTAACATATTTAAAGGCCTAAAGGGTATCGTAGTCTTATCATTGAGGGACCGCTCTTGAGCAACTTTACACTTTCAAAGATGAGTGAGTCGAATAAATTTATGAAATTTGGGGGTAAAACAGTAATCGTGTGATGTAGATATTATGGGATCCAAATACCCAGATATAGATAACGAAAGTGACGGGGGTAAGGGCATGAGATAATGCAAAAAATTGGGTTTTTGGAGGGGGGGGCTATGATGTCGTGGCAGCAAGTGTCTAATACGTGGCTATAATTAGGCTAAATAGTGAGGAGATTTGACTGTTAAGGATCAATAACCCTTGTTTGATATAATTAAAAAAGGCTTTAGCATTTGAATACCTAATCAGTGTGATTAAATTTTGTAATTACCTTTAATTCAACAAAAAATTATACTTTATTATAATTTAATCCAAGTATTCAACATTTACTTTAAGATTAGATTATAATGTAGACATATCATGTTTTTTTAAAACAAGATTACCAGAAATGCCTAAAAATTCCTGCTGGCCTGCTTCATGGTCTGCAAGTCTGCGACTGTTACTCCACCTTTTGATTCTTGCAATACATGACTGATAATTTTTTATCTTTTTGACCTGTGACTAATTTAACTTACAAGATAGGATTAATATACTGACATCGGAATTAAGCCAGAGGTCCTTGCGAAGATGGTCCCGTTTCGGGCGGGTTTCTAAATCAAGACGCATGGCGTATGCACATTAAGTGTATGATGCACATAATGAGAATGTATTTTTGTCCCTATGAGAAACTCATAATCATGTCCATGCTCCTTAAAGCTGGCACACGCCCACCATGACACGAAAGGGCAGGCATGTCAAATAACACCTTACTTACTACCTCTACCTTAAATATAATTATAATTTGTAAACTAAAAATTATAACAATAAATTATTCAATAATCTAAAATCATAAAATTAAAGATATTTAAAAATAATAATTGTTTTTATATAAATTAATGATATAATTTTGACTGTACCCATAGATTTCATTATCAAGCCATCCCAAAAATATTATTTTTATATTATATATATCAAACATACACAAATTAAAAGCAATTACTAAAGAGTTATCTAATTTTTCAAACAATACCCAGACATTTTTTCTAAGAGCGGAATAATTTACTAAACAGTTATCTAATTACTAGACATGCACATTTTTGTCTTACAATTAGGCTAAACATGAAGAATGGCTATACTGGTTTAGTTGGGAGTGGTCCAGTCTACTAAACTTTCTTAAACGGGGTACCGGGGTTTTATGGCAGGCCCCCAGCCTGGGCGTCCAGGATTGGTTTGGGCTTATCTAAATGCAGCAACATTATTATGCTTATTATAGGCATGGTGGGTCTGGAAACATAAATATTTAACATTAAAAAATGTATATTTATGACCGTACAAGTTAGTATAAAAAATGAATATTTATGATCGGATACCTTAAATAGTAAAAATATAGCTTTCGTGGTCCCCGTTTTGAATTCAACTTCCTCACATACCAAAATTTATTTGAAAAATGCAGTAAATATTACTATGAAATAGGTATGATGTGGATATGAATATGATAATTAGTGCAATCATGCCCGTACAAGCTACTGTGCCAAGCAGGCAAGGATATATTTAAAATTGTTGTTGAAAACTGTTGTGCTGTCAGAAAAAGTGCTATTGAAAAAGTTGTTAGAAAAAGTAGATTGTTTGGTAAAAAAAATTTATTCGTACATATTTTGATATATAATATATAAAATAATATTTTTGGGAGGTTTAATGATGATGAAATTTGTTGTTAATTCCTGCAAAAATTAAAAAGCAGTTTTTTCCAAAAGCACAGAGCACATGTTTTCTCTAATAGCGACTTTTAGACCAAAAACGTTTTTTCTGACCGCAGTTTTTGAATTTTACCAAACACTTTCGTGATAATTTTTCGCTAAAAAGCTGTTATAAATGTCATACCAAACGGGACCTAAATAGGGTCACTATACTGTTAGGGTTTTGGTCCAAAATAAGTGATGATTGATTAATCAATCTATCTGCGTTTTTTTCCCATAGATAACAAAAAATCCTATATAACTTTGTAGAAGCGCAGATAAATGACGTGACTTCTGAATTCATAAAAAATTTCGATGTTCATGTTGTTCGTGAAAAAAAGCGTGGATAGATTGTCAGCACCATGGCTCATACTATTAAATAACATACCATTAAATAAGATAAGATGATAAAACAAAGAAACAATAGATAGGGTGATGAGAGTGATCAACTATAAACAATACCGTGTAGAGTCGCCATATATGTGAGGCTTAAAGTGGCGGAACATGGTTGAGAAATTGGGCAAGAAAATAACATGTAAAGATAACACAATTTACATTCCACATACGCACACAAACGAAGGATCCTCGCAACTTCCTTTTTTTGTTCCTTTACAACAATATACTCTACCCCGATCACTTGTATATATTTCATTCATTCGTTACCCAATGTTATCGTCTACGAGTATATCTTTATTATTTATTTCCGTTTCATATTCTTTTTTACCATATAAAAAAAACACTCCTTGATTTATTTTTCATTTAGTAAAAATAAAAAGTTTTTTTATAGTCACATATACAATGGCCCCACCAATTTCGATTCATATATAACTTCCCCTGCACTTCCATCAATATTTACACTCTCCTCTTGCATTTTTATATCCTCGCAGAGACACAATTATATACACTCTACACTGAGGATACTTATTATTATTAAAAAAAATGAGGGTTTACCCAGCTCCAAACCAAGAACAACGAAACATCAGGCTCCGATACGACGTC
This sequence comes from Oenanthe sinensis, assembly GCA_028671895.1. NCBI lineage: Eukaryota > Viridiplantae > Streptophyta > Magnoliopsida > Apiales > Apiaceae > Oenanthe > Oenanthe sinensis. The sequence continues at coordinate 31,744,438 of CM053813.1, forward strand.
GCATCATCTCTGTACAACAAGAAGCAGCTACGAAGACTGCCACACATATTCGCGAAAGTTCTAGAACTCCCCTTCCAGTCAAACGCCGACGTTTTGGTCCATGAAACCTCCGATTCACTCCGCTTTGTTATTACAACCGACGACACCACCATCGGAGACAACATCAGGGCCCACTATGTTAATATGCACCCGGGTATCACAAAGATTGTTGTACGAGGAGGTGACTGTGATGTTCGTGACTTGTCGGTTGATGAGCTGGAGCTCGATGTTTGGAGATTCAGGTTGCCGGAAACCACTTTGCCGGAGCTGGCCAGTGCGGCGTTTAGCGACGGCGAGTTGGTGGTTGTTGTGCCCAAAGGCGATGAGGTTGTTGATGAGAGTTGGGGTGAGAGGAGTGGACATCTTGTACTTGTGCACTGATTTATGTATTTATGTGTGTGTGTGTGTGTGTGTGTTGTGTTGTGTTGTTTGAGGTTGATTAATAAGTGCTCTCAATCAACTTGCTTTTGAGTTTCATCCAAGGTTGTTGATTTTATAACACTTGTTACTTTGTTGTCTTTATGAATTACTACAAGTTTCCAACATGGATCATATTCGAGTGTCGGATTTGGCAATCTATCAGATTTTTTGTGTGATTTGGTTCTAAATGAATGTCATACGGATTGCGATACAATTAGGGGGAGGGGCACTTTATACCTTTAACTTGGATATTGTTAGGGCACAAGATATGACTTTCTATGGTTATTGGTAGGAAACTGAGTAGCTACTTCAATTTCAACTAGTTGTCCATGTCAATTGCTAATGGAATTAGACTAATAAAATTTTATTAACAATTGAAGAGTAATCGTAACCAAAAGAAATCGCAAATTAAATACTCATACCGAAAAAGTATTAGTCATATAAACCTTGTATACATACACATTTCTGTAACTGTACATGTTTTCTTCAATTTTTTACCAGTTGCATCTTTGTGCACAAGTATTATATCTTCATCATCTTGTGCCAGGCCATGATGCTGGTTCATCACGATAATCTTTACTAGCCTCCACTTGCTGCATGCAGAACATTTTCTCTCCAGTTCTGCTCAAACTGTTCTCAGTATTATATGATTGCTAAACATTCAACAAAGTCTATCTGTTTAAGTTCCAGACATTTCTGTGATCCCTATTGTGGCAGACATGGATATTCAATTTTCTTATTGAAGAAAGTGAACCTCAGAAAGGGGTAATGATTCCTTCTTTTTCAAGTGCATGGATATTAGATGACAAGGAAAAGTAAGGAGCCCAATATTGGTACTGCATCCCCAACTTGACAGTGTCATTGAAGTCATCTATGAGATTGTGATAGTTTTTTACTGTTGTTTGTTGTTATAGACTAATTGTTGACGAAATTTGTTCATGTGACACTATATTGTGGGAATTACTTTTAGCTCACATGATATATAGCTAACTGTTGTATGCTAATGTTCGACTCGTCTTGCTTAGATCCCGATTAGTCTTCGTTTTCTGGAGATAGTTTGATGCAACAAGACTTCTAGGGTGGATTTAAAGTTCTGACAGGATGAGCCGATTGGGTACATATATTATGGTTTCTGCTTACAAGAGCGATGCCCATAGTCTACAACCTTTTGCTTTCAAGGTAACAATTTCTTTTCCACTTGGTGCAAAGTTAATGTTGGACCACTTGCAACTTTTCTTCAATACTGGGATGGGATATGGGCACATATTCTGCTAGGAGAACGAGCACAGGGACTTGCTATTTGACACCACTATAGTGCCATACTCCAATTTATAGTTAGGACTTAAGGATCAAAGGTCTGCTTTCTTTAGTGAAAGCTAGTGTCTCCCATCATCTCCCTGACAACGATTGACATTTAGAAAATGATGTTCCCTATTTTTTGTGTTTGATTTCTTCTCCAGTCTAATTCTCCAACGGATAATATTCTTTAGCACGAATCTTAAGAGTTCATAGCTATGAAAAATGCCTGGTAATGTAGTAGATTTTTTACGATGGAGTTAATTTTTCATATACTTACTTTCTTACCGTACATGCTCGAGAGCTGTCTAACCAAATAAGAAGGCATAATGAGGCACTGAGCTTCACTTAGTTTTTTAACAACTTTAATATTGTATACAGAGTTCTGTAAATAAACATTGAGTCTCATTTGATAGCTAGATTCTTGTAATCAAACATTGCATAAAACGAAACGATAAAATGTTCGACTCAGTACAAGATCTGGATTTTGTAGTTTACATATTACAGTTTGCACGTTTGTTTACGGGGCTTGCACTGTGGTTAATGACTCTCATAAACAAATTCAGTCATGTTCTTTAAAGGTAACTATTTTTTAGTTGATACAAAATTTTGTAAATTATCTTCAAGACTAATTGCCCGTATAAAATTCGAGTTGCGAATTAAAAACTATCAGCTACAATGAATATCTCTGCAAAATAATCAAAAAATGATGGAATAATCTAAAAATCAAGCATTTTGAATATGATCAAAAAATCAATTGTATTTAAGCCTTTGGCGTGTAGAATAATTATTCTCAGTTATATTAGAAATTTAGAACCATTAATTTTAGAACAAAAAGAATACAGGTTGTGTATGTAAAGTAAAAAGAGTTGTAACCTTGTTGAACCAGGTTCGGATCAGAGAGAACTAACAAATATCATTGATTCCCGTTAAGAATCATACCTATTTTTAAAAAACCAAAGAGATATGAACCAGACAAAACATATTTCTTGGTTCACCTATTTTTAGATCCTTTTGTAGTACTCTCCTCGATCCTCATTACCAAACAATCTTTATATGTTCTCTCTGATCACAGAAGTATTCAAATTCACCATTGCAGTATATAGATCTTCCTTCAAAAGAAAGATATGAGGCAACAACAACCACAAAGGCCTCAATATGATGCTTCACAAAACATGGCATCTCTTGATGCATCCGCCATGCAGGCTGCGGCCACCATGAATGCCAATGCAACAAGTGCGGCCAAAGATGAAAGGATTGCTGCTCAAGGAGGCAGTCTACATGTTATTGCAGACTCAGTTGGAAGACAGGTACATAATTACAATCTTGAATTAAAAACTCGGATTTTGTGGAGTTTAACCTTGACAAATTTCGTCAATAAACTCCAGCGAGCAAAAATATAGCCATATTAGGAACATCCGTCATGTCAAAACATGTCACTTATAAGCAAAGCTATGAGCGGCTCTGTTAGCAGAACGATAAACAAATAACAATTGAATAATGGATACAAATCTTGTACAGTCATTAATACACTACATTTGGCTTGTACCACCACAAAACAATCACAGTGAGCACCACCATCAACCACAGTGCTTTATAGATACAGCTCAACACCTCTCGACAATAAACACAATTCGCCTCCGTTAGCTTATGAGAAACTGAGCCATCTTGGTATGAACCCGTCTCCACTTAAGCTTCTGCACAATCACGGACTACAATTTTGATACCAAAGTAACCATAACATCAACAACGCTGCATCAACATTAATCTTTTGGTATCCAATTTAGGCATAACCCGATTCACGGCCCTATTATTTACAGAACCTGAAGGTAACGGTTAACGGTACTATGGGGTTATACATGTATTATGTTGGACATTATCATATTGTTCAAGGTACATCTATGCTGAAACAAATACATTCTCCACTATCGACCGCTTTGTTTTGCAAACCAACTCATTACGGGCACTCCATTACGCTCAGCAAAGGTGGCAATTTCACCTTCCCCTTATTTTCCTAATCTATCATAAAAATCTCAGCCTGCCACAAGGTTAAATCATTTATACAGAATTTTTAGGTTGTGGAATAGTTGGATATGTACTAGTAAATGAAATTGTAAACGGATTAACCTTAATAAGGAGAACAGATGATTAGTACAATTCCCCCAAGTCACAAATTTATTTATATTGTACTGTACCTGGATTCTTGTTTATTGTATAAGAAATGTAATCATTTCATGCTAGCATTCTTGTCGAAACAATCATCCGTAAATCCAAAATAACTAAGAGATTTTGAAACCATTCAACTAATAAGTATATGTATATTACTTGATTTTTCTCTGTGTGTGTGTGAGAGCGAGCGCATGACTTAGATTAAACATTATAATGTTCATACGTAACCGGGAAAATTATGATCAACTAGAGGGAATATCTAGTTCCTATACTATTGGCTAGATTTTTTTTAATTGCCTGAGAAGTCTTTAGGTTTGAATGTAGGTGTTTGATGAAGATGCTAATATGTCACCTGGGGCGGGGTCTAAAGAAGGTGACACAATAACTATTGGGGAAGCTTTAGAGGCAACAGCCCTATCAGAAGCCGGGGACAAACCAGTGGAGAAAAGCGATGCAGCTGCAATACAGGCTGCCGAGGTCAGAGCAACTGGAAGCAGCCAAATAATTCCTGGTGGTGTAGCTGCCACTGCTCAATCAGCAGCCACTATTAACTCCAGGACCATGGATGATGCAAACAAGACTACGCTTGGTGATGTTTTGGCGGTACGTATAATATTATATGTTAATACTGCTTGATTTTTTCAGCTTTTTACGAGTGTAGTAGTGTCATACTGACATTGTTAGTGGTTAATATGTATTCTGACATTATCAGCTTATATTAATTAGAAATAATCTCGAATTTTTAATCAAATTTAATTTGTGCGCATGTGGATTTAGGATGCAAGTCTGAAACTACCAGATGATCAGCCAGTGAAAGTAGAAGATGCAGAGCGAGTGATTGGTGCAGAGCTCAGAAATGGCCCTGAATTGACTGTGCATCCTGGTGGAGTTGCTACATCAATGGCTGCTGCTGCTGAACTTAACAAAAAAATGCAGTAGATGGGATTACTTGGCCGGGTACACTTGTCATATATAGCCTCACAAATAAATATTATTCATCTTAAGATCTTCATGCTAGAATAAAGTTGTGTATCCCGGACAATGTAGTATACACTGTACAGAGAAGTGAAGCCAATGTAGAACTCCTTTAAATTGCATATATGGTATGTTCTATCAACAAATGATCTAAAAATCTGATGTGAAATAAGTAGTTTAATATGGACTTGTTAAAACTTCAAAGTTTAACAAACCATCTGTTGTTTAGAACAGAGTATCCTGTGCATATTTGTTTATTTTTATTAAGGTTTCCCCCGAGTTGAGCAGCTTCTTGCAGTGATAATTGGTAAGTGTGACATTTGTTGTCGATCAATAATCTAAAATGAAGAAATTTCTTAATTTCATAGAGATTCCTCTCAATATTATAACAGATTGAGTGAGATAGCTCTTATCTGTGCTTGTATGATTGTTTCTGAACCCTGTTCGAGGTGTACAACATTATTAATATCTGCAACTGTATGTAATTTGAGTAATGCCATTTATATCATGTCCATCTTTTGTTATTATCTATTGCCATTTAAGAATTATGGATTAATAATTTCCTTAACTAACAACCACAACGGTTAAGATCGATCCGATCAGAACATAAGATATTTCAGTTTTCTGATAATAGAGTGTCACACCTCGTAATCATTACAAAAATCGAACAATATTTGCTTCGAGATATTTTTTACATCGCTCACCAAAAATTCTTTAATCACTTATTAGTTACTTTGATAGGCTATAATCTACATCTCTTTGCACATCCATGTACAAGTTGAATGGACCTGTCCAGACTTTTTGTCTATACCACAAGTAACACTAGTATACCAAGGAACTCCTCACCATACAACTTTCTTATGTATACTTTTCTCCTCAGCCTCTTACCAATACTAGCTAGCAATATTCAAAACTTAAAATGTCAAAAACTATTGGAAAAAATCTCAACGTGTTTCAAAAAGATGATCCAATTCTCAAGCCTCACCACCTCACCAAGACGATCATTCTCATTTCCTCATGAAGAATATTAACTCACTCTATGATCCCACCACTTCCTCAGAACCCTTGACGGCCACTCCTGATTTCGCCACTGCTCATGCCTCCCAACGCTTCTTCTTTTCTTCCCGGGGCCGCTCCAATTCCATTGTAGATTCAACTTCATCGTTAACATACACCTCTTCTTGTTCATTATTACCAGAACATGACACGTTAAGCGGTGGCATTGCTGTTCCGACGTTGTCACCGGATCCATATATGAATTTTCGGCAATCCATGCAAGACATGGTGGAAGCACGAGGCTTGACAGATGTGAGAACAAATTGCGACAACCTGCATGAGCTTTTAAGGTGCTATCTCTCTTTAAATCCTAAGAGCACTCACAAGTACATTGTTCGAGCTTTTGCAGAACTAATAATTAGTCTTATGACAACGTCACCGCGGCAACATGAGCTGTGAGTATATGATTCGAGCTACCTCTTACCACGGGGTACAACGGTGGTCCATCTATATATGCAATGAAGCTCTAGCTAATTAATTTCACCGGTATTCTTCATTTATCAAATATATATACACATCTGGTCATGCTACCCAAAACCTTCCCTGAGAGCCTATCTTTCTTTATGTATAGAAATTAGTTATATAGCGTGTTTGGTCCATCACAAACTAATAATTTTGATCATCTCCCAATTATATTCATAAATTTCATATATTTTTTGAATTTCTTGCATATAAATTTATAATATCGTTCTTTTAAATCTTAAATGTTAAATATGTTTTTGTCTTTAAATATATTACTAAAACTTACGCCCCTCCAATAAATTTTCCTAGTTCCATCCCATATCCCAGGTACCATTAATATAATATGCATGTGCTGGGATGTTTATGTTGTTCCATTAGCTGGCTGACCCTGAGGCCTGAGAGAACGCAATACCTGCGACTATGACCCCTAAATTTTAAATATTAGATTTATATGCACATACATAAATATATATATATATATATATATTTATTTATTTATTTATTTATGCATTAGAGTTTTTAAATTAAATTTGACTGGAGTACTCCTTTCGACTTCAGACCTCAACTGTTCGGAACTTTCATGATTTTTAACACAGTAGAACCTTTCTCAATACAATAGAACCTGAATTAACTAAGACTCTTAATAAATATATTGATTTTTTTTGTTTTAATATAAGGAGTATAGTTTAGCATTAAAAAATAATAACTGTTATTTTATGAAGAAGAAGCATTGCTGAAATGAAAAACTGATTGTATTGCTAAAAAGGTAAAGTCTGTACATTGAGTAGTGGCATTTATACTAAGCTATCAACTAACTAACTTCTGAGCGGGAAAATTATAACAAATTAAGTCTAACTGACTCCACTGTCTCCAGCCTGTCTAGTGTGTTGAGCTGACTGATGACATGGCAAATAAGTTATACTATTATCTTCAATATTATCTTCAATAATAACCTCCCTACATAAATAAAATTCTCCATTCCAAAACTATTCATTCACAACGTATTACATTTCAAGCACAACACTTTTATTGAATGATAAGAAGTTTTGTAAATTTTGTAAACATGTTACTTTCTGCACGGAAATTTTGTAAATTTTGAACTGTCCGCAGATATTCTAGGCATGATTTCCTTTTTCTTGTCAAATTCCAATAATTTCCGTTCTTATTCTCTTCGATATATATAAGAATACATTGTAAAAATCATATTTGCTTACAAAATTAGTCGCAAATTCAAGGATTCAAAGTATTTCCTTAATTTCCAATTTTTTAAAAATATTTCCATCTCCATAGTTTTCTCCAACATCACAAAACTACTAATCTAAATGTAACAATATAACATATTCTATCGTTTAACCTTTAAAAAAGGTAAATCAAGCACTTGATCTTACGAAGTGTAAGTGAAAATAAATACCAAATTTATGCATTAAGTTTGTTTATTCCTAGGTCGTGTACTACGAAAAGAATTAGGCAGAAAAGCAAAGAGTATTATATAAAATTTCATTATATACATTTTGATTACGATTAAAACTCCATAAAATTAATAACAATAATATTTTTTCATAGTAAGAAATTGAGTAAGATAATATATTTTTATTGAAATATATTCTCTCAATCCCTATTTACATGTCCATTTAAAAATTTTACCATATTGTAATACTCTATCATTCTATGTCTCGAGTTCAACTCTCCAAGAATTTCTTAGAATAAATACTCATTTATTAAGTTATAAACCTAATTATTCAAAAAAAAAAAAAGGGATCCGTTTTGACCGGATTTCGTGAAATCCAAATTCAAAAATTAATATCTGAAAATCCAAATCCAAAATCCCTAGTCAAACTCAAGGCATGAACATCATAGAAGAAAAAGAAAACAAAATTTACATACCAGCATGTAGTAAAAATCAAAATATCATATAAAAAAGATGCATGAATGAAAAAGTATTAAAAAATTGTTTGGAGAACCAGATATTACCGACCATCCCAAATTCCATACAAGAAAAAGTGGAAGACCACTCTCATTTATAAGAGGATAATAGAATTAGATTTAAACAGAATATCAAACCAGAGTACCAGAAAGTGTGCAAGACAGCATGCCAAGTAGAAACCAGGACTAACCACTACCAGATTTCACAGGTATATTTATGATGCAAGCAATTTTAAAGTGGACAGTAAAAAAAACTTGCAGAAACATTGCAAAAGCTAAAAACTCCGCTCATAAAAACACACATTAAACAACACATTGCAAAATTGTAAAACATGTTTAAACAGGGGGGATATATAGAATCTAGCATAGACTTCAAGAGTACAAAATATAGGTTTAATCCAAATTTTGTCAAACACAGCAAAACTTAAAGGAACATGGGAAACTCAGCAAGCCTATCGCTTCTTAGACACACCAACAGTCTTTCCTCTACGGCCAGTCGTCTTTGTGTGCTGTCCACGCACTCGAAGACCCCAGTAGTGACGGAGCCCACGGTGATTCCTGTTGCAATTAAAAGAATATAATAAGAAAAAACAATATCAAATTAAGCAATAGCAGCCAAAATTTACAAACCTGATCTTCTTCAAGCGCTCGAGATCATCTCTCAGTTTCATGTCAAGGGCATTAGATGTCACCTGCGAGAACTTCCCATCTTTGTAATCCTTCTTTCTGTTCAAGAACCAATCTGGTATCTTGAACTGACGTGGGTTTGCAACAATAGTCATCAAGCTATCAATTTCAGCAGATGAAAGCTCCCCAGCCCTGGATAAGAAAAGATAAACATATACATGATTATCATAAAAATAAGAAAAACTAATATTCATTAGTTGTTACATCTTAATGAACCCTTTGGTTGGTTAGTTTTAATCAGAAACTAGGGTAAGCTATAGATTTGCACTACATAGTTTATGCAATTTTTGATCAGTTGTCTGCTAAAAAATATCTACAGGCACTATACTTAATCAGTAGCAGGAACTTGTATTTATTAAGAAAAAGAAAAACATTAAAATTACAACAGTCAACAAACTTTAGGATCTTACAAGGCAACAATGGGTAATGAGGTAGCAATGTCATCTTTACTTCCTCAGCAATTAGCATACATGCAATCACTTTATTAAATTTGTAAATATTTGATTTGATAAAGATGTTTAAGGCTGTTAATAACTGGGTTCGGGCCGTTAGGCAATAGCTCAATATTAAAAAAAGATATATGTTATCACGTACACTTACTAAAAGCAGAGGATTGTTTATGTGTGTTTATAAGAAATTGATTGATTTTCAACCACTAACCTTCTAGTACAATCTAAGCCAAGCATGTGAATATGATATGATCTACATTCTACACCATGAAAAAATTCAAAAGTACGATACTATACCAAAACGCAAGCACATTTAATAATATATTAAATCAAAATCCAGAAATTTTTCATATAATAAAAATAGTCACAAATAATTAAGAACAAAATAAGGTGAATCATACTAATTGTTGTTTAAAAATCAGATGACGTTGCCACTTATCAATTATTTCATAGTATTCATTAATAACATAGATTAAACAACACATTTCGTCAGTCCAGACATAATATCAACAATGTGTTTTTTAACTCAATCAATTAATAACCACAATTCAAAATCCTACAGTCCCAACACTAAACTTAGATTTTACCATTACTTGTAAATTTTTTATACCACACTAATGTCTACCAACAACAAAATGATTATTATCAGCACGGACAAACAACCACAGCTACGAATTAGTAATACAAAGAACAGCATTCGAATAGAGCCATAACAAAAATGGATTAATTAATGCATATAATCTAGAAACAAATTACAAGAAATAAAAAAGAAAAGTGAGTAAAATTAATACCTCTTGTTCATGTCCACGTCAGCTTTCTTACAAACGATGTTAGCAAAACGACGACCAATACCTTTGATCGAAGTCAAAGCAAACATGATCTTTTGTTTGCCATCAACGTTGGTATTTTGGATACGAAGAATGTGTTGAAACTCTTCATTTGCTACCAACGACTGCAATTATAATTGTTGTATAAACATAAGATTCAAGATTAGGTATTGATAGTGTAAGTAATTGTAAGTATAGGTTGGGAAAGCTTACCATTATTGCAGCTTCGAAGTTCGAATGCGCGGCGGCTAGGGTTTGGAGATGTCGAGTGCAGAGTGGAAACAACTTGCATGTATAGAGTGTTTTATATTATACTACTCACGGGCCTGTAAATGTAAACTATTGGGTTTGGTTTGGTTACTTGTCCTGTTGGGCCTGTACATGAGTGATGAGTGTTTTAGTTTTATATATTTAGTTGGGCTCGGACCAATAATTTTGATATATAAATTAATTAAGTGTTATAAAAATATTTAAATAAAGAAAATATGATGATAAGATGCATATTATTATATTAACTTACCAACTTTTCAATTCCAAAATTGATAATATCAAAAAGAAATTATAAGTTAAATTTTAAATTCCAAATTTGATTTTGAAAAACTGAATAGTGATGAAATATTTAAATTAATATGAGCTTACTATTTAGTTTGCTGTCCTTAATCAGATTTCATTTTCTAAGGAGAGAATACAATGAAAAAATGAATAAAAAAGAAAAAAATTGATAAATAAATAAATAATATAAACGATATGTATTTCTATGAATAGGATTTGCAATTAAATGAATTCTTGCGGTACAACTTGTCACCTGTTCATCTCGTAAATATATAACTTAGACTTTTATAATCATTTTTTAATAAAAAGGATAAAAGAAAACAACAATGAAAAGTACAAATTATTCATGATAACATGAACAAGTTTGGTAAAAAAAAGGAACTAAAAGAGAAGAAAATAGAACACTTATTTTTTATAAAACATTTGATTCAAAACTTTAGTTTGTTGATTCAACGACCAAAAAACACACATACAAAAAAAAAGAGACACATTCACACGACTGAATTAATTCAATAAAAACCCACAATTTCAGATTGTATAAAGTTGCAAATCATGTTTACCAGTTATCCTCCTGCTGATAATCTATGACAATATTGTATTACAAAGCAAGAATGATTCTGCAAAGTTGCAACTCAAATGTCTAACATTAACTGTATTACAAAGCAAGTATTATAAATCCAATTTAGCAAGTATAATAAATCCAATTTAACTACATATATATCCAATACACGGTATTACAAATTTATAAGTTTAGGCTGCAAACTTAACATTGCTATTTCTTCCTCCCTATAAACAACCAATCACCTAGCATAATCATCTCAAAACTGGTAACGTTCGAACCCCAAAAGCAAGAGGGTGAAGAAAAGCTGATGAATCACTAAGAATATAGTGTTTGTTCATAACAAATTAAACAAAAGGCAGATGTATAATCCAGATGTGAATAAGACTAGATATACAGTAACTGCCGTGCTTTTCTGCCAAATAAATATTAAGAAGAAACTCCAACTTAAAATCGTTGATTTCTGATGTTATACTTTATTTATCTATTAGCAGATCAGACTTTCAGAATGAGCTCCTCGCAGTCATGATCAAGACAGCACTCCTACAACAGCACCCCTACAACAGCACACAGGCTGTATGCATAATGTATAGGGAAAAAATCAGCAAGCAACAAATAAATAGTTACAATAGCAACCTGGGATATATCTGTTTCATGAAACACATGCACACATCTGAAAAGAGTCATACAGATACAGCATACACAGAAACAAACCCATTAATTCTCAAATCAAAGAGAACACCACAAAACCAACGTTTCATTCTTTATTATGTGTACGAGTGCACACGAGGAGAGAAATAAAAAGTAATAAAACTTACAGTGGAGTGCAAGATCTCAAAGGCTTAGACTGACAGAAAGTCCGCCTCATCTGAACTCTCCTCGTAAATAATGACACCGGTGTCAAGGCTATCCTCATTGCCACTTCCCAGGTCACTATTGTAACAGCTATCAGATGTATTCACAAAGCATGATCCATTAGACATATGACAGCTCAACTGCGATGGTAGACTCACATCATCACTGCCAATCATTTGTCCAAATTCGGTAAAACTGCAGTAGAAATAATACATTAAGCACGAAAGGTGGTGCTGGTCTAGATAGTCAACTTTAATCTGCACAAGTTTCAAAGAAGACACACTACTAACCTTCCGTCAACTGGAAACTCGGCCAATAGGCAGAAGTTAGGCCTTTCTCCATATAATTGCTCAGTAGGTAGGAAACTGCATGTAGACCATAGAATGGCAAGTCAAACAGTAAATTAGCCGGAACATATCTACAAGGATATGAAGAACCACCTTGGGTCGTAACACCTGCTGCACCAGTCTTCTTCGGATGCTAGACCTTCCCGGTTGGATACGTCCTGTTTTATGTCAGAGTTAATAATAATGGGTAATGCATAATTGGCAACTTCAAAAGGAATAAATTAGAAAGCATCAAACCCTCAATGTTAAGGTTCCATATGTAATACTCTAAGAGATGGAAACAAGAAATTACAGTCCTACTCACAAGGTGTCTAAGGAACTTAAATTCTCCTGCAATAATTGCTGAAATAAACCTTTCGACCTCCGCCTGTGCATGCACGTAAATAGAGACCGTGAGACGCACATTTACTAACATATATAGAGAAAGAGGGAGGGGGAGAGAGAGACTCTGCTCATACTTTTCTGAGATGCATACAATCCCGTAAAATCATAACCTCCAGTAGGTTCCCACCTGCACCCCCAATAAGCTTCCTGAATAATAAGTATCACAGCAAAGAATGATCAAAAAGGTAGGCAACATGCATGAAGGAAAGGACAAAATATGAATCAACACAAACTTAAAAAAGGCTTTTTAATCGAAAATGAACTTACTTTAAAAAAGCACCCGAGATAGAGTAGGATGTGGAAAAGTCAAGATGTTTCAGCTTACGGAACCCCTACATTGTTATATATCACACTCAATCAGAGAAACATATCCAGAGCACTTAAATCAACTAAATCATTTGCTCACACATACAAACACAAAGTATGAGGAAGTGGGGAACTCCTGCATTTTCTCCTAAAGTCCTCCAACATACAAAAATCTCCACTGAGTTTCCAAATCTATTAACATAGTCTCTTATAAGTAAAAACTGCCAGATGTTCCTATCATTATGAGTAAACTCCGTATAACCAATTGATCTATTAAATTTGATATTGCACCGGTCTCAGAAATCAAAATCACCTAACAAAATACAGTGATTTTTTTAAACAATTTAAAATTGGTGTGCATTACCTAATGAAACACTTCATTTCCAATACACACAAACATACTGACTACTATTTTCTAAATGATTCTTTGGGCATGTATCATCCATATTTATACGATACAAGCACAGTAGTACATGTTAAAGAGGAAAAATTATGTCAGTACTAACCACTATGTTAGTACTTTAGAAAATCACTTACAAAGATTAAAAGGTTATTCCTTGTGAGATAAAAGAACTGTCAGGATATTTATCAAAAAAAAAACAGCCAGTACCAGTACTTTAGAACAATGATTAACTACCAAGCAAAAATAAATTCTTCATCAAAAGAATAGCAAGAAAGAAAGAATATAAAGTTATGAAATGAAAAAGGACTTTTATTCTCCCACTCACACAACCATATCTTACCTTGATGAGTGCCAATACTTTAAAGTCTTGCAGCTTAAATCCCCTTAGTGCTAAAGAGTTGAGATTAGGGCAATTTTGTACTAAATCACTGCAGGTTGGGGACAATTTCAAACTGTCATCTCTACCTACATAGAATACAATGAAGGTATACTTAGTTCTCAAATAACATAAGTTACATGTACAAATTATATTACCTGTCTTGGAAGATTCGAAAAAGAGACGTTCTATCAGATGGCAATGTCTGCTAACTGACTCCAATGTTTGCCTCAATTCGACATGACTGCCATAAAACATGCATTTAAATCACACAATATAGATCTCAACTCAGAATAAAAAGAGGCAGAAAAGGATTGCACGATCCTAATACAAGAATTAATAAATTGCTTGAGCATTTTAATTCTTAACAAAGAAAGGAACTCTGAGCTCTAGTCCAAGCACCATAGAGGAAACGGCAACTTGTGTGTGTGTGTGTATGGGGGCGATTAAAATGGGACTTTACAGGCCAACAATTTCCAGATCGAGGAGAGATGGACAGACTGATAGTGCTGCAGAAAGCGCTGTGTTATCCACTCGTTCAATATTATTAAGGTGCAACCTTTTCAACAGAGCCCTTCATATTCAAAGAAAATTAAACCAGTTACAACGACTACAAGTGACTATAAAACAAATTTTCCTTTTGGTCAAAAATTGAACACAACCCTGGAGCACCATTGTCTGAGCTTAAAGCGCTTAAGCATGACCGTGAAAGAATACATGATTCCTTCCCTTGTCTTGATCTCTTATCGTTCCATGAGAAACCAGATATGTCTGTGGAATTTCTAGTACTATAAATACAGGGCTGAGAAGAACCAAAAGATGCAGTTGGACCGGGCTTCAGACCAAGCTTTATAGACCTGAATTTAAGGGAATACAATCAGAGCATAACTCTAGGGAGGCACACACATCAAATGAATATACAGACGTATTAAAGCAGCAAGGCCGAAATTAAAAAAAAAATTACAAAGTTACACACACAATTTGTTGATGTTTGAGATTTATGGAGATTCTTCAGTCTTACATGACATATGATATATAGAATAGAAATATTAGCTTAAAATCATATTTTGTTCCACCATAACCTCATGATCACTGAAGCATACCCGTTACTATTCTTAATTATTTATGTCTACCATGGCTCCATCAATTGTTTAAATGAAAAATGCTACAATCCAAATCAGCCAATCACCTCCCCATCTAAAAGTATGCTTATATATAACAATAAGTCAATAACTAGTTATAATAAATGATGAATATGAGGTAAAAGTTTAATCGGTAGAGATTAAAATGGTTAACCATTTATACTCGTTCACGTCCCCAATTCTCACATTATTATGACTAATGAATCAGGAAAAAGAAGTATGATAAATAAGAATAATTTATATGACTGATAAGAATAAAGTCACTATACCGAAGGTCATTTCCAGCTCGCTGAATCATTGTGGATACTACCAAATTATTAACTTTTGGAATTACAGTTATCAAGTCAATACTGGCATAGCACAATGGATCTGAGGCACACTTGCGGAAAAGGGAACATGCTGCAGCAGCATAACAGACACTTTGAGTGTCCAGCATTGTAAAAACCTGAAACCAACATTACCATGATGTCAAGAGGTTGATATGTATTATCAAACACCAATGTATATAAATCAAAATCCCTTTATCTAATTAACACATTCCAGATTTTTAAAATTGATAAAGGTAGAACTACTATCAATATTGTAATTTTGGTTTCTTGGTTATATGTAATTGAGTTAGGCATATAAAAATCAACAGAGATCACCATCTTACTGGAAAAATTAATCACGTTATGGTTAGCGAGATAGATTATATTACATATGCAGATATGCTGGTATTATGTATCAAAACGAGAAGTTAATTCAATACATAGTAGAATAACATAGAGTTAGCAAACACGGAAAATACTTAATTGAGTGGTTTCAGTTTCAAAAGCTAAAATAGTATAATCTTTTAAATCCAATGGTAGTTTAATGGCTTACTGAAGATCTGAAGCAGCTTAACTCGATGAATGGCTTATATAATTATATTTTCTAATTGGAATGTTGACAGCTGCATTAATTATTTAATGTCTCAGCCAGACTTCAAACTATACAAGATGCTCGAAAATTAGGAAACTTTGAATTGATGTACCGCCACAATCTACTTTGAATGTGCTATTTTCTTTTGACAGAAACTAAATTTTTTGTATATTTCAGGTTATCAAATCAGTAAATCAGTTATAACAGATTTTTTTCCCCATTGGATTCAATGTTAGATTCTCATACTATATAATTTGGTTTTAATCACGAATTACGGAATGCACATGAGCACTATGCAAAAACAGCAGCGCGCATACATTCAACAAATTATTACAAACTTACATATCCACAGTAACAAACTGAATTTTCAAACTAACACAAAAATTAGATACAAAACAAAATAAAATAAATTAAGTAATAGTAATAGTAATAGAGTCGTACCTTAATAGTGAGATCCTGAGGGAGGGGCCAAACGACGGCGTTGTGGAGACAATCACGCTTACGAGCAGATCGTTTACCAGCTTCAAGCAACACAGAGCCTAACCTAAGAGCACGCTCGATCATAACATTTTGATCATAATCTAAAGATTCGATTAAATTATCAAGAGCTTGATCAAGTAAAGGCGTCGTGGTGTTATCAGAAATAGATAAAAAAGAGTGTAAAAGTGAGTCCAGTTGGATTCGATCTCGAGACATCGGATCCGACGGAGAAGACACGGAGGAGCAGGGGCGTTTGGATGTGGCGGAGCAAGGGCGGTGGGAGTGGAGTGTTTGTGTTGTATCCATTTTGAGTGGAGGGAAGGGAGATGGTGGGCCCCGGGAAAGACAAGTGTGTGTGTATTGTATGTATGTTTTACTTATTGCTACTTACAACTGTATATATGTAGGTAGTGAATGTGTGCACGTGTAACTCAATCTATGCCTAAGCTAAGCTCAATAATTTGCTGAGTGTATTTATTTTCAAAACAAGAAATCGGAATTCTTCGCTCTATTCGTATTTCTATTTTTTTGTGTTTGTTATTGGTTTTAAATAATAAATAATACATTTTTATATATATAAATATTCAATTTTTTATTTGTTTCCAGATTAAAGGACTTTATTTTAGGGAAGTGGAGTGAAATTGATAGATTTTATTTAGTTTAGGTAGTAAACTATGTAAGTTGACTAAAAATGAAGCAAGTGGAAGCATTTGGTGAGAATTTTAGCCAACCAAATTTAATATTGTGAAATGGTTACGAGAAGTATACGAATCTATAAAATGTACACAAAAACAATGAAAATGAGAAAATTGACAATAAGGTTGCTATAAAATAATATTTTTAACTTGTTAAATTAATAAGTCATTAAGTCTTTTAAATTTAAAATTTTTGATACAATTTCATAATCTCCTATGTAACATATAAAAAGTTTAAAAAAATTTAAAATAAATGTAAAATTAACTCATATTCTTTCACTATATTCAAATATAGCAATAGATTACAATACAGTAATCTTACAAATTAGATAGAAGATCATTAATTATATTTAACCCTGTTAAAATTCAACAAAAATCATTATAAATATGAGAAGATTATTATGTACTACGGAGTATCACTTTTTCTATCAAATATAAATTAACAATTTTAGTGTGAGATTTTTGTACACTTATTAATTTATATATTATTATTTCCAATCAACCATAGTTTAAACGACTTTAAAGGACTAATATATACTATATAAAAACTAGATAAATATTTTAAAGCATACTTAACTTAATTTCGGATAAACCTCCAAACAATCATTCGGAAATGCACAAAATCATGACTAGGAAATTATACAGGGATCAATTGTTCAGAAAGAGGCGGTAAATTACTCGAGTCCGAATTTTAAATTGTTTGTGTTTAGTTCGTTTAAATTCAAATCAAATTCAAAATTAAATTATTATTGATTCGGATATTTTATTTGAGTTTGATTCATCAATAAAAAAATGTCATTCACGAATATCTTCGTAAACAATTCAAAGATCCGTATTTATAAACAAGAAGCGGACACATCTCATAGAACTAGTATTGATGAATATGAATAGCGCTCACAAATTGTATTCATAAACATTTTAATTTATAAATTCATTTACATAAAAAAATTATAAATATAACATTTTTCAAGTTATAATATGACATACATTACGATTCAGTTAATACTAATAAAAAATATATAAATTTAACAAAAATAAATAATAAATGAATAAAAAACTAGTGAATTAATTGGTAAATAAATATATACACAATTATTTACTACTCATTCCAATTTTTTAATAAACCGCTTGGATATTTAGCACATTTATTTAGGTGTTTTGGTAGTATAATAAAAAAAGTATTTAAAAAAATTATGAATTAAAATACTAATTACATATTTTAATTCCAAAAAAAAAAAAAATTAGTTGTTTTTATTATACGATTAAAATATTGTGTCAAGAGTCAAAATGATTTATAAAAAAATTATTGGGGGTATATATCATGATGTTTATGAACATGTTTCTTATAGTCTGTTCATTATAATTGAATTTATGTGCAAATTTTTGAACCAAAATATATTATACTCAAATTCAACTCATTTATAAACTCAACTTAAGAATCCTATTCATATTTGACTTGTGTACAGATTGAACTAAACTTTTTTCAAACTAAACATCAAACTATTCCGTTCATTTACGACCTATTGAAAAAATATATAAATGACTTTTACCGCATAACTTAAAGTGTCTAATTACATAATTATTTATATTACTTTAAATAATATATTTTATTTGAAAAAAATTATAATCTATATATATACTCCCTCTGTTTTTTTATTTATCATCATAACTTTTGAGACACATGTTGAGATATTTTGATTGTATAATAAAAATTATTACTTTTAATTATTTTTTTTGTAAATTAAAGTTTTGATAACATATTTTTATTTAAAAAAAAATTAAAAAATAATAATTTTAATTATGCTGTCAAAACTCCTAAAAATATAAATTAGAAAGTTAAATGTCAAATAATAAAAAACTAGAGAGACGGAGTATATAATACGAGGGGAGTGAGATTTGTTAAAACTATTTTTCTTGCATTGTGATAAAATACCATGCTAAATTTGTGGGGCTCGATCACATATAGCACCTGTCACAGCACAACGGATCGAGTGCCTACACAATATCAATTATTGAATATATGTATAAGAAAAGGTTTTATAAATTTGATATATGCCACTAAAGCTACAACAATATAATTTTATAAATTTGATATATGCTATTAAACTTTAAGATTTGATTAATATTATTTTTTCTATTTACAAATTTTAAAAAAATATTATATGATTATATTTTTTTGTATTATTACTTTTAAGTTTTATCATCTGACATCACAATTTATAATTTATTGGTCACTTGATAAAACATTTGATTATCATTTATTAACATACTATAAAAATTTATATTAATTTATTTAAATTAATATTATATTATCTGTATTATACTAGTAATAAGAAAAAATATTAATTTATGAAAATAATTTATTTATTGAATATTCGTTCATTAAGATTTAACCATAATCTTTAAAAACACTCTTAACGAAAATACAATAACTTTTATAAACTCAAAAAGTATTAATACCCTTTTAACATAATTTTAATATTATATAGGTTCTTAGGTAATTATTTTTATTCTTTAAAAATTAATTTAAACAAAATTATAAATAATTTTATTCAGAAGTCACATGACCTTAAATTTAAATTTATACTATATATCTAAACTGGGTATCAAATTATGCTTATATCGATTTATATGAAAGTTAATTTTCTTAAATCATGAAAGTTTAATTATTATTATGGTAGGATATATAAAAATTATAATTGATTAATTTTCTATTAACTATAATGGAATAATTAATTATTATGAAATTATGTGTCAAATTAATTTGTTCAATATATATTATAATTCATGACTATTTAATGCCATAATTTATTGTAATGAGATAAATTAATATTTTGTTAAGATGTATCATTATATTATTAATAAATCATTAATAAATTAGGTATGATATGAGAGGGACGTCGTTTTTAAGAGATTTATTTATTTATATTTAATATTTTTAATTTGTAATACTAGAAATTATATTTTTATTAAGACTTTCATTTTCATATAATTTTTAAAAATATTACAAATTTATATATATTGTGATAGTGTTTTGTGGAGTTTTAATTTATATAATTATTAAATATTTATAAATGATAAAAATTAATAAAATTATATGAAGATAAATTGTCAAATTTGACAATTTTATCCTTATGGACTCATCACGATTAATATATAAAATATGTATTTGACTAACTTGCATAATTATTATTTTTGTTAGGTCCTAAATTATCATAGAGGGGGGTTGAATATGATATTGATAGATTTTCGTTTAATTGCGGATTAAGTGTTTGTTTTCTTGAGATATAAAAATGTTAGAAAATGAAACACAGCGATTTGGGGAAATAAAGATATATTATTAAATCCATGAGGTGCTACACTTCTAATCAAGAGATTAGCTTCTATGAGTTCAATCAATATTACAACAAGAATACAAATAGATATGTTTAATGTAGGTTTTTAATGTAGCTTCCCTCTTGAACGTAGAAGATAAATGAATTACTGTCTGTACTGATTTCACCCATATATATTCTGTAGATTCTTGGAAATCAATTGAATTAATTGTCCAACAATGTTAAGTCCTTTGTTGCGCTTGAAGAGTGTTAATGGAGTATAGGTGCCACAAAATGTGTTTATTGCGCCCATGAAGTTTTGTTGCGCCTAATCATCCTTTTTGTTGCGCCTCTACTCTTACTCCAGTGTATAGGCGCCATGAATTACTTAGAAAGATCATCCACAAGTTTTCCTTGTGCCTACATCCTTTTGTTGCACCAATGAGTTAATTTATTGCGCCTATACTCTTGTACTAGTGTATATGCGCCACAAATAACTTGGAAAACTTGAGGAATGTTTCCTTGCGCCTAAGACAAGTTTAATTGCGCCTAGGATTTATTTTGTTGCGTGTGCACACCCAATGCATTGTAGAGGCGCCACCAAATTCTTTGAAACTAAGCTCAAATTTTTTCTTGCACCTTAAATATTTTGTTACGCCTTATACAAGGTTACAACTGTGTAGGAACCAACAAATGTAGTAATACTTGCCTTAAACAATTCCTTGAAATGCTTGAAATATTTACCACTTGATTTTCACTCTTTTGGCTTGATCAATTGGTTTTCTTCTGATTAAACAAGACAATTTTTTTTTGTGCTGACGCTTAGTGCACTGGTCTGGTTCACAAACGACTAACACTGAATTGAATTCACTTGACTTCTGTTCTGTTTTAGCTGATTAAACTTTAACTTTTGCATTGCTTCTGATCACTGAAAACCTTTGACATTTATACTTAAATCATTACACTGTCTTTAATATGAAATCTTCAGAACTCTTATTTGTTGCTGAGACCTGAACATATTAATGAACTTCTCTCATTGACGTTCAGTAAGCCTTTCATCTTGAATGCTCTGCAATAATGTATGTATGATTCCTGTTCACATGTTCTTCTGAATTCATGTACTGAATATTAGTATTATTTGACTGTTTTTGTTTCTTAGTTGAGTTATCGATACCACTATTACATATTACATTACATTATGCTTTACAATTATAGAAACTAAAAATTCGGCACACAAATAATAAAAAAGAAGTCATGTTTATGAAGTTTTTGCATATACACAGATAAATAGCATAAATTATTTGAATAATATATTTAAAATAATTTTCAATAACTATCAAATATAAAATTTCAGCTGCACAAACAGTCAAATACCCACAAAATCAAGAAAACAAAACAAAAAAAATGGTTTCTTTGCGCTGCCCATTCTCTTTTTCTCAGTCACGGCCACCTAACTCTACTTCCACCTCTCGCTTCCGATCCATCACCGTCTGCTCCGCCGCCGTAGCCGCCGGAGTTGGCGCTATCGCTGCTGGAGTTTCCCTATCTCAAAACAACACCAACCCATTTCTACAAAACACATTTGAATTCTTGATAAATAAATTAACACCCAATTACAATGATCCCATTTGGGGTTCACTTTCTTTTGCTGCTACACGCGCAGACATTACTGAATCAAAGACGGGTGTTTCATTTCCGACAGTTTTGAAAGATTCTCAGCAGCTTCTTGGAGTTGGGTCGAGGAAAAAGAGTGTCATGGGATTGAAGAACATCAATGTTTATGCTTTTGGTACCTTTCTAATCTTTATTTATAACTTTTTGTTGTTTTTATTGTGTATTGTTTATTATTAGTGGACAAGTTAAGTACACATTGGTTTTACACAATTTTAGTAAATTTATACTTAGCAATTTTTTTGAAGTAAATTTATAGGGGAAGTTTTTGTTCAGTGATGCCATAAGAATTGCTATATGAAAACCCTATTTAAAGTAATGTGTGCCTACAATGCGAGTGAGATACATCGAGTATTTGAAATCTCGAATTATTCACTTAAATAAAATTCTTAAAAAATCCAATAAAACGTTACAACTCCTCAATATCCAACAACTTAAAATTCGATAAATTAAATATAAAACTAAATATTCAAATTATGGTCTAACTCCTCAAAAACTGCGACTCACACTCTTCCCAAAAGGTCGCCCTGATTACCTGCCGGGGAACAAAGAAACATAGACTGACAGTGGACAGTGAGCGAAAGACTCATATACGATATAAAACAATGTAAAGAGTACAGAGGTTAGACATGCTGATAATATGAATATAAACTGAATGATGAAATAAGATGACAACAATGGAAGAAGATAAAATATTAAGGATGCTTAAAATCACAATATGAACATATATACCGATAAAAATAAACTTACTCTTAGACAATATATTCTTACCACTTACAAATTATACTCAAAATCATTTAGCTAGCTGAAATCCAATATACTTACTGATATGAGAGACAATCTGGATGTCATACATTTCGGTTCTCTGGAATATGTAGTCATCAAAACATACATGGGGCTTGCATAGAACAAATCAAATGCTACCCAAATCTTACAGGGGATTGTACGACACAAAACACAATACTACCCAAATGACCAAACATACATACACAATAGTCATGACTGTACGTGTCCCATAACTCCGGCGACACGTCCATACAATTTAAATGCACCGTATATGTGGTGCCAAAGCACGAGATTATCCACTCATGACGGAGGTCTTATGAAATCTCCCAAATCATACATATATCACAAATAAATTGAAAGTATCTTGCTCAGAATATCATACAAACCAAATATCATAGACTATTACAAATAAAATCAGACCTGATCGGTCCAGAAAAATGACAATTTACTATATCAAGTTGAACTCAAATGAAAAAGTGCAGAACACGAAAATCGTAGACAATTCCGAGGTCTTTCCAGAATGGTAAGCCTCGTTAAAAACGAAGAAGTAACGAATTCTGAAACAATTAAAATGTGGACTGCCATAACATAATCAGACTATGATCTTAGTAGTATTTTGATATTTACGACAACGAAATCACAGAATTTCACAACGGAATGTAAACAAAGAACGAAATGCTCGAAAAGATCTTTCCAGAATTATATTACACATAATTATTGAACAAATATTCAATTTACTATGAATTTTTGAAGTTACAAGATAACAACTCAAAATTTCTATCAGATTGCACAAAGACAAGATTTCAACATGTTTGTAGGAAGAATTTCAGAAAACAGAAAGAACGAAAGTTGTAGATAATTGATATAGCTTTCTAGGCACAATAAGATCGTAACAATCCGATAAATAATGAAGGAGATACAAATTTAACAAGAATCAGAATGGAGACAAACTGATACATATGAATATACCATATACATACAATTTCGAAGCAACAATACGAATTTCGAGTAATGATGTGAAGATAAAGAGTTCTGAAAAGATATCCGTACCTTAAGAGTCAAAGATTATGAATCGCTCCCAATCACAAGAACCCCAATTTAAACACCATAACCTATCTTCTTAAGTTTTTTCTCTATCTCCTCTTTATCTCTTTCTTCCTCTCTTTCTCTTTCTTTCATATAACTGCTCCTACAAAACTTACGTAACTTCTTTTTTTTTCCAAAACCCTAAGCCTTACATTTTCTTTTTATTCTTTTTCCTTTTTTTCTTTTGTCCACTAATAATATTCTCTAAAATATCCTAATAATAAACTAAATATAAATATATCCAACTAATAAATACGGGATGTTACAGAGTATGTTTGTTTATATGCATTCTTTTAATTCTATTATTGATGTATATTTTTGGTTTAAAGAAGGTCTGATCAAGCTACTCTGTTAGCGCCTCGATGGAGATTAGGATGTAGGCTTGTAGAGTGATTTATGAAATGACCCTTGTTTGTATCATTTGAGTATTTCCAATTGTCGAAGCTACTCT
Organism: Oenanthe sinensis; assembly: GCA_028671895.1. Classification (NCBI taxonomy): domain Eukaryota; kingdom Viridiplantae; phylum Streptophyta; class Magnoliopsida; order Apiales; family Apiaceae; genus Oenanthe; species Oenanthe sinensis. Next base: position 31,769,048 of record CM053813.1, read on the forward strand.
ACTAATCTATCATTGAAGGCTTTGTGGCTAGTGGCGGAGCTACATAGGGGTTTGTAGCCCCCACTACAACAGAAACAATTACATATAAGTTCTTTATAGTGAAAAATTGTATCTCATAGATATTTATTCTACTTTAGCCCCCACACTTAAAATTTTGAGGCTCCACGTTCACCTTCGCCACTTGAATAGAAGCAACTTCTTGATCCTAGAAGGCTAGAATTCCTTCAATGATAAAATCTTACAATTCACTGCAATTATGTCTACACTAATGCTTATGAAAACCAGTAGCGATTTAAGGACTTCTTTCTAGTTTTGCATTTTCCTTAACTAATTATTGTGGGTAGGATATTCTTTAGATCAGTCATAGATGATTGATGAGCAATGCCATGAATGCACAATTAAGGACCTTGGAGTGTTTCTCTACTAGTAAAAGCATCAAGTATGGCTGATATTATTTCTCGTACAACTACCAGGATAAATTAAATACATAGCTCATAATTAAATTTGGTAAAAAGCAGGTGGATGTGAATCCATTATGTCCCATGTGCAACAATGAAGTTGAGACCATTTATCATGTTCTTATACAGTGTGAATTTGCTAATCCATGCTGGCAAAAGTTTGGTGTTTTTTATGTAACTGAGCAGTATGAATCATTTGTGTCATGGCTCTCGAATGAATTTGATAATTGGAATGTAGAAAAGAGGAGGACGGGTGCCATGATATGCTGGTTGATTTGGAAATGCAGAAATGAGCTAGTGTGGAATCAGCGAGGTATGGAGGTTGTTGATGTCGTAGAATCAGCAAAGGTGGTCCTTAGTCAATGGCAATATGCTCTAGACAATTCTTTTGACCACTATCTAGGATTGATGAATCCAACGGATGGTGATGAGCATTGGGTCTGTCCAACAGGTGATAAGATTAACGTTAATTCAGATGCTGCGATTTTTGAGCCTCTAATTGCTTTAGCTATGCTTTTGTGGTTCGTGAATCGTGACTATGCTGGGAAACTGATAGAAGCCAGATCGAAGTGCTGTGCAGACAAGGTATCTCCGGAAATTGCAGAAGCCATGGGCATTAGGGAGGTTTTAAGCTGGATCAAAGAACAAAACCGAGAGGCTGTGATAGTTGAAACGGATTGTATTGTTGTCGTTCAAGCAATCCGTAGTGACTACTTTGCTGTCATATTTCAGTAGACGAGTTCAGGAGTGCAAGAAGGTGTTGGAGGAATTGAAGAACAAGGGAGTGACACTTAAATTTGTAAAACGGTCTGCGAACCACGTAGCTCACTTCTTAGCGAGATATAGTAGTTCTATAGTTGATCGTATTTGGAGGGTGAGCGAAATTCACCCAGAGTTCGAACGATTTGATTTATTAATGAATCTTTTTCTTTGGCAAAAAAAATAATTGGTATATGTGCTTGTATATATTCAGTTAATACAAAGGACAAAGTTCATGTTGTAAAATTACATGATGAAAAAAAAAAGTATGCAGCTTGTTATGTGGCCTTGGACAATTATCTCTAATATTGATATCCTATGGTTTTCCCTGATGTAATAAAAAATAAAATTGAAAGTGCTCAGTTAGATCTATGGCATTTTACAGGTGTATATGCCGATGAAAGTGATATAAAGAAATATCTGAGCGAGAAATATGGAAGACTATCTGTTTCTGAATTGAAGGAAAAGGACGTCAATCAAGATCTCATGGAAAATGATGTATGCATGACTGTTAGGCTTCAAATTGTCTATGGCAGATTAAGCATCCGTTCTGTCCGTAATGCTTTTGAAGAATCTGTGGGTGATAGATTACAGAAGTTTGGAGGATCAGATAACAAAGAGTTGCTTCAAAGGTTTTGTTTTCTTGATTCCTTATTTTTATGTTATAAAAACCAGACTCAATTACAGAATAGTCTTATTTGGATGTCCCCAAACATAATTCAGTAAGACACATGCATCTAGCATTCAATCTTTTGTATCTTTCTGGTTTTCATTGTCCCATGAGTTTATGATATATTTGGGTGATTAATTTGCATCATTAACCATATATTCAAAAGCGTATTAATTTAATTTATTTTATTACCAAAAGAAAAAACCTTTATTCCTTGTGAAAATATAGAAGTTGTAATTTAAGCCTAAATTTACTTGTTTTTGCAGTTTCACTTCCCAATTTAAAGATAACATTAAGATACCTCGGGGATCCATCATAGACCTTTCGAAGGAACGAGGTCATGTACTCCATACAAAAAGTAAGACGAGTTATTATTTTAGTCTCCTAGAAGATTTTAGATCAATTGTATATTCGTGTTTCTGTTTTCTTCACATCAAAACCACCTTATAAAATTAACTTGTCTATTAGTGTCTTGATTGTTTTGATAAATCTCATTCCTAGTCATGTTCCTGTTCAAGAGAAGAGATAAACTATAAAAACAATCACCTAGAACAACTTGTTGACATTCATAACTTTTTTTGACAGAAGCCTATGAGAATAACACTACTAGTTTGATTAGGAGAATAAGGTCATCAGGTTAGTTATTGCTGATACAGAAAGGTACTAAGATTTAAGTTACAAAGTCCCTTGATAATGGCCAATGACTAACCTGATGAATCTCATTCTTAGTCATGTTCATGTTCAAGAGAAGAAATAAAACAATATAAAATTCTTTGGAACAACTTGTTGACATTCATAACTTTTTTTTGACAGAAGCTTATGAGATTAACACTGCTAGTTAAGATTAGGAGAATGAGGTCATCAGGTTAGTTATTGCTGCTACAGAAAGATACTAAGCTTGAAGTTACGAAGTTCCTTGACAATGGCCAATGACTGCACTTTGAAGTTTAAACCCTATGATATTGCGTTAAGCGTTTATCATAAAACAATATTATACGTTGTTCTACTTTGAAGGGAAAAGTTGGACATGTTTTTACAGGAAGATCATTTTTACCAATTACAATATTTGGTGTTTAATGTTTCTATATTACAATATATGAAATATATTGTTAAGAATTGTTAAGAATGGGGACTGCTGAACTGGCGGAGGGAGAGGGAATTGATTAGTCCCCAGACCTTGCTTCAACTGAGCATGTTTGGGTCGGATTGGTTTACAGAGGTTGATTAGGATTTTACATTACCGAATTTAAAAATGAACAAAAAACAAAGGCCACGGAGTTGCAAAACTGCAAACCTGCCTTATAAATTTGACATTTAGAGGTGGAATTAGGGATCAGTAGAGTCACGGTGTGGTGATTTTAGAGTATTTTTGGTTCAAAATTTTCACTTGATGGCAGACTGAAATTATGTACACTTTTTATTACAACATCTGAGATACACTAATATGTTTATATAAGACTAGAGATGGCTCTATATCTTGAGACCATGAACAGTAAAATAACTTTCTGTTAGACTGTTACCTTTCTTTCACAGCTATGTGCACTTCTCTGAATAAAGCTGGCAAAAAATAAAAACAGCCAGTCTTGAATACGCAACCAAACTGTCACCCATGACCAAGTCGCAAGATGTCCTTTCAGAAATATTAGTACAGGCTAGACACCAAGTGCTTTAGGTCAGTCTGATAAGAAGATTAGTAGCTAGGAGTTAAATATTGAAGGATGGGTTGAAGTAACAACAAACCAATAACTGCCTCCACAAAGCTCTATATGTATCCATATTTTTGTAACCAGGTGACGATGAAATCCAACATACACTAAACTTCTTGAGTTTTGTACCCCAAGCAAAATAAGCAAAATTATATTCTAAAGTTGAAAGCTTTTGGTTGATGCAAAGTTGCAAAGCAAGACATATTTTTGATCTCGACATTATCATATCTACTTACATATATATGTATATGAATAAGCTATATAGACGTGTAGCACTAAGATTTTAGTAATTACCTAAATAATCAGCAAGGTTCAATTGCTACAACTGGGGTACAGAAGGTTCTAGGTTCTATAAATAATCAGTGATTAATTGGTTTTACTGGACTAATGTTGTGCGTGAAAGATTGTAGGCTTGTTCCTGTAAGTTGTTAATGCTTAAATTTTATTGTTTGCATTTTGATTAATGTTCTCTGCAGTTGACGGGAAAGAGGTGGGAAGCATCCAGAGCAAACTCTTGTGCCGCTCCATTTTAGATCTGTACATCGGTGATGCTCCATTTGATCAACAAGTCAGAGACAATCTTGAGTCGAACCTGGCTCCCCTTCTAAACGACTAATCATCAAATGAGAGTTTATCTATTATGTTTTCTTCCGAGAACTTTGCTTCATCATTATCCACAGAATGATTCGGCCACTAAAGTTCACAATGAAGGGACTATAAACTAACAAGTGCTGAGGATAATGATATTATGTTTGATAATTGTAGACTTGGACAAAAACAAAGAGTTTGTTATCTTTTTAAATATATGGTTTGGAGGCTGCAAAGTGCAAACCTTGATACAGACCTCGGATTAGACAAGCCTGGAATGATAATTTTACCAAAGCATATATTTTTGTATAAATTAATGACTTGTTAGCAGTTGCATAATCATGTTTATAGAACACCGGAATTAAAAAAATTTCATTAAATTTTGAAAGCCAGCCAGCCAGCCGGAACTAAAAATACAATTTTGTTATTTTGTAAAATATATCAAAATTTATGTGTGTCTATTAATTTTTGAACATCACAAGCTATGAACAAACATGGTGGTAGACGGATAGTATCCTACTATACTCTGGTCTATGGGTTAATATAATACTCGTAAAGTTGCTATATTTTGTCTATACGTAATTATATTCCTAACAAATATCCATATAGGTGTGCTCGATAGTCAAATTTTTGTAGAGCATCAATGTACTTATAGTTTATTCTATTTTCATGGCCTCTTACTTGGTAAGCTTGTTGCTAATACCCAAAATATCAGGAAAAATAAATATTCTCCCAGTTTTTTTACATATGTCCTGTTTATTCAACATCGTCCACCGAAGCGTGTTCAGTAAAGTATTTTTATAAAGAAAATTAAAATTTATTTTTTGATAATTTAAAAATATATATTAAAGTGAATTAAATATATTTTCTATTTTTTTTAATTATACAATATATATGATTTTCTATTAAAATTTAATGAATTTGACTAATAAAAATCAAAGTAAGTCCATTATTTTGAGATACGAGGAGTAATAAATATAGATATAAACATGGAGTGCACAATTAAATTAATTTCAATATGACCAGAAAAAAAATCATCTAATTGTTATATATATATTTGAATTTTAGTAAATTTGGAAATAAAATTATACTACCAAATTTCTTGTTCCTCGAGTCCCGACATATATGAGTTACTTATTATGTTTTTCCATGTAATTCAATATCCATCTTCATAACAAGGTCTTGTAAATATATTTCGAAGTGTAGATTACTCTTCTTTATTAGTGCTTTGCAGTAATATTTTACCTATTTGTTTGTTTCTAGCAAGTAGAATATACTATATATTCCTACACATGCATGCTAAATTGCTAAAGGACAGAAATGGACAGGATGTCATTTCACATAATTCTAAATCGCCCCGGGTCACCCTTTCATCAGAAATAAATGACCAAGTTTCAGTTAATTAATTGCATCTACCTACTGTTACTGTATATAGATTAGCTTCACCCCTTTGATTTTGTCCTCGATCGCTGTCCGGCCCTCAACAATATTCACAATTCACACATTTATACTCCATACTCAGAGTTATCTCTACCAGTTCATCCCTTGTGTTATCTTACAGTACCAACTAAACTGTGCCGACACTTGCCTTACCTAGTGATTAATTTCTATACGTACATTTTACGAGGGCGATTATAGTGAGTAATATGGTTCGATTTAATTTAGTTTAGCAACACTACTAGAAATATAATTATGTAACAAACGTGTACTGTCACGTGATAACACCATAAACAACTCCTACATTTATGTGTGAAACAATCTGGTCTAGCTATAGACTAGAATTTGAATTTATATTATAAAATTAGAACATATATATATATATATATATATATATATATATATATATATATATTACAAACAACTGCCATAACTACTATATATATAAATCTTAGTTTGTGAAGGAGACTGGCAGTTTCTCGCATTCATTTGAAAAATCTTTCTTCAACTAGCACTGATCAGTTGGTATATTTTATTTAAAGTCTAGGTATATACTACTCGTATATAGTCAACTGCGTGAGACAGTTCCAGCTGTGTTTTTTGTGATCAAGTACTGTGTTAGAATTTTTAAGTAAAAAATGAGTTACTAAATCATAAATCTGGAGAGTTTAAATTCAAATTAGGGCTAGCTGCTGATATAGAGAATAAACTCAGATTAGGACTTTTTCCTTAGGAGTACTTGGTTATATGATCGTTGGTCTTTATTATTTGGCATACAAAAAATAAATTTACGACGTTGGATATTTGATTTATTTCGAAAAAAATGACTAAAATATGATTTAATGTATAATAATCAGAAACCAAATATAACTACAGTACAAAGAATCATCGAATTGCGCTTAGCTAAAAAAAAAAAAAGAATCATCGAATTGCTGTATTGCTGCATCCTTTGCATGTGTAACAAGTGTCTAAATATTTATGACACTTTTCTGATCTTTTTTTTTTCTAAGTACTAAACTTCTGATCATCTTTCACAAAACTCAAGAAATTATTTAATCAACAGAATAACATAACATGCATCTCTATATGCCAATTTGTTTTTCCTAGATCCAACTTATCACAACTTTATGGTCTCAGATTTTGCTCAACTTCTTCTATGAGTTAATTAGTCCCTTTACATTAATATTCCATTTATTATAATTTAGATTTGCCAAAAAAAGAACTTAATTAAGAGTGTAGGCAACATAATTAACTAATGAAAGAGATTAAGCTAAAATCGCTTTTAGTTGGTGGAATTTCATCTTTTTATTGTAGGGAAGTGTGTGTGTGTATATATATATATATAAAATTATTTTTACACTTTTTCTAATTGTGTTTGTGATTCCTATGTATAGATTTTACTCTCACACACGTGTATATATTACTCTGTAAAACCTTGTGACATACACTTTTCAACTAGCCTAATTATGGGGAAAATTGTGCGATATGCCTTGTTCTTTACATTTGATGAATGATGAATGATGATGGCTAGAAAACAAAGCCTCAACAGTAGATTGATCCTCTCCGTTAACTATTTGCGAGGCTTGTTTGTGATCTTCCTAACATATAGGTGTATATATAATAATGGATCACATGCTAGAACGTCGCTAGCCTTCACTAGCTGTTTATGGAGCACATATAGATGCGAATATTATTAGTTAAAATAATATCAAATTGTGAAGGAAAAAAGACAAGTATCGACGTATGAAGAAATGAGAAGATCGAAAGGGACAAGTATTTAATTGACTTGTCGTCGTATGCAATGAAAACAATTACGATAAATTACGAGAATCTATCAAGTAAGCCAAGGGGAGACAAGATCTTATATTGAAATGTATAAATATACATTATTATAATGCATGTATATACTATATATAATTACAATAAATGAGTTAATATGATTTGTTCATCATGGCTAAAAGGGTAAATTTTTATATATTATTAGTTATTTAATTTATTGATCGAGATTCGATTCCTCACGAATACAAGAATTAATTCAATAATATTTTTAAATGTTTCCCAGAATAATCGATTATGAACACAAATATATAGAATGGAATACTGTTTTGTATTATTAATGATCTCGAATACAAAACTCTCTCAAGAAAATAATGTTCTTAAGAGCTGCTAGGTTATATAACTATTGCTTAATGAATTCAACATTGAATTATAACCTATCTCTGTGTTTATATAGACACAGCTACAAATACAATTACAAAACAGATTATGATAAGAATAGCTTTAATAAGGTAATTAGACTTGCACTTGAATTCCTTTTTGCTATCCAAATCAGACTCTGATTTGTCTGTTTCCTTTTCTGGTAGACTCTGAAACTAAACTCTGTCGATATGTCATTCTCTGATTTGAGTATTCTCTGTTAGAGTAAACTCTGACCGACAGCTTCCTTAAACTCTGATGACGTCAGCATAAACTCTGTTTAGTATTCTCTGACAATCATCAGTGTTTGCATTCCTAACAATCTTCCTCAATTTATGCTTTAAGAATTAAAACATAAATTTCACTTATGATGTCAGAAATACAAGACAAATGCATCAGAGTTTGTTTACCCTTTTTAGACTCAGATTCTTCTGTAAGAGAAGTCCTCTTTCAGAAATTGACTTGGGAGCTTTTCTTCAGCATCTTTCAATAAATCAACAAGCTTCTCCTTCAATTCCCTCATGTTCTCAGAAGAATCATCTATTTGAATTATTGCAGCCCTTAGAGCATAAATTGATGACCTCTCCATACTTTTATCTAAGGCAATGCAACAGGTCTTCATACCATCAGGATTTAAGATTAGTGTAGGAATTCCTAACACCATTTTGACCTTTGCATCCCCTTTTTTCATTGCTCTTTCTGTTCAATCTTCAAGTATGTATCCAGGCTCATATTCTTCAGAGTTTATCATCAACAACCTTTCACTCTTCTTCTTCTCGGCTATTATTCTTTCAACAATCTTCCTCCACCTAGAAGTTGCTTCATTTTCATCATTGAGCAGATATAGAACATGTTCAAGTTCTTTAGATGCTTTATCAATCAGACTTTCTTCAGCAATCTTCAAAACTCTCCCATCTTCTAAAAAATAAATGAGCTTTTCCTTAGCTTGAGCACCATCAAAGATATCCTTCACCACATTTACAGAGATTAATTTATCCAGATGTTCTTGAGATAACTCTTCTTCAGGTTTATCTTTCAGTGAATAAGGATCTCTGAAGATGTTTGCTTCACCTCTGTAGACCTTAGCATGTGTATCACCAATACCTCCTTTATTTTTTCCAAGTCTGGCATTGAGAGTCAGAGTTTGAGTTTTTGTCCACAAAGGATCAGACCTTTTCTTTCTTATCAGAGATTGTTGTTGTTCTTCTTCCTCATCATCAAAACTTGAACCACCTGGAAGAAAAATTGTTCCAGACATAGTGAAAGGTTTCTTTGGCTTAGCTGGAGCTTTTGGTTGAATTCTAGAAGATGATCTTGTTTGAATTTCTGAAACTGGTCTTGATTGAGCAACTGGTTTGAGAGTGTCAATAGATTTGATTTGAATAGGCTTGGATTCTGGTTTCTTCTGTTGAGCAACAGTCTTTTTCTGAATTGGACCTTTCTTTATACTTCTTTTCTTTTTCTGAACTTGAGCACTAACAGCTCCAGATTTCTTCAATTCAGCTTCTACTGCAACTGGATCCATTCCTGGATGTTCTTCTTCAAACATTTTCTTTGCCAGTTCAGCGTCCTTCAAGTTTTGTTCTTCAATCTTCTCTGGCTTATCTTCATCTTCAAGTTTCTTTGCTAATTCTAAATCAGCATCTATCAGAGTTTGCTTATCAGAGTTTATCTCAGTCTTTGATGTCATCAGAGTTTGTTCAATCAGAGTTTGCTTCCCATCCTTATGACTCCCTTGATCTGCATCATTAGGTTTGTCAGTGTTTAAAATTGCATCCTCCTTGCATTTGTCTGCTGAACCCTTCTCCCCCTTTCTGACATCATGCCCTGTTTTAACAGTAAGAAGCTCGACAATCGTATGTAACATGCCCTGCATAGAACTAACAGAATTAGAAAGATGAGTCACTTTAGCTTCCAATGCATCCTGTTTAGTGGCGACAGAAAGAAGTTTGGCTTCCAGAGAATGTTGAGAAGTGGAAACAGCAGTTCCGAGAAGAACAGAATGCTTGGTGACAGATGCCTTTAGATCAGAAACTTCATGTTGAAGGCCTTTGGACATAATAGTAGAGGCTTTCAAGATTGTCTTCAATTCTCCAGAAGAAATTTCTTTGTCAGCTTTATTGATTAAGTCAAGAACATGAGGCCAAGAAATCTCTCTCTCAGGAATCTTCCAAGAAGAATCCCAAATGGATTGCCTGTGAGAAGAAAGAAAATCTTCAGCAGATGACTTTGCTTAGAAACTGAAATCCCTTCTGATACCCTCTGCATCAAGATCAGCTTCAATACGTCCTTTAAGATCTTCCACCACCATGTAATCAGGATACTCCATCCCTAATCTCTCATGAGCATCATGTGCATTAATAGGCCATCTCTTGGTGTTATATCTTTGAGTGTAGGGAATGGATAGATCTGTGACTTCTTCATCAGCAAAAATCACATCATCAGATTCTATGTCCTTCCCATCAGAGTTTGAAACATCAACAGAGTTTGGCACAACATCAGAGTTTGATACAGGTAAACTCTGAGTACCTGCAAAAGTAACAAAACAACCTAAATCACTCCGATTTTTTTAAAGTAATCTCATTACTTCTCACAACACACATATCATAACTTTTAAGAGTTAGATGTTGCTCACTAGAAGTAAATAACTTCTTTCTCAATTCTACCTCTCCTTTTGCCAGATCCTGTGTCTGCCTCTCATTTATTCTATTTTTCACACATTTTACCTCAGACTCACTGGAAAGGCTCAACACACAATGTCCTACAGAAATAAGAGGTGGCTGAGAAGAGAGATTTGTAGTCACATGAATAGGGGTATCCTTTTCAGGACTATCCATGATCATCCCAGCAGTAAAGGTTGGAAATATAAATTCTGAACTAATACAATCATAGAATGTAAATTCTAAAGTAGAGTCAGAGTTTATACCTTGAGCATTTGTAATTACAGTCTCCATAGGTAGTGTAGAAATTGATTTCTCACAAAGATCATTAGAGTTTGTCTTTGGATCTTCAGCAGAATTTGTCTGTTGAATGGGGGAATCTTGGTCTGCAATCATAAAATGAATGATTAGTTCTTGTGGGACCTGAGTCATATCTGCAGCTGCTTCACCACTTTGAGGTGAAGGTTCTTGTGGGCTTGACTCTGCCAGAAATTGGCCTTCAGCATCAGCAACAGCAATGTCTTCTATAATTGTGTGGGTGCCTGCATCCAAACTTTGATTGGATGGTTCTTGTGTGACTGGAGCATTAACAACTTCTTCAACCCTTTGAGCAGAAGGTTCTTGTGGGTTGTACTCCTGATCATGGCTGGCTTCATTTGCTGGAATTGTGGCTTCTATTGAACTTTGATCAATAGGTTCTTGTGTGCCTGGCCCTTCAATGACTGCTACCTCACATTGAGAAGTAGGTTCTTGTATGTCCTGGCCAAAAGAGACAGACCTCCTTTTTTTTCTTGAAAAATGTTTTGGACTGAGAGATGGTGAAGATGATGTTGATTTCTTGGCTTCCATTTCTCTTCTTACTTCTTCAGCCAGTTCCCTTGCTCTTTCATAAGATATCTCATTTATAAGTTGTTTTGGTGACTTTGTAGGAGAATCAGATACTTGAACTGGAGCAGCTTCACTAGATTTTATTAACTCATCAGAGTTTATCAATTTTCAGAGTTTATCACTTTAGTGTTGAAAGGTCTTTCAGAGTTTGGCCGATCAGAGATTGGAGCGTCAGAGTTTATAGTTGCATCAGAGTTTATCCCTTCAATCTTTGCAGCCTCAAAGTTTGCAATCTTGACTAGTCTTCTTTTCTTTTTCTTCTTCTCAGGAATTGGAAGAACTGTTTCTTTCTGAGGAGAAGTCTGAGAAACCTGTTCAACTGTCGTTCTCTTAGCAAAAACGAACCCTTCATCAGAATCTGTATCTTCATCAATTAACTTTCTCTTTTTGAGAGAAGATTCTGTCACTGAATTCCCCTTCTGTTTGCTTGAGCCCTGTTGAGAGGTGTGTTTTGCAACTACAGTCTTTTGAGAGACTGTAGAGGTTGGCAAAGGTGTTTGGGTATCAGTGTTTGGAGGGTGACTTGGGTTTGAATCAGAGGGTGCTAAACTCTGATTCATAGCCACTGAGAGAAAATCCCTGCCATACATGGTAGGCATTCTCTGATTTAAGAGAAGCCTAACCCATGTGGGATAAAAGAGAGGAGAGAGATTACCTTTCTTAGCATCCTTCCTAGCTAGGTCAGCAAAAATTCTTTTATTCATACAAAAACTGGCTAAACTCTGATCATTCTCAAGACTTACATTAGGCAACAAATAATTAAAAATTAACTGAAGAAATCTAGCAAAGTATACAGTGTGAACATCATCATTTATCTTGCTAGCCAACTGCCTAATTATTAAACAAGGAAAATTGAAATTGAGATTATGGGTCAGAGAATACCCAATCTGTTGAGACAGCTGCGGAATGGCATCAAAATTGGTGCATTTGGCAGTGAAAGCCCTTGTAATGCAGTCGAAGAAGAAACTCCATTCTCTTCTTAAATGTGGTCTTGTTAAACTTCCCAGTTTAGATAGGCTACCTCCATAGCCTATTGCTTTGAAAAATTCCTTGATTTGATCATCTCTAACAAAATCATCATACTCAGCCACTTCTGGAAGATGAAGAGCTTGTCTCACCACAGCAGGAGTAATGGAATACTTGTCATTGCATTGAAATGTTATTATCGGCTCCTCATTATCATTAGCATTATTAAACTTTGCAGTTGACCAGATTTTGAGCAGAGATTGAGCGGAGAAGTTCGTGGGTTCCTTAAGTGCGTACCCAATATAACTGTTCTGCAGAAAATCCTGAATCACATGAAAATCCTGAGGTGCTTCATCCTTAGATAGAAGAGAGATGTAGTTTGTTGCAGCAAAAGAATAGGTCTGAAAAGTAATACCCTTAGACGCCATTGAAGTTTTGAGATATGAAATGTGAATAACAATTAGGGTTTGATAAAACAAGAGAGAAAGATAGAATAAACGATGTAGATGAATAATTCATAGTGAAACAAAATGAATTAAACTATTCCCTCTCAATTGCATATACCCTTTAGTGGGACACGTGGCAAGAAATAATTTGAGCAGTAATGAGTAGACCAAGTATCAAAATACAGCAAGTGTGTGTTTGCTGTGTAATAATAGGAACCGTCATTCGTGAGATACACACGCCTTATTACAAGTCCAGTCAGAAATTAATAATTATGATGTTACAAAATGAAATATGATGTCATAAATATGATCTCAGAATCTACCACTTAATCAGAGTTTACAGATCAGAGTTTATATGAGTCAGAGTTTAGTATGTACTGTCAGAGTTTACCACATACTCTGACAGAGTTTACCATAAACACTGATAACTTGTGATTAGAGATTAGATGCTTCAATGATCAGAGTTTGTTCCATTTTCATCAGAGTTTACCCCATACTCTGACCTATACTCTGAGTGTCTGAAACTTGCTAAGTTGAGCCACTTGTCACCATCCCTAATTCAGAAACCAGTCTGTTAAATGTTGCTTCAGGCAAGGGCTTAGTGAATATATCTGCTAATTGTTGATCTGTAGCAACAAAATGTAATTCAATTGTGCCTTCCTCCATATGTTCCCTTATGAAGTGATATCTGATACTGATGTGTTTTGTCAGAGAATGCTGGACTGGATTTCCTGTCATTGCAATAGCACTTTGGTTATCACAATAAATAGGAATATTTGAAAATTTCAAACCATAGTCTAACAATTGATTTCTCATCCATAAGATCTGTGCACAGCAGCTTCCAGCAGCTATATATTCAGCCTCTGCAGTTGATGTTGAAATGGATTTCTGCTTTTTGCTTTGCCATGACACAAGTCTTCCACCTAAAAATTGACAACTGTCACTTGTGCTTTTCCTGTCAATCTTGCATCCTGCAAAGTCAGCATCTGAATAGCCTATCAATTTTAAATCAGACTCCCTAGGATACCATAAGCCAAGATAAGCAGTGCCCTTGAGATATCTGAAAATCCTTTTCACAGCAATTAAATGAGGTGCTCTTGGATTTGCTTGAAATCTAGCACACAGACATGTGGCAAACATGATGTCTGGTCTACTTGCAGTCAAATAAAGTAGAGAACCAATCATTCCTCTATATGCTGTAATATCAACAGGTTCTCCAGTGTCTTGATCAAGTTTTGTTGCAGTAGCCATGGGAGTTGTAGCAGATGCAGAATCTTGCATTTGAAATTTAGTGAGTAGATTCTTTGTGTATTTAGACTGATTAATGAAAATACCTTCTTCAGTCTGTTTCACTTTTAAACCTAGAAAATAACTCAATTCTCCCATCATACTCATTTGATACCTGGACTGCATTAGCTTTGAAAATCTTTCACAGAGTTTCTCATTAGTGGAACCAAATATAATATCATCAACATATATTTGAACCAATAATAAATCCTTACCTTGAGTTCTATAAAACAAGATTTTATCAATTGTTCCTCTAATGAAACCATTTTCAAGTAAGAATAGAGCCAAAGTTTCATACCAGGCCCTTGGTGCTTGCTTTAGTCCATATAGAGCTTTATCCAGTCTGTAGACATGATTTGGATATTTTGTATTGACAAAGCCAGGTGGTTGTTCAACATAGATTTCTTCTTCAAGTTCACCATTTAAAAATGCACTTTTAACATCCATCTGGTAGACCTTGAATTTCTTATGAGCAGCATAAGCAAGAAAAATTCTGATTGCCTCAAGTCTAGCTACAGGTGCATAGGTTTCATCATAATCAATCCCCTCCTGTTGAGAATAACCTTTGGCCACCAGTCTTGCTTTGTTTCTTGTAATTATTCCATCAGAGTCTGTCTTGTTTCTGAATACCCATTTTGTGCCAACAATAGATCTGTTCTTTGGCCTTGGAACTAGGGTCCAAACTTCATTCCTTTCAAACTCATTCAATTCTTCCTGCATTGCAGTAATCCAATCTGCATCTTTCAAAGCATCTTCAACCTTCTTTGGTTCTGTTTGCGAAAGAAAACTATGAAATAGACATTCATTCTGAGTAGCTTTTCTTGTTTTTATTCCACTTTCCAGATCACCTATAATTAAATCAGGTGTGTGATCTTTGGTCCATTTCCTTGGATGTGGAAAGTTTCTTGAACTAGATGCTCCCCCATGATCTGTGCCTTCATAGAATGATCCTTCTGTAAATGTTGATCCGTCTCCTGAAGATGTGCTTCCATCAGTGTTTGATGACTCAGAGTTTAGGTACTCAGAGTTTGAGTTATCAGAGATTGAGGTCTCAGACTTTGTGGTCTCAGAGTTTGAATGATCAGAGTTTAGGATTTCAGAGTTTGGTCAGACTCTGATATTTCAATTACTGTGTTTTGATCTCCAATGTTAGTACTTGATTGATGTTGCTCCCCCTCAACATGTGCAGAATCTTCAATTTCTGTTTCAATCAATTCTGAATCAGAGTTTAAAGAATCAGAGATTACCTTACCAAAGTTTAGTTGAACAGAGTTTATTTTCTGGAGTTTATTCTCAAGTCTTAGAGTTTCTTGTGCATCTTTATCATGTAACCCAGCTATCTTCCCTTCATCAAAAGAGACATTAATTGATTCCATGACTGTCCTTGTCCTTAAATTGAATATTTTGAATGCCCTTGAAGAGGTTTTAGAAGTTTTTGCATATCCAATAAAAATTCCTTCATCTGCTTTAAGTTCAAACTTCTTCAATTGTTCAGGATGTGTTTTGAGAATAAAACACTTGCATCCAAAGATGTGAAAGTACTTGACATTTGGCTTTCTTCCTTTCAAAGATTCATATGGAGTCATTTCATATTTGTTTATTAAAGAACAATTCTGAGTAATGCATGCAGTGTTCACAGCTTCTGCCCAAAAATAAGTAGGTAGCTTTGCTCCATCTAGCATTGTTCTAGCAGCTTCTATTAAAGTTCTGTTCTTTCTTTCAACTACACCATTTTGTTGAGGTGTGCCAGGTGCTGAGAATTGTTGAGTAATACCTTTTGTTGAGCAGAATTCCTCCATTGTTGAGTTCTTAAACTCTGTTCCATTGTCACTCCTTAAATTCTTTACTTTATGAGTTGATCCATTCTCAATCATTGCAATATGATCAGTGGTTGTTTCTGCAGTTTCATCCTTCTTGTGCAAAAAGTACACCCAAGTAAATCTAGTGAAATCATCAACTATTACCAGAGTGTATTTCTTCTTTCCAATGGACATGATATTGACTGGACCAAATAAGTCAAGATGCAATAGATGAAAAGGTTGATCAATTGAATTTTCAGTTTTGCTCTTGAAAGACGTCTTCTTTTGTTTGGCCTTTTGACATGAATCACAGAGTCCATCAGGATGAAATTGAACTTTTGGAAGACCTCTAACTAGGTCCTTCTTTATCAATTCATTAATGTTTCCAAAGTTCAGGTGACACAACTTTTTGTGCCAATTCCAGCTTTCCATTGGTGATGTCTTTCCAAGTAGACAGGTTAAGGAACCATTAGAATTAATATCCAAGCTAGCTTCAAATAAATTGTTATGTCTGTGGCCAATAAGAACTATTTTTCCATTTTTCTTGCTTTTCACTTCACAATGAGTTCCATAAAATTCCATAGAATAATCTTTGTCTGTCATTTGACTCACACTTAGCAGATTATGTTTGAGTCCTTCAACCAGAGCTACTTTCTCAATGATGACATTTCCAATCACTATGTTGCCATATCCCAGTGTTCTTCCTATGTTGCCATCTCCATAAGATACTGCTGGGTCAGCCTTTTCCTCAAACTCTGAAAGCAGGGATTTATTTCCAGTCATATGTGCAGAACATCCACTATCAATCACTAGAATGTTCTTCCTGTTTCCCTGCAATTAGTAAATGCAATTTAATTAGTAAACTAGTTTGGGTCCTTTCTTTGAAAACTTGTTAACTTTTGCAACAGAAGTTCTTTTGTCAGAGTTTGTGTTAACAGAGTTAGCATTTACAGAGTTCGTACTGTCAGAGTTTACACTCCTTTTATCAGTCTTTATCACATATTTTTGCTTGACAGTATGTTTTGGAGAATTACTCATTTGAGGTTGTGGTTTGTAAGAATTGTAATACAAATTATGATAATCTTTGCATTTATAAATAGAATGCCATAAACTACCACAGTGAAAACAGGGATTTGATCTTGTTTGTTTTCTAGCCTCAAACCCAGGTTTTTCAGGTTCTTTCTTTTTCTTTTGTTTGCAGTCAATAGCAAGATGATTAGAATTACCACAAGTAAAACAGGTTTTCCTAGGAGCATCAGGGATATTCATGTAGTTATTCTCCTTAGTAATTCCTACTTTTCCATTCCTATTTCTTTTCACCTTTTTAGTTTTATTAGTGACTGCCTTCAACTTTTCTTTAAGTTGCTTCTGTGAAAGTAATCCTATATTTATCTTTTTAGAATCTGGCACACCATTGTTTTTAGAGCATTCAGGGAGAGTTTTCTTATAATCATTAGCTCTAACAAACTTCACAGGTTTAGTCAATGTTCCTTTTGTGTGTGAATTAGTGTGAAATTCTTTATCAGATTCATAACCTAGGGCAGATGTCCAATTCTTTTCAGAAAGCATTTGTTGGACCTTCTTACCAGAGTTTGTCCAAACTCTGAAGGTCTCTTTTTCCTTAGCCATCTCAGTTTTCAAATATACGACTTGTATTTCCAACTGAGTTTGCATGTGTATAGCATTCTCACAGTCTTTCTTAAAGCTAAGCATGTGTACAAGTTCAGTTTCAAGAAAGTCATTCCTGGCATTCAGAGTCTGTATCTCAGATTTTAATCTTTCATTCTCAAGAGATTGTGACTTAAAGCTAACATGTAGATTTCTAAGAAAAGACTTTAATTCATGAATATCTTCAGTATCAAAAGTGAAAACAGAGTTTGGTACCTTTTCAGAGTTTAAGATGAGAGACTCAGAGTTTGCCATGAGAGCATAGTTAGTTTCTTCTTCTGAGTCTGAGGAATCCATCCAATCTTTCTTTGATATGATGAGAGCTTTCCCAGATTCCTTGCTTCTGCACTCAGTAGCAAAATGTCCCATCTTGTTGCACTTGTAACACTTGACTTTTGATTTATCAAGAGTTTTTGATTTTCCATCTCTATCTTCTCTTTTTCTGAATCTGTCTTTCTTGTCTGACTCACTATGCTTCTTCTGATAGTTTCCTTGCTTCTTAATTTTTTTATATTTCTTGAAGCTTTTGACAAACATAGCAAACATCTCCATCATGTCAGAATCTGAAGAATTATCAGAGTTTTCATCAGAGTTTGCCTCAAACTCTGATTCACTGCTTTCTTTGATTACAACTTTTCCTTTTCTTGTTGAGGCTTTAAGGACTGTTTTTGTAGGTTCTTCAATCTGGGCCTCAACATTCAAAGCAATAGATTTTGCGTTGCTACTTTTTCTGTTTCTTCTTTGCTGTAACTTCAGATCATGAGTTTTCAATTTGCCATAAACTTCATCTAATGACATCTCATCCAAATCAGCCCTGTCTCTAATCAAGGATGTCTGCAGATCCCATTCTTCTGGAAGAGCCCTCAGAAATTTGGTGTTTGAATCTTCATTGTCATATACTTTATCCACCAAAGCCAAGTTATTCAACAGAGTTAGAAATCTGTCATAAATATCTGTGAGGGACTCATTCTGCTTAGCCTCAAAGTATTCATACTCTTGGATTAGAACAGATCTTCTATTTTTCTTTATCTCCTTGGTTTCTTGACATTGAACCTCCAGTGCATCCCAGATTTCTTTGGCAGTTTTGCATGCTATTACCCTGTTGGACATTACAGAGTCAAGACTATTATGTAAAATATTTCTTACCTTTGCATCTTTCAAGACTTCCTGTTTTTCTTCATTGATACATTCTTTCTTGTCCTTTAAGGTGTAATACTCAGAGATTTGTCTTCCTTCCACAATCGTAGATGGCACTAGTTTGGTTGGTAGATACTGTCCTGTATGAATTCTGTCCAAATAATCAGGATCAGTTGCTTCCAAGAACATCATCATCTTCATCCTCCATGTAGGATATTCAGCCTTCTTCAATATAGGGATCCTGATGCTTTCATACTTGTTACCAGACATGATTATTTGATCTTTTTAAGTCGTAATTAACTGCCTGCTCTGATACCAATTATTTCCCAGAATAATCGATTATGAACACAAGTATATAGAATGGAATACTGTTTTATATTATTAATGATCTCGAATACAAAACTCTCTCAAGAAAATAATGTTCTTAAGAGCTGCTAGGTTATATAACTATTGCTTAATGAATTCAACATTGAATTATAACCTATCTCTGTGTTTATATAGACACAGCTACAAATACAATTACAAAACAGATTATGATAAGAATAGCTTTAATAAGGTAATTAGACTTGCACTTGAATTCCTTCTTACTATCCAAATCAGACTCTGATTTGTCTGTTTCCTTTTCTGGTAGACTTTGAAGCTAAACTTTGTCGATCTGTCATTCTCTGATTTGAGTATTCTCTGTTAGAGTAAACTCTGACCGACAGTTTCCTTAAACTCTGATGACGTCAGCATAAACTCTGTTTAGTATTCTCTGACAATCATCAGTATTTGCATTCCTAACATTAAATATTATTTATGAATAAAATAATCAAAATTTGATTTTAAATAAATATTAATAACGAAAATATATTAAATTCTAATATTAAAATTGAATAAATATAATTTTTTAAGAAATTAGAAAATTTGACTATAAAATTATTATAGAAAAGAAAACACATGCATTACATGGTATAACTAAGTAAATGATATAAGAGCTTGTGATTAGACCATCTTATGCTATATTATATATTATATTAAAAAGAAAATATTTATAATATATATATATATATATATACAAACTTTTAACTCGTGTGAAGTTTGATACCTAATATTTAAGTAAATTAATTTTTTGTTTATATTTTTATTGATATTTAATATAAAATTTTATAATATTAAAATTTTATATTAATATTATATGTTCTCTTATTTTATATAAATTTATTAATATTTTAATTGCTCATGATGCATATGATATCACCCTTTCAAGTACATCCAAGTCGGAAACAATAATAGCATGTTTCACATACTCAAGTTTTGGGGAGGTGAGTATTTAGAAAGTACTCTACTTATTAAAAATTAACCACTTTTACGTCTATATGATAGATTACATGTACAAAATAATTAATCACTTTTCATTTTTTTCTTATCAGAACATTATTGTTGAGATAGCATAAAAGAAAATAAAAACGGTTATATTAATATTTTTTACTTCATAAATGTTAATACTTATATATATGCATATAAGTTAATATTCTTATATATCCCTGCACTATATAATTATTTTGGTGTTATTTCTCATTTTGTTATCTCAGGAGAAGTGATTAGAGTGTTTTTCGTGCAACGAACTTTAAAGTTTGAGAGTTCTTAACAAAGAGGATGCCAACATTAATTTTACTAGATGTTATTTTGTTACCCAGATAATGAACTATTATAGAAGAGAGTTGAATATAATAGTACCAAACAATGGATTATGAACACAAGTATGTAAAATAAATACTGCTTTGTATTAATTTTAATGAATTTAATACAAAACTCTCTCAAGAAAAATAAAGTTCTTAAGAGCTGCTAGATTATGAGAAAGATGATTACTTGAACGATATATCAATATAAATCTAATCATGTATTTATATAGTACACGGCTACCTATCTAATTACAACAAAGATAATGATTAATAAATACAAATATACGATTTCCATCATTATCTTCCTAAAAGATAGCTTCCATAAAGGCAATAGACTTTTACTCGAACACTTCCTTCTTTATCTCCAATCATCTCCTGATTTTTTGAACCAAACTCTGACCAGCATAGACTTTTTCGGTTAGCAAACTCTGATTGAAATAAACTCTGTCGACCACTTCTAGTCTCTGATGTCATCAGCTATACTCTGATCAGATTCAGTAAACTCTGATTGAGTAAACTCTGATGACGTCAGATAAACTCTGGCATCTTCAGTTCTTCATATCTAACAATCTCCTCCAATTTCTGCTTTAAGCAATAAAACATAAATTTGAACTTATGATGTCAGAAACCTCTAAGACAAATGTATCAGAGTTTATTCAAACTACCTTTTTATACCCTACTGTAGAAAAGGTTTTCGGCTAGAAAGTCATCAAGTAACTTCTTTTCAGCTGCCTTCAACAATTTCATCAGTTGAGATTTTACTTCCTTCATCTGCTCACCAGAGTCATCAATTTGATACACAACAGCCCATAAGTTGTAGATTGGTGACCTCTCCATTCTTTCATACATAACAATACAATACGTTTTTTGACCACCTGGATTCAAAATAAGAGTAGGAATACCAACTATCATTTTGATTTTTCCATCTCCTTTGCTCATTTCCTTTTCAGTTTCATCCTCAAGCATGTACTTTGGCTTGTACTCTTCACCAGAGTTTATCATCATCAACTTTTCAGTCTTTCTTTTGCTAGCGATTGCACCTTCTAGAATTTTCACCCATTTAGTTGTTGTCTCATTCTCATCATTCAACAAACACATAATATATTCAAGTTGTTGTCTCATTCTCTCCATTCTTTCATACATAACAATACAATAAGTTTTTTGACCACCTGGATTCAAAACAAGAGTAGGAATACCAACTATCATTTTGATTTTTCCATCTCCTTTGCTCATTTCCTTTTCAGTTTCATCCTCAAGCATATACTTTGGCTTGTACTATTCACCAGAGTTTATCATCATCAACTTTTCAGTCTTTCTTTTGCTAGCGATTGCACCTTCTAGAATTTTCACCCATTTAGTTGTTGTCTCATTCTCATCATTCAACAAACACAAAATATATTCAAGTTCCTTTGATGACATATGAGCCAGATCTTGTTCAGCCAATTTCAAGACTCTTCCATCTTCCAGAAAATACAAAAGCTTTTCCTTAGGAATATTACCATCAAAAGAATCCTTAACCAAATGAACAACAATGAGCTTGTCCAAGTGATCTTGAGTCAGTTCTTCTTCAGGTTTGTCCTTCAGAAAATAAGGATCTCTGAAAGTATTTGCTTCTCCTCTATAGAGCTTGGCTTGTGAATTTCCAATTCCTCCCTTATCTTTTCCAAGTCTAGCATCCAGAGTCAGAGTTTCAGACCTTGTCCACAATAAGTCAGAAGATTTCTTCCTGACCAGAGTTTGTTGTTCCTCTTCATCATCTTCAAAACTAGTGCCTCCTGGAAAAAATGTAGTTCCCTGCATAATTAGTGGAGCTTTCAGTTTTGATGAAGTTTTCTGTTGAACAGTCTGAGATGATTGTGATGACTGAGCCTCTACAACATCTGCAATCATCCCTTTATTAGACCTATTTCAGGCCTTGATTGAATTTTAACAGGGGCAGATACAACATGTTTCTTCTTGATCAGAGTTTTCTTTGGAATGAGAATTTTCTTTTTCTTTGACTAGACTTGAGCATTGTCAGTACCAGCAATCCTCTTCTTCATTTCTTCCTCTGCAGCAACTGGATCCAATCCTGGAGGTTCTTCTTCAAAGAGCTTCTTTGCCAGTTCTGCATCTTTCTTGCTCCTCTCTTCAATATTTTCAGGCTTCTCTTCCTCTACAAGCCTCTTAGCTAATGTGGTCACAGGGATAGAGGGTTCCTTTCCAGGACTATCCATGGTCATTCCAACAGTAAAAGATGGGAATATAAAGTCTGAACTTATGCTATCATAGTATGTAAATTCTGAAGAAAAGTCAGAGTTTATAACTTGAACATTTGTAGAGTCTGATGAAGTGTCCATTGGCTTTGCAGAAAGAGGTTACACAAATATTGCATCAGATAGTGCCAAAGGAGTAATATTAGAGCTTGATTTCTCAGTAGTTGCAGCAGTAGAATCAGAGTTTGGTTGCACTTCCATATTGTGGTCTGCAATCACAAAGTTGGTGATTGGTTCTTGTATAACCAAAGTCTGTTCAATAGCTGCTTCACCACTTTGAGGTAAAGTTTCTTGTGTGCTAGACTCTGCCAGAGTTTGGCCTTCAGCGTCAGCAACAACAGGATCTTTAGTCAGAGTTTGAGTACCTG
Source organism: Oenanthe sinensis (assembly GCA_028671895.1). Classification (NCBI taxonomy): domain Eukaryota; kingdom Viridiplantae; phylum Streptophyta; class Magnoliopsida; order Apiales; family Apiaceae; genus Oenanthe; species Oenanthe sinensis. The sequence goes on from CM053813.1 coordinate 31,792,000, forward strand.
CATCCAAACATTGATGGAATGGTTCTTGTGTGGCTGGGGCCTTAACAACTTCTTCAACCCTTTGAGTTGAAGGTTGTTTTGGGTTGTACCCCTGATCCAAATTGGGTGATTTGCTGGTAAAATGGCTTCTGTTGAACTTTGATCAACATGTTCTTGTGTGTTTGGCCTGTCAGAGACTGCTACTTCACATTAAGAAGTAGGTTCTTGTGTGTCGAGGCCAAATGAAACCTTCTTCTTTTTCCTTCTGGAGAAAAGCTTGGCAATATTAGAGTTTGGTGACTATTGAGATTTTTGAGAAACCATTTCTTTCTTTACTTCTTTAGCTAACTCTCTCACTCTCTCATAGGAGATCTCCTTGATTATAGGTTGATGAGACTTGATAGGAGAATCAGAGATTATAACTGGAATAGGAGAAGATGCTGGATCAGCTTGAGTACTAGGATTGTCATCATTATTTTTATCCCAACATGTCTCATCAATAATATCATTGTCAGTCTCTGTTCCCTTTTGATCTTTACTTGGTACCTCATTCGAAGTACTCTCCAAGGTGATTACAGGACTGGTAAAAAGATTAACATGAAGTGGTTTACCATCCATTTCAACCAATTCATCATTTTCTTCTCTATTGGTATTTTCATCATCACCTTCAAACTCAATTCCACTAATGTTACTATTTATTTGATCAGGCAATGCAGAGTCACCAGACTTCATAACAGCATCAGAGTTTAGTGGATCAGAGTTTAAGGCTTTAACTGGATCAGAGTTTAGTAGATCAGTGTTTAAGGTCTTAACCAGTCTTCTCCTCTTCTTTGCAGGCTCTAAGACATAATTAACATGAAATGGCTTCATGTAAGAAGCAGGAGGAACATCTGAGGCAAGTTTGACAGATTTCTTGATAGGAAATACCATGCCTTCAGCACTGTCATCAGAGTCTATTTGCTCATCAATTAATTTCCTTTTTCTGGGAGGAGACTGGGACACTGATTTTTCCTTTCTTTTGAGGCCTGAGACTTGTGCTTGAGAGGTGTGTTTTGCAACTGAAGTCTTTTGGAAGACAACAAAGGTTGGTAGAGTTTGTGTATCAATGTTTGGTGGGTGACTTGGGTTAGAACCGAATTGGGCTAAACTCTGATTCTCAGTCAGAGAAAGAAACTCCCTCCCATACACAGTAGGCATTCTCTAATTCAGTAGAAGCCTGACCCGTGTGGGATAAAACAACCTAGGCAACATACCTTCATTTTCTTTCTTGACTTCCTTCCTTGTCAAGTCAGCAAACAGCCTTTTATTCATCTTAAAAATAGGCAAACTCTTGTCATTTTCAAAACTAACATCAGGTAAGAGATGACTAAAAATTAACTATAAAAATATAGCATAGTAGATAGTATGTCCATCATCACTAATTTTACTAGTTAATTGTCTAATTAGTACACAAGAAAAATTAAAATACAAATTATGGGTCAGAAAGTAACCAATTTGTTGAGAGAGTTGAGGGTGACATCAAAGTTTGTGCACTTGGCATTAAAAGCCCTAGTGACACAATCGAAGAAGAAACTCTATTCTCTTCGCAGATTTGGTCTTGTGAGGCTTCCCAGTTTTGATAGGCTTCCACTATAACCTATTTCTCTAAAGAATTCTCTGATGTGATCATCATTAACAATATCATCACATGCTTCAACTTCAGGAAGATGAAGAGGCTGACGAACTATCTCAGGAGTGATTGAGTAACGACCATTACACTGAAAAGTGATGATTGGTTCCTCTTCATCATTGGCATTGTTAAACTTGGCGGTGGACCATATCCTCACCAGAGTTTATGTGGAAATCTCAGTGGGTGTTTGTAGAGCATACCCAATGCTCCTGTTTGAGAGAAAATCCTGGATGACATGAAAATCTCCAAGAACATCTGCTTTATCAAGAAAAGCAGTATAGTTAGTAACAACAAATGTGTAGTTTTTGAAGGAAATACCCTTAGATGCCATTGATACAGTGGTATAAAGGTGTGAAAGATTAGGGTTTTGAGAATACGAGAGAGAGATATATAAAATAAGATACAGATGAAAATTCAAAGTAAGAATACGAATGAATTAACACTTCCTTCTCAATTAGTCTTTTAACTCTTAGTGGGACACGTGGCACAATTTGACATGATGAGTAATGAATAGTGCAATTCTCAAAATAAAATATATATATATATATATATATATATATATATATATATATATGTGTGTGTGTGTGTGTGTGTGTGTGTGTGTGTGTGTATCTATGTATAAAAATGAAACATTTTTCCATGCAGATACGCGCAGTCAGTGTTACTCCAATCAGAGATTAACAAATATGATGTCACTGAATTAAAAATGATGTCATAAATAAAATAATCAATAATAATTGTTTATTTGAAAAACAAATAACAACAATTTAGAGTTTGACATGTAGACTGAGATCATAGATTAGACTCTTCATGGATCAGAGTTTACTGCATTATCTGACAAAGTTTACCACATTCTCTGACAGAGTTTACCATAAACACCGATAGTTGTGGTCATCAGAGTTTGCAGAGTTTGAGACACTTTTATGAGTTTAATCACTGATTTATGCCTGCTAATTGCTGTTTGGAGTTGAGCCACTTGTCACCATTCTCATTTTAGAAACCAATCTTGTAAATGTTGCTTCACACAGAGGCTTTGTGAATATGTCTGCTAACTGTTGATCTGTTAGAACAAAATGCATTTTAATTGTCTCTTCCATGACATGTTCCCTTATGAAATGGTATCTGATGCTGATATGTTTTGTCAGAGAATGTTGAACTGGATTTCCTGTCATTGCAATAACACTTTGATTATCACAATAAATGGGAATTTTTGTGTGGTTCAAACCATAGTCTAACAACTGATTTCTCATCCATAAGATCTGAGCACAACAGCTTCCTGCAGCTATATATTCTGCTTCTACTATTGATGTTGAGATTGATTTCTACTTCTTGCTAAACCATGAGATAATTCTTCCACCTAGAAATTGACAACTTTCACTTGTGCTTTTCCTCTCTATTTTACATCCTGCAAAATCAACATCTGAATAGCCTATAAGTTTAAATTTAAAGTCTCTAGGATGCCATAAACCAAGATTGATGGTTCTCTTGAGATATCTAAACATTCTATTAACATCAATCAAATGTGGTTCCTTTGGATTTTCCTGAAATCTAGCACATAGACAAGTTACAAACATAATATCTGGTCTACTAGCAGTCAAATAAAGAAGTAAACCAATCATACCTTTGTATGTTGTTATCTCTATAGGCTCACTAGTATCTTGATCCAGTTTGGTTATAGTAGCCATAGGAGTTGTAGCAGATGCAGAGTCTTGCATTTAAAACTTTGTGATTAGATTTCTTATATATTTTGACTGATTTATGAAAATGCCTTCATGAGTCTACTTCACTTGCAAGCCCAAGAAATAGCTCATCTCTCCCATCATACTCATTTGGTACCTGGACTGCATTAGCTTTGAAAATCTTTCACATAGTTTCTCATTAGTAGATCTAAATATAATATCATCAACATATATTTGAACTAGTAATAAGTCATTTCCCTGATTTCTATAAGACAAGGTTTTATCAATGGTACCTCTTGTGAAACTACTTTCAAGTAGAAAATGAGTCAGTGTTTCATATAAGGCTCTTGGAGCTTGCTTGGGTCCATATAAAGCTTTATCCAACCTGTAGACATGATTTGAATATTTGGGATTCACAAAGCCATGAGGTTGTTTAACATACACCTCCTCCTCAAGTTCACCATTTAGAAATGCACTTTTAACATCCATCTGGTATACTTTGAACTTCTTGTGTGCAACATAAGCAAGAAAGATTATAATTGCTTCAAGTCTAGCTATTGGTGCAAAGGTTTCATCATAGTCAATACCTTCATGTTGAGAGTAGCCTTTGACAACTAGTCTTTCTTTGTTCCTTGTTATGATTCAATTAGAGTCTGTCTTATTTCTGAACACCCATTTGGTGCCAACAATGGATCTATTCTTTGGTCTTAGAACAAGAGTCCAAACCTCATTTCTTTTAAACTCATTCAATTCTTCCTGCATTGCAGTAACCCAGTCTGCATCCTTCAGAGCATCTTCAACTTTCTTTTGCTCTGTTTGAGAAAGAAAACTATGATAGAGACATTCATTCTGAGCAGCTTTCCTTATCTGCACTCTACTTTCTAGATCACCAATTATCAAGTCAGATGTATGATCTTTTGGTCCATTTCATTGGATGAGAAAGATTTCTCGAGCTAAATGATTCCTCCATGATCTGTGCCTTCATAGTATGATTCCTCAGTGAATGCTGATCCTCCCCCTGAAGTTGTGCTTGCTTCAGAATTTGATTGATCAGAGTTTGACCTCTCAGAGTTTGTCTCTGTCAGAGGTTGGTCAGACTCTGAGATTTCAATGATTGAGGTTGGTTCTGTAATTTCAGTAGAAGATTGATGTTGCTCCCCCTCAATAAGTGCAGAATCTTCAATTATTGTGTCATTTTCATCAGAGTTTAGAGAGTCAGAGTTTGAATCATCAGAGTTTCATTATGTAATCCTGTTATCTTTGTTTCATCAAATGAGACATGTATAGATTCCATGACTACCTTGGTTCTCAGGTTAAACACTTTGAATGCATTTGATGAAGTTTTAGAGGTTGCGGAATAACCAACAAAAATTCCTTCATCTTCTTTGAGTTCAAACTTTTTCAACTGCTCAGAATTTGTTTTAAGAATTAAGCACTTGCTTCCAAATATGTGAAAGTATTTCACATTTGGCTTCCTTCCCTTCATCATTTCATATGGAGTCATTCCATGCTTATTTATCAAGGTACAATTCTGAGTGATGCATGTAGTATTCACAGCTTCTGCCCAGAAGTAAGTAGGAAGCTTTGCTCCTTCCAACATTATTCTAGCAGCTTTAATGAGAGTTCTGTTCTTTCTCTCAACTATACCATTTTATTGAGGGGTACCAGGTGATGAGAATTATTGAGTGATTCCTTTAGTTGAACAGAATTCCTCCATTGTAGAGTTCTTAAACTCTGTTCCATTGTCACTCCTTAGAATCTTTACCTTGAGTGGTGATCCATTCTCAATCATGGTAATATGGTCAAAAAATGATCTCAACTATTTCAATTTTTTTGTGTAAGAAGTACACCCGGGTAAATCTTGTGTAGTCATCTACTATTACTAGATTATATTTCTTATTTCCAATAGGCATTATGTTGACAGGGCCAAACAGATCAAGATGTAATAGATGAAAAAGTTCTTCAATAGAATTTTCAGTCTTGCTCTTGAAAGATGTCTTCTTTTGTTTTACCTTCTGACAAGAATCACAGAGTCCATCAGGATGAAATTGAACTTTGGGAAGACCACTTGCTAGATCCTTCTTGACCAACTCATTTATTTTTCCAAAGTTCAAGTGACACAGCTTCTTGTGGAATTCCAACATTTCAAAGATAATGCTTTTTCAAATAAGCAAGTTAAGGGACCATCAAAGTTTACCTCCAAGCTAGATTCAAATAGATTGTTATGTCTGTGACCAATGAGAATCACTTTCTCAGCCTTTTTGCTTTTGACTTCACAATGTGTTTCATGAAACTCCACAGAATAACCTCTATCTGTCATTTGACTCACACTCAAGAGATTGTGCTTGAGTCCTTCAACTAGAGCTACATTTTCAATGATGACATTCATAATCACAATATTTCCATATCCCAGTGTTCTTCCTATGTTTCCATTTCCATAAGATACTGCTGGGCCAACCTTCTCATCAAACTCTGAAAACAGGGATTTATTTCTAGTCATTTGTGCAGAACATCCACTATCAATTACTAGGATGTTTTTGCTGTTTCCTTGCAATCATATATGCAACTTAATTAGTGATTTTGAGGACCCAAACAAGTTTATGTCTTTTATTTTTAAAATTGTTAACTTTTGCAGCAGAATCAATTTTATCAGAGTTTAAGTTAACAAAGTTTGCATATTCAGAGTTTGTCTTTCTTCTATCAGATTTTATCACATATTTTTGTTTAACAAAATAATTAGAAGAAACTGGAGTTTTATTCAAATGAGACAAATGTTCATAGTAATTGAAATATAAACTATGATATTCTTTACATGTGTAAATGAAATGCCATAAACTTCCACAGTGAAAACAAGGATTTTGTGGCCTATATCTAGTCTGTTTCCTATCTCCTGATCTAGGTCTTTCAGGTTCCTTCTTTTTATTCTGCATGCAGTCAATAGCAAGATGATTAGAATTTCCACATGTGAAATAGGTTTTTTAGGAGCATCAGGGATATTTTTATAGTCATTCTCTTTAGAAATTCATACTTTGCCATTTCTATTCCTCTTAACCTTTTAGGCTAATTCTTGTTGGTGACAAACATCAATTTTTTCTTAAGTTGTCTTTGAGAGAGTAATCCAATATTGACTGGTTTATTCTCAGACACACTATTATCTTTGCTTTTGTGATTATTAGAGTATTTATCAAAAGTGTCATTTTCATTTCTGGCTCTAACAAAATTCACAGGTTTACTCAACCTTTCTCTTATTCCTATGTGTGTCTTATCATTCTTAACATTTGTCTTCTTATCAGATTCATAACCCAGAGCAGATGTCCAATTCTTATCAAAAAGATTTTCTTGAACTTTCTTGCCAGAGTTTGTCCAAATTCTGAAAGTCTCATATTCTTTGGCTATCTCAATTTTTAAATAAGTTACCTGTATTTCTAGCTGAGTTTGCATGTGAATAGCATTCTCACAGTCTTTTTTAGTGCTAAGCATGTGTACATGTTCTGATTCAAGAAAATAATTCTTAGCAGATGGAGTTTGAATTTCAAATTTTAATCTTTCGTTTTCAAGAGACTGTGTTTTAAAACTAACATGCAAGGTTCAAAGGAAAGACTTTAACTCATGAACATTTTCAGTATTTATATTGAAGATAAAGTCTGGTACTTTGTTAGAGTTTAAGATGAGAGCATCAGTGTTTGCCATGAGAGCATAGTTTGTTTCTTCTTCAAAGTCTGAGGAATCCATCCAATCTTTCTTGGAGGTTATGAGTGATTTTCCAGATTCCTTACTTCTGTACTCAGTAGCAAAGTTCCCCATCTTGTTATACTTGTAACATTTTACCTTTGACTTGTCAAGTATTTTTGACTTCCCATATCTGTTTTCTCTCTTTCTGAATATGTCTTTATTCTCAGACTCTCCAGACTTCTTTTGAAAGTTTCTTTGTTTTCTGTACTTCCGGTACTTCATCTTCTTGAAGCCTTTGACAATCATGTCAATCATCTTCATCATGTCAGAGTTTGAGGATTCATCAGAGTTTGCATCAGAGTCTGCCTCAGACTCTGATTCACTACTCTCCTTAACTATCACAGCTTTTCCTTTTCTTATTGAAACTTTTAAGACCTTTTCTTTTGGTTCTTCAACTTTAGTCTCAATATTCAAGGCAACAGACTTTGCCTTGACACTCTTCCTATTTTTCCTTTGTTGTAACTCCAAGTCATGAGTTTTCAGCCTTCCATATACTTCATCTAGAGACATGTCTTCCAGATCAGCCATGTCTCTTATCAAGGATGTCTGTAAATCCCATTCTTCAGGAAGAGCCCTTAGAAACTTGGTATTTGAATCCTCATTATCATACACCTTATCAACCAAAGTTAAGTCATTTAACAGAGTAAGAAATCTGTCATAAATATCAGTGAGAGACTCATTCTGTTTAGCCTCGAAGTATTCATACTCTTGTATAAGAACAGATCTTTTGTTCTTCTTGATTTCCTTGGTTCCTTGACATTGAACCTCTAGTGCATTCCAGATTTCTTTAGCAGTTTTGTAAGCAATTACTCTGTTAGACATCACAGAGTCAAGACTGTTATGTAAGATATTTCTCACCTTTGCATCCTTGTGAACTTCAATTTTTTCCTCATTAGTCCACTCTTTTTTTGTCTTTCAGAGTATAGTGTTCAGGAACCTATCTCCCTTCCACTACTGTTGATGAAACTAGTTTTGTTGGTAAATACTGACCTTCATTGATCCTGTCTAGATAATCAGGATCTGTAGCTTCCAAGAACATCAACATCTTTACCCTCCATGTAGAGTATTCAGCCTTTTTCAAAATTGGAATCCTTATGCTTTCATATTTGTTTCCAGACATTGTTTATAAGATCTTTTAGAGTAAAGTAAATCGCCTGCTCTGATACCAATTGTTACCCAGATAATAAACTATTGTAGAAGGGGGTTGAATATAATAGTACCAAACAATAGATTATGAACATAAGTATATAAAAGAAATACTGCTTTGTATTAATTTTAATGAACTTAATACAAAACTCTCTCAAGAAAAACAAAGTTCTTAAGAGCTGCTAGGTTATGAGAAAGATGATAACTTGAACGATACATCAATGTAAACTTAATCTTGTGTTTATATAGTACACAACTACCTATATAATTACAACAAAGATAATGATCAATAAATACAAATATATGATTTCCATTATTATCTTCCTAAAAGATAGTTTCCATAAAGGCAATAGACTTTTACTCGAACACTTCATTCTTTATCTCTAATCATCTCCTGATTTGTCGAACCAAACTCTGACCAACATAGACTCTATCGGTTAGCAAACTCTGATTGAAGTAAACTCCGTCGACCACTTCTAGTCTCTGATTTCATCAGCTAAACTCTGATGAGCTTCAGTAAACTCTGATGACGTCAGATAAACTCTGTCTGATAAATTCTGACATCTTCAATTCTTCATATCTAACATTACTATTCCTCAATACATCCGTTCTTTGAACATTGTTTTATGATATTTTGGTTTGAGATCGTTGTTCTGTTACTCGAACTATTTGGGTTTTCAAATAAAAGATTTTTTATGTTCAATTTATTAAAATTTTCTTACTATACGAATATGAATTGTATACATTTAAATTATTAAATTTAAATACCATTAAACCGTTATTATCAAATTATACTTTTTTCAAAATATTAATAGATTGAGTATAATTTTCCTTGTGCGAAGTACGGGCAATATTACTAGTATGTTATAATTTCGACATGTGTTATAATAAATATATAATTGGAGTCCGCAAGGGTTGGCTCAGTTGGTTAAAGAGAGGAATATCATCCTCTTGGTCACATGTTTGAATCTCATGGGAGGAGAATGTGTGATTATGCCATCTGGATCAGAGTATGTCGCACTTGTGCGGTTTACCTGGTTCACGTGGTTTGTAGGCTATTGCGTGAGCCCGTGAGTTTACTCAGTGCGCACCCAAAAAGGGTAGTGGTTACGAGTTCCCACAGTAAGATATATATATATATATATATATATATATATATATATATATATATATATATATATATATATATATATATATATACATATATATATATATACATATATATATATATACATATATATATATATATACATATATATTTTTCAGGCTCATGACCCAGTACCGACCGACTGACTGATCTTTCGGTTATAATAATATAGTATATATATATCCTTTCAATTTATTGAAAATTAATTATTTTATTTGAATATTAAAAATTATAAATGAGATAATGGAAAGGATAAACTTGCTTTGGGAATAAATATGAAAGTATATTAAACATTTTGTACGACACACCAAATTTGATATTAAATTACTTTTATCATTGAATATTTGACACTAAATTTAATATATTATTGTTCATTTTACATAATTTCTATACTATTATAATATTATATTAGAGAGAATTTTACATCAAAATAATATAAAATTTACACTATTTTAATATTATAGTACAATGTTAGTTTGTGTTTGAGGGTGAGGAATAAGTGACTATAATGATATTTGATTTATTTAATAAATAATTTATTCTTATTTACTTATTCCAAAAATATTATCCACATTCATTAAATATGATAAATTTAATATAAAATTTATGATATAAAAACATATTTTAATAAATTTCAGTTTATTTAAATATAACTAAATAAATGTTAAAATTTTATCATGAATAAATAAAATAGAAAAGGATTTAATGACTTGAGAGGGAACAACTGGGGCGCATTAATCTAGACTCTTCCTGGGGACATGTCGGAATGGGTGGTTTATGCGGTAAAGAAATATAAAACATCAGGTATATATACTGACAGAAGTTCTTTTTCTTTTTTATATAGCATACATAAGACACCTAGCTCTTCAAAAATTTCGAAATTCTATTATATACAGTCCAATACTCCGATCGGATACTTGTAATCATCATATATTGTGAACCTAAAATTGAACTACCACCATAAGCCCACAACATATAGATGATCAGCTTTCTTCAAAATGTAAATTTAAAGGAAAACTACACCACATACATACAGTATGTCTTAAAATGTACAGTTGTATTGACATTGATGGTCAATAAAAATCTACTTAATATATAATTATGCAAATGGTTTGCTGGGACCAAAAAAGTATTTATGTTCGTCTGCATATGATTATAAACAAGCATGCACATGCACGTAATATTGGAAGACAAATATTATGAGTTATGGTAGCCAAAGCACAGGACCATCTTACCTGAGATACGTACATAGTTATTGACCCACTTTTACTATTAATGTCGGGGTCAGGTGATTTGAGATTAACTTTTTTGACCACCAAACAGTTCCTAGACGGCCTTGAAGATTCTTCTTGATTAAGCTTTGACTAACTTGAAGCTGAAGATATATATATTCGGAGAGTTTGAGCTAGCTAGACAGTTGATTAATGTTGTTGATAAAGTACTGTTACTACTGTATATCCTTTACATAATCGCATGGTTCTAAATACTAAAAATTATCCCACCATATTTTTCCAGCTTTTTTGAACAACGGAGATAGCACACCAATCACTCGGCTCCTTAAGCAAGGTCTTCTTTCTTAGTCACCAAGTTTGAGGATGCAACAGAAATCGCACATGTTATATTGTTGATCAGCTTTATGCTTTTAGTGCTTGTTGTTTTACTAGATGTTCTCTTTTGCATTTGATTATTCGTCTGTGTGTGAGAGAGAGAGCATAAAACAGTCTTTATTATGTGTAAGTACGTGGTCGTTATTGTTTATTTCATAAAATTCATATTTAAAGCTAAAAAACAAACTGTTAGAGGCCATTTTACATAAATACTTTATACAACAGAGATTTTGAGCCACTGGTGCTACTGTTTGATCTTCCCTTCAATAATATTTCTTCCGGTCCCCCTTAATTGTACATTTTGAAAAAAATACACATTTAAAAAAATTAATAATTATATAATTTATTATCATGACTATCCCTCATAATTGTATTAAATTAGTTGAATTATTTATATATTTGAATTAATCAAACATTGTAAATAGTAATATAAGAGTATTATTTAAAAAAATGTTTATAAAATTATTTTTAAAAAAGAAAACAATTAATTAGAAGTATTTTTTTTTTTCAAAATAGACATTTAAAAGAAGTACATACAAATTGATGCATGTCACCCAACTTAGCTAGGCGCCCAATTTACCAAAAATACGACTAAACTTAATTCTAGAGGGGATCAATTTCGACAAAGAAACTCAAGGGTGCAAATATTTCTCTATGATAATAATACTAGCATTTTACCCCGTATTTTGCACCGAGTTAATTTTCTTTTTAATATTTTTTTATTTTTATCACTTTTTTTTTTAAAATTACAGTGTGTGTAAAGACAAATAATTGAAAAAATGTATAATGTTCAAATATAGTAAACGAAATAATTATAATATTATTTTTCTCATCACAAAAGTATCATAAATTATTACAAATGACTCGCAACATAATAGAATCTTTAATAAACTTTATTAACTAACGATTTCAAATTTCTCGATCCAATGCTATTGAGCAAAAAATCTATTAAATAAATTTATACTACATTAGAAATTTATCTATGATATTTCATTAAATTGAATAAAATATATCAATGTTGCTTATCATAGACTTCTGGAAAAAAATTGTCGTTAGTATTACATTCTTTTATATTTACCTTATATGTGACTCCCAATATGTAATTGACATCCTTTGAGATTAATCTCAGTATCTCGGTGGAGTCACTGACATTACATTGGACAATCTAATTGCATTGGTCGTGTTATGCCCAATATTTGGGCATAGGTCCTAGGCAGGCCTGATATAAATTGGCCGGCCCACTTCGTATCTAGACTCACATGGCATCAAAACCCATGATCAGCTCACATCATATTAAAGATGATAAAATATTCTAAGACCCTTAATCTAGTGCGAGGTCGCATCGCTAACTCAACAGTCTTAGACTCACTCTGCCTCAAGAAGGAAGAAAAATGAGAATTGTTCCCAGCTCGGTTCGCTTCTTATCATCACATCCCAGGTCGCATGGACTTGATAGAGAGGTCCTTAACTCAGCTCGCTTAGCCATTCCCAATGCCTCCAGGTCGCTTTGCTAGCCCAGAGTACTTAGCACGAATTTTTTTATAACTAACTGAAAAGCTCTTAACCTCATGGGCTCACCTCACTTGATATTATTTACCAATATGAAGACAATGGAAGGCCCCCACGGGTAATATCTCAACATACTTATCTATTTAAAGACAACTAGCCCCGCAAGCTCTCATCTCATCAAGGGATCCGCTCAGGGTCACCTCTACATACTGCTCTTAGTACTCATATCGCGCACAACTCCCTACGGGGAACCCTTACTCTACAACTCTATGACAGCCCCCGAAGCCAAATGGGCTTGGGTCATGGCAGTTACAGACATTTGGGAAGCCTGCCCTTCACATCCGCACAGATTTGGGCCAAAGCCCTCCACGTCTGAGGATTTGGACTTGATGGATCGGACCAATACATAGCCCATATATGTAAATTGTCCTCCAAGAACTACGTGTAGCTTAAACCCATATAAATAGGGAACGTAGACCTCTTGTTTCAGTTGGATTGATAGTTGGCAGCAAGAGAGCAAACATATTCTCTGGCCATCTAATAAATTAACAGCAAGATCAACTACCAAAATCCATCACTTCATTCCGTGTTCTTCGCGTTATTCATCAAGTTCATAAACAAAATTATCATATTTTGTTCCGTGATTCCAACAAACCTCCAAATTACTATTATATCAGTTTCTCCCTATAACAGGTCGCATGTATAAAAGTCATCGACCATCACCAATTCAGTAAAGCACGAATCACAACCAAAGTACCACCATTTAATAGAATCATCAATTTTTAATATTTTCACAAAACACATAATTTCTACCTATAAGACAAAATAAAAAACTCAACATTGATATAATTAACATGAATTATAATACTTACCATAGAATGCAATGATATATTTATTACCTCCTCCACTTTTTAGCTTGTATAAGTATAGTATTAAAAATTAATATGTATATGTGTGTATGTTACTTATATCATCATTGAGGAAGATCATATTTAGGCCTTTGAACTCTCCCGTACTGCCATTGACGCCACATTCAAGTCAAGCGTAGTTCCAATTTATCTTGTCTTTTGTCAAAACATTTATACGATTAAATTGAACGCCCTGCATTATGTAGTATGTATATCAAAAATGTCTCACCATATGAATTTTATAGAGAGAGGTGTATAAGACTGAAAAAAAGATATACCGACTCATATATAAATGTCACAAAGTCATTAACACTCTGATTATAAAAAAATATGGTATTGATTATGCATAATTTCATTCAAAATTAATTATGGATCATCATGTATTATATTATTTTTATTTATTTACACCCACACTGTACAACATCTGTATTTAAAATTATAAATTATTTAATACGTATGTAAGTTTTGTTATCATTAATATTAAATTTACTTTTAAGAATAAATAAATATTTATTTTGAATTCAAACTTATATATTTTTTAAATATTTTTATTACTTTATTTGTTTTTAATATGTCTCGGTTTAATACAAATTGATTATTATTTTTTTAATATTTATTTTATTTAATGATGGTATAATAAAAGTTAATTATGTTTACCATTTTTTAAGTTATTTATTAAATATACTATAAATTATTTTTTATAAAAACGTTAACTAAACATAAAAAAATAAACTTAGTAGTATCTAAAAGTTATTTTATTTTTATAATCGTTATTATTATATTATAATTATAAAAATTAAGTAATAGTTTGATGAGAAAAAGTCTAAAATTAAAATGACAATGAAACATTGTTATTTAAAAAAAAAAATTAATACTCTCTAAGTTTTAAAAGGAAACAAATATTAAAATATAAAAGGCATTTAAACACTACCATTTTATAATTAAACTGATACTTAATTGTTTATACCATAATTAATCATCTCAGTTAAAATGTCTAAAAAAGAATGTAAAAGGCTGAATTTAAATGGCTAAATATTAAAATACTCGCATGTGATTGGTTAAAAATTCTAAAAAAATTATTGATTGGCTAACTGCATAGTATAGTAGACTGAACTGTTATAATAAAGGATAGAAATCGAATTGATGTTTGTTTTAATTTCGGGGTATATATTTGTTTTCTATTATAAATAAAAAATACATATTTTTTAATTTATAAAATAATTGAAGTCACTTTAAAGCCAATTTCTTAAGAGAAACTGGTGGAGTCCTCATTTGGGTTGCATCAAACATATATATTGAGAATGAGACATGATCAAAAGTAAATATACTGACATGGGGACCCGTATTTTATTTTAAGCCTTCAATTGCAACATAAGATTTCAGTCAATTTATAAGATCGTTAAACGCATCCAACAGTAAATTTATTTTGGGTCCCGGTTTACATGTTTATTTTGATTTTTTAAGTTAAATTGATTAATTTTAACAGTAATTTTAGAAAATTAAAAGATATATTTAAAGTATATTATATATATTTTTTAATAATATAAAATTTAAAATTTTTTAATTATATATTATTATTAAATTACGGTAAAAAATGAGACTGTTTGACTGCATAAAAAATAACGTGGACGTATAAATAGGAGGGAAGGAGTATTATATTTGCTACTAAAATTTATAAACTGGGGACACTAGAAAACAGGTTAACATGTTATTTCTATCTATCAAACTCGATTACAGGGACAATTAAAGCAACCCGAAAAATACGAATTTTTGAAAATTTGATCATGCTAATGAAATACAGTAAACTGTAAACTATTAACGGCCGCTAGCAAGAGGGCTAACGGCGATATCTTTGCACGGACTTGGTGGCAAACTAGTCCGTCCCAGAGCAACAAGTCGTTGAACGAAACTTGCAATTCTCTCTCCATTTGTGTCAGCCAGCAATCGCTTACCACCAAATGGAAGCGATTCGACTCCTCTCTCTTTCAGCACTTGTTCCGCAGTCAGCTTCCCTCCTTCACTAACACATCCATTTGCCTGCAAACATATATAATCTCCTGTTAAATTTTTAGTTACAAAACTACCACTTTACTAAAGAAAATAAATCTCGAATTAGAATTATAGTTCCACTTGCATCTCATCCTCTCCGGATCTGTTTTCTCAAAGCATTCAGTATAAAATTATTCTATATATAAAAAACAAATAACAGCAGCAATTAACTCTGCGCGTACATTGTACAATCCTTATGTGTAACAGAAATTGTATCCTTTAAAAGTAACTGTACATACTTCCATAACATCATAGACGTGCTAGTATAGTGGCTTACACTGTGCAATACAATAATATCAGCAAAAAGAATGTACATGACTATTATCAGCTAACTGACCTGAACTCTGACATAATCCGAGTGATTCCAGCAAAACGCATTTCCAAGCATTTGATCAACCGTCTCCGAGACTCCGTCGAGCACAATGTCAACAATCGATGCCTTGACGCATTCACCGTTACGTCTCACTTTCTTTTTCACCGAAATCGATAACGAACCGTTACCAAGCGAGAGCACGAGCAAATCTTCAACGCCAGTAACAGACGGAAAATCGCGCTTATTATGCAACACATGAGTAACCGCAGCAGCGGTCGGATTATTCATCACGAGACCGCCATCTATAGCTAAACACGAAGTTTGTCCGTCAATTGACTTCAAATTAAACGGTTTGAGCACAAACGGCGTTGCTGAAGTTGCACCACACACTTTCCAAAGCTCGAAATCGTAACTCGGCGACTCAGTCGCATCAGCTCTGGAGAAAACGAACGGGGCCGACGTATTAACATCAAAGCACGGCACCAGGAGAGGCTTACATGTGTCCCTCAAAGTCAACACCTTACCATCATCACGGCTCAACGCTTTTCTCAACACTTTCTCCAAACTCTTACAATCAAACCTCTTTCTCCGCCCAAATACGCCGCCGTTTTTGAGCTTATACATCTTTGATTGATTCTCCGTCACGAACTTAACGGCCTCCTCGGCGGAGTACATCGGACGTCCGGCGCCGTCATCGGCAACGATCATCGACGCGAACAAAGCGCCGATTCCGGTACCTGCCACGATATCGAAAAAATCGGCGATTTTCGAGGCAGAATTTCCGGTTTTAATACGGATCTGATCTTCAAGATGAATCAAGGCAGCGCCGGCGACAATGCCGGTGGTTCCGCCGCCGTCAATGCTCAGAACTCGAGTTTTTTTGCCGTCGCAGTGATACAACCACTTCTGCTCAAGCTTCGAGAAGATCTCCAGCGTCACATTACTCAACTCCATTGTTGTTTCGCAAGCAAAAATATTTAATTAATATATTTATAGTGAGTAGAGTAATTACTAGTAATGAGATTGAATTTGAGAGACAACAATCCGTGTGGTCACGCTTTTGATCTGAGCACTATTAATGTTGATGCAGGTGCATATAAATAGATATAATGAGAGTGTATGTATGTGTTGCTACTGATAGTGTGGTACTGGAGGAGAGTGTTTGCGAGGGAGGGTAGTTACTTATATAGACGTGGGTCTGATTTTTACCTTTCCTTCGTGTCTCCTTCATTCAAGTGTGTTTACTGTGTATACTTTCTTTTCTTCTTGTGTACTTTTTTCAAGTACAACATTATATTTTTATTTTTAATAATTACAAGATATTTTATTTATTATTAATATATTTTAAATACATGAGATAATTTGTAAAATTTAAATTTAAAATAATTATTTTTGAATTTTAAAAATTAATATTTAAGTTCAAATTTATCGAATTTCATATCGAATCAAATTGTTTTTGAGATATTTAAAAATTGAAAATTAATGTGGTTAAATTAAATGTCATTGACATATATAAAGAACATTAGTCCAATGAAATGAATAGCTAAATATAATATATTTCAGCTGTAAAATACTATGTAAAATCTAAAATATATTAATAAAATAATATTTCACATATATCAATAAAAATGAAAAATATTTCATAAAATAATAAAAGTGACATTCTAAATATAATAATAAAATGTGAGGTTAAGAAAGAGAAAGCCTATTTATTAAATGATTATTAAATATTAATTAATAATAAAATAAAAATATATACATTATTTATCCTATTTCTAAAATTTGTTATATAATAATTTAAGAATTGCTATCGGATATTACTTGAATACATCTGAAATCCAAATATAATTTGGTGATAATTCACGATTATTATTTTTTCTAAATGCTGGGAGTTTCATAATAAATCTCAAATTACACATAAATTGTTTTAATTAATAATTTTTATATGCTTATAACTCTTTTTAAAAAAACAATTAGAATTTCTAACATTTCTCCTCCTCTTTTTTTTTACCTCAAATAACATGCATGTGTCTTTGTACTTCATATCTAATGCCAGTGACCTACTAAATATAAATAATCGTAGTCGATAAATTTGGAATAATATTTTTTAAAAGGCATCAATATCTATATATATATATAATAAAGGAGAATCTCCAAACGGCTTCAAATCGCTCGAAATTATTTTTTTAATTTTTCTAAAATTTATGTATTAAAAATTTATATAAATTGTTATTTTCCTTCTAAGAGTCTGATTACTAGTTAACTTCTAATTGAAATTCTTATAAGAAAATATTAACTTACTCTAATTAAAAGTCTAATGAAATTAATACTTTCCTTTTAATTAGAATTTCAATTACTACCTTACATTCTAATTAAGAATTTAATTAGTAAATATTAAAATATTCTAATTATAAGTCTTATAAAAATAATTGTATAGAAAAATGTGTTTCACGATAGAGGTGAAACTTGTTAATCATTAAAATTGAAAAATTCTCGGGTGATTTCTAAGCGCTTGAGATTATTTCTCTAATTTTTTAAAATTTATTTATTTAAAATTTATATAAATTTCTATTTTTCATTTAATAAGATTCTAATTACTATTTATCATCTAATTATGTATATTTTAAAAAAATATTAACTTATCTTCCAATTACGATTAAGAAGAAATGATAGAGTCTCGAAACTATTTTTCTAATTTTTTAGAATTTATTTATTTAAAAAATTATATAAATTACTATTTGTATTCTAATAACAATTTAATTAGTACTTTCCATTCAATTAGAATTTTAATTATTATTTATATTTTAATCAGGACTCTAATTGGTAAATATTAATTCTTATAAAAGTAATTTAGGGAAAACAATTCTTATAAAGTAAAACATTTTAAATATAAGTTGACTTATTCTGTAACAAAAATAATTTTAATAAAATTATTAAAAAAAATCGACGACCAAACAAGAGAGCAGCTTAATAAGGAGTTACATGTTAAAATTAAAAGTTTAATTAAATTAATACTTATAATGTAATTAGGATTTCAATTACTACTTAACTTCTAATTAAGAATGTAATTAGTAAATATTAAAATATTATAAATGTAAATTTATAAAAATAATTGTAGGAGAAATCTAAAAAAATGATAGAACGACTTGGTAAAAAAAATATGTTTTACGAAAGAGTGGCTCATTGACGAGGAACATGTTAATCGTTTAAATTGAAAAATTCTCTGGTGTTTTCAAAATGCTAAAAATTATTTTTCTAAATTTTTAGAATTATGTATTTAAAATTTATATAAATTTATATTTGTCTTTTAATAAGAGCCTAATATAATAAAGAAGTAAAGAAAAATCCCAAGGCGCTCTTAAATCGCCTGAAATTATTTTTCTAAAATTTATGTATTAAAAATTTATATCAATTTTTATTTGCCTTTTAATAAGTGTTTAATTACTACTTGCCTTCTAATTGGAATTCTTATAAGGAAATATTAACTTACTTTAATTAAAAGTCTAATGAAATTAATATTTACCTTTTAATTAGGATTTCAATTACTACTTATCTTCTAATTAAGAATCTAATTAGTAAATATTAAAATATTTTAATTGTAAGTCTTATAAAAATAATTGTATGGGAGATTTAAAAGGAGAAACGATAGGGCGACCTTTTAGCGAAGATTGTGTTTCACGAGAAAACGGCTCATTAAGGAAAAACATGTTAATCGTTAAAATTATAGAATTCTCATGTGCTTTCAAAGTGCTCGAAATTATTTTTCTAATTGTTTTAGAATTTATATATTTAAAATTTATATAATTTCATATTTGTCTTATAATAAGAGTCTAATTATTATTTGTCTACTAATTATGTGTCCTATAAAAAAATATTAACTTATCTTCTGATTACGATTTAAGATTTAAAGAAGAAACGATAAAGTATCGAAACTATTTTTCTGATTTTAAAGAATTTATTTATTAAATTTTTTATATAAATTACTATTTGTTTTTTAATAAGAATCTAATTAGTACTTATCTTTTAATAAGATTTTAATTATTATTTACATTTTAATCATGAGTACTTATCAGTAAATATTAATCTATTCTAATTGTAATTCTTATATAAGTAATTTAACCAAAAATAATTCTTATAAAAATAAAATATATTTAATATAAGTTGACTTATTCTGTAATAAAAAATAATTTTATTAAAATTAAAATTTTATACTCATTTTATGATTTTTATTTATAAAAGATAAAATATATTTAATATGTTATCGATATAATATCTATTTGAGAATTAAATAACTGACGATAAAACGACTTATTATCTAGAAAAAAATGTTTATGAACAAAACAAGTTAATAAAAAAGTGTGTGTTAAATGTTAGAATTTAACAGACATGTTATGATTTTTTAAAAATAAGTTCACATATGAATCTTAAAAAAAAACTAGCAATGCATAGTCAAGTTAAAAACGACTATAAAAACTATGAAATAAAATTTAAAGTTAAATTATAAATAATATTAAAAAGTTAAGTTATAAATGATATTATTTATTTTATCATAATAATAATAGAAAAATATTTAATTTTTATCTCATTTTACCTTGATAATATTAATATCTCTCACTCACACACACATATATAAATACTAAATTATTTCTTTATTAATCAATTTATAAAATAATATTTTAACTAATTTATACAATATTGTAATTCTTTATTTCATAATTTTGTTTAAAAAATTATAAAATTAATTTCATATAATTTTTAACGAGTTTATGAAAATATTATAAAGCCGTTGCGAATCGCGATTTAGTCTAAATATTAACATATTTAATTATAAGTTTTATCCTCTAATTAGATGTCTAAATATAAGTTAACTTATTCTCTAATAAAAATAATTTTATGAGAAACAAAGAAAAACGAGCACTTCATTGGCCAGAAATGTGTTTGACAAGAAAGCGGCCCTCTGTAACGAAAAACGTGATAATTGTTATAATTTAATATTCATATTATTGTTTTATTTATAAATGATAAAATTTGGTTAATATGTTGTCGATGTAGAGTCTACGTGAGATGTAAATAATCAATTATAAAATTGTTTATTCCCCGGTAAAATGTTTAAAAACAGAGATGCTCAATTAGAAAAAGTGTGTTAAATATTAAAATTTTATAATCTATATTATTATTTTTTTTAAAATAAGCTCACTTGAATTTTAAGAAAATTCAACAATGATTATATATATTATAGTATTTAAGATAATCCAATCTATTTTTATTTTTTTATTAGGGTGTGTGAGATACATCCTTTTCTATAGGTTTTGATTAATTTTATCTTAATGCTAAGTGTAAATTAAATTAGGGTTAGGAAGTTACTAATTAATATTGTAATCCTCCCTTAGCTTATTCGATGTGACAATCAACGAGTAGAAAGTCAAATTTGGTCAAACTGTTTTATAAATAAAACAAAATGATTTTCTCTCGACATATAATTAGATAAGATTTATAAAATGAAAAAATCAAATCTAGTTTATATATGTGATATTTTGAGGCAAAGACTGAAGACAAACAAATACAGTATTTTTGACACTACTTTTACGAGACATAAAATATTTTATTATATTAAAAGAGTGTCTGTTTTTATATTTTGAATATATTTTCTAAATATATTTGTTAAATTTATCTTCAACATAGTCTTGCCTAGATGTAAAATGTATTTTTTTTATCCCGGTAGTCCCAAACTATCTTATTTATTCGGATAAAATGTATTTTAATTCAAGCATAAATATTCCTTGGACTTCATAATCATTATTAATTTGGGAATATTATTTTTGAATATACTTCAAGTCAAAACTTTAGTCCAAACGTCGACAAGTTCCGACAAATGACTATCGAATACTGTTTCGGGCTATAAGGACAACGAAACGATCGTTTACTCTAAATAATAGCTACAGATGCCCAATTGACTTGAAACTTGGGGAATATCACTAGAATATTTAAAAATAATTTTAGGATTTTTTTTCATGTTTTTCGGGTGACTTTTATTTTTGCTTGTACTTTCGATACGTAATATACGTAATTGATTATTCAGTTAATTAAAGTCAATGAAGGTCAACTAAAAATTGAGTTAGATTTTGACCATGACCTACTTGGAATATTTCCGGATGGTTCCCAAATTTTCATAATTTTTGGAGCATGTTTTGAAAAATGTCATATTCATCATTGTATCGTTTAGATTCACATTTATTAGTTTTATTATTTAACTGAATAGTGTTTGCACATTTTTCCATGCTTTCAAGTGGGTTAGTACTGACGAGGGAATACAAAATTCAAATTGTGTACTTTTTCCTTATTTTAAGGAAGTTTTGTCCCCTCATCTCCCACCAAAACCCTAATTTTCCTCTTTAAATATCCCCAACCCCCACACTTCTCCTCAAGCTATTTGAGCCAAGTAAATTCTGCATTTTTCTCTCCAAGAATACTCTCTAGTCCAGAAATATTTCATCTCTTAGAGTTCTTGAGTTATAAACTTAGTTTTTCATAGATCTAACCCCTACCAAGCTTATAAACACATTTACATGCTCATATAACACACACATCACACAAGTATCTTTTGGCTACCCACTTACCATATCTTAGTAGCCCCTAGACTTGTCTTGTTGCTCCCAGAGTTGTACCAAAAGTTGATATTCCAGTCATTTTCCGGTTACCCATTTTGTGTGTTTTAGGCTTCAAACTAGCTTTTTCTCTTGATTTCTTCCTAGATCTCAAGAGTTATAAGTTGGTTAGTTAGATTATATATATAATATCAGTTGGTACATATTTAGTAGTGTATACACATTACTTTCTTGATTTTTAAGTGTGTACACGAACTCTTATACAAGATCCTAACTCGTATCCCTTGATTTTATAAGAAATATTGTTGTCTCTCACTATAGAGCACAAGGGTCATAAGTTAGTCATTTCTTGTATATATTATATATATAATATTCGGCCCTAATAATATATACAAGAGCTTGCTTTGTTTGATTTGTTGCAAGTATATATATTTGGTTTTGTTCCTCATTTTTATATATACACGAGCTTTAATCTTCTCTTTTATTCTCATATATATAAAGAGTGAACTAAATAGTTGTTAATATCATTAAACTTATAATTTAAGGGTTAGATACAACGACCATTTACTTTAACTCCGAATCGTGGCTAGTTATACACACGACATAAGCAAAAGGCTTCATTGTTGAGTTTTAGTATCTAAACCAAGCTCCTATTCCGGGTTTGAGCCGAATAATATAAACCTCATATAGAGATAGAAACTAAAGGCTCCTCGAATATTTGCTAGGTAGCTCACTTTAATTCCGAGTTGAGTTTTGTGTATAAGTCGAGGTACGACATAAACATAAATACTTCTTGTTGAATTACATAGTGAAAGAAACCAAAACACATTCTGAGTAAATCGAAGTAAACTCGTTGAATATTTATGGGTTTGTTCTTGATTGTTTTAAGGACATAGTGTAGTTGTAGTTAGTAAGGCCTTATAAACAAAGTAGTTAGAAAACGTACTTGATCTCATTCAAGTCAAAAATATTTAGTCTATATCTTGACCTTATATTTCCTATATATATACTATATATATATATTTACATTCCGTACTTGCATTGTATCATACGCTTTACATATCGCAATTTACTTTAGCATACACATTTAATTTCGTGCATTCATACACTTTAATTTCCGCACTTTACTTTAGCATACACACTTAATTTCTTGCATACACGTTAGCACACAACGTGTGGTTCGTCATTTTGAATAAGTGACTTACCCTTTCGAGTGGTTCGTCTTTGTCTCTAAGTGACTTACCTCGACTCACATTTATATATATTGTTGCTTCAGCTATTTTATATATATTTGTTTGTCACCTTGGTCTAGTACTGTAACATACTAGTCCACCGCTTTCTTTCTGAAATAGGGATATTAAAGTCATAGTACTTGTTGTCTAGACTTTGTTAGTGAGGTGATCCTTGTTCTAAGACCCAAGTCCTAGACACGCTGACGGGGAGTTGGGTGTCTTTGTGTTAGGAATTATAAGTTTTGATGATAATAAATTTCTTAGAATTACAATAGGGACTTAAAATTACTTTGTAACTAGTCGATGGATATGACTTATAAATATCCATTGACTAGAAAACCAGTTATCAGTTGAAGCTTGTTTATCAACTGATAAACTGGATTGTAACATTTGATTCAAGTTTCATTATCAATTGATTGTATTACCTCGATGGATACTATGAAGTAGTCGACTGATATTACTGACTTCAATCTTTAGCTTCTCAACAGATGTGAAGAATGGATGATCAACTGTTAATATCCCAAGTCAGAATTCTCACAAGTGAAGTGATCAACTGATATTGAAGTCGATGGATGAAGACACTACTCAACGGATGAAGGCTATCAACGGATACCAATCATTAACTGATAAAGAACCATCAATGGATAAGGAGTCGATGGATAACTCAATTATCCATCGACACATCAACTGATCAACAGATATCCTATCCATCGATGGATAAGCAAAGGAGGATCAACTGATAAGCTTAACAGCATTTATCAGTTGATTAAAGTTTCCCTATTTAGCCAAAGCCAAGAATTACGGGAACAGTGCAGAAACTGAATCATTGGAAGACAGTCCTGTCAGGATTGTGAAGACTTTCAAGGCAACACAGCATCCAAGGAATATATCAAGACAAAGATATCTCCAGGACTAGTCAGTTCAAAAAGGAAGGCTGTGAAAAGTAGTTAGTTTCTATTTTCATGTAAACAATATAAATTGTAATATTATATTGTTAGCTGTCGATGGAAAACTAGAGATGTAGTTTTTCTATATAGTAGTTAGAAAAACACAGTAGCAAAGTGAAGACAATAGTTTTCAAGAACTCAAGTAAAGCAAAGTAAAAATAGGCAGAACTTGTAATGCTTTTCTGAGTTCCAAATTCAATTTTGTAAGCAGCTTGGTATTCTTACTAAGATCTATTGAAAGCAAAAACACACTAGTGGAAAATCAATCCACTAGTAATTTTTAACCTTGCTGAGTTTTGTCTTCAATACTTTAATTATTTAGTTTTTAGTTACATCAGTCTTAAATAAACACTCTCTTTGAACAAACTTAAATCCGCAAGAATTTTCACTTAATTCTTAAGTTTGTATTCAAGCCCCCTTCTCCAAACTTAGTGTACTTAAGGGCGATTAACACTTTGCACCGTGAGGAAAAGGAAAGACCCAAGATCGAAGACCCATATCCAAGACCTACATTGTTGTAGAGGAACATAGTCTACGCAGGGATTTTTACGTATCTTTGAGGAGGTAAATGGGAAGTTACCATTCAAGATAAGGTCGTAAAGGATACTACGTGCCTGTGAAGAGGTAACAGAGCGCTCTAAGACCAGCTCGTAGGGGTACTACTTGTCTGTGAAGAGGTAGCGGGGAGTTACGCTGTAAGACCAACTTGTAGGGGTTCTACTTTGATTGTGAGGAGGTAATGGGGAGTTACGCCTCAAGATAAATCAAGTAGGTTTACTATTGTATTTTGAGGGGTTAACGGGTAGTTAATACATAGTGTTGTAAAATGCTTCTCCGCCACTATAAGGAGTACATCTTTTTATAGTGCAAAATCTCGAGTTCAGGGAGGGACTCGGGGACTAGACTAGGGGTGAGCGGATTCGTTAGGGGACTGCGTCATCGCAAACCAGGATAAAAATTCCGCTGTGTACTCTATTTCTTTTCTCTGCTTTTATTTTCCTCACTCATATTACTAGTTGACTGATAATATTTTAAAAAGAGAAAATAAAATTTTAAAATGCCAAGCTCAATTTTTAAAACGGTAATAAGCTATTCAACCCCCATTCTAGCTTATACCCCCCCATTTCGGGCCTAACATGGTGGACAATCAAATCAAAGATGACAGTAAAAAATATACGAGAAACTTTTAAGTTAGGTTTTAAATTATATTATTTATTTTATCGTATCGATGATGGAAAAATATTTAATTTTCAACCCTTTTTAGTTCGGTGATATTTAAATATTTCACATTTTTATATATAAAAAAGTGATCAATTATTTATTTAACAATGAATTCACAAAATATTTTTCGACTAATTTATATATTATTATAAGAGTAAGATGTATGTTCCTAAAGTCATTTGGATAAAATCACTTTTTAATTATTTGTTTGATAAATTGTTTTCCTAAATTATAAAATTAATTTCATATAATTTTTAATGAGTTTATAAAAATATTATAAAGGTGCAGCGAAACGCAGCTTGTCGACTAGTATATATATAAAGGAGAAGACGGAAACAGTTAGGTGGCGCTCCCAAATCATCCAATGTATTTTTCTAATTTTCTCGAATATTTTAATTAGTAAATTTTAAAAATGATAAAAAAAATCTAAGTCTCAAATCTTCTCAAAATTTTGAATTAGTAAATATTAAAAATTATAAAAAAAATTAAGTTATTTTATATTCTTCTAAACTTTCTCCAAATTATAAATAAAAAAAATCTAAGTTATTATATTCCCCTAAACTTTCTCATCAAGTCAAGTAAATTATTATTATCTATAAGATAAGTTTCAAAATTTTAGAAAATACATTATTATACATAAGGTAATTAGAAATTTTAGAAAAGACATTAAATTATTAAAAATCGAAACTATTTTTATTTTTCAAAAAGACAGTATTTATATATAAAAGAAAAGATGGAGACGGTTAAGTGACGCTCCCAAATCGTCACAATGTATTTTTTCTAAGTTTCTTGAATTTTTGAATTAGTAAATTTTTAAAATTATAAAAAAATCTAAGTTATTTTATATTCTCCTAAACTTTCTCCAAATTATAAAAAATTTAAGTTACTTTAATATTATCCTAACTTCCTCCTAAGCCGAGTTACCAACTTAATATTCTGTTAAATTTTCATTCAAACTAAGGTATCATTTGACAAATCTGAATGACTTGTATCTGAATGCTTAATATTTGTGAATGATATGAATGATTCAAAAACCTGACTCCTGCACGAATAATATTTTTTGGTATATATATGTTTATAATATTTTAATAAAAATATTTTCATTCATATGCTCATGTTCACATTATATTAAATAATTATTATATAATAAAATGAAGTCTAAAAATGTTATTATATAATAATCTGAATGGTTCACGATGTGTTATGGGATTATAATGAGGAATCGGGTTAATGTGGTATGAGTATGAAGCATTATTCCTGATAGCATGTGTTTGATTGAATGGTGAAATGAATTTATTAATTTAATATATTTTTTAATGAGTAAAAAACTATAAGCAATTAATATTAAAAATAAATTATTATTATTTTTCAAACATTAAAAAATATCATTATAAATTTTTTATTTCAAGAATTGACATTTAATTTTATAAATAAAGATAAAATAATAATTTTTAATTTGATTCCTCGTACACATGGCTCATACACACCTCCCACTAATGTATCAAAAACTCATACCTTATGGGTTTGAGGTATGAGTTTTAAAATTTAAAATTTTAAACCAAACATAGGTATGAGTTTGAAATAAATAAAATTCATATCTGATACCCTGATACTACGAACCAAACGACCTCTAATATTTCTGAATGTTATGAATGATTCAAAAATCTAAATCCTGAAAGAATAATATTATTTGGTATATATATGTTTAAAATATCTGAATAAAAATATTTTTATTCGTATGCTCATGTCCACATTATATTAAATAATTATTATATAATAAAATAAAGTCTAAAAAGGTTATTATGTAATTTATTATCATATTTTAGGTAATTTTTTAGACATTTAACAGTTTTGATTATTTTTGAAAATGTATTAAAGTCTGAAAAAAACATATATCAAGTCAAACACTTTTTACAATTAAATTGAATAACAAGAGATATAGACAGTATTGCAGAAAAATGTAGACACGTATGTATAGTTGTTTTGGAATAGTTCATGCGCAAAATTACAAAGTAATCAACTAATCATATCATTCAAAAAACTCAGAAAATTTATTCCAAATAATCTGAATGCCGAATCGGTCAGATAATAAATTATTCAGCATCATTTAACACTCAACAAATGGACCTAAATTACTATCTTAATATTTTCCTAAACTTCTTTTTCAAATCAATATTACCATTTTAATATTCTCCCAAAATTTCTTCTCAAATCAAGTTATCATCTTAATATTCTCTTAAATTTCTATTTAAACTAAATTATTATCTTAATATTCTCCTAAAAAAAATTCAAATCAAAAATTACTATTTTAATATTCTCATACACTTTCTATTTTAATATTCTCTTAAAATTCTTATCAATTTAAATTAACTTCTTATTTTTTTAATCAAATTAGCATACTATTATTCTCGTAAAATATAATTTATAAATTAAAAATACTAACAAGATAGTATAAATTAAATTAATTATAATAAAAAATTTAATTTTCAATTCTATAGATAATGTAATTTGTTTATATTTAGTAGATTCATTCTAAAAAACTTATTATTTGTAAAATTTGAGAATAATGAGAGACAACTCAATGGAGAGAAACAAGTTCAACGAGAACCAACTCAATGAGCCGTCGCGAAACACATGTAATGTGCATAGTAGATTCATTCTAAAAAGCGTGTTGTTTGTAAAATTTCAGAATGAGAGATGGTTCACAATCGTCAATCATTAATACCAATATATCATTATATATATATATAAGAGAAGACGGAAACAGTTAAGTGTCGTTCCAAAATCGTCTAAATGTGTATTTTTCTAAACTTTCTCCTCAGGTCAAGTTACCATTATAATATTCTCTTAAGTTTCCCTTCAAACTAAATTTGTTTATATTTAGTAGATTTATTTTGAAAAGCCTATTATTTATAAAATTCGAGAATAACGAGAGACAACTTAATGGAGAGAAACAAGTTCAACGAGAACCGGTTCAATGAGTTGCCACGAAACGCGTGTAATTTATTTAATAGATTCATTCTAAGAAGCGTATTGTTTTGAAATTTGAGAAGGAGGGATAGTTCAATTGAGAGAAACAAATTCAATGAGAGCCGACTCAATACCCGCCACAGAGCACGTTTAATTTCTTTAGTGAATTAGTTTTGAGAAACGTGTTATTTATAAAATTTGTTATGGAGAGAAACACGTTCAATGAGAGACATGGCAGCCGCGAAGTGCGTGTAATTTGTTTAGTGGATTAGTTATGAGAGAGGTGTTATTTGTAAAATTTGAGAACAATGAGAGACGACTCAAGGAAGAGAAACAAGTTCAATGGGAGACGTCTCAATGTCCGTTGCGAAGTGCATATTATTTGTTTAGTGAATTCATTTTAATAAATATGTTATTTGTAGAATTTACGAACCACCAGAGAACGCTTAACATAGAGAAACATGTTTTACGAGAAATGCCTCAACGACCGCAGCGAAGCCCGTCTTAGAAAACTAGTATATATATATATAAAGGAGAAGACGAAAACGGTTATGTGACGCTCCTAATATCGCTCCGTTTTATTTTTCTAATTTTTTTTTTGATTTTCATAATTTTAAATACTAATAATTAAAACTTCCTTTTCAGCCATCGAAATTTTAGAGAAAAAAAGATTTGAAAGTTTTGATATATAAGGTTTAAAAGGAAAAAAAATAAAAAAGAAATAGCTATGAAATAAGTTTTATATGGAATATAAAAATTAAAAGGAAAATAAGAAATAACTATTTTTTAGAGATGGTAAGAAATAAGTTATATATGGAGATTTTGTAATTAATTTTTAGAGATGACAATTATAAAAAGGTAATAATGATTTTTATATTAATTTACTATTTTATAGAAGTGACAAAAATTATAAAGATACAATGATTTTATAAATTAGGTGTGACCTCAAATTTTGCAACAGACAATTTACAACATATTTTTAAATATTAATAATTAAAACTTATTTTATCATTATCGAAATTATAAAGGAGATTTATAATTGCAAAAAACTTGATAATAAATTTTTTTGAAAAGATTTGAAATATAAAGTTCAAAAGAAAAAGAGAAATAAAAATAACTATTTTTTAGAGATGTCAAGAAATAACTATAATATAGAAATTTCATACCTATTTTTTAGAGATGACAATTATGAAAAGATAATAATAATTTTTATATAGAATTTTCATAACTATTTTTAGCAAATGACAAGAAATAAGATACTATTTTTTACAAGTGACAACAATTATAATGAGACAATGATTTTGTAATTGAGATCGATCTATATAAAGAATTCAATCCTTTTTAATGTACAATTACTAGATATTTAGGTTTTACAAATTTTCATATACTAATTATGAATGTGATTGTAATATATATATATATATATATATATATGTTGCAAACTTTTAATAATATTTATATAGTTTACGTTTGGTTTGATTTTTTTATAATTATTTGTAATATTTATACGTTTAATCTTATTCTTTATTTTTAAATTTCAGGCTATGCACATGAAATTTTTATTACAGTTCGAAGAGGAAGGGGAAAGATGAGAGAAAAAGAGCACAACAACTTGAGATATTTTTAATATACAATTGATTTATGATTTGATATGATTACTTGTTACGTAAAATTTATTTTTGGTATAATGATCTATTAACTAAAATTTAGATGTTTTCAATATATAATTTATGATTTTAATACTAATTTTATTATGAGAAATGTTATAAAAAGTGGGAATGAGGCTTAATAGGTGGAGGCACCATCCAGTGATCAATCAGATAGTTAAAGACTAATCAGACTGATTAATCTGGTATTCATATTATATATTAGTAGGGTAGTCTACCAAATAGGGATTAATCAATTAATCCCAATTAATTACCGATTTTTAGAACAATTATTACGAGACGTGAGTTTTATGCTAAAATTAGATTATATTCCTTCATTTTTCCTTTTATTTTTCCAGTTTCTTCCCAAATTTCAAATTCTTGCCATCAAATAATGTTTACAGATGAGACGTGAGTTTTATTTTACGTGAGAGCACGAGAGCGGTCATTAAGGGAGAAACGTATTTAATATGAAGGCAGGTCGAAAATAATTATTATGTTTTTTATATTTAAAAAGTAATTTCATATAATTTTAAGATAGGTAGAACAACGAGAGATTGTGTATTAAGAATAAACGTGTTTAATGAGAAGACGGTTCAAGATTAATTATTATATATTTATAAATTTTCCTCTATATAATTTTAAAAAAATTTAAAAAAGGTCGTCGCAATATATAAAGGAGAAGACGATATTATAAACTTATATACATATAATTTGTAAGTAAATTATTTAATTTTCACATAATTTTATTGATATTTATTTACTCCCTCCGTCGCATAAATTTTGTCTTTATTTAACTTTTCAAAATCAAATTAATCAATTTTAACTAACAAATAAAATATATTAAATAATAATATTTTTTTAAAAATATCATAACAAACTTTGATTATCCTATTTTATGAATCAATTTACAGATTTAAAATAAATTATTATTTTTTAATTATTAGTCAAAATTGAATTAATTTGATTTTGAAAAATCAAATTGAGACAAGATTTTTAGGATTGAGGGAGTATTTATTAAATATATTTAAATTTAAAAATATATTATAATACCGTCACGAAGGGCGATTTATAATACTACTTATCAAATGGACCAGCTCCACTTTAAACAAACAAAAAAAATATTTTGACATTGTGTAAATTGGATACATGCATGATGCATCATACTGATATTTTATTATAAATATTATTGGTTTGCATAAGTTTCGTGTGCGTAGATATATTGTTAAAAATCTTGAACAAGATTTGATAGGTATCTATTTCGCCAAACTTTTCACAGCAAACATGCAGAAAGTTTGGAAGCTTTACAAGACATTAATTTTATTTTATAGGACCCTCATCTGTGACTGAGTAGTCTTATTGATAAGTGCCAACCAATAGTTTGTCACCTTTCATTGCAAAAATCCTTCTCATCCTCCTGTCATCTATACATACATAGTTGCATACTACTCCCTTTATACATGAAAATAACCACAAAAGAGATAAGATTGACAGTTGTAATATTCATTATTAATGCTCCTCACCTATTTCACATCAATACCTACCCTCTCTTCAAACTATAAAGGTAATGCTCATACAACTGCATATCGGTAGTGTATAGGTATCGAATTGAGCATCAGAATCAATTGTCAATAACAATGCTGACATGATACGTGATGTTATAGTCGATTTTAATTATATTTAATTCAGTATCAAAATTAATTCTCAATAACATTGCTGACAAGACGTTTATAGTCGATTTTAATTACTTTTATGTGAATACATACGATGAAGTACAATCTTATTTATTTAGTTGTGTTATAATCAGTTTAGGTTTGTAAATATATTTCAGAGTTGTACAGAGACTACCGAGTTCTACCTGCTGTATGTTCCATTGTTCCCTTTGAGGGATTGGATTAATTTTGGAGTGGAGTGGAGTACTGGAGTGGGGTGGGAGAGGGAAGGGGAGGGGGTTGTAAGAGTTAGATACTATTGAAACCTATTCAAAAGAAAGATAGTACTAAAAAGGTTGAGAATATGTTGAGAATGGTAACTTTGGATCATCAAATTTGTTGATCCAAAAGGGATGATTTCTTCTGATGTTGAGAGGTGAAATTGCAAGGTACTGTAACAAATTTTCTCCCTTTACACGACTACATGACACATAGGTAGTTTGATACATACATTGACACTAAAGTGTGTTTAAAAAATCTTGATACATGCGTAGTTTGGGCGGTTGGACAATATTAACTAAACTTTATATAACATTAACATAGTAAAATACATTTCGTGTACCTGAAATATACCAAATTTGCAATTTGTGTACCTAATTCTACACATTGTGTACGTATAGAATACATTTTTCTTTATTTTGTGTATAATCGTTAAATAGACTAACTTCTGTTTAAAAATAAATTGAAGACAGAGGGGTAAGATGGTCATCGGGACATGAATATGTTATATACAACCCTCACAGCCATTATTGTGTCCAAGAATCTCACTTTCTCTCTCTCTCTCTCTGTAGTTACTCTGTTCAAAATTTTAGATACGATTGGCTCAACTAGTTGGTAAATTGAGTGTAAATGTCGATCATGGTGTTGGTACTGTTAGCATCGAAACACCTGACCATGGAGGTAACTCTGTACACTTATATCAAACTTTTATCATTTTTAAGCTTTATTACCATGATATGCATTTATTTTTATTTCTTTATGGGTTTTGCATATTGTGTGCCTTCTGTTTGAAGTTTGTTTAAAAATTTGGAGGAAAAATTGAGGCTTTTTTGCTAGTTCTAGTTATAGTTTCAAGATTGAGTTGGTTTACATGTTTTTATGTGATTTTTTAAATATGATCTTTATTTTCAGGTAACACTGATCTATTTACAATAAAGTTACATTTTGGGGGTCATTTTTCTTCAAACCCTAAGAGATATGTTGGGGGTCAAATTAGATATGTCGATAAATGTGATGTTGATCAACTAAGTTTGTTGGAACTATATAGCATGTTAACTGATTATGGATTTAATGTTGGCTTTTCTGAAATTTTTTATAAACATCCAAAATCTGTTACAGATTTTGGATTGTTTCCTTTAAATTGTGATCAAGAAGTTGTTGAGATGTGCACTCATGTTGATGATGCTAGGCTTATGTATCTTTACTGTGAAACTAGCCAAGAAACACAGACACAAACAGAAGAATTTCCACCTTCACAGTATTATGAATTTATTGATGCCCCTACCTCTAATAAATTTTAAAGACAAGCTTTAGAAGACTTCTTGCTTCTTGAGGGAATACCCACTGATATGTTTGACTTAGATGCCTTGAGTAAACCACTAGATAATGAATAAGATGTTGAACTTAGTGATCATGAAGATGTTAGTATTCATGAGGATAACTCTAACATTGATAGTACTGATGAGGATGTTAGGAATCACCACGAAGCCAGGAAGAATGCTAGACTATCAGGCCTAGTTGATATTCCAGTTCATAATCAAAATTGGAATACAAATATTGTTGAATCTAAATTTAGTGATTGTATTGATAGTGAAGAGGAGAGAATGGTTACCAATAGTACTAATGAAGAAGATAATGAAATGATATTTCCTGGGTTTAATGAGGAGACTAATATGGCTAATCCATAATTTGAGCTAGGTATGACTTTTACTAATGCAAACTCTTTTAGGAATGCTGTAAGAAATCATACAATCATAGAGAGAAATGCAATTAAGCAGCTGAGGAATTTTGGCAGAAGAGTTAAATTTATTTGTGAAGATGTGTCATGCAAATGGAAGATATATGCCTCACCAATGCATATATTAATAAGCGTACTTGTTCACATACTTTCAATTAGAGACAAATGAATTCTAGGTAGATTACCCAATATTATGAAAATGACATTAGAATGAACCCCACATGACCCTTACATGTCTTTCACAAAAAGGTTGTTATAAATCGCTTCTCCTTGCTTTATTAGTTACTTAACTAAAGGAGATGATTGAAAATGTGAAGTTAGTATCCATGTTATTGGTCGGGAAAAAAGAATGGCTTTAAAGAATATTAAAGGAGATCATGTGGCACAATATCCCTGTTATGGGATTACATGAATGAAATTAAAAATTCCATGCCATAAAGTACTGTTAAATTAGAGCTTGAAGAACCTGAGCTTGGCTAGGAAAGAAGAAGATTCAAGAGAATTTACATTTGCCTAGATCTTGTGAAAAGAGGCTTTAAAGCTGGTTGTAGGCCTATAATTGGCCTTGATGGTTGTCACCTAAAGGGTCCATACGGAATGCAACTTCTGTCTGCAGTGGGGGCAGATTCAAATGATGGTATGTACCCAATCTCATGGACTATTATTGAAGCAGAAAACACAGACTCCTGGAATTGGTTCTTGCAATTGATAGCGGATGATGTTGGTATTGTCAATAGTGGTGCATGGACATTTATATCTAATAGACAAAAGGTAAAGTAAATCATATAATATTTATTTATTTTCTTGCTGCAATGACTTTTGTTATTAGATAATGTATGCTCTTTAAATGTTATATGTTGCATGGCTTAATGAATGATCTTCAAAATGTTGTTCCAAATGCAAAATACAGATTTTATATAATGTATATTTATAATAACATGGCCAAAGAATATTGAGGTAGAGGATTAAGAGATTTGTTGTGGATGGCAGCAAGGTCCGACAATGAATACATGTTCAATAAGTATATGACAACACTAAAAAAGGTATTTATAAAATTACATGATTATTATTACTTTATTACCTATTTAAACTATTAATACTTACATGATGCAGTTAAACAAGAAATGTCATGACTGGCTCATGGAGAAGCCTAGATCATAATGGACCAGGTCTGCTTTTAGGACTATTTCAATCAGACATGTTTGTCAATAACCACTGTGAAGTGTTTAACAATAGCATTGGAGAAATGATGGACCTTCTAGTGCTTGGCTTGCTACAAGGAATACACAAAAGTGTGATGAGAAGGATCCAAAACAGGAGGGACTAGATGATTTTCAGTTATCAAATAAATCCAATTTGACCATATGCTATGAGAAAATCAAATAAATTCATATTTAATTTTATAGGTATTGTTTAATATGCTAATTATTTGTTTTCTTAGATATTTGACATTTAGTAGTGGATGTATGGTTCAATGGTCTGGTAATACTAAATATTTAGTTACTGTCACTGAGGGTGGCCATGAAATTGTTGTTGACTTGGGGCAAGTGTCTTAACATCATCTTGGCTAAGCATCTGGGCTTGTTTGATCCGGATGATTTCCCTGCTCCCATGGGACAGCCTTTGGCTTTGACCTCCACCACCCGCGAGGATAACCGTGGTGATATTTCGGGTGGTGAGGCCTTGGATGAATACGACAAGATCTTTGACTCTTCAGAGGCCGAGGAGAATGCTCAAAAGGAGATCGAGGGAGAAACGGAGAAGAAGGATGAAGATGAGCATATCGACGACCTTTCTTATTTTTTCTTTTTCCTCTCGCATTCCTTATACTTTTATTTTTCTGTTGTCTTACTTATGTATTCCCAAGACTCTTTATTTATAAAAGGTCATTCGTTGTCGTTCTTTTTCTTTTTCGTTTCTTAGCATATTTGATAAAATATAATTTTTGAGCATAAAAGAACAAATAAGACTAGACATTAATCAGAGTGCCAACCGGGCTAAGTTTTGTTCTTTTTCTTGCCTTAGTATATTCCTTAGTATATTCTGAGTAAAATATACATTTTAAGCACATGAGGATAATAAATTTGATGGCCAACTCAGGCTAAACGTGACATATTTAAGAAATGCCATAAGGCAGAAAAACTTTTTTATATCAATAGTGCCCTCAAGGCTAAAAGTGGGCACATCCCTTACAAAATGGAAATCCTGCTTAGAGCAAAAGGCTATTATGTCCTAGTGGTTTCATCGAACCTTATTTCTACTCGGGTCCTGCTAAATATAAGAATTCACCATCGAATTTTTTAAATATAATAAACTTTCAGGTTCGAGGCATGCCAAGTTCTTGGCACTTCAACATCTTCTAGGGTTTCGAGGATGTATGTTCCTCCTCCCTTAATTTATTTTATCTTGTAAGGCCCTTCCCAATTAGAGGTTAACTTGCCTTTGGGGCATACTCCAGAGGCTTCAGCCCTTCTAAGAACTAAGTCTCATTGTCAGAAGAATCTTTCCTTAACCCTTAGGTTGTAGTAGAAAGAAGATTTTTCTGATATTCTATGATCTTTGCATGAGCCCTGTCTCTCACTTCACCAATCAAATCTAATGCGAACTTCATCCCTTCTTCATTTTCCTTGGGCTCAAAGGCCTTGATTCTTGGCGATACATGTAATATTCAACCGGAACCACTGTTTCTGCCCCATATGCTAAGAAGAATGGAGTTACATCAGTGGTCACTTTGTGAGTGATTCTATATGCCCAGAGTATTAGCAAAAGCTCATCTACCCAAGTGTTAGCTAAGCGTTCAATTCTTTTCTTGAGCCCATTAAGGATGATTCGATTAGATACTTCGGCCTGTCCATTTGTATGGGGTGTACCACAGAAGTAAAACGTAGATCAATGTCATTATCATTGCAGTATTCCTTGAATTCTTCATTGTTGAATTGTGTTCCATTGTCCGTGACCGAGATTCATGGTATTCCGTACCTGCATATGATGTTTTCCAAGAAAAATTGAGCTACTTGCTTGGTGGTTATCTTAGCCAGTGGTTTAACTTCAATCCACTTAGTGAAATAATCGATTGTAATGATCAAAAACTTCATTTATCCGCTAGCCATCGAAAAGGGCCCAAGAATGTTCATTCCCCATATTATAAATGGGATGAGGGAATTGATGGACGTCAACATCTTAGGAGGTTGCTTGACAACTGGTGCATGTCGTTGGCATCTGCCATACCTTCTCACATATTCTTTGGAATCTTTCAACAAGTCAGGCTAGTAAAAGCCGAGGCGGATAATTTTGTGAGCCAAAACTCTGCCCCCCAAGTGTTGACCATAGATTCCTTCGTGTACTTCTTTCAAAGCCTCACGGGCTTCATCCGACCTTAGACATTTCAAGTATGGAATAACAAAAGATTTCTTATAGAGAATTTCATCAATAAGAGTGTACCTTAACGCCCTCACAGTGAGCTTTCTGGCTTCTATAGTATTTGTAGGAGTCCACCCAGACTAAATGTGGGATTTAACTGGATCCATCCAGCAACTGCCCATGTTTATCGGAGCTACCAGCTTTGCATTGATGTTAGGGGTCTTCAAGACTTAGAACAAGACACTTCCCATATGTTCGTCCACTTCTGATGATGAAAACTTTGATAAGGCATCGGCATTTACATTCTCTTCTCTAGGTACATATTCTAACTGACATTCTTCAAACTGAGTCATTATAGCTTTCACTAGTCGGAGGTATTTAATCATGACTTCTTCTCTTGCTTCAAACTCTCCATTTACTTGGGATATAACCAACTTCGAGTCTCCACAGACTTTGAGGTATTTGGCATTCAGTGCCTTGGCCAAACCCATGCCAGCTATCAGAGCTTCATATTCGGCTTCATTGTTGGTCGATGAAAATCAAGCTTAATAACATACTCAATGACGAACCCTCGGGGCTTTGTAGCACCAATCCTGCTCCACTAGATTTTGTTTTTGATGCCCCATTAAAATTGAGGAGTGTATTTGAAGGGTATCCACTAGTACATCATGCATATGGTTACTTACTTCCAGTAGAGAGTTCCATGGCTGGAGAAGTACCTAATGCACATATCCTAGGAACTCTTAACCCAACTGAGGCCATTCTTTCAAATCTCCTAGATATTAGTGAGCCAACCTCTACATCCTCTCAACAGGGTGTGGTTGAAAAGAAGAAAAGGAAGAAACCTACTCCAAAGAAAAAAAATAGAAGTAGTTATAGAAAGTATTGAAGAATCCCAACTAGATGAGTCACTTGTGGAACCTCTCAAGAAGAGAAAGAAAAATAAGGAGGTCATATTAGACCACTCTACATCCTTCCAACAGGGTGTAAAGGTTACAAAGGTGTTTCCCAGAATAATCTTTGCATTTATAAATAGAATGCCATAAACTACCATAGTGAAAACAGGGATTTGATCTTGTTTGTTTTCTAGCCTCAAACTTAGGTTTTTCAGGTTCTTTCTTTTTCTTTTGTTTGTAGTCAATAGCAAGATGATTAGAATTACCACAAGTAAAACAGGTTTTCCTAGGAGCATTAGGGATATTCATGTAGTTATTCTCCTTAGTAATTCCTACTTTTCCATTCCTATTTCTTTTCACCTTTTTAGTTTTATTAGTGACTGCCTTCAACTTTTCTTTAAGTTGCTTCTGTGAAAGTAATCCTATATTTATCTTTTTAGAATCTGGCACACCATTATTTTTAGAGCATTCAGGGAGAGTTTTCTTATAATCATTAGCTCTAACAAACTTCACAGGTTTAGTCAATGTTCCTTTTGTGTGTGAATTAGTGTGAAATTCTTTATCAGATTCATAACCTAGGGCAGACGTCCAATTCTTTTCAGAAAGCATTTGTTGGACCTTCTTACCAGAGTTTGTCCAAACTCTAAAGGTCTCTTTTTCCTTAGCTATCTCAGTTTTCAAATATGTGACTTGTATTTCCAACTGAGTTTGCATGTGTATAGCATTCTCACAGTCTTTCTTAAAGCTAAGCATGTGTACAAGTTCAGTTTCAAGAAAGTCATTCCTAGCATTCAGAGTCTGTATCTCAGATTTTAATCTTTCATTCTCAAGAGATTGTGACTTAAAGCTAACATGTAGATTTCTAAGAAAAGAATTTAATTCATGAATATCTTCAGTATCAAAAGTGAAAACAGAGTTTGGTACCTTTTCAGAGTTTAAGATGGGAGACTCAGAGTTTGACATGAGAGCATAGTTAGTTTCTTCTTCTGAGTCTGAGGAATCCATCCAATCTTTCTTTGATATGATGAGAGCTTTCCAGATTCCTTGCTTCTGCACTCAGTAGCAAAATGTCCCATCTTGTTGCACTTGTAACACTTGACTTTTGATTTATCAAGAGTTTTTGATTTTCCATCTCTATCTTCTCTTTTTCGGAATCTGTCTTTCTTGTCTGACTCACTATGTTTCTTCTGATAGTTTCCTTGCTTCTTAATTTTTTTGTATTTCTTGAAGCTTTTGACAAACATAGCAAACATCTCCATCATGTCAGAGTCTGAAGAATTATCAGAGTTTTCATCAGAGTTTGCCTCAAACTCTGATTCACTGCTTTCTTTGATTACATCTTTTCCTTTTCTTGTTGAGGCTTTAAGGACTTTTTCTGTAGGTTCTTCAATCTGGGCCTCAACATTCAAAGCAATAGATTTTGCCTTGCTACTTTTTCTGTTTCTTCTTTGCTGTAACTCCAGATCATGAGTTTTCAATTTGCCATAAACTTCATCTAATGACATCTCATCCAAATCAGCCCTGTCTCTAATCAAGGATGTCTGCAGATCCCATTCTTCTGGAAGAGCCCTAAAAAATTTGGTGTTTGAATCTTCATTGTCATATACTTTATCCACCAAAGCCAAGTTATTCAACAGAGTTAGAAATCTGTCATAAATATCTGTGAGGGACTCATTCTGCTTAGCCTCAAAGTATTCATACTCTTGGATTAGAACAGATCTTCTATTTTTCTTTATCTCCTTGGTTCCTTGACATTGAACCTCCAGTGCATCCCAGATTTCTTTGGCAGTTTTGCATGCTATTACCCTGTTGGACATTACAGAGTCAAGACTATTATGCAAAATATTTCTTACCTTTACATCTTTCAAGACTTCTTGTTTTTCTTCATTGGTCCATTCTTTCTTGTCTTTTAAGGTGTAATACTCAGGGATTTGTCTTCCTTCCACAATCGTAGATGGCACTAGTTTGGTTGGTAGATACTGTCCTGTATGAATTCTGTCCAAATAATCAGGATCAGTTGCTTCCAAGAACATCATCATCTTCACCCTCCATGTAGGATATTCAGCCTTCTTCAATATAGGGATCCTGATGCTTTCATACTTGTTACCAGACATGATTATTTGATCTTTTTAAGTCGTAATTAACAACCTCGCTCTGATACCAATTGTTTCCCAGAATAATCGATTATGAACACAAGTATATAGAATGGAATACTGTTTTGTATTATTAATGATCTCGAATACAAAACTCTCTCAAGAAAATAATGTTCTTAAGAGCTGCTAGGTTATATAACTATTGCTTAATGAATTCAACATTGAATTATAATATATCTTTGTGTTTTTATAGACACAGTTACAAATACAATTACAAAACAGATTATGATAAGAATAGCTTTAATAAGGTAATTAGACTTGCACTTGAATTCCTTCTTACTATCCAAATCAGACTCTGATTTGTCTGTTTCCTTTTCTGGTAGACTCTGAAGCTAAACTCTGTCGATCTGTCATTCTCTGATTTGAGTATTCTCTGTTAGAGTAAACTCTGATTGAGTATTCTCTGATAGAGTAAACTCTGACCGACAGCTTCCTTAAACTCTGATGACGTCAGCATAAACTCTGTTTAGTATTCTCTGACAATCATCAGTGTTTGCATTCCTAACAAAAGGGACTACACATGCTATTAGGTGCACTTTCTCAATAAAGTGCATCTATTGAAATTGGGAGTTAGCCCACTCCACTTTGTAAAGAGTCTGCACCATCACATGAACTCACTCCTATTGATGATAGAAGCATAGTTGAAAAGGAGACACAAGAGCACATATGAATGTCCATTGAAACTTTCCCATTTTCTCAGGGGGATTTGTCAACACTCATCACTTCTCAAAACATTTCTTTCTCTTCTCAATCAATTGTGTCTAGCCAAACACAACAGATTGTGGATCACTAGGAATCTAATCCTCCTGGTGAGCCAATTTCAAGTGACTTGGTGCATGACACCTTGCTCACCAACCATGACATACATCAAGATGGTGAGGGAATACATGATAGGGCATATCCTGATGACACCATCAAAACCACAGATGCTCCAGAAGTTTTTACTTCAGACTTTGTGGATGATAGAGTAGCACTACACATTGGTCTCATTAATGAGCCATTGGAAACCATGTTTTCACAGATATTGGACAATCTAAGGGACCTTCACTCCATGCAAATGGCATCCCCTAGACAATCTTCAACCATTCAAAGGT
The DNA here is from genome assembly GCA_028671895.1 of Oenanthe sinensis. Taxonomy (NCBI): domain Eukaryota; kingdom Viridiplantae; phylum Streptophyta; class Magnoliopsida; order Apiales; family Apiaceae; genus Oenanthe; species Oenanthe sinensis. The sequence continues at coordinate 31,833,531 of CM053813.1, forward strand.
TGTCTCCTAGGGAGAAATCACCTATCCATCCAGGATCATTAGAATCATCTGAAAAATTAGATAAGGAAACTAATACTAAGGGGATCACTGTAACAAGTGGCCCTAGCTCTCACTTCATGTCACAATGGCTGAAGCATGTGCAACATGTCAGTTCTTCAGGACCATCTATCGATGGGTTACTTTCTGAGGAAAAATTAAAAGAGCTCTATAGAGATCAGATGGATGGATTCTATCAAATTGTTCAATAACTCTTGACTGCACACCTACCAAATAAAGATTATGCTACTATTCTGTTAGAATATGCAAAGGATCAGGAGGAGATTAAGGATAAAAATGAGCAAATGGCTGAAGAAGGAGAGGCCAATGTGGATGTTTGGTTGGACAAGAGGCAAACTGTGAGCATGGATGAGATTCTACAGTGGATGGGGGAGAAATATTTGACTTCTCTTGGATCATGTGAAAGGACTTTCACTCCCTCTGCAATCTATGATCCTATCCATGAGGCTGTCAAGGTACAACTACAAGCCAACCATTACCTAGTAATGGGTCTCCAGTCTAAAATTGAAGATCACAGAAGAAAGATGGAGAGAAGAATGAACTCAATTGATGAAAAGTTCATACTTGATGGTATGCATGTTCCTAGATCTGAGTCATCATTGACAATGCTTAACATGAAGGAGATGAATGATAAGATGGAGAAGATGGAAAAAGCCTTCAAGGAAATGGTTGAAAGTAATGCCATTCTCCAACAGACTCAACCAAGGACAAATAACATGGTGAAAGTTCTCAACAAGAACAGGCATGCTGATATGCTGCCAAAGGATGTCAAGTTGCATGAAATGACTCCTTTTCAGGTGGATATGTATTATCAGTCAAAAGCAAAGGATGAGCAGGCTCAAGCCTCTACAGTTGCCAGATTAACTGAAAAAGTGGAGCAACTGACTGCAGATCAACACACCATCTCCACTACTGTGAATGAAGTTATTGCTAGTGTGAGCTCCCTCCAAAAAGAAGTCAATTCATCAATGTATTGTTAGTGTAGGTGCCCTAGAGGCAATACAATGTTTCTTTTAAATAAACCTTTATGTCATATGATTATTCAATAAACGTATTTATTATGACTTTAATTACTACGATATATTTGTTAGCATAATAAATGTCCTTAGAATCATGATACACGTTATATAGTTTAAGTACATGACTTGAATTTGAGATTATATAATATATCATATTCTTAAATGTCCCTAGTCGAGTATTATTATTATAGGACAATAATAATACATAAATAGACTAGTATGTTGTTTGACAGATAACCATATCTCATTGGTTATAAGTATGGGGATACTAAAGTCAATGCATAGGTACATGTAGGAGTACATGGTACTGGACAGACCCACAGTGAGATTCTTCATGTTTAATAAAGTCATAAGAAAGACTCACAGTGATAATGGTGTAATGATCCTCTGACTTGAGATCATTATATTTCTATACGATGATTAATATACTCTGACTACATTAAAAGTTACCTTTGACCGGGTGATGATAAAAGTGGACATCGGGTATATCATGAGTCGTATGAGAAATATGAATGATAGATAAAGGATTTAACCCTCCTATAATTAGGAGAGATATTATTGGCCTTTTGATTGAGTGAGACTATAAAATGCATGGCCGTGCTCAAATAATGATTTGTTTTTCATAGTCTACTCATGGATCAAGTAAACCCGGATTAAATGTTGAAGAGGATGACTAAACACATGCCTCGAGTTTAATCTATAATATATTTGGTTAAAGGGATTATATTACACGGAAACATTAATCATGAAAGGTTTTTTTATCAAATCACGATTTAATTATTGTTTAATTGGGTAGCAATGATGTATTACTAGATACCGCTCATTGTTTATAATTTTATTGGAGAATAAAATTATTGCTAATTAAATAATAGCCTATAGGGTCACACACATAGAGCATCTAGAGGAATAGTTAATTTAAATTATAGATTTAAATTAATTGATGATTGTTTGAATTTTATTATATTAATTAAGTGAGATTTAATTGAAATAATATAAATTCGAAGTTGAAGAGGATTTCTGCCCATAATAATTAAGTATGACTTAATTATTAATTAAATAATAGAAACATGTTTTATTATTTAATCCTATACCTACATGGGTTAGGTTTTACTGCTTAGGCCCGTTTAACTAGTCATTATAAATAGATAATGATAGGTTAAAAGAGCCACACGTTTTTATATGATAAAACCCTAGAGGCAGAGCAAGTGAGGCAGCAAAGACAGTCATTCGAAATCATCAAAGGAGGCTAGTACATCCATCCCGTAATCAAGATCGTGAGACGCTCTTGAAGGTGCTCGTGTGGATACCATAGAGGTGCTTTCGAGAGGAAGACACAAATCGTGATAGCAAGGATCTCCGTTGAGTTCGTTACATTCAAGATCTTAATAGGTATGATTCGTTTGTCACCATAATTCGTCAATTCTTATACATGATCCTGCGTTTGGGTTCCGAAAATTTTCGTTATATTTACGTTTATCCGCTGCGTTTTATGCCTCGGAACCCAACATGTATTCCCAAGGAATCACTCATCAACAAGTCTCACACCAACTAGTCAACATTCAGACTCTTTTCTCCACTATGCCTGATTCAAGCCAAGCTCCTCAAGTACAAGTCTCTTCTCAGATTAGGCCAACTCATTCCTCCTTTATATAACAGTAACAAGATATCATCCCTAAAGGGGAGAAGGAAAGAAGAAAGGAGATTGAGGCAGAAAGGCAAAAGACAGTAATGACAATTCTTAGAAAGAAGGTGTTGAAGCCCTGTGCAGATAAAGAATTCTTACTTGAGTTGAAGAACCTCAAAGCACATGTCAAGGGTCATCACTGGGACTACACGAAGATTTTGGAGAATGCCATTATAGTTGTAAGGGGAGTGAAATATGAGAGAAATGGCAAACTATGCAAAGAACCAATAGTGCATATTGAGTCCGGCTACTTCAAGTTATCTATTGGGACATTTCATCAACTCTCATATACTGAATTGGAGTGCCTGCACAAGGCAGTTGAAACAGTGACCCAGGAAGATGAGGAATTAAAGAAATCAGTCTTAGGCTCTCTCATGCCTATCTCACTTCCTAAGGCCTACTACAATTCAGATGAAGTGTTGTATATGTCCAAAGCAAAAAAGCTGGCACACTTCATGCTCTCTAAATACTTAAATCAAGGAAACATAAACCAAGTCATGAGTCTAATTGATCTACTTGAAAACAAGACTGGTAAATAGGAAGAAGACAACATGATTTCGTAGATATTGAAGAAATTCATAAATGATCAAGTGTCAAACTTTACCAATGAAGAATTGAAGAGGAAGAAGAAGGATGATGAAGACAAATGTTAGGGAAAAAAAGACAACAAACCTGCACCTAGGAGTGATAAGGGTGGAAGGAAGGAGGATAAGGGAAAGAAAGATGGAGATGAGAAGAAAAAGAAAAATGAGTCAAACAAGGACAAGAAATATGAAAGGAAGAAGCCATCCAAGCAGCAAGTTGACGGTACTCATACTAGTGTACCTACCAAAATTCAGGACACTAATATGACTCCAACAATTTCTGAAACTACTAGAATCCCAAAATTCAAATCACCAAAAAGACATCTTATCAAGGTGATTGTCAATGAAGTGATAAGGAAGGAAATAAAAGAAAACCAACTCAAGAATTTGAAGTCATGTCAACACTACCACAAGAACAAAATTCAATAAATCTACTAGTTCACTGCTAGTTAGATGTCCTAAATGGAGAAAGTAGTTCATTATTCCTGACAAAGGTCTATTAATTAAGCCTATCCAAGAGGTTGTAGAAGTTGATAAAGTAAAGATCAAATAATGGAACGCAGACAGAATTCAAAAGGTTGTAATAAGGGATAAAATAATGTTTCTGACCACTGTTGATGGACAAGAAAGACCTTTTTACCATGACAACTCAACTTCAACCACTTATGATATTAAAAGAGTGATCAGTCTTTTTGACAAGAAGCGCATGATAGATAAATTAAAAATGGTGGAAGTGGTTGAAGTGACTGAGTACTTAGCTAAGAAGTACCAAAAGAAAATTGACAAAGTCAAGTACTTAGAAAAGATCGTGAAAAAGAAGATGAAGAGATAGAGAGATTTTCTAAAAAGCTGAGGAAACAGGGAAAGTGAAGAGTATTCAAAGATCCTGACAGAGTTGAGTTCAAACTGAGGAATGTAGTAACAACCAAAATCAGACTCAAGTTTGTCAATGATTATCCCTTGTAAACTCTCAAAATTGCTGCTGACATGCTGAAAGATGCAATTCTAATTGAAGAAGTAATGGTCAGACAAGAAATTCTCCAGGCTATTGAAGAGATCAACTCCAGCGAGGAAAAATAAAAGAAATCAAGATATGATCGATTCATGCAACAACAATAAAGGTAGGCTTGATATCTTGTATTAATTTATGAAATTGACTTCTCCCAAATTGGGGGAGATTGTTGGACCAAATTAAGCCTACTATATTGTATTTACTTGTCATATTGTAACACTCTAGTACTTCTTGTATTAAATAGTGACTTAGTTTCTTTATTTATGTACTTGTAGTTAGAAGCATGTTTCTACTGTATATCCAATTGTAAATGAGTGATATCAAGAATAATTACACTGGTAGAAGACTCTATAAATCATGAATCAGGAGAATGAAGGTCACATCAAATAAGGAATTCACAGAAGAAATTATTTCCAAGGCAAATGATCAATAGAGAAGTCACATTGATAGAGAAGTCAGAAGTGCACACTAGTAGAGAAGTCTCAAATGACTAAATAGAGAAGTCAATGATATTGAGTCATTCGAGAAGTGTAAAGAAATGATCAATCAAGAAGTCCAGTTAAACAAATCGAGAAGTTAGTTAAGGAGGCAATCGAGAAGTCTGTGAAATGAGTCAATTGAGAAGCTTGTGAAATCAAGTCAATCGAGAAGTCTAGCCTGATTGAGAAGTCATCAAAAGAAGTATGCAATCGAGAAGTCTAGACATTCGAGAAGTATCAAGTCAAAGACCAATCGAGAAGTCTCGCAAGTACTCGATCGATTAGTCCACAACATGACTTCTCGAAGTGTAATGAAGCTGAGTATCTGAATGTTTCGAACAACTATTTTCAAGGAGATTAGCAGAAGAATAAGACAAGTAATCTGAAGCATTGTCGTGATCTGGTCAGTCAAACCTGTGAAGATAATGACAAGTCTACAATGAAGTTTGAAAGGAAAATAAGACAAAGACGAAAGGAAGTAAGCAAAAAAAACTGTCATAGAATTATGTTAGCTAAAAATAGATAGTAGTCAAATGTAAAGTATTTTTTGTCTATTTCTAGTTCTAGCATAACTGTCTGGTGAGAGCATGTGCAAATGAGACATGTTGTCTATATAATATAGAGAACATCTTCACTAGAGAGTGTGAAAAATAGTATTCATTTTTCCTTGTTTTCTTACAAGAACAAGAAGCTAAGAATCATACAAAGATTCTCAGATTATAGCAGTTCATTCTAATATACAATTAGATTGAAAGTTAATTGTGAAGTGTTTATTTAATTTCCGCATCTCTAAAGTAAACACTGCTAAAGTTAGTAAAGCGACAATATAAGTTATCAGTTCAAAAGTAACAAGAATCAAAGGCTAAGGAAAAATATTTTAAGCTATACATTCACCCCCCACCCTTTGTATAGTTTCTACTCAACTCATTTCCAACAAGGGCTTAAGGGGAATTCATGTTTGCACTATAATATTGACATGATTTTCACAGTAGTTTGATAAGTTATGTGTAATTCTAATTGATATTTTTTAATTATTGATTTATGTAATCGGCCGATATCATGAATTAATTTTATGCTAGGGGTGTGGATCGAGAGATTTACTTACTAAAGGCACACATCGATTAGCAGAATTGAATTTGAGTGCGAGAGCATAATTAGATTTCTGAGAGCGTTGATACTTAAGAGAGATTAACACTGCTCTAATTACTTGATTGATTGAATTACTAAAAGTTATTAATTGTGTAAGCATGTTTCGGGAGTGTTAATACTTGAGAGAGATTAACAAACTCTAGTATATGACGGCTTTAATTGATTTAGCTTAGAAGCCAATTATGTGTAAGCATAGTGGACCTAATTGTCATAGATTTTTAATATATTAATTTAGTGTATTTAATTAGTGTTAGTTTAGTTAATTATTATTCTGATATACTCGTTTTTGCTCTTGAAATAATTTTTTATAATTGACTTGAAATCGATAAAACATGTCTGCCTATGGATACGACCCGCTTGTTAATCTCTACTAAGTGCTTGCGGACATAGATTAAATAAAACGCATGAAAATACAATCATATATACACTATTAATTATTAAAATCAAATTATTTTTTATTGCATAGTTAACAAACTCTTACCATATGAAAAATAATTAAATTTAAATATACGATATTAATTATTACATAGAATTATTTTATATTATTTATTTAACACACTCATATCATATCATATCATATATATATATATATATATATATATATAATTTGATTAAAATACGTAATTGGGTTAATAAAACAAATATGATTTTTAAAATAGTTGTAGATAGTACATAGACTTAATTAGATTTGATTAAAGAAAGGATTTTTAAAAGTTATATTATATTTATTATATAAAATAAATGATTTTAAATATAGAGTTAGATTGAAAAAATGGAAGCTTAAAAGTAAAATTTTAAATAATATATAATTTCCATTAATATTTAAGTTAAAAGATGATGAAAATTTTAAATATATAATACTAAATTATGTATAATAAATAATCATTACATATTTTCTTTTCTCTTTTGAAGAAAATTGGGAGCACAACTTGAAAACAAATTTTAAAATTTTCTTTTTCATTTTATTTCTCTCATAATTCTAACTCGGAGATATAGTGTAATTGTTTTTTAGGTATTCACGATGGTTGGCTTGTTAGTTCTAATGGATCCATCATCATAATTCAAATTAAGCAAAAAAAACCATTTTCCCAATTCATGCATGCATTGTATATATATTTCCGACAGTGGTAAGGATTGATTATCTAATCGGGTTAGGATTTTACTCCTAGTCTATGTGGTTTTTTCTTAGAAATGCGGCGTTGACAGGAGTTGGCATAAAGCCATAAACCAATGAAAATTGCCATATATTTCACTCGGCTGAGTTTTCATTAAAAAATTTCAATTTTTTATCCCCAAGAATATTTAGATCCAACTCGCGGACCAACCTTCGAAATTAGGTGATATTTTGCAGGGGTTAAATAACTTAATTATAATTGAATTGATATTAATTTTATAATTGGATAACTGAACTAAAAAAGTTTAAATGAAGTAAACTAACTTGCAATCTGATAATTAAAATCATAATTTGCACGTCGGTTAAGTTTTGTTAATTTTTGATATATTAATAATTAATTTTTAACAACTCAATTTATACATCAGTTCCAACTGAGCTTATATATTAGTTCCCACTAAATTATCATATTCAAATTCAACCATTTGAAAATGACTAAACCCGCACCTTGCGAAAATTGATCCATATAACCACCACCGACTTATGATCGTGTTTGAAGCAGCTTTTTTGGATTTATTAAAGAGAGTGAAGATGGTTATTGTTGTTATAATGATTGTTAAGAAGATTTTGTTTAAAAAAATGGATTTATTTTTTCATTTTTATGAATTATTAATTCAAACGGATGTAAGAGACAAACTAATTGGGTTAATAGGTTTAATTTGCATGGGTCGGTTTGATTATGGGAAATGGGAATAGAGAATTAATATATATATATATATATTATTAATTAGATTATGTTTGTTTGGTACAAATATAAATAATATATTTATCTATATATTTTATATGTGTGATTTTTAATTTATTAAATAAGTAGTTTATCTATAATAAGCTCAATTGTTGACGGATCATAGTCCATTAGATTATTTGATTAGATTTTCTATTATTTATATAAGTATTGTAATACTCACATATTAAATTACACTTGATTATTAGAATATATTGAAATATTGAATTGAGTCTCTTTTATGGCTGTGATCCATAATTTTTCTCCCTTCTGCGGTTGAAAACCCTTAGGGTAGTCGGTAGTGGGTGTTCTACGATTCATTCACCTAAGTTATATTATTATCGTGTGGCTGTTTGAGATTTCTTAAATTTAAAATAAGTCACTTATTTTCATATATTTTTTTTGCATATTTTCATATATTTTTTAAACATAAATATTTATTTTAAAATTTTAAAACCAAATATCATCTTAAAACTAAAAAATAAGTTACTTATTTTCAAAAAAAATACATACATACCAACTTTTTTCCGGAAATAAGGATTTATTTCCGGGGAAAAAAAATTTGGCCAAACACCCTCCGTATTGTATCTATATTATTATCGTATTGTATCTCTTCACATCCATGACCTCTCGCATTTTTTTTAATAAACCCACAAACTCTTGTTGGACATTCTCAAACTCACGACCTCTCGTGAATATCACTTTTTTCATATCTCACAAACTCTTATAAGATTATTTTTTTTCTCATTAAGCTCTCGATATAATTTTATTTTCTCTCTTGAAGATTGATTTCTCCTTCACTTCTTCTCTCTTTCATTGCACCTAAACTCACAAATAATCTAACATGGTTCTCATGCCATGATAAAATTCTCAATGTCTTATATTTCTCATTCATAATAATTCAATATAGATAATTGGATTTGATACATCATTATGTTAAGTCAATTTTCTGCCAAGTCTGTTACATAAGTAGATGGTAGTTATGTGATCACAAATTTTAATTAATTAAATGAATTGATCATAATTTTTTTAAGTTAAGTAATTTAAATATAAGTTGAGTATTGCCATTAAATTCTTTTACGAGGCCATCCGCGGATGTTTTGAAATTATGAGTAGTCGTACTAGCCTTTTTTGAGGACAAGTTACATCAATCAATAACAAATTTTATATTGTATTCTCTCACTCGATAATTATTTTAAAAAAATATTAAAAATTATTTTATTAATACAAAAGTATTTTTTTTTAAATAAATTAATTTTATGATAAGTAAATAAAATTAAGTGAAATTAGTCTGCGGAGGAGAGAAATGACATGGATGAGACTCGTCAATATTCACATGGGAACACGGGCTACCTTGGTCCGTGGTGGTAAAGTATTTAACGTAATAACATACTAACATAGTAACATGACAAGGGAAATGACTTTACATACATACTGTATCTAGAGACTAGAGTATGTTTTGGCGAAGTGACTTTACATATATGCAGAGTATGTTCGTTTATATTTATATTTTTTAGTTTAAAATTATTGTTAATTCAATTATAAAAATGTTTAGAGATTTATTTGTTTTATTTAGATATATATTTTGATTAAAATATAAATGATTTTATAATTTTTTGATATTTTTTTTAGTGACTCAATATTAATAACAATGTGTGTGTGTATGTGTGTGTGAATATGACTGCCGTAATATTGAAATTATAATTTTTTGAAACATGATTTCAATATATTTTTAGAATATTAATATTTTTAAAATATTAATCATTTTAATATATTTTTAGAATATTAATGTCACAATATATACCTAAACTACAAGGATTTTTTCGTGTCTTAACCCTACAATTTATTTTAGGGCTTTTTTTGAAGAATAATATATTTTTTTATTATTTTTTACAAAAATATGTTTTATGACAAATGACTGAGATGTTTGAGAGGTTTGAGAGGCTGATAAATGACTTGCAGCTGTATGGAAAGTTTTATGACAAAAAGGAAGTAAACATGAAATTCATGTTAACACTTTCTGACCAACTAGAGCACAAGGTTTCTGCCATAAGAGAAGGAATGGATTTATCAAAAGTTTCTCTTGAAACTTTATATGGCATCCTTAAAATCTATGAGCTAGAGTTGCTGCAAAATAGAGCTATTCAAGATGGTCAAAGAGGAAAAATGGTCAACACATCAAATGCTCTAGTAGCTCAAGATCCACAAATGATGCAGCTCAAGGAATCTCAGCATCAACATCAAATCAAGATTGAAGAAATCATAGATGAAGATGAAAGTGTGACTCTGGAACTCAAGGATGGTGAAGAAAATGAGTTCTACACTTTGGAGGAACTGAACAACATAGAAAACAAAACAATGGCCTACATGGCAAGAAAGTTCTCCAACTTGAGATTCAAGAAGAACAAAGCTTTCAAATCAAGAGGACAAAGCTCCAAGTTTAACAAGCCAAATATCTCAAAACCTGGAGGAAGTGGCAAAGGTGGATACAAAACAGTTATGGTGGATAGATCCAAGATAAGGTGTTACAACTGCAGTGAAATGGGGCATTTTGTAACAGAATGCAAGAAACCAAAACAAGTGAGGAGAAATGACAATGATTATGAGGAACTCAAAGCAAAGTATGAAGCCTTGATGAAAAAGTAACAAGGAAGAGCCTTTGTGGCTGAAGGAAAGTGTTGGGAAGACTCTGATGAAGAAGAAGAAAAAGAAGAATATGAAAATCTTTCTCTCATGGCAAACTCAGGAGAAGGTCCATCCACTTCATCAAGTCAGGTACCATTTCTTACTACTGTTGATATGACTACATCTCAGTATAAGAAAACTGTTAAAAGTTTAAGTTCTGAAATTTTCAATATTCATACAAGCATGTTAGCTGCAAATGAGGAGATAGTTAAATTGTCTAGTGCTAATGAGTTATTGAAGATTAAAAATCATGAACTAGAACTTAAACAAAGTGTTTTTAGGTCCTTACAACAAAAAAATGGGATTCTTAAGAACAAGATTGTTTGTGCTTCCCAGATTGAGGAATTTCTTAGAAAACAGATTTCTGAGAATGAACTAAAAATCAAGGCCTATAAGAATTCTTATTCCCTGTGAAAATCTTACCATGATGATAATACTGAAAATCAAAAGGTAGGTATAGGTTTTAACTATGAGAAGAAAAGTGGAAAGAAACAGACTGTAGAGAAAGACATCAAACATACTGTCAAACCGTCCATTCTAAAGAAAGTTAAGAATCCCATGTTCAAGAAGGCTGAATTTGAATTTGATGAGGAAGCATTGGTGATTAAGCAAGAGATAGATGATGAGGACAATGAAGCTTAACTAAGTCCCTTAAGGCAAAAGATACTTTCAAAATCCCCAAGACATTTAGTTTTGACCTTGACAGTAACTTATGTTTCAAAGATGTTGTCAACACTGGCAAGACAGTAAGTTCAGAAGCTGCTGTCGAGACTGTGAGATCCAAACTTACTGTCGAGATAACAACATCTAAACCTACTGTCAATACCAGCATGACAGTAACTTCTAAACATACTGTTATGAAGACCAAGAAGAACGGAAATGGAAAACTAGGAATAAACAAGAAGAACAATTATGATTATATTCCTAATGCTCTTAGAAAGTTGTGCAATAATTGTGGGTCTTTTAGTCATCTAACTCATGTTTGCAATAAGAACAAGTCAAATGTTAAGAATGTTACTTCTGTTAATGGAAATTTACACAGCATGCCTTTAAAGAACAAACAAGTTACCCACTGTGGTGATTTTGATTACATTTCATGTAAAATGAACTTGATGAGTATTTGCTTTAACATGCCTCTTGCTAATAATCAAGAATGCTTGCATAAGAATGTTAAAACCGAAAAGGAAAAGACTCCAAGTCCACCTAAAGTTAGGATGGACAAGCCACCCAAGAGAAAGTCTATTAAACGAGTAATCAAATCTGAATGGGTAGCTACAAGAGTCTTGCTAAAAGCAAGAGAATAAATTTCAAATAATCCAAGTTCAAACTGTGATACAGCTAAGCCAGATGGACCCAATGTGAATTGGGTACCAAAAACAACTTGAGATATTTTGCTTTGCAGGGCAACAGGAAAAATAAAAGAATCATGTGGATCATTGATAGTGGATGCTCAGGACACATGACAGGTGATAAAGCCATGCTATCACAGTTCAAGGAAATGGTTGGCCCTTATGTAACATTTGTTGACAACAACATTGGTTTCACAATGGGATATGGCATACTGGAAGTTGGAAATTTGAAAATTTAGAAAATTGCTCTAGTGAATGGTTTGAAGCACAATTTATTGAGTGTCACTCAATTTTATGAAAGAGGTTTCAAGGTTGGTTTTGATCAAGATAGATGCTCTATTGTCAACAAGAAGACATGGAAGAATCTCTTCAAGGAGTAAGGAAAGGAAGCCTCTACATAGCTGACTTGTATTCTGTAAGGAAAGACAAAGTCTACTATTTTTACAGTAAGGCTTCCCCATCTAAAAGTTGACTGTTGCATAAGAAGCTCTCTCATTTGAACTTCAAAGCAATGAATAATCTAATGAAGAGAGAATTGGTGAAAGGGATGCCTCAACTTGAATTCTGTCAAGAATGATTGTGTGAGGATTGCCAGAAAGGGAAGCTAAGGAGAGCTGCTCACAAAAGCACTCCTAGTGGTTCAATCAATGAGGCATTTCAACTAATTCACATGAACTTATTTGGTCCTGTGAATGTATAATCTCTGGCAAGAAAAAGATATGCCTTAGTAATGGTTGATGATTTCTCAAGATATACTTGGGTGAGGTTTCTAGCATCCAAATATGAAGTTGTACAAGAAATTATTGATTTAGTGAGGGTTCTTGAAAAGAATCCCAAGTACAAAGTGCAGATTTTAAGAAGTGATAATGGTATTGAGTTCAAAAACAGTATCATGAATGATTTCTGCAAAGACAATGGAATAACTCAACAATTCTCTCCACCAAGGACACCTCAACAAAATGGTGTTGTAGAAAGGAAAAACAGGACTCTTATTGAGGCTGCAAGAACAATGTTGAGTGAAGCAAAACTTCCGACCTATTTCTGGGGTGAAGCAATCAATACAGCCTGTTATACTCAAAATAGGACTGTAGTAAAAAAAAGCCTATGGAAAGACACCATATGAATTGCTCACAGGAAGGAAACCAACTGTCAACTATTTTCATGTATTTGGAAGAAAGTGCTACTTCATGAAAGATTCAACTGAGATCAAAGAAAAATTTGATACTAAAGCACTTGAAGGAATCTTCATGGGGTATGGTATTGACGGGACTGCATATAGAGTCTACATCATTGATCACAAGACTGTGGAGGAGAGTGTAAATGTCACATTTGATGAAACTAAATTTCCTGGAATTGAAGGAAGTCAAGAAATAGAATCTTTAGCTTTTGAAAATCAAGGCTATCAAGAAGAGATTGAAGAGGATTCACCAAGAGTTGATCACACAATTTCTGGTCCAACAATGGTTCATAACCAATCTGGAGAAAATGAAGAAACTGCTCAAACAACTGATTTTTCTGGGAATGTTCTAATGAATAGTGGACTTGAAGAAATTGATGATGTCAACAGTGCAAGAACAAAAGATGTTGTCAATCAACAAAATGTTGAAGACTCTAGTGATTCTTTAAGAGGAACAAAATGGAACAGAGATCACAATAATGATTTAATCATTGGTGATCCAGGAACTGGAGTCAAAATAAGAAAAAATGTTGACAATGAATGCATGTACTCTTGTTTCCTTTCTCAAACTGAAACTAAAACTCTAGAAGAAGTTTTGGCTGATCTAGATTAGATTAATGCCATGCAGGAAGAGCTTAATCAATTTGAAAGAAGCTGTGTTTGGGAGTTGGTGCCTAGACCAAAGAACAAATCCATAATAGGCACCAAATGGGTTTATAGAAATAAGATGGATGATTGTGGTACTGTCACAAGAAAAAAGCAAGAATGGTGGCAAAACGCTACTGTCACCAGGAAGGGATTGACTATGAAGAAAAATTTGCTCATATTGCCAAACTTGAGGCAATAAGAATCTTTTTGACTTTTGTTGCATTCAACAACTTTAAGGTTTTTTAAATGGATGTAAAGAGTGTTTTCCTTACTGGAGAGTTAGAAGAAGAAGTGTATATTGAACAGCCTCCAGGCTTTGAAGATCCAAAAATGGGGAACTTTGTGTACAGACTACTCAAAGCAATGTATGGTCTAAAATAAGCACCAAGGGCTTGGTATGACACTCTTTCCAAGTTTCTTCTTGATAATAACTTTACAAGAGGGATTGTGGATAAAACTCTTTTCTACAAAAAATATGGAAAGGATATCATTCTAGTTCAAGTGTATGTTGATGAAATTATCCTTGGTTCAACAAATGAAGATTTATGCAAGAAATTCTCTGAGTTGATGCATAACAAATATGAGATGAGTATTATGGGTGAATTGGTATTCTTTCCTGGACTTCAGGTCTATTAAAAAGAAGTTGGAATATTCATTTGCCACACTAAGTATGTTAAAGATCTCTTGAAAATATTTGATATGGAAGACTCATCTCCTGCAAAATCTCCAATCTCAACAGCAACTCAACTTGACAAGGATCCAAAATGAAAGAAGGTGGAAAATAAAATGTATAGAGGAATGATTGGATCTCTTCTCTATCTAACAGCTAGCAGGCCTGACATCATGTTTGCAACAGGGTTGTGTGCAAAGTTTCAGTCTGATCCAAATGAGTCATATTTAATGGCAGTAAAAAGAATTCTTAGATATGTGAAAGACACTCAAAATCTAGGCCTTTGGTATCCTAAAGAATCTAGTTTTGACTTGGTTGGATATTCAAACTCAGACTATGCAAGGTGTAGAATAGACAGAAAGAGTATAATGGAAAGCTGTCAGTTTTTTAGAGAAAGACTGATTTCATGGTTTAGCAAGAAGCAACATTCAATGTCAAATTCAACTACAGAGGCTGAATACATTGCAGCTGGTAGTTGCTGTGCTCAATTACTTTGGATGAGGAACCATATATTGGACTATGGGTTGAATCTGCAAGGAATTCCTATCTTTTGTGACAACACTAGTGCCATAGCAATTTCTGAGAATCATGTTCAACATTCCAAAACTAAGCACATCGACATCAGACATCATTTCATTATAGAGCATGTGGAGGAAGGCACGATCAAGCTAATTTATGTGCCCACAGAGAAGCAACTTGCAGATATTTTCACCAAACCATTGGATGAAAAGACATTCAACAGGCTAATGAGTGAATTGGATATGTTAAATTTAACCTGTTAATGTAATTCTGTTTAGTTGATCAAAAATTTAGTTAACTAAATTTCACTGAGAATTAATGGCCTCTAAAGGTGTTTTGACTTTTATCTCAGTGGAAAGACATCATGATATTTAACTGAGAGGTTAACTAATTTATTTTTAAGTAACTTAATTCTTATGTGACTAATAAAAGATACTGTCAAGTTGCTTGAAAGTATATTTTATTTATACTGTCGCATAATGATAAGTTACTATCAAAATCTGTGAAAACTTACTGTCACAAGGTTGAGAAGTCTTGACAGTATGTTTCGCGGGACTGAAACTTACTGTCGAATCCTGTGAAACCTACTGTCAAAAGATTGAGAAATCTTGACAGCATATTATGCGGGATTGAAACTTTCTATCAAATTCTGAAACTTGATGTCAGTATCCTTTGACAATATAGTTTTCTAAAATCTCCGCATAACATATTGTCAACAATTAATATTAGGGGTATTCATTTATTATATATTCTTTAACCGCTAATGTTACTGTCAAGAGTGTTTGTTATTTCTAGCATATGAGTTATTGTCGAGGAATGGAACTAGAAGACAACTATCACTTAAAATCGTTTAAAATTCTTTCTTGACAGTTTCTTTTTCACATTATATATAAACTCAGCTAAAATTTCTCTCACTCTTCACTTTACTTTATTTCTCTATTAATTTCTTTACTCTTTTAGAGCCTAAAAACTTTCCATTTTCTCAGTAACCTATCTTTCTCTAAACCGTACTTCAAACTCTAAAACTTTCTTTGTTCTTAACTTCATCCAATCCTTAACCATGTCTGGACCTCAAATTATCTGTTCTCTTGCCCAAACCAACTTCACCACCATGGCTTCAGTGGGTGAAGTTGGAGAAGCCTTCAAACCTTTTGTTGGCTTCATGCACAACTCTTACCTTTCTTCTACTCTTAATAACAGACATATGCTAGAAATACCAAGATTGTCACAGTTGTGGACCTCTGCAACATGTGAGGGGGAGCAGGACTCAAGCTCCATCTAGTTTCAAATCAATGGACTCTCCTACACCATTGATTCAACCTGTATGAATATTGTTCTCCACATTGAAGTTGAAAATGATGCTCTTTTTCAGGAACCTCCAAGTGAAGAACAACTCTCCAAGTTCTTCAAAATGGTTAGGTATGTTGGACCCAAGTTAAGCTCAAATAGTGATGATTTCAGGAGGCATGGACAGAAAGTACTTTAACAAATAGTGGAGCATGATGCTAGATGCAGTCTCAAGGTCCATGTCTAGCAAGACTAGTGGTTGGAATGAAGTGCCAGCCTACATCAGGAAGATTGTGCATTTCATGGTGCACAACTATAGAATTGACATTGGAAAGCTCTTTATGCCCCTGTTCAAACTGGTGCTTGGCAAGAAAGAAACAAGGAAACTGGTAATTTACTATCCTAGATTATTTATGGTTATCATTAACTCTATTGTAGGCATAATTAATTTAGATAGTGTTCAATGCATGGAGTCCCCAATACTAAAGAAAAATACACATTATTTGTTAAGAAATAAACCACTTAACACTTAATTGAGTCTGTTTATAACCGATTTCATGCTTTCTACTATCAATAGATTGAATTTAAAAATTGTTGGGGACTACAATGTATTTTCCTTGAGTGATGAGAATGGTGTTGACCTCTTCATTCCTAATCCACACTCTAAACCTTTTGAAGGAGTCCGGCCTTCACGAGTCACCAAAACTATTAGCCAAAGGTCTGGTTCCTCTCAAAAGGATCAGATTTCTAAAGGAGGAAAATCACTCACCCTAGGCTAGAAACCTTTCCGAAGGTAGGGGTGAAACTGCACAAGATGCAGCAAATAAGGTTGATAGTATGGACACAGAACCCACAGAGGGCACTGGTGAGCCTAGGAGAAAGAATGCGGGTATTAATCTCTGTTAGTCAGGGTGTGTCCTCTCAAAAGGTCACATCTCTCAAAAGGGATCAAAACACATCTCTGGATGTCTCTTCTCAACAGGAGGCATCTATTGAACTTGGTCAGTCTTTCATGACATCTTGTAAAAAGTCTGCATAACAGGTTGAACACATTCAACCTGAGCCCACACTTGAAGAAACACACACAATAGGGCTAGAAAATGTGGAACACAGCTCATTCAATTATGGTGCATCTCATTTTACCAACTTTGAAGATCAAAATGTTGATGCACTATTCTAACAATTGGATGAGACTGGTTATAGTAATCCACAAAAACCTTCCACTCAAAGGGTGGAAGAGATTGATGTCACAGCCTCAGTAGTTGTTAATGACAAAGTTGTTGTCAATCCTCTTAACAGTAACTTCTCAACATATGTTGTCACAGAAGCTTTCAACATTCAACATCCAGACAACAGCTCTCCAATGGCCACCACTTCTCAACACAACAGTGATGATGATTCTACTCTCATTTCTACAATCCTCAAGGTAAAAACTAAATCTCTTGTGCAAGATGTACCTGCTCAGTCTCTTGCACCTAGGATGAGTGAGGGTGTAAAAAGAAAAAGAGAGATAAAAGAAAAAAGAAGTGAGCATAAAAATGAGGGGCTGGGGAAATCCCAGGCAAAAGGAGAGGGCCCTGAAAAAGGCTAAATTAAAAAAAATGTGGGAGCCCAAACATCTAAGGCAATAGGCCTTGAGAGTGAGTTGGTGAGGAGTGATGAGATCACTCAGAAAAAACAAGAGAGTGTGAACACCACCAAAGCTTCCAAACAAGCTGATGAAAGGTTGAAATCCCTTTCACATAAGGTTACAAAGTTATCTAAAAATCTGGATACTGTTGGAAGAAACCAGGTGAAGCTCATCAACAAAATGTCTTCCCTGGAGAATGTGATGAATGAGGGGTTCAAGGCTGTATTTGTCAAATTAGAAGAATTCAACTCCAAGCTGGCAGCTGCTACCTTAACTAAGGGGGAGAGAAGTGTGAATGAGGAAGTGTTTGTTGAAAAGGAGAAGGAGAAAACTCAAGTTCCATCTCACGGGGAGAGTCAACTAGCATTATTGTCTAGTGTGACTACTGAGATTGCTACAAAGCTTGGTGGTGATAAGGTGGAGATACCTAAGGAGAAAGGCATTGTGATAAAGGAAGGTGGAGTGAAAAAGAATTATGTAGTCCATGTAGCTAGAAAGGGAAAGGAAAAATTGTTTCAAGATGGAAGTGATGATTTGATCATAGAAGAAAGAGAAGACTTTGATGATTAACAGGTTTCCATTCTTATGGTTGATGAAAATGAAAATAGAAGAGGCTTTGAGGATGCCAAATTCAACAAAAGGATCAATGATCTTAGAGCCTCATCTAACAGAGACCCCAAAAAATTTTCTGATTCAATGAGACAGTCAACAGTAGGAGCAGCTGCGATGGTGTTTAAAAGCAACAAATTGGTAATCTCTGTCATAACTGAATGAGGTTTCAGTTGGTGTGTGAGCATGGCTTATTTGAGCAAACAGGAAATTGCAGTGATAGAAGCTATCAAACTCAAAATCAAGACAGACAAGTCATGGCTAAATGAAAATCTGAAGAGGACACTGCAGAAGCTGATAATTGAGAAATTGCCAGAAATTACTCATGATCCACTGGGCATAAAATTCAGTAGCTCCACAGATGGAAAATACAGATCTATGAATCTTGAAAGGGTGAACATGTGTAGGCCTAGGTCTGTAAAATAAGCTTTTGACTACTTCAAGCGGATTCCTATCAATGAAGAAAGAGTTGAAGTTTTACGGGTATTGGAAGGAGAATTGAGAAGGCTTGAAGAGTTGAAGTCAAGGAAGAATGTGAAGAAGACTCAGGAGAAAAGAAATAAGGATGATGATGATGATGAAAAGTCTGATGGAGGTGCAAGTAGTTCCAGCCAACACAATGACAATGGTGAATGATCATCTGGAACTGGAAATAAGGATGATGAAAATAAGGAGAATGATAAGAAGGAGTATAAGGATGGTGTTGAAGGAAAAGTTTTGAAGACAGTGGTACTTGGCTTTGAAAATGATGAGAAAGATGATGTCAGGAGTAATAAGGGTGAACATACTGTCAGAGAAGAAAAACCTACTGTCGAGCCTACATTGACAGTAAATTCTCAAAAGATGTTGTCACAAAAAGTTACTCAAAAGTTACTATCAAAGAAAATATCTATTCATAAGAGGTGTATGAAGGCAAGGGCAGAAAGACCAAAACCTCATTTAAGCAGAAGGCCTAGTAGAAAGGGATGAAAGCTTATGTCTGAGGTGCTCCATGAGGATTGTCTTGATCTGAGAATACCTACAATAAACAACTTGGCACAATCAAAGGCAGAATCTCTGGTCAAGGTGGATGTTGAATGATCTGAAGTCAATTTTCTAAGCAAGATAATTCTTTTCTATTCAAATGGAGTAGCAGAAGAAATGAGTTATGAGATGAAAAATGTAAACTATTTTCTGGTTAGAAAGATGCTGCTCATAATTCAAGGAATAGACATGAGGACACATGCGTTGAGAGGAATATTGATAAGAAAATTCATGGAGCTTATGGATTCCTTCAAACCTCACCCTTTGGATTTTACAGATGCTGAAGAGCCTGAGACAATTGTCTACTCAGATAGGGTGATGTTTGAAGGTGAAGATGGAATTAAGGAGTTTTGGAGCAAAGAGTCTCTACAAGACAAAAATCTGAATCTACTTGAAGAATCGGTGAAGCAGTTGAAAGAATATCCTTATCCTGAGGAAAACAATTACATGTCAAGTGTTATGAGAATAATTCAAGTCAAGAAGAAGAAAGAATTTGAGAAAAAGATTGAGTATGAGAGGACACAACAATGTCTTCTCAGAAACCATGAAAGAATAATTTCCTACAATTCTGGTGGATTTGCTGAGGAAATCACCTTTAAGGAGCTACAAAATCTGGCTATGAATGACCCTCATATCACTGAGCTAATCAGGAAGCAACTACTCAATATCACAAACTTTGAGATTTTTGATCTAAATAATATAGCACTGGAGATATGTGACTCTAAGAAGAAAGAAGAAAGGGAGAAGAGGAAGAAATTTGAAAGTGAAGTTGAAGTTGCACAAAAGAAGGTGGAGAAAATAACAAAAAGGATCAAGGAGGCTGAGATTGACATGAAGCATGCAATGTTGAATGATCAATTCTCTAAAAGGTCTAACTATGTTTCTCCGCTCCTTTTTGGACCCCTGAGAATCATTGTTGATAGCATTGAAGTGGAAGCTGTCAATTTCAGGGTGCTCAACAATGAAAACTTGAGGAAGATCTTCAAACTAATTACAGGTTCATTTCTGGAATTTGAAAAAGTAAGTAAGATTGTTTGGGAGATTATTGAATCAATAAAAGCAGAAGATGAAGCCATAAACAAAATCAGAGTGAGGCAGGTCTACTCTTCTACAAAAGAAAGATTTGTAAAAGACATGTTTGGGATGAAGTATTTGTGTATATCCAAATGACCAACAGAGAAATACTACACCTACAGGGAATTGAAGAATCTTTCTTACAAAATGGTGAAGCTAGTCTTAGATTGTGTCTCTGATCATGCCAAGATAGATGAAGAGAAGAAGGAACTGAAAGCTCTTGAAGGTTTGTATGGAAGGATGACTGCAGATAAGAAGTGAAGATGAAGCTCAAACTAAAGTTGAAGATTTGCTCAGTCTAGAGGAGCCTAGTTGAGTTTGAATTTTACTTGTAATTTTTCTTGAATATTTTCATGTACAAACACTTCTGTTTTTATTAGTTGAGTTAGTATCTGCAATTTTTTTTGAATTTGTCTTTATTTTTCATAAAAACAAATTGGGGGAGATTGTTAGATATTGTGGTGTTAACAATGTAACCGACTAATATTTACTTAGATTAATTAGAAATTAACTAAGTAAACATACTGTCATATACACATTGACAGTATGTTTATATGTCACTTATAATAGTATGTATAAAAATTTAAGTAGGTGACAGTAAGTATCAATAGTTACCGTCTTGTACAAATGTAATAAATGATCTATGAAGTAGAAGTTCACAAAGTGTTCATCCACGGCATGGATCAAATCATTGACAGTAACATTCTACAAACTGAAGCCTACGACAGCATTTCAAGTGACAACATCATTTGGAACAGCAGACAACAACTATTCCTTGACAGTAAACTTGGCGGAGAATGAAGATTCTAAGACAACAAGTTTTACTGACAGCAATTATTCCTTGACAGTAAACTTGGCGGAGATTGAAGAATCGAAGACATCAAGTTTTACTAACAGCAACTATTCCTTGACAGTAAACTTGGCGGAGATTGAAGAGTCGAAGACTGCAAGTTTCCTGACAGTAACCTTGGCAGGGATAGTTGACAGCATGTTTGGAGGGATAGTTGACAGTACCTTTGGATGACAACATGTTTTAGAAGACTGAAAAGCTTGACAGTAAAGTATGCAGAATCAAAGATGTTGTCACCAAAGAGAAGCTAAAGGTTGACAGTAACCTTTTGGTGAAGCTGACAGACTGTTTCAAGAAGCAGACTAGGTAATGTTTATTCACTGATTGATCTTGACAACTCTACCTAGTCCGTCAAGTCTACTACTGCAACTTGAGAAAAAGCAAGCAAAAAGATGAAGCGTGCTCATGGAGTCAAGAATGTCAAATCCTCTCAGAGCAACTTTATCTATAAATAGAATGAATACAAATTTAAATAGAAAAATTAAAGTTTCTATTTATTGTCCTAGAAACAAGGAAAAATACACTTGTAAGTGATATATGTGTTTTAGTATAAATACACATAACTCACAAACACTTTTCCTTATGCAACTGATCTTAAATTTTCTCAAGCATAGAAACATTAACGTTATCTTGTTATTATATCTATTGAAGCTAGAAACATCTTCCAGTCAGTTATAGTAAAACCAAAAATTAATAAAATTAATTTTTGAAGTTATACACCTTTGTTCTTTTTCTTACTTACTGTTGTTTGCATTCTAAACTTGACTTTATTACTTCTTGTTTTGTTATTAGCAAGATTAGTAATAAATTATCAAATTGCATTCAACCCCCCGTTCCTGCAACACTCATATTGTCTAACATGCGGGATAGTTGACAGTAACTTTGGATGATAATATGTTTTAGAAGACTATCAAACTCGACAGTAAAGTATGCGGGGTCAAAGATGTTGTCACCAAAGAGAAATCAAAGGTTGACAATAACATTTTAGTGAAGTTGACAGTTTGTTTCAAGTAGCAGACTAGGTAGTGAAAATTCAAAGATTGATCTTGACAATTCTACCTAGTCTGTCAAGTCTACTACTGCAACTTGGGAAAAAGCAAGCAAAAAGATAAAGCATGTTCAAGGAGTCAAAGATATTAGTACATCTCAGAGTAGTTTTATCTACAAATGGAATGAAGACAAATTTGAATAGAAAAAGTGAAGTTTCTATTTTAAGCTTTGTCCTAGGAACAAGGGAAAGTTCACTTGTAAGTGATATATGTGTTTCAGTATAAATACACATATCTCACATACACTTTCTCTTATGCAACTGGGCTTAACTTTTCTCAAGCATAGAAAACACTAGCAAACTCTTGTTATTGTATCTATTGAAGCTGGAAATATTTTCCAGTCAGTTGTAGCAAAACAAAAATTAATAAAATTAATTTTTGTAGTTAAAGACATTTCTTCATTTACTTACTGTTGTTTGCATTTTTCACTTGATATTATTAATACTTGTTTGTTGTTAGCAAGGTTAGTGATAAATTGTCGAGTTGCATTCAACCCCCCTGCAGCACTTATACTGTTTAACAATTATAACTAAAAGATTAAAAAATTTAGTTTAAAATGAACCATATAAAAGATCTTAACCGTCCAATTTTAGATGAATCATAGAAACGATCTTAACCGTTCAATTTTAATAAAATATAATTTTAAAAAGAATATATATCATACATACAACTCTAATATTCGATACTCCTCCTTTTATACAACTCCTAACAGATAAAATTATATTTTTTATTTTTTATTTTAAGAATCATAATTATCCAATAACTTTTATTTAATATATCATTAAAGTTTATGAATATTAATATATAAATATTATTGTATAATAACATATAACTCTAACCCCCGATAATTTTCCTTTTATACAACTCCTCATAAATAATATTATAATATATTAACACAAATTCTCAAAGTTATAAAATTTTATACTCCATCCATCCTACTTCAAGTGTCTTATTTGACTTTTCAACGATCAAATTTAATTAACTTTGACCGAAAATTTTATATATATATATATATATATAATTTTCAAAATCTGAAAAGTACATTTTAAAGAAAATTATATAAATTTTTCAATAATATATATGTTATAATTTTTTTAATTATATAATATATATAATATTTGGTCAAACTTTAAAATTTTTGACCATTGAAAAGTCAAATTAGTCACTTGGAGTGGGACGAAGGAGTAGTAAATATCAATAAAATATAATATAAAAAATAAATTTACCTAAATATTAGTCATTCATCTCGTGTTTCGCACGAGTTATAAGCTTGTAAATATATAAACATCATTGTAAAAAAAATGTAAAAAAAAATTAATAACTTTTTTTAAAACACTGAGGTGAACTATAGAGAATATTCTAATCGTCGAATTTTAGGTGAACCATAGAAACGATCATAACTATTCAATTTTAATAAAATCTAATTTTAAAAGGTACATATATCATACATACAACTCTATCCCCCATAATAATATTTTTATACAACTTCTCACGGATAATTTTGTATTATATTCTATATTTTCTATTTTAAAAATCATATTTATCATATAATTTTTATTTAATATAATTTAGTCACATTCAATAATTCAACTCAATTTAATCATCATTCAAACTCTTTTATTTATTTAAATTATGACTTATCATTAAATTTTATGAATATTAATACATAAATATTATTGTATAGAAAAATATAAAAAAAAATTAATAATAAACCAAATTATTATATTAAATGAAATATTTAAATTATATAAAATAATTAAAATAAAATTTATTAATAGTATATGTGCTATGCACGGATTATAATCTAGTATAATGTGGTAGAACATAACATAAGCTAGCTAGCCAACAAACCCTATATTTTATAAATACATCATGACATTCTTAACAATTATCCATATAGCCATACAGGTGCGCTCGACTGCTCGGTAGTCAAATTTTGGAGAGCATCAATGTCATTGTAGTTTATATTACAAACTTGCTCACCAACAACCTCCTAAATACATTCCTAGAGCCTGTTCAGTTGAATGATTTAAATAACCATTCCGCCAACAATGAAAAAAATAAATATTATTTAGTTGAGTACTTGTAAATTGAATCAATTATCATTATATTATTCATATTATTTTTCATAACCTAATTTTTTATTTCACCCTCACACCTGCGATATTCATTCTTATCTTTATTAAAAATACATAATTTTATATCTTTATTTTTATTCTTGAATATAACTTATTTGTAACTCAAGATATTTAATAAAAAATACTTGTTTCGCTATTTAAATTTTTTAATTTTTTAATTCAAATAATATATATAATCTTATTTCTTATATATATTAATTTTGCCTTGTTTATATTTTCCATATTTTATTTAGTAAATTTATTATGAAATAAAATATATTTTTTTAGAATTCATTCCATTTCTATATTTAACAAATAAATGAATAAAAGTAATCCTTCCATTCCTAATAAAATTAATATTACTAATCTAACAAAAGAATTGAATGAGGATTCTTGTCCTACCTAATTTCTATCCCAATAACATTTCATCCTTTAACTCATTCTCATTCCAACTTATTCCTATCATTCCAACATAACACACTCTTAAGTTAAATTTTGAAAAGAGTATGATGTTATTCAATTCCAATAATCTCTTAATTTATCCTCAAATTCTTAAGATCTCTTATTTCCTCCTCATACTTAGAATTCCCATGTTTCGAAGAGATCATGATTTAAATCATTGGCGCACTTGATAGTATTGAATAAAAGAATTCACATTTCGATGGTGAAGTGGGGTATTACAAACTATCCACTTAAAATCCTAACATCCTTAACACGCCAAACAAATAGTTCATAGGTCCAAATCGTACCTCTCTGGTCATTGTGGGATAATATCAGTTTAAAATGACTTATTTATTAGAGCAAATCCAACATATTATTTATTTGATCTCTTAAGCTAAAATATAGACAATGCATCAACGATGGCCTTAAACATTAAAACATGTATCTCATTTCCTATTTTTAGATTATTTCTAGTCATTACATATTTCATTCTTTTGAATAAAATATTTTTTCCTCCTTTTCTTTGAATCTTTTCTCCCTCTTCTTTTATTTTTTCTCATTTTTAAGAGTTGTTAAATTCAAATTTGTTTTTATTATAATAATAGATAATGAATATAAAAATTAATATTGGAATTCACATATTTTAATGATTATTTAAATTATTAAGACTTATTATTTTGATACATCTTTGTCCCAAATTACTTGTCAATTTTGAAAAAATTACGCATATAAAAGAATTAGAACATAAAAATTATTTTTCATTAATATCCCTTTTAAATGGAATGATTGTACAAAACCGCGTGTCTATATAACTACCCCGCTCTGGCGCCATTAACCTTCACGCCCTACTCGCTTCCCACTATTCTACACTCACAAAACATCCTATACATACATACATATATAAGCAGATACATTGGTACGCCATTATTATTCTGTTGTGACCTATCGCTATTTCACGGATATTGTCTCTCTTAACTACGACCTGCTCACTCCACTTCACTTCACTGCTCGATATCATCCGTAAGCTTTTCATTTCTCCATCTCTTGCTTATTTTTCTTCTTGTTAATGTCTAAATTTATGTATATACTACTTTTTATATTTACAGTTAGATACAAATTGAGCAATGGAACTGAGCAAGATGACGCTCGAGATCTTCTCCAAGCTGGAGCAGAAATGGCTTTACGAAGGTAAGAAGACACGGATTCTTAGTATTGACGGCGGAGGAACCACCGGCATTGTCGCCGGCGAGTCTTTGATTCATCTCGAGCAGCAGATCCGGGCAAAATCCGGCGATTCCAACGCTCGAATCACCGATTTCTTCGACATTATCGCCGGAACTGGAATCGGAGCTGTGTTCGCCACAATGCTAACTGCCGATGACGGTAACGGACGTCCGTTATTCACCGCGAGCGACGCCGTTAAGTTCGTGACCGAGAAGCATCACTCGCTGTACAAACTGCAAAACTCCGGTGTTTTCCACCGGAAATATAGGTTTTCCGGTGGTAGTATGGAGACAGTGTTGAAACAAGCGTTGACTCGAGAAGACGGCAAGGTGTTGACTCTGAAAGACACGTGTAAGCCTCTGCTTGTGCCGTGCTATGATCTCAATAGCTCGGCTCCGTTCGTCTTCTCTCGCGCTGATGCTTCTAATTCAGCTAGCTATGATTTCGAGCTTTGGAAAGTGTGCCGTGCCACGTCAGCTACTCCGTCGGTGTTCAAGCCGTTTAGCTTGAGTTCAATTGATGCGAAGACGAGTTGTTTGGCTATTGATGGCGGTTTGGTTATGAATAATCCAACTGCAGCTGCCGTTACTCATGTGTTGCATAATAAACTTGATTTTCCATCTGTCAGTTGTGTGGAAGATCTTGTTGTTTTGTCTATTGGTAACGGCCCGTTAACTAGTCCTTCGCAGACTAAAATTCGTCGTAATGGCGAATGCGTGGGTGATTCTGTTGTCAACATTGTTCTCGAAGGCGTTTCCGAGACCATTGATCAAATGCTCGGAAACGCCTTCTGCTGGAACCGCACTGATTACATTAGAATTCAGGTTGTTAAACTTAAAAATGTTTAAATAAAATTCGAGCATTTTTTTAATTATATGTCAACTAATCAAGTACAATTACAGGCAAATGGCGCAATGGGAGGAGTGTTGAAGGAGAGAGGAGTGGAGTCTTTGCCGTTCGGGGGGAAGCGGTTGCTGACGGAGACAAACGGCGAGAGAATTGGAAGCTTTGTGCAAAGACTAGTTGCTTCAGGGAGGAGTAGTTTACCACCAAGTCCTTGCAAAAATAACGGTGTTGTTCCTTTGGTTAATGGACGTTAGTATTGTTTGTTTTTTCCCGTTTCTGGTAGTTTTTAACCCACTCTGTATTCTGCGAGTTTAGCTTTGTTTAAAGGTGTAGTCTACCGAGCACTACTGATCAGGTTACTTTTTAACTGTTTGTATCCTACCAAGTTGAATAGTATTCCAATAACACAGTGATCTGTCCAGCATCTCAGATATCTCTTCTTTGCATTGCACTTAATTCTACTATACCGCTATACATATATGACAAAGATATGGACATATATATATATAAAATAAGACTTCAATATTGAGATCTGAGGGAAGCCTTCATGTGATCTGAAATAGAAATGTCATAAATCTTGATTAACTAGATTTTACTTAAATTTATTACTAGTGTGTGTGAGATGTGAAGAATCATATTAATACTAGCTTATTTTAGCCTGGAATATTATCTAACAAAAAAGTTGCTGGTGTAACTTAAAGAGGATTCTCATGTCTTTTGGATTCTGAGAGTACAACTCTTCTAACATCAAGTATTAAAGTTTTTTGATGGAGAGTAGACTAGTGACTAGTGAGACATTTTACTATGGTTGTAATTGAATATGAGTTTCATGCAACTTGGCTTGCTTGTCTTTTTTATGCAACATAAGTTCCAATACCTCAAGAATGTCCCTTCAATATTTAAGAATATGAATTAGAATGAGGTGAAGAAGTGAGAACATAGTCAACATCTTTCTCAAGTTCATGTTTGAGTAATTGGTACAATTATATCACAAAAGTATATTCCAACAACTAAGTATCAGCAAGGAAACAAAATCAAAGCCAATTGGGTGAAAAATATCATCCCATGTACTACTACACTTCTGCTATTTTATCATCAATATATTGAGGGAGATATTGCTAGCTAAAGAAGTCTTTGTTCTATGAATAAGTAGATTTTATAACCTTACAAATAAATATATGTTCTAAGAAATTTCAGAATAAGTTACTGAAACGACAAAGAATATATCATTTATCATTTGATCTATCCAGTGATACTCAAAGAAGTCTTTATTAATGTGTTCTTCTGATGCATAGTGTACAAAGGTTTCAATCATGTGCCAAGTGAAAAATTACTGGCTTACCCCAAAGTTTTTAGATTTGTGGTGAGAAGGGTAACTTTTGGATATCTTATTATCCTTATCCTAATTGGTAGCAGACTAGCAGAGTTGGGTACCAAGAAAAAGTACTGAATTTATTAATCTAATAGAGAAGTGGCACCTCACTCAATAGCCTGGATATCAAACTGGCAATATAGTCATACAGCAAATAGTGTAAATATAGGAGTAACAAATGGTCCCTATAAATAAAATCTGTTGGGATGTGAGTTTCTTTCCTTATACATGTCTATATGATATTTTCTTGCTCTGTTTCACAGCTGTGATATACGACAGTGAGAGTGTGAGGTACTTGGTAGTTGGTACATACTATAGTACCACATAGTTGTACAAGGTAGGAAATGCTCCCTCCCAATTAACTTAGTTGCCCCAGCAATTAGCTATTAGCGCTTAATTATTAGCGGATTGAATTAGTTATTTTGATTAGCGATAAATATTTTAATTAGCGGAATGAATTAGATATTTTGAATAAAATTATTTGATAAATAACTGTTGCATTAGTTGTTTATATTTTAAGTAAGTACATGATAATAATCTAATTAAAAAACTTCTTCAAATAACTTTTTAAAAATTAGCTTATTGAATTCAAACCGTTATTTCAATCCGATAACTACTCAACACTACTATTAGAGGATATTAGAGGATTTATCTGGTCAAGACTCTAATTTACCTCAAAACTCTAATTTTCTCTGGAACCTCTAACTTTTAAACAGGTTTAAATGTTTTTATAATTAAGAAAAGACAAGTACTGTATGTATGTACACACACCCTATAACTAGTAGTCAAGTACTTGTGTTGTCTTCTTATTGGCAAATAGGTTTTGGCCGGTGGTGGACCTCAGCTCCGGTGGAGAGTTCTTAAAGAAGAATTTTAAGATTATGGGTTAAGACGATAACTACATTGGAATAAAGAATATCATTTGGATGTTAAGGTTGCATTTTTGTAAGAACTTGTTGAAGATACTAGAAAATTGGTGCTTATTTCCTGTATCAATCTTTTACAAATATTTATGGACGTTGGTCTTGTATATAATTAATTTTTTTTGGTTAAAGATGTAGCTATCGAAGATGACACCAGCAAAGGATAAGCAGAAAAGATTCGAAGAAAAATCAAAATGATTTAAAAAATGTGCGAGCAAAGTAAACAAGTTTGGAGCTTTTGGCCCATAAGGTTTCTGGCCTATGACCTATGTGGTAGCCTGAGAGATTCCTTTGGGTGTTAACTATTGGTCTTGCACTCATGCTGCTGTCTTTATGGAGTAAAATATATCTAAATTAGCACTAATTGTATCATTTTTAGGTTACAACTAATTTGTTAACTTTGTTCTCTTCAACTAATTGGGTTTACTGAATTGAGTACTTATTGGTCCATGCTGCGGTTCTTATGGAGTCAAATATAATAAATTAGCATACATTAGATTATTTTATAGGTCAATGACGAAAGACAGAGGATGAAAAGTAATGTTGGTGATATATACACATCATTGATTTATGTTCACCCTTTTTATTTATTTAGAGTAGTTGATCATAATAACTTTATATTTTTTTTTTAATCTTTTATTTAATATAATAATATGTGAATTATTTTCATTAAATTTCAATAAATAATTTTCTCAAATTAATTTTACAAAAAATCTAATTTTGATGTTTTATATACAAAATAATTAAGCATTTTTCCTTTTAGTTATTTGTTACAACATAATCAGGATCGTAAAAAATGTGAATGTTTTAAAATAAAATTTGAGTTCGATTTGGGGTAATAACTTATTATAGTTATAAATTTTGATGTAATTTTGATTTTAAAATCTCAAAAAATTATTTAAAAATTAGGGACATAAATTGTTAAAAACGAATGTGATCAAAATGTAAAAAGGAAAAATGAATTTAATTGAGTAATATTTGAATGAAGGGATAATGGATAAAATGAGATAAAAGGAAGGTAATTTAGTCAAATAAACATCTAAGGGTGTGTAAGAATCAATTTAGAATGTGCATATATCACCGCCCAAAATAATCTTATACCTTTGTTATGTAGTTTACCATAAAATTGGAACGACAACTTATACATTAACCCAACTACTTTGGATGCATTTCTCTTACGTACATTCATATTATTATTAATATGATAAGTGGAGCATGATAATGAATGTTGTCACCTGATGAGCCATGTCGAGCAAAACCAGCGGATGGAATGAAGTTCCTGCATACATCAGGAAGATTGTGCACTCTATAGTGCATAACTACAGAATCGACATTGGAAAGATCCTGATGCCTCTCTTCAAGCTAGTACTGGGCAGGAAGGAAAGCAGAAAATCGGTAATATATTATCATAAATTCTTTATGCTTATTATTAATTCTGTTGTAGGCATAATTAATTTAGATAGTGTACAATATATGGAGTCCCCCACTTTAAAGAAAAACACTCACTCCATACTTTCCAGCAAACCCCTCAATTCTGAGTTGGGTCTGTTTATTACTGACCACATAAGGTCTATAATAAACTCCCTCAATTTAAGAATTGTGGGAGATTTCTCTATTTTCTCTTTGAGTGATGAGAATGGAATTGACCTCTCCATTCCTAACCCACACTCATAACTTTTCAAGTCTGTTAGAGCCACCAGACAGTCTAGGGTTGTAATCCAAGAGCCTATGTCCTTTCAACATGATCAGGTTCCTACAAAGAAGAGATCATCAACCTCTAGGTTAGAAATAGTGACTAAAGATGTTGAGGGAGGTACTGTACACAGTGCAACAAATAAGGTTTAAACTGTCAATGAACCCATAGAGGGTCCTGGTGTGCCTAAGAGAAAGAAGGCAAGGACATCAACCTCTGTCACACAATTTGTGTCCTCTCAAAAGGACACAACTTAATAGGGAAAATAGTTCATTTCTAGGTGTCTCCTCTCAACAGGAGGCACATATTGAACTTTGTCAGTCTCCCATGGCACCCTGTACAGAGTCTGCACCCCATGTTGAACTCACTCAACATGAGCCTCCACTTGTAGATATACACAATTTTATTTTTGAACATATGGAGGAATCCTCATTTCAATATGATGCAACTCATTTTGATTTGGGGGAGCAGCCTACCATGGAGTCTCTATTTGGCATTACACAAGAACATTTCCCTCAAAGGGTAAAAGACAATTTTACTCTATTGGGACAGAATGTTGTCACAGCATTTGATGCTGTTAATGACACAGTTACTGTCAACACTCCTATTGACAGTAACTTTGAAGATGAAGATGTTGTCAACTTTCCTCATCCCGACAGTAACTCTCTTGAATTTGTAGCTCCTCAAGATAGTGATTCAGCACTTATCTCCTTCATCCTAAAGGTAAAATCTAAATTTAAAGTGCAAGGTGTACCTGCTCAGTCCCTTGCACCTAGGGTGAGTGAGGGAGTGAAAAAGAACAGAGAGAAAAAGAACAGAGAGAAGTGAGCTTAAAAAATTAGAGGGGTAGGGAAAGACCCTGGCAAAAGGAGAGGGCCTTGAGCATGACCATAAAATAAAAGAGAGCACCAAAACATCTAGGGCACTAAGCCCTGAGAGTGAGAGTGTGGGGGATGATGAGATCATCCATAAAAAACCAAAGTGTGTGAGCACCTCAACAGCTCCTGGTTCTAAACAAGCTGATGGAAGGTTGAAATCATTTTCATGGAAAGTTTCAAAAATAACAAAGCAGGTGGCAACTGTGGGGAGGAATCAAGTCAAGCTGGTAGCCAAGATGGAGCAGTTTGAAAAATGCATGAATAATGGCTTTCAGGCTGTCTTTGCTCAATTGAAGGAGATGCAAACTCAATTGACAATCCCTGCATATGCCAACTCAACTAAGGGGGAGAAGGTTGGTGATGGTGAAGTGTTTACGGCTGAGAAGGTTGTGAAAGTAAACAGAAGTGATAAAGAGACTCAAGCTGTATCTCAGGGGGAGGAAAGCCAATTAGCATTGTTGTCCAAGGTGGCAACTGAGATGGCTGTGAAGCTTGGAGGAGATAAGGTGGAGAAAGGTATTGTGATAAGTGAGGTGTTGTGAAGGCCCATGTTCATGTAGCTGGTAAAGGAAATGAGAAGTTATTCAAGGATGATGACTCATATGGGGTGATGTTTGCAAATGGAGATGGAATCAAGGAGTTCTGGAGTATGGATTCCTTCAAAAAAGAATGTGGAACTCCTGGTAAAGCTGGTGGAGCAGTTGGAAGAGTATCCATACCCCGAGGAGAAAACCTTCATTCCAAATGTTCAGAGAATCATTCAAGCCAAGAAGAAGAAGGAATTTGAAAGGAAGGTTGAGTATGAGAAGACTCAATAATTTCTTCTCAGAAATACTGACAGGATAATCTTCTACAATAGTGGTGGATCTGGAGAAGAGATCACCTTTAACCAACTGAGGATTGTAGCTGAGAAGGAACCACAAATCACATGACTCATCAAGAGATAACTCTTCAAAATTACAAATTTTGAGGTGTTTGATCTCAAGAAGAAAGCTCTGGAAATCTGTGATTTGAAGGAGAAAAAAGACGATGGAGGAAGAGAAGAGAAGTAAGGTTACAGATGATGTTGAGGCCACAAAGAAGGAGATAGAAAAAATCAACAAAAGAATCAAGGAAGCTAAGATTGATCTACAGTGTGTCAAGCTTAATGATCAATTCTCTAAAAAAGTTGATTATGTACCTCATATCATTACAAATCCACTATGAATCAGTATTGACAGCATTGAAGTCAAGGTTGAAGATTTTGGAGTTCTCAACATTGCAAACCTCGGAAGAATTTTCAGATTAACCATAGGATCTCTTCTAGAAGTTGAAAGAAATCTGAGCACAGAAGCTAGAAAAATAATTGATGCTAGATCTAATGAAGATGACAAGGTAGATAATCTAAGGGTAAAGCGGGTATACACATCTTCCAAAGACAGGTTTCTTTCTGATGAATTTGGAGTCCAATTTCTATGCATCTCCAAAGGACCTATGAAAGTTTATTACTCCTTTCAAGACCTGAAGAATCTTTTTCATACAATGGTAAAATTGGTTCTTGACTATTTGTCTAATCATGCCAAGACAACAGAAGAAAAGATGGTCCTGAGGTCTTTAGAGTTGTTATATGAAAGGAATAAACCAAAATGAAGCTCAAGTTCAAAATGAAGATCAGCTCAGTCTAGAATAACCTAGTTGAGAAAATTAATTTGTTATATTTGTACATGTATACATGTCATGTACAAACACTTCAAGTTATGTTAGTTGAGTTTTCATCTGCAATTAGCTTTTAATTTGTCTTTATTTTCAATAAAAAAAAATTGGGGGAGATTATTAGGGATTGTGGTGTAATCAACTAATGTACTTAGTTTAAGTTTAAGCTAAGTAAAACTTACTGTCATATGCATATTGACAATATGGTTAATAGTCACTTGTAGACAGTACATTTGATAAGTATTAGGTATGTGACAGTACATTTGAAAGTTATTGTCTTGTATAAAAGAATAAACATGAGTCATGTAGTAGAAGTTCACCGAGTGTTCATGCACAACATGATTCAAAACTCAGACATCAAGTTTTGAAGTACTCAACCTATGATAGTACATTACAAGTGACAAAACAATTGGAACAGACGACAACAACTATTACATTGACAGTAAACTTTGCGGAGAATGAAGATTTGTAGACAGCAAGTATTATTGACAGCAACTATTCCATTGACAGTAAAATTGGCGGAGAATGAAAATTTGAATACAACAAGTTTTATTGACAGCAACTTTGGCGGGATAGTTGACATCAACATTAGCGGGGATAGTTGACAGCAGCTTTGGAAGACAGTATGTTTCATGGACTATCGAATGTGACAACAAAGTATGCGGAGCCGAAGATACTGTCACCATAGAGGAGCTAAAAGTTGACAGTAACCTTTTAGTGAAGCTGGCAGTCTGTTTCATGTAGCAGACTAGATAGTGAAAATACAAGGAATGATTTTGACATTTCTATATAGTCTGTCAAGTCTACTAC
Source organism: Oenanthe sinensis (assembly GCA_028671895.1). NCBI lineage: Eukaryota > Viridiplantae > Streptophyta > Magnoliopsida > Apiales > Apiaceae > Oenanthe > Oenanthe sinensis. Next base: position 31,867,976 of record CM053813.1, read on the forward strand.
TGCAACTTGGAAGAATTCAAGTAAAGGATAAAGCGTGCTTAAAGAGTCAAAGATTTCTACATATCTCAGAGCTGCTTTATCTACAAATGGAATGAACATAAATTTGAATGGAAAAAGCAAATTTTCTATTTTAAGCTTTGTTCTAGGAATAAGGGAAATTACACTTGTAAGTGGGATATGTGTTTCAGTATAAATACACTTATCTCACAAGTATTTTCTCTTATTCAATTGAGCTAGAATTTTCTCAAGCATAGAAACATTAGCAAACTCATTGTTATTGCATCTATCAAAACTGGAATTATTTTCCAGACAGTTGTAGCGAAACAAAAATTAATAAAATTAATTTTTGAAGTTTAAACACTCTGTCAGTTTATCAGCTTAGTTTGTTTGCATCACTAACTTGTTAATTATCATTCTTGTTGTTGTTAGCAAGAATCCATCAAAATTAATCAAATTGCATTCAACACCCCCCCCCCCCACACTCATCTTAACTAACAACTAAGTAATTTGAAAAAAAGAGAATTTGAATAAAATTTAAGAGATGCAGAATTTAAAATAAAATTAAATATGAATTAATATACATAAATTATTATTGTATGAGTAAATCCTAAATAAAAATTAACACGTATAAATATTGTAAATAATAATAAGGAATAAATTAAAATATTTTAAATAAATTAAAAAATTTAAATTTATTATATTAAAATTTTAAATTGCTCAATATAAATATTTATATATTATTTTATATTTTATTATAATAATAATATTTATTAATATATAAATTATAAATTATCTGTATGCGGAGAAATAATGTAGTTTTGTAATAATAGTTAAACTTGCTCTTTCACGGAGGTTGCTCGTCCTGAGTCGTATTATTTGTGATTCGTTTACGCATGATTGATTCAAACGAGATTGACCTGTGTTCTTTTTGTTAAAATATAATATTAAAATCTAATTCAGATCTTTCTCTAACTAATTTTAGATGAGTCCGATTACTAAATATAATATGAAAGCTCGGTTGTTCGACGCTCCAAAAAAGGAACACGTCTGTGATCAAAAATGGACCCAGTAAGGGGACGACCTTCCTCAATCCCCAAAGAAAACCTCAATACTTTGCTTAATATTTCACGCAATCAAAAATTTCTCTTTCGTCATATGTAATCACAAAGTTTAACCCAATCCAGCGTACACGGTTCTACCGCCAATCATGGTACAAGAAACATTACATACAGCCTCTTTGACTCTATCTATATTCATTGTTAAACCCTGTCCACAAAATAGTACTCATAGATTAGTCCACCAAGTAAGAATAGGAACATGGACTCAAAAGGTACGTATGATGACTTTCAAAACGACTCCATCTATTTATTTATCTAGTAGGCCATTTAATTTTTGTTGTTTCTGCATAAAAATTTAAAGATTCCGAAGTTCTATTAGTAGATCGTAGAATTTAGTGCAGAGGAAGAACCGTAACCACCAAAAGTAAAAATTCAGCACTTTTCACTTAACACAGATAACCGAGTGTATACAATTATTCTTAGAAATTTGTTACAGTAATAACGAACGAGGTTGGGTCTGGCATATAGTAGCATTATTAAATGTTCTGATGTTCTTGTGAGGACTTGTAATACATTTTATCCGTAATTTTGAATTCTAATATCTAAAGACAAATTTAAAATTTGGTATTGACTCGACCTTTTTTAAAAATAATCTTATAAATTTATATAATAATATTCATTCTAATAGTTCTCAACCTTAATGAGAATTGAACTTGAAACGATAAAAGATAAATTATTATCCCTAGATTATTTCATCATTCTCATTATATATATATATATATATATATATATATATATATATATATATATATATATTGTACTTCATTTTATTTGGTAAAAAGGTGATAATAAACTCAAATTTTATATAATTATAATATCCAGTACGGAATCTACATACATGTACTCGACTCGAGAGTCTGGAGTGTCACAATTAGACGTCCATTTTTGTGTAGCCTTTATAAAGTTAATTGTCATTTATTTTTGGTGGAGCATGCCCCCATTAATTCCATTGTATCATTACTAGCGGACAGACATATGCGTTCGTAGGGTACGTTAACTTACTGCCCCGGACCCAACCAAATTTCAACCATTTGTTTCATCTACATTTTACTTGTGCGTTTAAACAATAATATGTCAAGTTGAACTGTAGAAGTTCACAGAGAGCGAAACTATATATAATTAGAATAATGCAACCTCTGAAATTGCAGCAGCAACTTGGTGCTTGTTAATTACAACTAGTTTTCGACAAATGTTTCGAAATTCTAAAATTATAATCTAGTAATTAGACAAAATCGTATCGAAAACGAATTTGAGTTCGAGTACCAATCAACCAACTTGTTATGAAAACAGATTTGTTACATACACAAAACAATAACAAAATTTTAAAGCATTTAAGAATCACGGATTTTGGAATAATGCTAATATATAGCCAAAATTCGATCATAGCGTTATAAAAAAAACATTTGAATAGGAAAAATTAAAAAAACTAACAGAGATTTTAGAAGCTAGTTTCGTAGGAGTTGATTTAATGTAATCCATGTTCCCTGGTATCACGGATTTGACAAAAGCATATTACAGTTTAATCTATTAAATTAAGGAGATCGATCTTACTAAAACCAAGAATTAACAGATTGATAAACATCTATTCTAATTTATACATCAATAGTTTTTCATAAAAACAATAATACTCCGTATACAAAGTGTTCGTAAAAGAAAGCAAGTGGGGATTAGCATAATTACCTATCTTATAGAAGATGGCAGTCACGAGATTTCAATGGACTAAGATCCAAATATGTATAGTAAATATCTACTTGTAATTACAAACAAAACAATTTTTTCAGTTAACAACATTACTTTTTCTGAATTCAGAATTATAATATAGTATGCGTCTGTTGACTTGTATATTTTTACTAATTAGTACCGTATTACGCAATACGCATGCATTGCCAACCCCAGTGCACTCTGAATTTGTATATATCTCTATACATAACACTTTTTTATTAAAAAAATTGCAACACTCGGAATTTGTAGCCATTGAAGTACGAAATAACGGAATATAGATTATTTTCTTCACAAGCGAGATCTGTAAAACACTAATATATGTGTAGAAAACATTTAAACTTGTATTATATATATTTTGTTCCCATCTATTTCGATCATCATTTTTTAAAAAATTACGCATATATTTTATTAATTGAATATATCAATTATACGAAAACTCGAACATGATTATATAAAAAAGAATTAATATTAAAAATGTCAAATGACAGAGAGTGTGCCAAGTGATCATATATATATATATATATATATATATATATATATATATATATATATATATATATATATTAAAATTGCATAGATAGTATAGGATGCCGATTTTGCATTAATATTATAACAATATGGCCATCGCACTTGGTCTATGATCTGATCCGAGAGGATCCACTTCAGGTAGTTGAGCACTTGCTAATGTTAAATTAATCTAACGTTCTCATGCCGGCAGATCTATTCATGCTCAAACTCCCTTACTAATCTTGTAGTTAGGAGCTTAAGAATCATACTAATATTTTACTCCTGGATCGTGTTTATACACGTGTGTTTTGATTGAACATGTCGATTAGTGTATTCTGGTCTGCTGCAGTAGTAAAAAGATCGAAACCGAAAAGTTAATACAGTCGCATTGTTCTTGGAAATATAAATTTGATCATCGACATGCAAGTCAGGGAAGTCATGTCTCATTCTGCTACGTGTCTTTGGTACAATTTTCTGAAACGTACTGCAGAAATTTAGAACATCTATCTGAATCTCTTTCTTGAAACTGTGAACATATATGCCATTGTCATTCCCATTCGAGGTGAAGAAATACATGCAACAGTCGGCACACATCCCAACAAGGGAACATCAGAGCGTGCTCGATTCGATGATCTTAGTGTGCTAATTATATATAAATTTCATTATACTCGATCTATTATTAGTACGAAATAATACAATTTGTTTCGATCTAGTATTTGTAAATTATTTAAATTGCTAGTAGGATAACCAGAAGACAGTACCCTTTGATTCCATGCTAATGAATCACGTTTAAAGCTTCTCATTTCAAGATCTCAGAAGGTGGTTTGGCATGGATCCTACTTATATTGTTTATATGACAAAAAGAATGAAATTACAGGATTAATGTGGAGGCGATTAATGTGGAGGCTGGAGTTGTTTAAAAATAAATCCGTGCGGGTTTGATTTTTATTTTAAAACGGACAATATAATTGTAATCCTAATCAGTGGCGAATCCACCGTGGGTCAGGGTGGGCAGTTGCCCCTCCTTACCTCCGGCGACAATCTCTAGTAAAGAAAGAAAAACAGATAATTTATTATCATAACCTCTCTTTGCGCACCCTTGTTTTTAAGAAATTCGAATATTATTGATCATAATGAGTGATAATATATTTTTACAAGTGTTTTAATTATTGGATAGCAAAATTGTGATTAGGATGATGATTTCACGGAAAAATACATAATGGAGATATGGGCTAAATACCACTAGGTAAAAGATGAGTTAATATGGGCCTCTTATTTGGGCTTCCTATATATTTTTATTCGACCCGCTAATTAGTTTAAAACTCATCTTGCTTTTAAATTTTATTTTTCTTGTTTTTATTTTCTCTTTATATTTGTAAAAGTAAAAATGTTAAAGTTAAATTCTGAAAAAGTGATATAAAGTTTATTATATTAACCTTTTTTAAGCTTTCTGTTTGTACTTAATTTAAATGATCAATTTTAAATTTATTAGATATTTAAATATTTATTATCATTATTTAAATATTTATTAAATTTATTCTTTTTATTAAAAACTTATTAAATTTATTCATAAAAAAATAAATTATGCCCCCTGTTCATTTTCTAGTTCCGACACTGATCCTAACATGGAGTTAAGTGGTATTACGCATTCATCTATTTTCACGTCGTGTTATTTTCATAGTAATCTCTGTAATAATTTAGTAAATGAGTCTGATCCGATTTCAATTGCGTATGGGATATGTCTTCCAAAGTGGCTTTTAGCTACTATTCGTTGGATTCGCTACTATCTGGCCTTCATTGATTTACTAAATTGTTGCAGTGTTGTTACTTGTCAACTAGTTACATGTTTTGTATACATACAAGTTTAAAGTCACATGTCATGTGGGTGAGACGGGTTATAAACTACCACAAGCTCATGGGCTGGACGGACAGATATATGGGTATGGAGAATGTGTGTTTTTATTTATCACACACAAGGACAACAAACATAATAGTATGGCGAGGCCATTGACTTTATTATTACATTATCATTACAGGCGATTCAAAATGTGACAGGACAAGTTCAAAGTCCTGAAATATATCAATGGTTAAAAATGAAACAAAAAATACGGAGTAAATGAAAATGAAACAAGATTTAAATGAATGCAGAAATATTAAATGTAGGTGACATTACGTTTATCTGGTAAAGAAATGGAGGAAGCATATCTTGTTTCTTCTGGCCAGTCCAGTTTTTTAGCATTGGGCCATCAAATGTTTGTTACCCCCGTTTACAAGCATTAAACAATAGTGCTCGTATTATTTACCGTTAAAAATTTATATTACACCGCTATCACCTTTTGAACCGTCCAACATTAGGCTATTTTACAAAAGACAGCTGATCCGAACAAGCATGGTTAGCAATCATTTATCCGCAATTTTTATAGTGTATAGTGAAAAATCCCAAAAGTCCCGGAACATGAATAGAGTGACGTAATCCTGAATTCACATCAAAAACCTAGTTTTAATATTATTCGTTATAAAAAATCGCGGATAAAAGAATGTATCAAACGATTATAAGGGACCGGGACCCTTTACAAAATAGATGTTTTAGTCATTTGATTATTGATTTATTGCATAATCGGATATTTACATAATTCATGACTACATAACCCGCTATTAAAATTTTAAAAACACCTCACTTTATATATGAAAGGTCTATCTTTTGCTGAAATTAAATTGATGCCACACATACGTGTGTAAATATTTTCATTATGGTATTTTTTTTCTTTGCCCAATTTCGTTTCTACTAACCGATAAAGATCACAGAAACTTAAATTTTAATAAAAGTGAAATTATTCTTAAATTTATTACATTTTTGTACCGGCCTATTTTAAGCCCTGAACTAGTGAACTCACTGAAAATGAAAAGATTTGATTTCACATACACAAAAACAGGAGAGATTAAACGATCTATTGTAAGCCCGCAAAAACATGTTGGGCTTTAAGCGAAGGTATATAGCCATCGACCAATTCATCAACATTTACTTTGAACTTGGTAGCCCAGTGTAAATTTGGACTTCAACTTGATGGTCCTGATTTTGTGTTTTTCAATTTGAAGTGAGTTTTAATTCGTGCCTTGTATTTTACAAAGTTAAGGTTTCATACAGGGGTAACGGTCTTTGCTCGGTTTTTAACAGGCAAACCGGATCAGATCACTAATAGCGATTTTTTCATATCTCAAATCTGGATCAGACCGTTTGGATATAGGATCAGACCGAAACAGACCGCAATTAAACGGTCTGATTCGGTCGGTTACGGTTTTAAACCAAACTATTTAATATGATAATTTTAGGCATAAAAAAACTCTTCTTGAATCATATCCAGTGTCACAATACTGTCAAAAAATATGTCAATTTTAGTACATACATTACTAGTTACTACATTACGAAAATACTAATATGTGCTCAAATGACCATATTAGTATTATGAAAAACAAAAAAAAATACATTTTAGGAGCAGACTAACAATCTTAATTGTAGAAGAAATATTAAGCAAAACAAAATTATATTATATATATATATATATACTATATTATTGTAACCGAAAGATTAAAAGTTTTGGTCGTCGGTATGTTACTAGATGAACCATAGAAAAGATCTTGACCGTCTAATTTTATGTGAATTATAGAAACAATCTTAACCATTGACAAATATAGGTAAATGCAAAATAAATTTATATTATATATATATATATATAATATTTGTAGTGGTCCGGTTCGGTCTTAATGGTCGGTTTAGAAATGAAAAACATACTGGATCAGAAAATAATGATTTATATTTAAATCAAACCTAAATAAAAGCAAACCACTTAAAAACCGTAAAAAGCGGTCTGATCGGTCCGGTCCGGTCCAATCCAATCTAGTCGGTTTGGATTTTTTTCCTAAGCCCTAGTTTCATAACCGCCCGCTACAACACACAAGTTGTTAGGAATAAGGGGAACGTTTGGCAAACAACATATGATTTATAAGTTTAAATCAACTTATTTATGTCTATTTTTGTAATAATATTTATAAATAATTTATAATTTAAATTCTGAAAAATATAAAATGTGCGCTTATTTTAATTATTTATTTTAATATTCACAATTTAATTTCATAAAAATTAGAAACAATTTTTTTTAATGATAATTCAAACAGGGCCACAATTTATATCATGATAAATGGCGTATAGTCACTTTATAGGTATGCAAAAAATTTAGCATGTCGGCCAATTTGGAGGACTAATTAATATTATATTATTATAAATAAATTTTCAGATTTTTTTATAGTTGGTTTAATTAAATTAAATTTTTTAATTATTTTATTTTTAAATAATTTGAATTTATCTTTTATAGATAAAAAGTTATTTTTATAATATAATATATAATATAATAAATTAAAATTAATTATATAAATAATGTAAATTTTAAATTATTTTAAGATTTATGTGTTAGTTGATACAACACTAATATGAGCTAAAAATAAGCCCTAAAAATATAATTAATGTAGTATTAATTAGACCCGGTTTGGTCCAAAAGGGAGTCACATTTAATGATGCTCGAAACCCTAATTATTGAATAAATTCATAATTAATTAATTAGCTAAATAATTATGTTCAACTGCAAGAAAACTACTCCAAGGAGTAACCCCCAAGATACCTCAATCAACAAGGAAATATATTCCTACATGGAAATGACTTCTATCACAAGAAGGATCCAGAATCCTTCAAGGAGGTACCTTGCCCGCCAAGATTCCTAAACCTATTCTAATTCTTAGACTTTTTACGTCTATATAAATGGTCTAACCCCTCATTCTTAGAACTACGTCTGACTTGATTCTCATACACACTAAAATACGTAGGCATCTTGTGAAGGTAATTAAGCTACGAAATACAAGTGCAGCCATTAAAGTTCGATAAACTCCAACACACATCGCAATAAGTACACCCTTATTTTTAATTTATAACATTTGACGCCGTTTGTGGGAAGACAACATCAACCATGGTAAGAACACGAAGAGCTGATGGGGACATCGTCCCTACCACAGGAGATCCGGCTGTTGTGACTCATCCCGATGAAATTCAAACCACTGAAGTCCCCGCTACCACCACTGTTCCTTCTGGAACCCAAGGCCCTAGCACTCAAAGACTTGGTCCATTTAATGAAATCATCCATTTTACTAATCCAGAGGAAGTCATCCATGGATCTGACCCTCTATCTCAGGTAATTCAAATTCATTTTATTGCTACTGCTCCCCCTTATGCGCAAATTTCTACTATTGTTATCCCTAGTATTACCATCGCCCAACCTAGGCTTGGACTCTCCCAAGCTTATCCCACTCCATACATCAGAGGGTTGGAACCCCTACATAAAACTATGGGCGTAGATAAAGAAATCATGATTTCTCAGGACCATACTCAACTGATGATAAAAGCTCTAAAGGCACCGATACTAATCCTAGAAGAAGAAGGCATGGCAAGGAACCCATAGGAAGCCAACATTCTCAGTCCCGTGGGTCACTGGAGTAGAAAATTGCTTCCTACGAGGCTGAACTCAAAAAGCTAAAGAAAAGCTTGGGTCGGCAGAACACAAGGCCATCCCCGAGGCGTGAAGCCCCTGATATCATAGAGCTAGATGTAACCCCTCAAGAGAGGAGAAGGGAAACTGTTAGGCCGTTTATACACGAACAATGAACTGTTATACGTAAATAAAGAAGTACTTTGTATTAACTTGAATCAACATTTACAAGTTCTCTATCAAAGATGAACGAATATCTTTGACAGCTGCTAGGTTACACCTTCGAATGTAGCAAGCGATCACCCTTCTAGGGTAAACCTATCTGTGTTTATATAGTACACAGTTTCAATCAATCTATATCAATATGCTATAAATCAGCTATTATACATATCAATTATAGATTGCTGCTTTATCTCTTTCCTTGTTTAGCTCCGCATCTTCACTTCAGTATATATATCTTCAATATATTTGTCTTGATCTTCGAAGACTTTCCATTCTTGTGATCATCATCTTCCCAATATAACTTCAACTGTATAGATTATGATCACCTTGTAAATTCTGGCTTCACTAACTCTGAAGATAAACTCAAATACCAAAACGTTCCTGACAGCAACTTTCTTGACAGTAACTTCTTTGACAGTAAGTTGCATGACAGTAACTTTTGCGCGTATGCATGACAGTATCTTTTGCGCGTATGCATGACAGTACTTTGGCGGATAGCTTTGCTTGACAGTAGGTTTCTTGGTAAACTCTGATCAGTACCTGTTTGCAAGTTATACATATAATTGATACTGTCAGTAGATGTAGATGTGGATTTTTGTTTCTTACTGAACCAAGAAACAATTCTGTCACCTAGAAATTGACAGCTTCCACTGGTGCTTTTTCTGTCATTTTTACAACCTGCAAAGTCTGCATCAGAGTAACCAATTAACTTAAAATCTGATTCTCTAGGATACCACAGCCCTAAGGTAATGGTTCCTTTAAGATATTTGAAGATTCTCTTTACAGCAATTAAGTGTGGTTCCCTTGGATCAGCTTGAAATCTAGCACACAAACAGGTTGCAAACATGATGTCAGGTCTGCTTGCAGTAAGATACAGAAGTGAACCAATCATGCCTCTGTAGATGGTGGCATCTACTGAGACACCACTGTCTTTATCTAATTTTGTTGCAGTAGCCATGGGAGTGGGTGCAGAAGAGCTATCAAGCATCCCAAATTTCTTCAACAGATTTCTGGTGTACTTGGCTTGATTAATGAAAATTCCATCCTCAAGTTGCTTCACTTGCAGACCCAAAAAATAACTTAGCTCCCCCATCATGCTCTTTTGAAATCTAGACTGCATAAGTTTAGCAAATCTTTCACAGAGTTTGGGATTAGTGGATCCAAAAATTATGTCATCAACATATATTTGAACTAACAACAGGTCCTTACCTTTTTGAAAATAAAACAAGGTTTTATCAATAGTACCTCTGGTGAAACCACTTTCCAAGAGAAATTTGGCTAGTGTTTCATACCATGCTCTAGGTGCCTGTTTTAATCCATAAAGGGCCTTGTCCAGCCTGTAGACATAATCAGGATACTTGGGATCCACAAACCCTGGTGGTTGCTCAACATACACTTCTTCATCTAGTTTCCCATTTAGAAAAACACTTTTTACATCCATCTGAAAGACCTTGAATTTCTTGTGTGATGCATATGCTAGAAACATCCTTATGGCCTCTAACCTTGCAACTGGTGCAAAGGTTTCATCATAGTCAATACCCTCCTGTTGAGAGTATCATTTGGCCACTAGTCTAGCTTTGTTCCTTGTCACTATTCCCTCACTATCTGTCTTGTTTCTGAACACCCATTTTGTACCAATAATTGATCTGTTCTTTGGTCTTGGTACTAGTGTCCAAACTTCATTTCTCTCAAATTCATTCAACTCTTCTTGCATTGCTGTAATCCAATCAGCATCTAGAAGAGCTTCACCAATTTTCTTTGGTTCTGTCTGTGACAAAAATGCATGATACAGACATTCATTTGATGTGCCACTTCTGGTTTGAATACCAGCTTCTGGATCTCCAATTATTTGATCCCTTGGATGAGACTTTGACCATTTAATAGCATGTGGCAACTGATTCCTTGCATTTTTGGATTCTCCCCCTTGATCCATGCTCTCTGCATTTTCTGAGGCTCCCCCTGAATATGAGCCCTCAAAGTTTGAGTTAGCAGAGTTGGAATCATTATTATTTGATTGCCCTGAATTAGTCTCATTATTTGATTCTGCAGGATGTGACTGATCAGAGTTTATCACTTCAACATGATCTTTATCAGAGACTATCAGTGGTACAGAGTATGCTCCATTAGAGTCTGTTGAAATTTCATTAGAGTTTATCGGATCAGAGAATAGTTCTTCATTTTCAAAGTGTAGTTGATCATGATCATCAGCATCTTCAAGTCCAATGATTTTCTTGTCATCAAATGACACATGAATTGATTCCATGACCACCCTTGTTCTCAAATTATAAACTCTGAATGCCTTTGTAGAAATTGGATATCCCACAAAGATTCCTTCATCGGCTTTTAACTCAAATTTTGTAAGCTGTTCTGGGTGTGTTTTTAACACAAAACACTTACAGCCAAAGATATGAAAATACTTTAGATTAGGCTGTTTCCCTTTCACCATCTCATATGGTGTTTTTCCATGCTTATTTATCAGAGTAGAATTCTAAGTAAAACAAGCAGTTTGAACAGCTTCTGCCCAGAAATAGGTTGGTAATTTAGCTTCATCTAGCATGGTTCTGGCAGCTTCAATAAGAGTTCTATTTTTCCTTTCAACTACACCATTTTGTTGTGGTGTACCTGGTGCAGCAAACTCTTGCTTAATCCCTCTGTCCTTGCAGAATTCTTCCATAGTAGCATTCCTGAATTCAGTTCCATTATCACTTCTGATTATCTTTACTTTGTGCTCAGATCCATTATCCAGTAGCTTTACATGCTCCATCAGAGTTTGTTGAGTTTCATCCTTCTTTGCTAGAAAATACACCCATGTGTATCTGGTATATTCATCAACAATGACTAAAGCATATCTTTTTCTTCCAATAGATTCAACATTTACTGGACCAAATAGATCAACATGAAGTAAATTATAGGGATGCACAATTGTTGATTCAGTTTTGCTCTTGAATGATGTCTTCCTTTGCTTGGTCTTTTGACATGAATCACATAGGCCATCTAGACTGAGTAGAGATTTTGGAAGACCTCTCACCAGATCTTTTCTGATCAACTCATTAATGTTGTTCAAATTGAGATGGGAGAGCTTCTTATGCCATTTCCAACTTTCTTCACTGGACACTGTTGAAGCCAAACAGATAGCCTTTCCTTCAGAGTTTACAGAAACTCTAGCTTCATAGATGTTATTGTGCCTGTGTCCAAGAAGAGCTAGTTTTCCAGTAGCTTTGCTTATGATTTCACAACATTCTTCATCAAAGCTTACTTTATAACCTCTGTCACAGAGTTGATTCACAGATAACAGATCATGCTTGAGTCCTGGGACATGAGCTACATTAGTGATGATGACATTTCCCAAATTTATACTGCCATATCCCAAAATTCTTCCTATGTTGCCATCTCCATAAGAAACATTTGGGCCAGCCTTTTCCTCATAGTCTGATAGCAGGGCTTTATTTCCAGTCATGTGTCCTGAACATCCACTGTCCAAAACTAGGATACTTTCCCTGTTGCCCTGCAATCACAAACAAACTAATGTTTAGTTTTAAGGATCCAGACTTGCTTGGATCCTTTGTCCTTTTTATGGTTGTTAGCTTTTGCAGCGGAATTATTTCTGTTATCAGAGTGTAAGCTAACATTTGACTTATCAGACTTTACACTAGCGGAATTAACTTTGATCCATTTCAAATTGGGCTTCAATTCATAATAATTGTGATAAAATTTATGATAATTCTTGCAAGTGTACATCGAGTGCCATGTGCTTCCACAATGGTTACAATAAGTCATAGGTCTAGTCCTAACATTAAATTTATTATCCCCTGACTTGGAGGGTAAAGAATTCACATTCTTATTTTTCCTGCAAAAAATAGCAAGATGGTTAGGACTACCACAGATAAAGCATGTTTTTCTAGGAGCATCAGGAATAGGCATATAATTATTGCTTTTATCAATACCAACTTTACTATTTCTATTTTTCCTAGACAATTTCACCTTATTAACAGACTTTACCTCTTTCAGCTTTTGCTTGAGTTGCTTGTCTGTCATAAGTCCAACATTAACCTGTTTAAAACTCACTTTAACAGGCTTCTTTTTAACCTCCTCTTTGACAGTCTCTTTAATAGTTTCTTGCTTTTCCTCCTTTTTAACTGTCTCAGAGTTTGTCTTAGAGGACTCAGGAACAAATTTCATTGGTTCTGATTTAGGTTTAGGTGGGGGATGAGACTTAACCTTAACATTATCCTGAAATCTAAGCTCATCATTCTCACCATAACCTAAACCAGTAGGGCTATCCTGAAAAACTTGTTGAGTACTTTTACCTGATTTAGTCCAAGTCTCAATAATTTTTCTCTCTTTAGCCAATTCAGATTCAAGGTATTTAAATCTCTCAAGTAGTTCCTCTTTAACATACACAGCAACATCTCTCTCCTTTTTAACAGCATTTTGAATTACTAGCTCATTTTCAAGAAAGATGTTTCTATTCTTAATAGTGGAACTCTCAGATTTTATCCTCTCATTCTCTTTTGTCTGATTTTTATAACTAATCAACAAACTTTTGAGATAGACTCTAAGTTCAGATATATTATCAGTATCAAAAGCAAGAGAAGTTTGAGGTACCTGAATTTCAGATGGCTGATTATCAATAGAAGCCATGAGTGCATAGTTGACTTCACCATCAGAGTCTGATGTATCTGCCCAGTCCTTGCCTTTTGAGATGAGGGCCTTTTCCTGCTTTCCTTTCTTGCACTCAGTTGCAAAGTGCCCTTTCTCTCCACAGCTGTAGCAAGGTAGCTTGGATTTATTAGTTTTACCAGGCTTCCTGTCTTTACCATCAGCTCTTGCAAAGTCCTTTTTGCCATATTTTGAGCTGCTTCTAGAAAACTTCTTCCCTTTCTTGAACCCTGTGAAGCCCATCTTCTTGAATGTCTTCACCATTAGGACAGCCATTTCCGTCATCTTTTCCTTATCATCTTCATCAGAAGATTCAGATGATTCATCAGAACTAGAGTCACCATCAGAGTTTGATGACTCAGAGTTTATGGTTAGAGCTTTTCCCTTAGCTCTCTTCCTTGATTTTTCTTTCTTCAAGGGCTTTTCTCCCACTTTTAGAGCAACAGGTCTTGTCTTCTTGCTGTTCCTCTTGCTCCTTTGCTCCATCTCTAATTCATGGGTTTTGAGCATCCCATAAATTCCATCAAGTTCCATCTCTCCTAGCTCATAGTTATCTCTTAAGGTAGTGGTTTTCAAATCCCACTGTTCAGGCAGAGAAAGGAGAAATTTCAGATTAGAGTCCTCCAAATCATACTCTTTGTCAACTAATGACAGATCATTCAATAGCTTTACAAATCTGTCATAAGTATCAGTCAATGATTCATCAGCCCTTGAATCAAAGTGTTCATACTCCTGTGTGAGTATGGTCTTTCTATTCTTCTTGATAGCCTTGGTTCCCTGACATCTAGTCTCCAAAGCATCCCAAATTTCCTTTGCACTTTTACATGCAATTACTCTGTTAGACATAACATTATCCAAAGCACTGTGGAGAAGATGTCTAACCTTTGCATCTTTTGCAATTGATGCAATATCCTCAGCAGTCATGTCCTTCTTTTCCTTGGGAATAAGCTTTGGTTCTTCACCATTAACAGGCACAGACAGCTTTGTGGGATTGTGAGGACCATCTTCAATTCTTTCAAGATATTCTGGATCTATAGCTTCCAGAAACATGGTCATCTTCACTTTCCAGATAGGATATTCTGATTCCTTGAGTATAGGAACCCTAATAGACTCATACCTGCTCATCTGGTTTAATTTGTTCCCGTTTTGGTTTGTCTCAGACATTATTTTATTCGTTAATAGATCGAAAACTGTATAGATTAAACAGCGTAGGCTCTGATACCAATTGTTAGGCCGTTTATACACGAACAATGAACTATTATACGTAAATAAAGAAGTACTTTGTATTAACTTGAATCAACGTTTACAAGTTCTCTATCAAAGATGAACGAATATATTTGACAGCTGCTAGGTTACACCTTCGAATGTAGCAAGCGATCACCCTTCTAGGGTAAACCTATCTGTGTTTATATAGTACACAGTTTCAATCAATCTATATCAATATGCTATAAATCAGCTATTATACATATCAATTATAGATTACTGCTTTATCTCTTTCCTTGTTTAGCTCCGCATCTTCGCTTCAGTATATATATCTTCAATATATTTGTCTTGATCTTCGAAGACTTTCCATTCTTGTGATCATCATCTTCCCAATATAACTTCAACTGTATAGATTATGATCACCTTGTAAATTCTGGCTTCACTAACTCTGAAGATAAACTCAAATACCAAAACATTCCTGACAGCAACTTTCTTGACAGTAACTTCTTTGACAGTAAGTTGCATGACAGTAACTTTTACGCGTATGCATGACAGTATCTTTTGCGCGTATGCATGACAGTATCTTTGGCGGATAACTTTGCTTGACAGTAGCTTTCTTGGTAAACTCTGATCAGTACCTGTTTGCTTAAACACTGACATTAGCAATTATATCTAGCAGAAACTGCAAGGGCTGATCCCACTGAGTTGCTACCACTCGGAGATCCTTATGATCCGACACCACTCTTTACTGAAGCGATCATGAACGCTCATATATCAAGAAAGTTCAAGATGTCCACCATCAAAACTCATGATGGAGCGGGAGACCCCTCGAATCATATAAGAACTTTCTCGAATGCTTTGTTATTACAACCTATCAACGATGATGTCAAGTGCAGGGCTTTTTCTCAAACCCTTGGGGGTATGGCTTAATGTTGGTATAGCCGGTTACCTCCCAACTCTATTGGGTCTTTCAAAGTACTAAACAAATCCTTTATAAGCCAGTTTATAAGCGGGGGAGTGTACAAAAAGAGTTCGGCTTCGCTCATGAACCTAGAGTAGGGAAATAACGAATTCCTGAGGGACTACTTGAATCGTTTTACTAAGGAAGCCTTGAAAGTACCAGACTTGGACGAGAAAGCAGTTATGATAGCCTTACAACTGGGGACGACTGATGTTTACTTCAAGAGGTCTCTGGCCAAGCATCCGCCCGAGAACATGATCCTTCTCCAAGACAAAGTAGTGAAATATATTAAGGCAGAAGAAAACATGAAGAAAACCACTATAACAGTGGCGATAAATGAGAGCAATAACAAAAAGAGAAAAGGCGATCAAGAATATGATGACCGCGACAAGTATTCTAAAATGGATAAGGGTTCAGAATCCCCTCCTAAGAAGAATAACTTGGGACCGAGGTTCGTTGAATATGCAAGGCTGAATACGCCTCGAAGCTAAATCCTGATGGATATTGAAAGGGATCGAGATTTGAGATGGCCTAACCCCCTAAAGTCTGATCCTGAGAAGAGAAACAAGAATGCGTTTTGCCGATTTCATAAGGATATTGGACATGACACGGATGACTGCAGACAACTGAAGGATGAAATCGAATTCCTTATCAGCAGAAAGAAGCTTTCTAAGTTCACCAAGGATGGAAGTCGTGATAGGCACGATGATAATGGGAGAAATAATGATAATCGGGATAGAAATCCCCAGCCTAGAGGGCCAGTTATTAATATGATTTTTAGAGGACCTACAGCGGCAGAGAATTCAAGAAACTCAAGGAAAGCATACGATAGAGAAGTTATGTAAGTCGTAGGAGAAGAACCTAAACGCGCTAGAACAGAGGTGGTCATATCCTTTGATGATTCTGACTTGGATGAGATAAAGTTCCCCCACGATGATCCCCTTGTCGTAACCCCTTTGATAGGTAATTCGGAAGTTAAAAGAGTCCTTGTGGATAATGGAGCATCCGTCGATATCTTGTTCTACGATGCCTTTCTGAAAATGGGGTACAATGATTCCCAACTGACCCTTTCGGATGTTCTAATCTATGGTTTTAATGGAGTAGAGTCGAAAGTAGAAGGAACCATTCAACTACCCATGACAATGGGAAGAGAACCTCAAAAGGCCACCCAGATGCTAACCTTTCTAGTAATCAAAGTATCTTTAACGTATAATGCAATCATTGGAAGAACAGGCTTGCATACTTTTAAAGCTGTTGCCTCAAGTTATCATTTAAAGATCAAGTTCCTCACCAGAAATGGCATTGGGGAGGAAAAAGGAGACCAGAGAATGGCAAGAAGTTGATATATGACAGCCCTGAGATGCGATGGAGTCGGGGGCAAGTCATACCCATAGAGGACATGGACTCAAGAAAAGACGAAGAAAGAAGGGGGACGCCAACTGAAGACTTGGTTCCAATTCCCTTAGTTCCAGGAGAACCTGAGAAAGTCACTTATATTGGAGCTTCATTGAAGGAGCCTATGAAAGAAAAGTTAAAAAAGTTCTTGCAAGAAAACGGGGACTTATTTGGACAACCGCTGATATGCCAGGGATTGACCTCGAACTGATCACTCATAAACTTAGCATGGATCTAAGACGAAAAATGGTGAAGCAAAAGAAGAAAAACTTCACTCCAGAAAGGCAAGAGGCCATAAATCAAGAAGTGGATAAGCTCCTAGAGGCTAGTTTCATTAAAGAAATTCAATTTCATGAATGGATCGCTAACCCTATGATGGTCAAGAAATCCAATGGCAAGTGAAGAATATGTGTAGACTTTACCGATTTGAATGATGCATGTCCAAATGATTGCTTACCTTTCCCAAGAATCGATGCATTTATAGATGCCACGGCAGGACATGAGATGTTAAGCTTCATAGATGGCTTTAGTGGATACAATCAAATCAGGATGCATGAGGATGACATCACCAAGGTATCTTTCATCACTGACTTTGAAAAGAAGAGTGTCTAAACTTGTAACACTATATCTAATGTAACTCAACTAAAGAAAAGATACTTAACCGGAAGACAATCAAGAACAAGAAGTCACAAAGAAATCAATACAAATTGAAGACAAGGTAATTGATACAAATTAACATGGTTAATTATGATCAATCAAAGATGAAATCACTGGAAGAAGTTCAAGTCAAAGTTGTTCATGCCTCAGTGATGTGTAACTTAAAAGAATCAAGATCATAACAATCAGTATCAATAAGACTAATTGATTTCAAGTGAAGAAGCAGGAAAGCGACAATTGGAAAGCCACATTACTAATTGAATATGGTAATCTATTCAGAAGCAAGAACCCTATCAAGACTAGTCACTTATGAACCAGACCATTGCATCAAGTGTCAGGACATTTATAACAAGTTTATGTCAGTAATAGAGATCCATGTTCAAGAGCTTGTTGAAGAATATAGAAGACAAGAAGAAATCATAAGTTCAAGACGTTGCATTGAAGTTTCTAGTTGAAGCCCAGAATTTCTCTAAGTACTTACAAGGGAACCTAAGTAGAAATTTCTATCTAGAAATTCTAGATAAGTTTCTACTTAGAGACAAGTAGAAATTCTGCAAGTAGAACATTTCTATCTCAAAATTCCTATGTAGAAGTTCTACTTAGAATATTCGAGATAGAGCCTATGTAGAAGTTCTACTTAAATGTTCTAGATGACAAGTAGAAAATTCCTATGTAGAAGTTTTACTTAAATATTCTAGATGACAAGTAGAAAATACCTATGTAGAAGTTCTACCTAAATGTTCGAGATGACAAGTAGAAATTCCTAATTAGAAGTTCTACATAGAGGACAGTTTCAACATGACACATGGCATCATCTGGTTGGCTATTTCCAAGCTTTCAAGACAAGATAAGATTTACGTGGACAACATTGGACCACTCATATCTTATCTGTTGAAGACTACAAGTCATAGATTACAAGTAGTATAAATAGAAGTACTCGTGTAACATTTTAATTAGTGAGCAATATTGAAAGAAACACTTGTAAAAGAGAGAGAGAGTATTCACAGAGTTTAGTATCATTTACTATTCTCTTTACTTCTGTTGTACTATTGTAATGAATGTTGTAGCAACCCTTTCAAGTTATATATAAAACATATATTCATTGAATCATTGTGTTCATTTATTACAAAGTATTTATTGCTTCATTAATTTGAAAAGTTGTATTCACCCCCCCCCCCCCTCTACAACACATTTGGACCTAACGGACTTTGGTTTATTTTGTTATCTTGTTATGGCATTTGGGTTAAAGAATGCAGGAGCCACCTATCAAAGGCTAGTTAACAAAATATTTGAGCATCTTATTAGAAAAACCATGGAGGTCTATGTTGATGATATACTAGTTAAAAGCCTTGATAAGGTCGATCACATTGAACACCTTAGAGAGGTTTTCGAAGTGCGGAGGCACCATAAAATGATGTTAAACCCTGCAAAATGCGCCTTTGGCGTAGGGTCTGGAAAATTCTTGGGAATGATAGTCTCTAAAAGGGGGATTGAGGCTAATCCTAACAAAATCAAGGCTATACTCGACATGGAACCTCCGAAGACCGTGAGGGATGTCCAGAAATTGACAGGAAGAGTTGCGGCCCTATGAAGGTTCATCTCGAAGTCTAGGGATAAATGTCTACCCTTATTCAAGACATTGAAGAAAGTAAAAGATTTTGTGTGGACAGAAGAAAGTCAAGCAGCCTTCGAGGAACTGAAGAAATATATGGATGAAGCTACGTTGTTGGTCAAACCTAGTCCCGAAGACATCTTATACTTGTATTTGGCCGTATCAGAAAAGGCCCTGAGTGTTGTCCTTATAAAGGAACATGAAAAGATTCAAAAGCCAGTTTATTATGTGAGCAAGGTCTTGCATGGAGCGGAACTTAACTATTCCAAGATTGAGAAGTTTGCACTAGTCTTGGTGATGGCCTCAAGAAAGTTGCGGCCTTAATTTCAAGCACATAAGATCAAGGTGTTAACTGATCAACCTTTAAGAAAGATCATACATAACCCCAAAGCAAGCGGGAGATTGATTAAATGGGTCATAGAGCTAGGAGAATTCGACATCAAGTATAAGCCTCGAACGACCATTAAAGCTCAAGTTCTTGTTGACTCCGTGGTCGAATGTACCATTAACGACCAAGAAGTCGGGGTAAAGGATATGGAGGAAACATCCCAAAAAGAAGAAGAAGGACAAGTTCCTAAAGAATATTGGGTGCTCAATTTTGACGGGGCATCAAAAATAAAATCTAGTGGAGCAGGCTTGGTGCTACAAAGCCCCGAAGGGTTCGTTATTGAGTATGTTATTAAGCTTGATTTTCCAACGACCAATAATGAAGCCGAATATGAAGTTTTAATAGCTGGCATGGGCTTGGTCAAGGCACTAAATGCCAAATACCTTAAAATTTATGGGGACTCGAAGTTCATCATATCCCAAGTAAATGGAGAGTTTGAAGCAAGGGAAGAAGTCATGGTTAAATACCTCTAACTGGTAAAAGCTATAATGACTCAGTTTGAAGAATGTCAGATGGAATATGTTCCTAGAAAAGATAATGTAAAGGCCGATGCCTTATCAAATTTTCCATCATCAGAAGTGGATGAACATATGGGAAGTGTCTACTTCCAAGTCTTGAAGACTCCCAACATCAATGCAAAGCTAGTATCCCCGATAAACATGGGCAGTTGTTGGATGGATCCAATTAAAGCCCACCTTCAATCTGGGTGGACTCCTGCCAACGCTATGGAATCCAGAAAGCTTACTATGAGGGTATTAAGATACACTCTTATCGATGGAATTCTCTATAAGAAATCTTTTGTTATTCCATACTTGAAATATCTAAGGCTAGATGAAGCCCATGAGTCCTTGAAAGAAGTACATGAAAGAAATTTGTGGCCAACACTCGGGGGGCAGAGCTTTGGCTCACAAAATCACTCTCATTGGCTTTTACTGGCCTAACTTGTTAAAAGATTCAACAGAGTATGTGAGAAGGTGTGACAGATGCCAAAGGCATGCCCCAGTTGTCAGGAAACCTCCTGAGATGTTGACGTCCATTAATTCCCCCATCCCCTTTGCAATTTGGGAAATGGACATCCTTGGGCCCTTTCTGATGGTTAGTGGACAAAGAAGGTTTATGATCGTTGCAATTGATTATTTCACTAAGTAGATTGAGGCTAAATCACTGGCTAAGATAACCACTAAGCAAGTAGCTCAATTCTTCTGGGAGAACATCATATGTAGTTACGAAATACCAATTCAATAATGGACAATGGAACACAATTCAATAATGAACAATTCAAGGAGTATTTCAATGATAACGACATCGATCTACATTTTACTTCTGTGGCACATCCCCAAGCGGCTGGGCAGGCAGAAGTAGCCAATCGAATCATCCTTGATGGGCTCAAGAAAAGGATTGAACTTTCAGTTAACACATGGATGGATGGGCTTTTGCCAATACTCTGGGCATACAGGACCACTCATAAAGTGACCATTGATGCAACTCCATTCTTCTTAACTTATGGGGCTGGAGTAGTGGTTCCGGTTGAAATATCACATGTATCGCCAAGAATCAAGGCCTTTGAGTCTGAGGAAAATGAAGAATGGATGAAACTTGCATTAGACTTGATTGATGAAGTCAGGGACAAGACTCATGCAAAGATTATAGAATATCAGAAGAAATCTTCTTTCTACTACAACCTAAGGGTTAAGGAAAGATTCTTCCGACAAGGAGATTTAGTTCTTAGAAAGGCTGAAGCCTCTGGAGTAGGCCTCAAAGGCAAGTTAACCCCTAATTGGGAAGGGCCTTACAAGATAAAACAAGTTAAGGGAGGATGATCATACGTCCTCGAAACCCTAGAAGATGTTGAAGTGCCAAGAACTTGGCATGCCTTAAACTTGAAGGTCTATTATACCTAAAGAATTCGATGATGAATTCTTATATTTATTAGGAATCGAGTAGAAATAAAGTCTGATGAAACCACTAGGACATAAGAGCTTTTCGCTCTAAGAAGGATTTTCATCTTGTAAGGGTTGTGCCCACTTTTAGCCTTGAGGCCACTATTAATATAAAGAAGTTTTTCTACCTTATGGCGTTTCTTAAACATGTTGTGTTTAGCCTAAGTTGGCCATCAAGTTAATTATTCTTCTGTGCTTAAAATGTATATTTACTCAAAATATATTAAGGCAAGAAAAAGAACAAAACTTAGCCCGGTTGGCACTTTGATTAATGTCTAGTCTTATTTGTTCTTTTATGCGCGAAAAGTATATTTTATCAAATATGCTAAAGCACGAAAAAGAAAAGAATAACAATGAAGGACTTTTATAAATAAAGAGTCTTGGGAATACATAAGTAAAATAGCAGAAAAAAGAAAAGTACAAGGAATGCAAGGAATACAAATGAAAGCTAAGGAAGGTCCTCGATATGCTCATCTTCATCCTTCTTCTCCTCTTCTACCTCGATCTCCTTTTCAGCATTCTCCTCGATCTCTGGGGAGTCGAAGATTTTATCGTATTCATCCAAGGTCTCACCACTCGAAATATCACTAGAATTATCCATGCGAGTGATGGAGGTCAAGGCCAAAGGCCGCCCTAGGGGAGCAGGGAAGTCAGCCGGATCAAACAAGCCTGGATGCTTAAGCAAGATGGCATTGAGACACTTGCACCAAACTTAGACACCGACAGTCGCAAAAACGAGGTCATCATGCTTATCAATATAGAATTCCTCCAACTCCATGTATTTGTCAATCAAGGCCTTCTTCTCGGCCCTTGTAGCTCAGCATGGGCCGCCACCAATTCCTGCTCCTTTTCGAGCAGCTTCTTCTCAAGAATGATTACCTTTGCATCAGTCTTGGCCTTACCTTTCCTTTGGGCCTTCTCAGAAAAGCGTCACGTCTTGGCCTGATGGGCCATGGTCTGAAAATAAGTGTTGAACTGTTTGCAACACAATGCATTCAAATCGAAAGTCTAAAAAATGACCCAAGTATGAAAAATTGTTTGAACAAAGTGGGCCTTAACATGGCAGCAGCTTGGGCCCCAAAAATTTCGGCCTTTCCAATGTCCTTCTTTAAGACAATTTTGGCATTGTCGATCGGAGGGATCGAATTCCGAGACCAGTTGACAGAATTCAGAGTGCTCTCAATGACAGTGTCTTGTTTTCTAATACCTCAACTGGGATTCCTAGACGCAGTCTCAGGGTTCTCCTCCTCGTCAACTCGAGGCCTCTTTCCTTGGACCTTATCACAGGGTTGAAGGAACCCAGGAAGATTGGGCTCTTTGATTGGGCCTTCAAGAGCCTCGTGGGCCTTGCACATTTTATGGGTTTCTTGGTCGCCCACGCCCAAATAAAAGTTTATATTCTCCGCGACTGCAAAATAAATAAACAATTGGACTCAGAAAAGTTAGAAAAAAGAAAGTAGAGAAAGAGAAGTACCATTACCAGAAACATGAGAAAGGCCCACAGCCTTCAAAGAAAATTCCTCAAGAAGCTTCTTGTAATGGGTTTGGCCTCTATCTTGGCCCAAATTCGTGACAATCAACTTCTCTTCCGGGGATAGTTGGATTAGACCTGGGTTGTCATCTTTGACCTTGCAAAAAGAGGTCCTGAAAAGGGTGCCCCAATCACCGCCTTCCCATTCCAAGTATAAAAAATCTCTCTGCCAATCTGGGTTGGTGTCAGGTAGAGACTTGTGGCAAAAAACTGGGCTTATCCCTTATCTATGATTTATATAGATCCAACCCAGTATGTTTGTTGGGCTATTTTTGAATAGAAAAATACTTCTAAAAACGGCAACTGAGAGAGGATATTTCTTCCTAAGGCAAAGAACTATAAAGCAAAGAAGGGTCTGCCACGAATTTAGGCTAAGATGACATGGGTTTACCCTAGCTTCATCTAACAGTCTAACTATAAACTCATGGAAAGGAAACATAAATCCACCAATAAGGGCATCCCTAAACACACACAGTCTATTGGGCCGCCAATGACAAGCCCGATCCCCCAGTTCAGCTAAAACAAATTTGAAACCAGGGGGCTATTTGTACAACTTGGTGAACTTATCACAATGTACTTGATTTGTGAAAATACTTTGATAATTAAAGGTGTCTGGTTCAGCTATTGAAGGGAATTCATCACCCACAACTTCGAGCAATTCAGAAATCGAAGAAAAAGTAGAATTCACGGTAACGACGTTACCTCTTTTCACCGCATGGCAAGAAGTCTTTGTTGAGCAGTATCCTGGGAATCCGTCATGGATCTTCAACAGATGAATGCTTGAAAAACGGAAAAGATGAAGATGATCGGAAAAAGTTCGCCGGAAATCGCCTTGACTAAAAAGCTCTAGAGTAAAATTCTGAGAGAGTTTTACTAAGAAAGTGAGAAGTGAAAAATGAAGTTCTCACTTTACTGATTTATAGTAAAGAAAAGAGGTAGGTCAAGCGGTTAAACTCCCATGGCTGGTAAAAAGCCCAAGAAGTAATTTGGGCCACAACAACATTCGGCCCAAAAATCGATGAGGCATGGAACTTTATTTCGAATAGAACAAGCAAATGTAAAAGTTTGGGCCATAGTAAGCCCAAAGATCTATGGGTCAAGGCCCAATGGTTATCACTACTAAAATCCTCGAAGGACCAAACGACTAGGATTTCCTATCGATCAGACGCCAAGAATGGCCCTACGGACGACTAAGATCCTGGTCGAATGAACGACTAGGAATCCTCCACGGCTAGGCCTCCAAAAAGGGCCCAACGTACGACTAGGGTCCTGGTCGAATAAACGACCAGGAATCCCCAACGACTAGGTGCTAAATTCGGCACCGCAACTGACCAGGAATCCTGGTCGTATACGACTAAGAGTCCTGGCCAACGAGGAACCAATGAATGAACTCTGGCCGACAAGGAATCCCTGTCGATCATGGTACCACAAGGAAGCAAGAAATGACCAGGATCCTGGTCGAATTCGACTAAGATTCCTGGTCAAAAATAATACTGAAAAATGCCAGAAAATCATTAAAAATAATTTTAAAGACAAATAAATTATGAAAAATTCTCTATAAATAGAGGAAAATTCCTAGAAAAATACCTGAATACAAAGAATTTGTGGTAAATTCTCCATGAATAAAGAAAAATCCTTGAGGACAAAATAGAATTTAACAAAATTCTGGAACACGTAAAGGCGAACTTCGATGACGAAATCGTGAACCTTATCTCCTACAAAGTGTTGCACACTTTACAGAAGTTGGGGACAAATGATATGGGCTAAAAATAAGCCCTAAAGACACAATTAATGTAATATTAATTAGACCCGGTTTGATCCAAAAGGGAGACCCATTTAATGAGCCTCGAAACCCTAATTATTGAATAAAATCATAATTAATTAATTAGCTAAACATGTAGCTAATTAATTATTTCCAACTGCAAGGAAACTACTCCAATGAGTAGCCCCCAAGACACCTCAATCAATAAGAAAACATATTCCTACATGGAAACGACTTCTATCACAAGAAGGATACAGAATCCTTCAAGGAGGTACCTTACCCGCCAAGGTTTCTAAACCTATTATAATTCTTAGACTCTATATAAAGGGTCTAATCCCTTATTCTTATAACTATGTCTAGCTTGATTAACATACGCATTGAGATACGTAGGCATCTTGTGAGAGCAGAATTAAGCTACTAAACACAAGTGCAACCATTAAAGTTCGATAAACTCCGACACACATCGCAATAAGTACACCCTAGTTTTTAATTCATAACAAACACATATATTTTGTGTATAAAGATATACCATTTATATATATTTTTATTATATCTAGTTTACTTTTTATTTATTTGGGAACTATATAAATATCTTGTATAATATTCTCTCTGTACCATTATACATGTCACTTTTGAAAAAATTACACATATTAAGAAATTTTAACATAAAAATTGTGTTTCATTTATATCCCTATTAATTGTATTAGTTAAGATAATTACAGTGCATATTTAAATGATAATTTCATTTTATTATTTATTAGTTCAAGTACTAAGAATTATTTTAAAAATTTACCTATAAAATTATATTGAAAATAGGATAATGAACATGTATTATGAGACAAATTTTTTTCCCCAAAAATGACTATTAATTTGGGAGGAATGGAGTAAATACTAAAATTAAAAATGGAGAAATTGATAATGTTGGGCACTCTAGAGAATTATCGGAGTTGCCTCGGGCCTAGGTCCTGGGTTCGACCCTGACTCACCCCGAGAATTTCTCTAGAACAGATACTCATTTGTAAGGTTGTAAGTCAAATTAGTCAACAAAAAAAAATCCGAGTTGCCTCGGGCCTAGGCTATGATGTCATATAAAATGACATTTATTTCAAACCCTCCAAAACATTTATTTCAAAAAATTTAATCCAATAATAAAGCGTCCCGATAAATATTTTAACTCTAATAAATGAATAATTTAATTTACAAAACTACCCTCAACACTCCCCTCACGCCTTTTCTCTCTCATCTTTATCTCTCCCGCACTGTGAGAAATAGAGAGAGAGAGAGAGTAGTTACATACATATACATACACAGAGAGATGGAGAAGCAGAAGAAACGGCCGGAACAACCTTCAAGTTCCGGCAGAAGAAGCTTGAAACGCAAGCTGGAAGAAGATTTCGAAGACGATCGCGACGTGTTTTCTCTCACTTGCGACCAAGATCTCCTCCTCGAAATTCGTGCCCAACTTGAAATTCTAGAAAACACTTTCTCATCGATCGAAGCGGATCGAGCTTCGGCCAAGCGCGCTATTCATGTCATCTCCGAACTCGCCAAAACCGGTGCCTTTTCCTAACCTTTTTTTCAATTTCATCTCGTTCCGTACTGTTTGTGTGTTATGTTTACGAGTTTTTCAAATTCAAAACACACACACATCTATTTTGCGTGTATTTTATATATTGATAGATGTATTTTTGCAGAGGATTATGTGAATTTGATTGTGAAATCAGGCGTGGTTCCGGTTTTGGTGAGACATCTGCAGGCACCGCCACTGCCGATTGGCTACAGTCCGAGCCTGTATGAGCATGAGGTCGAGAAAGGGAGTGCCTTTACGCTTGGACTCGTAGCCATAAAAGTAATTATATTAACTGTTTTTTGAATTTAACTTTGATATATTTTCCTAGAATTGCATAATTATCTCTAGTATTAGTAATTGTGCTTATTCACTAGAAATGGTTATCAAATGTAATTTAGATGCGTGTCATTATAATTTTGGTTAGTCAATTGTTTGTGTTGTCGAGTGCCGATTGCAAGTTGAGCTAGTTATTGTAATTAAGTATATTACAAAATCTCTTTATGAATTTCATATTTTTTTAGAGTTGCAATCAACTTTACTGCTTTAAATTCCTGCATAGCCTAATGGATAGCTACTACAAAGTGGATCATCTAAATTCAAGCACGTGATTGGAATGTTAAGACTTAAGAGCGACATGAAACTCATTCTGTGCTTCGTCAAATTTGGGATAATGTTTTCTGAGGGTTGGGGAGCTAGGTTTGTTAATGCAGGTCAAATTTTACGGTAAATGCTTAAGAACATCATATGGTTTAGTCTCAGTTTTACGCTTTTGGATTATGTATTCAATAGAATTCACTGATCGGGGAGGTTAGTCATTGAGTATTAGTAATACTGTTAATTTACCTAAATCAGATGTTGTAATCTTGGTCCATTCTAGACATACTTCTTTTTTCTTCGTTCATATTTAATGGTAAATATTTCACTGAAATGGACCTCATCATAAAAAGGAAAAGATTCACCTTTCGCTTTGTGGCTCTTCACATTAATATATCCTCATGTTCTGGTCTTCCGTAGCACTTTAACCACCTATATAAATGGAATTGCAGGAGTATCAGTTTAAATTAGAAATTCATCTTGTTTACTGCATCTTAATTTATCTCTACAATTTGTAAAGCGTAATAAATTTTGATATTTAGAGTTCAAGACACCCTCATAGAAGCTTATACTGTTTTACAACTCAAAACAAACTAAATAATTAAAGTGAGTTGAGCGAGATCAAGTATATTTAACTAGCAGAAAAGGAGAGTAAATTCATCTCCATATATATTTTATTAAATTTATTTTGTGTGAATTTCACAAGCACTTTCTTCTGTGTTAGGATTTTGAGTAATTTGACTTCTGTTTAGTGTTTAGCGCTATTAGGGAGGGGATGATTTTTATGGTTATTGGTTAAGTCTACAATGGAATATTAATTAATGGATGTTTAGCTTAAAATCTTTCCTAGATTATTTTTCTTGGTGAAATAAAATTTTGAGTAAGTTCTAAAGTGTTAAATTAATAAGCATTTATTGACGTATTGTGTTCAGTGTTTCATTTGTAGGACTGAAATCCAATGTATTTAACTGGTTGGTGGACTCTGTTTTTCACTTAACCTAATTAAAGAGTATAATCTTTATTCACACACAAAACAAATGTCACTGTAAATTGTCTCAGAATGTTGTGAACAATGCTTACAAATATAACTTCATGGTGTGTTCTCTAGCAGACTACCAGTGTTGGGGTAAATAAATAGTTGACGGATGTATTAGCAGTATTACCATCAGATGCTTGAGCATATATCACCAACACTGTTACAGTCATATTATATATTGCACCATACTTAAATGCTTTCTATCTATCATTTTTAAAATGTAAAACCTAGAGTGTTTTTTCATTGAGATCTCATTATGTCGATTACGAAATCTTTGGTCCTCATTTTGTAGTTCTTCCACAATAGCTAATAAGCAGAATTTGATTGATTTCTCCGTTATACGAAATATATGATGCAGAAGTCGACATGTGTGTGTCTATACTTGGTGCAGAGTGATCAGTGTCTTGGAATATAACATATAAATTAAATAAAAAAATTCTGTAGTGCACAATGCCTTTTAAAAGTTCTTATTGAGTAACTGTTGGCTACATACATTTCCACAATGTGATATATTCTGCTAATATATTCAGAGGAAACAGAGTGCAGAGATCTCTTCCTTTTAGGTTTTAATAATCCCTTTTGTGGCCTCTACTAGAGTTTGTCTAAGAATGTCCCGTCTTTTTTAGTGCATAGTATTGAGACGTGTTCTTATCTAGCAATCACTTGTGCCAACTGTTTGGATTTCCAATATCTTCAAGTAGGGGTGAGGTAAACCTGTGACTACGAACCAAAACCTCAAACAAAATGTATCATTCAAGCTGCACCAACAACTGCATCTGTGATTTTTAGGGTTAGAAACAGCTTATAATCGGTTTGGTTTAGGTTTAATTTTTATGGTTAAAATAGCAAATGTAACCAAATTGCACCACAGTTAAATTAATGTATTATACATATTTTTTTATTATGTGTTGAAGTATTGATCAAAATATATAATCATATAAAACATTGTACTTGATAGTTAAGTATTTGATTACGTGACTTAAGAGTTTGAATTCTTTTTTAAGTTTTAAGTCTGTTTCTCTTTAATATTTTTACTTCTCAATGTAATTATATGAACTTAATAGAATATTTACTTTACTAGTTTTGATATTTCTGTAGCTATTTTGCAACATTATTTGCTTTGTGAATTGATCCAAAATATTTATTAGATATTTGAAATCTGATTAGTTTTTACTATTTTTTTTAAAATCAATTTGGATGTTTAAGATTTTTGTTATTAGTTTGAATTTGAAATCACACAATTTTGAACCTAACTGCACCTATCCAGACTGAAGAACGCCAATGGATTCGGTTGCAGTTATTTAAAAAATTCACCTAATTGGTTGCAGTTAAGAGTTGGATTTTAATGTTACCAAATTGTTTGCACCATGCTCGTCCATGTCTTCAAGAACTGGTTGTTCCTATGTACCTGTATGTTTTTACCTCTTAATGGATACATACGAGGTTATTAATTTTAAGAAGTTTAGTTGCATGTGCCAAATGCCGTCCTTTTATTTTTCATACTCGGGGAAGCGGCCACTAGTAACGGTCTAGCTAACCCATAATCATCATTTAGATTGTCCATGACATGTACTTTTGGGCATATCGTTCCTGTTGGACAGCCTGAACATCAAAAACTCATAGTTGATGCTGGAGCTCTTCCCCATCTTGTTGATTTGTTAAAGAGGCACAAGGATGGTGACAATACTCGAGCAGTAAATGGTGTAATAAGGAGAGCAGCTGATGCTATTACCAATCTTGCTCATGAGAATAGCAGCATTAAAACACGTGTCAGGTTAGTTTATTTTAATGTCTAGGAGAAATGCAAGTGATAGTCCTGACATTTTAATCTTGTATTCAGGACGCAAGGTGGTATCCCTCCCCTTGTTGAATTACTCGAGTTTTCTGATGCAAAAGTCCAGAGAGCAGCTGCAGGGGCCCTACGGACTCTTGCTTTCAAAAATGACGAGAATAAGAATCAGGTTGATGAATATCAATCTAATTGGAATATGTTTCATGATCGAATTCCTTGCATCCAGTTTGTGGCAGTAGATAATTAGAATTATATGGTTTTCAGATAGTGAAATGTAATGCTCTACCTACCCTTATTCTGATGCTCCGGTCTGAGGATGCTGCCATATATTATGAAGCGGTTAGTTCTCTTCTTATTACTGTTGTTCGATATTGTGCTTTTCATAGTTTAGACTATAGATCCTTCCATTCTGACTTCACCTTACCTAGAAGTGGAAATGCCCTCTTTTTTTTTTGCCAGGTTGGCGTAATTGGTAATTTGGTCCACTCATCCCCCAACATTAAGAAAGAAGTCCTACAGGCTGGAGCTTTGCAACCTGTAATACGGTTACTTAGGTACAATTATCTTCATCACCCATTTGTACTTGCTAACTTTGGATTCTGCCTCTTGAGTGGCTTGTTGTAACACCCTCATAATGTGGAGCTCCCCCCAGCTTAGCTCGCTTAAAGACGGCCTGGGGTCTTATCCTGATAGCAATGTCTGGCGTCTGATTAGAAGAGCTATATTCGTAATCGGTTTACTTACCATCATCTTATTAATATGCCTATTTCAATCTATTATCCCTGATATTCAAGTATGTAGCAAGAGTAGAATGAAGATATTGTGTAAATAGGAAGTTGACGACTTTGAAGGAACCCACATGCTAATTTTTTTACTTTATTGTATACTTGTATGGTAAAGAAGATAATTTAGAACAGGAAAATAATTCTAGACTAGATAATGAAGTTATCAACTTTTCATGGATTTTTCTTAAGCAAGTTAGAAACGATTGTATAGTTATCTAGTAAAATTGGTGAGAGTGCACAGTGTAATGTTGCAATGTTCAAGTAGATTTTGGTTAACCTTTATTTGCCTATGTGTACGCCTAATAAAGGCAAATTAAATGTGATTTTTTTTTGCTAGATCAGCTGCTACATATTTGATTCAACAGGAAAAAATAATGTATGATATTTCTTTACATTTTGAGGGCGGTGACGACTTCTACAACTCTGTTCATTGTTTCAGTTAGTGCTCATTCTAGTGAACAATGACCAGATGCTGCATAAATTCTTTACCCCTCCAACCCCCGAACCTTACGATTTGTATGTGATTTAGTAGCAGATTATCCACTAATCACTTAGTAGCTCAGACTATTCCTCCTAAATTGCATTGATTCATTCTGAAGATTTTAGATTTTTTTTCCATATGAACTCGTTTTCGGCCACCAAATCCGTTGTGCACCTTTGGACACTCAAACACGAGATCTGTGTCATGTTGGAGAAATTTGGGCACTTTGACCAATTGAGTGACAACATATTGGATGAACTTGGGAGAAGAAGAGCCGCGCAATATTTGATGTAAAGATGTGTATTGATAATGGAAATCCAATATATTAGGTTTAAAAAACATTCATTTGTGATTTGCAAAATCTTTTACAAAATCATGTTTAGTTATAGTTTGTTTCATTTTTGCTACAGTATCTTATCCTGTATAATTATCTATTTATAAATTATGGCGTAACTCGTTATCTGTGTCACTGTGTGTAAAAGTAGAACAAGGCACCCTTTTTCGCTAATTTTAAAAATTACGAGTCTGACACTCGGACATGTGTTGTGCCTGACATTCTGTACCCGAGTCTGAGCAACATAGATTGTACACGTACAAAACAGAAAATACTTACAGCTAGAAAAGGGTTCATTTTGCCTGCACATCACCTAAAAATTTGCCATGCAAAAGCTTGATAGGAAGATATCAGATAACGTGAGCTTTCTGAGCTCAAAAGATTATCTAAATATGTCACAAGTTCCGGGTGGTAAGCTTTAGGGTTAAAAATGTGTTTCATAAACTGTCACTCACTTTATACAAACTATTAAGTTTTTTAAAGTAACACTTATGTTTTAGCTGGCAATGTGTTCATGAATATGTGTACATGAAATAGCTTAATTCGCAATTTTAATTCTGTTTTGATTCGATGCCATCCCCCCCCCCCCAAACACCTTTCTCTCTGGTATCTGTTCAACTATAACCGTTTTATGACTGTCATTACAGTTCCTGCTGTCCAGAGAGCCAAAGAGAAGCTGCACTACTCCTTGGGCAATTTGCTGCGACTGATACAGACTGTAAGGTGGATATCATCTCTCTGTTTAAGCCACAATTAATTCACTTATTAGCTAGTTCCTATGAGGCTATAATTTTCTACTGTGTTTCATGTTTTCTCTCTTATAAGTGACAATATTCGTGCAGGTCCACATTGTTCAAAGAGGTGCTGTTGGCCCATTAATCGAGATGCTTCAGTCCTCAGATTCTCAGTTAAGGGAAATGTCAGCTTTTGCACTAGGGAGATTGGCACAGGTAAATTTTCATTTATTTCTTGTGTATCTAGTGTGTTCAAGGTAATATTTACTTTAGCAAAGATTGTAACCTTCATTGTCCGCGATACTATATCTGTAAATATCAAGGCTACTTGAAGGCCTTATTTCATAACTTGATAAATAAGCATTTATGTATCGATGCTAGTGTATCTCTTTAAAGGTTATAACAGCCACTCTATAGTTAATTAGTTATAAATTGTGTTAGTAGACTATGATGAAGTTTGTTTCTTGTGTATAGTATGTGGCTTACATATGCTTGTAGAAGTACGGGTAGCCTAGAGAGCCACCAAATGTGATAGCACTTAGCAGTGTACTAGTGTAGGAATGTGTTATGTGGATGACAGCCAGTAATTTGCATACCTACATGTTGTACAGACTTTTTAGGCTTCATTTGGTAGTGCTGTTGAAGCAGCAGTTGTGTGAAATTTTTCTGTGAGAAACTCATGTTGAGTAAAGCTGATGTTTGTTTGGAAACATTTTTCAAATGAATGATAAATCTATTTGTTGGAGTAAAAATAGATACAAAAGTTTTTGTTGAAAACGTTTTGTGAAAGAATTTTTAAGAATTTTAGCAACATATAAGGCATTATTTGATATCTATAATTTCTAATTTATATATCACATGTTTGCTAATAACATTGTTTCAATTAAAATATCTTTTGTTTTAGTGAAACATACCAAAAATGGAAAGTAAGGTAACATCTCAAATAAAGTCAAATTAATGAAAGATATAGTTATTGTAACAAATTAAAATTATCAAACAGAAACCAAACACGTAAGCTGCTTTGGGTCAAAAGTTCGTCACAGTTTGCATATTGCAACAGCAATACAGAACCATAACTTACTTGAATGCATGCCTTTATTAATAATTTTTTATATTAATATTGACACCATTTTAGTATCTTGTGCCCTTTGGCAGCTGCTCAAAAAAAAATTGAATATACATTTTTTTTGTAAGCTTCATAGTTTTCATCCTTTACCACAATTTTTGTCTTGGGAGGGGCACTGAAACAGCATATCTGCACCGTCCTCAAGCTCAACTTCCGAGTGAAATGTACTGGATACATTTGTTTGGTTTGCTTTTGTTTCTATTTGTGGTACCTTGCCTATTGTAACCACCGATGGTTCCTGCTTTTGGGGCAAACATCTTAGAAACCAATAGAACTGCATTATTATTTGTAACCCCGTTGTACTGATGATCAGAACACCACAATTTTGCTGTAAAAGGCACTGAAACATACTGGGTATATTTGTTTGGTTTACTTTGGTTTCTATTTGTAGTACCTTGCCTATTGTAACCACTGATGGTTCCTGCTTTTGGGCCAAACATCTTAGAAACCACAATAGAACTGCATTATTATATGTAACCTGATTGTACTAATGATCAGAAGTTCAGAACATTCAGAACACCACAATTTTGCTGTGAAAGGCATGGTCAAGTGTACATGTTACTTGTTACCTTTCCCCAGATAATCATGTATATGTATATTTTTAACCTGATTGTACTAATGATCAGAAGTTCAGAACATTCAGAACACCACAATTTTGCTGTGAAAGGCATGGTCAAGTGTACATGTTACTTGTTACCTTTCCCCAGATAATCATGTATATGTATGTTTTAATTCTTGTAAAATTTATCGTACAATTGATTGCTTAATATGCTCTCGTTGGAATTAAATTAGCTTTTACTTGTAGGATTCACATAACCAGGCTGGCATTACCCATTGCGGTGGTATTGTGCCATTGTTAAACCTTCTTGACTCAAAAATTGGATCTCTTCAACATAATGCAGCATTCGCACTCTATGGTCTTGCAGATAATGAGGTACTGTAATTTCTGCTGGCTATATTTTTAGTCTTCTACCTCTACTTTAGTTGAAATATATTCTCATCTGTAAGAAGCTCCTTTTTTAGGATAATGTTGCGGACCTTATCGGGGTTGGAGGTGTTCAGAAACTTCAGGATGGGATTTTCCTTGTCCAAGTATGTTTATTTCTAGCCATATTATACGATAGTTTATGTCCAGCCTCGCAAATTTTCAGTAGAACATTTTCAGTTTTAGGCATTATTTGTTATGGTGCCTGTAGTCAATGTATCACTATTATCTGTGTCCATTTTCTAATAGTTAGGTGTAAATTTTATGTGCAGCCAACAAGGGATTGTGTAGCCAAGACATTGAAAAGATTGGAGGAGAAGATCAATGGACGAGTGAGTTTGCTTATCATAATATTTATTGGCTTTCTCTTTCTGATACTTCTCTTTTGCGGTTCTCATTTTTCAAAAATAAAATTTACTGTGTAGAGGTGGCTACCTCTTCTTCACTTTGATAAATCTCTATACTCTGTGGTTAGACCTACCTTATCGGCTTTAACATGAGAGTTCTTCTATTGTTGAAGAACATGATTTCCATGTATATTACTTCATTCGTCTGTAAATATAGGAGCAAGATGAATATGTATTTTATTTTTTTCCTTCATCAATGCTCGAACTCTCCACCTCCTATAACAAGGAATTAGAGGTTATAAGCCAAGGGTTATATCGTTTACTCATGTTCAGAAGCTCCAGTAAATAAATAAATGAAGGTCCTTTAAAAGGGTTAATATTGACTTCCTAGTGTATTAATATTATCGAATACCATCATGGAAATTTGTTTCCATTGAAGGTATTTAAGTAGAAAACAGGAGTTGGGTTATTTCCTGTTAACTCAGTTGGTTACCACTTAAACTATTCCATTAAAATCTCTTTCGTAAACTCATAGTGGAGTTGGTGTCTGTCTAATCATCATTTGTGTTTCTAGGTGTTGAATCATTTATTGTACATTATGCGGGTTGCCGAGAAATCTATACAAAGGCGAGTTGCGTTAGCTCTTGCACATCTTTGTTCAGCTGATGATCAAAAGGCAATTTTTATTGATGGAAGTGGTAATTTCCTTGTGTTATATTCGATTCAGTATTTAAATCATAATTAATAATATCAGCTCGTTGCCTTACCACATGACTACATGTGGTTCTGACAATATAGCATCTCCTTCATTTGCTTCCTCGATGCTGCAGGTCTAGATTTGCTTTTAGAGCTTCTAGAATCACCCATTTCGAAGCATCAAAGAGCTGCATCAGTGGCTTTGTACAAATTGGCTGACAAAGCCCAGTCACTTTCTCCAGTTGATGCAGGTCCTCCATCCCCATTTTGTCAGGTTTGTCATAAGATACCCTAATTATTTTGTGCTAAAAGTATTGTTACATATATCTGCTTTACCATTAATTTGTAAGAGTTATCGCTGAGGTACAATAGTACTCTTAACTAAATTACAGTTTATGTTAGATCTACCATGTTTTAGTATTCAGCAGAGATGTATTTGATATGTGTCCATTTAGGTTTAGGTCTTAGATATATTAGACCCTCTGATGTAACGTTTTGGATACAATTGTATCATTATTATGTGACATCAGAGTCTATCACTCTCTATATATATGGTGTGTGTGTGTTTATTTTGTCACCAAATTAATATGCATATATCAGAGCATTGAGAACCTCTTAGTATTGTTTTTAACACCGCACCGCACCGCACCGCACCGCAGGTATACTTGGGTGAACAGTTTGTCAACAATCCTACACTTGCAGATGTCACCTTTCTAATAGAAGGTAATTTTCTTCACTTAAATCCTTTTTTGATAGATGGTGTCATGAGAGTTATTCTTTTTTTTTTCCTGGGGTGTTTTGCTATTAGGTAAGCGATTCTATGCGCACAGAATTTGCCTGCTTGCTTCTTCTGATGCATTTCGAGCAATGTTTGACGGTGGCTACCGGGTATTATTTTAGTTTTACACATTTGATTTTATCTGATAGATACATCATACATGCATCAGTTGTTTCTGCCCTGAATTTATATTACATTGCCATTTATTAAATAATAGTAAATTTTATTTGTTTTACGGTGTTTATTTTCTTTTCAACAAGAGAATTGTTGGCAAAACTTACGTGAACAAGGTGGCCACTGTCTTTGCAAGTTTACCAAGTTTTTTATACACATGATGCACTTGTAGTTGTTTTCCCTTCAGAAATAAACTAATGTGTAGTCCTTTGATTTTTTCCCTTACTTTACAGATTTAAGTTTATCGTTACCATCATTTGATTGCAGGAAAAAGATGCCAAAGATATAGAAATTCCAAATATTAGGTGGGATGTATTCGAGTTGATGATGAGGTGCAGTTTTCTTTAGCCTTCTTTTTTTTGTTTTTCTCTATAATTTATTTGAAGGAAACAAGAAAAAAAACCTTACAAAGGGCTGATAAATCACTTCCATATTTCTCTGGTTACAGATACATATACACAGGATCAGTTAGTGTCGACCTGGATGTAGCACAGGATCTTTTGAGAGCTGCGGATCAGTATCTACTGGACGGGCTTAAGCGTTTGTGCGAGTGTGCCATTGCAAAGGTGAATCAAAGTCAATTTGATGAAATTCTATTAGTAACATCATTGATCTGACGATTTATTATCTTCAACTCAAGGATATAGCAGTGGAAAATGTCTCTCTCATGTACGATTTGTCAGAGGCCTTCAATGCTATGTCATTAAGGCATGCGTGCATCTTTTTCATACTGGAAAAATTCGATGAATTGAGTGTTTTACCTTGGTATGTTGCCTTTGTCTCCTCCATCTTTCTTCTTTAAAGCATGATACAGATAGGCCGGCTGCTGCATGGAAAGTTGTGAATGTACTTTTGTTGCTCCATCTTATAAACATTTTGCTTTTCAAAAGGCTAATTTGCAAACCATCTTTGGCTTTCACGAAAATGTCGAATCTGAGAATGTGTCTGCACTAACGAGTGATAAAAATATATTCCTGGTTTTTCTTTCTACAGTCCGAGATTCTTACCAGTATCTTGATATGTAAATTGCCAGGTACTCGCAGTTGATTAACCGTATCTTACCAGAGATGCACAATTACTTTGTAAGGGCGCTTACACGGAATATCCAAGCTTGATCTGCATTGATCATAATTCTAACTAAAAAAGTCATGGATGTACAGAATTTAGTAGTTTCCTTGTAACTTTTAAAGAGAGGATGGAAGCAGCAAGCTTGATTTGCTGTCTGGAATTGGAAGCACAATTGTAATCTCTTCGCTTCAAACAAAATCGAGATTTCAAGCCCGGCCCTCTTATTTGGGGAAAACATTAGGTTTATTTGTTGTTGAACGGGAAACTTGTTGATGTTACTTGTTTAGCCCCGAGAGGAAAAAGAAAGATCACGGAAATTCTTGTTGTCTATATTTATGTTATATGACTTTTACTTGATGTGCTGTGTATTTTGTTTGAACAAAAAGGAAACTATGAGACAAAAAGGAAACTATGCTCTCATTATCTGAACAAGCAAGAAACCAACAACGATGGATATACTCATTTCGTGTGAAGCTGCATTGAAAATATGCTCTCATTATCCGAACATGCAAGAAATTAACACCAATGGATGTGCTCATTTCTTGTGAAGCTGCCATTATTTCAATGATGAGGTTTCTTCTTAAAAATATACTGTGAGTAATTATTATCATAATGAGAATAAGAACGGTAAGGTTAATTTTAGGATATTTTTCATAAGATCATAACAAATGCATATAAACAAATACATTAAATATGTCCTTACAGTTTATTTTACTTTGTTCATAAATTAGGAAAGTAAGTAATTGGATAGTGAATATAATACACTCAAATTATTCATTGCCTAAAAGATTTTTCTAAAATCTACCTTAGGATCCTTATTCTCTATCATAATTTGTCCATTTCACTAGGATGGAAATAAATTTTTTTTTTTAAACCAAGGTGATGTATAATATAGTTTTGCTTACATGTAAACGTGCCAGAATGTTTGATGTACAAATAATAAGTTAAAAGGCATTACAAAACTCAAGATATTAGTGGGAAAAGCTAAGAGATATATATATATATATATATATTTTTTAACACAGGCCTGGTAGCAAACAAGTATAAAACCTTGAAAATTGTACAACAGATAATCTCTCTCCATATCCTCTCAATCATTGAAACAATCACTTTTTGTAGCATACATGAAACATATGTACAGACATCAAACTCTTTGGACGACCACAACAAACTGAAAAAAGTCCAACTTCTGTATCAACAACAGCTGAGGAGGATATTGAACTCATAAAACCTAAAAAAACCTCCGGCATTTTCCCTTCACCGAGGATTTTACCCCATCTCTGGCTTCAGCCAAATGTCCTTGCATTTTTGCTGTCCTTTGGTATGGCAGATCATGAATTCATGGTTTTCTTCGATTCTATTTGAAACTTTAACGGGCAATTGTTTGTGAACAGACTGAATCTTCATTGTTTTGCCAGCAATCCTTGATTCCACATGTCTGTATAGGGCGCTCAATAGGAGGCACAGTAGAAACTTTCTTTTCCAATTGAGAACAGTATATCCCAAAAGTTTGAAGACTAACGTTTAGCCGGAAATCCAGAGCAAACAAAAACTTCATCTCCAATTTGTTGATCTCTGCAGTGCTTACTCCTCCCACTTTCGCATAGTATGCATTATTGAAGAACCTGCAGATAGACATGCAACAACAGATCTGCAACAGTTCTTTATTGAGAAATAAAATCAATTGTAACACGTAAGCAAGTACAAAACATGCAACAGTTTCCACCTGCCCTCCCTGCCACTTTGACCGATTAACTACTTCTATGAATAAAGTTGGTGTGCAAATTAACTGGTCGAGAAACTTTATGTTTGGGGAAAACTACTTACGCATCATCTATAAACTTTGCTGCCACCATTACACTTGTGATTAGAAGCCGGTGAACATTCAGGGAAGTTAACTGCACATTGGTGCGCTGAACAAATCTATCTACATAAATTTGTGCAACAACAAAGCAAGATGGGCTACAACAAGAATACTTGAATATTCTATTTATATACTGCTGAATGCCCAAAGCAGGTGCTTTTGAACCATGAAATATTGTGACGGCATCTTTGATTTGTGTAGTCTCCATCAACTTTTCATTGCTTTGAACGGATTTCTCGAGATATGAAGAAAGAAGAGATAGAACTCGGGGATTTCTTGGACTTCGCTTGCCTAGATCTTGAAGCCCCAGACCAAGGCATATATCGGAAGCTAATGTCTCAACTTCAAGTGCTAAAGTTCCCATATTAAACAACACTGCAACAAAGTAAATAGATAAGCAACTAATATTCAAAAATGTCACATCCTCCAACAAAGTGACAGTCACACAAATCTAATCTACTAT
Organism: Oenanthe sinensis; assembly: GCA_028671895.1. Lineage (NCBI taxonomy): Eukaryota > Viridiplantae > Streptophyta > Magnoliopsida > Apiales > Apiaceae > Oenanthe > Oenanthe sinensis. The sequence continues at coordinate 31,908,011 of CM053813.1, forward strand.
AAAAATATAGTATACGAATATTAAGAGGACAAGTAGGAACACCTTGCACTCCAGGACAGGAGAGGAATTTGGAACTTAGTAATAAGTAAATTCTATTTTGAAACTACAAGGTCATTTGAACATTTAATATATTACAGGATTCTAACTCGATATCACAATTGGCAACAAACCAATAGCTCCAGTTCAAGTCCATTAAATGACAATATTAGCCAATATGTATATTTAGTTTGATGCTGAGTTTTACAGAGTACCAGATGAATGAAAGGCACTAGATGGAGCTCAAAATCAAAAGGGTGCAAATATGACAATGCGGATAGTAAGCAAATCTGTTCAGTAATATGTTTTTTTTAAAGATGAAAATGCCACATGGGCAGATAATTTAGCATATACTCCAAGATACGACGAAAGCATCTAGTCTAAATACTTCATGTCAATGGACAGCCGATTTTAAAGCTAAGCAGTTAGTAGCTACCATGCTAGCTCATCTGGATTATCAAGTGCCACTAAGTTCTTTTTTGAGTTCTCAATTTTAATTCCAAATTTCATTCTTATCGGTACTTGCATTATTGTTTATATCTGTTAGAATAATATATGATCCTGGGAAGTCAGTCTCTTATAACACCTTGAGGTTTTAGGAGAACCGGTAACTTAACAATATCATTACTTTGATTTCCAAATTCCAACAACAGAATAAAGCCAAATTCTCATATGATTATCGATAACAGAATTTCATGTTAAATAAATGACAAGCCTGGCATCCTTAACCCAACCGGAAAAAAAATTAAATGCATATCCTTCCATAATATTTGATGGTAACATAATAAAGTTATGGAAACTCCTCCCTCATTTAGTTTGCAGTACCAAACAAATAATTGGCACAAGAGAAGTTGTGTTATCCTGCTTATAAGTGGCAAAAACTCTATTCCAGTATCATGCAGTCGACCGTCCAGTATATCACCACCTAAACCATGTGTGGGTATTGACATATACAAGCATCTCCGAGCCGTGCAAACTGCAAAGCATGGGCTCTTCCGTTAATTTATGTTACTTAAAAAATTGAATTTTTTTAATAAGTAAATTGATAAAAAGAAAGTATTTATGTTTATTAAGTTATTGATAAGTAGTACGTGTTTGATAGGATCCCATTTTAAAAACCCATCTTTTTCTATAAAATACACATATATTTTAACCTAGTTTTTTTTATATACAATGTAAGATATTATTTCAAAAGAGATCTTTTTTTTAACTAAATTACATATACTATGTAATATATTATTTATAATAATTCATGTTTTTACTATTTTAGTGCCTCCCAAAGAAGACCAACCAATACATACTATATACTAGAGTATTTAAGATTCTACATTCAAAAGTTCATAGTGTTATTACGTTAACCTAGTCCAAATGACCGATCAACCAACGGACTACCAAAGATCTCTTTTTGGCTTTAATAGTGTAGTCTAGTAAAGACTGATAGATGGATGGATAGATATGTTATGCAACTGTTGCAATCAGTCTTACTGATAATAGTAATAAGAAGAAAGATACAGTTGGCACAGTTCATGCGGTGGCGTCGTGGCAGATTACTAGTGAGATCGGCTGTAAAATGAAGTGGACTGGGAAGGCTCTACAATAAGTTTGTTACAGATTTTGTTAGAGCTAGGTGGTCATGTTGTGTTTGTATATGGTCATAAATGTGCTGCACTCTATTGTAATCACCGTCTTTATCGCTACACTACAATTTTTAATCTTTTCTCTCTTCTTCTTCTTCCTTCCTCTTCCTCTTTAGTCATTACTATCTAGCAGTAGGTTTCTTCAATTCTTAATTTTAATAGAAAAAGGGTTTTTTACGAGGTCCCTACCCCTAATTTCAGTGCACACTTTGTCTCTGCCAAGATTCGAGCCCTCGATCTCCCAGTGGAGGGATAGGGTGTGATGCTGCTAAATCAGGACATTTTTTAATATTCATAACCCCTAAAACACAACATTTCAAGTACCAAGATCGATCTAGCCCTAGAATGACAAAATGTAGGTGTAAATTAGTTATAGCAGTAGAGAGGAAAATATCAAAGACACTGCAAACAATAAACTTGTGCATCATTTTGGTGGTACAAAATTAAGCTACGCAGCAGATATATTATAAACCGAAATTACAGACATAGCTGAATCCATTTATCAAGAAAGTAAAGTACCATTCATGGCAAGTCTAATGCAAGACATACATTCAATGATAATATGCATAACAAGATTCCATTTTGTTGCAGTAAACAGAAACAAATTAAGGGATATTAATAAAATAACTATACTAATGAAATGCACAAGCAAGAAAGAAAAAATGCCATAAAGGTGAATCACATATAGCAAGTGAAGAAAGTAAAGAAGGCAATAAAATCAAGAAAATGAAACTTACAATAATAAGATAAGAGTAGATATAAGGTGAGACAGATCTATAAAGAAACCCCAAGTTCTTGAAATTCTTTACATGACAACAGAAGTGGATTATTTAAAGAGAGAAGGGAGGTATGTATCTGCAAAAACTACTAATTTATTCTCTCTCTCTCCCTCCCCCTCTCTCTCTCTCTCTCTGCTCTTATTTATCAGCAAAGTCCACAAGCAACTGTAATTCTCTCTCTCTCTCAGATTGTAAAATTGTGGTTGGGTTTTAGGTCACTTCACATGAAACATCCAACTCTGTGTAAATAGATATAAACAAATACGGGGGTTGGCACTTGGAATAAATGTATTATGTATTTACAGAGTAGATACAGGGTATTTGTGTTGTGAGGTGATCTGGTTGAGATGTAAATATTCAATAATTTATATAAAATTATTTGATTGACATTTATACGGGAAGTTGAAATTTTTGAAAAGTTTAAATTTTTATATAATGGGAAAGTTGTTTACACACTTTCACATTGGTGACTTACAATACCTAAGTAATATAAGTTCCTACATCTCAATCAAACAATTTTTTTTAACTTCTCATAAATTTAATATTAAAATTAAAAACCAAAATATTATAATTTCTATGAATTTCAATACTCATTTGCAATTAAATAAGAACTAAAATATGTACCGTAGTATGTATAAATAAATAAATAATACAGTAGTATAATAATAGTGAAGGCCACATCACATATTCAGTGTAGGCTACATCAAAGCCGCTGTCGGTGGCCATTTCTGTTGATAGCCTTGACTTGTGGGCCCCACATCCAGCTATACACGCGCAAATCAATGCCCGACACGTGTGCATATTTTATCCATCGGACTACCCCCATTATTTACATTTTCATCTTTTTATATTACTAACAGTTCTACCGTTTGGGGAATTTTTTTATAAAATAAAATATATGTTATATTTGGGAATATATATTACCTCTACCCTCTACGTTTTTCAATTGAAAAGGAGTTTTCATGTCACTTTTTCCTACCCTTTATATTATATATATCACACTCTTGAATTTGCGAGAATTTTATATCGAATAGAGTACTATTTCATTCTTTTAATTTTACATTATATAATTGCATTTTTAATAAGCCATGGAAAATTTGCGAGAATTTTGAATTAAGTTAAGCCATGGAAAATTTCCAATAGTAGAACAGGAAAGTGGGGTACCCACTAGGCCCGGCGTGACATGACTTGAAAAAGACTATGAAACATTAAATTGGAGATTAGGGGGATGATTAGACTGCCATGTTAGGAGGTCCAAAATAAAGATTCATTTTCTGTCCGCTTAAATTTTGAGTTCAGTTCTCGCTCAGTGTGTATATAAAAAACGCACGAGAGGAGTATATTTTTCATTTACCCTTTTTCACTTGTAAAAATTCGTCTGCTATAAATGATTGGTTTGGGTTATTCTAAAAAATTATTTTTCAATTATATTAATAAATAATATACTTTTTTCATCAATATCAATTCTTTACGAAAGTAATAAAATTTTAGTAACTAAAAATATTACTTCCTCCTCCCCGACCAATTCTTTACACTTTTTTTATTTTGATGTCTCTAAAATCTCAATTGTTTACATTTCAAAAACTTTTTAAAAATATTAAACTTTTATTGTATACAAATTGATTCCACTCACTATTTTTATTCATTTTTTCAAATCTAATAATTAATTATTTACCGATCCCACCGTTTTACTCACTTTCCTACTTCCTCCGGTCTCAAATAATAATTTTTTGACTTTTTAACACCACATGTTTAAAATTAAAAACACACATATATATTAAATAATAATTTTAAAATTTTATATCAAATGAAAATTTAGAAGTTAAATTTTTATTTGATATAAAATTTAAAAATTAACGCGGAACATAATTATGTATTTTTTACTTCTAAACATACGTGTCAGAAAGTCAACGGGCTATTATTTGGAACTATTTTTACATTTTTCTTAACTTTTATGGTCAACCTAGAAATAAACAAATAGATGAGAAGGAAGAAGTAACAAAAACACATTGAATTGAATAATTGAAATGGTTATCTTTCATCATCTTAAGTTCTTTTTTGTAAACAACATTTATCTTAAGCTGTAAATTTGACTTCGCTCACATTCAAAAAAAAAAAATCTAAACCCATAATTTAAACCTTAACAATATAGATTTTGATAGATAAGGGGAGGCATGTATGAGGGTAAGGTATGGTATTAATTTCAATATTATTATTTAATTATTGATAATTAATATTATTAATAATTAAAAAGTAATAATATACATAGTCAAACATTACTAATAATAAAAAAATCTATTTATATTTTTAAATAATAAAATAAATTAATCTAAATAATAATTCAATAATATTTTAAATTAAATAATTTTGTTTTATAATTAAACCAAACACATAACATCTCATCCTCATATCAATCTAATCTGATTTGTAATAAGCATACAAAATATTATTATTATATATATATTAATATTAATTTAATAAAGACTCATAAAATATTGAATTTTAATATGTTGTTATAGGGTTAGATTTTAAAAATAACCACGTAAGTATCTTTTTAATTAAATTGTTATATATTGTGTTATGATTCAACTCTTATCACTTATTAGTATTTTTAGAACTAATAATATATATTAAATTTTAGGGTTTTTTTTGAAAAATATTAAACTTTTTATTTTTTTTTACAAAAATACATTTTTTATTTAATATTTTGCAAAAACACGATCTCTATTTTTTTCCAACCAACACAACCTAATACAACTAAAATCAACTTTAAATGCAACTACAAGTAATTTCAAATTTTTCTAAAAAGAAGTTGAATTCAATTGCATTTGGTTACAAATTTTTGATAAAAAATTGTATTTTGTTAATTTTAGTTGCAAACAGTATTTTTATAAAAAATTCAAAAAATAGTCAAATCGTAAAAAAGTAATATTTTTTATAAATACACTAAAATTTAATATATTATTAATGAAATTTTAAAATTTAATATATTAAAATTATAAATATTGAATTTAAATAAATTATTAATTTTACCTTAATCTTTAATAATATTCGGATAAAAACGCTTCAGTATATTTTATTCGTTGAGTATGCAATTATGCATGCAGAGATAATGGATATTGAATAACTAGATAAGGACAGTGCGAAGTATTCAGCTGGTGCACCTAATTGTAACCGGACCGTCATGCCAAACACGATACGATATTATTATCTATTTTTCTAGCTAACTTTAGTACCACAGCCTGTCTAATCCAATGTTCAATTGCTATATTATAGGATTAAACATAAAAAAATTCAACTTCAAAGAGATTTCATATTTAAATACATGCATAAATGTATCATTGATTTTGTATTTGAAATCAATTGAGATGGATCTATTCATCCTTACCACATCATCAATAATTAACGAATGATTAAAGTGAAATAATTATTTTATTATACATCACTAAATACCAAAAATATATTAAAATGAATAAAAATTAAAAAAGTTAGTTAAATTTGAAATTAGTTATGAAACTAACAACGGAGTTCAACATTTATTTTAGCACCAAAAAAATATTTTTTGATGTTATATTATATCAATAACAATAGATATTTAGCATAACATTGAATTTACTCCAAGGTTTGTAAAATGATATTCAAAATTAAATATAATTTTAAAAATATTATATTTATAGATAAGAGATATTTATAGCTTTTATTTCAAATTAATTAAAATTATATTTTTAACCACTAATATATACAAACAAATATATATAATTTGATATGAAGGGAGTCCGGGAGTGATATAATTTGGGCAGTTTTGAAAATATAAGTGATAAATTTTGTATTTGTTAATTTATAGGGAATTTACTTTTCCCCCTCAGGACACCATAAGTCATAAAACCCATTTGATATTTAATATATAAATAATTTTAAGATGAGATTAATGATTTGCAAATTATATATACAATATTGTTTATGTTTTGTACCGGCGGTCTTTTATTGGATTCGGATGGTGAACCTATTATTAAAGGCCTTGTGTTTTTGTTGGATAAGTGCCCGGCTTCTAAAGCCCAGATACAACGTCCTTATTCGAATATATTCTAAATTCATGCTAGTTTATTTTTATATAAAAAAATTTGACCGGGTGACAAACAAAAATTTCCTAAAAGATTATCTTTCATAAAGTTAGCATTTTTGTCTAATTTTTCTTTAATATTAATAATAATAAGACGTTTGAATATTGTTCAAATTTGTTTTATGTACAAAGAATACAACAAAAAGAAAAAACACACAAAATTAAAGGGTTAAATATCAAACACATCACTGACTGCGTTAAAATGTATCAAATAGGTGACTGACTACAAATTTGACTCATTTTGGTCACTGACTGCGTCCAGATGTATCAAATAGGTGACTGATTGCAAATTTGACTCATTTTGGTTACTGATTGCACAAATTTGACTCATTTTGGTCACTGATTGCACAATTTGACTCATTTCAGTTTCCCGGCCACCTTGAAAATTTTCCGACGAAAAAAAATATGCACAAAAAAATCCGGAAAAAATTTATATGTAGTAAAACACCCCGACTTTGAATCTCCTAAACTCAGAATTATCGAAATCAAATTCAAAACTCAAAACCAAAATTAAATAAATTTGGGTCAAGATTTATTTAATTTTGATTTTCAGTTTTGAATTTTCTTTCGATAATTCTGAGTTTAGGAGATTCAAAGTCGGGGTATTTTACTACATATAAATTTTTTTCGGATTTTTTTGTGCATATTTTTTTTCGTCAGAAAATTTTCAAGGTGGCCGGGAAACTGAAATGAGTCAAATTGTGCAATCAGTGACCAAAATGAGTCAAATTTGTGCAATCAGTGACCAAAATGAGTCAAATTTGCAATCAGTCACCTATTTGATATATCTGGACGCAGTCAGTGACCAAAATGAGTCAAATTTGTAGTCAGTCACCTATTTGATACATTTTAACTCAGTCAGTGATGTGTTTGATATTTAACCCCAAAATTAAATCAAACTTACTTTCAAATGATCCTTATTACTTAATTTGTCCAATGTGTAGAGGAGAATTTGAGGATTTTAAGGGGAGTGAGAGAGTGGATGTTAAGTGGCTGTTATCTGACTTGTTGATTATGGGACGTTTCGGGAGGAAGCTGCGGGGTATTTGCAGATTTTTATCTCGTCGCGTGCGCCTGCTGCGATTGTGATGTTGTATTTATCGAGTGTTGATGGAAATGAGAAATGTGGGGAGGATATGATTGGACAGGTTATTCATCCGCAATGTGTGCCTATTTTGTTGGAATTTTGTAAGTTGTTAAGGAAATTGCAGAATGATGGTATGTATGAGTTGTGTCGGTGTAGTCTTGGGTCTATGGTGGAAGATACTGGTATAGAACGTTCTATGGCAGTGTAAGGGTAGTAAAAGTAATAAGGCTCTCATTGCGTTTGAAGATATATTTATGTTTGTTAGTCAACTGGCTGCTAAGTTAACTCGTGATTTGACGGTAACCGTTGAATCGGATACGGTAGGAGAGCAACCTTTGCTAAATGATGTTAGTGATTTTACGGCTTTTTTTATTCCTTTGGTATGTGCGATCAAGGAGCAAGCGACTCTCAAAGGTCCTATCCCGATACCCATTCGTGACGTTGGTTATAATATCTCGTGTTATGGGGAAGAAATTAAATTTCTCTATTCCATCTTCATTGGTTTGTTAGAAAAAATGTATGCGTGCCTTGGGAAAGTGGAGGAGTGGTTGGCGCGAAAAGAGAAGGGGGAAGGCAAAATTCTCCTTCTAGGATGGTGCCATTATCTTGCTATATTGAAACAACTAAATAGCATCTCTAAACTCTATCAGGGTGCAGAAGAAGAATTTTGGAAAAAGTCAGAGGCATAGAAAGGATTCTATTTGTTTTCTAATAATCAGATATGCTAAGAGGAGCGATAATCATCGATGGATTCTTGAGCACAAAGAGGTGACTAATTTTGAGTGTAGGAGGCATCTTGCGATGATGTTGCTTCCCGAGGTAAAGGAAGAATACAAGGAGCTACACAAGATGCTTATTGACAGATCACAGTTGTTGGCTGAATCAATTGAGTACATTGCTCGTGCTGAAAAAGAGACTCTACGTGCTGGTTTATATTTAGAATTCAAAAATGGTTTTGCTTGGTCTGCCAAGAAATTTTCAATCGTCAAAATGCTCTCTTTGTGGCTTGTCCAAATGATGAGAGAAGGTTCTTCCCAAATCCAGGTATGTAAACTCTGTTAAGCTGCTTTTATTTATATATGTACAATATTTCTGTGATAGATAGGTTTTGCTTTTTCTCTTTAGGTCTTCTTTTAAAGTAGCTTACCTTTTGCAATACAAATCACCGATCCCTATTCTCTACCAGCAGTGCAAACGTATTCATACCTGTGTTGCTTAGACTTTATCTCTAAGTTTGTAGATCACATCTATTAGAAATGTCCTGTAATGAATATCATGTCTTCGAAACCTTTGGGATGTGGCTAAGTTATGTGTTTGATGTGAACTTTGGGTCATTAACAATTCGGGGTGTTGTGGTGAGCCTGTGTGAGTGAGGGTGGGGAAGAAGGATTAGATTTCAGTGCGCGAACTACAAACTGTTCTTGATTATATGTGCTTTTGGCTTTTAGGGGTGGCATTTATTTGTATCCATGACCTACCTTTTACATCCTTTTCTAATTTATACCTCTGCATTTTTAAGGAACAACCAAATCCGTCATTACATTATGAGAATGTTGTCATTTCTCAATTTCTAACTAAAAAGTTATTATTTATCAAAAGAAAAGAAAAATGCAGCTGTAGATTTAGAATTTCTATTATAATTTTAAGAAATGTGATGTACATGGTTTAACTTGGCTATATGCGGAGGTTTTTATGGTTGATCTTGGAAATTTTGGAGGATTCTAATTGCAAATATAAGCTTATATTCTGTGATACACATGTTCGTTTTGCTAGAGTTAACACATACAACATAGTTGTTGTCATGCTCATGCCAGACTTCTGAAAGGAGGTTGCACTGATCCATGGTTCAGGTTTTCTAGACAGGACTTGATTTCTGGGACTGGAAGGAAGAGTATGAGCACATGAGACTAAATGTAGTAGAGAGATTATTTTAGATGATCTCATGTTCTTGGTCCAAAACTGTCTAATGTGAGAGCGTACTTCCTTCTGGGACATTTGAAGTTGGATAGTAATCAGACATGCTAGTCAACTGAAAACGGTGTTTAATTTTTGATGCATCACCCGGCATTTGCCTTCCCACTGTTTACATTTATGTAATAAGTTAAGTTTCCAGATTTTTTCATTACTTGCCTCATGCATGTGTTTTTGTGTAATCAATTTGTTTTCAGCATCAAAAGTTCATCCATTGCACCGAGAATACTTTACCTTCTCTGGACGGGTTATTGCTCTGGACCTGATGCATAAAGTACAAGTTGGGATAGTCTTTCATCACGTTTTTTTCTTGCAATTGGCGGGACTGAATGTTTCTCTGGAGGATATAAACGATGCAGATCCATTATTGTATAGTAACTGCAAAAATATATTGGAAATGGATCCTGAGACAGTTGATCAAGATGCTCTTGGTCTAACATTTGTTCAAAGTTGATGAGTTGGGATCCGTTAAAGTTGTTGAACTCTGCCATGACGGGAGAAATATTTCTGTTAACAATAACAATAGGCGGGTGTATGTTGAGCTTCTCATACAACACCGTTTCGTCACATTCATCTCAGAGCAGGTATATCATTTTGCTCGGGGCTTCTCTGACATCATGAATTCTTCAGAGTACCAGAAGTTCTTTTTCCAAAGCTTAGAGCTTGAAGATTTTGATTGGATACTGTATGGCCGTGACAGTGCAATTTCTGTAGACGACATGGAAAGCTCATATGCAACCTGAGGTAGGGCTAGCCCGTAGGGGATGTAGGTTTGTGATGGAAATGATGCTTTAAGTTTATTGTTGTACGTGTATACATCTATCTGAATTCGGGGGAAAACGATAAAATCTAACGGGCAGATTTGTATATTATTGCAGTTTCAGTAGGACTTGACGACCTAAAAATAAAATAAAATTAGCACAAAAAATTTAACAGGTTTGTCAAACACCCGTAATTGACTAGATTGATATAATCCGTTTTTTTAATACTTAACAAAATCAAGTTACACTGCTCCCAGTTTCCAACCATAGGCCGCAAAACGTAAGCAATTTCTCTTCCTAATAAATTCGTCGTCACCACAATTCAATTACACAGTCAATGGAATACATACCAGATTAAATTTGGAGTTTTTTCCGAATATCGGGTTAATTCCCGATTTTCGAATTTGAAATAAGCGATAATTTGGGTAATTCATAAGTCCAACATGTTACAAAATATTATGATTTATTGATATATTTAGTGGTAATATTATTATTTATATAGTGCATAAATTATCACAATTTAGTCAATGGAGGACTGAATTGTTACATCACTACGCTAAAACAGTAAAATCCTATTTACAGACGAACCCACCAACAACTAACGCACTTTCTACACACCATCGATATCGAAACACGACCGGCAATCATTCAAAAAACTAATTTTTGCACAATACAAACTGCAAAACATCATCAAACAGACACCGTTACACTCAATTTCAACATGGGTATGCCAAATCACCACTAAAAAACAGATTTTTTATACATAATATTAGGTGTTAGGACTATAATATTGTTTTTGTTTGAAATTTTCAACCATATATTAAAAATTATTATTTAAAGGAGAGATTATTCTTCTGAAATCATCTCAGTTAACTTTTCTAAGTTAAAAAAAAATCACATGTATGAGAGTATTATTGTAATTATATAAAATTACAAAAATACCCATACTAAAAAACACTACCACCTCAGATATTATCTTATGTACTATCTTAGATACATGTGAGGAACTTTATTCTCTTTAAAAGAATTCAAATACTATTAATTTTCAATACATATAGAGACAATATAAATATATAAATTAAATTATTTGTGAATTACAGATGAAAGAATTGAATCATTTGTAAATAAAAGTATATACTATATAATATTTTTATAAATTAATTTTAAAAGTTTTGATTTGAAAGTTAAAAATATCATCATATATTTATAATTTAAATTTTGTATTCTGAATTATTTACATATATATAAATGTAAAGAAATTAAATATAATTTTACTATATTTTACAATAATTTTATTAAATAAATTTCAAATTATAAAGCTAAAAACTGATAGTAGGACGAAAACAAACATAGTCTAGACTCTAGAGTGTTGGGTATGAATGACGCGAATAGATTTGGTGAGAAAACTACGGCCCAAACTTGAATCCGTACAACTGATTAGGTCCAAATAAAGAGTATCTGGCCACGCTTGACCTTTACATATTAACTATTCTTTAATCTCAAGCCGTGTCCTTTGTTTCCTTTTTGATTTTTTTATATATTTTAATATGTATAAAAAAGATAATTTTATATATTATTTTTAAAATTTTCATTTTTTGAATAAATATTTCAATATTAAATTTTTGATTAGAAAATAAAAATTATTCAACAAAGAGACTTGTGACCTAGTTTATTAGCCGTAATTATATAGTTTTAAAAAATATTTAATCAGTAGATAAAATTAAATAACATAATTATTTTTTATAAATAATAAAATTATACATCTTAAAATACGCATAAAAAATAAAAAATAATTAATTTGAAACGAAGGTAGTCCCGTATAAATAATTAAATATTACCCTTCATCCATCTCCCCCAAACCATTTTAAAAACAAAACAAAACGCTCTTCCGCCACCACTAGTAGTATTATTATTTTAGGGTTTCGTCCTTCGCTCTCCTCTCATTGTAAGTAGCACTCTTCCTTTCAATAGTTCTGTATCTATTTTGTATCTATATTTCTCATTCTCTTTTACACAGATCTGTTCCTTTTTTCTCCTTATATTCGATTAAAGTTTAGATCTTTATGCACATTTTTGCTTTTATTACAACATTTCTGCTGTTTATGTATGTATCTATTCCTTTTTGCTCAAATCGATGTTGAATGTGGGTGTATATATATTTCTTCTTGAATTTTTTGGTGTGGTGTGTTAAATTGTTGATGTGATATCGAGTTTTTTGCAATGTAATTTATCGGCTTTTGTTTGTTTGTTATTCAAATACAAAATGTTTAGATTCATGTCTTAGATGTGTAATTTCATAATACTGCAGAACCTCCATAAAGATTATCCCGACATAGTAGATATATCATATATTGTATATTTAACTTCCATGAGTAAATGTTCAGTTCTTTACTCCGAATATTTATTTGTGTTTTTACCCCGTATCGGCTTGTCTGCAACTTGTATAGTTGTTTTTCTTTTGATAAACTCAAAAATATAATATTTGGAGGAATGGAGGTTATGAAACATAAAAACAACGTGCTTGTTTGGATTCTAACTAAAAAACTGTTTTATGTTTATACAAATTGAAAATTGTTTTCAAAAAACATATGTGGTGTTTAGGCCTGTTTTTAAAAATAGTTTTCAGAAACATGAAAATATTTATACAATTGTTTTCTAAATTTAGAAATTTCTCAATATAACTCCTCAATTTTCCTACTCATAAATACGATAATTCAGCTATTTTGCAGCGCAATATTATGTGTCATATCATGCAAAATCATGTTTTTTGTTTTCTAAAATTGTTCTCACAAAACAATGGCCAAACAACACCCATTTCTAGAAACTACAAAAAACTAATTTTTATTTTATTTTTTAAAAAAAACATTATAAAAACAATACAAAACACCACCAATGTTTCTGGGAATGTCCTAACCAAGTCAGACACGTTCCCATGGTTTGTATATATAATTGAAAGGACCTGCCCGTACCAGACACTAACTTGTCTTGTACCAGTGGCTTTGTAGGGTAGAATTTCAGTTTTCTATTTGATTAATTTCAATTTTTTATATGTATATATCCAAATTTTTAGGATGTTTTTTTGCCACTTGCAAAGTGGTATTTGTGATCAAGCATCGGAATTTGGAAGCATCTGTGCTATATCTTTATTGACTTGCACTTGTAAAAGTTTGTACTTTTTTATTACTTGTGCCTTTAGAAAGTCTTGCCAAATATTTTAATTTATTAACTTACTTGGATTGAGCCTTGGTATGGCCGTGCATTTTTGCACCATTCAAATATTTAATCCTTTCAGTTTTGATGGTCAGGTATTCTGTATATTGTTTATGTCTTGTCTGCTAAGCACTAATTGCAGTTGTAACTAGTATTTTCACCAGTCAACATGGTAAAAAGAACACATCTGAAACCAGCTAAACATGTGAAAAAACTATTGGAATTGTTATTCCGGGGGTTGCTTTTTTTCTTGCTTCTTTTTATGCAAAAATATGATGATTTGATTTGAGTTTAGTATAATCTCTAATTCAGGGTCTCTTAATTGGTTCAGGTTATGGATACTGCAGTTCGAAATCGCACGATCTCTATCAAATTGTGGCCCCCAAGCCAAAGTACAAGGCTAATGCTTGTAGAGCGAATGACCAAGAATCTTACCACTCCTTCCATTTTATCTAGGAAGTATGGTCTTCTTGATAAAGACGAAGCTGAAGTAGATGCTAAGAAAATAGAAGCTGTGGCATATGACGCTGCAAACCAGCACTTTGAGAAGGAGCCGGACGGTGATGGTAGCTCAGCAGTGCAACTCTATGCTAAAGAATCCAGCAAACTTATGCTGGAAGTAATCAAAAGAGGCCCTCAGCCAAAAGAGAACGGTGAAGCAATTGAATCTGAGGAAGTTGCAGTATCTCGTAATACTTTTTTTGATATATCTGGAGGTCGCCGAGCCTTTATTGATGGTGAGGAGGCTACTGAACTATTGAAGCCATTGGGAGAGCCCGGAAGTAAATACACAAAGATATGTTTCAGCAATAGAAGTTTCGGCTTAGATGCTGCTCGTGTTGCTGAAGAATTTCTTTCATCTCTTAAGGATCAATTAAAAGAAGTCGATCTTTCAGATTTTGTTGCAGGAAGGCCGGAGGCAGAAGCTCTTGAAGTTATGAACATATTTTCATCTGTTTTGGATGGTTGTGAACTGAGGTATTTAAATCTTTCTGATAATGCCTTGGGGGAAAAGGGTGTAAGGGCATTTGGGAGCCTGTTGAAGTCACAGAGCAGTTTGGAGGAGCTATATTTGATGAATGATGGTATCTCTGAGGAAGCTGCACAAGCAGTGTGTGAATTGATCCCTTCAACTAAGAAGCTGAAGGTCCTCCAGTTTCATAATAACATGACAGGCGATGAAGGTGCAATCGCTATCTCGCAACTAGTGAAAAATTCCCCATTGCTGGAAGATTTTAGGTGTTCTTCTACTAGGGTGGGATCTGAAGGGGGAGTTGCTTTAGCTGAAGCACTTGAGGTATGTACCCAGCTAAAAAAGCTTGACTTGCGTGACAATATGTTTGGTGTTGAAGCTGGACTTGCTTTGAGCAAAACCCTGCCTGGATTTGGCGATCTCATTGAAGTTTACCTGAGTTACCTTAATCTAGAGGATGAGGGAGTAATTGCACTTGCTGAAGCTCTTAAAAAGTCTGCCAGTTCACTTCTAGTACTGGAGATGGCCGGAAATGACATTACTGTCAAAGCTGCTCCTGCTTTGGCAAGTTTAATATCTGCAGGGGACTCGATAACTAAAATAAACTTGTCAGAGAATGAACTGAAGGATGACGGTGCTATTTTAATTGCTCAGGCTCTGGAGCAAGGGCATTCCCAACTAAAGGAAGTTGATTTGAGCACAAATGGCATTAGAAGGGTTGGCGCTAGGGCCTTGGCTCAGACTGTTGTCGTCAAGCCGGAGTTTAAGTTGCTGAACATTGACGGCAATTTCATTTCTGATGAAGGTGTTGATGAGGTCAAGGTTTTATTTAAAAGTTCCCCCGCTATGTTGGGTCCTCTGGATGACAATGATCCTGAAGGAGAAGACAATGATGAGGAGGATGAAGATGCTGCCAGCGATGAAGATGACGAACTGGGATCCAAACTCAAGGGTCTTGAAATAAAGCATGATGATTAGTTACAATTTGTTAGCCACCTTGGCTTATTATTATTCCTGCTTCATTCTTAACGGACTTGTGTAAGCTTGTGAAGCAGCTGTTGTAATAGTCTCATATTGAAGTAGACTAGGAGGAAACATAATCTTGCTATGTAGTCAACTCCCAGACTTGGTATTTTCCTTAATTTGCTGTATGCTAAGAGTTGGTGACCATTGGTTCTTTATATTTGGTTTATTTGACTGACGTACTGGCATTTCATCCAAGACCCCAATGTCATTTGGTAAATCATTTGAACTACAATTCAGGTGAACTTAATTAATAATTATATGGCTACATATGTTAATGAAAATTCTTAAATAAATATTATACCAGATAATATAATTTGTTGATTTAAAATACATATAAAAGACGAATATTCTAATTTACCATTCTCGAGTTTATTCTAAGCAATTACAGTTAGGACTCTACCCCTTCAAAAACTAGCCGTTGCATTGTCTTATTAATTATCTATCTTTAAACTCTGCTCACCAAGCATTCTTTAACAATAATGGCAGCTTCAGATTCAGCAGATTTAGCATCTCCAGTTCAGCTGCATAAGGTAATTCTCATCTTCAACTTCATATTGTTACAACCAGTTAGAATATTCAATGCAAAATCTCATCTTCATCTTCTTTGTTTTTATAAATACATTGACGTCTCTATATTCTGGCCTCTAATTACAGGAAATATCTACAAGAATCATGGAATCATCATCTCCTGTGTCCAGCCCGTCTTCGGATAGGCGTTTGTGGAGTTCTCTACGTAATCGTGTTGACACGATTCTTGAGAATCACAACTCTGTTGATCAACCTCTACCAGCTCAATTGGTAAAAATGTTATCTTTATTGCAATTACCAAGATTCTGAATTTTGATCCTTTTTTTAAAAGAAAAGCATAAATCTTGTGGATCTCATCACTAAAACAAGGAAATGGGGTACTTTTAAATATTTGTTTTGTAGAATGGTGAAAGATCGAATCGAGCAAAGCGAATGAAAGAGGATGCGTTGCTGTTGCTTAGAGGGTTTGACTCTGTTTCTAGTTCTCTGTCTCAGTTGTCTGCCAATCTCACATTTGCCCTTCAGGTATGTAAATATTTTTGTTATTTATTTCTCAATCTGCGGTACGCGTTCAATTTCTAAGAAACAGTGTTTATTGTAATAGACCACTGCTACATGTCCCAAATTGGATCCCAAATGAGCTCTGAAATGCATATTTTATGACTTAATTATGATGTATGATGAGACACACACACATGTGTATATACTTATATGGAAAATATCTCGTCATTAATGCATTTGGGAGCTCATTTAGGACCTGTAGTATAACAAGATCTGTAGTATACAAGATCTGAAGTTGAGAATCAAAGAGAGTTTTTTTTTTTTGCTTGACCTGTAGTATACACTGGTGTCTAGATCAACCATCCCAGTATTGTAGGATGGATGAGTGAGTGCAGCAGTCAGCATTCTTTCTCATCATTTCAGTTATGTTTATTGGTCTGATAAGATCAGATGCATCCACTTCCGAGAACTAAATTTCTCGATGTGATTATCAGTCTTAATGCTTGTCGTGAATTAAACTTGATAATGAATTGCAGCATTTTAATGAATAATTTGGATATGTAGCTTTAGGAAGAAAAAGATTCAAAGCTCAAATATATATTTTTGAGTTGTTTTTACATATCTGAGTATGCCACATCTTCCCTTCAGTACCTTGCTAGTATAAGTCCAGCACTCTTTGTGACTGAACCAATGAGTATTCTTTGTTTGGACTTGCAAAAAAATAGCCTTATATCTGATTTCTTACTCTGAACTCGACCGTAAAAAGAGGGACCATTGTGAACTTCAGTCTGCACTGGCTTTTTCTTAACTAGGTTTTTCCCCCTTGTTTCTCATTGTGTTATTTTATAGGGAGCAAGGGATCTTGGTAGACCACCTACATTATTTGAAATAGTTCATAGCACCCTGGAGAACACGAAAACTGAAGAGGAACAATATATAGATGAACAAAAAGAAGGAAAAGAGGAAAAGACAAAAGAAAGTAGTAGAGGATTAAAACGAAAAATAGAATCGCAAGAATGTGCTGAAAACGGAGAATATAATGCAGTGATAGAAGATGGGCAAAGTCCTAAAGAATTGGGGAAGCTCAAGAAATGCAAGAACGTAAGTTTCATATGTTGCCCTATATATCTTCTTTTTATCTAGTGTGGTGACAATATAATATATTTGCCATGTTACTTGTGTCGGTGCAATCCTTCTGAAGATTGCATTTTCCATGGCGAATAAAGCTGCCTCTCTTGCAAAAGAGCTGAGATCAGTAAAATCAGATCTATGTTTCATGCAACAACGGTGTGCTATTCTAGAGGAGGAAAATGGAAGATTCCGTGATGGATTTACTGATGGACTTCGGCCTGAGGAAGATGATATGGTAAGTTATAATCACTTGTTTTATAAAACCAGAAAGATGCATATAACATTTTCAAAAGGACTCCATGCATCTTGCATTTTTAGGAGACACTACGAATTCAGGACCAGGCCTGAGAGAAAAGAAACCCAAGTCAAATTTTGTGTTTTACATGTGTGCACATGGGATTTTAAAATTTTGTGCGAATCCTATAATCATGTTGTAACTCTAATGGAATTTACGTGGGCAGATGAGGCTACAAATGGAGGCACTTCTTGCTGAAAAGTCCAGATTGGCAACTGAAAACGCAAATTTAATTAGGGAGAACGAATGCCTTAATCAGCTTGTAGAGTACCACCAACTCACCTCCCAAGACCACTCGGAATTTTATGAACATGACGAATCGAGGGGTTTGTGCCTAGACTTTTCATCTCCCCCACCGCACATGCTTGAAGAGGAAAGTGAAGATATAGAGAGATTGCGATGAGGTAGCAGCAAATATACCGGAAGGTTGAATTGAAAATCTCAACCACCACTTGCTCATGTTTATTTCATTCATCACATCTGATTTTCTTGTTGGAATTTCATTTGTACTAACAGTGGAATGACTGAACGAATATTTGAATTCTCCCTTGACAAAGTTCTACACTAACTTTTGCTGATTATTCTTTGATAGTCATACTTATCATCCACTATATGTTGTACAATCATATATAAATTCGACCTTCACAATAGATCGCTGCAGTGGATGGGTGTTAAGACGATATGGAGTTGACAGAGGCGTCTAAAAATAAAAACATCAATTTTCTACACTGGATCAATTTACGTCCACAACCAATATCGTCTTAGACATGACTAAATCTTAAACTAATAATAGTAGTTCTCATAGTACACCGCCATGTTAAACTATATAGAGCCTCCAAAAAAGTTCAACCAGGGAATTTAATTTTTACTTGGAATCCTGTTTGTTTCCTCTTTTGCGAGGCACATCTCTAGATGGCGACCTGGTTACATGTGTCTGGCCTGGTTCGTTAGAAGAGGGGACTGAAAATCTATCAAGCACTCTATTACATAGATTTACCACTGCATCAGCTGCTTTGCTCATATTTGATAGCGTAATGACATCCTTCAACTTGTCCAGTACATCATCCTTCAGATTATCATACTGCGATACAGTAAAATAATTAAGACAACCCAGATGTTAATTTCATGACTAAGACAATAATATTATAAAAGGAAAACTCTAACAGTGATCCATAGACATGCTGCAAAGGCACCTTGAATAGGCACACACAGGTTCTCAGCATAAATATTAATAAAAAGAAAAAAAACCACAATACTGTCTCCATAGTAAAATTTTATACCGCTTCGATTTTCACTTGAGCAAGTTGTAACTGATTTTGAAGCTGAAGATTTTCCTTTGTCAATTCATCAATCTAAAAACCATACACCATTGAAGACTTGAAGTTAGCTATACATCTATTTAGAAACATAAAGCAGAAAATGACAAAACGGAGAAAGAGAAGCATAACCTTCTTCTGAGAATATATGTACAGGCCTTTGTAACTGAGGGAAGATGAGCTTGTAGTTGAGAAGTCCCCTGTGTTCACCTACTCATTAATTTACTCAGAAGAGTAAGTTTCAGTTACTCGAAGAGCACATAAATACAAGTAATTAATGACATATATATAGTTTAATTTAAGACCTTATGTTTCAAAACTTCAACATCTTCAACAAGCTGGTCAACCCTTTCTTCTAAGCTTTTGCCTTCTGGAATTGGCTCAGCCTCCTCAACGAAATGCTCAAGTTCCCTTTCAGCTTTATCAAGATCCGTCTCATTTTCCATCTCACTATCAACAAGATCAATGTGCTCAACCTCTGCATATTGAACAGGTTGGATTAAACTTTGAAGACGTGAGGATCGCCTAGGTTTCACGGTTTCAGACTTCAAAGATTTTTTATTCACTGATAAGTTTTTATGTGCTTGAGATTCAGACCTCTCTATCTCTGTAGTGCCACTTGTGTTTTGAGGCTGCTAATTCAGAATTTATTAGCAAAATGATGACAAATAAGGCCAAAAACTCGTATAGATCACAGACAACATAGAAGGTCAATCTAGCACTTGAAGAAAAGCAGCAATTCAAGTGTGTTCTGAATATTACTGATTTTTTTAACGTAACAAAAGACATTACCAAACAGTAACACAAAACATGTAAATCGCGAATATGACTGATTTTTTTATATTTTTTAACTGTAAGAAAATACATTATCAAACAGTAACACAAGGCATTAGAATCATAGAATGACAGCGTACCATGTTGCACATATATTGCAACCCCCCCCCCCCCCCCCCCCCAAAAAAAATACAAACATACTTATACCGAAGACGTACACAGTTGCTTATATAATGCCGCAAAACTGCAGTTAGACAGAACAATTAAAATTATTTACAACTCCTTTCAGACCTTAATTGTTATGAATTTCGAAGAACATTAGCCATGTTCTTTATCAACGTATTTTGTTGCACTGATACTGATACACAACAAAAGCGTTAAATCAAAAATGCAAAGGCCAAAAAGTATAATGGGGGTGATAATTTTAATATAACAGAACTAAAACTCGGTGCATATCCAGTATAGGCATTATGACTGACGTATTCCACTCAATTTCATACAAAACTATCAGCAGCCAGATAAAAGGCTAAAACCTTAATTAAGCCTCTCACATTCCCTAAGAATCCCTCATTACTTTAAACAGCAGGCCAGAAGCTAACATACAATTTGAAAGAAGAATAAGATTTTACTTTCATTCCCTCCCATTCCCTCAAAATCTCAATTCTCAATTAACATTTCCTAGAAAATTTTTACACAAGATTCTTTTCCTCTCCTTTTTTATGCAACTTCTTTTACTTTATAAAACTCGGAACACACTGTTAAGTCACAATATATACATGAAAGATCAGATAGGTTTTATCTTCATAAATATTTTCATTCCACCAACTAGAGTAAAGGTTAAATATGAACTTCCTTTTAGCATCTGCGATTCGCCTCACAAGTTCCCAATTCAGATTTTTTCATAATATCTTAAACCATGGCTCATATCAACCAACTAGATTATAGAACAGGGTTTTTGTATTCAACCCTTTCTTTTTCTGAAGATCTCTAAAATTATCACCCAGAAGTGCCGAGCACGTATAGCTACAGAATAAAAAACGCAAACTTCATTGAGGAAAAAAGTTTCCTCTTTTTTAAGGAATTGGGAGGAGGGCGTGTATAAAACCCTAAGACCCTTTAAACCTGTGATCCAACTGCTGCCCAGTGCAGCATGAATCTAGAACTACATATAGAATCCTCCGTTACAAATAGCCACAAGATAAAAAAATAAAAAATACAGAGATTGTTATATATATAACAACCACCATGCATTACATTTTAAAGCAAGCATGTAACATTATTACAAGTTTACAAAATACAGAGATTATTATATATATAACAACCACCATACATTACATTTTAAAGCAAGCATGTAACATTATTACAAGTTTACAAATTAAAGCCCCGAAAAAAATTAAAAAAGAAAAGATACATTCCAAAAACAAACTAACATCCAATCACATTAGAGCAACCACAACACAAGCTGTACCAGGGATCGAAAAGACCCTGCTGAAATTTAAAATAATAATTTTTTTAAACCATTACTCGAAATCAGCCGGAGCTTAAATGAAAAAATCTACCAACTTTTAAGAACAAAACATAACTAAAAATTTAAAAAAAATCATTGATTTTTCGAGCTCAGCCGAGGTTTTAGTTGTGTACTTGGGTTAGCCTCCCTGGTTCCAAGGAAAAGTACAGTAGTTCCCAAGAATATAAAAACAGTGATATACACAAAGATCATGCATGTAATAAAAACATAAAGAAGATCAGGAAAAAGACAGAACAAATAAAAATCAGATCACTTTTTATACTACGTTTTCAAGAACAAGAAGGTAATATAAAAGTAGAGGAGAACATCAAGTATGGTAAAACATTAACCATTTGAGTGATAGATTCATGTGCTTGTGCTGCTGCTTTGCCTTTATTTACCATTCTTGATCCTTCTTCTCTCTCTTCTCGTCTCTCTCTGTCTCTGCTGCTCCCAAGTTCTAGTATCTGTGTAACACAGACCGGACAGACCAAAACCCTGATTATTTTATCTTATTATATTTAAAACAATATCAAAACTTCCTTTCAAAAAAAAATATTATCAAAACTTTGGGAAAAATTAAAAGTCTAATTAATAATTTTTTTTAAATAATTTTTTTTAAAAAAATATTAACTTATCTCAATCGAAAGTTTAATCAAATTACTATTTATCTTTTAATTATGATTTAAATTATTGCTTACCTTTTAATTAAGAATTCAATTAATAAATATTAATTTATTCTAAGTGTAATTTTAAAAGTAAAGTTTACCAAATATAAATTAATTTATCTTTTAACAAAAAAATTTTAAATAAAATTTTAAATAAAAAATATCAATCCAATAAAATGTTAAATTAAAAATAATATATCAATATTTTATTGTCTCACATAAAAAAATAATATTAAAAAACTATCTCCTACTATTTTTTAATTCTAAAGTGGATTTTTATTTTTAAATTACCTTTTACATATTATATAAGGCAATTGGTCTTAATAAATCACTACAAGTCTGGAGAATATGACCTTAATATCATAATTTATAAATATATGTCCAAAATATCACTTGTTTGTAACCGTCTCGCCTGGCCTTTTATGAGGTTATACCAACTCCCATTTATCTCACCCTCTTTCTTTTATCTCTTTTTCTACTCCTTTCGCAGTCAAAATCTTATTTAATATAAATACTAAACACATCCATGAAAATATACAGAAACACAAATTAGACAATTGAAAATGATTAGTATTTGTGTGATTTAAAACTCCCACTTACCCCACATATAAACCCAATTTCACCGATGTCACCCAACCTATGGAAAATCTAATTAACACAAAAGTTAAAAACACTAAAATTTTAACAAATAAGAAGAGAGAAGATGATTGTAAATGATTGTCGTTTACTCGTTTTTCCACTTTAACAATCGAAGTCCGTTACATTTTATAAGAAACATATTAGGTTTGTATGGGTTAGGAAGATGAAGCTCATTGACAACATAAAAAAGGTGAAGAAGTGGATGAAAATAATTGTGAATACTCATTTCGCAAGCTTCAAATGTGTATGTGCAACCGAGAATCAAAACTTAGATAATGTGTGTATTTGATATTCGCATCATGTATATGTGTATTCACGATTTCGCATCCACAACATGCACATACAACATGTTATTTAGGGCATTTATAACGACGTGTGATATTTTGGTCTGTAATAAAAACACATATTTTTTAATATTAAGAATCACTTGTAAGTTGATATATTAAAATTTAAACGGCGGGCTCCCGGTCTCAAGTCTCATGACTCTCAACTACTACAACTACAGTACTACATGAGTTGACAATGCTACCACGAGACAGGAGTAGAGGTGGCCACTTGTGCGGGTTCGATCCGCACAACCGGACCCGGCTCGTTAAATTATTCATCAAATTCGGCCCAAGCCGAGCCGGGTCAAAACCCGCACAACCCGTTCAAATATTAGTGTCGGTTACGAGTTTAGAAATCAAGAACCGCAACCCGAACCGGACCGGCCCGTAAAAGAAAACCGGACCGACACGAACCGCACGCACGGCTCGCACAGCCCGCACAGCTCGCAACCCGCAGCCTGCACAGCTCGCAGCCCGCAGCCCGCACAGCTCGCAGCCCGCACAGCTCATATGATCATATTTTGTATGTAACTAATTGTTTAGACTTGTTATATTGTCTTGTAGACATGTATGCTCCCAAAACTCAAAATGCTATACAACCTAGGACTAATACTGTCAGTAGGTTTAATAGTACTATTTCAAATATATTAGCAAAAAAACAAAAATGTAGAATTTCCACTACTAGTTCTTTACCTTCTTCTGCTTCTAGTATGATTAGGGAGTTTTTTCTTATAGTTATGAGTTAGATGAAGACTTTTCAATACTAACGTGGTGGAAGAATCATGGGTTACAATTTCCGGTTTTAGCTAAAATTGCAAGGGACGTATTAGTAGTCTCTGCCTCTACAATTGCGTCCGAGTCCGCTTTTAGTGCAGGTAGAAGAGTGTTAGACGAGAAGAGATCAAGTCTTGCGCCAGACGTGGTAAAGATGTGTGTTTGCAAAAAAGATTGGGATCAAGCCGAAAAAAGACAACAAGGGAGAAAAGAAGAAGACTCGGATGGTGAAAACGATCCATAGATGACAATGGATAGTTCATCAGAATCAGGCACCTCAACCAACAACGAACAACAATTATAAATAAAATAATGAGTATAATTTTTTTATTTTGTACTTTTTAGATTTGTTTTTAGTTTTATTTTTTTGTAATGTATTGATGCGGTTTGTTCCGTTTTTTTAGAGAGGAGTCCTCTCAAATTATTTGTAAAATATTTTTTTAATTAATAAAATTTAAACGAGATACCGTCCTTTTTTTTTAATAAAAATAATTAAAAAAAATTTTAAATAACATAAATTCGTTACATTAAAAAATTAACGAATCATGTGGTAAATAACAAAACCATGTTATACGGGTTAAAGTGAGAGAAAACATAAAAAAAAATGAAAAGAGTTTGTCACCACTCATCATCACCAGTCATGGCTCACCCGCACAACCCGCACGACCCGGCTTACCCGCACAACCCGCACAACCCGTTAAAACACGTCCGAATCACCGTGCCGGTCCTGTGTTACGTTTATCCGGTTTAAGCCCGAGCCCGGCACGGCTCGATTCAACTCAGTGCCGGTTCAGTGTTCAACTTTCTCGTGCTCAACCCGTCTCCAACCCGGCTCGGCACGTACAGCCCGTACAAGTGGCCACCTCTGGACAGGAGTCCTTACATTTCTTACCGGCACGCGTGGATATTTACTTCTGCTCGTGTCGTACAGTTCTATTTATCACACTAGTTATCTTCAAATTTCATGAGTAAGAAAGAGCTAAACAAAATTATACGGAGTATCATATATATATATCTTTACCTTTATATATATCATTAAAAGAAAATCTCTCAAATTATTTAAAACTATATTTATAATTTTATAGAATTTATGTATTTAAAAATTATATAAATTATTTATCTTCTAATAATAATCTAATTACTATTCACCTTCTAATTAGAGTTCTTATAAAAATATATTAACTAACTTATTCTAATTGGCCCAATCAAATTATTATTGAACTTGTAATATTACTTGCCTTCTAATTAAGAGTATTGTAAGGAAATATTAACTTATTTTAATTAAAATTACAATCAAATTACTACTATACTATTTAGTGTCTAATTATAATTTTAATTATTACTTACTTTTTTTTGTCAAAAAAAAATTATTACTTACTTTTTAATTAAGATTTCAATTAATACTTACTTTATAATTAGAAGTCTAATTAATAAATATTAATCAATTATAATTGTGAACTTATAAAATAAAATTAATTACATATAAATTGACTTATTCTCTAATAAAAATAATTTTAATAAAATTATAAATAAGAAATCATCACACCCAATCCAATAAAGTGTTAAATTGATTATATGAAAAATAAAATTTTATAACTAATTGTAAAATGCAAAAAAAAATTATTTTTATCTTTTAATATAAATTTTTTTATTTATTTTACCTTCTAATTGATAGAGAAGACAATAATTTTTATAAAAGAATTTTTCTTGTAATATATATATGCTAAAACATAAAACTCTTATTTAAAAAATATATATTTAAATATTAAAAATATATTTTTTTATCTTCTAATTAATAGAAAAAATAATAATTACACATTTGTCAATAGTTAAAAACATTAATTATGATAAAACTAAATAATGTTAATATAGTATATTAAAATGATTATTTAAAATGCATGAATAAAAATAATATAATATATAAAAAAGATTAAAAATTGATAAAATTTATTTTGTATGTTGTCAGATATAAATATATGAAAAATCTTAAAAAAAGAAGATAAAATGACTCATAAGCGACAAGAGAGCGGGTAAAGAGAATCGGAGAAGTGTGTTAATTTTTAGATTTTGATTTTTTTTTTGTCATCCAATCCCTTATTATCAGAAGTGTTTTCAACTTTGTATAACACATTCAAGAAGGTATTCGTGACCGTCTAAACCTGTAAAATTATAAAGCCTATTTCCAAGATCATAGACATCATTATATACATCAACCCTACATCATTATAATTTTTTTTTGAAAAATCCTACATCTCCCAACAATTATTGAGGTAGAAACCTAAACTTTGATACTAAATTGATGTGAATTTTTTGTCCTATTTAAGAATCCACCTTTGAAAATTAGAAAACATACGACAAACGGATATTTCAAATATTATGATTAATCCAGAAACGTGAACTCTGAATCTCAAACTCCTTAAATTAATTCAGAAACTAAATTATTTGAGTTGGTAATTGAAATTTAGAAGAAAGAAAAACTAATCATAGTTTATTCTCGAAACAAAATTTTATATATTATCACATTATTAATAAAAGATTATAAAATATGGGTATATATAAGTTAGTCTGATAACCTATACCTTAGAGGAATAAAAAATGGATTTAATATAAACTAGAATTAGTTAATATTTGAATTTATCTTGAAAACCCATCAAAATTTCAATCTAAATAAAAATAGATATAAAAATCAAATCAAACGAGGAACATAAAACCTAAATGATTGAAACAAGAAAAACCCTAAGCCAAAACCTACTCAATAAATATATATTAACCATCCCATCTTGTTAATTAAGCTACTTGTCCAAGTTTTATCATCCCTCCTTTCTCGCGTTTGAAGTAAATTTCTTGACATATACAGACAGATAGTAGTAATTTTTCTTTCAAACTCTTCAACAACGTGTATCTCAAATATATTTCAAAATAATAAGATAGAATATGTTCATTACTTATATTTATCCTATATAATATAATAATAAATAATTTATTTATCCTATTCCTTGAACCTTGAATATGTAACATTGAATAATTTATTCATAATATCCTACTAGCTTATAACCCGTGCAACGCACGGGATGAGATTAATAAATTATAAATTAATTGTTTTATATGATTTAAATATATAATAATTATTTTTTATTATATCGGTTATAATAATATAATACAAAATAAAATTCATTTATAGATAAAATAATAATATTATTTTAATATTCATGGGATTTAATTAATAAGTTTTAATATTCATGATATTTAATTAATAAGTTGTAATTTCAAGTAGAAGTGAATTGAGATATGTTATTAGATTGTTGTACAAAAAATGATTCAGCGATGATAGAGTTATATGTAAAATATATATGTTTTAAAATTAAATTATAATTATATCATAATTGCATAAAAAAATCATATAAAAAAAACTTACGATAATAAAAAGAGTTGTATAAAAAGAGGACTTACCGGACGGACGATCAATTGACTAATCTTTTTATTTTTCTTTTAAATTTTACATAATAAAAAGAGTTGTATAATAATAATATAAATTTTATTTAATATTATATGTATATGTTTTTATATAATTTATTTGTATTTATATTTCAATAGGATAATTTTTGTTTATTTTGTATAGATATGTATTTTACTTAGGAGATTAATGTGAGATATTTTAGTTAGAAGATTAATATGAGATTGTATTTTAGTAGTAATGTTTATATTCTTTATAATTATAATGTTTATGAGTTGTTTGCATAAAAGGAGGATTATTGGTGTTAGAATTGTATGTATGATTATATTTTTTTAAAATTATATTTTATTAAAATTCAACGGTTAAGATTATTTCTATAGTTCACTTAAAATTGGACGGTCAAGATTTTTTCTATGGTTCACCTAGTACCATACCGACCAAAACTTTTAATCTTTCGTCTTTAATAATATAGTATAGATATATTAGCTTATATCCCATGCGATGTACGGATGAATTTTTTTAATTTTTTAACATTTTTATTTTAACAGTTTTTAATGATTTGAATTTATTTGTATTTGTATAATAATAATTTAAATTTTATTTAATATTATATGTATATGTTTTTATATAATTTATTTGTATTTATATTTTAATAGGATAATTTTTGTTTGTTTTGTATAGAGATGTATTTTACTTAGGAGATTAATGTGAGATATTTTAGTTAGAAGATTAATATGAGATTGTATTTTAGTAGTAATGTTTATATTTTTTAGAATTATAATGTTTATGAGTTGTTTGCATAAAACGAGGATTATTTGTGTTAAAATTGTATGTATGATTATATTCTTTTAAAATTATATTTTATTAAAATTCAATGGTTAAAATTATTTATATGGTTCACTTAAAATTGGACGGTCAAGATCTTTTTTATGGTTCATCTAGTACCATACCGACCAAAACTTTTATTCTTTCGTCTTTAATAAAATATTAGCTTATATCCCGTGCGATGCACGGATGAATTTTTTTAATTTTTTAATATTTTTATTTTAATATTTTTTAATAATTTGAATTTATTTGTATTTGTATAATAATAATTTAAAATTTATTTAATATTATATGTATATGTTTTTATATAATTTATTTGTATTTATATTTTAATAGGATAATTTTTGTTTGTTTTGTATAGAGATGTATTTTAATTAGGAGATTAATGTGAGATATTTTAGTTAGAAGATTAATATGAGATTATATTTTAGTAGTAATGTTTATATTCTTTATAATTATAATGTTTATGATTTGTTTGCATAAAAGTAGGATTATTGGTGTTAGAATCGTATGTATGATTATATTTTTTTAAGATTATATTTTATTAAAATTCAACGGTTAAGATTATTTCTATGATTCACTTAAAATTGAACGGTCAAGATCTTTACTATGATTCACCTAGTATGATACCGACCAAAACTTTTAATCTTTCGTTTTTAATAATATAGTATAGACATTTAATAATACAGTATAGATATATAACAACATCATCTATTTACAACAAGATAATCCCCCTCTCATTCTCTCCATTTCACATTTCCCAATGGTATTATCACTTGTCTCCAACTCTACCTCCATCAGCGCACACACCTCTCTCCTCTTCCACCTCCACCGCCACCGTCATCCGCCACCGCCGCGCCACCTCAAACTCCGGCGCCACATCTCCGCCGTCAGCAACAACTCAACTTCTCCAAACTCTCAGAACCAGCAGCCTAGAACTCTGTTTCCAGGCGGTTACAAACGCCCGCAAATCAAAGTACCGAATCTGGTGCTTCAATTGAATCCACAAGATGTGTTGGTGCAAGATAATAGAGATGTGTTGAGTTTGATCGACGACGCCGTTTCGAAGAGTTGGATTGGAATCGTGGTGCTTAATGACGGAGGAGATGCAAGTGGCGGGAAAATGTACGAAGCGGCGTGTTTGTTGAAGTCGGTGATTGTTGGTAGAGCTTATTTGTTGCTATCGGAGCGTGTTGATATTGCTGCTGCTGTTAATGCTAGTGGCGTTCTCCTCTCCGATCAAGGTTTCGTAATCCTATTTATTCAAAACTTTGCCTTATATATATCTATATCTATAGATCATTATTTTTGCAAACTGTTACTATTTTGATACATCCACATGTTTAATCTTAAGATAAATGTAAGGTTGATAATGCTTGCAGGATATATCTGTTCCAACTTCTCGTACAGTTTTAGTTTCCTACTGAATTTTCTTTCAGTGTTACCAAGTCAACTTGAATAATTGAGATTGAATTGTTGTTTTTGTCTTGAAATATTGAATGCTTCATTTAGTAGTATTGTTAAGTGCAGCTAGTATTGTGCATATTGTGTTGTGTTTCCTTCTGAAATACTGATTGTTCATTTACTAGTAGTATTCTAAGTGCAGCTAGTGTTGTTGCATTCCTTACTGAAAAACGGAATATTAGTTTACTAGTAGTGCATCTATTATTATACAGATTGGATAGTCGTGTTTAGTGCTGAGATACTAAATGTTCATTTACTAGTATTATTGAGTGCAACTGGTATTATCGAGATTGAACTATTGCTATTAATACTACAGACTTGTTCAGCCTCTAATAGAAAAATCTTACTGCTATACATTATGTTTTTCAGAATCATTTCTTTTCGAAATTCAAACTTCTTGGTGCCAGAAGTAATAGTATGCTCTTCATTTTATAGGTCTTCCTGCTATAGTGGCAAGAAATACGATGACAGATACCAAATTTGAATCTGTCGTTCTTCCATTGGTTGCAAGAAATGTGCAAACTCCGGCCTCAGCTGAAAATGCTTCTAACTCTGAAGGCGCTGATTTTCTCATATATGACGTTGATGGAATAAAGCCTCTTGATGAAGTGGTTAAAACTGTGTTTGGACGTATTAAAATTCCAATTTTTATTATGACCAAGTCACTCAAGGAGGATAAGTTGTTTGGTGAAGTATCAAGATTGCTGAAAGCAGGAGCTAGCGGATTAGTCATTTCATTGGATGAACTAAAGCTGTTAAATGATGATGTTTTGGGAAAAATCTTTGAGAGTGTAAATATATTAAATAAGAGACAACAGGAAAAATTGCACAACTTGAGTGACAAACTCAGAACTACTGATGCTAGTAATGGTTCTCTTGTAAAAGAGGGGGTGGTCGGTTTTGTTAACGTGGAGGATAAAGTACAACAACTCATGGAAACAGAGAGATCTGTGTTGACCGAAGCTATAGATGTTATCCAGAGAGCTGCACCACTGGTGATTTTTTAATGTTAACATTTGGTAGATAAAGTTGTTTCTGACTGCAGTATATTATTCTAGCTCATTTTAATTTTTCACTCTCTTATCTAATTCTTGGACATTGTTTGAATGACAGACGGATGAAGTCTCACTTCTTGTTGATGCTGTTTTGCAACTAGATGAGCCATTTTTACTGGTTATAGTGGTAATTGTGTGCTGAACTTCAACAATTCCTGTTCCACGGATATACATGGGTATTAGCTCTATATTTCAAATAAGTTATCTAGGCTATTTGGTCCAAATAACAACTTGGCTAGCACTTAAACTTTCTCATATCATATATATCTGACATTTACTGTATGAGTAGTTTTTCAGATTCTAATAGTTTGCTTTAATGTTTTGTTTATTTTGAACTGAACTTATTGGAATGGAGATGTCTCTAGCATGTAACTTCGTATATTTAATGGATATGTAAGTCCCTTCCGAGATTAGAGTTATTCAACCAAATTGGAACAAAAAAGATCAAATTAGCATGACCCTTGGAAT
Source organism: Oenanthe sinensis (assembly GCA_028671895.1). Lineage (NCBI taxonomy): Eukaryota > Viridiplantae > Streptophyta > Magnoliopsida > Apiales > Apiaceae > Oenanthe > Oenanthe sinensis. The sequence continues at coordinate 31,939,336 of CM053813.1, forward strand.
GGTGACAAACACAACTGATATGGCTCAGGGACAGTTGACAAAATTATATCTTACCAATCATCAACGACGTAGTCTTTTTTAATAAGCAAAACTGCAGTGTAAGATTGCATAAGTGAACTTATCAATAATTTAGCAGTAGCATTCTTGTCATGACATGTACAATCATATACATTCTGCAATATGGCCTCGAAATAATTCTTCTTCTGTCTAATATCTTTCTTGTGATAGAGTGCCATCACGAAGAGCAATAGTATCAGTATCCAGGAGAATTCTAATGTAGTAACAGACTGATTCTTGAATTATGCAGCAATTATTTGTGAAATAGCCTTTGGTTTCACTTGGAAAGCCAAACTATCCGTCTAATAAATGCTCTTCGAAAAGTTGAATGAAAATAAGAATAATAAGTATAACCTCCCCATTAGGTATTCTATCGACTACTGGTGTGTGCTTAAAAAATATTGAGTACATGTGTAATTATGAGTGAGAATGTGGGATATATACTATATTGTTTTGGTTTGGGTACATACAAAATTAGACCCATCCCAAGTATACTTCTTTGATAGCCTGAAGCATAAGAAAAATGTGACTTGCACTGTTATGAGTTTTAGCCAGCTACAAATTGGTTGCCTGTATTTTTAGAGTTTGTCACTACAGATATTCTTACCACACTTTTGCGACTTTGATTATCTCATAGGGTGAGTTCAACTCCGGGAAGTCAACTTTCATAAATGCCCTTCTTGGAGAAAAGTACTTGCAAGACGGGGTTGTCCCTACAACAAACGAGATCACATTTTTACGATATTCTGATTTGAATTCCAGTGAGCAGCAGCGTTGTGAAAGGAATCCCGATGGTCAATTTATATGCTACCTACCTGCTCCAATACTTAAAGAGGCAAGCAACTTGTAGATCATTACTTCTAGCTTCTAAAGTCAATTTTAAATTTAAAAAATAGCATTCCTCTACAACATCTGACTGTATAGAATATAGATACAGAAAGTTTAGATTTTCTGGTGTGCACTTGTTGGGTCCATGGTCTTTTTTGGCTGATTATGCATTCCGTATTTGATTTCTTTTTTATTTTAGCGATAATTCTTTTTTTGCCATGCACAGAGCTGATACTTTCCTGAAAATACCAAAAATGGTATTCATCTTACTTATGCATCAATTAAATTTTATCTTTATTGTCATCATCATCGTTTTACCAATTCTTTGGCCAATTCATAAGTTTATAAAACTCGCCAAGGAGCGGTGTCCTAACTCCTACGTGCTGTGTATATAAAAGGCAAACCATGAAAATGCCTTTCGAACCCTCTAGAAGAAAGTACCCGATAGTAGTAACAAAAAAAGATTACATGTCCACCAAAGTTGTTTGCTTGATTGAATCGTGGTTGTAGGGAAAAAGACTTTGAAAGTTGTTCCCATCCTTCCTATGCAATCATTATTTTCTTTTCAGCAATGCCCATGTTTATTTTCAAGATAAAACTTAATTTAAATATGAATTGACATATATAAGATTAAGAAAATAATTCTTTAATTGCGTTGAACAAATATAAATTATTATAATTATATATTTATAATTATATCTAATATATAATTAGTGTAAGAGAGTTAACGTGGTTGATTGTCAGGGTTAAAATTGTCACCTTCATATTTAGCAAAAAATAAAAAAAATTGTCACGTTTTTGACTATTATTATCAAGAAAAGTGAATAAGGTTCTATTTCTTACAAATACAAAAATGAACTTAATATTATTGTTGGAAAAAAATATCAAATCTTAGTATTAGAATTGAATAAATATAAATTTTAAAAAATACTAAATAAAATTAAAAATAATAACATACATTGCACGATTCGAATGAATGGTGCATATAAATTAACATGTTCAAATGAATGGTACATATAAATTAACATGTATAGAATATTATAATTAATTTATAAGAAGTATATTTGTAATGATTGAAGACTTAACATGTAAAGAATTAAAATTGTAATAAGGTTGAAAAATGGAATCAACATATATTTAATATTATATTATGAGTAACTCTTAAATAGGAATTAATATTTTTTATAATACGTTAAGTAATTTGTAATCTTAAATAAAAAATTCATATAAAATTCATATTATAAGTAATCTTAAATAAATTTTAACATATACACGATTATTATTATTTTGAGATTGAAACTAAATCTTAAATAGAAATTAATATAGTGTAATAACTAAGATCTTCAATATGAAGATTTTTGTTATATTGACCCAGTCCGAAATTATAACCCATCCATATTATTACTAAGGTCGTACTTTAAGAAGTTCATATTCTAATAATTAATCTAGCCGAAAAGAACAAATGATCTATATTTTTATTATTTTAACCCAACCAACGAATGACCGGCCGACTATGTTTTCACTCTTAAAATAAAAAATTCATGTTATATTAATTTATCTGGCCCAAAAGACCAACTGATCCATATTGTTATTATTTTAACCTAACCCAATGACCAACCGGACTAACAAACTTTTAATCTTGCTGATAGTATGGTGTAGTATAGATAGATTAGTTATATGTATTAGACAACACATCAAGAGCGCAAATGTGATAAAATATAGTGATCTACAGTTGTGTGCCTTCGCAGCTAACATAATCAACCATCTTAATAATATATCTAAGACTCTTAGTATATATCTCTGACACTGGATGCACCAGAAAGTAAAGTCACTGGCTGTTATTATGTAACGAGTAACGGGGAATATGCCATATAATGTATTTTTGAACATGAGTTAAAAAATGTAATATTTAACAGTATATCTTTACTTCAGTGTTTTTTGCATGTGCATCTCAAGTATTTATTATTAGCTGCTCTTAAATTCACTCTAGTGGCTTCCTTAGTTCATGGACAATATTACTTACTTGGACTACTTCTCAATATGTAGCAGATGATAATTGTTGATACGCCAGGAACAAATGTAATCCTTCAAAGGCAACAACGTCTTACTGAGGAATTTGTTCCCCGTGCAGATTTGCTTCTCTTTGTTATATCAGCTGATCGCCCGTTGACTGAAAGCGAGGTATGAATATTGAATACTGTGCAGTGATAATTAAGGTTGAATTGCTATTCTATCTTATATTGCAAGAAACAAAATTGGCCACTTAGTTATGACTTGCGCAAGTATATAAGAATTTAATTTTCATCTAGAAATGATGTGTTAGATACTTAGATAGTAATTCCATACACATTTCTGTCTTTGGTAAGCAGAGCTGGTTGAAGGCATTTTCCATGGTTGTTATCTAAGCAACTTTATATTATATATCTTTATATCTTTATATATATATATATATATATATATATATATATATATATTTGGATCATGCGGCAGAGTTCAGCTTCAAGGATCCCTACATCTTTGGAAGTTAAATATGAAATTTTTCCTTCTGCCACCATAATGATACCAGTGCACGATAACTAATTAGTATTTACCACTCCCTCTGATCTTCACATGTTGGAGGCCAAAGGGGTAATGCTTTTAAAAATTGATTATGTTGTACTTCTGTATTCTGAATGCTTCATGAATATCAGGTTACTTTTCTTCGTTACACTCAGCAGTGGAAGAAAAAAGTAGTGTTTGTACTAAATAAATCTGACATATATCAGAATGCCACGGAGGTATGGTCATGCACTTCATTCAGTTTTATTAAATATATTAACAGGGAGTGTAAGATTGTGAGTTTCTCAAGTTCTTTGTTTGGCATGTTTGATGCAGCTTGAAGAAGCTATATCATTTATCAAGGAAAACACCAAGAGGTTGCTTAACACTGAACATGTGACATTATATCCTGTATCTGCACGTGCTGCTCTTAAGGCCAAACTTTTAGCTTCCGCTAATGTTCGTGAAAAGGATGAAGAACATTCAATAGATCATTCTCACCAGAGAACCAGTGGCTTCTATGATCTTGAAGAGTTCCTATTTAGCTTCTTAGATGGGTCGACGAGTACTGGAATTGAAAGAATAAAGCTTAAGCTTGAAACACCTATCAGGATTGCTAATCAACTACTCACAGCCTGTCAGATGCTAACAATGCAAGATTACCAGCAAGCCAAAAAAGACTTAAAGTCTGTCAATGAACTACTTGGGAGTGTACAAGATTATGCACGTAAGATGGAAAGTGAGAGCATTTTCTGGAGAAGGAAAACTTTGTCTCTGGTATATACTTTTTTATACTTATGTATGCATCTAATTCACATTGTCAATTTTTCTTTTGTTTGTGTGTAACAAAATTATAATTTGTCGCTTTTGCAATGTTGTTTTGTATATTTGAAAATGTTCTTATGCTGATAATGCAGATTGATGATACAAAAACGCGTGCTTTGAAGCTTACAGAGTCAACACTAGTGATATCAAATATTGATATTGTCACAACATATGTTTTCAGAGGAAATAAAGGTGCTTTAATGCCTGCTGCCTCTGTGATTCAGAATGATATAATAGGTCCTGCGCTTTCTGAGGCCCAGGTAAGTCAATAACTCTTGCCTGTACCTGTAGTTTGGCTTTAAACTTAATACAACTTTTATGGCGGGCTCAACAACTTTTTCCTATTGAGCTTTCCATATCTATGCTTGTGGTTCCAGATCTCTTATTATAACGGATCTTTATTTTCTGTTTTTCTTTATTTGAAATTTAGAAACTCCTGGGAGATTATGTTGCATGGCTACAATCAAATAATGCTCGTGAAGGAAGATCATATTTGGAATCTTTTACGAAAAAATGGCCTTCTGTTGTCAATACTGAAAACCTAGTAGAGTTGGAGACTGATAAGTTTTTGGGTAGAAAATATGAGCTGAGCAGAGAAGCAATAGGAAGCTTTAATGCTGCAGCAGCTTCGAAGTTGTTTGATCAAGAAATCCGTGAAGCAGTGAGTTAGAAAGTCTTTTTCATTCTTATTTTTCACTAGAGTCATGTTGGGAATCGTAAATTCATACTGGAAGTAGACATTGGTATCTCATCATTATGATTTAATTGACATAGAGTATCCACCTAATCACCATTCACCTGCTTGCTTATATTATATGTGTGTGTGTGTGTGTGTCGTGCGCGTGTGTGAATATGAATGATGGTTTTGAATATATGGTGTGCTGTTTCCTGAAAACCTTTTGGGAATAATAGCTGCATCAAATAAATTTGCCTTGCATTAGTCAATTTATTCGATTTTTGCGATTTTAAAAAATTACACGGGATTGATGAAAATTCTCAGCTTCGATCCTGAATTAACGGGTTTACCTGTGAACTTGTTCCTCTATATTACAGGAAGTGAAGAGGGGAATAGATGATGTTAATTAAAGTATATTATGAACACTGCAGGTAATGCTGCTTTCATAAATAACTTAAAATAATGTATTCTGTTTCTTGAATTTTCAGTTCCTAGGAAGTTTTGGGGGGCTAGGAGCAGCTGGTTTATCAGCATCACTTCTGACATCTGTTCTACCAACCACATTAGAGGATCTTCTTGCTCTTGGCTTATGCTCTGCTGGAGGGTAGGCTTACTTTTCCGTTCTGTGGCATTGGAATACATTCTTAATTTCTATTTGCTTTCAGTTTCACATGCCCCTCTATCCCCAACTTTTTTGTCCTTGTGATTTCTTTGTAGCTAACTAAAGGCAAATCCTTAAACTTCAGTTACTTGAAGGCACTTTCTCAATTATAGTAGTTTATTTACGAGAGAATAATATCTGTCAAATTTTAAATTGCTAGGTGAAAATTTTATAATATAAAGAATTACTGCATCTCTGTTGTAAAACTAACTTGTGAGTTATGGCCTTTATTAATTATTATATGCTATTCTATTGCATGGTATTTAGTCCAGGTAAATTATGATTGTAAACTGTAGTGTACTCAACTGTTTTGGCTGTGGTTTCTCATCCTGCTCTTTGCATTTCTGTGATAGTTTGTTAGCTATCTCCAAATTCCCGGGGCGAAGGCAACTTGTGGTCAACAAAGTCAAAAGGACTGCTGATGCCTTGGGAAGGGAACTTGAAGAAGCCATGCAGAAGGATCTGGCAGAAACAACGGAAAGTCTGGAAAACTTTGTAAAACTCATTGGCAAACCATACCAAGATTTAGCACAACACAGACTAGAAAGCCTATTAGCCACACAAGAAAAGCTAAATAGTATGGAGAGCACGATTAAAGCCCTACATGTAGAAATCCAAAATCTCCATATATCATGACCGCACGATAGTTGTGTGTGCACATAAATTATGTGAATGCTACGGTGAGGTAAGAAATTGTAACGGTATTATCTCTAGTTTTTATATCACCTTTGTAATGTGTACAGCCAGCTTGCAGGGGCTCATCTAGGAAGGGGAACAAGGAACATGTCACATGTGTCCCCACAAAAAAATGTTTTTTTGTCATTGAAATTGTCATAAAAGATGGGAGTTTCCTTGCAGAGATATAAAAAGGTTTAGGGGCTGCCATCCCAAAAATTATTTTTCTTATATTTTTGGATCGTTCCCCGCTTCTTTATATTGCGGCCCTTTGATAAAGGGATTTATAGTAGACTTGGGTTTATAATACGTGGCCAATATTTTTTTTTCGTCACCTTTTAACTTTTGGATAATAATTATGACTTGTAAGTAATAAAACAAAGGCATCCAAAGTGTCAAACAATTATTGCCAGGTCAATAATTATGCATCTTATTTACTAGCCAAAGTGCAGGAGCAATTTAGCGGTCAACAAAAACTTGGCCGGGTTTCGAAACATTTGCTCCGTATTGATATTGAAGATATTGGTATTAAATAATTGGGACGGACTTGTTTTGCACTTTCACCCTAATCGGAAAATGACCTGTATGCGGGGTCAGAGTTCAGAAAGGGAAAACAAAATATAGGCACCCTATATAGTTCTTGCTTGATACTAGAACTGTTTGCGATATCAAAATACTGGTAGCTCACTTTAGTCTGAGTTCAGGATTGGAGTAGAAGAATTAATAAAACATTTATTTTATCACCTGAAAATGTGGTCATTGTTTTTGTTTCCGAGTCACCAGACCCAGATAAACAAGCAAATAGCAACACCACAACTGCAACTCTCTGCAAGTTGAGTGGAGGATGCAATGTTCAGAAAAGGCAAGTAATGTATTAGTTTTCAGCTACAGCGGCATATCTGCACGATTGCACCTGAAACAAATATAACATTCAACCAAATACAACACTCTGAGATATTTGAAAAAATTGGTAAGAATTTTGGGCATAAGCCAAGGCACCTCAATGCTTACTGATTTCATCGACTTCATAGCAGCAAAGTGCTTTTATATTTTAGAGACTTTATAAAATAAAATAAACAAATCAGTAGTTTGGGAATACGTACAAAAAAAACTTATCTTTACCCTTCCAATAGAAACTAAAACCTTATACTGTATACTAGAATTATATTGAGGGTGTTTATGACCACAATTTTTGCATTGTTTTACTGGGTAACAAGTTCAAAATATTACTCAACCTAAATGGAGGCATTTTTCCTTGCAGCATAAGCACGATAAGCTGCCAATGCAACCACAGTGACAGCAGCACCCACTGCATGGTAGATTAGAGATAATTTTAAAAAGGTAATACAAATCATAAATCGACAGTATAACCATGCAAGATGAGAACATGGATTAGCAAAGAAATCTCATGTTATTCATTTCCCAACTCATCACATATGCCTTGAATCAACTGAATTTAAAGGACATTTTCCAGTGAGAAGTGAGAACATTAGACTATTACTTCATATGTTCAAGTGTTCAACATAATAAGTTCTCTGCTGACTTTTGATGGGCAGCTAAGAGAATTTTTACACTATTATACTTGACATTTTTTTATGAATTTTAGAAATAAAAATGCAAGTGATTTAGTAGCATCTTAATAAACTTTTTGACTATAAATTATATCATTCTTTAAGTTTTAAACAACAAAAGGTAAGACTTATTATGAAACAGTTCATCATATTACCTGAGACAAACATGAGAGAATGATTAACAATCTGACGGTGTCGCTTCTTGAATTTCCCAATCTCAGTTTCAGGAACACCAACATGAGGTTGCTCGGCAGCATTGACAATTCTATAGAACAAGTTATTCATATCTCCTTCCTTCACGCTGACACTAATTGGTGCATGTATACCCATATCCTGACAAATCTGAAAGAACAAATAGCATATAGCATCCGAAAGTTAAATAATCATCTTGGTGTACATATCAAGTGATTTTGGCTTATATCTTTCTTCCTCTTTAGGATAGTGTGAGGAAGAACATATCTCTTATATATATGTGTGTGTGTGTGTGTGTGTGTGTGTGTGTGTGTGTACACACACACACAACTTCTTGATACAGAGGGTACAGTAAATACCATCTCCGAATCTTGTATTGCCATTGGATATGAATCTAGATCATCTTTAGCTGCAATAAAAAGGCAAGGTATGCCTAAACCACTTTCTTCTCCTCGTCGGGCCACAAGCACAAGCAACTCTGCTGCTCTTTTCATAGAATATTCATCCGAACTAGGGTATTAAATATGTTGCATATCAGCTATCAGCAGATTAAGTTGCATAGGTAAAGAAGCGGGATAATTTATAAGTGTTGTTGAATCGCTAAATGACTTTAAGGCTGACATTGCTTCTTATTGATTTAAAAAACTTTACAAGTCATTGCATAGTACTATATAAAATCCAACTAAAACTATTAGGAGTTCGATTTGACAAAGAAAAGGGCCAGCTCACACGTTAGCCACATATACCTGAGTTTAGAGTTTTACCATGATATTCACTCTAAATTTTTCTAAATCATTCAACTACTTTTCTCAATCTAAAGTTAGTAAAAGACAAAACATCATACCCACCTGTCATACAAAAAGACTGCTACATCAGTAGCCGCCAAAGACTCTTTACTAGACAGAAACTTTTTGACCCCATCTTCTGGAATCTCCTGTAAAATAAGGGTCTTCTTATTCCCCTGCAACAAGGATGGATCCACTAATAATGTAGTCATATAGCTCAAGTTAAAAAATATCAGATACATGTAGTCATATAGCTCAAGTTAAAAAATATCAGATACATGTAGTCATATAGCTCAAGTTAAAAAATATCAGATACATGAATATTGAGTTCACATAAACAATATTTAAGTCTAGGTAAGTTAAACTATACTGGAATTATAGCTGTGGCAACAGCCATAAGTAATGCAAATAAATTAATAAAGACAAGATCTTGTATTTTTCATTTATAGTCAGGAATTCAATATGAAGATCGAAGAAATTATTGTTCATATAACGGAACAGAATGAAGATACTAACCGATGGGAAATGTGACATCTAACCCTAGATGTATGATCAAACAGTTGGCGCCTTATTTAAGTACAATTGAGCAGTTATACTTTTTTAGTTAAGCGGGTTGAGTATAACTTTACCCTGAATTCAGTTGGCAAATTGAAATTCAATCCAATTTTTTTTCAAACGAAACCATACGACAACTCAATACATATGTTTTTTTCGAGACATGTTGCCATGTCTTTATTAAGTGTGAAAATCACTATTATATTACTATTTAATAAACTCATACATATGTTTTTATATAAATACTCACCCTGAGGCGGTCCACACGATTCACTGCACAACTCCCAGCACTTGTTGGAAAATAATGTTCAGAATAAGGCCTGTGGTTGAAACTTGATTTTCATATTATTAATTTTCACAGCAAATAAAAAGAATGTGTGTTACTTCTTTTCCATTATTTCGGGGGTGGGGAGGGAAAAGGGAGAGTGTGCTACTGCACTGTGAAGAAAGTAGCAAACAGTAGGCAGGATTAATAAATCATAGTATCTAACTAATACAAACAGTTGATCTGAATAACCTTCCAATGAATGACTTCAATAGTGCAGTCTTTCCTGCTTTTTTAGGACCAAAAACAAGACATTTGAAAACATTTCTTTCCGTTTGTTTTTTCTTGCGGTCTAACAATCTTCTCCTAGTAAGACGTAGTGCTGATGCAGGATCACCATTGTATCCAAGGTATATCAAATTTGCCAAACTTCGAGCTGGGTCCATTAGAGTCATAAGATCCCACTGCAATCACAGATTTAATCGAACTTTCGCTATAACAGAAGACGGATAGGAAGTGCCCATATAATAACATGTTCTTACTCTAAATTGAGAGACCAGACAAAGAAAAGGCATGACTAGAATAATCGTACTAAACCAAAATATATAGTAGCACTCTTAAATCTTTCTAACTTATCTAAGAATCTGAATCATTAAATACAGCTCTTTTAAAATCAAGATGTAATACAACACAACAATGTGGATGTCCTGCAAAAAGAAAATGATGATAATTCTTGTAAATGTTATGGATATATTTTCAATTCATAAGCATCTTAAAAAAATTAATGGTCAGTGTAGTATAGGGATGGCAAAATAATCTGATCCGATGGATACCCGATTTGTTCCGATCTGACTGGATTTCTGGATTTTACCGAACCCGAAATTTTGAATTTTAGGTTTATCGAACGGGTACCCGATCCAAATCAGAAACCCCCAAACACCCAATATTACACACACACACACATATATATTATGTTATATAATAAATTATATATATAGGTATGTAATATATTATATATAAAATATAAAATATATATTTTATGTTGCTTATATGATATTATATTATAATGTAATATATATGTTATATAATCATATATATATTTATACAAAAAAAATATTGTTTTTACTTAACTTTCGGGTTCGGGTTTCGGATTTTATCTCTAAATTTTCAGGTTTCGGATAAACTCGAATTCGGTCCGAAATCCGTCAGATCAAGTTCGGGTTTTTTCCCAGGTTCGGATTAGGACAAAATATTCGGGTAAGATTTTGATTTCGCCAAAATACAACCTGTTCCGAACCATTGTCATCCCTAGTCTAGTATTGGCATTATGAGGCAAAGACTGGGACATCGTTTTAGCTTACAATCCATACAATAAATCTTACAATCCATACAATAAATCTCTCTCTGTTGCCCAAAATTAAAAGTCTACTTATATAATGGAGGAAGCACTAACTGTAAATATCAGTCAACGAAGTCGCACCACATCTAGTGAAAGTAGACTATACAACACAAGTTCCAAAATTAAATATGCATTACACACCTCAGATAGGAACCCTGAAAGAGATAAATGATCTAGTGCAGTTTTCTCTACTGCATCCTTATATGGAGGTTCCTCCCAAGGGCTGAAGTTTAGAAAATAATAGAATGTGTAAGATATGTGCATTTAAGAGTAAAACTAAGAAACTAGAGTAAGATCAGTGGCATCAGATAGAACATAGAAGATATAAACAGCACAATTGTAAAATAAGAAGAGATTCTATTCGTAGATAGCTATAAGCTATTATAAATTACTGTCAACAAGGTTACAGATAGTCAATCATACACAATATTGACCAGCCTGTAATTCAGAGAAGGGGCCAATTATCAAAACAAGGGTAGAAGATTACAGGATATGAGACTACAATATGTTGTAATTATTAGTACACATAGAAACATAATCCTATGGGCAAGATCACATCTATTGCTGGATCAAATATGCTGTAATTATCAGTACAGGTAAAAACATAACTCTTTGCGCAAAATTACATCTATTGTTGGATCAGAAAAGTTTACCTCTCCGGAGCAGTCGAAAATAGATCATCCAGCTCAGAATATCGGAGAGCTCCATCCTACAAAACAACAAAGCTGTAGTAAATTATTTTGAAATATTACAAGTCAAATTCTACTACCAAGCAGCCCCAAATTCAGATGCCGTTCAAATCAGTATTGTTAAAACCGCCTACACATGCACTTCGAAGCATGGCAAGGCAGGACCACAAAGCGCCTCTTGCCCCATACGTGCATCTAGGCATTTTTTAGAAAACTGAAGCAGAGAGAATGAAAACATTGTGCAGATAATCCAAATGCTAAGACCAACTTAATCTGTAGCTGATCCATATTACCAGTTAGTCCACAAATCCGCATGTCCAGTGGAAGATAATTTAAAAATAATTAAATGGAAACAAAACTTTGTTTAAGATAATATTCGTAGCCGAAATGGAAAAGTAATCAGCTCTAACTAGGTTCTGTTACCTGTTGCATTAAATCTAAGTCCGAAACATTACTACATTTTTTCTTTTCGAGTATGAAACATTGCTACTTTAATCAATTGAACATTCCCCTTTTCATCCCTTCATTTAGATGGAAGTCAACTATATCACAAAGAATGATCGAAATGGCATATATTAGGCATTATGAGGTCAATTTTTTACACTTCTTTAATGGTTCATTATCAGCTCATGCTGAATCGTTCAGATATTTCATTTATTCAGCTGAATGATAACAAAAAATATTTCAACAGTAAGCCTAAAAGGCTAAAAAATATCCGAACACATGAATTTGGACTAAACCATTCATAGATCCAAAGCATATAATTCAGACCAATCATATTTAACCAATGGCCCCTACATCTTACAGTGCCTCCAGTGCTGAATAATATGATCACCTCCCGTCTTTGACCCCAGGGTTATACACACTTCAATGATCAACTGAATTACCCGATAGATGCCCAAAACAAAAGAATATAGTACTTCTATGTCTGGCTAAACTAGTTTTGCTACTAACAAACTACTAGTTATAAGACTGCAAGTCATTGTTCTAGATAAAATCAGACGGGTTGGATTTTCAACAGCACACTGTTTATGCCAATGATCATATAAGAAAGACCAATAACATAATACAATTTGAAATCGAGATACGTCAAACCCCACTTCAAGTGTACTTCCTGTTAGAAAACAGAGTAATGCAGCCGGAAAAAATGTGCAGATCACAGTAAAGGAGAAAAAAAATAAAATAATGAATCACAGTGTTAAAAAGTGTTATAAACAAAAAATACACATACGTTATCAATGTCAAACATACTGAAGACTCCTTTCAAAAATTCCAACGCGTCACTTGTTAACTCCATACTCTGTAAAAAGATTAACATTAAGTAAAAAAAATACAAAAGCAATGGCATATAATGCATAACAGATTATTAATGTCTAATATTTTGTATAGGTCATTGTTCCCTATTTGCTATCAGAACCAGATATGCATAACAGAAGTTGTAAAGCATAATGTAACGTAATATGTAATAGTGGTATCGATAACTTAACTAAGAATCAAAGACAATCAAATAATACTAATATGCAGCACAAGAATCTAGAAGGACATGTCAACAAGAATCATTCATACATCTTTACAGAGCATTCAAGATGAAAGGCTTACTAAACGTCAGCGAGAGAAGTTCATTAATATGTTCAGGCCTCAGCAACAAATAAGAGTTTAGAAGATTTCATATTAAAGACAGTGTAATGATTTGAGTATAAATGTCAAAGGGTTTCAGTGATCAGAAGCAATGCAAAAGTCAAAGATTAATCAGCTGAAACAGAACAGAAGTCGAGAAAATTCAATTCAGTGTTAGTCGTTTGTGAACCAGACCAGTGCACTAAGCGTCAGCACAACAAGAAGAGAATTACATTGATGTATCAGAAGAAATTCAGTTGATCAAGCCAGAGGAATGGAAATCAAGTGATATATATTTCAAGAGCTTCAAGAATTTACCTCAAGGCAAGTTATATCACTATGTTGTTCCTACACACTTGTCACAATGTGCAAGCGCAACAAAAACTCCTCACAAAAACTCCTCAAGGCTCAAGGAAAGTTTTTAAGTGTTTTATGTGCTTTGTGGCGCCTACACTAGGGATGTAGAGTGTAGGCGCAACAAAATGTTTGCCTTGGTATTTAGTGGAGTTAAAGGCGCAACAAAAGCAAATGGACATGTTTGTGGTGCCTATACAGTGTGTCTAGAGTATAGGCGCAACAAAAAAGTCACTTGGGCGCAAGGAAACTTCTCAAGTAACTTGTGGCGCCTTCTCTCTGTCACAAGAGTGCAGGCGCAACAAAACCCCCTTGGCGCGACAAAAGTCATGAAGCTCAACAAAGGGATTTCGTGGCGCCTACACACTGCCACTAGAGTAGAGGCGCAACAAAGGACCTTGCATTGTTGGAAAATCAATTCAACTGATTTCCAAAAGTCTACAGAATATATATGGGTGAAATCAATACAGACAAATACGGAATTCTTCTTCTACATTCAAGAAAACAGACGGGAAGCTCCATTAAAGCCTTACATTAAACATACCCAACTGTATTCTTGTTGTCATATTGATTGAACCCATAGAAGTTAGTCTCTTGATTAGAAGTGTAACACCTCAGGGATTCAATAATATATCTTTATTTCCCCGAATCACTGTGTTTCATTTACTGTCATTTTATATCTCAAGAACACATACACTTAATCCGCAATTAAACGAAAATCTACCAACATCATATTCAACCCCCCCTTTATGATGATTTAGGACCTAACAGAAGTACCAATATAAACAGATGAGGTTCAACATTCACTTTTATGTATAAACATATTCCTACAACTCCAGCTGCTCAGACATAAGTATACCAAGTATCCACAGATGTATTAAAACAAAATTTTACGATGCATAATAAAAAGCAAAACAAATTTTTAGCAGTTTTTTATTAGTTGGGTAGTTTAAATCAACAAACCAGAGGCATCCATGCAGGTAAACATGCACTTAAATTAATTGTTTCCAATATAATGAAACAAAAATAAATATTAGGACCTATAAACATATATCATCTTACTTTTTGAAAGTTTATTATGACATGTAAAGCTTATATTGTTATTCTACAAACAGATGAAGCATAATCGAAAATGAAGAATGGCTAAAATTATTTCAATTTATATTCACATATAGCATGCTTACACAGAGCTATATGTTGGCATGTAAAAACCATGTACATAAGGTTCAGCGCTTCTCATAATTATATCATCAATTTTTATAAACTGAAGAAAAGAAGAACAGCGGATTAAATCCAACTAACGGTTAAAATTATTTTCTATCAAAATAGCAGGATGTTAATCTTTCCAGAAATTCTATCCCTTATTCCTCTCAAAAAGGAAAATCGTGCGAGGATAAAACAATATCAAGTTTGCATTATATATAAGGGAATTATTGGTGCGGACCAAAGCGATGTCAATTGATCATTATCAGAATCACTGCAACCTTATTCTGTTGGACTATTGAACTAGATCATATTCATTCTAGAATCAGCTATAAGTATTATCCCATTAATTTTATTTATGAATAGGTATAAAACATATATCTCGAGTGAATGACCCGGCAAAAATACTAAACATGTAAAGAAGTATCTTTGATTTCATAGTTGTTACAAGTTCAAACTTCTATCACTCACAAAAAAATTTAATTTGCATAATTTTTCCTTTGTATAAATATATTTAGGATCTATCCTAAATCCATCTTATGATCCCAAGTCCCAGGTTTGTCTATGAGGTAAGGATCTAATCATACTAACTTCATTCATTTCTTTTATATGATACTAACTGATAGAATTAGAAGGGAAAAAATATTAAAAGAAAGAAAGACTTCATATCAATTGTAGTCGAATAGTAAGAGTTTTAGTACAAAAAGGCAAGGACCTGATCAGGCGCTCGTTTAATGGGAATCGAAAGATATTCCTCCCTGAGCTTTATCTCGTCATTATAACCGAACTTCCTTAAGACGGTCCAGATTGTCTCAAGACGCCCTTTTTCTATAAAAAGGGCATGGAGAAAAAGAAATCCTGTCAGTGTAAGCCCAAATTCATTGACACCCTCAGGTACTTTCTCTTGGACTACTTTCTTGACACCAACTATTTCAGCAGGCTGTAAGGGGGCATTGAAGCACTTAACCTGTACATAATGATTTGGTCAATACAGATTCTAATGCAACTTTATAGATAGTGGTAAATAATAATCTGTTCTTTTATGCTGGGAAAAATTGAAATCAACCTGAAACTCATTCAGCTCTGCATCATTCAGGGCATCATCTTCATCACCATCGCAAAGAATAAATATTCTTTTTAAGGCTCTCACACATCGGGGTTTCAAAGTCTGTGTTTCTTGATCAAACAATGGGGCTGTTGGATGCAGTACTGCTCTTTGAGCATAATAAAATACTTCAGGAACCTACAAGCAAGTAACCAAATATTACATCCTGGGTTTATTCAAAAACCCTACATAATAATTTTTAATAGGAGAAGGGAGATAGGCCGCTCCCCAATATGGCAGGAAGTAGAGTCCCTTGCGACATATAAAATATATATAGCTTTGCAGGATAAGATACATGTGTATATTCCTTAATCTATAGTTAACTGCTTGAAAGGAAAAGAAGAATAAAAAGCTTCTTAAATGAGACAATGTGCACAAAGAGAGCATGATTTGCCAACAATCAGCAAGAGGAGTAAATATTTCGTTTTCCATATGTAAGTTGTCCTCCAAAGTCCATATAACGGCAATTTGTGTTTCTCAAACAAGCTTTACACCGTGATATATTAAAACAGTAGAGATTGTTTTTACAAGCAAACTGTAACAGGTTGGCTCTTTGAGATAAATTTACTGTATGGAAGGAAAGGAGGCCATAAAAGGTTTAGAAACCACCGGAGAATATGGCAAGTGATGGTAGAATACTTACATCCTAGGGTTTTATGGGAGGCTCCTAGGAACTTATACTACTTGAATATGTATTTCTTGGTAATATCGAGGGGGACTCAGTTTTTTGCAATATACATAAAAATACCAGGCATGTCAACTTGTGCTCCATAAGGAAACAAATCTTATATCTCTGCTAAAGTATCTGTATGTGATTCATGGTCTATGCATGAGATTGCTATTCTACAGAGGTGAGAATCTGTTAAGAGGATTGATAAATGATAATGAGAACTGACAGTTACAAATTTACATTAACAGAAAAGACGCACATGCACACACATAAGGTCATGCTTAGCTGAAAATCAATTTAGCATAAAATCCTGTAAAACCAGACACAAATCACTATTTAAAGTGGTTCAATTATCAGTCACAAACCTACATATTACAGGTTACAATACTACAAACCATCAGTCCTAACAATACAAATCACTTAAATTATTGGATCATCGATAGCAGAGGGCTGTGATGAGTCCAGTACAAACCATCAGTCCTAATAATACAAATCACTTAAACCATTGTAATTTTTGTTCATTAGAATTCTTATTGGTTGGAACTTCCAGTTGGGTGTTCTCTCAATGCCCTTTCCCAAGGCGAAGCGGGAAAAATGGCACATCTCTTTCAAAAAGCTTTGGTGTCGCTATTTTCAGCCTTTCCAGTGAACTATCAAGGGGTGTTCAGCTTAACTTACTTTTGGTAAGTAGTACTAATCCGTCAGTTTTTTTATGGCTTGAACTACTAAAAATAATATATTAACTTTTAAAAAAGAAATGCCAAAAAATAATTCAGCCCCCACTGAAAATCTAGGACTGCCCCTATTTGAGAGTGTCTATTTCCTTATCAATTAAGTGATAACTGTATACCTATCTATGAAATTTTAACCATCTCCGCAAATATAATGAACAAAATGAATAGCTGATATTCGGATACATATTGCAGCAAACTGAAATATAACCTGATCTGAGTCATCTGACACACCTGCACAAGGTTAGCAGCTGAACATTCTATACAAGTCTCAATCTCCCGAAACCTCTGCATAATAGGCGCCATCACCTCCTCCAGACTGATATGGTAACCCTCATCCCGCATATCCAGTTTGCAACCAACTATAATCACCGGTACCTTTACCTGTTATTTTTGAAGTAACAAGACATATATAGGGAAACTGCAGGGCATTAAACTTCTACTGTATCATAATATTTCAATATTTAGCACGACTATGTTACATGTATCAGCAATCATAGCAGTAATAACAAAAATAAACTAGCAGTGAAATAGTATAACAAACTCTAATTAAATTGAGTAAATCCACAAGACATTAAACTTATACATCATCATAATATTTCGATATTTAGCACGATTGAGTTACATGTTTCAACAATCATTTCAGTAATTGAACAAATAAACTAGCATTTAAACAGCATAACAAACTCTAACCTCCAATCGACGAAGCTCGAGAAGCCAAAAAGTACTAAGCCGAGTAAGTGTTTCACGCTGATCGCAGGCGTAAGTTATCACAACAGCATCAGCTCGTTGCAATTCTTCAGCGACTCTACTTTTATTCTGTATACTATATAATCACAAACATCCTAACAAAATCATCAACTCTACATACAAGCTCTCTCTCTCTCTCACACACACACACGCGCACAAATGCATATAATCCGAAAACTAACCTTGACGAAGTGTCGACAATGATGACCGGAACGCCGTCGGGATAGTAATCGGCGGGAAGGCGAGTCGGAGGCAAAACCGACGGAACATTGTCCGGAAATGATTCGGATGCAGCGGCGGAGATTAAGCTTGATTTACCGGTGCCGCGATCTCCGATGACGACGACACGGACAGCGGTGCGAAGACCACCGGAGGTTGAATTAGAACCGCGTGGCATTGAAAAATGTAATGAATGAATGAAATAGAGAGGATTGATTGAAGAGGACGAAGCCCTAGCTTATGAGAATATATTTCATAGATGAATCACAAAATAGGGTGAGACATCACCTATTGAAGCTACGGAAAGTTATTGCACAGGTTGCGTATAAAACAGAGGGGGAGGATTTTTTTTTACTATAAGAGTATTACATTAGTTAAATCTACTTCCTGCCCAAGTCACCGACTTAAAAAATACGTAGTATTATTAACCCTTAATTAATTAATTAATCTTTATAACATATTAACAATATTAATTTTTTTTTTTCTTGTTTAAAAAAATCTCTATATAGGCTTTGGGCGTATGCTATTTCGTTTCACTGCCACTGCCCACTTCACCCAACACCGTCTCCACATCGGCGAAACCCAAAATCTCGATCCCCGGCGATATATACATACAAATTACACACAGAATATCATGAAGTTCGAACTAGAAGACGTAACCGTATACTTCCCCTACGACAACATCTACCCGGAACAATACTCGTACATGCTCGAACTCAAACGCTCTCTCGACGCTAAAGGCCACGCGCTCCTCGAAATGCCCACCGGCACCGGAAAGACCATCGCCTTACTCTCTCTCATCACCAGTTACTCTCTCTCTAAACCTTCTAATCCTGTTAAATTGATTTACTGTACTCGCACTGTTCACGAGATGGAGAAAACCCTAGCTGAATTGAAGTTGTTGCATAAGTATCAGGTCGAGTGTTTGGGCAAGTCGGCGAGTATGCTTGCGATTGGCTTGTCGTCGAGGAAGAATTTGTGTGTGAATGATAAGGTTTTGAAGGCGGAGAATAGGGATTCGGTTGATGCTGGGTGTAGGAAGTTGACTGCTAGTTGGGTCAGGAGTTTGGCGGTTGAGAATCCGAATATCGAGACTTGTAGTTTTTTCGAGAATTATGATCGGGCTGGGGATGCCTATTTGCCTTCTGGTGTTTATACAATGCAGGTCTTGTTTCCATTCTATTAGTATTTGATAATTTTGGTACATTCTAGATGTAATTATAATGAAGCTTTTTAAGCAATTGAATAAATGTGCTCCAAGATAATTTGTTAATTATGATCAAGTTTATCTATTTTTTAGGAATGGCAAGTATGGTGTAGTTTATTTCGAGGTTTTAATGTGCTCAAAGTTGTGATGCAGAACTTAGAGTAGCTATGTTTCCTAGTCTACGAAATGATGATTGGTGCGCCATTGTATTGTCTAAATTTTTTGATTTGTGCGTCCTAGTCAATTTTTCTTTGTAACAACCATGGAAGTTTGGAAAAGTTTCAACATACTAATATAAACTGAGGCTGAGGATAAAAAGGCTGTACAATTACGGAAAGCTCTTAATTATCTAGCTAGGCCTATAGATAGAACTCCAATAGATTGGCAGCCAAGGGTGCCATTCCACATAACTCATAAGCATTGGCAACCTCTTTGCAACCCTTATTGGAGATGCTTTAAATGTATTTTTTTTCTGTTACAGGACTCCATGTATCCTAACAGCTCAGCTGTTTACTAACTTGCACTTTACTAAATTAAATAATTTCACAGCTGCCCTTATTGCTATTACTGTTATAGTCTACCAAGCTAGCCGCTAGTAAGGATCATTGTTGCATAAAACTTTACAAATTAATGTGAAAATTTAAGGTTTGTTTTTTGCAGTAAGTTAAAGAATCCTTTCCTTTTTAGTGCTTCCCTTAAGTATTTATTCTCAAATTATAAAAAGATGATCATTTACTCCTGTTTGATAATTTTTTGGAGTTTGTGTGCTGCACTATTGATATTTAGTCTGTTGAATGTGATTGCATGCATAAGCTTTGAAACCATTTCAAATCATATATTTTGAAACAAGTCACTTCTTTTTCACGCTAAAATTATTTGTAGTTTACAAACACTGTTAATCTTTCAGGACCTGAGGCTGTTGGGGAAAGAGAAAGGATGGTGCCCGTACTTTTTAGCTCGCCACATGGTAAAATTTGCCAATGTAGTGGTTTATAGTTATCAGTACTTGCTTGATCCTAAGGTTGCGGGGATTATATCGAAAGAGATGGAAAAAGAGTGTGTTGTGGTGTTTGATGAGGCTCACAATATCGACAATGTTTGTATTGAGGCCCTTAGTGTAAGCGTGAGGAGGCAGACACTTGAAGGGGCTACAAGAAATCTCAGTAAGATGTCTCAGGAGATTGATAGGTATGCATCACATATTTTATTTTCACTACAGCTACTCCCTCCCAAGATGGTTTCAGTTGGTGCTTAGCACAAATACAGAAAGTCAAAATTCCTTAATTATAAATTTATAATGCTTGGTGACAATTGCTAAAATAAAAAGAAAGGGAAGGGTTATTCTTTTGAAAATTTAGTACATGTTGTAATTTTCTTTTAATACCTTGATCAGATTATTATCTATACGTTATAATTGAATGACTGATAGACATCAGACTTGAAACTTTTTTGCGTTGCTACTTGTGTGTATGGTACTATTAACTTATATTGCTATGGTACTATGGTAGGAAGGTTGAAGGCCACTGATGCTGGTAGATTACGCTCTGAATACAATCGCCTTGTTGAGGGTTTGGCACAGCGAGGAAATCTATCTCGTATGTACAGTCATCGTGCATAATATGTTCAGTTACTTATTTTCTATTTTACTATTGGTCAATGTATTTATATCCATCTTGTACTCTTGACTAGACACCGATACCTGGCTTGCAAATCCTATATTGCCTGATGATATTTTGAAGGAAGCAGTACCTGGGAATATACGGCGGGCAGAGCATTTTTTGTCTGTTTTACGTAGATTAGTTCAATATCTCAAAGGGCGATTAGAAACTGAGAATGTAGTAAAGGAGGGACCTGTTACTTTTGTTGGCTCTATAAATGCACAGGTTGGGATTGACCAGAAAATGTTGAAGTTTTGTTATGATCGACTTCACTCTCTGTTGTTAACACTGGAGATAACCGACACAGATGAGTTTCTACACATTCAAACGATTTGTGACTTTGCAACGCTCGTAGGGACATACACTCGAGGGTTTTCAATCATTATCGAACCTTTTGATGAAAGAATGCCGCATATTCCTGATCCAGTGTTGCAGGTTTGCAATTGTTTAAACTTTGTGTCTTGATGGTTGACAATTAGTATTCTACTCCAGGTATCGGCTCATTTGTTAGTCATGAATGAAAAATATGCTTAATATATATATGGCTGTGAGTTGTGACTGATAGTTTGAACTATTTATCAGTAAGAAATAACAAGTCAATTTCTCTAATTATGACCAGGGCTATCACTTGTAACTTTATTTAGTAGGCTTTATGGTCTCCATAATTCTTTTGTAAGAATTTGCAGTTATGTACAATTTCTCAAGGATTTTTATAACACCTTTAATTGGTAATTCCTTTCAGATTAATTTCATGCATATATGATAGGCTCAAATAGCGGGAGTTGTTTTGTTTTGATGGCGTATTATACTTTCTATTTTTATACTGATGAATGCTTACTCTTTACACTGTCAATTCAGCTCAGCTGCCATGATGCTTCACTCGCAATTAAGCCTGTCTTTGAACGATTCCAATCAGTTGTTATCACTTCTGGAACACTGAGTCCAATTGATCTATACCCTCGTCTTCTCAATTTCAATCCAGTTGTTAGTCGAAGCTTTACAATGTCCTTGACAAGGGATTGTATTTGCCCGATGGTTCTTAGTCGTGGAAGGTAAAATACTAATTTGTGGCTCACAATTTAGTTGTGCATTTCATAGTATACGTGTTTATGCTCATAATCCTCTTTATTATTTAACAATCTCTACTTTGGTTGTTACACTTAAATTAAGCAAGCAGACTCTTTTTTTGACTTGAATCTTATTCATTCTTGGTGCTTTATTAACCAATGTTTTTTTTTAAATTCGAATGTAGTTTCCATCTAATTCTGCTATTTACCTGCACTCATGTATATCATTGCAGAAAAGTTTTTTGTTGACCTTTGAAAAAGTTAAATCTGTCATTTTTTCTTTGCTAAATAAGTTATAGCCTTTTCCTTGGTTTTCCTTTTTTATTTCAGTGATCAACTTCCTGTTAGCACAAAATTTGATCTGCGAAGTGATCCCGGTGTCGAAAGAAATTATGGAAGGCTCTTGTTAGAGATGGTGTCCGTTGTTCCTGATGGAGTTGTGTGTTTCTTCGTTAGTTACTCATATATGGATGGAATAGTAAATAGTTGGAATGAATTGGGAATTCTGAAGGTGAATCAGACTTGTCTATTGATATAAGCCCTCAACTTGCATTTGTTACACCGGTTACACCTGTTTTCCACAAAACTTTTCCTTTAATTGAGTATGTGCCGCAGGAGGTAATGCAACATAAGCTTGTGTTCATTGAGACACAGGATGTTGTTGAAACTACATTGGCCCTGGACAATTATCGTAGGGCTTGTGATTGTGGAAGAGGTGCTGTCTTTTTTTCGGTGGCCAGGTACAATCTACTGATTGTTTGCTAAATTTCATGTCAACATAATCGTTCTAATATGAATCAAAATTTACTGTATAGCTTATTCTGTACATTTCTTTTAAAGCTTAAATTAGTTGGCAATAATCTAAGATTTTAAGTTACTAAAGAGTAATTTTATTGAAGCCGGGCATGATACTTTTGTATTTTGATCAAGAATAATGCTGTAGTTATCACACTTGACTCTGTTTTTTTTCTTTGTTTTCATTGATGTGTTTCTGTCAATTGCTTACAGTTCAGTTTACTGGAATTTTTCTTCTGTAGGCTATGTTTGTTTCCAACAACTGTAATCTCTCAGAATATCTTGAATTTGTACCCAGTTTGGCGTTAATCCCTTAAAATAACTCTATGGATTCCTTTTATAATCAAGTTTTGGTTAATTTTGGTGGACACTATTAACCTCCCCTCTCCCTAGGTATTAATCCTATAGGAAAAAAATTGGAAGTGATTTTAATTTAGTCTATTGGATAACTTGAGAACTAATTAATGCTGGGGTATCCTGTAAAACAAATATCACTATAACACTTAAAGAAATATACAATTAATTTAGATCCAAAGTTGTCTCATCAAAACTAAAGAATGCGATTAACTTACATACCTGCTATTGTTTATAGAAATTTCCTACATGCTATTTATACATCTATTAGAATAATGATAGGCCCATTAATAGTCTCTATTCTCTGGTGTTGCTCTCTCTCTCTCTCTCTCTCTCTATATATATATATATATATATATATATATATACCCCCAATCCTTTTTTCAATAAGGGTTTGTGGGTGTTATAAGAGTTCTGTTTGCATTCTTATAGCCTTATAGCCTTATAGCCTATAGGTCATTGAAAACAATAACAGTTGGATTAACTGAAACAGATACTCTTAGATTATTTTGTATTGAACAGGTTTCTACACCTTCTCTTTGATTGGTTTGGATATTTTTTGTAATTGTATATCAGTAAATGAAACTGCTGGGAAACATTATGGTATACCATTGTAGACTGTTATATATATATATATAATGTTTCTCTCCACAAATGCAGCATTTGATTATATATATAATCATAATGTTATAATATTCATTAACTAAGCTACACATAAGGAAACCACTAAAGTATCAAAAAGATAGAAGTTAAAATAATATCATTATTACCATGATGTTGCTGAGAATCTCTGCGTTTTTACAGGGGAAAAGTAGCCGAAGGCATAGACTTTGATAGACATTATGGCAGACTTGTTATCATGTTTGGTGTTCCTTTCCAGTACACATTAAGCAGGTAATCCTTCTATTTAAATGTAAATTTGATTTGAATCATTATCAATTATAATTTATAACGTTATAATAATTATACTTTTCAAGAGAACATCACAAAAAATATTGTGTATTCACTTATTTCTGTGTGATCTTTTGATCCATACGGTTGGATCAGTGAAAATATCATTTCAAATATGATTTTTAAGGTGGTAAAGTTGATATTTTATTTAACCTGATAGGTATAATCTTTTACCCTTTTCTTTATTTGTTACTTGTGTGTATGCGCAGGATATTACTTGCACGGTTAGAGTATTTACGGGAGACCTTCCAAATAAAAGAAGGCGATTTCTTAACTTTTGATGCGTTGGTATGTATTCGAATCAACTTTGAAATATTAATCTGTTAAGTTTGAATTTAACTGCTATGATAGTCATTGATCATTATTTGGTACACTGTTGTGCAGAGACAAGCTGCCCAATGTGTGGGGCGTGTCATTCGTTCAAAAGCGGATTATGGAATGATGATATTTGCTGACAAAAGGTTGTGTTTTATGTTCGAATTTACAATTTCCTATACAACCTGTTCATGTGTCATGCTTAAGCTTTGCTGTACCCATGCTGATTAACTGAATACTATTTTTGTTTAAAATTATAAACAATGGTTGCAATTATTTTCAATTTATAACAAATCCTAAGTCCTTGACGTTAAGGCATATTTAATGTGAATTGTCCTGATTACCTTATGCCCAGATTTTCATATCTTCATGTTAGCAAAAAATGAAAACACTGATCTCACCGTAAATATTATATAATCTGTTGAGATGTATACAATTTCTGTTAGAAGAGTTCTAAACTTTGGCGCATGTGAGAGTTAGTGCCAGAGTGTTTGTTTCTTAGGTGAATTTGCACCTCCACAAGGCAATGCATATAGCTCCTTTGGAGTAAGGAGTCTGGGGACATCTAGCAAAAAAAAAAGGAGTTTGGGGACATTGTATGAATATTTTATATGGATTCACTCTTATGAAATTAAGCAAATGAAAGTTGGGATTCATGATACCTACTGTTGTAGTTTAAATCACATTCAGACCTGATGGTGACTTGTCTATGGAATAACTTTGCAGGTACACCCGTCATGACAAGCGCTCGAAGTTGCCTGGATGGATATTGTCACATTTACGTGAAGCACACCTGAACTTGAGTACGGACATGGCGGTGCATATAGCGAAAGATGTATGTCAATCTTCTATTTTGTTTTTACGTATATCACCCTGGTACCGCAACTCAATATGTCATATGATATTTACAAAATTAAGTAAAAACAAAACTCTTCAGTATCAATCTTTGTGCAGATATTCTCCTAGGTTATCACCTGTGAGAAAGAAGATAAAATGTTTGCACAACATAAAGAATATAAATGATACCCCCCTTTGTCCCATAAATTTTTGTCCTGCTGCCGACTTCACACATTTTAAGACATAAAAAATATACTTGACATAATAATTTTGAATTTTTTTTTTGTATATAAATTTAAGACTCAAATATATTGTGTGTTAGTATCTTGATATACGAGCAAAGGTTAAAGTGACAAAAATTGTGGGATGTAGGGAGTCTTAATGACAAAAACGAATATATATATTAGGCATGACTAAGAGGAATGTGCTTCCTTATAAGAGGGCAAAGTTTTTAGCAGTTGCTGAGCGTTTCTTCTCTTTTAGAAGATGAGTGTTTTAATCAACAACGCGATATCAGTTTAACATGTACTTGATTAATGAATTTTTCATGATGGGTGCAGTTCTTGCGTAAAATGGCCCAACCGTACGATAAGACCGGTGGTGGTGGTAAGAAGACCCTATTGTCGCAAGAAGACGTGGAGAAGATGGGCAACGGCAATACTGACATGCTGTTTTGAGGATTTATTTTTTTGAACTATATCAAGTTATCAGTTTGACCATTGTCTTTCATTTTGTTCGCATAGAGAATTAACCATTACGACAGCTATAGGAGGCACATTTTTGGAGGTAAAAAAATCAACTGGAGATGTCAAAATCTCTGCTTAGAAAGAGCCTGGTATCATAAAGATTGATCATGATATTGTCTACGGTTTTGGTGTATATTAGCGGTTGAGTTTGTGGAATCTGTTACATATAGTGCTGTTATGTGAATTTTGAAATATTCATAATAGAATCTGCTGTAGTTGAAATGACCATATGTTACATATACTCTAGGCTTTTCTGTGAATTTTGACTTTTGCGTAATAAATTCAGCCGTGGTTTAAACAGCTATCTGGTATTTTGCTAGTATGTTGACATTTTCATGGCAAAAGTTATATAAAGAACTTATTTACAGTCAAATTGGAGACATATATAAGCTGCATAAGAGTACTCCACTGAATTTAATCCCATTTTCATTAACCTGCAGCATATTATTAATTCAAAGTGTCCGATAGCTAAAAAGCAATATAAAGCAAAGTTCTAAAAATCGTTGGCACAGCTATTTTCTAGCGATTAATTGATAAATTGGGTATTAATCGGAATGATTAATTGGAACATTAATCGGATATATTTAATATTGTTTTTTATTTTTATAATTATATTAATTATAAAATGTAATTTTTTAAAATTATTTACATATATATATTAATCATAGAAAATTATTGCTAATATTAAAAATAATAATTTCAATATTAATAATTAAATATAATATATCTATCTATATATATAGAAAAATTAAAAAAAATCATTTTAATTGATTTATACCGTCTAATATCGATTTTGACTGATTTACATAAAAAAACGTCTAATTCTAATTTTGATAGCCTAATACTGAATTTTTAGAAAAACACATAATTTTATCGGGGCGGTTCACTTCGCGCCTCCTAGGCGCCCCCTCTCAATTGCCTAATTGCTCCATTAATAAAGCAATCTATGTGACCGCACAATGTATAGTAACCCAGATTTTCTTCTTCAATTAAAATCTAAACTAATATTAATACGTTTTATCATGACGCCCCCTCTCTGTGTGTATAACTGTATATAATATAAAGTAAAAATTTTGTGAAAAATATTAAATAAAGTACTAATTGGAGATCATATGTCCTGCATTATATTCTACTTATAATATATTGTAGAAAGACATATATATTCTCGAATTAGTAAGAGTTTATTTAAGATTTTTTATACAACAAAACCCTATAATATAATATATAGATGGATTATAGATGTCAATATTTCTCATTGGCATGATAAATGAAATATTATTGTCATTTGTCACTGATAGGCGATAGCTTCTATTATTTTCACGAGGTTCTACTTTTATGTAGTCATGTGAGCTAAGCCTCGTTCTTACAATGTAAAATAATAAACCAACCCTGTGAAGCATAAGTAATGACTAATGACCTTGGAAAATGCAGCTTATCCATATCTGAATTACCTAGTTTTACCTCATCAATTAAACGCATAGTTAATACCAGGACTTTTTTCTCCATGTTTTACTAATCTTCATTCAAGAGTGCAACGGAATGATATTCTTTATCGCCTTCTTTACTTCTGTTATGCTTGCCTTCTTCCCATGAACGTTCTCCTTCACCTGCTCATGCAAGTTGAACAAATTACACCAGTAGTTGATACTTTATTTAAGACTGACACAACAAATGTGATGGATATTCTCTTAAAGTACACATCAGCTGCAATTCTGCAAATATATATGCATCTCTTTTCCCTCTCTATCAGTGTGTGTGTGTATAGTGGCAGAAACCAGGTGCCACATTACTAAAGTTTACAAAGAACTTTGGTCTCAAACTATGTTTTTTGGTATATTGCACCTGTAATTTTCAAATTCGTTTCACTTTACACTCTTTTGACCAAATCAGCAATACCCCATAATTTTAAAATTTTGACAAAGTACACATTAACTTAATTTTTTTTAAATAAGAGTTAATATTTTAAAAATAACCATTTGTAATATATTAGCTAATATTTACTTAGTGAAAAATGCCAAAAAATATAAATATATTTAAAAAAATTCATTTTTAGAAGTAAATTAAAAATATATATATTAAGCGTAATTTAATATGCTTACAATATTATGTCATATTCCCTTTTTTCTTTACATCTATATTTTATACTTACATAACTCATTAAAAACAAGATATTTGGGAGGCAAAAATATTTTTTTTTGCGCATCATTTTGGTGGTACAAATAAAAGTTTAATATTTAAATTTTTATTGACAAAAAAATAAAAGTAATTAATTCAACAATATGTTCAATACACTTTGAAATATGTGCAAAATTCAAATTGACAAGTAATTTAAGACAGAGAGAGTATATCTTTTAACAAGTATCACTAAAAAATATATTAACTAAGATAACTTACAATTGGTTATTTATACAATATTAACATTTATTTAAAAAAAATAAAATATTAAATTAAGGTGCAGTTTGTCAAAATTTTAAAATTATGGGGTGCATTTTGTCATAAATCATATTTAAATAAATCATTTCCTATTTTACCCCTGCTAATTTAGTCAAAAGGGTACAAAGTGAAGTGAATTTGAAATCTAGAGATGCAACCAAGAAATATAGTTTGAAACCAAATTGAAAAAACACACGGGTGAAACCTGTTTCCTCCACTTTATATACAATTTATATCGGATCATTTTGATACTCGAAAAGAACTTGAGAGATGAAAGATTACCTTAGCTCTCAGCTCGGCTACAAATCCACCACTACTCGAAGACGAGGAATGAGCAGCTGTGATCTCCATCCGAAAATCTCTCAGCTTCAACATCACATCCATTAACAATCCTTCCTTGTAAGGGCACTTGACCTCCACCAGCCCATCATTTTCTATTATCGACACTTCTATCATCGTTTCATGTTGCATCTCCGCTGCTTTCACCACTCTATGACCTCCCCGCTCCACCACTCTCATCTTCCTTTTATTCCTACGCGAGTCCCCACGATTTCCCAGTCCTTGATCAACACCGTCAGTATCTTTATTCACATGATGATCACGTGCTTCGAGATCATGGATCTTTTTACGAAGCTGCTTCACGTACTCAATTGTGTCACCTAAAATAGACGCCTTGTCCATTTTAGTAACGAAGGGTACCAGTGATCTTAATGTTATAAATCTCTCGTTCAGTTTTTCTCTGCGCCTCCTCTCTGCAAGCATGTGGTTCACACCAAGTTCTTCCTGTGACACGGATTTTTTAAGCTGCGACATCACTGAATCTGCAACGTTGTCATCAAGAGACTTGGAGTGGAGATGAGGGACAGTAAAGAGAATGAA
This sequence comes from Oenanthe sinensis, assembly GCA_028671895.1. Lineage (NCBI taxonomy): Eukaryota > Viridiplantae > Streptophyta > Magnoliopsida > Apiales > Apiaceae > Oenanthe > Oenanthe sinensis. Next base: position 31,968,943 of record CM053813.1, read on the forward strand.
TTTTAAGAGATGTTGGGAGGTTTTGTTGGACTGGCAGTTGGACCTGGATGTAGCGGCAGTTGTGCAGATACTGAATGAGGATTGGGGGGAATGAATAGAATACACAGCCGAGGAAGTGTCAGAACTCCGGCCTAAGATGTGGCAGGGTTGAAGGATGGTAGTGACTGTTTGAGAATAATGGGTGTCTTCTTCCTGTAACTCATCCTCAGGTGGAAAGGCTGCTGTTTAATTAAAAAACTAAATCAAATTCGAAAAATGAAATTATAGATGTCAAATAAAACTACAGCAAGCTAACTTTCTTATTATCAAGCGAAGTAAAGTGTTAAATTGTCAGGAATTTAATAATTTTGAGCTATTAACAAGTACAACCTTTTCAAATTTACAAATATACTTTAGCTCTACCTCGACCATTCTCAAGTTACGACCAGCTCCCCCACTAGACTTATACGTGTTATAACATTAATAGAGGATGGTTATAAAAGTCGAACACGTGTTTTTGACAGGGGAACCAAGTACCTGTCGATGGTGCATGGGTCCACTTCGACCTGTTTCCATACAGGTCAGCTGGGATCCCAGGCTCGCTAACCTTAGGCAAGTCGAAATTGGAGTCCAGAATATTTGAACCATTCTCAGGCGACCCGAGACAAATACTATCATTAGAAATGTCATGCAACATTACCTGACTAGCCTCACCTTCTATATTGCCAACCAAATTATGTGGATCTACTGAACCGAAAGGAGTAGGAGTCCGACCTGTTTCAGCCTCAACATCAACTCCATCACCTTCTTCATCTTCTTCTTGTGCATCGTCTTCATCATCATTATCATAGTCGTTTTCATCATCATCATCATCATCATCGTTGATTTTGACAAGCCTTGAAGGAGAGATAAGATTGGAAGTGGAGTGCTCAGAAAGCGCTGGCTTAGGTGGCTGAGTCGCCAGATTACTGCATTTGATAAAAAAGCTTTTCACTTGTTGGATGAACTCTATCTGCACTTCGATCTGCATCCACGAAGTATTATCAGTTCAATATTGGTGCACTGAAATTTAACTAATTAATCATGTATAAGTTTACTAGCTTTAGTTTAGATTGTATATAATAAACAACTGACACACACACACACACACACACTTCTCTCTAGTTTTGAAAAATTTCGTATCGAGTAAATAATATTTACCCTGTCAGTCGTTCCAAGCTCAACTACACCATCAAGGAGAGGAATGCATACCACAGTCTGCAAAGTCGTAATTTTGGGTTTTAACAAAAAACATGCAATTATAGAAATATCATACCCCGCTATTACAAATTCAATAATATGCCGATGGAAAAATAATAATTACCTGTATTCCCGCACTCTAGTGAAACATCCATACAAATCATATGCAGAATGCAAAAATAAATTCTAGTAAGTCGATTTTCCAAGATTTAGCAATGTTATATATAATAGTAGAAAATTACATTCTTTGACAATAATTTGTGTCATATATATAATAATTACCTTGGCAAGAATAGCTCTGGTGAAGAGTTTACTGGAGGCCTCGTTTGCACCCTTGATCCACAAGTGTTGTCGCTTCACATAGGCCTTACCAGGTAACCTATAAGCGCGAACTAGTTTATTTTTAATTAAATAAAATTCTGATACTGCGGATCTCAAAATGTACCACAAAAATATTGCCAAATATCATGTGTCGATTTTTGATTCCTGGTCTACATACACGAGACTCTCTTAGTTTATAATTTATACAACCAATTAAACTCTGTCAACTGTACCCAATTTGAGACAATTTTGGGAACTCTTACATTTCTCAGAAACTAATAAGAGATAATTTATCTATTAATAGAAATTAGAATAGTTGAAATCATCTCCTCTGGCGAGGTAGAATCAATTATTATTATTATAACTATGCACATAACCCATATAATCCTTTCGAGGACATTATATAGGCAAATGTGCTAATCAAACCTTGAGATAATGTCAAGAAGAATATCTAAACGTTATTAGTCAGCCCTTTCATTATCAAGAAATATACAGAGAACTTGGTTGTTTGTTTGTCTCCAATAATTTGGTGACAGGGGACTATTCCGTTTTTGTACTAGCTTAAAGATTACCATAAATTGCAGTGTATATTTAGATATTAGATATGCAAAATGATTCAGTCAAGAATCGAGATGGTGCTATGACTTTTCGTATTCCCTATAACTGGAATATACATATGTGCATGAAAAATAATATTGGAATGAATAAAATTGAACATACCCAACTCCAAGAGGAAAAGAGAAAGAGACGCACATGAGATAGAACCACTCAGATTCAGTCAAGTCCTCTGGGGACAAAGCTGCAGGACGGTGGTTCAAATCTCCATTGGACAGAGACTCGTAAAGCTCTCTCAGTTGCTCACTTCTCTCAAGTGAAGCCTCTTCTGTACTAACTTCCACTGTATTTACCGTCTTCCTTGTCTTTATTGCCCCATTGTAATAACCATCTCTCCATACTAACACCCTACATTCGAACACGCACATATTAGACACACACTGATATGCTCGCGCACACACAAGTTAGGAATTACCGTTTTTGGGGGGACAATTTCCAGAAAAGGCTGTAAGTCCACTGAACCGCCTGTACAGCAGCTTGTAACATGTTTTGAAGCTGATGAGCATTTGGATGATAAGGTGATCCTGCCATATGCGTCTCAAAAGCTTGGCTTTTACGACGATTCTTTAAATTTCTGTATAATTTAACAGTTATATAAGTTAGATAACGACATGCATTCACTGTAAAATCACAAGAAATCAGTAAGACCCGAAAAACTAAAACAAAATAGTAAAAAATACATGATTATGAGAAATCAAAGCGACAAATATTTTAGAGAAAGAGTCTGTACGTGCCATAGGATAGTTACTACTAGCAAAGAAGATTGAGAAAAAAGATTACAGATAGATGGGGGTTGGAATCATTTGACTGGTTGGTCTAGCTACCGGATTATATACAAACGTATGCTGCTTCTAAACCGTAAACATTTTCGTCTTTTAGTTTAGTACACATTTTTTTGTCAATATATAACAGAAATCTGAATGCTCACTTACACATTCTCTCACTAATATATCAAAAGGAGAGGGACATTCGATGGGCTAAGTTTTAACATTGTATTTATGTATAGCAAGACATGGAAGATTTAAATAATTAAATGCGCTTAAGAGTGAGATTAAGTTGCTGATAACCCATCTATGTAGAACTTGTATGTGTTACTATAGTTTTTAAAATAAATGCGGTAACTTATACTTCTTAGCTATTTAGGTTACGCAAAACACCGTAACCTAGGCCACCCGCATTTTATAAATAATATTTTATAATTGAACTTTTATTTATTTTTATAGTAATATATATTATTTTATTTATTTATATTTAAAATAAATTATAATAAATATTTATTTTCTAAACAATGGTGTCAAATATATATGTTTTTAATCTTTATATAAATTTTTTAAAATAGTTTTAATTAGCTTTAAATTAATTTTGTATCAATATAATTATTATCGCCACTAAAAATAAAATTAAATGTTTGGAATTATAAATATTTATATTTTAAATTTTCAATGTTTATAATTTTTTTATAAAAAAATTTGTAATAGTTTAAAATTAAATTATATTTACAATAGTTTATAATTAAGTTTTATTTGTTTTTATAATAAATCTAAATATTTTAAATTACAACTTTGAATGTTTTAATTTTTAAGTTTTCATTTAATATCTCTAAAAAGTTTATAATTAATTTCATATATATATTTATATTAATAAAGTTAATATTAATATTATTATTAAAATTGAAATTTTTTGAAAACATGTAATTAATTAAATAAAAATAACTATGGAACTTGAAATTACAGTGGTAAATCAAAGGCAAATGTTTAGTAAACCTCATAATTTTATGAATGTAACCTATTTTTTTGGGTGTAACTACAAATCCGGATAAACAATCGAGGCCGAGATTATGTTCCTTCTATAATGTACATGAATTCAGTGATTTCTGCCACATAATTACCATTTCCAAGTCTCTGTCAGCTAGCTAGTCAACATCCATTGTTATGAAAATTGTATTGAATTTGACAATTCCATCTGCAACCGTCCATATTAATTTTCACACTATAAGCGTACCGTTGCTGCAGTTTTCAGCCAAGCTACATTTAAGCGTCTTATACTCGAGGAATAGAAATCATACATTGACGTCTGGTTTCAGTTGGGTCCAAAGGCTACTTTTATATGTTCCTTCTCATTTGGATTTCTTTCGTATATTATGATTTTAATACGTATAAAAAATATGTTCTTATATATTATTTTTAATATTTTCTTCTTTTGAATAAAAAATTATTATTTATATTTTTATCCAAAAAAAATAAAAAATATATATATAAAGTTATTTCTTATACAATTTAAAATATATGAAAACTGCATTTTTAACAAATCATGATATTATTAATCTAAGACCATTATATTGCTGCCATTTTTAATAAATCACATTAAATTCTGCATTTTAAATATATACCGTAACCCATAATTGAATGTATACGTACCTAACAACCTATTAATTTGATATACATTACTTACTAATTTGTCTTTATAAAAATTTCAAACACATTTCTATTCATATAAGCACTACTGTACAAACAACTTGTCTTTGTTGGATTTTGAACTCACGGAAAAATTTACAAAACTTGCCCGTAATCATGCACTTCTGACCAAACATTATTTTAAGGGTGGGTAGAGTTGGAAGGATATGAATGAGTTGAGATATGAATGAGTGAAAGGAATGAAATGAGTTGGGATGAGAATGAGGTGGGATGAGAATACTCATTCCATTCTTTTGTTCGTTTAGTAATATTAATTTTATTGAGAATGAAATGATTATTTTTATTAATTTATTTGTTTAATATATAGATAAAATGAATTCTAAAAAAAGTTTATTCAATAATAAATTTACTAGATAATATAGAAAATATAAGGAAAAATTAATTTACATGAGAAATAAGATTATATTTATAATTAAAATTAAAAAAATTAATAATTAAAAAATTTAAATAGCTAAACAATTTTTTTTCCATTAAATATATTGAATTACAAACATATTATATTCAAGAGCAAAAATAAAGATAAAAAATTATTGTTAGTAAGAATAAAAACGGTTATTCCATGTGGAAGGATGAGATACAAAATTGACTTATTAGGAAGGATATGAATGACATGAGGATAAGTGATTCAATTCCCAAATAATTAACCGAACAACTCTTTTTTCATTCCCGACAGAATGGTCATTCCATTCCCACGAAAATTCATTCTTATCCTCCAACCGAACACACCCTAATATCATTCATAACAATCTATGCACTCAATCATTCATAAAAATCCATACACATCAGTCCAAAAGACCTATATAATAATTTAATATATATCAATTACCGACTTGTTTTTATAAAATTCTCAAACACACTCAATCAATTTAATACAGTAATAGTGATACGGATTTTCGTTTCAGATATATTGTTAGATAATTGTTATCCTTAAAAGTCGATTTTTGAAATAAATGATTTCTGAAAATAAATAAATTTTGATAATTATTTTATTTTATTCACTATAATCACTTTAAAGATATTGATATGTGATTTAATATGTTTGTAATAATATAATATTTAAATTTTAATTCACAAAAAAAAAAATATTAATTTAACTATCTAGTCAAAGTATCTAAAATCAGGTATAAAAAGTCAATGACCTAGGATCGGATGGAGTATCAATGATACCCTCCTATGTGCACACAGAACCACACCAATGAAAAGAAGCCAAACATGTGCGCACACTGGACCTTGTTTTAATCGCAGTTTCTTATTTGTATTGGTCTAGGACATTAATTTATTGGATTGTGCATTTTAACAGAGATATGATAGGATTGGATTGTGCATTTAATGATATTAATTTTCGATTTGGATTCACCTTTTATTATTTATTATTTGATTGATGATTCCTAAATTAAATTTATAAATTATAATTTTGAGAACGGAAAGAACATTTTATTATTTTGTCCAAAAAAAATTCTTTTATACCAAAATAGGAATAAGACTTGATATTATTAGAAATATGTATAATTATAAAATATATTTTTGAAAATTTCTGAAATATATTAATTTAGATTAAAAAATTTAGGTTACATATGTATAAATTATGTCGCAATATTTCGTTTAAATTTTTTTAATTTTTTTAAATTTATAATTTATTTATAAGGGAAGACAAATGTAATTATGTTGTGTTCTCTTATTTAAAATTGAAAAAAAATATACTATATAAAACATTTTTAATTAAGTTTTAAATTAATATATTACTCCATTATCTCGTAACTGCTATGTACTAATATAATTCGTAATTTATCCTATCGAGTTGTTAGCATAAATGGAAATGGTTAGATAAAGTGGCAAACTGGCAATGGTGTTATTAAATTATATACTTGGTTCATTCACTAATCACTAGTGAGAAAATGTGACAGACAACCAAAATAACAAATCCAAAATTGTTAGCGTTAATATATTATTACAGGAAAATATGAGAGTTACTTTTATTTTTATTATTATTAGGAAGAGTTTTTTTTATTATATTTGATTTCCTTTGATATAGATTTGGTATTGATTATATAAACAATTATGATATTTTAAAAAATTAAGACTTGTGTATTCAAAAGTGAATAAGAAAAAGAGGGTATCAAGAGCCTAGATTATTAGTTGTGAGGAGAAAAAAATCCTACAAAATTTTGTAGGTGTGAGATCTACGAGAGTTCATGGGGTGTGGAAAAAAAGAGATATTCACGAGATGCCGTGGATATGAGAAGGGCTTACAAGAGTTTGTGGATCGATTTCAAAAAAAAACACAATATCAATGATGATGGATTTATGGTGAATTTGTAGAAGAAACTGTCTCAAACCAACTACAATAAAGTAGAGATTTTCAGAAGAATCACGATAAACAATAATGGTGACGAGGACAAAGATGATGAAAAGGATGAAAAATTGATCATAACGAGAAAGTTGATTCAAGTGGATGATTATGCTGATCGAAGTGGATGATTTTTTATTTATTAAAATTTTGGCAAACTCTCGATTTTGAGTATCGTGAGTTCAAGGGGATGTTAGCATATATGTTAATATATTATTACAAAAAAATATGAGAGTTATCTTTATTATAATTAGGGAGAGTTGTCTTATTATATTTAGTTTTCTTTAATATAGATTAAGTATTGATCATATAAACAAGTGTGATATCGTAAAAAAATTAAAGTTTATGCCTTCAAAAGTGGATAAGAAAAAGAGAATTTGAGATTATTTTAGCCAACTTCCTCCAATCCCATTCTAATATACATTCATGTAGGCATGTTTATTTCATTTCCAGCTATGAAAATTTAATCTCTCTCTCGTGTTAAAAAATATGGTTCGAATAAGTAACAATGTCTTGGGAATCTTGAACATAATCACATTCATCTTATCAATCCCCGTCCTAGTAACTGGAGTATGGCTTTCACGCCAAGGCACTACCGAGTGTGAACATTATTTCGAGAAATATTTCATAGCATTGGGCGTCTTTTTAATGATCATTTCTATAGCTGGGATCGTAGGCGCTTGTTGTCGAGTCTCATGGCTACTCTGGCTCTATTTATTCGTTATGTTTCTGCTCATCGTTATGTTTCTCTTCTCCACCATCTTTACTTTATTTGCGACTAGCAAAGGCGTGGGACAGTCTTTATCGGGCAAAGGTTATAAGGAGTATAGGTTGGGGGATTACTCTGTATGGCTACAGAGAAGAGTGAATAGTAATGCTGAGAATTGGAGGAGGATCAAGAGCTGTTTACAGTATAGTAAGGTTTGCGAGCGTATGGTGAATGATAATGATGGCGATGTTTCAAGTGCTCGTGTTGATATATTCTACTTGAAACACCTTTCGGCTACTCAGGTTTCCAGATTCTTCGTCTATAATTAACGGGGCTTTTTAAATATTTATAATTAACAGGGGAACTTTTTCCCTGTTATCTTTATGCCTTTGTTTTCTCGAGAAAGTTTCATTAATTTTATTGGCCACGCGTCACACCCTTAACTCCACATTATGATGTCTTTGCTAATTTTTTATTTTTGGGCACCTTGCTAATAGAATCATTTGACTAATTATATTCAAGATATTTTTTTTTTGTCTCGTGGACGTAGGACTTGGGTTGACACCCTTTACAGATTCTTCCAGCCCGATCAAGGCTTTGGGTTAGCTCCTCCCTAGTTTCACCGTTGTAATGCTGGGGTGATTTAGATAGTCCCTTTATGTTTTACTTATCTCATAATGAACTTTAAATTTAGCATTCTAAAGATGAATTGAATAAAAATCTCTTGCTAATGGAAGTATTTGTACAGGGGAAAACTCCTTTCCAGTGGAAGAACTTAGGGGGAGTACCCTGGTTAACCATTAAAACAAATTAAAATTAATGAATTTTGTATTAATATTTATAAATATCTTAAAGTTCTGGTTCCACCATTAATCCCTTCCAAATATTCTATGGCATTCTCTCTCTCTCTCTCTCTCTCCCTCCTTTACGTACACAACGATTCATACAAGTGAAGTTATTGCTAAACATCACTACTTTGAATTTAGATTCTTTTTTTAACTACCCAGAGTCCTCCAAGTACACTGCAAGTCTGCAACATTACATGCTTATGTCTGTGTTTTACTGTTTTGGTGTGATGAGGATGAACATTTCATTGTTATGTCAAATTTTAAGATATTCTCTTTGTTATTAGAAGATTACACTCTGTTACTTGTTTGGATCCATACTTGTAAGGCAATTTTGCTTTGTATCATTGTATGTGATCATGCACAACATAATTTGAATGCACAATGGGAGAACGTCGTAACGGTACCAATATATAAATAGTATTTGTATGTGTGACTTTGTCACTATTATAATGAATTAGTTGCTTGGTTTGTAAATTCAACATATATCTTTTATTTTCTATTTACAGCAACTTATTTGGATATTAGTTTATTAATTTTTAGAAAATTTACAAATTTTATCATAACAGGTTTGTCTGTTTTTGACACAATTTTTTACTTTAATTATTCATTCTCACTAGTTCTCAGATCAAGTTGATGGCAATTTGGTTTCTTTATGTAGTCTGGTTTTGCTGGCAATTTGCTTTCTTTGTGTAGTCTGGTTTTGATGACAATTTGGTTTCTTTATGTAGTCTGGTTGTTGCAAGCCGCCTGATTCATGCAACTTTACATATGTGAGTCCTACTTACTGGACTAAATCGACAGAGGCTCTACCGAATACAGACTGCGCATTATGGGATAATGATCCCAACATTTTGTGCTACAACTGCGAGTCGTGCAAAGCGGGAGTGTTGGACAACATCATCAAAAACTGGAAGAGAGCTGCTCTTGTCAATGTCATTTTTCTCGTATGCTTGATCGTTGTCTACTCTATTGGGTGTTGTGCATTTAGGAATAATACAAGGAACAACTCGTGGATGCAGCGATACTCTTGACTTGTAATGGAGTAATCAGTTTGAGAAGATATATATAATCAACACAGACATTTACTATCTGTCTATCTTAATGTTGATTGTTGTTTATTTTGTGTTAGAGCAGAATTTAAACAAGGTCAAAATTTAGAAACATGTTTAAATCTAGTTCCTGTCCTGAATACCAGTTGATTTCATCTGAATACTGGGTCGGTCCAAAAGAAACTAAAATCAAACAAGACAATGGACACCGAAACTAAATCAAGCAAGATATTTAAATAAGCGGCCCAGAACAAAAGAAAAGCAGAAAAAGACTACTCTTCGTCTGATGTGAAATGTGAATTGTCATATTTTTGCACGGGATCAAGTAATACTTGTATGAAATAAATGCAATCCCTGTTACTATCATGTTAGTTATAGTTCTTATTTTACGATATGCAGGGTGGACGGAAACTTTTGAAATTATTGACCATGGCACTATATACTCTTCTTAATTTTAATTATTGGGAGTTACGGTTTACATTCCTCAACTATACTCCAAATACAATTTAGTATATTTATAATGTTGTATTTGATTGAGATAAATGAAATCGGAAGAAATAAAATGAAATTTGAACTGCAATACGAGTAAATATTCAAAATTTTCATTTCTACTTTTATTTCATTCCTAACAATATAAACTACAGCTCAAACTCTCAATTTGAGAAGGAATGTTTCATTGTTTTTCATATCTATTTTATTCACATTTCTTATCATAACAAATTTAAACTCTCACCTTTTTTTCAAATATTTCCTTAAATCTCTATTTTTTTTAATTTCACCTATTTCATTCAATTTCATTCCTTTCCTCCCAACCAAACACAACTCTAGTTTTTCAAATTACAGTTCTCATCCAAAAATCGATCAAAGTATAACTCCTTTCATATTTTGTGTTATAATAAATGTGGGAAAAGATGGTATAAAACTATGACTATATATGTATTCAACATTACATGATTCACTCTGGCAAAAAAAACCACTACATGATTCACTAATTTTATTTAACTAAAACCCCAATTTCAATTTTGTAGAAGTATGTTATTATTATTTTTATTTAGTTGCAATTTATAAATTATATGATGTAAAATTGGTGAAATGTTTAAAATATAATACGTACATAATCATTGTAATATTTTTATGTCGCATTTACCTATAAATTGGTCAAAAGTAACACTATATTTTGACAAAAAGGTTGTATTTTGATTTCTATTTCAAAGTTGAGGAATGTGAAATGCAATTTGTGAGAGCAAGTATATAAAACTGCATTTGGAGTAAAGTTAGGGGGATATAAATTGCAATTTTCTCTTTTAATTAGTTGGCTGAGATATTGTTGTATGCACACTTATAGTTGTTGAAGAAAGCTTAAAATTTAATCATGTAATAGTGCGTTAGCCGTTTATGGAAAAACAAAGGTAAGTGACCAAGTGCCACTAGACAGAAACCTAACTTAGAAATAAAATGAAGTTGACAAGAAGTAATGGAAGCAAGTGATCATCACATCGGTCACAAGAACCCACCTGTGTCTCATTGTACTCTTACCATAAGATATACTGCTTGTGTATTCTTGGTGGCATCTCCACTTATTTCTTATCATTTGTTTCCTGTAAAACCTCATCTTCATTGCCATTACCCCAAAATATCTGGTCCATGCAACACTAAATGAATTGTCTGTCCTAATCGTAATTTAAATAAATAACAAGATACCAATAACTATTTATTATTTCATCTCCTTTGTCATTACTCACAAAACATTTGATTCTGTTCATTGTCATTCATTCCTTCATAGGATTAAAATGAATGTTGAGCACGAGAAAGGTAATAGGGTGAGAGTTTATGGATGAGATTTCACGGTAAGAAACACAATGAAGTTCATTAAGCTACGTAAAACTTAGAATTAGAAGGGTCTGCGTAAATTATTGATCAAGTAATTCTAGTCAAAGAAATATAAATCTTTGGTTGATGCATTGTCATCCATTATAATGAACAGTAAAAATTAGTTCATGCAATAAATATAATCTATGAGAAAGAGATACTGACGATCTACCCTACCATATGACCGCGTTATGGACGCGTTGTAGCACAAAAAGCTACTCAGGGTTTCAACAAACCCGTACCAAGTGTAGTACATACATCATGGTGCCCTTTGGTAACTGGAGAGAGTGCCGTATTTGATGTCACTAAGCTAGCTACTTGTATATCAAAGCATTACTCGATTCTCCAGGGTTTGTCCACTAAGCTAGCTACTTGTATATGCTCACATATTGCAGCAAGTCTTCTATGGGTTCTACTCCTAATAGCATTATGTTCATGCCCATTAATCCTTGCAAATTCAACCCATTCACTGTCCATGTAATGGTCTTAAAAACCCCAGTTTGATCGAGCCTAATTTGTGGAGCTTACTAATTGTAAAAGAGAAATTATCTACTTTTCACCTGTTGATATTGAAGTACAAAATCAGACCTGTATTCCTTAATAGCATCCTACCTACTAAACATGTGTATTTAAAGAAGAAGATAGACTTGCGTAAAGATAGTTTAAAGTTAACTATGACCTCGAGCACATTAACAATTTGGTAAATTGCACCAACTTTGGAATTAGATACGTGTTTCTCTGTTCCGATTTCTTTTGATATACGTACCTGTTATGTTCACTTCCTTTACATATACATGACCTGATAGTGAGAACAGAACTAAAAAAAGTTTTTCGATTGATTTGCATTTCTTATAAAAATCACACTGATGCCCCACATCAGAGCTGATCATCACCCACTACATGTGTGCCATCAACATTAGTCAGTCCTGCATTAAGACAAGTGAATTTCCTTCATTATATGTCGTTCAGTTAATAAAATAATGGGCAATAAAGGTAATGAAGAAATCATATAAAAACAAAAGTTTTATATGCAATGCAAGGACAAGGCGACAAATTTCTTACAGACGAAGGAAGAGAGAGATTAGTGACCATCTTAATGCACTAACACCCCACGATATTGGATGATATTGGATCTATTAAACTTTAGTCATGTTAATTCAAAGTTCAGAAAGAACTGAAGACCTTGAGCAAAACATAAAACATAGCATAATGACAAGTTTCGCCATTAACTTTAACCCAACTCATCTCAGGTAACCTATCTAGGACCATGTCCCATGAGGCCTTGAAACACCGTGCACAAATTTTGTCCACAAGGAAATTATGCTCTTCCATTCTCTACCTCAACTGAATAATTAGATGCACTAAATCAAGTTAAATGTTGTCTTGCATTTGTGTTTAATCCTCCTGTAAGATAAAGCTGGTGAGAGGCAAACAGTCGTTAAATTAAGAGATACTACACGGTTAAAGACAGATAATAGCTTGATTATAGCTTGACAGATAATTCTTACACGGTTAAAGACCACCTTATACTATTATAGTTACAAAATAATGATCTTACGCGTTGATATTGTGTGAAGAATCTCAATGCAAATGGCTATAATGGTGCAAATCTTTGATTTGGACCTAAAGCAAGAATTGCAGGTGAAAAATTAGGTAGAAAGAATAAATATATTGATCCTCTTTTGCTTCCTTTTTGCCTTGGTTCGTAAAATTCAATTCTTCCTTGGGTCAACATCAGAAGAGAACTGCAGCCATCACTTGAACAAATTCTATATCTATGAGAAAACTTAGTGGGTGGGTTGATAAAATTTGTCGTACAACCACCGTACGTTTGCCAAAACAAGTCATCATTGGACTAACACTTAATAGTACTGTTTGTACCCAAAAGAATAAAGCACAACGCGTAATGAACGCATGCTACGAAGCACTGGCACATGATAATGAACATCAAGAAACTAATGTAGTTTTTTTTTTAGACAGAAGAAACTATGTAGTTTAACTTAGCTGAATGAGAGCCCTTACCCAGATACCTGTGACCATGGCATGTTTGTCAATTTATAAGATGCCTCGGCTAGAACCAATATATTTTCAATAAGCGCATTTAAACACTAGTGGGTCCTGGATCCTCTATCAGTTCAATTTTCAGGCAACTAAATCCTCAGCAAGCCGATAACTTAAATCAAATTATTTACCTACCTAGGTCTACAACTCCCCTGTGTATGTCCACCTGGTATTATCAGACAACTGATTAATACTGGCAAGGGTAGAGGCAATTAAGCTTTTAACTATTGTTTAATTAAACCCGTTAATCTAGGTATTATTTTCATAATAGATTTTTATCTAAAAATCTTGAGCTTGTTGATCAGCCTTAGATTTCCTTGGAAACTGTACTTTGTCTCAAGGTGGGTTCCAAAATGACAATTTCACTGAAGGATATACAGGAAACCACAAGCCCAAATGGTGCAGGACTCCAATTCCACAATCCTCACAGTTTCTTCCGATTAGTTTCTAGAACTACAAGCAAGGTTGAATGGCCTACTTGGTCACCCAAAATATTAACATCATCACTGTGTTACTTTTTATGTGATTTAGCTAATTATAAGAAATAAGTGCGCGAAAAAATGGAAAAGAATTACAGTGCATCATTTTGAAAAATTGACGAATGATTCCGGAAGACGGAATAAGCTTGCAGCTGTGAAAAAAAATTATCTTCCTAAACCAAGAAAATAAATCTGAAATAGTGCGAACATTTGGGGGTGTTTGGCTTAGCTTATAAGTAATAAGTTATTTTTTTAAAAAAAGTATTTTCATATTTTTTTGAAAATTAATATTTATTTTAGAAATTTAAGACCAAATCTTATTTTCAAATTTGAAAATAAGTTACTTATTTTCAAAAAAAATACATATATACCAATTTTTTCAACTTATAAGTTGCTTATAAATCCAAACGGCCCTTAAACAAGATACAACAAACTTACATGATAGACAACGCATAGTAGCCCAACATGATACACCGCATTAAAGCTTTATGATGGCATCACTTTCTGACTGATCATCATTGGTTGGGCAGATTCAACCTTTGCCATATACTAATATTGTACTCCTATACTTATTGAATTGGAGTCATTTCTGTAAATGTCACAGCTAATTGACCATATATTAATATATTAGGGCCATGCAGGACATCAAATATGGTGTACATGCATATGCAACTTAAATTAATGCCATTGAATACATACATGATTCTCAAGATAGAAGATGTATACAATTACTAATACAACCCAGGTAACAAGCATAAATGCATGATAGAACAGCACAAATAAAAAATCAGGATTTTCTTAATGCGACATGATTAAGCAACCAATTCTCATAGCAGTAAGCATGAAAAGTGATTGGCATAAAGATAGGTTGCTTAATTTTGTAAATTTATCGTTTTACCAGACATTGAAGTCAAACTATAACATATAGAGGATTTATCATAAACCTATTGTACTAAAAAAAGTCAAATCACATATGAAAATGATAATAGTAGCTCGACATATAGCACAAATGCCACAATCAGTTTTTATCCAAAATAAGGTACTGACTATTCCATTAGCGAGTGACAAGTGAATTTTATGCATAGATTAATGTTGTTACAGTCTACGGTTAATTAACAAACACAATACAGTGCATATAGTGCACATGTACATCATACCCGCATACATACATATATATATATATATATATATATATATATGCCTGTCAGCTTAAGTTCCTTCCAAGCAAAAACTTGCTTCATCCAAGTGAAAGGCAAGAGTTGAAAGAAATAGATAATCATGACCTCAATCACAATAGATATCCCGATTGAAGACAGAACTGTTCTTAATCAAAAGAGGAAATCTCAGTTTCATACTTATGTTTCCTCTATTTTGGAAAAGGCATGCATGGATGACATAAAGAAGGTGATTCACAGTATCAAGTTTGGAATTGCACTGGTTTTGGTTTCACTTCTCTATTTACTTGATCCGCTCTTCAAGCAAGTCGGAGAAAATGCTATGTGGGCTATCATGACAGTTGTGGTTGTCTTTGAGTTCTATGCAGGTCTGTATAAAAATTGTTAAAACAATTCTGTTTTTATAAACTCCATTATGTTAAAATGAATGATTTTGAATGTGTGCAGGTGCCACACTTAGCAAGGGATTAAACCGTGGTGCTGGAACTATTTTAGGTGGTGGATTGGGGTGTTTGGCAGCAATTTTAGCTGATGAATTTGGTGGGGCTGGCAATGCTATAGTTGTTGGAACTTCTGTCTTCATCTTTGGTAAGAAGAAATTCCATGAGTGTAAAGTGTGATATTACCTGTCTCGGTGTTAACACTGAAAAATTACATAAATTGCACTGTACAGCATTACGGAACATATGATGAGTAAAATTATTTGCCCAACAAACTATAACTTTTCTGTTAGAAAACAATGTCCATGACGACATGGTAACTTGTTTCTTTCAGGATCTGCAGGAAACATCTACTTACTATGACTGATGGTTTCTTTATCTATTTAAAATATATACTGACAATCATAAGTTCACTTGTCAAGAAATTTTATACCTGATATTCTGTTCTCCTTCAGAGTTGAGCTTCAAGTATGTCTGCCTTTCATGAATATGAGTCTGATCACAGAGTTATTCAAATAATTATTAATTATCATTGAGCAGTATGACATATACAATTATGATCATCGTTAGGTGCTGCTGCAACATACTTCCGAATGATTCCAAAAATCAAAAGAAGATACGACTATGGGGCTTTGATCTTCATTCTTACCTTCAGTCTGGTTGTTGTATCTGGTGTTCGAGCTGATAAATTCATGGCATTAGCCCGTGAACGACTCTCTACAATTGGTATGGGTTTCTTCGTCTGCCTATTCACCAACTTACTGATCTATCCCATGTGGGCTAGTGATGAGCTACACAACTCTACAGCATCCAAGTTTGGGAAACTCGCTGATTGCATAGAAGGTAACCTATCACATTTGAGTATAATATCTATCAAGCTGTAGATACTTCGTATGTATGAAACTTTAAAATAGATAGTTAAGAATATCGGCAACTAGACACAAATTGTAATTTTCTACATACTCACTTTTTAGCAATTACTGAAGTTACTATACCTCAAACATAAAGTACTCTGAGATAAGTTTGATCATAACCAGGATGCTTGGAGAACTACTTCAAAATAATTGAAGAGACTGAAAAGCAGCCAAATGCTAATGTCAGCAGTTGCAAGTCGGCATTATACTCAAAATCAACTGAAGAGTCCCTGGTACTTTATTCTGTCTTGTCAAGAAAATTTAATTTAATGGAGGAGATAAATTTTATTTGCTTCATGGTTTTAGATATCTCCTATGAATACTATATATGTAAGCAAAAGTTGTAACATATATCAATCAAAATTTTGAACATTCCCCTAATTTGTTAAGATGAAACTACTGTAGCTTATGGAATAAATTACTATATGTTTCAGGCCAATTTCGCAAAGTGGGAACCGTGGCATGGAAAATTTGGCTTTCACTATCCTTGGGACAAGTATCTATGCATAGGAGAAGTTCTTAGAGAGCTTTCTGCGACAATTATTTGCCTGAAAGGATGTGTTGAATCACCTAAACAGGTCAGTGATACTCATATTCCGCTATTCTCGAAATGATAGTGCCATGTCTCTACATATACACAATTAAATTATATATATAGTTTCCAAATGACTAATACATCATCCAGAACAATTTTTATTCTTATTTGGTACAAGTTATATAGTTGATCTCAAATGTGTCACAGCCATCAACGAGAACGAGACAGGAAATTAAAGAGTCATGCAAGATTGTTGGGTCAAAAATTTTGCAGATTTTAAGAGCGCTAGGAGAGAGCATCATTAAAATGAAAAGGTGTCATGCAACAATCTTGATGCTTCCAAAGCTGCAGTCCATGAAAAAGGAACTAAGCCTAATCAAATCTCCAAAATTAAAGGACCCGCATACTGGTGAAAGTATTGCCATTGCAAGCTTTATGTTTCTGTTGATGGAGATTGTGGAGAAGGTGGAAGTATTAGCAAAAGAGGTGGAAGAACTAGGAAAGAAGGCTGAATTCAACATTAAATAAGAATTGCAGTCGGTTTGTATATATACACTAATATACCTATAACCTTGGCAATCAATTTTGGCATGATTAGCCTGTATATATGTAAAAAGAAAATATGTCTCCTCACTTGTTCCCTGTTCCTTCCCCTAAAACAGAATGAAGTGAGGATGAACCTAAATATATATCATCTGAGACAAAGTAATAAATACTTGCATAACTTATAACGTGAGCTCATCTTTTATGTAGTTGTTGCATGTCACCTAAATGAGAATAGTTGCTTGTTTGCATGTCCACTTTGCTATCACAACGAAACTGTTAATATATCATCACTCTGAGCAGTTAAATTTGTGGTTGAATTCTTTGACTTTGTATATTATTTCATGCCAGGCTTCCGGACTAAGATCCACTAGGATACAATGCTAGGGCTCCAATATGCGAACCATGCTAATAAGAATTTTCTAAAATTGCCGAGGCTCTTGGAAAAAGCATGTCGGTCAATAAAAACTATACATAAATGCAGTCCCTGTATACAAATTATTTTTAAAAAGAATAGAGAGAATAATAATTCAGGTTAACTTGGAAGCTTTCTATATCAGCCTTTATTTAGAGGAGTTATCCAATCACATTGACATAAAAGTGGGACTGCATTATCCTATGCAAGGAAAAAACAAACAAAAGAGACATGGGAAATTTCAACGGCCATTAAAAAAAAACTAGGACAAAACATGGTTGACAATGTCAAAACAGGGGAAGAAACCAACAGATATCAAAAATGGGTCACATGAAAATATCTGTGAGAGGATTGGTAATTGGATTACTGGGAATATTATGCAGTGTTGTTAGAAGTGATCCAAGAACTACAGTGATGAGGTTACTTTGCAATTCTGGAGTTTATACAAAAGGTGATCCTTTTGCTATAAATCTATCCTACATACTCGCAGATTTAGAAGCTGGTACACCAAACCAAAAAGGTTATGACTATCACAACATATCTCCTTACCCCAATGCTTTTGCCTATGGCCACGCTGCGTGTAACCAGAATCTAACAAGTTCAGATTGCAGCACTTGTCTAGTTGCTGCAAAAACCACAATGTTTGGAACTTGTGACAGTAGGATTGGGGCAAGGGCTGTGCTCTATGATTGTACTATCAGGTATGAACAATACCCATTTAATGATTGAACTTTTAGCGTTTGCTTGAATGTTTTTGTAACAGAAATTATGTAATCGGTAATCCAATAATAAATTCTTCAACAACCTTATAAATTTCTCATGACTTATCTCTTAACAATGGGGTTCTGCCAGCTAAAAATTTTAGGGCTTTGGATTGCCATATGTAAATTTGTAAATTTTATTAATGGTAGTCTGGATCTTTAAAGAAACTGTGTCGCTAAATGTTTGCATATATTTTACCAGCAAAGATACGATGGGGTATGATTTTAAAGAAACCATGTTACTAAGGTTGTACGTTGACTTAAATGGAATGAAGTAAGATGTATACTCTTATTCGGGATGATATTCAGGATGATAGAAGAGAAATACTCTTAATTTTTATTCATTCATTTACTTACTATTTAAAATAAAATTCTAACTCACCAATCATCATTATAGAAAAAAACTTGCTCATATGAGAATGATGAAATGGCAGGAAATCGAACTCAAAACATATGACAGCATGCTCTAACATGTTAAATTACCGGTTCTTATATGAGTTTAATGTTAGGACTTGAGAGCACTTGCTAGTATATTATATTTTAAGTTTTAACAGTCTACGTATATTTTTCCGGTGGGGGATACGGTAATATATGGCAATATAGTCATTAAATTGCTTATGAAAAGCACAAGTAAATTAGGGCAAATATATGAATAAATAGATGTGTTGAAACAATCTAACAATCGAATCGCATTTTATGACAGGAAAATAAGTTTGAATAACTTAAATCACTACGGCACAAGCGATTCAAATTCACGTTTTTTACTGTATTTCTGTATTCACTTTGAGCGAAATTTGGTTTTCGATCCTCCCAAGATTGCTTACCTTCTAGTTTTGAGATCTTGGAACCCTAGTACCTTAGTTCTTGGTTGCCTCCTTGAACGGCTCCTCACAAAAACCCTAGTTTGCTAGAAGAGAATAAGATAAATATATATGTTATAATAGGGACACTGGATAATTAGGTTGAGTCTTCTAATGACATTCTGGGTCAAGCCCAATATCATTAAATATTAATTCAATCCACTAAAAAATTAATATTTGCACTACCTTTCATAATGCCGTAATTTAATTATTAATTCGGCTCCAATATTATTTACTTATTAAATTCCACGTGTTTAAGATATCTAATGTCCATTAATTAAATTAATTTCTGACAATTAATTTAATCAATATCTTTTATCCTTGATCATCCATTCAACATTATAATTATGTAAAAACAAATTTGTCTGCAGGACTAAAGCATAATTATCTTTATGAGTTTTCAAGAGGACATCATCACCCGAATATTTTCGAACACGGTTTTCTTTGATAGTCAATATTTTCCTCTGTATGCAATGCCATTGTTCAAAATATAATATTGTGATTAACAATAAATTACATCACATATGAATCAAAACATGTGCATTGCATACAAGTGTCAATCACTGTATACGGATTAAGATCCTAAGCAATAATAATATTATAGAATCTTAGTTCTTCTTTATTGTCAGAATAGAAGAACAATTCTAATATTTTAATCTCGTTCAATAAACATAAAACATACAAATATTATTCAATAATGGAGAGATTATTTCCAAATAATACTTTAATCATTCTAGTAGTTTGTTTAACTCCAATTAAATTGTGAATATTTATTATATTATATATAGACACTGACAATCTAATTTTCTGGTATCCCATTTGATACTAGATAATCCACAATATATAATATACAAATAATATTAAAATATGGATTCAAGATTCTCCATAAAAACGACAATCTCATATATTTCAATCAAACGAATAGTTGAGTATATTCCCAAATATGATCAGCTGATTAACTACTAGAATTTCAGTAGCATAATTTTAAATTTGAGTTGCCAATGTGAAAGACAAGTCAATAACTACAAAGAACAATTAATTTAATATTGAAATGGAGCTAAGGAGTTGGTTTGCATGACATACCTTCACTATCTTAAGTGTTTTTTCCTGCAAAACCGAATTACAGCAAAGTTAAAATAAACAAAGCGTAATAGTAGTAGCAGTAAAACTGTAAGTAGATAATGCATAGTTTTCACTTACCTTCTTGGTGGATCCATTAAACCAAACAAAGAGTTTCCTGGTATATATAGAGATTTAATCATAGTATTTCTAAATGTATTTTTGTTTCTTACTGTTACGTTAAGCCTTTTTACATTATTTCAATAACAGTTTTCCGGCTAAACACCATAATTCCACAAGTTTTTCTTAGACAGCTTAAAATTGTTTTTAAATCGGTTTAAAAAATTTCTAAATACAAGTTTAATATTTAAATATTTATTTAGAAAAAGAAATTTTTAAAAATAATATATAAAACTATCTTTTTATGGATCTTAAAATATGTTGACCAATATTTTAGAATGGAGAGGGTACAATTCATAAGTTTCAAAACATAAAAAAAAAAAAAAAACAAAGCAAAATTTTAAAATTTTAACTTTTTATAACCCTTTTTTTAAGCACTTTTATAACCCTCTTGACAGACTCGATTAATAACTTGAGCACCGAAACCAAAGAAGAAAACAAAAATTACTATCAATTTAATCCCAAGGACTCGCAATTTCGAAGCTTTTAAATTTGCGTGTACGAATCCAGTTCTTGCAAAAATTACTGGTACACAGGTTTCTGCAATGTTCAAAAATTACAGTTCCAACAATCATCTAGTACTTGGTATAAGTATGTGTGTATTCGGGCACACCCTGTCAAAACTATGTATCTATGCAACAAAACCTAACCTGATTAACTAAATGCCTCGGCTAGTAAATTCATCAACCTTGGACAAAGATAGATTTTAAGATCTGTCTTCCCTGCTCCTCCGGCATACTTCTGGCCATCCTCCATTTCATCATCTCAGTCATGTAACGTATAAGAACAGTTGCATTTGGTTACATAACTGATCATATGAAGCTAATGAAATTAGAATGGATCAGCGAAATGACCAGATTGAGGTGTAGGCTCCTTATTGATGCAACAGTTTCTTGATTCTTTCTACAACCACTGTGCTTGTTGGTTTCTAGGAGAGTCAGAATATCATTTTTATGTTCTTTTGACTATCGGAGTAAGTACATGTTGTGTTTCGTTTCCTGTTTTGGCAAGTTCCCTTTTAAGATATACTGCATACAGAAGCTCGTTCCATGAATCAGGTATACCAGGCAAGCACCAGTGGCTGCAGTCTTGCCGGTGAAGAGCAGCTGGTCCCGTCTCTGGCCCCAAATAATATAATGATGCATGCCCGTCCTTTCTCTGGGACGACATCATTGTCACATTCAAAAAGTCCAGTTTCCTCGTCTCTGTTGTATTTATAAGTTCAGAAAATCCTTCACTGACAATTCTCAACTGAGCAGCTGTTTCAGATGAGACTGATGTGGACCTTAAGTCGGGTAATGTTTCCAGGTGACAGCTGCCACCGGTTCTCCAGTCACCACCTCTGTTAATTTAGGCAAACTTAAGTAATCATATGCTCATATTTAGACAAATCAGATTGTAGTATATGATAAACTTGGTAACCATGTACTATAATTCTCATAATAATAATAAGGGTATATTATTCTCATTATTATTATAAAATTCAAGTTGAATCTCAGTCATTTTCCCTTATTATTCCTTCCTAATATATCACGTAACTTATTGCCGGAATTGGCTGATTGAGTGATTGTTTATTTCTAATTTATAAGCAGTAAGACTGTTTCATTTTTTTTATAAATCTTAAACCTTTTTTTTTCAGAAAGTCCTAAATGTTAGGGTGAGGAACGTAAATATCAAGCAACCCTGAAAATCTTAAAAGAATAAATAATTAGATGTACCTGAAATGCACAGGAGCAAAGCTTCTGAAGAAAACCTGGGTCTTACTGGTATCTACTTCACTCCTTAACCAATCCACCACTTTCATAATTGACCTCCTATAAGCACTTTCAACGCTCATCTCCACTTTTACTTCTACTCCTTCTTGGAAGTAACAACCCCTGACATTTCAGGAAAAAAGATGATCTAATGAAAGTTATTAATTATTAATGACCCTGTATTGATCGCAAGGTAACATAATTTGACTTCTTTGGGGGGGGGGGGCATTTTAGACAGATTATACTTACTCTCGTATAGTTTTCTCATAATTCCACCAATGCCCACTATTGAAAACCAAAACATCGGCACCTTTCCATTTCCAGGAACTCCAATCCATCTGATCAAGTTTCAAGGTAGTCCTTACTTTTTCCGGAGATCCAGCAGGAGCCCGACTCTGCAGTACTAGAAATGGAGCTCGATAGTACTCTAAGGTGCAATTATAATCATTAAACTTGTACACCAAGAACCCTGTGTGTTTCGTGATTGGATTCCCATTCACCTCATATATTGAGGTCTTATTAGGAACTACAGAAGAGAGCATGCAGAGCAGGGACTCCCATTGGTTTCTTCCAATTGAATCACCAACAAATACAACCCGGCGATTCCGCATCTTTTCCAACATGATCTTTGCATCAAATCTGTTTCCAACATAAAAAAGCCCTGATTAAGATAAACTATTAATCCAAAATTAATCTACCTAGTTTTCACTTCTAAACAATAAAAGATAATTAAAAAGTGACTGAAAGTTCTGGTGTATATATATCTATATATAGATATACAATGGTTACGCTGATATATGCATAGTCTGACATGAGCCCCATCAAAAAGTTGCCAAGTAAACAAAAATTATCGGCACAAACTACAAATACTGGTAAGGTAAGCACATCCAAACAAAGCAACCTTGTTCAACCAGGATAATACTGTTTGAAATTCGCAAGAAAAGACTATTACACTGGCTACCGGCATACTGCAAAAACCTTACGAAATACATCAAGACAGGAAACAACTTCACAGAATATGCCCTACATTAAAAGTCTCGAGTCTTTAAGGACTTGTACTTTCTATAGATAAAATGCAGCATTCTAGGCTCCATACATAACAAAATCCCCCATTAATTAGAGTAGGTGGTTAAATTCAAATCAAATCAACTTGGAACATATATATATAGTTCTTGGTAACTATTAAGTTGCCTAAAATACATAATCCATTTCCACATATATAATTGGAAAAACGCAAAAAGATAAGAAAAAAATGCATTATGCACAAAGTATGCTTTTCATGCTAAACAAACCAAAGCTTCTAATAAAATGATAGACATACATAAAATCATATACAAAAAGAAATTATATTCATTTATGTGTGTATATCTATATAGTACCTGGGCAAGTTGCAATTTTTGGGCTGCCAACGCCATTTAGTATAGAATTTATCACGTCTACCATTCTCAGAACATCTAAAACCTTCATCCAAGAAGACACAATCTGTGGACTCATAAAGTGGATAATTTTCATCCCAAACCCAATTTCCATCAAATATGTCACACCCATCACCACTCTCATCAAGAAACTCAACTCTTTCTTTAACTCCTGGCCCATTAAGCCCAAACCAGTTAATCAATCTAGACTCTTGTCCACCAAGCCCAAGAGTCCTATAATCCAACAAAAACAAACTTAGAATCAAACAAACACTTACAAAGAAACAACCAAGAACACCATAAGAGGGTTCAAGAGGCTTCAAACGTTTGAGTTTATTGAAAAACTCAAAGTGGGGTGTGGGTTTAAACACTCTAGTGAATGTATTTTCACTCATCTTTGAGAAAAGATTTGTGGGTTTGCTTAAAACAAGTCTAAAAATTGGTTCTTGGGGTTTGGGTGTTAATAGAGGAAAGTAAAAAGTAACAGTCTTGAAACAAAAAGTTGTGAAAAAAATTGAAACTTTTGGTAGAAAAAATAACTTTAGTGGAGAGATAGCACTATAGCAGTAGTGTTTAGTGGGTCATGCTTAAGTTCACATTAACGGAATGAGAGAGAGAGAGAGAGAGAGGTGGAGAGATATTACAGGGGAGACGATGAGACACGGTGGGGTCTTTACAAAGACAGACATTCAAAGGAGGCTGTATTCTTTAATTAAAAATATTATTACGAGTCTATTTATAGGTATTTTTCTATAATAAGTTGATAAGGCCGGTAATATATGAATTATTTAAAGATATTTTTCCTATTTTTTATAATTTACTTTTAGAAAATTAATTAAAGTAATGATTTATTATAAACATTTTATAGAGGATAAGGTATGTGAGATTTATCTCACGTAATTTTTATAAGATATTAATAAAATGATTGTACTTTGATTTGGATATAATATTTTAATATAGATATAGTATTTCTGGACAATTTTTTTAATACTATCTTGATAACGATGATAATGAAAATAAGAAATTTAAAATTGATTTCAAGTAACTCTTCCTTAATAGTGAATAAAATAATTATATTTTACTAATTATAATATTTTAATACACACAATCTTTGAAAGTATTATTTTGATTGTATATATTAAAATATCATAATTATCAAAATATATTACATTTATGAAAAAAATGTTAAAAATAATAAGTTTTTAGACAAAATTAACAAAAATAATAATTTTTGGGTGCATTAACAATTTTTATCGGATGGCATACCAATTTGTCAGTTAATTATTTTATTTATATAAGATACCCGGCTCACAAATGTGTATCTCAAAAAAAAAATCGTATGTATGATACATTGATACCACAAATATGTATTATACACAGATACCCACTTCATAAATATGTATCATAATGTATTCTAAATACTTATTTCGTATTGAATTCGTTATTTTTAATCATCTTTTCCCAAAATTGTTATTTTCATCAATTTTGTATGAAAAATTGTTATTTATCTCCTTCACCCTACTTTTATTCAATATCTGAGATAAAGTTATATAAAATCAATTTTAAATTACATTATAAATATGATGTCATTTTATTCAATATCTCAAGAAAAGTATATTATGCTCCTTATTTTCTACTGTATTTTATAGTGATTGACTTTTTAAAATATGTATATGTATTTGATTTTAGAAAAATGTGTATATTTTTTTTTTATTTGTAAAAATAAATTATTATTATTTTTAAAATTTTATAAAAAATAATTTTGTAACTTATATTTATTTTATAAGATCTTAAATAATATGAAATTAACTAAGATAAATTTGAAAAAAAATGAAACCTTAAAAATTGATAATATATAATACGTATATATATATATATATATAATTTTAAAATATAGTATTAATACAATAATCGAATATAAGATATTTTGAATTTATTACAAATCATTTAATTCATGAGAATGTCTCGCATTAAAATATTTCACGCTTAAAAGATAATATTACTATTTTCATAATTATTTTGAATTTAAAAATATAAATTTATACTTAATTTTTAAAGTCAAGCAGGATTAAAATATAGGTTGCAGTTTGCTAACTCTATATTATATTATTATAGCCACAAGATTAAAAAATTTGTTCGACCGGTCGGTCGGTACTAAGCCTAAAAAATATAATTATATTATATACAATTTTATTTATTATAATATGTATCCTAATTATATACATATTAATATGGCCTTAATCATATACATCAATACTATCTATAATCTATACTATATTAAAATAACCAGACTAAAAGACTTCTTTTTTTAAGTACGGGTGAACCACAAAAAAGATCCTAGCCGTCGAATTTTAGATGAATCATATAAATAATTCTAACCATTCAATTTTAATAAAATCTAATTTTAGTAAGAATATATAACATACATACAACTATATCCTCGATAGTTCTCATTTTATACAACTACCCACGGATAATATTATATTTAAATTATATTCTATATTTTCTATTTTAAAAATCATACTTATCCTATAATTAATTAATAATAAAACAAATTATCATATTAAATGAAATATTTAAATTATATAAAATATATACGTGTAACATTAAATAAAATTGAAATTATTATTATAAAAATATATACAAATTAAATATAGAAAATATTAAAACAATTTCATACTTTTTGTTAAAAATGATACTCCGTTTTAACTCGATTTCAGTCAACTTTTAGAACACTTCTAATAGATAATAATTTATAGATTTCTAAAAAAATTAATCCCCAGTTTTTAAAATCTATCAATAAGCAATAATTCATAAATTTCCTAATTTCTACAAACAAATGCGATAATACATACATTTGACTAGATACAACGAACTAAAATAATTGAAGGCCGCATTGAAAGAATTAAAGTGGGAATATTTGATCATTTCTCCACCGTCTCGTGTGAATCCTAAATAAGAAATTAAAAGTCTATTTTCCATTTCATTTCATTAGAAGACAGAACGTGGCAGTCATGATGCTATGAACCTCTTTTGTATGTCTTCATAATTTGGAATCAAGAATGGAAGCTGGCATGGTCCGTCTAGATTATTTTATAATCAAGACTACATGGTCAATATTAATTTTAAGGATTTATATCTACTAGTTTACATGATTAATATACAGATTTTTTAATATTTTAATTTATATTTGTTTTGAAATAATAATTTTAATTTTATTAATATCATGTCTATATTATATATATTATGTATTATATTTGTGTTTATGTTTATGTTTAAAGAGATAATACTTATTTATTTTATTTAGAAATACTAGTATAATGAATGAACTTGAATGAAGAACCAAAGAAAACAACAATACAAGGCTTGTTAGCTCTCCACACCTGAGAATCTGCAGATAGAGACACTACTGATGAACCAACTCTGGATTAGGTGCTATTGTGGATATAGACATGGTCACATGGTCATTGCACATCATCAGTATGCACAATCTCTATTGTTAGCTGTAATCAATACCCTCAACTCCCCCACCCCCAGCTTGATTAGCTTTGATAACATAATAATGGTCTTTTTTGTCACAAAGTTTGATGTATAATCTGTCACAATCAGTAGTCAATGAGATCTCACACTGAATGGTCTCTTAGTCATTAAGTACCCTCTTGTGTCACCGTGATATTCCTATAACACTAACAGAATACTTTCATTAACTCGAGTGAACCAACAGTTATTTTCTGCCAGAGACGACATCAATGCTTAGGCTATTTGTCAGTTTAACGACCTATATACACTTTTCTCAATGTACCTAATGAGAAGTCTCATGGCTAGACTACATAGCTAGCTTCCAACCATTAGGGACATTCAACAAGAATATTATATAGCAAATGTTATCTCACATTCAAGAGATTAGAAGAAATTGATATATGGAATCCTCCATTGGGTAACCAACTATAATCAAATTCACAGAAAATAAATGGTAGCATCCATCAACTTCTTGTTATTTGATCAAAATTGATTTTTTACGGTTAAAGTCAAGAGTGCAGAAACATTTTTCAGTCTGAAGCTGCTCCCATATCACATTATATAATAACAAAAAGTGATGAATGCAGTAATGCCACTTAGTATACACAACCTATCTAACCTGCTTTCATTTCTCATCTTCTCCTCCTTTAGTTCACTCTGCACTTTCGAGTACAAGTGGCATGACTCTAGGGCTTCACTGTAATTCTTGCTCCTATGGCAGCTAAGAGATTCTTTAAGAACGAGTAAGCTGTTTCTTCCATTAACATGAGCACCTTCCATATCTCCTAGTTGCATGCTCAATTCTGTTAATTTCAGAGATGTCTGAACACCACTGACCCCGTCACTATGAATCATCCTGAACTTCATCGTAATAATGCATTCTACTGCTTGACATGGAAGAATTTCTTTAGCAGGAAGAACAGATCCAAAACGTATCAAGAAATCCTTGTCTGTTGGCCAATGCCTTTGCCCTCCAAGAGAAATCCAGCTCGATAAATTAGCAGCCTGTTTTATTTTCTTATTCACTACAATCCAGCTGAGCTGGACTTCGTTGCGGAGTTCCTGCCAGAGCTTCCCATCTTTCCTTTCTCTTTCTATGGACGCAACTGATGGCAAACCATCAGATTCTGAGAGAGTAACTTCACCTGCATGGTCCTCGTCTCTAGCTGAATGGGTCAGAAGATCCACCCGGAAAGGACAGTCAGAAAACCAATCATTATGGCCATTTGCATTTGGGATGCCCCAGAGGACTTTTGAGTAGATTGTCTTATTCTTAAATCTTACATCTACAATGGAGACAAAATCAGTTGGTGAGATATCTTCAAATTCATGCATGTCATCATAGTATTCAGCCTCAGTCCATTCTTCCCGATACTCAACATAGTCATTCCATCGAAAGTCAGGAACTTCTTTGTTAACAATAAGTGGAAAACAATCTGCATAGAACTTTTTGAATCCACCAACTAATGTTATTAAACTTTTTACGTCATCCTGGTTGGTTGATGGCCATGCAGAAGAACATACATCTTCCCATAATCTCTCTTCTTTTGATATAGAAGAGAACGCTGCACAAGCACAAGCAGCGCTAGCCAAGCTTGAACCATCCAAACGCCTCAATATATCATAGTTTAGATCACTGCTTAAATAAGCCATATTTTACACTGGAACACCCAACATCAAATTTCATACATAATCTGCAAAACAAATAACATGGAAACTATTACCTACAAGTAAAAGACATGCACATAATTCAAGAATATCTATGCAGACAACCACATTAAGCATAGATTAATGAGCTGGGAGCAAATAAACAATGGCACTGTAGAACCGGTGAATATGCAAAGTTAGCAACCTAAGAAGATGTTTATAATCCTTCTGTGATAACTGATAAGGTGTTTCTAATTTTATTTTATTTAAAAGATTGTAATGTAAAGAATTATGATAGACATCACAGAATCCCAGGTCTCCTTAAATTATAAATTAGGATACATTCTGGGAAAATCAAGCTTCAATCTTTTATCTCCGGCGATTGGAGATCTCCTTCTTTGTTACCGGGGTCGACACCAATTATTAAAATTAAACTTCTTGTTCCTTGTGGATATTAATTCACCTCTGCAATCTTTGCGTACAAATAAAAAACTGGGAGTTTGAAAATGTTTTAATTAAATGAACAGCATGGCACGCAGGGACGAGGCTTCATGTTAAATTTTTGGATATTACAAAGCTAATAGTACCCTCATCTGGTTGAGGTTGACAATGAGGCACTACAAAGTTCAAGATACATATTTATGATTGATTGAGTGTACGTAAAACTTTACTGTGCGAGGCAGGATAACATAAATCATGTAGCTTGACTAAAAAAAACAAAAACTACGGTATCGAACTCTTCAGGAGCTCGGTTTGCTATTTTTATTAACCAAACTCAAACTTAAAGATTCTTTCAACAAGTAAACGAGTTTGTGCTGAGTTTTATACTTGTTTGGCTTGAACTGATTGTATATTTGCTCCATTGAATACATTATTGTGTAAATGTTCGTAAAAAATTTATTTTGGGCCCCTTCATGAATGTTTTCTGGCTTGATCCCTGATGGCACGGTTTGTGCAATTGTGCTAACAGAGTGAGAGCCAATCCCTGAGGCTACTAAAGCTTCTTGACAGTTTTAGTGAATACTATATAATAAAATAATAAAAAGAAAATCTTAAGACTGCTTAATAGGTGGGATGGCAAACCTTGGCCAGGACGGGAACTCTATGGCTAACCTAAATTATAGATAGAATTTGTACTTTATGCCAGGACGGGTCCTGTATTGTACCACATGTTTGCTTAAATTTACATTTTAGTATCTTATACATACCACAGTGATGAGACTAAAAATTCATGTGTCAATATGATTACATTCAGCAATTCACTAGAGATAATACATCAGGATCAGCCTGACACATGTTCCAAATGAAAACTGATTTAAATTACGAAAGGAAAAATATTTCAAATGAAGTGAGATTTAGCTTTAAAATTTTATTGACTTACCGCAAGACACAAGCGGATGTATCTAAATTATATATCTGACACATGTTTTTTACATAGGAA
Source organism: Oenanthe sinensis (assembly GCA_028671895.1). NCBI lineage: Eukaryota > Viridiplantae > Streptophyta > Magnoliopsida > Apiales > Apiaceae > Oenanthe > Oenanthe sinensis. The sequence goes on from CM053813.1 coordinate 31,999,591, forward strand.
CTCAACAGATAAAAAGGAAGGACGAAAAAATCATGATTAGTTTGGTAGCATTGAAGAGCCCTCTACTTGTTGCTGAAGGGAAAAGGATACTATGAATTCATACTATCTTATCACAGTAGAGAGGAAGGGATATTCGTTTAACACATACATAGAAATGGCAAGCAAAATGTTGCTACTTGGAGACAATTATGACAGCATAGGTAACTAATTATTACTTAATCAATTTCAAAAATCTCTTCCCCTTTCCTTTATTTAAATTCTCTCTAAAAAATTGATTCTAACAAGTAGCAAGTGCTAAATGCAAAAGATAAAAGAATGGTAAAAAATAGTTACCATCAAGTATAGGGCCACTATGTTACTCGGACTCTTCATTTTACCTTCGAGTACCCGTGTCGGACACTCGACACTCGGACATGGACACTCGGACTTGGACACTCGGACTTGGACACTTATTTTAGGCCAAAAACATGTTTATTTTTCAAAATATTGCCGAGTCCGATACTTGGACACGTATCCATGTTGGACACTTCTAGCCGAGTCCGAGTAACATAGTAGGGCCATAGGCAGGGAACAAGGTACAAAAAGAAGAAGGTTTTATGTGACAAAAAGGAGACGTTTCAAGGGCATGATGACAAAGTAGGATATAATAAAGTCCAGTAAACATATTATATCAGCTTTGTAATAGGGAGCAACAAAGCTCAAGATTCATAGTAAATAAATAGCCTAAAAAATAAACATATCCAAGAAGCTTAAATTTTTATTAAAAAACAACTAGATCAAGTAACTAAATAGTAATAACAAAAATATTCTGAACTAAACCCCTATAAAAAAACCAAGCATTTCCCTATCACATCAAGTCAAACGCCACATGGTCTTCAATAATTAAAGGACAATGCTCGATTTCTTCATAAGCTGGTTTTAAAGATGTAATACAAGTAATGAATTGCACAAGATTTAACTTCATAGAACCACCAAAATTCAAAGTGGCTGCAGCTATGATGATAAATATAACCTATCTACTATCACCCTCCCCTCACCGCCGCCTTGATAATAATTAAGCAACATCCTTGACATGGAGGCTGATTTATAACTTCACACACATACAGACATCATAAAAAGTAACGGGCTATCTTAGATACTCAAAAGGAAAAAAGAAAAATCAATGAATGACAACAATAAACAAAGTCATCATCATATACACTCTCCAAAACAAACACAAAAGCCAAGTAAATGAACGGTTTTAGTATGAACAGCATTAGAAAAACAAAGGCAACATATTTTTAAATTTTATTGATTTATATTCCTAATTGAGCAACAGATTCAGAAGATTAAACTGGTATCATTCCAATAGATGGACCCTCAAAACTGAAATAATTTTATACATAAATGCAAACATAATGCTAAAGGGGACAAGAGTGGTTAAGAGTTAAGACTTAACTTCATCTAAGCTCAACAAAAATCTAATGTTCCAATTCATGGGATCACCAATTTAAATTTACTTTCTTGAATTTAGCAACAAAAAAAAGGTTTCTTTCTTGAAAATAAAAAATCAAAGAGTCCATACAAATTTCTTACCAGAAACTTCAAGAAACTGAAATTTACAGCCCACAGCAAACACTTAACTGCAATCTTAAACACCCCACATGAGAATACAACAAACATATAAAAAAAGATCAGAGATTTAAGGATTCAAATTCAAGAAAAAGCAAGAAACATTGAAATTGACTCACCTATGATGGAAAGAGAAACAAAGAGATGTTATATTTTTAATGTTTCTTATGGTTAGTATAGTATGGTTAGAGGTTAATAAAAGGGGGGGTTCGTATAGTATGGTTAGTTGGTGAATGATTGTGAAACAAGAACCCCCACCATATATTGCCACGTTATATGTATTGATGAACATACTCCCCCATCAACGGTTCTACCCATCCACCTTATTCTATTTTAAATTCGTCTAAATTGCAGTTTAATGATCTAAATTATTTATTTTTTACAGAAATATGACCAAATTATAATACTTGTCAGTACAGTGTTCAGACTATTTATTTTTTAACAGTTAATTGCATTCTATCTATTACATTTAACTGCCGTTAATGTTAAAGGGTAAAATGGTCGGCTTTGTTTTTTTTTTTTTAAAAGTCAGCATATATAAATAAATATCTTTTATAACATTTCAAACAAATTCTTTCTAATTGAATGAATTTCTTTTTAAATATATTTAAATCTTATCAATAAAAAGAAAATAAAAAAAAGAATAAAAATGCCAAAAATGATAATATAACCAAACCAGTCAAATACTCAGAAAATGTATCAATAATTCATACATACTGGTTACATTAAACTTCTACAACTAACTTAATATCCATCCTAACTATCACATATAAATCTTAAATATGACAAGTACAATGCATAGAATGGTAGTTTAAGCAAAATTGAAAACAAAAATTATCCAGAATAATTTTTTAACGCTTGAGAGAGTTTTCCACTCTTGCTTTGTTTCCTAGCCTTTTTGGAGTCATTTTCGTAGCTTGAGTTCGAACATTTGGATTTGCATAATCTTCGTGCCTCATAATTGATCCTTGCCCCTCTTGTTTATTCATTTGGGTCTGATTCCCTGTGAATTCCTTTACTTTCTGCAGGTAAGTAATACATTGAATATGAGAAAATATTTCTAGTAATTTCCATTTTTCATTGTAACAACATTACATGGTTTTACCTTAAGTACACATGTCCGGAAATTGTGTCCTTCCTTTTTGCAAGTCTTGCATACCACAGTGGCCTTTTAGTCACTGGCTCAGTGCCCTCTTCTGCTACCTTCTTTAGGAGGTCATTTTTCTATAATTTTATCCACAAAAATCATAATAAGTTGCATAAACTATGCAATTGTAAAAAAAGATATGAAATTTAATACTTAGTATAACATGTTCTTGCATTATGACCCTGGGCTTTGCAATAAGTACAATTCATAATAATATCAACTTTACTTAATTTTCTAGTGTCTTCAGGGATGTCATTCTTAGTTGTTCTCTTCTTTTTTTGGGTCTGCCAGTAAGAATTTTGACATTCGGAGGTAGAGGCTTTGGTTCTATAGTTTCTTGCCAAAACTCAGACCCAATAATTGGGTCTAATGTACAACTGTAAAGCTGTTTTCAATGTATTAAGCAAAGTTCCAAATAATGGTGATATCAAAAGGGTTAAATAGGAGTTTTACCTTCATGTACATATCTTTGCTGTAGCATGAATGTATATGATTTTCCCAAGGTTCATTCCTTATGCATGTTTTGGTATAAATGCATAACACAAAATCGGTGTTCTGCATTAGGGACCACAAGCTCTAAAGCATTAATCAACCCCTATCAAAACATATAAACCATGTCATTGTATGTAGAACATGCATAATATTGTGTAGTAAAATAAAAATAAGATGCATCTACCTTTTGCCTATCTGAGATGAATGTCCACTCAACATCTGTTTGAATTTTTAAGTCTTGAGTCAACAATTGTAGGAACCAGGTCCAGGATTATGTGGTTTCAAACTCTGCCACAGCCCAGGCAACCGGATACATGCCATCATTGGCATCAACTCCAACAACTCTAGTAATTGTCCACCGAAAGGTCCTTTGAGATGACAACCATCTAAACCAACAATGTGTCTACAAAACTGCACAAAAGCTTTTTTTAAAGGCCCCAAGCATACATATAACTTCATGAATCTTCCTCTATCAATACCAGGTTCTGGATCTTCAGTGAGCACCTTGATTGTACTTTCAGGCAACACTCTTTTAACCTCATATGCATAATCCCAGACTTGTGCATACTGTATCTGATGAGTTCCGTTAATCTTGTCGAGTGCCCTCTTCTTAGCTCTATAAACTGCATGTTTACTCACTTCACATTTTAAATCACTAAATATATTTTTATGAAAAACATCCACTGGCCACCATGGATTCATTTTTATTTCTTTCTCATAGTTCTCCGCTAGCCATGCTGAGTTAATTTGCTTCTGTTTGAATGTTAGTATACATGTGTGGTGGTTGTTCAATGCTTTTATCTGGTAGGTGTTGGTTTTGTTAAACTGGTTAGCATACACCTTCCACTTGCAAGGTGATTGGCACAAGTACTTGATTTTCTTTCCATAATTCCTAAAATTCACAACTGGTCTCCTCTCTAAAACAACATGATTTTTAACCGCTTTCCTAAATATCAAAGAACTTCTAAATAGCATTCCTAATTCAAAAACTGGTTTCTCCATGTCCACCTCCTCATTAAACACCGGAAAACTTCTCTCATCTTCATTACTAGAATTTACCTTCATCCTCTCCTCATCACTCCCAGCATAAACACTTTAATCATTTGTTTTCACCTTGTCATCCATCTCAGGCTCCATATTATTTACATTATCAATAAATTCCTCAAAGAGCAGATCATCATCATTGTCATTCTTGATTAGATGCATCGGAATAAAACGTGTCATCATCACTATCATCTCCCATTTCACCTTCAAAATTTTGGTTTTCAGTCTCAAACTCATCTTGAGTGGAATTTGAAAAAGGATTTTATTTGTGTATTTCTCCTTGAGTATAGGGTCTATCTTTTGCAACACCTATTGGTTCGATGTTTGTCATATATATCTCAATATACATTTTCTTGGGATTAATTAGTGTATAGATCAATATAAGATCAACATCTGTTTTTAACTCAAACAATTTTTTCTCTATAGTAGTCTCAAGAAGCCTATACCATAACTTGTAATACCCCCTTAATGCATCACTCTCTACTAACATACTACTAATTTTTAATAGACTTATTTCATCCGAATCGCACCAATCTACATACACTAATGAACCCCCAGTATATCTTTTTGGATTTTCTTCAAATTTACCATCATAATAAAGCTTAATTGTAAATTGTTGGGAACCTGGTAACATTTAAAAATATAAATAAAATACATTATATGAATTCATATATGTAAATTAAACGAGTATCATCAAACTAAAGCAACACATAGATTTAACCATGTATGAGTGCAAAAAAAGTAACAATATATACCTACGCAACTCTAAGAATGCTTTAACAGGAAAATTCCTAATTTTTAACACCAATTCGACGTATATGCATGCATGCCACTGTATACGGAGTAAGTAATATCTTACTTTCATATCCATGAGACTCATAAGGTTCATACTTGTGTGCATCTTCATTTATCCTCAGTATACACGTCATTGCCACTAATTTACTCCGATTTGTTTCGATTGATTCAGGGTTCTAATTTAATATCATCGTGGGAGGGGAATGGGGTTTGTCTTGGGGGGATGAGGTAATATAATGAATATATTATACTATATATGTATGATTTTACTTTTATAACCCTCATTTTATATTTTAATTATGAAATTAACTAACGACTGTTAGATGGAATAAACGGAATGCAATCAAGTGGCCAAAAATAAGTAGTTTGGACACTATACTCACAAATTTTATAATTTGGCCATTTTTCTACAAAAATAAAATAGTCTGTGCCATCAAACTGCAATTTAGTCTTTAAATTCTAAGATGATGGTAAAACTAACTAATAATTAATTTATACGAATTTTAAAAAATATAAATGTATATTTATTTTATTTTTTATAATTTAATCTCGTGAAATAAATATTATTTATTTTATATTTATTTTTATTTACTATAAATTACATAATATTAATAAATGTAATTAAACAAAACTTGAATATAAAACTATAAATTTATTTTTTATTTAAATCAAACAAAATATTCACAAAAATTATTTATTATCAATTATAATCAATTATTGATCTTCCGATTTTAATATATTAAACTAATTTAATAAATCTTATCATGAAATTATTAAATCCTCATAATTTTTAATTTATGATTCCACACAACAAATTTGATATATTTTTAAAGATGATATATATATATATATATGTGTGTGTGTGTGTGTGTTATGTATATATTTATATGCATGAAATTATTTTATTACAACTCTTTATAATAATAACTACGAATCTAAATATATAATCACCAAATTTGAAATTGAATTTAAATTTAAAATATATAATAACTATGTATATTAATATTAATATTATATATATATATATACACACACATACTATTACGAGTACATTATCATCACCGTCACTTTACTAACATAATCGGGAGCTCTTCGTTACCGATTCTCCGAATCAAATTAAAATTATTGAAATTGTAAATATAATTATATCATTATTATCATTTACTGCATCTATGTTGTATTATTAAAATTAAAAGATTAAAAATATTAAAATTGAAGATTAAAAATTTGGTAGTCGGTGATCCTTAATCGGTATTTGGACCGGATGGTTATTATTGTGCCTAAATTTTAAACATTAATCTCCTAATTAAAATATATATCACATTAATCTTCTAAATAAAATATATATTTAAACAAAACACATGAATATTATCCTATTAAAATACAAATAAATTATATGAAAAATTATATAGAATATATACATATGGCATTAAATAAAATTTAAATTATTATTATAAAAACAAAAATATATTTAAATTATATAAAAAATATTAAAACAATTCAATCCGTGCCTCGCACGAGATATAAGGTAATATCATTAAAATCACTAAAATTAAAACAAAATCGTGACCAAAAATTTTAATTTGGAAATGGTATTGGTTTTTTCGTTTGGTACAATCACGTTTTTGACTGCTACATATGGTACCATTGAGGTTATGATTGCTTCCACATGGTACCCTTCCGTCATTCAAATGTTATAGAAACGTTAATTTGGTTTAATTTTTTATGAAAAATTATACATGGTACCATTGTGATATTGATTTTTTCATTTGATATCATTGCATTTTTTACTTCTACATACGGTACCCTTAACCTATAATTTAATTTATTTTAAAATTAAATTATATGTATAAAACTAATTATAAAATATAATTATAATAATTTATGTTATATTTAGAAAATAAAACAACACTATTAATAGACTAAAACGAAGGGTTTTAGAGTATTTGGCGATTATTAAAAGCGGGTTCGATCAAAATGAGTTCAGTCAAAGGCGGATTCGATCAAAGCGAGTTCAACTAAGGACGGGTTCGATCAAAATGAGTTCAATTAAAGGATTAATAATTGAACCCGTCTTTGATTGAAAGCGAACCTCAACCTTTAATAATCACCAAATATTCTAAAATATTACTACGTTGTTTTAGTTTCTTAATAGTGTTATTTTTTTTCTAAATATAACGTATATTGTTATAATTATCTTTTATAATTAGTTTTATATTTACAAATTAATTTTAAAATAAATTAAATTATACTTTTAAGGGTATTGTATGTAGAAGTCAAAAATGTGTTTATACAAAAAGAAAAAATCAATATCACAAGAGTATCATATATAATTTTTAATAAAACATTAAATCAAATTAACGTTTTTATGACGTTTGAATGACGAAAGGGTGTCATGTATAACAAATCATAACATCAATAATGTCATATATAGCACTAAAAACCGCGACGGTATCAAACGGAAAAATCAATATTACATGGTTGCCGTATATAATTTCTCTTTTAATTTTGTGATATTAATAGTGTTACAAGAAATCGAAAGTGCAAGTGATGGGTGTGATAATAGTAAATTGGGTGAAAACAATATTAACAGGTAAATTAAAAAAGTGTACGCAAGTGACAGAGTAGTGATAAATCTAAAAAGAAAATGACTATAACATATCTAAAAATAAGGAGTTTGCAAAGACAAATCGCTAAAGAAAAAATAAATTGTAGAAAACGGAACACCAATAAACTGTGAACAGAGTGACAATACACATATACATAAGTCGTGATGACTTTTTTTTCTAATCTTACATTGCAAAAAAAATTATAAATATTAAATTTTAATATGCTATTGATAAGATGCAAACCATAAACTATATTAATAGTTTTAGAATTATACATATCTATACTATCTATACTATATTATTAAAGACGAAAGATTAAAAGTTTTGGTCGTCGGTTGGTTTGGTACTGGGTGAACCATAGAAAAGATCTTGACCGTCCAATTTTAAACGAACCATAGAAATAATCTTAACCGTTAAATTTTAATAAAATATAATTTTAAAAGAATATAATCATACATACAATTCTAACACCAATAATCCTCCTTTTATGCAAACAACTCATAAACATTATAATTCTAAAGAATATAAACATTACTACTAAAATACAATCTCATATTAATCTTCTAACTAAAATATCTCACATTAATCTCCTAAGTAAAATACATCTCTATACAAAACAAACAAAAATTATCCTATTAAAATATAAATGCAAATAAATTATATAAAAACATATACATATAATATTAAATAAAATTTAAATTATAATTATACAAATACAAATAAATTCAAATCATTAAAAAATATTAAAAAATTAAAAAAATTCATCCGTGTATCGCACGAGATATAAGCTAGTTTGATTTAAATACGTGATAATGAATAACGAACCCAGCCTATATTAAATAAGATATCTATTATTTTTATTATATGTACTAGATTTTAGCATGCACAGACATTTATTGTTTTTTATTAATTTAATTATTTATTTTGAAATTATTAACATTTCTGAAATTCTAAGAAGTTTTAATATATTAGTATATTCATATATTAATTATATTAAATATAAATAAAAAAAATAAAAATATTTAAAATAAATTTGTATAATGATTAAAACATTTATGAAAAGAAAAATGATAAAATATATGAAAAAATACTAAACATAAATAAAACAATTATAAAATAGTTAAAACAAACTCGTGAATTGCACAAATTATAAAGTTATATTATTAATATATGAATATGTAAATTTTGTGCTCTCAAAAATTATGGGAATGGACGTTTAAAAAAAATAATGACCGTTAAATCCTAAAAAGAAATAAATGAAAATTATTATATTTAATATTTCATTCGTCCTAAATTGTATTTTTAAAATAAATTTAAATAACTATGCATTAAATGTACTTTAAATATATTTCATATTTTGATTATTATATGTAATAATATTTATTAATTATTTGTTAAAATTCGAGCTCATACAAATATATTCATCATATATTTTAAATTATAAATGAAACTCTTTTAGATTTTGATGATCACCGATAGCAAATTGATAGCTTGTAATTAATATAAAATAACAAGTTGTTACTCTGTGCACTAACCTTGTGCTGCAGGAAATTAGCTTACTGTGTCAATTATCACTAAAACAGGTTCAGTGCATAACAGCAAGCTGAAATCAGAAAAATAAAGTGTTCCAGCGAGCTGTTACTGGAGCGCAGAAGTTGTTAGATAAAACGTGAAGTCCTAATTTCTTGGAGATTAAAAAAGATCTTTACCTATACTAGTTTATCTATTATATATATGATTATATATTATATTATAACTCAGTTTTACTTTTTCCAAACGTATTTTCTAAATCAAATTAGTTTTCCAATCTTTCAGGAGTTAGCTTTATCAAACTTTATCTTTTAAATCAACTTTTATCTATACATATATTCAAACTTACATTGAGGAATTTTATTCAAACGTTTTAATCAATTTCTAACCTCAATATATGTAGTTTTTGAACATGAAATATTTGAATGATCTTAAATATGGCTTTATTAATTCGAATGTTCAAGTGTTTATATAAATACCTTGTTATATATCTTTTATCTTCACCAAGTGAAGAACGTTCTGAATTGCAAAACCTATACACATATATTTTCAACTCATTCGATTTTCATTAGCAAACATTTATTTCGAGCTCTAGTATTTTATATACTTATATATATGTATATATACATATATATGTACACGAGAGAGCCTATAGTTTGAGTTGTAATCTTATTCACTTGTTATTGAGTTGTAATTGTTTGTTCCTAGTTTGCTAGTCTTGTGAAACAGAGTTCAAGGGAAGAGGCTAGAGAAATTTGTATTAGAGTAGTATAAAACTTAGAGAGCAGATTAGTTCAAGGAACAAGGTTTTAACAAACTAGTATCAGCTGCAAGGGAAAATGAGAGGAATATTATTGTAATTTTGTAATCGATTTTTCAATAAGTAATAATATTATCTCTTATCAGTTGGTAGGGGACCATGAGGTAGACTTATAGAGTATAGGGGTCGAACCTAGCTGACGGTGAACTGTAATTGAACTTAGCTAGTTGACTAGTTGACTGGTTAATAACTTGGCAATATTTAAAATCAGTTATTGTTAACCATAACATCTATTCACCCCCTCTATTTTGCATTTTCTTTAAATATATTATTAACGGATATCAAAATTTTGACAATAAATCATCTTTTAAAATTAGGTGTGAAAAAATTCACCTAAACTTATATAAATTATGAAGAACACAAACTGAGTCTTTTAATCTCTTTCGAGTTTGATATAATTTTTTTTATATACTCATAGTGAATTCCCGTAAAATATGCTTAATAAATAATGAAAAGCACGGGGAGAAACTCAATGCTACGATCGATTAATTACCACTATCCTCATAAATAAAAAATTAAAAAAAACTGAAATCAGATTTAAAAAAAATACGACATCTTCGCAAATCTTCAAAATTTGATTAAGGAACATAATTTCAAATGAAGGCAATATTGATGTTTATTATTTTATTTAATATTATTTTACCATCTTTAAATTTATATTAGTATATTTAGAATTATTAATATTAAATTTAAACATGTTATTAGTGATGATCGAACTCTTGACGATAAGAAGTTCTTACTCTTATTATATATAAGATATAATTGTCTTATAAATGCAGTAAAATATATTTTTTTACAAATATTTATTAACTTGATATTAATATAAATATTTATACATTACTTTTGTGCGTATTTTTTATCATAATTAAATTGAAATCACTCACATTTGTTATATTTAGAATTAATAATATAATTATTAGATTTTAATACGTCGATGAGGTTTAAATGATAAATTTATACTGGTATTTTCTAGATCATAATATATAATTTAAATATGTTTTCTTTGAAAACAATCTAATTATGTTATTAATTAATATCAAGCTCATGATTTTTATTTTACATTAAATAATATTTTTTACCTACACTATTATACATATTTTTATAAAAAAAATATTAAATTAAATTAATATTATTATTATAAAAATAAATTATATATATAATATGATAATAATATAATGAGTTTAGGAGCGAAAAAACCCTTGTGGTTTAGGCGTAGGAGCGAATATGCCCTTAAAACTCAAATAAACCCTTCAAATTAAAACTAGTGGTTCAATACAACCCCTCTAATTAGTTTTTCTTAACTATGCTTAAAAAATTACTATATTCATGTATATTGTGACATTAATATTTTAAAAATATATCAAAATATTCTAATTTTAATATTATGACGTTAATATTCATGTATATAGTAACAATATTGTTACACGAAAAAGTATATAAAAAATTTGATATTCTAATTAAAACTTATCTTTAAATAAAATATATACATTTTATCACTTTTAAACACTAACACATATAAAATATGTGAAAAATTATATAAAAGTATTTCTACACAAGATTATAAATAAATTAAAATCATAGATATAAAAATAAAAATAAATTCTAATCATATAAATACAATATTAAAGTAAAAATAATAAATATTAAAAATAAATTTGTACATTATACGAAATGTAAGAAATTGTGCATATTTGTCTATATATGTATGTATGTAAGTAAACGTGTGTGTTTGTATGTGTTATAATTTAATATTAAAATGTCACTCATATTTAGTTAATTACCAAAAAAATATAAATATTCGTCGAGTAAGTAGAATTTAAAAATAAAATACAAACTAACGTGTAAATATTTAAAGGTTAAAAATTAATAGTTAAGTAATAAAAAAAGTATATACATACATTAATATTGGTTAACAACTTATTTATTATTTTATAGAATTATTTAATAAAAAACAATTATATAAAAAACATATTAATTTATAAATAATAATGTTATTAATAAAAAAGCAATAATATAAGATATATATGTTTGTATATATATTTATATTAATGTAATTAGATATTTAATAATATTTTTAACCATAATTAAGAAAAACTAACTAGAGGGCTATATTGAACCATTAATTTTAATTTGAAAAACTTATCTGAGCCTTATTAAATCATAGACGCTTGTCCGCTCCTAAGCTTAGAGACAAGGGTTTTTTCTCTCCTTAACATTCATATAATTAGAGATGTACAGTCTATTAAATGCAATTAATTCAAAAATAATTGTGTTAGCCGCTAAACGCAAATTTATAGCAACATTAGAAAACGAGTATGAGTATAAACATAAATAGTGATTGGCAGTACATTCTTTATCCCAACTTCTGTTCCTCCAAGATGCAAAACCCTAATTTGGTCTCCCAAATCAAGTACGCCTTTAATGTTTAATTTATTTCAATTCACGACCATCTCATATTTATACGTATTATTCTATCAAATTATACGCTTATGTTTATTTGTTCTGTATCCACGAGCTGATGCAAAAGCATGTACGGATTTGCTCTGTTGTGATTTTAATTAACTGAAATTCATGTTGTTAAATTAGGGCTAATTGTGATGTTGTGACTTATTACAATTGGTCGGAATAATTTGAAGTGTCTAGTAGCTCTGATATCAAAATTTGATTCCGAATCGCCAATGAAACGAAAAAAATGCAATTTAGGATGATGTGTTTTTGGTTATGTTACGAGGAAGTTGTGTTATTAGTGGAAACTTAGATGAAACATACTGTTAGTGTTTGAACTGCATAATTATAACAGATTGATGTTCGGTTTATTGGTGTAACAGACAGTTTGTTTTATAAATGATTCCGCCTGATTGACTCGAAGGGATTGAAAATGATTGTGTTTTGTTTGACTTGAGTTCATTTGGAAGAAATAGAACATGTTATGTGATAGGCAGTGTTATAATGTTTATCACCTTTTGGATAAAAAGTGGTCTTCTGCCTATGGCGCTGTTAATGTATTGTGAAATTTTAAACCTGAACTTGTACTTTGCAAGTTTATCATAGGACTCTATTTTTCTCTGCATTTAAGTGGCCTGTCTGGTATCGTGATTGTTGTTAAAGGAAGTTTTCTTGTGGCATTTGGAATTCTTGTATCAGCAAGTATAGCTGTCAATGCAGGGTAATATAAGTTATGGACCTGAATGCCCCTCCAATACCTGAAGGAAATGAAGCGATGTACAATGAGGATTTTAGTGAAGATTCAACCCGAATAGAGCCGAGGATGACAACTGCTAAAACTGTTCACCAGGTATAATTTGTACTCGAGCTGTAGCAATGGTTTTCATAAGGTTTAACCAAACATGGTTGAAATGGTTATCGTGCATGTAAAATCATTTGCCTTCAGTTTAAATGGGGATGCTCTACTGTCTGATTTTTGTAATAGTAAAGATGAACTCCATGGATCTTGGTTTAGGTATAGAAAAAAATCAAATTATTTCCCTTTTGTTTTATTTGCACTTTAAACAGATTGCATTATATCTAGATCTCCAAGATGTGTAATTATTTGAATTTGTAATGGACTTTACCAAAAGAAAGATAATTACATAGAATGCAATTATTTGTAATCGAGTATTTTGTTTTTTGCTGATGAACATGATATCCTCATGTCTTAAACTAAAAGGAATAAGATGCTTTTATTTATTGTGATATCCAAAAGCTGCCATGTTATGTCGAATGAGGTAATAGGTCAAGTTTTTACATTTAGTTAATAGCACATATGCGTGGTTTACTTTATTATATCTATTAATAATATATATAGAGGGAAACTTTGCAAAGAATTGCACAGTAATATTTTTTTGGGAAAATATGTCAGATTGTTGTTCCCCAGATTTTGGTGTTCCATTAATTAATGCAGGTGCTATATCCACCAGGTTGCAGATGGAAGACATCCTAAACCAAAAAGAAAGTATTCATATGATAATTCTATGCAAGGTTCTCACAACTTTAAAAAGAGGAATGAGGGATATGATAGGTACAGCTTACCGTCAGGTAGGTTTTAAAAAATTTGTTCATTGTTATTAATTTTCTAATGATTATAGATTTTTATAGAATTAAATGTTGAGTTGACTGTCATTTTCCCATTATTTCTGGGAGCATACTGGAATTGAATAAGCAATAAATGGGTACTGATAATAAAGTTAATGTAATACCTCGAGTTTAAAATGATTGGGTGGAAATAATTTTTTGAGGGATAATGGATTCGAGGCTTGCTAATTCAATTGTAACCCACTAATTTACTGTCAGAAAGGACATTATTAATAAATGCCGATTTAATACCAGGGGTTTATGTGAATAATATATGTGGCCGATGTTCAAGTAGCAATTAACTTTTATTAAATCGTTTCGACTGTCCAGATGAGATATAAACAAGATAAAAACATGAAATTATTATAACTATCTACTTATTAACAAAGTCAGAAAGAATCACTTTGTGTACTTAAACTTTATATCACTTGATTTTTCCTGTATTTATTCTTGTGTTGTTTAAATTATCTCTTCACCATGTCACCGACAGATTAAGCAAAAATTATTTCTCCATAGCGATTTTAATTTGGTTTGAAAATCTTTTGAAGTTATACATTTAAACTCTGTTTTGCAGGCTGGTTGGATTGCCCTGCTTATGGTGATAAAGTAGATTTTTTTATCCCTTCAAAAGTGCCACTTGGTGACTCTTTCAAAGAACGGATTAGCCCTAGCAAAAGATACACTCCAAGAGACTTAATTAATGAACAAAGGCGCTTGGGAAGAGAGGTTGGTATTGATAGTCAGTTCTTCGTAGATTACAATTGTCACATATAATATTCAGCTAGTTACTATCTTATCATTACCCCATTAGTACCAAATTATTTGACCTGATCGTGTTATAAATATATTCCTATACATTGATGATCTGTTTTTTACTGATTAATAATTATATTGATTAGAATAGAAGTAGAATAAAAGTAATACAGGGCCTAGCACAAGCACTCAGTCAAAGGAAATATTGTATTAATGACAAAAATAGTTGATGCAAGACAACACTTAAAATAAACAAACCTTGGTAGACAAAACCTCAAAATAACCTGTACCCTAATTGATATTGAATCAATTAAATTTCAGCGAAAACAATGTTTCCATATAATCAAAAGTAATATCAATGTACGCATGATAGAGCATACTAGTGCTGGAATATAAAACCCTAATGGGCTAATAAATCAAAACCCAAATACATGTGGGCCGAATATAATAATTCAACTAAGAAGGCAGTCTAATAATAAGACAAGTTCAGATACTTTTGATCCCCTGGATGTTAGTTCGGATAAAGAGTCTCTAGACACTCGATATTAGTTCGGGTATGAGTGTCTAGAGTCTAGACACTGGATGTTAGTTAGGATAATGAGTCTCTAGACACTATTATGATGGATAGTTGTGTGGACCTTTCTATATCTAAGGCTTGTCAACTGCAGAAGAGAATAATTTTCATGGATAATAACAAGTTACAATAACTCAATTCATTAATCAATCAAAGTCATATGTTAATTAAATACTACATCCCTTTCTTTAGTACTAAATCCTTAACATTTAATCGCCAAGTATAATCCTGATAATAAATGAAAAATAAATGAAACAAATCCTTTTCTTATTCATTACCAATATTATAAGGAACGTTGAACAGACCCTTGTTTTGTGATCTAGATCGTTCGTTCGGGAACACAGAGCATTAACCGTGTGGATAATTATCTGAGGAGTTTGAGTTGATTAGATTCAAAGAAAAGGAAAGAGAAGATTAAATCTTGAGAATCGTGAGCGGCTATTCCTTTTACTTTAGGGTTTCTATCGTTGTCCAACAAAGAGTTATATTTTGTACTATCTATTGTACTTTATGTTTTCTAGGCCTTTTGGATTATTAATAGTTATTGGGCAGTGTATTTAACATTCTATACACTTCACAGGCTCTATAGTTATACACATTAAATATAATTTTTTCATTAAAAACATATGTATATTACTAATAAATAAATATGTATATTTTTCTTTAAAAAATAAATATCTAAGTATATTTCAACAAAAAAATATGTATATAATAACTAAAAAAATAATTTAAAAAGACCTATCGTACCCAACCGTCCCATCGTAGCTGCACCCTATGTAATGTTCTACGTATCCACATTCATACACCGTTTCGAATCAAAAGCCGTCTCATGTACTTTGTTCACTACCATAATCTAATATTGTAATATAATTGAACTTTACAATAAATGACAATCGAATCTATTCCTTAATAATAGCACAAAATAAATGCAAATTAATATTTTAATTATGTGCTCCACATTACTTCTTAATGCCCTCCCACTGCTCATTCTCACTGAGGCTTACTCACTACCCTAGAGCCCTGCTTGAGTCATTTTTTTTGCTAAATGCTCGAGTCGGTTTTTAGCTACATTGATCCAATTTCGAGGGGGAAGAGAAGATCATCCACTTTCGATTGAAACAAGATATCCTTAGCATCTTGGGAATACATGCACATCTTGTCATATACAAGCTTAAATATATAAAAACTACGTAACGTTTGCTTCTGCTATAGGATTGAACCTACTTTTCTTTGGCTATTTATTTTTTGAATGACTTCAAAGTCTAAACTAATAGATTGATATAGGTGTTTATATATACATATAAAACTTGGGTTGTTGGCACAAAAGAAAGTTGGGCCAGCATTCAGTTGGGAGATGGAAGCAGTGGCCTAGCTTCCTGGGCTTGAGCTTTAGAAATCTCACAAGGGTTGGAAAGAAAATAGTTCTTTAGACTGCATCCTATTATGATTTCGTGCATTCGTGCTCAAATTTTATGTTCAGTGAAACTAGTGGATAATTACTGACCAGCTTTTTAGGTATATACTTTAATTCAGGATTAACATATTACATTTTATCTGTCCATTTTTTGCACTTTCTGTTATTATCTAGTGTACACTGTTGATCCACAATCTGCTCAAAAGTAGAATTCCACAGCTGACATGTCCAAATATTGAAAAATGTAGCTAACATAGCTGCTTGATGTTTCTCCAGCTAGGTTTAGTGATTGATCTCACAAACACCAACCGTTACTATCCAGAATCAGACTGGCTAGATGCAGGCATCAAATATGCCAAAGTAAGAATACTGGCAAGGCCCATACTGTCTTAAAGTTGATAATAGAAGATGTTTATTCTAACTAGTATGCCACTTATAAATTTAGATCAGATGCCAGGGAAGGGATGCCGTGCCCAACAGTGATTCTGTTGATATATTTATTCAGGAGGTAATCTTGTAGATTTTTTTTGGCCCTTACATTTTACACACTTATGCCATAGCCTTATAATTTAATCTACATTATTCTTTGGCTTCGTTCTTGAGTATTATGTTTTGATCTTTGGTTTTTGGAAGCCAAATTGACTCATTTCAGTTTGACGTCTTTATCCAATTATAATCAATTCACTATGAAAAAAGTAAACATTGAAAATTACAGACACACGGACACACACACACACAGAGACACCCACTCTTATAACCTGAAATAAATCACATTATGTTTGAATTTGGAAATAAGTCGATTTACTTTTCTAGTCACATTATGCGACCCCGAACTTCAGAACGTTTTATGAAATTAGTATTAAGATTTTTATATTATGTTTTAAATTTTGTAATTTAAGTATAAAATTTTGTAATATAATTTTGCCCCTCTGATTCTTCATAACTGGTGTGTATGGGAATAATATATGAATAATTTGACAGAGTTGACGAGAGTCGTAGAATATATGAAATTCAAATATAAGATGTAGAGTATATTTATAGATTTTTTGAGTTTATGAATTTTGAAATTAACAAAAGTATATATGTAATATACATATTTGGTATACAAGGTGTTATATTTTTGTCCCCTCAACGTTTCTATCCTGTATCCGTCTGTATCTTTGTTTAATCAGTTGAATGTTTTACTTTGACATGTTACGGATGAGTGATGACATACTAATTCATCAAGATACCTTTTTCGTTTTGTTTTTTTGATTGTCAACTTTAGTAACAGGAACCCCTGTGCAGTTGTCTGTTTTTAAATTTCACTATTTTGATTTTGTAATGTATTTTCATGCAGAAAACAGTGCATGTGCTATACTTTAATATTAAGCCAATTATGTTTAAAGGGTTTTATTTGACTTTTAAGTGCCTTCATTAGGTGATGCAATTTAGGTCCTATCAGACTCTGGGAGACAAGTTTATCCTGGTCCACTGTACGCATGGGTTTAATCGCACAGGCTACATGATAGTTCGTTTCCTTGTAGATACTATGTCTATATCGGTCACTGAGGTGGGTACTTCAGTTGCCCTTGACATTGAATTCTTCTTTGCATGCATCTCCGTCGGGAACTACCGTTTTATTCATATCTATTGGTCTATCATTCATGCAGGCAGTAGATAGATTTGCTAGAGCACGACCGCCGGGCATTTACAAACTGGACTATATAGATGCTCTATACAACTTCTATCAAGAAAGGAAGCCTCAATCTCTTGTTTGCCCCCAAACTCCCGAGTGGAAGAAATTTTCTGACGAGGATAATGGAACTACTCATTTGCAAGTATGTACTATATTGTCTAATGTCTACCGTCTAATAGTAATATACTCTTTTTGCTGATAATTAGAGAAGTGTATTTTATATGTGATCGGCAGAAACATTGTAGTAGTACTATATCTATTTAATTGTTTAGGACCAACTATCAGAAACAATTATCTTGGTGGTATCTTTTCTCAGCATATCCATCTTCAACCTAAAATATGTTCATTTTTCTTACTCAGCTTTATTACTAAAATTTCCACCAGTAGAAAAACTTGTATAAA
This sequence comes from Oenanthe sinensis, assembly GCA_028671895.1. Taxonomy (NCBI): domain Eukaryota; kingdom Viridiplantae; phylum Streptophyta; class Magnoliopsida; order Apiales; family Apiaceae; genus Oenanthe; species Oenanthe sinensis. The sequence goes on from CM053813.1 coordinate 32,018,531, forward strand.
GAGCAAATATCTCCGGAAAGCAAGAGTACATGAAAAGAGTGATGCTTGTTACAATGAAGTTTGTTATTAACATGAGTAACAAATTGATTTCATGTATCATATTGCAAATTTAGATTTCATGTATCATGTTGGTTTAATCTAAAAAGTTCCTGAATTAGTGCTATATTTGATGATGTCTTAGAGTACTTCAGTAATTGACTAATAGTATGAATTTAGGTATCGTTTTAAAACATTATACGATATTATTTCAACTTATAATTAATCATGTTTGCTACTTTTCATTTGATATCTAAACATTCATTTAGGCTAGTTATTTTGTTCATGCCAAATCAACAGGTTTTGAATCATGGAAATGATATCAATGTCGTTTTCCTAGGTTTCAAGTTATTTAGTATCAGCCTGCATAAACTAAACTAGCATAAACCTGGTGTTTGGTAATTATAGTACATTACCATGGAATATAATGGGTATAACTTCTTATATCCGTAGCCAAATCTTTTGATACTGGAGGACACTATAATGGCATCAAGGAAGATGACGAATGACGATATTCTTGGAGATTCCGTACCTTCCAACCAGATAGAAGCATTGAGGCAATTTTGCCTGCAAGCACTGAAATTACATGTGCAGGTATGCACTTGTTGACTTCCCTGTTATCATTTTTGTAGTTATATGTCTAGGCATTATTGAGTGGTATCTTTCATAGGTAATATTGGAAACAGGGCGTAGGCAGCATATGGCGAGTAGAATCAGTTGACCCCACTAAACTTTTAAATACATATAAATTTTATTATTTTAATCAAAATTAATAAATATATACCTAAAATTAACACTTTGACCCCACTAAAATCATAATTTATACACTAAATTTTGAATTTTTTAAATTTTGACCCCACAAATTTAGATATCTGGCCACACCTTGCAGTAGCCGATTCATATAATTTTCAGATTGTCCTGATGGACATGCAAAGCTGTTTAATCCTATTGCTCTGCGTTTCTGATTATTGAAGGAATATCCTTAGTAGTCCCCCCCAAAAAAAAAAAGAAAGAAGAGAAATGTTTCAATAAGTTTGAAAACAATTTTTTTTGGTTTCTTTAACGATATCAACCAGAATATGATTGCTTTAACATTGTAAAAGGTAGCTGGTTTATTTTTCAAAGTTCTCACTATTGCTCGTGGTTGTATGCAGTTATCTTCTTTATAATAACAATATTTTTATTCTTCAGGGCAGAGGAAAGCCACAATTTCCAGGGTCACACCCCGTCTCTCTCAGCAGGTCCAGTTATTATATTCCTGTTAGCATGTAGAGTTATTTTTCTTTACTTTCTTCTTCCATTGTACTACGTAGTGTATGTGCTTCTGCTATAGTTTTATTAATATTCTCATTTATCTGTTTATAATGTTTCCTGGGAAAGAATTTGCTGCATTTGGCATCCTTTGAGTTAGTTTATAGTGTTTACTTGTTACGTAAAGAGTTGTATGTATATCTGTGGAGTGAAATTTCATAAAGATGATACACATCCATCCAAATATATTCTGTAGATGCAGAAGTACTGAAGTGACAGACCACCTAGATGTAGGTTTGGTCCCAGACAAAGAACAAGTTAAGGAATTAAATATGCACACCCTAAATCTGTGTCATTTCTCCTCTTTTTAAACAATTTTTTTATTTGAGCCACAAAATAACTTCAGAAACATAGGCCTGTATATAGTTGAACACCTAATGGACGCCTTTGCGAGTGCCTTACTGCTTCTAGGCAGTTTTCTGGTGCCTTGGCTACCTTTATGCCTCGACTAGTGTGATGTTAACTGTATAGCACATTTCAAATGACAATTTGTCTTAGGGCCACTTGTCAGCATGTCATCATGACAGTACATCAGTGACTTGGTTGATATCATGATTGGTCCTTACTGGCTCCTGCATGGATTACCTGATCCACATACTGACTCATGTAACTTACAGAATAAAGAGGGGAAACATAGCACACCACCAGAATGAGGCGAGGCTTGGAACCCTACTGCAAGAGGTGCTCCTCGTGATCCGTGCCTATAGAGGTGGCGGTCTTTTGGCAAATTATCACGCTGAAGTGGTTGGAAAACCAGATATTTTAGTAAGACCATTTACCAATTGAACTGGCTATACAGCTTATAGTCAGTAGGAGGATTCACTGATTACAATCGATTTAATAGAGTTTATCTAAGGAAACCAAAAGCAATGATAAATTAGAATAAATTGTCTAGACCAAAAAAAGAAGAAGCACAACAACCGTATGTTACTCGGACTCGGATACGGAGTGCCGGACTCAACACTCATCCGAGTGTTGGCCTTAAAATTCTTGAAAATTGGGTACAAGAAGACTTATTCTTATTTCTGGACACGGCATAAGTGATTAATAAGCAAGGATATTAAAGAAAATTAACAATGAAACTTGAATTGAATATGATTTTGTAAAAGACTTTGCAAATTAAGCGTCTTCCCCTCGTCCGCTAAATTCTCATTTCTCCTGCTTTCTTCTCATTTTTTTTCTTTTTGCATCCATGTTAATCTCATATATGGTACTAGCCGGTCAAAGTGTCAACATTTCAGTCAAAGAGTCTGACATGAAATAAATGCTGTGTCCGAGTGTCGGATATGGGTATGGAAGGCTAAACCGAAGAGTCGAAGTAACATAGCAGCAACCCAATATAGGAAATCCCAGAGAAAATCTGTGGTCGTGCAAGAGAAGTACCGGTCAGTGTCACACTACCTGGAGAAGCATCGAACAGAAGATTGGTACCCCAAATTACCAATCAAAACTGATCTATGGATGTCATGAAAATGGTTAGACTAACATTTTTAGTCTAGATCATTAAAATAAGATAAATAAGAGAGTATGCATAGACCTATTTTGGTATTGGTTGAAGCATGGTTGGAGTGCGGAGTACAAACAGTAAAAGTAAGAAAGAGCCAAGGGAGAAGCGAGATAAAAGCGGTAGAGACATAAATGTTGTCAAGTCAAGTACCCAGAACTTTCTATATTGTTGAAATGTATAAGAATATGAAACTCTAAACATCCGTGATTTATTATGGGTTAGTATTTTACCCTCAAGTTGCTGGTTGTAATGTGGAGCCTTTCTGTATAGTTCACTTTTAGATTGATAATATTCAAACTAAAACTTCGGGTTTTTACTGCAGGGATAACTTACAGCTCTTAAGACAGCGGTATTACTATGCCACATGGAAAGCTGATGGAACACGATATCTAATGCTAATAACTTGGGATGGCTGTTACTTAATTGATAGAAATTTTTACTTTCGAAAGGTCCAGTTACGGTTTCCATGTAAAAATGTAAATGAGGTATTGCATCCCATCTTGATGAGAAATATTGTTCACAAAGCATAGATTACACAATTCATTTCGTAAGATGACCTATTTTCTGACGAATGTTTGTTTGTGTCTTAGGGTATAAATGGAACTACTCATCATTATACATTACTTGATGGAGAGATGGTTATTGACACCGATCCAAGTACAAAGAAACAGGAAAGAAGATATCTCATTTATGATCTAATGGCAATCAATAATGTCTCCCTCGTAGAGGTTAAATATCATTGGTTTACATAAATTTGTGCATAATAGCTCTAAGATTTGTTTCCATTGTTTCTGTATCTGGGCAAAATTCAAAAGGTGTGATATATTATAACTAGAATCCTGGTGCCCGATACAATCAAACATACCGAAATTGTAATTAGTCTTTTATGTTCAGTTGTTCACGGACCTGATTTTCATTATAAATATTCTTGTTTACTTTCCCCGTTTCATGTGGTGTCAATTTGTAATATTCAAATTTCAGTTTAGGTCTTTTAGATTCATAATACTTTAAAACTTTCCCGCTCACTTGATTTGAGGGTTTATGCTTCTCTATGTGCTTGCATGTTTGTTTATTCCATGTATTTTGATTTGGCAAGGACACTTATATAATTAATAATAATATATTGCAGCGGCCTTTTCATGAGAGGTGGATGATACTTGAGAATGAAGTGATAAAACCCCGAAACCATGAGCGAGATATGTTGTACAGGAGTCGGAATCCTTATTACAGATACGATTTGGAACCCTTTAGAGTATGAGCTTTGATTACCTTTGAACTGTGTTTTTTAGCTAATATTCTATTTCCATTCGATGAGTGGTGATTTCATGCTTTATATTGCATATGTATATAAATACACACACTCCAGGTGAGAAGGAAGGATTTTTATCTGCTCTCTGCTGTCTCTAAGCTTCTGCAGGAGTTCATTCCAAAGCTTTCACATGAAGCTGATGGTTTAATCTTTCAGGTATTAGGATACTGAATCTGAATGACAACTCCTTTTCAAGTGTAAGTTTGAAATGTTATGGTGAAACTGATTCTCTGGCATGTACGTATGTGATAAAATTGGATGTTTTAACTTTAGTTATCTGAGTTCTCTTCTACATTATTTTTCTCCTCCTTTTTCCGTATGATACTCTAAATCTTGAGAATGTACATTGTAGTGTTTCGAACAAAGGCATAGTGCCTTAGGAGTAGGGAATTTTTTTCTTTCCTTTTTATGGAAGTATGTGGCCACTGGACTGTCTTGTTTTAAGAAATTACGTCGGCCACAGTTCCTTACTTGGTAAGCAACATGTCTCTGTGGTTTTTATCAGTCACTCTGACTATTTGCAAATCTAGCTTCCAATGTCCAGACTCTGTAGCTATGTGTTTATCTGTAAAAAAAAAATTGTAAAATCTTCATTTAAATGGGGAAATGACGTGAAAATATTTAAACTTATCTCAGAATCGAGCTAAAAGTTTCTGGACTCGGGTGGAGTTATTATGCATGATTAGCAATATTGAATATATTTATGTTTTAATATACAATCACAGGAAATGTTGTCTGATGTGGTTCTAATTGACAGGGCTGGGATGATCCTTATGTACCCCGGACACATGAAGGCCTTTTGAAATGGAAATTTCCAGAGATGAACTCGGTTGATTTTCTTTTTGAGGTTATTTTTGGTGTAATTTATTCAGATTCTTCATGTTTGCATATTATATGGGCATCTAAATGTAAGTTATCTTGACAGGCAGAGAATAATCGCCGTTTACTTTTTCTAAATGAACGTGGGAAGAAGAAGCTAATGAATGGACATAGAGTTGTTTTCAAAGGTTGATTGCAAGTTTTCTGTTGTGATTGCTGTTTACCATCATGCGTAGGAGCATCATGAGAACCATGTTATTCTATTCTATGAGTAGTTGATAACTTGATACTGTTTTTAATTTAGTATGGATGAAGAGATTAACTAAAGTATGTTATATGTCTGGGAAATGTCTTATTTGACATGTATATCAATAGAGGATATATTTTTTGCGCTAATACATATTCTCCAGTCTGCCAGCTTGTTTTATTTTGTTAACCTTTTAACATATGATTGTTGGCAGATGAATCTGAATTATATTCATATTCGGGTAAGATTATAGAGTGTTCCTGGAATCCGGAGGATAGGGTTTGGATCTTTATGCGAATAAGGGTGGACAAATCTACTCCAAATGAATTTAATACCTTCAAGAAGGTATATCTTGTGCCTATATTAGTTGGTCATTTTTTTTGTTGATGGTAGAGGGCCACTTGCCACAAGGGTGTAAACCCTCAACCTCCATTTATTTTTATTTTAGTAATCCAATTTTTACAAGTTGTTTTAAACAATTGACAGGTCATGAGGAGCATAAATGATAATATCACAGAGGAAGTTGTGTTAAATGATATAAGCGAGATTATTCGCCTTCCAATGTATGCTGAGAGGATAAGCAGGGATTGTCGGGCATTTGTTAAACCTGCCCATCGCAAATGACCAGCACTGTGAAACCCACCATGGAACTTAGAATTGAATTACTGTCAGCATGACTGCACAACATAAATTTCTCCGAGGAAATATACAAAATTTTGCCATTCACTTCTTTACCAAGGTCCATAGGGTATACTGAGAAAGAAAATTTGTTTCCAAAAAGTGAAGGTGAGATTTAAATGCAGTTTCCAGTTGGGAGTGAACATTTATATTTTTTTTGCTCCTACAAAGCTCACAAGTCACACCTTACTTGATTGGACTGCATTTTACTTTGTGGGGAAAATTTGATAGACCAAAGGTATCTGCATGACGTTGTAGCAATTGCTGCATAAACAAGTAATATTTGCAAATTTTCGTGCTGAGGGATGATATAGGTCAGCACCCGATCATGTTTGTATATTGAAATGCACTTAAGCAAACTGGTTGTTGAATACACACTGATAGGCCTTTTTTCCACGTAGTTAAGAGTAGGTTAGAAATGAATATGAAGAAAGATAATGTAACAGTAGTTCAATTTGCAAGTAATATCACAACATATTTGTTTGAAGTATGGCTGCTAGTAGTATGCTGTTTTGTTTTAGCTGTACTGTATTTTATTTTTTGACAGAAATAACATTTCATAAATGAATTGAAGTACAATGACCTAAAAAGTATTGATTATAAGCATACTCTAATATTAGAGTGTGATTTATGTACAATGAAAACAAAACCAAAACTCTTAATCAGGCGAGCCGAATGCAATATTTCCGTAGCAGCTTCGAATAGGTTATATATCCGCTGCATCTTCAGAAGGGTAACCTTCCCTATATTCCATGCCGTAACGGGAATCTAAATTCATTATTTCTAATGGACAAGGGCCAAAACTAGCAATTTAATGCCAAAACTAATAATTTTTGAATTAACTATTACAAAAATAACAATTTCTGACATTATCAATCAAAATTAATAATTGAGATACAGAAAAGGGTATTTTATTTATATGTGATGTGCAGATTTAAGTTTGGTATTCAGAATTTTTTATTTTTTCTAATAAAGAGGATACACATTTAAAGGAGTATTCACCAAAATATAAAAGATACTCATTTTTCAAATTGTTTAAAACTTTAAATGATTAAAATTGGTCAAATTTTTAGAAATTGTCATTTTTGTTCACCTCCACAATTTTTTTTGGTAATTTTGTCAATACTTCTAATAAAATTACAGATTAAATGAATGATATCAACCCAAAAAAATAAGATAATGAATGTCAAAGATACTTTTGTTTTTTTCTTATTATGTTAGATATCTTTAATTAACGCCTAAATGGTTATTATTTTAGAATGATATCCTAGTTATTTTTAAATGATATCCTAGCAGTATATTTGTGAATTTAAATACAAGCAGAGATGAAATAATTAATTGATAAAATGGATTGAAAATTTAAAAGTATAACAATACGTACAAATTGTATGTATCTTAAAATATTTTGTTTAATATAGATATAAAAATACATTATTTTAATTTCAAACTCATTATACCTTGTTAAAAATCAAATTCAAAATTGTTGTTTATTATTAAATGTCTTGCAATAATGGAAAAAAATATATAAAAGAATTAAAAAAGAGCATAAAGCAAGACTACAAATATTAGATGGAATCCAAGATTACAAATAAAAGAAAAATATGAAATGCTATCAATTGATATAAAAAATCTTCTTTTTCCTAAAAATATCGTCTAAGATGCATTATACACAGATATATCATGTATAAATAGGGAAGAGTTGTTTCTTCATTTCAGATCACTACACTGAGAGGAACAAGTGGCCGGGCAAGAGCAACAAATTATTTCGAATAACAAAAGTCGTCCCGAAGGCCAAGTTCGCAGGTGATTCTCTACGTTTGCATCTAATTGGTCAATTGATTTTCTTGTTTGTTCTTTGTTACATTATTTAGTTTTACGTTGACTAATATGTTCCCTTGGTTGTTCTTCGCATCTTTTCTTATATTCTATTGTCATTTTCGGACCAATTTTATTCCACGGAAATATCTCTCTCTCTCTCTTTCTCTCTCTCCCTCCCTCCATCCCTGTCTCTCTCTGTGTCAGTCTGTTTGTCAGTTTGTGTATATATATAAGCAACTTAGCAGGTACCTCATCTATATAGATATAGAGGATCTATACCATTGCATTGGTTTAAAGATCATATCTTTCTGGTTTTACTGAATGTTATCTACCATTTTTTTTAATTAACCATTTATAAACCTGCACGGTTTGTGACGTTTGTACTATTATCACATTTAATCAGATGATTCAGATCTGTCAAGCCGATTAAACTTATTGCATGAGAATGTATACACACACGACCACACCATTTTTTTAAGGTTCCTGCATAAGCATTTTCACGGGTTCAAAGTTTCACGTTGTACGTATTTGTTAAGAATATAATATCCGTACGTAGATTTGCATGAATATAATATCCGTACGTTGTATGTAAAAGTAGCATGGAAGATACGTTGTGTGAGTTGGCATTTGTTCCCTATTTAGGTTACCTTACACTAGACAAAACTCCTTCCTTTTAGACAAAATACACATAAAACACATGCCTATACATGATAGTATTATTTAGATAAATATATTTTCATTTGTTAATTTATATAATTTAAAATTTTGAAGAATTATATATGTATAGTATTAGAGGGGCTATATTTGTACTAGGATGTTTAGAGAAAATATATATTATTTTAATTATTATTATCTTATCAATGATTTTATATTATAATTTTTTTATTTAAATTCAATTACAAAACTAGTACTTTAAACACCGAGAAGTTAAAATATAATTAGATACTAAGCATAATATTTTCTAAAACACGGTTATAAAACCAGAATTGAAATTTATGTGAAAAGTTGTGCCAGGTTTAGAAACTTATAATTAAATTGATAATTTTTGAAGTACAGATATCAAAAGGAATCAAATTCAAACACAAAAAAATGCCCATTTACTGTTTAGTTCCATACTTGCATCTGATTTTTAAAGACATTTATGCTCAAAGTCATGGGCTAATAAGACCTAATTTGATTACGTGAGTTTAATTTTATTCATTGACCTGTATTTACTACTTGATTATGTATTTATTTTCAGAAAAATGGCAATGTTGTCCATGCTTATCGGCAATCAAACTCATCCCTCACTCCACATCCGAGCCACCAAGTTGAATTTGTCATTGCCCAATTCTCAACCACCATCAAAAGACAAGGTTATATTTGTTATGGGAGCAACAGGAACTGGGAAGACCAGACTCTCAGTTGATCTTGCTACTCGATTTAATGGTGAGATCATTAGTTCCGACAAAATGCAAGTTTATGAAGGATTAGACATAGCCACAAACAAGATTACTGAGGAAGAGACTGATGGTGTACCACACCATCTCATTGGAATAATACCTTCCCACGCAGATTTCACCTGCACTGATTTTTGTAACATGGTTGCCGAAAAAATGGATGACATTGTAGCTCGACAACGTCTTCCCATCATTGCTGGAGGCTCGAACTCTTACATCAAAGCCCTCATTGAGGATGAAGTTTATGGATTTCGGTCCAAGTACGAGTGTTGTTACCTTTGGGTTGATGTTTCAATGTCTGTGCTCTGTCAATTCTTATCGGAACGCGTTGATCAGATGGTTGAGAAGGGACTGATTGAGGAGGCTAGACAACTGTTCAAACCAAATGCTGATTATTCAAAGGGAGTACTAAGAATCATTGGCGGAGTGGAACTTGATCATTACTTTCAAGCTGAGGCATCTGCGGATAAAGAAACTCGAGCAAGGCTGCTGCAAGAAGCTTTAGATGAAATGAAGACCAACACTTGCAAATTAGCTCGTCGCCAAGTAGAGAAGATTCTAAGGCTGAAAAATGAAAAGGGATGGAACATTCACAGGCTTGATGCGACAAAAGTGTTTCCCAAGCATGGCAAGAATTCCAGGAAGGCATGGGAGGATCTTGTGTTAAGACCAAGTGTGGAGATCATTAGTGAGTTTCTCAACAATTCAACAATGCTATGAGAAGAGGTAGCCATGTATGGCTACTGCAATTCACTAAAAGTTAAAACTGCACCATCTCTACCAGTTGCACAACTTTATTTCTTTTTGAAACTAAAGGCCTAGAGAGACCGCTGGCCATATGCAATCCCATATTTAATTTAGAAGGGACAAAATTAAACTTTTTTGGGGAAACAAGTTCAAAGTTTTTTTTATGGATAATTTATATATTTTCTAATATTTAGTTATATTCATTTAATTTATTTTTTGAAAATGACTAGTGTTTTGTGTCGCTAGGAAATGAATAACATGATATTTCTGGATAGAATATTGCTTCGAGTCAATTGTGCCCCAAAGGAATTTCATGCTTGTACATATATTAGATAAAGTCGCACAACTAGGAAATTTATAATTTGTCAGTGCTATGAAAGCATTCACAAAATCAAACACTGCAGTGTGCAAGTCCAAGGGGTAACCATATGTGGTCAACTTTGTGATAGGAAATGGTCCAAGTTAATGTTAATGTTCGGCTCAACAAGTGTCCTTCAGACTTTCTATTGCTTTCATACATACAACTGACAACTGTTTTTTATGTTGTTAAAAGACTTAAATATGCAGTGGGATTTATTCTCTGACAACTAGATTTTTCCTGCTAGTCTAGTAGTCTTGTTATCAGTTTTATTTTTACTAGATTTCATTTTAATTTAATAATTTAATAATAATATAAATATTTATTTATTATTTCATTTATATTAAATGATTAATTTTTATTAATATTTTAAAATTAATAATATAAATAATAAATTTTAATATATTATCAATATGATTCAAATCTCTTATATTGTTTTTAAAATTTATAATATATATTAAATTTTAATATATGTTTGATGAGATTTAAACGATAAACCTATCATTAATATCTTTAAAATTATAAATAAATATTATTAATAACTATCAAACACTTAAGTTTTATTATAAATTTAATTTAAATATTTAATTTAATATGATAATTTATTTTATTATTAATTTTTGTTACATTTTTCTATACAATGTTATTTATATATTAATATTCTTAAAATATAATTATACTTTGTATTTATTTTTTATATTTAATTTTAATTAATTAAAAGAGTTTGTATAAGAGTGTATTCTAATAAAAGAAATTTTTATGAGAATCTATTTTATTTTATTTATTAATTTTAATTTAAATAAAAGAGTTTGTACAAGAATGTATTGTAATTAAAATTTAATTAAAAATTATGTTTGGAGTTGAGTAGGAGACAATATATAAATATGAACAAAAAAATGAGGGATAATGAAGATGAAAAAAAGTTCTTTTGTTTATTTATAATAATATAATATAGATATATAAGAGTGTATTTTAGTTAAAATTAATTTAAGAATTGTGTTAGAGTTATAAGAGTGTTAGGAATTGTGGTGTAATCAATCAATGTACTTAGTTTTAAGGTTAATTAAGCTAAGTACAACTTACTGTCATATGTATATTGATAGTATAGTTCGTAGTCTCTTGTAGACAGTACATTTGAAAAATATTAGATAGGTGACTGTACATTTGAAAGTTATTGTTTTGTATAAAAGAATAAAAATGAGTCGTGTAGTAGAAGTTTACTAAGTGTTCATGCATAACATGATTCAAAACTCAGACGGTAACATTTCAAGTACTCAAGACTATGACAGTACATTACAAGTGACAACACATTTGGAACATACGACAACAACTATTCCATTAACAGTAGACTTGACGGAAAATGAATATTTGATGACGACAAGTTTTACTGACATCAACTATTCCAGTGACAGCAAACTTGGCGGAGAATGAAGAATTGAAGACAACAAGTTTTACTAACAGCAACTTTGGCGGAGTAGTTGGCAGCAACATTGGCAAGTATAGTTAGCATCAGCTTTGGAGACAATATGTTTTAGAAGACTATCAAGCTTGACAACAAAGTATGCGGAGCCGAAAATACTGTCACCAAAGGGAAGTTAAATGTTGACAATAAACTTTTAGTAAAACTGACAGTCTGTTTCAAGTAGCAGACTAGATAGTGAAAATACAAGGAATGCTTTTGACATTACTATCTAGTTTGTCAAGTCTACTACTGCAACTTGGGAGAATTCAAGCAAAAGGTAAAGCGTACTTAAAGAGTCAAAGATTTCTGCATATCTCAGAGTTTCTTTATCTACAAATGGAATGAAGACATATTTGAATGGAAAAAGTAAAGTTTCTATTTTAAGTTTTATTCTAGGAACAAGGGAAAGTACACTTGTAAGTGGGGTATGTGTTTCAGTATAAATACACATATCTTACAAGTACTTTCTCTAATGCAACTGAACTAGAATTTCTCAAGTATAGAAAAATTAGCAAACTAATTGTTATTGTATTTATCGAAGCTGAAATTATTTTTCAGACAGTTTTAGCAAACAAAAATTAATAAAATTAATTTTTAAAGTTTAAACACTCTATTATTTTATCTGCTTAGTTTGTTTGCATCATTTGCATGTTAATTATTATTCTTGTCGTTGTTAGCAACAATCCTTAATAATTAATCAAGTTACATTCAATCACCATCTGCAACACTCATCTTAACTAACAAAAAGTTTGTATATGAGTGTATTCTAATTAAAATTTAATTAAAAATTATATTTAAAGTTTGAGTAGTTGATAAATATTATGATCAGTTTAATGAAAAAATATATTTAGATTTTGAGTAGTTGACAGATAAGCCGTTAGATTTTATAAAAAAGTGGACCTTTAAGATCTTTTTTATTGTTCACCTCGATAACTGAGATGATAAAAAAAATTCTCTTATTTGATTATAATAATATAGTATAGATAAGTACAGTACTAATTACAATTTATAAATAATTATTAGAAATATAATACTATATCGTTTATAATAGTCCGAAAATACTTTTTTATATTAATTATATATAAAATATAAAGAATCTGTTCCCAATTATATGATAGAATGATTATCTAATATATTACTTTTAAATCATTGGATTAGTATATGATAATATGAATGGTGTAAATTTTCTTTTCTCACACTTATTTCTAACAATAAAGTGAACAAACAAAAATGTCCTTACATTTGACTAGAGTTTTAACTAACTCTCACTCTAGTCGCTTCTTCCCCTTTCTATTTTTAGATATTAAAAACATGAATATTATTAAATTAAATATTGTTTTTAATCAAATTATTAAATATTAAATTTAATATTATTTAAAATGGTCGCATCCAATTAATTTAATCTAATTTTTTAATATAATATTAAATTAACTTCAATTAACTTAAATTAAAAGATAATAAAATATTAGATTAGAATAGGGATGAGATATATGTTTTTGTAAATATAAATAAATAGGAAATTTAAAAATAATTTAAGAATAAATTTAACTATTAATATATTTTAATGACATTAAATTATGGATCTGATTTATTTCAATCTTTCCACTTAAAATATATAGAAAAATAATTTTATAAATTTTTACCCGTTCGGGTTCGAATTGACCCAAATTACCCAAACCCGGCTCGAAAATTTAATATATATAATATATAATATATAAATTTATATTTATATTTATATTTATATTATAAAAAATATAAATTTATGAATATTTACATACTATTTAAATAATTATATTCAAATATCATCTCATAAAATTACTATTATATATTATTTAATATATTATAAATAAATAAAATTATATATAATTAAAATAATTAAAATTAATTTATTATAATTTTCAGACCAAAAAAGGTCATTTTCAGGTTGAATAGATACATAAAAGGTCGGGTTCGAATTAAAGAGTTAAAATTTTCAACTCATCTCGAAATCGACACCTACTAGTGCCGTAGGATTGAACATTATCATTAAGGCATATAAAAAATGTGTTGTAGGATTAAGATAGGAGGGTTTTGTTCCCTGGATAACCTTAAATAAAGTACTAATTAAAAAATATGTATGTTTTGTATTAGATTTTGTAATATATTATATATCATCCAATTAGAACTCTATTTAGTACTCTATTCAAGATTTTCCATAAGAACTTTTACCTAAGATTGTATTTGATGATCATTAATTTGGCTAAATTGATCGGATTTTAGGAGAGTGGTGTAATTCATTCTTCGACAGGGGAAGATGAATGACAAGTTACAGTTACTGATCACCTTAACCACCAAAATTAAGAAAAAAACTACATTAACCATTAAAGTTTAAATAAGATAAAAAAAAATTAAGTTACAAATTACAAGCTATCAACTGCCAACCAACAGCTAAAATTATCCCAAAATAAAATAAAAACCAGAAATTCAATACACCAATAATTAAAAATTCAATCAATGATGCAAATTCAAGCTCTAATTCAGCCAACACAAGAAAATATTTTTTCGCTTATTTCGGCAATATGATGATGTATTCACCAAAGTCAATATCTTCCCTTTTCTTGTGCTCTCTTCTTTGTCTTTTGTTTGTTCCCCGTGATGAGGTTTCTTCGAGCCCTTAGCTTCGGAATGCATGAGACAAATTCACTATTTGTTGTGCATAATCCAATCACGATAACTCTACTCGATTCTCTCTCTTTTTCATCATCTTCTGAAGATGTCACCAGATAAACAATCTCATCAGGATAGAACTCATCAGTGAACTCATGATTATGGAATTCATTATCAGTCAAGTCATCATCACCTGTACAGCATCGACTGGTTCTTCCATCAAACAAATTAAGTATGTTGGGTTTTTAACTAGACGATAAAAAAATGTAATTATCTAAATATTCAGGTGGTAAGAAAAACATTCATTTTACACCCATCTTTGTAGTATCCAAATATGATGTTGCTTTGTTGTTTCATAAAAGAGTGCACTAAACTGCATTTCCTTTGTGATCACAAAACTCCCCTGGTTTTCAAGTGTTGCAAACAGGTTGTGATCACAAGCAAACCACCAAAACTGAGCATGTTACAACTTACAAGCATATATATTAGAGAGATCAAATTGGTATCAGAGCTCCAAGCGGCAGGGGTCTAAGGTTCGACTCCTTGCCACCCCCAATATTCTCATAATTTATTATGGACACGAAATACTTGTTATTGCCCTAAAAAGATGGGCGCCCATGATCCATTCTCGACCCATATATGGACTTTCGAGGGAGGGAGAATATTAGAATAATATATAATCCCGGTAAGTCAATCTCTTAACACCTTGAGGTTTTAGGAGAAAAGGTAACTTAACATGTTAAGAATAATATATGATCCTGATAAGTCGGTCTCTTAACACCTTGAGGTTTTAGGAGAAAAGGTAACTCGGGCCAGCAAAGGTCTCAGGTTCGACGACTCACTGCCACTCCTAATATTCTCATAATTTATTATGGACACAAAAGGCTTGTTATTACCCCAAAAAGATGGGCGTCCATGATCCACTCTCGACATACCCATATATGGGCTTTCAAGTGAGGGGGATGTTAAGAATAATATATGATTCTGGTAAATCAGTCTCTTAACACCTTGAAGTTTTAGGAGGAGAGCTAGTAACTTAACACAAATAACTAGCACAAAATAGTGACTAAACAAGTACAAACTCCTTGATTGAGTTCTCATTTGGTTACAACTAGACATCAAGAAAGCATAAATAAACAATAGTATTAATGCTAATGCGAATATGTTTGGTCTAGCAACAAGCAATACAAGTCCTTATTCTATCTAGCATATATAAACAACAACACAATCAAGGTAACACAATCATGTAGTGTTTAACTCAAATTAATTGTAATTAGTCACGTGTTTGCATAGTAGCAATTAGGCAAAAATATTAAAGAGTTGATTAAAATCAATTATAAGGTTATTCATTATTTTAGGCAAAATGCAAATGATATTCACTATTTTATAAATAAGCAATGGTATAAGCCTAACCACATCAACAAAAAAGGGATATATCGGATTCAAATAATTTCTCCATGGGCATCATATGGTAATTCCTGGGCTTTTCCCTCGGCATCGGCATCATCTGATAATTCCTAGGTTTTTTTATCGATAGCTTACCTGCAGTGAATATATACAATAAAGATCATAAATATTTAAAACAAACGATACAATAAATCTAGAGACGATAAACGTCCAAACAAGGTATTATTGCTTCTAACGTTACCTTCATTCCAATCAGTCTTATTGATATTCCTAGGATTATTGTTACTCCTAGTATTGAATTCAGATTGTAAAATATATTAGAATTTAGTAAAATAATTCTCCTACATCAATTCTAGTCAGAAACAGGCAAGCTGCCAACATAAGTGTAATATCTCAATGACATAAATCAAATGACATGAATGCAAACAGAAATTCTTTATTAGAGAGAGAGTTTAAACCAAAAAATGAAATTTAACTAACCCTAAAATCAAATAACACGAAATTTAACTATTTCTAAAATCAAATAACACAAAATTTAACTTTTTTCAAAAAAAAAAAAACACAAAATTTAACTAACCCTAAAATAAAAATTTAAACTATTTAACAAATCAAATAACATAAAATTTAGGGTAATCAAATACTGAAATCGAGAAATTTGTCCATCGACTTCATATAGACCCATTGGCATCTTTCCATTACTCCTTTCCTTCTTTGGTTTTGGTGCCAAGTAATCTCTCCGTGGAACGCCAGAAAACAGCTACTCAAATGAAGAAGAGTCCGTGGATCTTAAAGAGGTCAAATCACCGTCTTTATCATTACAATCGGGGGAGAGATAATGAGCTATTGGGTCTTCATGTCCCATGCCCGGTAGCTCGAACCTTGACAGAGGGAGGTTTTGTCCTACTTTTTGTTTTCACAAACCTATTATCACGTAAGTTGTTTGTGCATCCCAAACTCTCATTTCAAGTCAATAATGGTTGTGCTGTATACCGGCCCAAACTTTAATTGTTAAATCGTAATCTTCCGTTTGATTTTATTTGATATTTCATTTTTTGGTATACAGAAATTTTGATTATATAGTTAAATTTATTATTTTTAAATTTTTTTTTTTAAATAAAAATATTAAACTAAAATTTTTATTTATAAAAAAAATTAAAAAATAATAATTTTAAATATGCAGTGAGAAAAATCAAACATCAAATGTGATGAATCATGTGTATATCCCATCATTAAAGAGCTAAGTGATTGTCTGAGAGAGTGTGCCTCTTACCATGATAAGAAGTAAGGATATTTTTATCTTTTCAACATATCAATAGAAATAAGTGTAGTAAAAAGATTTTATTTTTTTAAAAAAATTAGATTGTCCGCGCATTACTCCAATAATTTAAAAGGAGTATGCTAGATAATTATTTCATAACATCTGATTATCAGGACTAGCTCTCGAGATATAATGTGTTTTTCGATAATAATCTTCCTAAATATTACTACATGTAACTGCGGGATATGGACTTTCCTGTAAACAGCCTCCCGAGACGTTACAACTCATGAACTCAAAGCGGTGTGCATTACAACCTTAAAACACATCTCATAAATCACAACACTAGTGAGTCACTCAATAGGATTCCTCTGGTTGACAATAACCATAACGCATATGTAAGACATCTTCGCTATGACATGAAATTTGGCTAAAACAATGTGGGTATGAGCTAAGTTCATGACTTCAGCTGAGTTCGGGGAACTCAGTTTAGTGTCGGTTGGCGGCAGTTAACCTTGGCACGGGTGTGGGCGCAAGTTTGGGCGCGGGCACGGGCGCGGGCGCGGAGCATGGCGCAGTCACAGATACAAGCATTGTGGCAGTTTGATCAAGTGACGATTATTGGCAGTTTCAGGGAGTTAAAGACAAGGGAAACTGACAAGAAACATGGGGCACATGTGGCATGCACATGCTGAGTCTTTGACAGCAGTTTGTGAACAGTTTTAATAACTGCTAGGAAGTTATAAAACTGTCTCTATGTACAAATTCATGGCATATATATATTTATGTTAGACATTAAGTTGTAAACATAGATAGAGGGATATTTATCAGTTTATAATCAGTGGAAAAAACACTTGGGTTGGGGGAGATCTAAGTGTATTGTGAGTCGATAGCATAAGAGATGAAACTTGAGGGAGTAAGTGCATTGTAAACTCCTGCCATAACTCTTGTGTTCCTTTGTAATTATTGTGGTGATAATATAAAGGTTGGCTTTTACCGAATATTGTGTGTGCACTTTCATTCATACCTGTGGCAGATTGTGTACCTAGAATATATAGTCATTGTGTAGGTAAGGCTGACTGGTTTTGTGGTGAAATCAGGTCGCGCAGGATCAAAATCAAACTTGGAAAAATTGACCCCGTGATAACTGGTATCAGAGCGTGGTTAAAGAAAAATGGTGAATCCGAGTGCATAACTTCAAGAACGAGTAAGTCGTTTGGAGAAGTTTGTGGGTGCAAACTTGGAAACTGACCAGGTTTCTTTGGTGGATCAGTGTCATAGTCTGGGGCAGGATTTGACACAAGTTAGGACAGTGCTAGAGAATCACCTTCGTGAGGAAGATGACATATATGATCAATTGTTGGCTAACATCAATGGGCTGACATATGATTTTAAGGCATTTATTGAAAAGATTGATGGTCAAGTAAACAAGATGGGTGATGAACTGATAATTTTAAAAAGGGCTGTGGCAGGCACATCTTTAGGTGGCGTTGAGGGACATTCTAAACTAAAAATCCCAGAACCTAAGCCTTTTAGAGGAAGGCGAAGTGCTAAGGAACTGGAGAATTTTCTGTGGGATATGGAGCAGTACTTCAAGGCTGCACACATTGGTGTTGAGGAACAAGTCATCATCACAAACATGTATCTAGTGGAGGATGCTAAGCTTTGGTGGCGCACTCAAATGAAAGATGTAAGCGCTGGAAGGACAAAAATTGCAACACGGGCTGCACTGAAGCAATAATTGAAGGATCAATTTCTACCTCTTAATGTGGCATGACTTGCAAGGGAAAATCTGAAGGCACTAAAACAGAGCGGGTCTATTCGGGATTATGTGAGGGAATTCAGTAGGTTATTGCTGGATATTAAAAACATGTCTGAGGAGGACAAGTTATTTAACTTTATGTCTGGATTGAAACATTGGGCCCAGAATGAGTTGCATAGGTAGAATATCAAGGACATGACATCGACTATTGTAACATCAGATGGGCTTGTAGATTATAAGTTGAAAGATTCTTCGGATGGTCTGAACTTGTGACTGCTGTTGAGGGTAACAAAGGTGCACTGAAGGACGAGAAGAAAAAGGGCAAAAAGAGATGGGGTGATGATGATGCAAACAAAGAAAGACAACAGCCCAAGTAAGGGGCCAATGGGTGCTACATTTGTGGCGGACCACACTTCATGAGGGAATGTCCTAAGAGGGAAAGGCTTAATGCCATAGTCGCAGAGGAAATTGCGAAGGAACCAATTGTGGTAAGGGCAGACACAATGCGTTGATTAATACAATGAGGGTTGTGGGAAATGCTCTAAGTGGGGAAGCACCTTCAGAATTTTGATCAAGTGCATGAGGGGGCTGGCAGGTGAGCCAAAGAGTCTGCACAATGGGGCAACCAACGCCTATGTTGGCATAATTATTTGTGGGATAGGCGACAAGTGTGGAAATTAGTCTCTTATGTTGGGTAACATAATCTGGCCAGTGGGGCAAGCGAAAGCACATATTTGGTCTATTTGTGGCATTTGAGCATTGTGGGTATTGACTTCATGTATCGGGCAGCAACATAATAGCCTCTAGAGGAGCTAACAAATTGGGACACTTGATTGAGTTGTTAGCAGAGTGAAGACAAAATAAGGGAAGACGTATGAGGTTAACAAACTCAAGTCAATGAGGACATTGACTCAAGTGGTGTGGGAGGGTTTGTAAGACATCTTCGCTATGACATGAAATTTGACTAAGGCAATGTGGGCATGAGCTAAGTTCATGACTTCAGCTGAGTTTGGGGAACTCATTTTAGTGTTGGTTTGTGGCAGTTAACCTTGGCGCGGGTGTGGACGCAAGTCTGGGCGCGGGAGTGGGCGCGGGCCATGGTGCAGTCACATGCACAAGCTGTAACGGGGTCACTTTTGTTAAAGGGGATATTGGCTAGTTGATGCTTAATGTTGAAGGGGAACCATGATTGTACTCAAGGGCGAGTGCCTGCGGGGGGTGTCATAGGCTTATGATAGTCAGTGCACAAGGCTGGTCGGAAGCTAGAGTCGCTTCCCTGATGAGCCTAAGGCAGGGCGAACCAGTCATTATTGTCTCGAGGCGTAAGCTTGACACTTATGCGCGCTTGAGGCACATGGAGTATGCCGTATGGGGCGGGGTGCGAGCGTTGCCGTACAACCCTGTAACAATTGGTATAAGAGCCGAACCGAAAGAAGCAAAGGGTTGTTGATCTAAGGCTAGATTCGGAACGGTCAAGACAAACCTCAACATCGGTCGATGTATGCCACGAGTTTCTGCAAGCACTTATGGAAATAAGTAGGCAGAGAACCTCACATGGAGGAATCGGGGGAGTGTGTTACTCACTCTGGTATAATCACGGTATTGTTCCAGATTTGCACGAGGGCGTGCACCAGTTTAATGGGGGAAGGGTTTGTAACGGGGTCACTTTTATTAAAGGGGACATTGGCTGATTAGTGCTTAATGTTGAATGGGAGGCATGGTTGTACTCATGGGTAAGTGTCTGCGGGGACTGTCATAGGCTTATGATAGTTAGTGCGCAAGGCTGGTCGGGAGCTAGAGCCACTTCCCTGATGAGCCTAAGGCAGGGCGAAACCAGTCATTGTTGTCTCGAGGCGTAAGGCTGGCACTCATGCGCGCTTGAGGCACATAGAGTGTGCCGTACGAGGCGGGTGCGAGTGTTGCCGCACAACCCTGTAACGCAAGCATTGGCGCAGGCATGAGCAATAGTTTGAGCATGACTGTTTTGCAGCTAAGTCCAGGACTGTGACAATTTGATCAAGTGACGGTTATTGGCAGTTCCAGGGAGTTAAAGACAAGGGAAACTGGCAAGAAACATGGGGCACATGTGGCTTGCACAGGCTGGGTCTTTGGCAGCAGTTTGTGAGCAGTTTTAATAACTGCTAGGCAGTTATAAAACTGCCTCTATGTGCAAATTCGTGGCATATATATATATATATATATATATATATATATATATATATATATATATATATATATATATATATATATATGGTATGCATTAAGTTGTAAACATAGATAGAGGGATATTTATCAGTTTGTAATCAGTGGAATTATAACACATGTGGGAAAAATACTTGGGTTGGGGGAGATCTAAGTGTATTGTGGGTAGATAGCATAAGAGATGAAACTTGGGAAAGTAAGTGCATTGTAAACTCCTACCATAACTCTTGTGTTCCTTTGTAATTATTGTGGTGATAATATAAAGGTTGGATTTGGCCGTATATTGTGTGTGCACTTTCATTCATACCTATGGCAGATTGTGTACCTAGAATACAGGGTAAGGCTGACTGGTTTTGTGGTGAAATCAGGCTGCGCGGGATCAAAATCAAAGTTGGAAAAATTGACCCCGTGACACAAACCATGGTCCTTGAGTCCAAGTCACTCGATAAGATCCCTCTAGTTGATAATAACCATAACGCATACAAATCATGGTCCTTGAGTACAAGTTCGTAGAAACTCAAACTATTCGACTAAAGCTGTGTTTATGTATAAGAAATGAATTTTGACAAGAATGGAATGACAATTCCGGTTAAAATAAAAATTCAGATTGTTTGTTCATGTTTAGGATTGTTTGAGGCTGAGATCTTTGGGACTTATCACCCCAAAGTCTCAAGTTCGATTCCAGTTAAGTACATGAAAATAAGCGAGACACCTAGGGATAAGTTGAGGTGCACGTAAATTGGTTCGGACACCTGATAAAATATTATAAAAACTAGTAAAAAATAAAAAATAAACTAATATAAAGTGAAAGAAATTAAAAAACAACACACAAAATAAAAATAAGTAACGGAGGGATAATAATTTATGAAATTGCTATCAGGAACATCAAGTATTGTTTTTTATTTATCACCAATTTTACTAGTAAAAACAAAGATCGATATTTTTATGAAATAGGAGACGTTACAAAGGATCTATACAAAAATCAGGTGAAGCTGGGGGTTGAAAATCTTGTGGTGCATTATTATCAGGTCAGATTAACCAGATTACAATCTCCATGCCAGTCTATATCATATCTATTTCTTTACTATTTATAGATAAAAATCTCAGCGTTTGTTAGTTTTATAACAAGATTTCATTAGGCATGAAAATCACAATCTAATTTTGTTTCATAATCAGATTTTAACAAATAAGGACTTGGATTCATTTTTCCATATAAAGAAATAATAATCCAATCTTTGACTTCCATGATCACGCGGAGAAGCTATTATTAGATCTACTTATGCCTCTATTTTGTCCTTGGTTGAGAGGTTAATTAATAAAAACAATAAAGTGTTTATTTTTTTGTCAAATCAATTAAATGTTAATAAAATATTATATGTATTATTATATAATTATAAAAAATAAAAAATATATATTCAATTTATTTTAAAATAAAAATTTTAATTTTTTAAAATTATAAAAAAATTAAATTTGCGCAACTTGACATTATCAATTTTCAACTTTCTTCAAAAATAAAAAAACAATTGTTTTTAAACTTTGAAATCCACACGGTCAAAAAAAGAACAAAAGACATATATTCTGGACAGTTCTTCTAATGTACGGTATGATGCAAAAACATTCCGATTAATATTCAGATATTGGTTCATATTCCACAAATGTAATTATCATATTGTTAGTGTTGCAACACCACAAAGTGGGAGGAACCACTTGCACAAAATATATGAGAATCAGATGTGTTATAATATATCAAAGCACGCTCGAACGTTTGTCTTGGTTTCGACTCAGTCCCTTGAAATGATTTTAAAAAAATTTATACAAGTTAAAAAACAATTTAATATTAAAAATTGATAAAAAGTAACTTTTACATGCGGGCGATGTCATCCTCAGGTAATATCCTAAGATTAAAACAAAATAAAATAGTGATACATGGATATTCATGTGAATACTGAGAGTGAGATATTCCCTCCGTCCCACCCAATTGTTATCACTTTTTTTCACTTTCTGGCACGCATTTTAAAGTGGATTTTAAGGATAGTTCCATAACTTATTTTTAAAAATTTCTTTTTTTGTATAAAAATAGGATTGTTCTATTTTTATACAAAAAAGGAAAATTTCAGAAATAAATTATGGAACTATCCTTAAAATTCACCTTAAAATGCGTATCAGACACCCCATTTTGAAATGATAACAACTCAACGGGACGGAGGGAGTATTATTTACAAAATTGTCACTCCAATTTTATACTGGATTTGAGTCTAATCTCAGATAGTTTCCTGAAAATGACCTCATGGCCACTTTTCTCATTTATTTTATTATTTTTTAATTGTAATTAATAACAACGTTCACATATCTAGCTTCTAAGTTTTATTTTTATTTTGATATTATTAAAAACTTATAAATTACACATAATAATAAAATTATTTAAATAAATATTAATTTAAATTAAAATAATTTTAAATTATAAGTAATTATTTAAAATTTATCAAGCCGGACCCAAATCTCTTTAAGAGCTGGGGTTATAACAATATCTATATATGTCAATTTCACAATCTCTCTTTTTCTTCCTACCTAATAATTTTCATTCTTCCACTTCATGACTAATGATGTTGGCTCATCTAAAATCTAAAATCTTAAGGTGTTAGAGATAGACCCAAATGAATCTTATACTATTTTTTAACATTTCCCTCACTCGAAATCTCATTTTTGGTTGGATCTTATACTATTCTTTAACATTCTATCTCACTTGAAATCTCATTTTTTAGGTTGAAGAGTGGATCACGAACATCCATTTTTTGACATAATTTTTGCTTTCGTGTCCCTCATAAATTATGAGAATATTGGAGAAGGCGGGGAGTCGAACTTGCGACTCTCGCCAACCTGAGTTCTGATATCATGTTGAGTAACTAGTTCATCTAAAACTTTAAGGTATTAGATAGAAACCCAAATGAATCTTATATTATTTTTTAACATTAGACTATACTACCCTCCTTACTCCTTAATAATTAATTTATAAAAATTTAGTTACTTATAATTATATTTATATATTAAAAAGTGTATTTGCGCCTATTTTTGTACCCAAGCTAGGTCTATGTCTAATCATATGATATTATGTGCTAATAGCAAATTAATGTACTTAACTACGTTTATACTAATAATATGGAAAGTTTTGTTCGAGTTATCCGGTCCAATAAAATATACTACATGAACTAATGATTAGTGATCTCATCCTACATAATAATTATAATGATTAGGAGAACTTAATTGTAATCATCATATGCCATGTAATATGCCTACACTCCTGAATTTGTTGAAATCTCCAGCGGAGAAAAGAATTTATCGAATCCTCTAACAAGGAACAGCTAAGCAATTCAGTTTTACAGTCAACGGCCATATTTATTTTAAGGGATTATAAGGCTTAGAGTCCGTGAATTATAATTTCGTCACTATTATCCCTAAGGATTATAATCTTTTAAATTATTCTATCTTTTGTTTGTTTTGAAGAATTAAGTTTAGAATTGTATTATAATCTTTCAAATCATGTATAAGATTATAATCCTTAAAATTTGTTAATCCCTTGTTTGTTTTACATGAGATTATAGTGATGTGATTATAATACTTTAAAAGATGACTTGACGAAAGAGATAAAATAATACCTCCACCAATCAACCAAGTATTAGGGAGGATTATAATCCTATCACTTAATCCAATAAAACAAATATGCGATTGGAAATTTTAAAAAATTATAATACTTGGATTAATGTAAAATAAGATTTTGCAAAATAAACATGGATTTGGAAAATTTAAAGCATCATAATCCTATTCCATACTTTATCTCACGAAACAAACATAGCCTAAGATCAAATGTGTGTATATAAAAGATAAATAATCATAATCTGTCATTTGGCAGAGCATGACAGGGGTCTAGAGAAGTGATTGTTTGACATCTCTACTTGACGGAGCGTGGCACTAATTTGTCTCAACTTGCCGAGTTGCAGTTATATTAAACCCTCTAAGCCACCCTTAGTTTCAGTAAAATATTAGAACGCACAAAATTATACCCAGTATCCCTCAAAAAATATAAAATAATAATAGTAACAATACTAAGTATGTGTTGAACATATTTGTTCTGCATACGCATTATTCTTTATGATCAGGAATATTTATATGCATGTATAAAATTATATGCTCCATCAGTACGTTAAGGCGATTTTCAATCTTTCTTTCACTCATTGACTTGTATTTTGATTAGTTAAATATTTTCAGATGATGACAATGTCCATGTTTACCTGCAAACCAACTCATCCCTTTCTGCAAATTCGGGCCAGCGACTCTCATCACAGTTCTAGGCTACTACCGTCTAAAGACAAAGTGGTGGTGGTTATGGGAGCCACTGGTACCGGCAAGTCGAGACTCTCCGTCGATCTCGCTACCCGGTTTAATGGAGAGGTAGTTAATGCTGATAAAATGCAAGTCTATGAAGGTTTAGATGTGATTACAAACAAAATTACGGCCGAAGAGAGTTGTGGTGTGCCACACCATCTCTTAGGGATAATGCATCCGTCTGCAGACTTTACATGCACAGATTTTTGTGACACGGCTTCCTCGGCAGTGGCTTCTATCGTAGATCGACAGAAACTTCCCATCATCGCCGGAGGCTCAAATTCTTACATTGAAGCTCTTATTGACAATAAACCTACTGGATTTCGAGCAAAGTACGACTGTTGTTACCTTTGGGTGGATGTCTCAATGACAGTGCTTCATCAAATTATATCAGATCGTGCTGATCAGATGGTTGAGAAGGGGATGGTGGATGAGGCCAGGCAAATGTTCAACCCAAATGCTGATTATTCAACAGGCATAAGGAGAGCCATTGGGGTCCCCGAGTTTGATTACTACTTTCGACTTGAGGACCGTGTGGATGAAGAAACTCGAGCAAAGCTGCTGCAAGAAGCTATATATGAAGTGAAGATTAACAGTTGCAGATTGGCTTGTCGCCAGCAAGACAAGATTTTACGACTGAGAAATGACAAGGGATGGAATATTCAAAGGCTTGATGCAACCGACGCTTTCTTAAAGTATGGGAAGGAGTCCAATAAGGCTTGGAAGGAGCTAGTACTAAAACCTAGCAAAGCCATCATTAGTCGATTTCTTGACAGTTCTGGCCCCAAGTTATTATATAATAATGGAACAACACTGACAGCAATGGTGACTTCAACTCGGTAAAAACAAGATCTGTGTGTTTGTATGCAGCTATGGCAGAAAGTATTGGCTCTATGGACAATTTACTTTGCAGCTATCATGCTGTAATGTTTCTTTCTAGTTCAAACCATTTCTGAGGAAATCATAGGCTTGTATACCTCTTGAGGATTCCTCAAATATACGAGTCCTATTACCTGCATATATAGAAGAGATATGCCCAAGCTAAAACCAAGTATGTTATCATGCTGTCACTTCAGTATGGCTGGACAATAAAATTTCTATATGGTACAACTACCGATCACTCTCGAGTAAAATAATTTACTGAGACAGTTACAGCTGTTCTGATAGTTGGAGATGAGCATAGAATAAAACTTCATTTTCAGTCACTATCTTACCTCTTCCTAGACTAGTTATGGTCTTTATCGGCATATAACTCTATTCATAGCAATATTTGTCGTATCTAGATACAATTTTAATGCCTAAAAATAAGTATTAATTCAAGTAAAAAAAGTCACACACACAAGAGGTCGTCTCTTCTGTTCAGAGAGTGAGAGAGTGACAGGGATGAAAGGTCATCAAGAGCACCAACGGTAATTCAACATCACTGGTAGTCTGGTACCAAGACTAATTTGCTATTTAAACCTGTAGTATAAAAACTGAACATTTTCAGAGACAGTTGAATCTGAACTCCCATACAACTTAAGATCACAAAGGGACGAAACAGAACTTTGTCTTACAAATCCTAGACATAATCAGACAGCAAGTAAAACTATTAATCCCTCCATAAAAGATACTTTTCACACTAACATCAGCCGTCCCGGGCATGAAAAAGTGATGCTGCAAGAAGGATCAGTGATAACAGTGTACGTGTGGGCAGGTTTGGAAAGGAAGATGGGCAAGTAAACCAGCATGTTGCAAACACACTCACTGTCTATTGCTCGTACCCAATGGCAGCATTCTTGTTCGATAGGCGTTTGACTATGCACCTCATGCCTGTGTCTGTGTCTGTGCAATGGTGAGGGAGGAGAATCGGGAGAAGGGGAAGGAAGATCTTGTGACAGCACGGATGGAGGGGATGGAGGAGGGACTGTAGAAAACGGCATCATTGCACATGCACGAGATGACACTGCAATCTGAACATCACACAACGGAGTAGGTTGTATAGGAACTAAAGGTGGCCTAGGTGTTTGTCTTCTCGGAAAACACTCAATCTTGGGGTTCATAACCAGGAATAACAAATATAGTGCTAACTTAAAGATACAAACTCTAAAGTCCATGCCAATTACCATTTTTAGCTGTTTAGAATGTTATCCTTTTACTTGTATAATGGTGTTATATTACAGACTATATCATAGAACATGTGTGGTTGTATCTAATTAGGTATTATTCTAGCAGGTTGATGATAAATAGTAAAAAAAGAACCTGAATGAAATAGTGGGGAAAGTGTGATAGATAATAGTTTAAAGAGAATATTAGGTATAAATTGGTTTAGAGAGTTTCATTCAATTTGTGAGGGGGACTGTTTGTTGCTCACTTATAATTTGATGCAGAGGTGATAGAAGGGCAACATTATTTCGACCTCAGTTTAGTTAAAAACATTAAACTTTCTTATTAGGCTTAGATTATGGATTACCCATAATTAGATGAATTTATCAACTAAGTGCAAATCAAATTCGCAAGATTTGCTATCGATTTTAAGTTCATGCAAACTAAAAAAAATAATAAAAAATATTACTTATTAAAAACATAGTTTGGTAGCTTCCATAACATTAAAACTTGCCTTCATATTTATGACTGTATAATAATAACATAAGCACATCACTAACCTCTCACTGTATTTCAAACAGTGTCTTCTCTTTCACATACAGTTGAACGATCTAAAAGATACCTATGAAGTCTCAATCTCTGCCAAACTTCTGCCGAACCCAACAAGCAGCATAAGCTTGTTCATAAGTTTCTGCCAGAAACATATATATAGGCTAAGCACTATACCTGTAACATTAGATCAGTCATGATGGTTAAACATATCTATGAGTCTTGCGTGGTAAGCAAAACAGATCATTGGAACAGTTTGGAAATTAATGAATAGTTTTCAAATAATATTTATATTACTGGTGGAGGCTTTTCGATAATAGAACATTTTAATTGTTGGAGCATTAGCTGTCAGGAGTAAAAGACATTTTTAGCCAAAAGACGAAATCCTCTAGTAATGAAATTATATTGCATAATCTTACGGATAAACCTGCAGATAGCAATTGATTAGGCTAAGCAGAAGACATATCAAAGAGTGCAGGATTAAAAAATATTTCTCAAAGTTTATAGTCCAGTTTAAATGAATTTAGCAAATTGGCTCATCCCCAAAGCTTAACATAATCAATCAACTTCAAAAACCGCAGCATGGATATTCTGGTGCATAATGATTTTGTTTATCAAATACTCCCTCCGTTCCATAAAAAGTGGCATTTTATAAATTTCAAAAGTCAAGTCTATTTAACTTTAACCATAAATTAAATATTATTGATTTATATTTTTACAAAAGTAAAAATGAAATTTAATTATTAATAACATATACTTTTCAATGATATATTTTTCATAATTTTTGTTTCTCACAATAATTATTAATTAGTGATCAAAGTTGAATCAGTTTCACTTTTATTTTTTATAAAACACCACTTATTGTGGAACGGAGGGAATATTTCCTTTCCACAATGTAGTACTCACCAAGCCACCCCCACCCCAAGAAAAAATCACATACTGTTTATTTGTATCTTCCTACACTGTTTATAATGTTTGTTGGTGGTTAACAAGATATTATAATTCTAATGCAACTACCTCAGCTCTGCATCGGAATGGTCCCCACGATACAGTTTTATAAAAACAGCAAAACAACATAAAACCTTCTCACATTAAAAATCATTTTAGTATCTTACATTTGACAGCTGAGGAGTGCAATGCCCCTACCGCAAAAGAACTCGCCGACAGTTTGAGATGCTTCAGAAAAGTGTTAAGAAGTCATTTGGTATGAGATACAGGTTTGCTCTATTAGTGTCAGTATAAGGCTGCACATGCCAAAACTTCAAAATCTTTAAGTTAAAAGCAAATATTACCATTAGTATCTAAATAATGGCCAATATAAAAAAAATTACAGACCTATATGCTGATAGGAATAGCTCTTCGATTCTATTCACTGATAACCCGTATAGAATCTAGTCTGGAACATAAACCTTTTTCTAAGAGTCAAACTTATGTGCATTAAATTGCAATACTGAAGTCAGTTCTTGAAGCTATGACCTGGTTATATACCTATTTTCACTATAGTTTAGAAAATGTAGTAGTAACTGTATTTGCTTAATCAGCAAAAGGAAACACCAAAACATGGTTCACTGAATGATGCAGTTCACTACAGAAAATATAACCACTACATTAACATATATATTAATATATCTAAACGTCAAAGTACAGCATAGATGAGAATTATATTTGTTGCTTTGTCGCTCAAGTATGAACCTGGAAATCATGACTTGCTACTATCAGATTCAGCCTTCATGAAGCCTCATCCCCGGTGGAAATAGATCTAGAATTTCAACTACATTTTAGGCATAAAATTTGTAACAAAAATAAGAAAGTAATTTATATAAAGTTTTTCATCAAATGCACGTACAGTAAAATACTTTCTGGAAGTTTTTATGTGTTTTTGCAAGTGACCCACACAAGTAAGCATCACACGTATTGTCCCTGTATGCCATCAAGGGAAACACTA
The DNA here is from genome assembly GCA_028671895.1 of Oenanthe sinensis. Lineage (NCBI taxonomy): Eukaryota > Viridiplantae > Streptophyta > Magnoliopsida > Apiales > Apiaceae > Oenanthe > Oenanthe sinensis. The sequence goes on from CM053813.1 coordinate 32,048,493, forward strand.
AAAAATAATGCAATTATACTTGGGGAAATATCAACTTATTGTGTTTATTTATATACATATGCATGTGTGCTTGTGTGTGTTTTCGCACAGGTGTGAAGTTTAAACACACAGCTCAGCAGTCTATGTCTGCAGAAAAAAAAACTGTAAATTGGTCATATATTATGTTCATATATAAATCTAAACTACCTCTCAGAATAAATATATTGTATAAATTCATTGTGAAAAGGTAACATGGGCTGCATCATGATTATCAAAGGCAGATAAGTGCTGCTGTTAAAGCTATTCATTGCAATAAATATTAGGTAACACGATATTATATACATATCATAACAAATGCAATAATTACTCAATTGTTTTCATTTTTTCTAAAGTAAGATGCAATTTATATTTGGCAATAAGCATTTAATCAACAAAGTACAAACAATATGCTAAAGTTTGACTTGGGTGGTAAGGGAAAGGAGCTGGAGAATGTGGAAGTACAACTATCAAATACCATAAGGCATATGGAAAATTTATAAATTTTGGAAATAAGCAACTACAATAAAATCCACATCCTTCATTTACTGACATAGGTACCAGTAAGTATTTCTTTTGTTCTTCACTGCAAGCTGCTAATATAATAAAAAATCAAAACTAAACCAATAGGACAAACAAAGAACGGGAAGATAATTCGTCAATAACATGTACAGTATATACATATACGTGGGATATTACGAATACACACACAAAAAAATTATTACACCAAGCTGATTCTTCACCAAATAAGTAGCAAGATGTTACAATCTCATCGCTGCAAGTTGACTATACAGTGTTTAGGTCCATGATTTAGGGTTTCACATTCTGACACCTTAACACCTTAAAATTGCAGAGTGACAATCACATTAGCACATAAAAAAAAAACTTTGGCAAGATAGATCACCTGAAACTAGAACCTTGATTATAAAATTGAAGGGACAAGAACATTGTCGTGTACTTAAAAAGTTTAATAGGCTTGTAATTTGTTGAAAACTAATACTTACCAAGATATATTAATAATTAACAGACTAGTGAATGCACATGACACACAGACTCACTAACATGTGTTAAGTTACACTCAAACTATGCACGTACATTCAGAATTTGTTAAAATCATATTATCACAGGGTATAAACTCACACTATGTGAATCAACTCCGTAAAAGCTTCAACAAATATATATTGGGAGGACCTTTTTTCTTTGCGCAAGTGTTTGTATGACAATCATGTGTACCAATTTATTTTTGCATTCTAAGACAGTGTGGTTACTAAATATCATATTTTATGTAAAATCATCTAGTTATTCATAGATAGAGTAACAAGATAGGAATAACTAGAATCGGTTTGGTCTTGTTTACCAAAATGCAGGATGCCGATTTTTTAAAACACCATGCCAGTCCGCAACCTGCAACCATTTAAACTGGACCAGTGATTATGACATCGGCCTGTCTGATATGCAGTTTAAACTGATTTGAGAATCTACAGAAGGAAAGACAGATTTTTCTTCAACTGATGATTCGATTTATCATATGTTTGGTCTACAGTCTTTACTCAAAATGTAACAAAACTTCGTTTTATGTTTGTACATGTGAAAGAAAAGACCAGCAACTTTAGACACATAGATCTTGCTTTTACTCATGACAGTTTAATTTACTGCCTCTTATTGCTACCAACTCCATGTCCTTTTGAATGGCTTCTCTTTGCACTCTCAACTGTTCTTCCCTGTTCCGTTGTCCCTCTTCCAACAACTCCACAAACTTATCTTTGGTCTTCAGCAGTGGATCTCGGTCAATCAACTGGTCCTCCTTGTAAGCTTCCCTAAGCATAGCTGTCTTAATTCCACCCTTCAACGACATATAAAAAATTCCTGAATGCCTTGTGAATACAGTTGAAAATGCATTTGAAAACCTATACTCTTCGCAAAATTTCCCCAGTATTGGGACAGGTATCCTCTTATAAAGAGAAAGCGAAAGCAGCTCATGAAAAACCCCAACTGTCCTCTTTTCCATTTCCCGTGACGCTTGTTCCAAATTCGACGCATCTTCATACGGCGATATATACGGAAGCTCCATCCAATCCCTAATCCACTCTCTCATTTCTTTCCTCAAAAAGAATCCCGGTGGAAGCTTCACATTAAAACCCGGCCTAACTCTTATCCCAGTCATACTCTCCTCCTCCTTGGCCTTCCTCTCAATCGCCGATTCCGCAAACTCATCATTCCACGAAACCAACTCCAAAAACGATTTCCCCTCTCCCGGACTCCCAACTAACCTAAAATACTCAGGATACTTTGGAACTAAACTCACCAACAAATCATTCGGAAACCCAAACTCCCTCTTCACATGCACTAATTTATCCGCACTAACCACCTTATCTTTGGCCATCATCAACAACTTACACAACTTCATAACTAGAAACCTCTCATTCTCGATATTAATCCTCTCCTCTTCCTCCAAAAACTTCCTCAACCCTAAAGTCGGACGAACAAATTTAACCGGTTCCGACTTGGGCCTAATTCTATCCAAATACAAATCAAACAAACCAGGGTTCCTATCCATAAATGTCATAATTTTAACAGGTAATCGCAACCTTTCACGACGTTTCTCTAAGTAACGAAGGGGAATAACTTGTCCTGGTTCATTTAACACTTCTTTTACGACACGAGCACAGAGTCTCCAGTGTTTATCATTTTCAATTGCCTGGTCTAGTTTTTGATCTTTACGCCAAGCTACTTTAAGACTTGAAATTGAAGCACTGAATTGGAACAAAACCCTAACCCTAGAAATTGTGCGTTTGTGATTTGTGTAGAGTATAGATGATAGAGTAATGTGATTGCGCAAGAACATCATACCTGATTGTATGTATATGTATGTATATATTCAATTCAATTGGATATTGTGTATGCGGCGATTGATTGTTGTGAGACACCGAGAGCTTGTATGTTTCTCCAGGCAAATGTGAAAAATAAAATCAGTTTCCTTTATTTTTTATGTTTTTAAATTTATATATTAATAATTTTATTTTATTTAATATAATATAAAAATAATATTATATTGTATGATACGGATTTATGAATATTATATGTGTTTAAATAGGTTGATGCGCGAGTGCTTAGAGCTGTTGCGATAGAGAGATTATACCTTTTCTTCCTGCGCAATCAGTGTCAATTCATTCTGCGAATGAGATTAATTCCTGTTCACCTCAAGGTAGTCTGTCTATTTAAATTGATTTTAAATTTAGATCTCTTGGTTACATTTTCTGTTGTACATGCTCTTTTTAGGTGCTGGAGCTGATGATGCCCCTACTGTTGTTCAGACAAGTGAATCCCTTCCATGTGAAAATGGGGGAATTGTTGGTAACAGGACATGGGTGTGATTGCCGAAATTCACAAGGGGAGTCTGCACATGCAAGTAATGTTGGGGTTGATTTGTCCGCTGTGAATACGACTTTGGCTAATGAAAAGGCCGCTGCTAATGGATCTCAGCAAGTGAATGTACTTTTTAGTTTATCACAAACTTTTCAAGAGAGTAGCAAAGAAGATTTGGAAGTTTTAGACCATTCATCTCTTGATGGTGATGTAGCCCCATCATCCCTTCAGATTGTTTTGCTTGATGGTCCTGCAAACAACAAAGAATTAGTCACAGTGCCTGTCACGCTAATTACTCACGGGGAACCAGAACCAAGTTATTCATACATTACTGTTTCTAAAATAGATGTACCCACGAATGAAAAGTCAAAATGAGTCTACATTGCATACTGTTATAGGGAGAAACTGGTATGACAGTAATTTGGAGGTTTGCTGGAATAACGGAGCAAAATATGATGATTTTTCTATGAACTTGATGAAGAACGCGAAGAACACGGGAGGAAAGTGATGGATTTTGGTAGCTGATCTTGTTGTTGATTCGTTAGAAGGCCAGAGAAAATATGTGTTCTCTTGCTGCCAACTGTTGTCTCAACTGAAACAAGAGGCCTACGTACCCTTTATATAGGGGTTCAAGCCACACGTAGTTCTTGGAGGACAAGTTACCTATATGGGCTAGGTATTGGTCCGGTCCATCAGGCCCAAATCCTTAGACGTGCTGGGATTTGGCCCAAGTCTGTGTGGATGTGGAGGGCAAACTTCCCAGATGTCTGTAACTGCCATGGCCCAAGCCCTGTCAGGCTCCGGGGGCTATCATGGAGTTGTAGAGCAAGGGGTTCCCGTAGGGAGTTATGCGCGATATGGCCTCGCGGGAGCGGTTGTGCGTGATGTGGCCTCACGAGAGCAATATGTAGAGGTGATCATGTGCGGATCCCTTGATGAGATGAGAGCCCGTGGGGCTAGCTGTCTTCAAATCGATAAGTATGTTGAGATATTACCTCGGGGGGCCTTCTGTAGTCTTCAGATTAGCAAATAATACCAAGTGAGGTGAGCCCATGAGGCTAGGAGCCTTTCAGCTAGTTATGAGAAATCCGTGCTAAGTACTCCGGGCTAGCGAAGCGAGCTGGAGGCAGTGAGCCTGACCAAGTGAGCCGGGCTGAGGGCCTCTCTGTCAAGTCCATGCGACCTGGGTGGTGATGAGAAGCGAACCGGGCTGGGGGCCGATTCTCTTCTCTCTTCCTTCTTGAAGCTGAATGAATCTAAGGCTGGTGAGCTAGCGATGCGACCTCACGCTAGGCCAAGGGCCTTAGAATATTTTATCATCTTTAGCACGATGCGAGCTGGATATGATCTTTGAAGCCATGTGAGCCCAGATGCGAGGTGGGCTGACCAATTTATATCATTGGGCCTGCCTAGGACCCGTGTCCAAATATTGGTCATAACAACTACCCCCCGATTCCTCCTCGCCATTAGCGATGCGAGGTGGAATCAGATAATAATTGAAGCCAGAAATCTTCCATGTGAAGCGACCAGAAGAAGGCTTCTAAATAGAGATACGAAACGAACCGGATGTCGAACGGACCGAGCTGTCCACATTAAAACCCTTTAGACTTCAGGACAATTGAAGGGGTTCTTCGTGCGAAGCGAGCTAGAATATAACCATTGGAGGATAGGCTGCACATTGTTACCATGTGGTCGCATGTACTGGATCGAGATAAGTGGCTGAGATCGTGCCACGTGTCACTTCGTTTCTCTCTCCTCATTTGCCTATAAATAGGTGGACTTTCCAATCATTTTCAATCATTTCCAAAATCATTTTCGAGAAAACCTGTCTGAGAGCTCAAGGATCAAACGGTGGTTTCAGTTGATTTCCATGCCCAGAATCCAAGTGCGAACTCGATTTGTTCATCCAGCCTCACCGGAATCTTCAAGCGAGTAGAGCTCCGATCAACCTTCATCAACAGATTCGAGCCCTCCTTCTCACAACAAAGGTAACGACCCGGACTCACTATCTTGTCTTCGTTTTTCCACTATGTTTGCATAATGAACATTTGTTTAATCATCTTCGTATATGTATATCATGCGATGCGACCCTACTCCCCGGGACGCATCACCTCACACACCCCCACTTCTCCTCGCGTCGCGATCTCGACCTTAGATTTAGGACCGGTTCGTGTGCGATGTGAGGACACTTAACAATTTTCTTTTTCTTCTTTAAGAGCACACACATTAACCAATTCACCATCTATTTCAGATGTCGAGTGACTCGGGAACCAGCACGTCCTCGCCTCTCAGTCATTATCCCAAGGAACTGAGAGGCTCGCGTGAATTCCAACGCGAGCTGAACGAGATGTCGGGTACGCACCGTCATCCAATCATCCCAGGAACCGAAGTCAGCCCCGAAGCGGCTGTCCTCATAGCTCGGGTCGAGCAATCGAGTTCAGACTCATTTATCTTGAATATGGACCCGTCCTGGGCCATAGAAGATTCTGATCGGCACGAGGGCCTCGAAAAATGGAAGAAGAAGAAATCGATAACCCCCATCGACCTCTCCTTCTTGAATGCCGGGCCAGGCCCTCTAACCAAGGAAGCAGCCGAGGAGGAGATCGCTCGTCGGGTCGCGGAACGAGCAGCTCAGGCTGGCGAGGAGCCGCTACATCCACAACAACCAATTTCGGTCCGTAGCGATTCGAGCTGGAGTGAGCTCGGGAGTGCGTACTATGAGCCCCGCGACCTAAAGGGCAAACGAGTTCGTACTGAGGTCGATATGGATCTCGAGGACGAGGCCACCTCTCATTAGGTCGAGTCCTCAGACAGCGAGGAGGATGACTCTGTAACCAGGTCGATCGATCTGGAGAATTATAATTTTGTGCCCGAGGATTCTGAGGACGAGGCTTATGTTCCTCCTGCGCAGCCCGAGCTAGAGGGGCCGATCTTCTTAGGCGCGAGACCGTTAAATGATGAAGCGAGCAGCTCCTCAACGAGGCCATCTTCGCCTCGACACTTTGCTGCCAAGGACCTGTCAACCAGCCTCACTTCACAGACTTTGGCAGAGGCTGTTGATCAGTACAGGCTAGAGGGTCGCATCGTTTTGCCACGACCCCACCAAAGATGTTATAGATTTAACCACAAAGAAAATGGTGGTCGCGTTCCCAGGATGGTTCTCTCTACTTCGCTTCTGAAGGTAGGGATCGCATCGCCTGTGCATCCGTTCATCCAGGATGTGTGCCAGTACTTTCACATCGCTCTCATGCAAGTAAATCCAAACGGCTGGAGGTCGGCCGTCGCTTTGTTCCTCCTTTACAAGAAGCTGAAATATCCGGACCTCGATGCGAAGACTCTTGGATATTTTTTAAATTTGAAGTCCTCGGGGAAGAAGGACTTCGGCTATCTTTACTTGTCAGTGTGGCCCGAGTTCAATGGAAATAATCTGTTGCATGGTGCCCCGAGCAACGTGGGACACTGGAAGGATCCCTTCTTTTATGTCTTCGATGTGACCCGGGTTCAAACCCACTTCAATTACAAACCCAGTAAGTGTGGCCACTTCGCTTCGTTTCCTTCTAGTACACTTTTGCCATTTAATTAAGACTGACCTTTTGTCATTTAATTTATTTCTCAAGTTGCCCCTCCTCGCACTCCCCTCACTGGCGAAGCCAAAGAGCGAGCTGATAGAATCTTACAACTCGCGGTTGAGGAGAGAAATGTGAAGAAGCTGGTGACGACCTCGAACCTGGTCGCTTACGGATTCCTGAAGGAAGGAGCGAGGCTGACTCCAAAGCGAGCCGTCGCGAGCTCAACTCAGAAACCTTCTACGAAGCGTGCCCGGACTGAGTCCGGTATACTATATATATTTTAACTGCTATCTGCCACCCCGCATCGCATCATGCTTTATACATTTTTGCTCCTTTATTTGTATAATTTCTTATATCTGGTCCCTGACCGCTTCGTGTTTCTTATGCAGACATGTCAAAATCTAACATCGTTCCTCCTCCTTTCACTGAAGAGGACGATGATGTGGCGATCACTAATGTGGTCTCAAGGCCGGCTCAGATCGGCTCGTTGAAGGATGTCAAAGCTTCGGGCAGCAAGTCTCCCCGAGTCGATTCCAAGAAGAGGTCACAGGATGCCGAGGTCGTGAAAAATGACCCGAAAAAGCAGCGAAGCGAGCCGAGCAAGGAGACGCCTGCGGCCGCGATCCCTCCTCATGCTGCAGCCAATGCTTTTGCGAAGCTGGGGCATTCATTCGTTCCAGAAAGTGATCTCAATCAATGGGCCCAGTCCTCGCTTGAGGAAAACAACTCTGCATTGACCCGAGCTGCGGCAGAACTCTTCTATAGGCAAGCGAGCCGGCATAAGGAGATGCGAGCCCTGACTTCTCAAAATCAAGTTCTTAACTTCAAGGTCGAATCGATGGGGGCCGAGAAGAAAAAACTGCTCGAGGAGCAGAAGAAGATGAAGGACGAGCTCAGTCCGCTGAGGAGGGATCTCCGGACCGCGAAGGACAAGATCAATGATCTGGAGAAGGAGCGAGCTACCAATACAAAGGCCTTTGATGAGAAGCTGAACGAGCTCCAAGCCCAGATCGTAACCCAAGAGACTGCGATCTCTAAATTTGCTGATGAGAAGAAGGAGGCAGCTGCTGAGGCCTCGGCTCTTAGGAAAGTTAAATTCATGAAGTCCTTTATGCGTAAGGTTCCTGACTTCGATTGGGGCTTGCTTGGCGAGGCGACTCGGGTGTATGCAGAGCAACTCCGCAAGGAAGTAGATGAGGAGGCGGCCCATCGAGCTGCAGAGCTCGAGGCCAAACGTGTTGAGGAGCAGCGAACCGAGGAAGGGGCCTCTTAGTTTATTTTCTTTATTTGTAATCCGTTGATTTGAACAAGTATTTTGTGCTCGCTTGCGAGTTGAATTTGATGGGTTGCGGGCACCGTCTATGCCTCGCATTTGTAATAACTTTAACCTTATTTTAATGTCTTAATTTCTTCATCTCCTTTCTGTTCGCATCGTATTGTTCATATATGCTTTTCTTATCGTGCTAGCATCGCATATAACGTCTTTATGTTGCATATTTTCTTAGAATTTGTACAACTGTTCCGAGGTCGCATCGGTGAACCGATCATTTTGACCTCGCATCGCTCTACTAGTATCTGATTTATCTGTAGGATCTGCTTTTTCCTTTCATTCCATAAATGTTTTTAAGTATGTCCAGGTCGCTCCTACGATCTTATCTTTATTGGCCTCGCATGGGGGCCTGGTTCAAATGCCTTAGAACCGAATGGCCTCACATCGATGCTGGCCTGGGCTCGTTCCAAAGGGGCCCGTGGTTATGGCCTCGCATCGCACACTTATGTGACGACGGGGCCCCACGCCGCGTTGCTTGGCTGGCCGTGAGGCCTCGCTTAGCTTAGCAATTTTTTGGCCACACAGTGTTGAGCTCGTGCTGAGGGGGCCTAGTTCGGGCAACTTCGAACAGGAATGGCTGGCGTCGCCTTCGTGCTAGACTTTGCTTTATTTTCTTTATTATTTTTCTTCACAACTGATAACTGTTTTCAGGTCATTTCAACGATCCCAGTCTTGCCTGCCCGTTCTACTGTGGCCTCGCATGGGGGCCCTGGCTCGTTCATTTTTGAACCAGATGGCCTCGCACCTATACTGGCCTGAGCTCGTCCCAACAGGGCCCGTGGTTATGGCCTCGCATCGCACATTTAGGTGACGACGGGGCCCCACGTCGCATCGCTTGGCTGGCCATTAGGCCTCGCCTAGCTTTGCAATTTCTGGCCGCATATTGACGCAACCCAACCCTAACTGCACGAACTTTCATGGATATTGATATACATCACACAAAATTTGAAAGAAAACCATGCATATTTCTTGAATAATTGAAGAACATAGGGCCAATAGAGTCATTACATCATCTCAAAGAGGTGTTTATATAACACTACTACCCCCGAGACTTGGGATGATTTATTCATACGAAGTCTAAAAATAAATAGTGTTGCCAGTTACATGGGCAGTTAAGGTAGATACTTCTTGAGATGTTCCGCATTCCATGCTCGCGGAATAAGCTTGTCTTTGAGATCAGAGAGGTGATATGTTCCCTCCCAGAGAACAGTCTTGACCTTGTAGGGGCCTTCCCAGTTGGCACCGAAGACTCCATGTGCCTGAATCTTGGTGTTTGGCATGACCCGACGTAGGACTAGATCTCCAACTTGGATGGGACGAGCCTTTACCTTCCCATTGTAGTGCCTAGCTGTCCTTTGATGGTATGACGCTAGGCGGGCCTGAGAGTCTGCACGGGTCTCTTTAATCATGTCGAGGTAGAGTCGGTGGTTGACCTCATTATTATTGGGGTCAAAATGATCTCGACGGAATGATCCGGAGCCAACTTCCACAGGTACCATAGCTTCACATCCATATGATAAGGAGAATGGGGTCTCACCAGTAGTGCTCCTCGGGGTAGTGTTGTAGGACCAGAGGACCCTAGGGAGCTCCTCGGCCCAGTTGCCCTTATTTTCATCCAGCTTAGCTTTCAGAGTGTGCTTGATTATCTTGTTTATTGCTTCTGTCTGGCCATTTGATTGAGGGTGGCAGACAGCTGAGAAATCCTTTCTGATGCCCAAGTTGTCACAAAATTCTCGCATTTCCTTGGAATCAAACTGCTTTCCATTATCATAAATGAGCTTGTAGGGGATCCCAAACCTGCACACAATAGCCCTGTACACAAAATCCTTAAGCTTCTTGGCGGTGATAGTGGCTAGGGGCTCGGCCTCGGCCCACTTAGTGAAATAATCAACTGCCACCACAGCATACTTGACCCCTCCCTTAGCTTTCGGCAGCTCTCCTATCAAATCAATCCCCCACATGGAAAAGGGTCACGGGCTCATCAGAGAGGTGAGTGGAGCAGCGGGGATGTTGCTGAAGTTAGCATATCTTTGACACTTGTCGCAAGACCTGGCGAATTCAATGGCGTCGTGCTTGAGAGTAGGCCGGTAGTAGCCTTGTCGGAGGATCTTGTGAGCTAGAGAACCACCCCCCGTGTGATTGCCACACATACCTTCATGTACTTCTCGAAGTATATAATTGCATTCGGCCCCATCAACACACCTGAGAAGTGGGATATTGAAGCCCCTCCTGTAAAGGACCTCATCATAGATAACATACTGTGCGGCCTTGTACTTGATTCTTCTAGCTTCATTCTTATTTCCAGGTAATGAACCCATTTTGATATAATCCCATATTGGAGTCATCCAAGTTGGGGTCGGATTTTCAATCTCAATCTCCATTAGCTCAAGTGATGAAGTTTTCTTCTCATTCAGTTCCTCAGGGACACTGGGCCTCCTCTGGATTTCAAGGGGAATGACCCCTAACAGAGTGGCCTCGCGCTGAGAGCTGAGTTTGGCCAGCGCGTCTGCATGGGCATTTTGACTCCGTGGGAGTTGTTCGATTTTGACTTCTCTAAAGAGGTTGAGGAGCCGTCGGGAGCAATTAAGATATAGTTCAGTACGAGGAACCCTAGCTTGGAACCCCCCTTTTATTTGGTAGACGACCAGCATAGAGTCACTGAATATGTTAAGGTTTTCCGCCTTCATTTCTAAGGCTAGTTTGAGGCCAGATATGAGGGCCTCATATTCAGCATCATTGTTTGTGGCCTGAAAGGTGAAGTGGATAGCTGTATTGAGTTTGTGTCCCTCCGGAGTCACAAGCTCTATCCCTGCACCTGCTCCTTCATTATTCACTGCTCCATCAACATATAAGGTCCACCAAGGAGCGCTGTTTTCGTTGATTTCTCCTTGTGTGGTGCTCGAGACCTTAGTGGGGACTTGTGTGCTCTCGTCACTGTGAGGTGGAAATTCCAGAATGAAGTCTGCGAGAGCCTGCCCCTTTATGGCACTGCGGGGCTTGTATGAAACATCGAATTGGCCTAGCTCAATCGCCCACTTCAATAGCCTGCCAGATGTTTCTGGTTTGTGCATTACTTGCCTTAGTGGATAGGCGGTTCTTACTTCAATTTTGTGAGCCTAAAAGTAAGGTCGGAGCTTCCTTGATGCCAGAATGAGAGCATAAACTAACTTTTCCATGCTAGTATATCGGGTCTCTGCATCAAGCATCCTCTTGCTCACGTAGTACACAGGAAACTGAGTGTCCGCTTCTTCTCTAACCAGAATAGCACTAACCGAGTAGTCTGAAACAGCAAGGTAGAGAATTAAGGTCTCCCCTGCTAGGGGCTTGGATAGGAGAGGTGGGCTGCCTAGATGTTCTTTGATCTGTTGAAAGGCCTCTTCACATTCAAGGGTCCACTTGAACTTCTTCCCTATGCTCCTGATTGCTTTGAAGAACTCTAGGCATTTGTCAGATGATTTGGAGACAAAGCGATTTAAAGCTGCTATCCGCCCGGTTAAGCTCTGCGCCTCTTTGACATTCCTGGGTGACCTCATTTCTATTAGAGCTTTGATCTTGGCCGGGTTGGCTTCGATCCCTCGGTGATTAACAATGAAGCCTAGGAATTTCCCGGATTCTACCCCGAAGACACATTTCTGGGGGTTGAGCTTCATCTGGTATTTCCTCAAGATGTCAAACATCTCGGCTAAGTGGCCGACGTGATCCGCGGCCTCCTTAGACTTAACCAGCATATCATCTACATATACTTCCATGGTTTTACCAATTTGCTTCTCGAACATCATATTGACTAGCCTCTGGTAGGTGGATCCGGCATTGAGTAAGCCGAAGGGCATCCCAACATAACAATAGAGACCCCTATCTGTGATGAATGCTGTGTGTTCCTGATCGGGCTCATACATGGAAATTTGATTGTATCCTGAATAAGCATCCATGAAGCTGAGTAGTGCGTGACCAGCAGTTGCATCCACTAGTTGATCAATTCTTGGTAGAGGGGAGCTATCTTTGGGGCAATGCCTGTTTAGATCAGTGAAGTCTATGCAAGTCCTCCACTTCCCATTTGGCTTTTTTACGAGAACCGGATTGGCCAACCATGTGGGATAGAAAGCTTCCTTGATGAGCCCAACCTTGAGGAGCCGATCCACTTCTTCCTTGAGAGCTTCAGCCCTCTCTCCACTGACAGGGCGCCTTTTCTGCGTCACCCCCTTTTTATTTGGATCAATGTTGAGGTGATGACACATAACTTTAGGGTCAATCCCTACCATATCAGCATGAGACCAGGCAAACACATCCAGGTTACTTTTGAGGAAGGAGACCAGAGAGTCTCTCAAGTTTGGGTCGAGATTAGAGCCAATCTTCAGCCACTTAGAAGGATCATGTGCGTCTACCAGAATCGTGATAGTATCTTCGGCTGCCCCAGCTCTTTCTACATGAGCGGGCATACGTGGATCAATATCCATCTCGAAATCCTGAGTCATACCTGCTTCTCCCTCTTCTTCAACAGAGAGCACTTCCTTGTTTTGATCCTCCAATGTGTACCCTCCGGGTCCACTCGGACTGACTAATCTTTCGGTGATGCCTGTGATTTCACGAGAGAATCCGTTGGGGAGATCTATCACTGCTGAGGTCTCCTCTGGAACCCATTTTCCTTTACTAAGTCTTTTTGCTAACTGCTCTGGGGTCTCCTCATCATCACTAGCCTCTTCCACAATTCGTTCTACCAAATTTTGAACTGGCTGGGAGGGCTCCATCATGAGTGCCCCCGGTACCGGCTCTACTTGAATTCCCATGCTTTCAAAATAATCTTGCGGGAGCTCTTCGACGGTGATGGTGTTGCACATAGCGTCCTCTATTTTCGGTGTGATCATGGTATCACCTGAACTTGGCTTGTAATCGTCTACATTGATGGCTTTTACCTCTCTACTTGTCTTCTCGGCTGACTTGAGGGCCTTGTTATAACATTCTCGAGAATCATACTGGCAGCCCTTGACACATCCTACCCCCTTTGGAGTGGGAAACTTCATTGAAAGGTGGTAAATAGAGGTCACCACCCTCATTTCCTTCAGTATGGGCCTGCCAATTATGGCATTGTAGGCAGAGTGCTGGTCTACCACCATGAAATCAGCAACCTGGGTGGTCATGCAGGGCTCCTCCCGTAGAGTGACGGGGAGTTTAATGAGGCCCTTGACGCTAACCGAGGCCCCGGTGAATCCGTAGAGCTGGCCGATAGTAGGTGTGAGATCCTTGTCAAGGAGACCCATCTTCTGGTAGACATCATAAGTGAGAACATTAACAGCGCTTCCATTATCGACAAGTACTCTGTGCACATTCGAGGATCCGATCTTTATTTTAACTACCAGGGCATCATTATGGGGGTGATGGACCCATTTGGCATCCTCTTCGGTAAACATAATATCAGTTTCTTCTCCCTTAAACAGCTTGGGAGGTCTCTGCGAGAGGTGGTGGATATTAGTGAGGGGACGCTCCTTGGCCTCTCTAGCATATCTCTTCATGGCTCGTTTGTTATCTCCACCAATATGAGGACCCCCGATGATAATATGGATACTGCCCTCTCTAGTACTGCCAAGCCCAGGTCTCTCTTTATCCTGCGGAGCCTTATCTTTCGAAGGAGGAGGCGGGACGCTATGATAATCACTCCTCTGATGTCTCTTCACTTCTCTTACCACCCATTCAGCGAGGTGACCGCTTCTGATGAGGTATTCAATCTGGTCTTTCAAATGTCTGCAATCGGCGGTGTCATGGCCCGACTGCTCATGATAGGCGCAGAACTTCCGAGAGTCCTTTCTACCGTAATTCGTCATTGGTGGAGGCTTCTTGAAGATTCCTTTAGAGGCATTAATTGCGTAGATGTGCTCAATTGGGGCCACTAGTGGGGTGTGGCGACTGTATTTCGGATAGGGCCTCCTGTCCTCTGATCTATCGCTCTCAATTGGCCTCTCTCTTTCCCTTTTGTCATACCTCTTCGGGCTGGGGCTTCTGTCTCTACGGCCCCTGTTTCTATTATCCGGACTCCGGGATCCCTTGCGTTTGTTATTCTTTCCCCGGCCTCCATTGTTGTTACTCTTCTTTAAGTCAAGCATAGATTTCTCCACCCATTTAAAGGGCTCAGCCTGCCGGTAAAACTCAGACAATGTTTCAGGTGTCTTAGCTTGTAGGCTTTTCCAGAAGTCAGTTCCCTCCTTAAGACCCGCTATCAGGAAGTTCTTTACAGCCTCTTCAGTTGCTCCTCTAACTCGGGGTACTTCGGCATTAAACCTCTTGAAGTAATCTTGCAGGGTCTCTCCTTCCCTTTGCTTAATATTAGCAAGGGTCGCCACAGGTGGGGCATAGAGCATGGAAGACTGAAATTGTTTGATGAATATATCTGCCAGAAGTTCCCATAAGTCGATCATAATGGGCCCGAGCTTGGAGAACCACTGTTGGGCACTACCCCTGAGAGAGGCGGCGAATAGCCGGCACCGGGCTAGAGTGGAAACCTGGTAAACTTCCATCTCAATATTGAAGCGGATTAGGTATTCGGCTGGATCAGTATCACCATTAAAAGTGAGATTCGGATTGTTTCTGAAGATGGCTGGCAGAGGTGCGACCCGGATCTCATTGGTGAAAGGCGACTGGGTGGAGATAGGATTTGGAGCAGTCTTCTCCTTCTCCATGCGCTCTAGAAGCTGCCTAAGATCGTTCATGCGGAGGTTTCCCAGCCTCTCCTCGTTATTATTTTCATTGCTGGCTCTATGTGATGGGGGCGGTGCCTGTTCACGCCTTCGGCTTCCACCTTCTCCACTTATCGCGAACTAAGCTTCCTGATTTCTTCCCCTGGGAGGGGGCCTCTCCGGTACATGAGCACGATATGGGGACCTGGCGCGCTTGCGATGGCGAGGGGGTCCATCTGTTTCACGTGCTAGACTCGGGGGCCTTACCTCAGTGTTTTTAGTTCGGGCTCTCTCCAGCTTTATCCTTAGATCATGCTCTGTTAGTCTTCTCCCGACCCTGTCAAAAACACTGGTTGCCTTCGCCTCAGAGGGGGCTGGGCCATGAAACGACCTGTGAGGGGTCTCATGGGCCTGCCGCGCCTGACTGGGGGGCACCTCATCCCACTCTAATGATTCATCCTTCCCTACATCTCCGGCTTCATCATTAAAATCATTCATGAGGTCACGAGGCTTCACGGTCGACCAGGGCCTCTTAGAGTTGTTGGCCCTCCTCATTCGTCGCCGGGCGCTCGCGCTAGCCTTCTTTGAGGCGCCTCTCCTCTCCATCCGCCTCATTCTTTTGTTGAACTCGAGCATCTGCTGACCCATCTCATCCAGGAATTCCAAGAGTTTGGGGTCGGTCTGAGGCGGGTTCTCGTTGGCATGTCTCGGGGTCTCGTCACCCTCAGCTCTATCACTTTCTGATGAGTTTCCGGTTCTCCTAGAGTTAGACATCCTTCTCCCTCAGATGTCAAGTACCCCTCTTGGAGGTTTGCTGGAATCACGGAGTAAAATATGATGATTTTGCTATGAACTTGATGAAGAACGCGAAGAACACGGGAGGAAAGTGATGGATTTTGATAGATGATCTTGTTGTTGATTCGTTAGAAGGCCAGAGAAAATATGTGTTCTCTTGCTGCCAACTGTTGTCTCAACTGAAACAAGAGGCCTACGTACCCTTTATATAGGGGTTCAAGCCACACGTAGTTCTTGAAGGACAAGTTACCTATATGGGCTAGGTATTGGTCCGGTCCATCAGGCCCAAATCCTTAGACGTGTTGGGCTTTGGCCCAAGTCTGTGTGGATGTGGAGGGCAAACTTCCCAGATGTCTGTAACTGCCATGGCCCAAGCCCTGTCAGGCTCCGGGGGCTATCATGGAGTTGTAGAGCAAAGGGTTCCCGTAGGGAGTTATGCGCGATATGGCCTCGCGGGAGCGGTTGTGCGTGATGTGGCCTCACGAGAGCAGTATGTAGAGGTGATCATGTGCGGATCCCTTGATGAGATGAGAGCCCGTGGGGCTAGCTGTCTTCAAATCGATAAGTATGTTGAGATATTACCTCGGGGGGCCTTCTGTAGTCTTCAGATTAGCAAATAATACCAAGTGAGGTGAGCCCATGAGGCTAGGAGCCTTTCAGCTAGTTATGAGAAATCCGTGCTAAGTACTCCGGGCTAGCGAAGCGAGCTGGAGGCAGTGAGCCTGACCAAGTGAGCCGGGCTGAGGGCCTCTCTGTCAAGTCCATGCGACCTGGGTGGTGATGAGAAGCGAACCGGGCTGGGGGCCGATTCTCTTCTCTCTTCCTTCTTGAAGCTGAATGAATCTAAGGCTGGTGAGCTAGCGATGCGACCTCACGCTAGGCCAAGGGCCTTAGAATATTTTATCATCTTTAGCACGATGCGAGCTGGATATGATCTTTGAAGCCATGTGAGCCCAGATGCGAGGTGGGTTGGCCAATTTATATCATTGGGTCTGCCTAGGACCCGTGTCCAAATATTGGTCATAACATATACCGTGGCTCATCCTGAGACATCATTTGCAGATGTTGATAAACTAGTGCAAAGTAATTTTACTATAGCTGCATCTGAGGAAGGGTTAGCAACTACTGTATTTGATGATTATGAGGGCGAGACTAACATGAACACTACCCTCAGATCTCAATATGGGCATATTTATAGTACTCAACATCTTGAGGATAGTATTGAATCAGCCAGGAGTGGGAAGGTACTATCATCCTTAAATTCTGTAGAACACCATAAATGTAAGCTGTTAAATGCTAGCATCTGCATTTAAAGTTATAATATTTTGGTATTTATTCTCTTTTTCAATCTCAATTAAGTAGAAACTTGAAATAAAAAATTTTAAGCATCTTTTTCGATTCTAGCCCAACAGAACTCAACAGGGGCTTCTCCAACTTCTGAATGATAATTCCACCAGCGAGATTCTTCCAGATGAATTCGAAACCTTCCCGCTGGTGTTCATACATGCTACTCCTTGTCCCTGGTACCAAATCCCAGACAGTTCCAGTAGTGTCATAGATTTCAGAATCATGCCTTCCAGCACCAGAGTATCGGAAGTCATCCGAGTATATAGGGAAGCCTGATTCTACAAAATTACTCCTCCTCCGTGTTTATGAAGAAGGGTTGCTCTGTACACAATGTTCAAAGTGGATATTTCAAGCAACTTTAATAGTAAGCACTGGGCAGAGTCTGAAGAGCGAAAGGCAGATATCTAAAGAGCATGACAAATACTTAAAGAAATGCTATAATTTGCAACACCAGTAGAAAAATGCTCCTACTATAGATTACTTGAACCATCAGATGCTTCTATATAGTATATACCGAGTAAGACATCATTAGTGGAGAAACTTAAAAAGGACACTGTAATTTGCAAAACCAATAGCAAAATTCTCCTACTTCAGATACTCGAATTAAAAATTGTGTGTTCATACAAAAGTAAAATCAGAAAAATTCATCAGATGCTCCTGTTTACCCAAACAGGATGTCATTCTTAAGCGAAATGTCAGCACTCATAAATTAAGACAAAGACGAGCATATAACTTACAAAGTTTGGAAGAATATGCCTGATCTCTTGGTGCACATGTGAACAATATATGCATAGAAGCCCGATTTGTTCATCAAGAACAAGATGGTGGTTGCCTTTACAATCACTTTGCATCAAGATGGTGGTTGCCTTTACAATCACTTTGCATCTTACTGGGATCACCATTGCGAACCACCTGCATGTGGTCAAAATAACGATCAATATCCTTATATGTATACTATATTTAAGAATTTAGTGTTTAATGGTATAGAAGGAAGTCTAGAACAGAAATGCTTTAATTCAAAAAATAAGTATTTGATGACTCAAAAACAAGTATATGCTAGTCTGTTTCCGAATAATAAAAAATACACTAAAAGAGAGATGTAAATAAACATGTGTCACTGAAGCTGAATGTTCAAGACTTATGGTTTATAAAGGAGGGAAAAGAAAAAGAAAGAGTGAGAAATGAATATTTAATTGATAAAAGAAGATAAAGAAGGGCTAACTATTCCTTGGAACGACTCTAATAACTTGCTTAAATAGATTCTTTAGCTACAATTTAAGAAAAATAGTGCTCCACCAGTGTGCTGATATTCCCTTTAAAAGTTAGAAATCACTTTTCATTCAGAACGGTACAACCATTTCTAGTCTTATTTTTATTAATTAAATATTCATTTCTCTCTCTCTTTTTTCCCACTTCTTTTCCCTCTCTTTTTTCTCTCCCTCCTTTTTGCCCATTCTTTTCCCTCATTTATTATTATTATTATTATTATAATAATAGGGAATAGAGATAAGGATTGTTGTTAGAGTTATCCTACAATATAATGTATTAAATCACTAAGATTTTATTTAATAATATTATTTTTAGGGAACCCATTAGCATGTTGTTGGAGTTGCTCTAATCACCTTCTTATTCTTAAACATGTCATAACTTATATTTTATAATAAAATATTATAAACATTATTTTTCTCTCTATATTGTATAGTACATCTTTAATGATGAAAAATGATTTTAATAATAAAATATAAAATAAAGAAGGAATATAAATAATATTATTGAAATTTAAGTTATCTATCTATATCCTAAATTATTAAGATTCAATATTTTATTTTAAATATAAAGAATGAACTAGTATGTTTTTGGAGTTACTTTGACACTCGCAGAGCCCGAGGGTATGGCCCAAGGTGCAAGTGAAAGACTTGAATGATGTTTTGAAGATGAAGCGTCAATCCCTGACGAGAATGTCAGAATGCCAATATTCCATGACTTTTTTACCAAGTACTTTTTTTACCAAGGATACCCACCTATATTTAGAGAATTAGAGATTGCATACTTTTTCCATTTTAAGTTATTCTTTTATTTTTTTGTAATATTAATAGTTTCATAAATTATTTTTAAACTTTTTCTATATTTTTTATCAAAACTCTCATATCTTTTATTTAGTTAACAAATTCAGAAAATAATTTGATAATTTCTATTTTCATATACCTTCAAATAGAGATGTAGGGAGTATTTGTAACTAGTGATTTTTATAGTATTTATCTATAGTTATACAAATGGAAAAGAGAAATTGGACTGCTGGAATATATTTCATTTACCAACAATATAATCGATAATTTCAGGTGCAAAATTTTTTAAAAACAATATATTTATAAATTTGATTAGCGCAATATAAAGCATTTTATTGTAATAAATTAATCAATCATCATTATATCGATATTAATATAAATCAAAGAAAGTGATATGGCGTCTCTCAAATCACTCAAATTTATTTTTTTAATTTTTATAAAATCTTATAATTTTAAATAACATTAATTAAAATATTTTTTCCATCATCAAATTTATATAGTGTGTATTATTGTACAAAAATAAGTGTTTCTTTTATATTCTGATTTTTAAAAAATAGAAAATATGTATAAATATATAATATATGAAAGGAAATAAAAGTACAAGCAAATATATATATATATATATGATAAAATTTATATATAAAGAAAATATGTGTTAGGAATGAGTTAAACCAAAACTATAAAGAGGGGGAGTGAATGTATAGGTTGATATATTTTCGGTTAGTCTTTGATTTTCTTTTCTGTGTGAACTGGTAACTGGTGTTGTAGCTTTATTAATATTATCGGTGTTTATCTTAGAGATGCAGAATTTAAATAAACACTTCACAGTTAAATATCAATCTAATCTTTTATTAGAATGATTTGGTATAATATGATAATCTTTGTGAAATTCTCAATTTCTTGTTCTTGAAAGAAAAACAAGGAAAACGGATGAATATAATTTTCTTCACACTGTCTAGTAAAGCTATCTTATATACTATATAGACAACAAGTCTCATTTGCACATGCTATCACTAGACAGTTATGCTAAAACTAGAAACATACAAGAAATACTTTACATTTGACTAGTATCTATTTCTAGCTAACACAAGTCTTTTCATTCTACTTTCTTCCTTCTGTCTTTGTCTTCTTTTCCTTTTAAGCTTTATTATAGACTTGTCATTATCTTCATAGGATTGACTGACCTGATCATGACAATGCTTAAGATTACTTGTCTTATTCTTTTACAAATCTCCTTGAAAATAGATGTTTGAAACATCTGAATACTCAGCTTCATTGTACTTCGAGAAGTCAGGTCGTGAGCTGTCTAACCGAGTACTTGTGAGACTTCTCGATTGGTCTTTGACTTGAGACTTCTCGAGTGTATAGACTTCTCGATTGCATATATCTTTTAATGACTTCTCCATCAGGCTAGACTTCTCGATTGAGCTAAACTTCTCGATCAGGCTTGATTTCACACACTTCTCGACTAACTCACTTCACAGATTTCTCGATTGCTTCCTTAGCTAATTTTTTGATTTGTTTAACTGGACTTCTTGATTGATCATTTCTTTGCATTTCTCGAATGACTTCATGTCCCTGACTTCTCGATTGTGTAGACTTCTCGATTGAGTCATTTGAGACTTCTCTACCAGTTTGCACTTGCAACTTCTCTATTGATCAATATGCCTTAGGAACAATTCTTCTACAACTCCTTATTAACGGGAATAGAATAAGAGCAGTGACTAATCTTCATTCTCCTGATGCATGATTCATAGAATCTTCTATCAGTACAATTATTCTTGATATTAATTATTTATATTTGGAGATGCATTAGAAACAAGCTTCTAACTGCAAATACATAGTTAAAATAAATTAAGTCACTATTTAATACAAGAAGTACTAGAATGTTACAATATGACAAGTAAATACAATAATGGTTGGCTTGATCTCGTCCAACAATATGAGAAAGAATTTTTTTTTCATTGAATTAATAATTAATTTTTGCAATTATAATATAAAATAAAAAAAATAACTTTAAAATACTACTTAAATTTATTTATTTTATTTTTAGTTAACATTTTTATAAAAAATAATTGATAATGTATTTAATAAATTAAAAGTTAAATATCGTGATCTAATTTTAGTTACCATATTATTTATTTTTAAAAATAAATTTAATATTATTAATATAATGATAACAAAACTTTACATGTGTATTAAATAATTTGAAATTTTAAATATAGATTTGCAAGGTATGGGTGTAAATAAATATATATAATATAATACATGATTCATAATTTATTTCAATTTGATATTTATTTCATAAGTAACTTAATATAGTTTTATTATTTTTTAAATGAGAAATTTCTTAAATTTTTGTTTTTTGATTTTAACTTTTAAATATTTGTAAAATTATATAAATATTAATTTTTTTATATTTTTAAATTTAAATTTTTAAATATTTTTAACCTTATACAATAATTATTATACATATTATTAATAATGATAATAATAATATTATTTATAATAATAACAAAAATAATTATATAAATTTATAAATTTTAAAAATTTAAGTGAATCATTTCACTTATTATCTTTTCAAGTCTGATTTATAAAAATTAAAATGAAAATTTTAATATATTTGGCAAGATTATATTTACTTTGAAGATTGATTTTCTATTATAAAAATCATGTTTAATTATTTTTTTTCAAAATTCAAAATTTAAAAAATGTATCTAAGTGAATAGATATAACTAATTGTGACTAATATCATTAACAAATATGGAGTGGATTGAATTTGAAGATGACTTGATACCCCGTCATAAATCTAAACTTTTTTTTATCTTTTTGTTATGTTTGTCTTACATTGTATAATAATATTTCTTGTATTTTGTATAATACAGATTTTAGTGGATTTTATGAGGGTCTGGATATAACAACGTCTCGCAAAACTATATAATGCATACATAATTTTAATATCATTACGTGTGTACAAACTATTTTTTCCACGATACAAAATATGCTCTATGTCTAAATTTATTATAAATCTATGCAATTTTTTTCTCATACTATTTTTTTACTTTGAAAATTGATATATTTATGTGAATTTATTATTTGTAGTATAAGCTCGTGTTTCTTTGAGAAATTGATTGAACTTGACAATTCAAATATGTACTTGGAGAATTAAAGTACGTGTAACAAAAATATAAGAAAAAGTTGACAATGAAAAAGATTTTTGAAGGGCCAAAATCTCCTATTACTTGATGATTATGTAAGTTTTATGTTTTACGAGAGTTGATTATTATTTTTATAATGTTGCTATGTTTGTATATATGTGTACCATATTACTGTTGCTAATGCATGATAATCATCGTAAAATCGGTTGATGTATGCATATGTAGATCCGAGTATTTGAAAATCGTTTGATGAAAAAAATAAAGAAAACAACATTTATGATATTTCAAATTTTTTGGTAAAAAATAATTTTGATTCAATACGCCCTATTGTATCAACATTTTTCATTGAACAAACTAAAGTGGAAGGCATTGATCTTATTCAAAATGAAGGTTTGTCATAATCATAACAAAATCGTCAATTTAAGAGATTCTTACTTAATTGTCGAGGACTCAATAGGTGAGTTCATACAAAAAAATTTAGATTTTTGACAAATGTAAGCACGATTAGTATATTATATTCAATTAAAAAAATATCGTGAATAAATTTTTAATGTATTTTACATTATTTTTGTAGGTTATTTTCTGGGGAAGACGAAAATGATAGCTGATAAGTCACATTTTTTATTATTATTATAATATTTAATTAGTGTAATTTATTAAAAACTATATTATGTTTCTAGTTATTTATAATAATTTATGATTATTTGTGAAGAGGTCGAAAAGTAATATATCTTATAATCATTTCATTTCCCATATTTGATATTTACGATTTTTCAATAATTTGTATTTATATATAGTAATTCTTAAATAAAAAAATTAAAATTTTTAAATAGATATAAAAAAAATTGGACTTGGTGCGAAACACAGGTAAAATGCTAGTTTTTAAAATAAAAATTTCATAATACATATATTTTTCTTCTTTCTAAACAAAAGTTAATGCAATTTTCATCAAAACTATACTAATAGCCCATATTTATCTTTTACTTAGATATTTTAGAAGTGAGTTATTTCTCATTTTTAATATTATTTTTAAGAATAAAAATTAAGAAAATTGAATAAATAACATTTTTAATGTAAGTAATCAGTACCTAAGTGTGGTTCGGCATCTTCACCTGACAATGGTTGTAGGAATGTACTCAGCAGCTAGTCAGCTACAGAGTTAGTAAGCTACACGGGTTTTGAGATACAGGACAATGTCAGCATCAGCAGAGTGAAGCCATAAATAAAATTGATTATAGTTTATAGGCACAGGCAGGCCTAATTGGTCATTAAAACATGATCAGGCTGTTCGACAGTGAAAATCTAGAAATATTATTAGCTGCTTTCCCATTGAACTTTTTATTGTATCTCTTCAAACATTTCGAGAGCTAGTGCAAGCTGGCAGCATTGATGCTTATCTTGGGAGATTAAATTTGTCAATGTAAGCACAATCTGTCTTACAATAACGGACCCAGAAAAAAAATCTAGCAGATATGAAAGGCAGAACGGCAGAGGTGCACGATTAATTAGTCTTTAGTTCAGTGATTGTTGTAATACTTTGGCGTTTGTTAAGCAATGTAATCCAAGTTCTTATGGGCCGAACAGAATCATCACCTTCACACAATTGCAAACCCGGCCCTTTGTTTTTATCCATCTGAATGAAAATGTGAGATCACTAACAAGGATGTTCACTTGGATGAAATGGAATTAGTGGAGAATGAAATGAAATTTATACTCTTATTTGGATGAGATTAGGAAAAATGTTTATAATTTTCATTCCGTTCCAAACTATTTGAACAGCAAACATGGCCTATAGCCAGGACCATCACTGCAGTCCCTGGGTAAACCGTGTAGCAGGCTTTGCAACTCCAGGAATGGTGAGGAGTTTTTTTTTTGCTAAATAGGAATGGTGAGGAGTTGTTGAGTAGAAATGAGTAGTACAGATTTCCAAGACTGGGAGTAAGGGAAAAATATAGTCATTTACCAGCAGCGATGTGTTCCGGTTGGCAAGTTTTTTGTTGAAGCCTAATACTAGCCATATTGATATTCTCTAGTGCAACCAGCTGTCTAATTGTTAAGACATGCAGAATCATCACACTCAAAAATGCACTCGTCGATAATGACATAAAAATGAACATAATTACATTTCTGCATCAATTCAAGTCAAATATCTTATGAAAATGAGTGTAATTAATATGTATAGCACCCACTATTAGTCTATTACAAATCTGCACGTACAATTCATGCTAATCCAACCCTTACACAACACTCTTCTATGTCAAATCTGTACGTACAATTCATGCTAATGCAACCCTTCCACAACACTCTTCTATATCAAATATCTCTTCCATGTCAAATATCAGAGTATAACTAATGTGTGCAAACACTAGACTATTTACTGCATCGACGACCGCAAATTATGAGCTTTTAATATTACAAACATCTATAACTTGAAGCTGGCCATTTAATAGTATTGAAGTTAATCTTGCCAGTTCAAGAGAAGAACCGTGCACCTCCATATGATGTAAAGTCTAGCTCTTTGCTGTCGAATCTGTTTCGAACAGCGCCGCAGCTTTGAACATCCAACAGTGATCGAGTTTGAAGCCATAAGATGCGAAAGATTTGAAGAAATACTTCAGCAAGTGAAGTGCAACTTTGGTGGGAATTGAAGTTGAGAAAAAGTTTGTTGCTTGGTAGGAAGGGGTGCTCAAGTCTTATATACACGGAGAATTAGAGATATCAGGCAAACAAGATATGTGGTCAGAAAAACACCTATGGTCCCCTTGTGTCAAAGGGTCCAAGGACAAACAGTCACACTAACTTGTCTTTTAGAGAATATTTGTCACTCATATCTTCATAATCCATGTCCCAGAGCTATATGTATCAAAATTTAATCATGCCCCTGCCCATACTCTACTCGTAGGGAAAAGCAATGGTCCGGATTTGACTTGTCTTTCACATATAAAGGCCACTCTTTAAAGTCGAACAACGCTCTCAAACACCAAACTAGTAATTACAACTTTTATTTAAAAATAGTTAATCACACTGGCACAATGAGATACCGCTAGACTAATAGATCTTTAGTAACAAATAATGGAATGCATTGATTGAAAAAATCAAAGATTGGACAAAATGAAGGAAACATAATGGATAGATAAGAGTGTCACAACCACATCATAAGAACAATTATTCTTGATTAGGTATTTAGTTGGAACCAAACTGTTGTCGAAACTCAATCAGACACAATGCTTGCCACTGATCATCACCAACTGTGACACATCAGTTTAAAGCCACAAACAGGCACATGTGTGATGACTTTTCGAGAGCAAATTGCAAACATTTTCTTGTCTAGGATGCGTACAATTCCACCCTCAAATGTAAATTGGCATGGCCTAGCTTCTATGTGACCCTTGTGGTCGATACATTGGCCGAACTTGCCTTGACACGTCCCCTATCGGATCCTTGTCTCCACATGTAAGATTCCTCAAACGGGTCCGAGTCCACGTGATTCATCTATGTAGCACTAGGGGGCCTCAAATGGCACTCTTCAAGAATCGACTTTTAAGTAATCGTATAACTAATAACGTATTTAAAAAAAAAAGCAACTTCAAAATTTTTAAGCATATATTTGTTTTATACTTAATAGCATATATTTCTGTTTTATACTTAGCTCGATACTTAGCTTCTATTTGTTCCCACTTGGTGACACGGCATCAGAGGTGTAACATCTTCAAACTCCCAAATACAATAACTGTGGATCGAGACAAGTGTTTTTAAGTAAAAAAAGGGAGCAATTTGCGAACAACTGTTGATCCATATCAAACTCCACATACTAAACACCAACAACGTATGTCTACTTATTGGCCATGGACAAGTCCTTGTCTAACGGTAGGGAAGGAGATGGAAACTAAGAATATGTAATAATCTTTCTTCACTGGCTTCCAGCCAGAAAGGCAGATAAGCTTACACTACCGTGCGGCTAACTCATGATTGGTCAGTGTGAAGACTGCATTATTCCCTTTATGTTAGAACAAAGACGGTGCTAAATGGAAAATGATTATAATCATCACTATAATATGGTATCAAAACGTGTTTTTATGTTAAAATGGAACTAGTAAATTACAAATAATTTCAAATTCAACTAACATTTAATTTGACTGTTTTAACTTTCATTTTGAGTTGGTCTAATGGCATTTTTTATTAACCTAATTATCAATTTATACATTTTTCATCCAACTACAGCTATGCTAGCTATACAACCAAATATAGTTATGCATTAAACTTGCACTCGGGTGCATAAAGCATAATATGAATTTAATGTATATCAGAATGAATATTAATTTATTAATCAAAATATTAGCCAATTCAGACAGATTAGATTATCATTAATACATGAAATAAATAATGTAAAATTAGTAATCATTTATAATATTTCTGTGAACAACAGCAATCACACTTCCAGTAAACAACTGCGAGAAGAAAGTTCCGTATTCATTTCGATTTTCTATAACACTGGAGAAATTGTAAATTGTAGGTACATGTTTTAATATCACAATAGAAACTATTGAGTAGCATATACAATCAACCAAATAAATCACTATTCACCCCTCAGTTTTCACCTATAGCTTCATTAGGTGCCTAACTAACTAATTGACATTGTCTAACCCAGGAAACTAGATGTTTTTCATGATTGTCCCAGTGCTTTCTTGATATCTCCCTGCATCACGTAATACAAATTAATAAAGCATGAATTCAAAAATCTTGAGCAAATGCAAGGATGAGCTAGTGCGCGGTGTGTGTGTGTGTGTGTGTGTGTGTGAGAGAGAGAGAGAGAGAGAGGGAGAGAGAGGGAGGGAGATACCTCAATGGATAATGGCGAGGTAGTTGTGCCATATCTTTGGATGACATGGCCTTCTTTATCAATAAGGAACTTGGTGAAATTCCATTTAATGCTAGACCCCATAAACCCTTTAGTGCTGGCTTTCAGAAATTTGTAAATTGGGGATGAATTTTTCCCGTTGACAAGTACCTATAAATTATTAATCTATTATGATTATACATAATACAAATAGAAACCAAAGAAAAACAACGTGATTGAGCTACAATATCAAAAAACAAGAATGATCATGGCAGTCTAACACGGGCACTTTAAGGGTAACATCTAAGATGAGAATAGTTTACAAGCCTCTTATGAGCATTCAAACCAAAATAGAGCTGCAGAGGCAAGATATTGATGAAAACAATTGGGCTTGCAATTGGATCTTAGCTTCTTGACTAGGTCTCTAGTTTGAGGGGTATCAAAGTAAAACGATCCAACACAAAAACTGGTATCTAGCGACTAAATGCAAAGAAAGTGTCTTCTGTCCTCAATCAAAACGATAGCAATCTAGCAGAGCTACAAGGAATAACTGGCATGTATGGGAAAGTCTGGACCTCAATTGAAGGCTGACAAGAATCCTCTACATTTGTTCAGCAAAAGATACACTACAAAACACCGAATGAGATTCTGCTCAATGCCCAATCAGGAGTATATAAGTTTAGAGCAGCAACTTTAATCCCTTCTAAATTTATATTTTATTTACAGTGTTTTGAGTTTCAAGTCTTTTAAGAACTCTGCCACAACATTTGTGATCGAGTTTTTTATAGTTCTTGTGAGTTGCGACTAACTTTTCCTACTTAGAGCAGGATTGCTACTTGGAATAGATAGTCTCCATTTTGCTATAATTCTTGTCTTGTGCATTTTGCCTCTTTTTTCTGCTTCTGTTTTCATTTATTATTGTTTGCCTCTTATTGCATCTAAGTAGTTTGTTTCTACTACCAGATTGCTTGTGATTGTCAAAATGTCCTGTTTTCTACAGTATGGACTCTCGACCATTTAGATGAGTTCTTTAACATGTATAAGCCAGTTACAAAATGGGTGCATTCACTTTGACAAGGCTGTTTTCAGCCAAAGTCGTGCCTTTAATAGTTAAGTCATGCCTTTAATAGTTAAGTCGTGCCTACCAGTGGATCAGTGCTAAGAAGAAATAATGCATTGGACCAGCTTCGAACATTAGCAATAACGTCTTAAAAGCTGGAACAGTTTTGTTGACTTTGTATCATTGTTAATATAGAGAAAGCATCACCAAATTTCAGATCAAAAGATCTTTTTTCAATGTGATGAAAATTATCTATAAAAAAGGGTAAACAATTTAAATAGACAAGAATAATTCAAAGAGGGGTTTGTTTTTATTTTATTGTGTCATGTTGCTTCTATATAAGAGAATACATACACCACAATAATACAAAATACAAATTTAACATCATTTAGTATCAAATTCACATTACCAACCTTCTGGAAGACAGGGTACTCTGCCTGAAATCTTTCGCAAGCATAACTTTGTAATTCCTCGCCTGTTCCAGGCGCTTGTTTCAGGAATTGGTTACAAGGGAAGGCCAGGATCTCAAAATCTTAGGGAGAAAAAATTAATTTAAAGTCAGGTATATTGGAGTCTGACTAACTCTGTAAGAAATATATACTTAACTGAAACATTAAAGCAATTCATAAAATTTGGCAATCTGAATTGAGCACAATAATAATTTGATTTTACATATTGCATGCAAATGGTGATTGATAGGGATAAGGCTTATAGACTTCATAAAAGACTCTCTGCAGAAATTGGTGTTCACCGTTTGCTATCGCTAAATCACATGCAAAAGTACAAGGTGCTACTTGTAATATTAAAAGAAATAATAATTTAAGGAATCTGATATCTGTACATTGAGGATGCAAATGTTAAAATTTATAAAGTGCAACTAAGGTCACATAAGAATACTAACACACGAGGTTTTGCAAATAATGGAAATAGCTTAGTACAAAAGCTCTCACAATAGTATGATTGGAGTCGGAAAGCATTCTTTCATTTCCATTCTACCCCCAACAAATCACTAAACTTTAAATTTCTTTGCCTTGTCATTCTTTTAAATTACAAACACCAGGTAGTAATGTAATGTTCACCTGCTTCCATTTTGCCTGTGCTCAAAATCAGACGGATCTAGTCGGGGAACAGCTTCCATTACATATATAGAATTTAGGGATATTATTCTTATTGCATTTTAATATATTGTACATATATTCCCCAAAATTCGACCATATTGATGCATAGTTTGAATATTTTGCTTTAAAAATATTCATGTATATACTCATAAAATCAGCTCACCTGGATATGTAGTTAAATCAAATATCATACTATCATGTACACACAAACTCATAAACATAATCGAAAAGTAAAATATAATATGGATATCCGGGGAAATAAATAGATAAATAAAAAGACCTGTATCCTTGTATCTGTCGTAAAGCTCAGTTAATTCTGAGTAGTTTGAATTTGCCCAACTACTGTTCTTCCACAAAAATAAATGTAATTTCAAGAAAATCAATAATTCATCCTACATAAATTAACAAAAAATGATAAAGGTAAAACAAAATTACCATTTGGGAGCAACATTTACAATGAGAAGAACCTTCCCTTTATAAATGCTGAGGTCTACATCCTTATTCCTGCTGTCCTGCAACTCATTTCTTGACAATCAAACACAAAATACATTCATGCACATAATATATAAATATATGTGCCTGTAATACATACACATATCTGTATGTATATAATTGGGAAGATGGGTGTACCTTGACAGTGAAATCATGGACAGATTTTTCATTGACGGAAGAAGAAGCGCCCATTTCGGGATCAAAATATGGTGAGGTCTAATATTGAAAACAATATTTTTACCAGATTTTTTGAATATAAAAGCTTACAAGCTGTCTTTAAATCTTGGTTGAACATATACACATTCTTATTATTTGCGTGTGTAATGATTAATGTGAACCAATGGGAGGAAAATAGCCCCAGATGCTAACCGACTTGTTAGACTTCAAACTTACGACCTTATTTCTTACCAGACAGACATCTATATTAATACTTCTTTACTATATTATTGAAAAAAGTGCTACCATGAATTCCATTACTTGTCATAATAATCATATCTTAACCATTCAATTTTAATAAAATTTAATTTTAAAAAATATATATATCATATATACAACTCTAACCCCGATAGTCCTCTTTTTATACAATTTTTCACAGATAATATTATATTATATTTAAATTATATTCTAAATTTGATCTCAATTTTAATAAAATCTAATTTTAAAAACAATATATATCATATATACAACTCTAACCCCCGGTAATCCTCCTTTTATACAATTTTTCACGGATAATATTATATTATATTTAAATTATATTTTAAATATGCCTCTTGCATCGGTTATAAAATTAATCTACCGATAATCTTATTTTTATACAACTCCTAACGGATAATATTATATTAACATAAATTCTCAACGTTATAAAATTTTTATAGTAAATATCAATAAAATATAATATAAAAAATAAATTTACCTAAATATCAGTCATTCATCCCGTGCGAAGCACGGGTCACTACAGAAAAAATCATAGCCGTCCAATTTTAGGTGAACAGTAAAAACGATCTTAACCATTCAATTTTAATAAAATCTAATTTTAGAAAGAATATATATCATACATACAATTCTAACTCTCAATAATCCTCTTTTTATACAACTACTCATGCATAACATTATATTATATTTAAATTATATTCTATATTTTCTATTTTAAAAATTATACTAATCCTATAATTTTTATTTAATATATCATTAAAGTTTATAAATATTAATATATAAATATCATCTTATAATTAAAAAAACAATTACAGTCTTATATGCGGTGGAAGAAGGGTGCTAAAGATGAGACCGAGTTCAGATTGAAAAATATTATATGGAAAGGCAATTCAACTTTGTCAGAGGTTGAATATGATCTTTGCAGGAATCCATACAATCCCGATCTCATGTATATTTGCCGCTTATATTTGTTAAATGTTTCACGCACTCTTTAATAGTTTTCTAGTCGGAATCAGGCAAGACAGTTTTATCCGACCCGTTCCGATCCGTTTAGATTTTCTCAAACTCAATTTTCTGGATTTGGATATGGATTTAGATCTTATTTTTAGACCCGAATGAGATTAAATTTGAATTTAAATCTTATGTATTCTGAACCGATACCCGACCCGAAACCCAATTCAAACATGATTCAAACCCGAAATCCGATATATATATATATATATATATATATATATATATATATATATATATATATATATATATATATATAAAGTTTTTTTGAGAAACCTCTCTCACATGAAGTATTAGGTGAAAACATATAATAAATAATATTTTTTATGATACAAACATATTTTACGATATGTTCTATATACTCTATTATTCAATATATATTCTGTAATTTATTTTTTAATATATTTTTAAACATACTTTTAATATGTTCACTCTTATATTCAGTACTACTATAATTTACTTGACATACTTTCAATTTTTTATAAAATTATTAATATATATTAGCATTCAATTAAACATCTAATTTATATAACTGAACCTTAATAATTAATTGTATCGGATCAAATTTTAAAAAAATAAAATATTTTGATGATAATTTCGGGTCCGGGTTCAGTTCCGATCTAAACTTTCGGGTTTCGGGTTTTATTCGATCCGATCCAAAATCCGTTTGTTCGAGTTCGAGTCTCAATTTTCTGGTATTTTTAGGGTTCGGGTCGGGACTGGTTAAATAGCACAATATGATGTAGAACATATATGTTCTTCAATTAGTACTCCAAATAATGTTTTCATGTAATTTTTGCATATATATATAGGTTAACAATTAGGTGATATTTTTTTAGCGTGAGAACCGTAAAAACTTTTATTAAATTTTGCAGAATCATAATAAAAAATGTAAAAAAAATGTTTAGATAAACTTTTTTATTATAGTTTTGCAAATAATTTTTTAATATATAGTAAATAGAATATGATGCAAGACATGTATACTCTACAATTAGTATCACATTTAAGATTTTTCATAAAATTTTAGCCTATATATATAGGCTAAGGTTGGTTCAAATAGGAAACCATTATTAGCCGAGGAACTCGGAGAACCACTAATAAAAAAACTTAATTTTCACAATTTGACTCGATCCAATTAATTATTAAGGTTAAATTATTTATATTAGATGTTTAATATATATGCTAATATTTGTTAATATTTTTTTAAAAAATATTAGAAGTAGTTCTGTAAAATTATAGTAGTACATAATATAATAGAGAACATATTATAAAATATATGTCTAAGAATATAATAAAATATAAATTATATAACACATGTTAATAATATAGTACATGACATAGTGTAAAACATATTTACATTAAAAAATATTAATTATTAGGTGGTCTCTAGAATTTCGCATGTAATAGTGGTTTCTCGTTGAATCTTACCCATATATGTAAAGAGATATGAAATAATGTAAAAGAAAATTAATTAAAAAATTTAAAATACATATATACGAGTTAAACTAAAAAAAATTAGGTATAAGATGAGTGGGAAACTTATACAATGAAAAGTAAATTAAAATATCGTAAATTAGCGGATAAGTTTAGCAGTATTGTACTGATACAAAAAATAAGTTTCTAAAATGAGGTAATTTGTGTAATTTTTTGAAAAGGATATTTAATAATGATATGAGTTGGACTTGGATTTAACCATTTAACCCATATTCTTTGTGCCAACACCATTAAAACTGATTAACTATTAGCTAAAATTCCAATTAATTAAATTTTAAATTTGACCGGCTTTAAATCGCATCTAATTTTACCGTTTTTACTAGTAATGCATAAACACAGTGCAAAAACAAGAAAGAGGGATGCATCCGATTTGCTTGCATAATTGGTAAAATTATTGGTGGTAGCATTGATAACAGACCTATTATAAATTTTTAGGGGCCGTTTGGTTGGGGTAATAGGTAAAGAGAAAGGGAAACAATCATCTTTATTTCCTTTGTTGTTCTTTATTTTATAAAAATAATTATTTCCTGTGATCTTTTTAAGTTTTAGGTTTACCCAAAACTCCTCCATTCTCATTCCCCACATCTCTCGATGTATTTCCCCCCCTTTCTCTCTCATACACCCACCCACTTCTGCATAATTATATTTTATATTAATTCTAAAAATAATAATATACACAAAATAATTTATTAAAAAATAATTATTTATTTCGTTTCCGGATCAAAACCAAATAAGGAAAACAATTCAAGTCTATTTTTTCCCTTTCTTTTTAATTCCCTTTATAAACCCCTTTCTTTTTCTTCAATCTGATCCAAACCACTCCATATTGTTTAGAATTCGAAACCCTTTGATTATTTTTGTAGGGACTTTATATAGTTTTCAACTTTGGAATTTTGATTTTAAATTTGTACGTGAAGCAAAAATATTCGTTGATTATTACTTCGTAGTCGGTAGTGGAAACTTAGAAAAGGAAAACAACTTTTTATATTAGTGTTTAATAGAATCATTCTAGGCTACTAGCTACGTTAGATAATAGTTGCATCACTCAAATACAATACCAGTACTTTCGAAAATGGGGTGCTCCATGTGCAGGATTATAATTGGGGGAACCATGTGATGTGAATACTGAGTTGGGATGCGTTTATTACAATTTACAAATTTAGTATTATTTATTTTAAACCCCAAAAATACCTGACCCTCATGTGCGATATTTAAGGAGCATATGATCATTTAAGATTGATATGTCATATGTACAATACCCCAGCATCATGGTGTCACATACTTATCTAATATTGTTAATATTATTTTTATAAGATTAAAAAATTTAGAGTATTATCATGAATATTCATATTACAACGATAGATTTTGTTAATAATATTGGTAATAAATGAAGCATCGTTAATTAGTCGGCCAAGGTTAAATTAGGAAGCTTAACAAATTAAAAAAGGGGCCCACACGTTATGCACACTCAATCTACATACAAACATACATACATTACTTGATGTAATAACGAAAGCGATACACAGAAACTAAACACAAGCACAAGCACAACATATGCATATGCAAACACATGTACATTCGTGCATCCGGACAGACACAGGTTCCCGAGCATGTTCACCATTATCGAGGAATCGTAACCCTAATATCTTCACGTTCATGTATAATAGCTACGTCGTCGTTTAGCTTTTTTTCGTGCTCTCATCGGCGTTTATCGCAAGGTAATTTTGTTTTAATTCCTTTTGTTTTGAATTAGTGTGTATATTACGCGGATTATAAACTATTAGTTGAACGTAGCTCATGCATTTTATTTTTTTTAATGTTTGATCTGATTTTTTACACTGTTTTTTTGGAGTGTTTTAAGTTGTTGATGATTTTGTCATATTTTCAGTTATATATGTGTGTGCTTATGTATATATGTTTGTGTTTGTGTGTGTGTGTGTGTTTTGTCATGTTAGGTAATGAAAATTGAAAAGCAACATTGATTTGGTGAGGAGATATGTGGTCCACTAGTTTTGGTTCATTGTTGATATGTGTGTGCTTTGTTGATTATTAATGTTTTAGTCAACTCTTATGAGGATTAATCGAGCTTACTTTCGAGTGATTTGATGTTAGTAAGTAGTTTAGTACGGTTTCATATCCAGCTTTTGCTGATGTAGTTGTTTGTTTGCATAAAAGGAAGGTAGTCAAGGAATTTGGTGTGTTTGGTATCAGTTGTTCCGGATGAGAGCTATTGATGATTTTGTTCAGGTTACTGTTGGGTAGAGAGTTTTTATTTGGAATTTCATACTAATTTACGTATAATGAAACAATTTTTTGATCTGCAGGTAAGGAATTGGGATAATGTCCAATATGTGGTTGGTTGTGTAGGTCATAGCAGAGACTTTTGAGATGTATTCTAATTAGATTTCACCTATCTATATCCTTCTAATCAAAATTTACATTGTATATGTGGTTGATTGTGTAGGTCGTAGTGGAGACTTTTGAGATGTATTCTAAGTATAACTCACCTATCTATAACTTACTAATCAAAATTTGCATTGTCTATATTGTTGCGAGGATGTTAGCAAATTGCACAAAGTAGACACGATGTGAAATTATATGAATGCTTCTGAGTTCATTTGAAGAATTATTGTTATTTGTATATTAACTGTAGCACGTCTCACCTACTTTTACTTCAATGACATTCAGGTGATTATAATATATAAGGAAAGAAATGGCTAGTCTGGAAGATATTGGTGTTGCAGCTGGAATTAATGGTCTATCTGTACTTGTATTTCTTTTGGCATATTCGATATTAAGGCTTCAACCAATCAACGATAGAGTATACTTTCCAAAATGGTACTTGAAGGGTATAAGAGCCACCCCATTGAGTACTGGATCAGTGACGAAAGTTGTCAACTTAGATCCTAGAATGTACCTCAGGTTCTGGAACTGGATGCCTGCTGCTTTACAAATGCCTGAACCAGAGCTAATAGATCATGCAGGTCTTGATTCTGCTGTATATATTCGGATTTATCTTCTTGGGTAAGTTAATGCATGTTTCTTAGTTATAAAGAAAATGTTTGCACTTCCATTTATATTAATTTTAAAACCGCAATGGATTGCTTTCTGTAATTGTGATTAGCCATATATGTTTTCTGAACAGATTTAAAAGAAAAACTATTTGAAAAACATAAATGCAGGCTGACTGCAGGAGAAAGCGCTACAGATAATTATTTTATGTACCATACAATTTTTTTCATGCAGTTTGAAGATCTTTGTTCCCATAACTGCACTCGCTTTTGTGGTTTTGGTGCCTGTAAATTGGACTAACGACACTTTGGATAAACTTAAAGATGTAACATTCAGTGATATTGACAAACTTTCAATATCTAATGTTCCACCTGGATCCTCGAGGTGAGATTAATTTGTAACTTGTTTTTAAACTATAACCATGTATGTATGCAGTTACAATGATTCCTGTCCTTTAGTAAATATTTTTCCATATCATACCGAATATTTTTATCAGATCCTGTTTCCATACTTCCTAATTATGACGAACCAGTATGTCCTAAAACATGAGTGGTCACAAAACTTTATCAGCGTTAAAAATTCTTTGTTTACTGTTTTAGTATCAAACTGGGGGGTGCAGCCTCATTGCATGCCTTCCAAGTTTAATCTGTATTTAGGGTTCATATGTTTCCTCCTAATAATTCTTCCACCTTGCCTTTATTATATGGTTTTATGGAACAGGTTATACATTAACTTATTAGATGTAGGTGTGTTGATGTTCCATATTGGTTCATGCTTGTAAA
The DNA here is from genome assembly GCA_028671895.1 of Oenanthe sinensis. Taxonomy (NCBI): domain Eukaryota; kingdom Viridiplantae; phylum Streptophyta; class Magnoliopsida; order Apiales; family Apiaceae; genus Oenanthe; species Oenanthe sinensis. The sequence goes on from CM053813.1 coordinate 32,085,042, forward strand.
TCTCGCCTTATCTTAATATGAAACGGATGTGCAGTTTCAAGTTACAACTGATATCTCAGTTCTCTCAGGTCAAGAATAAAAGAAAATTATGACTGTGATCCTTGTCTAATTGTATATATTGGTTTTAGATGCAACGAGGACACAAGATTATTATATTTAATAATGATTCCCAAATTTCGATTCACGAAGTGACTTATCCAATTGGACCCACTTCCTTGACTTAGCAAATTTATTGTAATTGGCTGTACACACTGTATTTAGTATTTATCGGTACTTGTTGAACCTTATCCACTTTTAATCATCGCCTATGTACTTCCAACCTCAATTTTTTTTACGTTGGCCACCATAGACAATGTTTTATTTTTTTTTCTTTAAAAAAAATAAAAAATCTTAAACAACTTACTTAACATTTAGTTTGTTGGCACCAGTACTTCACTCTCTGATGACAGGTGTCTTTATTTGGTAAACTTCACTGTTCAACAGGTTTTGGGTTCATATCGGAATGGCGTATATCTTTTCTTTATGGACATGGTATAAACTTTATATGGAATACAAGATCGTAGCTACCATGAGGTTGCAATTTCTAGCCTCTGAAAGTCGCCGTCCAGATCAATATACAGTGAGTTTGTCGGCTTTTGTATTTGATTAGGCTTGCATGTTATTCTGTGAATATATCTTAATCAGTTTATTGTTTCTTTTTCTTGTTTGTATTTGGGCACATGTCAAGAAATATCTGTTTTAGTTTCTGAGCTATTAAAATATTAAATATTTACCAAAGCAATTAATTCATTACACAAGCAGAATGCTATTAAGATCACTTATGGGAACAAAAACATCATGCCAACACTGCACTCTGGAAATTGTGCCATAGGTATGTATCAATGTGGTGGAGGACTGGAGGTCATTAAACTCCAAAAGGATGTACTGTTTACTCATCAAATACTAGCTTCTTCTTCCTAATGGGTTGTTTTTGGCTTGCTAAATCCTAAAGCAAATTGTTGTATTTCTTCTTTATCTTTTACGTAAAGAGTTCAAACATAAGGGGGAAATAAGATTTTGTTACCAGTGCAGGAGAAATCATTGTAGAAAACGACATGATATTATCAACAGTAGGAACTAGGAAGTTCCTATTGTTCTTGAAGGTTTCCAAGAACTAGGAAATTCGTTGTATCAAGAGTAGGAACTAGGAAGTGTCTAATACCAACAGTAGAAACTAGGAAGTACCTGATATAGAAAGTGCACATGCAAACTGCAGACTTTTATTTTGTTCCAATGAAGTAATTGATTTCAATATTAGCGGTTGTGGTTACTAAATTGATTTTTCAATATTTACTTTTAAAAACCAACAAAGTTTAATCAATTCAATAGTCTGGTGTTTCTTCTGTTGAATGTTATGTTATGACTGTTAAAGAAATTAGTATTATGACAAGCTGAATATGACACTCTTAATTCCCATAATTTTCTTGGATGTTTAATCAGTTCTAACTCCTGGTGCAGGTCCTTGTGAAAAATGTCCCTTCGGATCCTGATGAATCAATTAGTGAGCATGTCGATCACTTCTTTTGTGTTAATCATTCTGACCATTACCTTACTCACCAGGTTTGCATATCTGTCATAATATTGAAGTTCAGTACCTTTTACAAATAATGGGGAAATTTTATGTCCAGTGAGGGTTACCACTTGTGAGCTATTTGACAAGATTCGATTAGTGGGATGTATATTTATTATTTAACAAAGTCTTAGATATAAATTTGAAATTTAAATTTCTATATTTTGCTAGAAGTTTAAGTTCTATGATTATTAATTTCCTTGGAAGTTATATTAATATAAATCTGATATGGAATGTCAGGTAGTGTACAATGCAAACCGTCTTGCTACTTTGGTGGAAAATAAGAAGAGTTTGCATAATTGGCTTACTTATTACCAGAACAAATATGAGAGAAATTCTTCAAAAAGGCCAACTGTTAAGGTACCAGCTCAATTTGATCTTTTCTTAAAGCCTTTATAACATTTTTATTGCTGTATTGTAATGTGTAACTCGATTACCCGTGATTCATTTCAATAAATGATGGTAAGAACTCAGACCATATTATGTGTATAGACAGGTTTTTGGGGTCTTTGGGGACAGAGAGTGGATGCAATTGACTACTATGCAGCTGAAATAGATAAGCTGAGTGAAGAAGTAAGTTTCTGTAAACATGCCATACTGTTTTTTTTAGATTTTATAATTAATATCATGCGATAAAGAATTTGCATACATGTGTCATTTTCAGTTCTAGAAAATAGTGGTCATTAATGGATAGGCCAAAGAGCAAAAAAAAAATCTGGAGAACAAAGTAGTTACGAGTTGGAGTGCATAAATTGGAAAACAGATTTTAAGCAAAAATTAGTTTTTTGTTTATATTGTTCATTTCTAGCTACAAAGATCATTTGCCTATGGCCTCATTTGTACACAATTTTGCAGTAGCATATATGTTATATATTTATCTAAGCACAAATGACAAAACACCACACTTATCACCAACAAAAGTCCTTAACAAGCAACTGCTCATGATTAGATAACATGTGTCTATTATACATCGAAATTTTACAGTACATTGACAAAATAGTTGATTAGAGTATGTCAATTGGAAAAGGGAAGATTCTTTTAAATATTCAAAATCTTCTATAACAAGTGATACTGATGGATTCTCATGTTTCTTTGCTTGCTACGTCTGTTCATGATTTTCAGGACTCCTCATATTTATTATCTATCTATTAATATTATTAAGGATAAATAGAATAACCTACAGTTATGAGAAATTAAGGTCATGAGATATTTTGAGAAATATGAGGGAAACCTTTAACTAGAACTAATAGCTTTTATATAAATTATTATGTAATGCTCTTCATTTTGTTTTAGGCACAGAGATATATTTTAGAGTCAAGTAACTAGATAACTGTATATTCCTTTCTGTAATAGAAACTAAAAAACATGGAAAGGTGGATTAATGACTTTTAGTTTTTTAGAGTATAAAATAAATATTAAACACCACCTAAACCTTCAAGAGTTTATAGAACTTTTTTTTTGTTTTAAACACCGACTTTTAGTTAAAAATCAGTAAAGAAATTATTTATGCCCCAGCTAGCCTCCAAAAATTAGTTATAACTTTTTTTTTCATCCGGCTATTTCAGAATCCTGGTTCCTCCATAGGTTATAATGTATGCTTTGTTGCCTGGCGGCATCTCATTCACACGGTGTCCATTGCCAAGTTATATAGTTTTCCTCTCCCATTGGTCAAATTAATGGGCTTATTCATCTTCCCTTTTCCCCCAGCACACTTTATCTAGAGATAATCTGATCATGCCTTATATTATTTATGCAAGGAAGCCGCAGACGTAGATACATACAAGATAAATTTAGAAGTATTTTCAGACATATTCTGTTGCAGTAACAAATTTCATCCTTCTTGATCTTTTTTTTCAGTTTATGCAAAATTTGTCAAAGTGTTTTACATTTATATTGATTTCTAATATTATTTTATAAAGAATGCAAGTGCACTTAATCTTGACGATGTTATATTGAAATATCATGGGGTGGATTAACCTTTTTTTTATAAAAAATATTCATGTTTAAATTCATCTAATATGAATCATGTATTTTATGCACTTGTAAACCTACCTAATCACATCACAAGAAGAAATAAATGATTTTGTCTTCCGTGTTTTGGTTAATTTTCTTAACTGGGCAGTCTTTAGTTTTTTAACAGCACTATCAGTTTGGGCTTGGGACTTGTTTTCTCAACTCTAGTTGAAACTTTTTCTTTTCAGGAAGATGCAGAAAGAGAAAAGATTACAAGTGACCCTAAAGCAGTGATTCCTGCTGCATTTGTTTCATTTAAGTCGAGATGGGGAGCGGCTGTTTAATAGATATAAATTTAATAGATATAAATACAGATAGATTAAAAATAAAAGTAATAGTATTTGATGGAATAATAGCAAAAGAGTGTATTACGGAAATAAATACAGGAGCTATTAAAAGTTTTATACATGTTAGTAAAATTAATGATAATAATTGTAATAAAATAGAACCTCAAACTTATAACTATCCTGAAAATGAAAGAGAAGTAATAATTACTAAAAGTATTAATCTAAGATTTAAAATACAAGATTTAGAATATAATATAAATATAGGAGTAATAGAGTATGATAGTTCTAATGAATTATTATTAGGAAGTGATTTCTTAACTATGATAAATTATAAAATTAATAACAAAGGAATTGAAATAACAGATCAAGGTAAAGTCAGATTTATAGAAAAAATATGAATATTCAAGAAAAAATAGAAAAGAAAAAACAAAAATTACAAAAGATAAAAGATGCATTGCAAGAAGGAATATATTCACAAATAAAATATTTAGAATATTGTGAAAAAGAGAAAAAATTAGAAGAAGATATAAAAGAATTAGAAGTAATAAAGATTAAACCCTCTGAAAAAATATGGATAAATATGGGAAAGGGATGGATAAAAAGAATATCTAAAAATGACTAGTAATAACGAAAAAATACAAGCTCTATGGGAAGAATTAATAATAAAAGAAAAAATAAATCTTTTAATAATGAAAATAGATGAAATCCAAAAAGAACAAATCCATTTGAGACAGATAATAAGAGAAGAATTAACAAATCTATGGAATATATCTGAGATACCTACATTCAAAATAATATTAGAAAAATTAAATAAATTAGAAGAAGAAAAAGTAAAAAATAAACAAATAATAAAGGAAGAGGATAATTTACAACCAGAATTAGTACCTATAAATGCTTGGAAAAGAACTAAAGAACCTATAATGATAGATATTAGTAAAATGAAACCTAATATCCCAGAAAATGTAGATAAAGTATTAGAAGGATTATCAACATTACATAAAAAAGGAAAGTTTTAATGGACAAAAAAGAACATAATGTTATAACATTTCTTAAAAATCATGGAAAAGAAATAATAGAGAAAGAAAGGTATAAATATGAACCTATAAAAAAAGAATCCAAGGAATATAAAGAATCTAGAGAAGATATAATTAATATTGAAAGGATAGAATATTTACAATTAAAATTAGAAAGACAGAAGCAAGAACTAATAGAATTAAAAGAAATTAATTATAAACTTAAAATAAATACCAATGATGAATGGTATGAAAAGTATAAAAAATATAAAGATAAGTATAAGAATATTAAAAAAGAATTAAAAGAAGCAAAAAGAGAAATTAAAACAATTAAAAAAGAATTGCAAGAAACTAAGACAAGACTAGATATATTAGAAGAGGAAATAAAAAGGTTAAAGAATAGACCTAAGAAAACAGATAGTAATAAATCAGATAGTACTAGTAGAAGTTCTAGCAGTAGTAAAAATTCTAGATATAATCAAGAAAGAGTAAATTTTATAGAAGAATCAGATGTTAAAGAAAATTCAGATAATTCAGATATTGAAAAAGAAAATAATCAAATAATTCAAGCCTTAAGAAAAATAAATAATGTAAATGCAATTATAAAAGAGGAATCAGGAAGTGAAGAAGATATAGGAACTGATATAGAAACAGAAGACCTAATGAATGAAGATATAAATGATTATCCAGAAGAAAGACTAATAGATCCAAATTTAGATAAAATGATAAAAAATAATAATAAAATACCTAAACATATTCCAATAGGACAACAAGCAGAATTTAAAGAATTTATAGGATCAATGTCACAAGGAGTAAATCTTAATGGATACTTCCTAGATCTAGATAATGTATATGAAGAGCAAGAAATTAATAGAAGAATAACTGATTGGAATCTTGGAACTTATATAGCTTTAATGAGTTCTCCACATAATAATAATTTAGATTATACCTATGATTTAATATCTAAAACATTAATAGGAAAAGTAGCATTTTGGATAGAATCCATAGCATACCAATTAAAAACAGAAGTAATGAGTAATGCAGGAGACTGGAAATCTATGTTACAAATATTTGATATGATATTAAAAAGAGAATTTCTAGGAGAACCTTGGATAGTAGCTAGAGATCAAGTACTAATAGAAAGAAAAATAGAAATAATAATGAATTTAAATAATATGAAATGCTGTAAAATAAATAAACTACCAGAATATACTATAAGTTTTACAAAATTCTTTTATGAAGCTAGATTTCAACCAGAAGAAAGTCTATTATATCAACAATTATATTATGATCATTTACCAGATCCATATAATACTGAAATAACTAAAGAATATAATAAATTAGAACCAAGAGAAAATACTCTAGGAGAAAGAATAAGAGTATTAAGAGGATATCTTATGAGAAAATGTGAAGAATATAGAGTACAACAAAAGGTTAAGAAAGATAAGAAATTAGGATTAAGAGAAATATGTGGTTTTACAGAAAGAAGATTAGTATTTGGATGTGATGATAAAAAGATCAAAAAATCCTATAAAAAACATAGAAAAAATTATAATAGAAGATTTGATGAACAGAAAAGTTTTAATTATAATCCATATTATAATAAATATAAAAAGAAGAAATTTAAAAGATTTAAAAATACTTTTGATAATAGAAGGAAATTTAGGTATAAAAGAAAATTTAAAAGAAAACCTTATAATAATAGAAAACTAAGTGAATGTACATGTTGGAACTGTAAAGAAAAAGGACATTATGCTAATAAATGCCCAAAACTAAAAGAAAAAGGAATAAAATACATTAATACATCACAATTTATAATGAATCTAGAACAAATAGAAGAAGATAATAATAAATGGTATAAATACGAAGAATTTTATATAAGTCAAACTGATAATGAAAGTGAATCAGAATATGAAAAGAATCTAAAATATGAATATTCTAGTAGTAAATCAGAATCTGAGAAAAAATTAACAAGTGAAAATAGTTCAGAATAATGGTAGCTATTTATATAGAGGCATATGTAGAGTATAAACCTAATAAACTAATAAAACAAAAAATATTTATAGATAGTGGAGCAGATTTGTGCTTAGCTAAAAAAGAGGTAATAATACAACATAAATGGAAAAAATCTAATATTTATAAAACTAGAGTAACTGGATTTAATGAACAAAGAAAAGAATTAGATATAATAGCAGAAAATATGAGAATAGTATTAAATAAGACAGTATTTAAAATACCATTAATATATCAAGAAAACAAAATGAAACAACCAATATTATTAGGAAATAACTTTTTAGATCATTTTAAAACTCAGGTAATTACTTGTGATAGTTTAAGTTTACAAACATCTTGTAATAAATGGATAATATTAAAAAGAATATTACCTATGAATATAACCAGAGTAAATAAAATATTAGTTAATAGAGATAATAATTTGGAAGAATTAACTAAAAAATATATTGAACTATTAAAACCAAACTTTGGAGAAAATCCTGTACAATTATGGGATAAAGAAAATATATATGCTGAAATAAAATTAATAAATTCTAATGATATAGTAAGATCTAAACCTATTAGATATAGTCCTACAGATCAGAAAGAATTTGAAAATCAAATAAAAGAATTACTAGATTTAAAAATAATAAAAGAAAGTAAAAGTCCGCATAGTAGTCCTGCATTCCTAGTAAGAAAACATAGTGAACAAAAAAGAGGAAAAGCTAGAATGGTAATAGATTATAGAGAATTAAATAAAAAGACAATATTTGATGGATATTTTCTACCTTATAAAAGAAATCTTATAAACAGATTAGGAAATAAAAAATGGTTTAGTAAATTTGATTGTAAAAGTGGATTCTGGCAAATAAAATTAACAAAAGATTCTATACCATTAACAGCATTCAGTGCCCCTCAAGGACATTATGAATGGATAGTATTACCATTTGGATTTAAGAATGCACCACAGATATTTCAAAGAAGAATGGATCAAGTATTTAGAAAATTAAAGGATTTTTGTATAGTATATGTGGATGATATATTAATATTTAGTGAGAGCTTAGAACAACATATAAAACATTTAGAACAATTTATAGAATTAGTAAAACAACATGGAATATTACTTTCTGAAAAGAAATCTGAAATCTTTAAAAATAAGATAGAATATTTAGGATATATTATAGATAAAGATGGATTACAATTACAAAACCATATTGTATCAAAAATACAAAACTTTAAAGATAAATTAGAAAATAAAAAAGAAGTACAACAATTCTTAGGAATAATCAATTATGCAGCAGATCATATAAAAGATTTACCACAATTAAGAAAACCTTTACAAGAATTAACAAAAAATAAGCCCTTTGAATGGAAAGAAGAACATGATAGAACAATTAAATTATTAAAAGAAAAAGTAATTAATTTACCAAAACATAGAATACCTATAGAAACTGATCAATTAGAATTATTTACAGATGCAAGTGATATAGGATGGGGAGCAGTCCTTATAGCATATGAAAAAAAATGATATTGATAGAGAAAAACCTCTCATATGTGGATATGGAGGAGGAACATGGAAACCAAATGAGAAAAATTATCATATAAATGAAAAAGAATTATTAGCAGTAAAATTTGGAATTAAAAAATTTCATTATCATTTGTTACCTGTAAAATTTATTGTAAGAACTGATAATACTCAAGTGAAAGCTTTTATTACAAATAAAATAGATTTGTTGCCAGAATTAAATAAAAGAAGAAAATGGCAATCTTTTTTCTGTTGTTATGATTTTATTGTTAAAAATATATCTGGTACTAAAAATGTTTTAGCTGATTTTCTTAGCAGGTATAATCATGATGACAAATAACAATTTTGATATGTATATCAGTGATACTACAAAGGTTATTACCAACAACCATGATAAAATGGTTAAATTACATCAGCAAATAGAAGCCTTATACAAAGAGATATCAGCCATAGAACAGGAAAATACTCATTTCCTGAAACAATTGACAGAAGCTATAAAAGATAAACAAACAGTAAAGTCTTTACAAAATCCAACCACTACAATACCAACTTTTTCATCCAAACTAGTAAATATGCCTTTACCCTCTATTACCAAGCAAATCTCACCTTCTATAACTATGAGTGATAAACTGAAATATTCACCTGAAGCAATAACAGCCTTTGAAAAAATTATGAAATTTTATGATTATAAATCAAACCAAGAAATATTGAGATGCTCAAAAGTGAGTAAATATCCTAGATATTTATGTAGTGAAAATAGTAACCCAGATATTGTTGAAAAATTATTTTATTATGGATTTATTGATAAAATAATAGTAACAGAAACCTTACAAAGTATTTCAAAATTACCAACAATAATTATAGAATCAGTAAATGCTATGATGGAAGCTTTTGGAAAAGGAGCATATGGGATACAAATATTTGATGCCTCTACCGATTTGGTAGGAAAACCCATAGTAATATGTCAGATATTTAAGATAGGAAAAAATACTAATATTAATGGAGAAAGTGGTGAGTTAAAACTTCCAGAACCATGTACATTGGAGAAATTTCAAGAATGGCTATCAGTCAAAAGAGCTATTGGATTATTAACACTAAAAGGAAAGTTAGAAGATATGATGAAAAATGGAAAGTCCAATATAATATCCTCTGGAAAAGGACCACAAATTGAAGAGATTATTACTCTTTATTATTCCCATGAAACAATTGCAACTAATCTTACAGTTTTTCAAGGGATGTATGACAGAATAATTAATCTCAAACATGCTCATGCAAAAACTACTATAGAGCAATATCAAGAAATGGCAAGTCCAAAGAAAAGACCAGTATTCATAAATTCTGGTACTATGATGAAAGATATTAGCATTATAAAAAGCGAAGGGTCATCTGATCCTTTCAAATAAATGTAGTTTATCTACAAAAATAAAAAGGATGTAGTCCTAAAAACTACAAAACAAAATAATATACTACAAAAGAGAAGATGAAGCTGATCAGACAAGAGGAATCTAAAGAAGATAACGACAGATGGTAGAAGACCAAAGGAGTTTGCTTTATGAAAAGAAGAAGATGATTGAAGACAAAAGAAGAATACAGCTTTGAAAAAAAAAGAAGAAAATAATACAGCTCTTGACGACTTTGAAGCCTAAAAGCAAAGATGATGGCAGACAAAAGAAGATGCTTATGGCAGACAATGAAAAGCAACTAAAGAGATTCTTTAAATAATGTAAATGATGTAAGCAATGATGTAAGATAAGAATGAGTTTTCTCTATATAAGAAACTCAGTTTGTAAGATTTAAGATCATCTGCAATAAAAACCCTTTAAAGCTTTCATATTTCTATGGCCAGCTAAACTCTCTAAGTCTATAATTTTTACCAAGAAATTATCAAGAAATCAGTTATAATATTCTACCTAGATCATAATAATATTTATCCAATTTAAGGATATTATTATAGTATAGCATTTCAGAGGATATCTGCAGCCATCCCAGTGTCCAGGCCATATCCCGGGGAAGGGAACAAGTGCTAGGAAAGGTTGAGGCAGGCGGTGATCTGAAGTACTATTACTAGGTAATATTCGAAAAATTTGTTAATTATTATTTATGATGGATGTAGAATGATTGTTTCTGTATTCTTGATAAAAGTATTAGTAGAAATTATAGACGTTTTTTAATTTTATCATGGAGTCTTTTAAGAATAAACGATCACATATTATTATACCATCTATATTCCTTCCCTTTTTAGGGTTAATAGATGATGAGATCCCTATTAACATGTTAATTAAACCCTGCCTGTATGATTGAAGACAAAAGAAGAATACAGCTTTGAAAAAAAAGAAGAAAATAATACAGCTCTTGACGACTTTGAAGCCTAAAAGCAAAGATGATGGCAGACAAAAGAAGATGCTTATGGCAGACAATGAAAAGCAACTAAAGAGATTCTTTAAATAATGTAAATGATGTAAGCAATGATGTAAGATAAGAATGAGTTTTCTCTATATAAGAAACTCAATTTGTAAGATTTAAGATCATCTGCAATAAAAACCCTTTAAAGCTTTCATATTTCTATGGCCAGCTAAACTCTCTAAGTCTATAATTTTTACCAAGAAATTATCAAGAAATCAGTTATAATATTCTACCTAGATCATAATAATATTTATCCAATTTAAGGATATTATTATAGTATAGCATTTCAGAGGATATCTGCAGCCATCCCAGTGTCCAGGCCATATCCCGGGGAAGGGAACAAGTGCTAGGAAAGGTTGAGGCAGGCGGTGATCTGAAGTACTATTACTAGGTAATATTCGAAAAATTTGTTAATTATTATTTATGATGGATGTAGAATGATTGTTTCTGTATTCTTGATAAAAGTATTAGTAGAAATTATAGACGTTTTTTAATTTTATCATGGAGTCTTTTAAGAATAAACGATCACATATTATTATACCATCTATATTCCTTCCCTTTTTAGGGTTAATAGATGATGAGATCCCTATTAACATGTTAATTAAACCCTGCCTGTAAATTGGTATCAAAGCCATTAAATAGGAAAGTCTTCTCAAGTGAATAGTAACTTCGACTGGTTATGGCAAGATTGAAGTGAATAGTAACCGATGAATAGTAACTTTTAAATATGAATAATATCCAAGATATGTCAGAAGAATCAAAGAATAATTTACAAAAAATAAAAAATATAGCAAACAAAACATTTACATATAATAAAGAAATCAATCATCATATTGAAAGTTGTAGGATAAGTATGGAATTAATAAATGATAAAGATATAACCATAAGATTATTTAGCGAATTATTAGCTAAAAGAGATGAAGAATATAAGTTATTAGCAGAAGAAAATTTAAAACTACAAAGAGAAAAATTTATGAAAGAATTAGGATGTGAAATAAAAGTGAAAGAATTAAAAGAGGTTTTACAGGAACAATATAAAGTAATAGAAGATCAGGATAAATTGATTAATATATTAAAATTAAATCAGAAAAAATGATAAATTCTTTTGGACAAGATTTAAACTCAATAAGAAGAAAATTTAGAATATTAAAATATTATTCTATATCTTTAAATAAAATAGAAGAAGAATTAGATAGATTTCAAGATATAATAAACAATAAAAATTGGACAGAAGAGGAGGAAATGATAAATAATTGTAAAATAGCAAAGTTAATGGCATTATATAGAATATATAATAATAATATATATTGGAGAAGAAAAGAGTTATTAATTGAATCTAATCTAACTGGATAAGATGAATAATCAAAGAGACACATCATCTTACTTTGTAAGAAAAACAGAGGTAAAAGATAATGTTAAAAGAGATTTTGAAAAAATAATGCGATATGAAGAGTATAAGAAAATGGTAATAGCAAAACCATATCAAAATAATAAATCAATACAAGTAAAAGAAATGCTTAATGTATATATAGAAAAATTAAAACACAAAGCTAAGAAAGATGCAGAAATATATACTTACGGATAAAAAATGGAAAATCAAAGATATACGTTATCTTATTTTGAAAATAAATCATTGGTAAAGAATAAAAATAAAAGAAGACTTGAAAAAATAATAAGATATGAAGAGCATAAAGAAAGGATAATGAAAAGACCTTATCTTAATAGTGAATCTATAAATTATCTTATCATAATTGATGAATATATAGAGAAATTAAAAAATAAAATTAAAAGAGACTCAGAAATTTATACTTATGGATAAAGGAAAAGAAGTAGTGGAAGAATCTAATAAAACATATTATCAAATGGATACATATGAAGAAGGAACTTCTCAAAGTTTAAGTTTTAAACCAGAAACTTATTTAAAAATACAAAATGAAAAAGAAGAGTTAACAGTTAAGAAAATATTTAAAACAAATTGGTTCGAAAGAAATAAAGAAATAAGATATATAGCACAGAAACATGAAAATATTATAGATATTAATAGTATAAATGGAAGAGCAAAAATAAGCTTAATAACAGATGAGATAATAAAAAGAGAACTAAGAAAGTTAAATAATAAAGAGGTAAAGAAATATAAAAATATTTATTTTGGAGGAGTAGAATTTACTATAAAAGCATATTTTCAAAGAAATATAGATACACCTATACAGATATATATACTAGATGATAGAATATTAGGAAATATACAAGATGCATTAATATCAGTAATAAAAGGAAATTTAATTTATCAGAAATTAAAATTTACGGTACAACCAGATTTTAGCATATCATTAAAAGATGAACATAAAGAATTAGCTTTAACTTTATATTATAAATTAGATGGAATAAAAATGCCACCTGGAAGTAAAGTTATAAGTATTGAAACAAAAATGATATATGCATTAACAGGAAATCATCATGTAAATAAACAAAATGAATCAAGTATTTTGGTACCAAAGATATATCAAGATATATTAGAACAAATAGAACATAAAGAGAGTTCAAGAATAACTATACCAGAAGAAATATATATAGATTTTAATAATAGAATAATGGAAACACCTAATAAATTGATACCAAGAATGGAAGGATCAAGATTAAGTTTTAGGAAAGAACCTATAATGATAAGACAGAATAGTCTACCTAGTTTACCTAGAAGATTATTATATAATTATCCTAGGGAAATAAATTTAATAGATATAAATACAGATAGATTAAAAATAAAAGTAATAGTATTTGATGGAATAATAGCAAAAGAGTGTATTACGGAAATAAATACAGGAGCTATTAAAAGTTTTATACATGTTAGTAAAATTAATGATAATAATTGTAATAAAATAGAACCTCAAACTTATAACTATCCTGAAAATGAAAGAGAAGTAATAATTACTAAAAGTATTAATCTAAGATTTAAAATACAAGATTTAGAATATAATATAAATATAGGAGTAATAGAGTATGATAGTTCTAATGAATTATTATTAGGAAGTGATTTCTTAACTATGATAAATTATAAAATTAATAACAAAGGAATTGAAATAACAGATCAAGGTAAAGTCAGATTTATAGAAAAAATATGAATATTCAAGAAAAAATAGAAAAGAAAAAACAAAAATTACAAAAGATAAAAGATGCATTGCAAGAAGGAATATATTCACAAATAAAATATTTAGAATATTGTGAAAAAGAGAAAAAATTAGAAGAAGATATAAAAGAATTAGAAGTAATAAAGATTAAACCCTCTGAAAAAATATGGATAAATATGGGAAATGGATGGATAAAAAGAATATCTAAAAATGACTAGTAATAACGAAAAAATACAAGCTCTATGGGAAGAATTAATAATAAAAGAAAAAATAAATCTTTTAATAATGAAAATAGATGAAATCCAAAAAGAACAAATCCATTTGAGACAGATAATAAGAGAAGAATTAACAAATCTATGGAATATATCTGAGATACCTACATTCAAAATAATATTAGAAAAATTAAATAAATTAGAAGAAGAAAAAGTAAAAAATAAACAAATAATAAAGGAAGAGGATAATTTACAACCAGAATTAGTACCTATAAATGCTTGGAAAAGAACTAAAGAACCTATAATGATAGATATTAGTAAAATGAAACCTAATATCCCAGAAAATGTAGATAAAGTATTAGAAGGATTATCAACATTACATAAAAAAGGAAAGTTTTAATGGACAAAAAAGAACATAATGTTATAACATTTCTTAAAAATCATGGAAAAGAAATAATAGAGAAAGACAGGTATAAATATGAACCTATAAAAAAAGAATCCAAGGAATATAAAGAATCTAGAGAAGATATAATTAATATTGAAAGGATAGAATATTTACAATTAAAATTAGAAAGACAGAAGCAAGAACTAATAGAATTAAAAGAAATTAATTATAAACTTAAAATAAATACCAATGATGAATGGTATGAAAAGTATAAAAAATATAAAGATAAGTATAAGAATATTAAAAAAGAATTAAAAGAAGCAAAAAGAGAAATTAAAACAATTAAAAAAGAATTGCAAGAAACTAAGACAAGACTAGATATATTAGAAGAGGAAATAAAAAGGTTAAAGAATAGACCTAAGAAAACAGATAGTAATAAATCAGATAGTACTAGTAGAAGTTCTAGCAGTAGTAAAAATTCTAGATATAATCAAGAAAGAGTAAATTTTATAGAAGAATCAGATGTTAAAGAAAATTCAGATAATTCAGATATTGAAAAAGAAAATAATCAAATAATTCAAGCCTTAAGAAAAATAAATAATGTAAATGCAATTATAAAAGAGGAATCAGGAAGTGAAGAAGATATAGGAACTGATATAGAAACAGAAGACCTAATGAATGAAGATATAAATGATTATCCAGAAGAAAGACTAATAGATCCAAATTTAGATAAAATGATAAAAAATAATAATAAAATACCTAAACATATTCCAATAGGACAACAAGCAGAATTTAAAGAATTTATAGGATCAATGTCACAAGGAGTAAATCTTAATGGATACTTCCTAGATCTAGATAATGTATATGAAGAGCAAGAAATTAATAGAAGAATAACTGATTGGAATCTTGGAACTTATATAGCTTTAATGAGTTCTCCACATAATAATAATTTAGATTATACCTATGATTTAATATCTAAAACATTAATAGGAAAAGTAGCATTTTGGATAGAATCCATAGCATACCAATTAAAAACAGAAGTAATGAGTAATGCAGGAGACTGGAAATCTATGTTACAAATATTTGATATGATATTAAAAAGAGAATTTCTAGGAGAACCTTGGATAGTAGCTAGAGATCAAGTACTAATAGAAAGAAAAATAGAAATAATAATGAATTTAAATAATATGAAATGCTGTAAAATAAATAAACTACCAGAATATACTATAAGTTTTACAAAATTCTTTTATGAAGCTAGATTTCAACCAGAAGAAAGTCTATTATATCAACAATTATATTATGATCATTTACCAGATCCATATAATACTGAAATAACTAAAGAATATAATAAATTAGAACCAAGAGAAAATACTCTAGGAGAAAGAATAAGAGTATTAAGAGGATATCTTATGAGAAAATGTGAAGAATATAGAGTACAACAAAAGGTTAAGAAAGATAAGAAATTAGGATTAAGAGAAATATGTGGTTTTACAGAAAGAAGATTAGTATTTGGATGTGATGATAAAAAGATCAAAAAATCCTATAAAAAACATAGAAAAAATTATAATAGAAGATTTGATGAACAGAAAAGTTTTAATTATAATCCATATTATAATAAATATAAAAAGAAGAAATTTAAAAGATTTAAAAATACTTTTGATAATAGAAGGAAATTTAGGTATAAAAGAAAATTTAAAAGAAAACCTTATAATAATAGAAAACTAAGTGAATGTACATGTTGGAACTGTAAAGAAAAAGGACATTATGCTAATAAATGCCCAAAACTAAAAGAAAAAGGAATAAAATACATTAATACATCACAATTTATAATGAATCTAGAACAAATAGAAGAAGATAATAATAAATGGTATAAATACGAAGAATTTTATATAAGTCAAACTGATAATGAAAGTGAATCAGAATATGAAAAGAATCTAAAATATGAATATTCTAGTAGTAAATCAGAATCTGAGAAAAAATTAACAAGTGAAAATAGTTCAGAATAATGGTAGCTATTTATATAGAGGCATATGTAGAGTATAAACCTAATAAACTAATAAAACAAAAAATATTTATAGATAGTGGAGCAGATTTGTGCTTAGCTAAAAAAGAGGTAATAATACAACATAAATGGAAAAAATCTAATATTTATAAAACTAGAGTAACTGGATTTAATGAACAAAGAAAAGAATTAGATATAATAGCAGAAAATATGAGAATAGTATTAAATAAGACAGTATTTAAAATACCATTAATATATCAAGAAAACAAAATGAAACAACCAATATTATTAGGAAATAACTTTTTAGATCATTTTAAAACTCAGGTAATTACTTGTGATAGTTTAAGTTTACAAACATCTTGTAATAAATGGATAATATTAAAAAGAATATTACCTATGAATATAACCAGAGTAAATAAAATATTAGTTAATAGAGATAATAATTTGGAAGAATTAACTAAAAAATATATTGAACTATTAAAACCAAACTTTGGAGAAAATCCTGTACAATTATGGGATAAAGAAAATATATATGCTGAAATAAAATTAATAAATTCTAATGATATAGTAAGATCTAAACCTATTAGATATAGTCCTACAGATCAGAAAGAATTTGAAAATCAAATAAAAGAATTACTAGATTTAAAAATAATAAAAGAAAGTAAAAGTCCGCATAGTAGTCCTGCATTCCTAGTAAGAAAACATAGTGAACAAAAAAGAGGAAAAGCTAGAATGGTAATAGATTATAGAGAATTAAATAAAAAGACAATATTTGATGGATATTTTCTACCTTATAAAAGAAATCTTATAAACAGATTAGGAAATAAAAAATGGTTTAGTAAATTTGATTGTAAAAGTGGATTCTGGCAAATAAAATTAACAAAAGATTCTATACCATTAACAGCATTCAGTGCCCCTCAAGGACATTATGAATGGATAGTATTACCATTTGGATTTAAGAATGCACCACAGATATTTCAAAGAAGAATGGATCAAGTATTTAGAAAATTAAAGGATTTTTGTATAGTATATGTGGATGATATATTAATATTTAGTGAGAGCTTAGAACAACATATAAAACATTTAGAACAATTTATAGAATTAGTAAAACAACATGGAATATTACTTTCTGAAAAGAAATCTGAAATCTTTAAAAATAAGATAGAATATTTAGGATATATTATAGATAAAGATGGATTACAATTACAAAACCATATTGTATCAAAAATACAAAACTTTAAAGATAAATTAGAAAATAAAAAAGAAGTACAACAATTCTTAGGAATAATCAATTATGCAGCAGATCATATAAAAGATTTACCACAATTAAGAAAACCTTTACAAGAATTAACAAAAAATAAGCCCTTTGAATGGAAAGAAGAACATGATAGAACAATTAAATTATTAAAAGAAAAAGTAATTAATTTACCAAAACATAGAATACCTATAGAAACTGATCAATTAGAATTATTTACAGATGCAAGTGATATAGGATGGGGAGCAGTCCTTATAGCATATGAAAAAAATGATATTGATAGAGAAAAACCTCTCATATGTGGATATGGAGGAGGAACATGGAAACCAAATGAGAAAAATTATCATATAAATGAAAAAGAATTATTAGCAGTAAAATTTGGAATTAAAAAATTTCATTATCATTTGTTACCTGTAAAATTTATTGTAAGAACTGATAATACTCAAGTGAAAGCTTTTATTACAAATAAAATAGATTTGTTGCCAGAATTAAATAAAAGAAGAAAATGGCAATCTTTTTTCTGTTGTTATGATTTTATTGTTAAAAATATATCTGGTACTAAAAATGTTTTAGCTGATTTTCTTAGCAGGTATAATCATGATGACAAATAACAATTTTGATATGTATATCAGTGATACTACAAAGGTTATTACCAACAACCATGATAAAATGGTTAAATTACATCAGCAAATAGAAGCCTTATACAAAGAGATATCAGCCATAGAACAGGAAAATACTCATTTCCTGAAACAATTGACAGAAGCTATAAAAGATAAACAAACAGTAAAGTCTTTACAAAATCCAACCACTACAATACCAACTTTTTCATCCAAACTAGTAAATATGCCTTTACCCTCTATTACCAAGCAAATCTCACCTTCTATAACTATGAGTGATAAACTGAAATATTCACCTGAAGCAATAACAGCCTTTGAAAAAATTATGAAATTTTATGATTATAAATCAAACCAAGAAATATTGAGATGCTCAAAAGTGAGTAAATATCCTAGATATTTATGTAGTGAAAATAGTAACCCAGATATTGTTGAAAAATTATTTTATTATGGATTTATTGATAAAATAATAGTAACAGAAACCTTACAAAGTATTTCAAAATTACCAACAATAATTATAGAATCAGTAAATGCTATGATGGAAGCTTTTGGAAAAGGAGCATATGGGATACAAATATTTGATGCCTCTACCGATTTGGTAGGAAAACCCATAGTAATATGTCAGATATTTAAGATAGGAAAAAATACTAATATTAATGGAGAAAGTGGTGAGTTAAAACTTCCAGAACCATGTACATTGGAGAAATTTCAAGAATGGCTATCAGTCAAAAGAGCTATTGGATTATTAACACTAAAAGGAAAGTTAGAAGATATGATGAAAAATGGAAAGTCCAATATAATATCCTCTGGAAAAGGACCACAAATTGAAGAGATTATTACTCTTTATTATTCCCATGAAACAATTGCAACTAATCTTACAGTTTTTCAAGGGATGTATGACAGAATAATTAATCTCAAACATGCTCATGCAAAAACTACTATAGAGCAATATCAAGAAATGGCAAGTCCAAAGAAAAGACCAGTATTCATAAATTCTGGTACTATGATGAAAGATATTAGCATTATAAAAAGCGAAGGGTCATCTGATCCTTTCAAATAAATGTAGTTTATCTACAAAAATAAAAAGGATGTAGTCCTAAAAACTACAAAACAAAATAATATACTACAAAAGAGAAGATGAAGCTGATCAGACAAGAGGAATCTAAAGAAGATAACGACAGATGGTAGAAGACCAAAGGAGTTTGCTTTATGAAAAGAAGAAATTTAAAAGATTTAAAAATACTTTTGATAATAGAAGGAAATTTAGGTATAAAAGAAAATTTAAAAGAAAACCTTATAATAATAGAAAACTAAGTGAATGTACATGTTGGAACTGTAAAGAAAAAGGACATTATGCTAATAAATGCCCAAAACTAAAAGAAAAAGGAATAAAATACATTAATACATCACAATTTATAATGAATCTAGAACAAATAGAAGAAGATAATAATAAATGGTATAAATACGAAGAATTTTATATAAGTCAAACTGATAATGAAAGTGAATCAGAATATGAAAAGAATCTAAAATATGAATATTCTAGTAGTAAATCAGAATCTGAGAAAAAATTAACAAGTGAAAATAGTTCAGAATAATGGTAGCTATTTATATAGAGGCATATGTAGAGTATAAACCTAATAAACTAATAAAACAAAAAATATTTATAGATAGTGGAGCAGATTTGTGCTTAGCTAAAAAAGAGGTAATAATACAACATAAATGGAAAAAATCTTCTTCTATTTGTTCTAGATTCATTATAAATTGTGATGTATTAATGTATTTTATTCCTTTTTCTTTTAGTTTTGGGCATTTATTAGCATAATGTCCTTTTTCTTTACAGTTCCAACATGTACATTCACTTAGTTTTCTATTATTATAAGGTTTTCTTTTAAATTTTCTTTTATACCTAAATTTCCTTCTATTATCAAAAGTATTTTTAAATCTTTTAAATTTCTTCTTTTTATATTTATTATAATATGGATTATAATTAAAACTTTTCTGTTCATCAAATCTTCTATTATAATTTTTTCTATGTTTTTTATAGGATTTTTTGATCTTTTTATCATCACATCCAAATACTAATCTTCTTTCTGTAAAACCACATATTTCTCTTAATCCTAATTTCTTATCTTTCTTAACCTTTTGTTGTACTCTATATTCTTCACATTTTCTCATAAGATATCCTCTTAATACTCTTATTCTTTCTCCTAGAGTATTTTCTCTTGGTTCTAATTTATTATATTCTTTAGTTATTTCAGTATTATATGGATCTGGTAAATGATCATAATATAATTGTTGATATAATAGACTTTCTTCTGGTTGAAATCTAGCTTCATAAAAGAATTTTGTAAAACTTATAGTATATTCTGGTAGTTTATTTATTTTACAGCATTTCATATTATTTAAATTCATTATTATTTCTATTTTTCTTTCTATTAGTACTTGATCTCTAGCTACTATCCAAGGTTCTCCTAGAAATTCTCTTTTTAATATCATATCAAATATTTGTAACATAGATTTCCAGTCTCCTGCATTACTCATTACTTCTGTTTTTAATTGGTATGCTATGGATTCTATCCAAAATGCTACTTTTCCTATTAATGTTTTAGATATTAAATCATAGGTATAATCTAAATTATTATTATGTGGAGAACTCATTAAAGCTATATAAGTTCCAAGATTCCAATCAGTTATTCTTCTATTAATTTCTTGCTCTTCATATACATTATCTAGATCTAGGAAGTATCCATTAAGATTTACTCCTTGTGACATTGATCCTATAAATTCTTTAAATTCTGCTTGTTGTCCTATTGGAATATGTTTAGGTATTTTATTATTATTTTTTATCATTTTATCTAAATTTGGATCTATTAGTCTTTCTTCTGGATAATCATTTATATCTTCATTCATTAGGTCTTCTGTTTCTATATCAGTTCCTATATCTTCTTCACTTCCTGATTCCTCTTTTATAATTGCATTTACATTATTTATTTTTCTTAAGGCTTGAATTATTTGATTATTTTCTTTTTCAATATCTGAATTATCTGAATTTTCTTTAACATCTGATTCTTCTATAAAATTTACTCTTTCTTGATTATATCTAGAATTTTTACTACTGCTAGAACTTCTACTAGTACTATCTGATTTATTACTATCTGTTTTCTTAGGTCTATTCTTTAACCTTTTTATTTCCTCTTCTAATATATCTAGTCTTGTCTTAGTTTCTTGCAATTCTTTTTTAATTGTTTTAATTTCTCTTTTTGCTTCTTTTAATTCTTTTTTAATATTCTTATACTTATCTTTATATTTTTTATACTTTTCATACCATTCATCATTGGTATTTATTTTAAGTTTATAATTAATTTCTTTTAATTCTATTAGTTCTTGCTTCTGTCTTTCTAATTTTAATTGTAAATATTCTATCCTTTCAATATTAATTATATCTTCTCTAGATTCTTTATATTCCTTGGATTCTTTTTTTATAGGTTCATATTTATACCTGTCTTTCTCTATTATTTCTTTTCCATGATTTTTAAGAAATGTTATAACATTATGTTCTTTTTTGTCCATTAAAACTTTCCTTTTTTATGTAATGTTGATAATCCTTCTAATACTTTATCTACATTTTCTGGGATATTAGGTTTCATTTTACTAATATCTATCATTATAGGTTCTTTAGTTCTTTTCCAAGCATTTATAGGTACTAATTCTGGTTGTAAATTATCCTCTTCCTTTATTATTTGTTTATTTTTTACTTTTTCTTCTTCTAATTTATTTAATTTTTCTAATATTATTTTGAATGTAGGTATCTCAGATATATTCCATAGATTTGTTAATTCTTCTCTTATTATCTGTCTCA
This sequence comes from Oenanthe sinensis, assembly GCA_028671895.1. Taxonomy (NCBI): domain Eukaryota; kingdom Viridiplantae; phylum Streptophyta; class Magnoliopsida; order Apiales; family Apiaceae; genus Oenanthe; species Oenanthe sinensis. The sequence goes on from CM053813.1 coordinate 32,107,336, forward strand.
AATGGATTTGTTCTTTTTGGATTTCATCTATTTTCATTATTAAAAGATTTATTTTTTCTTTTATTATTAATTCTTCCCATAGAGCTTGTATTTTTTCGTTATTACTAGTCATTTTTAGATATTCTTTTTATCCATCCATTTCCCATATTTATCCATATTTTTTCAGAGGGTTTAATCTTTATTACTTCTAATTCTTTTATATCTTCTTCTAATTTTTTCTCTTTTTCACAATATTCTAAATATTTTATTTGTGAATATATTCCTTCTTGCAATGCATCTTTTATCTTTTGTAATTTTTGTTTTTTCTTTTCTATTTTTTCTTGAATATTCATATTTTTTCTATAAATCTGACTTTACCTTGATCTGTTATTTCAATTCCTTTGTTATTAATTTTATAATTTATCATAGTTAAGAAATCACTTCCTAATAATAATTCATTAGAACTATCATACTCTATTACTCCTATATTTATATTATATTCTAAATCTTGTATTTTAAATCTTAGATTAATACTTTTAGTAATTATTACTTCTCTTTCATTTTCAGGATAGTTATAAGTTTGAGGTTCTATTTTATTACAATTATTATCATTAATTTTACTAACATGTATAAAACTTTTAATAGCTCCTGTATTTATTTCCGTAATACACTCTTTTGCTATTATTCCATCAAATACTATTACTTTTATTTTTAATCTATCTGTATTTATATCTATTAAATTTATTTCCCTAGGATAATTATATAATAATCTTCTAGGTAAACTAGGTAGACTATTCTGTCTTATCATTATAGGTTCTTTCCTAAAACTTAATCTTGATCCTTCCATTCTTGGTATCAATTTATTAGGTGTTTCCATTATTCTATTATTAAAATCTATATATATTTCTTCTGGTATAGTTATTCTTGAACTCTCTTTATGTTCTATTTGTTCTAATATATCTTGATATATCTTTGGTACCAAAATACTTGATTCATTTTGTTTATTTACATGATGATTTCCTGTTAATGCATATATCATTTTTGTTTCAATACTTATAACTTTACTTCCAGGTGGCATTTTTATTCCATCTAATTTATAATATAAAGTTAAAGCTAATTCTTTATGTTCATCTTTTAATGATATGCTAAAATCTGGTTGTACCGTAAATTTTAATTTCTGATAAATTAAATTTCCTTTTATTACTGATATTAATGCATCTTGTATATTTCCTAATATTCTATCATCTAGTATATATATCTGTATAGGTGTATCTATATTTCTTTGAAAATATGCTTTTATAGTAAATTCTACTCCTCCAAAATAAATATTTTTATATTTCTTTACCTCTTTATTATTTAACTTTCTTAGTTCTCTTTTTATTATCTCATCTGTTATTAAGCTTATTTTTGCTCTTCCATTTATACTATTAATATCTATAATATTTTCATGTTTCTGTGCTATATATCTTATTTCTTTATTTCTTTCGAACCAATTTGTTTTAAATATTTTCTTAACTGTTAACTCTTCTTTTTCATTTTGTATTTTTAAATAAGTTTCTGGTTTAAAACTTAAACTTTGAGAAGTTCCTTCTTCATATGTATCCATTTGATAATATGTTTTATTAGATTCTTCCACTACTTCTTTTCCTTTATCCATAAGTATAAATTTCTGAGTCTCTTTTAATTTTATTTTTTAATTTCTCTATATATTCATCAATTATGATAAGATAATTTATAGATTCACTATTAAGATAAGGTCTTTTCATTATCCTTTCTTTATGCTCTTCATATCTTATTATTTTTTCAAGTCTTCTTTTATTTTTATTCTTTACCAATGATTTATTTTCAAAATAAGATAACGTATATCTTTGATTTTCCATTTTTTATCCGTAAGTATATATTTCTGCATCTTTCTTAGCTTTGTGTTTTAATTTTTCTATATATACATTAAGCATTTCTTTTACTTGTATTGATTTATTATTTTGATATGGTTTTGCTATTACCATTTTCTTATACTCTTCATATCGCATTATTTTTTCAAAATCTCTTTTAACATTATCTTTTACCTCTGTTTTTCTTACAAAGTAAGATGATGTGTCTCTTTGATTATTCATCTTATCCAGTTAGATTAGATTCAATTAATAACTCTTTTCTTCTCCAATATATATTATTATTATATATTCTATATAATGCCATTAACTTTGCTATTTTACAATTATTTATCATTTCCTCCTCTTCTGTCCAATTTTTATTGTTTATTATATCTTGAAATCTATCTAATTCTTCTTCTATTTTATTTAAAGATATAGAATAATATTTTAATATTCTAAATTTTCTTCTTATTGAGTTTAAATCTTGTCCAAAAGAATTTATCATTTTTTCTGATTTAATTTTAATATATTAATCAATTTATCCTGATCTTCTATTACTTTATATTGTTCCTGTAAAACCTCTTTTAATTCTTTCACTTTTATTTCACATCCTAATTCTTTCATAAATTTTTCTCTTTGTAGTTTTAAATTTTCTTCTGCTAATAACTTATATTCTTCATCTCTTTTAGCTAATAATTCGCTAAATAATCTTATGGTTATATCTTTATCATTTATTAATTCCATACTTATCCTACAACTTTCAATATGATGATTGATTTCTTTATTATATGTAAATGTTTTGTTTGCTATATTTTTTATTTTTTGTAAATTATTCTTTGATTCTTCTGACATATCTTGGATATTATTCATATTTAAAAGTTACTATTCATCGGTTACTATTCACTTCAATCTTGCCATAACCAGTCGAAGTTACTATTCACTTGAGAAGACTTTCCTATTTAATGGCTCTGATACCAATTTACAGGCAGGGTTTAATTAACATGTTAATAGGGATCTCAATTTACAGGCAGGGTTTAATTAACATGTTAATAGGGATCTCATCATCTATTAACCCTAAAAAGGGAAGGAATATAGATGGTATAATAATATGTGATCGTTTATTCTTAAAAGACTCCATGATAAAATTAAAAAACGTCTATAATTTCTACTAATACTTTTATCAAGAATACAGAAACAATCATTCTACATCCATCATAAATAATAATTAACAAATTTTTCGAATATTACCTAGTAATAGTACTTCAGATCACCGCCTGCCTCAACCTTTCCTAGCACTTGTTCCCTTCCCCGGGATATGGCCTGGACACTGGGATGGCTGCAGATATCCTCTGAAATGCTATACTATAATAATATCCTTAAATTGGATAAATATTATTATGATCTAGGTAGAATATTATAACTGATTTCTTGATAATTTCTTGGTAAAAATTATAGACTTAGAGAGTTTAGCTGGCCATAGAAATATGAAAGCTTTAAAGGGTTTTTATTGCAGATGATCTTAAATCTTACAAACTGAGTTTCTTATATAGAGAAAACTCATTCTTATCTTACATCATTGCTTACATCATTTACATTATTTAAAGAATCTCTTTAGTTGCTTTTCATTGTCTGCCATAAGCATCTTCTTTTGTCTGCCATCATCTTTGCTTTTAGGCTTCAAAGTCGTCAAGAGCTGTATTATTTTCTTCTTTTTTTTCAAAGCTGTATTCTTCTTTTGTCTTCAATCATCTTCTTCTTTTCATAAAGCAAACTCCTTTGGTCTTCTACCATCTGTCGTTATCTTCTTTAGATTCCTCTTGTCTGATCAGCTTCATCTTCTCTTTTGTAGTATATTATTTTGTTTTGTAGTTTTTAGGACTACATCCTTTTTATTTTTGTAGATAAACTACATTTATTTGAAAGGATCAGATGACCCTTCGCTTTTTATAATGCTAATATCTTTCATCATAGTACCAGAATTTATGAATACTGGTCTTTTCTTTGGACTTGCCATTTCTTGATATTGCTCTATAGTAGTTTTTGCATGAGCATGTTTGAGATTAATTATTCTGTCATACATCCCTTGAAAAACTGTAAGATTAGTTGCAATTGTTTCATGGGAATAATAAAGAGTAATAATCTCTTCAATTTGTGGTCCTTTTCCAGAGGATATTATATTGGACTTTCCATTTTTCATCATATCTTCTAACTTTCCTTTTAGTGTTAATAATCCAATAGCTCTTTTGACTGATAGCCATTCTTGAAATTTCTCCAATGTACATGGTTCTGGAAGTTTTAACTCACCACTTTCTCCATTAATATTAGTATTTTTTCCTATCTTAAATATCTGACATATTACTATGGGTTTTCCTACCAAATCGGTAGAGGCATCAAATATTTGTATCCCATATGCTCCTTTTCCAAAAGCTTCCATCATAGCATTTACTGATTCTATAATTATTGTTGGTAATTTTGAAATACTTTGTAAGGTTTCTGTTACTATTATTTTATCAATAAATCCATAATAAAATAATTTTTCAACAATATCTGGGTTACTATTTTCACTACATAAATATCTAGGATATTTACTCACTTTTGAGCATCTCAATATTTCTTGGTTTGATTTATAATCATAAAATTTCATAATTTTTTCAAAGGCTGTTATTGCTTCAGGTGAATATTTCAGTTTATCACTCATAGTTATAGAAGGTGAGATTTGCTTGGTAATAGAGGGTAAAGGCATATTTACTAGTTTGGATGAAAAAGTTGGTATTGTAGTGGTTGGATTTTGTAAAGACTTTACTGTTTGTTTATCTTTTATAGCTTCTGTCAATTGTTTCAGGAAATGAGTATTTTCCTGTTCTATGGCTGATATCTCTTTGTATAAGGCTTCTATTTGCTGATGTAATTTAACCATTTTATCATGGTTGTTGGTAATAACCTTTGTAGTATCACTGATATACATATCAAAATTGTTATTTGTCATCATGATTATACCTGCTAAGAAAATCAGCTAAAACATTTTTAGTACCAGATATATTTTTAACAATAAAATCATAACAACAGAAAAAAGATTGCCATTTTCTTCTTTTATTTAATTCTGGCAACAAATCTATTTTATTTGTAATAAAAGCTTTCACTTGAGTATTATCAGTTCTTACAATAAATTTTACAGGTAACAAATGATAATGAAATTTTTTAATTCCAAATTTTACTGCTAATAATTCTTTTTCATTTATATGATAATTTTTCTCATTTGGTTTCCATGTTCCTCCTCCATATCCACATATGAGAGGTTTTTCTCTATCAATATCATTTTTTTCATATGCTATAAGGACTGCTCCCCATCCTATATCACTTGCATCTGTAAATAATTCTAATTGATCAGTTTCTATAGGTATTCTATGTTTTGGTAAATTAATTACTTTTTCTTTTAATAATTTAATTGTTCTATCATGTTCTTCTTTCCATTCAAAGGGCTTATTTTTTGTTAATTCTTGTAAAGGTTTTCTTAATTGTGGTAAATCTTTTATATGATCTGCTGCATAATTGATTATTCCTAAGAATTGTTGTACTTCTTTTTTATTTTCTAATTTATCTTTAAAGTTTTGTATTTTTGATACAATATGGTTTTGTAATTGTAATCCATCTTTATCTATAATATATCCTAAATATTCTATCTTATTTTTAAAGATTTCAGATTTCTTTTCAGAAAGTAATATTCCATGTTGTTTTACTAATTCTATAAATTGTTCTAAATGTTTTATATGTTGTTCTAAGCTCTCACTAAATATTAATATATCATCCACATATACTATACAAAAATCCTTTAATTTTCTAAATACTTGATCCATTCTTCTTTGAAATATCTGTGGTGCATTCTTAAATCCAAATGGTAATACTATCCATTCATAATGTCCTTGAGGGGCACTGAATGCTGTTAATGGTATAGAATCTTTTGTTAATTTTATTTGCCAGAATCCACTTTTACAATCAAATTTACTAAACCATTTTTTATTTCCTAATCTGTTTATAAGATTTCTTTTATAAGGTAGAAAATATCCATCAAATATTGTCTTTTTATTTAATTCTCTATAATCTATTACCATTCTAGCTTTTCCTCTTTTTTGTTCACTATGTTTTCTTACTAGGAATGCAGGACTACTATGCGGACTTTTACTTTCTTTTATTATTTTTAAATCTAGTAATTCTTTTATTTGATTTTCAAATTCTTTCTGATCTGTAGGACTATATCTAATAGGTTTAGATCTTACTATATCATTAGAATTTATTAATTTTATTTCAGCATATATATTTTCTTTATCCCATAATTGTACAGGATTTTCTCCAAAGTTTGGTTTTAATAGTTCAATATATTTTTTAGTTAATTCTTCCAAATTATTATCTCTATTAACTAATATTTTATTTACTCTGGTTATATTCATAGGTAATATTCTTTTTAATATTATCCATTTATTACAAGATGTTTGTAAACTTAAACTATCACAAGTAATTACCTGAGTTTTAAAATGATCTAAAAAGTTATTTCCTAATAATATTGGTTGTTTCATTTTGTTTTCTTGATATATTAATGGTATTTTAAATACTGTCTTATTTAATACTATTCTCATATTTTCTGCTATTATATCTAATTCTTTTCTTTGTTCATTAAATCCAGTTACTCTAGTTTTATAAATATTAGATTTTTTCCATTTATGTTGTATTATTACCTCTTTTTTAGCTAAGCACAAATCTGCTCCACTATCTATAAATATTTTTTGTTTTATTAGTTTATTAGGTTTATACTCTACATATGCCTCTATATAAATAGCTACCATTATTCTGAACTATTTTCACTTGTTAATTTTTTCTCAGATTCTGATTTACTACTAGAATATTCATATTTTAGATTCTTTTCATATTCTGATTCACTTTCATTATCAGTTTGACTTATATAAAATTCTTCGTATTTATACCATTTATTATTATCTTCTTCTATTTGTTCTAGATTCATTATAAATTGTGATGTATTGGGATCACCTATTAACATGTTAATTAAACCCTGCCTGTAAATTGGTATCAGAGCCATTAAATAGGAAAGTCTTCTCAAGTGAATAGTAACTTCGACTGGTTATGGCAAGATTGAAGTGAATAGTAACCGATGAATAGTAACTTTTAAATATGAATAATATCCAAGATATGTCAGAAGAATCAAAGAATAATTTACAAAAAATAAAAAATATAGCAAACAAAACATTTACATATAATAAAGAAATCAATCATCATATTGAAAGTTGTAGGATAAGTATGGAATTAATAAATGATAAAGATATAACCATAAGATTATTTAGCGAATTATTAGCTAAAAGAGATGAAGAATATAAGTTATTAGCAGAAGAAAATTTAAAACTACAAAGAGAAAAATTTATGAAAGAATTAGGATGTGAAATAAAAGTGAAAGAATTAAAAGAGGTTTTACAGGAACAATATAAAGTAATAGAAGATCAGGATAAATTGATTAATATATTAAAATTAAATCAGAAAAAATGATAAATTCTTTTGGACAAGATTTAAACTCAATAAGAAGAAAATTTAGAATATTAAAATATTATTCTATATCTTTAAATAAAATAGAAGAAGAATTAGATAGATTTCAAGATATAATAAACAATAAAAATTGGACAGAAGAGGAGGAAATGATAAATAATTGTAAAATAGCAAAGTTAATGGCATTATATAGAATATATAATAATAATATATATTGGAGAAGAAAAGAGTTATTAATTGAATCTAATCTAACTGGATAAGATGAATAATCAAAGAGACACATCATCTTACTTTGTAAGAAAAACAGAGGTAAAAGATAATGTTAAAAGAGATTTTGAAAAAATAATGCGATATGAAGAGTATAAGAAAATGGTAATAGCAAAACCATATCAAAATAATAAATCAATACAAGTAAAAGAAATGCTTAATGTATATATAGAAAAATTAAAACACAAAGCTAAGAAAGATGCAGAAATATATACTTACGGATAAAAAATGGAAAATCAAAGATATACGTTATCTTATTTTGAAAATAAATCATTGGTAAAGAATAAAAATAAAAGAAGACTTGAAAAAATAATAAGATATGAAGAGCATAAAGAAAGGATAATGAAAAGACCTTATCTTAATAGTGAATCTATAAATTATCTTATCATAATTGATGAATATATAGAGAAATTAAAAAATAAAATTAAAAGAGACTCAGAAATTTATACTTATGGATAAAGGAAAAGAAGTAGTGGAAGAATCTAATAAAACATATTATCAAATGGATACATATGAAGAAGGAACTTCTCAAAGTTTAAGTTTTAAACCAGAAACTTATTTAAAAATACAAAATGAAAAAGAAGAGTTAACAGTTAAGAAAATATTTAAAACAAATTGGTTCGAAAGAAATAAAGAAATAAGATATATAGCACAGAAACATGAAAATATTATAGATATTAATAGTATAAATGGAAGAGCAAAAATAAGCTTAATAACAGATGAGATAATAAAAAGAGAACTAAGAAAGTTAAATAATAAAGAGGTAAAGAAATATAAAAATATTTATTTTGGAGGAGTAGAATTTACTATAAAAGCATATTTTCAAAGAAATATAGATACACCTATACAGATATATATACTAGATGATAGAATATTAGGAAATATACAAGATGCATTAATATCAGTAATAAAAGGAAATTTAATTTATCAGAAATTAAAATTTACGGTACAACCAGATTTTAGCATATCATTAAAAGATGAACATAAAGAATTAGCTTTAACTTTATATTATAAATTAGATGGAATAAAAATGCCACCTGGAAGTAAAGTTATAAGTATTGAAACAAAAATGATATATGCATTAACAGGAAATCATCATGTAAATAAACAAAATGAATCAAGTATTTTGGTACCAAAGATATATCAAGATATATTAGAACAAATAGAACATAAAGAGAGTTCAAGAATAACTATACCAGAAGAAATATATATAGATTTTAATAATAGAATAATGGAAACACCTAATAAATTGATACCAAGAATGGAAGGATCAAGATTAAGTTTTAGGAAAGAACCTATAATGATAAGACAGAATAGTCTACCTAGTTTACCTAGAAGATTATTATATAATTATCCTAGGGAAATAAATTTAATAGATATAAATACAGATAGATTAAAAATAAAAGTAATAGTATTTGATGGAATAATAGCAAAAGAGTGTATTACGGAAATAAATACAGGAGCTATTAAAAGTTTTATACATGTTAGTAAAATTAATGATAATAATTGTAATAAAATAGAACCTCAAACTTATAACTATCCTGAAAATGAAAGAGAAGTAATAATTACTAAAAGTATTAATCTAAGATTTAAAATACAAGATTTAGAATATAATATAAATATAGGAGTAATAGAGTATGATAGTTCTAATGAATTATTATTAGGAAGTGATTTCTTAACTATGATAAATTATAAAATTAATAACAAAGGAATTGAAATAACAGATCAAGGTAAAGTCAGATTTATAGAAAAAATATGAATATTCAAGAAAAAATAGAAAAGAAAAAACAAAAATTACAAAAGATAAAAGATGCATTGCAAGAAGGAATATATTCACAAATAAAATATTTAGAATATTGTGAAAAAGAGAAAAAATTAGAAGAAGATATAAAAGAATTAGAAGTAATAAAGATTAAACCCTCTGAAAAAATATGGATAAATATGGGAAAGGGATGGATAAAAAGAATATCTAAAAATGACTAGTAATAACGAAAAAATACAAGCTCTATGGGAAGAATTAATAATAAAAGAAAAAATAAATCTTTTAATAATGAAAATAGATGAAATCCAAAAAGAACAAATCCATTTGAGACAGATAATAAGAGAAGAATTAACAAATCTATGGAATATATCTGAGATACCTACATTCAAAATAATATTAGAAAAATTAAATAAATTAGAAGAAGAAAAAGTAAAAAATAAACAAATAATAAAGGAAGAGGATAATTTACAACCAGAATTAGTACCTATAAATGCTTGGAAAAGAACTAAAGAACCTATAATGATAGATATTAGTAAAATGAAACCTAATATCCCAGAAAATGTAGATAAAGTATTAGAAGGATTATCAACATTACATAAAAAAGGAAAGTTTTAATGGACAAAAAAGAACATAATGTTATAACATTTCTTAAAAATCATGGAAAAGAAATAATAGAGAAAGACAGGTATAAATATGAACCTATAAAAAAAGAATCCAAGGAATATAAAGAATCTAGAGAAGATATAATTAATATTGAAAGGATAGAATATTTACAATTAAAATTAGAAAGACAGAAGCAAGAACTAATAGAATTAAAAGAAATTAATTATAAACTTAAAATAAATACCAATGATGAATGGTATGAAAAGTATAAAAAATATAAAGATAAGTATAAGAATATTAAAAAAGAATTAAAAGAAGCAAAAAGAGAAATTAAAACAATTAAAAAAGAATTGCAAGAAACTAAGACAAGACTAGATATATTAGAAGAGGAAATAAAAAGGTTAAAGAATAGACCTAAGAAAACAGATAGTAATAAATCAGATAGTACTAGTAGAAGTTCTAGCAGTAGTAAAAATTCTAGATATAATCAAGAAAGAGTAAATTTTATAGAAGAATCAGATGTTAAAGAAAATTCAGATAATTCAGATATTGAAAAAGAAAATAATCAAATAATTCAAGCCTTAAGAAAAATAAATAATGTAAATGCAATTATAAAAGAGGAATCAGGAAGTGAAGAAGATATAGGAACTGATATAGAAACAGAAGACCTAATGAATGAAGATATAAATGATTATCCAGAAGAAAGACTAATAGATCCAAATTTAGATAAAATGATAAAAAATAATAATAAAATACCTAAACATATTCCAATAGGACAACAAGCAGAATTTAAAGAATTTATAGGATCAATGTCACAAGGAGTAAATCTTAATGGATACTTCCTAGATCTAGATAATGTATATGAAGAGCAAGAAATTAATAGAAGAATAACTGATTGGAATCTTGGAACTTATATAGCTTTAATGAGTTCTCCACATAATAATAATTTAGATTATACCTATGATTTAATATCTAAAACATTAATAGGAAAAGTAGCATTTTGGATAGAATCCATAGCATACCAATTAAAAACAGAAGTAATGAGTAATGCAGGAGACTGGAAATCTATGTTACAAATATTTGATATGATATTAAAAAGAGAATTTCTAGGAGAACCTTGGATAGTAGCTAGAGATCAAGTACTAATAGAAAGAAAAATAGAAATAATAATGAATTTAAATAATATGAAATGCTGTAAAATAAATAAACTACCAGAATATACTATAAGTTTTACAAAATTCTTTTATGAAGCTAGATTTCAACCAGAAGAAAGTCTATTATATCAACAATTATATTATGATCATTTACCAGATCCATATAATACTGAAATAACTAAAGAATATAATAAATTAGAACCAAGAGAAAATACTCTAGGAGAAAGAATAAGAGTATTAAGAGGATATCTTATGAGAAAATGTGAAGAATATAGAGTACAACAAAAGGTTAAGAAAGATAAGAAATTAGGATTAAGAGAAATATGTGGTTTTACAGAAAGAAGATTAGTATTTGGATGTGATGATAAAAAGATCAAAAAATCCTATAAAAAACATAGAAAAAATTATAATAGAAGATTTGATGAACAGAAAAGTTTTAATTATAATCCATATTATAATAAATATAAAAAGAAGAAATTTAAAAGATTTAAAAATACTTTTGATAATAGAAGGAAATTTAGGTATAAAAGAAAATTTAAAAGAAAACCTTATAATAATAGAAAACTAAGTGAATGTACATGTTGGAACTGTAAAGAAAAAGGACATTATGCTAATAAATGCCCAAAACTAAAAGAAAAAGGAATAAAATACATTAATACATCACAATTTATAATGAATCTAGAACAAATAGAAGAAGATAATAATAAATGGTATAAATACGAAGAATTTTATATAAGTCAAACTGATAATGAAAGTGAATCAGAATATGAAAAGAATCTAAAATATGAATATTCTAGTAGTAAATCAGAATCTGAGAAAAAATTAACAAGTGAAAATAGTTCAGAATAATGGTAGCTATTTATATAGAGGCATATGTAGAGTATAAACCTAATAAACTAATAAAACAAAAAATATTTATAGATAGTGGAGCAGATTTGTGCTTAGCTAAAAAAGAGGTAATAATACAACATAAATGGAAAAAATCTAATATTTATAAAACTAGAGTAACTGGATTTAATGAACAAAGAAAAGAATTAGATATAATAGCAGAAAATATGAGAATAGTATTAAATAAGACAGTATTTAAAATACCATTAATATATCAAGAAAACAAAATGAAACAACCAATATTATTAGGAAATAACTTTTTAGATCATTTTAAAACTCAGGTAATTACTTGTGATAGTTTAAGTTTACAAACATCTTGTAATAAATGGATAATATTAAAAAGAATATTACCTATGAATATAACCAGAGTAAATAAAATATTAGTTAATAGAGATAATAATTTGGAAGAATTAACTAAAAAATATATTGAACTATTAAAACCAAACTTTGGAGAAAATCCTGTACAATTATGGGATAAAGAAAATATATATGCTGAAATAAAATTAATAAATTCTAATGATATAGTAAGATCTAAACCTATTAGATATAGTCCTACAGATCAGAAAGAATTTGAAAATCAAATAAAAGAATTACTAGATTTAAAAATAATAAAAGAAAGTAAAAGTCCGCATAGTAGTCCTGCATTCCTAGTAAGAAAACATAGTGAACAAAAAAGAGGAAAAGCTAGAATGGTAATAGATTATAGAGAATTAAATAAAAAGACAATATTTGATGGATATTTTCTACCTTATAAAAGAAATCTTATAAACAGATTAGGAAATAAAAAATGGTTTAGTAAATTTGATTGTAAAAGTGGATTCTGGCAAATAAAATTAACAAAAGATTCTATACCATTAACAGCATTCAGTGCCCCTCAAGGACATTATGAATGGATAGTATTACCATTTGGATTTAAGAATGCACCACAGATATTTCAAAGAAGAATGGATCAAGTATTTAGAAAATTAAAGGATTTTTGTATAGTATATGTGGATGATATATTAATATTTAGTGAGAGCTTAGAACAACATATAAAACATTTAGAACAATTTATAGAATTAGTAAAACAACATGGAATATTACTTTCTGAAAAGAAATCTGAAATCTTTAAAAATAAGATAGAATATTTAGGATATATTATAGATAAAGATGGATTACAATTACAAAACCATATTGTATCAAAAATACAAAACTTTAAAGATAAATTAGAAAATAAAAAAGAAGTACAACAATTCTTAGGAATAATCAATTATGCAGCAGATCATATAAAAGATTTACCACAATTAAGAAAACCTTTACAAGAATTAACAAAAAATAAGCCCTTTGAATGGAAAGAAGAACATGATAGAACAATTAAATTATTAAAAGAAAAAGTAATTAATTTACCAAAACATAGAATACCTATAGAAACTGATCAATTAGAATTATTTACAGATGCAAGTGATATAGGATGGGGAGCAGTCCTTATAGCATATGAAAAAAATGATATTGATAGAGAAAAACCTCTCATATGTGGATATGGAGGAGGAACATGGAAACCAAATGAGAAAAATTATCATATAAATGAAAAAGAATTATTAGCAGTAAAATTTGGAATTAAAAAATTTCATTATCATTTGTTACCTGTAAAATTTATTGTAAGAACTGATAATACTCAAGTGAAAGCTTTTATTACAAATAAAATAGATTTGTTGCCAGAATTAAATAAAAGAAGAAAATGGCAATCTTTTTTCTGTTGTTATGATTTTATTGTTAAAAATATATCTGGTACTAAAAATGTTTTAGCTGATTTTCTTAGCAGGTATAATCATGATGACAAATAACAATTTTGATATGTATATCAGTGATACTACAAAGGTTATTACCAACAACCATGATAAAATGGTTAAATTACATCAGCAAATAGAAGCCTTATACAAAGAGATATCAGCCATAGAACAGGAAAATACTCATTTCCTGAAACAATTGACAGAAGCTATAAAAGATAAACAAACAGTAAAGTCTTTACAAAATCCAACCACTACAATACCAACTTTTTCATCCAAACTAGTAAATATGCCTTTACCCTCTATTACCAAGCAAATCTCACCTTCTATAACTATGAGTGATAAACTGAAATATTCACCTGAAGCAATAACAGCCTTTGAAAAAATTATGAAATTTTATGATTATAAATCAAACCAAGAAATATTGAGATGCTCAAAAGTGAGTAAATATCCTAGATATTTATGTAGTGAAAATAGTAACCCAGATATTGTTGAAAAATTATTTTATTATGGATTTATTGATAAAATAATAGTAACAGAAACCTTACAAAGTATTTCAAAATTACCAACAATAATTATAGAATCAGTAAATGCTATGATGGAAGCTTTTGGAAAAGGAGCATATGGGATACAAATATTTGATGCCTCTACCGATTTGGTAGGAAAACCCATAGTAATATGTCAGATATTTAAGATAGGAAAAAATACTAATATTAATGGAGAAAGTGGTGAGTTAAAACTTCCAGAACCATGTACATTGGAGAAATTTCAAGAATGGCTATCAGTCAAAAGAGCTATTGGATTATTAACACTAAAAGGAAAGTTAGAAGATATGATGAAAAATGGAAAGTCCAATATAATATCCTCTGGAAAAGGACCACAAATTGAAGAGATTATTACTCTTTATTATTCCCATGAAACAATTGCAACTAATCTTACAGTTTTTCAAGGGATGTATGACAGAATAATTAATCTCAAACATGCTCATGCAAAAACTACTATAGAGCAATATCAAGAAATGGCAAGTCCAAAGAAAAGACCAGTATTCATAAATTCTGGTACTATGATGAAAGATATTAGCATTATAAAAAGCGAAGGGTCATCTGATCCTTTCAAATAAATGTAGTTTATCTACAAAAATAAAAAGGATGTAGTCCTAAAAACTACAAAACAAAATAATATACTACAAAAGAGAAGATGAAGCTGATCAGACAAGAGGAATCTAAAGAAGATAACGACAGATGGTAGAAGACCAAAGGAGTTTGCTTTATGAAAAGAAGAAGATGATTGAAGACAAAAGAAGAATACAGCTTTGAAAAAAAAGAAGAAAATAATACAGCTCTTGACGACTTTGAAGCCTAAAAGCAAAGATGATGGCAGACAAAAGAAGATGCTTATGGCAGACAATGAAAAGCAACTAAAGAGATTCTTTAAATAATGTAAATGATGTAAGCAATGATGTAAGATAAGAATGAGTTTTCTCTATATAAGAAACTCAGTTTGTAAGATTTAAGATGATCTGCAATAAAAACCCTTTAAAGCTTTCATATTTCTATGGCCAGCTAAACTCTCTAAGTCTATAATTTTTACCAAGAAATTATCAAGAAATCAGTTATAATATTCTACCTAGATCATAATAATATTTATCCAATTTAAGGATATTATTATAGTATAGCATTTCAGAGGATATCTGCAGCCATCCCAGTGTCCAGGCCATATCCCGGGGAAGGGAACAAGTGCTAGGAAAGGTTGAGGCAGGCGGTGATCTGAAGTACTATTACTAGGTAATATTCGAAAAATTTGTTAATTATTATTTATGATGGATGTAGAATGATTGTTTCTGTATTCTTGATAAAAGTATTAGTAGAAATTATAGACGTTTTTTAATTTTATCATGGAGTCTTTTAAGAATAAACGATCACATATTATTATACCATCTATATTCCTTCCCTTTTTAGGGTTAATAGATGATGAGATCCCTATTAACATGTTAATTAAACCCTGCCTGTAAATTGGTATCAGAGCCATTAAATAGGAAAGTCTTCTCAAGTGAATAGTAACTTCGACTGGTTATGGCAAGATTGAAGTGAAAGAATTAAAAGAGGTTTTACAGGAACAATATAAAGTAATAGAAGATCAGGATAAATTGATTAATATATTAAAATTAAATCAGAAAAAATGATAAATTCTTTTGGACAAGATTTAAACTCAATAAGAAGAAAATTTAGAATATTAAAATATTATTCTATATCTTTAAATAAAATAGAAGAAGAATTAGATAGATTTCAAGATATAATAAACAATAAAAATTGGACAGAAGAGGAGGAAATGATAAATAATTGTAAAATAGCAAAGTTAATGGCATTATATAGAATATATAATAATAATATATATTGGAGAAGAAAAGAGTTATTAATTGAATCTAATCTAACTGGATAAGATGAATAATCAAAGAGACACATCATCTTACTTTGTAAGAAAAACAGAGGTAAAAGATAATGTTAAAAGAGATTTTGAAAAAATAATGCGATATGAAGAGTATAAGAAAATGGTAATAGCAAAACCATATCAAAATAATAAATCAATACAAGTAAAAGAAATGCTTAATGTATATATAGAAAAATTAAAACACAAAGCTAAGAAAGATGCAGAAATATATACTTACGGATAAAAAATGGAAAATCAAAGATATACGTTATCTTATTTTGAAAATAAATCATTGGTAAAGAATAAAAATAAAAGAAGACTTGAAAAAATAATAAGATATGAAGAGCATAAAGAAAGGATAATGAAAAGACCTTATCTTAATAGTGAATCTATAAATTATCTTATCATAATTGATGAATATATAGAGAAATTAAAAAATAAAATTAAAAGAGACTCAGAAATTTATACTTATGGATAAAGGAAAAGAAGTAGTGGAAGAATCTAATAAAACATATTATCAAATGGATACATATGAAGAAGGAACTTCTCAAAGTTTAAGTTTTAAACCAGAAACTTATTTAAAAATACAAAATGAAAAAGAAGAGTTAACAGTTAAGAAAATATTTAAAACAAATTGGTTCGAAAGAAATAAAGAAATAAGATATATAGCACAGAAACATGAAAATATTATAGATATTAATAGTATAAATGGAAGAGCAAAAATAAGCTTAATAACAGATGAGATAATAAAAAGAGAACTAAGAAAGTTAAATAATAAAGAGGTAAAGAAATATAAAAATATTTATTTTGGAGGAGTAGAATTTACTATAAAAGCATATTTTCAAAGAAATATAGATACACCTATACAGATATATATACTAGATGATAGAATATTAGGAAATATACAAGATGCATTAATATCAGTAATAAAAGGAAATTTAATTTATCAGAAATTAAAATTTACGGTACAACCAGATTTTAGCATATCATTAAAAGATGAACATAAAGAATTAGCTTTAACTTTATATTATAAATTAGATGGAATAAAAATGCCACCTGGAAGTAAAGTTATAAGTATTGAAACAAAAATGATATATGCATTAACAGGAAATCATCATGTAAATAAACAAAATGAATCAAGTATTTTGGTACCAAAGATATATCAAGATATATTAGAACAAATAGAACATAAAGAGAGTTCAAGAATAACTATACCAGAAGAAATATATATAGATTTTAATAATAGAATAATGGAAACACCTAATAAATTGATACCAAGAATGGAAGGATCAAGATTAAGTTTTAGGAAAGAACCTATAATGATAAGACAGAATAGTCTACCTAGTTTACCTAGAAGATTATTATATAATTATCCTAGGGAAATAAATTTAATAGATATAAATACAGATAGATTAAAAATAAAAGTAATAGTATTTGATGGAATAATAGCAAAAGAGTGTATTACGGAAATAAATACAGGAGCTATTAAAAGTTTTATACATGTTAGTAAAATTAATGATAATAATTGTAATAAAATAGAACCTCAAACTTATAACTATCCTGAAAATGAAAGAGAAGTAATAATTACTAAAAGTATTAATCTAAGATTTAAAATACAAGATTTAGAATATAATATAAATATAGGAGTAATAGAGTATGATAGTTCTAATGAATTATTATTAGGAAGTGATTTCTTAACTATGATAAATTATAAAATTAATAACAAAGGAATTGAAATAACAGATCAAGGTAAAGTCAGATTTATAGAAAAAATATGAATATTCAAGAAAAAATAGAAAAGAAAAAACAAAAATTACAAAAGATAAAAGATGCATTGCAAGAAGGAATATATTCACAAATAAAATATTTAGAATATTGTGAAAAAGAGAAAAAATTAGAAGAAGATATAAAAGAATTAGAAGTAATAAAGATTAAACCCTCTGAAAAAATATGGATAAATATGGGAAAGGGATGGATAAAAAGAATATCTAAAAATGACTAGTAATAACGAAAAAATACAAGCTCTATGGGAAGAATTAATAATAAAAGAAAAAATAAATCTTTTAATAATGAAAATAGATGAAATCCAAAAAGAACAAATCCATTTGAGACAGATAATAAGAGAAGAATTAACAAATCTATGGAATATATCTGAGATACCTACATTCAAAATAATATTAGAAAAATTAAATAAATTAGAAGAAGAAAAAGTAAAAAATAAACAAATAATAAAGGAAGAGGATAATTTACAACCAGAATTAGTACCTATAAATGCTTGGAAAAGAACTAAAGAACCTATAATGATAGATATTAGTAAAATGAAACCTAATATCCCAGAAAATGTAGATAAAGTATTAGAAGGATTATCAACATTACATAAAAAAGGAAAGTTTTAATGGACAAAAAAGAACATAATGTTATAACATTTCTTAAAAATCATGGAAAAGAAATAATAGAGAAAGACAGGTATAAATATGAACCTATAAAAAAAGAATCCAAGGAATATAAAGAATCTAGAGAAGATATAATTAATATTGAAAGGATAGAATATTTACAATTAAAATTAGAAAGACAGAAGCAAGAACTAATAGAATTAAAAGAAATTAATTATAAACTTAAAATAAATACCAATGATGAATGGTATGAAAAGTATAAAAAATATAAAGATAAGTATAAGAATATTAAAAAAGAATTAAAAGAAGCAAAAAGAGAAATTAAAACAATTAAAAAAGAATTGCAAGAAACTAAGACAAGACTAGATATATTAGAAGAGGAAATAAAAAGGTTAAAGAATAGACCTAAGAAAACAGATAGTAATAAATCAGATAGTACTAGTAGAAGTTCTAGCAGTAGTAAAAATTCTAGATATAATCAAGAAAGAGTAAATTTTATAGAAGAATCAGATGTTAAAGAAAATTCAGATAATTCAGATATTGAAAAAGAAAATAATCAAATAATTCAAGCCTTAAGAAAAATAAATAATGTAAATGCAATTATAAAAGAGGAATCAGGAAGTGAAGAAGATATAGGAACTGATATAGAAACAGAAGACCTAATGAATGAAGATATAAATGATTATCCAGAAGAAAGACTAATAGATCCAAATTTAGATAAAATGATAAAAAATAATAATAAAATACCTAAACATATTCCAATAGGACAACAAGCAGAATTTAAAGAATTTATAGGATCAATGTCACAAGGAGTAAATCTTAATGGATACTTCCTAGATCTAGATAATGTATATGAAGAGCAAGAAATTAATAGAAGAATAACTGATTGGAATCTTGGAACTTATATAGCTTTAATGAGTTCTCCACATAATAATAATTTAGATTATACCTATGATTTAATATCTAAAACATTAATAGGAAAAGTAGCATTTTGGATAGAATCCATAGCATACCAATTAAAAACAGAAGTAATGAGTAATGCAGGAGACTGGAAATCTATGTTACAAATATTTGATATGATATTAAAAAGAGAATTTCTAGGAGAACCTTGGATAGTAGCTAGAGATCAAGTACTAATAGAAAGAAAAATAGAAATAATAATGAATTTAAATAATATGAAATGCTGTAAAATAAATAAACTACCAGAATATACTATAAGTTTTACAAAATTCTTTTATGAAGCTAGATTTCAACCAGAAGAAAGTCTATTATATCAACAATTATATTATGATCATTTACCAGATCCATATAATACTGAAATAACTAAAGAATATAATAAATTAGAACCAAGAGAAAATACTCTAGGAGAAAGAATAAGAGTATTAAGAGGATATCTTATGAGAAAATGTGAAGAATATAGAGTACAACAAAAGGTTAAGAAAGATAAGAAATTAGGATTAAGAGAAATATGTGGTTTTACAGAAAGAAGATTAGTATTTGGATGTGATGATAAAAAGATCAAAAAATCCTATAAAAAACATAGAAAAAATTATAATAGAAGATTTGATGAACAGAAAAGTTTTAATTATAATCCATATTATAATAAATATAAAAAGAAGAAATTTAAAAGATTTAAAAATACTTTTGATAATAGAAGGAAATTTAGGTATAAAAGAAAATTTAAAAGAAAACCTTATAATAATAGAAAACTAAGTGAATGTACATGTTGGAACTGTAAAGAAAAAGGACATTATGCTAATAAATGCCCAAAACTAAAAGAAAAAGGAATAAAATACATTAATACATCACAATTTATAATGAATCTAGAACAAATAGAAGAAGATAATAATAAATGGTATAAATACGAAGAATTTTATATAAGTCAAACTGATAATGAAAGTGAATCAGAATATGAAAAGAATCTAAAATATGAATATTCTAGTAGTAAATCAGAATCTGAGAAAAAATTAACAAGTGAAAATAGTTCAGAATAATGGTAGCTATTTATATAGAGGCATATGTAGAGTATAAACCTAATAAACTAATAAAACAAAAAATATTTATAGATAGTGGAGCAGATTTGTGCTTAGCTAAAAAAGAGGTAATAATACAACATAAATGGAAAAAATCTAATATTTATAAAACTAGAGTAACTGGATTTAATGAACAAAGAAAAGAATTAGATATAATAGCAGAAAATATGAGAATAGTATTAAATAAGACAGTATTTAAAATACCATTAATATATCAAGAAAACAAAATGAAACAACCAATATTATTAGGAAATAACTTTTTAGATCATTTTAAAACTCAGGTAATTACTTGTGATAGTTTAAGTTTACAAACATCTTGTAATAAATGGATAATATTAAAAAGAATATTACCTATGAATATAACCAGAGTAAATAAAATATTAGTTAATAGAGATAATAATTTGGAAGAATTAACTAAAAAATATATTGAACTATTAAAACCAAACTTTGGAGAAAATCCTGTACAATTATGGGATAAAGAAAATATATATGCTGAAATAAAATTAATAAATTCTAATGATATAGTAAGATCTAAACCTATTAGATATAGTCCTACAGATCAGAAAGAATTTGAAAATCAAATAAAAGAATTACTAGATTTAAAAATAATAAAAGAAAGTAAAAGTCCGCATAGTAGTCCTGCATTCCTAGTAAGAAAACATAGTGAACAAAAAAGAGGAAAAGCTAGAATGGTAATAGATTATAGAGAATTAAATAAAAAGACAATATTTGATGGATATTTTCTACCTTATAAAAGAAATCTTATAAACAGATTAGGAAATAAAAAATGGTTTAGTAAATTTGATTGTAAAAGTGGATTCTGGCAAATAAAATTAACAAAAGATTCTATACCATTAACAGCATTCAGTGCCCCTCAAGGACATTATGAATGGATAGTATTACCATTTGGATTTAAGAATGCACCACAGATATTTCAAAGAAGAATGGATCAAGTATTTAGAAAATTAAAGGATTTTTGTATAGTATATGTGGATGATATATTAATATTTAGTGAGAGCTTAGAACAACATATAAAACATTTAGAACAATTTATAGAATTAGTAAAACAACATGGAATATTACTTTCTGAAAAGAAATCTGAAATCTTTAAAAATAAGATAGAATATTTAGGATATATTATAGATAAAGATGGATTACAATTACAAAACCATATTGTATCAAAAATACAAAACTTTAAAGATAAATTAGAAAATAAAAAAGAAGTACAACAATTCTTAGGAATAATCAATTATGCAGCAGATCATATAAAAGATTTACCACAATTAAGAAAACCTTTACAAGAATTAACAAAAAATAAGCCCTTTGAATGGAAAGAAGAACATGATAGAACAATTAAATTATTAAAAGAAAAAGTAATTAATTTACCAAAACATAGAATACCTATAGAAACTGATCAATTAGAATTATTTACAGATGCAAGTGATATAGGATGGGGAGCAGTCCTTATAGCATATGAAAAAAATGATATTGATAGAGAAAAACCTCTCATATGTGGATATGGAGGAGGAACATGGAAACCAAATGAGAAAAATTATCATATAAATGAAAAAGAATTATTAGCAGTAAAATTTGGAATTAAAAAATTTCATTATCATTTGTTACCTGTAAAATTTATTGTAAGAACTGATAATACTCAAGTGAAAGCTTTTATTACAAATAAAATAGATTTGTTGCCAGAATTAAATAAAAGAAGAAAATGGCAATCTTTTTTCTGTTGTTATGATTTTATTGTTAAAAATATATCTGGTACTAAAAATGTTTTAGCTGATTTTCTTAGCAGGTATAATCATGATGACAAATAACAATTTTGATATGTATATCAGTGATACTACAAAGGTTATTACCAACAACCATGATAAAATGGTTAAATTACATCAGCAAATAGAAGCCTTATACAAAGAGATATCAGCCATAGAACAGGAAAATACTCATTTCCTGAAACAATTGACAGAAGCTATAAAAGATAAACAAACAGTAAAGTCTTTACAAAATCCAACCACTACAATACCAACTTTTTCATCCAAACTAGTAAATATGCCTTTACCCTCTATTACCAAGCAAATCTCACCTTCTATAACTATGAGTGATAAACTGAAATATTCACCTGAAGCAATAACAGCCTTTGAAAAAATTATGAAATTTTATGATTATAAATCAAACCAAGAAATATTGAGATGCTCAAAAGTGAGTAAATATCCTAGATATTTATGTAGTGAAAATAGTAACCCAGATATTGTTGAAAAATTATTTTATTATGGATTTATTGATAAAATAATAGTAACAGAAACCTTACAAAGTATTTCAAAATTACCAACAATAATTATAGAATCAGTAAATGCTATGATGGAAGCTTTTGGAAAAGGAGCATATGGGATACAAATATTTGATGCCTCTACCGATTTGGTAGGAAAACCCATAGTAATATGTCAGATATTTAAGATAGGAAAAAATACTAATATTAATGGAGAAAGTGGTGAGTTAAAACTTCCAGAACCATGTACATTGGAGAAATTTCAAGAATGGCTATCAGTCAAAAGAGCTATTGGATTATTAACACTAAAAGGAAAGTTAGAAGATATGATGAAAAATGGAAAGTCCAATATAATATCCTCTGGAAAAGGACCACAAATTGAAGAGATTATTACTCTTTATTATTCCCATGAAACAATTGCAACTAATCTTACAGTTTTTCAAGGGATGTATGACAGAATAATTAATCTCAAACATGCTCATGCAAAAACTACTATAGAGCAATATCAAGAAATGGCAAGTCCAAAGAAAAGACCAGTATTCATAAATTCTGGTACTATGATGAAAGATATTAGCATTATAAAAAGCGAAGGGTCATCTGATCCTTTCAAATAAATGTAGTTTATCTACAAAAATAAAAAGGATGTAGTCCTAAAAACTACAAAACAAAATAATATACTACAAAAGAGAAGATGAAGCTGATCAGACAAGAGGAATCTAAAGAAGATAACGACAGATGGTAGAAGACCAAAGGAGTTTGCTTTATGAAAAGAAGAAGATGATTGAAGACAAAAGAAGAATACAGCTTTGAAAAAAAAGAAGAAAATAATACAGCTCTTGACGACTTTGAAGCCTAAAAGCAAAGATGATGGCAGACAAAAGAAGATGCTTATGGCAGACAATGAAAAGCAACTAAAGAGATTCTTTAAATAATGTAAATGATGTAAGCAATGATGTAAGATAAGAATGAGTTTTCTCTATATAAGAAACTCAGTTTGTAAGATTTAAGATCATCTGCAATAAAAACCCTTTAAAGCTTTCATATTTCTATGGCCAGCTAAACTCTCTAAGTCTATAATTTTTACCAAGAAATTATCAAGAAATCAGTTATAATATTCTACCTAGATCATAATAATATTTATCCAATTTAAGGATATTATTATAGTATAGCATTTCAGAGGATATCTGCAGCCATCCCAGTGTCCAGGCCATATCCCGGGGAAGGGAACAAGTGCTAGGAAAGGTTGAGGCAGGCGGTGATCTGAAGTACTATTACTAGGTAATATTCGAAAAATTTGTTAATTATTATTTATGATGGATGTAGAATGATTGTTTCTGTATTCTTGATAAAAGTATTAGTAGAAATTATAGACGTTTTTTAATTTTATCATGGAGTCTTTTAAGAATAAACGATCACATATTATTATACCATCTATATTCCTTCCCTTTTTAGGGTTAATAGATGATGAGATCCCTATTAACATGTTAATTAAACCCTGCCTGTAAATTGAGATCCCTATTAACATGTTAATTAAACCCTGCCTGTAAATTGGTATCAGAGCCATTAAATAGGAAAGTCTTCTCAAGTGAATAGTAACTTCGACTGGTTATGGCAAGATTGAAGTGAATAGTAACCGATGAATAGTAACTTTTAAATATGAATAATATCCAAGATATGTCAGAAGAATCAAAGAATAATTTACAAAAAATAAAAAATATAGCAAACAAAACATTTACATATAATAAAGAAATCAATCATCATATTGAAAGTTGTAGGATAAGTATGGAATTAATAAATGATAAAGATATAACCATAAGATTATTTAGCGAATTATTAGCTAAAAGAGATGAAGAATATAAGTTATTAGCAGAAGAAAATTTAAAACTACAAAGAGAAAAATTTATGAAAGAATTAGGATGTGAAATAAAAGTGAAAGAATTAAAAGAGGTTTTACAGGAACAATATAAAGTAATAGAAGATCAGGATAAATTGATTAATATATTAAAATTAAATCAGAAAAAATGATAAATTCTTTTGGACAAGATTTAAACTCAATAAGAAGAAAATTTAGAATATTAAAATATTATTCTATATCTTTAAATAAAATAGAAGAAGAATTAGATAGATTTCAAGATATAATAAACAATAAAAATTGGACAGAAGAGGAGGAAATGATAAATAATTGTAAAATAGCAAAGTTAATGGCATTATATAGAATATATAATAATAATATATATTGGAGAAGAAAAGAGTTATTAATTGAATCTAATCTAACTGGATAAGATGAATAATCAAAGAGACACATCATCTTACTTTGTAAGAAAAACAGAGGTAAAAGATAATGTTAAAAGAGATTTTGAAAAAATAATGCGATATGAAGAGTATAAGAAAATGGTAATAGCAAAACCATATCAAAATAATAAATCAATACAAGTAAAAGAAATGCTTAATGTATATATAGAAAAATTAAAACACAAAGCTAAGAAAGATGCAGAAATATATACTTACGGATAAAAAATGGAAAATCAAAGATATACGTTATCTTATTTTGAAAATAAATCATTGGTAAAGAATAAAAATAAAAGAAGACTTGAAAAAATAATAAGATATGAAGAGCATAAAGAAAGGATAATGAAAAGACCTTATCTTAATAGTGAATCTATAAATTATCTTATCATAATTGATGAATATATAGAGAAATTAAAAAATAAAATTAAAAGAGACTCAGAAATTTATACTTATGGATAAAGGAAAAGAAGTAGTGGAAGAATCTAATAAAACATATTATCAAATGGATACATATGAAGAAGGAACTTCTCAAAGTTTAAGTTTTAAACCAGAAACTTATTTAAAAATACAAAATGAAAAAGAAGAGTTAACAGTTAAGAAAATATTTAAAACAAATTGGTTCGAAAGAAATAAAGAAATAAGATATATAGCACAGAAACATGAAAATATTATAGATATTAATAGTATAAATGGAAGAGCAAAAATAAGCTTAATAACAGATGAGATAATAAAAAGAGAACTAAGAAAGTTAAATAATAAAGAGGTAAAGAAATATAAAAATATTTATTTTGGAGGAGTAGAATTTACTATAAAAGCATATTTTCAAAGAAATATAGATACACCTATACAGATATATATACTAGATGATAGAATATTAGGAAATATACAAGATGCATTAATATCAGTAATAAAAGGAAATTTAATTTATCAGAAATTAAAATTTACGGTACAACCAGATTTTAGCATATCATTAAAAGATGAACATAAAGAATTAGCTTTAACTTTATATTATAAATTAGATGGAATAAAAATGCCACCTGGAAGTAAAGTTATAAGTATTGAAACAAAAATGATATATGCATTAACAGGAAATCATCATGTAAATAAACAAAATGAATCAAGTATTTTGGTACCAAAGATATATCAAGATATATTAGAACAAATAGAACATAAAGAGAGTTCAAGAATAACTATACCAGAAGAAATATATATAGATTTTAATAATAGAATAATGGAAACACCTAATAAATTGATACCAAGAATGGAAGGATCAAGATTAAGTTTTAGGAAAGAACCTATAATGATAAGACAGAATAGTCTACCTAGTTTACCTAGAAGATTATTATATAATTATCCTAGGGAAATAAATTTAATAGATATAAATACAGATAGATTAAAAATAAAAGTAATAGTATTTGATGGAATAATAGCAAAAGAGTGTATTACGGAAATAAATACAGGAGCTATTAAAAGTTTTATACATGTTAGTAAAATTAATGATAATAATTGTAATAAAATAGAACCTCAAACTTATAACTATCCTGAAAATGAAAGAGAAGTAATAATTACTAAAAGTATTAATCTAAGATTTAAAATACAAGATTTAGAATATAATATAAATATAGGAGTAATAGAGTATGATAGTTCTAATGAATTATTATTAGGAAGTGATTTCTTAACTATGATAAATTATAAAATTAATAACAAAGGAATTGAAATAACAGATCAAGGTAAAGTCAGATTTATAGAAAAAATATGAATATTCAAGAAAAAATAGAAAAGAAAAAACAAAAATTACAAAAGATAAAAGATGCATTGCAAGAAGGAATATATTCACAAATAAAATATTTAGAATATTGTGAAAAAGAGAAAAAATTAGAAGAAGATATAAAAGAATTAGAAGTAATAAAGATTAAACCCTCTGAAAAAATATGGATAAATATGGGAAATGGATGGATAAAAAGAATATCTAAAAATGACTAGTAATAACGAAAAAATACAAGCTCTATGGGAAGAATTAATAATAAAAGAAAAAATAAATCTTTTAATAATGAAAATAGATGAAATCCAAAAAGAACAAATCCATTTGAGACAGATAATAAGAGAAGAATTAACAAATCTATGGAATATATCTGAGATACCTACATTCAAAATAATATTAGAAAAATTAAATAAATTAGAAGAAGAAAAAGTAAAAAATAAACAAATAATAAAGGAAGAGGATAATTTACAACCAGAATTAGTACCTATAAATGCTTGGAAAAGAACTAAAGAACCTATAATGATAGATATTAGTAAAATGAAACCTAATATCCCAGAAAATGTAGATAAAGTATTAGAAGGATTATCAACATTACATAAAAAAGGAAAGTTTTAATGGACAAAAAAGAACATAATGTTATAACATTTCTTAAAAATCATGGAAAAGAAATAATAGAGAAAGACAGGTATAAATATGAACCTATAAAAAAAGAATCCAAGGAATATAAAGAATCTAGAGAAGATATAATTAATATTGAAAGGATAGAATATTTACAATTAAAATTAGAAAGACAGAAGCAAGAACTAATAGAATTAAAAGAAATTAATTATAAACTTAAAATAAATACCAATGATGAATGGTATGAAAAGTATAAAAAATATAAAGATAAGTATAAGAATATTAAAAAAGAATTAAAAGAAGCAAAAAGAGAAATTAAAACAATTAAAAAAGAATTGCAAGAAACTAAGACAAGACTAGATATATTAGAAGAGGAAATAAAAAGGTTAAAGAATAGACCTAAGAAAACAGATAGTAATAAATCAGATAGTACTAGTAGAAGTTCTAGCAGTAGTAAAAATTCTAGATATAATCAAGAAAGAGTAAATTTTATAGAAGAATCAGATGTTAAAGAAAATTCAGATAATTCAGATATTGAAAAAGAAAATAATCAAATAATTCAAGCCTTAAGAAAAATAAATAATGTAAATGCAATTATAAAAGAGGAATCAGGAAGTGAAGAAGATATAGGAACTGATATAGAAACAGAAGACCTAATGAATGAAGATATAAATGATTATCCAGAAGAAAGACTAATAGATCCAAATTTAGATAAAATGATAAAAAATAATAATAAAATACCTAAACATATTCCAATAGGACAACAAGCAGAATTTAAAGAATTTATAGGATCAATGTCACAAGGAGTAAATCTTAATGGATACTTCCTAGATCTAGATAATGTATATGAAGAGCAAGAAATTAATAGAAGAATAACTGATTGGAATCTTGGAACTTATATAGCTTTAATGAGTTCTCCACATAATAATAATTTAGATTATACCTATGATTTAATATCTAAAACATTAATAGGAAAAGTAGCATTTTGGATAGAATCCATAGCATACCAATTAAAAACAGAAGTAATGAGTAATGCAGGAGACTGGAAATCTATGTTACAAATATTTGATATGATATTAAAAAGAGAATTTCTAGGAGAACCTTGGATAGTAGCTAGAGATCAAGTACTAATAGAAAGAAAAATAGAAATAATAATGAATTTAAATAATATGAAATGCTGTAAAATAAATAAACTACCAGAATATACTATAAGTTTTACAAAATTCTTTTATGAAGCTAGATTTCAACCAGAAGAAAGTCTATTATATCAACAATTATATTATGATCATTTACCAGATCCATATAATACTGAAATAACTAAAGAATATAATAAATTAGAACCAAGAGAAAATACTCTAGGAGAAAGAATAAGAGTATTAAGAGGATATCTTATGAGAAAATGTGAAGAATATAGAGTACAACAAAAGGTTAAGAAAGATAAGAAATTAGGATTAAGAGAAATATGTGGTTTTACAGAAAGAAGATTAGTATTTGGATGTGATGATAAAAAGATCAAAAAATCCTATAAAAAACATAGAAAAAATTATAATAGAAGATTTGATGAACAGAAAAGTTTTAATTATAATCCATATTATAATAAATATAAAAAGAAGAAATTTAAAAGATTTAAAAATACTTTTGATAATAGAAGGAAATTTAGGTATAAAAGAAAATTTAAAAGAAAACCTTATAATAATAGAAAACTAAGTGAATGTACATGTTGGAACTGTAAAGAAAAAGGACATTATGCTAATAAATGCCCAAAACTAAAAGAAAAAGGAATAAAATACATTAATACATCACAATTTATAATGAATCTAGAACAAATAGAAGAAGATAATAATAAATGGTATAAATACGAAGAATTTTATATAAGTCAAACTGATAATGAAAGTGAATCAGAATATGAAAAGAATCTAAAATATGAATATTCTAGTAGTAAATCAGAATCTGAGAAAAAATTAACAAGTGAAAATAGTTCAGAATAATGGTAGCTATTTATATAGAGGCATATGTAGAGTATAAACCTAATAAACTAATAAAACAAAAAATATTTATAGATAGTGGAGCAGATTTGTGCTTAGCTAAAAAAGAGGTAATAATACAACATAAATGGAAAAAATCTAATATTTATAAAACTAGAGTAACTGGATTTAATGAACAAAGAAAAGAATTAGATATAATAGCAGAAAATATGAGAATAGTATTAAATAAGACAGTATTTAAAATACCATTAATATATCAAGAAAACAAAATGAAACAACCAATATTATTAGGAAATAACTTTTTAGATCATTTTAAAACTCAGGTAATTACTTGTGATAGTTTAAGTTTACAAACATCTTGTAATAAATGGATAATATTAAAAAGAATATTACCTATGAATATAACCAGAGTAAATAAAATATTAGTTAATAGAGATAATAATTTGGAAGAATTAACTAAAAAATATATTGAACTATTAAAACCAAACTTTGGAGAAAATCCTGTACAATTATGGGATAAAGAAAATATATATGCTGAAATAAAATTAATAAATTCTAATGATATAGTAAGATCTAAACCTATTAGATATAGTCCTACAGATCAGAAAGAATTTGAAAATCAAATAAAAGAATTACTAGATTTAAAAATAATAAAAGAAAGTAAAAGTCCGCATAGTAGTCCTGCATTCCTAGTAAGAAAACATAGTGAACAAAAAAGAGGAAAAGCTAGAATGGTAATAGATTATAGAGAATTAAATAAAAAGACAATATTTGATGGATATTTTCTACCTTATAAAAGAAATCTTATAAACAGATTAGGAAATAAAAAATGGTTTAGTAAATTTGATTGTAAAAGTGGATTCTGGCAAATAAAATTAACAAAAGATTCTATACCATTAACAGCATTCAGTGCCCCTCAAGGACATTATGAATGGATAGTATTACCATTTGGATTTAAGAATGCACCACAGATATTTCAAAGAAGAATGGATCAAGTATTTAGAAAATTAAAGGATTTTTGTATAGTATATGTGGATGATATATTAATATTTAGTGAGAGCTTAGAACAACATATAAAACATTTAGAACAATTTATAGAATTAGTAAAACAACATGGAATATTACTTTCTGAAAAGAAATCTGAAATCTTTAAAAATAAGATAGAATATTTAGGATATATTATAGATAAAGATGGATTACAATTACAAAACCATATTGTATCAAAAATACAAAACTTTAAAGATAAATTAGAAAATAAAAAAGAAGTACAACAATTCTTAGGAATAATCAATTATGCAGCAGATCATATAAAAGATTTACCACAATTAAGAAAACCTTTACAAGAATTAACAAAAAATAAGCCCTTTGAATGGAAAGAAGAACATGATAGAACAATTAAATTATTAAAAGAAAAAGTAATTAATTTACCAAAACATAGAATACCTATAGAAACTGATCAATTAGAATTATTTACAGATGCAAGTGATATAGGATGGGGAGCAGTCCTTATAGCATATGAAAAAAATGATATTGATAGAGAAAAACCTCTCATATGTGGATATGGAGGAGAAACATGGAAACCAAATGAGAAAAATTATCATATAAATGAAAAAGAATTATTAGCAGTAAAATTTGGAATTAAAAAATTTCATTATCATTTGTTACCTGTAAAATTTATTGTAAGAACTGATAATACTCAAGTGAAAGCTTTTATTACAAATAAAATAGATTTGTTGCCAGAATTAAATAAAAGAAGAAAATGGCAATCTTTTTTCTGTTGTTATGATTTTATTGTTAAAAATATATCTGGTACTAAAAATGTTTTAGCTGATTTTCTTAGCAGGTATAATCATGATGACAAATAACAATTTTGATATGTATATCAGTGATACTACAAAGGTTATTACCAACAACCATGATAAAATGGTTAAATTACATCAGCAAATAGAAGCCTTATACAAAGAGATATCAGCCATAGAACAGGAAAATACTCATTTCCTGAAACAATTGACAGAAGCTATAAAAGATAAACAAACAGTAAAGTCTTTACAAAATCCAACCACTACAATACCAACTTTTTCATCCAAACTAGTAAATATGCCTTTACCCTCTATTACCAAGCAAATCTCACCTTCTATAACTATGAGTGATAAACTGAAATATTCACCTGAAGCAATAACAGCCTTTGAAAAAATTATGAAATTTTATGATTATAAATCAAACCAAGAAATATTGAGATGCTCAAAAGTGAGTAAATATCCTAGATATTTATGTAGTGAAAATAGTAACCCAGATATTGTTGAAAAATTATTTTATTATGGATTTATTGATAAAATAATAGTAACAGAAACCTTACAAAGTATTTCAAAATTACCAACAATAATTATAGAATCAGTAAATGCTATGATGGAAGCTTTTGGAAAAGGAGCATATGGGATACAAATATTTGATGCCTCTACCGATTTGGTAGGAAAACCCATAGTAATATGTCAGATATTTAAGATAGGAAAAAATACTAATATTAATGGAGAAAGTGGTGAGTTAAAACTTCCAGAACCATGTACATTGGAGAAATTTCAAGAATGGCTATCAGTCAAAAGAGCTATTGGATTATTAACACTAAAAGGAAAGTTAGAAGATATGATGAAAAATGGAAAGTCCAATATAATATCCTCTGGAAAAGGACCACAAATTGAAGAGATTATTACTCTTTATTATTCCCATGAAACAATTGCAACTAATCTTACAGTTTTTCAAGGGATGTATGACAGAATAATTAATCTCAAACATGCTCATGCAAAAACTACTATAGAGCAATATCAAGAAATGGCAAGTCCAAAGAAAAGACCAGTATTCATAAATTCTGGTACTATGATGAAAGATATTAGCATTATAAAAAGCGAAGGGTCATCTGATCCTTTCAAATAAATGTAGTTTATCTACAAAAATAAAAAGGATGTAGTCCTAAAAACTACAAAACAAAATAATATACTACAAAAGAGAAGATGAAGCTGATCAGACAAGAGGAATCTAAAGAAGATAACGACAGATGGTAGAAGACCAAAGGAGTTTGCTTTATGAAAAGAAGAAGATGATTGAAGACAAAAGAAGAATACAGCTTTGAAAAAAAAGAAGAAAATAATACAGCTCTTGACGACTTTGAAGCCTAAAAGCAAAGATGATGGCAGACAAAAGAAGATGCTTATGGCAGACAATGAAAAGCAACTAAAGAGATTCTTTAAATAATGTAAATGATGTAAGCAATGATGTAAGATAAGAATGAGTTTTCTCTATATAAGAAACTCAGTTTGTAAGATCATCTGCAATAAAAACCCTTTAAAGCTTTCATATTTCTATGGCCAGCTAAACTCTCTAAGTCTATAATTTTTACCAAGAAATTATCAAGAAATCAGTTATAATATTCTACCTAGATCATAATAATATTTATCCAATTTAAGGATATTATTATAGTATAGCATTTCAGAGGATATCTGCAGCCATCCCAGTGTCCAGGCCATATCCCGGGGAAGGGAACAAGTGCTAGGAAAGGTTGAGGCAGGCGGTGATCTGAAGTACTATTACTAGGTAATATTCGAAAAATTTGTTAATTATTATTTATGATGGATGTAGAATGATTGTTTCTGTATTCTTGATAAAAGTATTAGTAGAAATTATAGACGTTTTTTAATTTTATCATGGAGTCTTTTAAGAATAAACGATCACATATTATTATACCATCTATATTCCTTCCCTTTTTAGGGTTAATAGATGATGAGATCCCTATTAACATGTTAATTAAACCCTGCCTGTAAATTGGTATCAGAGCCATTAAATAGGAAAGTCTTCTCAAGTGAATAGTAACTTCGACTGGTTATGGCAAGATTGAAGTGAATAGTAACCGATGAATAGTAACTTTTAAATATGAATAATATCCAAGATATGTCAGAAGAATCAAAGAATAATTTACAAAAAATAAAAAATATAGCAAACAAAACATTTACATATAATAAAGAAATCAATCATCATATTGAAAGTTGTAGGATAAGTATGGAATTAATAAATGATAAAGATATAACCATAAGATTATTTAGCGAATTATTAGCTAAAAGAGATGAAGAATATAAGTTATTAGCAGAAGAAAATTTAAAACTACAAAGAGAAAAATTTATGAAAGAATTAGGATGTGAAATAAAAGTGAAAGAATTAAAAGAGGTTTTACAGGAACAATATAAAGTAATAGAAGATCAGGATAAATTGATTAATATATTAAAATTAAATCAGAAAAAATGATAAATTCTTTTGGACAAGATTTAAACTCAATAAGAAGAAAATTTAGAATATTAAAATATTATTCTATATCTTTAAATAAAATAGAAGAAGAATTAGATAGATTTCAAGATATAATAAACAATAAAAATTGGACAGAAGAGGAGGAAATGATAAATAATTGTAAAATAGCAAAGTTAATGGCATTATATAGAATATATAATAATAATATATATTGGAGAAGAAAAGAGTTATTAATTGAATCTAATCTAACTGGATAAGATGAATAATCAAAGAGACACATCATCTTACTTTGTAAGAAAAACAGAGGTAAAAGATAATGTTAAAAGAGATTTTGAAAAAATAATGCGATATGAAGAGTATAAGAAAATGGTAATAGCAAAACCATATCAAAATAATAAATCAATACAAGTAAAAGAAATGCTTAATGTATATATAGAAAAATTAAAACACAAAGCTAAGAAAGATGCAGAAATATATACTTACGGATAAAAAATGGAAAATCAAAGATATACGTTATCTTATTTTGAAAATAAATCATTGGTAAAGAATAAAAATAAAAGAAGACTTGAAAAAATAATAAGATATGAAGAGCATAAAGAAAGGATAATGAAAAGACCTTATCTTAATAGTGAATCTATAAATTATCTTATCATAATTGATGAATATATAGAGAAATTAAAAAATAAAATTAAAAGAGACTCAGAAATTTATACTTATGGATAAAGGAAAAGAAGTAGTGGAAGAATCTAATAAAACATATTATCAAATGGATACATATGAAGAAGGAACTTCTCAAAGTTTAAGTTTTAAACCAGAAACTTATTTAAAAATACAAAATGAAAAAGAAGAGTTAACAGTTAAGAAAATATTTAAAACAAATTGGTTCGAAAGAAATAAAGAAATAAGATATATAGCACAGAAACATGAAAATATTATAGATATTAATAGTATAAATGGAAGAGCAAAAATAAGCTTAATAACAGATGAGATAATAAAAAGAGAACTAAGAAAGTTAAATAATAAAGAGGTAAAGAAATATAAAAATATTTATTTTGGAGGAGTAGAATTTACTATAAAAGCATATTTTCAAAGAAATATAGATACACCTATACAGATATATATACTAGATGATAGAATATTAGGAAATATACAAGATGCATTAATATCAGTAATAAAAGGAAATTTAATTTATCAGAAATTAAAATTTACGGTACAACCAGATTTTAGCATATCATTAAAAGATGAACATAAAGAATTAGCTTTAACTTTATATTATAAATTAGATGGAATAAAAATGCCACCTGGAAGTAAAGTTATAAGTATTGAAACAAAAATGATATATGCATTAACAGGAAATCATCATGTAAATAAACAAAATGAATCAAGTATTTTGGTACCAAAGATATATCAAGATATATTAGAACAAATAGAACATAAAGAGAGTTCAAGAATAACTATACCAGAAGAAATATATATAGATTTTAATAATAGAATAATGGAAACACCTAATAAATTGATACCAAGAATGGAAGGATCAAGATTAAGTTTTAGGAAAGAACCTATAATGATAAGACAGAATAGTCTACCTAGTTTACCTAGAAGATTATTATATAATTATCCTAGGGAAATAAATTTAATAGATATAAATACAGATAGATTAAAAATAAAAGTAATAGTATTTGATGGAATAATAGCAAAAGAGTGTATTACGGAAATAAATACAGGAGCTATTAAAAGTTTTATACATGTTAGTAAAATTAATGATAATAATTGTAATAAAATAGAACCTCAAACTTATAACTATCCTGAAAATGAAAGAGAAGTAATAATTACTAAAAGTATTAATCTAAGATTTAAAATACAAGATTTAGAATATAATATAAATATAGGAGTAATAGAGTATGATAGTTCTAATGAATTATTATTAGGAAGTGATTTCTTAACTATGATAAATTATAAAATTAATAACAAAGGAATTGAAATAACAGATCAAGGTAAAGTCAGATTTATAGAAAAAATATGAATATTCAAGAAAAAATAGAAAAGAAAAAACAAAAATTACAAAAGATAAAAGATGCATTGCAAGAAGGAATATATTCACAAATAAAATATTTAGAATATTGTGAAAAAGAGAAAAAATTAGAAGAAGATATAAAAGAATTAGAAGTAATAAAGATTAAACCCTCTGAAAAAATATGGATAAATATGGGAAATGGATGGATAAAAAGAATATCTAAAAATGACTAGTAATAACGAAAAAATACAAGCTCTATGGGAAGAATTAATAATAAAAGAAAAAATAAATCTTTTAATAATGAAAATAGATGAAATCCAAAAAGAACAAATCCATTTGAGACAGATAATAAGAGAAGAATTAACAAATCTATGGAATATATCTGAGATACCTACATTCAAAATAATATTAGAAAAATTAAATAAATTAGAAGAAGAAAAAGTAAAAAATAAACAAATAATAAAGGAAGAGGATAATTTACAACCAGAATTAGTACCTATAAATGCTTGGAAAAGAACTAAAGAACCTATAATGATAGATATTAGTAAAATGAAACCTAATATCCCAGAAAATGTAGATAAAGTATTAGAAGGATTATCAACATTACATAAAAAAGGAAAGTTTTAATGGACAAAAAAGAACATAATGTTATAACATTTCTTAAAAATCATGGAAAAGAAATAATAGAGAAAGACAGGTATAAATATGAACCTATAAAAAAAGAATCCAAGGAATATAAAGAATCTAGAGAAGATATAATTAATATTGAAAGGATAGAATATTTACAATTAAAATTAGAAAGACAGAAGCAAGAACTAATAGAATTAAAAGAAATTAATTATAAACTTAAAATAAATACCAATGATGAATGGTATGAAAAGTATAAAAAATATAAAGATAAGTATAAGAATATTAAAAAAGAATTAAAAGAAGCAAAAAGAGAAATTAAAACAATTAAAAAAGAATTGCAAGAAACTAAGACAAGACTAGATATATTAGAAGAGGAAATAAAAATGTTAAAGAATAGACCTAAGAAAACAGATAGTAATAAATCAGATAGTACTAGTAGAAGTTCTAGCAGTAGTAAAAATTCTAGATATAATCAAGAAAGAGTAAATTTTATAGAAGAATCAGATGTTAAAGAAAATTCAGATAATTCAGATATTGAAAAAGAAAATAATCAAATAATTCAAGCCTTAAGAAAAATAAATAATGTAAATGCAATTATAAAAGAGGAATCAGGAAGTGAAGAAGATATAGGAACTGATATAGAAACAGAAGACCTAATGAATGAAGATATAAATGATTATCCAGAAGAAAGACTAATAGATCTAAATTTAGATAAAATGATAAAAAATAATAATAAAATACCTAAACATATTCCAATAGGACAACAAGCAGAATTTAAAGAATTTATAGGATCAATGTCACAAGGAGTAAATCTTAATGGATACTTCCTAGATCTAGATAATGTATAT
Source organism: Oenanthe sinensis (assembly GCA_028671895.1). NCBI lineage: Eukaryota > Viridiplantae > Streptophyta > Magnoliopsida > Apiales > Apiaceae > Oenanthe > Oenanthe sinensis. The sequence continues at coordinate 32,144,734 of CM053813.1, forward strand.
GAAGAGCAAGAAGATCCCTATTAACATGTTAATTAAACCCTGCCTGTAAATTGAGATCCCTATTAACATGTTAATTAAACCCTGCCTGTAAATTGGTATCAGAGCCATTAAATAGGAAAGTCTTCTCAAGTGAATAGTAACTTCGACTGGTTATGGCAAGATTGAAGTGAATAGTAACCGATGAATAGTAACTTTTAAATATGAATAATATCCAAGATATGTCAGAAGAATCAAAGAATAATTTACAAAAAATAAAAAATATAGCAAACAAAACATTTACATATAATAAAGAAATCAATCATCATATTGAAAGTTGTAGGATAAGTATGGAATTAATAAATGATAAAGATATAACCATAAGATTATTTAGCGAATTATTAGCTAAAAGAGATGAAGAATATAAGTTATTAGCAGAAGAAAATTTAAAACTACAAAGAGAAAAATTTATGAAAGAATTAGGATGTGAAATAAAAGTGAAAGAATTAAAAGAGGTTTTACAGGAACAATATAAAGTAATAGAAGATCAGGATAAATTGATTAATATATTAAAATTAAATCAGAAAAAATGATAAATTCTTTTGGACAAGATTTAAACTCAATAAGAAGAAAATTTAGAATATTAAAATATTATTCTATATCTTTAAATAAAATAGAAGAAGAATTAGATAGATTTCAAGATATAATAAACAATAAAAATTGGACAGAAGAGGAGGAAATGATAAATAATTGTAAAATAGCAAAGTTAATGGCATTATATAGAATATATAATAATAATATATATTGGAGAAGAAAAGAGTTATTAATTGAATCTAATCTAACTGGATAAGATGAATAATCAAAGAGACACATCATCTTACTTTGTAAGAAAAACAGAGGTAAAAGATAATGTTAAAAGAGATTTTGAAAAAATAATGCGATATGAAGAGTATAAGAAAATGGTAATAGCAAAACCATATCAAAATAATAAATCAATACAAGTAAAAGAAATGCTTAATGTATATATAGAAAAATTAAAACACAAAGCTAAGAAAGATGCAGAAATATATACTTACGGATAAAAAATGGAAAATCAAAGATATACGTTATCTTATTTTGAAAATAAATCATTGGTAAAGAATAAAAATAAAAGAAGACTTGAAAAAATAATAAGATATGAAGAGCATAAAGAAAGGATAATGAAAAGACCTTATCTTAATAGTGAATCTATAAATTATCTTATCATAATTGATGAATATATAGAGAAATTAAAAAATAAAATTAAAAGAGACTCAGAAATTTATACTTATGGATAAAGGAAAAGAAGTAGTGGAAGAATCTAATAAAACATATTATCAAATGGATACATATGAAGAAGGAACTTCTCAAAGTTTAAGTTTTAAACCAGAAACTTATTTAAAAATACAAAATGAAAAAGAAGAGTTAACAGTTAAGAAAATATTTAAAACAAATTGGTTCGAAAGAAATAAAGAAATAAGATATATAGCACAGAAACATGAAAATATTATAGATATTAATAGTATAAATGGAAGAGCAAAAATAAGCTTAATAACAGATGAGATAATAAAAAGAGAACTAAGAAAGTTAAATAATAAAGAGGTAAAGAAATATAAAAATATTTATTTTGGAGGAGTAGAATTTACTATAAAAGCATATTTTCAAAGAAATATAGATACACCTATACAGATATATATACTAGATGATAGAATATTAGGAAATATACAAGATGCATTAATATCAGTAATAAAAGGAAATTTAATTTATCAGAAATTAAAATTTACGGTACAACCAGATTTTAGCATATCATTAAAAGATGAACATAAAGAATTAGCTTTAACTTTATATTATAAATTAGATGGAATAAAAATGCCACCTGGAAGTAAAGTTATAAGTATTGAAACAAAAATGATATATGCATTAACAGGAAATCATCATGTAAATAAACAAAATGAATCAAGTATTTTGGTACCAAAGATATATCAAGATATATTAGAACAAATAGAACATAAAGAGAGTTCAAGAATAACTATACCAGAAGAAATATATATAGATTTTAATAATAGAATAATGGAAACACCTAATAAATTGATACCAAGAATGGAAGGATCAAGATTAAGTTTTAGGAAAGAACCTATAATGATAAGACAGAATAGTCTACCTAGTTTACCTAGAAGATTATTATATAATTATCCTAGGGAAATAAATTTAATAGATATAAATACAGATAGATTAAAAATAAAAGTAATAGTATTTGATGGAATAATAGCAAAAGAGTGTATTACGGAAATAAATACAGGAGCTATTAAAAGTTTTATACATGTTAGTAAAATTAATGATAATAATTGTAATAAAATAGAACCTCAAACTTATAACTATCCTGAAAATGAAAGAGAAGTAATAATTACTAAAAGTATTAATCTAAGATTTAAAATACAAGATTTAGAATATAATATAAATATAGGAGTAATAGAGTATGATAGTTCTAATGAATTATTATTAGGAAGTGATTTCTTAACTATGATAAATTATAAAATTAATAACAAAGGAATTGAAATAACAGATCAAGGTAAAGTCAGATTTATAGAAAAAATATGAATATTCAAGAAAAAATAGAAAAGAAAAAACAAAAATTACAAAAGATAAAAGATGCATTGCAAGAAGGATTATCAACATTACATAAAAAAGGAAAGTTTTAATGGACAAAAAAGAACATAATGTTATAACATTTCTTAAAAATCATGGAAAAGAAATAATAGAGAAAGACAGGTATAAATATGAACCTATAAAAAAAGAATCCAAGGAATATAAAGAATCTAGAGAAGATATAATTAATATTGAAAGGATAGAATATTTACAATTAAAATTAGAAAGACAGAAGCAAGAACTAATAGAATTAAAAGAAATTAATTATAAACTTAAAATAAATACCAATGATGAATGGTATGAAAAGTATAAAAAATATAAAGATAAGTATAAGAATATTAAAAAAGAATTAAAAGAAGCAAAAAGAGAAATTAAAACAATTAAAAAAGAATTGCAAGAAACTAAGACAAGACTAGATATATTAGAAGAGGAAATAAAAAGGTTAAAGAATAGACCTAAGAAAACAGATAGTAATAAATCAGATAGTACTAGTAGAAGTTCTAGCAGTAGTAAAAATTCTAGATATAATCAAGAAAGAGTAAATTTTATAGAAGAATCAGATGTTAAAGAAAATTCAGATAATTCAGATATTGAAAAAGAAAATAATCAAATAATTCAAGCCTTAAGAAAAATAAATAATGTAAATGCAATTATAAAAGAGGAATCAGGAAGTGAAGAAGATATAGGAACTGATATAGAAACAGAAGACCTAATGAATGAAGATATAAATGATTATCCAGAAGAAAGACTAATAGATCCAAATTTAGATAAAATGATAAAAAATAATAATAAAATACCTAAACATATTCCAATAGGACAACAAGCAGAATTTAAAGAATTTATAGGATCAATGTCACAAGGAGTAAATCTTAATGGATACTTCCTAGATCTAGATAATGTATATGAAGAGCAAGAAATTAATAGAAGAATAACTGATTGGAATCTTGGAACTTATATAGCTTTAATGAGTTCTCCACATAATAATAATTTAGATTATACCTATGATTTAATATCTAAAACATTAATAGGAAAAGTAGCATTTTGGATAGAATCCATAGCATACCAATTAAAAACAGAAGTAATGAGTAATGCAGGAGACTGGAAATCTATGTTACAAATATTTGATATGATATTAAAAAGAGAATTTCTAGGAGAACCTTGGATAGTAGCTAGAGATCAAGTACTAATAGAAAGAAAAATAGAAATAATAATGAATTTAAATAATATGAAATGCTGTAAAATAAATAAACTACCAGAATATACTATAAGTTTTACAAAATTCTTTTATGAAGCTAGATTTCAACCAGAAGAAAGTCTATTATATCAACAATTATATTATGATCATTTACCAGATCCATATAATACTGAAATAACTAAAGAATATAATAAATTAGAACCAAGAGAAAATACTCTAGGAGAAAGAATAAGAGTATTAAGAGGATATCTTATGAGAAAATGTGAAGAATATAGAGTACAACAAAAGGTTAAGAAAGATAAGAAATTAGGATTAAGAGAAATATGTGGTTTTACAGAAAGAAGATTAGTATTTGGATGTGATGATAAAAAGATCAAAAAATCCTATAAAAAACATAGAAAAAATTATAATAGAAGATTTGATGAACAGAAAAGTTTTAATTATAATCCATATTATAATAAATATAAAAAGAAGAAATTTAAAAGATTTAAAAATACTTTTGATAATAGAAGGAAATTTAGGTATAAAAGAAAATTTAAAAGAAAACCTTATAATAATAGAAAACTAAGTGAATGTACATGTTGGAACTGTAAAGAAAAAGGACATTATGCTAATAAATGCCCAAAACTAAAAGAAAAAGGAATAAAATACATTAATACATCACAATTTATAATGAATCTAGAACAAATAGAAGAAGATAATAATAAATGGTATAAATACGAAGAATTTTATATAAGTCAAACTGATAATGAAAGTGAATCAGAATATGAAAAGAATCTAAAATATGAATATTCTAGTAGTAAATCAGAATCTGAGAAAAAATTAACAAGTGAAAATAGTTCAGAATAATGGTAGCTATTTATATAGAGGCATATGTAGAGTATAAACCTAATAAACTAATAAAACAAAAAATATTTATAGATAGTGGAGCAGATTTGTGCTTAGCTAAAAAAGAGGTAATAATACAACATAAATGGAAAAAATCTAATATTTATAAAACTAGAGTAACTGGATTTAATGAACAAAGAAAAGAATTAGATATAATAGCAGAAAATATGAGAATAGTATTAAATAAGACAGTATTTAAAATACCATTAATATATCAAGAAAACAAAATGAAACAACCAATATTATTAGGAAATAACTTTTTAGATCATTTTAAAACTCAGGTAATTACTTGTGATAGTTTAAGTTTACAAACATCTTGTAATAAATGGATAATATTAAAAAGAATATTACCTATGAATATAACCAGAGTAAATAAAATATTAGTTAATAGAGATAATAATTTGGAAGAATTAACTAAAAAATATATTGAACTATTAAAACCAAACTTTGGAGAAAATCCTGTACAATTATGGGATAAAGAAAATATATATGCTGAAATAAAATTAATAAATTCTAATGATATAGTAAGATCTAAACCTATTAGATATAGTCCTACAGATCAGAAAGAATTTGAAAATCAAATAAAAGAATTACTAGATTTAAAAATAATAAAAGAAAGTAAAAGTCCGCATAGTAGTCCTGCATTCCTAGTAAGAAAACATAGTGAACAAAAAAGAGGAAAAGCTAGAATGGTAATAGATTATAGAGAATTAAATAAAAAGACAATATTTGATGGATATTTTCTACCTTATAAAAGAAATCTTATAAACAGATTAGGAAATAAAAAATGGTTTAGTAAATTTGATTGTAAAAGTGGATTCTGGCAAATAAAATTAACAAAAGATTCTATACCATTAACAGCATTCAGTGCCCCTCAAGGACATTATGAATGGATAGTATTACCATTTGGATTTAAGAATGCACCACAGATATTTCAAAGAAGAATGGATCAAGTATTTAGAAAATTAAAGGATTTTTGTATAGTATATGTGGATGATATATTAATATTTAGTGAGAGCTTAGAACAACATATAAAACATTTAGAACAATTTATAGAATTAGTAAAACAACATGGAATATTACTTTCTGAAAAGAAATCTGAAATCTTTAAAAATAAGATAGAATATTTAGGATATATTATAGATAAAGATGGATTACAATTACAAAACCATATTGTATCAAAAATACAAAACTTTAAAGATAAATTAGAAAATAAAAAAGAAGTACAACAATTCTTAGGAATAATCAATTATGCAGCAGATCATATAAAAGATTTACCACAATTAAGAAAACCTTTACAAGAATTAACAAAAAATAAGCCCTTTGAATGGAAAGAAGAACATGATAGAACAATTAAATTATTAAAAGAAAAAGTAATTAATTTACCAAAACATAGAATACCTATAGAAACTGATCAATTAGAATTATTTACAGATGCAAGTGATATAGGATGGGGAGCAGTCCTTATAGCATATGAAAAAAATGATATTGATAGAGAAAAACCTCTCATATGTGGATATGGAGGAGGAACATGGAAACCAAATGAGAAAAATTATCATATAAATGAAAAAGAATTATTAGCAGTAAAATTTGGAATTAAAAAATTTCATTATCATTTGTTACCTGTAAAATTTATTGTAAGAACTGATAATACTCAAGTGAAAGCTTTTATTACAAATAAAATAGATTTGTTGCCAGAATTAAATAAAAGAAGAAAATGGCAATCTTTTTTCTGTTGTTATGATTTTATTGTTAAAAATATATCTGGTACTAAAAATGTTTTAGCTGATTTTCTTAGCAGGTATAATCATGATGACAAATAACAATTTTGATATGTATATCAGTGATACTACAAAGGTTATTACCAACAACCATGATAAAATGGTTAAATTACATCAGCAAATAGAAGCCTTATACAAAGAGATATCAGCCATAGAACAGGAAAATACTCATTTCCTGAAACAATTGACAGAAGCTATAAAAGATAAACAAACAGTAAAGTCTTTACAAAATCCAACCACTACAATACCAACTTTTTCATCCAAACTAGTAAATATGCCTTTACCCTCTATTACCAAGCAAATCTCACCTTCTATAACTATGAGTGATAAACTGAAATATTCACCTGAAGCAATAACAGCCTTTGAAAAAATTATGAAATTTTATGATTATAAATCAAACCAAGAAATATTGAGATGCTCAAAAGTGAGTAAATATCCTAGATATTTATGTAGTGAAAATAGTAACCCAGATATTGTTGAAAAATTATTTTATTATGGATTTATTGATAAAATAATAGTAACAGAAACCTTACAAAGTATTTCAAAATTACCAACAATAATTATAGAATCAGTAAATGCTATGATGGAAGCTTTTGGAAAAGGAGCATATGGGATACAAATATTTGATGCCTCTACCGATTTGGTAGGAAAACCCATAGTAATATGTCAGATATTTAAGATAGGAAAAAATACTAATATTAATGGAGAAAGTGGTGAGTTAAAACTTCCAGAACCATGTACATTGGAGAAATTTCAAGAATGGCTATCAGTCAAAAGAGCTATTGGATTATTAACACTAAAAGGAAAGTTAGAAGATATGATGAAAAATGGAAAGTCCAATATAATATCCTCTGGAAAAGGACCACAAATTGAAGAGATTATTACTCTTTATTATTCCCATGAAACAATTGCAACTAATCTTACAGTTTTTCAAGGGATGTATGACAGAATAATTAATCTCAAACATGCTCATGCAAAAACTACTATAGAGCAATATCAAGAAATGGCAAGTCCAAAGAAAAGACCAGTATTCATAAATTCTGGTACTATGATGAAAGATATTAGCATTATAAAAAGCGAAGGGTCATCTGATCCTTTCAAATAAATGTAGTTTATCTACAAAAATAAAAAGGATGTAGTCCTAAAAACTACAAAACAAAATAATATACTACAAAAGAGAAGATGAAGCTGATCAGACAAGAGGAATCTAAAGAAGATAACGACAGATGGTAGAAGACCAAAGGAGTTTGCTTTATGAAAAGAAGAAGATGATTGAAGACAAAAGAAGAATACAGCTTTGAAAAAAAAGAAGAAAATAATACAGCTCTTGACGACTTTGAAGCCTAAAAGCAAAGATGATGGCAGACAAAAGAAGATGCTTATGGCAGACAATGAAAAGCAACTAAAGAGATTCTTTAAATAATGTAAATGATGTAAGCAATGATGTAAGATAAGAATGAGTTTTCTCTATATAAGAAACTCAGTTTGTAAGATTTAAGATCATCTGCAATAAAAACCCTTTAAAGCTTTCATATTTCTATGGCCAGCTAAACTCTCTAAGTCTATAATTTTTACCAAGAAATTATCAAGAAATCAGTTATAATATTCTACCTAGATCATAATAATATTTATCCAATTTAAGGATATTATTATAGTATAGCATTTCAGAGGATATCTGCAGCCATCCCAGTGTCCAGGCCATATCCCGGGGAAGGGAACAAGTGCTAGGAAAGGTTGAGGCAGGCGGTGATCTGAAGTACTATTACTAGGTAATATTCGAAAAATTTGTTAATTATTATTTATGATGGATGTAGAATGATTGTTTCTGTATTCTTGATAAAAGTATTAGTAGAAATTATAGACGTTTTTTAATTTTATCATGGAGTCTTTTAAGAATAAACGATCACATATTATTATACCATCTATATTCCTTCCCTTTTTAGGGTTAATAGATGATGAGATCCCTATTAACATGTTAATTAAACCCTGCCTGTAAATTGAGATCCCTATTAACATGTTAATTAAACCCTGCCTGTAAATTGGTATCAGAGCCATTAAATAGGAAAGTCTTCTCAAGTGAATAGTAACTTCGACTGGTTATGGCAAGATTGAAGTGAATAGTAACCGATGAATAGTAACTTTTAAATATGAATAATATCCAAGATATGTCAGAAGAATCAAAGAATAATTTACAAAAAATAAAAAATATAGCAAACAAAACATTTACATATAATAAAGAAATCAATCATCATATTGAAAGTTGTAGGATAAGTATGGAATTAATAAATGATAAAGATATAACCATAAGATTATTTAGCGAATTATTAGCTAAAAGAGATGAAGAATATAAGTTATTAGCAGAAGAAAATTTAAAACTACAAAGAGAAAAATTTATGAAAGAATTAGGATGTGAAATAAAAGTGAAAGAATTAAAAGAGGTTTTACAGGAACAATATAAAGTAATAGAAGATCAGGATAAATTGATTAATATATTAAAATTAAATCAGAAAAAATGATAAATTCTTTTGGACAAGATTTAAACTCAATAAGAAGAAAATTTAGAATATTAAAATATTATTCTATATCTTTAAATAAAATAGAAGAAGAATTAGATAGATTTCAAGATATAATAAACAATAAAAATTGGACAGAAGAGGAGGAAATGATAAATAATTGTAAAATAGCAAAGTTAATGGCATTATATAGAATATATAATAATAATATATATTGGAGAAGAAAAGAGTTATTAATTGAATCTAATCTAACTGGATAAGATGAATAATCAAAGAGACACATCATCTTACTTTGTAAGAAAAACAGAGGTAAAAGATAATGTTAAAAGAGATTTTGAAAAAATAATGCGATATGAAGAGTATAAGAAAATGGTAATAGCAAAACCATATCAAAATAATAAATCAATACAAGTAAAAGAAATGCTTAATGTATATATAGAAAAATTAAAACACAAAGCTAAGAAAGATGCAGAAATATATACTTACGGATAAAAAATGGAAAATCAAAGATATACGTTATCTTATTTTGAAAATAAATCATTGGTAAAGAATAAAAATAAAAGAAGACTTGAAAAAATAATAAGATATGAAGAGCATAAAGAAAGGATAATGAAAAGACCTTATCTTAATAGTGAATCTATAAATTATCTTATCATAATTGATGAATATATAGAGAAATTAAAAAATAAAATTAAAAGAGACTCAGAAATTTATACTTATGGATAAAGGAAAAGAAGTAGTGGAAGAATCTAATAAAACATATTATCAAATGGATACATATGAAGAAGGAACTTCTCAAAGTTTAAGTTTTAAACCAGAAACTTATTTAAAAATACAAAATGAAAAAGAAGAGTTAACAGTTAAGAAAATATTTAAAACAAATTGGTTCGAAAGAAATAAAGAAATAAGATATATAGCACAGAAACATGAAAATATTATAGATATTAATAGTATAAATGGAAGAGCAAAAATAAGCTTAATAACAGATGAGATAATAAAAAGAGAACTAAGAAAGTTAAATAATAAAGAGGTAAAGAAATATAAAAATATTTATTTTGGAGGAGTAGAATTTACTATAAAAGCATATTTTCAAAGAAATATAGATACACCTATACAGATATATATACTAGATGATAGAATATTAGGAAATATACAAGATGCATTAATATCAGTAATAAAAGGAAATTTAATTTATCAGAAATTAAAATTTACGGTACAACCAGATTTTAGCATATCATTAAAAGATGAACATAAAGAATTAGCTTTAACTTTATATTATAAATTAGATGGAATAAAAATGCCACCTGGAAGTAAAGTTATAAGTATTGAAACAAAAATGATATATGCATTAACAGGAAATCATCATGTAAATAAACAAAATGAATCAAGTATTTTGGTACCAAAGATATATCAAGATATATTAGAACAAATAGAACATAAAGAGAGTTCAAGAATAACTATACCAGAAGAAATATATATAGATTTTAATAATAGAATAATGGAAACACCTAATAAATTGATACCAAGAATGGAAGGATCAAGATTAAGTTTTAGGAAAGAACCTATAATGATAAGACAGAATAGTCTACCTAGTTTACCTAGAAGATTATTATATAATTATCCTAGGGAAATAAATTTAATAGATATAAATACAGATAGATTAAAAATAAAAGTAATAGTATTTGATGGAATAATAGCAAAAGAGTGTATTACGGAAATAAATACAGGAGCTATTAAAAGTTTTATACATGTTAGTAAAATTAATGATAATAATTGTAATAAAATAGAACCTCAAACTTATAACTATCCTGAAAATGAAAGAGAAGTAATAATTACTAAAAGTATTAATCTAAGATTTAAAATACAAGATTTAGAATATAATATAAATATAGGAGTAATAGAGTATGATAGTTCTAATGAATTATTATTAGGAAGTGATTTCTTAACTATGATAAATTATAAAATTAATAACAAAGGAATTGAAATAACAGATCAAGGTAAAGTCAGATTTATAGAAAAAATATGAATATTCAAGAAAAAATAGAAAAGAAAAAACAAAAATTACAAAAGATAAAAGATGCATTGCAAGAAGGAATATATTCACAAATAAAATATTTAGAATATTGTGAAAAAGAGAAAAAATTAGAAGAAGATATAAAAGAATTAGAAGTAATAAAGATTAAACCCTCTGAAAAAATATGGATAAATATGGGAAATGGATGGATAAAAAGAATATCTAAAAATGACTAGTAATAACGAAAAAATACAAGCTCTATGGGAAGAATTAATAATAAAAGAAAAAATAAATCTTTTAATAATGAAAATAGATGAAATCCAAAAAGAACAAATCCATTTGAGACAGATAATAAGAGAAGAATTAACAAATCTATGGAATATATCTGAGATACCTACATTCAAAATAATATTAGAAAAATTAAATAAATTAGAAGAAGAAAAAGTAAAAAATAAACAAATAATAAAGGAAGAGGATAATTTACAACCAGAATTAGTACCTATAAATGCTTGGAAAAGAACTAAAGAACCTATAATGATAGATATTAGTAAAATGAAACCTAATATCCCAGAAAATGTAGATAAAGTATTAGAAGGATTATCAACATTACATAAAAAAGGAAAGTTTTAATGGACAAAAAAGAACATAATGTTATAACATTTCTTAAAAATCATGGAAAAGAAATAATAGAGAAAGACAGGTATAAATATGAACCTATAAAAAAAGAATCCAAGGAATATAAAGAATCTAGAGAAGATATAATTAATATTGAAAGGATAGAATATTTACAATTAAAATTAGAAAGACAGAAGCAAGAACTAATAGAATTAAAAGAAATTAATTATAAACTTAAAATAAATACCAATGATGAATGGTATGAAAAGTATAAAAAATATAAAGATAAGTATAAGAATATTAAAAAAGAATTAAAAGAAGCAAAAAGAGAAATTAAAACAATTAAAAAAGAATTGCAAGAAACTAAGACAAGACTAGATATATTAGAAGAGGAAATAAAAAGGTTAAAGAATAGACCTAAGAAAACAGATAGTAATAAATCAGATAGTACTAGTAGAAGTTCTAGCAGTAGTAAAAATTCTAGATATAATCAAGAAAGAGTAAATTTTATAGAAGAATCAGATGTTAAAGAAAATTCAGATAATTCAGATATTGAAAAAGAAAATAATCAAATAATTCAAGCCTTAAGAAAAATAAATAATGTAAATGCAATTATAAAAGAGGAATCAGGAAGTGAAGAAGATATAGGAACTGATATAGAAACAGAAGACCTAATGAATGAAGATATAAATGATTATCCAGAAGAAAGACTAATAGATCCAAATTTAGATAAAATGATAAAAAATAATAATAAAATACCTAAACATATTCCAATAGGACAACAAGCAGAATTTAAAGAATTTATAGGATCAATGTCACAAGGAGTAAATCTTAATGGATACTTCCTAGATCTAGATAATGTATATGAAGAGCAAGAAATTAATAGAAGAATAACTGATTGGAATCTTGGAACTTATATAGCTTTAATGAGTTCTCCACATAATAATAATTTAGATTATACCTATGATTTAATATCTAAAACATTAATAGGAAAAGTAGCATTTTGGATAGAATCCATAGCATACCAATTAAAAACAGAAGTAATGAGTAATGCAGGAGACTGGAAATCTATGTTACAAATATTTGATATGATATTAAAAAGAGAATTTCTAGGAGAACCTTGGATAGTAGCTAGAGATCAAGTACTAATAGAAAGAAAAATAGAAATAATAATGAATTTAAATAATATGAAATGCTGTAAAATAAATAAACTACCAGAATATACTATAAGTTTTACAAAATTCTTTTATGAAGCTAGATTTCAACCAGAAGAAAGTCTATTATATCAACAATTATATTATGATCATTTACCAGATCCATATAATACTGAAATAACTAAAGAATATAATAAATTAGAACCAAGAGAAAATACTCTAGGAGAAAGAATAAGAGTATTAAGAGGATATCTTATGAGAAAATGTGAAGAATATAGAGTACAACAAAAGGTTAAGAAAGATAAGAAATTAGGATTAAGAGAAATATGTGGTTTTACAGAAAGAAGATTAGTATTTGGATGTGATGATAAAAAGATCAAAAAATCCTATAAAAAACATAGAAAAAATTATAATAGAAGATTTGATGAACAGAAAAGTTTTAATTATAATCCATATTATAATAAATATAAAAAGAAGAAATTTAAAAGATTTAAAAATACTTTTGATAATAGAAGGAAATTTAGGTATAAAAGAAAATTTAAAAGAAAACCTTATAATAATAGAAAACTAAGTGAATGTACATGTTGGAACTGTAAAGAAAAAGGACATTATGCTAATAAATGCCCAAAACTAAAAGAAAAAGGAATAAAATACATTAATACATCACAATTTATAATGAATCTAGAACAAATAGAAGAAGATAATAATAAATGGTATAAATACGAAGAATTTTATATAAGTCAAACTGATAATGAAAGTGAATCAGAATATGAAAAGAATCTAAAATATGAATATTCTAGTAGTAAATCAGAATCTGAGAAAAAATTAACAAGTGAAAATAGTTCAGAATAATGGTAGCTATTTATATAGAGGCATATGTAGAGTATAAACCTAATAAACTAATAAAACAAAAAATATTTATAGATAGTGGAGCAGATTTGTGCTTAACTAAAAAAGAGGTAATAATACAACATAAATGGAAAAAATCTAATATTTATAAAACTAGAGTAACTGGATTTAATGAACAAAGAAAAGAATTAGATATAATAGCAGAAAATATGAGAATAGTATTAAATAAGACAGTATTTAAAATACCATTAATATATCAAGAAAACAAAATGAAACAACCAATATTATTAGGAAATAACTTTTTAGATCATTTTAAAACTCAGGTAATTACTTGTGATAGTTTAAGTTTACAAACATCTTGTAATAAATGGATAATATTAAAAAGAATATTACCTATGAATATAACCAGAGTAAATAAAATATTAGTTAATAGAGATAATAATTTGGAAGAATTAACTAAAAAATATATTGAACTATTAAAACCAAACTTTGGAGAAAATCCTGTACAATTATGGGATAAAGAAAATATATATGCTGAAATAAAATTAATAAATTCTAATGATATAGTAAGATCTAAACCTATTAGATATAGTCCTACAGATCAGAAAGAATTTGAAAATCAAATAAAAGAATTACTAGATTTAAAAATAATAAAAGAAAGTAAAAGTCCGCATAGTAGTCCTGCATTCCTAGTAAGAAAACATAGTGAACAAAAAAGAGGAAAAGCTAGAATGGTAATAGATTATAGAGAATTAAATAAAAAGACAATATTTGATGGATATTTTCTACCTTATAAAAGAAATCTTATAAACAGATTAGGAAATAAAAAATGGTTTAGTAAATTTGATTGTAAAAGTGGATTCTGGCAAATAAAATTAACAAAAGATTCTATACCATTAACAGCATTCAGTGCCCCTCAAGGACATTATGAATGGATAGTATTACCATTTGGATTTAAGAATGCACCACAGATATTTCAAAGAAGAATGGATCAAGTATTTAGAAAATTAAAGGATTTTTGTATAGTATATGTGGATGATATATTAATATTTAGTGAGAGCTTAGAACAACATATAAAACATTTAGAACAATTTATAGAATTAGTAAAACAACATGGAATATTACTTTCTGAAAAGAAATCTGAAATCTTTAAAAATAAGATAGAATATTTAGGATATATTATAGATAAAGATGGATTACAATTACAAAACCATATTGTATCAAAAATACAAAACTTTAAAGATAAATTAGAAAATAAAAAAGAAGTACAACAATTCTTAGGAATAATCAATTATGCAGCAGATCATATAAAAGATTTACCACAATTAAGAAAACCTTTACAAGAATTAACAAAAAATAAGCCCTTTGAATGGAAAGAAGAACATGATAGAACAATTAAATTATTAAAAGAAAAAGTAATTAATTTACCAAAACATAGAATACCTATAGAAACTGATCAATTAGAATTATTTACAGATGCAAGTGATATAGGATGGGGAGCAGTCCTTATAGCATATGAAAAAAATGATATTGATAGAGAAAAACCTCTCATATGTGGATATGGAGGAGGAACATGGAAACCAAATGAGAAAAATTATCATATAAATGAAAAAGAATTATTAGCAGTAAAATTTGGAATTAAAAAATTTCATTATCATTTGTTACCTGTAAAATTTATTGTAAGAACTGATAATACTCAAGTGAAAGCTTTTATTACAAATAAAATAGATTTGTTGCCAGAATTAAATAAAAGAAGAAAATGGCAATCTTTTTTCTGTTGTTATGATTTTATTGTTAAAAATATATCTGGTACTAAAAATGTTTTAGCTGATTTTCTTAGCAGGTATAATCATGATGACAAATAACAATTTTGATATGTATATCAGTGATACTACAAAGGTTATTACCAACAACCATGATAAAATGGTTAAATTACATCAGCAAATAGAAGCCTTATACAAAGAGATATCAGCCATAGAACAGGAAAATACTCATTTCCTGAAACAATTGACAGAAGCTATAAAAGATAAACAAACAGTAAAGTCTTTACAAAATCCAACCACTACAATACCAACTTTTTCATCCAAACTAGTAAATATGCCTTTACCCTCTATTACCAAGCAAATCTCACCTTCTATAACTATGAGTGATAAACTGAAATATTCACCTGAAGCAATAACAGCCTTTGAAAAAATTATGAAATTTTATGATTATAAATCAAACCAAGAAATATTGAGATGCTCAAAAGTGAGTAAATATCCTAGATATTTATGTAGTGAAAATAGTAACCCAGATATTGTTGAAAAATTATTTTATTATGGATTTATTGATAAAATAATAGTAACAGAAACCTTACAAAGTATTTCAAAATTACCAACAATAATTATAGAATCAGTAAATGCTATGATGGAAGCTTTTGGAAAAGGAGCATATGGGATACAAATATTTGATGCCTCTACCGATTTGGTAGGAAAACCCATAGTAATATGTCAGATATTTAAGATAGGAAAAAATACTAATATTAATGGAGAAAGTGGTGAGTTAAAACTTCCAGAACCATGTACATTGGAGAAATTTCAAGAATGGCTATCAGTCAAAAGAGCTATTGGATTATTAACACTAAAAGGAAAGTTAGAAGATATGATGAAAAATGGAAAGTCCAATATAATATCCTCTGGAAAAGGACCACAAATTGAAGAGATTATTACTCTTTATTATTCCCATGAAACAATTGCAACTAATCTTACAGTTTTTCAAGGGATGTATGACAGAATAATTAATCTCAAACATGCTCATGCAAAAACTACTATAGAGCAATATCAAGAAATGGCAAGTCCAAAGAAAAGACCAGTATTCATAAATTCTGGTACTATGATGAAAGATATTAGCATTATAAAAAGCGAAGGGTCATCTGATCCTTTCAAATAAATGTAGTTTATCTACAAAAATAAAAAGGATGTAGTCCTAAAAACTACAAAACAAAATAATATACTACAAAAGAGAAGATGAAGCTGATCAGACAAGAGGAATCTAAAGAAGATAACGACAGATGGTAGAAGACCAAAGGAGTTTGCTTTATGAAAAGAAGAAGATGATTGAAGACAAAAGAAGAATACAGCTTTGAAAAAAAAAGAAGAAAATAATACAGCTCTTGACGACTTTGAAGCCTAAAAGCAAAGATGATGGCAGACAAAAGAAGATGCTTATGGCAGACAATGAAAAGCAACTAAAGAGATTCTTTAAATAATGTAAATGATGTAAGCAATGATGTAAGATAAGAATGAGTTTTCTCTATATAAGAAACTCAGTTTGTAAGATTTAAGATCATCTGCAATAAAAACCCTTTAAAGCTTTCATATTTCTATGGCCAGCTAAACTCTCTAAGTCTATAATTTTTACCAAGAAATTATCAAGAAATCAGTTATAATATTCTACCTAGATCATAATAATATTTATCCAATTTAAGGATATTATTATAGTATAGCATTTCAGAGGATATCTGCAGCCATCCCAGTGTCCAGGCCATATCCCGGGGAAGGGAACAAGTGCTAGGAAAGGTTGAGGCAGGCGGTGATCTGAAGTACTATTACTAGGTAATATTCGAAAAATTTGTTAATTATTATTTATGATGGATGTAGAATGATTGTTTCTGTATTCTTGATAAAAGTATTAGTAGAAATTATAGACGTTTTTTAATTTTATCATGGAGTCTTTTAAGAATAAACGATCACATATTATTATACCATCTATATTCCTTCCCTTTTTAGGGTTAATAGATGATGAGATCCCTATTAACATGTTAATTAAACCCTGCCTGTAAATTATTATCTCTATTAACTAATATTTTATTTACTCTGGTTATATTCATAGGTAATATTCTTTTTAATATTATCCATTTATTACAAGATGTTTGTAAACTTAAACTATCACAAGTAATTACCTGAGTTTTAAAATGATCTAAAAAGTTATTTCCTAATAATATTGGTTGTTTCATTTTGTTTTCTTGATATATTAATGGTATTTTAAATACTGTCTTATTTAATACTATTCTCATATTTTCTGCTATTATATCTAATTCTTTTCTTTGTTCATTAAATCCAGTTACTCTAGTTTTATAAATATTAGATTTTTTCCATTTATGTTGTATTATTACCTCTTTTTTAGCTAAGCACAAATCTGCTCCACTATCTATAAATATTTTTTGTTTTATTAGTTTATTAGGTTTATACTCTACATATGCCTCTATATAAATAGCTACCATTATTCTGAACTATTTTCACTTGTTAATTTTTTCTCAGATTCTGATTTACTACTAGAATATTCATATTTTAGATTCTTTTCATATTCTGATTCACTTTCATTATCAGTTTGACTTATATAAAATTCTTCGTATTTATACCATTTATTATTATCTTCTTCTATTTGTTCTAGATTCATTATAAATTGTGATGTATTAATGTATTTTATTCCTTTTTCTTTTAGTTTTGGGCATTTATTAGCATAATGTCCTTTTTCTTTACAGTTCCAACATGTACATTCACTTAGTTTTCTATTATTATAAGGTTTTCTTTTAAATTTTCTTTTATACCTAAATTTCCTTCTATTATCAAAAGTATTTTTAAATCTTTTAAATTTCTTCTTTTTATATTTATTATAATATGGATTATAATTAAAACTTTTCTGTTCATCAAATCTTCTATTATAATTTTTTCTATGTTTTTTATAGGATTTTTTGATCTTTTTATCATCACATCCAAATACTAATCTTCTTTCTGTAAAACCACATATTTCTCTTAATCCTAATTTCTTATCTTTCTTAACCTTTTGTTGTACTCTATATTCTTCACATTTTCTCATAAGATATCCTCTTAATACTCTTATTCTTTCTCCTAGAGTATTTTCTCTTGGTTCTAATTTATTATATTCTTTAGTTATTTCAGTATTATATGGATCTGGTAAATGATCATAATATAATTGTTGATATAATAGACTTTCTTCTGGTTGAAATCTAGCTTCATAAAAGAATTTTGTAAAACTTATAGTATATTCTGGTAGTTTATTTATTTTACAGCATTTCATATTATTTAAATTCATTATTATTTCTATTTTTCTTTCTATTAGTACTTGATCTCTAGCTACTATCCAAGGTTCTCCTAGAAATTCTCTTTTTAATATCATATCAAATATTTGTAACATAGATTTCCAGTCTCCTGCATTACTCATTACTTCTGTTTTTAATTGGTATGCTATGGATTCTATCCAAAATGCTACTTTTCCTATTAATGTTTTAGATATTAAATCATAGGTATAATCTAAATTATTATTATGTGGAGAACTCATTAAAGCTATATAAGTTCCAAGATTCCAATCAGTTATTCTTCTATTAATTTCTTGCTCTTCATATACATTATCTAGATCTAGGAAGTATCCATTAAGATTTACTCCTTGTGACATTGATCCTATAAATTCTTTAAATTCTGCTTGTTGTCCTATTGGAATATGTTTAGGTATTTTATTATTATTTTTTATCATTTTATCTAAATTTGGATCTATTAGTCTTTCTTCTGGATAATCATTTATATCTTCATTCATTAGGTCTTCTGTTTCTATATCAGTTCCTATATCTTCTTCACTTCCTGATTCCTCTTTTATAATTGCATTTACATTATTTATTTTTCTTAAGGCTTGAATTATTTGATTATTTTCTTTTTCAATATCTGAATTATCTGAATTTTCTTTAACATCTGATTCTTCTATAAAATTTACTCTTTCTTGATTATATCTAGAATTTTTACTACTGCTAGAACTTCTACTAGTACTATCTGATTTATTACTATCTGTTTTCTTAGGTCTATTCTTTAACCTTTTTATTTCCTCTTCTAATATATCTAGTCTTGTCTTAGTTTCTTGCAATTCTTTTTTAATTGTTTTAATTTCTCTTTTTGCTTCTTTTAATTCTTTTTTAATATTCTTATACTTATCTTTATATTTTTTATACTTTTCATACCATTCATCATTGGTATTTATTTTAAGTTTATAATTAATTTCTTTTAATTCTATTAGTTCTTGCTTCTGTCTTTCTAATTTTAATTGTAAATATTCTATCCTTTCAATATTAATTATATCTTCTCTAGATTCTTTATATTCCTTGGATTCTTTTTTTATAGGTTCATATTTATACCTGTCTTTCTCTATTATTTCTTTTCCATGATTTTTAAGAAATGTTATAACATTATGTTCTTTTTTGTCCATTAAAACTTTCCTTTTTTATGTAATGTTGATAATCCTTCTAATACTTTATCTACATTTTCTGGGATATTAGGTTTCATTTTACTAATATCTATCATTATAGGTTCTTTAGTTCTTTTCCAAGCATTTATAGGTACTAATTCTGGTTGTAAATTATCCTCTTCCTTTATTATTTGTTTATTTTTTACTTTTTCTTCTTCTAATTTATTTAATTTTTCTAATATTATTTTGAATGTAGGTATCTCAGATATATTCCATAGATTTGTTAATTCTTCTCTTATTATCTGTCTCAAATGGATTTGTTCTTTTTGGATTTCATCTATTTTCATTATTAAAAGATTTATTTTTTCTTTTATTATTAATTCTTCCCATAGAGCTTGTATTTTTTCGTTATTACTAGTCATTTTTAGATATTCTTTTTATCCATCCATTTCCCATATTTATCCATATTTTTTCAGAGGGTTTAATCTTTATTACTTCTAATTCTTTTATATCTTCTTCTAATTTTTTCTCTTTTTCACAATATTCTAAATATTTTATTTGTGAATATATTCCTTCTTGCAATGCATCTTTTATCTTTTGTAATTTTTGTTTTTTCTTTTCTATTTTTTCTTGAATATTCATATTTTTTCTATAAATCTGACTTTACCTTGATCTGTTATTTCAATTCCTTTGTTATTAATTTTATAATTTATCATAGTTAAGAAATCACTTCCTAATAATAATTCATTAGAACTATCATACTCTATTACTCCTATATTTATATTATATTCTAAATCTTGTATTTTAAATCTTAGATTAATACTTTTAGTAATTATTACTTCTCTTTCATTTTCAGGATAGTTATAAGTTTGAGGTTCTATTTTATTACAATTATTATCATTAATTTTACTAACATGTATAAAACTTTTAATAGCTCCTGTATTTATTTCCGTAATACACTCTTTTGCTATTATTCCATCAAATACTATTACTTTTATTTTTAATCTATCTGTATTTATATCTATTAAATTTATTTCCCTAGGATAATTATATAATAATCTTCTAGGTAAACTAGGTAGACTATTCTGTCTTATCATTATAGGTTCTTTCCTAAAACTTAATCTTGATCCTTCCATTCTTGGTATCAATTTATTAGGTGTTTCCATTATTCTATTATTAAAATCTATATATATTTCTTCTGGTATAGTTATTCTTGAACTCTCTTTATGTTCTATTTGTTCTAATATATCTTGATATATCTTTGGTACCAAAATACTTGATTCATTTTGTTTATTTACATGATGATTTCCTGTTAATGCATATATCATTTTTGTTTCAATACTTATAACTTTACTTCCAGGTGGCATTTTTATTCCATCTAATTTATAATATAAAGTTAAAGCTAATTCTTTATGTTCATCTTTTAATGATATGCTAAAATCTGGTTGTACCGTAAATTTTAATTTCTGATAAATTAAATTTCCTTTTATTACTGATATTAATGCATCTTGTATATTTCCTAATATTCTATCATCTAGTATATATATCTGTATAGGTGTATCTATATTTCTTTGAAAATATGCTTTTATAGTAAATTCTACTCCTCCAAAATAAATATTTTTATATTTCTTTACCTCTTTATTATTTAACTTTCTTAGTTCTCTTTTTATTATCTCATCTGTTATTAAGCTTATTTTTGCTCTTCCATTTATACTATTAATATCTATAATATTTTCATGTTTCTGTGCTATATATCTTATTTCTTTATTTCTTTCGAACCAATTTGTTTTAAATATTTTCTTAACTGTTAACTCTTCTTTTTCATTTTGTATTTTTAAATAAGTTTCTGGTTTAAAACTTAAACTTTGAGAAGTTCCTTCTTCATATGTATCCATTTGATAATATGTTTTATTAGATTCTTCCACTACTTCTTTTCCTTTATCCATAAGTATAAATTTCTGAGTCTCTTTTAATTTTATTTTTTAATTTCTCTATATATTCATCAATTATGATAAGATAATTTATAGATTCACTATTAAGATAAGGTCTTTTCATTATCCTTTCTTTATGCTCTTCATATCTTATTATTTTTTCAAGTCTTCTTTTATTTTTATTCTTTACCAATGATTTATTTTCAAAATAAGATAACGTATATCTTTGATTTTCCATTTTTTATCCGTAAGTATATATTTCTGCATCTTTCTTAGCTTTGTGTTTTAATTTTTCTATATATACATTAAGCATTTCTTTTACTTGTATTGATTTATTATTTTGATATGGTTTTGCTATTACCATTTTCTTATACTCTTCATATCGCATTATTTTTTCAAAATCTCTTTTAACATTATCTTTTACCTCTGTTTTTCTTACAAAGTAAGATGATGTGTCTCTTTGATTATTCATCTTATCCAGTTAGATTAGATTCAATTAATAACTCTTTTCTTCTCCAATATATATTATTATTATATATTCTATATAATGCCATTAACTTTGCTATTTTACAATTATTTATCATTTCCTCCTCTTCTGTCCAATTTTTATTGTTTATTATATCTTGAAATCTATCTAATTCTTCTTCTATTTTATTTAAAGATATAGAATAATATTTTAATATTCTAAATTTTCTTCTTATTGAGTTTAAATCTTGTCCAAAAGAATTTATCATTTTTTCTGATTTAATTTTAATATATTAATCAATTTATCCTGATCTTCTATTACTTTATATTGTTCCTGTAAAACCTCTTTTAATTCTTTCACTTTTATTTCACATCCTAATTCTTTCATAAATTTTTCTCTTTGTAGTTTTAAATTTTCTTCTGCTAATAACTTATATTCTTCATCTCTTTTAGCTAATAATTCGCTAAATAATCTTATGGTTATATCTTTATCATTTATTAATTCCATACTTATCCTACAACTTTCAATATGATGATTGATTTCTTTATTATATGTAAATGTTTTGTTTGCTATATTTTTTATTTTTTGTAAATTATTCTTTGATTCTTCTGACATATCTTGGATATTATTCATATTTAAAAGTTACTATTCATCGGTTACTATTCACTTCAATCTTGCCATAACCAGTCGAAGTTACTATTCACTTGAGAAGACTTTCCTATTTAATGGCTCTGATACCAATTTACAGGCAGGGTTTAATTAACATGTTAATAGGGATCTCATCATCTATTAACCCTAAAAAGGGAAGGAATATAGATGGTATAATAATATGTGATCGTTTATTCTTAAAAGACTCCATGATAAAATTAAAAAACGTCTATAATTTCTACTAATACTTTTATCAAGAATACAGAAACAATCATTCTACATCCATCATAAATAATAATTAACAAATTTTTCGAATATTACCTAGTAATAGTACTTCAGATCACCGCCTGCCTCAACCTTTCCTAGCACTTGTTCCCTTCCCCGGGATATGGCCTGGACACTGGGATGGCTGCAGATATCCTCTGAAATGCTATACTATAATAATATCCTTAAATTGGATAAATATTATTATGATCTAGGTAGAATATTATAACTGATTTCTTGATAATTTCTTGGTAAAAATTATAGACTTAGAGAGTTTAGCTGGCCATAGAAATATGAAAGCTTTAAAGGGTTTTTATTGCAGATGATCTTAAATCTTACAAACTGAGTTTCTTATATAGAGAAAACTCATTCTTATCTTACATCATTGCTTACATCATTTACATTATTTAAAGAATCTCTTTAGTTGCTTTTCATTGTCTGCCATAAGCATCTTCTTTTGTCTGCCATCATCTTTGCTTTTAGGCTTCAAAGTCGTCAAGAGCTGTATTATTTTCTTCTTTTTTTTTTCAAAGCTGTATTCTTCTTTTGTCTTCAATCATCTTCTTCTTTTCATAAAGCAAACTCCTTTGGTCTTCTACCATCTGTCGTTATCTTCTTTAGATTCCTCTTGTCTGATCAGCTTCATCTTCTCTTTTGTAGTATATTATTTTGTTTTGTAGTTTTTAGGACTACATCCTTTTTATTTTTGTAGATAAACTACATTTATTTGAAAGGATCAGATGACCCTTCGCTTTTTATAATGCTAATATCTTTCATCATAGTACCAGAATTTATGAATACTGGTCTTTTCTTTGGACTTGCCATTTCTTGATATTGCTCTATAGTAGTTTTTGCATGAGCATGTTTGAGATTAATTATTCTGTCATACATCCCTTGAAAAACTGTAAGATTAGTTGCAATTGTTTCATGGGAATAATAAAGAGTAATAATCTCTTCAATTTGTGGTCCTTTTCCAGAGGATATTATATTGGACTTTCCATTTTTCATCATATCTTCTAACTTTCCTTTTAGTGTTAATAATCCAATAGCTCTTTTGACTGATAGCCATTCTTGAAATTTCTCCAATGTACATGGTTCTGGAAGTTTTAACTCACCACTTTCTCCATTAATATTAGTATTTTTTCCTATCTTAAATATCTGACATATTACTATGGGTTTTCCTACCAAATCGGTAGAGGCATCAAATATTTGTATCCCATATGCTCCTTTTCCAAAAGCTTCCATCATAGCATTTACTGATTCTATAATTATTGTTGGTAATTTTGAAATACTTTGTAAGGTTTCTGTTACTATTATTTTATCAATAAATCCATAATAAAATAATTTTTCAACAATATCTGGGTTACTATTTTCACTACATAAATATCTAGGATATTTACTCACTTTTGAGCATCTCAATATTTCTTGGTTTGATTTATAATCATAAAATTTCATAATTTTTTCAAAGGCTGTTATTGCTTCAGGTGAATATTTCAGTTTATCACTCATAGTTATAGAAGGTGAGATTTGCTTGGTAATAGAGGGTAAAGGCATATTTACTAGTTTGGATGAAAAAGTTGGTATTGTAGTGGTTGGATTTTGTAAAGACTTTACTGTTTGTTTATCTTTTATAGCTTCTGTCAATTGTTTCAGGAAATGAGTATTTTCCTGTTCTATGGCTGATATCTCTTTGTATAAGGCTTCTATTTGCTGATGTAATTTAACCATTTTATCATGGTTGTTGGTAATAACCTTTGTAGTATCACTGATATACATATCAAAATTGTTATTTGTCATCATGATTATACCTGCTAAGAAAATCAGCTAAAACATTTTTAGTACCAGATATATTTTTAACAATAAAATCATAACAACAGAAAAAAGATTGCCATTTTCTTCTTTTATTTAATTCTGGCAACAAATCTATTTTATTTGTAATAAAAGCTTTCACTTGAGTATTATCAGTTCTTACAATAAATTTTACAGGTAACAAATGATAATGAAATTTTTTAATTCCAAATTTTACTGCTAATAATTCTTTTTCATTTATATGATAATTTTTCTCATTTGGTTTCCATGTTCCTCCTCCATATCCACATATGAGAGGTTTTTCTCTATCAATATCATTTTTTTCATATGCTATAAGGACTGCTCCCCATCCTATATCACTTGCATCTGTAAATAATTCTAATTGATCAGTTTCTATAGGTATTCTATGTTTTGGTAAATTAATTACTTTTTCTTTTAATAATTTAATTGTTCTATCATGTTCTTCTTTCCATTCAAAGGGCTTATTTTTTGTTAATTCTTGTAAAGGTTTTCTTAATTGTGGTAAATCTTTTATATGATCTGCTGCATAATTGATTATTCCTAAGAATTGTTGTACTTCTTTTTTATTTTCTAATTTATCTTTAAAGTTTTGTATTTTTGATACAATATGGTTTTGTAATTGTAATCCATCTTTATCTATAATATATCCTAAATATTCTATCTTATTTTTAAAGATTTCAGATTTCTTTTCAGAAAGTAATATTCCATGTTGTTTTACTAATTCTATAAATTGTTCTAAATGTTTTATATGTTGTTCTAAGCTCTCACTAAATATTAATATATCATCCACATATACTATACAAAAATCCTTTAATTTTCTAAATACTTGATCCATTCTTCTTTGAAATATCTGTGGTGCATTCTTAAATCCAAATGGTAATACTATCCATTCATAATGTCCTTGAGGGGCACTGAATGCTGTTAATGGTATAGAATCTTTTGTTAATTTTATTTGCCAGAATCCACTTTTACAATCAAATTTACTAAACCATTTTTTATTTCCTAATCTGTTTATAAGATTTCTTTTATAAGGTAGAAAATATCCATCAAATATTGTCTTTTTATTTAATTCTCTATAATCTATTACCATTCTAGCTTTTCCTCTTTTTTGTTCACTATGTTTTCTTACTAGGAATGCAGGACTACTATGCGGACTTTTACTTTCTTTTATTATTTTTAAATCTAGTAATTCTTTTATTTGATTTTCAAATTCTTTCTGATCTGTAGGACTATATCTAATAGGTTTAGATCTTACTATATCATTAGAATTTATTAATTTTATTTCAGCATATATATTTTCTTTATCCCATAATTGTACAGGATTTTCTCCAAAGTTTGGTTTTAATAGTTCAATATATTTTTTAGTTAATTCTTCCAAATTATTATCTCTATTAACTAATATTTTATTTACTCTGGTTATATTCATAGGTAATATTCTTTTTAATATTATCCATTTATTACAAGATGTTTGTAAACTTAAACTATCACAAGTAATTACCTGAGTTTTAAAATGATCTAAAAAGTTATTTCCTAATACCAATTTACAGGCAGGGTTTAATTAACATGTTAATAGGGATCTCATCATCTATTAACCCTAAAAAGGGAAGGAATATAGATGGTATAATAATATGTGATCGTTTATTCTTAAAAGACTCCATGATAAAATTAAAAAACGTCTATAATTTCTACTAATACTTTTATCAAGAATACAGAAACAATCATTCTACATCCATCATAAATAATAATTAACAAATTTTTCGAATATTACCTAGTAATAGTACTTCAGATCACCGCCTGCCTCAACCTTTCCTAGCACTTGTTCCCTTCCCCGGGATATGGCCTGGACACTGGGATGGCTGCAGATATCCTCTGAAATGCTATACTATAATAATATCCTTAAATTGGATAAATATTATTATGATCTAGGTAGAATATTATAACTGATTTCTTGATAATTTCTTGGTAAAAATTATAGACTTAGAGAGTTTAGCTGGCCATAGAAATATGAAAGCTTTAAAGGGTTTTTATTGCAGATGATCTTAAATCTTACAAACTGAGTTTCTTATATAGAGAAAACTCATTCTTATCTTACATCATTGCTTACATCATTTACATTATTTAAAGAATCTCTTTAGTTGCTTTTCATTGTCTGCCATAAGCATCTTCTTTTGTCTGCCATCATCTTTGCTTTTAGGCTTCAAAGTCGTCAAGAGCTGTATTATTTTCTTCTTTTTTTTCAAAGCTGTATTCTTCTTTTGTCTTCAATCATCTTCTTCTTTTCATAAAGCAAACTCCTTTGGTCTTCTACCATCTGTCGTTATCTTCTTTAGATTCCTCTTGTCTGATCAGCTTCATCTTCTCTTTTGTAGTATATTATTTTGTTTTGTAGTTTTTAGGACTACATCCTTTTTATTTTTGTAGATAAACTACATTTATTTGAAAGGATCAGATGACCCTTCGCTTTTTATAATGCTAATATCTTTCATCATAGTACCAGAATTTATGAATACTGGTCTTTTCTTTGGACTTGCCATTTCTTGATATTGCTCTATAGTAGTTTTTGCATGAGCATGTTTGAGATTAATTATTCTGTCATACATCCCTTGAAAAACTGTAAGATTAGTTGCAATTGTTTCATGGGAATAATAAAGAGTAATAATCTCTTCAATTTGTGGTCCTTTTCCAGAGGATATTATATTGGACTTTCCATTTTTCATCATATCTTCTAACTTTCCTTTTAGTGTTAATAATCCAATAGCTCTTTTGACTGATAGCCATTCTTGAAATTTCTCCAATGTACATGGTTCTGGAAGTTTTAACTCACCACTTTCTCCATTAATATTAGTATTTTTTCCTATCTTAAATATCTGACATATTACTATGGGTTTTCCTACCAAATCGGTAGAGGCATCAAATATTTGTATCCCATATGCTCCTTTTCCAAAAGCTTCCATCATAGCATTTACTGATTCTATAATTATTGTTGGTAATTTTGAAATACTTTGTAAGGTTTCTGTTACTATTATTTTATCAATAAATCCATAATAAAATAATTTTTCAACAATATCTGGGTTACTATTTTCACTACATAAATATCTAGGATATTTACTCACTTTTGAGCATCTCAATATTTCTTGGTTTGATTTATAATCATAAAATTTCATAATTTTTTCAAAGGCTGTTATTGCTTCAGGTGAATATTTCAGTTTATCACTCATAGTTATAGAAGGTGAGATTTGCTTGGTAATAGAGGGTAAAGGCATATTTACTAGTTTGGATGAAAAAGTTGGTATTGTAGTGGTTGGATTTTGTAAAGACTTTACTGTTTGTTTATCTTTTATAGCTTCTGTCAATTGTTTCAGGAAATGAGTATTTTCCTGTTCTATGGCTGATATCTCTTTGTATAAGGCTTCTATTTGCTGATGTAATTTAACCATTTTATCATGGTTGTTGGTAATAACCTTTGTAGTATCACTGATATACATATCAAAATTGTTATTTGTCATCATGATTATACCTGCTAAGAAAATCAGCTAAAACATTTTTAGTACCAGATATATTTTTAACAATAAAATCATAACAACAGAAAAAAGATTGCCATTTTCTTCTTTTATTTAATTCTGGCAACAAATCTATTTTATTTGTAATAAAAGCTTTCACTTGAGTATTATCAGTTCTTACAATAAATTTTACAGGTAACAAATGATAATGAAATTTTTTAATTCCAAATTTTACTGCTAATAATTCTTTTTCATTTATATGATAATTTTTCTCATTTGGTTTCCATGTTCCTCCTCCATATCCACATATGAGAGGTTTTTCTCTATCAATATCATTTTTTTCATATGCTATAAGGACTGCTCCCCATCCTATATCACTTGCATCTGTAAATAATTCTAATTGATCAGTTTCTATAGGTATTCTATGTTTTGGTAAATTAATTACTTTTTCTTTTAATAATTTAATTGTTCTATCATGTTCTTCTTTCCATTCAAAGGGCTTATTTTTTGTTAATTCTTGTAAAGGTTTTCTTAATTGTGGTAAATCTTTTATATGATCTGCTGCATAATTGATTATTCCTAAGAATTGTTGTACTTCTTTTTTATTTTCTAATTTATCTTTAAAGTTTTGTATTTTTGATACAATATGGTTTTGTAATTGTAATCCATCTTTATCTATAATATATCCTAAATATTCTATCTTATTTTTAAAGATTTCAGATTTCTTTTCAGAAAGTAATATTCCATGTTGTTTTACTAATTCTATAAATTGTTCTAAGTGTTTTATATGTTGTTCTAAGCTCTCACTAAATATTAATATATCATCCACATATACTATACAAAAATCCTTTAATTTTCTAAATACTTGATCCATTCTTCTTTGAAATATCTGTGGTGCATTCTTAAATCCAAATGGTAATACTATCCATTCATAATGTCCTTGAGGGGCACTGAATGCTGTTAATGGTATAGAATCTTTTGTTAATTTTATTTGCCAGAATCCACTTTTACAATCAAATTTACTAAACCATTTTTTATTTCCTAATCTGTTTATAAGATTTCTTTTATAAGGTAGAAAATATCCATCAAATATTGTCTTTTTATTTAATTCTCTATAATCTATTACCATTCTAGCTTTTCCTCTTTTTTGTTCACTATGTTTTCTTACTAGGAATGCAGGACTACTATGCGGACTTTTACTTTCTTTTATTATTTTTAAATCTAGTAATTCTTTTATTTGATTTTCAAATTCTTTCTGATCTGTAGGACTATATCTAATAGGTTTAGATCTTACTATATCATTAGAATTTATTAATTTTATTTCAGCATATATATTTTCTTTATCCCATAATTGTACAGGATTTTCTCCAAAGTTTGGTTTTAATAGTTCAATATATTTTTTAGTTAATTCTTCCAAATTATTATCTCTATTAACTAATATTTTATTTACTCTGGTTATATTCATAGGTAATATTCTTTTTAATATTATCCATTTATTACAAGATGTTTGTAAACTTAAACTATCACAAGTAATTACCTGAGTTTTAAAATGATCTAAAAAGTTATTTCCTAATAATATTGGTTGTTTCATTTTGTTTTCTTGATATATTAATGGTATTTTAAATACTGTCTTATTTAATACTATTCTCATATTTTCTGCTATTATATCTAATTCTTTTCTTTGTTCATTAAATCCAGTTACTCTAGTTTTATAAATATTAGATTTTTTCCATTTATGTTGTATTATTACCTCTTTTTTAGCTAAGCACAAATCTGCTCCACTATCTATAAATATTTTTTGTTTTATTAGTTTATTAGGTTTATACTCTACATATGCCTCTATATAAATAGCTACCATTATTCTGAACTATTTTCACTTGTTAATTTTTTCTCAGATTCTGATTTACTACTAGAATATTCATATTTTAGATTCTTTTCATATTCTGATTCACTTTCATTATCAGTTTGACTTATATAAAATTCTTCGTATTTATACCATTTATTATTATCTTCTTCTATTTGTTCTAGATTCATTATAAATTGTGATGTATTAATGTATTTTATTCCTTTTTCTTTTAGTTTTGGGCATTTATTAGCATAATGTCCTTTTTCTTTACAGTTCCAACATGTACATTCACTTAGTTTTCTATTATTATAAGGTTTTCTTTTAAATTTTCTTTTATACCTAAATTTCCTTCTATTATCAAAAGTATTTTTAAATCTTTTAAATTTCTTCTTTTTATATTTATTATAATATGGATTATAATTAAAACTTTTCTGTTCATCAAATCTTCTATTATAATTTTTTCTATGTTTTTTATAGGATTTTTTGATCTTTTTATCATCACATCCAAATACTAATCTTCTTTCTGTAAAACCACATATTTCTCTTAATCCTAATTTCTTATCTTTCTTAACCTTTTGTTGTACTCTATATTCTTCACATTTTCTCATAAGATATCCTCTTAATACTCTTATTCTTTCTCCTAGAGTATTTTCTCTTGGTTCTAATTTATTATATTCTTTAGTTATTTCAGTATTATATGGATCTGGTAAATGATCATAATATAATTGTTGATATAATAGACTTTCTTCTGGTTGAAATCTAGCTTCATAAAAGAATTTTGTAAAACTTATAGTATATTCTGGTAGTTTATTTATTTTACAGCATTTCATATTATTTAAATTCATTATTATTTCTATTTTTCTTTCTATTAGTACTTGATCTCTAGCTACTATCCAAGGTTCTCCTAGAAATTCTCTTTTTAATATCATATCAAATATTTGTAACATAGATTTCCAGTCTCCTGCATTACTCATTACTTCTGTTTTTAATTGGTATGCTATGGATTCTATCCAAAATGCTACTTTTCCTATTAATGTTTTAGATATTAAATCATAGGTATAATCTAAATTATTATTATGTGGAGAACTCATTAAAGCTATATAAGTTCCAAGATTCCAATCAGTTATTCTTCTATTAATTTCTTGCTCTTCATATACATTATCTAGATCTAGGAAGTATCCATTAAGATTTACTCCTTGTGACATTGATCCTATAAATTCTTTAAATTCTGCTTGTTGTCCTATTGGAATATGTTTAGGTATTTTATTATTATTTTTTATCATTTTATCTAAATTTGGATCTATTAGTCTTTCTTCTGGATAATCATTTATATCTTCATTCATTAGGTCTTCTGTTTCTATATCAGTTCCTATATCTTCTTCACTTCCTGATTCCTCTTTTATAATTGCATTTACATTATTTATTTTTCTTAAGGCTTGAATTATTTGATTATTTTCTTTTTCAATATCTGAATTATCTGAATTTTCTTTAACATCTGATTCTTCTATAAAATTTACTCTTTCTTGATTATATCTAGAATTTTTACTACTGCTAGAACTTCTACTAGTACTATCTGATTTATTACTATCTGTTTTCTTAGGTCTATTCTTTAACCTTTTTATTTCCTCTTCTAATATATCTAGTCTTGTCTTAGTTTCTTGCAATTCTTTTTTAATTGTTTTAATTTCTCTTTTTGCTTCTTTTAATTCTTTTTTAATATTCTTATACTTATCTTTATATTTTTTATACTTTTCATACCATTCATCATTGGTATTTATTTTAAGTTTATAATTAATTTCTTTTAATTCTATTAGTTCTTGCTTCTGTCTTTCTAATTTTAATTGTAAATATTCTATCCTTTCAATATTAATTATATCTTCTCTAGATTCTTTATATTCCTTGGATTCTTTTTTTATAGGTTCATATTTATACCTGTCTTTCTCTATTATTTCTTTTCCATGATTTTTAAGAAATGTTATAACATTATGTTCTTTTTTGTCCATTAAAACTTTCCTTTTTTATGTAATGTTGATAATCCTTCTAATACTTTATCTACATTTTCTGGGATATTAGGTTTCATTTTACTAATATCTATCATTATAGGTTCTTTAGTTCTTTTCCAAGCATTTATAGGTACTAATTCTGGTTGTAAATTATCCTCTTCCTTTATTATTTGTTTATTTTTTACTTTTTCTTCTTCTAATTTATTTAATTTTTCTAATATTATTTTGAATGTAGGTATCTCAGATATATTCCATAGATTTGTTAATTCTTCTCTTATTATCTGTCTCAAATGGATTTGTTCTTTTTGGATTTCATCTATTTTCATTATTAAAAGATTTATTTTTTCTTTTATTATTAATTCTTCCCATAGAGCTTGTATTTTTTCGTTATTACTAGTCATTTTTAGATATTCTTTTTATCCATCCATTTCCCATATTTATCCATATTTTTTCAGAGGGTTTAATCTTTATTACTTCTAATTCTTTTATATCTTCTTCTAATTTTTTCTCTTTTTCACAATATTCTAAATATTTTATTTGTGAATATATTCCTTCTTGCAATGCATCTTTTATCTTTTGTAATTTTTGTTTTTTCTTTTCTATTTTTTCTTGAATATTCATATTTTTTCTATAAATCTGACTTTACCTTGATCTGTTATTTCAATTCCTTTGTTATTAATTTTATAATTTATCATAGTTAAGAAATCACTTCCTAATAATAATTCATTAGAACTATCATACTCTATTACTCCTATATTTATATTATATTCTAAATCTTGTATTTTAAATCTTAGATTAATACTTTTAGTAATTATTACTTCTCTTTCATTTTCAGGATAGTTATAAGTTTGAGGTTCTATTTTATTACAATTATTATCATTAATTTTACTAACATGTATAAAACTTTTAATAGCTCCTGTATTTATTTCCGTAATACACTCTTTTGCTATTATTCCATCAAATACTATTACTTTTATTTTTAATCTATCTGTATTTATATCTATTAAATTTATTTCCCTAGGATAATTATATAATAATCTTCTAGGTAAACTAGGTAGACTATTCTGTCTTATCATTATAGGTTCTTTCCTAAAACTTAATCTTGATCCTTCCATTCTTGGTATCAATTTATTAGGTGTTTCCATTATTCTATTATTAAAATCTATATATATTTCTTCTGGTATAGTTATTCTTGAACTCTCTTTATGTTCTATTTGTTCTAATATATCTTGATATATCTTTGGTACCAAAATACTTGATTCATTTTGTTTATTTACATGATGATTTCCTGTTAATGCATATATCATTTTTGTTTCAATACTTATAACTTTACTTCCAGGTGGCATTTTTATTCCATCTAATTTATAATATAAAGTTAAAGCTAATTCTTTATGTTCATCTTTTAATGATATGCTAAAATCTGGTTGTACCGTAAATTTTAATTTCTGATAAATTAAATTTCCTTTTATTACTGATATTAATGCATCTTGTATATTTCCTAATATTCTATCATCTAGTATATATATCTGTATAGGTGTATCTATATTTCTTTGAAAATATGCTTTTATAGTAAATTCTACTCCTCCAAAATAAATATTTTTATATTTCTTTACCTCTTTATTATTTAACTCTATATTCCTTCCCTTTTTAGGGTTAATAGATGATGAGATCCCTATTAACATGTTAATTAAACCCTGCCTGTAAATTGGTATCAGAGCCATTAAATAGGAAAGTCTTCTCAAGTGAATAGTAACTTCGACTGGTTATGGCAAGATTGAAGTGAATAGTAACCGATGAATAGTAACTTTTAAATATGAATAATATCCAAGATATGTCAGAAGAATCAAAGAATAATTTACAAAAAATAAAAAATATAGCAAACAAAACATTTACATATAATAAAGAAATCAATCATCATATTGAAAGTTGTAGGATAAGTATGGAATTAATAAATGATAAAGATATAACCATAAGATTATTTAGCGAATTATTAGCTAAAAGAGATGAAGAATATAAGTTATTAGCAGAAGAAAATTTAAAACTACAAAGAGAAAAATTTATGAAAGAATTAGGATGTGAAATAAAAGTGAAAGAATTAAAAGAGGTTTTACAGGAACAATATAAAGTAATAGAAGATCAGGATAAATTGATTAATATATTAAAATTAAATCAGAAAAAATGATAAATTCTTTTGGACAAGATTTAAACTCAATAAGAAGAAAATTTAGAATATTAAAATATTATTCTATATCTTTAAATAAAATAGAAGAAGAATTAGATAGATTTCAAGATATAATAAACAATAAAAATTGGACAGAAGAGGAGGAAATGATAAATAATTGTAAAATAGCAAAGTTAATGGCATTATATAGAATATATAATAATAATATATATTGGAGAAGAAAAGAGTTATTAATTGAATCTAATCTAACTGGATAAGATGAATAATCAAAGAGACACATCATCTTACTTTGTAAGAAAAACAGAGGTAAAAGATAATGTTAAAAGAAGACTTGAAAAAATAATAAGATATGAAGAGCATAAAGAAAGGATAATGAAAAGACCTTATCTTAATAGTGAATCTATAAATTATCTTATCATAATTGATGAATATATAGAGAAATTAAAAAATAAAATTAAAAGAGACTCAGAAATTTATACTTATGGATAAAGGAAAAGAAGTAGTGGAAGAATCTAATAAAACATATTATCAAATGGATACATATGAAGAAGGAACTTCTCAAAGTTTAAGTTTTAAACCAGAAACTTATTTAAAAATACAAAATGAAAAAGAAGAGTTAACAGTTAAGAAAATATTTAAAACAAATTGGTTCGAAAGAAATAAAGAAATAAGATATATAGCACAGAAACATGAAAATATTATAGATATTAATAGTATAAATGGAAGAGCAAAAATAAGCTTAATAACAGATGAGATAATAAAAAGAGAACTAAGAAAGTTAAATAATAAAGAGGTAAAGAAATATAAAAATATTTATTTTGGAGGAGTAGAATTTACTATAAAAGCATATTTTCAAAGAAATATAGATACACCTATACAGATATATATACTAGATGATAGAATATTAGGAAATATACAAGATGCATTAATATCAGTAATAAAAGGAAATTTAATTTATCAGAAATTAAAATTTACGGTACAACCAGATTTTAGCATATCATTAAAAGATGAACATAAAGAATTAGCTTTAACTTTATATTATAAATTAGATGGAATAAAAATGCCACCTGGAAGTAAAGTTATAAGTATTGAAACAAAAATGATATATGCATTAACAGGAAATCATCATGTAAATAAACAAAATGAATCAAGTATTTTGGTACCAAAGATATATCAAGATATATTAGAACAAATAGAACATAAAGAGAGTTCAAGAATAACTATACCAGAAGAAATATATATAGATTTTAATAATAGAATAATGGAAACACCTAATAAATTGATACCAAGAATGGAAGGATCAAGATTAAGTTTTAGGAAAGAACCTATAATGATAAGACAGAATAGTCTACCTAGTTTACCTAGAAGATTATTATATAATTATCCTAGGGAAATAAATTTAATAGATATAAATACAGATAGATTAAAAATAAAAGTAATAGTATTTGATGGAATAATAGCAAAAGAGTGTATTACGGAAATAAATACAGGAGCTATTAAAAGTTTTATACATGTTAGTAAAATTAATGATAATAATTGTAATAAAATAGAACCTCAAACTTATAACTATCCTGAAAATGAAAGAGAAGTAATAATTACTAAAAGTATTAATCTAAGATTTAAAATACAAGATTTAGAATATAATATAAATATAGGAGTAATAGAGTATGATAGTTCTAATGAATTATTATTAGGAAGTGATTTCTTAACTATGATAAATTATAAAATTAATAACAAAGGAATTGAAATAACAGATCAAGGTAAAGTCAGATTTATAGAAAAAATATGAATATTCAAGAAAAAATAGAAAAGAAAAAACAAAAATTACAAAAGATAAAAGATGCATTGCAAGAAGGAATATATTCACAAATAAAATATTTAGAATATTGTGAAAAAGAGAAAAAATTAGAAGAAGATATAAAAGAATTAGAAGTAATAAAGATTAAACCCTCTGAAAAAATATGGATAAATATGGGAAATGGATGGATAAAAAGAATATCTAAAAATGACTAGTAATAACGAAAAAATACAAGCTCTATGGGAAGAATTAATAATAAAAGAAAAAATAAATCTTTTAATAATGAAAATAGATGAAATCCAAAAAGAACAAATCCATTTGAGACAGATAATAAGAGAAGAATTAACAAATCTATGGAATATATCTGAGATACCTACATTCAAAATAATATTAGAAAAATTAAATAAATTAGAAGAAGAAAAAGTAAAAAATAAACAAATAATAAAGGAAGAGGATAATTTACAACCAGAATTAGTACCTATAAATGCTTGGAAAAGAACTAAAGAACCTATAATGATAGATATTAGTAAAATGAAACCTAATATCCCAGAAAATGTAGATAAAGTATTAGAAGGATTATCAACATTACATAAAAAAGGAAAGTTTTAATGGACAAAAAAGAACATAATGTTATAACATTTCTTAAAAATCATGGAAAAGAAATAATAGAGAAAGACAGGTATAAATATGAACCTATAAAAAAAGAATCCAAGGAATATAAAGAATCTAGAGAAGATATAATTAATATTGAAAGGATAGAATATTTACAATTAAAATTAGAAAGACAGAAGCAAGAACTAATAGAATTAAAAGAAATTAATTATAAACTTAAAATAAATACCAATGATGAATGGTATGAAAAGTATAAAAAATATAAAGATAAGTATAAGAATATTAAAAAAGAATTAAAAGAAGCAAAAAGAGAAATTAAAACAATTAAAAAAGAATTGCAAGAAACTAAGACAAGACTAGATATATTAGAAGAGGAAATAAAAAGGTTAAAGAATAGACCTAAGAAAACAGATAGTAATAAATCAGATAGTACTAGTAGAAGTTCTAGCAGTAGTAAAAATTCTAGATATAATCAAGAAAGAGTAAATTTTATAGAAGAATCAGATGTTAAAGAAAATTCAGATAATTCAGATATTGAAAAAGAAAATAATCAAATAATTCAAGCCTTAAGAAAAATAAATAATGTAAATGCAATTATAAAAGAGGAATCAGGAAGTGAAGAAGATATAGGAACTGATATAGAAACAGAAGACCTAATGAATGAAGATATAAATGATTATCCAGAAGAAAGACTAATAGATCCAAATTTAGATAAAATGATAAAAAATAATAATAAAATACCTAAACATATTCCAATAGGACAACAAGCAGAATTTAAAGAATTTATAGGATCAATGTCACAAGGAGTAAATCTTAATGGATACTTCCTAGATCTAGATAATGTATATGAAGAGCAAGAAATTAATAGAAGAATAACTGATTGGAATCTTGGAACTTATATAGCTTTAATGAGTTCTCCACATAATAATAATTTAGATTATACCTATGATTTAATATCTAAAACATTAATAGGAAAAGTAGCATTTTGGATAGAATCCATAGCATACCAATTAAAAACAGAAGTAATGAGTAATGCAGGAGACTGGAAATCTATGTTACAAATATTTGATATGATATTAAAAAGAGAATTTCTAGGAGAACCTTGGATAGTAGCTAGAGATCAAGTACTAATAGAAAGAAAAATAGAAATAATAATGAATTTAAATAATATGAAATGCTGTAAAATAAATAAACTACCAGAATATACTATAAGTTTTACAAAATTCTTTTATGAAGCTAGATTTCAACCAGAAGAAAGTCTATTATATCAACAATTATATTATGATCATTTACCAGATCCATATAATACTGAAATAACTAAAGAATATAATAAATTAGAACCAAGAGAAAATACTCTAGGAGAAAGAATAAGAGTATTAAGAGGATATCTTATGAGAAAATGTGAAGAATATAGAGTACAACAAAAGGTTAAGAAAGATAAGAAATTAGGATTAAGAGAAATATGTGGTTTTACAGAAAGAAGATTAGTATTTGGATGTGATGATAAAAAGATCAAAAAATCCTATAAAAAACATAGAAAAAATTATAATAGAAGATTTGATGAACAGAAAAGTTTTAATTATAATCCATATTATAATAAATATAAAAAGAAGAAATTTAAAAGATTTAAAAATACTTTTGATAATAGAAGGAAATTTAGGTATAAAAGAAAATTTAAAAGAAAACCTTATAATAATAGAAAACTAAGTGAATGTACATGTTGGAACTGTAAAGAAAAAGGACATTATGCTAATAAATGCCCAAAACTAAAAGAAAAAGGAATAAAATACATTAATACATCACAATTTATAATGAATCTAGAACAAATAGAAGAAGATAATAATAAATGGTATAAATACGAAGAATTTTATATAAGTCAAACTGATAATGAAAGTGAATCAGAATATGAAAAGAATCTAAAATATGAATATTCTAGTAGTAAATCAGAATCTGAGAAAAAATTAACAAGTGAAAATAGTTCAGAATAATGGTAGCTATTTATATAGAGGCATATGTAGAGTATAAACCTAATAAACTAATAAAACAAAAAATATTTATAGATAGTGGAGCAGATTTGTGCTTAGCTAAAAAAGAGGTAATAATACAACATAAATGGAAAAAATCTAATATTTATAAAACTAGAGTAACTGGATTTAATGAACAAAGAAAAGAATTAGATATAATAGCAGAAAATATGAGAATAGTATTAAATAAGACAGTATTTAAAATACCATTAATATATCAAGAAAACAAAATGAAACAACCAATATTATTAGGAAATAACTTTTTAGATCATTTTAAAACTCAGGTAATTACTTGTGATAGTTTAAGTTTACAAACATCTTGTAATAAATGGATAATATTAAAAAGAATATTACCTATGAATATAACCAGAGTAAATAAAATATTAGTTAATAGAGATAATAATTTGGAAGAATTAACTAAAAAATATATTGAACTATTAAAACCAAACTTTGGAGAAAATCCTGTACAATTATGGGATAAAGAAAATATATATGCTGAAATAAAATTAATAAATTCTAATGATATAGTAAGATCTAAACCTATTAGATATAGTCCTACAGATCAGAAAGAATTTGAAAATCAAATAAAAGAATTACTAGATTTAAAAATAATAAAAGAAAGTAAAAGTCCGCATAGTAGTCCTGCATTCCTAGTAAGAAAACATAGTGAACAAAAAAGAGGAAAAGCTAGAATGGTAATAGATTATAGAGAATTAAATAAAAAGACAATATTTGATGGATATTTTCTACCTTATAAAAGAAATCTTATAAACAGATTAGGAAATAAAAAATGGTTTAGTAAATTTGATTGTAAAAGTGGATTCTGGCAAATAAAATTAACAAAAGATTCTATACCATTAACAGCATTCAGTGCCCCTCAAGGACATTATGAATGGATAGTATTACCATTTGGATTTAAGAATGCACCACAGATATTTCAAAGAAGAATGGATCAAGTATTTAGAAAATTAAAGGATTTTTGTATAGTATATGTGGATGATATATTAATATTTAGTGAGAGCTTAGAACAACATATAAAACATTTAGAACAATTTATAGAATTAGTAAAACAACATGGAATATTACTTTCTGAAAAGAAATCTGAAATCTTTAAAAATAAGATAGAATATTTAGGATATATTATAGATAAAGATGGATTACAATTACAAAACCATATTGTATCAAAAATACAAAACTTTAAAGATAAATTAGAAAATAAAAAAGAAGTACAACAATTCTTAGGAATAATCAATTATGCAGCAGATCATATAAAAGATTTACCACAATTAAGAAAACCTTTACAAGAATTAACAAAAAATAAGCCCTTTGAATGGAAAGAAGAACATGATAGAACAATTAAATTATTAAAAGAAAAAGTAATTAATTTACCAAAACATAGA
Source organism: Oenanthe sinensis (assembly GCA_028671895.1). Classification (NCBI taxonomy): domain Eukaryota; kingdom Viridiplantae; phylum Streptophyta; class Magnoliopsida; order Apiales; family Apiaceae; genus Oenanthe; species Oenanthe sinensis. Next base: position 32,185,118 of record CM053813.1, read on the forward strand.
ATACCTATAGAAACTGATCAATTAGAATTATTTACAGATGCAAGTGATATAGGATGGGGAGCAGTCCTTATAGCATATGAAAAAAATGATATTGATAGAGAAAAACCTCTCATATGTGGATATGGAGGAGGAACATGGAAACCAAATGAGAAAAATTATCATATAAATGAAAAAGAATTATTAGCAGTAAAATTTGGAATTAAAAAATTTCATTATCATTTGTTACCTGTAAAATTTATTGTAAGAACTGATAATACTCAAGTGAAAGCTTTTATTACAAATAAAATAGATTTGTTGCCAGAATTAAATAAAAGAAGAAAATGGCAATCTTTTTTCTGTTGTTATGATTTTATTGTTAAAAATATATCTGGTACTAAAAATGTTTTAGCTGATTTTCTTAGCAGGTATAATCATGATGACAAATAACAATTTTGATATGTATATCAGTGATACTACAAAGGTTATTACCAACAACCATGATAAAATGGTTAAATTACATCAGTAAATAGAAGCCTTATACAAAGAGATATCAGCCATAGAACAGGAAAATACTCATTTCCTGAAACAATTGACAGAAGCTATAAAAGATAAACAAACAGTAAAGTCTTTACAAAATCCAACCACTACAATACCAACTTTTTCATCCAAACTAGTAAATATGCCTTTACCCTCTATTACCAAGCAAATCTCACCTTCTATAACTATGAGTGATAAACTGAAATATTCACCTGAAGCAATAACAGCCTTTGAAAAAATTATGAAATTTTATGATTATAAATCAAACCAAGAAATATTGAGATGCTCAAAAGTGAGTAAATATCCTAGATATTTATGTAGTGAAAATAGTAACCCAGATATTGTTGAAAAATTATTTTATTATGGATTTATTGATAAAATAATAGTAACAGAAACCTTACAAAGTATTTCAAAATTACCAACAATAATTATAGAATCAGTAAATGCTATGATGGAAGCTTTTGGAAAAGGAGCATATGGGATACAAATATTTGATGCCTCTACCGATTTGGTAGGAAAACCCATAGTAATATGTCAGATATTTAAGATAGGAAAAAATACTAATATTAATGGAGAAAGTGGTGAGTTAAAACTTCCAGAACCATGTACATTGGAGAAATTTCAAGAATGGCTATCAGTCAAAAGAGCTATTGGATTATTAACACTAAAAGGAAAGTTAGAAGATATGATGAAAAATGGAAAGTCCAATATAATATCCTCTGGAAAAGGACCACAAATTGAAGAGATTATTACTCTTTATTATTCCCATGAAACAATTGCAACTAATCTTACAGTTTTTCAAGGGATGTATGACAGAATAATTAATCTCAAACATGCTCATGCAAAAACTACTATAGAGCAATATCAAGAAATGGCAAGTCCAAAGAAAAGACCAGTATTCATAAATTCTGGTACTATGATGAAAGATATTAGCATTATAAAAAGCGAAGGGTCATCTGATCCTTTCAAATAAATGTAGTTTATCTACAAAAATAAAAAGGATGTAGTCCTAAAAACTACAAAACAAAATAATATACTACAAAAGAGAAGATGAAGCTGATCAGACAAGAGGAATCTAAAGAAGATAACGACAGATGGTAGAAGACCAAAGGAGTTTGCTTTATGAAAAGAAGAAGATGATTGAAGACAAAAGAAGAATACAGCTTTGAAAAAAAAGAAGAAAATAATACAGCTCTTGACGACTTTGAAGCCTAAAAGCAAAGATGATGGCAGACAAAAGAAGATGCTTATGGCAGACAATGAAAAGCAACTAAAGAGATTCTTTAAATAATGTAAATGATGTAAGCAATGATGTAAGATAAGAATGAGTTTTCTCTATATAAGAAACTCAGTTTGTAAGATTTAAGATCATCTGCAATAAAAACCCTTTAAAGCTTTCATATTTCTATGGCCAGCTAAACTCTCTAAGTCTATAATTTTTACCAAGAAATTATCAAGAAATCAGTTATAATATTCTACCTAGATCATAATAATATTTATCCAATTTAAGGATATTATTATAGTATAGCATTTCAGAGGATATCTGCAGCCATCCCAGTGTCCAGGCCATATCCCGGGGAAGGGAACAAGTGCTAGGAAAGGTTGAGGCAGGCGGTGATCTGAAGTACTATTACTAGGTAATATTCGAAAAATTTGTTAATTATTATTTATGATGGATGTAGAATGATTGTTTCTGTATTCTTGATAAAAGTATTAGTAGAAATTATAGACGTTTTTTAATTTTATCATGGAGTCTTTTAAGAATAAACGATCACATATTATTATACCATCTATATTCCTTCCCTTTTTAGGGTTAATAGATGATGAGATCCCTATTAACATGTTAATTAAACCCCCCCTATTAACATGTTAATTAAACCCTGCCTGTAAATTGGTATCAGAGCCATTAAATAGGAAAGTCTTCTCAAGTGAATAGTAACTTCGACTGGTTATGGCAAGATTGAAGTGAATAGTAACCGATGAATAGTAACTTTTAAATATGAATAATATCCAAGATATGTCAGAAGAATCAAAGAATAATTTACAAAAAATAAAAAATATAGCAAACAAAACATTTACATATAATAAAGAAATCAATCATCATATTGAAAGTTGTAGGATAAGTATGGAATTAATAAATGATAAAGATATAACCATAAGATTATTTAGCGAATTATTAGCTAAAAGAGATGAAGAATATAAGTTATTAGCAGAAGAAAATTTAAAACTACAAAGAGAAAAATTTATGAAAGAATTAGGATGTGAAATAAAAGTGAAAGAATTAAAAGAGGTTTTACAGGAACAATATAAAGTAATAGAAGATCAGGATAAATTGATTAATATATTAAAATTAAATCAGAAAAAATGATAAATTCTTTTGGACAAGATTTAAACTCAATAAGAAGAAAATTTAGAATATTAAAATATTATTCTATATCTTTAAATAAAATAGAAGAAGAATTAGATAGATTTCAAGATATAATAAACAATAAAAATTGGACAGAAGAGGAGGAAATGATAAATAATTGTAAAATAGCAAAGTTAATGGCATTATATAGAATATATAATAATAATATATATTGGAGAAGAAAAGAGTTATTAATTGAATCTAATCTAACTGGATAAGATGAATAATCAAAGAGACACATCATCTTACTTTGTAAGAAAAACAGAGGTAAAAGATAATGTTAAAAGAGATTTTGAAAAAATAATGCGATATGAAGAGTATAAGAAAATGGTAATAGCAAAACCATATCAAAATAATAAATCAATACAAGTAAAAGAAATGCTTAATGTATATATAGAAAAATTAAAACACAAAGCTAAGAAAGATGCAGAAATATATACTTACGGATAAAAAATGGAAAATCAAAGATATACGTTATCTTATTTTGAAAATAAATCATTGGTAAAGAATAAAAATAAAAGAAGACTTGAAAAAATAATAAGATATGAAGAGCATAAAGAAAGGATAATGAAAAGACCTTATCTTAATAGTGAATCTATAAATTATCTTATCATAATTGATGAATATATAGAGAAATTAAAAAATAAAATTAAAAGAGACTCAGAAATTTATACTTATGGATAAAGGAAAAGAAGTAGTGGAAGAATCTAATAAAACATATTATCAAATGGATACATATGAAGAAGGAACTTCTCAAAGTTTAAGTTTTAAACCAGAAACTTATTTAAAAATACAAAATGAAAAAGAAGAGTTAACAGTTAAGAAAATATTTAAAACAAATTGGTTCGAAAGAAATAAAGAAATAAGATATATAGCACAGAAACATGAAAATATTATAGATATTAATAGTATAAATGGAAGAGCAAAAATAAGCTTAATAACAGATGAGATAATAAAAAGAGAACTAAGAAAGTTAAATAATAAAGAGGTAAAGAAATATAAAAATATTTATTTTGGAGGAGTAGAATTTACTATAAAAGCATATTTTCAAAGAAATATAGATACACCTATACAGATATATATACTAGATGATAGAATATTAGGAAATATACAAGATGCATTAATATCAGTAATAAAAGGAAATTTAATTTATCAGAAATTAAAATTTACGGTACAACCAGATTTTAGCATATCATTAAAAGATGAACATAAAGAATTAGCTTTAACTTTATATTATAAATTAGATGGAATAAAAATGCCACCTGGAAGTAAAGTTATAAGTATTGAAACAAAAATGATATATGCATTAACAGGAAATCATCATGTAAATAAACAAAATGAATCAAGTATTTTGGTACCAAAGATATATCAAGATATATTAGAACAAATAGAACATAAAGAGAGTTCAAGAATAACTATACCAGAAGAAATATATATAGATTTTAATAATAGAATAATGGAAACACCTAATAAATTGATACCAAGAATGGAAGGATCAAGATTAAGTTTTAGGAAAGAACCTATAATGATAAGACAGAATAGTCTACCTAGTTTACCTAGAAGATTATTATATAATTATCCTAGGGAAATAAATTTAATAGATATAAATACAGATAGATTAAAAATAAAAGTAATAGTATTTGATGGAATAATAGCAAAAGAGTGTATTACGGAAATAAATACAGGAGCTATTAAAAGTTTTATACATGTTAGTAAAATTAATGATAATAATTGTAATAAAATAGAACCTCAAACTTATAACTATCCTGAAAATGAAAGAGAAGTAATAATTACTAAAAGTATTAATCTAAGATTTAAAATACAAGATTTAGAATATAATATAAATATAGGAGTAATAGAGTATGATAGTTCTAATGAATTATTATTAGGAAGTGATTTCTTAACTATGATAAATTATAAAATTAATAACAAAGGAATTGAAATAACAGATCAAGGTAAAGTCAGATTTATAGAAAAAATATGAATATTCAAGAAAAAATAGAAAAGAAAAAACAAAAATTACAAAAGATAAAAGATGCATTGCAAGAAGGAATATATTCACAAATAAAATATTTAGAATATTGTGAAAAAGAGAAAAAATTAGAAGAAGATATAAAAGAATTAGAAGTAATAAAGATTAAACCCTCTGAAAAAATATGGATAAATATGGGAAATGGATGGATAAAAAGAATATCTAAAAATGACTAGTAATAACGAAAAAATACAAGCTCTATGGGAAGAATTAATAATAAAAGAAAAAATAAATCTTTTAATAATGAAAATAGATGAAATCCAAAAAGAACAAATCCATTTGAGACAGATAATAAGAGAAGAATTAACAAATCTATGGAATATATCTGAGATACCTACATTCAAAATAATATTAGAAAAATTAAATAAATTAGAAGAAGAAAAAGTAAAAAATAAACAAATAATAAAGGAAGAGGATAATTTACAACCAGAATTAGTACCTATAAATGCTTGGAAAAGAACTAAAGAACCTATAATGATAGATATTAGTAAAATGAAACCTAATATCCCAGAAAATGTAGATAAAGTATTAGAAGGATTATCAACATTACATAAAAAAGGAAAGTTTTAATGGACAAAAAAGAACATAATGTTATAACATTTCTTAAAAATCATGGAAAAGAAATAATAGAGAAAGACAGGTATAAATATGAACCTATAAAAAAAGAATCCAAGGAATATAAAGAATCTAGAGAAGATATAATTAATATTGAAAGGATAGAATATTTACAATTAAAATTAGAAAGACAGAAGCAAGAACTAATAGAATTAAAAGAAATTAATTATAAACTTAAAATAAATACCAATGATGAATGGTATGAAAAGTATAAAAAATATAAAGATAAGTATAAGAATATTAAAAAAGAATTAAAAGAAGCAAAAAGAGAAATTAAAACAATTAAAAAAGAATTGCAAGAAACTAAGACAAGACTAGATATATTAGAAGAGGAAATAAAAAGGTTAAAGAATAGACCTAAGAAAACAGATAGTAATAAATCAGATAGTACTAGTAGAAGTTCTAGCAGTAGTAAAAATTCTAGATATAATCAAGAAAGAGTAAATTTTATAGAAGAATCAGATGTTAAAGAAAATTCAGATAATTCAGATATTGAAAAAGAAAATAATCAAATAATTCAAGCCTTAAGAAAAATAAATAATGTAAATGCAATTATAAAAGAGGAATCAGGAAGTGAAGAAGATATAGGAACTGATATAGAAACAGAAGACCTAATGAATGAAGATATAAATGATTATCCAGAAGAAAGACTAATAGATCCAAATTTAGATAAAATGATAAAAAATAATAATAAAATACCTAAACATATTCCAATAGGACAACAAGCAGAATTTAAAGAATTTATAGGATCAATGTCACAAGGAGTAAATCTTAATGGATACTTCCTAGATCTAGATAATGTATATGAAGAGCAAGAAATTAATAGAAGAATAACTGATTGGAATCTTGGAACTTATATAGCTTTAATGAGTTCTCCACATAATAATAATTTAGATTATACCTATGATTTAATATCTAAAACATTAATAGGAAAAGTAGCATTTTGGATAGAATCCATAGCATACCAATTAAAAACAGAAGTAATGAGTAATGCAGGAGACTGGAAATCTATGTTACAAATATTTGATATGATATTAAAAAGAGAATTTCTAGGAGAACCTTGGATAGTAGCTAGAGATCAAGTACTAATAGAAAGAAAAATAGAAATAATAATGAATTTAAATAATATGAAATGCTGTAAAATAAATAAACTACCAGAATATACTATAAGTTTTACAAAATTCTTTTATGAAGCTAGATTTCAACCAGAAGAAAGTCTATTATATCAACAATTATATTATGATCATTTACCAGATCCATATAATACTGAAATAACTAAAGAATATAATAAATTAGAACCAAGAGAAAATACTCTAGGAGAAAGAATAAGAGTATTAAGAGGATATCTTATGAGAAAATGTGAAGAATATAGAGTACAACAAAAGGTTAAGAAAGATAAGAAATTAGGATTAAGAGAAATATGTGGTTTTACAGAAAGAAGATTAGTATTTGGATGTGATGATAAAAAGATCAAAAAATCCTATAAAAAACATAGAAAAAATTATAATAGAAGATTTGATGAACAGAAAAGTTTTAATTATAATCCATATTATAATAAATATAAAAAGAAGAAATTTAAAAGATTTAAAAATACTTTTGATAATAGAAGGAAATTTAGGTATAAAAGAAAATTTAAAAGAAAACCTTATAATAATAGAAAACTAAGTGAATGTACATGTTGGAACTGTAAAGAAAAAGGACATTATGCTAATAAATGCCCAAAACTAAAAGAAAAAGGAATAAAATACATTAATACATCACAATTTATAATGAATCTAGAACAAATAGAAGAAGATAATAATAAATGGTATAAATACGAAGAATTTTATATAAGTCAAACTGATAATGAAAGTGAATCAGAATATGAAAAGAATCTAAAATATGAATATTCTAGTAGTAAATCAGAATCTGAGAAAAAATTAACAAGTGAAAATAGTTCAGAATAATGGTAGCTATTTATATAGAGGCATATGTAGAGTATAAACCTAATAAACTAATAAAACAAAAAATATTTATAGATAGTGGAGCAGATTTGTGCTTAGCTAAAAAAGAGGTAATAATACAACATAAATGGAAAAAATCTAATATTTATAAAACTAGAGTAACTGGATTTAATGAACAAAGAAAAGAATTAGATATAATAGCAGAAAATATGAGAATAGTATTAAATAAGACAGTATTTAAAATACCATTAATATATCAAGAAAACAAAATGAAACAACCAATATTATTAGGAAATAACTTTTTAGATCATTTTAAAACTCAGGTAATTACTTGTGATAGTTTAAGTTTACAAACATCTTGTAATAAATGGATAATATTAAAAAGAATATTACCTATGAATATAACCAGAGTAAATAAAATATTAGTTAATAGAGATAATAATTTGGAAGAATTAACTAAAAAATATATTGAACTATTAAAACCAAACTTTGGAGAAAATCCTGTACAATTATGGGATAAAGAAAATATATATGCTGAAATAAAATTAATAAATTCTAATGATATAGTAAGATCTAAACCTATTAGATATAGTCCTACAGATCAGAAAGAATTTGAAAATCAAATAAAAGAATTACTAGATTTAAAAATAATAAAAGAAAGTAAAAGTCCGCATAGTAGTCCTGCATTCCTAGTAAGAAAACATAGTGAACAAAAAAGAGGAAAAGCTAGAATGGTAATAGATTATAGAGAATTAAATAAAAAGACAATATTTGATGGATATTTTCTACCTTATAAAAGAAATCTTATAAACAGATTAGGAAATAAAAAATGGTTTAGTAAATTTGATTGTAAAAGTGGATTCTGGCAAATAAAATTAACAAAAGATTCTATACCATTAACAGCATTCAGTGCCCCTCAAGGACATTATGAATGGATAGTATTACCATTTGGATTTAAGAATGCACCACAGATATTTCAAAGAAGAATGGATCAAGTATTTAGAAAATTAAAGGATTTTTGTATAGTATATGTGGATGATATATTAATATTTAGTGAGAGCTTAGAACAACATATAAAACATTTAGAACAATTTATAGAATTAGTAAAACAACATGGAATATTACTTTCTGAAAAGAAATCTGAAATCTTTAAAAATAAGATAGAATATTTAGGATATATTATAGATAAAGATGGATTACAATTACAAAACCATATTGTATCAAAAATACAAAACTTTAAAGATAAATTAGAAAATAAAAAAGAAGTACAACAATTCTTAGGAATAATCAATTATGCAGCAGATCATATAAAAGATTTACCACAATTAAGAAAACCTTTACAAGAATTAACAAAAAATAAGCCCTTTGAATGGAAAGAAGAACATGATAGAACAATTAAATTATTAAAAGAAAAAGTAATTAATTTACCAAAACATAGAATACCTATAGAAACTGATCAATTAGAATTATTTACAGATGCAAGTAATATAGGATGGGGAGCAGTCCTTATAGCATATGAAAAAAATGATATTGATAGAGAAAAACCTCTCATATGTGGATATGGAGGAGGAACATGGAAACCAAATGAGAAAAATTATCATATAAATGAAAAAGAATTATTAGCAGTAAAATTTGGAATTAAAAAATTTCATTATCATTTGTTACCTGTAAAATTTATTGTAAGAACTGATAATACTCAAGTGAAAGCTTTTATTACAAATAAAATAGATTTGTTGCCAGAATTAAATAAAAGAAGAAAATGGCAATCTTTTTTCTGTTGTTATGATTTTATTGTTAAAAATATATCTGGTACTAAAAATGTTTTAGCTGATTTTCTTAGCAGGTATAATCATGATGACAAATAACAATTTTGATATGTATATCAGTGATACTACAAAGGTTATTACCAACAACCATGATAAAATGGTTAAATTACATCAGCAAATAGAAGCCTTATACAAAGAGATATCAGCCATAGAACAGGAAAATACTCATTTCCTGAAACAATTGACAGAAGCTATAAAAGATAAACAAACAGTAAAGTCTTTACAAAATCCAACCACTACAATACCAACTTTTTCATCCAAACTAGTAAATATGCCTTTACCCTCTATTACCAAGCAAATCTCACCTTCTATAACTATGAGTGATAAACTGAAATATTCACCTGAAGCAATAACAGCCTTTGAAAAAATTATGAAATTTTATGATTATAAATCAAACCAAGAAATATTGAGATGCTCAAAAGTGAGTAAATATCCTAGATATTTATGTAGTGAAAATAGTAACCCAGATATTGTTGAAAAATTATTTTATTATGGATTTATTGATAAAATAATAGTAACAGAAACCTTACAAAGTATTTCAAAATTACCAACAATAATTATAGAATCAGTAAATGCTATGATGGAAGCTTTTGGAAAAGGAGCATATGGGATACAAATATTTGATGCCTCTACCGATTTGGTAGGAAAACCCATAGTAATATGTCAGATATTTAAGATAGGAAAAAATACTAATATTAATGGAGAAAGTGGTGAGTTAAAACTTCCAGAACCATGTACATTGGAGAAATTTCAAGAATGGCTATCAGTCAAAAGAGCTATTGGATTATTAACACTAAAAGGAAAGTTAGAAGATATGATGAAAAATGGAAAGTCCAATATAATATCCTCTGGAAAAGGACCACAAATTGAAGAGATTATTACTCTTTATTATTCCCATGAAACAATTGCAACTAATCTTACAGTTTTTTAAGGGATGTATGACAGAATAATTAATCTCAAACATGCTCATGCAAAAACTACTATAGAGCAATATCAAGAAATGGCAAGTCCAAAGAAAAGACCAGTATTCATAAATTCTGGTACTATGATGAAAGATATTAGCATTATAAAAAGCGAAGGGTCATCTGATCCTTTCAAATAAATGTAGTTTATCTACAAAAATAAAAAGGATGTAGTCCTAAAAACTACAAAACAAAATAATATACTACAAAAGAGAAGATGAAGCTGATCAGACAAGAGGAATCTAAAGAAGATAACGACAGATGGTAGAAGACCAAAGGAGTTTGCTTTATGAAAAGAAGAAGATGATTGAAGACAAAAGAAGAATACAGCTTTGAAAAAAAAGAAGAAAATAATACAGCTCTTGACGACTTTGAAGCCTAAAAGCAAAGATGATGGCAGACAAAAGAAGATGCTTATGGCAGACAATGAAAAGCAACTAAAGAGATTCTTTAAATAATGTAAATGATGTAAGCAATGATGTAAGATAAGAATGAGTTTTCTCTATATAAGAAACTCAGTTTGTAAGATTTAAGATCATCTGCAATAAAAACCCTTTAAAGCTTTCATATTTCTATGGCCAGCTAAACTCTCTAAGTCTATAATTTTTACCAAGAAATTATCAAGAAATCAGTTATAATATTCTACCTAGATCATAATAATATTTATCCAATTTAAGGATATTATTATAGTATAGCATTTCAGAGGATATCTGCAGCCATCCCAGTGTCCAGGCCATATCCCGGGGAAGGGAACAAGTGCTAGGAAAGGTTGAGGCAGGCGGTGATCTGAAGTACTATTACTAGGTAATATTCGAAAAATTTGTTAATTATTATTTATGATGGATGTAGAATGATTGTTTCTGTATTCTTGATAAAAGTATTAGTAGAAATTATAGACGTTTTTTAATTTTATCATGGAGTCTTTTAAGAATAAACGATCACATATTATTATACCATCTATATTCCTTCCCTTTTTAGGGTTAATAGATGATGAGATCCCTATTAACATGTTAATTAAACCCTGCCTGTAAATTGGTATCAGAGCCATTAAATAGGAAAGTCTTCTCAAGTGAATAGTAACTATTCATCGGTTACTATTCACTTCAATCTTGCCATAACCAGTCGAAGTTACTATTCACTTGAGAAGACTTTCCTATTTAATGGCTCTGATACCAATTTACAGGCAGGGTTTAATTAACATGTTAATAGGGATCTCATCATCTATTAACCCTAAAAAGGGAAGGAATATAGATGGTATAATAATATGTGATCGTTTATTCTTAAAAGACTCCATGATAAAATTAAAAAACGTCTATAATTTCTACTAATACTTTTATCAAGAATACAGAAACAATCATTCTACATCCATCATAAATAATAATTAACAAATTTTTCGAATATTACCTAGTAATAGTACTTCAGATCACCGCCTGCCTCAACCTTTCCTAGCACTTGTTCCCTTCCCCGGGATATGGCCTGGACACTGGGATGGCTGCAGATATCCTCTGAAATGCTATACTATAATAATATCCTTAAATTGGATAAATATTATTATGATCTAGGTAGAATATTATAACTGATTTCTTGATAATTTCTTGGTAAAAATTATAGACTTAGAGAGTTTAGCTGGCCATAGAAATATGAAAGCTTTAAAGGGTTTTTATTGCAGATGATCTTAAATCTTACAAACTGAGTTTCTTATATAGAGAAAACTCATTCTTATCTTACATCATTGCTTACATCATTTACATTATTTAAAGAATCTCTTTAGTTGCTTTTCATTGTCTGCCATAAGCATCTTCTTTTGTCTGCCATCATCTTTGCTTTTAGGCTTCAAAGTCGTCAAGAGCTGTATTATTTTCTTCTTTTTTTTTCAAAGCTGTATTCTTCTTTTGTCTTCAATCATCTTCTTCTTTTCATAAAGCAAACTCCTTTGGTCTTCTACCATCTGTCGTTATCTTCTTTAGATTCCTCTTGTCTGATCAGCTTCATCTTCTCTTTTGTAGTATATTATTTTGTTTTGTAGTTTTTAGGACTACATCCTTTTTATTTTTGTAGATAAACTACATTTATTTGAAAGGATCAGATGACCCTTCGCTTTTTATAATGCTAATATCTTTCATCATAGTACCAGAATTTATGAATACTGGTCTTTTCTTTGGACTTGCCATTTCTTGATATTGCTCTATAGTAGTTTTTGCATGAGCATGTTTGAGATTAATTATTCTGTCATACATCCCTTGAAAAACTGTAAGATTAGTTGCAATTGTTTCATGGGAATAATAAAGAGTAATAATCTCTTCAATTTGTGGTCCTTTTCCAGAGGATATTATATTGGACTTTCCATTTTTCATCATATCTTCTAACTTTCCTTTTAGTGTTAATAATCCAATAGCTCTTTTGACTGATAGCCATTCTTGAAATTTCTCCAATGTACATGGTTCTGGAAGTTTTAACTCACCACTTTCTCCATTAATATTAGTATTTTTTCCTATCTTAAATATCTGACATATTACTATGGGTTTTCCTACCAAATCGGTAGAGGCATCAAATATTTGTATCCCATATGCTCCTTTTCCAAAAGCTTCCATCATAGCATTTACTGATTCTATAATTATTGTTGGTAATTTTGAAATACTTTGTAAGGTTTCTGTTACTATTATTTTATCAATAAATCCATAATAAAATAATTTTTCAACAATATCTGGGTTACTATTTTCACTACATAAATATCTAGGATATTTACTCACTTTTGAGCATCTCAATATTTCTTGGTTTGATTTATAATCATAAAATTTCATAATTTTTTCAAAGGCTGTTATTGCTTCAGGTGAATATTTCAGTTTATCACTCATAGTTATAGAAGGTGAGATTTGCTTGGTAATAGAGGGTAAAGGCATATTTACTAGTTTGGATGAAAAAGTTGGTATTGTAGTGGTTGGATTTTGTAAAGACTTTACTGTTTGTTTATCTTTTATAGCTTCTGTCAATTGTTTCAGGAAATGAGTATTTTCCTGTTCTATGGCTGATATCTCTTTGTATAAGGCTTCTATTTGCTGATGTAATTTAACCATTTTATCATGGTTGTTGGTAATAACCTTTGTAGTATCACTGATATACATATCAAAATTGTTATTTGTCATCATGATTATACCTGCTAAGAAAATCAGCTAAAACATTTTTAGTACCAGATATATTTTTAACAATAAAATCATAACAACAGAAAAAAGATTGCCATTTTCTTCTTTTATTTAATTCTGGCAACAAATCTATTTTATTTGTAATAAAAGCTTTCACTTGAGTATTATCAGTTCTTACAATAAATTTTACAGGTAACAAATGATAATGAAATTTTTTAATTCCAAATTTTACTGCTAATAATTCTTTTTCATTTATATGATAATTTTTCTCATTTGGTTTCCATGTTCCTCCTCCATATCCACATATGAGAGGTTTTTCTCTATCAATATCATTTTTTTCATATGCTATAAGGACTGCTCCCCATCCTATATCACTTGCATCTGTAAATAATTCTAATTGATCAGTTTCTATAGGTATTCTATGTTTTGGTAAATTAATTACTTTTTCTTTTAATAATTTAATTGTTCTATCATGTTCTTCTTTCCATTCAAAGGGCTTATTTTTTGTTAATTCTTGTAAAGGTTTTCTTAATTGTGGTAAATCTTTTATATGATCTGCTGCATAATTGATTATTCCTAAGAATTGTTGTACTTCTTTTTTATTTTCTAATTTATCTTTAAAGTTTTGTATTTTTGATACAATATGGTTTTGTAATTGTAATCCATCTTTATCTATAATATATCCTAAATATTCTATCTTATTTTTAAAGATTTCAGATTTCTTTTCAGAAAGTAATATTCCATGTTGTTTTACTAATTCTATAAATTGTTCTAAATGTTTTATATGTTGTTCTAAGCTCTCACTAAATATTAATATATCATCCACATATACTATACAAAAATCCTTTAATTTTCTAAATACTTGATCCATTCTTCTTTGAAATATCTGTGGTGCATTCTTAAATCCAAATGGTAATACTATCCATTCATAATGTCCTTGAGGGGCACTGAATGCTGTTAATGGTATAGAATCTTTTGTTAATTTTATTTGCCAGAATCCACTTTTACAATCAAATTTACTAAACCATTTTTTATTTCCTAATCTGTTTATAAGATTTCTTTTATAAGGTAGAAAATATCCATCAAATATTGTCTTTTTATTTAATTCTCTATAATCTATTACCATTCTAGCTTTTCCTCTTTTTTGTTCACTATGTTTTCTTACTAGGAATGCAGGACTACTATGCGGACTTTTACTTTCTTTTATTATTTTTAAATCTAGTAATTCTTTTATTTGATTTTCAAATTCTTTCTGATCTGTAGGACTATATCTAATAGGTTTAGATCTTACTATATCATTAGAATTTATTAATTTTATTTCAGCATATATATTTTCTTTATCCCATAATTGTACAGGATTTTCTCCAAAGTTTGGTTTTAATAGTTCAATATATTTTTTAGTTAATTCTTCCAAATTATTATCTCTATTAACTAATATTTTATTTACTCTGGTTATATTCATAGGTAATATTCTTTTTAATATTATCCATTTATTACAAGATGTTTGTAAACTTAAACTATCACAAGTAATTACCTGAGTTTTAAAATGATCTAAAAAGTTATTTCCTAATAATATTGGTTGTTTCATTTTGTTTTCTTGATATATTAATGGTATTTTAAATACTGTCTTATTTAATACTATTCTCATATTTTCTGCTATTATATCTAATTCTTTTCTTTGTTCATTAAATCCAGTTACTCTAGTTTTATAAATATTAGATTTTTTCCATTTATGTTGTATTATTACCTCTTTTTTAGCTAAGCACAAATCTGCTCCACTATCTATAAATATTTTTTGTTTTATTAGTTTATTAGGTTTATACTCTACATATGCCTCTATATAAATAGCTACCATTATTCTGAACTATTTTCACTTGTTAATTTTTTCTCAGATTCTGATTTACTACTAGAATATTCATATTTTAGATTCTTTTCATATTCTGATTCACTTTCATTATCAGTTTGACTTATATAAAATTCTTCGTATTTATACCATTTATTATTATCTTCTTCTATTTGTTCTAGATTCATTATAAATTGTGATGTATTAATGTATTTTATTCCTTTTTCTTTTAGTTTTGGGCATTTATTAGCATAATGTCCTTTTTCTTTACAGTTCCAACATGTACATTCACTTAGTTTTCTATTATTATAAGGTTTTCTTTTAAATTTTCTTTTATACCTAAATTTCCTTCTATTATCAAAAGTATTTTTAAATCTTTTAAATTTCTTCTTTTTATATTTATTATAATATGGATTATAATTAAAACTTTTCTGTTCATCAAATCTTCTATTATAATTTTTTCTATGTTTTTTATAGGATTTTTTGATCTTTTTATCATCACATCCAAATACTAATCTTCTTTCTGTAAAACCACATATTTCTCTTAATCCTAATTTCTTATCTTTCTTAACCTTTTGTTGTACTCTATATTCTTCACATTTTCTCATAAGATATCCTCTTAATACTCTTATTCTTTCTCCTAGAGTATTTTCTCTTGGTTCTAATTTATTATATTCTTTAGTTATTTCAGTATTATATGGATCTGGTAAATGATCATAATATAATTGTTGATATAATAGACTTTCTTCTGGTTGAAATCTAGCTTCATAAAAGAATTTTGTAAAACTTATAGTATATTCTGGTAGTTTATTTATTTTACAGCATTTCATATTATTTAAATTCATTATTATTTCTATTTTTCTTTCTATTAGTACTTGATCTCTAGCTACTATCCAAGGTTCTCCTAGAAATTCTCTTTTTAATATCATATCAAATATTTGTAACATAGATTTCCAGTCTCCTGCATTACTCATTACTTCTGTTTTTAATTGGTATGCTATGGATTCTATCCAAAATGCTACTTTTCCTATTAATGTTTTAGATATTAAATCATAGGTATAATCTAAATTATTATTATGTGGAGAACTCATTAAAGCTATATAAGTTCCAAGATTCCAATCAGTTATTCTTCTATTAATTTCTTGCTCTTCATATACATTATCTAGATCTAGGAAGTATCCATTAAGATTTACTCCTTGTGACATTGATCCTATAAATTCTTTAAATTCTGCTTGTTGTCCTATTGGAATATGTTTAGGTATTTTATTATTATTTTTTATCATTTTATCTAAATTTGGATCTATTAGTCTTTCTTCTGGATAATCATTTATATCTTCATTCATTAGGTCTTCTGTTTCTATATCAGTTCCTATATCTTCTTCACTTCCTGATTCCTCTTTTATAATTGCATTTACATTATTTATTTTTCTTAAGGCTTGAATTATTTGATTATTTTCTTTTTCAATATCTGAATTATCTGAATTTTCTTTAACATCTGATTCTTCTATAAAATTTACTCTTTCTTGATTATATCTAGAATTTTTACTACTGCTAGAACTTCTACTAGTACTATCTGATTTATTACTATCTGTTTTCTTAGGTCTATTCTTTAACCTTTTTATTTCCTCTTCTAATATATCTAGTCTTGTCTTAGTTTCTTGCAATTCTTTTTTAATTGTTTTAATTTCTCTTTTTGCTTCTTTTAATTCTTTTTTAATATTCTTATACTTATCTTTATATTTTTTATACTTTTCATACCATTCATCATTGGTATTTATTTTAAGTTTATAATTAATTTCTTTTAATTCTATTAGTTCTTGCTTCTGTCTTTCTAATTTTAATTGTAAATATTCTATCCTTTCAATATTAATTATATCTTCTCTAGATTCTTTATATTCCTTGGATTCTTTTTTTATAGGTTCATATTTATACCTGTCTTTCTCTATTATTTCTTTTCCATGATTTTTAAGAAATGTTATAACATTATGTTCTTTTTTGTCCATTAAAACTTTCCTTTTTTATGTAATGTTGATAATCCTTCTAATACTTTATCTACATTTTCTGGGATATTAGGTTTCATTTTACTAATATCTATCATTATAGGTTCTTTAGTTCTTTTCCAAGCATTTATAGGTACTAATTCTGGTTGTAAATTATCCTCTTCCTTTATTATTTGTTTATTTTTTACTTTTTCTTCTTCTAATTTATTTAATTTTTCTAATATTATTTTGAATGTAGGTATCTCAGATATATTCCATAGATTTGTTAATTCTTCTCTTATTATCTGTCTCAAATGGATTTGTTCTTTTTGGATTTCATCTATTTTCATTATTAAAAGATTTATTTTTTCTTTTATTATTAATTCTTCCCATAGAGCTTGTATTTTTTCGTTATTACTAGTCATTTTTAGATATTCTTTTTATCCATCCATTTCCCATATTTATCCATATTTTTTCAGAGGGTTTAATCTTTATTACTTCTAATTCTTTTATATCTTCTTCTAATTTTTTCTCTTTTTCACAATATTCTAAATATTTTATTTGTGAATATATTCCTTCTTGCAATGCATCTTTTATCTTTTGTAATTTTTGTTTTTTCTTTTCTATTTTTTCTTGAATATTCATATTTTTTCTATAAATCTGACTTTACCTTGATCTGTTATTTCAATTCCTTTGTTATTAATTTTATAATTTATCATAGTTAAGAAATCACTTCCTAATAATAATTCATTAGAACTATCATACTCTATTACTCCTATATTTATATTATATTCTAAATCTTGTATTTTAAATCTTAGATTAATACTTTTAGTAATTATTACTTCTCTTTCATTTTCAGGATAGTTATAAGTTTGAGGTTCTATTTTATTACAATTATTATCATTAATTTTACTAACATGTATAAAACTTTTAATAGCTCCTGTATTTATTTCCGTAATACACTCTTTTGCTATTATTCCATCAAATACTATTACTTTTATTTTTAATCTATCTGTATTTATATCTATTAAATTTATTTCCCTAGGATAATTATATAATAATCTTCTAGGTAAACTAGGTAGACTATTCTGTCTTATCATTATAGGTTCTTTCCTAAAACTTAATCTTGATCCTTCCATTCTTGGTATCAATTTATTAGGTGTTTCCATTATTCTATTATTAAAATCTATATATATTTCTTCTGGTATAGTTATTCTTGAACTCTCTTTATGTTCTATTTGTTCTAATATATCTTGATATATCTTTGGTACCAAAATACTTGATTCATTTTGTTTATTTACATGATGATTTCCTGTTAATGCATATATCATTTTTGTTTCAATACTTATAACTTTACTTCCAGGTGGCATTTTTATTCCATCTAATTTATAATATAAAGTTAAAGCTAATTCTTTATGTTCATCTTTTAATGATATGCTAAAATCTGGTTGTACCGTAAATTTTAATTTCTGATAAATTAAATTTCCTTTTATTACTGATATTAATGCATCTTGTATATTTCCTAATATTCTATCATCTAGTATATATATCTGTATAGGTGTATCTATATTTCTTTGAAAATATGCTTTTATAGTAAATTCTACTCCTCCAAAATAAATATTTTTATATTTCTTTACCTCTTTATTATTTAACTTTCTTAGTTCTCTTTTTATTATCTCATCTGTTATTAAGCTTATTTTTGCTCTTCCATTTATACTATTAATATCTATAATATTTTCATGTTTCTGTGCTATATATCTTATTTCTTTATTTCTTTCGAACCAATTTGTTTTAAATATTTTCTTAACTGTTAACTCTTCTTTTTCATTTTGTATTTTTAAATAAGTTTCTGGTTTAAAACTTAAACTTTGAGAAGTTCCTTCTTCATATGTATCCATTTGATAATATGTTTTATTAGATTCTTCCACTACTTCTTTTCCTTTATCCATAAGTATAAATTTCTGAGTCTCTTTTAATTTTATTTTTTAATTTCTCTATATATTCATCAATTATGATAAGATAATTTATAGATTCACTATTAAGATAAGGTCTTTTCATTATCCTTTCTTTATGCTCTTCATATCTTATTATTTTTTCAAAATCTCTTTTAACATTATCTTTTACCTCTGTTTTTCTTACAAAGTAAGATGATGTGTCTCTTTGATTATTCATCTTATCCAGTTAGATTAGATTCAATTAATAACTCTTTTCTTCTCCAATATATATTATTATTATATATTCTATATAATGCCATTAACTTTGCTATTTTACAATTATTTATCATTTCCTCCTCTTCTGTCCAATTTTTATTGTTTATTATATCTTGAAATCTATCTAATTCTTCTTCTATTTTATTTAAAGATATAGAATAATATTTTAATATTCTAAATTTTCTTCTTATTGAGTTTAAATCTTGTCCAAAAGAATTTATCATTTTTTCTGATTTAATTTTAATATATTAATCAATTTATCCTGATCTTCTATTACTTTATATTGTTCCTGTAAAACCTCTTTTAATTCTTTCACTTTTATTTCACATCCTAATTCTTTCATAAATTTTTCTCTTTGTAGTTTTAAATTTTCTTCTGCTAATAACTTATATTCTTCATCTCTTTTAGCTAATAATTCGCTAAATAATCTTATGGTTATATCTTTATCATTTATTAATTCCATACTTATCCTACAACTTTCAATATGATGATTGATTTCTTTATTATATGTAAATGTTTTGTTTGCTATATTTTTTATTTTTTGTAAATTATTCTTTGATTCTTCTGACATATCTTGGATATTATTCATATTTAAAAGTTACTATTCATCGGTTACTATTCACTTCAATCTTGCCATAACCAGTCGAAGTTACTATTCACTTGAGAAGACTTTCCTATTTAATGGCTCTGATACCAATTTACAGGCAGGGTTTAATTAACATGTTAATAGGGATCTGTATTCTTGATAAAAGTATTAGTAGAAATTATAGACGTTTTTTAATTTTATCATGGAGTCTTTTAAGAATAAACGATCACATATTATTATACCATCTATATTCCTTCCCTTTTTAGGGTTAATAGATGATGAGATCCCTATTAACATGTTAATTAAACCCTGCCTGTAAATTGGTATCAGAGCCATTAAATAGGAAAGTCTTCTCAAGTGAATAGTAACTTCGACTGGTTATGGCAAGATTGAAGTGAATAGTAACCGATGAATAGTAACTTTTAAATATGAATAATATCCAAGATATGTCAGAAGAATCAAAGAATAATTTACAAAAAATAAAAAATATAGCAAACAAAACATTTACATATAATAAAGAAATCAATCATCATATTGAAAGTTGTAGGATAAGTATGGAATTAATAAATGATAAAGATATAACCATAAGATTATTTAGCGAATTATTAGCTAAAAGAGATGAAGAATATAAGTTATTAGCAGAAGAAAATTTAAAACTACAAAGAGAAAAATTTATGAAAGAATTAGGATGTGAAATAAAAGTGAAAGAATTAAAAGAGGTTTTACAGGAACAATATAAAGTAATAGAAGATCAGGATAAATTGATTAATATATTAAAATTAAATCAGAAAAAATGATAAATTCTTTTGGACAAGATTTAAACTCAATAAGAAGAAAATTTAGAATATTAAAATATTATTCTATATCTTTAAATAAAATAGAAGAAGAATTAGATAGATTTCAAGATATAATAAACAATAAAAATTGGACAGAAGAGGAGGAAATGATAAATAATTGTAAAATAGCAAAGTTAATGGCATTATATAGAATATATAATAATAATATATATTGGAGAAGAAAAGAGTTATTAATTGAATCTAATCTAACTGGATAAGATGAATAATCAAAGAGACACATCATCTTACTTTGTAAGAAAAACAGAGGTAAAAGATAATGTTAAAAGAGATTTTGAAAAAATAATGCGATATGAAGAGTATAAGAAAATGGTAATAGCAAAACCATATCAAAATAATAAATCAATACAAGTAAAAGAAATGCTTAATGTATATATAGAAAAATTAAAACACAAAGCTAAGAAAGATGCAGAAATATATACTTACGGATAAAAAATGGAAAATCAAAGATATACGTTATCTTATTTTGAAAATAAATCATTGGTAAAGAATAAAAATAAAAGAAGACTTGAAAAAATAATAAGATATGAAGAGCATAAAGAAAGGATAATGAAAAGACCTTATCTTAATAGTGAATCTATAAATTATCTTATCATAATTGATGAATATATAGAGAAATTAAAAAATAAAATTAAAAGAGACTCAGAAATTTATACTTATGGATAAAGGAAAAGAAGTAGTGGAAGAATCTAATAAAACATATTATCAAATGGATACATATGAAGAAGGAACTTCTCAAAGTTTAAGTTTTAAACCAGAAACTTATTTAAAAATACAAAATGAAAAAGAAGAGTTAACAGTTAAGAAAATATTTAAAACAAATTGGTTCGAAAGAAATAAAGAAATAAGATATATAGCACAGAAACATGAAAATATTATAGATATTAATAGTATAAATGGAAGAGCAAAAATAAGCTTAATAACAGATGAGATAATAAAAAGAGAACTAAGAAAGTTAAATAATAAAGAGGTAAAGAAATATAAAAATATTTATTTTGGAGGAGTAGAATTTACTATAAAAGCATATTTTCAAAGAAATATAGATACACCTATACAGATATATATACTAGATGATAGAATATTAGGAAATATACAAGATGCATTAATATCAGTAATAAAAGGAAATTTAATTTATCAGAAATTAAAATTTACGGTACAACCAGATTTTAGCATATCATTAAAAGATGAACATAAAGAATTAGCTTTAACTTTATATTATAAATTAGATGGAATAAAAATGCCACCTGGAAGTAAAGTTATAAGTATTGAAACAAAAATGATATATGCATTAACAGGAAATCATCATGTAAATAAACAAAATGAATCAAGTATTTTGGTACCAAAGATATATCAAGATATATTAGAACAAATAGAACATAAAGAGAGTTCAAGAATAACTATACCAGAAGAAATATATATAGATTTTAATAATAGAATAATGGAAACACCTAATAAATTGATACCAAGAATGGAAGGATCAAGATTAAGTTTTAGGAAAGAACCTATAATGATAAGACAGAATAGTCTACCTAGTTTACCTAGAAGATTATTATATAATTATCCTAGGGAAATAAATTTAATAGATATAAATACAGATAGATTAAAAATAAAAGTAATAGTATTTGATGGAATAATAGCAAAAGAGTGTATTACGGAAATAAATACAGGAGCTATTAAAAGTTTTATACATGTTAGTAAAATTAATGATAATAATTGTAATAAAATAGAACCTCAAACTTATAACTATCCTGAAAATGAAAGAGAAGTAATAATTACTAAAAGTATTAATCTAAGATTTAAAATACAAGATTTAGAATATAATATAAATATAGGAGTAATAGAGTATGATAGTTCTAATGAATTATTATTAGGAAGTGATTTCTTAACTATGATAAATTATAAAATTAATAACAAAGGAATTGAAATAACAGATCAAGGTAAAGTCAGATTTATAGAAAAAATATGAATATTCAAGAAAAAATAGAAAAGAAAAAACAAAAATTACAAAAGATAAAAGATGCATTGCAAGAAGGAATATATTCACAAATAAAATATTTAGAATATTGTGAAAAAGAGAAAAAATTAGAAGAAGATATAAAAGAATTAGAAGTAATAAAGATTAAACCCTCTGAAAAAATATGGATAAATATGGGAAATGGATGGATAAAAAGAATATCTAAAAATGACTAGTAATAACGAAAAAATACAAGCTCTATGGGAAGAATTAATAATAAAAGAAAAAATAAATCTTTTAATAATGAAAATAGATGAAATCCAAAAAGAACAAATCCATTTGAGACAGATAATAAGAGAAGAATTAACAAATCTATGGAATATATCTGAGATACCTACATTCAAAATAATATTAGAAAAATTAAATAAATTAGAAGAAGAAAAAGTAAAAAATAAACAAATAATAAAGGAAGAGGATAATTTACAACCAGAATTAGTACCTATAAATGCTTGGAAAAGAACTAAAGAACCTATAATGATAGATATTAGTAAAATGAAACCTAATATCCCAGAAAATGTAGATAAAGTATTAGAAGGATTATCAACATTACATAAAAAAGGAAAGTTTTAATGGACAAAAAAGAACATAATGTTATAACATTTCTTAAAAATCATGGAAAAGAAATAATAGAGAAAGACAGGTATAAATATGAACCTATAAAAAAAGAATCCAAGGAATATAAAGAATCTAGAGAAGATATAATTAATATTGAAAGGATAGAATATTTACAATTAAAATTAGAAAGACAGAAGCAAGAACTAATAGAATTAAAAGAAATTAATTATAAACTTAAAATAAATACCAATGATGAATGGTATGAAAAGTATAAAAAATATAAAGATAAGTATAAGAATATTAAAAAAGAATTAAAAGAAGCAAAAAGAGAAATTAAAACAATTAAAAAAGAATTGCAAGAAACTAAGACAAGACTAGATATATTAGAAGAGGAAATAAAAAGGTTAAAGAATAGACCTAAGAAAACAGATAGTAATAAATCAGATAGTACTAGTAGAAGTTCTAGCAGTAGTAAAAATTCTAGATATAATCAAGAAAGAGTAAATTTTATAGAAGAATCAGATGTTAAAGAAAATTCAGATAATTCAGATATTGAAAAAGAAAATAATCAAATAATTCAAGCCTTAAGAAAAATAAATAATGTAAATGCAATTATAAAAGAGGAATCAGGAAGTGAAGAAGATATAGGAACTGGTATAGAAACAGAAGACCTAATGAATGAAGATATAAATGATTATCCAGAAGAAAGACTAATAGATCCAAATTTAGATAAAATGATAAAAAATAATAATAAAATACCTAAACATATTCCAATAGGACAACAAGCAGAATTTAAAGAATTTATAGGATCAATGTCACAAGGAGTAAATCTTAATGGATACTTCCTAGATCTAGATAATGTATATGAAGAGCAAGAAATTAATAGAAGAATAACTGATTGGAATCTTGGAACTTATATAGCTTTAATGAGTTCTCCACATAATAATAATTTAGATTATACCTATGATTTAATATCTAAAACATTAATAGGAAAAGTAGCATTTTGGATAGAATCCATAGCATACCAATTAAAAACAGAAGTAATGAGTAATGCAGGAGACTGGAAATCTATGTTACAAATATTTGATATGATATTAAAAAGAGAATTTCTAGGAGAACCTTGGATAGTAGCTAGAGATCAAGTACTAATAGAAAGAAAAATAGAAATAATAATGAATTTAAATAATATGAAATGCTGTAAAATAAATAAACTACCAGAATATACTATAAGTTTTACAAAATTCTTTTATGAAGCTAGATTTCAACCAGAAGAAAGTCTATTATATCAACAATTATATTATGATCATTTACCAGATCCATATAATACTGAAATAACTAAAGAATATAATAAATTAGAACCAAGAGAAAATACTCTAGGAGAAAGAATAAGAGTATTAAGAGGATATCTTATGAGAAAATGTGAAGAATATAGAGTACAACAAAAGGTTAAGAAAGATAAGAAATTAGGATTAAGAGAAATATGTGGTTTTACAGAAAGAAGATTAGTATTTGGATGTGATGATAAAAAGATCAAAAAATCCTATAAAAAACATAGAAAAAATTATAATAGAAGATTTGATGAACAGAAAAGTTTTAATTATAATCCATATTATAATAAATATAAAAAGAAGAAATTTAAAAGATTTAAAAATACTTTTGATAATAGAAGGAAATTTAGGTATAAAAGAAAATTTAAAAGAAAACCTTATAATAATAGAAAACTAAGTGAATGTACATGTTGGAACTGTAAAGAAAAAGGACATTATGCTAATAAATGCCCAAAACTAAAAGAAAAAGGAATAAAATACATTAATACATCACAATTTATAATGAATCTAGAACAAATAGAAGAAGATAATAATAAATGGTATAAATACGAAGAATTTTATATAAGTCAAACTGATAATGAAAGTGAATCAGAATATGAAAAGAATCTAAAATATGAATATTCTAGTAGTAAATCAGAATCTGAGAAAAAATTAACAAGTGAAAATAGTTCAGAATAAAGGTAGCTATTTATATAGAGGCATATGTAGAGTATAAACCTAATAAACTAATAAAACAAAAAATATTTATAGATAGTGGAGCAGATTTGTGCTTAGCTAAAAAAGAGGTAATAATACAACATAAATGGAAAAAATCTAATATTTATAAAACTAGAGTAACTGGATTTAATGAACAAAGAAAAGAATTAGATATAATAGCAGAAAATATGAGAATAGTATTAAATAAGACAGTATTTAAAATACCATTAATATATCAAGAAAACAAAATGAAACAACCAATATTATTAGGAAATAACTTTTTAGATCATTTTAAAACTCAGGTAATTACTTGTGATAGTTTAAGTTTACAAACATCTTGTAATAAATGGATAATATTAAAAAGAATATTACCTATGAATATAACCAGAGTAAATAAAATATTAGTTAATAGAGATAATAATTTGGAAGAATTAACTAAAAAATATATTGAACTATTAAAACCAAACTTTGGAGAAAATCCTGCACAATTATGGGATAAAGAAAATA
The DNA here is from genome assembly GCA_028671895.1 of Oenanthe sinensis. Taxonomy (NCBI): domain Eukaryota; kingdom Viridiplantae; phylum Streptophyta; class Magnoliopsida; order Apiales; family Apiaceae; genus Oenanthe; species Oenanthe sinensis. Next base: position 32,211,131 of record CM053813.1, read on the forward strand.
TATATGCTGAAATAAAATTAATAAATTCTAATGATATAGTAAGATCTAAACCTATTAGATATAGTCCTACAGATCAGAAAGAATTTGAAAATCAAATAAAAGAATTACTAGATTTAAAAATAATAAAAGAAAGTAAAAGTCCGCATAGTAGTCCTGCATTCCTAGTAAGAAAACATAGTGAACAAAAAAGAGGAAAAGCTAGAATGGTAATAGATTATAGAGAATTAAATAAAAAGACAATATTTGATGGATATTTTCTACCTTATAAAAGAAATCTTATAAACAGATTAGGAAATAAAAAATGGTTTAGTAAATTTGATTGTAAAAGTGGATTCTGGCAAATAAAATTAACAAAAGATTCTATACCATTAACAGCATTCAGTGCCCCTCAAGGACATTATGAATGGATAGTATTACCATTTGGATTTAAGAATGCACCACAGATATTTCAAAGAAGAATGGATCAAGTATTTAGAAAATTAAAGGATTTTTGTATAGTATATGTGGATGATATATTAATATTTAGTGAGAGCTTAGAACAACATATAAAACATTTAGAACAATTTATAGAATTAGTAAAACAACATGGAATATTACTTTCTGAAAAGAAATCTGAAATCTTTAAAAATAAGATAGAATATTTAGGATATATTATAGATAAAGATGGATTACAATTACAAAACCATATTGTATCAAAAATACAAAACTTTAAAGATAAATTAGAAAATAAAAAAGAAGTACAACAATTCTTAGGAATAATCAATTATGCAGCAGATCATATAAAAGATTTACCACAATTAAGAAAACCTTTACAAGAATTAACAAAAAATAAGCCCTTTGAATGGAAAGAAGAACATGATAGAACAATTAAATTATTAAAAGAAAAAGTAATTAATTTACCAAAACATAGAATACCTATAGAAACTGATCAATTAGAATTATTTACAGATGCAAGTGATATAGGATGGGGAGCAGTCCTTATAGCATATGAAAAAAATGATATTGATAGAGAAAAACCTCTCATATGTGGATATGGAGGAGGAACATGGAAACCAAATGAGAAAAATTATCATATAAATGAAAAAGAATTATTAGCAGTAAAATTTGGAATTAAAAAATTTCATTATCATTTGTTACCTGTAAAATTTATTGTAAGAACTGATAATACTCAAGTGAAAGCTTTTATTACAAATAAAATAGATTTGTTGCCAGAATTAAATAAAAGAAGAAAATGGCAATCTTTTTTCTGTTGTTATGATTTTATTGTTAAAAATATATCTGGTACTAAAAATGTTTTAGCTGATTTTCTTAGCAGGTATAATCATGATGACAAATAACAATTTTGATATGTATATCAGTGATACTACAAAGGTTATTACCAACAACCATGATAAAATGGTTAAATTACATCAGCAAATAGAAGCCTTATACAAAGAGATATCAGCCATAGAACAGGAAAATACTCATTTCCTGAAACAATTGACAGAAGCTATAAAAGATAAACAAACAGTAAAGTCTTTACAAAATCCAACCACTACAATACCAACTTTTTCATCCAAACTAGTAAATATGCCTTTACCCTCTATTACCAAGCAAATCTCACCTTCTATAACTATGAGTGATAAACTGAAATATTCACCTGAAGCAATAACAGCCTTTGAAAAAATTATGAAATTTTATGATTATAAATCAAACCAAGAAATATTGAGATGCTCAAAAGTGAGTAAATATCCTAGATATTTATGTAGTGAAAATAGTAACCCAGATATTGTTGAAAAATTATTTTATTATGGATTTATTGATAAAATAATAGTAACAGAAACCTTACAAAGTATTTCAAAATTACCAACAATAATTATAGAATCAGTAAATGCTATGATGGAAGCTTTTGGAAAAGGAGCATATGGGATACAAATATTTGATGCCTCTACCGATTTGGTAGGAAAACCCATAGTAATATGTCAGATATTTAAGATAGGAAAAAATACTAATATTAATGGAGAAAGTGGTGAGTTAAAACTTCCAGAACCATGTACATTGGAGAAATTTCAAGAATGGCTATCAGTCAAAAGAGCTATTGGATTATTAACACTAAAAGGAAAGTTAGAAGATATGATGAAAAATGGAAAGTCCAATATAATATCCTCTGGAAAAGGACCACAAATTGAAGAGATTATTACTCTTTATTATTCCCATGAAACAATTGCAACTAATCTTACAGTTTTTCAAGGGATGTATGACAGAATAATTAATCTCAAACATGCTCATGCAAAAACTACTATAGAGCAATATCAAGAAATGGCAAGTCCAAAGAAAAGACCAGTATTCATAAATTCTGGTACTATGATGAAAGATATTAGCATTATAAAAAGCGAAGGGTCATCTGATCCTTTCAAATAAATGTAGTTTATCTACAAAAATAAAAAGGATGTAGTCCTAAAAACTACAAAACAAAATAATATACTACAAAAGAGAAGATGAAGCTGATCAGACAAGAGGAATCTAAAGAAGATAACGACAGATGGTAGAAGACCAAAGGAGTTTGCTTTATGAAAAGAAGAAGATGATTGAAGACAAAAGAAGAATACAGCTTTGAAAAAAAAAGAAGAAAATAATACAGCTCTTGACGACTTTGAAGCCTAAAAGCAAAGATGATGGCAGACAAAAGAAGATGCTTATGGCAGACAATGAAAAGCAACTAAAGAGATTCTTTAAATAATGTAAATGATGTAAGCAATGATGTAAGATAAGAATGAGGTTTCTCTATATAAGAAACTCAGTTTGTAAGATTTAAGATCATCTGCAATAAAAACCCTTTAAAGCTTTCATATTTCTATGGCCAGCTAAACTCTCTAAGTCTATAATTTTTACCAAGAAATTATCAAGAAATCAGTTATAATATTCTACCTAGATCATAATAATATTTATCCAATTTAAGGATATTATTATAGTATAGCATTTCAGAGGATATCTGCAGCCATCCCAGTGTCCAGGCCATATCCCGGGGAAGGGAACAAGTGCTAGGAAAGGTTGAGGCAGGCGGTGATCTGAAGTACTATTACTAGGTAATATTCGAAAAATTTGTTAATTATTATTTATGATGGATGTAGAATGATTGTTTCTGTATTCTTGATAAAAGTATTAGTAGAAATTATAGACGTTTTTTAATTTTATCATGGAGTCTTTTAAGAATAAACGATCACATACCCTATTAACATGTTAATTAAACCCTGCCTGTAAATTGGTATCAAAGCCATTAAATAGGAAAGTCTTCTCAAGTGAATAGTAACTTCGACTGGTTATGGCAAGATTGAAGTGAATAGTAACCGATGAATAGTAACTTTTAAATATGAATAATATCCAAGATATGTCAGAAGAATCAAAGAATAATTTACAAAAAATAAAAAATATAGCAAACAAAACATTTACATATAATAAAGAAATCAATCATCATATTGAAAGTTGTAGGATAAGTATGGAATTAATAAATGATAAAGATATAACCATAAGATTATTTAGCGAATTATTAGCTAAAAGAGATGAAGAATATAAGTTATTAGCAGAAGAAAATTTAAAACTACAAAGAGAAAAATTTATGAAAGAATTAGGATGTGAAATAAAAGTGAAAGAATTAAAAGAGGTTTTACAGGAACAATATAAAGTAATAGAAGATCAGGATAAATTGATTAATATATTAAAATTAAATCAGAAAAAATGATAAATTCTTTTGGACAAGATTTAAACTCAATAAGAAGAAAATTTAGAATATTAAAATATTATTCTATATCTTTAAATAAAATAGAAGAAGAATTAGATAGATTTCAAGATATAATAAACAATAAAAATTGGACAGAAGAGGAGGAAATGATAAATAATTGTAAAATAGCAAAGTTAATGGCATTATATAGAATATATAATAATAATATATATTGGAGAAGAAAAGAGTTATTAATTGAATCTAATCTAACTGGATAAGATGAATAATCAAAGAGACACATCATCTTACTTTGTAAGAAAAACAGAGGTAAAAGATAATGTTAAAAGAGATTTTGAAAAAATAATGCGATATGAAGAGTATAAGAAAATGGTAATAGCAAAACCATATCAAAATAATAAATCAATACAAGTAAAAGAAATGCTTAATGTATATATAGAAAAATTAAAACACAAAGCTAAGAAAGATGCAGAAATATATACTTACGGATAAAAAATGGAAAATCAAAGATATACGTTATCTTATTTTGAAAATAAATCATTGGTAAAGAATAAAAATAAAAGAAGACTTGAAAAAATAATAAGATATGAAGAGCATAAAGAAAGGATAATGAAAAGACCTTATCTTAATAGTGAATCTATAAATTATCTTATCATAATTGATGAATATATAGAGAAATTAAAAAATAAAATTAAAAGAGACTCAGAAATTTATACTTATGGATAAAGGAAAAGAAGTAGTGGAAGAATCTAATAAAACATATTATCAAATGGATACATATGAAGAAGGAACTTCTCAAAGTTTAAGTTTTAAACCAGAAACTTATTTAAAAATACAAAATGAAAAAGAAGAGTTAACAGTTAAGAAAATATTTAAAACAAATTGGTTCGAAAGAAATAAAGAAATAAGATATATAGCACAGAAACATGAAAATATTATAGATATTAATAGTATAAATGGAAGAGCAAAAATAAGCTTAATAACAGATGAGATAATAAAAAGAGAACTAAGAAAGTTAAATAATAAAGAGGTAAAGAAATATAAAAATATTTATTTTGGAGGAGTAGAATTTACTATAAAAGCATATTTTCAAAGAAATATAGATACACCTATACAGATATATATACTAGATGATAGAATATTAGGAAATATACAAGATGCATTAATATCAGTAATAAAAGGAAATTTAATTTATCAGAAATTAAAATTTACGGTACAACCAGATTTTAGCATATCATTAAAAGATGAACATAAAGAATTAGCTTTAACTTTATATTATAAATTAGATGGAATAAAAATGCCACCTGGAAGTAAAGTTATAAGTATTGAAACAAAAATGATATATGCATTAACAGGAAATCATCATGTAAATAAACAAAATGAATCAAGTATTTTGGTACCAAAGATATATCAAGATATATTAGAACAAATAGAACATAAAGAGAGTTCAAGAATAACTATACCAGAAGAAATATATATAGATTTTAATAATAGAATAATGGAAACACCTAATAAATTGATACCAAGAATGGAAGGATCAAGATTAAGTTTTAGGAAAGAACCTATAATGATAAGACAGAATAGTCTACCTAGTTTACCTAGAAGATTATTATATAATTATCCTAGGGAAATAAATTTAATAGATATAAATACAGATAGATTAAAAATAAAAGTAATAGTATTTGATGGAATAATAGCAAAAGAGTGTATTACGGAAATAAATACAGGAGCTATTAAAAGTTTTATACATGTTAGTAAAATTAATGATAATAATTGTAATAAAATAGAACCTCAAACTTATAACTATCCTGAAAATGAAAGAGAAGTAATAATTACTAAAAGTATTAATCTAAGATTTAAAATACAAGATTTAGAATATAATATAAATATAGGAGTAATAGAGTATGATAGTTCTAATGAATTATTATTAGGAAGTGATTTCTTAACTATGATAAATTATAAAATTAATAACAAAGGAATTGAAATAACAGATCAAGGTAAAGTCAGATTTATAGAAAAAATATGAATATTCAAGAAAAAATAGAAAAGAAAAAACAAAAATTACAAAAGATAAAAGATGCATTGCAAGAAGGAATATATTCACAAATAAAATATTTAGAATATTGTGAAAAAGAGAAAAAATTAGAAGAAGATATAAAAGAATTAGAAGTAATAAAGATTAAACCCTCTGAAAAAATATGGATAAATATGGGAAATGGATGGATAAAAAGAATATCTAAAAATGACTAGTAATAACGAAAAAATACAAGCTCTATGGGAAGAATTAATAATAAAAGAAAAAATAAATCTTTTAATAATGAAAATAGATGAAATCCAAAAAGAACAAATCCATTTGAGACAGATAATAAGAGAAGAATTAACAAATCTATGGAATATATCTGAGATACCTACATTCAAAATAATATTAGAAAAATTAAATAAATTAGAAGAAGAAAAAGTAAAAAATAAACAAATAATAAAGGAAGAGGATAATTTACAACCAGAATTAGTACCTATAAATGCTTGGAAAAGAACTAAAGAACCTATAATGATAGATATTAGTAAAATGAAACCTAATATCCCAGAAAATGTAGATAAAGTATTAGAAGGATTATCAACATTACATAAAAAAGGAAAGTTTTAATGGACAAAAAAGAACATAATGTTATAACATTTCTTAAAAATCATGGAAAAGAAATAATAGAGAAAGACAGGTATAAATATGAACCTATAAAAAAAGAATCCAAGGAATATAAAGAATCTAGAGAAGATATAATTAATATTGAAAGGATAGAATATTTACAATTAAAATTAGAAAGACAGAAGCAAGAACTAATAGAATTAAAAGAAATTAATTATAAACTTAAAATAAATACCAATGATGAATGGTATGAAAAGTATAAAAAATATAAAGATAAGTATAAGAATATTAAAAAAGAATTAAAAGAAGCAAAAAGAGAAATTAAAACAATTAAAAAAGAATTGCAAGAAACTAAGACAAGACTAGATATATTAGAAGAGGAAATAAAAAGGTTAAAGAATAGACCTAAGAAAACAGATAGTAATAAATCAGATAGTACTAGTAGAAGTTCTAGCAGTAGTAAAAATTCTAGATATAATCAAGAAAGAGTAAATTTTATAGAAGAATCAGATGTTAAAGAAAATTCAGATAATTCAGATATTGAAAAAGAAAATAATCAAATAATTCAAGCCTTAAGAAAAATAAATAATGTAAATGCAATTATAAAAGAGGAATCAGGAAGTGAAGAAGATATAGGAACTGATATAGAAACAGAAGACCTAATGAATGAAGATATAAATGATTATCCAGAAGAAAGACTAATAGATCCAAATTTAGATAAAATGATAAAAAATAATAATAAAATACCTAAACATATTCCAATAGGACAACAAGCAGAATTTAAAGAATTTATAGGATCAATGTCACAAGGAGTAAATCTTAATGGATACTTCCTAGATCTAGATAATGTATATGAAGAGCAAGAAATTAATAGAAGAATAACTGATTGGAATCTTGGAACTTATATAGCTTTAATGAGTTCTCCACATAATAATAATTTAGATTATACCTATGATTTAATATCTAAAACATTAATAGGAAAAGTAGCATTTTGGATAGAATCCATAGCATACCAATTAAAAACAGAAGTAATGAGTAATGCAGGAGACTGGAAATCTATGTTACAAATATTTGATATGATATTAAAAAGAGAATTTCTAGGAGAACCTTGGATAGTAGCTAGAGATCAAGTACTAATAGAAAGAAAAATAGAAATAATAATGAATTTAAATAATATGAAATGCTGTAAAATAAATAAACTACCAGAATATACTATAAGTTTTACAAAATTCTTTTATGAAGCTAGATTTCAACCAGAAGAAAGTCTATTATATCAACAATTATATTATGATCATTTACCAGATCCATATAATACTGAAATAACTAAAGAATATAATAAATTAGAACCAAGAGAAAATACTCTAGGAGAAAGAATAAGAGTATTAAGAGGATATCTTATGAGAAAATGTGAAGAATATAGAGTACAACAAAAGGTTAAGAAAGATAAGAAATTAGGATTAAGAGAAATATGTGGTTTTACAGAAAGAAGATTAGTATTTGGATGTGATGATAAAAAGATCAAAAAATCCTATAAAAAACATAGAAAAAATTATAATAGAAGATTTGATGAACAGAAAAGTTTTAATTATAATCCATATTATAATAAATATAAAAAGAAGAAATTTAAAAGATTTAAAAATACTTTTGATAATAGAAGGAAATTTAGGTATAAAAGAAAATTTAAAAGAAAACCTTATAATAATAGAAAACTAAGTGAATGTACATGTTGGAACTGTAAAGAAAAAGGACATTATGCTAATAAATGCCCAAAACTAAAAGAAAAAGGAATAAAATACATTAATACATCACAATTTATAATGAATCTAGAACAAATAGAAGAAGATAATAATAAATGGTATAAATACGAAGAATTTTATATAAGTCAAACTGATAATGAAAGTGAATCAGAATATGAAAAGAATCTAAAATATGAATATTCTAGTAGTAAATCAGAATCTGAGAAAAAATTAACAAGTGAAAATAGTTCAGAATAATGGTAGCTATTTATATAGAGGCATATGTAGAGTATAAACCTAATAAACTAATAAAACAAAAAATATTTATAGATAGTGGAGCAGATTTGTGCTTAGCTAAAAAAGAGGTAATAATACAACATAAATGGAAAAAATCTAATATTTATAAAACTAGAGTAACTGGATTTAATGAACAAAGAAAAGAATTAGATATAATAGCAGAAAATATGAGAATAGTATTAAATAAGACAGTATTTAAAATACCATTAATATATCAAGAAAACAAAATGAAACAACCAATATTATTAGGAAATAACTTTTTAGATCATTTTAAAACTCAGGTAATTACTTGTGATAGTTTAAGTTTACAAACATCTTGTAATAAATGGATAATATTAAAAAGAATATTACCTATGAATATAACCAGAGTAAATAAAATATTAGTTAATAGAGATAATAATTTGGAAGAATTAACTAAAAAATATATTGAACTATTAAAACCAAACTTTGGAGAAAATCCTGTACAATTATGGGATAAAGAAAATATATATGCTGAAATAAAATTAATAAATTCTAATGATATAGTAAGATCTAAACCTATTAGATATAGTCCTACAGATCAGAAAGAATTTGAAAATCAAATAAAAGAATTACTAGATTTAAAAATAATAAAAGAAAGTAAAAGTCCGCATAGTAGTCCTGCATTCCTAGTAAGAAAACATAGTGAACAAAAAAGAGGAAAAGCTAGAATGGTAATAGATTATAGAGAATTAAATAAAAAGACAATATTTGATGGATATTTTCTACCTTATAAAAGAAATCTTATAAACAGATTAGGAAATAAAAAATGGTTTAGTAAATTTGATTGTAAAAGTGGATTCTGGCAAATAAAATTAACAAAAGATTCTATACCATTAACAGCATTCAGTGCCCCTCAAGGACATTATGAATGGATAGTATTACCATTTGGATTTAAGAATGCACCACAGATATTTCAAAGAAGAATGGATCAAGTATTTAGAAAATTAAAGGATTTTTGTATAGTATATGTGGATGATATATTAATATTTAGTGAGAGCTTAGAACAACATATAAAACATTTAGAACAATTTATAGAATTAGTAAAACAACATGGAATATTACTTTCTGAAAAGAAATCTGAAATCTTTAAAAATAAGATAGAATATTTAGGATATATTATAGATAAAGATGGATTACAATTACAAAACCATATTGTATCAAAAATACAAAACTTTAAAGATAAATTAGAAAATAAAAAAGAAGTACAACAATTCTTAGGAATAATCAATTATGCAGCAGATCATATAAAAGATTTACCACAATTAAGAAAACCTTTACAAGAATTAACAAAAAATAAGCCCTTTGAATGGAAAGAAGAACATGATAGAACAATTAAATTATTAAAAGAAAAAGTAATTAATTTACCAAAACATAGAATACCTATAGAAACTGATCAATTAGAATTATTTACAGATGCAAGTGATATAGGATGGGGAGCAGTCCTTATAGCATATGAAAAAAATGATATTGATAGAGAAAAACCTCTCATATGTGGATATGGAGGAGGAACATGGAAACCAAATGAGAAAAATTATCATATAAATGAAAAAGAATTATTAGCAGTAAAATTTGGAATTAAAAAATTTCATTATCATTTGTTACCTGTAAAATTTATTGTAAGAACTGATAATACTCAAGTGAAAGCTTTTATTACAAATAAAATAGATTTGTTGCCAGAATTAAATAAAAGAAGAAAATGGCAATCTTTTTTCTGTTGTTATGATTTTATTGTTAAAAATATATCTGGTACTAAAAATGTTTTAGCTGATTTTCTTAGCAGGTATAATCATGATGACAAATAACAATTTTGATATGTATATCAGTGATACTACAAAGGTTATTACCAACAACCATGATAAAATGGTTAAATTACATCAGCAAATAGAAGCCTTATACAAAGAGATATCAGCCATAGAACAGGAAAATACTCATTTCCTGAAACAATTGACAGAAGCTATAAAAGATAAACAAACAGTAAAGTCTTTACAAAATCCAACCACTACAATACCAACTTTTTCATCCAAACTAGTAAATATGCCTTTACCCTCTATTACCAAGCAAATCTCACCTTCTATAACTATGAGTGATAAACTGAAATATTCACCTGAAGCAATAACAGCCTTTGAAAAAATTATGAAATTTTATGATTATAAATCAAACCAAGAAATATTGAGATGCTCAAAAGTGAGTAAATATCCTAGATATTTATGTAGTGAAAATAGTAACCCAGATATTGTTGAAAAATTATTTTATTATGGATTTATTGATAAAATAATAGTAACAGAAACCTTACAAAGTATTTCAAAATTACCAACAATAATTATAGAATCAGTAAATGCTATGATGGAAGCTTTTGGAAAAGGAGCATATGGGATACAAATATTTGATGCCTCTACCGATTTGGTAGGAAAACCCATAGTAATATGTCAGATATTTAAGATAGGAAAAAATACTAATATTAATGGAGAAAGTGGTGAGTTAAAACTTCCAGAACCATGTACATTGGAGAAATTTCAAGAATGGCTATCAGTCAAAAGAGCTATTGGATTATTAACACTAAAAGGAAAGTTAGAAGATATGATGAAAAATGGAAAGTCCAATATAATATCCTCTGGAAAAGGACCACAAATTGAAGAGATTATTACTCTTTATTATTCCCATGAAACAATTGCAACTAATCTTACAGTTTTTCAAGGGATGTATGACAGAATAATTAATCTCAAACATGCTCATGCAAAAACTACTATAGAGCAATATCAAGAAATGGCAAGTCCAAAGAAAAGACCAGTATTCATAAATTCTGGTACTATGATGAAAGATATTAGCATTATAAAAAGCGAAGGGTCATCTGATCCTTTCAAATAAATGTAGTTTATCTACAAAAATAAAAAGGATGTAGTCCTAAAAACTACAAAACAAAATAATATACTACAAAAGAGAAGATGAAGCTGATCAGACAAGAGGAATCTAAAGAAGATAACGACAGATGGTAGAAGACCAAAGGAGTTTGCTTTATGAAAAGAAGAAGATGATTGAAGACAAAAGAAGAATACAGCTTTGAAAAAAAAGAAGAAAATAATACAGCTCTTGACGACTTTGAAGCCTAAAAGCAAAGATGATGGCAGACAAAAGAAGATGCTTATGGCAGACAATGAAAAGCAACTAAAGAGATTCTTTAAATAATGTAAATGATGTAAGCAATGATGTAAGATAAGAATGAGTTTTCTCTATATAAGAAACTCAGTTTGTAAGATTTAAGATCATCTGCAATAAAAACCCTTTAAAGCTTTCATATTTCTATGGCCAGCTAAACTCTCTAAGTCTATAATTTTTACCAAGAAATTATCAAGAAATCAGTTATAATATTCTACCTAGATCATAATAATATTTATCCAATTTAAGGATATTATTATAGTATAGCATTTCAGAGGATATCTGCAGCCATCCCAGTGTCCAGGCCATATCCCGGGGAAGGGAACAAGTGCTAGGAAAGGTTGAGGCAGGCGGTGATCTGAAGTACTATTACTAGGTAATATTCGAAAAATTTGTTAATTATTATTTATGATGGATGTAGAATGATTGTTTCTGTATTCTTGATAAAAGTATTAGTAGAAATTATAGACGTTTTTTAATTTTATCATGGAGTCTTTTAAGAATAAACGATCACATATTATTATACCATCTATATTCCTTCCCTTTTTAGGGTTAATAGATGATGAGATCCCTATTAACATGTTAATTAAACCCTGCCTGTAAATTGGTATCAAAGCCATTAAATAGGAAAGTCTTCTCAAGTGAATAGTAACTTCGACTGGTTATGGCAAGATTGAAGTGAATAGTAACCGATGAATAGTAACTTTTAAATATGAATAATATCCAAGATATGTCAGAAGAATCAAAGAATAATTTACAAAAAATAAAAAATATAGCAAACAAAACATTTACATATAATAAAGAAATCAATCATCATATTGAAAGTTGTAGGATAAGTATGGAATTAATAAATGATAAAGATATAACCATAAGATTATTTAGCGAATTATTAGCTAAAAGAGATGAAGAATATAAGTTATTAGCAGAAGAAAATTTAAAACTACAAAGAGAAAAATTTATGAAAGAATTAGGATGTGAAATAAAAGTGAAAGAATTAAAAGAGGTTTTACAGGAACAATATAAAGTAATAGAAGATCAGGATAAATTGATTAATATATTAAAATTAAATCAGAAAAAATGATAAATTCTTTTGGACAAGATTTAAACTCAATAAGAAGAAAATTTAGAATATTAAAATATTATTCTATATCTTTAAATAAAATAGAAGAAGAATTAGATAGATTTCAAGATATAATAAACAATAAAAATTGGACAGAAGAGGAGGAAATGATAAATAATTGTAAAATAGCAAAGTTAATGGCATTATATAGAATATATAATAATAATATATATTGGAGAAGAAAAGAGTTATTAATTGAATCTAATCTAACTGGATAAGATGAATAATCAAAGAGACACATCATCTTACTTTGTAAGAAAAACAGAGGTAAAAGATAATGTTAAAAGAGATTTTGAAAAAATAATGCGATATGAAGAGTATAAGAAAATGGTAATAGCAAAACCATATCAAAATAATAAATCAATACAAGTAAAAGAAATGCTTAATGTATATATAGAAAAATTAAAACACAAAGCTAAGAAAGATGCAGAAATATATACTTACGGATAAAAAATGGAAAATCAAAGATATACGTTATCTTATTTTGAAAATAAATCATTGGTAAAGAATAAAAATAAAAGAAGACTTGAAAAAATAATAAGATATGAAGAGCATAAAGAAAGGATAATGAAAAGACCTTATCTTAATAGTGAATCTATAAATTATCTTATCATAATTGATGAATATATAGAGAAATTAAAAAATAAAATTAAAAGAGACTCAGAAATTTATACTTATGGATAAAGGAAAAGAAGTAGTGGAAGAATCTAATAAAACATATTATCAAATGGATACATATGAAGAAGGAACTTCTCAAAGTTTAAGTTTTAAACCAGAAACTTATTTAAAAATACAAAATGAAAAAGAAGAGTTAACAGTTAAGAAAATATTTAAAACAAATTGGTTCGAAAGAAATAAAGAAATAAGATATATAGCACAGAAACATGAAAATATTATAGATATTAATAGTATAAATGGAAGAGCAAAAATAAGCTTAATAACAGATGAGATAATAAAAAGAGAACTAAGAAAGTTAAATAATAAAGAGGTAAAGAAATATAAAAATATTTATTTTGGAGGAGTAGAATTTACTATAAAAGCATATTTTCAAAGAAATATAGATACACCTATACAGATATATATACTAGATGATAGAATATTAGGAAATATACAAGATGCATTAATATCAGTAATAAAAGGAAATTTAATTTATCAGAAATTAAAATTTACGGTACAACCAGATTTTAGCATATCATTAAAAGATGAACATAAAGAATTAGCTTTAACTTTATATTATAAATTAGATGGAATAAAAATGCCACCTGGAAGTAAAGTTATAAGTATTGAAACAAAAATGATATATGCATTAACAGGAAATCATCATGTAAATAAACAAAATGAATCAAGTATTTTGGTACCAAAGATATATCAAGATATATTAGAACAAATAGAACATAAAGAGAGTTCAAGAATAACTATACCAGAAGAAATATATATAGATTTTAATAATAGAATAATGGAAACACCTAATAAATTGATACCAAGAATGGAAGGATCAAGATTAAGTTTTAGGAAAGAACCTATAATGATAAGACAGAATAGTCTACCTAGTTTACCTAGAAGATTATTATATAATTATCCTAGGGAAATAAATTTAATAGATATAAATACAGATAGATTAAAAATAAAAGTAATAGTATTTGATGGAATAATAGCAAAAGAGTGTATTACGGAAATAAATACAGGAGCTATTAAAAGTTTTATACATGTTAGTAAAATTAATGATAATAATTGTAATAAAATAGAACCTCAAACTTATAACTATCCTGAAAATGAAAGAGAAGTAATAATTACTAAAAGTATTAATCTAAGATTTAAAATACAAGATTTAGAATATAATATAAATATAGGAGTAATAGAGTATGATAGTTCTAATGAATTATTATTAGGAAGTGATTTCTTAACTATGATAAATTATAAAATTAATAACAAAGGAATTGAAATAACAGATCAAGGTAAAGTCAGATTTATAGAAAAAATATGAATATTCAAGAAAAAATAGAAAAGAAAAAACAAAAATTACAAAAGATAAAAGATGCATTGCAAGAAGGAATATATTCACAAATAAAATATTTAGAATATTGTGAAAAAGAGAAAAAATTAGAAGAAGATATAAAAGAATTAGAAGTAATAAAGATTAAACCCTCTGAAAAAATATGGATAAATATGGGAAATGGATGGATAAAAAGAATATCTAAAAATGACTAGTAATAACGAAAAAATACAAGCTCTATGGGAAGAATTAATAATAAAAGAAAAAATAAATCTTTTAATAATGAAAATAGATGAAATCCAAAAAGAACAAATCCATTTGAGACAGATAATAAGAGAAGAATTAACAAATCTATGGAATATATCTGAGATACCTACATTCAAAATAATATTAGAAAAATTAAATAAATTAGAAGAAGAAAAAGTAAAAAATAAACAAATAATAAAGGAAGAGGATAATTTACAACCAGAATTAGTACCTATAAATGCTTGGAAAAGAACTAAAGAACCTATAATGATAGATATTAGTAAAATGAAACCTAATATCCCAGAAAATGTAGATAAAGTATTAGAAGGATTATCAACATTACATAAAAAAGGAAAGTTTTAATGGACAAAAAAGAACATAATGTTATAACATTTCTTAAAAATCATGGAAAAGAAATAATAGAGAAAGACAGGTATAAATATGAACCTATAAAAAAAGAATCCAAGGAATATAAAGAATCTAGAGAAGATATAATTAATATTGAAAGGATAGAATATTTACAATTAAAATTAGAAAGACAGAAGCAAGAACTAATAGAATTAAAAGAAATTAATTATAAACTTAAAATAAATACCAATGATGAATGGTATGAAAAGTATAAAAAATATAAAGATAAGTATAAGAATATTAAAAAAGAATTAAAAGAAGCAAAAAGAGAAATTAAAACAATTAAAAAAGAATTGCAAGAAACTAAGACAAGACTAGATATATTAGAAGAGGAAATAAAAAGGTTAAAGAATAGACCTAAGAAAACAGATAGTAATAAATCAGATAGTACTAGTAGAAGTTCTAGCAGTAGTAAAAATTCTAGATATAATCAAGAAAGAGTAAATTTTATAGAAGAATCAGATGTTAAAGAAAATTCAGATAATTCAGATATTGAAAAAGAAAATAATCAAATAATTCAAGCCTTAAGAAAAATAAATAATGTAAATGCAATTATAAAAGAGGAATCAGGAAGTGAAGAAGATATAGGAACTGATATAGAAACAGAAGACCTAATGAATGAAGATATAAATGATTATCCAGAAGAAAGACTAATAGATCCAAATTTAGATAAAATGATAAAAAATAATAATAAAATACCTAAACATATTCCAATAGGACAACAAGCAGAATTTAAAGAATTTATAGGATCAATGTCACAAGGAGTAAATCTTAATGGATACTTCCTAGATCTAGATAATGTATATGAAGAGCAAGAAATTAATAGAAGAATAACTGATTGGAATCTTGGAACTTATATAGCTTTAATGAGTTCTCCACATAATAATAATTTAGATTATACCTATGATTTAATATCTAAAACATTAATAGGAAAAGTAGCATTTTGGATAGAATCCATAGCATACCAATTAAAAACAGAAGTAATGAGTAATGCAGGAGACTGGAAATCTATGTTACAAATATTTGATATGATATTAAAAAGAGAATTTCTAGGAGAACCTTGGATAGTAGCTAGAGATCAAGTACTAATAGAAAGAAAAATAGAAATAATAATGAATTTAAATAATATGAAATGCTGTAAAATAAATAAACTACCAGAATATACTATAAGTTTTACAAAATTCTTTTATGAAGCTAGATTTCAACCAGAAGAAAGTCTATTATATCAACAATTATATTATGATCATTTACCAGATCCATATAATACTGAAATAACTAAAGAATATAATAAATTAGAACCAAGAGAAAATACTCTAGGAGAAAGAATAAGAGTATTAAGAGGATATCTTATGAGAAAATGTGAAGAATATAGAGTACAACAAAAGGTTAAGAAAGATAAGAAATTAGGATTAAGAGAAATATGTGGTTTTACAGAAAGAAGATTAGTATTTGGATGTGATGATAAAAAGATCAAAAAATCCTATAAAAAACATAGAAAAAATTATAATAGAAGATTTGATGAACAGAAAAGTTTTAATTATAATCCATATTATAATAAATATAAAAAGAAGAAATTTAAAAGATTTAAAAATACTTTTGATAATAGAAGGAAATTTAGGTATAAAAGAAAATTTAAAAGAAAACCTTATAATAATAGAAAACTAAGTGAATGTACATGTTGGAACTGTAAAGAAAAAGGACATTATGCTAATAAATGCCCAAAACTAAAAGAAAAAGGAATAAAATACATTAATACATCACAATTTATAATGAATCTAGAACAAATAGAAGAAGATAATAATAAATGGTATAAATACGAAGAATTTTATATAAGTCAAACTGATAATGAAAGTGAATCAGAATATGAAAAGAATCTAAAATATGAATATTCTAGTAGTAAATCAGAATCTGAGAAAAAATTAACAAGTGAAAATAGTTCAGAATAATGGTAGCTATTTATATAGAGGCATATGTAGAGTATAAACCTAATAAACTAATAAAACAAAAAATATTTATAGATAGTGGAGCAGATTTGTGCTTAGCTAAAAAAGAGGTAATAATACAACATAAATGGAAAAAATCTAATATTTATAAAACTAGAGTAACTGGATTTAATGAACAAAGAAAAGAATTAGATATAATAGCAGAAAATATGAGAATAGTATTAAATAAGACAGTATTTAAAATACCATTAATATATCAAGAAAACAAAATGAAACAACCAATATTATTAGGAAATAACTTTTTAGATCATTTTAAAACTCAGGTAATTACTTGTGATAGTTTAAGTTTACAAACATCTTGTAATAAATGGATAATATTAAAAAGAATATTACCTATGAATATAACCAGAGTAAATAAAATATTAGTTAATAGAGATAATAATTTGGAAGAATTAACTAAAAAATATATTGAACTATTAAAACCAAACTTTGGAGAAAATCCTGTACAATTATGGGATAAAGAAAATATATATGCTGAAATAAAATTAATAAATTCTAATGATATAGTAAGATCTAAACCTATTAGATATAGTCCTACAGATCAGAAAGAATTTGAAAATCAAATAAAAGAATTACTAGATTTAAAAATAATAAAAGAAAGTAAAAGTCCGCATAGTAGTCCTGCATTCCTAGTAAGAAAACATAGTGAACAAAAAAGAGGAAAAGCTAGAATGGTAATAGATTATAGAGAATTAAATAAAAAGACAATATTTGATGGATATTTTCTACCTTATAAAAGAAATCTTATAAACAGATTAGGAAATAAAAAATGGTTTAGTAAATTTGATTGTAAAAGTGGATTCTGGCAAATAAAATTAACAAAAGATTCTATACCATTAACAGCATTCAGTGCCCCTCAAGGACATTATGAATGGATAGTATTACCATTTGGATTTAAGAATGCACCACAGATATTTCAAAGAAGAATGGATCAAGTATTTAGAAAATTAAAGGATTTTTGTATAGTATATGTGGATGATATATTAATATTTAGTGAGAGCTTAGAACAACATATAAAACATTTAGAACAATTTATAGAATTAGTAAAACAACATGGAATATTACTTTCTGAAAAGAAATCTGAAATCTTTAAAAATAAGATAGAATATTTAGGATATATTATAGATAAAGATGGATTACAATTACAAAACCATATTGTATCAAAAATACAAAACTTTAAAGATAAATTAGAAAATAAAAAAGAAGTACAACAATTCTTAGGAATAATCAATTATGCAGCAGATCATATAAAAGATTTACCACAATTAAGAAAACCTTTACAAGAATTAACAAAAAATAAGCCCTTTGAATGGAAAGAAGAACATGATAGAACAATTAAATTATTAAAAGAAAAAGTAATTAATTTACCAAAACATAGAATACCTATAGAAACTGATCAATTAGAATTATTTACAGATGCAAGTGATATAGGATGGGGAGCAGTCCTTATAGCATATGAAAAAAATGATATTGATAGAGAAAAACCTCTCATATGTGGATATGGAGGAGGAACATGGAAACCAAATGAGAAAAATTATCATATAAATGAAAAAGAATTATTAGCAGTAAAATTTGGAATTAAAAAATTTCATTATCATTTGTTACCTGTAAAATTTATTGTAAGAACTGATAATACTCAAGTGAAAGCTTTTATTACAAATAAAATAGATTTGTTGCCAGAATTAAATAAAAGA
This sequence comes from Oenanthe sinensis, assembly GCA_028671895.1. NCBI lineage: Eukaryota > Viridiplantae > Streptophyta > Magnoliopsida > Apiales > Apiaceae > Oenanthe > Oenanthe sinensis. The sequence goes on from CM053813.1 coordinate 32,230,158, forward strand.
AGAAAATGGCAATCTTTTTTCTGTTGTTATGATTTTATTGTTAAAAATATATCTGGTACTAAAAATGTTTTAGCTGATTTTCTTAGCAGGTATAATCATGATGACAAATAACAATTTTGATATGTATATCAGTGATACTACAAAGGTTATTACCAACAACCATGATAAAATGGTTAAATTACATCAGCAAATAGAAGCCTTATACAAAGAGATATCAGCCATAGAACAGGAAAATACTCATTTCCTGAAACAATTGACAGAAGCTATAAAAGATAAACAAACAGTAAAGTCTTTACAAAATCCAACCACTACAATACCAACTTTTTCATCCAAACTAGTAAATATGCCTTTACCCTCTATTACCAAGCAAATCTCACCTTCTATAACTATGAGTGATAAACTGAAATATTCACCTGAAGCAATAACAGCCTTTGAAAAAATTATGAAATTTTATGATTATAAATCAAACCAAGAAATATTGAGATGCTCAAAAGTGAGTAAATATCCTAGATATTTATGTAGTGAAAATAGTAACCCAGATATTGTTGAAAAATTATTTTATTATGGATTTATTGATAAAATAATAGTAACAGAAACCTTACAAAGTATTTCAAAATTACCAACAATAATTATAGAATCAGTAAATGCTATGATGGAAGCTTTTGGAAAAGGAGCATATGGGATACAAATATTTGATGCCTCTACCGATTTGGTAGGAAAACCCATAGTAATATGTCAGATATTTAAGATAGGAAAAAATACTAATATTAATGGAGAAAGTGGTGAGTTAAAACTTCCAGAACCATGTACATTGGAGAAATTTCAAGAATGGCTATCAGTCAAAAGAGCTATTGGATTATTAACACTAAAAGGAAAGTTAGAAGATATGATGAAAAATGGAAAGTCCAATATAATATCCTCTGGAAAAGGACCACAAATTGAAGAGATTATTACTCTTTATTATTCCCATGAAACAATTGCAACTAATCTTACAGTTTTTCAAGGGATGTATGACAGAATAATTAATCTCAAACATGCTCATGCAAAAACTACTATAGAGCAATATCAAGAAATGGCAAGTCCAAAGAAAAGACCAGTATTCATAAATTCTGGTACTATGATGAAAGATATTAGCATTATAAAAAGCGAAGGGTCATCTGATCCTTTCAAATAAATGTAGTTTATCTACAAAAATAAAAAGGATGTAGTCCTAAAAACTACAAAACAAAATAATATACTACAAAAGAGAAGATGAAGCTGATCAGACAAGAGGAATCTAAAGAAGATAACGACAGATGGTAGAAGACCAAAGGAGTTTGCTTTATGAAAAGAAGAAGATGATTGAAGACAAAAGAAGAATACAGCTTTGAAAAAAAAGAAGAAAATAATACAGCTCTTGACGACTTTGAAGCCTAAAAGCAAAGATGATGGCAGACAAAAGAAGATGCTTATGGCAGACAATGAAAAGCAACTAAAGAGATTCTTTAAATAATGTAAATGATGTAAGCAATGATGTAAGATAAGAATGAGTTTTCTCTATATAAGAAACTCAGTTTGTAAGATTTAAGATCATCTGCAATAAAAACCCTTTAAAGCTTTCATATTTCTATGGCCAGCTAAACTCTCTAAGTCTATAATTTTTACCAAGAAATTATCAAGAAATCAGTTATAATATTCTACCTAGATCATAATAATATTTATCCAATTTAAGGATATTATTATAGTATAGCATTTCAGAGGATATCTGCAGCCATCCCAGTGTCCAGGCCATATCCCGGGGAAGGGAACAAGTGCTAGGAAAGGTTGAGGCAGGCGGTGATCTGAAGTACTATTACTAGGTAATATTCGAAAAATTTGTTAATTATTATTTATGATGGATGTAGAATGATTGTTTCTGTATTCTTGATAAAAGTATTAGTAGAAATTATAGACGTTTTTTAATTTTATCATGGAGTCTTTTAAGAATAAACGATCACATATTATTATACCATCTATATTCCTTCCCTTTTTAGGGTTAATAGATGATGAGATCCCTATTAACATGTTAATTAAACCCTGCCTGTAAATTGGTGATCATCTATTAACATGTTAATTAAACCCTGCCTGTAAATTGGTATCAGAGCCATTAAATAGGAAAGTCTTCTCAAGTGAATAGTAACTTCGACTGGTTATGGCAAGATTGAAGTGAATAGTAACCGATGAATAGTAACTTTTAAATATGAATAATATCCAAGATATGTCAGAAGAATCAAAGAATAATTTACAAAAAATAAAAAATATAGCAAACAAAACATTTACATATAATAAAGAAATCAATCATCATATTGAAAGTTGTAGGATAAGTATGGAATTAATAAATGATAAAGATATAACCATAAGATTATTTAGCGAATTATTAGCTAAAAGAGATGAAGAATATAAGTTATTAGCAGAAGAAAATTTAAAACTACAAAGAGAAAAATTTATGAAAGAATTAGGATGTGAAATAAAAGTGAAAGAATTAAAAGAGGTTTTACAGGAACAATATAAAGTAATAGAAGATCAGGATAAATTGATTAATATATTAAAATTAAATCAGAAAAAATGATAAATTCTTTTGGACAAGATTTAAACTCAATAAGAAGAAAATTTAGAATATTAAAATATTATTCTATATCTTTAAATAAAATAGAAGAAGAATTAGATAGATTTCAAGATATAATAAACAATAAAAATTGGACAGAAGAGGAGGAAATGATAAATAATTGTAAAATAGCAAAGTTAATGGCATTATATAGAATATATAATAATAATATATATTGGAGAAGAAAAGAGTTATTAATTGAATCTAATCTAACTGGATAAGATGAATAATCAAAGAGACACATCATCTTACTTTGTAAGAAAAACAGAGGTAAAAGATAATGTTAAAAGAGATTTTGAAAAAATAATGCGATATGAAGAGTATAAGAAAATGGTAATAGCAAAACCATATCAAAATAATAAATCAATACAAGTAAAAGAAATGCTTAATGTATATATAGAAAAATTAAAACACAAAGCTAAGAAAGATGCAGAAATATATACTTACGGATAAAAAATGGAAAATCAAAGATATACGTTATCTTATTTTGAAAATAAATCATTGGTAAAGAATAAAAATAAAAGAAGACTTGAAAAAATAATAAGATATGAAGAGCATAAAGAAAGGATAATGAAAAGACCTTATCTTAATAGTGAATCTATAAATTATCTTATCATAATTGATGAATATATAGAGAAATTAAAAAATAAAATTAAAAGAGACTCAGAAATTTATACTTATGGATAAAGGAAAAGAAGTAGTGGAAGAATATAATAAAACATATTATCAAATGGATACATATGAAGAAGGAACTTCTCAAAGTTTAAGTTTTAAACCAGAAACTTATTTAAAAATACAAAATGAAAAAGAAGAGTTAACAGTTAAGAAAATATTTAAAACAAATTGGTTCGAAAGAAATAAAGAAATAAGATATATAGCACAGAAACATGAAAATATTATAGATATTAATAGTATAAATGGAAGAGCAAAAATAAGCTTAATAACAGATGAGATAATAAAAAGAGAACTAAGAAAGTTAAATAATAAAGAGGTAAAGAAATATAAAAATATTTATTTTGGAGGAGTAGAATTTACTATAAAAGCATATTTTCAAAGAAATATAGATACACCTATACAGATATATATACTAGATGATAGAATATTAGGAAATATACAAGATGCATTAATATCAGTAATAAAAGGAAATTTAATTTATCAGAAATTAAAATTTACGGTACAACCAGATTTTAGCATATCATTAAAAGATGAACATAAAGAATTAGCTTTAACTTTATATTATAAATTAGATGGAATAAAAATGCCACCTGGAAGTAAAGTTATAAGTATTGAAACAAAAATGATATATGCATTAACAGGAAATCATCATGTAAATAAACAAAATGAATCAAGTATTTTGGTACCAAAGATATATCAAGATATATTAGAACAAATAGAACATAAAGAGAGTTCAAGAATAACTATACCAGAAGAAATATATATAGATTTTAATAATAGAATAATGGAAACACCTAATAAATTGATACCAAGAATGGAAGGATCAAGATTAAGTTTTAGGAAAGAACCTATAATGATAAGACAGAATAGTCTACCTAGTTTACCTAGAAGATTATTATATAATTATCCTAGGGAAATAAATTTAATAGATATAAATACAGATAGATTAAAAATAAAAGTAATAGTATTTGATGGAATAATAGCAAAAGAGTGTATTACGGAAATAAATACAGGAGCTATTAAAAGTTTTATACATGTTAGTAAAATTAATGATAATAATTGTAATAAAATAGAACCTCAAACTTATAACTATCCTGAAAATGAAAGAGAAGTAATAATTACTAAAAGTATTAATCTAAGATTTAAAATACAAGATTTAGAATATAATATAAATATAGGAGTAATAGAGTATGATAGTTCTAATGAATTATTATTAGGAAGTGATTTCTTAACTATGATAAATTATAAAATTAATAACAAAGGAATTGAAATAACAGATCAAGGTAAAGTCAGATTTATAGAAAAAATATGAATATTCAAGAAAAAATAGAAAAGAAAAAACAAAAATTACAAAAGATAAAAGATGCATTGCAAGAAGGAATATATTCACAAATAAAATATTTAGAATATTGTGAAAAAGAGAAAAAATTAGAAGAAGATATAAAAGAATTAGAAGTAATAAAGATTAAACCCTCTGAAAAAATATGGATAAATATGGGAAATGGATGGATAAAAAGAATATCTAAAAATGACTAGTAATAACGAAAAAATACAAGCTCTATGGGAAGAATTAATAATAAAAGAAAAAATAAATCTTTTAATAATGAAAATAGATGAAATCCAAAAAGAACAAATCCATTTGAGACAGATAATAAGAGAAGAATTAACAAATCTATGGAATATATCTGAGATACCTACATTCAAAATAATATTAGAAAAATTAAATAAATTAGAAGAAGAAAAAGTAAAAAATAAACAAATAATAAAGGAAGAGGATAATTTACAACCAGAATTAGTACCTATAAATGCTTGGAAAAGAACTAAAGAACCTATAATGATAGATATTAGTAAAATGAAACCTAATATCCCAGAAAATGTAGATAAAGTATTAGAAGGATTATCAACATTACATAAAAAAGGAAAGTTTTAATGGACAAAAAAGAACATAATGTTATAACATTTCTTAAAAATCATGGAAAAGAAATAATAGAGAAAGACAGGTATAAATATGAACCTATAAAAAAAGAATCCAAGGAATATAAAGAATCTAGAGAAGATATAATTAATATTGAAAGGATAGAATATTTACAATTAAAATTAGAAAGACAGAAGCAAGAACTAATAGAATTAAAAGAAATTAATTATAAACTTAAAATAAATACCAATGATGAATGGTATGAAAAGTATAAAAAATATAAAGATAAGTATAAGAATATTAAAAAAGAATTAAAAGAAGCAAAAAGAGAAATTAAAACAATTAAAAAAGAATTGCAAGAAACTAAGACAAGACTAGATATATTAGAAGAGGAAATAAAAAGGTTAAAGAATAGACCTAAGAAAACAGATAGTAATAAATCAGATAGTACTAGTAGAAGTTCTAGCAGTAGTAAAAATTCTAGATATAATCAAGAAAGAGTAAATTTTATAGAAGAATCAGATGTTAAAGAAAATTCAGATAATTCAGATATTGAAAAAGAAAATAATCAAATAATTCAAGTCTTAAGAAAAATAAATAATGTAAATGCAATTATAAAAGAGGAATCAGGAAGTGAAGAAGATATAGGAACTGATATAGAAACAGAAGACCTAATGAATGAAGATATAAATGATTATCCAGAAGAAAGACTAATAGATCCAAATTTAGATAAAATGATAAAAAATAATAATAAAATACCTAAACATATTCCAATAGGACAACAAGCAGAATTTAAAGAATTTATAGGATCAATGTCACAAGGAGTAAATCTTAATGGATACTTCCTAGATCTAGATAATGTATATGAAGAGCAAGAAATTAATAGAAGAATAACTGATTGGAATCTTGGAACTTATATAGCTTTAATGAGTTCTCCACATAATAATAATTTAGATTATACCTATGATTTAATATCTAAAACATTAATAGGAAAAGTAGCATTTTGGATAGAATCCATAGCATACCAATTAAAAACAGAAGTAATGAGTAATGCAGGAGACTGGAAATCTATGTTACAAATATTTGATATGATATTAAAAAGAGAATTTCTAGGAGAACCTTGGATAGTAGCTAGAGATCAAGTACTAATAGAAAGAAAAATAGAAATAATAATGAATTTAAATAATATGAAATGCTGTAAAATAAATAAACTACCAGAATATACTATAAGTTTTACAAAATTCTTTTATGAAGCTAGATTTCAACCAGAAGAAAGTCTATTATATCAACAATTATATTATGATCATTTACCAGATCCATATAATACTGAAATAACTAAAGAATATAATAAATTAGAACCAAGAGAAAATACTCTAGGAGAAAGAATAAGAGTATTAAGAGGATATCTTATGAGAAAATGTGAAGAATATAGAGTACAACAAAAGGTTAAGAAAGATAAGAAATTAGGATTAAGAGAAATATGTGGTTTTACAGAAAGAAGATTAGTATTTGGATGTGATGATAAAAAGATCAAAAAATCCTATAAAAAACATAGAAAAAATTATAATAGAAGATTTGATGAACAGAAAAGTTTTAATTATAATCCATATTATAATAAATATAAAAAGAAGAAATTTAAAAGATTTAAAAATACTTTTGATAATAGAAGGAAATTTAGGTATAAAAGAAAATTTAAAAGAAAACCTTATAATAATAGAAAACTAAGTGAATGTACATGTTGGAACTGTAAAGAAAAAGGACATTATGCTAATAAATGCCCAAAACTAAAAGAAAAAGGAATAAAATACATTAATACATCACAATTTATAATGAATCTAGAACAAATAGAAGAAGATAATAATAAATGGTATAAATACGAAGAATTTTATATAAGTCAAACTGATAATGAAAGTGAATCAGAATATGAAAAGAATCTAAAATATGAATATTCTAGTAGTAAATCAGAATCTGAGAAAAAATTAACAAGTGAAAATAGTTCAGAATAATGGTAGCTATTTATATAGAGGCATATGTAGAGTATAAACCTAATAAACTAATAAAACAAAAAATATTTATAGATAGTGGAGCAGATTTGTGCTTAGCTAAAAAAGAGGTAATAATACAACATAAATGGAAAAAATCTAATATTTATAAAACTAGAGTAACTGGATTTAATGAACAAAGAAAAGAATTAGATATAATAGCAGAAAATATGAGAATAGTATTAAATAAGACAGTATTTAAAATACCATTAATATATCAAGAAAACAAAATGAAACAACCAATATTATTAGGAAATAACTTTTTAGATCATTTTAAAACTCAGGTAATTACTTGTGATAGTTTAAGTTTACAAACATCTTGTAATAAATGGATAATATTAAAAAGAATATTACCTATGAATATAACCAGAGTAAATAAAATATTAGTTAATAGAGATAATAATTTGGAAGAATTAACTAAAAAATATATTGAACTATTAAAACCAAACTTTGGAGAAAATCCTGTACAATTATGGGATAAAGAAAATATATATGCTGAAATAAAATTAATAAATTCTAATGATATAGTAAGATCTAAACCTATTAGATATAGTCCTACAGATCAGAAAGAATTTGAAAATCAAATAAAAGAATTACTAGATTTAAAAATAATAAAAGAAAGTAAAAGTCCGCATAGTAGTCCTGCATTCCTAGTAAGAAAACATAGTGAACAAAAAAGAGGAAAAGCTAGAATGGTAATAGATTATAGAGAATTAAATAAAAAGACAATATTTGATGGATATTTTCTACCTTATAAAAGAAATCTTATAAACAGATTAGGAAATAAAAAATGGTTTAGTAAATTTGATTGTAAAAGTGGATTCTGGCAAATAAAATTAACAAAAGATTCTATACCATTAACAGCATTCAGTGCCCCTCAAGGACATTATGAATGGATAGTATTACCATTTGGATTTAAGAATGCACCACAGATATTTCAAAGAAGAATGGATCAAGTATTTAGAAAATTAAAGGATTTTTGTATAGTATATGTGGATGATATATTAATATTTAGTGAGAGCTTAGAACAACATATAAAACATTTAGAACAATTTATAGAATTAGTAAAACAACATGGAATATTACTTTCTGAAAAGAAATCTGAAATCTTTAAAAATAAGATAGAATATTTAGGATATATTATAGATAAAGATGGATTACAATTACAAAACCATATTGTATCAAAAATACAAAACTTTAAAGATAAATTAGAAAATAAAAAAGAAGTACAACAATTCTTAGGAATAATCAATTATGCAGCAGATCATATAAAAGATTTACCACAATTAAGAAAACCTTTACAAGAATTAACAAAAAATAAGCCCTTTGAATGGAAAGAAGAACATGATAGAACAATTAAATTATTAAAAGAAAAAGTAATTAATTTACCAAAACATAGAATACCTATAGAAACTGATCAATTAGAATTATTTACAGATGCAAGTGATATAGGATGGGGAGCAGTCCTTATAGCATATGAAAAAAATGATATTGATAGAGAAAAACCTCTCATATGTGGATATGGAGGAGGAACATGGAAACCAAATGAGAAAAATTATCATATAAATGAAAAAGAATTATTAGCAGTAAAATTTGGAATTAAAAAATTTCATTATCATTTGTTACCTGTAAAATTTATTGTAAGAACTGATAATACTCAAGTGAAAGCTTTTATTACAAATAAAATAGATTTGTTGCCAGAATTAAATAAAAGAAGAAAATGGCAATCTTTTTTCTGTTGTTATGATTTTATTGTTAAAAATATATCTGGTACTAAAAATGTTTTAGCTGATTTTCTTAGCAGGTATAATCATGATGACAAATAACAATTTTGATATGTATATCAGTGATACTACAAAGGTTATTACCAACAACCATGATAAAATGGTTAAATTACATCAGCAAATAGAAGCCTTATACAAAGAGATATCAGCCATAGAACAGGAAAATACTCATTTCCTGAAACAATTGACAGAAGCTATAAAAGATAAACAAACAGTAAAGTCTTTACAAAATCCAACCACTACAATACCAACTTTTTCATCCAAACTAGTAAATATGCCTTTACCCTCTATTACCAAGCAAATCTCACCTTCTATAACTATGAGTGATAAACTGAAATATTCACCTGAAGCAATAACAGCCTTTGAAAAAATTATGAAATTTTATGATTATAAATCAAACCAAGAAATATTGAGATGCTCAAAAGTGAGTAAATATCCTAGATATTTATGTAGTGAAAATAGTAACCCAGATATTGTTGAAAAATTATTTTATTATGGATTTATTGATAAAATAATAGTAACAGAAACCTTACAAAGTATTTCAAAATTACCAACAATAATTATAGAATCAGTAAATGCTATGATGGAAGCTTTTGGAAAAGGAGCATATGGGATACAAATATTTGATGCCTCTACCGATTTGGTAGGAAAACCCATAGTAATATGTCAGATATTTAAGATAGGAAAAAATACTAATATTAATGGAGAAAGTGGTGAGTTAAAACTTCCAGAACCATGTACATTGGAGAAATTTCAAGAATGGCTATCAGTCAAAAGAGCTATTGGATTATTAACACTAAAAGGAAAGTTAGAAGATATGATGAAAAATGGAAAGTCCAATATAATATCCTCTGGAAAAGGACCACAAATTGAAGAGATTATTACTCTTTATTATTCCCATGAAACAATTGCAACTAATCTTACAGTTTTTCAAGGGATGTATGACAGAATAATTAATCTCAAACATGCTCATGCAAAAACTACTATAGAGCAATATCAAGAAATGGCAAGTCCAAAGAAAAGACCAGTATTCATAAATTCTGGTACTATGATGAAAGATATTAGCATTATAAAAAGCGAAGGGTCATCTGATCCTTTCAAATAAATGTAGTTTATCTACAAAAATAAAAAGGATGTAGTCCTAAAAACTACAAAACAAAATAATATACTACAAAAGAGAAGATGAAGCTGATCAGACAAGAGGAATCTAAAGAAGATAACGACAGATGGTAGAAGACCAAAGGAGTTTGCTTTATGAAAAGAAGAAGATGATTGAAGACAAAAGAAGAATACAGCTTTGAAAAAAAAGAAGAAAATAATACAGCTCTTGAAGACTTTGAAGCCTAAAAGCAAAGATGATGGCAGACAAAAGAAGATGCTTATGGCAGACAATGAAAAGCAACTAAAGAGATTCTTTAAATAATGTAAATGATGTAAGCAATGATGTAAGATAAGAATGAGTTTTCTCTATATAAGAAACTCAGTTTGTAAGATTTAAGATCATCTGCAATAAAAACCCTTTAAAGCTTTCATATTTCTATGGCCAGCTAAACTCTCTAAGTCTATAATTTTTACCAAGAAATTATCAAGAAATCAGTTATAATATTCTACCTAGATCATAATAATATTTATCCAATTTAAGGATATTATTATAGTATAGCATTTCAGAGGATATCTGCAGCCATCCCAGTGTCCAGGCCATATCCCGGGGAAGGGAACAAGTGCTAGGAAAGGTTGAGGCAGGCGGTGATCTGAAGTACTATTACTAGGTAATATTCGAAAAATTTGTTAATTATTATTTATGATGGATGTAGAATGATTGTTTCTGTATTCTTGATAAAAGTATTAGTAGAAATTATAGACGTTTTTTAATTTTATCATGGAGTCTTTTAAGAATAAACGATCACATATTATTATACCATCTATATTCCTTCCCTTTTTAGGGTTAATAGATGATGAGATCCCTATTAACATGTTAATTAAACCCTGCCTGTAAATTGGTATCAGAGCCATTAAATAGGAAAGTCTTCTCAAGTGAATAGTAACTTCGACTGGTTATGGCAAGATTGAAGTGAATAGTAACCGATGAATAGTAACTTTTAAATATGAATAATATCCAAGATATGTCAGAAGAATCAAAGAATAATTTACAAAAAATAAAAAATATAGCAAACAAAACATTTACATATAATAAAGAAATCAATCATCATATTGAAAGTTGTAGGATAAGTATGGAATTAATAAATGATAAAGATATAACCATAAGATTATTTAGCGAATTATTAGCTAAAAGAGATGAAGAATATAAGTTATTAGCAGAAGAAAATTTAAAACTACAAAGAGAAAAATTTATGAAAGAATTAGGATGTGAAATAAAAGTGAAAGAATTAAAAGAGGTTTTACAGGAACAATATAAAGTAATAGAAGATCAGGATAAATTGATTAATATATTAAAATTAAATCAGAAAAAATGATAAATTCTTTTGGACAAGATTTAAACTCAATAAGAAGAAAATTTAGAATATTAAAATATTATTCTATATCTTTAAATAAAATAGAAGAAGAATTAGATAGATTTCAAGATATAATAAACAATAAAAATTGGACAGAAGAGGAGGAAATGATAAATAATTGTAAAATAGCAAAGTTAATGGCATTATATAGAATATATAATAATAATATATATTGGAGAAGAAAAGAGTTATTAATTGAATCTAATCTAACTGGATAAGATGAATAATCAAAGAGACACATCATCTTACTTTGTAAGAAAAACAGAGGTAAAAGATAATGTTAAAAGAGATTTTGAAAAAATAATGCGATATGAAGAGTATAAGAAAATGGTAATAGCAAAACCATATCAAAATAATAAATCAATACAAGTAAAAGAAATGCTTAATGTATATATAGAAAAATTAAAACACAAAGCTAAGAAAGATGCAGAAATATATACTTACGGATAAAAAATGGAAAATCAAAGATATACGTTATCTTATTTTGAAAATAAATCATTGGTAAAGAATAAAAATAAAAGAAGACTTGAAAAAATAATAAGATATGAAGAGCATAAAGAAAGGATAATGAAAAGACCTTATCTTAATAGTGAATCTATAAATTATCTTATCATAATTGATGAATATATAGAGAAATTAAAAAATAAAATTAAAAGAGACTCAGAAATTTATACTTATGGATAAAGGAAAAGAAGTAGTGAAAGAATCTAATAAAACATATTATCAAATGGATACATATGAAGAAGGAACTTCTCAAAGTTTAAGTTTTAAACCAGAAACTTATTTAAAAATACAAAATGAAAAAGAAGAGTTAACAGTTAAGAAAATATTTAAAACAAATTGGTTCGAAAGAAATAAAGAAATAAGATATATAGCACAGAAACATGAAAATATTATAGATATTAATAGTATAAATGGAAGAGCAAAAATAAGCTTAATAACAGATGAGATAATAAAAAGAGAACTAAGAAAGTTAAATAATAAAGAGGTAAAGAAATATAAAAATATTTATTTTGGAGGAGTAGAATTTACTATAAAAGCATATTTTCAAAGAAATATAGATACACCTATACAGATATATATACTAGATGATAGAATATTAGGAAATATACAAGATGCATTAATATCAGTAATAAAAGGAAATTTAATTTATCAGAAATTAAAATTTACGGTACAACCAGATTTTAGCATATCATTAAAAGATGAACATAAAGAATTAGCTTTAACTTTATATTATAAATTAGATGGAATAAAAATGCCACCTGGAAGTAAAGTTATAAGTATTGAAACAAAAATGATATATGCATTAACAGGAAATCATCATGTAAATAAACAAAATGAATCAAGTATTTTGGTACCAAAGATATATCAAGATATATTAGAACAAATAGAACATAAAGAGAGTTCAAGAATAACTATACCAGAAGAAATATATATAGATTTTAATAATAGAATAATGGAAACACCTAATAAATTGATACCAAGAATGGAAGGATCAAGATTAAGTTTTAGGAAAGAACCTATAATGATAAGACAGAATAGTCTACCTAGTTTACCTAGAAGATTATTATATAATTATCCTAGGGAAATAAATTTAATAGATATAAATACAGATAGATTAAAAATAAAAGTAATAGTATTTGATGGAATAATAGCAAAAGAGTGTATTACGGAAATAAATACAGGAGCTATTAAAAGTTTTATACATGTTAGTAAAATTAATGATAATAATTGTAATAAAATAGAACCTCAAACTTATAACTATCCTGAAAATGAAAGAGAAGTAATAATTACTAAAAGTATTAATCTAAGATTTAAAATACAAGATTTAGAATATAATATAAATATAGGAGTAATAGAGTATGATAGTTCTAATGAATTATTATTAGGAAGTGATTTCTTAACTATGATAAATTATAAAATTAATAACAAAGGAATTGAAATAACAGATCAAGGTAAAGTCAGATTTATAGAAAAAATATGAATATTCAAGAAAAAATAGAAAAGAAAAAACAAAAATTACAAAAGATAAAAGATGCATTGCAAGAAGGAATATATTCACAAATAAAATATTTAGAATATTGTGAAAAAGAGAAAAAATTAGAAGAAGATATAAAAGAATTAGAAGTAATAAAGATTAAACCCTCTGAAAAAATATGGATAAATATGGGAAATGGATGGATAAAAAGAATATCTAAAAATGACTAGTAATAACGAAAAAATACAAGCTCTATGGGAAGAATTAATAATAAAAGAAAAAATAAATCTTTTAATAATGAAAATAGATGAAATCCAAAAAGAACAAATCCATTTGAGACAGATAATAAGAGAAGAATTAACAAATCTATGGAATATATCTGAGATACCTACATTCAAAATAATATTAGAAAAATTAAATAAATTAGAAGAAGAAAAAGTAAAAAATAAACAAATAATAAAGGAAGAGGATAATTTACAACCAGAATTAGTACCTATAAATGCTTGGAAAAGAACTAAAGAACCTATAATGATAGATATTAGTAAAATGAAACCTAATATCCCAGAAAATGTAGATAAAGTATTAGAAGGATTATCAACATTACATAAAAAAGGAAAGTTTTAATGGACAAAAAAGAACATAATGTTATAACATTTCTTAAAAATCATGGAAAAGAAATAATAGAGAAAGACAGGTATAAATATGAACCTATAAAAAAAGAATCCAAGGAATATAAAGAATCTAGAGAAGATATAATTAATATTGAAAGGATAGAATATTTACAATTAAAATTAGAAAGACAGAAGCAAGAACTAATAGAATTAAAAGAAATTAATTATAAACTTAAAATAAATACCAATGATGAATGGTATGAAAAGTATAAAAAATATAAAGATAAGTATAAGAATATTAAAAAAGAATTAAAAGAAGCAAAAAGAGAAATTAAAACAATTAAAAAAGAATTGCAAGAAACTAAGACAAGACTAGATATATTAGAAGAGGAAATAAAAAGGTTAAAGAATAGACCTAAGAAAACAGATAGTAATAAATCAGATAGTACTAGTAGAAGTTCTAGCAGTAGTAAAAATTCTAGATATAATCAAGAAAGAGTAAATTTTATAGAAGAATCAGATGTTAAAGAAAATTCAGATAATTCAGATATTGAAAAAGAAAATAATCAAATAATTCAAGCCTTAAGAAAAATAAATAATGTAAATGCAATTATAAAAGAGGAATCAGGAAGTGAAGAAGATATAGGAACTGATATAGAAACAGAAGACCTAATGAATGAAGATATAAATGATTATCCAGAAGAAAGACTAATAGATCCAAATTTAGATAAAATGATAAAAAATAATAATAAAATACCTAAACATATTCCAATAGGACAACAAGCAGAATTTAAAGAATTTATAGGATCAATGTCACAAGGAGTAAATCTTAATGGATACTTCCTAGATCTAGATAATGTATATGAAGAGCAAGAAATTAATAGAAGAATAACTGATTGGAATCTTGGAACTTATATAGCTTTAATGAGTTCTCCACATAATAATAATTTAGATTATACCTATGATTTAATATCTAAAACATTAATAGGAAAAGTAGCATTTTGGATAGAATCCATAGCATACCAATTAAAAACAGAAGTAATGAGTAATGCAGGAGACTGGAAATCTATGTTACAAATATTTGATATGATATTAAAAAGAGAATTTCTAGGAGAACCTTGGATAGTAGCTAGAGATCAAGTACTAATAGAAAGAAAAATAGAAATAATAATGAATTTAAATAATATGAAATGCTGTAAAATAAATAAACTACCAGAATATACTATAAGTTTTACAAAATTCTTTTATGAAGCTAGATTTCAACCAGAAGAAAGTCTATTATATCAACAATTATATTATGATCATTTACCAGATCCATATAATACTGAAATAACTAAAGAATATAATAAATTAGAACCAAGAGAAAATACTCTAGGAGAAAGAATAAGAGTATTAAGAGGATATCTTATGAGAAAATGTGAAGAATATAGAGTACAACAAAAGGTTAAGAAAGATAAGAAATTAGGATTAAGAGAAATATGTGGTTTTACAGAAAGAAGATTAGTATTTGGATGTGATGATAAAAAGATCAAAAAATCCTATAAAAAACATAGAAAAAATTATAATAGAAGATTTGATGAACAGAAAAGTTTTAATTATAATCCATATTATAATAAATATAAAAAGAAGAAATTTAAAAGATTTAAAAATACTTTTGATAATAGAAGGAAATTTAGGTATAAAAGAAAATTTAAAAGAAAACCTTATAATAATAGAAAACTAAGTGAATGTACATGTTGGAACTGTAAAGAAAAAGGACATTATGCTAATAAATGCCCAAAACTAAAAGAAAAAGGAATAAAATACATTAATACATCACAATTTATAATGAATCTAGAACAAATAGAAGAAGATAATAATAAATGGTATAAATACGAAGAATTTTATATAAGTCAAACTGATAATGAAAGTGAATCAGAATATGAAAAGAATCTAAAATATGAATATTCTAGTAGTAAATCAGAATCTGAGAAAAAATTAACAAGTGAAAATAGTTCAGAATAATGGTAGCTATTTATATAGAGGCATATGTAGAGTATAAACCTAATAAACTAATAAAACAAAAAATATTTATAGATAGTGGAGCAGATTTGTGCTTAGCTAAAAAAGAGGTAATAATACAACATAAATGGAAAAAATCTAATATTTATAAAACTAGAGTAACTGGATTTAATGAACAAAGAAAAGAATTAGATATAATAGCAGAAAATATGAGAATAGTATTAAATAAGACAGTATTTAAAATACCATTAATATATCAAGAAAACAAAATGAAACAACCAATATTATTAGGAAATAACTTTTTAGATCATTTTAAAACTCAGGTAATTACTTGTGATAGTTTAAGTTTACAAACATCTTGTAATAAATGGATAATATTAAAAAGAATATTACCTATGAATATAACCAGAGTAAATAAAATATTAGTTAATAGAGATAATAATTTGGAAGAATTAACTAAAAAATATATTGAACTATTAAAACCAAACTTTGGAGAAAATCCTGTACAATTATGGGATAAAGAAAATATATATGCTGAAATAAAATTAATAAATTCTAATGATATAGTAAGATCTAAACCTATTAGATATAGTCCTACAGATCAGAAAGAATTTGAAAATCAAATAAAAGAATTACTAGATTTAAAAATAATAAAAGAAAGTAAAAGTCCGCATAGTAGTCCTGCATTCCTAGTAAGAAAACATAGTGAACAAAAAAGAGGAAAAGCTAGAATGGTAATAGATTATAGAGAATTAAATAAAAAGACAATATTTGATGGATATTTTCTACCTTATAAAAGAAATCTTATAAACAGATTAGGAAATAAAAAATGGTTTAGTAAATTTGATTGTAAAAGTGGATTCTGGCAAATAAAATTAACAAAAGATTCTATACCATTAACAGCATTCAGTGCCCCTCAAGGACATTATGAATGGATAGTATTACCATTTGGATTTAAGAATGCACCACAGATATTTCAAAGAAGAATGGATCAAGTATTTAGAAAATTAAAGGATTTTTGTATAGTATATGTGGATGATATATTAATATTTAGTGAGAGCTTAGAACAACATATAAAACATTTAGAACAATTTATAGAATTAGTAAAACAACATGGAATATTACTTTCTGAAAAGAAATCTGAAATCTTTAAAAATAAGATAGAATATTTAGGATATATTATAGATAAAGATGGATTACAATTACAAAACCATATTGTATCAAAAATACAAAACTTTAAAGATAAATTAGAAAATAAAAAAGAAGTACAACAATTCTTAGGAATAATCAATTATGCAGCAGATCATATAAAAGATTTACCACAATTAAGAAAACCTTTACAAGAATTAACAAAAAATAAGCCCTTTGAATGGAAAGAAGAACATGATAGAACAATTAAATTATTAAAAGAAAAAGTAATTAATTTACCAAAACATAGAATACCTATAGAAACTGATCAATTAGAATTATTTACAGATGCAAGTGATATAGGATGGGGAGCAGTCCTTATAGCATATGAAAAAAATGATATTGATAGAGAAAAACCTCTCATATGTGGATATGGAGGAGGAACATGGAAACCAAATGAGAAAAATTATCATATAAATGAAAAAGAATTATTAGCAGTAAAATTTGGAATTAAAAAATTTCATTATCATTTGTTACCTGTAAAATTTATTGTAAGAACTGATAATACTCAAGTGAAAGCTTTTATTACAAATAAAATAGATTTGTTGCCAGAATTAAATAAAAGAAGAAAATGGCAATCTTTTTTCTGTTGTTATGATTTTATTGTTAAAAATATATCTGGTACTAAAAATGTTTTAGCTGATTTTCTTAGCAGGTATAATCATGATGACAAATAACAATTTTGATATGTATATCAGTGATACTACAAAGGTTATTACCAACAACCATGATAAAATGGTTAAATTACATCAGCAAATAGAAGCCTTATACAAAGAGATATCAGCCATAGAACAGGAAAATACTCATTTCCTGAAACAATTGACAGAAGCTATAAAAGATAAACAAACAGTAAAGTCTTTACAAAATCCAACCACTACAATACCAACTTTTTCATCCAAACTAGTAAATATGCCTTTACCCTCTATTACCAAGCAAATCTCACCTTCTATAACTATGAGTGATAAACTGAAATATTCACCTGAAGCAATAACAGCCTTTGAAAAAATTATGAAATTTTATGATTATAAATCAAACCAAGAAATATTGAGATGCTCAAAAGTGAGTAAATATCCTAGATATTTATGTAGTGAAAATAGTAACCCAGATATTGTTGAAAAATTATTTTATTATGGATTTATTGATAAAATAATAGTAACAGAAACCTTACAAAGTATTTCAAAATTACCAACAATAATTATAGAATCAGTAAATGCTATGATGGAAGCTTTTGGAAAAGGAGCATATGGGATACAAATATTTGATGCCTCTACCGATTTGGTAGGAAAACCCATAGTAATATGTCAGATATTTAAGATAGGAAAAAATACTAATATTAATGGAGAAAGTGGTGAGTTAAAACTTCCAGAACCATGTACATTGGAGAAATTTCAAGAATGGCTATCAGTCAAAAGAGCTATTGGATTATTAACACTAAAAGGAAAGTTAGAAGATATGATGAAAAATGGAAAGTCCAATATAATATCCTCTGGAAAAGGACCACAAATTGAAGAGATTATTACTCTTTATTATTCCCATGAAACAATTGCAACTAATCTTACAGTTTTTCAAGGGATGTATGACAGAATAATTAATCTCAAACATGCTCATGCAAAAACTACTATAGAGCAATATCAAGAAATGGCAAGTCCAAAGAAAAGACCAGTATTCATAAATTCTGGTACTATGATGAAAGATATTAGCATTATAAAAAGCGAAGGGTCATCTGATCCTTTCAAATAAATGTAGTTTATCTACAAAAATAAAAAGGATGTAGTCCTAAAAACTACAAAACAAAATAATATACTACAAAAGAGAAGATGAAGCTGATCAGACAAGAGGAATCTAAAGAAGATAACGACAGATGGTAGAAGACCAAAGGAGTTTGCTTTATGAAAAGAAGAAGATGATTGAAGACAAAAGAAGAATACAGCTTTGAAAAAAAAGAAGAAAATAATACAGCTCTTGACGACTTTGAAGCCTAAAAGCAAAGATGATGGCAGACAAAAGAAGATGCTTATGGCAGACAATGAAAAGCAACTAAAGAGATTCTTTAAATAATGTAAATGATGTAAGCAATGATGTAAGATAAGAATGAGTTTTCTCTATATAAGAAACTCAGTTTGTAAGATTTAAGATCATCTGCAATAAAAACCCTTTAAAGCTTTCATATTTCTATGGCCAGCTAAACTCTCTAAGTCTATAATTTTTACCAAGAAATTATCAAGAAATCAGTTATAATATTCTACCTAGATCATAATAATATTTATCCAATTTAAGGATATTATTATAGTATAGCATTTCAGAGGATATCTGCAGCCATCCCAGTGTCCAGGCCATATCCCGGGGAAGGGAACAAGTGCTAGGAAAGGTTGAGGCAGGCGGTGATCTGAAGTACTATTACTAGGTAATATTCGAAAAATTTGTTAATTATTATTTATGATGGATGTAGAATGATTGTTTCTGTATTCTTGATAAAAGTATTAGTAGAAATTATAGACGTTTTTTAATTTTATCATGGAGTCTTTTAAGAATAAACGATCACATATTATTATACCATCTATATTCCTTCCCTTTTTAGGGTTAATAGATGATGAGATCCCTATTAACATGTTAATTAAACCCTGCCTGTAAATTGGTGATACCAATTTACAGGCAGGGTTTAATTAACATGTTAATAGGGATCTCATCATCTATTAACCCTAAAAAGGGAAGGAATATAGATGGTATAATAATATGTGATCGTTTATTCTTAAAAGACTCCATGATAAAATTAAAAAACGTCTATAATTTCTACTAATACTTTTATCAAGAATACAGAAACAATCATTCTACATCCATCATAAATAATAATTAACAAATTTTTCGAATATTACCTAGTAATAGTACTTCAGATCACCGCCTGCCTCAACCTTTCCTAGCACTTGTTCCCTTCCCCGGGATATGGCCTGGACACTGGGATGGCTGCAGATATCCTCTGAAATGCTATACTATAATAATATCCTTAAATTGGATAAATATTATTATGATCTAGGTAGAATATTATAACTGATTTCTTGATAATTTCTTGGTAAAAATTATAGACTTAGAGAGTTTAGCTGGCCATAGAAATATGAAAGCTTTAAAGGGTTTTTATTGCAGATGATCTTAAATCTTACAAACTGAGTTTCTTATATAGAGAAAACTCATTCTTATCTTACATCATTGCTTACATCATTTACATTATTTAAAGAATCTCTTTAGTTGCTTTTCATTGTCTGCCATAAGCATCTTCTTTTGTCTGCCATCATCTTTGCTTTTAGGCTTCAAAGTCGTCAAGAGCTGTATTATTTTCTTCTTTTTTTTCAAAGCTGTATTCTTCTTTTGTCTTCAATCATCTTCTTCTTTTCATAAAGCAAACTCCTTTGGTCTTCTACCATCTGTCGTTATCTTCTTTAGATTCCTCTTGTCTGATCAGCTTCATCTTCTCTTTTGTAGTATATTATTTTGTTTTGTAGTTTTTAGGACTACATCCTTTTTATTTTTGTAGATAAACTACATTTATTTGAAAGGATCAGATGACCCTTCGCTTTTTATAATGCTAATATCTTTCATCATAGTACCAGAATTTATGAATACTGGTCTTTTCTTTGGACTTGCCATTTCTTGATATTGCTCTATAGTAGTTTTTGCATGAGCATGTTTGAGATTAATTATTCTGTCATACATCCCTTGAAAAACTGTAAGATTAGTTGCAATTGTTTCATGGGAATAATAAAGAGTAATAATCTCTTCAATTTGTGGTCCTTTTCCAGAGGATATTATATTGGACTTTCCATTTTTCATCATATCTTCTAACTTTCCTTTTAGTGTTAATAATCCAATAGCTCTTTTGACTGATAGCCATTCTTGAAATTTCTCCAATGTACATGGTTCTGGAAGTTTTAACTCACCACTTTCTCCATTAATATTAGTATTTTTTCCTATCTTAAATATCTGACATATTACTATGGGTTTTCCTACCAAATCGGTAGAGGCATCAAATATTTGTATCCCATATGCTCCTTTTCCAAAAGCTTCCATCATAGCATTTACTGATTCTATAATTATTGTTGGTAATTTTGAAATACTTTGTAAGGTTTCTGTTACTATTATTTTATCAATAAATCCATAATAAAATAATTTTTCAACAATATCTGGGTTACTATTTTCACTACATAAATATCTAGGATATTTACTCACTTTTGAGCATCTCAATATTTCTTGGTTTGATTTATAATCATAAAATTTCATAATTTTTTCAAAGGCTGTTATTGCTTCAGGTGAATATTTCAGTTTATCACTCATAGTTATAGAAGGTGAGATTTGCTTGGTAATAGAGGGTAAAGGCATATTTACTAGTTTGGATGAAAAAGTTGGTATTGTAGTGGTTGGATTTTGTAAAGACTTTACTGTTTGTTTATCTTTTATAGCTTCTGTCAATTGTTTCAGGAAATGAGTATTTTCCTGTTCTATGGCTGATATCTCTTTGTATAAGGCTTCTATTTGCTGATGTAATTTAACCATTTTATCATGGTTGTTGGTAATAACCTTTGTAGTATCACTGATATACATATCAAAATTGTTATTTGTCATCATGATTATACCTGCTAAGAAAATCAGCTAAAACATTTTTAGTACCAGATATATTTTTAACAATAAAATCATAACAACAGAAAAAAGATTGCCATTTTCTTCTTTTATTTAATTCTGGCAACAAATCTATTTTATTTGTAATAAAAGCTTTCACTTGAGTATTATCAGTTCTTACAATAAATTTTACAGGTAACAAATGATAATGAAATTTTTTAATTCCAAATTTTACTGCTAATAATTCTTTTTCATTTATATGATAATTTTTCTCATTTGGTTTCCATGTTCCTCCTCCATATCCACATATGAGAGGTTTTTCTCTATCAATATCATTTTTTTCATATGCTATAAGGACTGCTCCCCATCCTATATCACTTGCATCTGTAAATAATTCTAATTGATCAGTTTCTATAGGTATTCTATGTTTTGGTAAATTAATTACTTTTTCTTTTAATAATTTAATTGTTCTATCATGTTCTTCTTTCCATTCAAAGGGCTTATTTTTTGTTAATTCTTGTAAAGGTTTTCTTAATTGTGGTAAATCTTTTATATGATCTGCTGCATAATTGATTATTCCTAAGAATTGTTGTACTTCTTTTTTATTTTCTAATTTATCTTTAAAGTTTTGTATTTTTGATACAATATGGTTTTGTAATTGTAATCCATCTTTATCTATAATATATCCTAAATATTCTATCTTATTTTTAAAGATTTCAGATTTCTTTTCAGAAAGTAATATTCCATGTTGTTTTACTAATTCTATAAATTGTTCTAAATGTTTTATATGTTGTTCTAAGCTCTCACTAAATATTAATATATCATCCACATATACTATACAAAAATCCTTTAATTTTCTAAATACTTGATCCATTCTTCTTTGAAATATCTGTGGTGCATTCTTAAATCCAAATGGTAATACTATCCATTCATAATGTCCTTGAGGGGCACTGAATGCTGTTAATGGTATAGAATCTTTTGTTAATTTTATTTGCCAGAATCCACTTTTACAATCAAATTTACTAAACCATTTTTTATTTCCTAATCTGTTTATAAGATTTCTTTTATAAGGTAGAAAATATCCATCAAATATTGTCTTTTTATTTAATTCTCTATAATCTATTACCATTCTAGCTTTTCCTCTTTTTTGTTCACTATGTTTTCTTACTAGGAATGCAGGACTACTATGCGGACTTTTACTTTCTTTTATTATTTTTAAATCTAGTAATTCTTTTATTTGATTTTCAAATTCTTTCTGATCTGTAGGACTATATCTAATAGGTTTAGATCTTACTATATCATTAGAATTTATTAATTTTATTTCAGCATATATATTTTCTTTATCCCATAATTGTACAGGATTTTCTCCAAAGTTTGGTTTTAATAGTTCAATATATTTTTTAGTTAATTCTTCCAAATTATTATCTCTATTAACTAATATTTTATTTACTCTGGTTATATTCATAGGTAATATTCTTTTTAATATTATCCATTTATTACAAGATGTTTGTAAACTTAAACTATCACAAGTAATTACCTGAGTTTTAAAATGATCTAAAAAGTTATTTCCTAATAATATTGGTTGTTTCATTTTGTTTTCTTGATATATTAATGGTATTTTAAATACTGTCTTATTTAATACTATTCTCATATTTTCTGCTATTATATCTAATTCTTTTCTTTGTTCATTAAATCCAGTTACTCTAGTTTTATAAATATTAGATTTTTTCCATTTATGTTGTATTATTACCTCTTTTTTAGCTAAGCACAAATCTGCTCCACTATCTATAAATATTTTTTGTTTTATTAGTTTATTAGGTTTATACTCTACATATGCCTCTATATAAATAGCTACCATTATTCTGAACTATTTTCACTTGTTAATTTTTTCTCAGATTCTGATTTACTACTAGAATATTCATATTTTAGATTCTTTTCATATTCTGATTCACTTTCATTATCAGTTTGACTTATATAAAATTCTTCGTATTTATACCATTTATTATTATCTTCTTCTATTTGTTCTAGATTCATTATAAATTGTGATGTATTAATGTATTTTATTCCTTTTTCTTTTAGTTTTGGGCATTTATTAGCATAATGTCCTTTTTCTTTACAGTTCCAACATGTACATTCACTTAGTTTTCTATTATTATAAGGTTTTCTTTTAAATTTTCTTTTATACCTAAATTTCCTTCTATTATCAAAAGTATTTTTAAATCTTTTAAATTTCTTCTTTTTATATTTATTATAATATGGATTATAATTAAAACTTTTCTGTTCATCAAATCTTCTATTATAATTTTTTCTATGTTTTTTATAGGATTTTTTGATCTTTTTATCATCACATCCAAATACTAATCTTCTTTCTGTAAAACCACATATTTCTCTTAATCCTAATTTCTTATCTTTCTTAACCTTTTGTTGTACTCTATATTCTTCACATTTTCTCATAAGATATCCTCTTAATACTCTTATTCTTTCTCCTAGAGTATTTTCTCTTGGTTCTAATTTATTATATTCTTTAGTTATTTCAGTATTATATGGATCTGGTAAATGATCATAATATAATTGTTGATATAATAGACTTTCTTCTGGTTGAAATCTAGCTTCATAAAAGAATTTTGTAAAACTTATAGTATATTCTGGTAGTTTATTTATTTTACAGCATTTCATATTATTTAAATTCATTATTATTTCTATTTTTCTTTCTATTAGTACTTGATCTCTAGCTACTATCCAAGGTTCTCCTAGAAATTCTCTTTTTAATATCATATCAAATATTTGTAACATAGATTTCCAGTCTCCTGCATTACTCATTACTTCTGTTTTTAATTGGTATGCTATGGATTCTATCCAAAATGCTACTTTTCCTATTAATGTTTTAGATATTAAATCATAGGTATAATCTAAATTATTATTATGTGGAGAACTCATTAAAGCTATATAAGTTCCAAGATTCCAATCAGTTATTCTTCTATTAATTTCTTGCTGTTAATTAAACCCTGCCTGTAAATTGGTATCAAAGCCATTAAATAGGAAAGTCTTCTCAAGTGAATAGTAACTTCGACTGGTTATGGCAAGATTGAAGTGAATAGTAACCGATGAATAGTAACTTTTAAATATGAATAATATCCAAGATATGTCAGAAGAATCAAAGAATAATTTACAAAAAATAAAAAATATAGCAAACAAAACATTTACATATAATAAAGAAATCAATCATCATATTGAAAGTTGTAGGATAAGTATGGAATTAATAAATGATAAAGATATAACCATAAGATTATTTAGCGAATTATTAGCTAAAAGAGATGAAGAATATAAGTTATTAGCAGAAGAAAATTTAAAACTACAAAGAGAAAAATTTATGAAAGAATTAGGATGTGAAATAAAAGTGAAAGAATTAAAAGAGGTTTTACAGGAACAATATAAAGTAATAGAAGATCAGGATAAATTGATTAATATATTAAAATTAAATCAGAAAAAATGATAAATTCTTTTGGACAAGATTTAAACTCAATAAGAAGAAAATTTAGAATATTAAAATATTATTCTATATCTTTAAATAAAATAGAAGAAGAATTAGATAGATTTCAAGATATAATAAACAATAAAAATTGGACAGAAGAGGAGGAAATGATAAATAATTGTAAAATAGCAAAGTTAATGGCATTATATAGAATATATAATAATAATATATATTGGAGAAGAAAAGAGTTATTAATTGAATCTAATCTAACTGGATAAGATGAATAATCAAAGAGACACATCATCTTACTTTGTAAGAAAAACAGAGGTAAAAGATAATGTTAAAAGAGATTTTGAAAAAATAATGCGATATGAAGAGTATAAGAAAATGGTAATAGCAAAACCATATCAAAATAATAAATCAATACAAGTAAAAGAAATGCTTAATGTATATATAGAAAAATTAAAACACAAAGCTAAGAAAGATGCAGAAATATATACTTACGGATAAAAAATGGAAAATCAAAGATATACGTTATCTTATTTTGAAAATAAATCATTGGTAAAGAATAAAAATAAAAGAAGACTTGAAAAAATAATAAGATATGAAGAGCATAAAGAAAGGATAATGAAAAGACCTTATCTTAATAGTGAATCTATAAATTATCTTATCATAATTGATGAATATATAGAGAAATTAAAAAATAAAATTAAAAGAGACTCAGAAATTTATACTTATGGATAAAGGAAAAGAAGTAGTGGAAGAATCTAATAAAACATATTATCAAATGGATACATATGAAGAAGGAACTTCTCAAAGTTTAAGTTTTAAACCAGAAACTTATTTAAAAATACAAAATGAAAAAGAAGAGTTAACAGTTAAGAAAATATTTAAAACAAATTGGTTCGAAAGAAATAAAGAAATAAGATATATAGCACAGAAACATGAAAATATTATAGATATTAATAGTATAAATGGAAGAGCAAAAATAAGCTTAATAACAGATGAGATAATAAAAAGAGAACTAAGAAAGTTAAATAATAAAGAGGTAAAGAAATATAAAAATATTTATTTTGGAGGAGTAGAATTTACTATAAAAGCATATTTTCAAAGAAATATAGATACACCTATACAGATATATATACTAGATGATAGAATATTAGGAAATATACAAGATGCATTAATATCAGTAATAAAAGGAAATTTAATTTATCAGAAATTAAAATTTACGGTACAACCAGATTTTAGCATATCATTAAAAGATGAACATAAAGAATTAGCTTTAACTTTATATTATAAATTAGATGGAATAAAAATGCCACCTGGAAGTAAAGTTATAAGTATTGAAACAAAAATGATATATGCATTAACAGGAAATCATCATGTAAATAAACAAAATGAATCAAGTATTTTGGTACCAAAGATATATCAAGATATATTAGAACAAATAGAACATAAAGAGAGTTCAAGAATAACTATACCAGAAGAAATATATATAGATTTTAATAATAGAATAATGGAAACACCTAATAAATTGATACCAAGAATGGAAGGATCAAGATTAAGTTTTAGGAAAGAACCTATAATGATAAGACAGAATAGTCTACCTAGTTTACCTAGAAGATTATTATATAATTATCCTAGGGAAATAAATTTAATAGATATAAATACAGATAGATTAAAAATAAAAGTAATAGTATTTGATGGAATAATAGCAAAAGAGTGTATTACGGAAATAAATACAGGAGCTATTAAAAGTTTTATACATGTTAGTAAAATTAATGATAATAATTGTAATAAAATAGAACCTCAAACTTATAACTATCCTGAAAATGAAAGAGAAGTAATAATTACTAAAAGTATTAATCTAAGATTTAAAATACAAGATTTAGAATATAATATAAATATAGGAGTAATAGAGTATGATAGTTCTAATGAATTATTATTAGGAAGTGATTTCTTAACTATGATAAATTATAAAATTAATAACAAAGGAATTGAAATAACAGATCAAGGTAAAGTCAGATTTATAGAAAAAATATGAATATTCAAGAAAAAATAGAAAAGAAAAAACAAAAATTACAAAAGATAAAAGATGCATTGCAAGAAGGAATATATTCACAAATAAAATATTTAGAATATTGTGAAAAAGAGAAAAAATTAGAAGAAGATATAAAAGAATTAGAAGTAATAAAGATTAAACCCTCTGAAAAAATATGGATAAATATGGGAAATGGATGGATAAAAAGAATATCTAAAAATGACTAGTAATAACGAAAAAATACAAGCTCTATGGGAAGAATTAATAATAAAAGAAAAAATAAATCTTTTAATAATGAAAATAGATGAAATCCAAAAAGAACAAATCCATTTGAGACAGATAATAAGAGAAGAATTAACAAATCTATGGAATATATCTGAGATACCTACATTCAAAATAATATTAGAAAAATTAAATAAATTAGAAGAAGAAAAAGTAAAAAATAAACAAATAATAAAGGAAGAGGATAATTTACAACCAGAATTAGTACCTATAAATGCTTGGAAAAGAACTAAAGAACCTATAATGATAGATATTAGTAAAATGAAACCTAATATCCCAGAAAATGTAGATAAAGTATTAGAAGGATTATCAACATTACATAAAAAAGGAAAGTTTTAATGGACAAAAAAGAACATAATGTTATAACATTTCTTAAAAATCATGGAAAAGAAATAATAGAGAAAGACAGGTATAAATATGAACCTATAAAAAAAGAATCCAAGGAATATAAAGAATCTAGAGAAGATATAATTAATATTGAAAGGATAGAATATTTACAATTAAAATTAGAAAGACAGAAGCAAGAACTAATAGAATTAAAAGAAATTAATTATAAACTTAAAATAAATACCAATGATGAATGGTATGAAAAGTATAAAAAATATAAAGATAAGTATAAGAATATTAAAAAAGAATTAAAAGAAGCAAAAAGAGAAATTAAAACAATTAAAAAAGAATTGCAAGAAACTAAGACAAGACTAGATATATTAGAAGAGGAAATAAAAAGGTTAAAGAATAGACCTAAGAAAACAGATAGTAATAAATCAGATAGTACTAGTAGAAGTTCTAGCAGTAGTAAAAATTCTAGATATAATCAAGAAAGAGTAAATTTTATAGAAGAATCAGATGTTAAAGAAAATTCAGATAATTCAGATATTGAAAAAGAAAATAATCAAATAATTCAAGCCTTAAGAAAAATAAATAATGTAAATGCAATTATAAAAGAGGAATCAGGAAGTGAAGAAGATATAGGAACTGATATAGAAACAGAAGACCTAATGAATGAAGATATAAATGATTATCCAGAAGAAAGACTAATAGATCCAAATTTAGATAAAATGATAAAAAATAATAATAAAATACCTAAACATATTCCAATAGGACAACAAGCAGAATTTAAAGAATTTATAGGATCAATGTCACAAGGAGTAAATCTTAATGGATACTTCCTAGATCTAGATAATGTATATGAAGAGCAAGAAATTAATAGAAGAATAACTGATTGGAATCTTGGAACTTATATAGCTTTAATGAGTTCTCCACATAATAATAATTTAGATTATACCTATGATTTAATATCTAAAACATTAATAGGAAAAGTAGCATTTTGGATAGAATCCATAGCATACCAATTAAAAACAGAAGTAATGAGTAATGCAGGAGACTGGAAATCTATGTTACAAATATTTGATATGATATTAAAAAGAGAATTTCTAGGAGAACCTTGGATAGTAGCTAGAGATCAAGTACTAATAGAAAGAAAAATAGAAATAATAATGAATTTAAATAATATGAAATGCTGTAAAATAAATAAACTACCAGAATATACTATAAGTTTTACAAAATTCTTTTATGAAGCTAGATTTCAACCAGAAGAAAGTCTATTATATCAACAATTATATTATGATCATTTACCAGATCCATATAATACTGAAATAACTAAAGAATATAATAAATTAGAACCAAGAGAAAATACTCTAGGAGAAAGAATAAGAGTATTAAGAGGATATCTTATGAGAAAATGTGAAGAATATAGAGTACAACAAAAGGTTAAGAAAGATAAGAAATTAGGATTAAGAGAAATATGTGGTTTTACAGAAAGAAGATTAGTATTTGGATGTGATGATAAAAAGATCAAAAAATCCTATAAAAAACATAGAAAAAATTATAATAGAAGATTTGATGAACAGAAAAGTTTTAATTATAATCCATATTATAATAAATATAAAAAGAAGAAATTTAAAAGATTTAAAAATACTTTTGATAATAGAAGGAAATTTAGGTATAAAAGAAAATTTAAAAGAAAACCTTATAATAATAGAAAACTAAGTGAATGTACATGTTGGAACTGTAAAGAAAAAGGACATTATGCTAATAAATGCCCAAAACTAAAAGAAAAAGGAATAAAATACATTAATACATCACAATTTATAATGAATCTAGAACAAATAGAAGAAGATAATAATAAATGGTATAAATACGAAGAATTTTATATAAGTCAAACTGATAATGAAAGTGAATCAGAATATGAAAAGAATCTAAAATATGAATATTCTAGTAGTAAATCAGAATCTGAGAAAAAATTAACAAGTGAAAATAGTTCAGAATAATGGTAGCTATTTATATAGAGGCATATGTAGAGTATAAACCTAATAAACTAATAAAACAAAAAATATTTATAGATAGTGGAGCAGATTTGTGCTTAGCTAAAAAAGAGGTAATAATACAACATAAATGGAAAAAATCTAATATTTATAAAACTAGAGTAACTGGATTTAATGAACAAAGAAAAGAATTAGATATAATAGCAGAAAATATGAGAATAGTATTAAATAAGACAGTATTTAAAATACCATTAATATATCAAGAAAACAAAATGAAACAACCAATATTATTAGGAAATAACTTTTTAGATCATTTTAAAACTCAGGTAATTACTTGTGATAGTTTAAGTTTACAAACATCTTGTAATAAATGGATAATATTAAAAAGAATATTACCTATGAATATAACCAGAGTAAATAAAATATTAGTTAATAGAGATAATAATTTGGAAGAATTAACTAAAAAATATATTGAACTATTAAAACCAAACTTTGGAGAAAATCCTGTACAATTATGGGATAAAGAAAATATATATGCTGAAATAAAATTAATAAATTCTAATGATATAGTAAGATCTAAACCTATTAGATATAGTCCTACAGATCAGAAAGAATTTGAAAATCAAATAAAAGAATTACTAGATTTAAAAATAATAAAAGAAAGTAAAAGTCCGCATAGTAGTCCTGCATTCCTAGTAAGAAAACATAGTGAACAAAAAAGAGGAAAAGCTAGAATGGTAATAGATTATAGAGAATTAAATAAAAAGACAATATTTGATGGATATTTTCTACCTTATAAAAGAAATCTTATAAACAGATTAGGAAATAAAAAATGGTTTAGTAAATTTGATTGTAAAAGTGGATTCTGGCAAATAAAATTAACAAAAGATTCTATACCATTAACAGCATTCAGTGCCCCTCAAGGACATTATGAATGGATAGTATTACCATTTGGATTTAAGAATGCACCACAGATATTTCAAAGAAGAATGGATCAAGTATTTAGAAAATTAAAGGATTTTTGTATAGTATATGTGGATGATATATTAATATTTAGTGAGAGCTTAGAACAACATATAAAACATTTAGAACAATTTATAGAATTAGTAAAACAACATGGAATATTACTTTCTGAAAAGAAATCTGAAATCTTTAAAAATAAGATAGAATATTTAGGATATATTATAGATAAAGATGGATTACAATTACAAAACCATATTGTATCAAAAATACAAAACTTTAAAGATAAATTAGAAAATAAAAAAGAAGTACAACAATTCTTAGGAATAATCAATTATGCAGCAGATCATATAAAAGATTTACCACAATTAAGAAAACCTTTACAAGAATTAACAAAAAATAAGCCCTTTGAATGGAAAGAAGAACATGATAGAACAATTAAATTATTAAAAGAAAAAGTAATTAATTTACCAAAACATAGAATACCTATAGAAACTGATCAATTAGAATTATTTACAGATGCAAGTGATATAGGATGGGGAGCAGTCCTTATAGCATATGAAAAAAATGATATTGATAGAGAAAAACCTCTCATATGTGGATATGGAGGAGGAACATGGAAACCAAATGAGAAAAATTATCATATAAATGAAAAAGAATTATTAGCAGTAAAATTTGGAATTAAAAAATTTCATTATCATTTGTTACCTGTAAAATTTATTGTAAGAACTGATAATACTCAAGTGAAAGCTTTTATTACAAATAAAATAGATTTGTTGCCAGAATTAAATAAAAGAAGAAAATGGCAATCTTTTTTCTGTTGTTATGATTTTATTGTTAAAAATATATCTGGTACTAAAAATGTTTTAGCTGATTTTCTTAGCAGGTATAATCATGATGACAAATAACAATTTTGATATGTATATCAGTGATACTACAAAGGTTATTACCAACAACCATGATAAAATGGTTAAATTACATCAGCAAATAGAAGCCTTATACAAAGAGATATCAGCCATAGAACAGGAAAATACTCATTTCCTGAAACAATTGACAGAAGCTATAAAAGATAAACAAACAGTAAAGTCTTTACAAAATCCAACCACTACAATACCAACTTTTTCATCCAAACTAGTAAATATGCCTTTACCCTCTATTACCAAGCAAATCTCACCTTCTATAACTATGAGTGATAAACTGAAATATTCACCTGAAGCAATAACAGCCTTTGAAAAAATTATGAAATTTTATGATTATAAATCAAACCAAGAAATATTGAGATGCTCAAAAGTGAGTAAATATCCTAGATATTTATGTAGTGAAAATAGTAACCCAGATATTGTTGAAAAATTATTTTATTATGGATTTATTGATAAAATAATAGTAACAGAAACCTTACAAAGTATTTCAAAATTACCAACAATAATTATAGAATCAGTAAATGCTATGATGGAAGCTTTTGGAAAAGGAGCATATGGGATACAAATATTTGATGCCTCTACCGATTTGGTAGGAAAACCCATAGTAATATGTCAGATATTTAAGATAGGAAAAAATACTAATATTAATGGAGAAAGTGGTGAGTTAAAACTTCCAGAACCATGTACATTGGAGAAATTTCAAGAATGGCTATCAGTCAAAAGAGCTATTGGATTATTAACACTAAAAGGAAAGTTAGAAGATATGATGAAAAATGGAAAGTCCAATATAATATCCTCTGGAAAAGGACCACAAATTGAAGAGATTATTACTCTTTATTATTCCCATGAAACAATTGCAACTAATCTTACAGTTTTTCAAGGGATGTATGACAGAATAATTAATCTCAAACATGCTCATGCAAAAACTACTATAGAGCAATATCAAGAAATGGCAAGTCCAAAGAAAAGACCAGTATTCATAAATTCTGGTACTATGATGAAAGATATTAGCATTATAAAAAGCGAAGGGTCATCTGATCCTTTCAAATAAATGTAGTTTATCTACAAAAATAAAAAGGATGTAGTCCTAAAAACTACAAAACAAAATAATATACTACAAAAGAGAAGATGAAGCTGATCAGACAAGAGGAATCTAAAGAAGATAACGACAGATGGTAGAAGACCAAAGGAGTTTGCTTTATGAAAAGAAGAAGATGATTGAAGACAAAAGAAGAATACAGCTTTGAAAAAAAAAAAGAAGAAAATAATACAGCTCTTGACGACTTTGAAGCCTAAAAGCAAAGATGATGGCAGACAAAAGAAGATGCTTATGGCAGACAATGAAAAGCAACTAAAGAGATTCTTTAAATAATGTAAATGATGTAAGCAATGATGTAAGATAAGAATGAGTTTTCTCTATATAAGAAACTCAGTTTGTAAGATTTAAGATCATCTGCAATAAAAACCCTTTAAAGCTTTCATATTTCTATGGCCAGCTAAACTCTCTAAGTCTATAATTTTTACCAAGAAATTATCAAGAAATCAGTTATAATATTCTACCTAGATCATAATAATATTTATCCAATTTAAGGATATTATTATAGTATAGCATTTCAGAGGATATCTGCAGCCATCCCAGTGTCCAGGCCATATCCCGGGGAAGGGAACAAGTGCTAGGAAAGGTTGAGGCAGGCGGTGATCTGAAGTACTATTACTAGGTAATATTCGAAAAATTTGTTAATTATTATTTATGATGGATGTAGAATGATTGTTTCTGTATTCTTGATAAAAGTATTAGTAGAAATTATAGACGTTTTTTAATTTTATCATGGAGTCTTTTAAGAATAAACGATCACATATTATTATACCATCTATATTCCTTCCCTTTTTAGGGTTAATAGATGATGAGATCCCTATTAACATGTTAATTAAACCCGATCACATATTATTATACCATCTATATTCCTTCCCTTTTTAGGGTTAATAGATGATGAGATCCCTATTAACATGTTAATTAAACCCTGCCTGTAAATTGGTATCAAAGCCATTAAATAGGAAAGTCTTCTCAAGTGAATAGTAACTTCGACTGGTTATGGCAAGATTGAAGTGAATAGTAACCGATGAATAGTAACTTTTAAATATGAATAATATCCAAGATATGTCAGAAGAATCAAAGAATAATTTACAAAAAATAAAAAATATAGCAAACAAAACATTTACATATAATAAAGAAATCAATCATCATATTGAAAGTTGTAGGATAAGTATGGAATTAATAAATGATAAAGATATAACCATAAGATTATTTAGCGAATTATTAGCTAAAAGAGATGAAGAATATAAGTTATTAGCAGAAGAAAATTTAAAACTACAAAGAGAAAAATTTATGAAAGAATTAGGATGTGAAATAAAAGTGAAAGAATTAAAAGAGGTTTTACAGGAACAATATAAAGTAATAGAAGATCAGGATAAATTGATTAATATATTAAAATTAAATCAGAAAAAATGATAAATTCTTTTGGACAAGATTTAAACTCAATAAGAAGAAAATTTAGAATATTAAAATATTATTCTATATCTTTAAATAAAATAGAAGAAGAATTAGATAGATTTCAAGATATAATAAACAATAAAAATTGGACAGAAGAGGAGGAAATGATAAATAATTGTAAAATAGCAAAGTTAATGGCATTATATAGAATATATAATAATAATATATATTGGAGAAGAAAAGAGTTATTAATTGAATCTAATCTAACTGGATAAGATGAATAATCAAAGAGACACATCATCTTACTTTGTAAGAAAAACAGAGGTAAAAGATAATGTTAAAAGAGATTTTGAAAAAATAATGCGATATGAAGAGTATAAGAAAATGGTAATAGCAAAACCATATCAAAATAATAAATCAATACAAGTAAAAGAAATGCTTAATGTATATATAGAAAAATTAAAACACAAAGCTAAGAAAGATGCAGAAATATATACTTACGGATAAAAAATGGAAAATCAAAGATATACGTTATCTTATTTTGAAAATAAATCATTGGTAAAGAATAAAAATAAAAGAAGACTTGAAAAAATAATAAGATATGAAGAGCATAAAGAAAGGATAATGAAAAGACCTTATCTTAATAGTGAATCTATAAATTATCTTATCATAATTGATGAATATATAGAGAAATTAAAAAATAAAATTAAAAGAGACTCAGAAATTTATACTTATGGATAAAGGAAAAGAAGTAGTGGAAGAATCTAATAAAACATATTATCAAATGGATACATATGAAGAAGGAACTTCTCAAAGTTTAAGTTTTAAACCAGAAACTTATTTAAAAATACAAAATGAAAAAGAAGAGTTAACAGTTAAGAAAATATTTAAAACAAATTGGTTCGAAAGAAATAAAGAAATAAGATATATAGCACAGAAACATGAAAATATTATAGATATTAATAGTATAAATGGAAGAGCAAAAATAAGCTTAATAACAGATGAGATAATAAAAAGAGAACTAAGAAAGTTAAATAATAAAGAGGTAAAGAAATATAAAAATATTTATTTTGGAGGAGTAGAATTTACTATAAAAGCATATTTTCAAAGAAATATAGATACACCTATACAGATATATATACTAGATGATAGAATATTAGGAAATATACAAGATGCATTAATATCAGTAATAAAAGGAAATTTAATTTATCAGAAATTAAAATTTACGGTACAACCAGATTTTAGCATATCATTAAAAGATGAACATAAAGAATTAGCTTTAACTTTATATTATAAATTAGATGGAATAAAAATGCCACCTGGAAGTAAAGTTATAAGTATTGAAACAAAAATGATATATGCATTAACAGGAAATCATCATGTAAATAAACAAAATGAATCAAGTATTTTGGTACCAAAGATATATCAAGATATATTAGAACAAATAGAACATAAAGAGAGTTCAAGAATAACTATACCAGAAGAAATATATATAGATTTTAATAATAGAATAATGGAAACACCTAATAAATTGATACCAAGAATGGAAGGATCAAGATTAAGTTTTAGGAAAGAACCTATAATGATAAGACAGAATAGTCTACCTAGTTTACCTAGAAGATTATTATATAATTATCCTAGGGAAATAAATTTAATAGATATAAATACAGATAGATTAAAAATAAAAGTAATAGTATTTGATGGAATAATAGCAAAAGAGTGTATTACGGAAATAAATACAGGAGCTATTAAAAGTTTTATACATGTTAGTAAAATTAATGATAATAATTGTAATAAAATAGAACCTCAAACTTATAACTATCCTGAAAATGAAAGAGAAGTAATAATTACTAAAAGTATTAATCTAAGATTTAAAATACAAGATTTAGAATATAATATAAATATAGGAGTAATAGAGTATGATAGTTCTAATGAATTATTATTAGGAAGTGATTTCTTAACTATGATAAATTATAAAATTAATAACAAAGGAATTGAAATAACAGATCAAGGTAAAGTCAGATTTATAGAAAAAATATGAATATTCAAGAAAAAATAGAAAAGAAAAAACAAAAATTACAAAAGATAAAAGATGCATTGCAAGAAGGAATATATTCACAAATAAAATATTTAGAATATTGTGAAAAAGAGAAAAAATTAGAAGAAGATATAAAAGAATTAGAAGTAATAAAGATTAAACCCTCTGAAAAAATATGGATAAATATGGGAAAGGGATGGATAAAAAGAATATCTAAAAATGACTAGTAATAACGAAAAAATACAAGCTCTATGGGAAGAATTAATAATAAAAGAAAAAATAAATCTTTTAATAATGAAAATAGATGAAATCCAAAAAGAACAAATCCATTTGAGACAGATAATAAGAGAAGAATTAACAAATCTATGGAATATATCTGAGATACCTACATTCAAAATAATATTAGAAAAATTAAATAAATTAGAAGAAGAAAAAGTAAAAAATAAACAAATAATAAAGGAAGAGGATAATTTACAACCAGAATTAGTACCTATAAATGCTTGGAAAAGAACTAAAGAACCTATAATGATAGATATTAGTAAAATGAAACCTAATATCCCAGAAAATGTAGATAAAGTATTAGAAGGATTATCAACATTACATAAAAAAGGAAAGTTTTAATGGACAAAAAAGAACATAATGTTATAACATTTCTTAAAAATCATGGAAAAGAAATAATAGAGAAAGACAGGTATAAATATGAACCTATAAAAAAAGAATCCAAGGAATATAAAGAATCTAGAGAAGATATAATTAATATTGAAAGGATAGAATATTTACAATTAAAATTAGAAAGACAGAAGCAAGAACTAATAGAATTAAAAGAAATTAATTATAAACTTAAAATAAATACCAATGATGAATGGTATGAAAAGTATAAAAAATATAAAGATAAGTATAAGAATATTAAAAAAGAATTAAAAGAAGCAAAAAGAGAAATTAAAACAATTAAAAAAGAATTGCAAGAAACTAAGACAAGACTAGATATATTAGAAGAGGAAATAAAAAGGTTAAAGAATAGACCTAAGAAAACAGATAGTAATAAATCAGATAGTACTAGTAGAAGTTCTAGCAGTAGTAAAAATTCTAGATATAATCAAGAAAGAGTAAATTTTATAGAAGAATCAGATGTTAAAGAAAATTCAGATAATTCAGATATTGAAAAAGAAAATAATCAAATAATTCAAGCCTTAAGAAAAATAAATAATGTAAATGCAATTATAAAAGAGGAATCAGGAAGTGAAGAAGATATAGGAACTGATATAGAAACAGAAGACCTAATGAATGAAGATATAAATGATTATCCAGAAGAAAGACTAATAGATCCAAATTTAGATAAAATGATAAAAAATAATAATAAAATACCTAAACATATTCCAATAGGACAACAAGCAGAATTTAAAGAATTTATAGGATCAATGTCACAAGGAGTAAATCTTAATGGATACTTCCTAGATCTAGATAATGTATATGAAGAGCAAGAAATTAATAGAAGAATAACTGATTGGAATCTTGGAACTTATATAGCTTTAATGAGTTCTCCACATAATAATAATTTAGATTATACCTATGATTTAATATCTAAAACATTAATAGGAAAAGTAGCATTTTGGATAGAATCCATAGCATACCAATTAAAAACAGAAGTAATGAGTAATGCAGGAGACTGGAAATCTATGTTACAAATATTTGATATGATATTAAAAAGAGAATTTCTAGGAGAACCTTGGATAGTAGCTAGAGATCAAGTACTAATAGAAAGAAAAATAGAAATAATAATGAATTTAAATAATATGAAATGCTGTAAAATAAATAAACTACCAGAATATACTATAAGTTTTACAAAATTCTTTTATGAAGCTAGATTTCAACCAGAAGAAAGTCTATTATATCAACAATTATATTATGATCATTTACCAGATCCATATAATACTGAAATAACTAAAGAATATAATAAATTAGAACCAAGAGAAAATACTCTAGGAGAAAGAATAAGAGTATTAAGAGGATATCTTATGAGAAAATGTGAAGAATATAGAGTACAACAAAAGGTTAAGAAAGATAAGAAATTAGGATTAAGAGAAATATGTGGTTTTACAGAAAGAAGATTAGTATTTGGATGTGATGATAAAAAGATCAAAAAATCCTATAAAAAACATAGAAAAAATTATAATAGAAGATTTGATGAACAGAAAAGTTTTAATTATAATCCATATTATAATAAATATAAAAAGAAGAAATTTAAAAGATTTAAAAATACTTTTGATAATAGAAGGAAATTTAGGTATAAAAGAAAATTTAAAAGAAAACCTTATAATAATAGAAAACTAAGTGAATGTACATGTTGGAACTGTAAAGAAAAAGGACATTATGCTAATAAATGCCCAAAACTAAAAGAAAAAGGAATAAAATACATTAATACATCACAATTTATAATGAATCTAGAACAAATAGAAGAAGATAATAATAAATGGTATAAATACGAAGAATTTTATATAAGTCAAACTGATAATGAAAGTGAATCAGAATATGAAAAGAATCTAAAATATGAATATTCTAGTAGTAAATCAGAATCTGAGAAAAAATTAACAAGTGAAAATAGTTCAGAATAATGGTAGCTATTTATATAGAGGCATATGTAGAGTATAAACCTAATAAACTAATAAAACAAAAAATATTTATAGATAGTGGAGCAGATTTGTGCTTAGCTAAAAAAGAGGTAATAATACAACATAAATGGAAAAAATCTAATATTTATAAAACTAGAGTAACTGGATTTAATGAACAAAGAAAAGAATTAGATATAATAGCAGAAAATATGAGAATAGTATTAAATAAGACAGTATTTAAAATACCATTAATATATCAAGAAAACAAAATGAAACAACCAATATTATTAGGAAATAACTTTTTAGATCATTTTAAAACTCAGGTAATTACTTGTGATAGTTTAAGTTTACAAACATCTTGTAATAAATGGATAATATTAAAAAGAATATTACCTATGAATATAACCAGAGTAAATAAAATATTAGTTAATAGAGATAATAATTTGGAAGAATTAACTAAAAAATATATTGAACTATTAAAACCAAACTTTGGAGAAAATCCTGTACAATTATGGGATAAAGAAAATATATATGCTGAAATAAAATTAATAAATTCTAATGATATAGTAAGATCTAAACCTATTAGATATAGTCCTACAGATCAGAAAGAATTTGAAAATCAAATAAAAGAATTACTAGATTTAAAAATAATAAAAGAAAGTAAAAGTCCGCATAGTAGTCCTGCATTCCTAGTAAGAAAACATAGTGAACAAAAAAGAGGAAAAGCTAGAATGGTAATAGATTATAGAGAATTAAATAAAAAGACAATATTTGATGGATATTTTCTACCTTATAAAAGAAATCTTATAAACAGATTAGGAAATAAAAAATGGTTTAGTAAATTTGATTGTAAAAGTGGATTCTGGCAAATAAAATTAACAAAAGATTCTATACCATTAACAGCATTCAGTGCCCCTCAAGGACATTATGAATGGATAGTATTACCATTTGGATTTAAGAATGCACCACAGATATTTCAAAGAAGAATGGATCAAGTATTTAGAAAATTAAAGGATTTTTGTATAGTATATGTGGATGATATATTAATATTTAGTGAGAGCTTAGAACAACATATAAAACATTTAGAACAATTTATAGAATTAGTAAAACAACATGGAATATTACTTTCTGAAAAGAAATCTGAAATCTTTAAAAATAAGATAGAATATTTAGGATATATTATAGATAAAGATGGATTACAATTACAAAACCATATTGTATCAAAAATACAAAACTTTAAAGATAAATTAGAAAATAAAAAAGAAGTACAACAATTCTTAGGAATAATCAATTATGCAGCAGATCATATAAAAGATTTACCACAATTAAGAAAACCTTTACAAGAATTAACAAAAAATAAGCCCTTTGAATGGAAAGAAGAACATGATAGAACAATTAAATTATTAAAAGAAAAAGTAATTAATTTACCAAAACATAGAATACCTATAGAAACTGATCAATTAGAATTATTTACAGATGCAAGTGATATAGGATGGGGAGCAGTCCTTATAGCATATGAAAAAAATGATATTGATAGAGAAAAACCTCTCATATGTGGATATGGAGGAGGAACATGGAAACCAAATGAGAAAAATTATCATATAAATGAAAAAGAATTATTAGCAGTAAAATTTGGAATTAAAAAATTTCATTATCATTTGTTACCTGTAAAATTTATTGTAAGAACTGATAATACTCAAGTGAAAGCTTTTATTACAAATAAAATAGATTTGTTGCCAGAATTAAATAAAAGAAGAAAATGGCAATCTTTTTTCTGTTGTTATGATTTTATTGTTAAAAATATATCTGGTACTAAAAATGTTTTAGCTGATTTTCTTAGCAGGTATAATCATGATGACAAATAACAATTTTGATATGTATATCAGTGATACTACAAAGGTTATTACCAACAACCATGATAAAATGGTTAAATTACATCAGCAAATAGAAGCCTTATACAAAGAGATATCAGCCATAGAACAGGAAAATACTCATTTCCTGAAACAATTGACAGAAGCTATAAAAGATAAACAAACAGTAAAGTCTTTACAAAATCCAACCACTACAATACCAACTTTTTCATCCAAACTAGTAAATATGCCTTTACCCTCTATTACCAAGCAAATCTCACCTTCTATAACTATGAGTGATAAACTGAAATATTCACCTGAAGCAATAACAGCCTTTGAAAAAATTATGAAATTTTATGATTATAAATCAAACCAAGAAATATTGAGATGCTCAAAAGTGAGTAAATATCCTAGATATTTATGTAGTGAAAATAGTAACCCAGATATTGTTGAAAAATTATTTTATTATGGATTTATTGATAAAATAATAGTAACAGAAACCTTACAAAGTATTTCAAAATTACCAACAATAATTATAGAATCAGTAAATGCTATGATGGAAGCTTTTGGAAAAGGAGCATATGGGATACAAATATTTGATGCCTCTACCGATTTGGTAGGAAAACCCATAGTAATATGTCAGATATTTAAGATAGGAAAAAATACTAATATTAATGGAGAAAGTGGTGAGTTAAAACTTCCAGAACCATGTACATTGGAGAAATTTCAAGAATGGCTATCAGTCAAAAGAGCTATTGGATTATTAACACTAAAAGGAAAGTTAGAAGATATGATGAAAAATGGAAAGTCCAATATAATATCCTCTGGAAAAGGACCACAAATTGAAGAGATTATTACTCTTTATTATTCCCATGAAACAATTGCAACTAATCTTACAGTTTTTCAAGGGATGTATGACAGAATAATTAATCTCAAACATGCTCATGCAAAAACTACTATAGAGCAATATCAAGAAATGGCAAGTCCAAAGAAAAGACCAGTATTCATAAATTCTGGTACTATGATGAAAGATATTAGCATTATAAAAAGCGAAGGGTCATCTGATCCTTTCAAATAAATGTAGTTTATCTACAAAAATAAAAAGGATGTAGTCCTAAAAACTACAAAACAAAATAATATACTACAAAAGAGAAGATGAAGCTGATCAGACAAGAGGAATCTAAAGAAGATAACGACAGATGGTAGAAGACCAAAGGAGTTT
The DNA here is from genome assembly GCA_028671895.1 of Oenanthe sinensis. NCBI lineage: Eukaryota > Viridiplantae > Streptophyta > Magnoliopsida > Apiales > Apiaceae > Oenanthe > Oenanthe sinensis. The sequence continues at coordinate 32,272,302 of CM053813.1, forward strand.
GCTTTATGAAAAGAAGAAGATGATTGAAGACAAAAGAAGAATACAGCTTTGAAAAAAAAAGAAGAAAATAATACAGCTCTTGACGACTTTGAAGCCTAAAAGCAAAGATGATGGCAGACAAAAGAAGATGCTTATGGCAGACAATGAAAAGCAACTAAAGAGATTCTTTAAATAATGTAAATGATGTAAGCAATGATGTAAGATAAGAATGAGTTTTCTCTATATAAGAAACTCAGTTTGTAAGATTTAAGATCATCTGCAATAAAAACCCTTTAAAGCTTTCATATTTCTATGGCCAGCTAAACTCTCTAAGTCTATAATTTTTACCAAGAAATTATCAAGAAATCAGTTATAATATTCTACCTAGATCATAATAATATTTATCCAATTTAAGGATATTATTATAGTATAGCATTTCAGAGGATATCTGCAGCCATCCCAGTGTCCAGGCCATATCCCGGGGAAGGGAACAAGTGCTAGGAAAGGTTGAGGCAGGCGGTGATCTGAAGTACTATTACTAGGTAATATTCGAAAAATTTGTTAATTATTATTTATGATGGATGTAGAATGATTGTTTCTGTATTCTTGATAAAAGTATTAGTAGAAATTATAGACGTTTTTTAATTTTATCATGGAGTCTTTTAAGAATAAACGATCACATATTATTATACCATCTATATTCCTTCCCTTTTTAGGGTTAATAGATGATGAGATCCCTATTAACATGTTAATTAAACCCTGCCTGTAAATTGGTATCAGAGCCATTAAATAGGAAAGTCTTCTCAAGTGAATAGTAACTTCGACTGGTTATGGCAAGATTGAAGTGAATAGTAACCGATGAATAGTAACTTTTAAATATGAATAATATCCAAGATATGTCAGAAGAATCAAAGAATAATTTACAAAAAATAAAAAATATAGCAAACAAAACATTTACATATAATAAAGAAATCAATCATCATATTGAAAGTTGTAGGATAAGTATGGAATTAATAAATGATAAAGATATAACCATAAGATTATTTAGCGAATTATTAGCTAAAAGAGATGAAGAATATAAGTTATTAGCAGAAGAAAATTTAAAACTACAAAGAGAAAAATTTATGAAAGAATTAGGATGTGAAATAAAAGTGAAAGAATTAAAAGAGGTTTTACAGGAACAATATAAAGTAATAGAAGATCAGGATAAATTGATTAATATATTAAAATTAAATCAGAAAAAATGATAAATTCTTTTGGACAAGATTTAAACTCAATAAGAAGAAAATTTAGAATATTAAAATATTATTCTATATCTTTAAATAAAATAGAAGAAGAATTAGATAGATTTCAAGATATAATAAACAATAAAAATTGGACAGAAGAGGAGGAAATGATAAATAATTGTAAAATAGCAAAGTTAATGGCATTATATAGAATATATAATAATAATATATATTGGAGAAGAAAAGAGTTATTAATTGAATCTAATCTAACTGGATAAGATGAATAATCAAAGAGACACATCATCTTACTTTGTAAGAAAAACAGAGGTAAAAGATAATGTTAAAAGAGATTTTGAAAAAATAATGCGATATGAAGAGTATAAGAAAATGGTAATAGCAAAACCATATCAAAATAATAAATCAATACAAGTAAAAGAAATGCTTAATGTATATATAGAAAAATTAAAACACAAAGCTAAGAAAGATGCAGAAATATATACTTACGGATAAAAAATGGAAAATCAAAGATATACGTTATCTTATTTTGAAAATAAATCATTGGTAAAGAATAAAAATAAAAGAAGACTTGAAAAAATAATAAGATATGAAGAGCATAAAGAAAGGATAATGAAAAGACCTTATCTTAATAGTGAATCTATAAATTATCTTATCATAATTGATGAATATATAGAGAAATTAAAAAATAAAATTAAAAGAGACTCAGAAATTTATACTTATGGATAAAGGAAAAGAAGTAGTGGAAGAATCTAATAAAACATATTATCAAATGGATACATATGAAGAAGGAACTTCTCAAAGTTTAAGTTTTAAACCAGAAACTTATTTAAAAATACAAAATGAAAAAGAAGAGTTAACAGTTAAGAAAATATTTAAAACAAATTGGTTCGAAAGAAATAAAGAAATAAGATATATAGCACAGAAACATGAAAATATTATAGATATTAATAGTATAAATGGAAGAGCAAAAATAAGCTTAATAACAGATGAGATAATAAAAAGAGAACTAAGAAAGTTAAATAATAAAGAGGTAAAGAAATATAAAAATATTTATTTTGGAGGAGTAGAATTTACTATAAAAGCATATTTTCAAAGAAATATAGATACACCTATACAGATATATATACTAGATGATAGAATATTAGGAAATATACAAGATGCATTAATATCAGTAATAAAAGGAAATTTAATTTATCAGAAATTAAAATTTACGGTACAACCAGATTTTAGCATATCATTAAAAGATGAACATAAAGAATTAGCTTTAACTTTATATTATAAATTAGATGGAATAAAAATGCCACCTGGAAGTAAAGTTATAAGTATTGAAACAAAAATGATATATGCATTAACAGGAAATCATCATGTAAATAAACAAAATGAATCAAGTATTTTGGTACCAAAGATATATCAAGATATATTAGAACAAATAGAACATAAAGAGAGTTCAAGAATAACTATACCAGAAGAAATATATATAGATTTTAATAATAGAATAATGGAAACACCTAATAAATTGATACCAAGAATGGAAGGATCAAGATTAAGTTTTAGGAAAGAACCTATAATGATAAGACAGAATAGTCTACCTAGTTTACCTAGAAGATTATTATATAATTATCCTAGGGAAATAAATTTAATAGATATAAATACAGATAGATTAAAAATAAAAGTAATAGTATTTGATGGAATAATAGCAAAAGAGTGTATTACGGAAATAAATACAGGAGCTATTAAAAGTTTTATACATGTTAGTAAAATTAATGATAATAATTGTAATAAAATAGAACCTCAAACTTATAACTATCCTGAAAATGAAAGAGAAGTAATAATTACTAAAAGTATTAATCTAAGATTTAAAATACAAGATTTAGAATATAATATAAATATAGGAGTAATAGAGTATGATAGTTCTAATGAATTATTATTAGGAAGTGATTTCTTAACTATGATAAATTATAAAATTAATAACAAAGGAATTGAAATAACAGATCAAGGTAAAGTCAGATTTATAGAAAAAATATGAATATTCAAGAAAAAATAGAAAAGAAAAAACAAAAATTACAAAAGATAAAAGATGCATTGCAAGAAGGAATATATTCACAAATAAAATATTTAGAATATTGTGAAAAAGAGAAAAAATTAGAAGAAGATATAAAAGAATTAGAAGTAATAAAGATTAAACCCTCTGAAAAAATATGGATAAATATGGGAAATGGATGGATAAAAAGAATATCTAAAAATGACTAGTAATAACGAAAAAATACAAGCTCTATGGGAAGAATTAATAATAAAAGAAAAAATAAATCTTTTAATAATGAAAATAGATGAAATCCAAAAAGAACAAATCCATTTGAGACAGATAATAAGAGAAGAATTAACAAATCTATGGAATATATCTGAGATACCTACATTCAAAATAATATTAGAAAAATTAAATAAATTAGAAGAAGAAAAAGTAAAAAATAAACAAATAATAAAGGAAGAGGATAATTTACAACCAGAATTAGTACCTATAAATGCTTGGAAAAGAACTAAAGAACCTATAATGATAGATATTAGTAAAATGAAACCTAATATCCCAGAAAATGTAGATAAAGTATTAGAAGGATTATCAACATTACATAAAAAAGGAAAGTTTTAATGGACAAAAAAGAACATAATGTTATAACATTTCTTAAAAATCATGGAAAAGAAATAATAGAGAAAGACAGGTATAAATATGAACCTATAAAAAAAGAATCCAAGGAATATAAAGAATCTAGAGAAGATATAATTAATATTGAAAGGATAGAATATTTACAATTAAAATTAGAAAGACAGAAGCAAGAACTAATAGAATTAAAAGAAATTAATTATAAACTTAAAATAAATACCAATGATGAATGGTATGAAAAGTATAAAAAATATAAAGATAAGTATAAGAATATTAAAAAAGAATTAAAAGAAGCAAAAAGAGAAATTAAAACAATTAAAAAAGAATTGCAAGAAACTAAGACAAGACTAGATATATTAGAAGAGGAAATAAAAAGGTTAAAGAATAGACCTAAGAAAACAGATAGTAATAAATCAGATAGTACTAGTAGAAGTTCTAGCAGTAGTAAAAATTCTAGATATAATCAAGAAAGAGTAAATTTTATAGAAGAATCAGATGTTAAAGAAAATTCAGATAATTCAGATATTGAAAAAGAAAATAATCAAATAATTCAAGCCTTAAGAAAAATAAATAATGTAAATGCAATTATAAAAGAGGAATCAGGAAGTGAAGAAGATATAGGAACTGATATAGAAACAGAAGACCTAATGAATGAAGATATAAATGATTATCCAGAAGAAAGACTAATAGATCCAAATTTAGATAAAATGATAAAAAATAATAATAAAATACCTAAACATATTCCAATAGGACAACAAGCAGAATTTAAAGAATTTATAGGATCAATGTCACAAGGAGTAAATCTTAATGGATACTTCCTAGATCTAGATAATGTATATGAAGAGCAAGAAATTAATAGAAGAATAACTGATTGGAATCTTGGAACTTATATAGCTTTAATGAGTTCTCCACATAATAATAATTTAGATTATACCTATGATTTAATATCTAAAACATTAATAGGAAAAGTAGCATTTTGGATAGAATCCATAGCATACCAATTAAAAACAGAAGTAATGAGTAATGCAGGAGACTGGAAATCTATGTTACAAATATTTGATATGATATTAAAAAGAGAATTTCTAGGAGAACCTTGGATAGTAGCTAGAGATCAAGTACTAATAGAAAGAAAAATAGAAATAATAATGAATTTAAATAATATGAAATGCTGTAAAATAAATAAACTACCAGAATATACTATAAGTTTTACAAAATTCTTTTATGAAGCTAGATTTCAACCAGAAGAAAGTCTATTATATCAACAATTATATTATGATCATTTACCAGATCCATATAATACTGAAATAACTAAAGAATATAATAAATTAGAACCAAGAGAAAATACTCTAGGAGAAAGAATAAGAGTATTAAGAGGATATCTTATGAGAAAATGTGAAGAATATAGAGTACAACAAAAGGTTAAGAAAGATAAGAAATTAGGATTAAGAGAAATATGTGGTTTTACAGAAAGAAGATTAGTATTTGGATGTGATGATAAAAAGATCAAAAAATCCTATAAAAAACATAGAAAAAATTATAATAGAAGATTTGATGAACAGAAAAGTTTTAATCCATATTATAATAAATATAAAAAGAAGAAATTTAAAAGATTTAAAAATACTTTTGATAATAGAAGGAAATTTAGGTATAAAAGAAAATTTAAAAGAAAACCTTATAATAATAGAAAACTAAGTGAATGTACATGTTGGAACTGTAAAGAAAAAGGACATTATGCTAATAAATGCCCAAAACTAAAAGAAAAAGGAATAAAATACATTAATACATCACAATTTATAATGAATCTAGAACAAATAGAAGAAGATAATAATAAATGGTATAAATACGAAGAATTTTATATAAGTCAAACTGATAATGAAAGTGAATCAGAATATGAAAAGAATCTAAAATATGAATATTCTAGTAGTAAATCAGAATCTGAGAAAAAATTAACAAGTGAAAATAGTTCAGAATAATGGTAGCTATTTATATAGAGGCATATGTAGAGTATAAACCTAATAAACTAATAAAACAAAAAATATTTATAGATAGTGGAGCAGATTTGTGCTTAGCTAAAAAAGAGGTAATAATACAACATAAATGGAAAAAATCTAATATTTATAAAACTAGAGTAACTGGATTTAATGAACAAAGAAAAGAATTAGATATAATAGCAGAAAATATGAGAATAGTATTAAATAAGACAGTATTTAAAATACCATTAATATATCAAGAAAACAAAATGAAACAACCAATATTATTAGGAAATAACTTTTTAGATCATTTTAAAACTCAGGTAATTACTTGTGATAGTTTAAGTTTACAAACATCTTGTAATAAATGGATAATATTAAAAAGAATATTACCTATGAATATAACCAGAGTAAATAAAATATTAGTTAATAGAGATAATAATTTGGAAGAATTAACTAAAAAATATATTGAACTATTAAAACCAAACTTTGGAGAAAATCCTGTACAATTATGGGATAAAGAAAATATATATGCTGAAATAAAATTAATAAATTCTAATGATATAGTAAGATCTAAACCTATTAGATATAGTCCTACAGATCAGAAAGAATTTGAAAATCAAATAAAAGAATTACTAGATTTAAAAATAATAAAAGAAAGTAAAAGTCCGCATAGTAGTCCTGCATTCCTAGTAAGAAAACATAGTGAACAAAAAAGAGGAAAAGCTAGAATGGTAATAGATTATAGAGAATTAAATAAAAAGACAATATTTGATGGATATTTTCTACCTTATAAAAGAAATCTTATAAACAGATTAGGAAATAAAAAATGGTTTAGTAAATTTGATTGTAAAAGTGGATTCTGGCAAATAAAATTAACAAAAGATTCTATACCATTAACAGCATTCAGTGCCCCTCAAGGACATTATGAATGGATAGTATTACCATTTGGATTTAAGAATGCACCACAGATATTTCAAAGAAGAATGGATCAAGTATTTAGAAAATTAAAGGATTTTTGTATAGTATATGTGGATGATATATTAATATTTAGTGAGAGCTTAGAACAACATATAAAACATTTAGAACAATTTATAGAATTAGTAAAACAACATGGAATATTACTTTCTGAAAAGAAATCTGAAATCTTTAAAAATAAGATAGAATATTTAGGATATATTATAGATAAAGATGGATTACAATTACAAAACCATATTGTATCAAAAATACAAAACTTTAAAGATAAATTAGAAAATAAAAAAGAAGTACAACAATTCTTAGGAATAATCAATTATGCAGCAGATCATATAAAAGATTTACCACAATTAAGAAAACCTTTACAAGAATTAACAAAAAATAAGCCCTTTGAATGGAAAGAAGAACATGATAGAACAATTAAATTATTAAAAGAAAAAGTAATTAATTTACCAAAACATAGAATACCTATAGAAACTGATCAATTAGAATTATTTACAGATGCAAGTGATATAGGATGGGGAGCAGTCCTTATAGCATATGAAAAAAATGATATTGATAGAGAAAAACCTCTCATATGTGGATATGGAGGAGGAACATGGAAACCAAATGAGAAAAATTATCATATAAATGAAAAAGAATTATTAGCAGTAAAATTTGGAATTAAAAAATTTCATTATCATTTGTTACCTGTAAAATTTATTGTAAGAACTGATAATACTCAAGTGAAAGCTTTTATTACAAATAAAATAGATTTGTTGCCAGAATTAAATAAAAGAAGAAAATGGCAATCTTTTTTCTGTTGTTATGATTTTATTGTTAAAAATATATCTGGTACTAAAAATGTTTTAGCTGATTTTCTTAGCAGGTATAATCATGATGACAAATAACAATTTTGATATGTATATCAGTGATACTACAAAGGTTATTACCAACAACCATGATAAAATGGTTAAATTACATCAGCAAATAGAAGCCTTATACAAAGAGATATCAGCCATAGAACAGGAAAATACTCATTTCCTGAAACAATTGACAGAAGCTATAAAAGATAAACAAACAGTAAAGTCTTTACAAAATCCAACCACTACAATACCAACTTTTTCATCCAAACTAGTAAATATGCCTTTACCCTCTATTACCAAGCAAATCTCACCTTCTATAACTATGAGTGATAAACTGAAATATTCACCTGAAGCAATAACAGCCTTTGAAAAAATTATGAAATTTTATGATTATAAATCAAACCAAGAAATATTGAGATGCTCAAAAGTGAGTAAATATCCTAGATATTTATGTAGTGAAAATAGTAACCCAGATATTGTTGAAAAATTATTTTATTATGGATTTATTGATAAAATAATAGTAACAGAAACCTTACAAAGTATTTCAAAATTACCAACAATAATTATAGAATCAGTAAATGCTATGATGGAAGCTTTTGGAAAAGGAGCATATGGGATACAAATATTTGATGCCTCTACCGATTTGGTAGGAAAACCCATAGTAATATGTCAGATATTTAAGATAGGAAAAAATACTAATATTAATGGAGAAAGTGGTGAGTTAAAACTTCCAGAACCATGTACATTGGAGAAATTTCAAGAATGGCTATCAGTCAAAAGAGCTATTGGATTATTAACACTAAAAGGAAAGTTAGAAGATATGATGAAAAATGGAAAGTCCAATATAATATCCTCTGGAAAAGGACCACAAATTGAAGAGATTATTACTCTTTATTATTCCCATGAAACAATTGCAACTAATCTTACAGTTTTTCAAGGGATGTATGACAGAATAATTAATCTCAAACATGCTCATGCAAAAACTACTATAGAGCAATATCAAGAAATGGCAAGTCCAAAGAAAAGACCAGTATTCATAAATTCTGGTACTATGATGAAAGATATTAGCATTATAAAAAGCGAAGGGTCATCTGATCCTTTCAAATAAATGTAGTTTATCTACAAAAATAAAAAGGATGTAGTCCTAAAAACTACAAAACAAAATAATATACTACAAAAGAGAAGATGAAGCTGATCAGACAAGAGGAATCTAAAGAAGATAACGACAGATGGTAGAAGACCAAAGGAGTTTGCTTTATGAAAAGAAGAAGATGATTGAAGACAAAAGAAGAATACAGCTTTGAAAAAAAAAGAAGAAAATAATACAGCTCTTGACGACTTTGAAGCCTAAAAGCAAAGATGATGGCAGACAAAAGAAGATGCTTATGGCAGACAATGAAAAGCAACTAAAGAGATTCTTTAAATAATGTAAATGATGTAAGCAATGATGTAAGATAAGAATGAGTTTTCTCTATATAAGAAACTCAGTTTGTAAGATTTAAGATCATCTGCAATAAAAACCCTTTAAAGCTTTCATATTTCTATGGCCAGCTAAACTCTCTAAGTCTATAATTTTTACCAAGAAATTATCAAGAAATCAGTTATAATATTCTACCTAGATCATAATAATATTTATCCAATTTAAGGATATTATTATAGTATAGCATTTCAGAGGATATCTGCAGCCATCCCAGTGTCCAGGCCATATCCCGGGGAAGGGAACAAGTGCTAGGAAAGGTTGAGGCAGGCGGTGATCTGAAGTACTATTACTAGGTAATATTCGAAAAATTTGTTAATTATTATTTATGATGGATGTAGAATGATTGTTTCTGTATTCTTGATAAAAGTATTAGTAGAAATTATAGACGTTTTTTAATTTTATCATGGAGTCTTTTAAGAATAAACGATCACATATTATTATACCATCTATATTCCTTCCCTTTTTAGGGTTAATAGATGATGAGATCCCTATTAACATGTTAATTAAACCCTGCCTGTAAATTGGTATCAGAGCCATTAAATAGGAAAGTCTTCTCAAGTGAATAGTAACTTCGACTGGTTATGGCAAGATTGAAGTGAATAGTAACCGATGAATAGTAACTTTTAAATATGAATAATATCCAAGATATGTCAGAAGAATCAAAGAATAATTTACAAAAAATAAAAAATATAGCAAACAAAACATTTACATATAATAAAGAAATCAATCATCATATTGAAAGTTGTAGGATAAGTATGGAATTAATAAATGATAAAGATATAACCATAAGATTATTTAGCGAATTATTAGCTAAAAGAGATGAAGAATATAAGTTATTAGCAGAAGAAAATTTAAAACTACAAAGAGAAAAATTTATGAAAGAATTAGGATGTGAAATAAAAGTGAAAGAATTAAAAGAGGTTTTACAGGAACAATATAAAGTAATAGAAGATCAGGATAAATTGATTAATATATTAAAATTAAATCAGAAAAAATGATAAATTCTTTTGGACAAGATTTAAACTCAATAAGAAGAAAATTTAGAATATTAAAATATTATTCTATATCTTTAAATAAAATAGAAGAAGAATTAGATAGATTTCAAGATATAATAAACAATAAAAATTGGACAGAAGAGGAGGAAATGATAAATAATTGTAAAATAGCAAAGTTAATGGCATTATATAGAATATATAATAATAATATATATTGGAGAAGAAAAGAGTTATTAATTGAATCTAATCTAACTGGATAAGATGAATAATCAAAGAGACACATCATCTTACTTTGTAAGAAAAACAGAGGTAAAAGATAATGTTAAAAGAGATTTTGAAAAAATAATGCGATATGAAGAGTATAAGAAAATGGTAATAGCAAAACCATATCAAAATAATAAATCAATACAAGTAAAAGAAATGCTTAATGTATATATAGAAAAATTAAAACACAAAGCTAAGAAAGATGCAGAAATATATACTTACGGATAAAAAATGGAAAATCAAAGATATACGTTATCTTATTTTGAAAATAAATCATTGGTAAAGAATAAAAATAAAAGAAGACTTGAAAAAATAATAAGATATGAAGAGCATAAAGAAAGGATAATGAAAAGACCTTATCTTAATAGTGAATCTATAAATTATCTTATCATAATTGATGAATATATAGAGAAATTAAAAAATAAAATTAAAAGAGACTCAGAAATTTATACTTATGGATAAAGGAAAAGAAGTAGTGGAAGAATCTAATAAAACATATTATCAAATGGATACATATGAAGAAGGAACTTCTCAAAGTTTAAGTTTTAAACCAGAAACTTATTTAAAAATACAAAATGAAAAAGAAGAGTTAACAGTTAAGAAAATATTTAAAACAAATTGGTTCGAAAGAAATAAAGAAATAAGATATATAGCACAGAAACATGAAAATATTATAGATATTAATAGTATAAATGGAAGAGCAAAAATAAGCTTAATAACAGATGAGATAATAAAAAGAGAACTAAGAAAGTTAAATAATAAAGAGGTAAAGAAATATAAAAATATTTATTTTGGAGGAGTAGAATTTACTATAAAAGCATATTTTCAAAGAAATATAGATACACCTATACAGATATATATACTAGATGATAGAATATTAGGAAATATACAAGATGCATTAATATCAGTAATAAAAGGAAATTTAATTTATCAGAAATTAAAATTTACGGTACAACCAGATTTTAGCATATCATTAAAAGATGAACATAAAGAATTAGCTTTAACTTTATATTATAAATTAGATGGAATAAAAATGCCACCTGGAAGTAAAGTTATAAGTATTGAAACAAAAATGATATATGCATTAACAGGAAATCATCATGTAAATAAACAAAATGAATCAAGTATTTTGGTACCAAAGATATATCAAGATATATTAGAACAAATAGAACATAAAGAGAGTTCAAGAATAACTATACCAGAAGAAATATATATAGATTTTAATAATAGAATAATGGAAACACCTAATAAATTGATACCAAGAATGGAAGGATCAAGATTAAGTTTTAGGAAAGAACCTATAATGATAAGACAGAATAGTCTACCTAGTTTACCTAGAAGATTATTATATAATTATCCTAGGGAAATAAATTTAATAGATATAAATACAGATAGATTAAAAATAAAAGTAATAGTATTTGATGGAATAATAGCAAAAGAGTGTATTACGGAAATAAATACAGGAGCTATTAAAAGTTTTATACATGTTAGTAAAATTAATGATAATAATTGTAATAAAATAGAACCTCAAACTTATAACTATCCTGAAAATGAAAGAGAAGTAATAATTACTAAAAGTATTAATCTAAGATTTAAAATACAAGATTTAGAATATAATATAAATATAGGAGTAATAGAGTATGATAGTTCTAATGAATTATTATTAGGAAGTGATTTCTTAACTATGATAAATTATAAAATTAATAACAAAGGAATTGAAATAACAGATCAAGGTAAAGTCAGATTTATAGAAAAAATATGAATATTCAAGAAAAAATAGAAAAGAAAAAACAAAAATTACAAAAGATAAAAGATGCATTGCAAGAAGGAATATATTCACAAATAAAATATTTAGAATATTGTGAAAAAGAGAAAAAATTAGAAGAAGATATAAAAGAATTAGAAGTAATAAAGATTAAACCCTCTGAAAAAATATGGATAAATATGGGAAATGGATGGATAAAAAGAATATCTAAAAATGACTAGTAATAACGAAAAAATACAAGCTCTATGGGAAGAATTAATAATAAAAGAAAAAATAAATCTTTTAATAATGAAAATAGATGAAATCCAAAAAGAACAAATCCATTTGAGACAGATAATAAGAGAAGAATTAACAAATCTATGGAATATATCTGAGATACCTACATTCAAAATAATATTAGAAAAATTAAATAAATTAGAAGAAGAAAAAGTAAAAAATAAACAAATAATAAAGGAAGAGGATAATTTACAACCAGAATTAGTACCTATAAATGCTTGGAAAAGAACTAAAGAACCTATAATGATAGATATTAGTAAAATGAAACCTAATATCCCAGAAAATGTAGATAAAGTATTAGAAGGATTATCAACATTACATAAAAAAGGAAAGTTTTAATGGACAAAAAAGAACATAATGTTATAACATTTCTTAAAAATCATGGAAAAGAAATAATAGAGAAAGACAGGTATAAATATGAACCTATAAAAAAAGAATCCAAGGAATATAAAGAATCTAGAGAAGATATAATTAATATTGAAAGGATAGAATATTTACAATTAAAATTAGAAAGACAGAAGCAAGAACTAATAGAATTAAAAGAAATTAATTATAAACTTAAAATAAATACCAATGATGAATGGTATGAAAAGTATAAAAAATATAAAGATAAGTATAAGAATATTAAAAAAGAATTAAAAGAAGCAAAAAGAGAAATTAAAACAATTAAAAAAGAATTGCAAGAAACTAAGACAAGACTAGATATATTAGAAGAGGAAATAAAAAGGTTAAAGAATAGACCTAAGAAAACAGATAGTAATAAATCAGATAGTACTAGTAGAAGTTCTAGCAGTAGTAAAAATTCTAGATATAATCAAGAAAGAGTAAATTTTATAGAAGAATCAGATGTTAAAGAAAATTCAGATAATTCAGATATTGAAAAAGAAAATAATCAAATAATTCAAGCCTTAAGAAAAATAAATAATGTAAATGCAATTATAAAAGAGGAATCAGGAAGTGAAGAAGATATAGGAACTGATATAGAAACAGAAGACCTAATGAATGAAGATATAAATGATTATCCAGAAGAAAGACTAATAGATCCAAATTTAGATAGAATGATAAAAAATAATAATAAAATACCTAAACATATTCCAATAGGACAACAAGCAGAATTTAAAGAATTTATAGGATCAATGTCACAAGGAGTAAATCTTAATGGATACTTCCTAGATCTAGATAATGTATATGAAGAGCAAGAAATTAATAGAAGAATAACTGATTGGAATCTTGGAACTTATATAGCTTTAATGAGTTCTCCACATAATAATAATTTAGATTATACCTATGATTTAATATCTAAAACATTAATAGGAAAAGTAGCATTTTGGATAGAATCCATAGCATACCAATTAAAAACAGAAGTAATGAGTAATGCAGGAGACTGGAAATCTATGTTACAAATATTTGATATGATATTAAAAAGAGAATTTCTAGGAGAACCTTGGATAGTAGCTAGAGATCAAGTACTAATAGAAAGAAAAATAGAAATAATAATGAATTTAAATAATATGAAATGCTGTAAAATAAATAAACTACCAGAATATACTATAAGTTTTACAAAATTCTTTTATGAAGCTAGATTTCAACCAGAAGAAAGTCTATTATATCAACAATTATATTATGATCATTTACCAGATCCATATAATACTGAAATAACTAAAGAATATAATAAATTAGAACCAAGAGAAAATACTCTAGGAGAAAGAATAAGAGTATTAAGAGGATATCTTATGAGAAAATGTGAAGAATATAGAGTACAACAAAAGGTTAAGAAAGATAAGAAATTAGGATTAAGAGAAATATGTGGTTTTACAGAAAGAAGATTAGTATTTGGATGTGATGATAAAAAGATCAAAAAATCCTATAAAAAACATAGAAAAAATTATAATAGAAGATTTGATGAACAGAAAAGTTTTAATTATAATCCATATTATAATAAATATAAAAAGAAGAAATTTAAAAGATTTAAAAATACTTTTGATAATAGAAGGAAATTTAGGTATAAAAGAAAATTTAAAAGAAAACCTTATAATAATAGAAAACTAAGTGAATGTACATGTTGGAACTGTAAAGAAAAAGGACATTATGCTAATAAATGCCCAAAACTAAAAGAAAAAGGAATAAAATACATTAATACATCACAATTTATAATGAATCTAGAACAAATAGAAGAAGATAATAATAAATGGTATAAATACGAAGAATTTTATATAAGTCAAACTGATAATGAAAGTGAATCAGAATATGAAAAGAATCTAAAATATGAATATTCTAGTAGTAAATCAGAATCTGAGAAAAAATTAACAAGTGAAAATAGTTCAGAATAATGGTAGCTATTTATATAGAGGCATATGTAGAGTATAAACCTAATAAACTAATAAAACAAAAAATATTTATAGATAGTGGAGCAGATTTGTGCTTAGCTAAAAAAGAGGTAATAATACAACATAAATGGAAAAAATCTAATATTTATAAAACTAGAGTAACTGGATTTAATGAACAAAGAAAAGAATTAGATATAATAGCAGAAAATATGAGAATAGTATTAAATAAGACAGTATTTAAAATACCATTAATATATCAAGAAAACAAAATGAAACAACCAATATTATTAGGAAATAACTTTTTAGATCATTTTAAAACTCAGGTAATTACTTGTGATAGTTTAAGTTTACAAACATCTTGTAATAAATGGATAATATTAAAAAGAATATTACCTATGAATATAACCAGAGTAAATAAAATATTAGTTAATAGAGATAATAATTTGGAAGAATTAACTAAAAAATATATTGAACTATTAAAACCAAACTTTGGAGAAAATCCTGTACAATTATGGGATAAAGAAAATATATATGCTGAAATAAAATTAATAAATTCTAATGATATAGTAAGATCTAAACCTATTAGATATAGTCCTACAGATCAGAAAGAATTTGAAAATCAAATAAAAGAATTACTAGATTTAAAAATAATAAAAGAAAGTAAAAGTCCGCATAGTAGTCCTGCATTCCTAGTAAGAAAACATAGTGAACAAAAAAGAGGAAAAGCTAGAATGGTAATAGATTATAGAGAATTAAATAAAAAGACAATATTTGATGGATATTTTCTACCTTATAAAAGAAATCTTATAAACAGATTAGGAAATAAAAAATGGTTTAGTAAATTTGATTGTAAAAGTGGATTCTGGCAAATAAAATTAACAAAAGATTCTATACCATTAACAGCATTCAGTGCCCCTCAAGGACATTATGAATGGATAGTATTACCATTTGGATTTAAGAATGCACCACAGATATTTCAAAGAAGAATGGATCAAGTATTTAGAAAATTAAAGGATTTTTGTATAGTATATGTGGATGATATATTAATATTTAGTGAGAGCTTAGAACAACATATAAAACATTTAGAACAATTTATAGAATTAGTAAAACAACATGGAATATTACTTTCTGAAAAGAAATCTGAAATCTTTAAAAATAAGATAGAATATTTAGGATATATTATAGATAAAGATGGATTACAATTACAAAACCATATTGTATCAAAAATACAAAACTTTAAAGATAAATTAGAAAATAAAAAAGAAGTACAACAATTCTTAGGAATAATCAATTATGCAGCAGATCATATAAAAGATTTACCACAATTAAGAAAACCTTTACAAGAATTAACAAAAAATAAGCCCTTTGAATGGAAAGAAGAACATGATAGAACAATTAAATTATTAAAAGAAAAAGTAATTAATTTACCAAAACATAGAATACCTATAGAAACTGATCAATTAGAATTATTTACAGATGCAAGTGATATAGGATGGGGAGCAGTCCTTATAGCATATGAAAAAAATGATATTGATAGAGAAAAACCTCTCATATGTGGATATGGAGGAGGAACATGGAAACCAAATGAGAAAAATTATCATATAAATGAAAAAGAATTATTAGCAGTAAAATTTGGAATTAAAAAATTTCATTATCATTTGTTACCTGTAAAATTTATTGTAAGAACTGATAATACTCAAGTGAAAGCTTTTATTACAAATAAAATAGATTTGTTGCCAGAATTAAATAAAAGAAGAAAATGGCAATCTTTTTTCTGTTATTATGATTTTATTGTTAAAAATATATCTGGTACTAAAAATGTTTTAGCTGATTTTCTTAGCAGGTATAATCATGATGACAAATAACAATTTTGATATGTATATCAGTGATACTACAAAGGTTATTACCAACAACCATGATAAAATGGTTAAATTACATCAGCAAATAGAAGCCTTATACAAAGAGATATCAGCCATAGAACAGGAAAATACTCATTTCCTGAAACAATTGACAGAAGCTATAAAAGATAAACAAACAGTAAAGTCTTTACAAAATCCAACCACTACAATACCAACTTTTTCATCCAAACTAGTAAATATGCCTTTACCCTCTATTACCAAGCAAATCTCACCTTCTATAACTATGAGTGATAAACTGAAATATTCACCTGAAGCAATAACAGCCTTTGAAAAAATTATGAAATTTTATGATTATAAATCAAACCAAGAAATATTGAGATGCTCAAAAGTGAGTAAATATCCTAGATATTTATGTAGTGAAAATAGTAACCCAGATATTGTTGAAAAATTATTTTATTATGGATTTATTGATAAAATAATAGTAACAGAAACCTTACAAAGTATTTCAAAATTACCAACAATAATTATAGAATCAGTAAATGCTATGATGGAAGCTTTTGGAAAAGGAGCATATGGGATACAAATATTTGATGCCTCTACCGATTTGGTAGGAAAACCCATAGTAATATGTCAGATATTTAAGATAGGAAAAAATACTAATATTAATGGAGAAAGTGGTGAGTTAAAACTTCCAGAACCATGTACATTGGAGAAATTTCAAGAATGGCTATCAGTCAAAAGAGCTATTGGATTATTAACACTAAAAGGAAAGTTAGAAGATATGATGAAAAATGGAAAGTCCAATATAATATCCTCTGGAAAAGGACCACAAATTGAAGAGATTATTACTCTTTATTATTCCCATGAAACAATTGCAACTAATCTTACAGTTTTTCAAGGGATGTATGACAGAATAATTAATCTCAAACATGCTCATGCAAAAACTACTATAGAGCAATATCAAGAAATGGCAAGTCCAAAGAAAAGACCAGTATTCATAAATTCTGGTACTATGATGAAAGATATTAGCATTATAAAAAGCGAAGGGTCATCTGATCCTTTCAAATAAATGTAGTTTATCTACAAAAATAAAAAGGATGTAGTCCTAAAAACTACAAAACAAAATAATATACTACAAAAGAGAAGATGAAGCTGATCAGACAAGAGGAATCTAAAGAAGATAACGACAGATGGTAGAAGACCAAAGGAGTTTGCTTTATGAAAAGAAGAAGATGATTGAAGACAAAAGAAGAATACAGCTTTGAAAAAAAAAAAAAGAAGAAAATAATACAGCTCTTGACGACTTTGAAGCCTAAAAGCAAAGATGATGGCAGACAAAAGAAGATGCTTATGGCAGACAATGAAAAGCAACTAAAGAGATTCTTTAAATAATGTAAATGATGTAAGCAATGATGTAAGATAAGAATGAGTTTTCTCTATATAAGAAACTCAGTTTGTAAGATTTAAGATCATCTGCAATAAAAACCCTTTAAAGCTTTCATATTTCTATGGCCAGCTAAACTCTCTAAGTCTATAATTTTTACCAAGAAATTATCAAGAAATCAGTTATAATATTCTACCTAGATCATAATAATATTTATCCAATTTAAGGATATTATTATAGTATAGCATTTCAGAGGATATCTGCAGCCATCCCAGTGTCCAGGCCATATCCCGGGGAAGGGAACAAGTGCTAGGAAAGGTTGAGGCAGGCGGTGATCTGAAGTACTATTACTAGGTAATATTCGAAAAATTTGTTAATTATTATTTATGATGGATGTAGAATGATTGTTTCTGTATTCTTGATAAAAGTATTAGTAGAAATTATAGACGTTTTTTAATTTTATCATGGAGTCTTTTAAGAATAAACGATCACATATTATTATACCATCTATATTCCTTCCCTTTTTAGGGTTAATAGATGATGAGATCCCTATTAACATGTTAATTAAACCCTGCCTGTAAATTGGTATCAGAGCAATTTACAGGCAGGGTTTAATTAACATGTTAATAGGGATCTCATCATCTATTAACCCTAAAAAGGGAAGGAATATAGATGGTATAATAATATGTGATCGTTTATTCTTAAAAGACTCCATGATAAAATTAAAAAACGTCTATAATTTCTACTAATACTTTTATCAAGAATACAGAAACAATCATTCTACATCCATCATAAATAATAATTAACAAATTTTTCGAATATTACCTAGTAATAGTACTTCAGATCACCGCCTGCCTCAACCTTTCCTAGCACTTGTTCCCTTCCCCGGGATATGGCCTGGACACTGGGATGGCTGCAGATATCCTCTGAAATGCTATACTATAATAATATCCTTAAATTGGATAAATATTATTATGATCTAGGTAGAATATTATAACTGATTTCTTGATAATTTCTTGGTAAAAATTATAGACTTAGAGAGTTTAGCTGGCCATAGAAATATGAAAGCTTTAAAGGGTTTTTATTGCAGATGATCTTAAATCTTACAAACTGAGTTTCTTATATAGAGAAAACTCATTCTTATCTTACATCATTGCTTACATCATTTACATTATTTAAAGAATCTCTTTAGTTGCTTTTCATTGTCTGCCATAAGCATCTTCTTTTGTCTGCCATCATCTTTGCTTTTAGGCTTCAAAGTCGTCAAGAGCTGTATTATTTTCTTCTTTTTTTTCAAAGCTGTATTCTTCTTTTGTCTTCAATCATCTTCTTCTTTTCATAAAGCAAACTCCTTTGGTCTTCTACCATCTGTCGTTATCTTCTTTAGATTCCTCTTGTCTGATCAGCTTCATCTTCTCTTTTGTAGTATATTATTTTGTTTTGTAGTTTTTAGGACTACATCCTTTTTATTTTTGTAGATAAACTACATTTATTTGAAAGGATCAGATGACCCTTCGCTTTTTATAATGCTAATATCTTTCATCATAGTACCAGAATTTATGAATACTGGTCTTTTCTTTGGACTTGCCATTTCTTGATATTGCTCTATAGTAGTTTTTGCATGAGCATGTTTGAGATTAATTATTCTGTCATACATCCCTTGAAAAACTGTAAGATTAGTTGCAATTGTTTCATGGGAATAATAAAGAGTAATAATCTCTTCAATTTGTGGTCCTTTTCCAGAGGATATTATATTGGACTTTCCATTTTTCATCATATCTTCTAACTTTCCTTTTAGTGTTAATAATCCAATAGCTCTTTTGACTGATAGCCATTCTTGAAATTTCTCCAATGTACATGGTTCTGGAAGTTTTAACTCACCACTTTCTCCATTAATATTAGTATTTTTTCCTATCTTAAATATCTGACATATTACTATGGGTTTTCCTACCAAATCGGTAGAGGCATCAAATATTTGTATCCCATATGCTCCTTTTCCAAAAGCTTCCATCATAGCATTTACTGATTCTATAATTATTGTTGGTAATTTTGAAATACTTTGTAAGGTTTCTGTTACTATTATTTTATCAATAAATCCATAATAAAATAATTTTTCAACAATATCTGGGTTACTATTTTCACTACATAAATATCTAGGATATTTACTCACTTTTGAGCATCTCAATATTTCTTGGTTTGATTTATAATCATAAAATTTCATAATTTTTTCAAAGGCTGTTATTGCTTCAGGTGAATATTTCAGTTTATCACTCATAGTTATAGAAGGTGAGATTTGCTTGGTAATAGAGGGTAAAGGCATATTTACTAGTTTGGATGAAAAAGTTGGTATTGTAGTGGTTGGATTTTGTAAAGACTTTACTGTTTGTTTATCTTTTATAGCTTCTGTCAATTGTTTCAGGAAATGAGTATTTTCCTGTTCTATGGCTGATATCTCTTTGTATAAGGCTTCTATTTGCTGATGTAATTTAACCATTTTATCATGGTTGTTGGTAATAACCTTTGTAGTATCACTGATATACATATCAAAATTGTTATTTGTCATCATGATTATACCTGCTAAGAAAATCAGCTAAAACATTTTTAGTACCAGATATATTTTTAACAATAAAATCATAACAACAGAAAAAAGATTGCCATTTTCTTCTTTTATTTAATTCTGGCAACAAATCTATTTTATTTGTAATAAAAGCTTTCACTTGAGTATTATCAGTTCTTACAATAAATTTTACAGGTAACAAATGATAATGAAATTTTTTAATTCCAAATTTTACTGCTAATAATTCTTTTTCATTTATATGATAATTTTTCTCATTTGGTTTCCATGTTCCTCCTCCATATCCACATATGAGAGGTTTTTCTCTATCAATATCATTTTTTTCATATGCTATAAGGACTGCTCCCCATCCTATATCACTTGCATCTGTAAATAATTCTAATTGATCAGTTTCTATAGGTATTCTATGTTTTGGTAAATTAATTACTTTTTCTTTTAATAATTTAATTGTTCTATCATGTTCTTCTTTCCATTCAAAGGGCTTATTTTTTGTTAATTCTTGTAAAGGTTTTCTTAATTGTGGTAAATCTTTTATATGATCTGCTGCATAATTGATTATTCCTAAGAATTGTTGTACTTCTTTTTTATTTTCTAATTTATCTTTAAAGTTTTGTATTTTTGATACAATATGGTTTTGTAATTGTAATCCATCTTTATCTATAATATATCCTAAATATTCTATCTTATTTTTAAAGATTTCAGATTTCTTTTCAGAAAGTAATATTCCATGTTGTTTTACTAATTCTATAAATTGTTCTAAATGTTTTATATGTTGTTCTAAGCTCTCACTAAATATTAATATATCATCCACATATACTATACAAAAATCCTTTAATTTTCTAAATACTTGATCCATTCTTCTTTGAAATATCTGTGGTGCATTCTTAAATCCAAATGGTAATACTATCCATTCATAATGTCCTTGAGGGGCACTGAATGCTGTTAATGGTATAGAATCTTTTGTTAATTTTATTTGCCAGAATCCACTTTTACAATCAAATTTACTAAACCATTTTTTATTTCCTAATCTGTTTATAAGATTTCTTTTATAAGGTAGAAAATATCCATCAAATATTGTCTTTTTATTTAATTCTCTATAATCTATTACCATTCTAGCTTTTCCTCTTTTTTGTTCACTATGTTTTCTTACTAGGAATGCAGGACTACTATGCGGACTTTTACTTTCTTTTATTATTTTTAAATCTAGTAATTCTTTTATTTGATTTTCAAATTCTTTCTGATCTGTAGGACTATATCTAATAGGTTTAGATCTTACTATATCATTAGAATTTATTAATTTTATTTCAGCATATATATTTTCTTTATCCCATAATTGTACAGGATTTTCTCCAAAGTTTGGTTTTAATAGTTCAATATATTTTTTAGTTAATTCTTCCAAATTATTATCTCTATTAACTAATATTTTATTTACTCTGGTTATATTCATAGGTAATATTCTTTTTAATATTATCCATTTATTACAAGATGTTTGTAAACTTAAACTATCACAAGTAATTACCTGAGTTTTAAAATGATCTAAAAAGTTATTTCCTAATAATATTGGTTGTTTCATTTTGTTTTCTTGATATATTAATGGTATTTTAAATACTGTCTTATTTAATACTATTCTCATATTTTCTGCTATTATATCTAATTCTTTTCTTTGTTCATTAAATCCAGTTACTCTAGTTTTATAAATATTAGATTTTTTCCATTTATGTTGTATTATTACCTCTTTTTTAGCTAAGCACAAATCTGCTCCACTATCTATAAATATTTTTTGTTTTATTAGTTTATTAGGTTTATACTCTACATATGCCTCTATATAAATAGCTACCATTATTCTGAACTATTTTCACTTGTTAATTTTTTCTCAGATTCTGATTTACTACTAGAATATTCATATTTTAGATTCTTTTCATATTCTGATTCACTTTCATTATCAGTTTGACTTATATAAAATTCTTCGTATTTATACCATTTATTATTATCTTCTTCTATTTGTTCTAGATTCATTATAAATTGTGATGTATTAATGTATTTTATTCCTTTTTCTTTTAGTTTTGGGCATTTATTAGCATAATGTCCTTTTTCTTTACAGTTCCAACATGTACATTCACTTAGTTTTCTATTATTATAAGGTTTTCTTTTAAATTTTCTTTTATACCTAAATTTCCTTCTATTATCAAAAGTATTTTTAAATCTTTTAAATTTCTTCTTTTTATATTTATTATAATATGGATTATAATTAAAACTTTTCTGTTCATCAAATCTTCTATTATAATTTTTTCTATGTTTTTTATAGGATTTTTTGATCTTTTTATCATCACATCCAAATACTAATCTTCTTTCTGTAAAACCACATATTTCTCTTAATCCTAATTTCTTATCTTTCTTAACCTTTTGTTGTACTCTATATTCTTCACATTTTCTCATAAGATATCCTCTTAATACTCTTATTCTTTCTCCTAGAGTATTTTCTCTTGGTTCTAATTTATTATATTCTTTAGTTATTTCAGTATTATATGGATCTGGTAAATGATCATAATATAATTGTTGATATAATAGACTTTCTTCTGGTTGAAATCTAGCTTCATAAAAGAATTTTGTAAAACTTATAGTATATTCTGGTAGTTTATTTATTTTACAGCATTTCATATTATTTAAATTCATTATTATTTCTATTTTTCTTTCTATTAGTACTTGATCTCTAGCTACTATCCAAGGTTCTCCTAGAAATTCTCTTTTTAATATCATATCAAATATTTGTAACATAGATTTCCAGTCTCCTGCATTACTCATTACTTCTGTTTTTAATTGGTATGCTATGGATTCTATCCAAAATGCTACTTTTCCTATTAATGTTTTAGATATTAAATCATAGGTATAATCTAAATTATTATTATGTGGAGAACTCATTAAAGCTATATAAGTTCCAAGATTCCAATCAGTTATTCTTCTATTAATTTCTTGCTCTTCATATACATTATCTAGATCTAGGAAGTATCCATTAAGATTTACTCCTTGTGACATTGATCCTATAAATTCTTTAAATTCTGCTTGTTGTCCTATTGGAATATGTTTAGGTATTTTATTATTATTTTTTATCATTTTATCTAAATTTGGATCTATTAGTCTTTCTTCTGGATAATCATTTATATCTTCATTCATTAGGTCTTCTGTTTCTATATCAGTTCCTATATCTTCTTCACTTCCTGATTCCTCTTTTATAATTGCATTTACATTATTTATTTTTCTTAAGGCTTGAATTATTTGATTATTTTCTTTTTCAATATCTGAATTATCTGAATTTTCTTTAACATCTGATTCTTCTATAAAATTTACTCTTTCTTGATTATATCTAGAATTTTTACTACTGCTAGAACTTCTACTAGTACTATCTGATTTATTACTATCTGTTTTCTTAGGTCTATTCTTTAACCTTTTTATTTCCTCTTCTAATATATCTAGTCTTGTCTTAGTTTCTTGCAATTCTTTTTTAATTGTTTTAATTTCTCTTTTTGCTTCTTTTAATTCTTTTTTAATATTCTTATACTTATCTTTATATTTTTTATACTTTTCATACCATTCATCATTGGTATTTATTTTAAGTTTATAATTAATTTCTTTTAATTCTATTAGTTCTTGCTTCTGTCTTTCTAATTTTAATTGTAAATATTCTATCCTTTCAATATTAATTATATCTTCTCTAGATTCTTTATATTCCTTGGATTCTTTTTTTATAGGTTCATATTTATACCTGTCTTTCTCTATTATTTCTTTTCCATGATTTTTAAGAAATGTTATAACATTATGTTCTTTTTTGTCCATTAAAACTTTCCTTTTTTATGTAATGTTGATAATCCTTCTAATACTTTATCTACATTTTCTGGGATATTAGGTTTCATTTTACTAATATCTATCATTATAGGTTCTTTAGTTCTTTTCCAAGCATTTATAGGTACTAATTCTGGTTGTAAATTATCCTCTTCCTTTATTATTTGTTTATTTTTTACTTTTTCTTCTTCTAATTTATTTAATTTTTCTAATATTATTTTGAATGTAGGTATCTCAGATATATTCCATAGATTTGTTAATTCTTCTCTTATTATCTGTCTCAAATGGATTTGTTCTTTTTGGATTTCATCTATTTTCATTATTAAAAGATTTATTTTTTCTTTTATTATTAATTCTTCCCATAGAGCTTGTATTTTTTCGTTATTACTAGTCATTTTTAGATATTCTTTTTATCCATCCATTTCCCATATTTATCCATATTTTTTCAGAGGGTTTAATCTTTATTACTTCTAATTCTTTTATATCTTCTTCTAATTTTTTCTCTTTTTCACAATATTCTAAATATTTTATTTGTGAATATATTCCTTCTTGCAATGCATCTTTTATCTTTTGTAATTTTTGTTTTTTCTTTTCTATTTTTTCTTGAATATTCATATTTTTTCTATAAATCTGACTTTACCTTGATCTGTTATTTCAATTCCTTTGTTATTAATTTTATAATTTATCATAGTTAAGAAATCACTTCCTAATAATAATTCATTAGAACTATCATACTCTATTACTCCTATATTTATATTATATTCTAAATCTTGTATTTTAAATCTTAGATTAATACTTTTAGTAATTATTACTTCTCTTTCATTTTCAGGATAGTTATAAGTTTGAGGTTCTATTTTATTACAATTATTATCATTAATTTTACTAACATGTATAAAACTTTTAATAGCTCCTGTATTTATTTCCGTAATACACTCTTTTGCTATTATTCCATCAAATACTATTACTTTTATTTTTAATCTATCTGTATTTATATCTATTAAATTTATTTCCCTAGGATAATTATATAATAATCTTCTAGGTAAACTAGGTAGACTATTCTGTCTTATCATTATAGGTTCTTTCCTAAAACTTAATCTTGATCCTTCCATTCTTGGTATCAATTTATTAGGTGTTTCCATTATTCTATTATTAAAATCTATATATATTTCTTCTGGTATAGTTATTCTTGAACTCTCTTTATGTTCTATTTGTTCTAATATATCTTGATATATCTTTGGTACCAAAATACTTGATTCATTTTGTTTATTTACATGATGATTTCCTGTTAATGCATATATCATTTTTGTTTCAATACTTATAACTTTACTTCCAGGTGGCATTTTTATTCCATCTAATTTATAATATAAAGTTAAAGCTAATTCTTTATGTTCATCTTTTAATGATATGCTAAAATCTGGTTGTACCGTAAATTTTAATTTCTGATAAATTAAATTTCCTTTTATTACTGATATTAATGCATCTTGTATATTTCCTAATATTCTATCATCTAGTATATATATCTGTATAGGTGTATCTATATTTCTTTGAAAATATGCTTTTATAGTAAATTCTACTCCTCCAAAATAAATATTTTTATATTTCTTTACCTCTTTATTATTTAACTTTCTTAGTTCTCTTTTTATTATCTCATCTGTTATTAAGCTTATTTTTGCTCTTCCATTTATACTATTAATATCTATAATATTTTCATGTTTCTGTGCTATATATCTTATTTCTTTATTTCTTTCGAACCAATTTGTTTTAAATATTTTCTTAACTGTTAACTCTTCTTTTTCATTTTGTATTTTTAAATAAGTTTCTGGTTTAAAACTTAAACTTTGAGAAGTTCCTTCTTCATATGTATCCATTTGATAATATGTTTTATTAGATTCTTCCACTACTTCTTTTCCTTTATCCATAAGTATAAATTTCTGAGTCTCTTTTAATTTTATTTTTTAATTTCTCTATATATTCATCAATTATGATAAGATAATTTATAGATTCACTATTAAGATAAGGTCTTTTCATTATCCTTTCTTTATGCTCTTCATATCTTATTATTTTTTCAAGTCTTCTTTTATTTTTATTCTTTACCAATGATTTATTTTCAAAATAAGATAACGTATATCTTTGATTTTCCATTTTTTATCCGTAAGTATATATTTCTGCATCTTTCTTAGCTTTGTGTTTTAATTTTTCTATATATACATTAAGCATTTCTTTTACTTGTATTGATTTATTATTTTGATATGGTTTTGCTATTACCATTTTCTTATACTCTTCATATCGCATTATTTTTTCAAAATCTCTTTTAACATTATCTTTTACCTCTGTTTTTCTTACAAAGTAAGATGATGTGTCTCTTTGATTATTCATCTTATCCAGTTAGATTAGATTCAATTAATAACTCTTTTCTTCTCCAATATATATTATTATTATATATTCTATATAATGCCATTAACTTTGCTATTTTACAATTATTTATCATTTCCTCCTCTTCT
Source organism: Oenanthe sinensis (assembly GCA_028671895.1). Taxonomy (NCBI): domain Eukaryota; kingdom Viridiplantae; phylum Streptophyta; class Magnoliopsida; order Apiales; family Apiaceae; genus Oenanthe; species Oenanthe sinensis. Next base: position 32,299,234 of record CM053813.1, read on the forward strand.
GTCCAATTTTTATTGTTTATTATATCTTGAAATCTATCTAATTCTTCTTCTATTTTATTTAAAGATATAGAATAATATTTTAATATTCTAAATTTTCTTCTTATTGAGTTTAAATCTTGTCCAAAAGAATTTATCATTTTTTCTGATTTAATTTTAATATATTAATCAATTTATCCTGATCTTCTATTACTTTATATTGTTCCTGTAAAACCTCTTTTAATTCTTTCACTTTTATTTCACATCCTAATTCTTTCATAAATTTTTCTCTTTGTAGTTTTAAATTTTCTTCTGCTAATAACTTATATTCTTCATCTCTTTTAGCTAATAATTCGCTAAATAATCTTATGGTTATATCTTTATCATTTATTAATTCCATACTTATCCTACAACTTTCAATATGATGATTGATTTCTTTATTATATGTAAATGTTTTGTTTGCTATATTTTTTATTTTTTGTAAATTATTCTTTGATTCTTCTGACATATCTTGGATATTATTCATATTATTCTATATCTTTAAATAAAATAGAAGAAGAATTAGATAGATTTCAAGATATAGAATAATATGAATAATATCCCTATTAACATGTTAATTAAACCCTGCCTGTAAATTGGTATCAGAGCCATTAAATAGGAAAATCTTCTCAAGTGAATAGTAACTTCGACTGGTTATGGCAAGATTGAAGTGAATAGTAACCGATGAATAGTAACTTTTAAATATGAATAATATCCAAGATATGTCAGAAGAATCAAAGAATAATTTACAAAAAATAAAAAATATAGCAAACAAAACATTTACATATAATAAAGAAATCAATCATCATATTGAAAGTTGTAGGATAAGTATGGAATTAATAAATGATAAAGATATAACCATAAGATTATTTAGCGAATTATTAGCTAAAAGAGATGAAGAATATAAGTTATTAGCAGAAGAAAATTTAAAACTACAAAGAGAAAAATTTATGAAAGAATTAGGATGTGAAATAAAAGTGAAAGAATTAAAAGAGGTTTTACAGGAACAATATAAAGTAATAGAAGATCAGGATAAATTGATTAATATATTAAAATTAAATCAGAAAAAATGATAAATTCTTTTGGACAAGATTTAAACTCAATAAGAAGAAAATTTAGAATATTAAAATATTATTCTATATCTTTAAATAAAATAGAAGAAGAATTAGATAGATTTCAAGATATAATAAACAATAAAAATTGGACAGAAGAGGAGGAAATGATAAATAATTGTAAAATAGCAAAGTTAATGGCATTATATAGAATATATAATAATAATATATATTGGAGAAGAAAAGAGTTATTAATTGAATCTAATCTAACTGGATAAGATGAATAATCAAAGAGACACATCATCTTACTTTGTAAGAAAAACAGAGGTAAAAGATAATGTTAAAAGAGATTTTGAAAAAATAATGCGATATGAAGAGTATAAGAAAATGGTAATAGCAAAACCATATCAAAATAATAAATCAATACAAGTAAAAGAAATGCTTAATGTATATATAGAAAAATTAAAACACAAAGCTAAGAAAGATGCAGAAATATATACTTACGGATAAAAAATGGAAAATCAAAGATATACGTTATCTTATTTTGAAAATAAATCATTGGTAAAGAATAAAAATAAAAGAAGACTTGAAAAAATAATAAGATATGAAGAGCATAAAGAAAGGATAATGAAAAGACCTTATCTTAATAGTGAATCTATAAATTATCTTATCATAATTGATGAATATATAGAGAAATTAAAAAATAAAATTAAAAGAGACTCAGAAATTTATACTTATGGATAAAGGAAAAGAAGTAGTGGAAGAATCTAATAAAACATATTATCAAATGGATACATATGAAGAAGGAACTTCTCAAAGTTTAAGTTTTAAACCAGAAACTTATTTAAAAATACAAAATGAAAAAGAAGAGTTAACAGTTAAGAAAATATTTAAAACAAATTGGTTCGAAAGAAATAAAGAAATAAGATATATAGCACAGAAACATGAAAATATTATAGATATTAATAGTATAAATGGAAGAGCAAAAATAAGCTTAATAACAGATGAGATAATAAAAAGAGAACTAAGAAAGTTAAATAATAAAGAGGTAAAGAAATATAAAAATATTTATTTTGGAGGAGTAGAATTTACTATAAAAGCATATTTTCAAAGAAATATAGATACACCTATACAGATATATATACTAGATGATAGAATATTAGGAAATATACAAGATGCATTAATATCAGTAATAAAAGGAAATTTAATTTATCAGAAATTAAAATTTACGGTACAACCAGATTTTAGCATATCATTAAAAGATGAACATAAAGAATTAGCTTTAACTTTATATTATAAATTAGATGGAATAAAAATGCCACCTGGAAGTAAAGTTATAAGTATTGAAACAAAAATGATATATGCATTAACAGGAAATCATCATGTAAATAAACAAAATGAATCAAGTATTTTGGTACCAAAGATATATCAAGATATATTAGAACAAATAGAACATAAAGAGAGTTCAAGAATAACTATACCAGAAGAAATATATATAGATTTTAATAATAGAATAATGGAAACACCTAATAAATTGATACCAAGAATGGAAGGATCAAGATTAAGTTTTAGGAAAGAACCTATAATGATAAGACAGAATAGTCTACCTAGTTTACCTAGAAGATTATTATATAATTATCCTAGGGAAATAAATTTAATAGATATAAATACAGATAGATTAAAAATAAAAGTAATAGTATTTGATGGAATAATAGCAAAAGAGTGTATTACGGAAATAAATACAGGAGCTATTAAAAGTTTTATACATGTTAGTAAAATTAATGATAATAATTGTAATAAAATAGAACCTCAAACTTATAACTATCCTGAAAATGAAAGAGAAGTAATAATTACTAAAAGTATTAATCTAAGATTTAAAATACAAGATTTAGAATATAATATAAATATAGGAGTAATAGAGTATGATAGTTCTAATGAATTATTATTAGGAAGTGATTTCTTAACTATGATAAATTATAAAATTAATAACAAAGGAATTGAAATAACAGATCAAGGTAAAGTCAGATTTATAGAAAAAATATGAATATTCAAGAAAAAATAGAAAAGAAAAAACAAAAATTACAAAAGATAAAAGATGCATTGCAAGAAGGAATATATTCACAAATAAAATATTTAGAATATTGTGAAAAAGAGAAAAAATTAGAAGAAGATATAAAAGAATTAGAAGTAATAAAGATTAAACCCTCTGAAAAAATATGGATAAATATGGGAAATGGATGGATAAAAAGAATATCTAAAAATGACTAGTAATAACGAAAAAATACAAGCTCTATGGGAAGAATTAATAATAAAAGAAAAAATAAATCTTTTAATAATGAAAATAGATGAAATCCAAAAAGAACAAATCCATTTGAGACAGATAATAAGAGAAGAATTAACAAATCTATGGAATATATCTGAGATACCTACATTCAAAATAATATTAGAAAAATTAAATAAATTAGAAGAAGAAAAAGTAAAAAATAAACAAATAATAAAGGAAGAGGATAATTTACAACCAGAATTAGTACCTATAAATGCTTGGAAAAGAACTAAAGAACCTATAATGATAGATATTAGTAAAATGAAACCTAATATCCCAGAAAATGTAGATAAAGTATTAGAAGGATTATCAACATTACATAAAAAAGGAAAGTTTTAATGGACAAAAAAGAACATAATGTTATAACATTTCTTAAAAATCATGGAAAAGAAATAATAGAGAAAGACAGGTATAAATATGAACCTATAAAAAAAGAATCCAAGGAATATAAAGAATCTAGAGAAGATATAATTAATATTGAAAGGATAGAATATTTACAATTAAAATTAGAAAGACAGAAGCAAGAACTAATAGAATTAAAAGAAATTAATTATAAACTTAAAATAAATACCAATGATGAATGGTATGAAAAGTATAAAAAATATAAAGATAAGTATAAGAATATTAAAAAAGAATTAAAAGAAGCAAAAAGAGAAATTAAAACAATTAAAAAAGAATTGCAAGAAACTAAGACAAGACTAGATATATTAGAAGAGGAAATAAAAAGGTTAAAGAATAGACCTAAGAAAACAGATAGTAATAAATCAGATAGTACTAGTAGAAGTTCTAGCAGTAGTAAAAATTCTAGATATAATCAAGAAAGAGTAAATTTTATAGAAGAATCAGATGTTAAAGAAAATTCAGATAATTCAGATATTGAAAAAGAAAATAATCAAATAATTCAAGCCTTAAGAAAAATAAATAATGTAAATGCAATTATAAAAGAGGAATCAGGAAGTGAAGAAGATATAGGAACTGATATAGAAACAGAAGACCTAATGAATGAAGATATAAATGATTATCCAGAAGAAAGACTAATAGATCCAAATTTAGATAAAATGATAAAAAATAATAATAAAATACCTAAACATATTCCAATAGGACAACAAGCAGAATTTAAAGAATTTATAGGATCAATGTCACAAGGAGTAAATCTTAATGGATACTTCCTAGATCTAGATAATGTATATGAAGAGCAAGAAATTAATAGAAGAATAACTGATTGGAATCTTGGAACTTATATAGCTTTAATGAGTTCTCCACATAATAATAATTTAGATTATACCTATGATTTAATATCTAAAACATTAATAGGAAAAGTAGCATTTTGGATAGAATCCATAGCATACCAATTAAAAACAGAAGTAATGAGTAATGCAGGAGACTGGAAATCTATGTTACAAATATTTGATATGATATTAAAAAGAGAATTTCTAGGAGAACCTTGGATAGTAGCTAGAGATCAAGTACTAATAGAAAGAAAAATAGAAATAATAATGAATTTAAATAATATGAAATGCTGTAAAATAAATAAACTACCAGAATATACTATAAGTTTTACAAAATTCTTTTATGAAGCTAGATTTCAACCAGAAGAAAGTCTATTATATCAACAATTATATTATGATCATTTACCAGATCCATATAATACTGAAATAACTAAAGAATATAATAAATTAGAACCAAGAGAAAATACTCTAGGAGAAAGAATAAGAGTATTAAGAGGATATCTTATGAGAAAATGTGAAGAATATAGAGTACAACAAAAGGTTAAGAAAGATAAGAAATTAGGATTAAGAGAAATATGTGGTTTTACAGAAAGAAGATTAGTATTTGGATGTGATGATAAAAAGATCAAAAAATCCTATAAAAAACATAGAAAAAATTATAATAGAAGATTTGATGAACAGAAAAGTTTTAATTATAATCCATATTATAATAAATATAAAAAGAAGAAATTTAAAAGATTTAAAAATACTTTTGATAATAGAAGGAAATTTAGGTATAAAAGAAAATTTAAAAGAAAACCTTATAATAATAGAAAACTAAGTGAATGTACATGTTGGAACTGTAAAGAAAAAGGACATTATGCTAATAAATGCCCAAAACTAAAAGAAAAAGGAATAAAATACATTAATACATCACAATTTATAATGAATCTAGAACAAATAGAAGAAGATAATAATAAATGGTATAAATACGAAGAATTTTATATAAGTCAAACTGATAATGAAAGTGAATCAGAATATGAAAAGAATCTAAAATATGAATATTCTAGTAGTAAATCAGAATCTGAGAAAAAATTAACAAGTGAAAATAGTTCAGAATAATGGTAGCTATTTATATAGAGGCATATGTAGAGTATAAACCTAATAAACTAATAAAACAAAAAATATTTATAGATAGTGGAGCAGATTTGTGCTTAGCTAAAAAAGAGGTAATAATACAACATAAATGGAAAAAATCTAATATTTATAAAACTAGAGTAACTGGATTTAATGAACAAAGAAAAGAATTAGATATAATAGCAGAAAATATGAGAATAGTATTAAATAAGACAGTATTTAAAATACCATTAATATATCAAGAAAACAAAATGAAACAACCAATATTATTAGGAAATAACTTTTTAGATCATTTTAAAACTCAGGTAATTACTTGTGATAGTTTAAGTTTACAAACATCTTGTAATAAATGGATAATATTAAAAAGAATATTACCTATGAATATAACCAGAGTAAATAAAATATTAGTTAATAGAGATAATAATTTGGAAGAATTAACTAAAAAATATATTGAACTATTAAAACCAAACTTTGGAGAAAATCCTGTACAATTATGGGATAAAGAAAATATATATGCTGAAATAAAATTAATAAATTCTAATGATATAGTAAGATCTAAACCTATTAGATATAGTCCTACAGATCAGAAAGAATTTGAAAATCAAATAAAAGAATTACTAGATTTAAAAATAATAAAAGAAAGTAAAAGTCCGCATAGTAGTCCTGCATTCCTAGTAAGAAAACATAGTGAACAAAAAAGAGGAAAAGCTAGAATGGTAATAGATTATAGAGAATTAAATAAAAAGACAATATTTGATGGATATTTTCTACCTTATAAAAGAAATCTTATAAACAGATTAGGAAATAAAAAATGGTTTAGTAAATTTGATTGTAAAAGTGGATTCTGGCAAATAAAATTAACAAAAGATTCTATACCATTAACAGCATTCAGTGCCCCTCAAGGACATTATGAATGGATAGTATTACCATTTGGATTTAAGAATGCACCACAGATATTTCAAAGAAGAATGGATCAAGTATTTAGAAAATTAAAGGATTTTTGTATAGTATATGTGGATGATATATTAATATTTAGTGAGAGCTTAGAACAACATATAAAACATTTAGAACAATTTATAGAATTAGTAAAACAACATGGAATATTACTTTCTGAAAAGAAATCTGAAATCTTTAAAAATAAGATAGAATATTTAGGATATATTATAGATAAAGATGGATTACAATTACAAAACCATATTGTATCAAAAATACAAAACTTTAAAGATAAATTAGAAAATAAAAAAGAAGTACAACAATTCTTAGGAATAATCAATTATGCAGCAGATCATATAAAAGATTTACCACAATTAAGAAAACCTTTACAAGAATTAACAAAAAATAAGCCCTTTGAATGGAAAGAAGAACATGATAGAACAATTAAATTATTAAAAGAAAAAGTAATTAATTTACCAAAACATAGAATACCTATAGAAACTGATCAATTAGAATTATTTACAGATGCAAGTGATATAGGATGGGGAGCAGTCCTTATAGCATATGAAAAAAATGATATTGATAGAGAAAAACCTCTCATATGTGGATATGGAGGAGGAACATGGAAACCAAATGAGAAAAATTATCATATAAATGAAAAAGAATTATTAGCAGTAAAATTTGGAATTAAAAAATTTCATTATCATTTGTTACCTGTAAAATTTATTGTAAGAACTGATAATACTCAAGTGAAAGCTTTTATTACAAATAAAATAGATTTGTTGCCAGAATTAAATAAAAGAAGAAAATGGCAATCTTTTTTCTGTTGTTATGATTTTATTGTTAAAAATATATCTGGTACTAAAAATGTTTTAGCTGATTTTCTTAGCAGGTATAATCATGATGACAAATAACAATTTTGATATGTATATCAGTGATACTACAAAGGTTATTACCAACAACCATGATAAAATGGTTAAATTACATCAGCAAATAGAAGCCTTATACAAAGAGATATCAGCCATAGAACAGGAAAATACTCATTTCCTGAAACAATTGACAGAAGCTATAAAAGATAAACAAACAGTAAAGTCTTTACAAAATCCAACCACTACAATACCAACTTTTTCATCCAAACTAGTAAATATGCCTTTACCCTCTATTACCAAGCAAATCTCACCTTCTATAACTATGAGTGATAAACTGAAATATTCACCTGAAGCAATAACAGCCTTTGAAAAAATTATGAAATTTTATGATTATAAATCAAACCAAGAAATATTGAGATGCTCAAAAGTGAGTAAATATCCTAGATATTTATGTAGTGAAAATAGTAACCCAGATATTGTTGAAAAATTATTTTATTATGGATTTATTGATAAAATAATAGTAACAGAAACCTTACAAAGTATTTCAAAATTACCAACAATAATTATAGAATCAGTAAATGCTATGATGGAAGCTTTTGGAAAAGGAGCATATGGGATACAAATATTTGATGCCTCTACCGATTTGGTAGGAAAACCCATAGTAATATGTCAGATATTTAAGATAGGAAAAAATACTAATATTAATGGAGAAAGTGGTGAGTTAAAACTTCCAGAACCATGTACATTGGAGAAATTTCAAGAATGGCTATCAGTCAAAAGAGCTATTGGATTATTAACACTAAAAGGAAAGTTAGAAGATATGATGAAAAATGGAAAGTCCAATATAATATCCTCTGGAAAAGGACCACAAATTGAAGAGATTATTACTCTTTATTATTCCCATGAAACAATTGCAACTAATCTTACAGTTTTTCAAGGGATGTATGACAGAATAATTAATCTCAAACATGCTCATGCAAAAACTACTATAGAGCAATATCAAGAAATGGCAAGTCCAAAGAAAAGACCAGTATTCATAAATTCTGGTACTATGATGAAAGATATTAGCATTATAAAAAGCGAAGGGTCATCTGATCCTTTCAAATAAATGTAGTTTATCTACAAAAATAAAAAGGATGTAGTCCTAAAAACTACAAAACAAAATAATATACTACAAAAGAGAAGATGAAGCTGATCAGACAAGAGGAATCTAAAGAAGATAACGACAGATGGTAGAAGACCAAAGGAGTTTGCTTTATGAAAAGAAGAAGATGATTGAAGACAAAAGAAGAATACAGCTTTGAAAAAAAAGAAGAAAATAATACAGCTCTTGACGACTTTGAAGCCTAAAAGCAAAGATGATGGCAGACAAAAGAAGATGCTTATGGCAGACAATGAAAAGCAACTAAAGAGATTCTTTAAATAATGTAAATGATGTAAGCAATGATGTAAGATAAGAATGAGTTTTCTCTATATAAGAAACTCAGTTTGTAAGATTTAAGATCATCTGCAATAAAAACCCTTTAAAGCTTTCATATTTCTATGGCCAGCTAAACTCTCTAAGTCTATAATTTTTACCAAGAATTTATCAAGAAATCAGTTATAATATTCTACCTAGATCATAATAATATTTATCCAATTTAAGGATATTATTATAGTATAGCATTTCAGAGGATATCTGCAGCCATCCCAGTGTCCAGGCCATATCCCGGGGAAGGGAACAAGTGCTAGGAAAGGTTGAGGCAGGCGGTGATCTGAAGTACTATTACTAGGTAATATTCGAAAAATTTGTTAATTATTATTTATGATGGATGTAGAATGATTGTTTCTGTATTCTTGATAAAAGTATTAGTAGAAATTATAGACGTTTTTTAATTTTATCATGGAGTCTTTTAAGAATAAACGATCACATATTATTATACCATCTATATTCCTTCCCTTTTTAGGGTTAATAGATGATGAGATCCCTATTAACATGTTAATTAAACCCTGCCTGTAAATTGGTATCAGAGCCATTGAATAGTAACTTTTAAATATGAATAATATCCAAGATATGTCAGAAGAATCAAAGAATAATTTACAAAAAATAAAAAATATAGCAAACAAAACATTTACATATAATAAAGAAATCAATCATCATATTGAAAGTTGTAGGATAAGTATGGAATTAATAAATGATAAAGATATAACCATAAGATTATTTAGCGAATTATTAGCTAAAAGAGATGAAGAATATAAGTTATTAGCAGAAGAAAATTTAAAACTACAAAGAGAAAAATTTATGAAAGAATTAGGATGTGAAATAAAAGTGAAAGAATTAAAAGAGGTTTTACAGGAACAATATAAAGTAATAGAAGATCAGGATAAATTGATTAATATATTAAAATCAGAAAAAATGATAAATTCTTTTGGACAAGATTTAAACTCAATAAGAAGAAAATTTAGAATATTAAAATATTATTCTATATCTTTAAATAAAATAGAAGAAGAATTAGATAGATTTCAAGATATAATAAACAATAAAAATTGGACAGAAGAGGAGGAAATGATAAATAATTGTAAAATAGCAAAGTTAATGGCATTATATAGAATATATAATAATAATATATATTGGAGAAGAAAAGAGTTATTAATTGAATCTAATCTAACTGGATAAGATGAATAATCAAAGAGACACATCATCTTACTTTGTAAGAAAAACAGAGGTAAAAGATAATGTTAAAAGAGATTTTGAAAAAATAATGCGATATGAAGAGTATAAGAAAATGGTAATAGCAAAACCATATCAAAATAATAAATCAATACAAGTAAAAGAAATGCTTAATGTATATATAGAAAAATTAAAACACAAAGCTAAGAAAGATGCAGAAATATATACTTACGGATAAAAAATGGAAAATCAAAGATATACGTTATCTTATTTTGAAAATAAATCATTGGTAAAGAATAAAAATAAAAGAAGACTTGAAAAAAATAATAAGATATGAAGAGCATAAAGAAAGGATAATGAAAAGACCTTATCTTAATAGTGAATCTATAAATTATCTTATCATAATTGATGAATATATAGAGAAATTAAAAAATAAAATTAAAAGAGACTCAGAAATTTATACTTATGGATAAAGGAAAAGAAGTAGTGGAAGAATCTAATAAAACATATTATCAAATGGATACATATGAAGAAGGAACTTCTCAAAGTTTAAGTTTTAAACCAGAAACTTATTTAAAAATACAAAATGAAAAAGAAGAGTTAACAGTTAAGAAAATATTTAAAACAAATTGGTTCGAAAGAAATAAAGAAATAAGATATATAGCACAGAAACATGAAAATATTATAGATATTAATAGTATAAATGGAAGAGCAAAAATAAGCTTAATAACAGATGAGATAATAAAAAGAGAACTAAGAAAGTTAAATAATAAAGAGGTAAAGAAATATAAAAATATTTATTTTGGAGGAGTAGAATTTACTATAAAAGCATATTTTCAAAGAAATATAGATACACCTATACAGATATATATACTAGATGATAGAATATTAGGAAATATACAAGATGCATTAATATCAGTAATAAAAGGAAATTTAATTTATCAGAAATTAAAATTTACGGTACAACCAGATTTTAGCATATCATTAAAAGATGAACATAAAGAATTAGCTTTAACTTTATATTATAAATTAGATGGAATAAAAATGCCACCTGGAAGTAAAGTTATAAGGATTGAAACAAAAATGATATATGCATTAACAGGAAATCATCATGTAAATAAACAAAATGAATCAAGTATTTTGGTACCAAAGATATATCAAGATATATTAGAACAAATAGAACATAAAGAGAGTTCAAGAATAACTATACCAGAAGAAATATATATAGATTTTAATAATAGAATAATGGAAACACCTAATAAATTGATACCAAGAATGGAAGGATCAAGATTAAGTTTTAGGAAAGAACCTATAATGATAAGACAGAATAGTCTACCTAGTTTACCTAGAAGATTATTATATAATTATCCTAGGGAAATAAATTTAATAGATATAAATACAGATAGATTAAAAATAAAAGTAATAGTATTTGATGGAATAATAGCAAAAGAGTGTATTACGGAAATAAATACAGGAGCTATTAAAAGTTTTATACATGTTAGTAAAATTAATGATAATAATTGTAATAAAATAGAACCTCAAACTTATAACTATCCTGAAAATGAAAGAGAAGTAATAATTACTAAAAGTATTAATCTAAGATTTAAAATACAAGATTTAGAATATAATATAAATATAGGAGTAATAGAGTATGATAGTTCTAATGAATTATTATTAGGAAGTGATTTCTTAACTATGATAAATTATAAAATTAATAACAAAGGAATTGAAATAACAGATCAAGGTAAAGTCAGATTTATAGAAAAAATATGAATATTCAAGAAAAAATAGAAAAGAAAAAACAAAAATTACAAAAGATAAAAGATGCATTGCAAGAAGGAATATATTCACAAATAAAATATTTAGAATATTGTGAAAAAGAGAAAAAATTAGAAGAAGATATAAAAGAATTAGAAGTAATAAAGATTAAACCCTCTGAAAAAATATGGATAAATATGGGAAATGGATGGATAAAAAGAATATCTAAAAATGACTAGTAATAACGAAAAAATACAAGCTCTATGGGAAGAATTAATAATAAAAGAAAAAATAAATCTTTTAATAATGAAAATAGATGAAATCCAAAAAGAACAAATCCATTTGAGACAGATAATAAGAGAAGAATTAACAAATCTATGGAATATATCTGAGATACCTACATTCAAAATAATATTAGAAAAATTAAATAAATTAGAAGAAGAAAAAGTAAAAAATAAACAAATAATAAAGGAAGAGGATAATTTACAACCAGAATTAGTACCTATAAATGCTTGGAAAAGAACTAAAGAACCTATAATGATAGATATTAGTAAAATGAAACCTAATATCCCAGAAAATGTAGATAAAGTATTAGAAGGATTATCAACATTACATAAAAAAGGAAAGTTTTAATGGACAAAAAAGAACATAATGTTATAACATTTCTTAAAAATCATGGAAAAGAAATAATAGAGAAAGACAGGTATAAATATGAACCTATAAAAAAAGAATCCAAGGAATATAAAGAATCTAGAGAAGATATAATTAATATTGAAAGGATAGAATATTTACAATTAAAATTAGAAAGACAGAAGCAAGAACTAATAGAATTAAAAGAAATTAATTATAAACTTAAAATAAATACCAATGATGAATGGTATGAAAAGTATAAAAAATATAAAGATAAGTATAAGAATATTAAAAAAGAATTAAAAGAAGCAAAAAGAGAAATTAAAACAATTAAAAAAGAATTGCAAGAAACTAAGACAAGACTAGATATATTAGAAGAGGAAATAAAAAGGTTAAAGAATAGACCTAAGAAAACAGATAGTAATAAATCAGATAGTACTAGTAGAAGTTCTAGCAGTAGTAAAAATTCTAGATATAATCAAGAAAGAGTAAATTTTATAGAAGAATCAGATGTTAAAGAAAATTCAGATAATTCAGATATTGAAAAAGAAAATAATCAAATAATTCAAGCCTTAAGAAAAATAAATAATGTAAATGCAATTATAAAAGAGGAATCAGGAAGTGAAGAAGATATAGGAACTGATATAGAAACAGAAGACCTAATGAATGAAGATATAAATGATTATCCAGAAGAAAGACTAATAGATCCAAATTTAGATAAAATGATAAAAAATAATAATAAAATACCTAAACATATTCCAATAGGACAACAAGCAGAATTTAAAGAATTTATAGGATCAATGTCACAAGGAGTAAATCTTAATGGATACTTCCTAGATCTAGATAATGTATATGAAGAGCAAGAAATTAATAGAAGAATAACTGATTGGAATCTTGGAACTTATATAGCTTTAATGAGTTCTCCACATAATAATAATTTAGATTATACCTATGATTTAATATCTAAAACATTAATAGGAAAAGTAGCATTTTGGATAGAATCCATAGCATACCAATTAAAAACAGAAGTAATGAGTAATGCAGGAGACTGGAAATCTATGTTACAAATATTTGATATGATATTAAAAAGAGAATTTCTAGGAGAACCTTGGATAGTAGCTAGAGATCAAGTACTAATAGAAAGAAAAATAGAAATAATAATGAATTTAAATAATATGAAATGCTGTAAAATAAATAAACTACCAGAATATACTATAAGTTTTACAAAATTCTTTTATGAAGCTAGATTTCAACCAGAAGAAAGTCTATTATATCAACAATTATATTATGATCATTTACCAGATCCATATAATACTGAAATAACTAAAGAATATAATAAATTAGAACCAAGAGAAAATACTCTAGGAGAAAGAATAAGAGTATTAAGAGGATATCTTATGAGAAAATGTGAAGAATATAGAGTACAACAAAAGGTTAAGAAAGATAAGAAATTAGGATTAAGAGAAATATGTGGTTTTACAGAAAGAAGATTAGTATTTGGATGTGATGATAAAAAGATCAAAAAATCCTATAAAAAACATAGAAAAAATTATAATAGAAGATTTGATGAACAGAAAAGTTTTAATTATAATCCATATTATAATAAATATAAAAAGAAGAAATTTAAAAGATTTAAAAATACTTTTGATAATAGAAGGAAATTTAGGTATAAAAGAAAATTTAAAAGAAAACCTTATAATAATAGAAAACTAAGTGAATGTACATGTTGGAACTGTAAAGAAAAAGGACATTATGCTAATAAATGCCCAAAACTAAAAGAAAAAGGAATAAAATACATTAATACATCACAATTTATAATGAATCTAGAACAAATAGAAGAAGATAATAATAAATGGTATAAATACGAAGAATTTTATATAAGTCAAACTGATAATGAAAGTGAATCAGAATATGAAAAGAATCTAAAATATGAATATTCTAGTAGTAAATCAGAATCTGAGAAAAAATTAACAAGTGAAAATAGTTCAGAATAATGGTAGCTATTTATATAGAGGCATATGTAGAGTATAAACCTAATAAACTAATAAAACAAAAAATATTTATAGATAGTGGAGCAGATTTGTGCTTAGCTAAAAAAGAGGTAATAATACAACATAAATGGAAAAAATCTAATATTTATAAAACTAGAGTAACTGGATTTAATGAACAAAGAAAAGAATTAGATATAATAGCAGAAAATATGAGAATAGTATTAAATAAGACAGTATTTAAAATACCATTAATATATCAAGAAAACAAAATGAAACAACCAATATTATTAGGAAATAACTTTTTAGATCATTTTAAAACTCAGGTAATTACTTGTGATAGTTTAAGTTTACAAACATCTTGTAATAAATGGATAATATTAAAAAGAATATTACCTATGAATATAACCAGAGTAAATAAAATATTAGTTAATAGAGATAATAATTTGGAAGAATTAACTAAAAAATATATTGAACTATTAAAACCAAACTTTGGAGAAAATCCTGTACAATTATGGGATAAAGAAAATATATATGCTGAAATAAAATTAATAAATTCTAATGATATAGTAAGATCTAAACCTATTAGATATAGTCCTACAGATCAGAAAGAATTTGAAAATCAAATAAAAGAATTACTAGATTTAAAAATAATAAAAGAAAGTAAAAGTCCGCATAGTAGTCCTGCATTCCTAGTAAGAAAACATAGTGAACAAAAAAGAGGAAAAGCTAGAATGGTAATAGATTATAGAGAATTAAATAAAAAGACAATATTTGATGGATATTTTCTACCTTATAAAAGAAATCTTATAAACAGATTAGGAAATAAAAAATGGTTTAGTAAATTTGATTGTAAAAGTGGATTCTGGCAAATAAAATTAACAAAAGATTCTATACCATTAACAGCATTCAGTGCCCCTCAAGGACATTATGAATGGATAGTATTACCATTTGGATTTAAGAATGCACCACAGATATTTCAAAGAAGAATGGATCAAGTATTTAGAAAATTAAAGGATTTTTGTATAGTATATGTGGATGATATATTAATATTTAGTGAGAGCTTAGAACAACATATAAAACATTTAGAACAATTTATAGAATTAGTAAAACAACATGGAATATTACTTTCTGAAAAGAAATCTGAAATCTTTAAAAATAAGATAGAATATTTAGGATATATTATAGATAAAGATGGATTACAATTACAAAACCATATTGTATCAAAAATACAAAACTTTAAAGATAAATTAGAAAATAAAAAAGAAGTACAACAATTCTTAGGAATAATCAATTATGCAGCAGATCATATAAAAGATTTACCACAATTAAGAAAACCTTTACAAGAATTAACAAAAAATAAGCCCTTTGAATGGAAAGAAGAACATGATAGAACAATTAAATTATTAAAAGAAAAAGTAATTAATTTACCAAAACATAGAATACCTATAGAAACTGATCAATTAGAATTATTTACAGATGCAAGTGATATAGGATGGGGAGCAGTCCTTATAGCATATGAAAAAAAATGATATTGATAGAGAAAAACCTCTCATATGTGGATATGGAGGAGGAACATGGAAACCAAATGAGAAAAATTATCATATAAATGAAAAAGAATTATTAGCAGTAAAATTTGGAATTAAAAAATTTCATTATCATTTGTTACCTGTAAAATTTATTGTAAGAACTGATAATACTCAAGTGAAAGCTTTTATTACAAATAAAATAGATTTGTTGCCAGAATTAAATAAAAGAAGAAAATGGCAATCTTTTTTCTGTTGTTATGATTTTATTGTTAAAAATATATCTGGTACTAAAAATGTTTTAGCTGATTTTCTTAGCAGGTATAATCATGATGACAAATAACAATTTTGATATGTATATCAGTGATACTACAAAGGTTATTACCAACAACCATGATAAAATGGTTAAATTACATCAGCAAATAGAAGCCTTATACAAAGAGATATCAGCCATAGAACAGGAAAATACTCATTTCCTGAAACAATTGACAGAAGCTATAAAAGATAAACAAACAGTAAAGTCTTTACAAAATCCAACCACTACAATACCAACTTTTTCATCCAAACTAGTAAATATGCCTTTACCCTCTATTACCAAGCAAATCTCACCTTCTATAACTATGAGTGATAAACTGAAATATTCACCTGAAGCAATAACAGCCTTTGAAAAAATTATGAAATTTTATGATTATAAATCAAACCAAGAAATATTGAGATGCTCAAAAGTGAGTAAATATCCTAGATATTTATGTAGTGAAAATAGTAACCCAGATATTGTTGAAAAATTATTTTATTATGGATTTATTGATAAAATAATAGTAACAGAAACCTTACAAAGTATTTCAAAATTACCAACAATAATTATAGAATCAGTAAATGCTATGATGGAAGCTTTTGGAAAAGGAGCATATGGGATACAAATATTTGATGCCTCTACCGATTTGGTAGGAAAACCCATAGTAATATGTCAGATATTTAAGATAGGAAAAAATACTAATATTAATGGAGAAAGTGGTGAGTTAAAACTTCCAGAACCATGTACATTGGAGAAATTTCAAGAATGGCTATCAGTCAAAAGAGCTATTGGATTATTAACACTAAAAGGAAAGTTAGAAGATATGATGAAAAATGGAAAGTCCAATATAATATCCTCTGGAAAAGGACCACAAATTGAAGAGATTATTACTCTTTATTATTCCCATGAAACAATTGCAACTAATCTTACAGTTTTTCAAGGGATGTATGACAGAATAATTAATCTCAAACATGCTCATGCAAAAACTACTATAGAGCAATATCAAGAAATGGCAAGTCCAAAGAAAAGACCAGTATTCATAAATTCTGGTACTATGATGAAAGATATTAGCATTATAAAAAGCGAAGGGTCATCTGATCCTTTCAAATAAATGTAGTTTATCTACAAAAATAAAAAGGATGTAGTCCTAAAAACTACAAAACAAAATAATATACTACAAAAGAGAAGATGAAGCTGATCAGACAAGAGGAATCTAAAGAAGATAACGACAGATGGTAGAAGACCAAAGGAGTTTGCTTTATGAAAAGAAGAAGATGATTGAAGACAAAAGAAGAATACAGCTTTGAAAAAAAAGAAGAAAATAATACAGCTCTTGACGACTTTGAAGCCTAAAAGCAAAGATGATGGCAGACAAAAGAAGATGCTTATGGCAGACAATGAAAAGCAACTAAAGAGATTCTTTAAATAATGTAAATGATGTAAGCAATGATGTAAGATAAGAATGAGTTTTCTCTATATAAGAAACTCAGTTTGTAAGATTTAAGATCATCTGCAATAAAAACCCTTTAAAGCTTTCATATTTCTATGGCCAGCTAAACTCTCTAAGTCTATAATTTTTACCAAGAAATTATCAAGAAATCAGTTATAATATTCTACCTAGATCATAATAATATTTATCCAATTTAAGGATATTATTATAGTATAGCATTTCAGAGGATATCTGCAGCCATCCCAGTGTCCAGGCCATATCCCGGGGAAGGGAACAAGTGCTAGGAAAGGTTGAGGCAGGCGGTGATCTGAAGTACTATTACTAGGTAATATTCGAAAAATTTGTTAATTATTATTTATGATGGATGTAGAATGATTGTTTCTGTATTCTTGATAAAAGTATTAGTAGAAATTATAGACGTTTTTTAATTTTATCATGGAGTCTTTTAAGAATAAACGATCACATATTATTATACCATCTATATTCCTTCCCTTTTTAGGGTTAATAGATGATGAGATCCCTATTAACATGTTAATTAAACCCTGCCTGTAAATTGGTATCTTATTAACATGTTAATTAAACCCTGCCTGTAAATTGGTATCAGAGCCATTAAATAGGAAAGTCTTCTCAAGTGAATAGTAACTTCGACTGGTTATGGCAAGATTGAAGTGAATAGTAACCGATGAATAGTAACTTTTAAATATGAATAATATCCAAGATATGTCAGAAGAATCAAAGAATAATTTACAAAAAATAAAAAATATAGCAAACAAAACATTTACATATAATAAAGAAATCAATCATCATATTGAAAGTTGTAGGATAAGTATGGAATTAATAAATGATAAAGATATAACCATAAGATTATTTAGCGAATTATTAGCTAAAAGAGATGAAGAATATAAGTTATTAGCAGAAGAAAATTTAAAACTACAAAGAGAAAAATTTATGAAAGAATTAGGATGTGAAATAAAAGTGAAAGAATTAAAAGAGGTTTTACAGGAACAATATAAAGTAATAGAAGATCAGGATAAATTGATTAATATATTAAAATTAAATCAGAAAAAATGATAAATTCTTTTGGACAAGATTTAAACTCAATAAGAAGAAAATTTAGAATATTAAAATATTATTCTATATCTTTAAATAAAATAGAAGAAGAATTAGATAGATTTCAAGATATAATAAACAATAAAAATTGGACAGAAGAGGAGGAAATGATAAATAATTGTAAAATAGCAAAGTTAATGGCATTATATAGAATATATAATAATAATATATATTGGAGAAGAAAAGAGTTATTAATTGAATCTAATCTAACTGGATAAGATGAATAATCAAAGAGACACATCATCTTACTTTGTAAGAAAAACAGAGGTAAAAGATAATGTTAAAAGAGATTTTGAAAAAATAATGCGATATGAAGAGTATAAGAAAATGGTAATAGCAAAACCATATCAAAATAATAAATCAATACAAGTAAAAGAAATGCTTAATGTATATATAGAAAAATTAAAACACAAAGCTAAGAAAGATGCAGAAATATATACTTACGGATAAAAAATGGAAAATCAAAGATATACGTTATCTTATTTTGAAAATAAATCATTGGTAAAGAATAAAAATAAAAGAAGACTTGAAAAAATAATAAGATATGAAGAGCATAAAGAAAGGATAATGAAAAGACCTTATCTTAATAGTGAATCTATAAATTATCTTATCATAATTGATGAATATATAGAGAAATTAAAAAATAAAATTAAAAGAGACTCAGAAATTTATACTTATGGATAAAGGAAAAGAAGTAGTGGAAGAATCTAATAAAACATATTATCAAATGGATACATATGAAGAAGGAACTTCTCAAAGTTTAAGTTTTAAACCAGAAACTTATTTAAAAATACAAAATGAAAAAGAAGAGTTAACAGTTAAGAAAATATTTAAAACAAATTGGTTCGAAAGAAATAAAGAAATAAGATATATAGCACAGAAACATGAAAATATTATAGATATTAATAGTATAAATGGAAGAGCAAAAATAAGCTTAATAACAGATGAGATAATAAAAAGAGAACTAAGAAAGTTAAATAATAAAGAGGTAAAGAAATATAAAAATATTTATTTTGGAGGAGTAGAATTTACTATAAAAGCATATTTTCAAAGAAATATAGATACACCTATACAGATATATATACTAGATGATAGAATATTAGGAAATATACAAGATGCATTAATATCAGTAATAAAAGGAAATTTAATTTATCAGAAATTAAAATTTACGGTACAACCAGATTTTAGCATATCATTAAAAGATGAACATAAAGAATTAGCTTTAACTTTATATTATAAATTAGATGGAATAAAAATGCCACCTGGAAGTAAAGTTATAAGTATTGAAACAAAAATGATATATGCATTAACAGGAAATCATCATGTAAATAAAAAAAATGAATCAAGTATTTTGGTACCAAAGATATATCAAGATATATTAGAACAAATAGAACATAAAGAGAGTTCAAGAATAACTATACCAGAAGAAATATATATAGATTTTAATAATAGAATAATGGAAACACCTAATAAATTGATACCAAGAATGGAAGGATCAAGATTAAGTTTTAGGAAAGAACCTATAATGATAAGACAGAATAGTCTACCTAGTTTACCTAGAAGATTATTATATAATTATCCTAGGGAAATAAATTTAATAGATATAAATACAGATAGATTAAAAATAAAAGTAATAGTATTTGATGGAATAATAGCAAAAGAGTGTATTACGGAAATAAATACAGGAGCTATTAAAAGTTTTATACATGTTAGTAAAATTAATGATAATAATTGTAATAAAATAGAACCTCAAACTTATAACTATCCTGAAAATGAAAGAGAAGTAATAATTACTAAAAGTATTAATCTAAGATTTAAAATACAAGATTTAGAATATAATATAAATATAGGAGTAATAGAGTATGATAGTTCTAATGAATTATTATTAGGAAGTGATTTCTTAACTATGATAAATTATAAAATTAATAACAAAGGAATTGAAATAACAGATCAAGGTAAAGTCAGATTTATAGAAAAAATATGAATATTCAAGAAAAAATAGAAAAGAAAAAACAAAAATTACAAAAGATAAAAGATGCATTGCAAGAAGGAATATATTCACAAATAAAATATTTAGAATATTGTGAAAAAGAGAAAAAATTAGAAGAAGATATAAAAGAATTAGAAGTAATAAAGATTAAACCCTCTGAAAAAATATGGATAAATATGGGAAATGGATGGATAAAAAGAATATCTAAAAATGACTAGTAATAACGAAAAAATACAAGCTCTATGGGAAGAATTAATAATAAAAGAAAAAATAAATCTTTTAATAATGAAAATAGATGAAATCCAAAAAGAACAAATCCATTTGAGACAGATAATAAGAGAAGAATTAACAAATCTATGGAATATTTCTGAGATACCTACATTCAAAATAATATTAGAAAAATTAAATAAATTAGAAGAAGAAAAAGTAAAAAATAAACAAATAATAAAGGAAGAGGATAATTTACAACCAGAATTAGTACCTATAAATGCTTGGAAAAGAACTAAAGAACCTATAATGATAGATATTAGTAAAATGAAACCTAATATCCCAGAAAATGTAGATAAAGTATTAGAAGGATTATCAACATTACATAAAAAAGGAAAGTTTTAATGGACAAAAAAGAACATAATGTTATAACATTTCTTAAAAATCATGGAAAAGAAATAATAGAGAAAGACAGGTATAAATATGAACCTATAAAAAAAGAATCCAAGGAATATAAAGAATCTAGAGAAGATATAATTAATATTGAAAGGATAGAATATTTACAATTAAAATTAGAAAGACAGAAGCAAGAACTAATAGAATTAAAAGAAATTAATTATAAACTTAAAATAAATACCAATGATGAATGGTATGAAAAGTATAAAAAATATAAAGATAAGTATAAGAATATTAAAAAAGAATTAAAAGAAGCAAAAAGAGAAATTAAAACAATTAAAAAAGAATTGCAAGAAACTAAGACAAGACTAGATATATTAGAAGAGGAAATAAAAAGGTTAAAGAATAGACCTAAGAAAACAGATAGTAATAAATCAGATAGTACTAGTAGAAGTTCTAGCAGTAGTAAAAATTCTAGATATAATCAAGAAAGAGTAAATTTTATAGAAGAATCAGATGTTAAAGAAAATTCAGATAATTCAGATATTGAAAAAGAAAATAATCAAATAATTCAAGCCTTAAGAAAAATAAATAATGTAAATGCAATTATAAAAGAGGAATCAGGAAGTGAAGAAGATATAGGAACTGATATAGAAACAGAAGACCTAATGAATGAAGATATAAATGATTATCCAGAAGAAAGACTAATAGATCCAAATTTAGATAAAATGATAAAAAATAATAATAAAATACCTAAACATATTCCAATAGGACAACAAGCAGAATTTAAAGAATTTATAGGATCAATGTCACAAGGAGTAAATCTTAATGGATACTTCCTAGATCTAGATAATGTATATGAAGAGCAAGAAATTAATAGAAGAATAACTGATTGGAATCTTGGAACTTATATAGCTTTAATGAGTTCTCCACATAATAATAATTTAGATTATACCTATGATTTAATATCTAAAACATTAATAGGAAAAGTAGCATTTTGGATAGAATCCATAGCATACCAATTAAAAACAGAAGTAATGAGTAATGCAGGAGACTGGAAATCTATGTTACAAATATTTGATATGATATTAAAAAGAGAATTTCTAGGAGAACCTTGGATAGTAGCTAGAGATCAAGTACTAATAGAAAGAAAAATAGAAATAATAATGAATTTAAATAATATGAAATGCTGTAAAATAAATAAACTACCAGAATATACTATAAGTTTTACAAAATTCTTTTATGAAGCTAGATTTCAACCAGAAGAAAGTCTATTATATCAACAATTATATTATGATCATTTACCAGATCCATATAATACTGAAATAACTAAAGAATATAATAAATTAGAACCAAGAGAAAATACTCTAGGAGAAAGAATAAGAGTATTAAGAGGATATCTTATGAGAAAATGTGAAGAATATAGAGTACAACAAAAGGTTAAGAAAGATAAGAAATTAGGATTAAGAGAAATATGTGGTTTTACAGAAAGAAGATTAGTATTTGGATGTGATGATAAAAAGATCAAAAAATCCTATAAAAAACATAGAAAAAATTATAATAGAAGATTTGATGAACAGAAAAGTTTTAATTATAATCCATATTATAATAAATATAAAAAGAAGAAATTTAAAAGATTTAAAAATACTTTTGATAATAGAAGGAAATTTAGGTATAAAAGAAAATTTAAAAGAAAACCTTATAATAATAGAAAACTAAGTGAATGTACATGTTGGAACTGTAAAGAAAAAGGACATTATGCTAATAAATGCCCAAAACTAAAAGAAAAAGGAATAAAATACATTAATACATCACAATTTATAATGAATCTAGAACAAATAGAAGAAGATAATAATAAATGGTATAAATACGAAGAATTTTATATAAGTCAAACTGATAATGAAAGTGAATCAGAATATGAAAAGAATCTAAAATATGAATATTCTAGTAGTAAATCAGAATCTGAGAAAAAATTAACAAGTGAAAATAGTTCAGAATAATGGTAGCTATTTATATAGAGGCATATGTAGAGTATAAACCTAATAAACTAATAAAACAAAAAATATTTATAGATAGTGGAGCAGATTTGTGCTTAGCTAAAAAAGAGGTAATAATACAACATAAATGGAAAAAATCTAATATTTATAAAACTAGAGTAACTGGATTTAATGAACAAAGAAAAGAATTAGATATAATAGCAGAAAATATGAGAATAGTATTAAATAAGACAGTATTTAAAATACCATTAATATATCAAGAAAACAAAATGAAACAACCAATATTATTAGGAAATAACTTTTTAGATCATTTTAAAACTCAGGTAATTACTTGTGATAGTTTAAGTTTACAAACATCTTGTAATAAATGGATAATATTAAAAAGAATATTACCTATGAATATAACCAGAGTAAATAAAATATTAGTTAATAGAGATAATAATTTGGAAGAATTAACTAAAAAATATATTGAACTATTAAAACCAAACTTTGGAGAAAATCCTGTACAATTATGGGATAAAGAAAATATATATGCTGAAATAAAATTAATAAATTCTAATGATATAGTAAGATCTAAACCTATTAGATATAGTCCTACAGATCAGAAAGAATTTGAAAATCAAATAAAAGAATTACTAGATTTAAAAATAATAAAAGAAAGTAAAAGTCCGCATAGTAGTCCTGCATTCCTAGTAAGAAAACATAGTGAACAAAAAAGAGGAAAAGCTAGAATGGTAATAGATTATAGAGAATTAAATAAAAAGACAATATTTGATGGATATTTTCTACCTTATAAAAGAAATCTTATAAACAGATTAGGAAATAAAAAATGGTTTAGTAAATTTGATTGTAAAAGTGGATTCTGGCAAATAAAATTAACAAAAGATTCTATACCATTAACAGCATTCAGTGCCCCTCAAGGACATTATGAATGGATAGTATTACCATTTGGATTTAAGAATGCACCACAGATATTTCAAAGAAGAATGGATCAAGTATTTAGAAAATTAAAGGATTTTTGTATAGTATATGTGGATGATATATTAATATTTAGTGAGAGCTTAGAACAACATATAAAACATTTAGAACAATTTATAGAATTAGTAAAACAACATGGAATATTACTTTCTGAAAAGAAATCTGAAATCTTTAAAAATAAGATAGAATATTTAGGATATATTATAGATAAAGATGGATTACAATTACAAAACCATATTGTATCAAAAATACAAAACTTTAAAGATAAATTAGAAAATAAAAAAGAAGTACAACAATTCTTAGGAATAATCAATTATGCAGCAGATCATATAAAAGATTTACCACAATTAAGAAAACCTTTACAAGAATTAACAAAAAATAAGCCCTTTGAATGGAAAGAAGAACATGATAGAACAATTAAATTATTAAAAGAAAAAGTAATTAATTTACCAAAACATAGAATACCTATAGAAACTGATCAATTAGAATTATTTACAGATGCAAGTGATATAGGATGGGGAGCAGTCCTTATAGCATATGAAAAAAATGATATTGATAGAGAAAAACCTCTCATATGTGGATATGGAGGAGGAACATGGAAACCAAATGAGAAAAATTATCATATAAATGAAAAAGAATTATTAGCAGTAAAATTTGGAATTAAAAAATTTCATTATCATTTGTTACCTGTAAAATTTATTGTAAGAACTGATAATACTCAAGTGAAAGCTTTTATTACAAATAAAATAGATTTGTTGCCAGAATTAAATAAAAGAAGAAAATGGCAATCTTTTTTCTGTTGTTATGATTTTATTGTTAAAAATATATCTGGTACTAAAAATGTTTTAGCTGATTTTCTTAGCAGGTATAATCATGATGACAAATAACAATTTTGATATGTATATCAGTGATACTACAAAGGTTATTACCAACAACCATGATAAAATGGTTAAATTACATCAGCAAATAGAAGCCTTATACAAAGAGATATCAGCCATAGAACAGGAAAATACTCATTTCCTGAAACAATTGACAGAAGCTATAAAAGATAAACAAACAGTAAAGTCTTTACAAAATCCAACCACTACAATACCAACTTTTTCATCCAAACTAGTAAATATGCCTTTACCCTCTATTACCAAGCAAATCTCACCTTCTATAACTATGAGTGATAAACTGAAATATTCACCTGAAGCAATAACAGCCTTTGAAAAAATTATGAAATTTTATGATTATAAATCAAACCAAGAAATATTGAGATGCTCAAAAGTGAGTAAATATCCTAGATATTTATGTAGTGAAAATAGTAACCCAGATATTGTTGAAAAATTATTTTATTATGGATTTATTGATAAAATAATAGTAACAGAAACCTTACAAAGTATTTCAAAATTACCAACAATAATTATAGAATCAGTAAATGCTATGATGGAAGCTTTTGGAAAAGGAGCATATGGGATACAAATATTTGATGCCTCTACCGATTTGGTAGGAAAACCCATAGTAATATGTCAGATATTTAAGATAGGAAAAAATACTAATATTAATGGAGAAAGTGGTGAGTTAAAACTTCCAGAACCATGTACATTGGAGAAATTTCAAGAATGGCTATCAGTCAAAAGAGCTATTGGATTATTAACACTAAAAGGAAAGTTAGAAGATATGATGAAAAATGGAAAGTCCAATATAATATCCTCTGGAAAAGGACCACAAATTGAAGAGATTATTACTCTTTATTATTCCCATGAAACAATTGCAACTAATCTTACAGTTTTTCAAGGGATGTATGACAGAATAATTAATCTCAAACATGCTCATGCAAAAACTACTATAGAGCAATATCAAGAAATGGCAAGTCCAAAGAAAAGACCAGTATTCATAAATTCTGGTACTATGATGAAAGATATTAGCATTATAAAAAGCGAAGGGTCATCTGATCCTTTCAAATAAATGTAGTTTATCTACAAAAATAAAAAGGATGTAGTCCTAAAAACTACAAAACAAAATAATATACTACAAAAGAGAAGATGAAGCTGATCAGACAAGAGGAATCTAAAGAAGATAACGACAGATGGTAGAAGACCAAAGGAGTTTGCTTTATGAAAAGAAGAAGATGATTGAAGACAAAAGAAGAATACAGCTTTGAAAAAAAAAGAAGAAAATAATACAGCTCTTGACGACTTTGAAGCCTAAAAGCAAAGATGATGGCAGACAAAAGAAGATGCTTATGGCAGACAATGAAAAGCAACTAAAGAGATTCTTTAAATAATGTAAATGATGTAAGCAATGATGTAAGATAAGAATGAGTTTTCTCTATATAAGAAACTCAGTTTGTAAGATTTAAGATCATCTGCAATAAAAACCCTTTAAAGCTTTCATATTTCTATGGCCAGCTAAACTCTCTAAGTCTATAATTTTTACCAAGAAATTATCAAGAAATCAGTTATAATATTCTACCTAGATCATAATAATATTTATCCAATTTAAGGATATTATTATAGTATAGCATTTCAGAGGATATCTGCAGCCATCCCAGTGTCCAGGCCATATCCCGGGGAAGGGAACAAGTGCTAGGAAAGGTTGAGGCAGGCGGTGATCTGAAGTACTATTACTAGGTAATATTCGAAAAATTTGTTAATTATTATTTATGATGGATGTAGAATGATTGTTTCTGTATTCTTGATAAAAGTATTAGTAGAAATTATAGACGTTTTTTAATTTTATCATGGAGTCTTTTAAGAATAAACGATCACATATTATTATACCATCTATATTCCTTCCCTTTTTAGGGTTAATAGATGATGAGATCCCTATTAACATGTTAATTAAACCCTGCCTGTAAAAGAGATGAAGAATATAAGTTATTAGCAGAAGAAAATTTAAAACTACAAAGAGAAAAATTTATGAAAGAATTAGGATGTGAAATAAAAGTGAAAGAATTAAAAGAGGTTTTACAGGAACAATATAAAGTAATAGAAGATCAGGATAAATTGATTAATATATTAAAATTAAATCAGAAAAAATGATAAATTCTTTTGGACAAGATTTAAACTCAATAAGAAGAAAATTTAGAATATTAAAATATTATTCTATATCTTTAAATAAAATAGAAGAAGAATTAGATAGATTTCAAGATATAATAAACAATAAAAATTGGACAGAAGAGGAGGAAATGATAAATAATTGTAAAATAGCAAAGTTAATGGCATTATATAGAATATATAATAATAATATATATTGGAGAAGAAAAGAGTTATTAATTGAATCTAATCTAACTGGATAAGATGAATAATCAAAGAGACACATCATCTTACTTTGTAAGAAAAATAGAGGTAAAAGATAATGTTAAAAGAGATTTTGAAAAAATAATGCGATATGAAGAGTATAAGAAAATGGTAATAGCAAAACCATATCAAAATAATAAATCAATACAAGTAAAAGAAATGCTTAATGTATATATAGAAAAATTAAAACACAAAGCTAAGAAAGATGCAGAAATATATACTTACGGATAAAAAATGGAAAATCAAAGATATACGTTATCTTATTTTGAAAATAAATCATTGGTAAAGAATAAAAATAAAAGAAGACTTGAAAAAATAATAAGATATGAAGAGCATAAAGAAAGGATAATGAAAAGACCTTATCTTAATAGTGAATCTATAAATTATCTTATCATAATTGATGAATATATAGAGAAATTAAAAAATAAAATTAAAAGAGACTCAGAAATTTATACTTATGGATAAAGGAAAAGAAGTAGTGGAAGAATCTAATAAAACATATTATCAAATGGATACATATGAAGAAGGAACTTCTCAAAGTTTAAGTTTTAAACCAGAAACTTATTTAAAAATACAAAATGAAAAAGAAGAGTTAACAGTTAAGAAAATATTTAAAACAAATTGGTTCGAAAGAAATAAAGAAATAAGATATATAGCACAGAAACATGAAAATATTATAGATATTAATAGTATAAATGGAAGAGCAAAAATAAGCTTAATAACAGATGAGATAATAAAAAGAGAACTAAGAAAGTTAAATAATAAAGAGGTAAAGAAATATAAAAATATTTATTTTGGAGGAGTAGAATTTACTATAAAAGCATATTTTCAAAGAAATATAGATACACCTATACAGATATATATACTAGATGATAGAATATTAGGAAATATACAAGATGCATTAATATCAGTAATAAAAGGAAATTTAATTTATCAGAAATTAAAATTTACGGTACAACCAGATTTTAGCATATCATTAAAAGATGAACATAAAGAATTAGCTTTAACTTTATATTATAAATTAGATGGAATAAAAATGCCACCTGGAAGTAAAGTTATAAGTATTGAAACAAAAATGATATATGCATTAACAGGAAATCATCATGTAAATAAACAAAATGAATCAAGTATTTTGGTACCAAAGATATATCAAGATATATTAGAACAAATAGAACATAAAGAGAGTTCAAGAATAACTATACCAGAAGAAATATATATAGATTTTAATAATAGAATAATGGAAACACCTAATAAATTGATACCAAGAATGGAAGGATCAAGATTAAGTTTTAGGAAAGAACCTATAATGATAAGACAGAATAGTCTACCTAGTTTACCTAGAAGATTATTATATAATTATCCTAGGGAAATAAATTTAATAGATATAAATACAGATAGATTAAAAATAAAAGTAATAGTATTTGATGGAATAATAGCAAAAGAGTGTATTACGGAAATAAATACAGGAGCTATTAAAAGTTTTATACATGTTAGTAAAATTAATGATAATAATTGTAATAAAATAGAACCTCAAACTTATAACTATCCTGAAAATGAAAGAGAAGTAATAATTACTAAAAGTATTAATCTAAGATTTAAAATACAAGATTTAGAATATAATATAAATATAGGAGTAATAGAGTATGATAGTTCTAATGAATTATTATTAGGAAGTGATTTCTTAACTATGATAAATTATAAAATTAATAACAAAGGAATTGAAATAACAGATCAAGGTAAAGTCAGATTTATAGAAAAAATATGAATATTCAAGAAAAAATAGAAAAGAAAAAACAAAAATTACAAAAGATAAAAGATGCATTGCAAGAAGGAATATATTCACAAATAAAATATTTAGAATATTGTGAAAAAGAGAAAAAATTAGAAGAAGATATAAAAGAATTAGAAGTAATAAAGATTAAACCCTCTGAAAAAATATGGATAAATATGGGAAATGGATGGATAAAAAGAATATCTAAAAATGACTAGTAATAACGAAAAAATACAAGCTCTATGGGAAGAATTAATAATAAAAGAAAAAATAAATCTTTTAATAATGAAAATAGATGAAATCCAAAAAGAACAAATCCATTTGAGACAGATAATAAGAGAAGAATTAACAAATCTATGGAATATATCTGAGATACCTACATTCAAAATAATATTAGAAAAATTAAATAAATTAGAAGAAGAAAAAGTAAAAAATAAACAAATAATAAAGGAAGAGGATAATTTACAACCAGAATTAGTACCTATAAATGCTTGGAAAAGAACTAAAGAACCTATAATGATAGATATTAGTAAAATGAAACCTAATATCCCAGAAAATGTAGATAAAGTATTAGAAGGATTATCAACATTACATAAAAAAGGAAAGTTTTAATGGACAAAAAAGAACATAATGTTATAACATTTCTTAAAAATCATGGAAAAGAAATAATAGAGAAAGACAGGTATAAATATGAACCTATAAAAAAAGAATCCAAGGAATATAAAGAATCTAGAGAAGATATAATTAATATTGAAAGGATAGAATATTTACAATTAAAATTAGAAAGACAGAAGCAAGAACTAATAGAATTAAAAGAAATTAATTATAAACTTAAAATAAATACCAATGATGAATGGTATGAAAAGTATAAAAAATATAAAGATAAGTATAAGAATATTAAAAAAGAATTAAAAGAAGCAAAAAGAGAAATTAAAACAATTAAAAAAGAATTGCAAGAAACTAAGACAAGACTAGATATATTAGAAGAGGAAATAAAAAGGTTAAAGAATAGACCTAAGAAAACAGATAGTAATAAATCAGATAGTACTAGTAGAAGTTCTAGCAGTAGTAAAAATTCTAGATATAATCAAGAAAGAGTAAATTTTATAGAAGAATCAGATGTTAAAGAAAATTCAGATAATTCAGATATTGAAAAAGAAAATAATCAAATAATTCAAGCCTTAAGAAAAATAAATAATGTAAATGCAATTATAAAAGAGGAATCAGGAAGTGAAGAAGATATAGGAACTGATATAGAAACAGAAGACCTAATGAATGAAGATATAAATGATTATCCAGAAGAAAGACTAATAGATCCAAATTTAGATAAAATGATAAAAAATAATAATAAAATACCTAAACATATTCCAATAGGACAACAAGCAGAATTTAAAGAATTTATAGGATCAATGTCACAAGGAGTAAATCTTAATGGATACTTCCTAGATCTAGATAATGTATATGAAGAGCAAGAAATTAATAGAAGAATAACTGATTGGAATCTTGGAACTTATATAGCTTTAATGAGTTCTCCACATAATAATAATTTAGATTATACCTATGATTTAATATCTAAAACATTAATAGGAAAAGTAGCATTTTGGATAGAATCCATAGCATACCAATTAAAAACAGAAGTAATGAGTAATGCAGGAGACTGGAAATCTATGTTACAAATATTTGATATGATATTAAAAAGAGAATTTCTAGGAGAACCTTGGATAGTAGCTAGAGATCAAGTACTAATAGAAAGAAAAATAGAAATAATAATGAATTTAAATAATATGAAATGCTGTAAAATAAATAAACTACCAGAATATACTATAAGTTTTACAAAATTCTTTTATGAAGCTAGATTTCAACCAGAAGAAAGTCTATTATATCAACAATTATATTATGATCATTTACCAGATCCATATAATACTGAAATAACTAAAGAATATAATAAATTAGAACCAAGAGAAAATACTCTAGGAGAAAGAATAAGAGTATTAAGAGGATATCTTATGAGAAAATGTGAAGAATATAGAGTACAACAAAAGGTTAAGAAAGATAAGAAATTAGGATTAAGAGAAATATGTGGTTTTACAGAAAGAAGATTAGTATTTGGATGTGATGATAAAAAGATCAAAAAATCCTATAAAAAACATAGAAAAAATTATAATAGAAGATTTGATGAACAGAAAAGTTTTAATTATAATCCATATTATAATAAATATAAAAAGAAGAAATTTAAAAGATTTAAAAATACTTTTGATAATAGAAGGAAATTTAGGTATAAAAGAAAATTTAAAAGAAAACCTTATAATAATAGAAAACTAAGTGAATGTACATGTTGGAACTGTAAAGAAAAAGGACATTATGCTAATAAATGCCCAAAACTAAAAGAAAAAGGAATAAAATACATTAATACATCACAATTTATAATGAATCTAGAACAAATAGAAGAAGATAATAATAAATGGTATAAATACGAAGAATTTTATATAAGTCAAACTGATAATGAAAGTGAATCAGAATATGAAAAGAATCTAAAATATGAATATTCTAGTAGTAAATCAGAATCTGAGAAAAAATTAACAAGTGAAAATAGTTCAGAATAATGGTAGCTATTTATATAGAGGCATATGTAGAGTATAAACCTAATAAACTAATAAAACAAAAAATATTTATAGATAGTGGAGCAGATTTGTGCTTAGCTAAAAAAGAGGTAATAATACAACATAAATGGAAAAAATCTAATATTTATAAAACTAGAGTAACTGGATTTAATGAACAAAGAAAAGAATTAGATATAATAGCAGAAAATATGAGAATAGTATTAAATAAGACAGTATTTAAAATACCATTAATATATCAAGAAAACAAAATGAAACAACCAATATTATTAGGAAATAACTTTTTAGATCATTTTAAAACTCAGGTAATTACTTGTGATAGTTTAAGTTTACAAACATCTTGTAATAAATGGATAATATTAAAAAGAATATTACCTATGAATATAACCAGAGTAAATAAAATATTAGTTAATAGAGATAATAATTTGGAAGAATTAACTAAAAAATATATTGAACTATTAAAACCAAACTTTGGAGAAAATCCTGTACAATTATGGGATAAAGAAAATATATATGCTGAAATAAAATTAATAAATTCTAATGATATAGTAAGATCTAAACCTATTAGATATAGTCCTACAGATCAGAAAGAATTTGAAAATCAAATAAAAGAATTACTAGATTTAAAAATAATAAAAGAAAGTAAAAGTCCGCATAGTAGTCCTGCATTCCTAGTAAGAAAACATAGTGAACAAAAAAGAGGAAAAGCTAGAATGGTAATAGATTATAGAGAATTAAATAAAAAGACAATATTTGATGGATATTTTCTACCTTATAAAAGAAATCTTATAAACAGATTAGGAAATAAAAAATGGTTTAGTAAATTTGATTGTAAAAGTGGATTCTGGCAAATAAAATTAACAAAAGATTCTATACCATTAACAGCATTCAGTGCCCCTCAAGGACATTATGAATGGATAGTATTACCATTTGGATTTAAGAATGCACCACAGATATTTCAAAGAAGAATGGATCAAGTATTTAGAAAATTAAAGGATTTTTGTATAGTATATGTGGATGATATATTAATATTTAGTGAGAGCTTAGAACAACATATAAAACATTTAGAACAATTTATAGAATTAGTAAAACAACATGGAATATTACTTTCTGAAAAGAAATCTGAAATCTTTAAAAATAAGATAGAATATTTAGGATATATTATAGATAAAGATGGATTACAATTACAAAACCATATTGTATCAAAAATACAAAACTTTAAAGATAAATTAGAAAATAAAAAAGAAGTACAACAATTCTTAGGAATAATCAATTATGCAGCAGATCATATAAAAGATTTACCACAATTAAGAAAACCTTTACAAGAATTAACAAAAAATAAGCCCTTTGAATGGAAAGAAGAACATGATAGAACAATTAAATTATTAAAAGAAAAAGTAATTAATTTACCAAAACATAGAATACCTATAGAAACTGATCAATTAGAATTATTTACAGATGCAAGTGATATAGGATGGGGAGCAGTCCTTATAGCATATGAAAAAAATGATATTGATAGAGAAAAACCTCTCATATGTGGATATGGAGGAGGAACATGGAAACCAAATGAGAAAAATTATCATATAAATGAAAAAGAATTATTAGCAGTAAAATTTGGAATTAAAAAATTTCATTATCATTTGTTACCTGTAAAATTTATTGTAAGAACTGATAATACTCAAGTGAAAGCTTTTATTACAAATAAAATAGATTTGTTGCCAGAATTAAATAAAAGAAGAAAATGGCAATCTTTTTTCTGTTGTTATGATTTTATTGTTAAAAATATATCTGGTACTAAAAATGTTTTAGCTGATTTTCTTAGCAGGTATAATCATGATGACAAATAACAATTTTGATATGTATATCAGTGATACTACAAAGGTTATTACCAACAACCATGATAAAATGGTTAAATTACATCAGCAAATAGAAGCCTTATACAAAGAGATATCAGCCATAGAACAGGAAAATACTCATTTCCTGAAACAATTGACAGAAGCTATAAAAGATAAACAAACAGTAAAGTCTTTACAAAATCCAACCACTACAATACCAACTTTTTCATCCAAACTAGTAAATATGCCTTTACCCTCTATTACCAAGCAAATCTCACCTTCTATAACTATGAGTGATAAACTGAAATATTCACCTGAAGCAATAACAGCCTTTGAAAAAATTATGAAATTTTATGATTATAAATCAAACCAAGAAATATTGAGATGCTCAAAAGTGAGTAAATATCCTAGATATTTATGTAGTGAAAATAGTAAACCAGATATTGTTGAAAAATTATTTTATTATGGATTTATTGATAAAATAATAGTAACAGAAACCTTACAAAGTATTTCAAAATTACCAACAATAATTATAGAATCAGTAAATGCTATGATGGAAGCTTTTGGAAAAGGAGCATATGGGATACAAATATTTGATGCCTCTACCGATTTGGTAGGAAAACCCATAGTAATATGTCAGATATTTAAGATAGGAAAAAATACTAATATTAATGGAGAAAGTGGTGAGTTAAAACTTCCAGAACCATGTACATTGGAGAAATTTCAAGAATGGCTATCAGTCAAAAGAGCTATTGGATTATTAACACTAAAAGGAAAGTTAGAAGATATGATGAAAAATGGAAAGTCCAATATAATATCCTCTGGAAAAGGACCACAAATTGAAGAGATTATTACTCTTTATTATTCCCATGAAACAATTGCAACTAATCTTACAGTTTTTCAAGGGATGTATGACAGAATAATTAATCTCAAACATGCTCATGCAAAAACTACTATAGAGCAATATCAAGAAATGGCAAGTCCAAAGAAAAGACCAGTATTCATAAATTCTGGTACTATGATGAAAGATATTAGCATTATAAAAAGCGAAGGGTCATCTGATCCTTTCAAATAAATGTAGTTTATCTACAAAAATAAAAAGGATGTAGTCCTAAAAACTACAAAACAAAATAATATACTACAAAAGAGAAGATGAAGCTGATCAGACAAGAGGAATCTAAAGAAGATAACGACAGATGGTAGAAGACCAAAGGAGTTTGCTTTATGAAAAGAAGAAGATGATTGAAGACAAAAGAAGAATACAGCTTTGAAAAAAAAGAAGAAAATAATACAGCTCTTGACGACTTTGAAGCCTAAAAGCAAAGATGATGGCAGACAAAAGAAGATGCTTATGGCAGACAATGAAAAGCAACTAAAGAGATTCTTTAAATAATGTAAATGATGTAAGCAATGATGTAAGATAAGAATGAGGTTTCTCTATATAAGAAACTCAGTTTGTAAGATTTAAGATCATCTGCAATAAAAACCCTTTAAAGCTTTCATATTTCTATGGCCAGCTAAACTCTCTAAGTCTATAATTTTTACCAAGAAATTATCAAGAAATCAGTTATAATATTCTACCTAGATCATAATAATATTTATCCAATTTAAGGATATTATTATAGTATAGCATTTCAGAGGATATCTGCAGCCATCCCAGTGTCCAGGCCATATCCCGGGGAAGGGAACAAGTGCTAGGAAAGGTTGAGGCAGGCGGTGATCTGAAGTACTATTACTAGGTAATATTCGAAAAATTTGTTAATTATTATTTATGATGGATGTAGAATGATTGTTTCTGTATTCTTGATAAAAGTATTAGTAGAAATTATAGACGTTTTTTAATTTTATCATGGAGTCTTTTAAGAATAAACGATCACATATTATTATACCATCTATATTCCTTCCCTTTTTAGGGTTAATAGATGATGAGATCCCTATTAACATGTTAATTAAACCCTGCCTGTAAATTGGTATCAGAGGAGGAAATGATAAATAATTGTAAAATAGCAAAGTTAATGGCATTATATAGAATATATAATAATAATATATATTGGAGAAGAAAAGAGTTATTAATTGAATCTAATCTAACTGGATAAGATGAATAATCAAAGAGACACATCATCTTACTTTGTAAGAAAAACAGAGGTAAAAGATAATGTTAAAAGAGATTTTGAAAAAATAATGCGATATGAAGAGTATAAGAAAATGGTAATAGCAAAACCATATCAAAATAATAAATCAATACAAGTAAAAGAAATGCTTAATGTATATATAGAAAAATTAAAACACAAAGCTAAGAAAGATGCAGAAATATATACTTACGGATAAAAAATGGAAAATCAAAGATATACGTTATCTTATTTTGAAAATAAATCATTGGTAAAGAATAAAAATAAAAGAAGACTTGAAAAAATAATAAGATATGAAGAGCATAAAGAAAGGATAATGAAAAGACCTTATCTTAATAGTGAATCTATAAATTATCTTATCATAATTGATGAATATATAGAGAAATTAAAAAATAAAATTAAAAGAGACTCAGAAATTTATACTTATGGATAAAGGAAAAGAAGTAGTGGAAGAATCTAATAAAACATATTATCAAATGGATACATATGAAGAAGGAACTTCTCAAAGTTTAAGTTTTAAACCAGAAACTTATTTAAAAATACAAAATGAAAAAGAAGAGTTAACAGTTAAGAAAATATTTAAAACAAATTGGTTCGAAAGAAATAAAGAAATAAGATATATAGCACAGAAACATGAAAATATTATAGATATTAATAGTATAAATGGAAGAGCAAAAATAAGCTTAATAACAGATGAGATAATAAAAAGAGAACTAAGAAAGTTAAATAATAAAGAGGTAAAGAAATATAAAAATATTTATTTTGGAGGAGTAGAATTTACTATAAAAGCATATTTTCAAAGAAATATAGATACACCTATACAGATATATATACTAGATGATAGAATATTAGGAAATATACAAGATGCATTAATATCAGTAATAAAAGGAAATTTAATTTATCAGAAATTAAAATTTACGGTACAACCAGATTTTAGCATATCATTAAAAGATGAACATAAAGAATTAGCTTTAACTTTATATTATAAATTAGATGGAATAAAAATGCCACCTGGAAGTAAAGTTATAAGTATTGAAACAAAAATGATATATGCATTAACAGGAAATCATCATGTAAATAAACAAAATGAATCAAGTATTTTGGTACCAAAGATATATCAAGATATATTAGAACAAATAGAACATAAAGAGAGTTCAAGAATAACTATACCAGAAGAAATATATATAGATTTTAATAATAGAATAATGGAAACACCTAATAAATTGATACCAAGAATGGAAGGATCAAGATTAAGTTTTAGGAAAGAACCTATAATGATAAGACAGAATAGTCTACCTAGTTTACCTAGAAGATTATTATATAATTATCCTAGGGAAATAAATTTAATAGATATAAATACAGATAGATTAAAAATAAAAGTAATAGTATTTGATGGAATAATAGCAAAAGAGTGTATTACGGAAATAAATACAGGAGCTATTAAAAGTTTTATACATGTTAGTAAAATTAATGATAATAATTGTAATAAAATAGAACCTCAAACTTATAACTATCCTGAAAATGAAAGAGAAGTAATAATTACTAAAAGTATTAATCTAAGATTTAAAATACAAGATTTAGAATATAATATAAATATAGGAGTAATAGAGTATGATAGTTCTAATGAATTATTATTAGGAAGTGATTTCTTAACTATGATAAATTATAAAATTAATAACAAAGGAATTGAAATAACAGATCAAGGTAAAGTCAGATTTATAGAAAAAATATGAATATTCAAGAAAAAATAGAAAAGAAAAAACAAAAATTACAAAAGATAAAAGATGCATTGCAAGAAGGAATATATTCACAAATAAAATATTTAGAATATTGTGAAAAAGAGAAAAAATTAGAAGAAGATATAAAAGAATTAGAAGTAATAAAGATTAAACCCTCTGAAAAAATATGGATAAATATGGGAAATGGATGGATAAAAAGAATATCTAAAAATGACTAGTAATAACGAAAAAATACAAGCTCTATGGGAAGAATTAATAATAAAAGAAAAAATAAATCTTTTAATAATGAAAATAGATGAAATCCAAAAAGAACAAATCCATTTGAGACAGATAATAAGAGAAGAATTAACAAATCTATGGAATATATCTGAGATACCTACATTCAAAATAATATTAGAAAAATTAAATAAATTAGAAGAAGAAAAAGTAAAAAATAAACAAATAATAAAGGAAGAGGATAATTTACAACCAGAATTAGTACCTATAAATGCTTGGAAAAGAACTAAAGAACCTATAATGATAGATATTAGTAAAATGAAACCTAATATCCCAGAAAATGTAGATAAAGTATTAGAAGGATTATCAACATTACATAAAAAAGGAAAGTTTTAATGGACAAAAAAGAACATAATGTTATAACATTTCTTAAAAATCATGGAAAAGAAATAATAGAGAAAGACAGGTATAAATATGAACCTATAAAAAAAGAATCCAAGGAATATAAAGAATCTAGAGAAGATATAATTAATATTGAAAGGATAGAATATTTACAATTAAAATTAGAAAGACAGAAGCAAGAACTAATAGAATTAAAAGAAATTAATTATAAACTTAAAATAAATACCAATGATGAATGGTATGAAAAGTATAAAAAATATAAAGATAAGTATAAGAATATTAAAAAAGAATTAAAAGAAGCAAAAAGAGAAATTAAAACAATTAAAAAAGAATTGCAAGAAACTAAGACAAGACTAGATATATTAGAAGAGGAAATAAAAAGGTTAAAGAATAGACCTAAGAAAACAGATAGTAATAAATCAGATAGTACTAGTAGAAGTTCTAGCAGTAGTAAAAATTCTAGATATAATCAAGAAAGAGTAAATTTTATAGAAGAATCAGATGTTAAAGAAAATTCAGATAATTCAGATATTGAAAAAGAAAATAATCAAATAATTCAAGCCTTAAGAAAAATAAATAATGTAAATGCAATTATAAAAGAGGAATCAGGAAGTGAAGAAGATATAGGAACTGATATAGAAACAGAAGACCTAATGAATGAAGATATAAATGATTATCCAGAAGAAAGACTAATAGATCCAAATTTAGATAAAATGATAAAAAATAATAATAAAATACCTAAACATATTCCAATAGGACAACAAGCAGAATTTAAAGAATTTATAGGATCAATGTCACAAGGAGTAAATCTTAATGGATACTTCCTAGATCTAGATAATGTATATGAAGAGCAAGAAATTAATAGAAGAATAACTGATTGGAATCTTGGAACTTATATAGCTTTAATGAGTTCTCCACATAATAATAATTTAGATTATACCTATGATTTAATATCTAAAACATTAATAGGAAAAGTAGCATTTTGGATAGAATCCATAGCATACCAATTAAAAACAGAAGTAATGAGTAATGCAGGAGACTGGAAATCTATGTTACAAATATTTGATATGATATTAAAAAGAGAATTTCTAGGAGAACCTTGGATAGTAGCTAGAGATCAAGTACTAATAGAAAGAAAAATAGAAATAATAATGAATTTAAATAATATGAAATGCTGTAAAATAAATAAACTACCAGAATATACTATAAGTTTTACAAAATTCTTTTATGAAGCTAGATTTCAACCAGAAGAAAGTCTATTATATCAACAATTATATTATGATCATTTACCAGATCCATATAATACTGAAATAACTAAAGAATATAATAAATTAGAACCAAGAGAAAATACTCTAGGAGAAAGAATAAGAGTATTAAGAGGATATCTTATGAGAAAATGTGAAGAATATAGAGTACAACAAAAGGTTAAGAAAGATAAGAAATTAGGATTAAGAGAAATATGTGGTTTTACAGAAAGAAGATTAGTATTTGGATGTGATGATAAAAAGATCAAAAAATCCTATAAAAAACATAGAAAAAATTATAATAGAAGATTTGATGAACAGAAAAGTTTTAATTATAATCCATATTATAATAAATATAAAAAGAAGAAATTTAAAAGATTTAAAAATACTTTTGATAATAGAAGGAAATTTAGGTATAAAAGAAAATTTAAAAGAAAACCTTATAATAATAGAAAACTAAGTGAATGTACATGTTGGAACTGTAAAGAAAAAGGACATTATGCTAATAAATGCCCAAAACTAAAAGAAAAAGGAATAAAATACATTAATACATCACAATTTATAATGAATCTAGAACAAATAGAAGAAGATAATAATAAATGGTATAAATACGAAGAATTTTATATAAGTCAAACTGATAATGAAAGTGAATCAGAATATGAAAAGAATCTAAAATATGAATATTCTAGTAGTAAATCAGAATCTGAGAAAAAATTAACAAGTGAAAATAGTTCAGAATAATGGTAGCTATTTATATAGAGGCATATGTAGAGTATAAACCTAATAAACTAATAAAACAAAAAATATTTATAGATAGTGGAGCAGATTTGTGCTTAGCTAAAAAAGAGGTAATAATACAACATAAATGGAAAAAATCTAATATTTATAAAACTAGAGTAACTGGATTTAATGAACAAAGAAAAGAATTAGATATAATAGCAGAAAATATGAGAATAGTATTAAATAAGACAGTATTTAAAATACCATTAATATATCAAGAAAACAAAATGAAACAACCAATATTATTAGGAAATAACTTTTTAGATCATTTTAAAACTCAGGTAATTACTTGTGATAGTTTAAGTTTACAAACATCTTGTAATAAATGGATAATATTAAAAAGAATATTACCTATGAATATAACCAGAGTAAATAAAATATTAGTTAATAGAGATAATAATTTGGAAGAATTAACTAAAAAATATATTGAACTATTAAAACCAAACTTTGGAGAAAATCCTGTACAATTATGGGATAAAGAAAATATATATGCTGAAATAAAATTAATAAATTCTAATGATATAGTAAGATCTAAACCTATTAGATATAGTCCTACAGATCAGAAAGAATTTGAAAATCAAATAAAAGAATTACTAGATTTAAAAATAATAAAAGAAAGTAAAAGTCCGCATAGTAGTCCTGCATTCCTAGTAAGAAAACATAGTGAACAAAAAAGAGGAAAAGCTAGAATGGTAATAGATTATAGAGAATTAAATAAAAAGACAATATTTGATGGATATTTTCTACCTTATAAAAGAAATCTTATAAACAGATTAGGAAATAAAAAATGGTTTAGTAAATTTGATTGTAAAAGTGGATTCTGGCAAATAAAATTAACAAAAGATTCTATACCATTAACAGCATTCAGTGCCCCTCAAGGACATTATGAATGGATAGTATTACCATTTGGATTTAAGAATGCACCACAGATATTTCAAAGAAGAATGGATCAAGTATTTAGAAAATTAAAGGATTTTTGTATAGTATATGTGGATGATATATTAATATTTAGTGAGAGCTTAGAACAACATATAAAACATTTAGAACAATTTATAGAATTAGTAAAACAACATGGAATATTACTTTCTGAAAAGAAATCTGAAATCTTTAAAAATAAGATAGAATATTTAGGATATATTATAGATAAAGATGGATTACAATTACAAAACCATATTGTATCAAAAATACAAAACTTTAAAGATAAATTAGAAAATAAAAAAGAAGTACAACAATTCTTAGGAATAATCAATTATGCAGCAGATCATATAAAAGATTTACCACAATTAAGAAAACCTTTACAAGAATTAACAAAAAATAAGCCCTTTGAATGGAAAGAAGAACATGATAGAACAATTAAATTATTAAAAGAAAAAGTAATTAATTTACCAAAACATAGAATACCTATAGAAACTGATCAATTAGAATTATTTACAGATGCAAGTGATATAGGATGGGGAGCAGTCCTTATAGCATATGAAAAAAATGATATTGATAGAGAAAAACCTCTCATATGTGGATATGGAGGAGGAACATGGAAACCAAATGAGAAAAATTATCATATAAATGAAAAAGAATTATTAGCAGTAAAATTTGGAATTAAAAAATTTCATTATCATTTGTTACCTGTAAAATTTATTGTAAGAACTGATAATACTCAAGTGAAAGCTTTTATTACAAATAAAATAGATTTGTTGCCAGAATTAAATAAAAGAAGAAAATGGCAATCTTTTTTCTGTTGTTATGATTTTATTGTTAAAAATATATCTGGTACTAAAAATGTTTTAGCTGATTTTCTTAGCAGGTATAATCATGATGACAAATAACAATTTTGATATGTATATCAGTGATACTACAAAGGTTATTACCAACAACCATGATAAAATGGTTAAATTACATCAGCAAATAGAAGCCTTATACAAAGAGATATCAGCCATAGAACAGGAAAATACTCATTTCCTGAAACAATTGACAGAAGCTATAAAAGATAAACAAACAGTAAAGTCTTTACAAAATCCAACCACTACAATACCAACTTTTTCATCCAAACTAGTAAATATGCCTTTACCCTCTATTACCAAGCAAATCTCACCTTCTATAACTATGAGTGATAAACTGAAATATTCACCTGAAGCAATAACAGCCTTTGAAAAAATTATGAAATTTTATGATTATAAATCAAACCAAGAAATATTGAGATGCTCAAAAGTGAGTAAATATCCTAGATATTTATGTAGTGAAAATAGTAACCCAGATATTGTTGAAAAATTATTTTATTATGGATTTATTGATAAAATAATAGTAACAGAAACCTTACAAAGTATTTCAAAATTACCAACAATAATTATAGAATCAGTAAATGCTATGATGGAAGCTTTTGGAAAAGGAGCATATGGGATACAAATATTTGATGCCTCTACCGATTTGGTAGGAAAACCCATAGTAATATGTCAGATATTTAAGATAGGAAAAAATACTAATATTAATGGAGAAAGTGGTGAGTTAAAACTTCCAGAACCATGTACATTGGAGAAATTTCAAGAATGGCTATCAGTCAAAAGAGCTATTGGATTATTAACACTAAAAGGAAAGTTAGAAGATATGATGAAAAATGGAAAGTCCAATATAATATCCTCTGGAAAAGGACCACAAATTGAAGAGATTATTACTCTTTATTATTCCCATGAAACAATTGCAACTAATCTTACAGTTTTTCAAGGGATGTATGACAGAATAATTAATCTCAAACATGCTCATGCAAAAACTACTATAGAGCAATATCAAGAAATGGCAAGTCCAAAGAAAAGACCAGTATTCATAAATTCTGGTACTATGATGAAAGATATTAGCATTATAAAAAGCGAAGGGTCATCTGATCCTTTCAAATAAATGTAGTTTATCTACAAAAATAAAAAGGATGTAGTCCTAAAAACTACAAAACAAAATAATATACTACAAAAGAGAAGATGAAGCTGATCAGACAAGAGGAATCTAAAGAAGATAACGACAGATGGTAGAAGACCAAAGGAGTTTGCTTTATGAAAAGAAGAAGATGATTGAAGACAAAAGAAGAATACAGCTTTGAAAAAAAAGAAGAAAATAATACAGCTCTTGACGACTTTGAAGCCTAAAAGCAAAGATGATGGCAGACAAAAGAAGATGCTTATGGCAGACAATGAAAAGCAACTAAAGAGATTCTTTAAATAATGTAAATGATGTAAGCAATGATGTAAGATAAGAATGAGTTTTCTCTATATAAGAAACTCAGTTTGTAAGATTTAAGATCATCTGCAATAAAAACCCTTTAAAGCTTTCATATTTCTATGGCCAGCTAAACTCTCTAAGTCTATAATTTTTACCAAGAAATTATCAAGAAATCAGTTATAATATTCTACCTAGATCATAATAATATTTATCCAATTTAAGGATATTATTATAGTATAGCATTTCAGAGGATATCTGCAGCCATCCCAGTGTCCAGGCCATATCCCGGGGAAGGGAACAAGTGCTAGGAAAGGTTGAGGCAGGCGGTGATCTGAAGTACTATTACTAGGTAATATTCGAAAAATTTGTTAATTATTATTTATGATGGATGTAGAATGATTGTTTCTGTATTCTTGATAAAAGTATTAGTAGAAATTATAGACGTTTTTTAATTTTATCATGGAGTCTTTTAAGAATAAACGATCACATATTATTATACCATCTATATTCCTTCCCTTTTTAGGGTTAATAGATGATGAGATCCCTATTAACATGTTAATTAAACCCTGCCTGTAAATTGGTATCAGATCATCTATTAACATGTTAATTAAACCCTGCCTGTAAATTGGTATCAGAGCCATTAAATAGGAAAGTCTTCTCAAGTGAATAGTAACTTCGACTGGTTATGGCAAGATTGAAGTGAATAGTAACCGATGAATAGTAACTTTTAAATATGAATAATATCCAAGATATGTCAGAAGAATCAAAGAATAATTTACAAAAAATAAAAAATATAGCAAACAAAACATTTACATATAATAAAGAAATCAATCATCATATTGAAAGTTGTAGGATAAGTATGGAATTAATAAATGATAAAGATATAACCATAA
This sequence comes from Oenanthe sinensis, assembly GCA_028671895.1. Taxonomy (NCBI): domain Eukaryota; kingdom Viridiplantae; phylum Streptophyta; class Magnoliopsida; order Apiales; family Apiaceae; genus Oenanthe; species Oenanthe sinensis. The sequence continues at coordinate 32,343,858 of CM053813.1, forward strand.
GATTATTTAGCGAATTATTAGCTAAAAGAGATGAAGAATATAAGTTATTAGCAGAAGAAAATTTAAAACTACAAAGAGAAAAATTTATGAAAGAATTAGGATGTGAAATAAAAGTGAAAGAATTAAAAGAGGTTTTACAGGAACAATATAAAGTAATAGAAGATCAGGATAAATTGATTAATATATTAAAATTAAATCAGAAAAAATGATAAATTCTTTTGGACAAGATTTAAACTCAATAAGAAGAAAATTTAGAATATTAAAATATTATTCTATATCTTTAAATAAAATAGAAGAAGAATTAGATAGATTTCAAGATATAATAAACAATAAAAATTGGACAGAAGAGGAGGAAATGATAAATAATTGTAAAATAGCAAAGTTAATGGCATTATATAGAATATATAATAATAATATATATTGGAGAAGAAAAGAGTTATTAATTGAATCTAATCTAACTGGATAAGATGAATAATCAAAGAGACACATCATCTTACTTTGTAAGAAAAACAGAGGTAAAAGATAATGTTAAAAGAGATTTTGAAAAAATAATGCGATATGAAGAGTATAAGAAAATGGTAATAGCAAAACCATATCAAAATAATAAATCAATACAAGTAAAAGAAATGCTTAATGTATATATAGAAAAATTAAAACACAAAGCTAAGAAAGATGCAGAAATATATACTTACGGATAAAAAATGGAAAATCAAAGATATACGTTATCTTATTTTGAAAATAAATCATTGGTAAAGAATAAAAATAAAAGAAGACTTGAAAAAATAATAAGATATGAAGAGCATAAAGAAAGGATAATGAAAAGACCTTATCTTAATAGTGAATCTATAAATTATCTTATCATAATTGATGAATATATAGAGAAATTAAAAAATAAAATTAAAAGAGACTCAGAAATTTATACTTATGGATAAAGGAAAAGAAGTAGTGGAAGAATCTAATAAAACATATTATCAAATGGATACATATGAAGAAGGAACTTCTCAAAGTTTAAGTTTTAAACCAGAAACTTATTTAAAAATACAAAATGAAAAAGAAGAGTTAACAGTTAAGAAAATATTTAAAACAAATTGGTTCGAAAGAAATAAAGAAATAAGATATATAGCACAGAAACATGAAAATATTATAGATATTAATAGTATAAATGGAAGAGCAAAAATAAGCTTAATAACAGATGAGATAATAAAAAGAGAACTAAGAAAGTTAAATAATAAAGAGGTAAAGAAATATAAAAATATTTATTTTGGAGGAGTAGAATTTACTATAAAAGCATATTTTCAAAGAAATATAGATACACCTATACAGATATATATACTAGATGATAGAATATTAGGAAATATACAAGATGCATTAATATCAGTAATAAAAGGAAATTTAATTTATCAGAAATTAAAATTTACGGTACAACCAGATTTTAGCATATCATTAAAAGATGAACATAAAGAATTAGCTTTAACTTTATATTATAAATTAGATGGAATAAAAATGCCACCTGGAAGTAAAGTTATAAGTATTGAAACAAAAATGATATATGCATTAACAGGAAATCATCATGTAAATAAACAAAATGAATCAAGTATTTTGGTACCAAAGATATATCAAGATATATTAGAACAAATAGAACATAAAGAGAGTTCAAGAATAACTATACCAGAAGAAATATATATAGATTTTAATAATAGAATAATGGAAACACCTAATAAATTGATACCAAGAATGGAAGGATCAAGATTAAGTTTTAGGAAAGAACCTATAATGATAAGACAGAATAGTCTACCTAGTTTACCTAGAAGATTATTATATAATTATCCTAGGGAAATAAATTTAATAGATATAAATACAGATAGATTAAAAATAAAAGTAATAGTATTTGATGGAATAATAGCAAAAGAGTGTATTACGGAAATAAATACAGGAGCTATTAAAAGTTTTATACATGTTAGTAAAATTAATGATAATAATTGTAATAAAATAGAACCTCAAACTTATAACTATCCTGAAAATGAAAGAGAAGTAATAATTACTAAAAGTATTAATCTAAGATTTAAAATACAAGATTTAGAATATAATATAAATATAGGAGTAATAGAGTATGATAGTTCTAATGAATTATTATTAGGAAGTGATTTCTTAACTATGATAAATTATAAAATTAATAACAAAGGAATTGAAATAACAGATCAAGGTAAAGTCAGATTTATAGAAAAAATATGAATATTCAAGAAAAAATAGAAAAGAAAAAACAAAAATTACAAAAGATAAAAGATGCATTGCAAGAAGGAATATATTCACAAATAAAATATTTAGAATATTGTGAAAAAGAGAAAAAATTAGAAGAAGATATAAAAGAATTAGAAGTAATAAAGATTAAACCCTCTGAAAAAATATGGATAAATATGGGAAATGGATGGATAAAAAGAATATCTAAAAATGACTAGTAATAACGAAAAAATACAAGCTCTATGGGAAGAATTAATAATAAAAGAAAAAATAAATCTTTTAATAATGAAAATAGATGAAATCCAAAAAGAACAAATCCATTTGAGACAGATAATAAGAGAAGAATTAACAAATCTATGGAATATATCTGAGATACCTACATTCAAAATAATATTAGAAAAATTAAATAAATTAGAAGAAGAAAAAGTAAAAAATAAACAAATAATAAAGGAAGAGGATAATTTACAACCAGAATTAGTACCTATAAATGCTTGGAAAAGAACTAAAGAACCTATAATGATAGATATTAGTAAAATGAAACCTAATATCCCAGAAAATGTAGATAAAGTATTAGAAGGATTATCAACATTACATAAAAAAGGAAAGTTTTAATGGACAAAAAAGAACATAATGTTATAACATTTCTTAAAAATCATGGAAAAGAAATAATAGAGAAAGACAGGTATAAATATGAACCTATAAAAAAAGAATCCAAGGAATATAAAGAATCTAGAGAAGATATAATTAATATTGAAAGGATAGAATATTTACAATTAAAATTAGAAAGACAGAAGCAAGAACTAATAGAATTAAAAGAAATTAATTATAAACTTAAAATAAATACCAATGATGAATGGTATGAAAAGTATAAAAAATATAAAGATAAGTATAAGAATATTAAAAAAGAATTAAAAGAAGCAAAAAGAGAAATTAAAACAATTAAAAAAGAATTGCAAGAAACTAAGACAAGACTAGATATATTAGAAGAGGAAATAAAAAGGTTAAAGAATAGACCTAAGAAAACAGATAGTAATAAATCAGATAGTACTAGTAGAAGTTCTAGCAGTAGTAAAAATTCTAGATATAATCAAGAAAGAGTAAATTTTATAGAAGAATCAGATGTTAAAGAAAATTCAGATAATTCAGATATTGAAAAAGAAAATAATCAAATAATTCAAGCCTTAAGAAAAATAAATAATGTAAATGCAATTATAAAAGAGGAATCAGGAAGTGAAGAAGATATAGGAACTGATATAGAAACAGAAGACCTAATGAATGAAGATATAAATGATTATCCAGAAGAAAGACTAATAGATCCAAATTTAGATAAAATGATAAAAAATAATAATAAAATACCTAAACATATTCCAATAGGACAACAAGCAGAATTTAAAGAATTTATAGGATCAATGTCACAAGGAGTAAATCTTAATGGATACTTCCTAGATCTAGATAATGTATATGAAGAGCAAGAAATTAATAGAAGAATAACTGATTGGAATCTTGGAACTTATATAGCTTTAATGAGTTCTCCACATAATAATAATTTAGATTATACCTATGATTTAATATCTAAAACATTAATAGGAAAAGTAGCATTTTGGATAGAATCCATAGCATACCAATTAAAAACAGAAGTAATGAGTAATGCAGGAGACTGGAAATCTATGTTACAAATATTTGATATGATATTAAAAAGAGAATTTCTAGGAGAACCTTGGATAGTAGCTAGAGATCAAGTACTAATAGAAAGAAAAATAGAAATAATAATGAATTTAAATAATATGAAATGCTGTAAAATAAATAAACTACCAGAATATACTATAAGTTTTACAAAATTCTTTTATGAAGCTAGATTTCAACCAGAAGAAAGTCTATTATATCAACAATTATATTATGATCATTTACCAGATCCATATAATACTGAAATAACTAAAGAATATAATAAATTAGAACCAAGAGAAAATACTCTAGGAGAAAGAATAAGAGTATTAAGAGGATATCTTATGAGAAAATGTGAAGAATATAGAGTACAACAAAAGGTTAAGAAAGATAAGAAATTAGGATTAAGAGAAATATGTGGTTTTACAGAAAGAAGATTAGTATTTGGATGTGATGATAAAAAGATCAAAAAATCCTATAAAAAACATAGAAAAAATTATAATAGAAGATTTGATGAACAGAAAAGTTTTAATTATAATCCATATTATAATAAATATAAAAAGAAGAAATTTAAAAGATTTAAAAATACTTTTGATAATAGAAGGAAATTTAGGTATAAAAGAAAATTTAAAAGAAAACCTTATAATAATAGAAAACTAAGTGAATGTACATGTTGGAACTGTAAAGAAAAAGGACATTATGCTAATAAATGCCCAAAACTAAAAGAAAAAGGAATAAAATACATTAATACATCACAATTTATAATGAATCTAGAACAAATAGAAGAAGATAATAATAAATGGTATAAATACGAAGAATTTTATATAAGTCAAACTGATAATGAAAGTGAATCAGAATATGAAAAGAATCTAAAATATGAATATTCTAGTAGTAAATCAGAATCTGAGAAAAAATTAACAAGTGAAAATAGTTCAGAATAATGGTAGCTATTTATATAGAGGCATATGTAGAGTATAAACCTAATAAACTAATAAAACAAAAAATATTTATAGATAGTGGAGCAGATTTGTGCTTAGCTAAAAAAGAGGTAATAATACAACATAAATGGAAAAAATCTAATATTTATAAAACTAGAGTAACTGGATTTAATGAACAAAGAAAAGAATTAGATATAATAGCAGAAAATATGAGAATAGTATTAAATAAGACAGTATTTAAAATACCATTAATATATCAAGAAAACAAAATGAAACAACCAATATTATTAGGAAATAACTTTTTAGATCATTTTAAAACTCAGGTAATTACTTGTGATAGTTTAAGTTTACAAACATCTTGTAATAAATGGATAATATTAAAAAGAATATTACCTATGAATATAACCAGAGTAAATAAAATATTAGTTAATAGAGATAATAATTTGGAAGAATTAACTAAAAAATATATTGAACTATTAAAACCAAACTTTGGAGAAAATCCTGTACAATTATGGGATAAAGAAAATATATATGCTGAAATAAAATTAATAAATTCTAATGATATAGTAAGATCTAAACCTATTAGATATAGTCCTACAGATCAGAAAGAATTTGAAAATCAAATAAAAGAATTACTAGATTTAAAAATAATAAAAGAAAGTAAAAGTCCGCATAGTAGTCCTGCATTCCTAGTAAGAAAACATAGTGAACAAAAAAGAGGAAAAGCTAGAATGGTAATAGATTATAGAGAATTAAATAAAAAGACAATATTTGATGGATATTTTCTACCTTATAAAAGAAATCTTATAAACAGATTAGGAAATAAAAAATGGTTTAGTAAATTTGATTGTAAAAGTGGATTCTGGCAAATAAAATTAACAAAAGATTCTATACCATTAACAGCATTCAGTGCCCCTCAAGGACATTATGAATGGATAGTATTACCATTTGGATTTAAGAATGCACCACAGATATTTCAAAGAAGAATGGATCAAGTATTTAGAAAATTAAAGGATTTTTGTATAGTATATGTGGATGATATATTAATATTTAGTGAGAGCTTAGAACAACATATAAAACATTTAGAACAATTTATAGAATTAGTAAAACAACATGGAATATTACTTTCTGAAAAGAAATCTGAAATCTTTAAAAATAAGATAGAATATTTAGGATATATTATAGATAAAGATGGATTACAATTACAAAACCATATTGTATCAAAAATACAAAACTTTAAAGATAAATTAGAAAATAAAAAAGAAGTACAACAATTCTTAGGAATAATCAATTATGCAGCAGATCATATAAAAGATTTACCACAATTAAGAAAACCTTTACAAGAATTAACAAAAAATAAGCCCTTTGAATGGAAAGAAGAACATGATAGAACAATTAAATTATTAAAAGAAAAAGTAATTAATTTACCAAAACATAGAATACCTATAGAAACTGATCAATTAGAATTATTTACAGATGCAAGTGATATAGGATGGGGAGCAGTCCTTATAGCATATGAAAAAAATGATATTGATAGAGAAAAACCTCTCATATGTGGATATGGAGGAGGAACATGGAAACCAAATGAGAAAAATTATCATATAAATGAAAAAGAATTATTAGCAGTAAAATTTGGAATTAAAAAATTTCATTATCATTTGTTACCTGTAAAATTTATTGTAAGAACTGATAATACTCAAGTGAAAGCTTTTATTACAAATAAAATAGATTTGTTGCCAGAATTAAATAAAAGAAGAAAATGGCAATCTTTTTTCTGTTGTTATGATTTTATTGTTAAAAATATATCTGGTACTAAAAATGTTTTAGCTGATTTTCTTAGCAGGTATAATCATGATGACAAATAACAATTTTGATATGTATATCAGTGATACTACAAAGGTTATTACCAACAACCATGATAAAATGGTTAAATTACATCAGCAAATAGAAGCCTTATACAAAGAGATATCAGCCATAGAACAGGAAAATACTCATTTCCTGAAACAATTGACAGAAGCTATAAAAGATAAACAAACAGTAAAGTCTTTACAAAATCCAACCACTACAATACCAACTTTTTCATCCAAACTAGTAAATATGCCTTTACCCTCTATTACCAAGCAAATCTCACCTTCTATAACTATGAGTGATAAACTGAAATATTCACCTGAAGCAATAACAGCCTTTGAAAAAATTATGAAATTTTATGATTATAAATCAAACCAAGAAATATTGAGATGCTCAAAAGTGAGTAAATATCCTAGATATTTATGTAGTGAAAATAGTAACCCAGATATTGTTGAAAAATTATTTTATTATGGATTTATTGATAAAATAATAGTAACAGAAACCTTACAAAGTATTTCAAAATTACCAACAATAATTATAGAATCAGTAAATGCTATGATGGAAGCTTTTGGAAAAGGAGCATATGGGATACAAATATTTGATGCCTCTACCGATTTGGTAGGAAAACCCATAGTAATATGTCAGATATTTAAGATAGGAAAAAATACTAATATTAATGGAGAAAGTGGTGAGTTAAAACTTCCAGAACCATGTACATTGGAGAAATTTCAAGAATGGCTATCAGTCAAAAGAGCTATTGGATTATTAACACTAAAAGGAAAGTTAGAAGATATGATGAAAAATGGAAAGTCCAATATAATATCCTCTGGAAAAGGACCACAAATTGAAGAGATTATTACTCTTTATTCCCATGAAACAATTGCAACTAATCTTACAGTTTTTCAAGGGATGTATGACAGAATAATTAATCTCAAACATGCTCATGCAAAAACTACTATAGAGCAATATCAAGAAATGGCAAGTCCAAAGAAAAGACCAGTATTCATAAATTCTGGTACTATGATGAAAGATATTAGCATTATAAAAAGCGAAGGGTCATCTGATCCTTTCAAATAAATGTAGTTTATCTACAAAAATAAAAAGGATGTAGTCCTAAAAACTACAAAACAAAATAATATACTACAAAAGAGAAGATGAAGCTGATCAGACAAGAGGAATCTAAAGAAGATAACGACAGATGGTAGAAGACCAAAGGAGTTTGCTTTATGAAAAGAAGAAGATGATTGAAGACAAAAGAAGAATACAGCTTTGAAAAAAAAGAAGAAAATAATACAGCTCTTGACGACTTTGAAGCCTAAAAGCAAAGATGATGGCAGACAAAAGAAGATGCTTATGGCAGACAATGAAAAGCAACTAAAGAGATTCTTTAAATAATGTAAATGATGTAAGCAATGATGTAAGATAAGAATGAGTTTTCTCTATATAAGAAACTCAGTTTGTAAGATTTAAGATCATCTGCAATAAAAACCCTTTAAAGCTTTCATATTTCTATGGCCAGCTAAACTCTCTAAGTCTATAATTTTTACCAAGAAATTATCAAGAAATCAGTTATAATATTCTACCTAGATCATAATAATATTTATCCAATTTAAGGATATTATTATAGTATAGCATTTCAGAGGATATCTGCAGCCATCCCAGTGTCCAGGCCATATCCCGGGGAAGGGAACAAGTGCTAGGAAAGGTTGAGGCAGGCGGTGATCTGAAGTACTATTACTAGGTAATATTCGAAAAATTTGTTAATTATTATTTATGATGGATGTAGAATGATTGTTTCTGTATTCTTGATAAAAGTATTAGTAGAAATTATAGACGTTTTTTAATTTTATCATGGAGTCTTTTAAGAATAAACGATCACATATTATTATACCATCTATATTCCTTCCCTTTTTAGGGTTAATAGATGATGAGATCCCTATTAACATGTTAATTAAACCCTGCCTGTAAATTGGCTTTGATACCAATTTACAGTCAGGGTTTAATTAACATGTTAATAGGGATCTCATCATCTATTAACCCTAAAAAGGGAAGGAATATAGATGGTATAATAATATGTGATCGTTTATTCTTAAAAGACTCCATGATAAAATTAAAAAACGTCTATAATTTCTACTAATACTTTTATCAAGAATACAGAAACAATCATTCTACATCCATCATAAATAATAATTAACAAATTTTTCGAATATTACCTAGTAATAGTACTTCAGATCACCGCCTGCCTCAACCTTTCCTAGCACTTGTTCCCTTCCCCGGGATATGGCCTGGACACTGGGATGGCTGCAGATATCCTCTGAAATGCTATACTATAATAATATCCTTAAATTGGATAAATATTATTATGATCTAGGTAGAATATTATAACTGATTTCTTGATAATTTCTTGGTAAAAATTATAGACTTAGAGAGTTTAGCTGGCCATAGAAATATGAAAGCTTTAAAGGGTTTTTATTGCAGATGATCTTAAATCTTACAAACTGAGTTTCTTATATAGAGAAAACTCATTCTTATCTTACATCATTGCTTACATCATTTACATTATTTAAAGAATCTCTTTAGTTGCTTTTCATTGTCTGCCATAAGCATCTTCTTTTGTCTGCCATCATCTTTGCTTTTAGGCTTCAAAGTCGTCAAGAGCTGTATTATTTTCTTCTTTTTTTTCAAAGCTGTATTCTTCTTTTGTCTTCAATCATCTTCTTCTTTTCATAAAGCAAACTCCTTTGGTCTTCTACCATCTGTCGTTATCTTCTTTAGATTCCTCTTGTCTGATCAGCTTCATCTTCTCTTTTGTAGTATATTATTTTGTTTTGTAGTTTTTAGGACTACATCCTTTTTATTTTTGTAGATAAACTACATTTATTTGAAAGGATCAGATGACCCTTCGCTTTTTATAATGCTAATATCTTTCATCATAGTACCAGAATTTATGAATACTGGTCTTTTCTTTGGACTTGCCATTTCTTGATATTGCTCTATAGTAGTTTTTGCATGAGCATGTTTGAGATTAATTATTCTGTCATACATCCCTTGAAAAACTGTAAGATTAGTTGCAATTGTTTCATGGGAATAATAAAGAGTAATAATCTCTTCAATTTGTGGTCCTTTTCCAGAGGATATTATATTGGACTTTCCATTTTTCATCATATCTTCTAACTTTCCTTTTAGTGTTAATAATCCAATAGCTCTTTTGACTGATAGCCATTCTTGAAATTTCTCCAATGTACATGGTTCTGGAAGTTTTAACTCACCACTTTCTCCATTAATATTAGTATTTTTTCCTATCTTAAATATCTGACATATTACTATGGGTTTTCCTACCAAATCGGTAGAGGCATCAAATATTTGTATCCCATATGCTCCTTTTCCAAAAGCTTCCATCATAGCATTTACTGATTCTATAATTATTGTTGGTAATTTTGAAATACTTTGTAAGGTTTCTGTTACTATTATTTTATCAATAAATCCATAATAAAATAATTTTTCAACAATATCTGGGTTACTATTTTCACTACATAAATATCTAGGATATTTACTCACTTTTGAGCATCTCAATATTTCTTGGTTTGATTTATAATCATAAAATTTCATAATTTTTTCAAAGGCTGTTATTGCTTCAGGTGAATATTTCAGTTTATCACTCATAGTTATAGAAGGTGAGATTTGCTTGGTAATAGAGGGTAAAGGCATATTTACTAGTTTGGATGAAAAAGTTGGTATTGTAGTGGTTGGATTTTGTAAAGACTTTACTGTTTGTTTATCTTTTATAGCTTCTGTCAATTGTTTCAGGAAATGAGTATTTTCCTGTTCTATGGCTGATATCTCTTTGTATAAGGCTTCTATTTGCTGATGTAATTTAACCATTTTATCATGGTTGTTGGTAATAACCTTTGTAGTATCACTGATATACATATCAAAATTGTTATTTGTCATCATGATTATACCTGCTAAGAAAATCAGCTAAAACATTTTTAGTACCAGATATATTTTTAACAATAAAATCATAACAACAGAAAAAAGATTGCCATTTTCTTCTTTTATTTAATTCTGGCAACAAATCTATTTTATTTGTAATAAAAGCTTTCACTTGAGTATTATCAGTTCTTACAATAAATTTTACAGGTAACAAATGATAATGAAATTTTTTAATTCCAAATTTTACTGCTAATAATTCTTTTTCATTTATATGATAATTTTTCTCATTTGGTTTCCATGTTCCTCCTCCATATCCACATATGAGAGGTTTTTCTCTATCAATATCATTTTTTTCATATGCTATAAGGACTGCTCCCCATCCTATATCACTTGCATCTGTAAATAATTCTAATTGATCAGTTTCTATAGGTATTCTATGTTTTGGTAAATTAATTACTTTTTCTTTTAATAATTTAATTGTTCTATCATGTTCTTCTTTCCATTCAAAGGGCTTATTTTTTGTTAATTCTTGTAAAGGTTTTCTTAATTGTGGTAAATCTTTTATATGATCTGCTGCATAATTGATTATTCCTAAGAATTGTTGTACTTCTTTTTTATTTTCTAATTTATCTTTAAAGTTTTGTATTTTTGATACAATATGGTTTTGTAATTGTAATCCATCTTTATCTATAATATATCCTAAATATTCTATCTTATTTTTAAAGATTTCAGATTTCTTTTCAGAAAGTAATATTCCATGTTGTTTTACTAATTCTATAAATTGTTCTAAATGTTTTATATGTTGTTCTAAGCTCTCACTAAATATTAATATATCATCCACATATACTATACAAAAATCCTTTAATTTTCTAAATACTTGATCCATTCTTCTTTGAAATATCTGTGGTGCATTCTTAAATCCAAATGGTAATACTATCCATTCATAATGTCCTTGAGGGGCACTGAATGCTGTTAATGGTATAGAATCTTTTGTTAATTTTATTTGCCAGAATCCACTTTTACAATCAAATTTACTAAACCATTTTTTATTTCCTAATCTGTTTATAAGATTTCTTTTATAAGGTAGAAAATATCCATCAAATATTGTCTTTTTATTTAATTCTCTATAATCTATTACCATTCTAGCTTTTCCTCTTTTTTGTTCACTATGTTTTCTTACTAGGAATGCAGGACTACTATGCGGACTTTTACTTTCTTTTATTATTTTTAAATCTAGTAATTCTTTTATTTGATTTTCAAATTCTTTCTGATCTGTAGGACTATATCTAATAGGTTTAGATCTTACTATATCATTAGAATTTATTAATTTTATTTCAGCATATATATTTTCTTTATCCCATAATTGTACAGGATTTTCTCCAAAGTTTGGTTTTAATAGTTCAATATATTTTTTAGTTAATTCTTCCAAATTATTATCTCTATTAACTAATATTTTATTTACTCTGGTTATATTCATAGGTAATATTCTTTTTAATATTATCCATTTATTACAAGATGTTTGTAAACTTAAACTATCACAAGTAATTACCTGAGTTTTAAAATGATCTAAAAAGTTATTTCCTAATAATATTGGTTGTTTCATTTTGTTTTCTTGATATATTAATGGTATTTTAAATACTGTCTTATTTAATACTATTCTCATATTTTCTGCTATTATATCTAATTCTTTTCTTTGTTCATTAAATCCAGTTACTCTAGTTTTATAAATATTAGATTTTTTCCATTTATGTTGTATTATTACCTCTTTTTTAGCTAAGCACAAATCTGCTCCACTATCTATAAATATTTTTTGTTTTATTAGTTTATTAGGTTTATACTCTACATATGCCTCTATATAAATAGCTACCATTATTCTGAACTATTTTCACTTGTTAATTTTTTCTCAGATTCTGATTTACTACTAGAATATTCATATTTTAGATTCTTTTCATATTCTGATTCACTTTCATTATCAGTTTGACTTATATAAAATTCTTCGTATTTATACCATTTATTATTATCTTCTTCTATTTGTTCTAGATTCATTATAAATTGTGATGTATTAATGTATTTTATTCCTTTTTCTTTTAGTTTTGGGCATTTATTAGCATAATGTCCTTTTTCTTTACAGTTCCAACATGTACATTCACTTAGTTTTCTATTATTATAAGGTTTTCTTTTAAATTTTCTTTTATACCTAAATTTCCTTCTATTATCAAAAGTATTTTTAAATCTTTTAAATTTCTTCTTTTTATATTTATTATAATATGGATTATAATTAAAACTTTTCTGTTCATCAAATCTTCTATTATAATTTTTTCTATGTTTTTTATAGGATTTTTTGATCTTTTTATCATCACATCCAAATACTAATCTTCTTTCTGTAAAACCACATATTTCTCTTAATCCTAATTTCTTATCTTTCTTAACCTTTTGTTGTACTCTATATTCTTCACATTTTCTCATAAGATATCCTCTTAATACTCTTATTCTTTCTCCTAGAGTATTTTCTCTTGGTTCTAATTTATTATATTCTTTAGTTATTTCAGTATTATATGGATCTGGTAAATGATCATAATATAATTGTTGATATAATAGACTTTCTTCTGGTTGAAATCTAGCTTCATAAAAGAATTTTGTAAAACTTATAGTATATTCTGGTAGTTTATTTATTTTACAGCATTTCATATTATTTAAATTCATTATTATTTCTATTTTTCTTTCTATTAGTACTTGATCTCTAGCTACTATCCAAGGTTCTCCTAGAAATTCTCTTTTTAATATCATATCAAATATTTGTAACATAGATTTCCAGTCTCCTGCATTACTCATTACTTCTGTTTTTAATTGGTATGCTATGGATTCTATCCAAAATGCTACTTTTCCTATTAATGTTTTAGATATTAAATCATAGGTATAATCTAAATTATTATTATGTGGAGAACTCATTAAAGCTATATAAGTTCCAAGATTCCAATCAGTTATTCTTCTATTAATTTCTTGCTCTTCATATACATTATCTAGATCTAGGAAGTATCCATTAAGATTTACTCCTTGTGACATTGATCCTATAAATTCTTTAAATTCTGCTTGTTGTCCTATTGGAATATGTTTAGGTATTTTATTATTATTTTTTATCATTTTATCTAAATTTGGATCTATTAGTCTTTCTTCTGGATAATCATTTATATCTTCATTCATTAGGTCTTCTGTTTCTATATCAGTTCCTATATCTTCTTCACTTCCTGATTCCTCTTTTATAATTGCATTTACATTATTTATTTTTCTTAAGGCTTGAATTATTTGATTATTTTCTTTTTCAATATCTGAATTATCTGAATTTTCTTTAACATCTGATTCTTCTATAAAATTTACTCTTTCTTGATTATATCTAGAATTTTTACTACTGCTAGAACTTCTACTAGTACTATCTGATTTATTACTATCTGTTTTCTTAGGTCTATTCTTTAACCTTTTTATTTCCTCTTCTAATATATCTAGTCTTGTCTTAGTTTCTTGCAATTCTTTTTTAATTGTTTTAATTTCTCTTTTTGCTTCTTTTAATTCTTTTTTAATATTCTTATACTTATCTTTATATTTTTTATACTTTTCATACCATTCATCATTGGTATTTATTTTAAGTTTATAATTAATTTCTTTTAATTCTATTAGTTCTTGCTTCTGTCTTTCTAATTTTAATTGTAAATATTCTATCCTTTCAATATTAATTATATCTTCTCTAGATTCTTTATATTCCTTGGATTCTTTTTTTATAGGTTCTTTAGTTCTTTTCCAAGCATTTATAGGTACTAATTCTGGTTGTAAATTATCCTCTTCCTTTATTATTTGTTTATTTTTTACTTTTTCTTCTTCTAATTTATTTAATTTTTCTAATATTATTTTGAATGTAGGTATCTCAGATATATTCCATAGATTTGTTAATTCTTCTCTTATTATCTGTCTCAAATGGATTTGTTCTTTTTGGATTTCATCTATTTTCATTATTAAAAGATTTATTTTTTCTTTTATTATTAATTCTTCCCATAGAGCTTGTATTTTTTCGTTATTACTAGTCATTTTTAGATATTCTTTTTATCCATCCATTTCCCATATTTATCCATATTTTTTCAGAGGGTTTAATCTTTATTACTTCTAATTCTTTTATATCTTCTTCTAATTTTTTCTCTTTTTCACAATATTCTAAATATTTTATTTGTGAATATATTCCTTCTTGCAATGCATCTTTTATCTTTTGTAATTTTTGTTTTTTCTTTTCTATTTTTTCTTGAATATTCATATTTTTTCTATAAATCTGACTTTACCTTGATCTGTTATTTCAATTCCTTTGTTATTAATTTTATAATTTATCATAGTTAAGAAATCACTTCCTAATAATAATTCATTAGAACTATCATACTCTATTACTCCTATATTTATATTATATTCTAAATCTTGTATTTTAAATCTTAGATTAATACTTTTAGTAATTATTACTTCTCTTTCATTTTCAGGATAGTTATAAGTTTGAGGTTCTATTTTATTACAATTATTATCATTAATTTTACTAACATGTATAAAACTTTTAATAGCTCCTGTATTTATTTCCGTAATACACTCTTTTGCTATTATTCCATCAAATACTATTACTTTTATTTTTAATCTATCTGTATTTATATCTATTAAATTTATTTCCCTAGGATAATTATATAATAATCTTCTAGGTAAACTAGGTAGACTATTCTGTCTTATCATTATAGGTTCTTTCCTAAAACTTAATCTTGATCCTTCCATTCTTGGTATCAATTTATTAGGTGTTTCCATTATTCTATTATTAAAATCTATATATATTTCTTCTGGTATAGTTATTCTTGAACTCTCTTTATGTTCTATTTGTTCTAATATATCTTGATATATCTTTGGTACCAAAATACTTGATTCATTTTGTTTATTTACATGATGATTTCCTGTTAATGCATATATCATTTTTGTTTCAATACTTATAACTTTACTTCCAGGTGGCATTTTTATTCCATCTAATTTATAATATAAAGTTAAAGCTAATTCTTTATGTTCATCTTTTAATGATATGCTAAAATCTGGTTGTACCGTAAATTTTAATTTCTGATAAATTAAATTTCCTTTTATTACTGATATTAATGCATCTTGTATATTTCCTAATATTCTATCATCTAGTATATATATCTGTATAGGTGTATCTATATTTCTTTGAAAATATGCTTTTATAGTAAATTCTACTCCTCCAAAATAAATATTTTTATATTTCTTTACCTCTTTATTATTTAACTTTCTTAGTTCTCTTTTTATTATCTCATCTGTTATTAAGCTTATTTTTGCTCTTCCATTTATACTATTAATATCTATAATATTTTCATGTTTCTGTGCTATATATCTTATTTCTTTATTTCTTTCGAACCAATTTGTTTTAAATATTTTCTTAACTGTTAACTCTTCTTTTTCATTTTGTATTTTTAAATAAGTTTCTGGTTTAAAACTTAAACTTTGAGAAGTTCCTTCTTCATATGTATCCATTTGATAATATGTTTTATTAGATTCTTCCACTACTTCTTTTCCTTTATCCATAAGTATAAATTTCTGAGTCTCTTTTAATTTTATTTTTTAATTTCTCTATATATTCATCAATTATGATAAGATAATTTATAGATTCACTATTAAGATAAGGTCTTTTCATTATCCTTTCTTTATGCTCTTCATATCTTATTATTTTTTCAAGTCTTCTTTTATTTTTATTCTTTACCAATGATTTATTTTCAAAATAAGATAACGTATATCTTTGATTTTCCATTTTTTATCCGTAAGTATATATTTCTGCATCTTTCTTAGCTTTGTGTTTTAATTTTTCTATATATACATTAAGCATTTCTTTTACTTGTATTGATTTATTATTTTGATATGGTTTTGCTATTACCATTTTCTTATACTCTTCATATCGCATTATTTTTTCAAAATCTCTTTTAACATTATCTTTTACCTCTGTTTTTCTTACAAAGTAAGATGATGTGTCTCTTTGATTATTCATCTTATCCAGTTAGATTAGATTCAATTAATAACTCTTTTCTTCTCCAATATATATTATTATTATATATTCTATATAATGCCATTAACTTTGCTATTTTACAATTATTTATCATTTCCTCCTCTTCTGTCCAATTTTTATTGTTTATTATATCTTGAAATCTATCTAATTCTTCTTCTATTTTATTTAAAGATATAGAATAATATTTTAATATTCTAAATTTTCTTCTTATTGAGTTTAAATCTTGTCCAAAAGAATTTATCATTTTTTCTGATTTAATTTTAATATATTAATCAATTTATCCTGATCTTCTATTACTTTATATTGTTCCTGTAAAACCTCTTTTAATTCTTTCACTTTTATTTCACATCCTAATTCTTTCATAAATTTTTCTCTTTGTAGTTTTAAATTTTCTTCTGCTAATAACTTATATTCTTCATCTCTTTTAGCTAATAATTCGCTAAATAATCTTATGGTTATATCTTTATCATTTATTAATTCCATACTTATCCTACAACTTTCAATATGATGATTGATTTCTTTATTATATGTAAATGTTTTGTTTGCTATATTTTTTATTTTTTGTAAATTATTCTTTGATTCTTCTGACATATCTTGGATATTATTCATATTTAAAAGTTACTATTCATCGGTTACTATTCACTTCAATCTTGCCATAACCAGTCGAAGTTACTATTCACTTGAGAAGACTTTCCTATTTAATGGCTCTGATACCAATTTACAGGCAGGGTTTAATTAACATGTTAATAGGGATCTCATCATCTATTAACCCTAAAAAGGGAAGGAATATAGATGGTATAATAATATGTGATCGTTTATTCTTAAAAGACTCCATGATAAAATTAAAAAACGTCTATAATTTCTACTAATACTTTTATCAAGAATACAGAAACAATCATTCTACATCCATCATAAATAATAATTAACAAATTTTTCGAATATTACCTAGTAATAGTACTTCAGATCACCGCCTGCCTCAACCTTTCCTAGCACTTGTTCCCTTCCCCGGGATATGGCCTGGACACTGGGATGGCTGCAGATATCCTCTGAAATGCTATACTATAATAATATCCTTAAATTGGATAAATATTATTATGATCTAGGTAGAATATTATAACTGATTTCTTGATAATTTCTTGGTAAAAATTATAGACTTAGAGAGTTTAGCTGGCCATAGAAATATGAAAGCTTTAAAGGGTTTTTATTGCAGATGATCTTAAATCTTACAAACTGAGTTTCTTATATAGAGAAAACTCATTCTTATCTTACATCATTGCTTACATCATTTACATTATTTAAAGAATCTCTTTAGTTGCTTTTCATTGTCTGCCATAAGCATCTTCTTTTGTCTGCCATCATCTTTGCTTTTAGGCTTCAAAGTCGTCAAGAGCTGTATTATTTTCTTCTTTTTTTTTTTTTCAAAGCTGTATTCTTCTTTTGTCTTCAATCATCTTCTTCTTTTCATAAAGCAAACTCCTTTGGTCTTCTACCATCTGTCGTTATCTTCTTTAGATTCCTCTTGTCTGATCAGCTTCATCTTCTCTTTTGTAGTATATTATTTTGTTTTGTAGTTTTTAGGACTACATCCTTTTTATTTTTGTAGATAAACTACATTTATTTGAAAGGATCAGATGACCCTTCGCTTTTTATAATGCTAATATCTTTCATCATAGTACCAGAATTTATGAATACTGGTCTTTTCTTTGGACTTGCCATTTCTTGATATTGCTCTATAGTAGTTTTTGCATGAGCATGTTTGAGATTAATTATTCTGTCATACATCCCTTGAAAAACTGTAAGATTAGTTGCAATTGTTTCATGGGAATAATAAAGAGTAATAATCTCTTCAATTTGTGGTCCTTTTCCAGAGGATATTATATTGGACTTTCCATTTTTCATCATATCTTCTAACTTTCCTTTTAGTGTTAATAATCCAATAGCTCTTTTGACTGATAGCCATTCTTGAAATTTCTCCAATGTACATGGTTCTGGAAGTTTTAACTCACCACTTTCTCCATTAATATTAGTATTTTTTCCTATCTTAAATATCTGACATATTACTATGGGTTTTCCTACCAAATCGGTAGAGGCATCAAATATTTGTATCCCATATGCTCCTTTTCCAAAAGCTTCCATCATAGCATTTACTGATTCTATAATTATTGTTGGTAATTTTGAAATACTTTGTAAGGTTTCTGTTACTATTATTTTATCAATAAATCCATAATAAAATAATTTTTCAACAATATCTGGGTTACTATTTTCACTACATAAATATCTAGGATATTTACTCACTTTTGAGCATCTCAATATTTCTTGGTTTGATTTATAATCATAAAATTTCATAATTTTTTCAAAGGCTGTTATTGCTTCAGGTGAATATTTCAGTTTATCACTCATAGTTATAGAAGGTGAGATTTGCTTGGTAATAGAGGGTAAAGGCATATTTACTAGTTTGGATGAAAAAGTTGGTATTGTAGTGGTTGGATTTTGTAAAGACTTTACTGTTTGTTTATCTTTTATAGCTTCTGTCAATTGTTTCAGGAAATGAGTATTTTCCTGTTCTATGGCTGATATCTCTTTGTATAAGGCTTCTATTTGCTGATGTAATTTAACCATTTTATCATGGTTGTTGGTAATAACCTTTGTAGTATCACTGATATACATATCAAAATTGTTATTTGTCATCATGATTATACCTGCTAAGAAAATCAGCTAAAACATTTTTAGTACCAGATATATTTTTAACAATAAAATCATAACAACAGAAAAAAGATTGCCATTTTCTTCTTTTATTTAATTCTGGCAACAAATCTATTTTATTTGTAATAAAAGCTTTCACTTGAGTATTATCAGTTCTTACAATAAATTTTACAGGTAACAAATGATAATGAAATTTTTTAATTCCAAATTTTACTGCTAATAATTCTTTTTCATTTATATGATAATTTTTCTCATTTGGTTTCCATGTTCCTCCTCCATATCCACATATGAGAGGTTTTTCTCTATCAATATCATTTTTTTCATATGCTATAAGGACTGCTCCCTATCCTATATCACTTGCATCTGTAAATAATTCTAATTGATCAGTTTCTATAGGTATTCTATGTTTTGGTAAATTAATTACTTTTTCTTTTAATAATTTAATTGTTCTATCATGTTCTTCTTTCCATTCAAAGGGCTTATTTTTTGTTAATTCTTGTAAAGGTTTTCTTAATTGTGGTAAATCTTTTATATGATCTGCTGCATAATTGATTATTCCTAAGAATTGTTGTACTTCTTTTTTATTTTCTAATTTATCTTTAAAGTTTTGTATTTTTGATACAATATGGTTTTGTAATTGTAATCCATCTTTATCTATAATATATCCTAAATATTCTATCTTATTTTTAAAGATTTCAGATTTCTTTTCAGAAAGTAATATTCCATGTTGTTTTACTAATTCTATAAATTGTTCTAAATGTTTTATATGTTGTTCTAAGCTCTCACTAAATATTAATATATCATCCACATATACTATACAAAAATCCTTTAATTTTCTAAATACTTGATCCATTCTTCTTTGAAATATCTGTGGTGCATTCTTAAATCCAAATGGTAATACTATCCATTCATAATGTCCTTGAGGGGCACTGAATGCTGTTAATGGTATAGAATCTTTTGTTAATTTTATTTGCCAGAATCCACTTTTACAATCAAATTTACTAAACCATTTTTTATTTCCTAATCTGTTTATAAGATTTCTTTTATAAGGTAGAAAATATCCATCAAATATTGTCTTTTTATTTAATTCTCTATAATCTATTACTATTCTAGCTTTTCCTCTTTTTTGTTCACTATGTTTTCTTACTAGGAATGCAGGACTACTATGCGGACTTTTACTTTCTTTTATTATTTTTAAATCTAGTAATTCTTTTATTTGATTTTCAAATTCTTTCTGATCTGTAGGACTATATCTAATAGGTTTAGATCTTACTATATCATTAGAATTTATTAATTTTATTTCAGCATATATATTTTCTTTATCCCATAATTGTACAGGATTTTCTCCAAAGTTTGGTTTTAATAGTTCAATATATTTTTTAGTTAATTCTTCCAAATTATTATCTCTATTAACTAATATTTTATTTACTCTGGTTATATTCATAGGTAATATTCTTTTTAATATTATCCATTTATTACAAGATGTTTGTAAACTTAAACTATCACAAGTAATTACCTGAGTTTTAAAATGATCTAAAAAGTTATTTCCTAATAATATTGGTTGTTTCATTTTGTTTTCTTGATATATTAATGGTATTTTAAATACTGTCTTATTTAATACTATTCTCATATTTTCTGCTATTATATCTAATTCTTTTCTTTGTTCATTAAATCCAGTTACTCTAGTTTTATAAATATTAGATTTTTTCCATTTATGTTGTATTATTACCTCTTTTTTAGCTAAGCACAAATCTGCTCCACTATCTATAAATATTTTTTGTTTTATTAGTTTATTAGGTTTATACTCTACATATGCCTCTATATAAATAGCTACCATTATTCTGAACTATTTTCACTTGTTAATTTTTTCTCAGATTCTGATTTACTACTAGAATATTCATATTTTAGATTCTTTTCATATTCTGATTCACTTTCATTATCAGTTTGACTTATATAAAATTCTTCGTATTTATACCATTTATTATTATCTTCTTCTATTTGTTCTAGATTCATTATAAATTGTGATGTATTAATGTATTTTATTCCTTTTTCTTTTAGTTTTGGGCATTTATTAGCATAATGTCCTTTTTCTTTACAGTTCCAACATGTACATTCACTTAGTTTTCTATTATTATAAGGTTTTCTTTTAAATTTTCTTTTATACCTAAATTTCCTTCTATTATCAAAAGTATTTTTAAATCTTTTAAATTTCTTCTTTTTATATTTATTATAATATGGATTATAATTAAAACTTTTCTGTTCATCAAATCTTCTATTATAATTTTTTCTATGTTTTTTATAGGATTTTTTGATCTTTTTATCATCACATCCAAATACTAATCTTCTTTCTGTAAAACCACATATTTCTCTTAATCCTAATTTCTTATCTTTCTTAACCTTTTGTTGTACTCTATATTCTTCACATTTTCTCATAAGATATCCTCTTAATACTCTTATTCTTTCTCCTAGAGTATTTTCTCTTGGTTCTAATTTATTATATTCTTTAGTTATTTCAGTATTATATGGATCTGGTAAATGATCATAATATAATTGTTGATATAATAGACTTTCTTCTGGTTGAAATCTAGCTTCATAAAAGAATTTTGTAAAACTTATAGTATATTCTGGTAGTTTATTTATTTTACAGCATTTCATATTATTTAAATTCATTATTATTTCTATTTTTCTTTCTATTAGTACTTGATCTCTAGCTACTATCCAAGGTTCTCCTAGAAATTCTCTTTTTAATATCATATCAAATATTTGTAACATAGATTTCCAGTCTCCTGCATTACTCATTACTTCTGTTTTTAATTGGTATGCTATGGATTCTATCCAAAATGCTACTTTTCCTATTAATGTTTTAGATATTAAATCATAGGTATAATCTAAATTATTATTATGTGGAGAACTCATTAAAGCTATATAAGTTCCAAGATTCCAATCAGTTATTCTTCTATTAATTTCTTGCTCTTCATATACATTATCTAGATCTAGGAAGTATCCATTAAGATTTACTCCTTGTGACATTGATCCTATAAATTCTTTAAATTCTGCTTGTTGTCCTATTGGAATATGTTTAGGTATTTTATTATTATTTTTTATCATTTTATCTAAATTTGGATCTATTAGTCTTTCTTCTGGATAATCATTTATATCTTCATTCATTAGGTCTTCTGTTTCTATATCAGTTCCTATATCTTCTTCACTTCCTGATTCCTCTTTTATAATTGCATTTACATTATTTATTTTTCTTAAGGCTTGAATTATTTGATTATTTTCTTTTTCAATATCTGAATTATCTGAATTTTCTTTAACATCTGATTCTTCTATAAAATTTACTCTTTCTTGATTATATCTAGAATTTTTACTACTGCTAGAACTTCTACTAGTACTATCTGATTTATTACTATCTGTTTTCTTAGGTCTATTCTTTAACCTTTTTATTTCCTCTTCTAATATATCTAGTCTTGTCTTAGTTTCTTGCAATTCTTTTTTAATTGTTTTAATTTCTCTTTTTGCTTCTTTTAATTCTTTTTTAATATTCTTATACTTATCTTTATATTTTTTATACTTTTCATACCATTCATCATTGGTATTTATTTTAAGTTTATAATTAATTTCTTTTAATTCTATTAGTTCTTGCTTCTGTCTTTCTAATTTTAATTGTAAATATTCTATCCTTTCAATATTAATTATATCTTCTCTAGATTCTTTATATTCCTTGGATTCTTTTTTTATAGGTTCATATTTATACCTGTCTTTCTCTATTATTTCTTTTCCATGATTTTTAAGAAATGTTATAACATTATGTTCTTTTTTGTCCATTAAAACTTTCCTTTTTTATGTAATGTTGATAATCCTTCTAATACTTTATCTACATTTTCTGGGATATTAGGTTTCATTTTACTAATATCTATCATTATAGGTTCTTTAGTTCTTTTCCAAGCATTTATAGGTACTAATTCTGGTTGTAAATTATCCTCTTCCTTTATTATTTGTTTATTTTTTACTTTTTCTTCTTCTAATTTATTTAATTTTTCTAATATTATTTTGAATGTAGGTATCTCAGATATATTCCATAGATTTGTTAATTCTTCTCTTATTATCTGTCTCAAATGGATTTGTTCTTTTTGGATTTCATCTATTTTCATTATTAAAAGATTTATTTTTTCTTTTATTATTAATTCTTCCCATAGAGCTTGTATTTTTTCGTTATTACTAGTCATTTTTAGATATTCTTTTTATCCATCCATTTCCCATATTTATCCATATTTTTTCAGAGGGTTTAATCTTTATTACTTCTAATTCTTTTATATCTTCTTCTAATTTTTTCTCTTTTTCACAATATTCTAAATATTTTATTTGTGAATATATTCCTTCTTGCAATGCATCTTTTATCTTTTGTAATTTTTGTTTTTTCTTTTCTATTTTTTCTTGAATATTCATATTTTTTCTATAAATCTGACTTTACCTTGATCTGTTATTTCAATTCCTTTGTTATTAATTTTATAATTTATCATAGTTAAGAAATCACTTCCTAATAATAATTCATTAGAACTATCATACTCTATTACTCCTATATTTATATTATATTCTAAATCTTGTATTTTAAATCTTAGATTAATACTTTTAGTAATTATTACTTCTCTTTCATTTTCAGGATAGTTATAAGTTTGAGGTTCTATTTTATTACAATTATTATCATTAATTTTACTAACATGTATAAAACTTTTAATAGCTCCTGTATTTATTTCCGTAATACACTCTTTTGCTATTATTCCATCAAATACTATTACTTTTATTTTTAATCTATCTGTATTTATATCTATTAAATTTATTTCCCTAGGATAATTATATAATAATCTTCTAGGTAAACTAGGTAGACTATTCTGTCTTATCATTATAGGTTCTTTCCTAAAACTTAATCTTGATCCTTCCATTCTTGGTATCAATTTATTAGGTGTTTCCATTATTCTATTATTAAAATCTATATATATTTCTTCTGGTATAGTTATTCTTGAACTCTCTTTATGTTCTATTTGTTCTAATATATCTTGATATATCTTTGGTACCAAAATACTTGATTCATTTTGTTTATTTACATGATGATTTCCTGTTAATGCATATATCATTTTTGTTTCAATACTTATAACTTTACTTCCAGGTGGCATTTTTATTCCATCTAATTTATAATATAAAGTTAAAGCTAATTCTTTATGTTCATCTTTTAATGATATGCTAAAATCTGGTTGTACCGTAAATTTTAATTTCTGATAAATTAAATTTCCTTTTATTACTGATATTAATGCATCTTGTATATTTCCTAATATTCTATCATCTAGTATATATATCTGTATAGGTGTATCTATATTTCTTTGAAAATATGCTTTTATAGTAAATTCTACTCCTCCAAAATAAATATTTTTATATTTCTTTACCTCTTTATTATTTAACTTTCTTAGTTCTCTTTTTATTATCTCATCTGTTATTAAGCTTATTTTTGCTCTTCCATTTATACTATTAATATCTATAATATTTTCATGTTTCTGTGCTATATATCTTATTTCTTTATTTCTTTCGAACCAATTTGTTTTAAATATTTTCTTAACTGTTAACTCTTCTTTTTCATTTTGTATTTTTAAATAAGTTTCTGGTTTAAAACTTAAACTTTGAGAAGTTCCTTCTTCATATGTATCCATTTGATAATATGTTTTATTAGATTCTTCCACTACTTCTTTTCCTTTATCCATAAGTATAAATTTCTGAGTCTCTTTTAATTTTATTTTTTAATTTCTCTATATATTCATCAATTATGATAAGATAATTTATAGATTCACTATTAAGATAAGGTCTTTTCATTATCCTTTCTTTATGCTCTTCATATCTTATTATTTTTTCAAGTCTTCTTTTATTTTTATTCTTTACCAATGATTTATTTTCAAAATAAGATAACGTATATCTTTGATTTTCCATTTTTTATCCGTAAGTATATATTTCTGCATCTTTCTTAGCTTTGTGTTTTAATTTTTCTATATATACATTAAGCATTTCTTTTACTTGTATTGATTTATTATTTTGATATGGTTTTGCTATTACCATTTTCTTATACTCTTCATATCGCATTATTTTTTCAAAATCTCTTTTAACATTATCTTTTACCTCTGTTTTTCTTACAAAGTAAGATGATGTGTCTCTTTGATTATTCATCTTATCCAGTTAGATTAGATTCAATTAATAACTCTTTTCTTCTCCAATATATATTATTATTATATATTCTATATAATGCCATTAACTTTGCTATTTTACAATTATTTATCATTTCCTCCTCTTCTGTCCAATTTTTATTGTTTATTATATCTTGAAATCTATCTAATTCTTCTTCTATTTTATTTAAAGATATAGAATAATATTTTAATATTCTAAATT
Organism: Oenanthe sinensis; assembly: GCA_028671895.1. Lineage (NCBI taxonomy): Eukaryota > Viridiplantae > Streptophyta > Magnoliopsida > Apiales > Apiaceae > Oenanthe > Oenanthe sinensis. The sequence goes on from CM053813.1 coordinate 32,369,685, forward strand.
TTCTTCTTATTGAGTTTAAATCTTGTCCAAAAGAATTTATCATTTTTTCTGATTTAATTTTAATATATTAATCAATTTATCCTGATCTTCTATTACTTTATATTGTTCCTGTAAAACCTCTTTTAATTCTTTCACTTTTATTTCACATCCTAATTCTTTCATAAATTTTTCTCTTTGTAGTTTTAAATTTTCTTCTGCTAATAACTTATATTCTTCATCTCTTTTAGCTAATAATTCGCTAAATAATCTTATGGTTATATCTTTATCATTTATTAATTCCATACTTATCCTACAACTTTCAATATGATGATTGATTTCTTTATTATATGTAAATGTTTTGTTTGCTATATTTTTTATTTTTTGTAAATTATTCTTTGATTCTTCTGACATATCTTGGATATTATTCATATTTAAAAGTTACTATTCATCGGTTACTATTCACTTCAATCTTGCCATAACCAGTCGAAGTTACTATTCACTTGAGAAGACTTTCCTATTTAATGGCTCTGATACCAATTTACAGGCAGGGTTTAATTAACATGTTAATAGATGATGTTTATTGGAGAAATTTAGCCATACCATACGTTGAACTCAATCTCCGAAGGTTGCTCATGGCTGTTGCTCTTTTTTTTCTTGTGTTTTTCTTCATGATACCTATAGCAATCGTTCAGTCGTTTGCCAATATTGAGGGAATCGAGAAGGTCTTTCCTTTCTTGAAGCCAGTAATAGAAGCGTAAGTTCTTTCTCTTGTCTGAATACATTAAGTTTTTTTAAGGGTAAAGTTTAGTCTCTTTACTTTGTTGTATTATATAATTAATTAACTATAAATACTAAATACTGTTTATGTCATATGCGGACAGCTTGGGTATGGGTATGGACAATACTAAGTTAACAATAAAATTGTTCTAATATTGATATCGGAATGTGCTAAGAAGAAATGGTTTTCACTTGATACAGAATTATGCTAATAAGAAATGGTGGTAACAGACATCATTACTAAAGATTAAACTGATATGATGGTTATTAGGTTTCTGATATGAATTTCTTTTTGCAGAAAAACCATCAAATCTTTTATTCAAGGGTTTCTTCCAGGCATTGCACTAAAAATATTTCTCATTCTTCTTCCAACAGTACTCATGATTATGTCCAAAATAGAAGGATATACATCTCTTTCATCTTTAGAAAGAAGATCAGCTTCCAAATATTTTAAGTTTATACTAGTTAATGTCTTTCTTGGAAGCATTGTTGCAGGAACTGCATTACAGCAACTCCACAAGTTTTTGCATCAATCTCCAGCACAGTACGTTTCCTTGCTTAACCGCTAGCTTTTTGTAGTTTGATTCTTATTAATGATGTCTCTGCTACGTTTCTTGATAATTCTTTTGAATGTCTATAGAATTATGATGAGCTCAATTATGAACATAGATTTAGTTGAGATAGTGGAGAACTGGAGATCCTTAACTAAATTTCTTTTCGAGAGATGTCTATACTCAATTGCGTATATAATATCTGGATTGAATGGAGGATGAAAGTTAACTATGATTTGAAAGACAAACTGTTTTTACATAATTGTTGACCAGGTTCACAATATTTCTTAATTAATTGTTGCAAAATGAATAAACAGATACTCCAATAGTATGAAAAATGGTAGTTAAAGTTGAGGTTTCAGAGTTTGATGCAAAATTTCCTAGCAATTGTAATAAATTGTGACAAGTAATAAAGTGAAACAACTTCCAGCCAAGTATTCTGCCTGTTGTATTCCAAATATCAGTTTTGTGCATTAAGATTTTACATATGCACTAAAACAACAGATTGTGCTTCTAATTTTGAAACATGCGTAGTTTATGATAGTGCGGAAATGAGGCAATTAGAAGAAATCCTGAGTTAAAAATCGTATGATGTTATGTTGCTGTGAAGATATATGCTTAGTCAATTTTATATACATGTACTTGATGTGCTTTTTGTAATAGGGTCTGTCAGTGAATGAGATGGATAGGCAGTCTATACAGTGACCCTTTTGTGCCTCTTATAAGTATATGTTCATAATCGTCAGGTCTTGTTATAAAAAAGATCTGCCTTTCTGCCTATACCCCCAACTCTTCTTGCATGTGTAGAGAATCTGACAAGTCATACTGAGACTATTGAACCACAAAATTGTGCCCTCCTTGCAGGATACCAAGAACTATCGGTGTGTCCATACCAATGAAAGCCACTTTCTTTGTTTCTTATGTAATGGTCGATGGTTGGTCTGGAATTTCTGCGGAGATCCTCAGATTGGTTCCCTTTGTTATTTTCCACTTAAAAAATACATTTCTGGTAAAGACAGAGAAGGACAGGGAACAAGCAATGGATCCTGGTTCATTGGCTTTTTCTATAACAGAACCTCGCCTTCAGTTATATTTCCTATTGGGACTTGTGTACGCACCGGTTTCTCCTATACTGCTTCCCTTCATTGTTGTCTTCTTTGCCTTTGCCTACGTGGTTTTCCGCCATCAGGTATGTTTGCTTTGTAACTGCGATATTTTAAAATTTGGATGGGCGCACATGCTTTAGAAAAGGATGATGGATCTATAACATTTTAAGTACGTTAAAGGAAGAACAACCGTATATGTGTGAAATATTTAAGTCGAAATAGTATATAACTAAACATAACAATTTGATTTGTTCCCCATCCTTCCATTAGTTTCCCTCCCCTAAACTTCACACCTTGCACTTTCTTAGTCCTGCCAGTAAGAAATGATAATAAATTGCCACGAGAAGATCAGATATTTCCTTTGGATTTCCTCTTCGTCGGTCCTGTGAGCCCAACCCTTGCTCATATCCCCACCGTGTGTTCCAGAAACTATTCTACGAACTGAACAAAAAAGTGCAGCTCCACCATCCTTTCGAAAACAACATCGTAAAACAGGGAATCACAAATTTTTGGTAGACGTGACTTTACTCTGGGCAGACCACATTGAAAATAGAGTTTTTTATAGGCAAAGTTCTTTTACGCTTTCTATTATAATTATCTATTCTTGGTGAACCAGTTGATAGAGGAAGCGTTTTCTAAGGGCAAAGTTAATCAGGAGATGTAATCTCAAGAAACTGTTGATCAAGAAATCATCATAGTTAAGGGTATAACGGGACTACTTTAGTAGCTGAGATAACAAATTTAAATTTGGAACCTCATTTATTAGCTGAATTAAGTATATTAGATGACTATGGATCTTATAGATATTTTACATTTCTATGCATACATGGCTCCAAGTCTCTTACATTATGTTTTTAATATTTTGTGGTTGTACCCAAGTCCCAACTAATTGAAATATTTTCAACTTCAAGGTCATCAATGTCTACGATCAAAAATACGAGAGCGGAGCATCATTTTGGCCAGATGTGCATCGTCGCATATTAATTGGTCAGGTTATATCACAACTTCTGCTTCTGGGATTATTAAGCACAAAGGAGGCAGCAAAAACAACACCTTTTTTGATTGCACTCCCTCTTCTAACAATCTGGTTCCATCTATTTTGCAAGGGGCGCTTCGAATCAGCTTTCTTAAAGCTTCCATTACAGGTAAGTTCAGGTTACATGTACAAGTTATAGTAGCTTATCATATAAATTTATATTTACATCCAATACTGATTCTCGAATGATTATTTTGTATTGGATATACCGCTGCCAAGCATCACCAATTTATAACAACTTAAAATAGAACCTCTTCCCCCACCAGCTCTCTCCCTCAGAACTTCCACTTGTTTTCTGTTCAATCTACCCAGTTTGTTCAGTTAGCAAAACTCAGCTCCTGACACATACACTTGTTCCCTCTCTCCATACTAAAGTCCATTTCTGGAACTGCAATGCAACACATTTTGCTGGTTACATAGCATTCCACGTTTTTTGCTCTTGAGGTTTTAACAACTGTCGACTGCTATGTTGTTTGTTGATGGCAGGATGCAGTGATCAAGGATACATTGGAGAGGGCCACAGAACCAGACCTGAATTTGAAAGTGTATCTCGAAGATGCATATATTCACCCGATCTTCAAAGGTGGCGAGTATCGACGACCAGTTATAGATGAAGAGAGCAACCCAGTTATCGTTGCAACCAAGAGGAATTCACGAATGGGTAGTAAAAATGGTTCCAGTGAAAGCAGTCTAAAAGTATCTTCTAGATGATGATTAATGATAACAATATATTCCCTACCCACCTTGTATACTTGCACATGCACAGTTGCACATACTCTAGAATCTAGATTACATGCATTGGGAAAAAAAATAGTCAATATTAGGAAGAATAGGAGCTGAAATCACATCTTATGCTGGCATTTCAACAATTTTTTGCGACACTATTAGGAGTGATATCTATATGGGAGCAGGTTTTATTGAGATCAATATTTGCATATTCGAAATGGAATTTTTTTAACTCATATGTAAGGACTGGTTTGGATTATCTTAAATTATCTTAAAATAAATTACTTTTACTTGTATGACATAAATGACATATAAGTGTATTTAGATAATTTTACTATTACGTATAATTTATAACTTATAAGTTAATAATTTATTTTTTTATAAAATTTAATTATCTTATATTACAATTTTAATACATGAATTGTAAGTTAAAGATACAAACAATTACATAATATTAACAGAAAAATTATCATGTTTTACAATTCACATGCAATCAACATTTTTCTAAGCGGTACAATTTTATATTTTAAATTTTTTCATATTGAACTTAAACTTTTAATTTTAATAATCTTTTACTCATGTTTTTATTCAAAAAGAAAGTGTTCAAACATTATTAATTACATAATTTTATATTTTTGTTGTATATTTATTATATTATTTTATATTTATAGAATTTTAAATATTTAAATTATTTTTTGTCGTATATTTAAATTTTAAATATTTTTTAACTCAACTTTATATTTTAATTTAATAAACTAATACATGCATCTTTATTTGGAAACTTTCGTGTTTAATGAAAATTTAAATAATTTAAATATATAATATAAATTTTAGTTTTAGAATTTAACATTTTTATTATTTTAAATGGTCCAAATTTTGATTAAAAAAGAAGAATAAATTTTGGCATACATACTAAAATACTATAAACTCAGTACTAAAAGTTTAAAAATAATATAATTCATTCTTTATAATAAATATTGATTTTATTTTCGAACCTATTTGAATTTTTTATTATTATTTTTATTTTGATAGTGACAGTGAATTTGAAGTGTTTTAATATGTCTGCTATGATTTATTAAAAAACAAAAGGCACATGCTCATGGCTTTGTGTGGCAAACAGAGTAGTACAGTAATTGAGTAACATTAACGGTCATCTTTTATCTAGAGCAGATGTGGCCATGTGGGGGCTTGTCTTGATTCTTGAGGCATAATAACATGCAAATCCCAGAAGCTACTACATTAATTCTTGATTTCTGGACACTCCCATTTCAACCTTGAAAAGTGTGACAAATTCTTGATGCCCCAGATTGTAAAGTGAAAATCTTTGAGTTTCTCTCACTTGCTCAAATTCATATTGCAACTTCTATCTATAATTTCCCAATTATGCAAGTAAAGTTTTAATATTTTTCTGTTTTCTTGATTTGGATGTTTTTTATTTTTAGGATCTGTGAATTCTAAGTGAGAATTTTAGCTGACCCATTCTTCATTTTACTATTTTCTTTTGAAAATAAACAGGGTTTGATTATAGATACATATATATTGAAGTTTACTTAACTGGGTTATTGTCAATTGTAGTGCTGGTTGGTTTCATTTTGACTACATTGTAATGTTGTGTGTAATATGTGAGTAGCTTTGCTTGTGTTGTTGTAATCACAGTTGTATGATTTGTTGCTTTATATAACTTGCATAATTAATTTGAATTTTACTGATATCAAATTGGATTGGAATATGGAAATTGTTTAGGAATATGAATCACGATTTAAGGTTTTCTTATGCTAAATCATTGTAATTGTTCTTATTTTAAACAGGACCAGGTTAAAAATCTGATAGAGGAATCAGGAATCCTTCTGTTGTAGCCAGTTTTATATGTCCATATTTGTGGTTTTACCATCGTTAGTGTCAATAGATGGCTACATTTCCGGTATCCTCTATAATACGGTCAAGTGGCTTTAACAGCCGAGCCACTGATTTGAGTAATTTGGTTTTTGCTGGCCACATAACCTCTAAGAAAATAGTGGCACAAATGCTAGGGGGGGAAAATGGGCAAAGAAATTTAGTTTTCAAAGGAGTTGCAATGAGTGCGGGAAATAGATCTTCTCATGAACACAGACAAAATGTGTTGATCACATCACAATCTTTTGTTCTTCACACTCCAGAAAAGGTCTGGAAATATCTTTTTAGGACGGAAACTGGTGATCTGGTGAAGGTGTGGATTGAGATGAAAAATAATAATTACAGTGTCTATGTTGAAGTATCATCCCCACAACTTTCAGACCACAATGGTGATCTTCTTATGGTTTGGGGAATGTATAGGTCTGATTCATTATCATTCATGCCTGTGGATCATCAAACTTCTGCACAGAATACGATAGAGACCCCGCTGATGTTCAAGTCTTCTGGGAAGATTTCAGTTGAGCTAAATTTAGAAGCTGATCTAGCACCCTTTTACCTCTCATTCACACTGAAGTCTCGTTCAAGGGATGGCTCAAGAATATCTGAAATTCGAAGCCACAGAAATACAAACTTTTGTGTGCCTGTTGGTTTCAGTTCAGGGTATCCAGCTCCTTTGGGTCTTTCCTTCTCTAATGACGGTTCTATGAACTTCTCCTTATTTTCACGAAGCGCGGAAAAGGTTGTTCTGTGTTTGTATGACAAGACAATGAATACTGAGCCTGCTCTCGAAATTGATCTAGATCCTTATGTCAATCGAACAGGTGACATCTGGCATGCCTCGATAAATAGTGCAATTCCTCTTGTAAGCTATGGTTATAGGTGTCAGGGTGGTACTAAGCAAAAAGGAGATAATGTCCTTTTAGATCCATATGCTAAAATTGTTGGGAATAATAGTTCCAGTTCGCTTCCACAATATCTTGGACAACTGCAGAGGGAACCTGATTTTGATTGGACTGGTGAAGTTCGCCCCTTCTTACCTTTGGAGAAGCTTGTGGTTTATCGATTAAATGTTATGCGTTTTACTAAAGATCAATCAAGCAAGTTAGCTAATGATGTTGCGGGTACTTTCGCCGGTATCTCTCAGAAGTTGCAGCATTTCAAAGATCTTGGCATCAATACTATCTTATTAGAACCGATCTTCCCTTTTAATGATCAGCAAGGACCCTATTTTCCCTATCATCTCTTTTCTCCAGCAAATTTGTATGGACATTCCACAAGTCCTATATCCACTATAGTGTCGATGAAGGAGATGGTGAAGACATTACATGCCAATGGAATAGAGGTGTTCATGGAAGTTGTTTTTACCCATACAGCTGATGCTGAATCACTTAAAGATATTGATAATTCATCATATCATTATGTAAGAGAATATGATGGTATTCATAAAAATACCTTAAATTGTAATTTTCCTGTTGTCCAGCATTTGATTTTGGATAGCCTTCGACATTGGGTGATTGAGTTTCATATTGATGGCTTCTGTTTCATAAATGCTGCTTCATTATTGAGAGGGTGTAACGGAGAGACCCTCTTCCGCCCCCCTTTGGTCGAAGCGATTGCGTTTGATCCTATACTCTCAAATGTCAAGATCATTGCAGATTGTTGGGATCCACATGATGCAGAGCCAAAGGCTGTACGATTTCCTCACTGGAAGAGGTGGGCAGAAGTAAATACAAAATTTTGTGAGGATGTAAGAAATTATCTGAGAGGTGAAAATATTCTCAGTAACCTTGCAACTAGGCTTTGTGGGAGCGGAGATAACTTCGCGGCTGGTCGAGGCCCAGCGTTCTCTTTCAATTTTATTGCCAGAAATTCTGGACTCTCTCTTGTAGACTTGGTCAGTTTTAGTACCAGTGAGTTGGCTTCAGAGTTAAGTTGGAATTGTGGAGTAGAAGGTGCGACAACTAATCCTGATATACTTGAAACACGCCTTAAACAAGTTCGAAATTTTCTCTTTATATTGTTTGTTTCCTTGGGAGTTCCTGTCCTAAATATGGGAGATGAATGTGGTCAATCTTCTGGTGGTTCTCCTGCATATGCCGACAGAAAACCTATGAACTGGGATTCTTTAAAAACTGGCTTCGGCATTCAGACCACAGAGTTTATTTCATTCCTGAGTTCACTGAGAGTGCGGAGAAGTGACCTTCTTCAGAAGAAGAACTTCTTAAAAGAAGAAAATATTGAATGGTGTGGGATTGATCTGAATCCTCCAATTTGGGAGGACCCGGAAAGTAAATTTCTAGGCATGACATTGAAGGTTTATGAAAAAGAAATACAGTCAACCTCCTCTGCACCTTGTCTAAATGGTAACATGTTTATTGCTTTTAATGCTGCAGATCATTCAGAGAGTATTATTTTACCCCCACCTTCAACAGATATGGAATGGCAACGTTTAGTTGACACAGCTCTTTTATACCCGGGATTTTTCTCCTTGGATGGTGATCCAGTATTTGAGCAGATACCGGAATTAGTATATGAGATGAAGTCTCAGAGTTGCATTTTGTTTGAATCTAGACGCAAAAGTGGTTAGTCTCCAGTCTCTTCCAGCCAACCTCAAGTTGCCTCTTTGGCAGAGGAAATCATGTTTTCCTCATCATATATGCTGCATGCATCATCACTTCAATTTCTTAACATGCAGTGCAACTTGATTGGAGATGCATAATTGCATAGTACATAAAATGTCCTTCAGGGGAGATAGATATACATATTCCATACCATGTAACTATTAAATATCCAAGAATACGATTCTTTAGCTCATTTCCTATGATTTAAATTTTGCAGCAGGATAGTAACTAAAAGATAACATATGTATTGTGCGGAATTTGTTATTGATCTACTTTATCTAACGTTTCAGTTTATTTTGATCATAATTTAAGTTGGTGCATCATAGAAGTGCCTTCTGTCGGTAATTGTTGCACTAAGCCATAAACAGTTTTTTCAAAGTAAGAATTGAATTTTCCTAGCAGGACTAGCCAAGAAATCGCTATCTAAACATATATAAATTTATGTGAAAATTGCACCAGTGAATTCAAGTAAAAATTGTCCCCAACATAGAGGTAAATGTATTTTAGGAATTTTGCCAGTAACTGTACTCGAATCAACTTGGAATGTAATTGTGCTTTGTTTATAAAAAAAATTCGCAACTGATCTTTTAACCAACAAAGAGAGAATTATAGTGCATGATTTTGATAGAGGTCATTGTACAGAACAGGTCCTTACGCTACAGATACAAGCATATGCCTAAGTTATGCTATAATGTTAATTTCAATTATAATCTTCACACAACAATAGAAATACATCTATTAACCAACTAGAAGGCTCTGAACTGGACAAGATCCTGTAATGTTTTAGTGAAGAATCAAAGTATAAAGAAGACGGACAATCAGTCTACCACTGTAAATTAATGGCCAACTCCAGGATGGCTTCTACTTGACGTATAGCTTTTTGTTTCTCCTGTTGTTTCAACATTCTTGCAACAGATTCAGGGTCAAGCCCTTCTCCCCCAGGAGTTTGACTTTGTTCATACCGCACTTCTTGCAGCAATGCATCAATTTCTCTAACAAAATCTACTCTCAGAAGAACATCATCAACTTCCAATGGCAGTATCAGTGGGCCTTGATGCTGCATGAGATAATAAAAGGTCATCTATTGCAAATTATGAAGTCATTGACTAGCTTAATTAGTAATGGCCTAAGATATAGTTGACAGTAAACTTATCTTATGGCCCCATATTAATAACATGTGTAATGTTTAAAGTGCATTCCAGTTGCCTAGAAAGAACTTGTTTAGATACTTAAAAATTTAGCGCCTCTGCCGATATCTTCATCGGCTTTGGTATACATTAGAACTGTGCAATAGTTAAAGGACATGATGCCTAGTCTTATGTGACTCTTAGGTGAATTAAGATAACACCAATGATTACATCGAAGTATGTAGAAAGTTATACCATTGCATTTTCCACTGTACCTTATCGATGTCAAATCCTGCTGGAACTAATATACTAAATGGATCTTCACGTGGAAAGGTATCAATCATACGCTTTTTGCATTCTTTCAGCCACCCATCATCATCAAATCCATCATGCATGATCAAAAGATCGTTGAGTAGTCTCATGGCAGGAGTAGCCTCACGTTTCAAAATCTCTGTCTGAAACAAAAGCACATTTTTGTTTCTGATATTTCAAGAGAAAATTAGATACATACAGAGACATATATACATATATGTATATGATTAAAAAAAATTAACAAAGCATAAGTACAATGCAAAGCATGAAAGTGTGTCGCTTAATTTTAGGAGATACTTGAGGGTATTACCAAGAACCGAATTTGATTAGTATTCCTAAGCCTAGATAAGCATTCATTATGCATGTTTATCCTGGCAATTATTTAAGTTTCTGGTATTCATTTTGGCCTGTTTAATACTGGCAGTATTATAGGCAACTTTGTTCTTTTAAAAACTAAGAAGTACATACCTCAACACGCCTGTACAAAAGATCAAGACTTCGAACTGCATCTTTCTCATCCTGGTACGATGTTGTAGATATTTGAAAGATTAGAAGGCATATAATTCTCCAGAACAAGCACGAACATAAAATTTATCAGCAAACAATAAGATGGGTAATCAAATTCATTTATTTAAAACAGCTGAAAAGTAAAAGGCTGCAAAAGCTAAAAGGTTTGGAGTAGATGAGTGGGAGGCGGGTGGGACCCAACCTTATGAAACTTGATAATTTAAAATTATAAGCTTAGTTTCTGACAATTAACAAAAGCTTACATATATGATTGATTGACGTTGACCTCAAAACCTTGCAGAAATGGCATTGACAAGAAAATGGTAAATGACCAATGCAATTGTGGATGCCAGATTTTATAAGCTTGAACCTATTCATCAAATATTTCCTTAATGCAACTTTCCTAGAATGGCTTTAAGAAAGTACCAGGGTGTTTTATATAACGAGACAATTATACAAAAGACTTTGCGCAACACTTTGTTGCTACAAGGCATTAATTATAACATTAAAGGAAAAATGTGAAGTTTCATTTCCTGGATAGTAATTCATCATAATAGAACCAGAGGGCTGAAAAGGTTTATTTCTATAAGAAATACAACAATACCAAATTGGTTCAACATCTCAACTAAATTGGCAATTTATATAATAAAATAATAATTGCACATACATCACGTCGAGCAAGATCAAGGCGATTCCAAATGACCATAAGCACAAGCTCAGTAAGCTCGCCTTTCTCAGCAGCTTCCTCAATTTTCTGCAAAAATAGAACAATGGAAAAACATTATAACTTTACATAAGTTTCAAAGATACTGTAGTCCAAGGGACAACAAATAATTGAGATATAAATAATGGTAAAGAAACTAGGCTGAACTACTACTAAGAAGGTATCTAATTAAGGAAATATTTTCATATCCAGAAAATTTGTTATTCAACCAAGTAATTGGTGAATAATGAGAAACAGAAGAGCAATTTCTATTCAATTAAGTTATTTTTAGCTTTAGGCTCTCCTATGCAGAAAGAAAAAGAACTATAAACTTCTGTATTGGATTTGTATTACTAAACAATATTGTTATAATGAGCTACCAGCTACGATGCGGTCTGGTCCAAAATGCAGAAAAATGATATACTTATTCTTTACTTGGCCCGACAAAGACAACAGTTTATCAAATACAAAGAGCTATAGGTGATTAAATTCTTAAGAACGAGCTCGATCCCGAAATAAGACAGGACAGGAGCAACTGAGGAGTGAAGACATAATAACTAACAAGTCAAGCCCTATACTCGTATTTATTCTTATAGTACAAAGGCCCCAGAATAGTTCCAATGTAAAAATGATTTTTAGACATATCGATATTGTATAATATTTTACCTTTATGTTCTTGCTTCTTATGCAAGTCAAATATATGAAATTAACATCTGAGCTTTTTTTTTCCTAAATAACTTTTTAGGCCTTTTGAATATGAACAATGAATAAAAAAGTTGATTTTGAAATATACAATTTACCTCTTCCACTTCTTCTGCAGACCTGATGAAGCTTGACACTAATTTCTTCGCTTTTCGAACTTCTTCTTCAGGATAATCTTTTAATCTCAAGCCAATTTCACGATACTCGTCGATCTTTTTTTCCTCTTCATCTTCTTCTTCTTGTCGCATTCTGTGTAATTCCTTTGTCTTCTCCCGCTGACGTGCTTGCCATTCCTGGTGTAAGGAAACATTGTGTCAGTTGTAAACTTCGATTCTGAAGATTTAAAGACAATGGTTTTCGTTTTTAGTACCAAATATAGAATATTCAATTCAAAGACCCTACTTAGTTTCACAATCCTACTTTATCTAAGCTTTGCAAAGTGCTTATTTGGTTTGGTAAAGCGTCAAACGGCATCTGAGGGACTCTGAGGTTTAGTGCAGGTGATTGAGAAAATATACAATAGCTCCATCTCAATAATATTCACACTGCTTTGTCCATGAGAAATGATAGCACAAAGGGCATGTGTGCACAGTTTCTTGTAATGATTATGATTAAATGCGAGTCTGTGACACTGACCTAAATAATATTACAGGCAAACCACACATTGTTATAAACAAAGAATGAAGATATTGGAAGTTGATCATTCAATGTAAGATTTCATATATTAAATTTTGGGAAGATCATTTTTGCTCATATATTAAAGAGCATGTTGTTTGAGTTGAGTTGAACCACAAACTCTTTCAACTGCTACATCTTTTAGGACAGAGGGCTACTTAGACATTGTAGATGTAAAATATTATAATGGTAAAGGGACTCAATATGAAAAGGTTACTAATAATCATCATTTAGTAATAATGGAGAGTCTCAATTTGAATCATACTCAAATCTCAGTGACTTATTTCTGACACCAGCTGGATTCATACTGCAAGGTATAACTATTTTCACTAATCAATCCCAAATGTTCATACTCAAGGCACACAATATTTTTTTGAAAAAAAGTTACAAGCACAATCAACTTCAAAGTAACAGTTCTGTATTCATAACACAGCTACGCATGTACCTTTGTATTTTTAGAATAGAAACATAAAAATCTAATTTCGAATCATAAGAAATCAGAGAAATGGCCCAAAATGACACATTTTTATAAAATAATGCCCAAAATGTCACTTATGGGTAATATGGCCCTATATGTCACTCCAAAGACCCAAGATAGTATAGAGTTTTGCTCTTCATAGTTCAAATTTTGAGGTTTCAAATGCATATTTTTTAATTAATATGTTTTAAAATTAAACATGTATCATAATTCAACGATTTTTAATATTTTAGGGTTCAATAAGTCATAATTTGGGTTTTAAAAATATTTAATAAAATTGCTCAAAACTCAACTTAAAGTAGCGTTTTGCCCTAAAACCCAACTTAAAGTAGCGTTTTAGCCGGCAAAACACAACTTCAAGTCACGTTTTGACCAAATAAAATGAAAAAAAAATTCAAACGCGACACGATCTTGCGTTTTCAATAAAACTCAACTTTATGTAGCGTTTTGGAGTGACATTTTGGGTCATTCCATCCGGTTGTGCCATTTTGGGCATTTAGTGTTGTAATAGTGACACATAGGGCCATTACCCAAGAAATCATCTACCGATAAATATATAGATTAGTACAAAATCCCCGAGAACGAATAGACACATGCATATAAACACTGTATTCAAACAGATAATAAAATCAACCCCATAAAGAACACAAAAAACATAAAATGGGAAGAAAAAAAAAGGGTATCTTTTAAAGAAACTGATACAACACTAACATCACCCAATTCTTGCACAACCTGATAAACAAAGATTCTGAATAAAGTACCCCAAAGAAATTTCAAGAACAGTGACAGTATGACACTATAAACATTAAGAGAATAGATACAAGTACACAAAGGGAGTGAAGTGAATCAAGAAAATGACATACATCATCATAATATTCTTTAGGAAGCCCTTTAAGCTGCAGCTGTTCATTTTCTCCAGCCTTGTTGCTCCTACACACAACTCCTAATCTAACCCAACCCACTAAAAATCAAGAAAATTACAAAACATGAGAAATTAACAAATATTGTAATTAAGAAACTAGAGGGTGGAAAATTAGATAAAAAATAATTAAACCTGAATTAAAATTGAATAGAGTTAACGGGGTTGTTAAAAATGGTGGGGAGAGAGCTAAGGGAGCTGAGCTTTTCAGCTGGAACAACTTTGCCTCCATTTTCACTGCCTAAAGATATTTCCAGGGGCTAAAAAAACATATGGAGTATTATGTATTTTAATTAATTTATTTATAAAATAATTTTTAAATTATAATTTCAATAATATAAACGGTTACTAATTAAATAATATCAATACATAAAAACATATTGCTACATTTATTTAAAAGTTTTAGTAAGATAAATATTGTACTTGTTTGATTATTTTAAATATATATATATAGTTGAAATTAATATTTATATATTTCTGTATAATTTATATATATATATATATATATATATATATCCGTATACTCTCTCCGTCCTAAATTAAATGTTTTATTTGATTTTTTTGTGGTTAATTTGACTAAAAATTAAAAATTATTCTTTCATAATTTTAAAAAACTGAAAAATATATTTTAAAATAGATTAGAAATACTTTTCAATGAAAGATTTTTATAATTTTCCTAATTATATATTACAAGCTTATAATTCAAGCATGGGATAATGACTAATATTTTGGTAAATTTATTTTTTATATTATATTTTATTAATATTTACTATAAAATTGTATAACGTTGAGAATTTATGTTAATAAATATAATATTATTTGTCAGGAGTTGTATAAAATGAGGACTATCGGGGGTTAGAGTTGTATGATTTTATATAATGATATTTATATATTAATATTTATAAAATTTAATGATATATTAAATAAAAATTATAGGATAAGTAGGATTCTTAAAATAAAAAATATAATATTATTTGTCAGAATTTGTATAAAAGGAGGACTATCGAGGGTTAGAGTTGTATGTTTTTATATAATGATATTTATATATTAATATTTATAAACTTTAATAATATATTAAATAAAATTTATAAGATAAGTAGGATTTTTAAAATAGAAAATAGAAAATATAATTTAAATATAATATAATATTATCTGTGAGGAGTTGTATAAAAAGAGAATTACCGGACTTAGAATTGTATGTATGATATATATTATTTTTAAGATTAGATTTTATTAAAATTAAATGGTTAAGATTTCATCTAAAATTGGAGGGTCGTGATTATTTTTCGATGTAATCTTTATTTTTTTTTAATAATATTTAGGATTCTTGTATGTATTATACAACTAAATTGAATATTCCTTATAAAAGATATTTACGTTTATATAAAGATACTTGCATTTTTTTTTTATTGATACACCTGATTGAATAAATAAAAATGGAAGGTAATAAATTAAGAACAAATCTTTAGGCTCCCCAATCAGAATTATAATATACGTTATTAGTATATAATGATTAATGTTAATTATGGAAATCGTATAACTATGCAATCTTACCGTATCACGTGTATATGAATTAATTACATATAAATTTGATATTCCAAAGCTGTCTTTTCTCTATATATATGGTATAAAATTTATTTTAATATATTCTTTTTAAAATTAGATTTTATTAAATTGAATGGTTAAGTTTTAATCTAAAATTGGATGATCATGATCTTTTCTATAATTCACTCTTGACCAAAAATTTTAATCTTTCCGCAATAATAATATAATATAGTATAGTATAGATATGTAATTTTCAGTCAAATTTGACCCATAAAAATCAAATAAGATAATTAATTTGGGAGAGAGGGAGTATTATTTATCAAATTTTCAATTTACACATAATATATAGGGGGTGTTTGGTTTAACTTGCAAGTAATAAGTTATTTTTTTTAAAAGTATTTTCATATTTTTTTTGAAAATTAATATTTATTTTAGAAATTTAAGATCAAATCTTATTTTCAAATTTGAAAATAAGTTACTTATTTTCAGAAAAAGTACATATATACCAACTTTTTCAGCTTATAAGCTACTTATAAACTCCCCAAACAGGGCCATAATCTACCTGCACCTGAATTAATAAATAATTAGCAGGCATATGAAGATGTCTTTTACAATAATATATTATTATCTAAATATCTTACAGAATTATGTGTGAGCATTTCCATGTCAGCAATTAGCACCTCTATCTTGTGTACACATGCACTGAATGAGGCGAAGTCTGTGAATTTTAAAGTTGTACCTAGTAGCTCTAATTTACCACCGTCTTATGCAGAACATGAGGAAGCATATACCATCATGTCCA
The DNA here is from genome assembly GCA_028671895.1 of Oenanthe sinensis. Lineage (NCBI taxonomy): Eukaryota > Viridiplantae > Streptophyta > Magnoliopsida > Apiales > Apiaceae > Oenanthe > Oenanthe sinensis. The sequence continues at coordinate 32,386,144 of CM053813.1, forward strand.
GAGGTCAAATATCTGATCATTCAGAATTGAGATATCAGACAGGTGAACAAAATGCTCCTGAATGAGGTTTACTTGTTTAATTTCTGAGGTTTACTTGTTTAATTTCTGAGGTTTACAGTTTTATCTATGTTTTTACCTCCTTAGAATTTGAATTCTAACATGATATTAACAGTTGCGGGTGGAATATTAAATGGTGTTTGAGAAAGGATGAACAGTATTCAGCTAGCAGCGGCTACTGGAAACAGACCACTTATCAACTTGAATATAAGTCCATATATACACACATGTAGGTGCCACAGACACAACTTGTGAGAAAAATTAACTTGAAAAAGTAATTAGATAACGGAAACATCAGTTCAAACCAAATGAAGCAAATCAACTAAGACATGATTACATAACATTGCAACCATTACCATATCCATCACTGAAATACTCCGAACAACCATCAGCCCTAGGCCTATGCATTTGCCTTCGTGTTGCATGATATCCTGCCACTGGTGGCACCATTCCCTGACCATAATATTGTGATCCATACTGTGGTGGTGGGGGACCATACATCGGTGGATACGAGTTCATTGTAGGATAATTATAATTAAACGGAGCTGGATAGCTGGCACCATACTTCATGTTTGGCATAGAATTGTCTCGCTTGTGAATTGTACAATATTTATCTCTGCATACATGATCTGGAATTTCTTTTGCAGAAAATGCATTGCTTTCGGAATTGTCATACTTCTCCGGTGCATGGCTGCTGCCTCTATTTTTGTCACGGGCACGAAACGAAGAATCATTGGGACGATATGTAGTGTTTTTGTGATGAAACGAAGAATCCCTGTGACGGAACGAAGAATCTTTGCGACGAAACGAATCATTAAATGAATCTTTTTCTTTTTCTTCTTCCTCTTCTTCATCTTCATCTTCATCATTTAATTCAACCCTATATCCATAACTGTTGGCTTCTTTTCTCTCATGCACTAGCTCTGCTATTTTTCCCATTTTCATGAGTTTGTTAATGATTTCCCTGGAATCTATTATACCTTTCACTGTTACTAAATTTTGACTTTCATCAACTTCAACTGATTCAATGCCTACACCACATAATATATATCAACAATGTATCATGTCCAATCATGCACCACAAACTCAAATACAATACATTAAGGGGTCGTTTGGTCCATGCAATGGTATCGGGTTGAAATCGGGAATCAGGTTAAGATGGTATGGGAATGAAGTATCATTCCTGGTATTTGGTTGAATGGTGTGGGAATGTAGTGGTGGAATGAATTTGTCAACCAAACACAGGCATGGGTCTGGAACGGACAAAACCAAACGACCCCTAACTTGAATAAATTAATTATTATATTTTTATACTATTTCATCAAGAGTTGGTAAAATAGAAAAGTCACCCTTAAGATCTAGCAGGCACCTCTTGAGTTTCTGGGGACAATCTGGACAGCAGTTGATTTCAACTTTAAACACATAAATCTGTGACAATAAACATATGGTGAGCGTTGCATCCAAACAAGTATCCATATACATCAAGAAACACACACACACACGCATAGTGTAACATTAGCATGAGAACCTGAGCCATAAGAACCAAAATCTTGATGAACGTTAGCCATTGAAACAAGTTGTGGGAGAGGTAATCAAGAAAAAACAAGAGTTAGAGCGCAGGTTTGTTAGAGAGACAAGGGAATATACATGTGCAGTGTGCAGTGTGCAGTGTGCAGTGTGCAGTGTGCAGTGTGCTATATAGATATATTTATCAGAAAGATACACTAAAATCTTGGATTGATTTTCATCGATTTGTATGGATATTTATTAGTCAATATATGCAGCTTCTAAATATAACTTGTCTTAAAAACGGATTAGATTATTTCAAATTTGGAATATTTATCATTTTGATAAAGATAAGTTGCAAGTCACGTCCTAATTATCAGGGGAAAATGAGGACTAATGATAACACTTCTATAATAATGTCTATATTATTAAAGGAGAAAATCTGTTTGTGGAGGCAGGAAATTCTCTTACCAAAACATATATGAACGGCCACGCCCGGGCCTGTCTAAAAATATATTTCCTTTTAAGACACTCTGCCCCTGTCTAGCTTCAATTCACATGTAATCACATTCTTTTATTATTATTTATTGTTAATTTAAGTCTATTGCATTATGCAATTAGAAATTATATTCATTATTTATTTTTTGTGTAAACCATAAATATAATTATTTTTTTATGCTTACCAAGATATTTATTTTAACCATTAATATAGTATTCATTCTGCATTCAGATTTCTTATTTATTTTGATTTAGAAATTTTAATCATTCATTTTTTTTTTTGTTTCCAATTTGTCAAATAACCCCTAATAAAAAAATATATAGAAAACCTTGAAAAACCAAGTACTACTTAGTAGTAGAATCTCCTAGAAGAAGAAAGGAATTATTATTATTATATTTACCATTCTGATTCTATTAAGATTTAGGCATATACCTTAAATTTTCCTATATCTAATCTCTTGATGTAACAATTTTGATCAATCTCTTTTTAAATAAAATTTTCATGTATCTCAATATTCTAAAATAATAATTTTTATCTTTTTTAGAAAAATATATAATGAAAAGTTCAATCAGTCTTTCCGTATAAACTTGTTTTTTATTTCCCGGTGACTAATTGGAAAAGATAGATCACCTAGAGCAACATGTGTATTGTTCTAACAGAGCACACAACATATGTAGTGATTAGCCTCTTGATACTTTAGTGACCTATCTTTACTGGGTTTTTCGACATGAGGGACTGGAGAAAGAGAAAAAGAGCACGAGATAGATGAGATTGACTAGTTGGCTATCAGCAACTTACTGGCTCATCACTCCTCTCTGCTACCTCATGTTACCTGATGGTCCTGATGCCTACTTAGAAAGTTCAAGTTCCACAAACCAGGAGTTAAAATAGTTGAGAGGGAGAGGGAGAGGGCGAACAAAACAACAATTTGATACCCAGAATACCAAACACCAGTTTGGTTGAATTAGTGAAGATTTTCATCACTGTTAGGAGTTTTTATAGTACAACCAACACACAAGAACCTAAACACAAACAGATTTACATCTTCAAATAAGAAAAAAAGAAGAGCTGAATCGACATTACTGACTCTAGAGCAACACTATACTACCATCACAAATCATTGGTTAAAATTTTTACCCACAACAAATTCTCATATAATCTCTGTTTCACCCTTCTGCCATGTACATCGCTGCCGTCCAAGAAACCTTCATTCCCACTGCGGTTTATGGCAAAAGAATGTTTACTGAACCTAGCTACATACTCCAACAGTTCGGTCAGGACCGATGGACAGCTCTCTTTCAGATAATCAAAACCATCGGTTTGCATTACAGCTGCAGAAAAAAACACATTTTGCAAGCTTTAGTTAAACATTGCCATCCCAAATTCTTGCATGAACAGCTTAAACCATAGACCTAAGAGTATGCAATTATCTCTGGACTTAATCGATGTGTATATATATACATACATACATATTAACGACCAAGAATTAGGAAATTACAAAATCTGGTCAGTAACAAGTGAGAATACATATGAAAAATAAAAGGTAGAAGAGTACATAACAGTTACTACCTCCGTCTCACCCAATTGTTAACGTTTCGGAGAGAGGGCCCGGCACGCATTTTAAGGTGCATATAAAGTATAGTTCCATAATTTATATTTAATTTTTTTTTCTGAATAAAAATTTAATGTTTAAATTTTTATTCAGGAAAAAAAAATTTAAAAATAAGTTATGGAACTATACTTTATATGCACCTTAAAATGCGTGCCGGACCTTCTCTCCGAAACGTTAACAATTGGATGGGACTGAGGGAGTATTTACTAACTTTCAAATTAATGTAATGATGTTTCAAATTATAATGCATCCAGGTTTACTGTTAAATTGACCTCTTGTCTTGTTATTTCTTAATTACTTTTACTTCCAAATTAAGCTAGAAGATTCAACATTGTGAGCCCCAGATTCACCTCTTAAATTTTTGGGCATTGCAACAAATTTGAGACACACAGATTTCAGCTGGAAACAGTGGTGCTGCTCAGCCAAGGCCAGTGTAGTTGCGACAGTGTCGACAGCAACACCATCACAGAGGCTAGCCTCACATAGTAATCTGAGCCTCTCTATACCATATTGGTCAGCAGCTGCAAGCAAATGTTGAAACATCACAGTTGAAGCCCACTGTGACTTTAAACCAGTAAGCTCTTCAAAGTCCGGAAGTGAATCCCAGTACATAAAGTGAAGCAATGCCTGAAAAACAACGAAACCCAAGATTGAGTCATCGCAGTTCCATCATAATCAGGGTATACATAAGCAAATAAAGAGAGATGAAGATAACATATAAAGCATAGAGGGAGCAGTGACTTTGACAACATAATGAAGAGTATGAAAAACATCACATGTTATTTAAAATTTTGGCTGTATCATCCTTCATAATTCATGTTGCCACATCACATTGCTCCAAAGTCAGTAGTTTCATTGGAACATCTGTGATTAAAAACCATAGTACAAGTATAGCAAATTTTTACCAGGGATCATTGCACCATGGGGCTGGCAAATTGTACTACAAAAGTCTGTAGGTTAATTGGAACATCTGTGATTAGAACCCATAGTCGAAGTATGGTAAATCTTTACCAAGGATTATTGCATGGGGCCTGACATTGTACTACAATAGTACAATAGCCTGCAATGCTTGAACAAACTGATTACTGACTATTTTTAGGAACATAGGAATGTTGGATCACTTTGTAAAATTTAATAAGCAGTTTATCTATAAGTGTGTTGACTGATTCCTTTAACATGAACATCTACACCTTAAATACAGCGAAACTGATAGAGCAGAATTGGTCTTGTATATAGTCAGTATATAGTCCCCAGCTGCGTGATGCCCTGGGCCCGAGACGTGTACGTTGGCTGAACCTAAAAAGTCTGAACTCTAAAGAAACACAGACAGCAGCCGAAACCGAAGAGCCTGGTTTAACAGAGTCCAAAATTTTCACTATTAAGGAAGGAAGATGATATCAAGTCTAACTGCCAGTTTCAAAGCTTGAGTATTTCTACTATTCGATCTCTTAACTTTATCCATTCTACTCTTGAATGCACATATATAATGGACACACTTTTGATGTAGTTAAATATGTGAGCTGCAATTCCCCTGCACTTCACCCTTATAATTACTTGAAAAATTAGGAATTGGTTTTCGAACAAGACAACTGATTTTTACAATGCAACTTCAAAGCTTGCACTTTGCAGTTGCATGAGACACAAATACAGAGAAAAATTATATACTAAAATGATGAATTTAAATTCAAAAAGATATATTAAATACCTCAATAAACAAGATAACTGATTAAAAGAAAACCAAGACTTGATTCCAATGAAAGATTCAGTACAAGTGCAACTTCTATTTAACTTGATTGAACAATATATTGCATACATGCGATATGGATGGTTCACAATTATATACAGCACATTAATTCTCAAACAACACACATTGACCAATCTTCACCTAACTTGTCCACTAGAATTCTCTTATAGGGAACCATTTACAAGTTAATTGTGGACAAAAGCTGAACAAGCATAGAAAGGAAAATTTATTATAACAAAGGTTGGCAAGCTTTTAAGATTTGTTGGCTTCAGCACATGACCAGCCTACTAAGCTCTAATGCAACAAATTCAAACCACTACAGCAATATACCACATATATCACATTCTTAATAACTATATTCCAGTAACACTATGGCATCAGACACGAAAGATGGCAATAGATGGAGATGAAGAAATCATCCAAAAGTATACTCTATATATCATCTCTATAAAGAATAAAGCTAAAAAAAAAAGTCTTAACCTTAAAAACAGGAACCTCCATCTCCTCAATATTTATAAACTCTGTATTTTGGTCTTTCATCTGGCCAAAAAGTTGAGCCCTAAATACAGGTGAGCGAGCTGCAAGCACCAACTTGTGAGCAGCGAAGATTTCCCCATTAACATGAAAATTAACATCAGTTACCTTTCCGCTTTCTAAAAGCTGTCCAAAATGTTGACCAATATCAGACACTGGCACTGGTATAGAGTAGATTTTTGGACCTTCAGTGTTCGACTTGACAACTCCAACGCAGCAATGAACTTGAAGGCAGTCATCTTTTAGGTAGTCTGACGTCTCCAGATTTGTTCTCTTGAAGAACCGCTTATAACCCCTAAAACAGTTCCAACAATCAAACATGTAAATCCAAAAATTACTCAATTATATGGAAATTCAAGAGACCTCAAATTAAGAAGAATGTAAACCACAAGAACCATTTAAAACCTTAAAGGGCATGTCTATGGTGTTTTACGATTTTTTTATGCCACATATATTCCTACAAATGACAACAAAGATTATAATCAACTGCGGTCTGTTAATATGAAAGCCTGCAATAACAAATATCTCAGAAAAGTATTAAGATTTTATTATGTAAATATAGAAATGTAGTAGCACTATTATTTATTCTAAGAACATCAAAAGGGAAATTACTGATGAGTTAAATGAATTGACGGCCCAGGGAAGATTAAAAGAAAACTTTAGCATGAACTTACGATACATTACATCAAGACAAATGGAAGTCAGTTAATAAATGGTAGTTATATACAGATAGGACAGAGTAGCAGATTGCATAAGAAACTATAATTACACCACTTAATGATATTCTACCCATAATCATAAGCTTATAGGATCTTCCATGATCTGCATAAAAAAGAGAGCTGTGATGTAAGCTGAGCTGTTTGCTAGCTGACTTATGCTCAGACAAGCTAAGCTTGATCAGATTTTAAAAGTTTGTAACTCATTCGAATCACAGCTTAACACAAGTTTGGAACCCATTTGAATTATAGCTCAGCTCAGCATATTAGAAAAACTCTACCTCCAACTCCTCGATAAGTAGCACCAATACGTGAATAATCAATTGAAAAAAAAGGTTCCACTTTAAAAGTTATTACACTCGGTACTTTCATCTGACTGACTAATTACAAACACCCTCCATAACCATGTGCTAAATCCTAAAGCAATACTCCAAATTGGTGCTAAATTTCATCATTTTCAGAGAAATTTAATTTCATACATACCAGAAGAGGAGAGATAATACAAAACTAACACAATCTTCAAAAAACATATATTTAACCAAGACTTAGGTCAAAAGAAAAAGAATCACAAAAAATTCATTCCAGCGAAATTTGAATGCATTTGCAGTTCTTACCTATTCTTATAAAATATTTACAGGACATGTACAATTTCCTCATTACAGTACTTCTTTTTATTTTGATATTTCCTAATTACCGTACATTAGCCAAGAGAAACTTATCCAAACTGCTGCTGTCAAATTGCTCTCAACAATAAAATTACCACACACAATTACTAGTAACATAATGCAACTTCGGAAAATTAAAACATGATAAAATATCAAAAATTTCAAGAAAAAGAAAACTCACCACATGCTACCTCTGTATTTAAGTGTATAAGGGCCAGTTTCCAAAGGCCTACCAAAATGTGTATGAATCTTGTGTCTCCCATTCCCACTTTGATCCATGAGGGTCAATTCAAAAAGAGCCCTAACATCATTTCCTTCACTAGCAAGTGCAATAAACAAAGAAACATATAAACTATTATCTTCAAGACTTTTACCATCTGGGTAAAAATAAATTGCCCAAGAATAACCATCCACCTCAAATGTTTCAGAAGCTATGTATTTCCCTATTCCTATGCCTTTTGAAACTGAATAACCCATTATCTTGAAATCATGATAACCATTTATTGTCTCTGTTACAGACAAAGATGATGATGAGGTGGGTCCCCCTGGGGTTTCTTTGGGGATTGTTGGTTCCATTAGGGGTGAACAAATTGGTGGGTTTTCGGGTCGGGTTGGAAATTAGGGTTTGGGAATTTAGGGGATTGTTGAAATGGGGAGATGGGTTAGGTGTAAATCAAGAATTGCTATGGTTTCAGACACGTTTATGTTTATGTATGTGCATGTATGTATAATATGTGTGTGTGTAGATGGTAGCCTGGTAGGATGAGACATACATAATTGTTTCAGCAACTTTCTGTTGGTGACAACTGGCAATGTAAGGAATGTAAGAAATTTAGTTCGGTACGGTTTTGCACAAAAATCCGGTTCAAATAAAACCTACCGAATTATATATATTATATTTATATGTATATTTAATACTATGTCTTTGCCAAAATAATAGTCAGCTTTGACTTTTTACACGTAATTTAAGGTGTAAAAAAACACTACTTATATATGTAATTTTTTCAACTTTCTTTTTTTGAATAAAAATATAATACTTAAATTATTATTCAGAAAAAGAAAATCATAAAAATAATACATACAAGTAGCTTTTTTTACACCATAGACCTCGTAAAAAAGTTAGAACGACTATTATTTTGGGACAGTGAGAGTATATACTAACTTATAACCCGTGTAAAGTACAGACAGTATTAATAAATTATATATATTAATTATTTTATATGATTAAATATTTTTTAATATGCTGGTTATAATAATATAGTATATAATAAAAAAATATTTAATATAGATAAAATAATAATATTATTTTAATATTTATGAGATTTAATTAATGAAGAGTTTGAGCGACAATAGATGGGAAATATGTTATTAGATTATAATTGAATTGTAGGTAGAATATATTGTATATGTTTTCAAATTAGATTATAATTCGTAAAAAGAGTTGTATAAAAAGAGGATTTGCCGGATGGATGATCAACCAAACTTTTGCCAATGTACGGTTTTAATAATATAGTATATATATATATATATATATATGTATATATATATTATATTTATATATAATATAAAGTTATTTAAAATAAAATAATAAAATAATATTATTATTTTTAATGAAATTGTCCGTTTTGGATGAATTGAGATAAGTTTATTGTTCCATCCATCTCTATTTACATGTCTATTTTAAAAAAATTATACATGAAAAAGTTAGTTAAATAATTTTTATTTTATAAATATAAATATTATATTAAAAATAAAAATCCAACTAAGTTTTATATGATCCAAACTTTGAAAATAATAAATATAAAAATAGTTTTTAAAAGGTTATCCATAAATTTGTTTTGAAAATAGAAATCAACATATATTTAAGAATAAAATTTATTTTAAAAATGACCATCAGAGGGGGTATTTGCGTATCTCAATAAAGAACACATACAAAATTTACATAATTGATCTGGGCTAAAAGTAAGTTCTAAGAACACAATTAATGTGGCATTAATTAGACCTAGTTTGGTCCAAAAAGGGAGTCACATTTAATGAGGCTTGAAATCCTAATGATTATATAAATTCGTAATTAATTAATTAGCTAAATATACAGCTAATTAATTGTGTCCAATTACAGGGAAACATATTCATACAGGGAAACTAATTCTACTAAGGATCCAGAATCCTTCTAGGAAATACCTTACCAATCAAGGTTCTTAAATTTACTCTAATTCTTAGACTCTCCACGTCTATATAAAGGGTCAAACCCCTCATTCTTAGAACTACGTCTGGCTTGATTCTCAATACGCTTGAGATACGTAGGCATTTTGTGAGGGCAGAACTAAGCTACGAAACACAAGTGCAGCCATTAAAGCTCGATAAGCTCCTACACACATCGCAATTAATACACCCTGGTTTTTAATCCATAACAATAATATATACTCCTCGGTCTCATCCATTTATTAGTCCCATCCATTTATTTACGTTTCAGAGAGAAGGTCCGGCACGCATTTTAAGGCGCATATAAAGTATAATTCCATAACTTATTTTTAAATTTTCTTTTTTCTGAATAAAAATTTAAACATTCAATTTTTATTCAAAAACAAAAAATTGTAAAAATAAGTTACGGAACTATACTTTATATGTACCTTAAAATAAGTGACGGGCTCTCTATACGAAATGTAAATAAATAAGTGGGATAGAGGGAGTATTAAATCTTAGCAATAGCAAAAACTATTGAGAGAGAGAATTAAAACAAATCAGATTAGATAATACTGAATTTCCGTTATGGAAAGATGATGCACCATGTGCCACACTTGGACAACTTTACTGAGCTAAGTTTTCTATCTTTTCTCTCGTATTTACGGTCACTGACGAATATCTTGTTTGCCTTCGTATTTATTTCGTAATTGATATATGTCTGTTCTTGTTAATGTTCATCGTATAATTGTCCATTGTTATGTTTAGTATAAATTATTCTCAAACAGTATTGTGGACTCGTGAGCCACTTCTAGGTCTAGGAATCTGATTCTGCCTAATGTTCAAACTTGATTTCCCATTTGGCTTCACTTTCCATTCCTTTCCTTTTATTTTAGTAAAAAGAGATATGCGTGTGTGCTGTGTGAAACAACAAAGTGTTGAATCCTTCTGTTGGTCTTTTTAACCACACTGATTAGATACTTTAAAGACAAGCAAAGCTAGATTAATCTATAGAATCTGATCCTCAAGCAATAACTATTTAGAATTAAAATCAAATTCACACGAGATTCCTTTAATAACTTACTAAATTAATTACAGGATGAAATTTCCCCACACTTCAGTCTGTGTTCCTATAGGAAAACTCTTTGCTTTCCAACTTATAAATAGCATAGAGTGATCCTTTGTAAATCATAACAACACATTTCATATTTTCTCACGTTCTAGTACCTTATCCAATCAGCTAATTATAAAGTCAATGGCAAAGAATCGACACAGCAAAAACTTTTCTGGAGAGTGTGAAGAAATTTACATTACAACAATCTGGCCTGCACAAGGCCTAATGTCCTCAGGTCCTGCTCCTCCACAAACATTCCCTGAATCTGCAACTACATCCCATGCTTTCCGCCTCAAAGCAGCTGCTCGACAATTGCCAAGTTCAGGTGAAGTGATCCCCGTAGAGATTGATCCTCACCTCTTGCCAACCGTGCAGAACTTCAAAAACAAGACAGCCACTTATCCGGATTCTCTTCGAAAGAGTACAGGTGAACTGACAAAGATGTCGTCAAGGATTAAGCAGGAAGAAGAACCAACTTATGCTCCAGTGCATCACCAGAAGAAGCTGAGGACTGAAGAAACTATGAATGACAGGTTTACTGCATACATAAGCCGAGTTAAACATGGGATGCTGAGAACTTTTTCAAATGTTGGGAGTTCAGAAACATCCTCAGGAAATGAAAATGACGATGATATAGTAGGGATCAATGATAATTCTTCAACGGACACAAAGATGAAACATTCATCAACTGTTATTGGTGGAAAGAATGTCACCTTCAAATGAAGATCAAGGGAGCATTGTGTTCATGAATATACTGCTGTCTGATCATTAAGAATATGAAACAGATTACATCAAACCTCTGTGTGCATGCATGAGCATAATTTTACATGTAAGGGATTCAGTTCAATGCATGCATCATGAAAGCTTTATCATAATTCAATAAGTAGTGTCTTGTGTTTCCCTTCTTTTCATAATACCGTAGTTTTTTTTAATCTTATGATCCTGTATCAGATTACATCATTTGCTAATTGCTACAATAATCAACTGAAAACTATGTAGTTGCAATTGATTGCTTCAGATTGTATGAAACTGCTAAAATACTAATTTCTGGTACAGTAGGTTGATTACTGAATTTTCAAAAAATAATAGGTTAGATTCTGTTATTAAAAAAAACCTTTAAATTCTTAATTCTGAAACACACAGACCTGCAAAAAGTGTTTGTTCAGAATTTGACTTAATCAACTAATTTTTCGCCATGATTAGAAGTTATAACCCCTGATTTTGAATTTTTCTTGATTCCACACTATCCTATCTTTGAATTTTGAGGTCTATATATGGAGCAGGACATTCGTGTTGGGTTTGGGTGATATGTGTTAAAGACTTTTTGTTGCAGATCTTGATTCTATAAGCCCATCCTGTGAATGTTTCAAAAGTACATTCTTGAAGTCGAGATAAACAATGTATAAATAGTATGTTAATTTATATAAGGTCATGATAGATTGTTGGTGAATTGGGCTTGGCCCAGTACGTTTTATTCGAGTGTGCTTATTGTAGGTGCAGACGTGCAGTACAGAAAGCAAGAAGTGAATATTAAGCTATAAACAACTCAATAAATGACGGTTCTTATAAAAATATCAAAGCATATTAAACATGCAAACAAGCACAAGGCAATATTATTGCCGCTTTGAAAACATCAGGGCAGTGTCTGTCAATCTTAAAGAAACTAACTCGAATATATTTGACTTCTTGTGCACATAAAAGGCCATTATCAATGTTGAAGTACACATTTTATATTCAACAATGTCTTTGAGGGTTCTTGAAAAGCTTATTTATATAATTATGTTTATATTTCGTCCTAGTTGTACATTTTAACTTTTACACATATTTGAAGGTAGGATGTAGGATGGAGCACGCATCGGTTTAGGGTGGTTTTTGAAAAAAATCGCACCCGTAATCGCATATTCTCGATTTTGAAAATTAAAAACCGCAACCGCAACCGAATCGTCGGTTTTGATTTCGATTTTAAAATTATAATTCGGTTTTAATCGGTTCAGTTTCTGTTATAATTCCGAATAAAATAAAAATGTTACAAAAATTTCGTGATACAATATTTCACAAATATTTTCCGGCTGTTTCGTTACCCAGCACAACCCTATGAACCGCATTTATATATATATAAAAAATGTAATTTCTTTCCGTGCATTAGTCTAGACTACAGACTTTAGAAAACTTCAGTATGACTTCATACACGATGTAACAAGTAATATTAATACAGTATATAAACTTGTAGTTCATCTAAAATAGGTTACAATTACCAGTTATTAGCATTGTAGCAGGCTATCAACGTATCCCAAGTATTGATCAATAAAAAAGTTGATTCCTATTTTTATATATATATTTTTTGTTTTACTCAAAAATGTTATGGGTACAAAACTAACATGTTCCCAGAAAACGTAATTCAGAGCAAAAAATACCATGCAAACCAACGGGTCCAGGAATAATTTGTATTAAGCTCAACTAACAGGTGTCAAAGTACCAATCCAAAATATTAGACTCAAGTTTATATATATAGTTATTTACTTGTATATATATTAATTTATATAAATTTATTTATTTTAGTAAAATCGGTTCGGTTTTTGTTTTAATTTTAAACCAAACCGATTAAACGGTTCGATTTTTTATTTTTCAATTTCGATTTTTACGAAACGGTTTTTATCAATTTTTATGAGTTTTGATTTTGTTTCGATTTTCTGCTCCGCCCTATTTGAAAGGGCATCAGAAGGAATTAGGAGGGAGCAACATTAGTCTAGTCCCGGAATTTTTTGAAAAATATTAGAAAAATTGGATTGTAATTCCACTAAATGTGAACATAATTTTTAGAAAAACGATATATCAAAATATCAGGAATATTCATTTTTAAATTGTTTTAGTCTCGATTTATTTTGTTTTGGAACCGGGTTCCGCCACTGCATTTTCATTTTATTAATATATTCTATGATATCGGTGATAAATGTCCTGGTCTAACAGAGATCATGATCAGTTGTCTATTATGAATATCTTACGGCCAGGGAGCATGCTGGAATGCCTCATGAAGGTGACAAGCTTAAATTGTATACTTGTTTACTTAATTTATTCATCTTCTTAATTTCAAACTAGCTTTCAGCAAGTGTGGCAAGACAAATGATGAAATGCAGAAACGACTTTTACAATAATTATGATCATTATGTATTATATTATAGAAAGGTCAGTGTCCCTACTACAGTGCCAAAGATCAAGCAGATCATCATGCTATAGTAGTTGTTGTCTCCGACTAATTACTAATTATAGCAGGTAAAGCTCATTTAATTAGTAACTAAACTAGCTAGCTGATCTCATGTATTAGTATAATATGAAGTTGACTGGCTAAGTTCTGATCTTGATAGGCACAGGTTGTAATTTGTGATAAATTCAAATATTCAGCCTCAACTGAGGTGTACGTGATTACTTACGTACTAGACATTTAATTTAATGTAATAGTACCGAATATCATATTACCAGTATCAATGGAGTTAATTAATTAGCATTGTTTTGTTTTGTTTGTCACCTCGAGTTTTTCGACGATATATATATAAATAATATAGTTAAGTTTTAACCGTCATATGTGCGTGTGCTTAAGTGCTTTGGTGTCCGAGACCAGTACTGTTATAATATAATATAAAAAATTTCCTTTTAATACCTTACGAATTCAGAAAAATTAATAACTTAGCATGGTATTAGATTTTCCGGTTCGGTTTTCAGAGAACCCGTAACAACACATGGTTGCAATTAGCCTTGTGTGAAAAAATATTTATGCAGTCGAACAACTTGTAGAAAATATTATGCAGTCGGACGACTTGTAAACTTAATTGCAGATTATTACTATGATTGTTAATATATTTGATTTTAGGATATTTTGAGACTTAGATCGAGCTATAATATTGATAATGGTGGGTACGTATGTGTACATACTTGTCATATATATATATATATATATATTGAAAAATGTGGATAAAAGTCCACATTGTCAAGTCATCGAGTCATTGTTTGAAGTACGTTATTCTTCAAGAGAGTTTTCCATCATCGTTCTTCGTGACATCATTGTTCTCTCATGACCCTGAACATAGTCGTCCTCAAATAAAAATATTTTGCTCTATTCAAGCGTGCTGTTTTTCATGATATCATCGTGTTCTTGTTTTATCCTGGGAAGCTATCGACTCAAACATGTGAGGAGCGAAATAATTTTAAAGAGACAGTTTCACACTGGACTCAAGACATCTTCCATTTTATATCCTTTTCTTTTGTTTTAACAGTTTTAATTTATAGTCATACATTATTATGTTACTCGCACACACAATCACTCTTATTATATTATTGTGTTTTTCAATATATATATATATAGATCGATTTGAAACTAATATTGTTCTGTTGGACTCTTATCTTTGTGAGTGGACAGTGGTGGCGCAGGTATGTAGTCTGGGTATGGGATATATAAATTAAGTTAGCTAGCAGCTCTGAGTGGATTATGGTATGCGTATACTTTTTGGCCATTTTAAGTAGTGAAGAAACTGATGATCCATGTACATATGATCGCACATAATAAAATGGAGTTTGTGGGGGTCTTCCTCATCTTATGTACAACAATTATCGATCCATTTAAAATCTTACGTACTGAATACTGCCATGCATGCACACGTAAGCTTCAACGAATATATATATACGAATAGATATACCATCAATGCATCAACACGAAATGCCTATGTAAATAGACGTACTCTTGTAGACTGTAGTTATAATATAGATATATCACATTTTTCAGATCGCGTAACTTGCAAATGGGTCATTGCATATGCATGTATATAACATTATTGTTATCAATGAGGTTTTACTACTCTTCGCCGAACTTCAAAAATCGGTTAAAAGTTATTTAAACCAAAAGGGTTCCTTTTTTTTTTTTGAAACAAACCAAAAGGGTTCTTAAAAAAAACTTCTCATTATAAGAATTTCGGTTAAATACAATTAAAAATAATCGATGGAATTCACCCGTATTTTTTTTAGTATTCAAAACTCCAGATTTTTTTAAAGTCATTGATGGTTAGTGGTTTTTCAACCTTTTTCTAGCATCATGAAGAAATTAGGTTCGATTTTAAATACAGGAAGTTGACGGAGGTGGGAAAGAAAACGCCACTAGTACGTGCCTAAAGTCGAGTACAATGAATTATGTGAAAATAGAAAGTTGTTCAAAAGTGACTTGTTGTAAACAAAATGCCCATGACTCTTGCTTTTAGCCAGATTTATCTACCATATATTATTTAATGAAAATATCTACCAACCTACACCTCACGCTCCAATATCTGGCTAGAATCCCAGAATTTCTCATCGTAATCATATCTCTTTGTAACGTTTATTTATTTTTCTACAATAATTCAAAATTTCAAATATGAATTCATACAATTCGAAGATAAATATATTTTACATAAGTTTGTATTGTTCTTGCTCTGTTCGTTTTAGAATAATATCGGGTATGCAGAAATTTCAAGATTGAGATATATAGAAAGTTAAGCACTACGGAGAAAACAAATAATTCCGATAAATACCTAATCTAATGACCAAGGCCTAAATTGTGTGTATGCAACAACTGATTTCCAACTGAAACTTTGACAATAATCAATGGAGTCACGGCATTCTCCACAAATGTCTGATTAAGATCATGTTTGGTTTGTATTAACATACTAATTAATAATCACAAAAAAAAACACAAATATAATTAATATAAAAATAAAAATAAAAATACTAATATTGTAGTACTCAAATTCTACCCTAATACCTCAGGGGTTAAGATTGGGTGTAAAAATGTGTGGTTAGACATACCTGACTTGTTTGGGGTTGTTTAAAATAAGTCATAACTAAATTTATTTATTTTTTAAAATTGTATATATATATATTTTTTTGAAAATAGATATTTTTTTATAGAAATTTAAGATTAAATTTTATTTTCGAGAAAAAAAATATATATTTACATACTTATTTTCAGATATAAGTTGTCAAATCCTTCATTCGGATCCATGACTACGTACATACTTTGTTTTGTTAAGTGCCCTTTGTAAAATTTATTATACGTCAAATAACATCAAAAGTGTTGGTTTGTGAAGATGGGAGCAAAATTTTGCATCCGCCAAACAGGAACTTGCATCAGACAGTCCTGCCTTACGCCGGAATCTCATTGATATGACTCAAACAAGTATAAAACGTATGCATAAATAAAATTGGTCAAATGGGCACATAATTTCGGGTTCAATTTCTCATAAAAATGATACAAATTTAAGTAGAAGACTAGGATAAGTGGTGCGATTCTGTCCTCGTCGTCAGTTGAAATGCGTGTAAGTTGGTGCGAAGATATGATATAACAAAAATAAAATTGTAGTCAGATTTCATGTTCATATTTAAATGAGTGTACAAGAGTTGTTGTGTTACGTTCGAGGGGCAAACGTGAGGAGTTTGGGTTGCTAAGGCATTTCTTGAATTGCGTATTTATGGATGACTATACATGTGACATGAAAAAAAAACAGATTTCGACCTTCTCTTCCAAGTTGATTATTCTTAGTACTTGAATGATAACAAATACTATACATTTAGATATCTAGAGCATATTGACATAAAAAGGGTATATACTTTAATGATCATCTACATATCTTGTAATGTCAATTTGGATGGTCCATAAGTTAGATATATGTTGTGTGGATGTTTCTCTACCATCCATGTATATTTTGCAAAAGGGTGTTAGTGATCATCAAGATGCCATCTGCATCATTATCGATCTTCGGAAATACGATTTTTATTCTAGCGTTATTGAGATCTCATTTGTTTTGATGTAACCGGCTATGAAATAATTTGGAACTTAACTGAATTATTATGTTTGGTTAGTTGATTTTTAAATTTTATAATAGAACTAAAAGTTCCAAAATATTTAAAATTACACCAAAACATGGGAATTTAGTTAACTTGTTAACCCATGATTTTTTCAAGTTAAATAGTGATTACATTGTAAATTAATTTAATTTACCAAAATTAACTATGTAACTACTAGTATGCATAGTAGTAAACCAAACACCTATATTCTTTTTTTTGGATCTAGAGATCGTAACTTAGTTACACGAAAGTTAAAAATACCTATATAATTACAAAATTGGTAAAACAAACAAGGCCTGAGTTGGTTATCACTCATCTCATCACTAATATAAAATTTAATCAATACATTATTTTATTTAAATCACGTCAAATAAAATAGAGAGTTTAAAGAATAATTTATCTTCTTTGAAACTTTTTATATACATGAACTCTTATGGGATCATTATATGATAGATTTTTTATATTTCTTAGCCCTGTGAGTTTGTTTAAATTAAGTTGTGATGTTTTAATTACAATCTGGGGTACTAGTTTTACTAATAAATAATTTTTAATTTATATATTATTTATTAAATAAATTACAATCGAATATTTTATCGTTTACAAAATTACACATATAGTATATGGGAGCAAGCATGGTGTATGTTGACCTTCTATTTTATGATGACATACAACTTCCGAGTGTATCTATAATATTAACCTTTAGAAGCTTTATGGGAGTGGTATTGAGCCATTTGGATGGGCACCGTTCAATTTTGCAAGTAACATTTTGGACAAACTTTTAACAAGTGCCTCTCATCTCATGTGGAATATTCGCTAAAAAAAAACTTTAAGTAAAAGGTAACTAAAGGTTTAAATTTCATGCCATGTGAAGCCGGCTTTGGCTCATTCACTATTAGCTAGCCACAACAAATGGCTACTTTTTTCTATCGGGTGTTTAAATACAATTATTATGTGATAATAAATCTGTGAAAAAGGTTATAAATTAAGTTATTACATTCTCATTATTTATAATTTATAGTATCTTTTTCATATGTTTGAACCAATTAAGCAAGTAGAAAAATTAAACAGCCTGTTAAAAAAAGTAGAGGAATTAACACAAATTTGTTATAGGCTAGGTATTCTATAAGGTATCATCAGCTTAATAGGAACAATATTTTGATACAAAAATATATTATAATTTATAATTATTTTCAAATTAGATTAAATTAATCACATAATTTAAATTATTGTAAATATAAATATTTGGAATTTAAATTTTTAATTACTTGAGAAAAACTTTACCATGCATGCCGAATAATTTTATTTGATTCTTCTTGTCTCTCACACTTGAAGAATCAATCAAAGATAAAAGGCATGACCTAACCAAGAAGGTTCCTACCGGCTGAAAAAGATTTACATTCTTATCTTCGAGTACCCTACAGATAATAATGTTCAAAGTTTATTTAAAGTATAACACATACAGTAATCGAGTAAATTCTTAAGTTTTGAACACATGGAAAGTTAATTTCTAATTGTTGAAATTGATTCCCTCATTACAGTACAAGCTTAAAGAGAGGTACTGAAAATCAACTTGAGGAGGACATGTTCTACAAAGTTGTTGGTTAAGTCTTTAAGACAATGTCGTGGTTTCTGTGTTTTTTATTCGAAAATATGTAAAAAAAGGTGGTTCAAGAGTTAGCTAAATTACATCATTTCATTAATTGCTCTAATGTTTTTACATCTCCTCCTACTCAATTTTATATGATTCTTTCAACTACTGAAAGTCATTTTCCTTTAAAAAAAATTGTTGAAATTGACTATTATTACCCATATTTTATGAAAACATACCACAATAAGTGGGTCACATATGCCTAGCTACGTGTATGCATATAATAGTAAAGATATAATAATGGGAGCATAAATCCCTTTGTCTTCCTTTTCTTTTGGAGGAAAAACAATACAGATAAAAAAATTCTATGACCAACAGAAGCAAGCAATATTCCGGACTTTTTAACTGCCACACTTAATTTTTTGCTTTATATTTTAAGCGCTTTTATTTAAAATAGTTGTTAATTATTAATTATTTGATTTAATTAATGAGAAATGAGAAATCATTACTTTTTTCTAAATTGCATATTCCGAAATCATTACTTTTTTCTAAATCATTACAAGAACATGCTTTGATGCTCTTTCTTTTTTCCCTCTCTATAACGGTTAGAAAGAAGACATTTTAGTTTTGAGGGAGATGGACTTAAAATATATCACAAGATTAATTATTTCATTATTTTATTTTATAAATATTTTTTATTCTTCAACAAGGTATTTCAGGTATATAAAAAATAGGAAAATTCTTAAGATATCCTTATATAATTATTTTATTAATTTTATTCAAAATATATCACAAAATGATGGTGGTTGGGAATGCAAATAGAAATGGGATTGAAGGATACGAAAATGTGAGTTAATGTGAATGATATATAGAATATTTACACCCAACTTAAAGAGGGGATTAAAGTGCCGATTCTTGTTAACCCAAATCATTCGTATGAATCGAATTTTTTAATATGTCTAATGATTTTTATTTTAATATTATCTTTATATGATTTGAATTTATTTTTATTTTTATAATAATAATTAAAATTTTATTTAATGATATATATATATATATATATATATATAATTTTTTATATACTTTATTTATATTTTAATAAAGTAATATTTGTGTGTTTTGTTTTAAAATTTATTTTAATTTAAAAATTAATATGATATATGTTTTAAATAAAATATTAATATTTGAAAATTAAATTAAATAATAATTATTTGATCAAATACCGATTAACAACTATAATACATTATAAATTAGGGATCAAGTATTGTTTACTTTTTTCCTGAAAAGGTTAAGAAAGTACTTTATGGTAGAATACTAACAAGTTTAGTTAAAAGAAAAGAGAACTAAAGGTTTAAAATTATTGTGGAACAAAACAGCAATCCTCCTTTTTTTCTGACCTACTTTATTCGATTTTTAACACTTAATCCTACAAAGTAAACTAATAAATAATTAGATAGAAATAGAGTTAATAAAATACTATATATTTAGCAAATTAAAAACAAGTACATAGAGACAGCAAGCCAAGCCGAACCGAGGGGATGGCTGGGGAGCGTCGCAGGTGCACAGTGCGGGTCATCGTGGTGGTCACAAAACGATATAGGCCACTTCTGCCCTACGCACTAACAAAGGCTCACTCGCAAGGGGCTGTGGTCCCCCACTATACCCTCGAGTGTATACTTACTAGACAAATATTTTATTTTATTTGTTAATCCGGTCAGCCCCATCCAAACCGATTGAATTTGATTGAATTATAAATTTGATTTTAATTTATTGGATTGAAAATTTTTTAAATCAATTAAATTGGGTTCGGATCATAAATTTCTTTCAACCCGCCCAATCAAACAAACTCGAACCATGTACACACTTACCCTCTACCAACGTGGTTCATTTCATAGGTGAATGCTATTATTATATCCTGCTTAGTGTAAAATAAATTGTATCTTTTTTTTTGACGAAATGCAATTTCATTACTCCAACCGCTCATTCGAGATACAAGATTTAACGTTTGCCGGAATAGACCTCCAGTCAAACACACGATCATGATACATATGAGACACATGAGCTAATTCATATGCCGACATATTTGCAGACCGTTTAATGAAATACAACTCAACGTTGTTTAACTCTCTGACTAAATTTCTGCACTCCACTATCACCTTGCCAAGCCTGGACCGCATAGGCGTAACACTTCTAATCATCTGTATTACTACTAAGCAATCCGATTCAATAATGATAGCGTTCCCTGACAACTCCTTAGCCCAACTCAAAGCTTCTTTAACAGCAATTGCCTCAGCTAGAGTCGGATTCATAACCTCCAAAAAGCATCTGGTTTTAGCCAATAGCATATGGCCTATATGATTCCGAGCAACTAACCCTATGCCTGAAGTACCCTGAGTCTCAAAAATTGCTGCATCCACCGTGATCTTTACTTCATCTTGTTGTGGTTTTACCCAGTACGTTGCACCATCTCCTGTAATTGGAGGCCGTAGAGGTGCTTCTAGATACCTTCCCTGAGTTGATGTCCACTGTGAAAGATACTCACATGCTTTAGCAACAATTCTCATCGAGTTCCAGTGTTTATTGTTCCACACCAGATCGTTCTTAGCTCTCCAAACAGACCAACACAAGGTGATGATCTTGGCATTGGTATGATTCGATTGCCCTGATAAATTTCTTTCCAACCATACTGGAAATTCCATAGTCTCAGTCGTGATTATAGAAGGATTGTGAATTTGCCAGCACAATGCAGCAGCCTTGCATTGCACCAGGCTGTGAAAAGTTGACTCGCTCTCTTCTTGGCAAACTGGACACAAATTATCTATTGGAACATGTCTGGACTGCAGTAGATTCTTTGTCGGTAAACAAGCTGAAACAACTCTCCATACCAAGTTTAAAGCTTTTGGAGGAGCCTTAACATTCCACAACTTCTTCTAGAATAAATTGTTTTTACCTGCATTCCACATTCCTTTTTGCTCCTGTATGAGTTTGTACGCACTTTTGATTGAGTACTGTCCAGAATTTTCTAACTTCCAGCACAAAACATCTTTATCCAAGTCTTGTTCCACTCTTGTATTTACAATACAATGTTGGTCTCTTACGTCAAATATATCTGCAATGACCCTCATATCCCATTCTTTAGTGCCCGCGCGGAACAAAGAGACAACTTTTTGGTTTGTTAACGATGGTGAATTAGTAGATATATATGGATTCTCCCCATTATTCAGCCACGGTTGTCCAACAATATTTATCTCCATACATGTGTCAATCCTCCAACTTGATCCTGAAGAGATAACCTTCCTTGCTTCAGTGATACTTCGCCAGATAAAGCTTGGACTACTCCCCAACTTTGCTTGCATAAAATCAGTATCGGAAAAGTATTTAGCTTTATAAATTCGGGCCACCAGACTCTCCGGATTAGTGATAAAACGCCAGCACTGTTTTCCCAGCATCGAAATATTAACATCTCTTAAACATTTAAATCCCAGACCCCCAGCATGCTTGTGACGGGTCATTCTTTCCCAGGACATCCACGTGATCTTTGAATTATTCTTCTGCGATGTGTTCTAAAAAAACTTTGACATTGCTTTCTCCATATCACGAGTTAGGTCTAACGGAAGAAGGAAAACATTCATAGCATAAGAGGGTAAAGTTTGAGCTACCGTCTTAATAAGAATTTCTTTTGCTGGTCTTGAAACCTTCCTTTCATTCCAACTTTGAATACTGGCAGAGACTTTATCTTTCAGGTAACCATAAATTACGGATTTGTTCCGTCCTATAATGTTTGGGAGACCTAAATACTTAGATGAGTTGTCTGCCTCTGGAATCTGTAGCACCTGACAAATCGACTCCTCGTTGTATTGGATGACATTTGCACTAAAGAAAACTGTAGATTTGCCTTTATTAATACACTGACCTGAAGCTTTTTTATAGTGCGACAATAGATCCATCACTTTACACGCTTCACTCGTCTCTGCCTTGCAGTAAATGTAACTATCATCAGCAAATAACATGTGACTGATAGATGGAGCTTTTTTGCAAATTCTTATCCCTTGCAACCACTTTTTAGCTTCAAATTACTGAATCAAGGCTGTTAGACCTTCGGCGCAGATAATAAACAGGTAAGGAGATAATGGATCTCATTGCCTTAAGCCACGACTGGGTTTAATAGGCCCCATCTCAAAATCTCCATGAACAATGGTGTACTCAACTGTTGACACACATTGTAAAACTAAGTGAGTCCACCAACTATCAAAACCCATTCTGAGAAGAATTTCTTGTAAGAATTTCCATTCAATACGATCATACGCCTTAGACATATCCAACTTGAGTGTCATGTAACCATCCTGGTAAGAATGCACTCTGAGTAACTGAAATGACAGAATCAAGCACACCTTTGAGCCGATTAGCTATCACCTTTGTAATGATTTTCATCACCACATTGCACAAAGCTATAGGTCTCAGCTCTGTCAACATAGTTGGGTTTCTCTTTTTAGGAATGAGAACAATATTGGTAGCATTAATATTATCCATGAGAATCCCTGTCACAAAAAAATTCCTTACCATTTGTATCACGTCCTTATCTACTGTGTTCCAATTTTTCTGAAAGAAGGCCGGGGTCATGCCGTTTGGCCCTGACGCTTTATCAGGGTGCATATGAAACACTGCATCTTTCACCTCCTTGTCAGTCACTGCACTTAATAGCTCCGTGTTTTGTTGCTCCGAAACAGTCTTCGAGACACAATTTAACACCACATCACCTTGAGTCTGATTTTCAGTGAACAGCTGCTGAAAATAATCCTTTATTAAATCTTGTAGACCGCTACTCTAGTCGACCCAATCACCATCTGCATTCTTCAGTTTTTGGATATGATTATTTCGTTTTCTCTTATTACAGGAAGCATGAAAGTACTTAGTGTTTTTCTCCCCAACTTGAAGCCATAGCTGTTTCGATCTTTGGCCCCAGTTCTTCTCCCCAACTTAAATACGGTTGAAAGTTAAGCACTGAGGTTATATTACAATATATTTAAATTTAATATTTATGATTCTAAATATATTAATATATTTTAAAATTAAATTTTATAATAATATATATGTGTGTGTAATATTTTATGTAGAATTCTTTTATATAAAATTTAATAGAGAACTAATATATATATGCAAATACTCGAATATAAATCAGGTCAAATTTAGAAATTAGAAATTAATTTAAACAACATATTTAATCTAATCTAAAGACCCCTAAAGGCACCACACACAATTAAAATACACCCGCACATACACAATGTTATCTAGTTCCCTCCGTTTTTAATTTGATTTTCCCCGCCAATTGATGAACCCTTTTTCAAATCTAACTTCATCATATTTTTTCCATCTTCAAAAGATCAGTTTGCATACCACATGTGCTGATTTTGGTGATTCTTACAATACAAATTAATGATTTTTATAGTATAAATTGGTAATTTATCTAATATAAATTAGCGATTACATTTTAATCTGGTAACAAATGTAATATAAATTTGTGATTAATTTGAAGTTACCGGAATATAGCACATATGGTATGCAAACTAATCGTTGGGAGATGGAGAAAAATGTGGTAAAGTTAAATTTCAAAAAAAGTTTGTCAATTGACAAGAAAATCAAATTAAAAAAGGAGATAATGTTATTTTCTAGTTTCTAATCGAAGTTGGTTTTTATTGTAGTAGCACTATATGTGTGTAAGTGTGCGCGCGCGCGTGTGCTCAAATATGAATTTCTTGAAATGAGGACATAAGAACCGGTGATTTAGCTAAATTTAAATTTTTTGATTTACATCAAATCACCAAATTGTCAAATATGAAATTTTCAATTTTCATAAAATCACTAATTGGCAAATTTGAAATTTTCAATTTGCATGAAATGATTAGTTTTAACTAGACAAATTACCGGTTCTCATTTTAAGGAGTTCTCACTCGAACGAAACCCTATCTATATATTATTATGAAAACTGTAAGGACAAATGTTTGGTCGGTCGTCCGTTCTGGTCATTTTGTCTCACACTCAACTTCAAATACACATGTCTGTCTGCTACTCAATTTCAAACACATTCTTTCAATTAAGATATACAGTTGTACTTCCAATATACTAATATGTTTCAATTTCCTCATTGGTCAACCTCTTTAATTTATTTAAAATCATAGTTTATTAATTAAATTTTATAAATATTTAAATAATAATGTTATTTTATTTATATTAATTAAATTTTATTATTATGTTATCTCTATGTTATCTATACTTTTATAGTGACAAATGTTTGGTTGTTATAGTCTCTTTATGTCCTACTCAAGTTCAAATACAATCTTTTAATTAAATTTTAATTAAAATATAGAGTTGTACTCATAATCTACTGATTAACATATTTCAATTTCGTCATCGTTCAAATACTTTAATTTATTTAAAATTATAATTTAGTAATTAAAATAACATCTATACTAGAATTCTCCTACTCAACTTCAAATACACTTTTTTAATTCAATTTTAATTAGAATATATTTTATCAAACAGATATATTATACATATAATTCTATTTAGAAAATATTTATTATACATAAAACTTTATCATTAGTTGAGTTTTCTTTCTTAATAATAAAATAAAATAAAATATCATATTAAATTAAATATTTAAACCATATAAAATAATTATTTTATACTATATATATATTACACATCAACTCTATTACCGCTGTAGTGTTCTTTTTATACAATGATTCGCGCGTAATATTATATTGTATTTAAATTATAGCATATATTTTCTTTATTAAGAATAATGTTATAATCCTCCTTCTTAATAATAAAATAAATAAATTACCACATTAACTTAAATATTTCAATTATATAAAATAATTTATGTATACTATATATATTATACATACAAATCTATCAACGATATAATTCTCTTTTATACAATTGTTCATGGGTAATATTATTTTATATTTAAATTATAGAATATAATTTCTATTTTAGGAATAATATTATGCTATAATTTTTTATCTAATATAATTGTATTAACATTTAACTCAATTTTATCACCACTTTTTAATTTATTTAAAATTACAAACTATTAATCATATCTCATGAATATTAAAATAAAAAAAATTAATATATCATAATAACATATAAATAGCATATAAAAATAAATAATAACATAAATTACTATATTAAATTAAATAATCATATAAAATATTTAATATATAATTTATTAATGTAACTCGTGTTTTGCACGAGTTGTAAGCTAGTATATATGTTAAGTCCGTAAGGATGAGGTATTAGCTAGAAGGGGGGTTGAATAACTTAATACCCTTTTAAAAATTAGAGCTTAGTGTTTTAAAATCTTCTCTTCTCTTTTAAAAATGTTACTAGTCAACTAGCAAATCAAATGCGAAAATTAAAAGAGAGTAAATAAATAGAGTACAACACACATGATTTTTATCCTGGTTTGCGATGACGCAATCCCCTAACGGATCTTCTCTGCTCACCCGTAGTCTATTACCTGAGTCCCTCCCTAAACTCGAGATTTTCCACTATAAAAAGATGCACTCCTTATAGCGGCGAAAAAGCCTGTTACAACCACTATGTATTTATCTTGGAACTTAACTCCTCGTTAACCCCTCAAAATACAAAAGCAAACCTACTAGATTTATCTTGGAGCGACTCCCCGCTACCTACTCACAATCTAATTAAAACCCTTACAAGTTTATCTTGAAACGTAACTCTCCGTTACCTCCTCAAATACAAGTAAGAAAATTACAATTATGCGTAGACTATGTTCATCTAATCCTCTGTAGGTCTTGGATCTTAGATCTTAGGTTTTGAGTCTTTCCTCTTCTTCACGGTGTAAAAACACCCAACTTCCCGTTGACGTGCCTAAGACTTGGATCTTAGAATAAGAATCATCTCACTTCACTTCACCTCACTAACAAAGTCTAACAACCAATACTACGACTTAATAACCCAGAAAGAAAGTTGGTGTACTAGTATATTACAGTACTAGACCGGAGACAAACAATTATATATAATATAGTTGCTAAATTAAGTGTGATATGTAAAGAGTATGTATGCAATGCATGTACTTAAGGTAAATCTTTTTCTTTTCTTCTTATTTTTGTTCGATATATAAGGCCGATGGTATATGATCTAAACTAAAGGCCGAATATATTGACTTAACTTATGTCAAGCTCATTTTCAAAATCAAGTTGTTTATAAGGCCTAGAATAACAATTAAAGATGGCCTTTAAAACAAATTCGAAATAAACCACCAAGATTCAACAAGTACGTTTCGTTTATGTCGTATCTCGACTTATACGAAATATTATCTAACTCGGAGTCTAACGTGGACTAACTTCAAGAACTCAACAAGTTAGGTTCTTTTATGTCGTACCTCGACTTATACGAATAACCTTAACTCGGTATTCGAAGCTAAAGAATAAACTCACATATATTCTATGAATTTACTTTGTTTATATTTCTAAATAAATATATGAGATTTATACAAAGAAACACAGCTCAGAATATAAGTTAGTTTCATTCACTAATAATTTAACAAGGAATCTTTTTATTTATGTCGTATCTCGACTTATACAAATTGGTCTTGACTCAGAATTAAAGTAAGTTTAAATTTTACAAATATTCTACGAGAGTGCTTTGTTTATATCTCTGAATAATATATGAGATTTATACGAATATTCTAATCTCGGAATATAAGTTAGTTTATTACTCTATTTATTTCAAAAGAGGAGAAATTTGTTTATGTATAATAATATAGACTTATATAAATGGAATCTCAACTCGAAAATAAAATGAGTGGACTTGAAACTTATCAACAAGGAGACCTTTTATTTATGTCTCTATATAAGACTTATACATGTAGGTCTCAACTCGAAATAGAAGCAAGTTTAATTACCAAATTCAACAAGAAGTCTTTTTGCTTATACCTCTATATGAGATTTATACAAATCGGTCACTACTCGAAACTTAAGTAACTCGGAGTCGTTATTAATCCCGGAAACCTACACTAATGATATGAACAACTTGGTTGAGAAAAGTAAGGGATTAAAAGAAATCTCTTCCAACGGTTACAACAATTTATATATAATAGAAGGAACAAACAATTAAAGCTCGTATATATATAAATCATAGACAATGCTAACTATATAATATATCTAAAACTCGAAACAAGCAAGTATATATATATATATATATATAGGCTACCGAATATTTATAATAATATATATAACTAGAACCAACTTGCAACCCTTGAGATCTAGAGAGAAATCAAGAGAAAAAGTTAGTTTTGAAACCAAAACACACAAAAAGTAGTCGCGGGAAAAAGTTACCGGAAAGTGAGCTTTTGATATGTCCTTGGGGGCAACTAGAAAAATCTAAGGGCAGTAGATGTATGGTCTTTAGGTAGTCTAAAAGGACTTGTATGGTTGGTGTGTGATTAGTGTAAGTATATGGGTTTTTAAGTTTCAAAGGGGTAAAATTTACAAAAGAACTAGGGTTAAAACTCAAGAACTCTTGGAGATAAAAACCTATTGATATTAAGATTTTCTTGGGAGAGAAATTTGCAGCATATACTTGACACTAAAAGGCTTGACAAATGGTGTGAGAGGAGGGCTTTATGTATAGGCCAAAATTAAGGCATTTTTGTGTTATTTAATTAGGGAATGAGATGACGAGGGGACGAGGGTTTACATGGAGTAAGGAGAGCCATAACAATTCAAATTAAAGTTATATCAGCTGAAAGAGGCCACATAGGTGCTTGGAAAAACGTGCTAACCTTGTTCAGAGAATTAATTAAGTTAATAATCTCATAATTGAAAGATTAGTTGATAAATATGACGTTTTTTAAAAGATGCTCCAAAAATTATGAAAATTTGAGAACCATCTGGGAATAATCTCAATAGGTCATGGTAAAAAATCTTACTCAATTTGGAGTTGACCTTCATTGACTTTTAATTGACCGAACAACCAATAACTTAATCGGGAATACAGGCCAAAAATAAAAGTCACCAAAAAATAATGAAACAAATTCTATTTTTTTTAAATATTCTAATGACATTCCCCAAGTTTCAAGTCATTTGGAAAAGTGTAGCTAATACTTTGAGAAAAAAATCGTTTCGATGTCCCTACAACCCGAAATAATAATCGATAGCCATTTGCCGGAACTTGTTGACGTTTGAACTAAAGTTTTGACTCAAAATATATTCAAATATAATATTCCTAAAATAATAATGACTATGAAGTCCAAGGAATATTTAATTTTAATTAAAATACAAATTATCCAAATAAATAGGACAATTCAGGGCTTCTGGGATAAAATCTGTATTTTATATCTAGGTAGGATTTTGTTGAAGATAAATTGAACAAATATATTTAGAAAATATATTGAAAATTTATTCTCTTGAAAACCTTTAAAACAAACACTCTTTTAAATAGATAACACATTTTCTGTCTCGCAAAAATAGTGTTAAAAATACTATATTTGTTCATATTCGGTTTTTGTCACAAAATATAACATATATAAATTAGAATTATTTTTATCATTATTTTGATAAATCTTATCCAAATATATGTAGATAGAAAATCATTTGGTTTTGTTTATAAAAATAGTTTGACCTAGTTTGATTTTTTTTTCTCGTTTACTATCACTTCGAACAATCAAGGATTACTATATAAATTATTAATTTCCTAATTCTAATTTAATTTCCATTTATCGTTAAGACAAAATAATTAAAAGCTAATCCATAAGACTGTATCTCAAAAATATATAATATACATATATTTACAATATTTAAAATAGTAAATGAAGTTATGTAACTTTTTTCGTTAAAAAATTATTGAGTCACTCATACTAGTAAATAATTAAATCAAATGATTTGGAACCGAATTGCACAAATAATTTTATAATATTTAAAATAAATTTATTGTTTATTTTTTAAATATTAAATTTTTATTAGGTTACATATAATTAATATTTTATATTACAATCAAAATTTCTATATTGCGAAGTATAATTATAGTTAATTTCACAATAATTTATGCGATTCTACATCAAAAGTTAGCTCCCGTAATCTGATCTCTATAATAATGGCGGATATATTAAAATTAAATATTTATATTATTAATTTCAAAAATACTTACAAAAATTTAGAGTTTGAATTATATTAATGATATATTAAAATTGAATATTTATATTATTAATTTTAAATAATTTCAAAAAATATAAAATAATTTAAATATAAAAATATTCATATTAAGTTAATTAATAAGCATAAAAATAATAAATAAAAATATTCATATTAATTTTGTTAATTTTATGGATTGAAGGCCCTTTGACGTTGGGATGATGACAAGTCTCTGCCTTTGACCAACGGGTCCTCGAACCAACCTCCAAACGATCGATTCTTATTCCCTGATATCACTTGTGATTCTGTTAGGCTGTGTTTGCTTTGATGGAATGAATTGAGGAGAGAATAGAATGAAATTTGAACTATTATTTGACTGAGTTTAAGAAAAATGTTTAAAATTTTCATTCTTTTTTCCATTCAATTCCAAACTATTTGAACTACATTTTTAATCCACATGTTTTGGAAGGAATTCTCATTCCATTTCTACATCAATTCTCATACAATTCTCATCATGTAAAATTTAAACTATCTCATATTTATTCATGATTTCACTCATATATTTTTCTTTTTTCATAAAATTTGTATATATTTTTTCATTTCATTCATTCCTCATTACATTCTCACTAAGTGAACACAACCTTAGTGTTATAATTTTAGTGAATTGGTTAACTTTAATATTTTATCATTTATATTTTAATATTTTATTTTCAGTTATGCATTTAATTATTATTTATTTTTATTCTTTTAATAATATTATTATTTTAATAAATATCGTATATGTTAGTATATTATTATCATTCTATATTTTCTGAAACACTTCTTTTTAGTTTTAATTTTTAAACTTATAATTAATTTTTAAAATATAATAATATTTTTAATTTTATTTAGTAATATATATAATTATATAATTATTGTTTATTTTATTTTCTAGTATTGATTTAAGTTTGTGAGATTGGTGATGACTAACCTCGATAACTAATTTTATACGGAACATAACAGCGTCCTTTATATTACATAAATTTTGATATAACAAGCGAGGGGGGCTGCGCTTGCTTGGCTGCCGAAAATGAAGCAACTGATCATATGCAACTGCATTGGTCAAAAGTATACTATATTTTATATATTTATGAACATTGCATGCTGCCCCTGCTCTTTGTTTTTTCCTCTCTTTGTCAAAAGAAATGACCCCATGAGCTAATAATTCTGATGCAGTTGGTTTATCACAAGATTTATTGCATTATTAACGTCATCCTTCCATCTTATTAAAACAAAAACATAAAAAAGATATAAAATGTGGTGGAAGAGGCATAGTGCCTCCTTGCGAGTTTGTTTAGATCACATTCAGTTTTGCCTTTTGGTGGGGTGTTGACATTCATCTATATACCCTCTTAATTGGGTGTATTTAAGTTGATCTTTTGTTATGTAAATATATAAACGTAACATATATATATATATATATATATATATATATATATATATATATATATTAATACATGTTAGGAGTAAAACTAACAAACTCAAATCGAATACGTAATCAAAAAATTGACATAATTAAAATTACTCTAGTTCATTCTAGAAGAAATGACTAGCTACATATAGCCAGGAGACGATCAGCTGTGTTTAACGCTGCTTACATATTCATATTGTAATTTTGCTTTGCATAATTTTGTCACTGCTAATGTATTTGTCAAGTTCCGTAAAATTCAGCATTAAACACTAGGAAGCACATGCTTAGATTTACATTTTAATCTTAATTCATAAACAATCTATCTTCCATCTTTTGCGACACAGCCGAAAAAAATATGATGAAAGTGAACAAAATTTTCTTATTTTAAAACCCAAACACGCCCTTAGATAATCGAATTTCATCTTGAATTTTCCACGTATATTAATTATATAGTCACTCGCACGTTGACACGTCACTCAAAGTGGACCCCACGCGTACGGACAAACGCCACATTGTAACTAGTAACTATATATATACGCCCTTTCCCCAGCTCTACACATACATACAACTTGCAGTGCTTTGTGTGTGTGTATAGCATTATATACGGAGAGTTTAGCTGAAGACTTGTTCTATATTACGCACCTCAATTATACACAAACAGTGTGTGAAATATACACACACATATATATAAAGAGCTGTGTCTATATATACATATAAATAAGAGAGGCTATAATGTCGCCGGCGGCCGGCGGAGCGTTACCGGGAATGATGTCGGACTCTTTCGCGAAAGACGCGATAATCGCGTGGTTCCGCGGCGAGTTCGCGGCGGCGAACGCGATCATCGACGCGCTTTGCAGTCACCTGACGGAGCTCGGCGGCGGCGAGGGGAAGGAGTACGAGGCGGCGTTCAATGCGATACACCGGCGGAGATTGAACTGGATTCCGATATTGCAGATGCAGAAGTTTTATTCCATTGCTGACGTGGCAAAGGAGTTGAAGGCGGTAGCTATGGCCAAGAAGGAGAAGGAGATGGAGACGGTGAAGGAGGAAGAGGAGAGAATCGAGGAGGTGGTGGATGTTGATTCCGGGAGATCAGATGAGTCGCCGAAGAGCGAGATCACTGATACAGGTACCGCATCTCGATAAATGAATATTTGATAAATATTTGAAATAATACTGTATCTCGATAAATGAATATTTAATAAATATTTACAATCATATTTTAAAATTGTATTTATTTATTACAGTAAGATTTAAATATATACATGCTAGGCTGTATGGTTTTTGTTTTGGATTTTGCTAATAGTTCAATGTTTTCTTACTGATTAATAGTATTTATTTATTATTTGTAGCTGGAATGTTTGGAATAATTTGAATTAATTGCCTGTTTAATTTGAAAAAGTTTGAGACTTTTAATCCTTTTTGTCAACGAAAAGTGTTTAAAAGTCTCGAGCTTCATCATTCATCAGTGTCGTGTTGTGAATGATACGGTTGATTTATTTGTGTTTTATTTTATTTTTATTATATATAATATAATAATCGTCCTGCTGCTTCATATTGTTTGTGAGTTTATTTACAGATCAAAGCTCTCTTTGCTTTTATTATATTTCTATATCAGATGACTTGATATTACTTTCTACAGTATATGTTTTATTTGGCTGTAAATCCAGTAATTATCCTTATTGTTTTGTTAGATGCAATTTTTTACTGTGTAGTTTTGAATTTTTGTTTAATTTTGATCAGATTTATTATGTTTTTTTTTGTTCAAATTATAATAGTAGTAATGTTTTTACTGTATGAAATATTTTTGGGTTTAATATGTTGGTTGGTGAGAATATCGAGGAAGATGTGATGTTAAATTAAACAGTTAGTATAGGGAATCCCAATTACAAGGGATCAATGAAGCTTCTTGGAAGCAGGGGCCTTGAGATTCTTTTTAAAACTCAAGCAACTCTTTTATTGGGGCAGCTTGTGTTCACAGCACCTACTTAAATCTTGCACCTTTCTACTGGAGTAATATTTAACGGCTTAGCTGTTGATATTTGTACTTTGGTACATATATTCGATACCCCAAAAATAAAAAGAATAAAACAAAAATAGAAGAGAAATAAATGGATGGTAGGCATTGAAAAGGTTGTCATTTGCATTAGTGGCACTTTTGCATGTGCTGTTGTGTTACTGTTCTGTATTTGTCCTACTGTACCTGCATTAGTGTTGGTTTTGTGGGACTATCTTTTCGTTTCTTGGGTCTCAATTAAAAGGCTGCTATATGTTAATGTAATAAAGGAAAGCTATGAAGCTCTTGTTTTTAGCAAATGCATTGATGATTGATGTATACTCCCTCCGTTCCTAAAATTTTTGCTGAGTTTGACTTTTGACACTATTCATTGTAATTGATTGACTACTAATTTACGCATAATTTATAAGACAAAATATAGTTATTTGTGATCTTGTTTGATTCGTATTTGTGAATACTTTAATACAGTGAAGTTTTTATATTTAATACTAATACGAAATTAAAGATATTAACAATTAAAAGTGTGCGTTGGCAAACGTGTTCAGTCAAAACAGGAAACGTTTCAAGGAACAGAGGGAGTATTATCTTAGATAAAGGTACTAGATACTTAAGTTGGGAATGAAAACATACACTCAGAAAATGGGGCTGCTACTGCTCTAGCTATAAAGATCATTTGGTGATCAGAGGTGGTCCTTTAATTCTATTTTCTTTCAACAATAATTTAACTGGGTTGGGTTCATTAATGTTGTAGTGCCTTGTTTACTGTGCCATGTATATCTGCAATATCAGTCAAACTCTTTCAGATGCTTGGGGACAAAGTTAGGTATCATATATAGTACTACTTGCCAGGAAAAATTGTACTTTCCTCATCATACTGTTATCATTACGGCTCTTGTTATGCTATTATTACGTTGATGCTAATCCATCTAAATTCTACGCAGGTTCTAACGAAGTGCAACACATATTGCAGAACATTCAGATATGCTCAAACCATGAGAATTGTGAAGCACGTCGTGCTCAAATCAATATGACAAAAGGGTTCGTAGCTAAGGAGCCAATGAAATGGCATACGGCGAGTCCTTTCTTTCAGAAAAAAAATTGAACTTTAATTTCATATATATGTACACAGATCAGGAATTAGATATGTAAGTTGGTATTTAATTTTATTGGCACTTTGTTGATTTATACTAAAATCTTGTTTTGCAGGTGAATGTGGTGAGAGGTCTGAAGTTGTATGATGAGATATTTACTGATACTGAGCTCTCTAAGTTGACAGACTATGTGAATGAGCTTCGAGTTGCTGGTCAGAATGGCGAATTATCAGGTGGATCCCCATGATTCGTGATGCTTTTATAGTTAAACTTAATGTTTCGTTTTGGCAACGAAGTTTTGAGATATTAGAGGACAACATCTGTAGGTTTGCTTGAAAAGGTTTGGCCATTATTATTTATTCATCTCTGCACGTAATTGTAGTTACAATCACTAATCCTTAATGTTTCACTAACATGACATTAAGCACAGTGGTCTTTACATTGTTTCACAGATCTCATATCTTAGGAAGCCTTCCATGTATATGTCAATATAAAACCAAGAGTTATATATATAATCGATGATAGCCTATAAAGAGTTTCTATGAATTTCTGAAAAATAGTACATCCTAGATCCTTGACTTGTTGGTATTATGTTCAACTCTTTTAATATTATGCAGATCATATTCAGTTAAAATTAATTGTTAGGTTGGTGCCTCTTCTTTCGATAGGTTTAGAGCGAACTTCTGAGTTAGGTTGGTGCCTCTTCTTTCGATAGGTTTAGAGCGAACTTCTGAATCACTTATTTTTGTCGTCTCCATATTTAAAGATGTTTATCAGTTATCTTAACAATTGAATAGATCCTCTTGCCGGACATCTGATCATTCCAAGCATCTAAAAGATGTGTTCTTAACGACTGAGTTTATGCATGAATACAGGTGAGACCTTTATCATGTACAACCAGGCTAAACAGCAAGTGAAGGGGGGCAATAAGAGAGAGTTGATTCAGCTTGGAGTTCCAATTTTTGGACCAATAAAAGAAGATGCTATAAATCATTGTCCAAAGAGTAAATGAAATTTATTTGATTTGCTGTTTCAGAAACTTTCCCATGTTTCATGCTAATTCTGCATTTATCTACTTCCTTACTGGATATCTATCTACAGGTCCTATTGAGCCAATTCCAGCTACTCTACAAGGTGTCATCGACCATTTAGTTCTGTGGCATTTGATTTCAGAGAACAGAAAGCCAAACAGCTGCATCATTAACTTCTTTGATGAGGTATTTATTTGCTCCAGTGT
The DNA here is from genome assembly GCA_028671895.1 of Oenanthe sinensis. Lineage (NCBI taxonomy): Eukaryota > Viridiplantae > Streptophyta > Magnoliopsida > Apiales > Apiaceae > Oenanthe > Oenanthe sinensis. The sequence continues at coordinate 32,422,181 of CM053813.1, forward strand.
ATTGTTCACTTCTTTTATGTGTTGGTTACTAGATGATAAGTTAGAAGGGGATCAACATTTTGGTTCTGAAGTGCTATTTGTGGATTACTTTTGACAAGTAACTAGTTGAAAATTAATAACTAACTTGATTTTTATGTAGGGGGAGTTTTCACAGCCGTTTCTGAAACCACCTCACATCGACCAACCTATTTCTACTCTTCTCCTTTCTGAATCAGAAATGGCTTTTGGACGGACTCTTGTATGTGATAATGATGGGAACTACAAAGGCTCGCTTATGCTTTCACTGAAGGAAGGGTATGTTCAAGAACAACTTGTATACCTTCTACTTTAGAGGCAACCTCTAGTTTTGGGCTTGCACTAACTTATAACATAAATGTCACGTCTTAATCAATCTCTGTCACCTACACTGATAACTGATGAGTTCTGGTCACTCTGCAGGTCACTTTTAGTGATGAGGGGTAACAGTGCTGATGTAGCAAGGCATGTTATGTGTTCATCCCCAAGCAAAAGAATCAGCATTACATTCTTCAGAGTCCGAACCCAGACCCATGAGAACACCTCAACAGCAGTGTCACCTATGACCGGAGCCATGACTTTGTGGCAACCTGGCGTGCCTAATTCTTATGCACTATCAAATGGTGCACGCAATGGCTATGAAGAAATGGATTTGATCCCGAAGTGGGGTGTTCTCCGAAGCCCAATGGTCATGCTAGCTCCGGTTCGTCCAATGGTTCTAAGCTCTAAAAGGATGTCACGGGGTGGCACCGGAGTATTTTTGCCTTGGAATGCTAATGGTACCAGGAAACACACGAAGCATCTGCCTCCACGCGCTAAAAAAGGAAGGTTTCTTGCACTTCCTCCGCCAGTTGAAGCACACAAGCCAGAAGTCACTTCTGATGCTGACATGATAAGCATCGAGGGGAAGTAGTTTGAAGTTGATATGAGCGAGGAACAGAAGCAATACAATATAGTTCTTGCTGCTATCATCTGTGTTGTCTAGTTATTCGAAGAACTTAATTTAGTGTATGAGAAATAGTCGTGGTGTTGAGATACAATTTTGCCTTTGCTTCTCCTTGTTCTCCCCCTTTTGAACAGAAATTAGGCTAGAGTACTGTTGGTTGTTATACATTTGGTGGATGCGAATCATAGTAGGGTGCTAGAGTGTCTGAGTTTTAAGTTAAAAGTGTGGATTAGCCCGTAAGAGAGGGCCGATTTTTGTATCGTATTTCCTTGATTTTTTTTTCATGTTTTTTTTAAAGGAAGATGCAAGTACTTTTAGATGCTCCAATGTTATTTATTATGTAACTCTCCTTGTGAAATGCATTCTTATCATTGCAGAATTCGATATTTAGACATAATATCATCAATTTATTTTTCTTCAAATTCTAGTACTTGTTATATGTACATATATGAGAAAATGGATATGTGATTAACCTCACGGAAGCAGAGTGCTCAAGTCAGATTAAACTACAATGTTAACACGCCTTACTAATATTACACTAATCTCTTAACAACCGTATAACTCTGTTAGTTAATTTCTCCCCAGTTGATTTTGTTTTTGCAAGGCATGCCTCAATAATTACCTAAAAATCCAAAACATACCAGCTGAATTGAGGCGGATGTAAGTAGGCTGATTCCAATGACAATCATAAATCTGTTTTTGTAAACCAAACATCTTTTCTCCTAATCCATTTGCATAATGGAGTATTTCTTTTGCATCCTCGACTGTTTATTCATTATTGTATAATCCGTTTGATAATTACGTAAACATTAAAAATAAATTGGAATTTCAACTATAAATTACCTAAAAATGCAAATATCAGATTCCGAGAGTCAAGCTGAAACATCTCTTTAGAAACATAAGCTCCGGCCTTACAAAACCTGATAAGCTTTAGCAACAATCAACCTATTGCAACCTTCACTTTACCTTCAAAAGGGACATCACCAGGCCTCGATGAAAAATCATGATCAAAGTGTTTTTCTGAATATATACAGTAAATCAGAATATATAGAATATTAAAGATAATTGGTAGTGTTTGGTTTAGCTTTTCCAGCTCTTCAGAGGTAAAAGTGGCAAGCAAATCCTGACAGGAGACAAGATATCCAGGTCTTAAACAGAGATTACTTGGCTAGATTTGCTTAGGTGAATGTCTCATCTCCTAGAAAACAGTAGATATCTATCTGCTTGATGCTTAAACTGGGAACTAGGAGACGCCAGACGGTTTAAAGTAATCGTATGTGAACGATATCGTTTAAAACAAGTTTGTTAAACATGTAGCTTATACTTCCCTGCTTGTGTGCTTGGTCTCGAGTATATATCTTGTCTTCTAATTCTCTAAATTTTATTTACCCCAAGGGTTCTACATTTCTATTTGATTTGTAATCACATTGACCTTTATCTATATGCTGTATTGCTACGAATTAAAATCAACAGGTTATCTTTATTAGACTTGCTCTCGATTGTACTATTTCCAAGGGTTCGTTATCATAGAACTCTGTTAGAGACTACCTGTAATATGTGATAGGAATTAAGAAGGAAGTAGCTTGAGAATCATACAAAAATGGCTGCAAATTCCAAGTGCATTAGAGGAAAAGAGGTGGTATACATAAATAGACGACGTATGAAAAGCCCGAGAACTTCTTATACAAGTAATTGGTAACACGTATAATAAAATAATAGAACACAAAATGGGGGGGAAATATAATAAAATCCTTAAATTATAAACTGAATTGTTGACATTTAAATAAGTACCAAAGTCCGCTTAGCTATTAATAGTTTACTTGGGCACAGGCAAGTAACTGGAACACAGACCCATCAACAAACTTTTCTAAACTTTTAAAAGTAACTCCCCTAAGCCCCTAGCAGAATCCACAATGGGGTCATTAAGAAAATGCATGAGCAATACAACATCAATTTAAAACATCACCTAGCTCACGCGGATTCAAAGAACTTCTTCCCACCATGTTTGCCAATCTTCTTTTCGAAGGGACTTTTCCTAACAAAATCCTTAGGTATGGTTTCAGTCATCACCTTCGGAGTTAAAAAGCTGAAATCTGCTGCAGAAATCGACTTTTTGTACCCGGGATTTTCTTCAAGGAATGTAGCTGCTTCAACTGAAGATCTTAGCCTCTTACCTGTAGGAGTAGTATAGTGAGCATCCATTTTTGAGTAGTCCTTCCTGAGAATTACTTCACGATCAAAACCTGGAGGAGTCTTTGGAACATCTGCCTTGTCAATGGTCCAAGTTCGTGACGAATCGTATTCGATATCAGCAGGATCGTCACATGTTACCTTTAACTTCTTGTTGCACACAAATGGATCTTTCGTAACATTAGCTCGAATCACCTCAAACTCTTCTTTTGTCGGAATTGTCCTCCATTTGAAGCATTCTCCGCACTGTACAGCATACACATAATACCAAGATGCCCCCAGCCTTCCATTCTGGACAGAGGGAAAAAGTAAGAAGCATGATGACACTATGCTTCATTAATGTTACAATAACTTGAGACTATACTGCAACAAACAGGAAATAGTACAGGACAACAATAAAAAAGTTACTTCCAAAATTAAACTCTTAACAGCACCACGTTATGTTTCCTTTTAACCTCAACTATTATTATGGAGGCGAGTAAAATTTGCACAAATTGACAAGGAAAAAAAGAGGAAAAGTAAGAAAATGACAGTTTCTACACAATTCCATATATATGTTCAATGAATTCACCACTAAAACACACTTAGGCATGGATATAGTAGATGATAAATGATTTTTTTTATAACATTGTTTTGGCTATTTATTTGGACTTTCAATTCTAATCAACAAAATCCACATATCTTATCTAATTGAAGTCTTTGGCCGTAAACAACTGAATTCACCTAGAAAACAATTTCCGAAGACTAGCACTCCACAATCATATGAATCAGTTTAAAACTTCACTTGAATCTTTCACGATTATAGCATTAAAATAATTAGAGTTGATACGGAACTTTTTTATGAGGGACAAGAATTTAATTTCCTACTAATCGACCACTGAACATTTTTAAGCAGTCGCTGCACAACTTATGGTCTTTGGCAGCAATGGATCTACCCAGAAACCCAATCCAATCCAAAATTAGACAATAAATGGTTCAAATAGAAAAACTTATGTGTGTTTTCATATTTATTCAATAGGTTAAATAAAAGCTTTAACCAACATACAGTTATAATATATAAAATAGTGTACACAAATTTTAAATAATAATAATAATATATTAATTATGAAAACATAAAATAAATTGATGAGTATTTCTATAAATGATATTAAAAAAATAAGAAAATGAAAAATGAAGAGGAGAGAGAGTTAGTGGAGTGGAAAATGAGAAAGAATTAGTGGAAAGAGAGATTGAATAAGTTAGCGGAATAATAACACTTAAGTAATAACTTTAGAGGAGAGAGAGACTTGTGTACATCTTGAATTGAGAGAGTTAAATGTGTCTAAATTGAATGAGCGAGTAACACGTCCAATTTGTCCTTTGTTTTAGTTATAGATATGATTATATACATGTATATGAACTACTTGTCACAAACTTACAACTAGTCAATTTTTGACCAATTGTCACGAAGGTACTCAAGGCAACTTGACTCGACTTAGACCGCGATAACCAAGATAATCAAACTATCAGTCTCCCTGATCTCTTTAGTACCAATAAACCACCAACTTGTCTATATAACTGAGAAATAATATATCAGATTTAGCAAAAAGTTTAGAGTCATTTCTATTTAACCTACAGCAACCAGAAATAGAATCAGCTCTAGATGTTGCAAATGGTACGTTAGCAAATGAACAATGAAAAGGGTAAACCAAGTAAAGAGCGAAAATCTATGTGCTGCCACTGGTGTATTAGCAACAAATTCATCTATAACTCCTCACAACATTATTTTAGATTTATTTAGTTCCACATAAGAGTTGCCATGTGACAATGCCAAAGCTAAGATTCAACACATTCATTCATTTTCTGTTCTGTACTCTGTTTATGCTTACAGCCCAGTTTATTGAACCACTTCAACTTGTGTTAGCCACAAGCTAGAGAGCGGGATCATAGTGACACATTATCTACCAATAAAAGGAATTGAGCACAAGAAAATTAACAAAATTATAGTTCATTTTATGCTCAAAGGTCAAACCAATTATGTGCATTTAATTTCCCATCACAATACAATATATGTAATAACCATCAGATAATTATACCCACACAAATTCATGCTTAATCACAAATAGAAAAACATGCGATGTTGGTATAAGCGGCAGTGGAGCCATTCAGTAACCAGGGCAGGCCATGGGTTACAGACCAATTTGTCTCGATATAGTATCATGTATTATTACTTATTAGGCAAAAAAACAGGCCCAGTAATATTAAGATTAAAACATATCTTAAAGCCCAACACCAGTTCAGTATATATCTACTAATGCCCCAAATTTCGACCTAATAAACCCTAAATCAAACAGGCCGCCTGGAGCTGTTCAAAGAGGATCGGTGAAGAAAGCTTATGTCGTCTTTCAGCGTCTTTGGCTGATAAACCTGACTGAGGTACAGATCTTCTTGGCCTTCTTAAAATGCTACATTTGTACTCTAAATCCACATATGATTCTCTCATTCGTATATACTAAGTATATTTATATACTTCACCGTCAACAATTATATTATTACTGCCCTAAATGATTTATAATCACAATAAATTGATTTATCAGCTTTTGGAAATAATCAGATCTACCTGACATAATTCCGATGTTTGTTTCTGTTCACTATTCTATTTATCATTAGATTATCGTCCGCTCTTAAATACTTGCTTCATTTGTAATCAGGGTCCTACCATCCCACGTACTTACAGTTCTCTAGCCTTGCTTAGAATTTAAAACTGAGTGGTCTATAGCATCTTTCAATTTTTAGAATAGATTAGTGATTGGATTGCCTCTTATTTTTTGGCAAAAAGTTTTTAAATTGGCAACATACCTGATAGCATAATGCAAAATATATCATTACTTTTTGTCAAAATTTATAATTCATAATTAGTTTCTGTATGTTAACATCTTATATGATGATCCTGATCTCAGAGATGGGCTGAATTTCGGGGGGGGGGGATCTATAACATATTAACACTATCACAACGTATATCCCACAGTTTCCTTTCACATCCTTCATAGTCTGTCTGATTTAGCCTAAACATCTAATGTAGAAAAAAGAATAAAACTCCTAAACATGTATGGGAACCTATACACCAGCCTCTAATTCTGAACTGGGAGTTAAGTGCAAATTTACCAATTTTTTTGACATAATCTGGCTATTGAACTTTAGCAAGTGGATGTCCTCTGTATATTCATACAGAAACATATTGTGATTCTACCCAAGTGGCTTGAGATCCATATACACATTACAATGACATAATTGGCTAGTCCATTCTATTTTGCTCCAAATTTGTCTATTCTTCTATATAGCATATTAACAATGTGTTTTGCGCATACCTCTATAATCATTAAATTTTGCACAGCAGCTTGGCGGTCAGGTCAGTTCGTATTTGGAATTTAAAATTTGCAGTGAGGTGTTTATAAGGAGGATAGGTGTTGAGAGAAAAGGTGTGTTACCCTATTTTGTCTCAAAACATTCCCTGTATTTTATAGATTATCGTTGTTTTAATTTTAGTGCTACATTTAACCTAGAGGCTTGGTTCAGTCCCTTTTTTGTTGTTAATAGTCATTGTTCAAAATTCAAATCATAATCCCTTTTACTTATTTTCTTGTTCCTTTTTGTTTTAGTTTTTAGTTCTAAAGTGAATGTCTTATTGATTCTCTAAGGAATTGTTTATATTCAGCTATAGATTAAATATTAAAACTACAAACCAATCACTCCTGGCTTTTGGGCCTTAGCCCGACTGACCAACCACTCTACCGAGGTTAGAACCGGGGTTCTACCACAAACAGTCCAACATTTGGTTAGGTTCTTGGAGGCAGGGCAATAGATTAAGATTAGGCGGAACGGGATACTGACTAGCTCGTCATGCTTAACTTACTCTTTACATGGTATATTAATTCTGGCTCCCTGAAGCAAAAATCTGGCTCTTGGAACGAGTTTAAGTTGCCTTATATCCGCTCCAGGTACAATAACAAAGTGTACTGTGCACCAACCTTAATTTGTCAATAACCAAAAAAACCCAAATTCGAATACACCCAACTACAATTAGGCTTCTCAAACCTCACCAAATAAGAACTCACAATGAGAATATTAGCAAGCCAAATAGAAATGTAACTCTTAGAGATAACTTCCATGCTACAGTAAGAGATGGTACTTCTCATACAAGCGCCACTAACTACAATATGGGTCACTGGTGTCCTTTTGTGCAAAATTACAGAAAAAACCTGAGTCTTCAACTAAGTAATTATTGCTCCTCCCATCCTTGATACAAATCTGATTTAATCTCAATATATGCTGTATCTCTTATACCTAAAACTTCAAATGGGCAAAGCTTATAGATTTACAGAAATTTCGCTTCTGGATACAGAAGTCAGAAAAGCTCAGATCCTAAGAAATTCCCAGATATAGCCTAAACTTTCACGCATCAGACTAATTAACAACTCAGTAAAAAAAGTGGCAAGTTTGTTGCAGGTCAGTACTATGGTAAAACTATCGGGAAGAAAGATAGTACCTCATTACTGGACTATGTTGTGTTTACATCAAATCTCATTAAACCTAGGCTACGGTTTTCTCTCACCTAATGGATAATGATCACTAAAATTGTAATGCACAACACCCGCAAAACAAGGAAATCTCTAAAAGGGAGGTTAGAGCATCTCCAAGAGACTCCTAAACAAGCGCTAAAATCAAAATATAGAGAGTATAACAAAAAATTGAGCTCCAAAAGACTCCTAGTGACTCCTAAAAAACTTAGGAGCTTCTTCTCTATCCTCTAATTTAGGAGCCTGCACATGGCTCTTAACTAGTTTTTATTAATAAAAAATTCATTCTTTCCAAATCATCTATTACATTTCTTTTTTTTTATAATCATAGTGGGGTCCAAATATGAATAAAAAATAAAATAGAGAGGAAATATAAAGAGCATTGTTGGAGTTGACACTCTTGATAATGTACTAACTTACTTACTAGGAGCTTAATTATTTATATTATATTTAGCCGACAACTAGGAGACTATCGGAGATGCTCTTAAACTTCTAGCTCGAGGCATCAGGGAGTCCCTAAGGCAACCCATTGTGTCAATTTTATAGCAAATCCCAGTCAGAAGCTCAATTAAAGTAACAGACCCAAACCCACTTGTAAAACCTAACTATTTAATCCTTCAAATCAGCTTCAACAAAGAAACCCAAAACAAATATGACATACCCACATAGAATTAACAAGAAAACACAATACAAGAACACATGCAGTGAGAATGTGACATAATACCCAGAAAGAAATAACAAAAAACTCTAAGTAATATTCAAGAAACTGACCCCAATAAGCAGATATGTTCAACAAATAACATCAATATACACAACATAATATAGAAGTAAAAGGGTCATCAAAGATTGGATCTTTTTCGAGTATAACCTTCACCATTTTCTCAACTCTGAATGTCCAACGCCACTCTCTCTCTCTCTCTCTCTCTGCTCCACTTCAGAAGAGAACAAACGGACTCCGTGAAATTATACTCTTAAAATATTACCAATTCTTATTTTTCCGATAAATTTGTTTTTCTTAATAAATTTGTTCTTAATTCTTAAAATTATATACGGGCCTGGTTCTCGGCTTGGGCCGACAATGAACGCTGGGCTGTTCAAAAATTAAAAAAATAGCCTCTTGAAATATTTTTAATATTTTTTGCTACAAATAATAAAAATATAAATTATTTCAAAATATAAGTAAATATTTTTATTTAAATAAATAATAATAATAATAATAATTCTATTCTATTAGAGTAAATTTACTTGAAAAAAATACTTAACTGGATGTATATTATAATGAAATCATAGATGATATATATTATTAGTTATTGTTTTTTTTAATAATATTATTAGATATTGTTACTTACCCGTTTCCCCTTTTGGACAGGTTTTTTTACTGACAATGGACGATATATTTTCAGCGCTATCGATGAGAGGATCAATCCAGGTAAATTTAAATCTATTCAAATACAATTTATCTCATTGTAAAAATTATAAAATATTTATATTTTTAGTGGATTGTAATTGATTAAATGTCATTTGTAATTTTATTAAGATTTTATTTAAATATATCTATTTAAAATTTTAATTTTTATTAACAGGTAACTTCGTAAAATTTTAAATTTTAAATAATGATGATTTTTTAAGGGTTCATAATTCTTATTTTATTTTTTAGATCTCTAGAATGTTATAATCGTCCCATAACTGTCTCTAGTAAAATATAAAGAAATATAATTTAGAAGATAACTTCAGAAAATCATTTGAATTTATACTTCTTTATTTATACAAATTATTTTTAAATTGCAGGTTTACGATATAATGTTGGATGCAATTCATACTTTGGAAAATCACTATGCTGATGTTCTTGGACTTGCAATTGAAAAGGTATCTTATTATTAAAATTATTATTATTCATTTTAAAGTTTGCGAGCAATAATTAATTATAAAAATTACATACACATTTATCGTTAATATTAATTATTATTTATCTTTTTAAATTTAGTATTTGTTAAAATGTATTTAGGTTTGTGTTCAAATAAAGAGTTCCTGTTATTATATATTTTTATGTGAAATAAACAACATGTCCAAGAATTACCACCCAGTAAAATTTAACATTTAAGAAAATCCAACCCGGAGTTGCAAAACTTGCAAGTCATCAGGATTCCTCTGCTTCTTCCGAAAGTCGTATCAGTGAACTTGTAATAATATTTTGATTTATAACGTTAAACTTTTAATGGGCCGGCCCAAAATATTAGTAGCGCTAAGGCTGTGATAGGTAATATTATACATTATAATTGTATTATATACATCAGTGGTACTCTATTGAGAACTACTCTATTAATACTTCTTATTTTTATAAATCTCACACTTCTGTAAATATAAATATAATTATATGAAATAATTTTTGAATTCTTAAAAAATAATAAAAATATTTACGGAACACATACATATGATTTACAGAAATATCACATTTTTCATAAAATACATGTGTTATGTAAATTAAAAGACTAAATTATGCATTTGGAGAAAAAAATAGTCAAAAAATGTTTACAGAATAAGAAATACAAAACATGCTAGTTATCCAGAGAACTAATTCTCATTTGAGTTTAACCTTATATATTTACGGTGTATGATCAATTATAAATGTGTATATTAAAACATAATTTACATTATATTATATTATAATAAATATTATTATGATTCGGTTCAGTTTGTATTCGGTCTGTAAAATTTTAGAAAACAAGCTCAAACCAAAGAATTGATGTAGTTTTTAATTGTTTTATTTAGTGCTATTTTGTGTAATTTTTTATTTATTTTAATTTTAGATTCAATTTTTATTCATCCCTGAAAATTAAACATTTAAATTATTACATGAGAAAGAATGATTTTATTATATCACATAGCATGATAAATAATTTACTGAAAAGATTTTATTGGACAATTGGTCCTTACATTGAAAATTGTATTTGACTTAATGAAAGAGAACATTTAAATCGTTTCAATAACATGAATGATTAATTAAATAATTTGGATGTAATTTTTTTTTAGAGGTCAAAGATTAATTACACTCGATGACGAGTGGTTCTTATTTTTGGGAGGTATTAACGAATGAATGTCAATATATTAATCATGAGTGTTAAATTGGTTGTGAAATTGTATTGAGTTTAACGGAGAGGGGTGTTAGGTATCGTTTGATTAACGGAGTAATATTCGGTTGAAATCAAAAATTGAATTAAAATAATATGAAAAGGAAGTATTTTCTTGATGTGTTTGATTATAAGATAATACAGATATTATGAATAAATATTGATATTAGATATTTATGATTTTTCAGAAAAGAATTTTTTTTAATTAATAGGAATAAAAAAATAGCATCTTTGATATTCCATATTGTACGAGTAATATTGTTTAAAAATTGTATTTTTTGCACTGAAATTAGTAAAAAATATTGGGGAGGATATCAAATCCGTAAAAGAATCTACAAAAGTTGAGATTTTGGGGTTTAAGAAGTGTTAACCATGGTTAGTTGACAAACTAGAGTTCATTGGGTGTGTATATATTGCATTCTGAACACACATAACACTACACAACCAAGCATTAACATAAGAGGAGCAGCAAGCACACAGTCCTTGAACTCTTGTCTAGTCTTTTGTGGGTACTTCATCAACTGTAAGCTTTTCATTCCTTGTAGAACTTTCCATTTTCTTGGTTTCTTGATTTTTACTTGTTTTGATATAATGGGGGTTTTGTGGGTCTATTTAATGTGATGTTTTGTGATAAACCCATGTTGTTTTGTGGGCCATTTCAAGAAAATCTTGAATGTTTGTGTTAGATATGATGTGGGGGTTTTAGTTCTTGTGTGTTTTGTATGGTTTGTGAATTTGGGGGTGTGTGTATAGGTAGATATGTGGATGTATAGGAGCAAGAACACAGCTATTGTTATAACTCTTATGCCATTTGTGGGGGTTTTGTATGTGGTTAATTGATTTTATTCTTTTTCTCGAGTATAAGTTTATTTTTCTTGGAGAACTTTTGGGTTCTTGGTTGTTTTCAGATTAATGCTTGTTTTTTTTTATGAAATAATGGGGTTTTTATCTGTATCTCTGTGTCATTTTTCTGTGAGATTTTGGGAAATAACCATTTTGATTCGGTGGTCAGTTGAAGAAAATTTTGAATGACTGTGTTCGACATGATCCGTGTGTTTTGTTGGAATTGTGGGCCGGGGGATTGTTGTGTTGAGGTTTATTGGAGGTTTATAGATTGAATGAATGTGTAACCAGGGTTACAGAATGATTGATTTCTTGTGTGTTTTAAATGTATATGAAAATTGTGGTTTGGGGGTTCTATCTGATGTTGGTTTTGGTTAAATTACTTGATTGATATTTACAGGGTTTGCTTCAGGAGAAGCTTGAACCATCGGAACCAGAAATTCTTAATACTTCGAGTTGGGAAGGTATGTTTCTTCTTCGACAAGGCTATTCTTGTCTTGTTTTTTTTCCTTCTATATTTTGGGTTTGTAATTGTGTTGGAGAACTTGGAGTCAATTTTTGTTTTCCTGCATGGAGCAATGAGATATATCACTAAATCTGTTTGTAAATGTCTTCTGGTTACTTTAAATTCCCCATTTCATCTTTATTTGTAGCTATATAACTTGTATTTTTTTACGTGGCAGACTAAATTTTTAATACTGCATTGGCATTTGTAGGTAAACATCCGGAGTATTTCAAGAACTTTATCTATATAAGAAAGAAACATATGGCTAAATCCAGTGATGGGAATGTTTCCAACCAAAGCTCTTCGTCTGAACCAGTTAAAGAGACAGGAAGTAGAAATAAGAGGAAGCATTTGTCTGAATGTGATTCACATGTCGCGGTTGAGGAGATGCCTCTGTCTCTAAAAGAAATCCCGAGTTACGAGATGATAGATGAAAAGCTTGCTAATGAATTCAGTAATCTGGAGTTGTTAGATGAAAAGATTGCTAATGAAAATGGTACTTTGGAGTCAACTTGTGGGAGTTCTGATATACCCACAGAGGATGAAGTGAAAGAGTACCTTCTGGCAGATTGGGATGATCCTTCTGAATGTCAATTTGAGGAACTTCTGTCAGCTAACCTGTACACAACTTTTGGAAATGCAGTTAAGAAGATAGCTGAATGTGGACACAGTGAAGAGGATGCTGAACGGGTTGTACTGAGGAGCGGCTTGTGCTATGGTGATAAAGATCCGGTGTCAAATATCGTGGATGTTGCTTTGCCTTATTTGGAAAGAAAAGAAGAAGTAGATTTGTCAAAATATCAAGTATATGAAAATATGCAACATCTAGTGGAGTATACAATGTTGGAGATGGTGAATGCACTGAGAGAAGTTAAGCCATCTTTATCTGTCTCAGAAGCAATGTGGTCCCTATTGATATGCGACTTGAACCTGAAGAAAGCATGTGCGATGGAAACAGATGTTTTGAGTGGTTTACACAGTGAGGCCGTTTCTGGTGGAATCTTTTCTAATTCTGTAGTTCCCCAAATCAAATCAGAGGTTAAAACCGATGAAATGATTCCCTCAAACACCAGTAAATCAGCTATTTCAAAGCCTTCAGATCCTCGAAAATCTCATACAAATATACCTTCTGAAGGCGAATCCTCTAATTCACAGAATGTTAGGATTCCGTTCCCTGGAGGGTTTATTACGACTAATGCTCAACCAAGTAACATGGAAGATGCATCTGGAGCTGGTAGGAAGTGTTGCTCAGGGAATTCCAAGAGAGAACTTCTTAGGCAGAGGACATTACATATGGAAAAATGCAGGGGTCGTATGTCAATGCCTAGAGGGGCTTTCAAATCAAAACTCACTAACATCAGTTCTGTTATGGAAAAGAAATCTGTTGCTTACATGAAGAATGTGTCCAATAAGGAAAGTAATTCAGCGCAAGCTAAGATGCAAGCTACATCTTTTTCAACTACTGCAACTAGCATCCCTGCTACATTACCTGTAAAAGATGTCTTTGCTGCAGATGACAAAAAGTCAAAGTTGATCCCTCCAGAAACAAAGCCCACTGCAGTTTCCCTCCCTCCAGAAACAAAGCCTACTGCAGTTTCCCAGATCAATGCTGTTCCTCCTTCCAAGACTCCAGATTATTTAGCTGGAATACCATATGATAAGTCTATGAACAAGTATATGCCACAAAATAATAAGCAGGAATTGTTGTTGGTATTGATTGCTAAGAAAGAGGCTCTGGAGAAAGAACATGAACATTGGTCAGATTGGACAACTAAGATGGTAAGGGAGGCTGCTCATAGGCTTGGGAAAGACAAAGAAGAGCTAAAAGCACTTAGGCAAGAGAAAGAAGAAGAAGAAAAACTTGAGAAAGATCAGCAAATACTAGAGGAGAACACCATGAAGAGGCTGTTGGAGATGGAATGTGCATTGACCAATGCCAATGGGCAGATTGATATGGCGAATTCTACTGTTAGGGAACTTGAGCAGAAAAATTTGGCCTTGAAGCAGAAGCTGGAGTCTGCCAGACTAATGGCTTCGACGTCATCTGAAGAGTTGCAGCAAACTGTACGAAAGGAGCATGCAGCGCTGAAAAAGGTTCAATTATGCAATTCTGAAAAGGAAGTACTTTTGGAAAACTTGAAGTTTTACAAGAGCAAGGAAGCTAAACTGCAGAAGGATCTAAATAAGGCTGAAGCCCTTTGCAACCAAAGTGAGGTATGGTTATAACTCAATGCTTACACATATGCACACCAAAACAACAAAGGAACGTAACTTTCTTTTACCATTGTAATGTTTCAACTGTGAACTTGCTGAGAATATTAGATTGGATACACAAAAAAAAGTGGGTTTATGTGATACGAAAATTATATGGGTTCCTTGCCAACTAATCGATTACATTGACCTGATAGTGGAAAAATTACACATAGGGATCACTTTTGTCAGTTTTATGTTTAATCTTCTTTTCCATGTTTTTGCTGTAAAAATATACTTCTGTTATATAGTTTCCATTTCTGATGCTAGGTTTATTGATATAGTGACAATATGCTTTTTATGATTAATACATATTACTGCTGATGGGGAAAGGAAGTGAACATAAAGGAGATTTATATATATTTTAACATTTTATTTATTAGTTATATACATCTAGTGTAGATGGAAACAGTGTTTTTATTTTTATATGGAGCTAGTAGTTTAGTAAATTTGCAGGTTAATAATAACAAGCCCATTATTCTGGACCTTAGTCCATTAAATTATGTTACCAGGTTTTTATTTCCTATACAAGTGAAGTAGTCCCCACATATCATAGTTGACTTGATTGTTGAAATATTATTATTGAATATTGAATTGTTATCTTTTTTTATGGGTTGCGATCCATCATATTTTCTCCTTTCCGCGGTTAGGAAAATCTTGGGTGGTGAGTCTTCTGCGCTTGAATCACCCTAGTTCTATCTCTTTCTTTTTTTTAGTTTATAACCTAAATCTATTATTCTCAAATCTGTCTCACATCACCGAGTATATTGAGTTTTTTCAGGCCTTGTGGAAAAAAGAGGAGAAGGAAAAGGAAAAAATTATTGCTCAGACTAGCTCCACGAGGAAGGAAAAAGAACGACTAGAAGCTCTAGCAGAGGAGGAGGGACATAAGATCAGACAAAAGGGAGATTGTGAATTGCAGAAGTACAAGGATAATATAAGAGACCTTGAGGAGCAGCTAACAAAATTGAGGATGGAGTGTGAATCATCAAGAATGGCGGCACTTCGGGAAGGAATCAATCGGAGCTATGGTAGCCACCCCACTGACAGCAACATTCCAGCTAAGCCAGGCTTCCTGATTCCTAATATCTATAAGAGGCTGCCAGTATTTCAGGAGATATCTCGTTCTGAATCAGTAAAGGAAAAGAATAGGGAATGCACAATGTGCATGGTGGAGGACATTTCTGTGATTTTTCTCCCCTGCGCACATCAAGTTCTGTGTGAAGAATGCAATCAGCGTCATGAGAAGGAAGGGGCGACTACTTGTCCTTTATGCAGGGGTCTAATTGAGACGAGGTTCAAACCTCGTTTTGTTAAGAAGCAGAATAACTAGATTAAAAAGCATGAATTGAGAGGGATCAGGAATCAGATTCATGTGTTACTTATCCCTTTTACTTCATACCTATAATATAGCAAACATATAGAAACTGTGAAGAATAGAAAGTAGAAAGTTAATATTGGAGGAGTTTAGCCATTGGATTTCAAGTATTTTGGGGACACACAACATTATCTTTCAGACCTGTTTTACATCATTCTGATAGGATTTGATGTGATATCTTGCTCTATTTTTGTCTATGTTTTATATTTCTATATCTTACCTGGCCCTGGTGGAAACATCATCATACTCACTGATGAAGTTCAACATGGAAGTTCCAGTGTAAATAGGTTGTTTGCCATTGCTACCAAATAGTTTACCTATGAAATTCCAGTGTTACTCGTCTTGTCAACAAAGGCAGCGCAGTTTCTATGACAAGAGTTGATTTATTTCAGTCTTGTAGAAACTGCTAAATTTATCCTTGGTTTTCAATTCATTTTATAGTCTTCTTAGCAGTTTGGCCATAGGCAGGCTTGTGCTACTAATATTGTCAATGTTGCTAATACTACCTGGACAAGGAGACACGGAGTTGATTCATTACATCTTCCATACAATTGTTACTGCTTTCCTAGTAATATCAGTGAAATGGATTCCTTATTCTAAAAACAGTCAAAGAAACAACTCGAAGTCATGTCTGGTAATAGAAACAAGTATGTTTACGACAAATAATATAAACTTTTCTTTTCTTTTTCTGTAAACAAATTTCTCTTGTCCATTTTACCTACAACTTGCTATCATGGGTGCTCATCGAAATTTCGAACCTATTAAGAAAGGTCGAGTCAAACTGTGGCATCGGACCTGGATGGCACGCTTCTTGTTCCGGGGAGCGCATTCCCTTACTACATGCTATTGGCTTTAGAAGGTGGTAGCATTTTGAGTTCATGTCCTCCTCTTCCAGCGGGCTCCTTGCCTGGATGCCTCCTTCTTGGAGCGACATCGTCTTTTTCAATTGAAGATCCATCATCATCCTCTGTGTATGGTCCAGAGAAATCACTGTTTCCTCCTTGGAAGGGACCTAATCCCACAATATATTGAGCCACATATTCGTCATGAGTTTGGTGTAGAACGCCGCTTCCATCTACACCGAGGAGCAGGGTGGGGTAGTCGGGGTTTTGCACGGTTCGAGAGGGAACAACGATGGTGGCCAAACTAGCACAATTTAATGTAAACATGTCCAAAACAGTCAAGTTTCAAAACATGGCCCTCCACTGGCACATAACTAATGTTAGTATCATTTGAAAACATTGCGTTAGCTTTACTCTACAGAAATAAGGTATGTCATTTCAGCTCAAAAACGCATTTGTCATTAACGTTTTCAATAATAACACAAGCAGTATATACGTTAATGTTGGTGAGCGCCAACATCTGGCGAGAAGATAAAAAAATTTATGGCGCCAACATTTTGTATAAATCCAGGGCAACCGAATACATTGGAGTGAAAAGAGTGTGAGGATGGAGAGAAAGAAATTGAAATCAACAACCGTTGTTAACAATGAAGATAGTGGTGAAGACAGAATCAGTAGTTTGTCGGACGATTTAATTCATAAAATTTTGTCGTTTTTGGATGTGCTATCAGCCGTTGGAAGGAGTGTTCTCTCGAAACGATGGAAGCTTATATGAACTACTCTCTCTTTTCTTGATTTCTCAAGCTACAATCTATGTTTCCACTTGGATGATGTTAGTAGCCAGAATGATGAAAAGATACGAGGAAAAAGATTATCATGTGGTTACTGACATGTTTTGTAGGCTGGGAAGGGCCAAAATTCTTACTCTTGATTTGGAGGCCATCGAGGTAAGTTAATATAAAACTCTTTTGATGATGTAGCCTTTTATTGAAGATATTTCATAATATTTGATTGCATAAATAATTGGGTGAAGTATGTTATGGACATGCCTTTATACTTGTTTAGAACTTTTGTCAGTCTTTGGTCATTCATGTATGTTATCCTATAACCCCTATCATGAGGGTCCCTTCTTACCAAGTTACCGCTATAATTTTAGTACTAATCATCAGTTCTAAATTGTTAAGCCTTAATGTTCCATCTTGCGAATAAATGTCAAAAGTTCTAATATGAAAGATTATTTTAAGTAACAGATGTGCTTATTATCACTATGCATCTGGTTATGTATTTCCTAAGAAAAACATGATTCTGAACTTTTGTTTAGCTTCTCCAGTGATTTATGGCGAAAATCAAATACTTTTGAAAGGCATTTGTTTAGTTCTAACTGGTTATCCGTCTTTGATTAGTGCTTGTTCAATTTCAGACCTAATTGCACTTCAGGCCATATATTAATCACACCTGTTTTGTTATTATTTTGTAGGCACTTTCTGCTATTTCAGACTTTCTTGTAAATTTTCCTTCTCCATTCTATAATTTGGAGTTTGTGAAGGTACCACAGGGATTTAAAGAATCAAGTATGTCCTCTGACCTCAAATGCTACTTACTTGGTCACTCTCCAAATGACACCATTGTCACTACATTGCCTCAGGTACTGAGATGTGTCACATTAATATGATTTTCTTTTTAACTTCAGATTCCTTTGTAAGATATATGATATTTAGGCAGCCTTCTCTAAGAAATTTATAAAGTTTAAAAATATGTTTTTTGTCAGGTTACATCTTACTAGGCTATAGCAAGGACCAACTTTGGCACTGTTAAAACTTCCTGTCAAATTATTCTTTATGTATACATTTATGCCTTTTTTCTCATTTCCCTATCTTGTTATGTTAGTTTCAGATTGTTCTCTATCAATGATAATCAACATTTCCAGTGTTAAATACTCGGCAGTAATAATTTCAGTTACCCTCATACATCTGTCTTAGTTTCCAAACCAAGAGTTCTCAAATTTATGTTTTTTATTTTATAATTAAATCCCGTATGCTTGACTTCTCTCAAATATGCAACTGAATGCTTTAAAAACCAAGTACACCCCAATTCCACAGTTGTGAGTGCAGAAAACCTTTTACATAGAGATATAATGGATTAGATTATAAATGAAGATAAATGCAGATTCCTTTCATTAATATTCTCCCCTATTTTTGACTCTTTTCTAGTCTTGTTATTATTAAATGTTTCCGGACCAAGATTTTCCTTAGTTTCCTGTTTTTTATTTTGTAATTAAATCCCTAATGCTCGACTTCTTTCAAATATGAAAGTGATTGCTTTAAGAGCCTACTACACCCGATTCAACAGTTCTGAGTGAAGAAAACCTTTTACATGGATATATAATGGATTTTGATTGGCAACTTAATGAGTTTTAATCCTTATTTAATGTATGCAATTGTTGTGTAAATAAAGAAAAATGCAGATTCCCTTCATGTATATCCTGCACTACTCTTGTCTCAGTGATATGCAATTGTTGTGTTTATGAACAAAGGCAAGTAGTTTACTGATCTATTTAACTCCAATATTTTTCTTACAAACTAAGCTTGTTTTATCTATGTTTTAATATGTTAATAGAGTGTAGAGCTACTTTTGGTTTTGTATTTCTTCCAGGATGAGTTGATTATACAAAAATTGCCAGTTTATCCGGCCACTCAAAATCTATTGGCAAGTCCAGTTGCAGGTCCAGGCAATGATTTGGCGAGCTCTTCTAGGGGGCCCACTGATCTTGTGTTACGGCAGGGCTATGACGTAAACTCGGAGTTTTTAGACCTACTTGATTGCATAGCAAAGAAGTATCCAGAGACCTTTTACTACTTCACCACCAATAGCAAGAAACTGTGTACAATGAAGCTGAATATCTTGTGCACCATAGTGAAAACCTTTAGTGGAACTTCTCTGACTGAGGTTGATGCTGAGATGATTGCGGAGTACAGAACTCTATTTGCTGACTTGCAAAGATCTTTCAAATCCAGAGACCTTTTACTACTTCACCACCAATAGCAAGAAACTGTGTACAATGAAGCTGAATATCTTGTGCACCATAGTGAAAACCTTTAGTGGAACTTCTCTGACTGAGGTTGATGCTGAGATGATTGCGGAGTACAGAACTCTATTTGCTGACTTGCAAAGATCTTTCAATGTGACATGGCTGGTCAACCATCTGAATTCTATTGAACAACTGAAACTTTCACAACCCAAACTTGGCAAGTATCACGCATCTGACTCCTGTACCGGTAATACCAAAGGTATTTTACAAACTCAGCAAGCTAATCAAACTAAGATGAAGACAGAGAATCAAAAGGATACAAGAACTTTGGGTACTAGCCATGCTGTTGGTTGCATTGGAGATGATCTATTTTCCGGTCCCTAATTCTCTAATTTAAGCTTTTATGTTATGGTGCTTTATTTTGTTTTAGCTATTCTTGATGTTTTATTTCCGTCTGACTAGTGACTATTGGTTGTATGTTTTGGGAACTGATTGGATACCTTGGTACCCTGCAAAGAACTGCCAGTTGCTTCAAGAATTTTTTGTATTATTTCTGCCTTGGTAAAAACATGCAAAGTCCCAAGTTTTTTTTCCCGATGAAGAAGAGAGGCTACCCAGGCCCAAGTTTTTTGTATTATTGGCCGTATGCTTAGGGAACTGACTAGATGCCTTGGTATTTCTTAGACGTTTTATTGCTTGGCCATGAATTTATTAGCATACATATTATGAGTTCGCATTAGACTTACTATAAACTATGATTGAGATAGTCTCTGACTAGCTTTTGGGCATAAACTCGACACTGATAACTGGGAAATCTGGTGAAAGAAGTCTCTGGAAACTGAGAACTACATCTGGGCCTGATCCCTAACAATAGAGGGCATCTAGGCATTTTGTTTTCGGATACACATACGATGCAAATAAATTTGAGTGAACTTTCTCCTTGAAGCTTATTTGCCGCTCGCCATATGTGCAAACGAAAAGCTTCCCATGATAAAAGCTGTGTTTTGGTAATGGAGCAATACCTTGCTGACATATTTAAGCAATACACAAGTGATGTGCTATATAAAAAGCAAACCCCTTTTCTATTTTAATGTGGAATATAACATTGAATCCTCATAATTTTCAATTACCAAGTGACTCACATTGAATCCTCATAACTCATCAATTCCTTAGTCATTTTGAGTTATTAAAGAAATCTCTGAAAATTCTCACAGAGGAGAACGTACAATAAGCCTTTTATCCATGTATTTTTTTTTGACTTTATCCCTGCAAGTCTAATTTGAAAAAGAACACGTAAAATATGACTAATCTCCTATACTTGTAGATAAAAGCGCGGGAAGATTTAGATGGGGTGATTTGGCGGGAAAATGACATACATAGGATGGTATAGATTCAGGGCAAACCAGTAGTCTGAATAGGCGGGTGATTGGAGTAATAGATTGGGAGATGAAGAGAGTGAGAAATGCTAAAATGATTAAACCTAGTGGTGGTATAGACAGAATCAGTAGGAGCTGATTCATCGCATTCTATCCTTTTCGGATGTGCAATCAGCTGTTCAGACAAGCCTTCTCTCGAAACGATGGAAGTTTATTTGGACTACTCTCCCTTTTCTCAATTTCTTATGGTACTACGGTGACAAATACCGTCCACTTGTTTACTTCTCAAGGTCTGCCGAGGTTGAATTTTTCGAAAGATTTTTCTCTCGTCGAAACCATGAATCTCAGATACTGAAATGGAATCTCGCGTTTCAGCTTTCCCCGTCTACGTATTCGATTGAACATTATATTGAATATGCTGTGTTACACAATGTTGTGGACCTAGATGTTCGTGAGGACGGTTATTATGAAATTGGAAATGGTACTCCGGTACGGTATTTTGATTATGTTAGATTATGCACTTTTAGTTCGACTAGCATAAAGAAACTCAAATTAAGGCTAAATTTGGGTGAATTATTGGATTCAAAGTGTTGGGGTTTACCTGTTTTAACAACCCTATACTTGAAACATGATGGTATCTTGCCCTACAACTTGCAAAAATCGTATTTTACGTGCTTGCCTTGTTTGCAAACTCTGACTCTTAGTTATTTGGACTTACCGGAATCTATTAGTTTGCCTGGTTTGACAACACTCTATCTCACATACTGCACCTTGCCATTAGGAGTTTGGGATTTACCAGCTTTATTAACTCTTCAACTGGATGTCATTGAATTTCCTGAATACAAAAGTGACTTTCGCACTTGTCAGTCTACAGAATCTCACCTTGTCTCACTGGAATATCATGATGACTGATTTTGTTATACATTGCCCCCAAATAGTCAACCTGGAAATCAATGGCGACATGATTCCTAATCATGCCCCTGGCAAAATTATATTTTCGTATCAGAAAATCTGCAATTTCAGTTATGTTGGTTTCTTTCGAATTTGGAATCTCTGAGTTAGAGAATGTGAATATAAATTTATGACACGTTAAGAACATTTCACCGTTGGAGAAGAACCGTGTTAGGGATATGTTCTATGCGCTGGGAGGGGCCAAGATACTTACTCTTGACTAGGAGACCATTGAGGTAACTTAATATTTTAAGTTTTTTAATGATATAGTCATTATTTCACAACAATTTATTTCCCTTCTTTTATTAAAGATATTACATAATATTTGACTGGATAACTAACAGCTTTGATTAAAGTATATTATGTACATGCCTTGTAGTTGTTTAGAACTTTTATCAGTCATCGTATCATTCATGAATGTGATCCTCCAACCTTTATCATTAGGGTCCCTTTCCATTAAACTTTTGTCTGTATTCCACCTTGCGAATTAGTGTTGAAGTAGTTGTAAACTGGATGACTTAGCTTTAGTATTCCATCTTGCAAATTAATTTTGAAGTAGTTGTATATTGAAAGACTATTCTTCTTATTGTCACTTGGAATTATGTAGCGTAGAACTCATGATCAAGAAGTCTCGCAACAAGGTCTAACCAAAAACTGATATTGTACTTGCGTTCAGCTTATCCAGTGATATTTAGTTGTGTAAAAATCAAATACTGCATAAATGAAACTCGTGCCCAACTGGCTGTTTACCTTTGTTGAGTACTTGAAACATAGATCTAAATATTACTTGAGGTCCCCATTTTAATCATATTGTTTTGTTATTTTCCAGGCCTTTTCTGTATTTTGGACTTTCTTGTCAATTCTTCTTCTCCATTCTATAATTTGAAGTATGTGAAAGTACCACAGGAGTATAAAGAATCAAGTATGTCCAGTGACCTCAGATGTTACTTGCTTACACGCTCTCCAAAAGCCACCATTATCACCACATTCCCTCAGGTACTTAAAGAATCTTTGCAACTTCTTGATAAATCAATGAATATCTGTTGTTTATAATTTTTAGGAAGATATGATTCATGTTGCATTCTGTGACATCGCACAATCATGCGCTGAATTAATATGATTAATCAATTAGGATGCTTTTGTATAACTACAGCTATGATATTTAGGCACCCTTCTTTCAAGAAATTTTAGTTGTTGTAAAGAATGCCTTATGTCATATATTGATAAATTTAAACTTAGAAATATGTTAAAATAATTAAGTGAAACATGATTCTATGATTGTTTTTTCTAGAAATTTAAATCTTGTTGAAGTCGACTATGCTTCTTGGCAATTTTTGTAGATGCAGCCATACTAGGTATATGTTCTTCACAATATTGTTTTCAAATGAGTGAACGTGAGCCTGAAATGGTGGATCTTTAGATATTGCTTGATAATGCTTTACAGAAGGATTGCAATTCTGTTTAATTATGTTTCTTGCTCTATAAATTTTTACAAAAAACAAGTTGTACTAAATTACTTCTAGTCTTGTTGATAATAGGATTTAGCTTCCAATTTTATGCGAAGTAATTTTTTTTTGATCAAAATTATATGAGATGTAATTGGTTGTGAACAAATAGATTTAATTATATAAGCTGAGTAATATATCGGAATACATTTATAATACATTTTAATTAGGTTGTGCTGTGTACTCAAACTTATCATACTCCATTTATAATTATTAAAAAAATTGCACAGTATATCATCATATTATGTGAAATACATTTGTTTTTTTGATAGATAGATGCATAAGTTTATAATTTTACTGAGAATATTTCCACTAACTTTTATGATTTTTTTTTCCAGAACACGATTCCTCCAACAGAGGTAGCTCCTGTGACAGATCAAAATGTGGTGCTACAAGAGCCCTTGTCAGCTCCAACCAAGGTGTGGGTTGATTCTGAAAAAATGTCTAAAACTCTGTCCATTGACACTGGACATGGGGGTGCAAGAAGAGCACATGATGCAGAATTCTGTTGTAGGTGTCCATAGGGTTGGACGAATTGGTGCACCAGTTGAAAGGACAGGCAATAATCAGGTGAGCTCTTCTAGGTGTAATAATGATTTTGGGTTCTGGCAAGGTCATGAAGTTAGCTCAGAGTTTGTATGTCTGCTCGATCTCATTATGAATAAGTACCCGGAAACCTTTGAGCACTTCACCACTAAAAACAAAAAAAATTGTACAATGAAGTTGAATCTGTTGTGCACCTCAGTAAATGACTTCACTGGAATCTCTATGACTGATGTTGATACTAAGATGATTGCTGAGTACAGAGATGTATTTGCCGAGTTGCAGAAATTTGGATTCAACGTGAGTTGGCCTGTGAGCCGTCTGAACTATATAGAACAGGTCCGGTTCTCACAACCTCTGCTTTCCGAGTTTCATGCAATTGACTGTCATATTGAGAATGCCAAAAGTGAGTTAGAAGAGTTTCAGAGTCGTGTTGATTATACAAAAACTAAATTACAAGATCTAGAGACTCTTCTTGCTGAAAAGATGCAAGAGATTCAAAAAGCTTTTGGAACTATGGTTACAAACCTTGTTGTTGGCTACATTGGAGATAATCTCTTGTCAAGTCGTTAGGTTTCTTGGAATTAGTCGTATGTTAAAGTATTGTTTTAATGCGTTATTATCTTTTCTTTTGTCAGGTACTCAGGTCTCTAGAAACTTTGACTAATCATGCTTGTAGACTTTGTATTGAACTGTTTTTATGTTTGAATTCCTATTAATTGTCATGGAAGTATTAGTGTGCTTGTTTGGTACTTGTAAGATGAGTCACTTCACCTATGAATTTTAAATCATAGAGATATAAATCGTACTTCAGGTTCACATTTTAATCATATACTCGGACGTTCTTGTCAATTCTCCTTTTCCATTCTATAATTTGAAGCATGTAAAGGTACCATAGGAGTATAAATAATCAAGAATGTCCAGTGACTTCAAATGTTACTTGGTCGCTCTCCAAAAACCACCATTGTCACCACATTCCCTCAGGTACTTTGCAACTTCTCAGTAAATCGATGAAACTCTATAGTCTTATATTTTTTAGGCAGACACTGTTCATGTTGCATTTGTGCAACCCACAATCATGCACTTCATATGATTTTTCAATTTTGGATGCTTTTGTATAACTACATCTATGACATTTAGGCAACCTTCTTTCGAGAATTTTTAAAGAGATACAACTGATATTAAATATTCCAAAAAGATTAGTTTGAATCGTCATCTAATGTATGCAATTGTTGTTTAAACAAATATAAATTGATGCACTTCCCTAATTCCCTCTCTCCATCAGAGACCTCATCATGCTTAATAGTAAATGGAAATTTCTTTCAGTTCACTATTCTTGCCTTATTATCTAGTCTAGTTATGGGTAATTTTAGTATTTCTAGTAATATACTTATGTTTATGCACACAGGACAGCATTACTGCAAGATTTTTCTCACGCTAAGCTTGCTATATCTCTGTGTGTTCATGTTAATAGAGTATAAAGCTATTTTGGTTTTATATTTCTTACAGGATGACTTGGTTCCTCAAAAACTACCCATTTGTCTGAAGGCTTAAATTTCGTTGCCAGAAATGCCATTGGCGGCAGGCAGTGATCTAGCGAGTTCTTCCAGAGAGGGCATTAATTTTGTGTGTTAGCAGGCTATGAGATTATTTTAAAGTTTATGTACCTACTTCTTTTGCATATATACCCAGAAACCTTTTTACTACTTCACCACCAGTAGCAAGAAGCTGTGTACAACAAAGCTTGATATGTTGTGATGTGCACCACTGTGAACACCTTTTATTCGGAACTTCTATGACTCAGATCGATACTAAGATGTTTGTAAATTTGCAAAGAATTACAGAAAACATAATAAGGAAAGAACTTACCATAGTTACATGGTTATAGGTTGGCAATAGTTGCACGAACTTATACAAATTTAGCTTACATTCAAAACACAAGTACTATACATAGTACAAAATGGCGGTAGAAGAAACAGTGCTGTAACCTGGACAGTTGTTGTGGCATTGTACTTGGGTGGGATTGTTTCATCGTACTTTCTCCTTTCATAGTTTACTAGCTTACCTTGCTCCATGTTCTTTTTGTTAAGATTAATTCAAATAGTGTATATTTTTTAGCTATATTAGGATTGCAAGTTGGTGTTGATCTGGAACATCTTCCATTTTTTCTGAAAGGTCTCTCTATGAGTTGCCATAATATCGTCGATAAGCTATTCTGATCATGAGCCATTGATGGCAGCTTGTATTTCTTCCAAAGTTCTGCCTTTTGTCTCTGGTACAATGATTAGAATAAACAATATGGAGATTGCATTTATCGTACCATAGATGATGTAAGTTCCTGAAATTACAACAATGGGAGATGTAATACTGGAACGGAAGTTTATAGCTTCATATTTTGTATACTCGCAAGTCAACCTCTTTCCCTTCCATCTTTACTTTGAGTTCTGAAACTCGTAGAGTTGGATGAGTCTTGAAAGATTTCCCTTGCCGTATTAAGTTTAAATGCATAAAAAGATGGTTCTTTGTAGATGAGAAGTTATGCATGTTTACCATATGAGCTCCAGCTAATGAGAAAATTGAAAGTGTAGGAAACTGCCCATGAAGTAGACCAATTAGCAAGGGTTGCTAGGCTTCCTGCAGATCCTTTGATATTCAGAGGAAATATCTACAAGACAGTCAAAGACAGTACACTAAATACTGACATCTGCTTGGCAAAAAAAAAAGTACTGACATCTGGAGACAGATGCATTCGATAAACTCAAAAATGTTACACACCTCAGACATTATGACCCATGGAACCGCTCCCATTCCTATAGAGAAGGATCCTATGTACACCTGGGAGCATATGAAATAATGGCATTAGTACGAAAACAATTCGAAATTATTAATGCACTAAGTTGGATAAGAATAACAATTTTGTGTCAAGCCACTGAATCTTAGTAAATTATATAGGGTTAACAAAAAAGTTGGTAGCATTACCAATATGCCGCATACAGCAAGTCCAGGTGTCGCTTTCAGTGCTATTTCATATGTCTGTTGCAGAGTAAACGTTACACATTAGATCAAACTGAGTCAAGTGGATACAGGATGTGATATTAGTCAAGGGCTATTACCTTCAGGTAGAATGACAACCCTGTTAGTATACAACCCACAACTAACCCCGATGCTGAAGCCTACATTACATGAAGATGCACATTCTTATAAAACTGAATAAAGCTAAAATGCAAATATCTGAAGTCAATGTTCTTATACTAGGGTGTCAGATGTACCAGTAGAAGTGGCTTTCTCCCAGCTCTGTCTATTACTAATGCACCTAATGCAGTAACGACAACCTACATGAATAAAATATAGAAAAGCTTATTGCATAACTATTGTGGAAGAATCTATTTCTTAAATCTTCGGGAATAAAATAGAGTTAGAGATGCTTACCTGAAGACATGCATAGATTATAGTACCAGTATCAGAGGGAAAACCTGGGAAGTCATAATATTAGCGATATCGATACCACACCAGGAGTAAATAAGATTTTTTTTTTGTTATTGAAATTATGAAATTTGATGGTTCTGTTATGAGGATTATTGTTGAGAATATCAACAGATAACAGTTTAAAAATTTCCTAGGTGCGAAGAACAGATCTTTATACCTACTGACTCAAACACATCTCTAACATAGAAGCAGACTCCATTGATTCCTCCCAATTGTTGGGCAAACATCAATCCGACTCCTATCTGATCATGAAAAGTAAGTGATTGTTGCAGATTATATGC
The DNA here is from genome assembly GCA_028671895.1 of Oenanthe sinensis. Lineage (NCBI taxonomy): Eukaryota > Viridiplantae > Streptophyta > Magnoliopsida > Apiales > Apiaceae > Oenanthe > Oenanthe sinensis. The sequence continues at coordinate 32,450,004 of CM053813.1, forward strand.
GAGGTGTGAATTGTTGTTCAATATTTGGCTTATTTGTTATAAAATTCACCAGGGAATAGTTGTACCTACAATTACAAAATAACAATACATGCTTAAAAGAAAGTTCATTTACTATGATTGAGCGCAGGTATCTCCTCTGAAACAAATCCATTAGCTTAGATTTTGGGAGCTTTCCAAGGGTTCCTATGTAATCCTGTCAAGAAATGAAAAAACTCATGCATTTCACCTTCCAAACTACTATAAAACACTATTTGAAAAATGCTGGAATTCAGATTTCGAGGTTATCAACCTGGATTTCTGTTGCTTCTTCAGATATGTCAGCTTCTTTTCCCCGCAGTCTCTGCAGTGCAATACAAAACTTTTCCTGATCTCCATTCTTAGCCAGCAGTGTTTAAAAATTATTACTGTACTCTCATGTGTTTTGACTATTGTTTAGTAGAGGTGCAAAATATTATCTCCCCTCTTTTACCAGCCATCTCGGGGATTCTGGAACGATTAAAAGACCCAGAAGCAGAACACCACATGGTATTATTCCTGAAAGACAACAGAACAACTTAAAGTCGAAGTTATATTCATTCGAATTTTATATAGGATATTCAGTGTTGAGTACAAATCCATCATTAATTTGATTATTGATATTTCACCTGTCAATGCTAGGGTCCTCCATGTTATCATTGTTCCTATTATAAAGGCGAAAGAGATTCCACTAATGATCATGAGCTGTAGATTAAATAGGAACTGTATTAGCACGATCATGAAACAACATTATTTCTATGCTTCATTTAGAAAGTTGTACAAGTAAAAGGACGCATCTAAGATATTTTCCTCGTGTGTACGTCTTCTTTAGAGACTTCAAATATCAATTTTGTGAAGTTTCTAGCATTAGATCAAACAAAGCCTTTTACCTGACTTGTAGTTGTCAAAGCTCCTCGTAAATGCTTTGGTGCAATTTCGGCTATGAACACTGGAATCTTGTCATAATAAATATAATATTAATCTAGTGAAGCACTTAATGTAGGAAAATCTGAGATATAAACTAGGATGGAGTATAACTGTAAGACAAAAGAAAGGTTTACCACATAGGAATAGACCCCCATCCCATATCCTGTTGCTAGTCTTCCAATATTTAGAGGAAGAGGCCCCTTACAAAAAATAAAGATACAAGAACAGGTTCTGTATCATGTACTCTCCGCGATAATTGCAGACATTTGGCATTAGTAATTTAGTATAAATTACCAACCTCCGCAAAGTAAATTGCTAACCATCCTGCTGTACAGAAACTGCTTGCCACTCTCATTGCCTGTATATATTACACATTATACTGACTCTTAGCATAAGATAGAAACTCTTGCACAGTCTTAGCATGCTAAAAGGCATATATTTGAGTAGCTTACCCCTTTACGTCCTATAAAATCAGCAATGCGCCCACTTGTGATTGCACCAATCATTGCACCAAAATTCAATATAGAGCCAAACAATGAGTACTGCACGTGTACCATTGGAGTTTTCAGCAATATGGTTTTCAAGGAAGATGGACAGTGCATGTACTTTTCTGCTTCTAATAACGTACAGAGAGATGATCATGCAAAGTCAACTGAATAAATTTTTTGGTCTATTGCAAATAAAAATCGTACAAACATTTCCCTCGAAGCTCTAGCCAAAACAAACAAGCTCAGTGTATCTCGCTCGTGGAGCAGGGTCTGGAGAGGATAAGATGTATGCACAAAACGTACCACTCTCTAAAAGAGTGGATAAGTTGTTTTTGCAAAGGCCCTTGAAGTTCTATCACATGTTGATATATAATTGGCATCTGACGATGCAATTTGTATATAGTTAATTATGTATTTATATACTGATCACAGCTGACTAGCCAAAGGATGACTGATACTAGTATTGTATGCTGAGGAAATCATGAGCTATTCCAGATCACTGATATGGATCTTGTGGTCTTTTAAGTGTGGTGATAATGCATGGAGTTTTTATGTATGTAATGATTTTCAGATAGTCACTCATTCCAGATTGAAACAGATAGATATATGCATTTAAAATTTTAAAATACGTTTAGCCTAGAAATACAGATTTTGACCAACCTCTGCTAAAGTCAGATTTAGATCTTCAGTAATGGCAGACTGAATAGGTGAAGAAAAGCCAATCTGAGAGTAAAAGAAAAACAAAGTTTAGACTTCCAAATAACAAATATTTGCTTCTCCAAACATACAGATTATACAAAACTTGATCATGGTCATTAACATCTCCAATTTATCTTGCAGGGAAGAAATATGCATGAAGTGTAAAGCACACGTACACATGATCCGAATGCAAAAGAACCACAAACTGTCACAAACGTTGTAAGATAAAGAATCCATTCATGACCATTGGTCTTTCCAATATGATATTCAACTGCATAATCATCTTCATCAGCAACTTTAGCCTTCTGTCCTAGAATGAGGGGCACTCTTATTTCTACTTGATAATTGTTTTCAGCTACCTCCATGTTCTGTTTTGTGGCCATTTTCTTGCAATTAAAGAAAAGGAGAGGTTAGCTGATATGGAACTCAAGTGCATGAAGATGACCAACCTTTATAGTATTATATACCCATATGCTGGGATTTTGACTTTGATCTTTTTCTATTTTTCAATATATATTTTTGGCTTGTTTTTAGATTTCCAAGTTGTTGTAAAGTTGGCTTCTAAGATGAGTCATGGCCAAATAAGCAATGATATTATGCATAGTCAGATAGTTCTATTATGTTATCAATTGTTTGGTTATCCAAGGCCCACATGCAGTACTGTCGTATGGAATTATTGTCTTTACCTTGGTGTTTTAAGGAAAACAAGTTGCTTTGATATGAATGTTCTTGTATTGTAGGCTTAATGGAAATTTTCTTTCCTGATTTCCTCTGTTGCACTTCAACCTAATATCCCCAGCTCCTAATTAAGGAGGCTAATTAGTATCTTATTAACTTGATAATAACCGAGTTGGTAAATGATACATCTTAAAGTTTATATGGATTGTTTTTTTATTGCAAAATTTAAATTTCTCCTCAGATACACATCTTCTGCAGAATTAATTTGTAGCATTTATTCTTCGATTACTAATTCCTATCTTTACTAATTCATGATAGTCCATTGTTTCTTTTCATAATACCTTAATATTGTCATTGTTTTTATTTATTTGTTTGATGAATTTGGAAAAGGAGTAGAGGAATCTATGAACAGCTGATGCATTCTGGGCTATCCAATTGTTGGTTTCCCCAAGTTTAAAATATTTTCTGAGCGGGGCGGCGGGGCCTACTGTGAGGATGACCTTTGTGCTTGGTTTTTCAAGGCTCAGCTAAGTATACAACTTATCTGCAAGTTGATACTAGTATTTGCAAGTTGGACGTGAAGTCTACTGATTTATTCACCTCGATCTTTAATCATCTGATCAGCTTATAATTTCTGACTTCATTTCATCTACCCAACCTTTTGTCAATCTCAAAATGATGATCAATGTACTGTAGTTAGGCATGTATGGGGTATGGAATTTACTTTAGTTAAATAGGTGAGTGTGTGCCTGGGCACGATGTGCAAACAGATAGTCATCCAGGAAGAAACCAAACATTACAAGAGGGAGATGGGATCATAGATGTGAAATGATTCCCAACATTTATTTATATATGTATATCACCTTCATATATGTCATATATGCCAAGAATTACAGATAGATGGGATCGTAGTCCTCATAGATTTGAAATTATACCCAACTATTATATATGTGTAGGCAGCCAGCAGAGATCTGATATGCACTTAAAGAAAAACCAGTTGGAAACATTTCACCTTGATAGGCTGAATTATGTGCCCAAGTTGTAGAATAAGGTTGACTCTTGTGGGATGACAAAGGCCATTAGCAAGTTGAATGAATATATATTGTAGCATTGATGTTATTTCCTTTTAAGTTGTCACACTGTCTTACAATGTTGCAAAAATGACAGTTCTAAAGATCAATATGATAACATTAGTCCAAGGAGAGTGACTGGATATACAATCATTTTCCTTTGTTTGTATCGAAGAGGACTATGTAAACATAGCAAAAGAAAACAAAGGCCTCTCTACAAACTTAATATTTACATGCATTGAGATTCATGTAAATAGCAAGTTGATCTTATGCTGAATGCTAAGTTTTACTTTCCACTTAATATAATCATCATAACCAGACCGGATATCCCGTATCTGCTAAGTCATGCTATTATGAAATAAAAGCAGAGACTCAACAAATATTTAGAATTTCTGTTTGTTTTATGCTTTGTTTAGGTTAGTTTAATAGAGTTGTTCATGTGATGATAATTTTAATTATTAGATGCGACCATCACTATGATTTTGATTTCTTCAGGATGATCATTCTGAGGGTATATTTCGTTAAATTATTTAGCAAAGAAAATATATTTTGTTTGAATTACATACATATTGGTTAGATTGAGGTGTTCAAATACTAGTCTGTTTAAATTGATCAACTGGAGCACACTCTGAACAGTGAGAGTTGACTCTGTTAATCGCCCTTCTACCATGTTCCATCCAGCTTTTTGGATATAACTGATTCAGATATAACTATCTATGGTTTCTTATAATATAAAATACACAATCAAACTACACAGTTTTCAGAAATGAGAGATATCGTCCTCAAGTTTTCATGGATTTGTACCATGTGGCTTCTACTTGAATTGAAGAAAACATAAATAATGTAGATAAATAACAAGGCGCTGGTGTGGTGCAGTGCCTACTTGCTATCGAACCCTGAAAACAGTAAGAATAAAGGAAATGTTTCCTGAATTACACCTTCCTAGATGCTACAGATTTGAAAGCCTTAAAAATAGAGGGAATGTTGCCTGAATTGCACCTTCCCAAATTTCGCAGATTTGAAAGCCTTGTGAATTGGATACAGTCTTTTTATTGCAGCTAAAACCTCACTGACTATGAAGAATTTAAGGCACTTTGAATCTGTTCCAAAGTTCGGCCTTTGGTTTCTGGCACAATCATGATTACAAATACGATTGCCAGCGCATTTATAGCAGCATAAAGAATATATGTTCCTGATATGACATGCATATATAGAAAGGTTAATCTTTGCATATTATGTTCTATTATTTTTTTTAGAGCTTTGATTCACAAGTTTAAGCTTCACAACTGAAAAAATGTTATGAGTTTGTTTACCGTAAGAACTCCAGCTTATAAGAAAATTGAAAGTGTATGATACTGCCCATGCACCAAACCAGTTTACCAGTGTTGCCAGGCTTCCACCAGCTCCTTTAATATTAATATCAAATATCTACGAGAGAATGTTAATTAAAATTTGTGGAACAGATAACCTGGATGGCCTTTGATTAAAAGAGTTTTGTTTTTGTTTATGTATTTGCTGACTTACTTGTCAACCAAACGAATCATACTCATTTCACTAGAAGTAGAGTACGAGGAAGATAAATGGTTGCAGACCTGCTACTTCAGTGAGTAGAGAGGCCGTTTCCATGAAACTTGTCATAGAACAATTATGCTAAATATTTTCAGGGTCTTATTATACTTACTTCAGACATCACAACCCATGGAACAGATCCCATTCCTATTGAGAAAGATCCTATGTAAACCTGGGACCATCGAAGTACAAGGGTTTAGGTTAAAGGTATTCTAAAAGTTCAATGTCAATGAAATTTAATTAGATCAATGCTTAAAAATTACCAGTATGCCAGTTACAGCAAGTGCAGGTGCTGCCTTGAGTCCTATTTCACAAGTCTGGTTCAAAATAGATACTTCAAATGTTAACTCGAAAGCAAAGGTCAAAAAAGATGGATTAATAGATACACGGTATGATTTATACCTTTAGGTAGAATGATAGCCCTGTGATCAGACAACCTAGTACCAAGCCTGATGCCGAAGCCTATAAGTATTTTACAGAACCAAATATCAAAGATAACTGTCTGCAGAAAATATCTGAAGGTGATACTAGATTCTTAAATAATAGGCTATACCAATAAAAGGGGTTTTCTTCCAGCTCTGTCTATTATGAATGCTCCTAGTCCAGTAATAACAACCTGATATAGCATTATTAAAAAGGAGGAGCTCACTACAATCAGTTGTCTCTTAATGTAGAAAAGAGATATTGAGACTATTTTGAAAGGGCTGGCATTTGATACCTGAATACATGCATAAATAATGGTACCAATATCTGAAGGAAATCCTGAGATTGTACAGTGCAGGTGAAATCAATCAGTATCAACTATAATAATCAAACTCCAATTATATATCAGCTTTTAAGATATGGTGAAACAAGTTTTAAAAGGTACAAATATCAATGTGAGATGAAAAGTAGAAAAGGAAATATTTGAAATCCTAAATTTTTCTTTTTTGGGTCATGAATATCTGTACCTGCTGATTCGAGAATACTGCTGACATAGAAGCAAATTCCATTGATGCCTCCAAATTGTTGAAAAACCATCAACCCTACTCCTATCTGGTCATTAAATATAACAGTCAACATGAAGAGTTAGATGAGATATACAATAGATGAGGTACAATAAAGACTTCATAAAGAAACTTAGCTGCTAAAACTGCTAAGCAAATTAAGTGAAATTGAACACATGAAGGGTTAAGGAAGAAGTTTACAATGACTGAGCGTATGTATCTTTTTTGAAACAAGTCCAGCAGCTTAGCTTTGGGTAGTTTTTCAAGAGTTTCAATGTAATCCTGTAAAATGAACGGAACAATCCTGTAGGTCATCTTATATTCGACTTGGTCTACATTGTAATGTCGTAGTAGCAGGGTGTAAAGATAAACAATGGAACCTGAATTTCAGCTGCCTCTTCAGATATATCAAAATCTTTTCCACGAAGTCGTTGTAAAGCTGCTTCAAATTGTTTTTGATTTCCTGTCTTTGCCTGCATGCATTTGAAAATTAATTACCCAATGTTCCTTTCTAGAAAACTTTCATGTTAATATATCTTTTGTTTCTTACCAGCCATCTGGGAGACTCTGGAATGAAGAAAAGACCCAAAAGCAGAACTGCACATGGTGCAATTCCTGTACAACACAGAAAATACAAGTCTTTCTGTTAATATGTTTTTCTTTTCCTGTCTTTTATTCACAAATTTCGACAGAAGACTTGGATGATGCAACAAATACATAGATAAGTTGATTAGAGAAATTTCACCTGCTAATGCTAAAGCCCTCCATGATATCACTGTTCCTATTATGAAAGAAACGGAGACTCCAGTAGTAATCATGAGCTGTAAATCATAGAGAAATTCATCGACTTACGGGCTCGCAAGATGAACATTGTTTAAACATGTAATTTGGGTTGTATTTTATTACCTGATTTGCAACTGTCAATGCTCCTCGTAAATTTTTGGGTGCAATTTCAGCTATGAACACGGGCACCTAAGTATGCAAATATTACTAGCTTAAGGCTGAAATGTAAAGGAAAAAGGAATCCAGTGCACAGAAAGAAGATGTACCACATAGGATAAGACTCCCATTCCATAACCTGTTGCTAATCTTCCAATATCCAGAGGAACAGGCCCCTTTTGTAAAAATATATAGAAGTGTTAAAGGTAATGGAACTGTAAAACTTGTTATGCCCTGCAATAGTGTATAACTTGTTAACATGATTCCTACAGACCTGAGCAAAGTATATTGCTAGCCACCCTGCAACACAGAACCCACTTGCCACTCTCAATGCCTGTTGAGAAAAACAGAAGGCCCTTCACTAACATATCTAGTAGGTACACAATTTCATTAAGTGGCAGTCATGCTTACCCCTTTCCGCCCAATGAAATCAGCAATACGTCCACTCGTGATTGCACCAATCATTGCACCGAATGTTAATATGGATCCAAACAATGAGTACTACATTTAAAACCAGGATGGTTCAATTTAATGGCTCTGAAGATAAGCACCTGTTCTTAAAAGCTATAAACTGTTCAATATTATAAATTTTAATCTAATAAATTATGAGCTTGGTTTTATGTTTACCATTAATTAGTGTATAATTAATCTAAGAATTCAGTCAGTTTATATCCAGGACAGCATTCTGTATTGTTAAATTACCAAATCAAACATATGTCACTTGAGCTCTGATACAATGTTAAGTTAATTAACAGCTCTCCTAAACCCGCAAGGTGTTAGAGATGGGCCTTACTGGATCATATATCTTTAACACATATAACACTTAGTAAATAATATGTTACCAACTAACCTCAGCAATAGATAAATTTATATCTTTTGTGATTGCAGATTGAATAGGTGAAGAAAAACCTGCCTGCAAGTGACAGAAACAAACTGTAAGACTGAAATCATCGAGAATCGGGAAATTTGGAGTAACAAATTTGATTAACAAAGGTAGAGAACTTACACATGATCCAAATGCATAAGAACCACAAACTGCAACAAACGTGGAAACATATACCAAGGTTTGATCTTCAACTCCATTTCCATCTCTTCCAGAATTTGACTCTGATACAAGTGGTGCTCTTATCTCTTTTTCCATTCTATTATCAGCGTTCTCCATGTCAATCAGCTTATAGTAGTGAAGAGAAGCAAATTTTGGTAGGAACCTAATCCAATCACAGAGTTATAAGTGACTGATAAGCAAGAACCTATGTAAATGTAATAAATATAATTTATTTACATATATTATCTGATCATATAAGAAAAGTTAAAACATCTCTTTTGTCATATATGATGTTATCAGTGTGTAGCTTCTGACATGACAAAGTGTGTATCTATATTGTTAAGATATTTCATGAGATGTAATATGTGAATGTGGTGTCATGGTAGTAATAAAATCTAGTAAAAAAGTAATAGTTTATAACTCAATGATCAAGAATTAATATCATCCCAATTTCTGAACAGACAGAAAGGAAAAGTATCTGTATATCTATAATCTTGGAATTCAAGTTTTCTTTCAAGGCTGTGCTTCTTTTTATTAATTTATTTATTTAATTCCGTTATTTATCCTAGGAAATTATGAATACCATATATTCATTTGAATATATACTTGGTGAGCTGATGCAGGGATTTAGCAGTCATTTTAGGGGTGTTTACCAGTCACTTTCTTAAGATGGAAAAGTTCAAAAAAAAATGTGGCCCATCTGTCACTTTATCAAGAGGGGAAAAGTTAGAATTATGGCCCCTTTGTTAGATACATAATACTAAACTCCACTTATGCCGATGGCTAGGGAAGTCATAAAAGACGATCAGCAATTTGGGATTCAGTTCGTGTTAATAAATTTCCGATATTCCTAAAACATCAAACATTTTTGTGTCATGTCATGCATTGTCACCCCTTGTAAATTGCAAACTCCTCGAGATTTCTTGCACAAGAACATATTATTAACCCTTCTGATTTATAAACTTGTCTCCCCAAAGTTTAAATGCTTTTGCTACTTGCAATAAGTACTGAAAGAAGATGGCCCCTTGTACTTTCTACCACGTCTCTTTCTGTGTTTCTATAATCTATGAATTGTTTTAAGCATATACGTACATGCAACAGTTTAAAACATTTCAGTGGTATACATCAAAAGTGGGTCAAAAGTGTGCTGGCTTCTCTTGCCCCTGTTAGGCCGCTAGCTTTCAATATATATAGTCTCTCTCTCTCTCTCACACACACACACATTATAATTAGAATTAAGAATATATACATTAGTTTGAATGTTTGATACTGATACTGACACAGGGCTTATTAAACATGATATGCAACTCTTTAAAGTATAAATTATAAATATTGTAGAGCAGGCATCTTTCCTGAGCAAATAGTTAGAAAAAGATGTAAAAGACTAGTAGAATGTGCATGTTTGTTACTAGTGAGCCACATCTTGTTTGTTACTACTGAGCCACATGTAACAAGACAAGAATTCTCAAGAATTGATAGAGATGTGATCCATTTATACTAATAATTTTTTTTAATCTTCCTCTTAAATCTCTTGATAAATTTGACGGTGATGGAAGTGGAAAGAATGATACAATTCCTAGGAGTCATAAGGGAGATAAAATTATGAAGACATAAACTCTGATTCCTTCAGGGTCTGGACAAGACAAAGGCAAGCAGCTATCTGTGAGTGAAACAGATGTTGTAGCTCAATTAGATCAAATCAGGAAGGATGCAAAGTTAGCAAGAAAACTCCAAGAAAAAGAGAAGCCAAAAAAAGTGGAAGAGAAATTAAAGAAAGATGCAGAACTGAGAAAGAAGATGTTTGAAGCAGAATATCCTAACATAGATCCAGTTGTTGCTGAACAGGAAGTGAAGAAAATGAATACTGGTATTGACAATGATCAAGTCCAGTTAAAGAAGAAGCAAACTTCTATTCAAAGGAAAACTCTGATCAAGAAGAAACCTGTAATATCTGAACCTGCTAAACCTTAACAAACATCTACACTTGTGACTAGGTCAACCAGAGGTGCAAGTGCAAATGTTGTAAGTAGTCAACCATCTCATCTGTCTCCAACAGTCCAACAAAAAGCTCCACCAAAACCAAAGGATCCATTTATCATGCAAGGAACCACATTCCTTCCAGGAGGAACTAGCTTTGAAGATGAGGAAGAAGAACAATAAACTTTGGTCAAAAAGAAGAATCCTGATCTTTTATAGACAAAAACTGAGTCTCTAAATCTCAATGCTAGACTTGGAAATGATAAGAGATGAATTGGTGACTCAAAAGCCAAGGTCTACAGAGGTGAAGCTAATGCATTTAGAGATCCATATTCTTTGAAGGACAAACCAGAAGAACAATTGACTTAAGACCTGTGATGCTCGGACTCTCCGGAGAACCCAGCCGTACCCGTGTCGACAGGACACGACACGGACATGGACACTTGGATCCGGATCCGAACCCCATCTAGAAAATGGACACTTCTATCTCATCTATAATTTTGATAACTCATCTCTAAAAGGAAGAGAAGAAGAAAATATAAGAAGAAAGAGAGGTGCAGTTGATGTAAACGGAGAAAGAGAAGACAAAAAGTCTTCTAACTCTGTGCCTTGATTTGTGCAATTGTTTATAATTTAACTCTTTAACATTTGACATATAATAAATATTATTTTACCCTTTTTTCTGAAGTTTATATATTATTATTTTATATAAAATTATAGATATTTATTTATAAAAAGTATCATATTATATTAGAAATAATAAATGTCAGTGTCCATATCCCAGTGTCGGATCCTTTTTAAACGTGTCCCCGAGTCTGTGAATTTAGCATTTGAAGGATCAGACACACCGATATGTGTCCGTGTCGGATCCTTCCAAAAGAGTCCGAGCATCCTAGCTTAAGACCATTTGGACAAACTCATTGTTTTTCACTTGATGAAAGATGTATTTGATGGTGTTTTACCTAAGAGGATTGCATGACTGATTTTAAGGAGAGTATTGATAAGGGGAAGTCAGAGTTGGAGTCATCTGTTTTGGATATACGTGATGAGTGGACTGCTGATAATTGAATTGAGCGGAACCCTTCCCGTTTAACTCTGAGGCGCCTTTATCGCGCCTCATGTATCACGGGTTTATTACACCCGTGCCGCTTCACTATGTTCGTAACCACGGTCCAGTCCCCAAGACTAGTTGGGCTGACTGGACCGTGGAGGTATGCGGACTAGTGAAGCGGCCGAGTTGTTTCACTATGGAACAACTCGTCAATGATTTTCCTACTAAGGAGTTTCCAGTGACTCTGGTTTGCGCTGGAAACCGTAGGAAAGAACAGAACATGGTGAAACAAACCATAGGATTCAATTGGGGTGCTGCTGGCATTTCAACTTCGGTGTGGAGGGGCGTGCCCCTCCATCACCTGTTAAAGCGGTGTGGTATTTACAGCAAGAAAAAAGGTGGGTGAACGTTTGTTTTGAGGGCGCTGAAGATCTTCCAGGCGGTGGCGGATCCAAATATGGAACTAGTATTAAAAAGGAGTTTGCTATGGATCCAGCTAGAGACATCATCTTGGCCTACATGCAAAACGGTGACGTTCTGTCACCGGATCACGGGTTTCCTATTCGGATTATAATTCCGGGATTTATTGGTGGGCGGATGGTGAAATGGTTAAAACGGATAGTTGTGACAACTAAAGAATCAGACAATTATTATCATTATAATGATAACAGGGTTCTCCCTTCTCATGTGGATGCTGAGCTGGCCAATTCTGAAGGTGTAACTAGTTTAATCTTTATCTTGCTTGAACCATTACTAGACAAGTAGTATTTGTTTTATTAGTTATACTTGTACTTGGTATTGTTTGTGATATGTATGTATATATGTTTGTTTACAGCCTGGTGGTATAAACCGGAGTACATCATCAATGAGCTCAACATAAACTCAGTGATTACGACACCGTGCCACGATGAAATTTTGCCTATAAACTCATGGACAACACAAAGGCCCTACATTTTGAGGGGATATGCTTATTCCGGTGAGTCGTTTGACCCCTTTTTTATATAGTATTAGAATCGGATGATTTTGACAAAATAATTGCTTTACTTGACAACCACAATCACTATAATTGATTTAATCATACATTCCCAGGAATATTATTCTATCAGCATCGACTTTAAGAACATGGTTTAATAATCTCATACTGTTCAAAGTCACGAGCATGATGTACCTTTTTGAATTTTAAAAGTTTGAGATTCATATGTATTGGCTAGAAACAAAATGGTTTTTCGCTATCTCCGGGTTCCAACCACTTCTTTTTTATGGAAAGGGACTTGTTTAGATTGACATAGAACAGAAACACACGTCCACTTGTATTAAAAGACATGTGTAAGTTGTATACATTATCTAAACTTTCAATAAATCAACATCGTTTTACTTGCACAAATTTTCTTTTAATCTGAAGTTCGAAACTAATGAAAATATATATATGGGGTGGGAGGAGAGAAAGAAAGAAACGTTTGTGTTCTTACACTACAAACTTTACAAATCTAGTACAAATCATATTCGAGCCATCACAAACTATATTAGATTACAAACTTTACGAATCTAGTACAAATCACATAAGACCATCGCAATATGGAAATTATTGATTTCAGTAATACAAATCTACCAGTCTGTAAATCTGTATTAAAACGATTAAATAAACACGCACGTTGAATAACTGATACTAATACGAAAGTCCAGTTACTTGGAGAATATTTGTGTTCATCATTACTCTTTATTTTTAGGGAGAAATGTCCCACAAATGCATAGATGTGATTTGAGTTTATAATTATCAGGATGCAAAGGCTGACCAGTACAGAGTATTGATTTTTCCACAGAATGTGGCCCACAAATCATTGTTTGCTGACGCTGCAATGAGTCAGAAAAAGCAACCCAAGTTTTTGTTTTTTTTCCTTCTGAATAATAAATTTATTAGCTGGATTAATACCTCATGTGTAGTGAGGGAACACGTAAGGAAGAAGAAGATACATGTGATAGAGATGGTGTATAAAATGTTCGGCATCCGTCTGATCTGAAGTTTACAGAGTTCATTTCGTATCGGAACTCTTTTTTTTTTTGTTGATAATTAAAATCATTTTCAGTTGTACTGGCTGAAAGCAATTCGTGTGAGCTGCGAGATAACAGTAGAGCATAAACCATGCACGTGTTACGTCTAAAAATAAAGGGTCTTTCTAGTGTGTGCCCATTGGCACACATTAACGACTAATTTTGACGAGTTGCTAAATTTTGATTGATGAGGATTTTTGTGCATACATGGAAGGCATGAGCACACACTAGAAAAACCGAAAATAAATGATCAAAATGTTTTAATCAGAGAAGATGACAACATGAAGGCGCATATGCCACATCTAATTCAAAGGTTTAGGTAGAGTTGTAATGTCATTAATTTCTTTAACACAATATGTTCATTCAACCTCTTAAGAAGCGTTCAAAAAATATTGGCTATATATTTGTCTTAAACTGATTAATCATCTAGCTTGTGTTAGGAGTTCTACTGAATTTACCCTTCAAGTCGCTTGATGAGCTAAAACCATTTATTATCCAATTAGAAGAGTTTAAAGGGATAGTCAAGTTGGTACAAATCTTGGGTTCCATTCTCCTTCATCCGAGATTTATCTATATGCTTTACCAAAAAAAAAAAAGAGTTTAGTAATTCTGAAAGACCTTTCTATTTGTTACATGTATTTTTTCAGAAGAATGGTCATATCCATCTCTTAAATTCTTTACTACAAGGAATTAGGGAATGCTTAGATGAGACTGTGTTGATCGTACGTACCCAGAATGCATTTGATGCCTACTCTAGAATCTTTTCAACTTTAGAATATGGCGATTCTCTTTCAAGTCTTGGGATGTTTATGCGTTTTATCTTAGCAGTTGAAACCAACTTATATATCAAACAAATTAATAAATATTAGGAAGTCGGAACTAGCTACTTGAGTTTTTTTTTCTTGCAACTTCAACTGTTTTTATCACTTAGTTTTTAATAATGTATAAGTTATACTGACGTACATTACAACCTGACTATTTAAACGGCCTTTGACACTATTCTTTCTTCCTTGGCCTGCATTATTGTCTATCTTTGTAAGTAGGCCAAATCTGGTGGGCCGCGATGCATTATGTGATTGTATACTTGGAATTTTCCTTTAAATTTACAAATCTTTACGGTTGTGTCTCCATTCACCGATGAAATTATAAAACATGCAAATAAAATTCAAACAACTGGTTAATTGCAGGCATGCAAGTTTGCAAATGCATGCCAGCACGATTTACCTTCTGACGACTATTTTTTGGCTAGAAGATATATCTACAATAAGTTGAAATTGCAACTAAATCAGTAAGCTAAAGAGGCTTTAATGTATTGCTAGTATCTAAAATATCTACACAGAGAACTCTAGCAAATCCTGCTAATGGATTTCTCCATACTGTCAACTTCAGCAGTAACTAGAATAGGCCTCTCAGGTATCACAGGAACCGGGAAATTTGATTCTAAGATCTTCACAACTTGGTCCATTGTAGGCCTGACATATAATTGAGGGTTTGAACAAAGCACGGCAGGCAATACATAGTTTTCCATAATTTCTGGTGGTCCCAAATCCGGGATACCTACTTCAACAATATCTAGTAATCTGCCCATTTTAACTAATGACCACGCCCAATCTGTCAAAAGAGTATGCTGGTCATCCCTATCATGAAGAAGTGCCTTTTTCCCACTCAAAAGCTCAAGAAGCACAATTCCAAAGCTATAAACATCACTCCTTTCTGTCAACTTTCCATACAAAGAATATTCGGGGGCAACATAACCCGTAGTTCCAACAACACGAGTGCTCATGTGTGACACTCCCTCAAGCGCAAACTTTGCAAGCCCAAAATCTGCAACTTTGGGCTCAAAGTCATCATCCAAGAGTATGTTACTACCTTTAATATCCCTGTGAATTATAGCAGGTTGTGCCCCATAATGTAAATAAGCCAATCCTCTAGCTGTCCCAAGCAAAATCTTTTGTCGAATTGGCCAACTTAACTTCTTCTCAGCTAAGCCAAAGAGATGATCATGCAAGCTCCCATTCTTCACTAAATCACACACAATTATCCTCTGACGACCTTAGAATTTCGTCATGGAGATACAGTATCCTCTCAGCGTAACCAGATTGACATGAAGAATGCTGGCAATAACCTCAACTTCATGAGCAAAAGTCGCATCTCCAGTAGCAGAACAATTCTTGAACCTCTTCACTGCAACTTCATTCCCATCAGGTAGAACACCTTTAAACACATTACCATATTTTCCCCTACCAATTATATTCAACACCGAGAAATTATTGGTTGCTCTCTGAACTTCACTAAAGGAAAACTTAATCAACGTAGTATCTCCCCCAATCGTATCCAAATCAGAAGGATTAGAATTAAAAACCTTCTTCTGTCTTTTGTACATATCCAATTTATATCTCCGCATCCACCAAAACCCGACAAAAGCCACACCAGAATCAGAAAACCAAATGCTGGAAGCACAAAAAATAAAGTTCTTTCGTGTTTCTTGTTAGATTTAGGCCTATTAAAAGTAAGAGCAAGCAAACAATCAGCAGTATGTCTATCAGTTGGACCATAAGAATTACCAAAAGCAGCAGCATACATCCACTGATACCCTACACAGTCCGATTCATAATAAACTTTCCAGCCCATCATATCAGTTGGCAGAACATAAGAATCAGATGGTTGAAGTTCACTAGTAGCTAGAGAACATTCTGCACAATGATTTCTATTCTGCAGTGACTTCTTACAAGCTTTCATGATGTTGTTTAAAGTCGACTTTGAGTTTTTGGATTTGTACTGTTCCCTAGTTATGATGTTATGGCAGCCCTGATTAAAGAATTGAGTTTGAAAGCCACACGTGGATCGAATATCGAAATTGTTTGGGTATTCATTAAAAACAGACTGGACTGATTGCCAGCAAGATTCAGTAAATGCGTTGGAGACAAGGAAAGAGTTTGAGTGGCGGAGATAATCAGATTGGACAAGACGGATGCCTTGTTGGATTAATTTGCATTGACTGACGGCATCCTTGGAGTTTCTAGAAGCTTCACTGAGACGGCTGAGGATGGTGAAATCGAGTGGACAGTTGACAGTGGTGTTGGTGGACTGGGACGAAACAAACCCCGGATTCAGTACGAGAAAGAAGAAGAATGTCGTTGGTACTGGAATTCTGAGATTCATAAGCATTACGCTCATTACAAGGTTCATTTTAGAGGCTCGCGTTATTTGGTTATTGTCTAAAACACTTTAACAGAAGATTCAACAAGCCTTCTGCTGTCAACTACAATGGGAATTCTGCAACCATTGACTCCCATTTACATCTTTTTACAAGCCAATCAGAAGCTCATAGTAGTTCTATTTTCGTGAGTGCCATTCAGATTTAACATTGGCGGCTAGCCTAGCAATATACTCTTTCTACCATTTGCTTCAAAAGATTAACTAACATTTCAATTTGTGAATTGATCAATCTGATTAATTGAGTGATGTAACTTATATCTCTTATCCTATGTTATCACTTTCTAATATTTCTTTCTTGGCAATATAATAGAAGTAGCTTCTCTGATATTCCAACCATTATTTAACTCAAATATCATAAACCCCAGGTTATCAACAAATAATTCAAGTCAATCCGGGTTATCATTTAAGATAATCTTGCACCTCCCACACTTATTCAGCATCAGTACCATTTTTGGTTTCGTTAAGATCAACTCATTCAAAATGCTCTTTCAATTATTTCTCAAGTCGCCAGTGTCAAACATTGAAAGAGGCGTGGAACTCCCTTCACTCATAATTTGCTAACAAGTCTCGTGGACATATGTTTAGTCACTGTTGTAATGTCCGTAGAAATTATATTATTATTTATAAAAATCTTATACTAATTTGATATGTCATATCTATTTGAACTTATGTGGACTTTGTTTTTGTAATTCTATGAGTTGTGGTAGATGCTTGATCGTGCATATATGTTTAAATATGACTGTAAGTTATTGTATTTTTAAAACTATTTTTATCGCACTGTTTTATTTTTATAAAAATTTTGAAACATCCAAAAATCATAAAATCTTCTTGAAAGTATTCTTTAAGTATTTAGAGACGTTTTAAAAATACAAGTTTATTTTATTCGGGCTCCAACAATTTTTTTTAATTTTTCAACCTCTATTTTCATTTAAAATATGTTATTTTCGAAAAATCATATTTAATTATTCGTTAGTCCGAAAAATATTTTGAAAATATTTAAAAGCTTCTAAAATCATGTTCTTAATTGTAAAAATGTTAAATGTATTTTTCCACCCATTTTCCATTAAAATTCAATTTATAATGGTTTTAATTCCCAAAAATCAGCAATTGTGAAATTACTTTTTTACCCTTGCTTTTATAAAAACCCACCGTTGTCCTCTTTCTTCCCCCATTGCTCTGTTTTATCAGTTTGTCCAGGTCTCTCTACTCCCTCATTTCTCCCATCTCAATCTCTCTCTATTGATTCTTCTTTCCACCTTTGTAATCATGTTTTCCCTTTTCATTTTATCATTGTCTCCTTGTGTTATTCGGTGGTTCCACCCTCTACCCAAGCTACTGTTGTGTGTATATAATTGTATGTATAGCAGCTGCATGCAAAGGGTTTAGAGGGTTGATTTCAAAACTTAAATGTTGTCTTGGTATGATGTATTGAAAAGTTGTGGAAGGAAGCAACTTTGGTGTTGAAGCACCCATTGTTGGGTTCCACCAGAAATTTGCTGCCACCGATGGGGATATAAATTACTAGATATGGTTACATGATAATGTGATTTATGGAAAATGGTAATTGCATGTTACTATTTATTATTTATTCGAAATATTTGGTAGCATAAGTTTTGATTTCTTGAGATGTATAACTAAATCGATTTAGTATGTTAATAGGATTAATTAGTGTAGTCCTTTTTTCTATTTCTTTAAGAATGAGGTGTAAGCTTTCGGTTTTGATTTGAATATTCAAAAAAATTAGATTTATACATCAAGCTATTCGAAATACTTAGGTTACATGGATATATATTTGATTTTTATATTAATAGTGTGATGGGCTGTTTAATTGGAATTAAAGGTCGATTAGAGTGGTTCCGGTTAATTGATGTTTACGAACAAGAGTGTCAATGTTGACGTACCAGCTGTCATGTTCTGTTCAGTATAATTGGGACTGTTATGTATAGTTTTTTACAGTGAATGTATGGTATAATTGTTCCTTATGATCTCTAGTTTACATACGCGAAAACCGTGTAGCGTTTGGATTAACGAGTAAAAAGATATGCATGATTTAGTAAAGACCGTGCAAGCTAAAATTTTCTGTATCCGATTTGTGATTGAACCAATTCGTTTTCTTCTTAAATAAAATGTTTTGGAGATGAAATTTTTAGGCAAGATTTTGTTAATATTCAGAAAGGAGCCTGCAAAATTTTGTAATAAACTGAATATTTTTTGATTTATTAAAAATGTTTCAATAAAGTGTGCACATTAGTGTGTTTTGTTCTCAAAATTTATTTACCCTGTTTTGGAGATTGATTATTTGTTTAATATGGATTATTTGCGTATATGTCTAATGTGTCTATCTGCTTATATGGTATTACTATATGACTCTATTTGGTAGGGAATGATTGAATAGTTTTGTAATTGATAGTAGTATTGATTGTTGATTGATTCAGGTCTGACTATGTTGCAGTTACAGAGGAAACTCTGTCAAAATTTCGTCAGAATTCAATAGTAGTTCTGACTTAATATTGATAAGAGATTCTTCTATAACTATTATGTGTGTATTTGTATTTGATAATTGATTACTTGATATATAATTTAAGTTTTAAAGATGAGTATTAGGTTATCGAAAGAGTAGATTAAGTTTAGATATTCGTAGAGAAGCGTTGAGTATTATATAGAAGCTGAAGTAGTGTATTTAATTGTGTAGTTCCGAAGGAAGTAGATAGTAGAGATAAAGGTAAAGCTAAGGAGGAAAGTTTGTGAAGTAGGATCTCCATTAGCTCTTTGAAAAGATCTGTGAAAGGCAAATAACTTCTAAACCCTTTTTGTATACCCTGCTTTGTACATACCTTGTTGAACCTATGCAAGTATGCAATTCCATATTTTTGTTTTTCCTTAACAAAGCTTCCCATTATCCATCTAATATACCATGCTTATCTTAATTGCTTTAACTACAATTTGCATGTTTTAAATTAGAATCTTTAATCATTTGACACTTTTAATCCCTATCACCTATCACTGTTGATAACCTGAACCTTTGACACCATAAATGATTCTCTATCATCACAAAACTCATTTCTTTACTATTAAAAGTTTCTATAAGTTTTCAAAACAAACCAAAAGATTTGACTTGCCTTGTTTACATTACTAATGTTTTGAAATGGTTTTATTTCCCTGAATGGGATAACAGACTGATTTGAATGAAAGTGTCTTCCTGAAATGAAATGATTTCAGGTAAATGATTTTGAAAAGATTTATAAAGAATGTTTTGATAAATGGTTTAGGAATTCCGACTTATTATTTTCTATGAATTCCTAAAGATTGGAGAGCGTAAGAGGCCGAGACGCCGGTCCAACACTTTTATTTATTTAGCGTAAGAGGCTAGGGCGGTCCTAGTTTAACATTATTAAAGGCCAGAGTGTGCCTAATTGGGAACCCAATTGTTAAAGTTCAGAGCGACCTTGTTGAGAAAGAATCTTTTAAGTAATAAAATCCGCAAGTGCACGGGTGCACGTGAGTACAAAAGCAAGTACGGGTCGAACCACAGAGAACACGAATCAAGTTTTTAATCTATAAAACAAATTAAACCAGTACTTGAGAATATCAATAATCAAGCAATCTAAAGGACGGGTTCATCGGCTAAACACATAAAAATCATGGTGTAATTTAAATATTAATCTTTACTAACAATTAAACACATAAGCATTCGGAATAAAGACAACCAATGATTCCAAATCAAATATTATTTAAAAGTGATAAAAACTACTTAGTAAAAATATTATCAATTAAATCAATTCTCAAAATCATATGGATCCTAACTATACGAACTCCCAACCCTACTTGTGTGGCTCGCATGAAATTACTCACATAGACATGATATTGGAGATAACTAATAAGATAAATACATCACAATTAAGCACATCACCATGAGATTCATGTCTGTTCAGCACGACTACATTCGTCCTTTAGAAAGGGACTTTTAGCCTAGCATCATTGAGACAATCATGATAAAAGTAAAGGAACTCATACCAGTAATTGAAGATGAAACTTGGATTTTATTGAATAAACTTTGAGTACATGGGAGAAAGAACAACTATACTAGAGAAGAAGTAAAACAATACAATGCAAACCTTCAGTTTTTTTACAAGAGGCCTAACCTATCTATTTATACTAAAACAATTACAATGGAAAATTAATTACAAAGATATTTTTATTTAATAAGAATATTCCTTGTGGTTATTTGTTTGCTCAGCTTTCCCTGAATAAATGATTCTTGTTTGATTCATCACGATTTGCTGATTCATCATGATATGCTGTGATCTCTTGATATCTGTGCAAATATCTCCTTTTAATTGACAAATCTTTAATATCTTTTTAATATCTGCACAATCAAAATAAACACAAACCAAGCATAAAAAGGGAAAATAAACTTAATAAATATATACAATTATACAATAATATTATACTAATAAAATGAGTTATCAGACCTTGTGTCCGGTATGGGGACATTACGTGGCTGATCACTCGTGTTGTCCGTGTATTGGTGAAAAAACTCCCATCAAATTATTTATTTTATTTTAAAGTTATACTTTTACACAAATGAAATCGGTTTACCCTTTTAACCGAAATGTTGTTATAAAAGCTGAAGAGAGTTTTCTATAAAGTTATAACATTTATTACTGCCTTGTTGGATGAATCTTTATTAATATTGTTCACTGCTAAATCGTTAATGCATTGCTCAGAAACCCTGAATTTTGTCACATTCAAAATTGTTACTGTCCACTTATGGTTACTTGCTGAGCATTGTTAGCTCATTCTTGCTATTATTCTCCTAACCCTTTTTCAGCTAAGAAGAATTATGGCTCGTCTTTGGAGGACAACTAGGAAGAATTGTCGTCGTGATTTCCCGAGGTGTAGGTACCTCGGGGGCTGCTCAGGTAGAAGTTTGATGATCAGGGTTAGGAAATGAACAAGTGTTTTGGGATTAAGCTTTTGTAGTTTGGTGTAAACTGAAATTTGGGTATGTAATATAAATTTTACTTGCAACTTAAATTGGTTAGTTTAATTGCTTGTTTCATACCATCACCTATTTACAATCCAAGTTTGTACAATGGGGTCATATGCCTTATATTTTATTATTATCCATTAGGGTGTTTGCATCTAGATGTGTAGTGACTCCCCGATCTAGACCCTAGATTGGGAGGGCGTCACAACTGTAACATGCATGATTAATATAAAGAAACTTAGATCAGTTCTGAGCATCTTTGTGAAATCTGATTTTTGCTGTCGTAAATCAAATAAATTGCAGCAAGTCAAGCTCCCTTTTCGAAGGGAGAATAGTTTTTAGCGGTCTTTTTTTGTCTCTTGGCAATGGATATTGATCATTTGATCCCCCTCCCCCCTCCTCCCTCCTCCCTCCTCATTTTAATCTCAAGAATTTTTAAGTAACAAGTTACTTTAATCTCACACAAACAGCCCATGAGCTAAATCTCCAAAAATTGTGAAAAGGTGTAATCATGAACTATTTGATAAACTCAAGAAAGAAAACACAAATCCATTATTGAAGTTGTACCCTACCAATGTTCAACCTGCTAACTAAGACGTCAATTTTGAAAAATAAGCAATACATATAACTTTAGTTAAAAGTGGCTGTTAATTAACTGCCTGAAAGGCAATTTAATTTATTCTTTTCTCAAAAGTAACCCATAAACTAATAAGAGAGTAATAGAATTAAGGAACTTGCTGAATGCGACTTATAATTTTGCTAAACCAGATCCATTTACCTGTACCAACCCAACAAAACACTAGTTGAACATTCATCACTTGAACTAATATTTCCTATGCTCTAAATAAGTCGATAAATCAGCAAAGTTTGTTACAAGAATAGTCGGTGATCCAATCAAACAAGCACTTATCGAGATTATGCCAATGAATCGACACTAGAGTAACACAAAGTCAATGTCATTTTCCCAACTCTCCATCATTATAATTCTAGCTGGATTTTGTTCTTTCTCCTCACCCCAGCAACCCACCAGCTCAAACTGCCCACTTGACTTCAACGTACTCCAGCGACTCGCCCAAGGTTCTAGGCCTTCTAACACAAGCTCTGACCCATGTCGATTAATTCTACAAGGCCTCCATCTCGTCCAATCTGATTACCTTCGCCGCACAAACTCATTTCTTCCACCATCCTCATCTTCTGAATCTTGCTGGAATGATTACCAAAATCTGTTCAAGCAGTTCCCAAACAGCTTCGATATTCGAACCAACTGTGGATTCGAAACACAGTGGATTTCTCAAGGCTGTGAAAACATTACAACAAGATCAAACTACGAAAACAGAAACTCGAATACTAGTCTAAATAATGTTTTGCAGGCTTGTAACCAGACGTTGCAAATTAATGGGGCGGCTTGTGCAACGTGTACTACAAGTATTTCTACGCTGTTACCAGCTGATGTTAACAAGGGGGAGAGACTAGTGGGGAATGTTTCGGATTGTACTGCGTATAGGTTCATTTATGCTGCTGCTTTTGCTAATTCGTTTGGTCCAACTGATCGAGGCACTGCTGGATGTTTGTTTGGTCTTACTTTTGAAAGTTCTAAATCCAACAAGAAACATGAAAAGATCATCTTGATTTCTGTGTTTTCAACAATTGGGTTTTTGATTTTGGTTGTGGTGGGATTTGGTTGGTTTTGGTGGGTTAGGAGGAGAAACAAGCAGCTGCAAAAGATGAAGAGACGAGACGAGATTACTAAAAAATGGAGTAATATGAATTCTTCCACTCTTGATTCAATTACTAGTAGTACTAATTTGATTAAGTTCTCGTTTGATGAAGTTCAGGAAGCGACTAAGAATTTTTCAAGGTCGAATATAATTGGAAGGGGAGGATATGGTAATGTGTATAAAGGTGTTTTACCGGATGGGACTGAAGTTGCATTAAAGAGGTTCAAGAATTGTTCGGATGCTGGGGATGTGAGTTTTGCTCATGAAGTTGAGGTCATTGCCAGCGTTCGCCATGTGAATTTAGTGGCGTTAAGAGGGTACTGTACAGCCACGACAAATTTTGAAGGGCATCAGAGGATTATTATATGTGATCTGATGAAGAATGGGAGCTTACATGACCATCTTTTTGGTTCGGATGAAAAGAAATTGAGCTGGCCAATTCGACAAAAGATTGCGCTTGGAACAGCTAGAGGATTGGCTTATTTGCATTACGGGGCACAACCTGCTATAATTCACAGGGATATTAAAGGTAGTAACATACTTTTGGATGATGACTTTGAGCCTAAAGTTGCAGATTTTGGTCTTGCAAAATTTGCACCCGAGGGAGTGACACATGTGAGCACTCGGGTTGCTGGAACAATGGGTTATGTTGCCCCCGAGTATGCTTTGTATGGGCAGCTGACTGAGAGAAGCGATGTTTATAGTTTTGGGGTTGTTCTTCTTGAGCTTTTGAGTGGGAAAAAGGCACTTCTTGATCTTGAGGAGGACCAACATACTCTTTTGGCAGATTGGGCATGGTCATTGGTTAGGATAGGGAGGCCACTTGACGTTGTTGAAGAAGGTGTTCCAGAGTTAGGGCCACCGGACATTATGGAAAAGTATGTATTGCTTGCCGTGCTTTGTTCTCATCCTCAGTTGTATGCTAGGCCTACAATGGATGAAGTTGTGAAGATCTTGGAATCACATTTGCCGGTTCCAATGATACCTGAGCGGTCTATCCCTATTACTGCTGATATGGATGATATAGAGAGAACCGTTAGCAGCACTAACTCAGTTCATTTGTCCACTCATTCAGGCTATCAGCCATACATTGATAATTCCGGCCCTTCCACCCCAAAATTGTAGGGGTGGATAGACTGCAGGATAGTGTGTTTTTTTTGGCCAAATGTAAGGTGGTCTTGGGGAACTAAGAGAACTGTACGTTGTATCCCTGGACTTGTGCAAGAACATATTTATAAGCCTGTTCAAGTTTTTTGATTCATTATGGGTGGAAATGTCGAAATACATCCACTGCAGGTTCCAAATTATATCTGCCCTCGTCAACAATTGTAATTCCTTTTATGTTCTTCTCTCCGGTCACAAGTTTTTGTGTTTTTACTTCAGTGGATCATTCGGATCACTATGAAATATTTTAGAGTGAATTGAGACGAGATGGAATCGCAATCTGAATCCAAATTGCAATTCCATAACATGATGACTCGCAAGTCGTGTAATACTGATACAAAAATACTTATATTACATATTATTAATCTAATGAATATTTTAATTAGTATAAATATATGTATGACACCAGTCACCAGATCTTACATTAATATTGTAAAAGTCTTGTGATGTTGGTTGGATATATAAAAATTCTATCCACTTGTCATCTCTTTTTTGGACCTGTCATCTGGTAGTATCCTATGAGAATTCCCTCATTTTTTTAATTGCAGATTCGATAATCTTTCTGGTATTCACACATAATAAAATGTGAGAAAAAGTTAGTCCTGGCTATTAGTATTCTACAGAGTAATGTTAAAGTAATCTGAAACCATAGATGGGTATGAGAGAATATTCCTGTACGTTGTGCTAGTTGTTGGTCTTAATGAGATGGAAGACATGCATCTTATTATTACTAGACAGAGAAATACGAAGGCCATTGGTTGTCTTAAACAATTACAATTTACAATACAAAAGCTATTGGTTGCATCACACATTTACAAGGATACCCTGTTTATAGTCCCCAGTTGCCAAAAACCTTCCTAGTTCCACTAAAATATTTATCAACAAGACTTCACACTACTGCCTACAAGCACACTATTTCCTTGCAGACGGAAGAGATGGAACTACTGCAATTTGCAATTAGTATGTAGAATAACTAGACACATAACTCGAGCCAATGCTGCTAATGGATGTCTCAGTACAATCAACATTAGCTGTAAATGGATTAGGCCTCTCGGGTATAATGGGAACTGGGTAATTTGAGTCAAGAATCTTAACAACTTGGTCCATTGTAGGCCTGGCATATAATTGAGGGTGAGAACAAAGCACTGCAAGCAATATATACTTTTCCATGATTTCGGGTGGTCCCAGCTCCGGAGTGCCTTCTTCAACTATATCTAATGGTGTCCCGGCCTTAACCAATGACCATGCCCAATCTGCCAGAAGAGTATGCTGGTCATCACCATGATTAAGAAGTGCCTTTTTACCACTCAAAAGCTCAAGAAGCACAACCCCAAAACTATAAACATCACTTCTTTCTGTCAATTTTCCGTACAGAGCATACTCGGGAGCAACATAACCCATTGTTCCAGCAACATGAGTGCTCACGTGTGACACTCCCTCGGGTGCAATCTTTGCAAGCCCAAAATCTGCAACTTTGGGCTCAAAGTCGTCATCTAAAAGTATATTACTAGCTTTAATATCCCTATGAATTATAGAAGGTTGTGCCCCATTATGCAAATAAGCCAAGCCCCTAGCTGTTCCAAGCGCAATCTTTTGTCGAACTGGCCAACTCAACTTCTTTTGAGCCTGACCAAAGAGATGGTCGTGCAAGCTCCCATTCTTCATTAAATCACACACAATTATCCGCTGATGGCCTTCATATTTCGTCATGGCTGTGCAGTACCCTCGAAGCGCCACCAGATTGACATGGCGAACGCTGGCGATAATTTCAACTTCGTGAGCAAAACTTGTGTCCCCAGAAGCAGAACAATTCTTGAACCTCTTCAATGCAACTTCAGTCCTATCTGGCAAAACCCCGCTGTACACGTTACCATATCCTCCCCTCCCAATAATGTTCAACCTCGAGAAATTCTTGGTTGCTTTCTCAAGTTCACTAAAGGAAAACTTTATCAATGCATTATTTCCGCCAATTGAGTTCAAATGAGAGAGATTAGAATCCAAAACTCTCTCTCTCTTCATCTTTTCCAGTTTATTTCTCCACATCCACCAAAATCCAACAAAAGCTATCACCAAAATTAAAAACCCTGATGCCGAAAACACAGAAATCAAAGTCTTTCTAAGTTTCTTGTTCGGTTTAGATCTATGAAAATTTAGATTAAAAATGCACCTGGCATTATGTGCATCAGTTGGACCAGACAAAGTACTAAAAGCAGCAGCATAAATCGACTTATACCCCATGCACTCTGATTTATAAGTAACTGTCCGACCCTTCATCTCATCAGTCGGCGGAGCCTTATAAGTATCGTATGGTTCAAGTGTACTAATATTAGAATTACATATTGCGCAGGACTGGCTGTTGTACACTGAAGGCTTACAAGCTTTTTCTACGTTTTTTAAAGTCGAAGGAGAGTTTTTAGCTTCATACTGTGCCTTAGTTGTGATGTTATGGCAGCCCTGAGTAATGAATTGGTCGCGAAAATCACACGTGGATTGGATATCGAAATGCTTTGGGTATTCATTGAAAACTGATTGCAGTGATTGCCAACAAGATTCAGTAAATGCAGCGGAGACAAGGAATGAGTTAGTTCTGCGAAGATACTCAGATTGGACGAGACGGATGCCTTGCAGGATTGAGACACATTGAGTGACATGATTCTGCTTGGAGTTTCCAGAAGCTTGGCTCAGGCGACGGAGGATGGTGAAATCGAGTGGACAGTTGGCAGTGTTGGTGGATTGGGACGAGGATATACAAACCAACCCGATAAAGAAGGTGCAGAAAAACAGATATGAGAACATTGGTACCGGTTGTCTGAGATTCATAACAAACAAGCTTTATTTACATGTAGTAACATAAGTTCTTGTCTAGGAGTTGTTTCAAATGGACTCAGTTCTGACTACACTTAGTACTGGATGCTACTCTAGTATTTTTACTATTGCTCTACAGGAATGGACAAGGCATCTACCGACCTAGTTATTATTTACAACATATGGAATTATTAACTCGCACGACTATATATTAGTAGTATTCTACACGTAGGGCTCAATGACTCCATGATTTCGACTAATATTGAAATTTCTAAATTGTTTGTTATACCAAAACCTTGGTACTCACATGATTTTGGCGTGCTTTATTCTATTGCTGGGTCGCATATCGCGATGTTATGCCAGACCTACTTCCCCGAATCACAGACTCGCCATGCTTATAGTTTAACACCTGACAAGTCAGAAATATATATGCAATTTGGTGAAATAATCCATGTTGAGTACTAAAAAAACCAGTTCCAGACGAATCAAGCTTTAGTAATAAATTTAAAACTACTAGCTAATATTAAATTCTCAGAGAGAATAAGAATCATAAGATGGTCATTAAGAGAGTAAGAATGACTTTGCATTAAGTAGCTTGGAGAATTATAGGCAGACATAACAAGGACCTGAAAGCATATAATACAAACAGCTTTTTTAGGAATCTTTCTAGCATAATAATTGAGAGGATGATTTAAGAATTAGAATGATAAAAATACCTTTTTTTAATTTAAAATGATAAGAAATATGATTATTTTTAACGGATGGATACTTAACTGATAATGGGTACCTCATTTTGTATTTGTAATATGATACTCTACTGGTAAATGCGTATCATTATAAAAAAAAAATTAAAATACCCAATACTAAATGCGTATACTACATAAAATGAAATATTCAATTGTCAAATGTGTGTATCCCGTCAGTTATAAATCACCAATCATTTTCAAAATTGATATTTTATACTAGAATTTTAAAAAATAGGTATTTTTAATCATTGTCCGATGATTTAAAAAAGAATGAGATGGTGTGTGTTAATGTGGATTGTAAGGATGAGATAGAGAGATGCCCAGTCCGTTTAAAGTTATAGGCTATATAATAGTAGTATTACTAAAATATTCAAATTAATAGTAACCCATTTATATTATAACATTTTGAAAATTATACTATTATTTCAATCCAAATCAAAGGACCTTAAAAAATATATAATAATTTTATTTGAACTTGACTCGAATGATCGACCAACTGATTAACAGTTTTAAATATGTGAGCTAAAATTTTAGTTTTAGTTTTAGTTTTACCTTTAATATTTAATATTATAGAATACTCCATCCACCCCTGATTAGTTGTCCCATTTTTCGCACGTATTCTAACGCATACGTGTAAAAAGTTAAGGGAATATAGAGTAGAATGAAAATATAGAAAAGAGACTTATATTTTAATATAATTTGGATACCAACCATAATAGTATATTGTAATTGACACTAGTTTTACCAAAATCAATAGTATTATGCAACCAATCACATGGATTGGCTTAGCAAATCAAGTCATCATACTATCATCACAATTC
This sequence comes from Oenanthe sinensis, assembly GCA_028671895.1. Taxonomy (NCBI): domain Eukaryota; kingdom Viridiplantae; phylum Streptophyta; class Magnoliopsida; order Apiales; family Apiaceae; genus Oenanthe; species Oenanthe sinensis. Next base: position 32,478,960 of record CM053813.1, read on the forward strand.
ACAGCAATAGATATGATTGATATTATGGTTACACTTCGTGTGCTTGTGGTCTGGAGATTATTGTGTACGAAAGAAGCAATGATAAGGTAAGCACACTAATTTAATTTAAAATGTATTTTGATTTTTGAGTACACACTAATTTAATTTAAAATGTATTTTGATTTTTGAGTATCTACTAGCTTGATTGGCAAGTATAGTCAATAATATGTTGCTGGTAGGGAGGTGCCAATATTTTAACGTAATTATAATTTTTCCTAATCGTGACCCTTTGATGTGCCATTGCTATTATTTGTTAATAATATCTGTTAGTACCGAGTTACTTCAACCATAAGCACATAGATCAATAATGTTAGACTATATATATATATTGAACTAAAACTATAACATACATGCATATTTTTTTAATTTGAGGGATTATATCGAACTATATCATACATACATATTTTTTTAAAATTGAGAGTGAGAGTCAGGATGGGGATGGGACAGGAAACCCTCGATCCTTGTCCCTAATTAATATAATTTGATTATGCAAGCATAATCTTTTAAACAATGATAATTGAACGAAAGTTGAATTTATTTGAATATGAATATGTATATCAGTATATATTGATATGCATATTTGATGGATAAAAAGTTTTTTTAAAAAAACATTTCAAAATTTTATAATTTGACCAACTTTTATGTATATAAATATAGAGTATACAATTTCACAGATGATACATCATCCCATCTCCCCCTTCTTTTTTTAAACCCTAATTTCATATACACTATTTTTTTTAGTGTTTTGGTTTAAATCACAATTTATTATATAAATAATATATCCTCTGTTCAAACCTGAAATTTTTAGCATTTCTAAATCTTCAAATCTGTTTCCATATCTTTCGAATTTGATTCATATCATCTGTATCTGTTTTCAGATCTGAATTTTTGAATGATAGTGTCATTTGTGATGCTTTTTTGTACCTATATAGGGCATGACCATTTTTTATGGTATTTTGACTATATATGTGGTGGTTATATGTCATTTTTGATGATTTTGTGTCATATTAGATGACTTTTATTATTAATCGAAAGATTTATGCTATAATTTTATATTATATATTTTTGTTGCACGTTCATCGACTTATTTATCTTTGTTGGTTTGTTTTTTATTTTTCAGATGTAATTGAATGTGTTATTACGTGTAGATGGAAGATGAAAGCGTGTAGATGGAAGATGAATGGAAGCAGGATTTTGATAGTAACTTGGATTTTGATAGTAACATGGATGGGAAGAAGGGTAAAAAGAACGTGGATGAAAACAAGAACTTGGATTTAGCGGCGGAAACAGCAAGACGTGGCTAGTTTTTTTAGCATTGGGGACTCACAAACCTTTTTGTGTTAGAAGCCATTATTTGATATTTTTATGATCGTTTTAAGGTACTCTTTTTTCCCTTTGAGATTTTTCTCATAGGGTTTTAACGAGACATGTTTTTATCTGATATAAAAGTTTTTTATTATCTATACTTCCGGGGGAATCTCTTTCTTATGGGTCGTTCGAGCCATAGATTGATTATGCATATCTTTCAGTTAGATGATAAGTTTTTATTATCTTTGTTGTGTATTATCATATATTATATATTAATAAAACGATTCTTCGTTTTTTCAAAATATATAGAGAGAGAGAGTATAGAGTACGATTGGATAGCCAAATGTTTATATTGTTCAAGATTCTGGGATCGACTTTGGTTTATTTCAAAATTTTTTAGAATAAATACTCGTTTGTAAGTTCATAAACCTGTTTATTTCAAACAAAAAAAAAGAAGTATATTCGTTTTATCCCAAATTGTTTGTATATTTTAATTTTTATCCATATTTTAAGATACATTTGAAAACATAGCTATAAAATTATTTTAAAAACAAAAAACTAATATTTAAATTTTTATTTTTAAAAAGTAATTAATGAATCAAATGTGTTAAATATGTCTTAAAATAAACGTAAAATTCAAACCGAACGAATAATTTGGGTAGGAGTAGTAATCTGCAAAGGTCAATAAAGTAGACGAGACACGATGGCTGTGGACCGAAGGAGCACAAATAGGAAATGCATAGATAAATCAAAAAAAGTTGGCGTATCTGACTCAAAAAGAATATTACTATTATTATCATTAAAGTTGACATTGAAATCTAATAGCAGTATCATATACTTGTTGTATGTTCTTTGTTTCATTCAATCTAGTATTAGATTTACAACAACATTTATCAACTTTTCAGTTTCAGGTTGTCTGAACAAAACAGCAGTACTATTTTAACAGCTTCTTCTACAAAATCTACCCACAACATATACACAGGGAATGCGCACAAATATAGGCAACTAAAGATCTTGAAATACATCCAAGATTTTTGTGTCTTGAACAAGTGGTAATAAGCCCATGCCAGACATTTTTTATCTGTAAACTTAAAATATACACCTCTTGCCTTCACCCCCTTTACTCATTTCTTGATATTTATATTTGTATATATATTCCCTTCTTTCATTCTTATGTTTTCATATCTGGTGAATCATGTTCAAGAATCATTTGTATGTTATCTTTGCTTATCTTCTACTTTTTTTTTTCTTTTCCTGTTGTTATGCTTGTTTATATAATTTGAATTTAAGTTTGTATAGGATATTTTTTGAACAACCATGTTGTTGGTATATGCGTTTGGTTTGATTAAATGAAGCATCTGTTAAGAAATTAGTGAATACCATTTTGGTTTACAAGTATTTTTTTAATTTCCTTCCTTGAGGCAGTTGTAATGTTACCTAATTAACATGTTGAAAAGGGTTCGAGACTCAGTGGAAGCACAATTCGAACATTACAAATAGCAGACTAAAATTTATGTGATGATTTTCTTTTTCATGGATATCTGTGTTTGTTTTAAGTTTCTCTTAAGTTTTTGGTAATTTACATGTTTAAGGTATTAATTGTTATGTTGAATTAGAAGCTCTGTTGCGGTTGTTTATGCTGTTACTGTTGGTTTTTTAAGCTGAATTTTATCTTCTGTTTCAACATATTTGATAGTTCTTAGAATAGTCGTGCTAAAATATGTCACTATTCATTGTAGATAATTTAGTTTTGAGGTATGGACAAAGAAAGAGAAGATGCATACTCACCTACAGGAGTACTTGAGGACTACTTGAAAAATACAGAATCTGACAGTGTCTCTGCGAAAGAAAGCACTTCAGAATTTGAAGATCAGCACATCTCGAAACCCCCTTCTCGATGGGCTGGTTTTGTGCAATTACTGAAAACTAAGTCAAAGAGACATATAGGCACCCTGCATCCTCTTAATCTTTCTAGAAGATTTAGCAGTAGCATGAGAGAAAACGTGTTAGCAAGTTCCCCTGCTGAATCAGATTCGAACTATTTTAAGCCTCATTGGAAGAATTTTACCCTATCGCAAATCCAATCTGCTACCAACAATTTTTCTCATGGTTTGTAATTTTGTTGTGACTCGAGATAGCAACAGTGCATGATATGCAAAACTTGTCTAACTAGAATTATTTTCTGTGTTGTAGAAAATCTAATTGGAAAAGGAGGTTATGCTGAAGTTTATAAAGGATGTTTGCGAGATGGCCAGCTTGTTGCAATTAAGAAACTGACTAAAGGATCAACTCAGGATAGGATAGGAGACTTCCTAGCAGAGCTTGGGATCATGGCCCATGTCAACCATCCTAACAGTGCCAAGTTGATTGGTTATGGGGTTGATGGAGGCGTGTACCTTGTTTTGGAGCTCTCTCCTCATGGTAGCTTAGCGTCGGTACTTCATGGTTAGTATAATTTATCTTCAGTCTCTTAAGGTTGTCATTTCACTTGAAGTTTTCCAGTGTCGCTTTGTGTGTCGACATTCAACTGTTGTAATCATTTACAGCTTCAAATAGAAGATTAGAATGGAGTATTAGGTATAAGATTGTTATGGGAACTGCTGAAGGCCTCGTGTATCTTCACGAAGGTGGTCAAAGACGAATCATCCACAGAGATATTAAGGCTGCAAATATATTACTTACAAAGGACTTTGAACCTCAGGTACCTGATCTGGGTGGGTGGCCTGATTCATCTTTTTATCAACATTTATGTGATAGAACTGCATATCCTACAATGTTTTTTCTTTCTTTTTGTTATCCTAAATTCAACCTTTTTACTTGGGCTTATTAAGATTTTCCATCATAGATTCATTGTTTTAATACAGATTTGTGATTTTGGGCTAGCAAAATGGCTCCCGGAGCACTGGACTCACCATACCGTGTCAACGTTTGAGGGCACATTTGGGTTCGTTCATCCATCATCTTTTCTATATCCTGCTTATCCATTTAGAGTGGTACATCAATGGATGCAGGTTTCATTACTTGTTCATTTTATTAATTTATAATTTTGGCAGCTATCTTGCTCCCGAGTTCTTGATGCACGGCATAGTAGATGAGAAAACTGATGTTTTCGCCTTCGGAGTACTGCTATTGGAACTTATAAGCGGACGTCGAGCTTTGGATTACTCGCAACAAAGCCTTGTGATGTGGGTATGTTTCAATCCGTTCTCATTTTCACTGCCTTCAAGTTCGCTTACTAATGAATATCTACAGATAATTACTAATTATTTGGGCACTAAGATTGAATTTTTGTTCGTTACAGGCAAAGCCTTTGCTCAAGAAGAACAACATCAGAGAACTTGTTGATCCTTCAATTATTGATGACTACAACTCCCTACAGATGAACCTCGTGGTTTTATCTGCCTTTTTGTGTGTGCAACAGTCATCTATCAGGCGTCCTCGAATGAGTCAGGCACGTACTGATACTTAACTCAAAATTAATTTTTTAGTAAATTCCAACAAAAAATTTAGATCCAAACCCCAGTAAACCTTGTTGGATGAAAATTTAGTACTAAATAGAGATCTTTTACAGATGTGAATACAGTATTCAGTCTTTGATCACTTCATGTAGGCTCTAACTACTATAAGACTAGGGATAACATACTCATTTCCCCTTGCAGATTTTACAGATTTTAAAAGGGGATCACATGAGCTTGGAAATGGTGAAAAGATGTAGAAAGTCATCATATTGGAGGAGGTATTACGAAGAACTTTTTGATGCAGAGGATCATCATCTTGCCGCATTTCTGGACTCAAATATTCTTAACAAGCCGAAACAGATGCCTCTGCATAAATGGCTAGTTTAAGCTTTATGTTTTGTCTTGCTAGCCATTAAGAATATAGTTTAAGCCCCCTACCAAAAGTCATAATTAATAGAATTTTCGCAAGAGGTAATAAGATTAAAGATCCAGGCGGATATCAAAAGAATAATGTATCTATTTTTGGTTGAGTTAATATTATGCTCAATATGTAAATATTTCCTTAGTAGATTGAATCATATTTAGTTAATTATCGACGTAATCAGGCACTCAATGACAATGAATCCTGATGTTCAATTCCTTTATGCAAGTAGTTCAATACTCAATGAGAATATTGTAGCCTTGTAGGTCAGTAAAATACAGTTACATGGTACATACCCTGCATCGAATGCTGCAAGTTGTTTTAATATTATTTCCTTAGAACTCATTATCAGTATTTAATCTCAACTCGATTTAAAGTTAGGACCAGGCATGTTAGAAACAACTTGCTGAATGATTACACGTCTATGAAAGGCGTCATAATTCCGAATCTCCAGCATGCATTTGCTTTTAGTCGCCAGCTTCTCGGAAACAATAAAACCAACACGTAGATTCTTGGTTTTCAATCTTTATTTTGATGGAAAGCTGAGGATTCCCCTCAACAACTTTCTCTGCCAAGGAATTCGTAAAGAAGGCAATGAAGGTGCCTTCACTTTTATATCCTCACAAGTCAAGTTTTCTGGTCTATATTTCTAGCAATATTTAAAGATAAAAAATTAAAAAAAAAAAATTAAAATTGCCTAATGTAATTGACCTTGCAGTGTTATAGAAAACCTGATCAAAATGTGAGGTTATGGTGATTTTATATAGGATGTTTGCTGCCAGCTTGTTGCAATTAAGAAGCTGCAGTCTGCAGCAGATGGTTCTCCCGAGGAGAGGATATGGACATCGTAGCGGACTTGAAGGGAGGTGTGTGCCTTTGACCTTTTGATGGAGCTCTCTCCCTGTAGTAGTTTAGTTTCAGCTACTTCATGATTAACATTGCTTCTTTATTCTTTTTAAGGGTGACACTTCGATCAAAATGGAGTATCGGGTATCATGGAGCCTGTAGGAACAGCTGAAGTCCCTCGTATATCTTCATGCAGGTGGTTAAACAAGAACCATTCCTACTAAGCCTTGAATTTCTTAGAGATATCAAGGCTGCAAATATATTAGTTAAGTTTGGACTTTAAGGCGCCTCAGCCCTCGGGTACCTTCATATCATATGCGATCTCAATAATCTTTCATTCAGTTCTGATGAACATTTATTAAACTGCATATCCCTCAGCATTTTATTTATATGTTTTATTATGTGCCGCCTTATTTCTTATTTTAGGTGTATCGCCCCGTATCAACTTTTGAGGGTTGTCATTTTTCTTTTACCATTGCCTAATAATCTATTTAGATCGAGTTGTATTTAAGAGGTACTAACTACATTACTTACCAATAATCAATTAACTAAGAATATAAATATATATGATTTGGGTACCTATATTGTTCTGGAGTTCATCTACTACGTGCTTTACGATGTAGCACTTCGTATATGAAAAGGGAGATGTATTCCTCCTATTCGTCTTGTGATGCGAACAGGCCTTGGTTTTCGGAGAGGTGATAAGGGTCCACACTAAACTTTTAGTATGGCGAAAATACGTTATATTATATTAGTATTCTCCCCGCTGATTGAAAATTTTAACATTAAAAATGGTCAATTTTTAGTAGAAGTGAATTGTTAAAAAGTTGTTATGAATTAAAAATTAGGATGTATTAATTGCGATGGGTGTCGGAACTTATCGAGTTTTAATGGCTGCGCTTATCTTTCGTGACTTAATTATGCACTCACAAGATGCCTACGTATATCAGTGCGTATGAGAATCAAGTTAGACATAGTTCTAACAATGAGAAGTTAACCCCTTTTTATAGACGCAAAGAGTCTAAGAATTATAATAGGTTTAGGAACTTTGGTGGGCAAGACACCTCGTGGAAAGATTCTGGATCCTTCTTGTGATAAAAGTAGTTTCCATGTATGAATATGTTTCCTTGTTGATTGAAGTGTATTGGGGGCTACTCATTGTAGTGATTTCCTTGTAATTGGACGTAATTAATTAGCTGTGTATTAGGTTAATTAATTAATTATGAAATTTAATAATTAGGGTTTCGAGCCTCATTAAATGAGTCTCCCTTTTGTACCAAATTGGGTCTAATTAATGCTACATTAATTGTGTTTTTATGGTTTATTTTTAGCCCATATCATTTGCCCCCAACTTCTGTAAAGTGTGCAGCACTTTGTAAGAGTTAAGGTTCATGAATTTGTCATTGAAGTTCACTTTTATGTCTTCCAGAATTTTGCTAAATTCCACTTTATCCTCTATTTATGGAGGATTTTTCATAATTTATTTTCATCCACAGGTGTTTTTCCTTGATTTATAGGAATTTCCCTCTATTTATAGAGAATTTTCCATAATTTATTTGTACCAACATGTATTTTTCTTCAATTTCAGGGAATTTTCATCTATTTATAGAAAATTTTCATAATTTATTTGTTATTTAAATCATTTTTAATAATTTTTTTAACATTTTCCCAATTTATTTTCGACCACGAATCCTAGTCGAATTCGACTAGGATCCTGGTTTCTAGCTTGCTTTGAGAATCCTGGTCGAATAGGGTTCCTAGTTGATTTCGACCAGGATCCTAGTCGATTCTAGCCTCCTTAGGAGTCTTGGTCGAGCAGGGTTCCTGGTCGAGCAGGATCCTATTTTAATATTAAATAAAATAGTTTAATATATTATTGAAAAAAATACGGGATGTTATATTCTTCCCTCCTAATAGAAATTTCGTCCTCGAAATTAATCTTGCACACCTCTATTAAAAAAATAGTTTTGATAACGTACACGAACCGTCTCCTCTAATTTTGTAAGTAGCTCCATATTGAAGTTACGTTTAATTAAGATCATGGTCTTACTCGATTACTAACACTTCAAGTCCTAAATCGGTCATAATACCTCTAAAATACAAGATATCCACAATTAAATCTAACAAAAAGTCAGCGTTAAGTCGAAATTGATGAAGATTTCCTTGTTAATAGAAAGAAAAGGGGAAAAAGGAGTTAGGGTTAAAAAAAGGTATTTGTAAGTTTTCTTGGAGCAGCCATAGAGAATAGAGAGAGAAGGAGAAAGAGAGGAAGATAAAAAGGGAGAAGCAGAAAGAGAAAGAAGAGAAGAAGAAAATGGCTTAAGAGGATGGATTATGGTGTTGAACTAGGGTTCATGTGATGGGGATATCTAGATTTTTTAGGATCATTCATATTTTTGAGATTCAAGGTACGAATATCTTTCCTTTGTCTTCGTATTCATATCATTACTCAAATTCGTATTGTTGCTTCGAAATCGTATGTATATTGTGTAGCAATTATATCCATTCTAAATTATTATAAATTCGTATCTCATTCGTTCTTTATCTGATTGTTGTGATTTTATACTACCTGAAAAGGTATTTCAATTATCTACAACTTTCGTTCTTTGTGTTTTCTGAAATTCGGTTCGTAAGTATGTTAAACTCTACCATTTGCATAATCTGGTTGGTTATTGTAATTGTTCTACTGTAACTTCAGAAATTCATAGTAAATTGAATATTTGTTCAATATTCATGTGTAATATCATTCTGAAAAGATATTTTCGAGCTCTTCGTTCTTTGTTTACATTCCGCTATCAAATTATTGATCTTGGTGTCGTAAATATCGAAATACTATTGTGATCAGGTGATGATTTTGTTTTAACAGCTCATATTTGTTTATTTTCTGCATTCGTTATTTCTCCATTTTTGACGAGTCTTACCATTATGAAAATGTCTAGAATCCTCTATGAGTTCTGTGTTTTGTGCTTTTTTATTTGAGTTCATCTTTATATAATAAATTGTCAATTTTCCGGGTAGGTCAGGTCTGATTGTATTTGTAATGTCTGTGATATTTGATGTGTTTGTTATTTTGAGTAAGATATTTTCAGGTTATTTATGATATTATTTTGATTTGGGAGATATTGTAAGAATCCATCATGAGTGGATTAATTTCATGCTTTGGCACCTCCTATGCGGTGTATTTAAATAGTATGTGTGTGTCGCCGAAGTTAAGGGACACGATAGTCATGACTACTTTGTATGTGTGTTTTGGACATTTGGGTAGCATGTGTTTTGTGTCATGCAAACCCCTGTAAGATATTAGGTAACATTTATTATTTGTTATGTAAGCCCATGTATGTTTTGATTACTATATATTTCTGGATGATCGAAAATGTAGGACATCCTGTAAGTGTAAGATTATCTCCCATTTTTGTAAGTAAATTCACTTTTAATCTATTTGATCTTATTATCTGTAAGTGGTAAGAGTATGTGTAAGAGTAAGAATATTTATGATTTAAGAGTATGTAAGTTGATATTGTAAGATACTTATCGTGTCTTTTTACTTTTTTTGTTATTTGTTTATATTGTGAGTTAAGTATGATCAGTATCTTTTGTCTTGTGACAACCCGGGTCAAATCCCGAGTCTCTTTTCGAAAATCGGGTCAAGTCCCGACTTCCGGATCCGAATAAGCGCAGAGTAAACTGGCCCTAATGCAACAACTTGGGTAATCCACAAGCCCACCACAGGCCCCCAAAAGATCATGATTTGTTGGTGCACTTAGTAGTAGTACTTTTTACTTATATACTGAACAAATTATCCCAATCAACTCGATGTGGGATTGGGGTGTTACAAACTCCCCCACTTAAATTCATGACGTCCTCGTCAGGCCGAACAGATAGCCCATGGGCCCAGATCGAACCTCTCTAGCCATTGTGGGATAATACCGGCTGGCTTCGTGTCCCCACCTCCGGACCTCTGTCCATTGTGGGATAATACCACCAGCCTTCGTGTCCCCACCTCCGGCAACTTGACGAATCAAGCTTTCGAGAGTTGGCTCTGATACCATATGTGACAACCCGGGTCAAATCCCGAGTCTCTTTTCGAAAATCGGGTCAAGTCCCGACTTCCGGATCCGAATAAGCGCAGAGTAAACTGGCCCTAATGCAACAACTTGGGTAATCCACAAGCCCACCACAGGCCCCCAAAAGATCATGATTTGTTGGTGCACTTAGTAGTAGTACTTTTTACTTATATACTGAATAAATTATCTCAATCTACTCGATGTGGGATTGAGGTGTTACAGATACGAATGAATTTGCAGAAAGAGGCAAGTTGAAGTATTTTATAAAAAAAAATTTATGACATAATGTTGAAATGAACGCAAGTACATGAAGTTTCAAAATAGAATATCCATCCTAATGGCTACCCAAACTCACAGGTCAAACCTAAATAGGTTTTCTACAAGAAAGAACCTAAGCTCTGATGCCATCTCTGTAACACCCCCTTCCCAAAACGAGATGAGGGGTTACTTAACAAACCTCAAACCTATATACAGAGTACTAAAATTCACCAAACTTAATAATTAGACATGTACAACAGGTCTCCAAACTAATATCAAAACCTCCAAAGTAATTCAAAATGATAAATGTGAATAAATCCAAAATATCTAATAATGAAAATGACTAAAATAATCTGAGAAGTTCAAATGTCCTAATAAATGGAAATAAGGGAGCTCTCCATCACACAGCCCAAGATCCCCCTATGTACCTGCCAGAAGAAAGAATACGGCATGAGCCAAATGCCCAGTACGGATTGGAATACAGTTTTATAAAACAGAAAGAAGATATATATTTTGACAGTTATAAATAAACATTAATTTTTAAAATAAGGCTGAAGCAAAAAGGGTTAGGATATTTCATACCGATACAGAACAGATAACAGATACACACATCATAGGGTACCTAATGCGTGCAACAAACCGGACAACGTGTACGGCATATACAACGTCACCGTCAAATATCAAATCACAAATTAAATCAAATCATGGGTGCACCCACGTATCCTCAAACAAATATCAAAATGCGCAAAGCTCACCACCTGAGCTATCAGAAGGATACGCCGTGACTAATCACACTGCCACGGAAGTGTCATGCCACTGGTGCCGCAATGACATGGCTGTAGTACCCCTACAGCTGGTTAAATCGGTATACCCTATATCACTCTAAGGGTTCAAATAAAATAATTTTCATAATTTTAAAATCACCTGAACAGATATTTCAAATATTCTACGCAGATATGTAACATACATAATTTTCGAAAATCGCAGAGACAAATATTTAAATATTTCGAAACAGACTTTAAAATAACTTTCGGAGAATCAAAACAGTTAAAACGAATAATAACGGAAGGAACAGATTTACGAAAGGAATTAATTAAATATAATTAATCCTAAAAAGAGTAGCACTGAATAGAAAAGGGACGAAATCCGTACCTCAAAAATAGCAATCATAAACTCTAACGAAATTGACAATTGGTCCACCAAATTTCCTGGCTTCTTTAAAAACATGGTACAGTCCTTATAATTATGGCATCCTCGTTACTGATCGGAGCGACTCCTTTTTGCTAAAACAATACACCAAGTCATGGTGTTGCTCTGCTGCGTTCATAATACTATAACATATTAATCTTACGGCTTTTATCAACGGTTTAACTTCTTTTTTTTCGCCTCCTTCAATTCATCCATGTTTCTTTTACTTGGCAGCGACCTCTTCTTTTCCTAGCTTCTGATTTTATTTAGGGTTATAAAATTTGTAAAAGACGTAACATGTATATATATAGTCTCATCAGTAATTATTATCCTATTTATAATCTAATTACTAATAATTAAAAATTCTATTCTTAATCAAATTACTAATTTAAAACTCAAGTCTATTTCTAATCAAATTTTATTAATAACTAATATTATTATAATTATTACTATTATTATTAAAAATAATCACGGATATTACATGTCTCTTTCGATTTGTTTCAGCATTCTTTATTCAGATATTCTTTTTATTCATATTATCAATGTGTCTAACCATTGTACTCTTTGCATAATTTTATATCCGTATATGAACATTTTGCTAACTGCCGGTTTATTTTTCTATGTTTTCCCCGGCAGGTATTCATGATTAGGTGGGTTATTTTTTGAGAAGAATGCGAGTTGCTGAAATTGAGAAATTGTAATGTTTTATTGGATTTTTAAAGAATTTTAATTAAATGAATAATTTGGGATTTTAAATCCGGTTACATCGGGAATAAAAAGCGAAGATGGAGATACCATTGCCATCAAATGGCCCGAAAATAACGTTACTATTCGAACTCCCAGTCTGCCACCTAATAACTAAGACCAAAAACCAAACTCACACACATTTAGTTATATTCTCCTTACTTTAAAATAAATATTATTTTAAATATATATATATATATATATTAAAATATTAAAAGTTATTTGCGTGTCTCTTTTTCAATTATTCTAATAAAAATATACTAATTAAATTTTTATCAGTGTGTCTAACCATTATACTCTTTACATAATTTTATATCCGTATATGAACATTTCGCTAACTGCCGGTTTATTTTTCTATGTTTTCCCCGGCAGGTATTCATGATTAGATGGGTTATTTTTTAGAAGAGTGCGAGTTGCTGGAATTGAGAAATTGTAATGTTTTATTGAATTTTTGAAGAATTTCAATTAAATGAATAATTCGAGATTTTAAATCCGAAAATGACGTTATTATTTGAAACTCGCAGTCCGCGACCTAATAACTAAGACCAAAAACCAAACTCACACACATTTAGTTATACTCTCCCTACTTTAAAATAAATACTATTTTAAATAAATATATATATATATATATTAAAATATTAAAAGTTATTTGCATGTCTCATTTTTTCAATTATTCTAATAAAAATATACTAATTAAATTTTTATTAAAAAAATAAATTATAAACTAACTTGACCTAACACCGTACAAGTACCAAACGTATATAGAAAATTCTAAATAAACAATTATGACGGCTAATAAAATTTAAGATAAAGTTTTAATATGATTTAATAAATAGTAAATAAAAAATAACATAAGATGGAGAAGTTCACACCTTGATATGCCACCCATTAGAGTGTCTTTTATAATAAAGTTTTAATTATTGTAACAAAATTGACATCTCTTAACAAATGTCAATCATTAGAGCAATTTCAGCAGTATTCTTAAAAAGAATTTTAATGATTTAAGGCATTATAGGACAAGTTCAACAATAATTTTTATGATTGTTTCATATTACTATTATAACAATAAATTTAAAAGTGAGAATGAAAAAGAGGGAGAGAAAAGAAGTGTGAGAAAAATTAAATATTTAATTAATAAAATAAAAATAAAAATTAATTGTAAATCTCTTAAAAATAAGAAATGTATCTTAATTTTTTAGATAAAAATTAACACACGATTGGAGTACTATTTTAAATTTTAACAGAGAACCAATACAACTAATCTATTGAAATTGCTCTTCAGTTGTGATATGGTGGGGACTTGGGAGCATGCACACTGCGACAAATAGAAAGCGAAGATGGAGATGGATACCACTGCCAGCGTTGGGGTGTGGGCCCCAAAATTACGTTACTTTGGGCACTTTTTATTCTGACAATACGTTACTTTGGATTTTGGTGATTCGATTTCAATACACACTGTCAGTATGTAGTAACGTATGTAGAAAATTCTGGAGAAACAATTATTATGCGTAATAAAAGTTAACCACTGCCTACCTCAACAATAAAAATATATACTCCATTTCTCGTACGTACATATCAGCTTCAAGTCGTGACTTGAGTTATTCTGAACTGAAGCAACTTAAGTAGTGAGAGCGTAGGAACTACAGGCAACATGAATTCAGTTAAACAATTACAGCGCCAGTATATTTGTTTAGTCAAATCTGCAATCAATGATAATGTAAGTTTATATAACATTTTTATTATTTATGGAAAATTTGTTTATTTGATTTACACCCCAAATTTAAACACTGATCTGATTTATATTTGATGTAGGATGTTGTGAAATTTATCTGATTTGTGTACCGTTTTGGATTTAAAATAATGGGTTGTTTTCTTGATGTGTATATATAGAAAATACTGGATGCTCAGTTTAAACAACTCCAACAATATGAAAGTGAGGATGAACCACAATTTATGCTTGATACTGTTAACCGTTTCTTTGCTGATCCGAGAAGATATTTTCTCAAGATTGACAGTGCTATGTAATTAAGTGTTCTTTCCTTTCTGTTATATTGCTTGTATAATCTTTTAATTTTTTGTTAATTTTAGATGAAAAGAATTGATGCATTGAATTTGATTATTCATATTATCGATCTTGTGGTTTATTTATTAAACAGGGAACACAAGTCTGTTGATGCTGAACTCAAGGATACTGTCCACCGTTTGAAGGGTGCTAGCATGAGGTATCATCTTATTTATACTGCCTGTGTTTCATAGATCATCATCTAATAACATGATTTTCTTTTTCATTGTGTTATTTAGTTGATTGGATAGATTGCTGAGTAGGCCCTTAGGGTTTCTTAACGTGGCGTCTCTCTACTCGAATCTAATTTTCAGAATAATTGTTTGTTCATCTGTAAGAGTTTGTTTATATTTATTGTGTAAAGGTGGGACTGTCAACAGCTACTGCTGACCGTAGATGCAGGTTTTATTTTGTATAAATAGAAACATATAATGCATATAGTGTGTCCGGATATACACTGGGCTTTGAGTTTGACATATATAACATATAGTGCATAGGTTTTCTATGTTCCAATTTAGGAGATAGAAAACTAATGATTTTGTATCATGCTCTTTTATATGAATTTTTTTAGTTCGTTATATTACTTCTCTGAAGGTTCGTAAGAGTCTATGTATACTTTGTTTTGATGTGCAAGATTTTACATTATAGTTCTTTATTTGTTTGTTAGCCTGTTTGCAAGAGCTCTACATGTTTAGAATATGTTTGTGATGTTTGGTATTTTTTTTCTTTGATACTAACAGTGGACAAGAAAGTTAATGTGCCTGTATAAAGATACTTGCTAGCACTGTTCATTACGAATTTCCCACCATGTTATCTTGAACTGCTATCTAACTATGGCTGTTCCATATAATATTGATCATATTCCAAGTTTTTGACTAATGATCATACTTATTTCCTAAATAATAGCATCGGTGCGGCAAAGGTGGCAGGTTCATGCATTACCTTCCAAGAGTGTTATGATGAGAAAAACCATGAAGGGTCGGTCTTTCATTTCTCTCGATCATGCTATAATAGCCTTTCTAACATCAATATTTAGAACTCTCTTGTACTGTAAATCAATTTTATGAATTCATCAAATAGAGTTGATACAGTAAATTTGCACAAGTTTGTTGCTATGCACATTAGTCGGATTAGTTGAATCCTGCTCCATCCATTAGATGACTACTTTGCCATTTTTAAAATGGCAACCCTAAAGAATGTGAGAAAAATCCAACCAATTTAGTCGGAGGGAGTCGAGTCGTTAAATGTCCATGCTTTAGGAATTTATTTAGCTGAAATAAATGGTAAAAGCTCAATCAGGGGGAAAATTGATATACTTCCAGAATGGAATTCAGAGTAATTATTATTCACATGAATATTTAGTTATTTTGATTTTTAGATTCTCTGGAATGCACTGGTAGGTCGTTAAGTCTTTTATGGGTAGATTCTGAGTTGTGATCCTAATATTTAAGTGAGAAAAGTATAAAAAGTGTGTACACATTTTTGCTCAAAACACAGTGTTGTACCTGGTGTCATCCATTAGTTTTGTTATAATCATTAGTAATTTGCACTTCGCAGCCTACTTTGATTATTCATATGATGTGATGGCTCAAAGGTGTCTTTGGTGCAGATGTCTGCAATGCCTTATGCAAGCCAAGAAGGAGTATGATAATGTGCAGGACAAGCTGCAGACGTTGTTCAGTGTAAGTATATTATGTCTTTCATTTCCGTCTAGCTTCGTCACTTTTGTTTTAGGCATTGCAGACTTTACAGTCAACATCTTTGTTCATCCTTTCCAGAGTATAAGATCATTATCGTAATTGTATTCATGAAAGTAACACATTTTGATTGAATTAAAAACACATTTAATTGTGTATATAGTAGTGCTCTTCACATAGTACTCATTGGAGTTGTGTAACTAATGCTCAATTGCTCATACTAATTATGTAAATTTGAACTTGTAAGGTTTGTGGGATTTTCTAAATTAGAAAAAACATGAGTGAGTTTAAATTTGTTATGATGAGGATTGTAGAAAAATGGTGGAAAAATGGTGGAAAAATGGAATGGAGCATTCCTTTCAAAATGTGTGGGTTGGAATTCTAGTTCAAATAGTTTGCAATGGAATGAAGGAAATAATGAAAATTATAAACATTTTCTCTAATCTGACCCAAATAAGAATATAACTTTCATTCTATTCTCCCCTCATTTCATTCCATCCAAGTGAACACAACTTTAGAGAAATATCCATGTCAATTACATCATCACAATCAGTCTCCTTCACCTCTGAAGTCGACCCCGAATTCTCATTCGGATAAAGAATCTCATTTGCTTGGTACTCAGCCACATTGAAAGTATTGGAAATATTTATGGAATTCGGTAGAACCACAACATAAGCATTGTCATTGATCTTCTACAGTCGATTTTGAGTTTGAATCATATTCTGAACTCCACAAAATTAAATGCCGGAAGACAAGCTAAATAATATTAGGTTGTGTTCACTTGGTAAGAATGGAATGAAAAATGAATTGAATGAAAAATTATAAACAAATTTTATGAAGAAAGAAAAATGTATGAGTGAAATTGTGAATAAACATGAGGGAATTTAAATTTGTTATGATGAGGATTGTAGGGAAAATGGTGAAAAAATGGAATGAAGCATTCCTTTCAAAACACGTGGATTAGAATTCTAGTTCAAATAGTTTAGAATGGAATGAAGGAAATAATGAAAATTATAAATATTTTCCATAATCTCACCCAAATAAGAATATAAATTTCATCCTATTCTCCCCTCATTTCATTCCATCCAAGTGAACACAGCCTTAGAGAAATATCCATGTCAATTACATCATCACAATCAGTCTCCTTCACCTCTGAAGTCGACCCCGAATTCTCATTCGGATAAAGAATCTCATCTGCTTGGTACTCAGCCACATTGAAAGTATTGGAAATGTTCATGGAATTCGGTAGAACCACAGCATAAGCATTGTCATTGGTCTTTTGCAGTCGATTTTGAGTTTGAATCATATTCTGAACTCCACAAAATTAAATGCCGGAAGACAAGCTAAATAATATTAGGTTGTGTTCACTTGGTAAGAATGGAATGAGAAAGGAATTGAATGAAAAATTATAAACAAATTTTATGAAGAAAGAAAAATGTATGAGTGAAATTGTGAATAAACATGAGGGAGTTTAAATTTGTTATGAAGATGATTGTAGAGAAAATGGTGAAAAAATGGAATGAAGCATTCCTTTCAAAACATGTGGGTTAGAATTCTAGTTCAAATAGTTTGGAATGGAATGAAGGAAATAATGAAAATTATAAACATTTTCCATAATCTCACCCAAATAAGAATATAAATTTCATTCTATTCTCCCCTCATTTCATTCCATCCAAGTGAATACAGCCTTAGAGAAATATCCATGTCAATTACATCATCACAATCAGTCTCCTTCACCTCTGAAGTCGACCCCGAATTCTCGTTCGGATAAAGAATCCCATCTGTTTGGTACTCAGCCACATTGAAAGTATTGGAAATGTTCATGGAATTCGGTAGAACCACAGCATAAGCATTGTCATTGGTCTTCTGCAAAAATGTAAATGGACCGTACTTATGCGGTTGCAAAACTGGATACCTCTTCTTGCGCAGGAACACTATCACGTCATCTCCTTCTCTGAAAACCTCTTCTAATTTGATTTACTTTATAAATTGCTCTATTTTGATCCATATAACATAGTTTCGTAATATCTTTATGGGGTAACTTGTCCTGCATCAAGATTGGTGAACTTTCTGAGTGGCAACTTGTAATCTTTAATCATGCTTTTATTATATATGTAGGTTTCCTTTTAATTGGTTTTGATGATTTCTCTGTAGGTCTGTGAGAGTTTAATTATAGTAGGAGTTCATTTGTCTGTTAGCCTGTTCTACAAGTGCACTCCATGTTTGGAAAAATGTTTAGTGGTGTTTGGTATATGGTATTCTTTTGATACCAACAACAGACAGTAGAGTTAATCTGCTTGAGGATGTAATGGTGTTTCTGTCCTTGTAAATTGCATTCCTATTTAAAACTACCTTCACGCCTTAACAAACATATGCAGAGATACTTCGTACATATTTTTATTTTTCTTTAAATTGGATAATAATTATATATAAATAATGATATTATTTTTATAAAAAAAATCTTACAAGCAGAAGCTATCTAAATATTAATTAATTGAAGAATTTCTGAATCGCTTTTATGTAAGAATGAAATTGATTTAAACGCAAGAAGGTTTTTATTCGAGTCTAGTTTCTGCGAGCAGTTCATGTTCGAACTTGTTTGATAATGTTTGGCTGAATTTGGCTTGGTTTGAACTCGCACATGGCTTAGTTTGAACACAATTTCAAACTTCTTCTTCAGTTAAACGAAATTAAGATGGGGCACACTTAATTAAAATTCGGTTCAACTCGAGATGAGTTCTTTTACGATTATAAATACATTATTAATGAAGTTATTATTTGATTTATAATTGAAAATTGAATAAATATGTATATATTTAGTTGTTAAATTTGAATCGATTAGTTCATAAGTAGATTTCTCGATTTATTTAGTATACAAGTTAAAGTCGGTAATAAATTTAAATTTATTTAACTTATATGAGAGACTGGACTCAATTAAAATATTTAAACTCAAAATTATTTAGTGAATATTTAACCCCGACTCGAATTATAGCACTCCCAAAAATATTATACATGTATATTCGCACAATCACACATACTTTTTGTATAAATTTTTGGACCCAAAAAAACAAATGTAGTAATTTTATAATGTGGTTAAAATTGAATACCTGGTCTGAATTTATTTATTTTTGAGTTTTTAAAAAATTAATGAAGAATTTTCATATATTTTGTTTTTTGAAGTCACAATTTTTGTAAATTTAAAATCAAAATTTAATAACTATAGTTCATTTTATATGAATAAAAGAAATTATATATACCATAATTACTACTCCCTCCGTTCCTTTTTATTAGTCACTTTAGCTTTGTGGTCAAATTCCTTTTTATTTGTCACTTTATATTTCCAAACCACATTCAATGAGCAATATTCCACTAATTGCCCTTACATTAATAACCTTGTTTATGTTTTTTTTTATATACATATTAAATTGTAAGGTTATAAAAGTAAAATTATAACATTATTAATCACACTGAAGTGTATTAATTGCATTTTCTTGTTCTGTGTAAAAACTCCTAAAACGACTGACATAAAGGAATGGAGGGAGTATTAATGAATGCGTGGAGTGTACTTGGCAAAAGAGGAAAATGAAAGGATGCGTGAAGTGTTTCATTTCATCCTAGTCACTAGACAATATGCAGCAATCTTGTTGCCACGTGGTATTTGCCTCGCGTGGGTCCCCATCCGAACCTCAAACTTCACGTCCACCTAGGCTCGGACAACCGTTTGAACACCCAACCTAAACAAACAATAAAATTCATCAAAACATAACAGTTACCTTTTATGTCACTTGTTCCTGTCATAACCCAAACACAACAACACTTCACTTCTCCAACAACAATCACCATTAATTCCACTTACTTGTTCTTGCATATACTTACATATATATACTTACACATTTCTCTGTCCATGGAAATGAGGGTGTTCTTACTACACACACTCTTCATTTCCATTTTATTACATCAAACTTTACTAACCTATGCTATGTTAAACCCCATTGATTTTCTTGCACTTCAATCCATTCGCAAATCATTACAAGACATGCCCGGTTCACATTACTTTGCTTCTTGGGACTTCACCGCCGACCCATGCAACTTCGCCGGCGTTTATTGCTCCGGCGACAGAGTTATTGCTTTAAATCTTGGTGACCCACGAGCCGGTTCGCCCGGTTTATTTGGCCACCTTGATCCCTCCATTGGTAAACTTACTTCTCTTGCTGAATTTACTATAGTTCCGGGTCGGGTCATGGGTATTTTACCGCCCACTATCTCTCAGTTGCAAAACCTACGGTTCATTGCTCTCAGCCGGAATTTTTTCTCCGGCGAAATCCCGGCCGGTTTAGGGGAGATCCGGGGGTTAAGAACTTTGGATTTGAGTTATAATCAGCTCACCGGAAAAATTCCGTGGTCGATCGGAAGCCTGCCGGCGTTGACTAATGTGATTTTGAGTCATAATCGTCTGACCGGTTCGCTTCCCCGGTTCGGTTCTTCTGCTCTGACCCGGCTTGATTTGAAGCATAATGACTTATCCGGGCCGATCATGCAAGATTTTCTCCCCCCATCGATTCAATATCTATCATTATCATGGAACCGGTTCAGTGGTCCAGTGGACCGGGTTTTAACACGTATGACCCGGTTGAACTATTTGGACCTTAGTCTAAACCGGTTCACAGGTAACATTCCAGGTATTTTATTCACGTTCCCATTATCAAACCTTGAATTACAGAGAAATTTTTTTACTGGACCGGTTCAGCCGGTTGATCAGGTGCGGATCGCCACGGTGGATTTGAGTTTCAACCGGTTTTCGGGTCAGATATCGCCTTTATTCTCCTCAGTTCAGACACTTTACCTGAATAATAACCGGTTCATGGGTGAAGTACCGAGTAGATTTGTGGACCGGTTGTTGGATGCTAGTATACAAATATTGTATCTGCAACATAATTATTTAACCGGGATATCTTTAAATCCAATGGCTGAGATTCCGGTTCAAAGTTCATTGTGTTTGCAGTATAATTGTATGGTGCCTCCTGTTACGACGCCGTGCCCGTTGAAAGCTGGGAATCAAAAGACAAGGCCTACTACACAGTGCATCGAGTGGAAAGGGTAGTTTGGGTATTTAATTATATTATTGTATTTTAGGAGGGCTAGTACTTTTTTTGTTGTGGCACGACTGGGGGGAGGTCCATCGCTTAATTCGTTCATTTTTTGGTGGAAATGTAAGTTTAAAATGTGGATAATATATATTTAATTATATATGTGTGAAATTCAATTCATTCCGCGATATATCGAATATGTTTGATTTAGCTGTGAAATTTAAGTTATTGATTTTGTTTTGTTTATGTCGTATTCTTGTTATTTTATTTTGGGCAAGGTACTGTATTAGTTTATGATTGAACATTGAGATTTGCCTTTCTGGAGGGGAAAGTGATTAGTGATTTGATTAATTAAAAGGGCACTGAAAAGTGGGTATGCTTTTTAGGGTTTCGATGTGAAGGAGATGAGGGGGAAGGACCATGGTTTATGAGCTGCTAAGAGCATGTTGTGTGTAATGATTTGCTCGCTCGAAAACTGGAAATAACTTGCACAAGCGGATTAAATCTTAATGTTTTTTTTAAACAGTCATCGAATCTTATGTTAATCATGCAGGACAACTAATGATACTGGTAAATATGTCATTCCCCAATTTATTTGAGAATTTATATCTCATTTGAAATTTGATATAATATAGTAGAATTAAATAAATAAAATATTTGAATTTAAATTTGTTTTGAAATTACTTAAATTTATTATTTAAAATTAAGTATATATTATCAAACAGAATCGAAGAGATGATCAAAAGCCATATATACAAAATATACTTGGAGTTTCGTATTTTATTAGAACATTCCACTTTTTTGTTTTAGTCCATGAACAAACATTACAATTCGATCTACAAATTTTAGAGAGTTACTAGCGTGACGGGTGATTGTAGGTAACAGATAACTCGGCTTTAGTTTGGCTAAGCTAGCCTTCATTTAGCCTACACACACACACTTAGAATGAAGAGGGTTTGGAAGATATCAGAATCAGCCCAATCAGAGCTTCCACTTCTTAAACCCAAACCCAAAACACCCCTTTTTTATTCACCATTAACGGGGGCGTTTGGGGTTCCTTAAACTTAAAATAAGTAATTTATTTTTTATTTATTTTTACATATTTTCATATTTTTTTAAAGATAAATATTTGTTTTAAAATTTTAAAACCAAATATGAACTTAATTATTTCCGGGAATAAGAACTTATTTCTGAAAAGTACATACATCCCTACTTTTTTCCGGAAATAAGTCCTTATTTCCGTAAATTGCAGGGTAGCGCATAATAACTTCAATAAAAACACCTTCTTTTTAGCCTACTCTTATTCTTCTCAGCCTAATATTAGCTCTAATTCATTCCCAAACACTATTGGATTGTTTGACAATAGGTGGTCTAATGCTGATATTCAAGCTCACCAACAGCTTGTTCATAAGGTCTCCCTGTTGCGACACGAGTTGATTTGGGTTTTTGATCATGGTAAAGTTGAGATCTTTAGGGTGTTGGATCAAAAGGGTAGTTCTTTGTTTAGAGTTTATGCTCATGGGGATGCATTTGTTGAGCTTTTGAAGCAGTTGGAGTCTTGGCCTCGTTGCGCGCTTCAAGTAACACTCTCTTTTCTTTTTCTTGTGTTGCGATTATGATATCGAATTTGATGTTTTATTGTGTAGTTTTTGCTTCTGTACATAATGTGATGTTGAGTAGTGTTGGATGATTTATAATATTAAGCATGATTTTTGGCGGTAATAGTGATCAAGTGATGTAATTGAATTGGGCGTTTTAAGTATTGATGCTTGCGGTATTTTATTTTATTTGAGGTTGTTCAAATTATAGTTAGATTGTGTTTGGGAACATGGAATTCATTTCAAATGACATGAATTGAGTTGTTATTTCAAATTCTCAAATTTATACTAGTAATTGAATGTTTTGGATTTCAAATGAAATCCAAATCCAAATTCTTAAGTTATCCAAACATCTTATTAGATCAAATCCAGAATTTCAAATGAAATCCAAGTTCCCAAACATGCCATTGAGGTACTTGGATTGGATGGAGGAAGTAGGAGTACATCTCATTGGATTCTTAGCTACTACTGTTAAAGGGACAAGGATTAGTTTGACTTCATTGTTATTAAAAGATATGAGGGTATTTAAACCATTCATAGGGGCTAGGGAGTAGATACGCTGAACGTATCTTTAGTTGACATTAGTGATGTACTTTTTTTCTGTTTTATGTATATTTAGTAATGGATTTCATGCTAATCTAGGTTTGTCATTGGAGAAGGCAACGAGCAGATGATGACTTTCCGATGACATCAGAAGAGTATGCCAAAGCTATTAGAATTGCTGGTAGATCGAGGAATATTGATCTTGCTGTTGAGATTTTTACTGAGGCAGCAAACAAAAGAATCAAGACATCTACAACCTACAATGCGCTCATGGGTGCTTATATGTATAATGAGTATACATATTCGTGTCAGTTGCTTTTTCAGGAATTTAAGATGGACAAGTCTTGTAGGCCGACAGTTGTAACATACAATATTCTTCTCTCTGTCTTTGGTCGATTAATGTTTGTAAAACACATGGAGGCTGTGTTGCACGAGATGAAGAATTTAAACATTTTGTTCAATCTGACTACGTATAATACGCTTCTTAGTGGGTATGTTACAGCATGGATGTGGGATAGAATGGAGAAGACATATGTTATAATGGAGACAAGTGGCATAAAGCCTGATGTCCATACCCATATGCTGATGCTTCGAGGATATGCATACTCTGGTGCTTTAAAAAAATGGAAGAGATTTATGAGCTGATTAATTACCATCTTATTGAACATAAGGAATTTTCACTGATTAGGGCTATGATATCTGCATACTGTAAGAGCACTAGCAGAAATAGAGTAGCAAGGGTTGAGGAATTACTTGGGCTAATTCCGAAGAATGACTATAAGCCTTGGTTGAATGCGATATTGATTAAGTTATATGCCCAACAGAATATTATGGATGTGATGGAAAACTATATAGATGAGGCTTTTAAGCATAGCACCTCCATCAGAACAGTGGGTGTAATGCGTTGTATAATTGTTACCTACTTCCGAGCCAATGCAGTGGATAAGCTTGCAAACTTTGTGAAGCGTGCAGAAGATGCTGGGTGGAAAATCCCCCGCTCCTTGTATCACAGTAAAATGGTCGTGTATTCATTACATAAGCGTATTGCTGAAATGGAGGGTGTTCTCGATGAGATGGAAAATTTCAATATACAACCTACAAAAGCAACTTTTCTTATCATGTACAAAGCCTATTTAGAATGTGGACAAAAACATAAACTTGACCAGGTTTTAGGAGTTATGTGCACACATGGATTTCGACCTGCAAGCAATACAATGGAATCGTAGTGCTTTTTTAATATATGTTCAACAGTGAATAAGGATGCAGCCTGAGGTCGCAACCAATAATTGCTGATGGTTCATTGCATGTGTAAGGCCAGTTTCCATCTGTATCATAGCTACTTTTATTTTCTTTGTTATTCTTTAGTTTCATCTTGTCAATTGTGCATCTTTTATCACCCCTTCAATACTATTTTTTTCCGTTATAATTGAGAAAGCAAACAACCATTGTTGTTATGGCGCGCTAGGCCGTTGGTAAGGAGTGTTGGACTCGTAAAGTATCGGTATTATTGGTGGACCTAGTGTAGGACCAGTAGGGATTAGTAAATATACATAGAACCGGTTTTTTTTGTTATGATCTAGCATAGGTTGTAAGAAAAAATTTGTTATAGGCTTGATTTAAGATTCAAATTTTGCTGACCTTATAGTTCTTATTAAATAAACTTGAGTATAGGGTTGATCTAGGTTTGGAACTTACTAAAATAATTTATTTTTCAAAGTTTGTATCTTTTTTTGGGGTAATTTATTTTGAACCCCCCTGAGAGAAGTTTTGCATCCGTCACCAGCCGTGATCCATGTCAAATCTGTTGGTGTTGGATGTCAAGGACACAATAAGATCTGCTGCTATCATGAAGGCATGTGTACTCCACATCATACCAATTCACAGTCTGCCACAAGATTACAACTCTTTTGTGAAGGAGATGTTTATATACACCTGATTCACCCTATTATAGAATTCAGAGATGTTGCATTTGCATGTTCCGGGAAGAGTAAGCCTTGAAAGACCACAAATTGTTTGCGGATCATTGTTGGCATTAGAGAAGTTCTCAGAAGGATTCTTACCTTACATATGTTGTCAACGAAACCATTGTTCCTAAAAGAGAATGCCTAATATTTGGTACAGGATGAGGAACTATGACTATGCATAATAGTGCTACAGGCAGGTGCCTGCCAGGGCACACATACAATCCATTTGGACTACAGGCATGTATAAATCCAGGGCACGTATATTCTGTTTGGTGCTATCCTGCAAAGTGATCTTGCCGTTTCTCTTGACTCTGTATATAATAGTAAGATTTATATCTAAGATATAGATAGTTTTGGCTGGTTGAAATAATTTGTTTAGGAATTGCATCTCAGCTGCATGATCCAGATGATATAAATTTTGTCAAGCTTGGCACTCTTGAATCTTTTTCCTCAAGGCCATGGGAATATTTTGGCCTCTGGTTAAGCAACTTTGTAGCTTAACCTTGCGTTTGGACTTCTATGAATTTTATTCTCTCTGTTTTCTATGATTTGGGACCTCTCGGACCTTGCATTTTTTGTACTTGGCAACTATTTACAGTTTCAATTTTACTCATGTCTGGGTACAAAGAATGGAATAAAGAAACAAATGAGAAGTTTGGCAAATAAAATATGGGAACATGCGAGCGAAGAGGACATGAGTTTTAAACAAATTGTGAAAATAATGTGAAATTACCCTTTCTAGTTATAAGACAATAATGAAGTGAGATTCCTTGTACACAAACAATTCCATCTCTTAAGTTCTTCCTACAACTAGTAGTGTGTTTGGTGCTGTATCTAACATCACCAACATCATTTCTTGTATATGATTGATTTTTCTCGTTTGTCATAATAATATAATAAAAAGACAAACGATAATCCATCAGTCACTTCAGATGTACCAAACCTTTACATCTCAAAATGACAACAGCCTTCCCATTTTGAGCCATCACATTGCCTTTTCAGACTTGACTTCTTGCTTTGCTTCTTCCAAGTTCTACCCTCCGTGTATGTACAAGTTTTCACCTCATACAATAAAAAAGTTGTCATATAATTTTACTGCTCAAAAACCATTTTTTATCACGAATAAGGTTAATACAAAATTTCTATGTGAATTTAAGAATCACTTCGTCGCACTTAAAACAATCATTTTAAATTTTCACCTATTCGATATAAAAAATCGTGAATAAAATATTATCAAAAAATGCGTGTACGCTCCATCATATATATATAGAGAGAGAAAAATAGGTTTGAGGATAATTTCAGGTAACTCACATGAGGTTATAAGCTCCTCCCATACAAATTTAATGGCATTTTTGTAAATACTAAAAATTTATTCTGAATTTATAAATTTACTCTTATGTATTTATATATGAAATTGTTATAACATTATATAGTACCCTAAGGTCATCATTATATATATATATATATATATATATATATATTAATATCAGTTTAGTTCAGATCATTCAAAATTCACTACTTGCTCAAATTGAAGTCGAATAAAAACATGGAGTTTTTCTTTAAAGTTAGATGCCGTAGAAAGCAACACGCTAACAGACAAAACTAACAAGATCTGTCGATAATCACAATTTAGACTAACTAACAATAAAAGCTAGCGGTTGCGAAGATGGATGCAACACATTGCATATATATATTATTATTATATTGCAGGTAAAGGAAAAAAGATGGTGAAGAAAGTCAAATAAAACAAATGATTTTAAAAAAGATGGTGTTATTCCAAAATGCTCTTGACATGTGTCTAAATTTGCTCCGCTTAAAATAGGGGAAAAAACAATTTTTTATAAGCTCAAATAAATCTATTCTCTTTGAATTTTTATAGGAACAAAATAGAACTTGTTTATATTTTTGCCACTTTAAAAATGATTCACAATTTTAATTATCATTTTATTTATTTAAAAAATAAACTTGCTAATTTTGTTCATGGTCAACCAGTAGTCTGAGTTTTTTGTATCAAATGAGGAGGGTAGATAAATTCAAGAAGGAAATAGTAGGATGAAGCAAACAATACAAAATTGCTCATAGTTGTTTGCGAGAAAGATCCAAGAAATAAAAGAGAGTTTGGAGGGTTTCTTGATGAGTGGTCCCTTGAATACTTCCAACAACCCCTAGCACTAGTAGTTGAGTTCCCTCCTATCAAAATAAATCATATTCTTGTGATTTGCCATTATCCCAAACTCCAATTAACACATCCATTGTAACAAGCAATCAAACATTTGACAAAGACTTGAGAAAAAACCCCATTATCTAAAGATTCATCCAATCCTTATTTTTGGACTCTACAAATATTCATTTTAATATTAATTATATTTGTTTTGTTTTCTTTATATTTTGTTGGATTCAAATTTGAGCTAAATATCAAATTATAGATTTGAGTTGAACATGAATTTTCTATTGAGTCTAGGTCAAAGGTTGATATTTAAATATATTTCTAGATGCAATTTCTCTTGATAACACATAATTATATTAGTCACTTGAGATTTTTTTTATGGAGTCTTGGTCTTTTTATTTACTCTGTATGTAAAAGTCAATTGAAATGTTTTGTGAAAGAGAATATAAAATAGAAAACCAGAAGGAAAGAAAAGCCTGTTTGGCTTTATGCAGTGAATCAGAGAGTTGTAATCCATAGTGGGATGCAGAAAGAACTTTATACAAAATTTAAAGTATTAAGAAATAGTCAGAGATGAATCAGAAATTGATCTACAATTGACATGAAATACAAAGTATGCGGACAAATTGACAACTCATACTGTCTCATATGAATCTAATCTTACAAACAAAAGAATTTAACAACTTTAATGAGTATTGTTTACAAAGTTATTTGGTCATTTTATGTTAATGGTTCAAGATATTAAGAGCATCAAAACAGTCTTAAAACAGAACCATAAAGATTACAAGAGTAGTGCTGTAAAATTATAGTATATCATACAAATTAACAATACATACATGAACATTTTCTTCCCACATACACTAATCTGAAATAGCTTTTGATATTTATAGCCATAAACTTAAGCAACTGAACTTTATGTTAAGGCTAAAGGTAAGATATACTAACAGTCAGGATTTACAAAGTTGTTGATCTTCTCCATTAGGCAACAGAAATGGTCATTATTTGGCAAGAAATAGAAACCAATAGTGGCTTCCTTTAGGTATAAAAGTTCTACCTCTTGCCCTTGTTTCTTAAGGCCATCAACATAAGCCAATTGCCAATCTTGAATCAGATCCAAACCAGCAACACAAACTAGACTTTTCGGAAAATTTGACAACCCTTTGATGGATTTAGACCTAGGACCAAATATGTTACAAGCTGGATGATCTCTGTCTTCACCTTGTGGTAAATAAGCTCTCCAGTACCAATCCCTATCTTGAATTGTCACAAAGTACTTGCCATCCAATCTTGTTTCCGATTCCTTTCGTTCTTGTCCTCCCAAAAATGGATGAAGAAGTATATTCCCCAATACTTCAACTCCTGATTCTGCAGCTCTTACAGCAACATGGTGAGCTATATTACCACCTGAGCTATCACCGGCTAAAAAGACATGAACTTTAGAATCTTTTCCACTTTTAAGCCAAGTCCTTGAATGTACCCATTTAAGAGCTTCCCATCCATCATCATAAGCACAAGGGTATCTATGTTCAGGCGATCGCCTATAGTCCACAGACACCACAACAGCATTACAAATGCCAACAAGGCGTCGACAAAATGTATCATAAATTGCACTATTGACCGAGGAATGAGTAAAGCTCCCTCCATGGTAGAAAATGATGACAGGCACAATTTCAGTAGTACTCAAGGGCTTTTCAAGCTCTGGAATGCCATAGGGAGGAGCTTCATTGTCAGGGGCTGATCGATAAACACGGGTTAGAAGATTTGTGACACGATCCACAACATCAAAAGAGTAAACACCATTAACAGGAATTGCGTTGGGAGGGACTTTGCGTTCGAGATATTCAGCCAAATCTCTATTGAAAGTGCCATCAGGACGGCGAAGCATGTTGTAAGAGACTTTGAAATTTGATATAAGGATCCATGTGTGTAATGGAACAACTCTCTGCAATGTAACGATAAAGGATTATGAATTAAAACTCTTTACAATTACATACATGTATGTATGTTGATAGTAATAATAGAGAGACAAGTATAATACAAGCTTGGCAAAGGAGGAACAAGAGGAGGGGATACACACACACACACAAACACACAGTGATGAAGCAAGGCATGGTAATATGGTAATATATATGTTATGGACCTGTGGTGTTAATAATAAATGACTAGTTAGTATGAAAAGTGAAAATAAGAAAATACCTTGGGTTCAGTGAGATTGAGTTGATTATCACCAGCCATGTATGTAGATATATGACCTGAGTTATGAATATTTGTATGTGTGTTTGTAACTTGTAAGAGAGAGAGAGGGGTTCTGAACAGGGGGAGGATAACAGAGGAAGCTAGAAACAGGGGGGAACTGGGAAGGAATGAAGAGAGAGAGAGAGAGAGGGGGGGTGGAGTTTGTTTTCTAGTTGTAGTGGTAAGATGTGGAGGGTAAATATAAATATATTAAAGTATATATAGAGGGAGGAGGGGTTGGGATTTGGGGCGCAAATACTCTGAGAAAGAAAGAGAGAGAGATAAAGAGACAGACAAGTGGATTCAAACGTAACCAAACTAGGATGTATGGTTGTATGTGTGTATGTAAGGCTGTAAGGTGGTGGTGGTGCTACGGGACGCCAGATACCACTAAAACCCCCTTCTTTTATCACTCGCCATCAGGATCACCTCATCATATCCATTCTCATTCCTCATAACATCATTCGACTCAACTTTTATTTATAGAATGTGATCATTAATATTTAAATAAATTAATTTTTTTATATTATTATTATACGTTCTCTTATTTTATATAAATTTATTCTATTTAATATAAATTTATTATAATTTGGATCCGTGTTATAATAAATATATAATTCGATTTAGAAAGTAAAATTTTTAAAATTATAATATTAATAATATAACATATTTTTATTATGAGTAATGATATGGCCTAAAAATAAGTCATAAAGACACAATTAATGTAGCATTAATTAGACCTAATTTGGTCCAAAAGGAAGGTTCATTTAATGAGGCTCGAAACGCTAATTATTAAATAAATTCGTAATTAATTAATTAACTAAATATAAAACTAATTAATTATGTCCAACTACAAGGAAACTACTCCAAGAGTAGTCCCCCAGACACCTCAATCAACAAGGAAACATATTCCTACATGGAAACTACTTCTATCACAAGAAAGATCTAGAATCCTTCAAGGAGGTGCCTTGTCCGCCAAGATTCTTAACCCTAATATGATTCTAAGACTACCTACGTCTATATAAATAACTTAACCTATCATTCTTATAACTACGTCTGACTTGATTCTCATACGCACTGAGATACGTAGGCATCTTGTGAGGGCTAAACTAAGTCACGAAATATAAGTGCAACCATTAAAGCTCAATAAGCTCCGAGACACATCGTAATTAATACACCCTAGTTTTTAATACATAACATTTGGCGTCGTCTGTGGGAAGACAACATCAACTATGGTAAGAACACGAAGAGCTGATGGAGGCATCGTCATTACCATAAGAGACCCAACCGTTGTGATTCCTCCTAATGGGACTCAAACCACCGAGGTCCCCGCTACCACCACTATTCCTGCTGAAACTCAAGGCCCTAGCACTCAAAGACTTGGCCCGTTCAGTGAAATCGTCCATTCTACCAATCCCGAGAAAGTCGTCCATGGATTCGACCCTCTATCTCACGTAACTCAAACTCCTTTTATTGTTACTGCTCCTCCTCATGCACAAATTTTTACTATTGTTATCCCTAGTAGCACTGTTGCCCAACCTAGTCTTGGACTCTCCCAAACTTCCCCTCCTTACATCAGAGAGTTGGAACCCCCACAAAACTATGGGCGTAGAGAAGGAATTCATGATTTCCCAAGACCATATTCAACTGATGATGAAAACTCTGAAGGCACTGATGTTAATCCTAGAAGAAGGAGGCCTGACAAGGAGCCCGTAAGAAACCGGCGTTATCAGTCTCGTAGGACACTGGAGCAGAAAATTACTTCCTATGAGGCTGAACTCAAAGAGCTAAAGAAAAGCTTCAATCGGCAGGACACAAGGTCAACCCCGAGGTGTGAAGACTCATATGTCATAGAGCTAGATAGAACCCCTCGAGAGAGGATGAAGGAAGCTCCAAGGGTTGATCCCACTTGGCGATTATGGCGATCTAACACCGCCCTTTACTGAAGCAATCATGAACGCTCACATCTCAAGGAAGTTCAAGATGTCCACCATCAAAACTTATGATGAAACGGGAGACCCCTCGAAACACGTAAGAACTTTCTCGAATGCTTTGTTTACAACCTATCAATGATACTATCAAGTGCAGGGTTTTTCCTCAAATCCTGGGATCATGGCTCAACGCTGGTATATTCGTTTGCCTCCAAATTCCATTAGGTCCTTCAAAGAGCTAAGCAAAGCCTTTATAAGCCAATTCATAAGTGGGAGAGTGCACGAAAAGAATTCGGCTTCGTTCATGAACCTAGAACAAGGAAAGAACGAATTTATGAGGGACTACTTGAATCGTTTTACTAAGGAATCCCTGAAAGTACTAAACTTGGATGAGAAAGTAGCTATGATAGCCTTGCAACAAGGGACAACTGATCCTTACTTCAAGATATCTCTGGCCAAGCATCCACCTGAGAACATGCTCATCATCCAAGATAGAACGAGGAAATATATTAAGGCAGAAAAAAGCATGAAAAATACAATTGTATCAGTGGCGACAAATGGGAACAATAACAAAAAGAGAAAAGACGATCAAGAATATGATGCCCGGGTCAAGTATTCTAAGACGGATAAGGATTCTGAATACCCTCCTAAGAAGAATAACATGGGACCGAGGTTCGCTGAATATGCAAGGCTGAATACGCCTCCAAGCCAAATCCTGATGGATATTGAGATGGATCGAGACCTGAGATGGCCTAAATCCTTAAAGTCTAATCCTGATAAGAGAAACAAGAATGCGTTTTGCCGATTTCATAAGGATACCGGACATGACACGAATGATTGTAGACAACTAAAGGATGAAATCGAATTCCTTATCAGAAGAGGAAAACTCTTTAAGTTCACCAAAGATGGAGGTCGCGTTAGGCGCGATAATAACGGGAAAAACAATGATAACCGGGATAGGAATCCTCATCCTAGAGTGCTAGTCATCAACATGATTTTTGGAGGACCTATAGTTTCGGGAAAGTCAAGAAACTCAAGAAAAATATACGTTAGAGAAGTTATGCAAGTCATAGGGGAGGCACCTAAACGTGCTAAGACAGAGGGTATCCTATCTTTTGACGACTCGGGCCTAAAAGGCGTAAAGTTCATCCACGATGATCCCCTTGTCATAACCCCTTTGATAGGCAATTCAGAAGTAAAAAGAGTCCTGGTGAACAATGGAGCATCCTTCGATATCTTGTTCTACGAAGCATTTGTGAAGATGGGATACAATGATTCTCAACTAACCCCATCGGATGTTCCGATTTATGGATTCAATGGAGTGGAGTCGAAAGTAGAAGGAACCATTCAACTGCCCATGACAATGGGAAGAGAGCCTCGAGAGGTTATCCAGATGCTAACTTTCCTGGTAATCAAAGCATCTTCTACATACAACGCAATACTTGGGAGGACAGGCTTGCATGCTTTTAAGGCTGTTGCCTCGAGTTATCACTTGAAGATCAAGTTCCACACCAGAAATGGTGTTGGGTAGGAAAAAGGAGACCAAAAATTGGCAAGAAGTTGTTATGTGGCCGCCCTACGATCCGATGGAATCGGGAGGCAAGTCCTGCCTATAGAGGACATGGACTCAAGAGAAGACGAAGAAAGAAGTCGGGGGGCAGGATAAGGAGGAAACACCCCAAAAGGAAAAAAAAGGACAGGCTCCTAAGGAATTGAAGAAGTATATGGCTGAAGCATCATTGTTGGCCAAGCCTAGTTCCGAGGACATCTTATATTTGTATTTGGTTGTATCAGAAAAGGCCTTGAGTGTTGTCCTTGTAATGGAAGAAGAAAAGATTCAAAAGATGGTTTATTATGTGAGCAATGTATTGCATGGAGCAGAACTTAACTACTTCAAGATTGAGAAATTTGCACTAGTCTTGGTGATGGCCTCAAAAAAGCTACGGCCTTACTTTTAAGCATAAAAAATCGAGGCACTAAGTGATCAACCTTTGAGAAACATCATGCATAACCCCAAGACAAGTAGAAGATTGATTAAGTGGGCCATAGAGTTAGGAGAATTTGACATCAAGTATAAGCCTTCAACGGCCATTAAAGCTCAAGCGCTTGCTGACTTCATGGTCGAATGTACCATCAACGACCAAGAAGTCGGGGGGGGGGGGATAAGGAGGAAACACCCCAAAAGGAAGAAAAAGAACAGGCTCCTAAGGAATAATACGTGCTCAATTTTGATGGGGCATCAAAAATGAAATCTAGTAGAACAGGCTTGGTGTTACAAAGCTTCGAAGGGTTCATCATTGAGTATGTTATTAAGCTTGATTTCCCAACAACCAACAATGAAGCCGAATATGAAGCTCTGATAGCTGGTCTGGACTTGGCCAAGGCACTGAATGCCAAATACCTTAAAGTCTGTGGAGACTTGAAGTTGGTTATATCTCAAGTAAATGGAGAGTTTGAAGCAAGGGAAGAAGTCATGATTAAATATATTTGTCTGGTTAAAGCTATAATGACATGGTTTGAAGAATGTCAGATGAAATATATTCCTAGAGAAGAGAATGTAAAGGTCAATGTCTTATCAAAGTTTGTGTCATTAGAAGTGGACGAATATCTAGGAAGTGTCTACTTTCAAGTCTTGAAGACTCCTAACATTGATGCAAAGCTAGTAGCCCCGATAAGCATGGGCAATTGCTGGATGGATCCGATTAAAGCCCATTTTCAGTCTCGGTGGACTCCTAGCAATACTATGGAAGCCAGAAAGCTTACTGTGAGGGCATTAAGGTACGCTCTTATTGATGGAATTCTCTATAAGAAATCTTTTGTTATTCCATACTTAAAATATCTAAGGCCAGATGAGGCCCATGAGGCTTCGAAAGAAGTGCACAAAAAAATTTGTGGCCAACACTTGGGGGAAGAGCTTTGGCTCACAAAATCACCCGACTTGGTTTTTACTGGCCTAACTTGTTGAAAGATTCAAAAGAGTATGTGAAAAGGTGTGATAGATGCCAGAGGCATGCACTAGTCATGAGGCAACCTCCTGAGATGTTGACGTCCAACAATTCACCAATCCCCTTTGCAATGTGGGGAATGGACATCCTTGGACCCTTTCCGATGGTTAGTGGACAAAGAAAGTTTTTGATCGTTGCAACTGATTATTTCACTAAGTGGATTGAACGTTCAACTAACACATGGATGGATAAGATTTTTCCAATACTATAGGCATACATGACCACTCATAAAGTAACCACTGATGCAACTCCATTCTTCTTAGTTTATGGGGCAGAGGCAGTGGTTCCGGTTGAAATATCACATGTATCGCCAAAAATCAAGGTCTTTAAGCCTGAGAAAAATGAAGAAGGGATGAAGCTTGCATTGGACTTGATTGATGAAGTCAGGGACAGGACTCATGCAAAGATCATAGAATATCAGAAGAAATCTTTTTTCTGCTACAAACTAAGGGTTAAGGAAAGATTCTTCTGACAAGGAGACTTAATTCTTAGAAAGGCTGAAGCTTCTGGAGTAGGCCCCAAAGGCAAGTTAGCACCTAATTGGGAACAACTTTACAAGATAAAACAAGTCAAGGGAGGAGGATCATACATCCTCAAAACCCTAGAAGATGTTGAAGTGTCAAGAACTTGGCATGCCTCAAACCTGAAGGTTTATTATATCTA
Source organism: Oenanthe sinensis (assembly GCA_028671895.1). Lineage (NCBI taxonomy): Eukaryota > Viridiplantae > Streptophyta > Magnoliopsida > Apiales > Apiaceae > Oenanthe > Oenanthe sinensis. The sequence goes on from CM053813.1 coordinate 32,514,238, forward strand.
AAGAATTCAATGGTGAATTCTTATATTTATTAGGAATTAAGTAGAAATAAGGTTCGATGAAACCACTAGGATGTAAAAGCCTTTCGCTCCAAATAGGATTTCCATTTTATAAGGGTTGTGCCCACTTTTAGCCTTGAGGGCACTATTAATATAATGAAGTTTTTTCTTCTATCTTGTGACATTTCCAAATACACTGGTGTTCTGCCTGGATTGGCAATCAAGCTATTAATTATTTCATAATCAAGGAATAAAGTCAAGTCTGGTTGGCGCTTTCTGAATAAAATCAAAGTCATTACATTTTCTATGTGCTGAAAAAGTATATACTAAGAAATATACTAAGGCAAGAAAATGGAAAAGAACGACAACACGAACTTTTTATAAATAAAAAGTTTTTGGAGTACACAATTTAAACATAAAAGGAAAATACAAGGAATACGAGAAAAAAAACGATACAAAGAGGAAAATGAAAACTAAGAAAGGTCATCGATATGCTCATCTTCATCCTTCTTCTCATCTTCTTCCTCGATCCCCTTTTGAGCATTCTTTTCGGCCTCTGAGGAGTCAAAGATCTTATCGTATTCATCCAAGGCCTTACCACCTGAAATATCACCAGAGTTATCCTCGCGGGTGGTGGAGGTCCAGGCCAATGGCTGGCCCATGGGACAAGGAAAATCTGAAGGGACGAAAAAGCCAGGGTGCTTAGCCAAGATGGCATTAAGGCACTTTTCCCAAACTTGGGCACATGTCATCGGGAATACCATATCATCGTGTTTGTCGATGAAAGTTATGAATTCCTCTGACTCCATGTACTTAGCGATTTGGGCCAGTTTGTCAGCTCTCAGCTCCTGCAGCTCGGCGTGGGCTGCCACCAATTCCTGCTCTTTTTCGAGCAGCTTCTTCTCAAGAACGGCCACCTTTGCATCGGCATTGGCCTTGCCCTTCCTTTATGCCTTCTCAGACAAGCATCACGTCTTGGCCTCATGGGCCATGGTCTGAAAGTAGGTGTTGACATATCCAACAAACAACACAATCAAATCAACTACTGGAAAAACCCAAAAATTGGTTAAGTGCGAAACAACAGTTAAAAACTCATACCATGACCACGACTTGAGCTCCCAAAGTCTCAGCCTTCTCGATATCCGTCTTCAAAACAATTCTAGCCTTGTCGGTAGGAGGAATTGAGTTTTGGGACCAGTCGACGGAGTTTAAGGTACTCCCGACGACGGTGTCCTGCTTTTGAATGTCCCAGCTGGACCTCCAAGCCGCCGTGGCTGGGTCATCGTCCTTCTCGTGAGGTCTTTTTCCTTTGCCCTTATTCTGGGCCCCTTCGCAAGGCTGAAGAAAGCCAGGGAGGTTGGGCTCTTTGATTGGGCCTTCGAGAGCCTCACGGGCCTTGCGCATCTTGTGGGTCTCTTGATCACTCACGTCCAAATGGAAATTGATATTTTCAGCAACTGCGAAACAAACAAGAAAATATAAAAATGGACTAAGAAAAATTGAGGAAAAAGAAAAGTAAGGTAAGAGAGTTATCATTATCAGAAACATTAGAAAGGCCCACAGCATTTAAAGAAAATATCTCCAAAAGCTTTCTGTAGTGGGACAGTCCCTTGTCTTGGCCCATATCTGCAATTATCAGCTTTTCTTCAAGAGTCAATTGGATCATGCCCGGGTTCCCGTTTTTGACTTTACAAAATGTGTGCCTAAACAGGGTGCCCCAATCGTCGTCTTCCCACTCCAAAAACAGAAAATTCCTCCACCATTCTTGATTAGAATCGGGTGAAGACTTGTTGCAGAAAATCGGGGATACACCTTGCCTATGGATGATGTAAACCCAGCCCAACATCGAAGTTGGGCTATTTTTGAATTGGAAAATACTTTTAAAAACCTCCAAGACACCGCAATCAACAAGGAAACATATTCATACATGGAAGATACTTCTATCACAAAAGGATCCAGAATCCTTCGAGGAGGTGCCTTGTCCGCCATTGTTCATAACCCTAATATGATTCTAATATTACTCACGTCTATATAAAAGGCATAACCCCTTATTTTTAGAACTATGTCTGACTTGATTCTCATACGCATTGAGATACGTAGACATCTTGTGATGGCAAAATTAAGTCACGAAACACAAACGCAACCATTAAAGCTCTATAAACTCCGACACACACTGCAATTAATACACCCTAGTTTTTAATCCATAACAAGTAATAATCTACAATTCAAATAGTGTTATTATTAAAAATTAAAAATTATAAGATTTTAATATGAACTATTGAACTTATTAATTCTTATATTTATTATTTAATTCAATCCATATTATTTTTTATTATTATAGATTTCATAAAGATTCACAAAAATTATTGCCATGTTTTTTCGTTCATAAGACTTGTTAAAATATTTCTAATTTTGTATTATAAAAATAGTTATATTATCTCAGTTATTATCATCCATATTTATTATATACAATGTCATAAAACATGTTGAATAATTGGAATAAAATATAAAAAAAACTCAAGTTCTATTATTTTTCGTGAAAAGCACAAATTTTTTTATACATATTTATTAGTTTATTATTAATATAAATATTTATCTATTAATTTTTTTTATGTTTTTAATTGTTTAAATTAAAATTATTTGTTTATATTATTATTTTAAAACCAATAGCTTGGATAATATATTTTAATATGCCTTTGATACAATTCAACCCTCTTTTTAGTTTTTGTTTAATTTAATAATAAAATATTAAATTTTAATAATTATTAATGAGATTTTAACATTAAACTTATATTTTATACTTTTAAAAATATAAATATTTAATTTATATATACATTAAAATTTTAAATTTTGATGGTAATTTGAATTAGATCTTTATTATTATAATATTATTTGTAATTTATAAATAATTATATATTATTATATAATTCTTAGTAATCAATTTTAAAATCGTAATAGGATTCGAACCTCATGTTAGTATTATAATTTCAAATATTAATATGAATTTAAATTTTAAATTCTATTAACAATATACTGTATACGCGAATTCGCAAAAGACAAAAAAACAGCAGTTTTTGCGTGTACGGTCAACTATAAGTCACGTGGCGACAATGGTTGCGTCTTCATTCTCAGTCTCTGCCAAATTTCTCATCCCTTTTTACCAAATTACCCTCCTCTGCCAGGGATGAACACCGGAAGGATGGGATCGGATTTGTGAAACATCCCAATTCAGAATATTTTATTAAATTCAAACCCGATCCAAATCTAATCGGATTTTAAAAATTAAAATTCAAATCCGATCCAACAGATTTTAGATCGGGTTCAATTTTTTACCGGGTTTATTAAATTTTCAATTTTAAAACTCATAATAAAAAGTAGCATACTAGTAGCAATAGTTCTAATTTTAAATTTGAATTTCATGATATTTTAAATTTAAATTATATTTAAAACATTACAAATTAAATTTTTTAATGTTACCACAAATGTTAAAAGATTAAAGCAGTCAGGACATAAAAATATCAAATTAAAATGTGATAACTAATAAGTGGTATTGTGATGGTGTTGTGGAAGTAAAGCAGTAGCCTACAGGCGTGTAGCTGGTTGGTGAGAGCATTGGTTATTGACGAAAGTAATTAAAGTTTAATTCCTGGGATGTGGAGAATTTTTTTCCGCACTCTAGGTTGGAAGGCCACCGGTGTGGTTTTATCACTCAGTTAGTCCGATTTATATTTCACGTGTTGGGTTTGAGGTGATCTGGCATGATACCGATTGGGGTGTCCGGAAATTACACATTTTGACCAAAGTAAAAGAGTTTAATAATGGGTAATATGTCTTGTTAAATTAAAATTTTATATTACTATTATCAATAATAATTAAAAGAATAGTAAATTTAATATTATAAGCTAACTATTAATATAATATGTGTGTGTATGACGGGTTTTTTCGGGTTTTGGGTTTGGATAAGATTTTGAATTTCGAATCGGATTTTGATACGAAATGTTTGATATTCAAATTCAAATTAATTTGGATTTCAAAAATAGATCCAAATCTAAAATTTCGAATTCGATAAAATTCAATTGAATCGAAACGGATCGAGTATCGCGGATACTATTTTTTTTAATCCCTATCCTCTACTCACGTAATTCCAACTATGCTTGGCTGTGATTACGTGAGTGTGTGCGACTACGTGGGTGATTAACGGCTTGATTTTCTTATTTTTGAAAAAATATATGAAATACAAAATAATTCTTCTACAGGGAGCTTGAGGGTCATCTTATCCGGCTAATGATATCCTAGTAATTGAATCATTAAAAAAGGCTGTGATTTAAAAAAAAAAACTAAGGGCGGCCTTATCCCAAAAAATCATAAATCAAATACAGTTGATACATACGCATACAGACGCCGTACATATATCCTCCTAGAACCCTATGAACCAGACCCAAATTCGACTGATTAAAGTAGTTTGTTGCGAATTTTGACTCCTTTATATCACAAAACTTGAACACAGGTACGGTACCCTACTTCGACTAATTTGTAATTTTTTGATTGATTAGTTATTTTTGACTATGTGATTTGTTGATCATGGATCAGGCCCCCCTCATATAAATACAAAAATAAATTTAAATATTTTTTTAATATAAAAATTTAAACCATAAAATTTAAGGGTATTTATAAAAATACAACTTTTTAAAAAAAATTACGATTTTTCTCTTTTTAATTTTTTTGTAAAAATACGCTCCGCGACTAAAAATAACTAAATGCAACTTTTTTATCATTTGTAACCATTAGCAACTAAATGAAATTTTTTTTTGAAAAAAAATGAAGTTACTCATACTTGCATTTGAGGTTTATTTTAGTTGTATCGGGTTGCATCGATTATAAAATCATATTTTTGTAAATTTTTTTAATAAAGATAGTATTTTTACAAAATAAAAAAAACGTAATTTTACAATTTTATTTTTTTCCAAAAAAAACCCAAAATTTAATTATAATTATAATAAGAAAGGTATCACGTGATGTAATTAATCAACTTTAAAAGACTTTTATTTAATATAAATACACGCAAACCCATAAAAAGTCATAAAAATACAATCGTATATACTCTACCATGTATTTTTTTTTAATCTCGGATAATGTTTTTGAGGTTATCCTCAAAACTTCTTTACTCGGATATAAACGTGCATCAAACAATAAACAATATTATTTGTTTGTTTGTTTACTTAAAAGAAATTTATATCTTTACGAAATCCTCCGTTCGGATTCAATTTTTATTAAAAATTATAATAGAAGTGACTCAATTTTTATTAAAAATTATATATATTACAAAGTTATAAAAATAAAAAATATTATCAAAAGGTATATTTAATTTAATAATTTTTAATTTTCAAAAATGAAAAAGTTGATTAATTATCTTTAAACAAAATTTATTCATTTTTATTTTTATCATTAAAAATTCAAATAAATTATCGAAAAATATAATCTATTTTAATATTTTATAACTCTATAGTAAATCTGCCGCAAGCAAGTGTTAACGATGATACCTATAAGAAAAACATCTACTTTAGCACCTTTTTTTATAACTAATTTGGCTTACAGATTAGTATTAACCCAATCATACTCTATACTTTAACACTTTAAATAAACGCACGAGATGAGTGTGTGAGTTTTCTAGTCATATGCGAGGGTAATGGTTCAGAGCAGTTGTATGTCTGTTAATTTTAACGGTAAAAAATTATATTAAATTTTAATTTTAAGTGTGATAAAAATAAATAATCTTTTATATTCATAAAAAATTTATTTTACCATTATTAATTTTCATAATAAAATATATTATCATGACGGTAATATCCCGTATTTTTATACAATAATAAATAGATTAATAATAATAATAAAAAGGATTAAAATTAGATAGAGATTAGGAAATTAAAATTAGATTAGAATAATGAACTTTCTGAATTTGGGTCAGATGTGAATAATGGAATTCTAGATTTAGAATTTAGGGTATTAAAACTCTGCATATAGATTAGGATATCCCCATTTTTTTGTATTTTTTTCGAACCTCCATGACTAAATCGTTATAAATCTATCTCGCACAAATCTTTATTCTTTTTATTCATCTTCGTTTATAAAATTCGTAGGATTTTTTCATACACAACTCAGTCATCTTGTAAAATCCGTAGTAAATTTATGTCGAAATTAGTTGATTCTTGACTTTTCAGAAAGCTCTTTTCATTCTCTACGACATTCATGGTTTAAGTTTTTCGAGAAAACATCGTTTAGAGAGTCAAAGAAAGTAAAATACATATCTGGGTTGATTCGGAACCATGAAGAAGCTTGACGTTTGAGATGTGATATTTTCGGTTGGGTGTTAAGAATTGAATATATGTTATAGGATGGTGTGAATTCTTAATTTACGGGTTGAGATAAGTTTTCGATCTATATTTCTGGTGTTTTCAAAATTATGTGTATATTTGATTATAAAAATTTGGGTTTGGTAATTATATTTTGAAGTGACTTATATTATCTGTATATGTTGTGTCAACAGTAATTTTGGAATTCTGATTTATGTCATGGTTTGTGAAAATTTAGGACTGAGGGCACCGGGTTATAGTGACAGTTTTGTGAAAATTTAGGACAGTTGTCACTGGATTGTAGTGATCGTGATATAAATTATGGGTAACAAGTTATTGTTTTATGTGTGGTTGTTGTATCTTATCGAATAATAATAAGAAAGTGTATCGAAAAATTATGTGTATAATTATCGTATTTAAAATTATATTTTGTTATATGTATACTTGTTACTTAGCCCGACTAGTTGAATCAATTGGTTACTTAATGAGCCGTGTAACTGATTACTTACAATTTTCAAGTTGATTTAAGAGAAAGTTGGAGTGCTTTGGATTTCGAGAATCTTAAATTTGGAGTAGTTTGATTATTGGATTGTCATTGTTATCTGCGTTTTTGTAATAGTTATGTTTGTAATCGAGTTTATATTAATAAGGTATTATTAGTTTTAAATTTTGTAAGATTAATAGCCCGAAAAGGACGGGCTGTTACAGAGACCGACTTCTATTTGTCAATAAGAGCAAGTCCAATACTAAAACTAAAATAACTATAACCATTTCTATAATTTGAGATCATAAAGAAGTTTTTGATTTTAAAATACAATTAGTGCTCCACAACATAATTCTAAAATATGACCAATTACATTCAAAATGTATTTTAACATTTTTTGATAATGAATAAAATTCATTTTTCTTTCATATTTTAGAATGGTTATTGCTATTTTTAGTTCTAAATATATGATCAATTATCCATTTTATACATTTATAAAATTAAGCATAATATTAGATTGGTAATTTTACAAATTTAAATATATATTATAACTATACAACTAATTATAACTATGCAGACTTGCTGTTAGAGCATCTCCAACCTCTTCAAACCCTTAGCAAAAACTTCCACTTGGCAGTGAACAGTATGTATTATAGCCAATCACTCAAACTTTTCCTTCTCCAACGGTGGCGGCCCTTGGTTAAAAATTTTAGCCAACCAATTGTGGTTGGCTATATATACTTAACCATATCAAACATGTAGTGAAGCTGTAGTGACATCACGTGGCCAAAAATTTATCCCCCAATTTATTTATTAATTTGCATAATTATGTTTTTTGTGTAATTAGTTATTATATATATATAATTACCTTAGTGTAATATAATTTTAATATTAATTTATTTAAAAATTTATCAAAATTTTAACTTTTAATTTTAAATATATAATCACATGTTTAAAATCAATTAATGCTAATATTAATTTATTAAAATATAATTTTAATTAAAAATGTATGATTCAATACATTAAAATATTATTTTAAAAATATAATATATTACACTTTCTTATATTATAAAAAATTACATGAAATATGAAAAATTACAAAAGCAAATACATTTCAAATATAAAAAGTGAATTATATAACAATAAACATTTAATTCATGTCACCGCCATGGATCTGCCAAAAATGCTCTATAAAATCATTTTCAAAATATAGCCGTTGAAATATAACCGTTTGAATTTGAAAATAATAATAAAATACACTTTTCAAAATATAGCTAACCATTATAGCCAACCCCATTGGAGCACAACACCTTACAGATTCAGCAAATTTTAGCCAACCATTATCTTATATTATTTTAGCCAACCATTATAGCCAACCCCATTGGAGATGCTCTTACGGTATATATTAGCTGTGTATTTGCATGTTTCTGAGCGATAAGTGTCGGACGCTATTTGTGGGGGGTCACTTGAACCGGTGTAAAAGCGTGACGCGTAAGAGGCCCAGCTGTGAGGCAACAAGCACCCTCGAATTATTATCGTAGGGCTCCCCTCCTGCTATAATTTTTATAGTCGTGCGTTATATATTAATAAATATTATTATAATAACATAATATAATAATTATATATAAATAATTATTTTAAATTTAAAACTTTTATGTAATAAGTTTAATTTTTTTTATTTATTTTAATTTCTTCTTTATTATTATTTATATGTGTTAATTTTTATTTAGGATTTGTTTTTATAATAATATTTTATGTATAGTAATTCATAAATAATTTCTATTTTAAATTCTGTATATCTTAAATTTTATTCAAAATTACTTTTTAAACTACTTTTAATATTGTATATATCTTTTTTTAACAATTTACTCACATTATATTATTTATTTACGTTCAAATATCAATTATATTTAAAATTTATTATTTAATTATGTGTATATCAATTTTTACGTAAAAACATGTATTATGTTATATCAATATTTAATATGTGCATTGGATACCAAATTAAGATTATGAATTCAAACATATATATGGACATCAAACTTATATATATTATATGATATAATTTACATTAATAAATTTACCATAATATCAAATTTTGATAAACTAAGATTACCATAAATATTATATATCACATTAATGGTATTTATTAAAATGGATTAATTAATAATATGGATCTTGTTCGAACCTAAAATGGATTATCCAATGGATTAAACTAAAGTTATAAATTTCATCAAAGTTTAAATACACATATCAAACCTAAGGAATGAGTTATCCTACAATTTATAATATATATATTTAATTTTTTATATTTAAGTTAATTAAAAATATATATTATCTTTCTATAATTTTTAAATAAATAATATATATTAATAAAATTAATTTATATTTTAATTATAATACAGATAATTTTATATTTAATTATTATAAATATAAAAAGTAAATAAGATAGAAATACAGGGTCGAAAATATCTTATTACTGATTAAATTTATCCTGGGACATAAGCCGAGCAAAATTAAACAATAATCGGGTAGTGCCTTGTTTGGGAAGGAATTATTTTGCATTTGGATGTTTTGTACTGATTGGGAACAACGTTTAATAATTGTAAGAAAAATACAAATGCCAAGATTATAGTTTGATCGTGCTGTTCAGCTGGCGAATTCGTGCAAGTTGGACAACTAAATTTTGCGGCTATCAATTTTTGAATGAGTGTTAGTTTTAAAATAAAAGAGAAATTAATTCTAAAATTTTGTACTGGTCTTGTTTAGGGTTTCTTATTTTAAAAAAATAAATAAATAGTATATTTTTGTATATTTTTTTTATAAAAATAAGTATTTATTTTAAAATTTTAAGATTAAATTTTATCCAAAAAATAAGTGCATATTTTTAGAAAAAACGTTATTTTTTTGGAAATAAGTTATCTTATTTCCAAAAATAATGAAATCCAGATGGCCATGTTATTATGAATTTTATGGTGAAATACAATTTTGAATATTTTTAAATTTCCGTCTGAACCGTAACTGATAATATTTGTCATGTACTAAATAAAAATGTTCAAGTTAAGAAGAATAAAAAAAATTGCTTATTTACTGACATAAAAATTGCTTATCTGCGTGCATTCTAATTTTCATTACAATAAATTGTAATTTATTCAAGGACCTTATTATAATTTGTATTGATAAAATTTGACTTTATTATTTGTAATGACATCCTCATATTCTCATACCCAACCAGTTCATCAAAGTTAATTGCAAACTGCCAAACGAGCCGTATAAATTGACTATTATACATGTACAATATTATTGTACTGCATATTGAACAAGTTGTGGCACAAATGCACAATTGCATCTGCAACAATCTTTGATTCATTTTTAGAAAATTAGACTCCTGTTGAATGTTGTTAGCATCAGAAATGAAGCTCGCAAGCTATGGATTTCAGATATTTAAAACCTATTGTGACATATTTTCCACTGATTTTTTTAATAAAAAAATCAATTATTAATGTATAACAATAATATATTTATGATATTATTTAAAATTTCTTAACATTTTTTACTCTTTATGGATTTTTGAAAAATTCAAACTTATTTATTACTTTATATTTTAATAAATTTTAAATGTATAATTGGTCGAAGACGAGTATAGGATGTTTTTAAGTGGTGCTTGTAGATGGGCAGAATAGTTGCTATATACATAGAGTATTGTGTTTATGTATTTCCATCATCCGCAAATTCTTCTTTCCGTCGCTCCTCATTTCATTTTGTACGTTTTCCACTTTTGGTATTCCTAGGGGTTTCAAAAACTGTGTTCCACTGTTTGGAGGGGGGGTCCATGGATTTGGATGTGCCAGACAAACTTTCAAAATAATGTTTTTTTAAGGCTTAAAAGAAGTTAACACACATATATAATGCATGTATATAACTTTTTTAATGTTTCGTGATGATGATGGTGCTCTAAGCAATTGTTTGATCCCTTACACAATTATCCGCCCTCACTGTTTGTATACATTCCTGCAAGGCTGCAATACAAACATGTGCATGTATATAAGTTGATGCTACAAATTTCCTCTATTCCACTCAATTTTTTACGCTTTCCTTTTTTAGATGTCCCACCCAATTTTTTAGATTTCAATTTTTTTTTTAAATAATAAATTTTTATGTTATAAAATTTACTCTCACCCACTACTTTACTCCACTCTTTTAAATCTATCAATTAAATATCAATTCACCCCACTACTTTATCCACTTTTCCTTCTTTTTTATAATAATTTATATAACTTTCTTAATCTTCGTGTCTAAACCAAATGGGACGGAGGGAGCAGCTAAACGGGACCTGCATGAAATTTGGAAGCTTGTGATAATAGGTCAACAACCATAAACAGGGTTTGGCTTGTTGTCTCCATTGGGCCAATTTATCCCCAGTAGTGGACAAAACTTTTGTCCTATTACTCCCCCTAACTCCAAATTTCTTTGCTCATTCATTACCCCCCAGCTGCATTTTCTTCACTTTACACTTGTGTATCTAGTCTGTCCTTTTCATGAAGGTTCGTGACATACATGGGTGTCTTTCATGATTTTTAGAGAAAAAAAATCTATTTATTACCATTTGATGCTTTTAGAGTTATGACCGCATAAAATTATTATTTTCAAAATTTTTATTGAATAAAATTTAAAATCAAAATTTTAATTTATAAAAATACCTAATTAAAAATAATTATTTTTACTATACAATCAAAATACCTTAATATGTGTATCAAAAGTCAAAAAAAATAAAAATAGATAGAGTATTTTTTTAATGTAAATAAACACTTATTTTTGAAAAATAAAATAAATCAAACGCTCCATAATATGGACTAGGTTTACCTATACTCCATTTTATAGTAAAAAATGTTGTTGAGGATGTTATTACATAGCTACATAATTACATATACCTTCTTTTCTTTCAAAGTGAAGAACACAGTAACTTTTTACAGAATTACATAGTTATTTTTTCACGGAACGTCAATTTTTTATTTTTAAATAACTGAACACAATATATTATGTTTTACATGATAATTTCCCCCCCTAAACATAATAACGTTTGACTGAATTAAAGTGTATATTTATTTGAAACTTGTGTTATTGATTTATAATTATTAGAACAAAATCATATCGTTTTAGTTTGAAATCAATGCCAGTTTCTTCAAATAACGCATGTCAAATGGAAAAAAACAGTATATATATATATATGTGAGAAATATTATTATTTTTATTATATGTATAAATACAATTTAAGTTGCGCCTTTTATCTTTAATTGAATGGATAGTATCGTGGTTTTTAGTTATTTATTTAAGGGCATATCTTAATTGAATTATATATATCATAAAAAGCTAGAAATTATTATATTTAGTAAATAAATAAATATGAAAATATATTACAGTATTGCAATAGTCCAAGACGGGGGGCTCTTCACTTTTTTTCTGTGACCGGTGCCTCTTCTCTTGCATAAAGCCTTGGGAGGACCATTAACATTTTGTACAATTACTTTTTTCTAATTCAATATATGTTTCATTTTTGTTGGCTCAAGAAATAACTTATTGAGTGTTAATATTCGTGTTGCTTGTTTGCATGCTAAATTGCTTGCTATATATTTTCTGCCATAATAACTCCAATTTTCAATTAAACCGAATCATATTTATCTCTTGGAAATTAATTCATATTTTTAATATCACGTTTCATATAATATAATGTACAAGATAAAAGAGTAGCATGGTGGTCTTAATCATTAGTTAATAAACATTATAATAGTTGGTTATAGTTATTGAAGTGACCAAGATCATGATGGCCACCCCCAAGACATGCAGAACGACAATTGATGATAGTGATTGTAGTTAATACTTGAGCACCCCTTAATGGGAACAAGGTTTGTACTTAGTGTGTCACATTAGTCATCATTATTTTATTATATTTGCTTAAATCACCATGTACTTGATTTACGTTGTTTCAACTTTTTTACTAATCTCGTAGCAAAAATATATATTACTCACTATTAGTTAACTAATTAAACGAACTTTTACATAACAATCCAAGCTACATAGTAACACAAAGTGCAAGTGGGCCCATACATGGTACAGTTTAGGTGAATAAATATTGATTCTTCTCCGGTCCATGCATTACACGGAATTAGGATTATTATCACGGGCCAAAGCCCAGCCCATTCCTTCATCCCTCCCGCCTGTTTTTCTTAAAGTTAAAAAAATGTAGCAAGGCTGTAATGATTTCATCAGTACGACCAATCGGCAATAACAACACATCCAAAAAAAGGGGTTACCTTGTGCTAGTACAAGCTCAATTGCTTCATCGCGGGTTGTATGCTTTAGTTATATTTAAGTAAGTTATGAAAACAATTATGAAGATGGTTCCTCGAATTTGTTTATGCATCCAAGGACAGACAGACATGGCCATAATTGGGTAGATATCCAGAGATGGTGTTCATAAAGACCATCCGGAAATGTTCTTGATTGTAATGGTAAAAATAATGATCCACTTGGTCAAGTATTTGTGTAAATCAAAGTCTCAAAGTATAGTTAACCGTATCAGGTGGGCCTGCTTTTGACACAGTAAACAGGAGGAGACTTTTAACTTAGCATCAGATTCATGTCACAAGGAAAGTCAGAAGCAGCATTGTGTTGGTTTGAGACGAGACTGGTTCCTGCTTGGTGAAACTCTGAGATAGGTTCACCGTGCACACCCAAATGGCCAAATGCTAATGAGAATGACTACAAATAATTTGGATACAACCTACTCATTTTCAAACGTATTTTACCTCTACTTAACATTGTTTAGGGTTAGTGTTTCCTACAACCCAATCATTTATTAATACTACCAGAAACAACACAAAAGTTAATAATTAAAAGATAAAGGAATTGACTGCTTGTGTCCTATTAGTGAATCAGAATGTTTATCTTGTTTCACACACTAACAACTGTGTTAATACAACAAACAGATTGTAACTTGATCGTTCAAGTCAGGTGGTAACCTTTCGTTATCATCTTTAGCGTTCGAACCACTTTCCATAGTTATTATATTCTAGCATCACCTAAGCCAACTATCAACTACAAATGTAACTCATAATATTGTATTAGAATACACAATAACCACTAGGCTATAGGCAATAATTTGAGAGAAAGAATCAACCGGTCACTATCTTCATCTCCCTCAGCTCCTTCATATTAAAAGAATTTACAACTATCAGTCTGTAGCAAACACAATGGACAGACTCGTGAAGCCAGATGTGAAGGAAGTTAACATAATATTCACCCGGAACCAAAAATGTTTCACCACCTTCAGGCTTACTAATCTCATGCACACCATGACTGTTGCTGTTTCACTTACTACTACCAATCCATCTCTCCTTTCTTTCACAAATCCACTATCAATTATCCCACCTCTCTCAACTTTATCTTGTACTCTTCTTTTATCTAAGCCTTCTCCTCAGCCTCCTTTGTCCAGTCCTGCGGATACAATTCTAGTCAAGTCATCGGTGCTTCCCATTGGAAAAGCTACTCAAGAGGAGCTCCGTCGTATGTTCTTAAAATCTGGTCCACAAATCTTGAAGGATGCAGTTATCCCCGTCTCTTTTGTAGGTCCTCATGTTGTAGAGTTCCTCCTTACTCCTGCTCCAAGAAAGCTTGATATAGCTTTTCTTCTGCTGAAAGCAATTTCAGGGTGTGATGAATCCCAACTTTCTCTTTTACTGAGATCTGCTGCTAAGTGTGGGAACTCTTACTTTGCTTCTGTTATGATTGAAGCTGGAGCAAACATAAATTATCGAGATTCAAACAAGCTGTCTGTCATGGCACTGGCTGTTCAATCAGGAAATGCTGATCTCGTCGAAGTCTTGATTGATTCTGGTTACTTAATCGATAATTCTGTTGATTGGCTATTGCACGAAGCTGCATCAATGGACCGAGTAGATTTACTGGAGGTTCTGTGTTTGAGTTGTTTAGATATAGATTTAAATTCAGCTGATCTTAATGGTAAAACAGCTCTTCATGTTGCTGCAATTTATGGACATGCGGAAGTTCTTCGGTTTCTTGTATCAGTGGGAAGTGATCCTGATGTTGCAGACTGTAATGGCTGGACTCCGCTTCATTGTGCTTCTGCTGAAGGACACATAAAAGCAGTTGAACTTTTGCTAGATTGTTCAAGATATGTGAAGCATGCAGTTACTAAAGATGGACAGACTGCATATGCTCTAGCAGTTAAAAAGGGTTATTCAAAATTATACGACATGTTACATTTAGGGGATGTTTTGCATAGAGCTTCAACAACAGATAATGTAGATGGACTAAAGAGTTGTCTTGCAGAAGGTGTGGAAGTGAATGTAAAGGATCAAAATGGTTGGACCCCTTTGCATAGAGCTGCATTCAAGGGTCGGATCGAGAGCATTAAGCTTTTGCTTAGGTATGGAGCTAAGATTGATGTTGTTGATGATTGCGGTTACACACCTCTTCATCGCGCAGTTGAGGCAGGACACATGAACGTGGCAATGGCTTTGGTTGACCATGGAGCCAAATCAAATATGAAGTGTCTAAATGGCGTGGATCCAATGCATTTGGAGCCTTTTAAGAAGCATCTGTCTCTTGTTTCTCCATTATGCGAGGAGAAAGAAAGAGCTTAAGATGGTTTAAGGTTATTTTTCACTTGGCAAAAAGAAAAAGATTAGAGATAGAAGAATTCGTGTTTCTGTAATTTATCACATTTATGTATATAGTTTTAGTATGTTGTCGTGTATATCGAAGGCCTAACGAAGTTGCATAGCCGGAGAGCACAAGATTGTAAATTCCAATGCAAAGAAACGCTGTTTTTTTTCTCTCTCTCTCTTTTGTCAAAACTCTGTTTGGTTTGATTATAGATGCCCATGAAATGAGATGAACTAAAAACATCTGTTTTCTATCTAAATTCATTATGTGTGTATATTTTCATTTAACTTTCATGCCTTGGTTATATTTTCTCAAGGCATAAGTTGCGTTCTTTTTGCATCTTATCCTTCCCGGACCGTACTACTAACAAGATACATTGGTAGTCTCTAATGTTCGGTTAAAGATGAGTAATATAGCGTGTTTGGTTTGGTTTATTACGGCTCGGGAGAAATCGAAGCTGAGGCCCTGAGAATTTGATGCCTTTCTGGGTTGAGCTCAAAATTCTATTTCCCACTATTTGTCAATATGCGAGTGTTTTTTCCTAATTCATGACGCATGCGCAACATAAAACAACTCCAGTGGCTGATGACGTACATGAACAAAATAAACAAATAACTAAAAAATACTTGTGCAGTTCAGAAACAGAAGTTGGGCCAGACCCATAAGCCCAAATTAAAAACATGCATAGGCCCAAATAAAAATGAAGTTCTAGTCGGTTCTCTTTACTGGCACGTTGGCAATCCGCACCTCCTCAAATCCACCAATCAAAACACACCTCTTCAAAACCCTTTCTTCTTCTCACCACATCACTCCAATATAAAAACCCACCTCCCTGCCTCCACATCACATCAACCTATACACACAATACACACAGACCCTCAAACCCACAACTTTATAATTCTCTCCTGGGTTTCACTATCAACAAAACATACAAAAATGAGTGGGAAAGGGGCTACTACTACTAAAGGAGGCAGAGGGGCGTCTAAAACCAAATCAGTTTCCAGATCTTCAAAGGCTGGTCTTCAGTTCCCTGTTGGTAGAATTGCTCGTTTTCTCAAGGCTGGCAAGTATGCTGAACGTGTCGGTGCCGGAGCTCCGGTCTATCTATCTGCTGTTCTTGAATATCTTGCTGCTGAGGTAATTTACTTTCTGGGGTTCTTGATTTTTCTGTCAAGATTCAATCTTTTTGTTGTTAAAGATCGAATCTTTATGGTAATCTTTGTGGAAAGATTGGAAGATTTTGTTGATTTGATTGTAAAGATTGAATCTTTATGTTGTTTTAGTGCTTGAGATTGAAAGTTTAAGATGTTTTGGTGATAAAGATTGAAGCTTTATGTTGTTTTGTTGAATAAGGTTGGAAAATAAGGCTGAGTGGTACTTTTCTTGATTGATTGATGCAGGTTCTTGAGCTTGCTGGCAATGCTGCAAGAGATAATAAGAAGAATAGGATTGTTCCGAGGCACATTCAGTTAGCTGTGAGGAATGATGAGGAGTTGAGCAAGCTTTTGGGCACAGTTACTATTGCTAATGGTGGTGTTTTACCAAACATTCACTCTACTTTGTTGCCAAAGAAAGTTGGTAAAGGGAAGGATGAGATTGGTTCTGCTTCACAGGAGTTTTAGGGCTTTGAGTAGTGTTATGTTGAATGTGGGTGCTTGAGTATATGTAAGTGGGAATGATGGGGTTTAACGTTGCCTGATTTTGTGTAATCTGTTGATGTAAACCCCTAATTTTGGGTTGGTTTGATGAAACCTGATATACAAAAATTACATTATCTTTGTTGAGTATTGTGGATTGATTGGCGTGTTTAATATGTCAGTGATCTTTGTCTATTAACCTTGGTATTTGCTTTGTTCTGATATTCTGTGTGTGTTATTTATATATTTTGATATTGGTATACTCAATAATGTGCTGTGTTTCTGCTGCTTTCTTTGTTACATTTGTGATGAAACCTTCATGTTATCCTTTAGATTCTAGTTTGCCAATGTGCTGTGTTTTATGCTGCTTTCTTGTTTACATTTATCATAAATGATTTATACTGATAACTTCATTGCCCCCTCTAGAACAAGGAGGCTAAATGTTTCTAATTAATGGTAAAATGGCAGTCATAGGATTTAGCTACTTTTCTGGAGATCTGTTGTTTTTGCACAACACAGGATTTAGACATAGGATGTGACTAAATTTTGGAGCTATGCTTATCAGATTTGGGAAGCCTATATGTAACCAAAGTGATAAAGACATGCAAAATGGACAGAGCAAGTGAGGTTTTCAATTGAGCGAGACATTTCAAACTTATTGTGATGCAAGATTGCAAGGTGTACTGGTTACATCGTACATTGGCACTTGTAGAATTAGTCAATTGTCAATTCTTCATATATTTATGAGACCATCTCCAAGAGATTCTCTATCTAGCTCTTAAGTAGTAAAATAAAGAGCCATGGTTGAAATAGACCTCTAGAGCTCTAAGAGATGGCTTTTAAAAAAACTTAGGAGTCTTTTTTCACTTCTCTAATTTACGAGTGACTTTCCTGGAGATTAAAAAAAGATAGTAAAAAAAGAATAAAGTTAGTTGAAAAGCGGAGGAAATTAGTGAGTGTAATAATATTTATTTAATAAAAAAGAGTATAAAATAGAGTAGTAAGTGTAACAGTGAAAAGTAGTGTTAAAAAAATAGTAAATATAGTAGGTTCATTTTTTTTTGGGATATACGAAAAAGAAATAAGGGTCATGTAAAATGGGACATAGGGAGTATTTTTTTTAAAAAATAGTAAGTATAGGAGGTTCATTATTTTTGGGACATATCAAAAAAATAATATAAGGGTCATATAAAATGGGACAGAGAGGGTAGTTTTTATTAATAAAAAATTCATTCACTTCAAATCATCTATTACTTTTCCCTCTTTTTTTTGTCATGGTGGGGTCCAAATATGAATAAAAAATGTAATAAAGAGGAGATAT
This sequence comes from Oenanthe sinensis, assembly GCA_028671895.1. Classification (NCBI taxonomy): domain Eukaryota; kingdom Viridiplantae; phylum Streptophyta; class Magnoliopsida; order Apiales; family Apiaceae; genus Oenanthe; species Oenanthe sinensis. The sequence goes on from CM053813.1 coordinate 32,532,712, forward strand.
AAATGTATTGTTAGAGTTGACACTTTTTATAATATACAGTAACAACTTACTATGAGCTTAATTATTTATATTATATTTAGAAGTGAACTAAGAAATTCTTGGAAATGCTCTTCGTGTCTCAACATTCTTATCATCACTTAAATAATCAATTTTAACTGCTAGTGTAGCAATTTAGCAAACGTAAGCAGTTGGAAACGTCATTATACAAAAACTTAGCAGGGCATATGATAGCTGCTGTTCATAACATTCATTATGGAGAATATATGTCTATGGCTTGATCAAGTATGTTGACAGTTGTTTTATGTTTATGCTATATTAGGTTCTTATAATTAAAGGCCACCTACTTTGTACTTGCAACTTGGTAATATGGTAGTGACATTTATCACTAACTGTAGTTTTCTGACTAGGCAAGGGATGTTGTAAATTTGGGTCACACCCCTACCAGTATCCGAATCCATGACCTCCTTATTGAGTATCGGAAACCACATGCTTGTCATATCTGAATTCATGACCTACTCATGAGTTATGAGTACCCGAATCCCGAACCTTGTCACATGGAAGGAGAAAGGTTTATAGACCTTTACCGATGACCTCAGATACTGAGATGCTAAAAAAGATCCTAATGCTTGAAGCCTCCTATGTTCTTGGAATATAGATGATTGCAGAACATTTGGGAGTATATTATCTACAAAACTCATGTCAGAGTGTGTATGACACTTGATGCACAAATTGCTCAGTTATTCTGCTCGAATAAACTTAATGTATGTGATTAGGAAGTTTCTGAAGACGACCTTGAAATTCATTTTGGAAGAAAATGAATGGAGGTTGCATCTGACATGATCTCATTTGTTTTGTACTTTGATACTTGCAAGGCTAGAAGCCCAAACCAAAGACAAACTCAATTTGATTGTTCATATGACCATATTCTATGGTCTTCAATCCTTTGTTGTTTGTTTAGTGAGGTGGTGTGAAAAGTGGAAAAAGTGTGTTTTGGGTTGATGAGAAAATACATGTGTATGTCATGCCAGGCTTGTTAGTGGAGACTTTCAACAAGTTGCTTGCTCTTTTTCACGTTATTAGCATAATCCTATGGACTAAACAGGAGAGTTTTACTTCTTCAAACATGTACAAAACTAAAATTCAAAACTAATGAAAATTTATTCAAGAATTTTTTTTGATCATCCTCCTAATCACCCCACCCCAAGCAAATATTTTCAACCACATCTAAAATTCATATAATTTTTAAATAATACACAAAATTAAATATTACGCGTTATCAAAAAAGAATATTACATTCTTATTCTTAAAAATTAAAAGCCTTGTAATCATCCTATGTACCTTGTGTACATAAGTACATCGTAACATTTAATAGTGAAAGTGAAAATAATTATACAAAAAACAAAAACAAAAACAAAATAAAATAAAATACATAAAACAAAAATAACCAAAAAATAAAAATATAAGTAGCTGCAAAAAGGGGGTTGGTCTAGTTGTCAAAGTTAATTAACTGTCTGTAAACCCCTTCAGTAGTCTCTCCCCCGGCCAAATCAGACAACAAATCATCAAACACATATACACACAGATACTTATATTATTTGTATGAGCACCATTAGTTCAACTGCTCCCTCGACTCCAAATCAATAAAGATTCAATCTTTGTCAACCTAAACACCCCAAGATTCAATTTCAACTCTGTGTGTATTTAAATAAAGATACAATTTTTATAATTTTAATTCAAGGGGTGAGATGGGTTCTTCAAAACCATGGCTATCCCCAGCACCTACTTATCAGCCTTTTGAATCTTTTTGGGATAGTGATGATGATGCTCCTGGACCCAGATGTGCTCATACTCTTACTGCTGTTGCTCCCACTAAATCTCATGGTCCTAGGCTCATTCTTTTTGGTGGGGCTACTGCTATTGAAGGCGGTGGTGGTGCTGGAATCAGTACATTTTTACTCATCCCTATACTCCTTTTTCTTGAAATTTACAATTATGTGTGTGTGTGTGATTTATGGATGGTTATGTGAATTTTGATTGTTGATTAGCTGAAATGTTATTGGGTTTTGTGTGTTAGGGTTGGCTGGTGTGACTAATACTGTTCATGCTTATGATGTTCTCTCGAAAAAATGGACCAAGTATGTTGAAATTTTGTTTGGTTTTTGATTTTTGGTTGAAAGTTTTTGACTTTATTGGAATTGGGTTGATTTGAGTGGTGTGAATTTGGTGATGTGATGATGTTTGTGTTTGGATTATATGATAGGATTAAGCCGGCTGGCGAGCCGCCTTCTCCCAGGGCAGCGCATACAGCTGCTGCTGTTGGTACTATGGTTGTGTTTCAGGTAAGTGGAATTTCTCGGGTGATGAGAAAAGGTTAGATGGTTGTTGGATTTTTTTGGTTTTGTTTTATGTTTGATGTGTTTTGTTTGTATTGCTAGGGGGGAATAGGTCCAGCTGGTCATTCGACAGATGATCTTTATGTTCTTGATATGACGAATGACAAATTCAAGTGGCATAGGTAGGTTTCTACTAATTTGCAAAGTTGCAGGTATTAATGTTGAAGGTTTCGTGATTTTGTTTGGTTATTGTTTTAATGTAGAGTTGTTGTTCAAGGAGAAGGTCCTGGTCCACGTTACGGTCATGTCATGGACTTGGTTGCTCAAAGATATCTTGTTACTGTAAGCGGCAATGACGGTGAGTTCATTTTCCCTTTTAACTCATCAATCATCATATGAGCTGTTTATTCAATTTCATCAATCTGAAAGAACCATCTTTAACACCTTAACTAGTTTTACATCAGATGTCACTTATCCTAGTGTTCTTCTTGCCCAATTTCTTTAAAGTCTGTTGTTGGTGACTATAATTAAACAAACTTTCATTATTATTTAGTAAACTAAGCTTTTATTAGCATCTCTTTCCTTGGTGCAATGTTAACTCAATGCATACGTCTGCTTATTGCTCATACAGTCATACCTAAATTTAAGTAAATATTATTTCAATCAGGAAAAAGAGTGATGTCAGATGCTTGGGCTTTGGATACTGCTCAGAAACCATATGCATGGCAGAAGCTCACTCCAGAAGGCGATAGACCTTCGGCGAGGATGTAAGTTAATTAATATCACATATTTCTGCTTAATGATTTTTTTAAGAAAATTGACTTATTTCCTTCTCTATTGGTCAAATTTACTTGTGAAACTCACTTGCGGAATTGTAGCTTACATGTGGGTTTTTTGTACTGTACTAAATGTTGCGAAATTGTAACTTACATGTAGATTTTCTGTACTATACTTAATGTAGTTCGTCTATGGTTGAGACCTAACAATCCTTTTAGATTTATTTTGATCAACCAGGCAAGTACATTTCTTATTACTCTAGTCTCTAGGCAAACAGCTTAAAGTGAAATTGTCATTTCTTGGTATACTTCTTCCTTCTTAAAAAAAACAAATAACAGTAAACTCCGGAAACGATCATGTGATTTAATATCAAATATTAGTTATGGAGGCATGTTAATGTACTGCTTGATATTTACAAGGGTTTCTTGGTTTTGTATTTACAAGGGTTTCTTGGTTTTGTATTTACAAGGGTATTGTATTATAAGGGGAAACAATCGGGGTCATTATCTTTCAGTAATGCCATGTTGGTTCTTTTTCTTCTTTTCTGTAGGATATGTTTGTTTACCAGGGTTAAGTTTGAAATTGGTCTGTTTTTGTTCTAATATCTAATATATGTGATTATCTTGTCCTGAATTTTATCCTTTACATCAGACTCTCGAGTCTACTGATTTCCATCAGAAGTTCAATATTCTATGCTGTTTTGAACTGTCTAGTTGCCACAACCACACACTTGATGACTTGCATTGACACAAGTACGTAAACGGAAAGAATCTATGTAACCTAGGTGAGGCAGCACTAACAAGTTATCTTGTTTTGTTGTCCGTTAAAACTAGAACAATTCCAGTCACAAATATGTGTTCATTTATTTCAGATTATGCTACTACAAAACTGTTGACACATTAGAGTACACTTTTATCACTTACATTCTCACATGCAGGTATGCAACAGCAAGTGCACGCTCGGATGGCATGCTTTTGCTTTGTGGAGGAAGGGACATCTCAGGCACGGTAAGGCCTTATGTGCTTCTGGATCTAAGATCGTCAACTTATGAAGTGTCATGTTTCTATAAGATTGAGGTCTTCAGGTCTTCTGCATTCTGAATTTGTCTAGTGACCCCTGGTTTTTTGTGGTTTAACTGTTAGTAGATTATATTCATGCAGTATATTTATACCATTTAATACCTGTTGTTCATAAGTACTCTGTTATTATTTACAAAACACACTTTTATAATTATTTTCAGTGCTCAATCACCTAATCATAAGTTCAAACACAAAGAAAATGAAGTGTATCTCACAATAGTTGCACGTACCTTATCATGCTAAATTGATGATGCATGACAAAAACGTAAACAAGAGTTGTTAGATAGGTTTTGCCTCCCGATTAATTATAGGGATATTCTCAAATGGTACCCTTTTGGTTTTGACTTCTCTAAATGTTATCATTCCTTTTTAATTTATGAGTGGTACCCTTGTATTTTATGTTTCACATATATTATACCATTCCGTTACTCAAATGTTTTTCAAACGTTAAAATGTAAGGATACTACACGTAGAAGTCAAAAAAGTAATGGTATCGGTTGCAAAAGACAATAGGACAATGGTATTATAAAGAATATTCTTAAACATATTTTCTGAAGTTTTGAATTGTGTTTTTCTTCAAATTTTTTTATGAAAGATGTTTCTAAATGTAGTATATTGTGACAGTTGTTAAAATTGCGGTAAATTTGAAATTTAAATAGATAATTAGGCCATTTACTTATATTTTAACGGTTGGGTAACAAAATGGTATAATATATGTGAAACATGAAATACAAGGGCATGCGTAAGTCAAAAAGAAGGAATGACACCATTTGAAAAAGTTAAAAACAAAAGGGTCCCTTGAGAATATCCCTTAATTATATATCATATCTAGTACTGGTAGAAAGATGTTACATTGTAAAATCTTCATTTTTTAACACAATGTTTTCTCCCATTTCAAAATTGCACAACTTCCTCTTTCCTTAAGAGAATACTTACACTACTGTGCTAAAAGGAAGGAATTAGTAAATTGCGAGATGAGAATCATGAGATGGAAGAGTGCTGCTAATAATATACTTGTGAAAGGGAAATTAAGTATAAGGACTTATCCTCATATGGATGTACTAAAATATTAGCATGGAATTTAAATAATTAGGTTATCCGTTATCATATTGCTAGTATATCGTCAAACTTGCTAAAAGTTTAAAAACGGCTTAATCAAACTATTGATACTTCCTAAATTTATCTTCATATGTCGAATGAATTTGCGGGTTAACAAATATAGTAATTCTTGTATGAAATGACATTACTTTTCCTTTTTACTCTTATTTAATTGTCTGAAGTCGTATCTGCGTATGTGCATCTGCAGCCACTAGCTGATGCCTATGGACTGCTTATGCATAGGAATGGTCAATGGGAGTGGACACTTGCACCTGGTGTTTCTCCTTCATCTAGATATCAACATGCTGCTGTAAGTGTTAATGGCACATTTCACAAGTTTCTTTGGCATTCTTTCTTCTTCCTTCTCTTCTTTGTAGTAGTTGTTTTATTTCTGAAATTAAGATTTCTGATAAAGCTCGGAAGGGGTAAAGTTTTCGTGACTGGGTTACATGTGGTATTGGCATGACATATCAGTTCTTCTACTCTAGTTGTTGCTTAACCGATTTACTTTGCGTATACTGTTTAGGTCTTTGTGGGTGCTCGATTGCATGTTACGGGAGGTTCCGTTAGGGGAGGGCGGGGAGTTGATGGTGAAGCAGCTGTTGCAGGTACTTTGTGAATTAGGTTTTAAGTTTAATACCATTGCAATACTCGTGATTGTTTAATTTTGGTATATCCTGAAACATTTTCTTGTTAATGATAATTATGTTATGGAAGTACTCGACACTGCTGCTGGAGTCTGGTTGGATAGAAATGGACTTGTAACTTCTGCACGCAGCAAGGGGCAGGCTGATCAAGATCCTTCCTTGGAACTCCTGCGTCGTTGTCGCCATGCTGCTGCATCTGTTGATACTCAAGTATATGTTTATGGTGGTCTCAGAGGAGGTATTGGCTAACAAGTAAATACAATAGTTGAATTGTTTATTCCATTATAGACCTGAAGTACATTATCGAATATTTCTTCTACTCTGCAGTAATACCTTTTATAAGTGTTGCTATTTACAATGTGCCTAAAAACCACAGGATCAGACACACCTATAAATTTAGTTTTTATTTGCAGTATAGTTTCAACTTGTATGTAGAATCAAAAATACATTTCGTAAATTTTTTTCCGACAAAGTTCCAAAAGTTTGGGTAGAAAATTTTCCCGAGGAAAACAAGTGCATATTCTATTTTCTAATAATAGTAATATAGTATTACTAGTGCATTCTCTTTTGTTTTGCTGGTTTCTATTTAAAAAAGTTAGCAATGCTTAGTATTGCAAGTTAGGCTTGCTTCATCCCTTAGTTTTGACATAACCATATCCTTTACCTATTGTGGCACAGATTTGGTGTTAGACGATTTTCTCATTGCAGAGAACTCACCAGCTCATTCTGACATCAGTTCTCCTGCTTCAATTTCTGAGAGGGCCTTAGCTAGAAATCTCGATAGCTCTGTATCTTCCGGTGGCTCAAGGTTATTATTGCATATACAGTTGTTGGATTGTTTTAACATTATAATCTGACCAAATGCTTACTTTACCTATTGTTGATGGGATTAATTTTACTAGTTGTCGTGGTTTTTCTTACTTAATTAGGTTATATGGTATCTACATACCAGTCTATGTTGGTTTAGGTAATTGAAATTATTTCCTTGCTCGAAATCCAAGAACTTCAGATCCTTGCTTCACTCTTCTTCTTCCTCTATTTTCATCTCTGTCTTCGTTTCCTACACGGTTGTAAGTGAGCTCTATGCCTGGATCTGGAATGCATAATTTTTTATTCAACCAAAGATATTATAGACCCTTTTTTTGGTTATTTATCATCATCTGTCATCTATCGCAAAACTGCTGTGTTTAGGTTTTAGGAAACTTAAGTTACACTCTACAGTAGCAAAGTAAAAAACAGGGAATTGGATGAATATTTTTTCTTACTATGACCCTTCATTTTGCTAGGTAGAGGTGAAAATTTTGGGTCATAAGTCGGGTTCGTGTCAAGTTGAGAGCATCATGCTGCCAATTAAGCTTGACCGGAACATGACCCGGAAAAATGGGTGCGCAAGTGTAACCCAAACGCGGCCTGCTGGGTATTGAATCAACCCGACACGACTGTGAATCGATTTTAAAAAAACTTCACAGTAACGTCCAAACAAATAAACCCTAAATTGATTCTAGATGACCAACAAATGACTCTACAATATTCAATTCAGAAACTCGACATATGAAACATAATTAATTGAACTAGAGCCTGTAAAACAAATATAATAACACATGAATTGAGGCGTGTGAAGTAGTGACCTATCTTGATCGACCATATGTGTCGGAATCTGGAGGAAAGAACGTCTGAGTAAAGGATTGTGAAGTCGGAGGAGACGAAGATCGAAAAATATTGGAAGTAGAGGGGAAGGTTGAGTGTTTAAATGACGTGTTGACTATTTGGTATGTAAATGTTGGAGGGCAAGAATGAATACAGGGTAAGGTTTTGTAAATGTGAAAAGTGGATAAAGTGTGGGTTAATAGTAGTGTAAGCTTTATTTTTTGTGTAATGTGCGATTGTATGTATATGTATGATGTAATAATATGTACAGGTACTTTACTTTTATTTACTTTTGGGTTAACTTCGGGTTGATTTAGGATAACCTGAAACAACTCACTTTTTTTGGGTAAATTTTAGATTAACTTGACCAGAACTCTAAAGCCTTCAACCCTGATTCGTATTTTTTTGTGGCGTATATTGCCACCCCTACTGCTAGGTACTGTGTGTATACTTCGGAACCATTTTGAACTTCATTAAACCATATACATAGTTATTCAAAAAAAAAAAGGAAAAAAAGATAAGAAATTTGAGACGATTAAGATGTAGATTCTAATTTGATCAAGAATGAACAAGAGCAAAGGTAGAAATGTGATCTGTTGGTTGAGGATTATTTTTAGAATAGCTGAAAGATTGTATTAACTTGATGGAAATATATATATGGTTTTTTCTTCCCAAACCAATTTGCTATCAGCCTATCACAACTGAAAATCACAAATTTTTATGCCTCCAGTGAACTCGTCAACAGAATATTGACTCAAATTCTTAATAATTGCATCTTTTTTCCAGAATGGACAAAAACTCTATGGCAAAACTGGCTGAGGCTTCTGCTGCAGAAGCTGAGGCTGCTAATGCTGTCTGGCAAGCTGCGCAGTCTTCATCCGGTACCCCTGAAGAAGCAAGTGTCCTAGATAACTCACAAGCTGCCGAGACCACTTCGGATGGTAGTGACACAGAAGCAGATGTTCGCCTGCACCCTAGAGCTGTATGTATCTTGTGCATTGTGATTATGATAGAGGGTTTTGTTTATGTACAAGCTTGAAAAATTCATGATAATATTGACTATACAGGTGGTTGTTGCCAAAGAGACTGTAGGAAGCCTGGGTGGAATGGTCAGACAGTTATCTTTGGACCAATTTGAGAATGAGAGTAGGCGAATGGTTCCATTGAATAATGACTTGTCACAACCTACAAAAAGGCCTACAAAGCCTAAATCTCCCCAAGGTCTGCATAAGAAGGTAAGCAATGGATAGTTTGCTCTGTCTTTATCCTTTTTTCTCTATCATATCCCAGTAAAGATGTTTATTTTTTTTGCAGTATTAATATAATAACATCTTCTTGTGTTACAGATTATATCTACATTACTTAGGCCTAGAAATTGGAAACCTCCTGTTAATAGGAGGTTTTTTCTGGATTCTTATGAAGTGGGTGAGCTTTGTTACGCGGCCGAACAAATTTTTATGCACGAGCCAACGGTTCTTCAATTAAAAGCTCCTACCAAACTGTTTGGTGACCTCCATGGACAATTTGGAGATTTAATGCGATTATTTGATGAATATGGATATCCTTCTACGGCTGGAGATATAACGTAAATTTTAAATGAACTTTATGCGAACTCATATTATATATATACATATATTATATGCTTTAATAGACGAGGATCAATAACCTGTACACTGTAAGCTACTATGCTGTACTTGCACAGTTTTTTAATAGGCTAGATGTGTGATTGTATTGAACATGGTAGGTTTAACATTGATAGTGCTTCAGAGAGCTCCACACAAGCTTATATGTTTAGGGAAAAATAGTATCCCAGTTTAGGGAAGCTTATATCAATATCTTTGTTGATCAGACCAGCGATGAAGTCAAAAGCAGTCCTAACCGACTGACTCTCCCGACATGTCTCATGGTCCTCAGGTTTAGTACTGTTGAAACAATTGAGGATGGTACCTGCACATGTCATTAAAAAGTAGAACTTCTCATACTCCTTTAAAGGAATGCTTGCATTACGGTCATTACCAAAAATGTTTGAAATAAATATATGATACTCCCAATGATTACAAAATTATGTCAGTTCCCAGGCTAAGAAATTTAGAGATATAGCATGACAAAGCAAAATATACATTGCGTCATGTCTTAGATGTTTCTTATTATTACTACGACATTGGTGTTTTTTATTATCTTCCTTTTCTAGAGAAATATGTTTTTATGGTGGTCGCTATTCTGTAATATACCGACTACAGTCGATCAGTGCTTATCAAAGCACGAGTGTTGGGGATTTGAGAATGTGAATAATAATTTTGTTATCTTTTTTTCTGATAGTAAGTACTCAACATCAATATTATAATATTTCAGATACATTGATTATCTATTCCTGGGTGATTATGTTGATCGAGGACAGCACAGCTTGGAGACTATCACTCTACTTCTTGCGTTAAAGGCAAGTTTCTATCGTGACAAATTTAGTACTTGATTTCCTTTTGCAGTGCCTTCCTCATTTGATAGTATTGACTCTTTGATATGCTATTCAGATTGAGTATCCTGAGAATGTTCACCTAATACGTGGGAATCATGAGGCTGCGGATATAAATGCACTCTTTGGTTTCCGTCTTGAATGCATCGAGAGAATGGTATGATGCGTAGGAAATCTTTTTTCTGAAGTACTTTTTAGTGCACTGATGGTTAATGGATTTCCAGGGAGAAAATGATGGAATCTGGGCTTGGACACGGTTCAACCAGCTTTTTAACTATCTTCCACTTGCGGCCCTTATTGAGAAGAAAATTATCTGCATGCATGGTGGCATAGGGAGGTCAATACATACAGTAGAACAGATAGAGAAACTAGAAAGGCCCATAACCATGGATGCTGGATCTCTGATCTTGATGGATTTGTTGTGGTACGTGTTTTAGCTCATCCGCTGCTTTGGATTTGCTTGAATGCTTTCTGTAAAATTGTATGTTTTGTGCAGGTCTGATCCCACAGAGAATGATAGCGTAGAAGGTTTGAGACCCAATGCCAGAGGGCCTGGCCTCGTTACCTTTGGGGTATGTATGCTGTTAATTTGTTATTTTCTTGCAACTATGGAACACAGTGGTGGTTTGATATATTTGTCTGTCAGTACAATATTATGCTGTATGCGTGAAATACCGGATGCCAATTTTTTATATACTAAAAATAACTTCTGTATTGTAGAATTTAGCTAATTAGAATTCAAAGAATTAAATTATAAAAATATTTATATCTCCTCCTAAAGATATATAACAATAGTTAATTTTCCAAATTCCTTAAAGTTGCTTTTCTGTAAAAATTGTATATGATATCTAGTGGGAAGTTCATATTGTTTGCTGCGGGAAAAATGCAGGTTTGGTCTCTTGGAGGAGTCAATATTTTAGTGCCCTTTTAATTTATTTAAGCAGAAAACAGTACCCCTTCTGAGTTCTGAGCAATTTAAGATGCACAGTCTTAATCAAGTTATTTCGAATAAAAAAGGATATAAATTTGAAGTGAGAACTGCAATAAATAAAATCGTATGTACCTAAACATACTAGTTATAGTTAAGTATATATGGTAAATTGAGAAGTTCTATTTACTATCACAATAACATATTTCTTTTGGTTTATATATGGACAAATCCTGGTGAGCAGCATGATAGCGTGCCAATAATAAGCGTCCTCTTTTCATACTTCCTGTGCCAGAAAGTGTTGTCTCTAGTTGTGGTTCTGTTCTGTATGTTCCATTTTGGTCCTATTTGGAATTCAAAAAACTAATCTGTGGGATCTTTAAACATGGAGTATGCTTTTGAAACCTTAACATTACACTAAAATGCATTCTCTTCCTGCAGCCTGATCGGGTCACAGATTTCTGTAAGAGGAACAAGTTACAGATGATAATAAGAGCTCATGAATGTGTTATGGATGGGTTTGAACGGTTTGCTCAGGGACAGTTGATCACTCTTTTCTCTGCGACAAACTATTGCGGCAAGTAGTTAGTTTTGTTTTTGCTTCTGATTATATGTTAAGTTTGTGTCTGATTAAAAAATTTCATTCAGGCACTGCCAATAATGCTGGAGCTATACTGGTAGTTGGTAGAGGGTTGATGATCGTGCCTAAATTGATACATCCCTTGCCACCCCCCATGCATTCACCAGAGACATCTCCAGAAAGGGGGATGGATGACACATGGATGCAGGTAAGATTCTAATGGGACATCTTGAATCTACTTGCTATGTTGCTGCTTTTGAACCCAAGTTGCAACTCACAAGAGACAATTTGCCTGGTTACCGCTAAATAATTATTATCCATATTTTTTTACTTCTGCAGGAACTAAACATTCAAAGACCGCCAACTCCTACCAGAGGGCGTCCACAGCCTGATCTTGACCGGAATTCACTTGCATACATCTGAATTTGATCAATGTTCAACAACAGTTTCTATGTGAAATCTGCAGTCCTGTGGTTGCATTATAGTTCATTTTTGCCATAATCGAGACTACATGCTACTTTTCTGTCCTTTAAAGGTCAATCCAAGAGAAGCTTGTGCATACAGAAGTAGAGGTTCGTCAAGGGGAACCAGCAGGTAGCTATTGGAGGTGTGTGATGACTCTTATTTGTTGTATTGCTTTCAGATTACTTGTATTATAGAGCCGGTGGTTGAGATCGCCAGGGAAGAAGAGTCAGTTTAGTGATGGATATTCTGTAGTCGAGGGGAGGGTAGTTTTTTGAGTTGTGTATTTCTTGTAATGTAGGTAGTGAATAATTTAATTCATAAAATCCCTTTAGTTATAAAGAATGATTGTAAATTTATCAATAATATTTTTTTGATAAAACATTAAGAAAGCAATAGTAATGAAATAAATTTTGAATACATGAATTAATTGCAAGGTTATACTACTGGGTGGAAAAATTGGGGATGAGGAGATATTTGATCAAAGAGCCCAGCGAATCTTGCTCATGTTTGGTGTGTCAACGACTACCAATGCAAATTTCCACACTTGCATTACCCTGTTTTTCTTGCTGTCGATCAAATTGTCGCATTATACAAATATATATATGCCAGTACCCATTGGCCAAATGGACGAATTCACCTGGCCTAATGGCATCACACCCATATACCCATAGTTGAAAGTTAACTGTCAGAGTCTCGTAGGCCACCAGTGCCATGTTTGCCCTTTGTTAGCTCTCTAGTGTTATCCTTTCTTTGTCTAGTAGTAGTAGAACTGTGTATAAAGAAATAATCTAAGTCTGGAGTAGGCTTACAGGATCAACCGTATGATGAAAAATAGAACAAAATTTAGACACCAGTGATTTCAATAGAAAAATAGAAGCCTCAGAACCAATGTTGTTGAACCAGAATAATGCTGTGGCACGATGTAGGCTTCTGGCTTACCACAACAGCCTATTTTTGCAGAATTGCAGATGCATCTGCATTTCCATTCTATACCACTGTTCATACCCAATTATATACAACAAAAAATACAAACGCCTCAACAGAAATAGACATTAATATAAACAGTCATCCCTTCATAAAATAGGAACAACTAGTTTTTAGACTGCTCATCCGAACAGATCTTTCACGACTATTTTCTACCAAACACAACCCTGATTTGGATTCTAGCAGGTTGATGCATATAGATACAAGTTGATACGTTAACGGTTTATGTGATTACAGATGGACACTCACGTTTCCTAGCAAGCTAAATTGACGAATTTCTTTCAAGTTCAGCAGAGTGAAGGCCAGTCAGTATGTCGTTCTTAGATGAAATAATGTGAATGTTACTGAGTTTGCTCAGGTGACTGCCATTTGAGTGATTTAGCAATTTACATGTGAATCACTTTCCTAACCAAGGTGCCAGCGCACTCTGGCTGTTTTGTGAATGAGTGCCCTTCGAAATCAAACCAGGTGAACCTTACACCTCGCACTCTGGCAGCAATCTGCAGTATCATAAACAGAGTCTCAACTGTTAAAACCCAGATTGACAGACGAAAACCATATCATCTTTAATTAGAACTAATCAGAATCACTGTATTGATATAACTTAATGGTCCTTATTTATTTTAAATTTTAAGGACATTAGAACTAGTGGGGATAAATAAAATATTTGCATTTATAAACAGTTTAAATAATATAAGCTATCTGTTTTTTCCTCATTCTCTCTTTGCAAGCTTTCTCTAGTACAATTTACTTTTGCAGTCTAAAATTGGCAGGTTTGTATATCTGAATTTCAACCTAATTATAATCTTTTCTCAATTTTCACCTTCGTTCTGAAACTTTTTAATCTCAACCCCGACCAAAATCTTTGGCAAAAAAAACACAGCGAGACTTTGCCATCCAAAAAGATGATGGAAGTGTAATTATAATTATATACGACAAAGATTCAACAAAATTAACAAACTCTAAGACTCAAAAATACAAACATTAAGTTGCATGGCAGAATATGATAGTCGATATTCTAAATATTAGAAAGAATTAATTTTTACTAACACATTACTTTTCCCAATTAGGGATTCAGAATACGATAAAGCCACATTATTAATACAAGGAAAATTCCTAATAGTACCATTGTACTATTGGCTTTTCCAAATGGTACCAATTATTGTTTTGACCTTCCAAGTGGTAATACCGAACTATTGACTTCGTCCACACTGTAACACTCCGTTATCTATTTGTTAGTCAAACGTTATAATCATTGGTACCACTTGAAAAAGTCAATTCTATAGTGGTACCATTAAGAATTTCCCTATATAATTTTCATAAATCGACTAATTTTAATATTGATTAAAATCTTTAAAATAATAAGATTAAAATCTGTTAGGGATTGTGGTACCAACAATATAATCAACTAATATTTACTTATATTAATTAATAATTAACTAAAGTAAAACATACTGTCATATATAATTTGACAGTATGTTTAAAATGTCACTTGTAATAAGATGTTCAAATAGTCAAGTAGGTGACAGTAAGTACCAATAGTTACTGTCATGTGTAAATGAAATAAATGATTCATGAAGTAGAAGTTCACAAAGTGTTCATGCACAACATATATCAATTTTCTGACAGTAACATTCTACATTCTGGAGCCTACGACAGCATATTCAAGTGACAACAACTTTTGGAAACAGACGACAACAACTATTTTTTTGACAGTAAACTTGGCGGAGATTGAAGATTCAAGACAGCAAGTTTCCTGATAGTAGTCTGTTTCAAGTAGCAGACTAGGTAAAGTCATTCACAGATTGATCTTGACATTTCTACGTAGTTTGTCAAGTCTACAATTGCAACTTGAGAAAAAACAAGCAAAAAGGGTGAAGCGTACTCATGGTGTCAAGAATGTCAAATCTTTACATAGTACCTTTATCTACATTTGGAATGAAGACAAGACTTATGAAGAAAAAGTAAGATTACTAATTCGAGGAATGTCCAGGATTCAAGGAAAAGTGTACATGTATGTTAGGAATTAGGAGTTCTAGATGTTTACAAAGGGGGGGTGAATGTATACTTCAAATCTTTTTCACTCTTTTGATTTTTATGGACTAGATAAACTGTCAACTGGATTGTAAGGTTGAGCAAGTAAAACAGATTTAAGTTAGAACAACGGATAGAGAAATGAGTATAATGAACACTAGATGTAACTTTCAATCTAATTTTATTAGCATGACCTTTTGCTACAATCTGAAATTCAAATTGAATTTCAGCTTCTTGTTCTAGGAAGATTACAATTGTAAAACTCACAAGACATCTATAAAACTCACATAAGATAGATTAGCTATAACTAGAAATAGACAAGACATGCTTTACAATTGACTGATATCTATTTCTAGCTAACACTATTATGACAGGCTGCTACATCCAGCCTTAATAAATTACTAAATACAGAAGTTATGTTTAATTTTTAATAATTTTAAACATGAAAATTTTAAATAATAATAAAACGTGTAGATACAGTATAATATTATATTGTATATCATATTTAATATTGAAAAAAATTATAAAATGTGAGCAAACATCCAAACATGTCTTAAATTTATCAAGAGTAACGCTTGATTAACGTTCAACTAACGGAGTGTTACCATGTGGACGAAGTCAATAGTTCAGTATTACCATTTGGATGTTCAAAACAATCATTGGTACCATTTGGAAAAACCAAATGTACGGTGGTACTATTAGGAATTTCCCTTTAATTAATTGTAATTTATAACGTTTGACTAACGGTCAGCTAACGGAGTGTTATAATATGGATAAAGTCAAAAGTACAGTGTTACTACTTGGAAGTCTAAAATAGTGATTAGTGCCATTTAGAAAAGCCAATAGTACAATGGTACTATTAGGAATTTCCCTTAATACAAATACATACATTTGATATGGGAAGTTAATAACAACATTCAGATACAACAGTTGTATAAATAACTTTTAAACTATAAGATTCCACAAAGATACCGATGAATCTTAGGTCTGCACTTGTGGAATTTTATGTCTTTAAATCCAATGATAAATTAATAAGATTCGAATAACTTATTGAACCTTATATGCTGAACCTACATTATGAAACTGATATAATTTATAAATTTTACTTTACAGAATAAGAAAGAAGACGGACTCTAAAAGAAAACATGATATTATCTAATGCTTAGTTGCTTACGTGGATCTTGTATATAGTATAGAGGACAGTGCTCTATGAAGCACCACCCTAATATAAAATTAGTGGCAGAGATAAAACTATATATTAATGGAAGAATTATATTTAATAATACTAGATAATGGGACGGGCATGATTTAAAAATACAAATATTCTCCTAGATTGGGCGGTTTAATCAACTTCAAAAATTATGCCATTTCAAATTAAATTACCATCTCAAGTAAACCTAATTTATAAGTACATCACAATTCTTCAAATCAGCAACATTCTGATATTCTTCACAATCAAACTTGAGCATTTAGAAAGAGGCAGAATTTGAAACATTTATATTGGGATAGGTTAGCGGAGAGAACTACATTTCTGAAAATATTGATGACAAAATCTGATGTAAATCTATTGTGATACTATGACCATTTCTGAAATGGTTGGGAGAATAGTAGTACACAAGTCTTTAAAGGAATGATTTTGTAGAGACATGTTGAAATCTTTGATTCAAAATTGTAACGAAGAATTAATTATATGATTATGTTTTAATATTGCTTGATTGTAAAATATTTGTAATTGATTAGGCTATTAATGTGGCACTAATCATTCATATTTAATTTGTATGAGCTCTATATAAAGAGCATTCTATTGAATAAAATAATAAGCCTCTAAGCTTCCTACAACAAATATTATTTCTCTCCCTTTTATTATATAAAATACCATGTGTGAGTGTTTAGCCATGGCTTCTAGCCAAATTTCAGTTCTTTGGCGAAAATTATCAAGTATGGGCTGTCAAAATGAAAGCTCATTTGAGAGGTATAGGTTTGTGGAAATGGGTTGGATCTGAGAGGGAGATTCAACCTCTTAGAAACAATCCAAAGCTAAATTGATTTTTACAAGAATCATAACTTGTAAAACTGGAAAAGAGGCTTGAGACAAGTTGAAAGAACTTTATGAAGGTAACGAAAGAACAAGAAGGATGCAGGTCTTGAATCTCAAAAGAGATTTTGAGACTTTAATCATGAAAGAAAAAGACACCATACAATAGTATTATAATAAATTGATGGGAGAAGATCTACCTGACACCAGAATCGCAGAGAAATTGTTTGTAACTTTACTCGAAAGGTTTGAGGCTGAACTTTCATCTCTTGAAGATTCAAGAAATATTAGTGAATTAGACTTTTTGGAGCTAATTAATTATTTGCAAGCTCAAGAACAAAGAAGGGCCATGAAAATAAAGATAATGAGTAGGTAGATGAAGAGCATTTTTTGCTAAAAGATCAAAGTGTGGCCAGTGCAAAAAATATGGTCATGATGAAAAAGATTGTTGGCATAAGGAAAAATCTCAATGCTTTAAATGCAAGAAGTTTGGTCATGTGCAAAAGAATTGTCAAAATAAGAATGAAGAAAGTGTCAATGTGACGCATGTTTTTGAAAAAGAAGAAACATTATTTTGAAAATTGGAGAGAAGTGCTCCAATAAATTTGAAGTTGGTGAGAAGTGCATTAACAAAGGAATTTGGTGAGAAGTGCACCAATTTTTTTTTTTTTGGAGAGAAGTGCTCCAATAAATTTGAAGTTGGTGAAAAGTGCATCAACTAAAAAAAATGAGAAGTGCACCGCGAAATATGTTGGTGGAGAGAAGTGCTCCAACTTTAACTTTAAGGATGATGATGGGAAGTACATCATGAACAAGATTCACAATTTTGAATCAAGAGCGAGTGTTGAAATCTCCGATTCAAATTTGTAACTAAAGAATTAATTATATGATTATGCTTTAATATTGCTTCGTAATTGATTAGGCTATTAATGTTGCACTAATCATGCATATTTGATTTGTATGAGCTCTATATAAAGAGCATTCTATTGAATAAAATAAGAAGCCTCTAAGCTTCCTACAACAAATATTATTTCTCTCCCTTTTATTATATAAAAAACCAACAAGGCAGAAGATCAAAGCATATTTTCAGGGTTTTTATCATATTGATTCAGTGTTCAATCAGAATATTTTCAATTCAGATTAAAATCCCACATCCGCATCTTAATTTCTAACCCCAGATTCACTTTTTCGGTCCAGGTATTTTTTCTGGTGCAGCCAATACCAGTAAGGATTTGAATTATTCTTTCATTGTGCATTAAACTTACTTTCAGAATTTTTGTTATGCTAATATAGTCTTTTTGTAGGTGATCCACTGAACTGTATAGTACCCTAAATGGCGCCCTGATAACACAATTTGATTTCTTTTATTTTTTAAATATTGACGATCAGTTACATACATACCCTTCCTGTTGTTCTTTAATAAGTAATGACCCGTTAAATCAAATATGATCCAAAGGTTCACATTAGTTCTCTTAAACATAGTGCAGAAGTTTACCTTAATTCTCTGGTTGCCATTCTAAACAAAGTTCTTAACTGAACTGAGTCCTATATCTATATATGAAGGTTAAATGTCTGCACCCAGGAATCCTTAGACACAGGATACGAGTAAATGTTTACGGGAGCAAAAGCCATTCCCCACATGCAACATGTGAATTTATTTTTAAAAGTCATGAGAGAGAAAGAGAGCTAGCTGTGTAGGAGTGTGATGAAAAGATAAGAGAATTATTTTACTACTATCGTAGTTTATGTAATTGCAAAAATGTTGTTGTCATCCTAGCTTTTTATTGGTTCTAGTCCAAGGGCCTCTGTTACCCGGACTCTTCGATTTTGGCCTTATACCCGTGTCGACCGGACATGACATGGGTGTGGGTCCAGGATCTGAGTCGGATCTTTCATATTGAAACCGGACACACTTCATATTGTAACAACCAAAGTTCGGGATGATATAAAAGGCCTTATAACAACTTGTTCGTAAAGAGCAAGGTTCATATATGACTTTTTTTATGTTATCCTTTGACTTTATGATACGGATATGACACATATAACGCGTATAAGTTTAATTGGTAGAAGACACTAGTCACACATACTTTTTAAGATGTAAAATGGATTAAGAACATATAAATTTTCCCTTATGTTAAAGCTTATATTCTGAGTCCCCGCACCCGTGTCCGATTTCGGACTCACATACAAGAATCTTAATTTTCAAAAAACTAAGGATCCGACTCTTGGATCCGCACCCGTGTCGGACAGCCGTACCCGAGTCCGGGTAACTTAGCCAAGGGCTGTGATTAGTTCCTAATTTGTATTCTACTATAGGTTTTTACTGAAGGTTGACTGTATATATATACCTGACGAAAATATATTTATGTAAAGATGCAATTCATAGATATTATAGTGCTCAAATTGAGCAAAATGAAACTACAAGAAAAAGATGTCAAGGCAATTCAAGTCTCCAATTGTTCATGCTCTACATAATTTATTTATCCAAAAGCAAACTATTTTTGAGTTTAGATGCAGTAACATCATAGCAGCAGAAAACTCTTACCAGCCCCTTGTCAAGCAGGGAATGCTTAAAATTCATCACCTCTGCAAAACCAACAGTTTCTTACAATCCCATAACACTCTCATCACCCCGTGTTGTTTCTCTGCATCATAAAAAGAGGTTCCTGTGTCTTGATATGGGTGTGGAAGTCTTGTTAACTTGTCTCCCTTTAGATCAATGATGTCCACAACACATGTCCCCAGTTCCTCCAAGTTTTTACCATACCATATTCCATGAACTTGATACACCTTGCCTTTCCCAATCTCTGTTCCTTTTTGATCTACAACCAATACATATTGCCCTTCTACTGGGATGCTATCAACCAACTCTGCAACTCCATTCCTTGGATTTTCATTGCAGCCAGTTCTTGGTATAACTCTCCCACTTTCATCTTGGTGACCTGCATGGGGAACCGAAGGGACATAGAGATCCTCGACAGGATTCCCGGACGAGTCATTGAGGACCTTTACATCTGACCCGCCTTGATTGTCATTACGAGCATTGTCCCCTTCCGGGAGTTCACAAGCCTCCTTAGCTACACGGGCGAGCTTGGCTTTTCGGTTGTTCAGCCTGTTGATTCCACAGATCATAAAAAAGAATAACATCCCTTATTAAACCAAAAAACGGGGGGGGGGGGGGGGGGGGAGGTCTCAATTATGACGTAGTAGGATACAGCTTAATTACTTGATAAACTTCATATTTTGTGTCCCAGTTATTATATAAAAAATAAATAAAATTTAGTGAAGATAAGCAGTTCCACACCGCCTATTTGAAGATGAAAGAGATAGAGACATTATTATGATTGACCTTAATTTCCAATATTTAGTAGGTCATATCCAGTGCACGTTCAAGGGAAGGTCCCATTGTCTGCAGTCTTGCACTTATTCTTATTTTTCACAGATAACTGCTTTCAGAGCATCTTAAACTTAACAAGAAATTCGACAACAATAAAAAAAACTGAAAATCCTAAAAGTAGACTAAAATCAAGCTTTGTGAAGTTGCTAAACTCCAGGACATATAATTAAGCATAGATTACAGAGGAAGAGAAAATATAGCAACTAGGTGACAAGCTGTGCATGAGGAACGGATGTATGTTGCATTTGCAGCAAATCCAAACAGCCATAGCAGTAAATATAATTGTACATAGATTTCCACAATTGGCGCAGTCAGTTTTTATTGTTTGGTGTACAACCCTCAGGACTACTGTAATTTCACATTTAAACTAAGCTTAAGATAAAACAAACATCAGTTATAGAAACCCTTTTATTTAGGTCCACCACTTGAGACTAACTTTCAAAATTATGCAAAACATTACTCTTCCTGAAAAAGCATTTCCTGTTTGGAAATCTAGATCAACTTCACATAGTCGTAATCTTTAATAAAAA
This sequence comes from Oenanthe sinensis, assembly GCA_028671895.1. Classification (NCBI taxonomy): domain Eukaryota; kingdom Viridiplantae; phylum Streptophyta; class Magnoliopsida; order Apiales; family Apiaceae; genus Oenanthe; species Oenanthe sinensis. The sequence continues at coordinate 32,553,716 of CM053813.1, forward strand.
AAAGGCTCGCCTAGTTTGAAATCACGAGATGCAAAAGGTTTATTTGCATCTGAATCAATTAATTGCAATGCATAATGATAAAAGATGTCAATCTACATGCCCTTGTATTACGTTTACTTGTTTATATGTAAAAAACTGTAGAATATTTTCTGAAATTAAGCATGAGCTTCATTTAGCTAACTTGACAAGTAGAGATAACAATGTCACACGAGAAAAAACATCAGAATCTTAGACTCCGGAGTAGCCAGTAATAATAATCAATTTACCCACACCAGGAAGATCCACTATCTTGACTGTGCATATTTGGAAATTGGATCGACAAGGAAAGAATCCTTAAATTACTCGAGCATGTCATAAGAAGATATAGAAGACTTACCAATTTTTCAGCTGGGAAGATGTCACTTCAGAACCCTGGATAAGAAATTAAGGAAAATAACATTGTCAAATAACGCATAGCCAAATATCTAAAAAAGCATGTATATAGTACATACATGACCACTTAATCGATCAGCCCATGACTGAAGTGCGGCGGCATTTCTATGCATGTCAGGTTTATCTAAAAGGGCCTTCTCAATCATGAAAGTCTGCATATCGTTCATTATGTTACGTTTCCGTTTTCTTCCCTGCTTCTCTGCATATATGATATCGGCAATCTTTTGGTCCTCTTGAACATCATTGATTTGATCAATGGAGTTCTTTCCTTGAGTAGAACTAGAATCAGATCCACTCAATTCAACATTCTGAGCATTCTCTTTTATCTCTCTCAGACCACAAGCTTCAACCTTGCCAGATTTATCTTTACCTTTCCTCTTACATTCTCTCGACTCATCATCAGCTTGATCAATGTCCATCACCACATTGGACTGATCTGATTCTTGAAGAGCTAATGATTTTTTAACTTCTTCTTTGAGGTCACTAGTTCTATTATTTTGATCTGGAGAAACTTTTCTCGAGAGGGGTGGTGAGCATCCACATATACGGTGAGACTCCTAATTGAAACACGTGTATATTTCAGATAACAGTAACATCAATAGCAGTACATAAATATATATGTAATCAAGGTAAGAGAAATCCTGAGATGATATAAGATTCAGACAGTTCAAGTCACCAATTACATAACAAGGGACACAATCGTACTGGGTTTTATGCTCGAAATACACTACTGCTCATAAATTCCGATATAGGTAAGATTAACTTATTGAATGCAGGTTGCGACACATCAGTCTTGAGGAACCAGCAATAGAGGGCAAAACCATAGATATGCCCTCTACCTCTTGTTACCAAGAGAAGTTTTTTTTTTTGGGGGGGGTGGGGGGGTATCCACTCGGCTCCGCACTTGGAAAAAAGGTTAATACACATATTCCATTTTTATCATGATCTTGTTTGGTAAATTCGTATTGCCAAGATATATCTGACATATCTTTCCCTATTTAGCCGCAAGTTTAGTAATTTTTAGTGAAACTTAATGACACAAGAATCAAACTACGATTCAAACTTGATGATACATAGTGTCATTCTATAGTATCATCAATACAAATACATATCTATGTTACTAAAAAAGGGGGCAGCAACCACTATAAATTGTAAGGGTGTTACATATAAAGAGTCCAAGATCTTACTTGTATAACGTTCTCTTCCATTTCAAGCAGACTCATAAGTGGTTCTAATTTACTCACAAATATCCTGCAAGGGAAAAATGAAGAACTTTATGAAGCATACATTTTAGAATTTTAACTGTTTTCGAATCAAATGAAAGAGCTACAACTATGACTCATAGCACTTAAATAGGATTTTTAACTTAATATGTCTCATTTAAAAAGAGACTTGATTATACTTGAAGAGTCCTGGTATATCCCACTTCATTACAGATTGAGAGCAAATTTGTCTTTACAGAAACAAATAATGCAGTTATATAATCCCTTCACGATATGTATTTTGTTATTAAAAAGCCATCATATTGAAGAACGGGCATTAATCTTTTTATTTTGTAAAAATAGTGCAAAAAGAAACCTGTAATTGTAGTGCATTAAAGAAACCTGTCAAATAGTTCTAGCAACTGATGAGATATTTCAGCGACAATAAACTGAGAAACAATTATTATATAAATAAATTAGCATGTCATATTTATTCACCTCAAAAGCTGCATATCTTCCTCAATCAGGAAGCTAGGAATTAGAGATTCTGCATGACTTAATAGGGAACCTTCACATGTGATTCAGTAATTAGTAATGAAAATACGAAATATTACTTTAGCTACTTTACAATAAGAGAGAGATACTCACGAAGATTCCTGTTAATGGATGAAATTTTTTCAGCAGCAAGGTCGGAATATGATTCATTAGATAATTTAAGAACTTCCCTTTTCAAGCATTGGAAAAATTTGAAAAGGAAGAGATCCATCTCGTCTGGTGGATTGAAACAAAATGTTTGATTTCAATATTATATATATATATATTATATGTGTGTGTGTGCGCAATCGAATAATACTAGAACTACCCAACAACAGCAGGGAGTAAATTCACATACAGAGACAAAAGCATTGTAAAGTAGTCGGGTTTAATTAGAAAAACTCTATTGATGCACTTACCATTGCAAATATCTGGAACGAAACAATGGAGATTTGCAATTACTTTGACCAATAAAGATGTTCTTTGATGTGCATAGGAAGCTCGTGGCATGTTATTAGGGATGAAGGCGTACTCTGAACTCGTTATAAGTAGTGGATTTGATAATGAGAGTAGATTTAAAACCCATCCAGAAGCCAGAAATGGGTCATAATCCAGTGTGGCGTCTTCTTCCCAAACCTGAAGGTCCGATGCACACCAAGTTGATAGAAACTCTCCATGTGGAAGTGAAAAAAGCGTTTTCAACACCTCAGTCTGGAATGACAAACAATAAATATTAAAAACTTTACGAAATCAAATTTACAAAAAAGTAGTGACTGTAAATTTATTATAGAGAGTAATGGATCCCATGAACACAAAACAGACAAGATCTACCACTTAAAAAATTGTAGAACACCGAACAAGGTAATGACAGATACAAAAAAATGAATATTATGATACATTTTGACACAAAGTACACTACCTAAAGGTAGTGGAAAAACTTACAATGTGGTCTGTGATGTAAGATCGAAAATTTGAATCATCTGAAAATATATCTACAAGCCGCAAAGCGTTAAGTTGCAAATGTCCCTTTGGTGTATCTTTGCCCATGCAAGAACTTGGCTCTTTATGGTATCCAGTAAACAGCTTTTTAACTAATTCAAGAACCTGATACACGATAACCATAACAAAATAATCACTTAGGCAGTTACAGAAGGCTCCAAGTATATGTGAGAGAAGCAAAACAAACTACTCCCTCTGTTTTAACATATACGTGGTTTGACTTTTTGGCATGCATTTTAAAGTGCTTTGACCATATAATTAAAATTACTATTTTTAAAAGTTTTCCTTTTGTGAATAAAAATATCCAATCAATATTTTTATTCACAAAAAGAAAATTTTAAAAATAATAATTATAAATATATAGTCAAAACACTTTAAAATGTGTATCAAAAAGTCAAACCACGTATATTTTAAAACCGAGGGAGTACTTGGGATAAACTGTTACATAAACTATAAATTTAAGCATGTAAATTTTGCTCGAGTGCACGAATATAGTAAAAAAAAACCTGATCATAAAATAATAAAACTATATTTCAATTCATGACAGAATATTGGACTACTGGAACATGCCATACTATAGTTACAGTGCAGAAATCACAAAGACAAAATTATTCCATGACTGACATACAAACCTCTAAGACAACAGACTTGGCTAAACTCAAGCTTTCAGGAGTCCTAGCAACCTCGTCCAGGTAAGATATGCTCTCTGTTTCACAAAGATACAAAAGCTGCAGAAAAGGAGTCATAGCGTATTCAATTTATGGCGTTATCACAAATATATTGCGAAGTAAAATGTTGTAGTGTATTCTTAAAGTGCTTAAGTAGCAAATAATACATCTCTGCAATACTATGTTTAATCACGTGAACATACCATAGCCAAAACTTTGGACTTCATTCTAGATACAGCCCCTACAACAAATTGTGCATTAAGAAATACTGTTACATCCAAGTCCAAGACAGATCTAACCAACCAAAGAAAGCCAGCTTCCTGACATAATTCCTGAAATAGGAAGGCATGGAGAGTAAGCTAAATGATACTTCTACTGGAACTACAAACTGGAATACTTCAACTAACTGAAATTCAAGAAAAAAAATATGAAGGAAAAAAATCATTCACATTCATTACGAGGTATGCGGATATGCGGTATTCATTAAGAATAGCAAGGAATGAAAGATACATACCGAACAGATATGTACCAATATTCATGTGCAAATAATATTCAAATTCGGAAATATTATAGTGACTCTCAATTACAGATCATGACATATACAATATTTAATTTTCTTCTCCAATGTTGGTCACGTCATTCTTACAAAAAAGAGTTTACCACTTGCAAGCGAAAGAAAGACAGGCGACCCCGCCGCCTCTTTTTCCTGTGTGTTCCTTAAAACCAATAACACTCGCTGATCTAAATCTACCCGCTGCCGAAAATACTTTGCAACTACTTCTAAATGTAAAAAATATGACATAACTTTATTTTTGTCAGGAATTTGCAAAAGTCTAATTCTAATTGAAAACCTTATGTTTCACGAGGCAATCTCGGAAATTGTTTTGCTGACACAATGAATGCAGAAACTTCAGTGAAGCCTCGCATTGCACACAACGATGCTTAATTGACTCTTCCATAGTAGGACTTAAAGAATCCGGACTGTTGTTTTGCATCTCGACACGAAGAACCTCAATATCAGTACGAATCACAGCAAAAGCAGCACCCATAAATCGGTGTACCTGTTACATGTGAATGTCAGATTACAAGTTTCTGCACAAAATGGTAGTTGGAAAAATAGATTATTTTACCTTAGGATGACCAACTAACATATTAGCAAGCTCTATAGGGTAAGGGGAAATGACTTTTTCAAAGAGAAGTAGACTGCTGGCTGCAATTGTAGAATGCAAAAGCGTAATAGGAGTCCACTGTTGATGTTTCAAGACAGCAACAAACAAGCCTTAGCATCGTCATAGAGAGTAAAAATTTGACAGATATTCACAGAGCTTTTAAAAGAAACCAAAAGAAAACCTTTGTGTAATAATTTAGCACGATAGGCACATAAAAGATCAGTTCAATCAACTGTGATGAGAAGGGGATGTCATCCGCCATTATCTGCAACAAATACACAAAAATAATGGAAGTTTTATCCCATATGGTAAGATGTCAAACAAATCCCGGCAATTTTATATACGACACGAAAATTTAGTGTTTGTCTTTACATTTTGAGTACACGAACACGTAAAGTAAGGTATACGAAAGATTTAGTGTTGTATTGCACAACACGAAAGTAAACGAAATAAATAAATATATAAAAATTTATAAATTATATAGTACCAATATCTATATTTTTATATAGTTAAATCTTATTCTATTAAAAGTAAGAGATATTAAAATTTTAAAATTGAAATTATAATGGTAGAAGTATTTAAAACTCTATAAAAATGATAATTTATTAGTAAAAATGATAATTTTATGAATAAATAATATTATAATATTTATTTTTGTATTATTCATATAACATGAAAACACGACACGAAACAACACGAATTTGCATGGTATACGACACGAATTCATTTCATGACGTGTTTGGTTTGGACTTTTAGTACATGAAACACAAAAATACACAACACGAATACACAAACACTAATATCAGGTCTACCTAAGAGGCATAAACCCTAGTTCAGCCCTCTAAACTCTACTCTAACTTTCAGAAGAAAACTAATGGCATGAGTGAAGATGGATTGCCGTAAAGATGAATATTTCATCTAGATAGAAGTGATATCCGATGGAATGAAAAGCCAGATACATGATTTGTGAAGACGAAAGTGAACTAGGGTTCCACTCCAATGCTTTGAAAATATTATACCATATTCTATCTCTGTTTATGAAACCTATCAATGCTTATAATTATCATCTTTTCAGGTAATAAATTCCTAAAACTTAGATTTGTCCATTTAATATCCCCAACGACAATTATCTTTGCGGCTTTTTGCCCTACACAAGAATAAAAACATATATAAGCTTGAACTCATGCTAACCTGCTCAAGTTTAGGGTGCCGAAGAGCTGCATCATATAAGTTATGCAAAAATCGGATTCCAATCAAAACATATTTAAAAAGGTCTTCATCAAGGTCCGAATATACAAGCCTCGCTAGAAGGTGTAGAGGAACTTTGGCAAGGGCTTCAAAATCAATCTGCTATTTTGAGAAAATCAAAATTATGGAAAGAGTGAAAAAGGAAGGCTTGTACGATAGAGACATTTTATAATGATAAAAATTATTCTAAAAACCCGGAAATATATAATGATGAATATTTCCAATAAATTCTTCTATTACTTACTTGTAAAAATGACCCATTTTCAAAGTCGAGCTCAGATGTACCATTATCCAAGTCCCTAATTAGCTTAGTGAGATCTTGACAGCTGTGCAAACTTTTTACTGTTGAGACCAAGTCTATAGCCTGAAAATGTGTATCTATTTAGCAAAAAAATAATATGATTTTATGTCAACCATAACAATAAGACACTTCAAATACAATTTAAATCCATCAGACATGGAACATTTGGAACATTCTGAAGAATAAAATCCCGTCAAAAGATTAATTTTTGGTATTACTCCAACATGAAAAAATAACAAAAGGAAAAAATTGAGAAAACCCCAAACTACAATTATGTTATGATAATAATAATAAACTTTATTCATACATATATTTAAAGTCTCTACAAATCATACATATCTTATGTTAAAAATGTATATTCTAAAAATTATAACAAAAATTGAATATAATCATAATATATATACATTGAATTTAAAATTACAAAAAAAAGTGCATGCCACTTTAATAAATTAAATGAAATAAAAGTAGATCCAAAAAATAGAATTGCATAAACATGTAATTACCAAAAAATAACTAAATACAATAGAGACATAACATGAAAAAATTAACATAAACATTAATAACTTATTAAAAAAAGCCCCCCATGCATTGCAACAATTATAAGCTAGTACTTTTAATAAATTAAATGAAAGAAAAAATAGATCCATAAACTAGAATTGCATAATTGCATAAATAAACATATAATTACCAAAAAAGATTAAATACAATAAAAACATAACATGAAAAAATAGCATAAATATCAATATTTTTTTTTAAAAAAAAGCCCCTGTGCATTGCAACAATTATAAGCTGGTACCTCCTGGTAGTGTGATTAATAATAAATGGTGGTACACTGGTGCAACTCCTAAAAAATGTAATTTCTATTTGTAAACACAGTTTTTTGCAAGTCTCACTAATTAAACAACAACATTAAGCATAAAAAATCAAACAGATAAAAAATAAGAGCAAATTAAAAAAATGATAAAGATTGTATCTTCGCCTTAGGGCTCACTTGCTCAATTCCCTCTTTGCTTGTCTTCATTCTCCTGGATTCACAACACCAACAAAGTCAAAACACACACACACACACACACACAACAAGAATGATAAATGTTAAAAAGAACTGACCTGTGAGAGTAATTAAGGTTGAAACAAACAATTGGAGCAATTTGTAAGACCAAGATTTTAAGTTTATATATATATTTATAAGGTGGAGGAGACAGAGATTTTTTGTAAAATTATAAAATTAATGTTGTTGCTTGTATTGAACTGGGGTATGTGTGGGGGAGTTCTAGATACAGACAAGCGTATATATAGGGGTTTTAACGTGAGCCGCGGTGTCTTATCATGCGCCCCTGTTTCGGTCACTACTCACTAGTAGTTTATTATGTATATCTGTATGTATAGAAGAGTATCTCTTCTATATATTGTGAAAATCTTAAAAGTAATTGCCATAAATATGTACCTAAGAGTAATCATAGGTGTATTACTCCTGTTTCGGGCTTTTTTATGCATCTAAACAAAATAAACATGTAAATTGGAATATCTTTTTCGTGGATTTGGAAATTAATTGAATTCAACGTACAAAAGATACTCGTAATAATGGCAAAAAGTAATAAAAAGAAAGAAAAAATTACATTTCTTTAAATTGAATTCACATCTTTTGTAGATGAATTGCTCATTTGGGTTGAATTTTGTAGGAAATTGTTAGAGATTTAAAATTGTGTCTCAAATATTGATTGGTCAGGTGTGGTAATTAGTAATTTTCTAATAATAAAATGAGATTCTGAGTAACGAATCAAATGTATCATATATTATATCACGTTATTTGATGAAAAAATTAGCAATATTTTCGGTACATTTAACACTACTCAATTTTATATGATGAATGTAGAAAATATTCTTTTCTTTTTCTTTTTATTATTTACAATACTTAAAATGATTGATAGGGGTATGTAATTTGAATAGTACATAAGAAACATTTAGATGGGGATCTTTGAAATTCAAGATAATCAATTTCAATTATAATAAATCCACAAAACTTAGTAATATTTGTTAAGAATTTGAAATGATTTTTAAAAATTACGTGTTATTTAATCAAATTTATGTTATGTGTAAAAAATTTATAATATATAATTAAGATTATATGAATTTGGTAATTTTAAAATCTAACTTATTTTTATTGGATAATATTGTACTATGGATTTGAGTAGATTCTGTAATGTAATTTATTAGATTGTAGATATTATTAGATCTCGTAAAAAATTGCATAAAATATTGAGATTTTAATAGATTTGAGATTGTGTAATGTTATATGATTATGACTAATTATATATGAAATTGATTTTTTTGTAAAAAGATACTTTTTTATAAACGAATAGTTTTGAAATATAATATTAAGTTAATGAATTTCTTTCACTTAAAAAAGTATATAATTTTTTCGAAGAGTACGAGAAATGTTTTTAAAAATCTGGATAATACAAAATTTTAATGTTTTAACATAGAACATTTCGGTAAAAAAAATGAACCTCGGGTAAGGGAAATGTATGCTATTGTTGAATTTAAAGATAAAAATAGTTATGGATAACTTAATTGGTACACCGATATCATTTTTATATTTGCATTAGTACTTTTATATGTCCAGTCAATTAATAGTGCACTTAAAAATTATTAGAAACGTGTGATTATCCAAATTATTAAAAAGATATTATGACATAATTGTAATAGAAAAAGACTAAGTGAAATGTTTCTTTTTTAATTTTCACTATGACAGTAAGTTTTGCTTGAAATAAATTTGAAAAGAGTAACATAAAGATTAATTTGATCCTTTCAAAAGCATACTCTGTCAACAACCTGAAAAATGGATTAATCCGTAATTGTTTCTATTTAATGTTTATTCGACTCAATTATTTTTGTACATGCCGTATGTTTTTTTAGTAATGAATTAATTCCCATAAAAAAACTTGATAATGGAGATAATTTTATCTGCCGTTAAAATGTAACCAAATATTATATAAAATGTATAAAAAAACAGTCTACTGTATTAGAAGAGAAAAAATAAACTTCTTCATTTTAATGTTGTTCAACCCATTCACAAGATATCACAATTGTGAGGAAGGGCCAGGTCAAGGCGGCACCCAAGAGGATAACATGACGAAGCCCAAGACCAAACCCAAATGAAGGAAGAATGAGATATTACAACCCATTTTAATTGTGTTGCTTGCTAATGCTAGCGTTGCTAAGTTTCCGTCCGTTAGCCTAAATATCCAAAATTTTGGATATCTTCATTTTTAGTTTGATTTTAAAATTTTAGAAATTAAAATATTTGATTTTATTTTTTGGATTTATTATTCAAAAAAAATTCTTTTTATAAATTTAAATTCACATCCGAATCACAATTGTTTTTTTGAAATTCAGATTTATTCGGATCTGATCCGATTTTATATTTTTCTTTAAAAAATCTAATTTTATGATAATACCTAATAAATATATTGAAGACAAATAGTGAAAAATATATTATATAAAATTAATTAACAATATAATTATTGATATAAAAAATTATTTTACAAATTTATTACAATATCAAGTGAATTTTTTTAAAGTACAGTAAACGAAAATTACTCTTATTATAAATTAATTTTCTACTTTAATTTATGAATTCAAGTATTAGCGTGATTTAAAATCTTTTGATTTTTTTTTACAAAAACTATTACTTTCTGAGAGTTTGGTGCGTAAAAATTATATGATAAATTTATGATTTATAAATTTAATTATAATTAATCAAAATATAGAATATAATAAAATAATTATTTATAAATAGAACTAAGTTAATATTATTAAATTCGGTTAATTCAATTTCTGATCTAATTTAAGTTGATATCTTAATACCGAATGTTCATTTAACCGAAATCAGAATTATGCATTAAATTTTATTTCATTAATTATTTAATTTGAAATAGCAACCCCACATCGCATCAACAAAAATAAGCACAACTCGTCAACTCTGATATGAGATCTCAAGAATTTGAATTCGAATTCGATTTTGGAGGGAGTTGATGTAAATTAGGTTGCATACAGGGTAACAGGGAAAGACAAAGGACCCGTTTCCCAAAATTCCACACAGATTGCACTCTGTTTTGTCTGACGGACATGGAGTATCACTATCTATCCAGATTTTCAACTGAATCTATAGTTTGAATTTAGTTTCTGATTACATATACGGAGTACTTTTTACTGCATGGATGAGCAAAAAATCGAATAAGAACCGAAATCGATCCGAAATCGATCTGAAACCGATGAAAACTGAATCGAAGAAAATCGAAACCGAAATAAACCGATCCGAAACCGAAAAATAAAAAACCGAACCGATTGATCGGTTCCGGTTCCGATTATAGGTTAAAACCGAACCGGAAAAAACCGAACTAAACTGATAATTAAAATAAATAAATTTATTATATATAATTTATATATATAGGGTAAAAGGTATCTACCGTTATTTTTAGAAAATTTCTTAAAATTAATTATATAAAACTACATTATTTAGACTCTATCAGAAAAATCTAAAATTAATTTTGAGTTATAGTTATATACAAGAAATGTCTCTCTTATAAATGAAACAATATAAATCACAATACATATTCATGATTCATTATTTAAAGTAAACTATTCTGTTGAAAATCTCTGATTAGTATATACAATACCGATTGACTTCATAATTAAAAATGCAATAATTTAATAGAGTTGCATATTTGAATATTTGTATGAGAAGACATGATTCTGATGATATAAAATTTATATAAATTTATTAAAGTTTCTTACATGTTACAGTAAGTTTAACTTGTTACAGTTTCTTATCTTTTTTTGTAGTATTATTATGCGGAATGTGATTCAAATATTTGAATGTAAATATATAATAATTTAAATTATATATTTTTTCATATTTCTTTATCCGATTTTTAACCGAAACCGATGGCTCAGTTGCAATTTTTAATTTTTAAAATCGAAAATATGCGGTTCCGGTTTTAGTCCAAAATCGAGCTGAACCAAACCACGTTCTCCCCTACTTTTTACTATCGTTTTTGTATCATCAATGATCACTATTACAATCAAGACAATTTCTTGATTGTATTTCTATTTGTTTGATATTTCTTCACTTCCTTGTATAACATATTCTTTCGCGAGAAAATTGGATATGAGATTATCATTAAACACTTTATATGAGATTATGACCCCGTTTGGCGCAGCTTATAAGTTGCTTATAAGCGGAAAAAGTCGGTATATATGTATTTTTTTTAAAATAAGTAACTTATTTTCAAATTTGGAAATAATATTTGGTCTTAAATTTCTAAAATAAATATTAATTTTTAAAAAAAATGAAAATACTTTTAAAAAAAAGTAATTTATTACTTATAAGCTAAGTCAAACACCCCCATATATATTTTTAGCACAATAATAGAAGGATGAATTTATAAACATAACATCTATCTCATGTATTTATAAACATACTTCTATTTTTATATTAATTTTTTTAAGCCGCGACGTCGTCTCCAGGCCGAGCAATCTTCATCCATTAATAATAAAAGGGATTATTCATTACATAATATAATAAATGTTTTTATCTTATTTGAATCGATCTTGAATTTTCAATTTTTGAATAAGCTAGCTGATATCTTTATAAATGAGTATATGATAGATAAAAACTTATCATTTAGACTATCCAATCAAATCTTGATGTTAAAAAATAAATAGTGAATAATTTACACTTTATAACCCTTTGATTTTGAAAAATTACATTTTGGGTCTCATAGTTTTCAAATCAACACTTTGCATCCCAAAAAATTTAAAACCGTCTCAATTTGCACTCCTTAAGCTACCTTCCATCAATTATCAATTTCATATTCTAGAGGGTTAATATGGATATTTAATATTTAAATAGTTATTTCAGTGTTAATATTTTTTAGATTTTATGTTCAATTCATTCCTAAATATCTAATTTATATGGTTGAAATGCGTTATTACTATATTATTATTATAAAAAGTAGAAAGAGTAATAAATAATAAGTTATGATATAAGAACCGGATTTTAATTTGATATAAGAACCAAAATTGTTTAATAAGTATTATTTTTTATATTAATAATCCATTAATAACACATTTTAGCCATGTAAATAAGATATTTAGAATGAACCAAACACAAAATATAAAAAATATGAATACTGAAATAACTGTTTAAATATTTATATTAATTCTCCAAAATATGAAATTAACGTTGATAATTGACGAAAGTTTGTTTAAGAGGTGCAAAATGAGATGGTTTTAAAAATTCTGGGATGCAAAGTGTTGATTTGAAAATTATGAGACCCAAAGTACAATTCTTCAAAATCAAAGGGTTGCAAAGTGTAAATTAGTCAAAAATAGTATGTTGTTAAAAACTCGTTTAATAAATTTTTTGTGATGTGTACGTTTTGAAATATAATATAAAAATAATAATATTTTTGGGAAAGTTTGATAATAAAAATTATATTTATTTCCTGAGTTGAAAAATAATTTTTTTTTCAAAAGTATAAGCTGTTGTGAATAATTATGGATGCCCTTTTACCTTTTATTTACAAGACTTTTGGTCTTTGGCCTTTCATGTACTGATCTTGACTTTTGGTCTTTAGCCTTTCATGTATTGACCTTTGCCTATTCATATATAGATTTTTGTCTCTTCATCATCTAGACCTTTGACTTTCTATGTTCTTGTAACTTATATTTTGAAGCATATATAAAGGCATGTTGTATGATTGTATGAACACACCAATATATATGAAATTACTTCTCTTATTTCTCGAACTCTTTCTAGTTTATACTATAATTTATAACATAAGTCACATGTTTTCTCTAATAACAATTTTTTGATAAAAACACTTTTTAAACTATTTTTTAGCAATATCCGTAAATCTCGAACCTTAATATAATATCAAACGGGGCCTTAGACTTCTATCCAACCGCATCATCTGGACAATTGATTGTCTAATTCGAATTTTAAAATTAAAATTAAAATTAAATTTAGACTAAACTTGTACTTTTTTTGACGTAAAGCGAAAAATTCATTAAAACATTAGGACTTAGCTGGGACAAATACTCGAACTGTCAACTACAACCTGATTGTGAAACAAAAAAAAGAGCTAAACAAATAGTCGTTTTATTTTCAGATCGTTTAACACGTAGAATATCCAAATTTTTTAATCTAAAAAGTATTACAATGACATCTCGAGCAATCCAACCTATACTAGCGGTGAAACTAGTATCATCACAATTGACCTTTCATATAAGTGTCATCTATAACACAGTGTTCAAAACTATTAGTTACATCAAATAATATTGGAGGAACAAATACCCCTAAAATATGAATAATTTTTTATTGTGAAAGGTGAGCTCTTGCGATATACACCACCGTCCCAAATTCGATGCAAGTCTTACAGATCTATCAAAATACCATATAAATCATTTTCAGAAAAATTACCGAAATCTATAATAAGACACACAAAAACATCAAAATATAACAAACTAACATCCCAAAAAGATGGGCACAACTAACAACCTTGATAACACGGTACCCAACAAAATCTCATCCAAAAAGGATTAGATCTCGATTTTATTGAAAAAATTGATAAATAGAAGAGAAAATGAAAGAACGAAAGGGACTTAATCGGTGAAGGGGAATGAAGTTATACAAAGCGGAGAAGTGGCGGTTAGAACCCTACATATGAGAGTCCAAACAACTTTCTTTGCGTCAATTTCAGCATTAATTAAATACAGTAGGACTAAACTTGTGCTTAACTATTAAAGTAAGATTAACATTAAAAATTAAATCTTGTTAAAAAACAAAAAATTAAATCGAAATAGCACTATAACCAAGGAGTGATTTCATCTTCAATTTTAAGAAAGACATTGCAATAAGTACAGGATTTGATAGATCAAGTGATAAAGCCGTGATAAGGTTTATCCTCTTTTTTTTCGAGTCATGGATTTGATATTTATCAGAACATGTATACATTTGTAAAGTTATAAACTTAATTAGCCAAAAAAATAACACTCTGACACTACTACTTTGGGATTAAATTCATCGAACTAGCTAGATTTTTTTGAAGAAATAAAGTTTATTTATATTATGGCTTCGTATGATAGTATCGTTATAAATAATAATAACAAATTTTTGTTTAAAAATAGAAAAAAATACTGATAAAATTTTAAAATAATTTAAAAAAAAGTTTTTGTCTAGAAACTGGTTTTAACGAAAGTAGGACCCCATATTTCAGGAAAAATTATTTTTCAACTTTTACGATAAGTAATTATATTTTTCACTATCAAACATATTTGAAAATATTTTTTATATTACATCTCAAAAAAGTACAAATTAAACAAATTATATAACAATTATTTGAATAAGTAATAATAATTTTCACTATCAAACATATTAATTTGAAAATATAATTTTTATATCAAATTTTAAAAATATGTAGAAATTAAACATATTATTTAATTTTTGACATCACTTCTTCTCATAGTTCCCAAATGAAGTCTAGGTTCATATTATACTTATTACATACTTCACGTCAAAACATTTAGTTGATAAAAGTACAATGCAATTTTCTGGATTTCTCTTTAACCTTATAAAACACTAAATTTTAAATTACACCGAGTGAAGAAGATTTTATCTCGAAACAAAGTTAGCAAATACTTTTTCACTTTCTGTGACATCTTTTTAGTTTTATAATAATAAAGTATTAACCGATCAAAAAACAGAGGCTCCTTATAACTTACGGAGTATAAGATTTCCCTTTTTTTGATTTATAATAACCTTTTAAGATAAATAAAGTGATGTAAAAGCTACCTTCTGGCGCATTATGTTTCTATTTTCCTATTTAATATTGTAGTGGAATAGTAATGAGCAATTATTCATATTCATAAAGGTGATACAAATCTATTGTAAAAAAGGACCTTATTCACCCATGCAATAAACTAATATATTAAATAACTAAATATCCAAGAAAACAACACCAATAGTAAAGGGATACACAAATGTGGAATTCTTATACAATTTGTATAATTTAGGATAATATATAGTATTGAATTTGTGGACTATATTATTATAAAATGTAGAAAAGGAACTTGGAATGTTTAACACAATAGATATTGTTTTTATGGTCACTACTCACGCCTCATGCTAATGTCAAAAACTATGAACTATTGTTGGAATTATCTGTCTCGGCGAGGGGGCACTATAACATGTTCACAATTCACAACATTCATTTGCAACGAGTGACTACTCATTAGCAACTCTTGGCGAAATGACAAGAATATTATAGGAATAATATTTAAATATAAAACGATTTCTTAATTATAAGACAGTATGCTTATTGCCTTTAAGGAGAAATGAAAAGAAATTATCATATACTCCCTCCGTTCCACAAAAAGTGGCGTTTTATAAAAAATAAAAATTAAACTTATTCAACTTTGACCACTTATTAAATATTACTGATTTATATTTTTACAAAAATAAAAATTAACTGTAATAGTTAATGTAATATATTTTTTAATGATATATTTTTCATAATTTTTATTTCTAACAATAATTATTAATAAATGGTCAAAGTTGAATCAGCTTGACTTTTAATTTTTATAAATCGTCACTTTTTATGGAATGGAGGGAGTATCTTTTAGAAAAGAAGTTAAAATTGATAAAATAACATTTTTCTTATGTATTGGATATTTTTAAGGATTGTAAAACATATTTGAAAATGAAGTCATCTCATCCGTAACCAACTACTTCACTAACAAATTGTATCATAATAAAATATAAAAATCACATACAAAATAAAATATTTCATTGCTAATTTAAATAGTTATCCCATTCGTCACAGATGGCCCCTGATTTTCAGAATGGATAGTATATTGTTACAGAAGCATCAAAAATGATAATTATTGGCCGTCATTCTATTTTGTATTGGCTGGTTCTCAAATAATATAGCCTCATTTAATATTCGTCTCCAACCGTATCCAATTTTTCTTTAATATTATATCTTATTCAAGAAAAATGAATTTTTTTTATGCAACGAAAATGAATTTTGTCAAGTACAGTATAAATAAACGTCACATGTAAATGTATATGAAATTAATAAATATATACTATATTATCATATCCGAAAGATTAAAAATTTTGATCGGTCGGTTCACGGGCTTAAAAAATATATATATTAGATATAATTGTACATATTATAATACGAGTCTTAACTATATACATATTTATATTGACTAAAATTTTATTTTTTAGGTCAAATTATATATTTATTATAATACGAATCCAAATTATAACATATTTATATTAAATAGAATAAATTTATATAAAATAAGAGAACATATAATATTGACATAAATTTTTAATATTATAAAATTATATATTAAATATTAATAAAAATATAAATAAAAAATCAATTTATTTAAATATTAATTATCCGCTTGGTTATAAACTTGTATAAATAACATGTAAATATAGCAATATATTATTATTCAAAAACCAGTGTCAGTTATGAAAAAGTATCGCAGAAATAAGGGCTAGCAGCAAATGCAGAGTATTTAAAATAGTGGCAAATGCAGAGTATTTAAAATAGTGGCCGTTTGATGTACAAAAACAGTCCATTCTACTTGGGAACTTCAATGTAACTTGCACACACACATATATAACTCTACCCCCTGTAATAAAGCAACACACACCTACTTTCAGTTCAAAATCACTCCCCTACTCACACACAGTGTGTGTATGTGTGTTTTCTTTATAACGAGAGTGTGTGTGTGAGAGAGAGAGGGAGAGAGATGACGGGAATGGTGATGATAAGAAAGGCAAGTGTTTGTGGTGGTGGGAAAGAATCAAGAAGAAGAAACGATGAAGAAGAGCAAGTGTCATTACTGGCATTACTTGTTTCAGCTATTAAAAAATCTATGGTTTCTTGTAGAGTTGAACAAGATGAAAAGCTTAGCAGCTCTGCTTCAGCTTTTCATCATATGGAGATTGGGTGGCCTACAAATGTTCAACATTTGACCCATGTTACATTTGATAGGTTCTATGGCTTTTTAGGTCTTCCTCTTGAGTTTCAAGTTGAAATTCCTGCTAGAGTTCCCAGTGCCAGGTTCTTTAATTTTTTTAAATCTTTTGCATGTTAAATTTATTTTTTATTTTGACTTGACGGGTCTTCTTTAATTGCAATGATTTTATGCGGGGTTTACTCATAAATGTGAGGGACATTAATTCAAGAAAATTTATTACTTTTGATTTTTGAAAGTTTAGATCTGAAAGATGGATGTTTGATATAAAGTTCAAGATAAAGCTCCTTATTTTTTTACAACAATGTACAAACAGAATGGACAAAGAGGTTAAGTTAATACTGCATTTGGGTTTCTACAAACTAATTGGCTTGGACCTGTGTTTTTGTCTTTTGTTATCTTCCTTTTCATTCACAAACAAAAATATAGAATGAGAGCAAGTGAGAGCATATGAATAGTTGAAAGTGATTGTTTAGGAATTGTGCAGACTTGTTTGCTTCTACATTTTGGATTGAGCTTGTGTCCAAAAATGCAAAATCATAGTAAATGTTAAAATCAACTGTTCAAGTCTTTATCTTTGTAAAATGGATTTTACTCACTAATGCACGTAAAATTCTCTATTCAGTTTAGTTGTTTATGCATTTGGAAATTACATATGCATCATGGCTCGATGCCCACCTAGCTTAACTACCTTGATGGGGTTCAATGCCCACCTAGTTTAACTAACTCGATGAGGATTCAAATATCGGGGCTCAACACACACGAGAATAAGTTCCTTGTCCCATGTGATCGGGCTCTCTATCCCATTCAGGAACCCAACTAAAGATTGTTGTAACTAGGACTCCAATACCAGTATTGATGCTATTAAACCTATCTCAACCCCAAAAGTTACCTAGTACTCTAGTACGATGATGGCTTCCCTCAGACTTATTAAACATTACATACACCTACCACAACGGATTTGAAATAACAATAAAAAGCTTTAAGATATATCTTGGATCTAATTACTCGTATTTGTTCTACCCTGGAAAAAGTATTGTAGTGTGCTTACTTCTGATTTCTGTCTTGTAGTATTAGTGTGTTTGGAGTGTCAGCACAATCAATGCAATGCTCTTATGATTTAAGAGGCAACAGCGTGCCAACAATTCTCTTGCTAATGCAGGAGAGGTTATACACACAAAAAGGCTTAAAGGTAAATTTGTTAGATTAACATGATTTTATGGTTGTCATGAAACATTTTGCAGGATATTTTCCCACTGGTTTCTCCAATTGAATTGTAGGCTGAAGGAATATTCCGCATAAACCCTGAAAACAGCAAAGAGGAACATGTCCGGGACCAGCTAAACAGAGGAATTGTACCAGGAGACATTGATGTTCATTGCTTGGCAGGGCTGATTAAAGCCTGGTTCCGCGAACTACCTTCTGGAGTGCTAGATGGACTTTCCCCTGAAGAGGTGTTACAGTGCAATACTGAAGAGGAATCCATTGAGCTTGTGAAACAGCTACAACCGACGGAGACAGCACTACTCAATTGGGCAATTGATCTCATGGCTGATGTTGTTGAGCAGGAGGATTCCAACAAAATGAATGCTAGGAACATCGCCATGGTTTTTGCCCCAAATATGACACAGGTAAATACTTCAACTTTATTAGGGCTGGGAAATTTGGATATGTTCTTTAGTTTAAATTTTTACACATTTTCTTCTTGGTTCAGATGTCCGATCCATTGACAGCTCTGATGCATGCTGTTCAAGTCATGAATTTGCTCAAGACCCTGATACTTAAAGCACTACGGGAGCGTGAAGAAACTACAATTGGAGGATATTCTCCAATGTCATACTGTTCTTTTGATAGGCGCACTGACGATGAGGGTGACAGTCAACATGAGATGAATACCAGCTGCGAGCTGAGAGGAACACAATCAAATCATAATGCACTTGCGGATTATAATGCCAGCAGCGAAAGTGAAAGTGAAGTTGGGTCATTTGGTGAGGTAGAAGAAAGCTCCTTGAAGCCACTGGATGACAATGAAAACACAAAGAACAGTTTCAGAGAATTCAAGGGACGCTTAAAAATAGCAGGTCCTAAGATTGGTTCTACCTCTAGCACAGCATCTGGTGCTTCAATATTCGATAGAAGAATTATTAACAGTTCTGTCCTAAGCGCTAGCGATGAAGAAGATTCGGGCTTGAGTTCAATAGAGAAAGAACTGTCCAAACTATGATTTCGCCAATGATGTTGACGTGTTAGATTAGTCAGTGGATTCAGGATTTCTGATGCCTGTTGGTGTTTCAAGTGGATGCCAAAAAAATTGCACTAGTCTGCAATGCATGAATATCTCATCTTGTTCTGTAAAATTTTCATTTATGTCATCCAATTAGGTCGATCAGTACATCAGTAACTACTATCCTGTGTTTGATTGTGCCTTCTGTTCAGCTCAACGCAAAAGTTCTCTTGTTGGCAATGTTGCCAGTTGCAACAAGCAGAAGATTCATGCCGAGTGATGTTAAAAAACATTGAAAAACAAAGCAAAAAAATGTTGAACCATATCAGCAACCCTTTAGAAATTGAAAAGCTTATGCTAGAAAGTGTGAATGTGACTGCCATTATGCTTTCTAGTTTGATTTGTTTGTCAATGTCGGGTACCAAATAAAATATCACAAAATCAAACTGAATGTGACTTGTTTGGTTTTGTTTAGCATTGAAGTCTAAAGTTATGCTTTTATTTTATGAAAATCGATGGTTCTTTACAATGGTAGAAAATTATGCTTGAAATTGCTTAAAGTTGGATTCTTTGAGGAGGATTTGTGTGATAGAGAGATCATGCTTTAAAACTTTACCAAGAATAAGAAAGTGAGATTATGTGGATGATATATGAAACTACTAAAAGAAGGATTCTCTCCTATATTTCTTACTTTTTTAACAATCCATCGTAAAAATTTAAATTCTCACGTATAACTGTATTCGTGTCTCCATGGCTCGACGTGTAATTACCCAGGATGGGGGATCCTTAGTCTGAACCAAGATGGATGTACGATCTCCAGAGTGGTAATAGTTTTTTTTGGCATGGTTGAAACTTAAAAGCACAACAGGTGTATTTTCTGGAGCTTTTTTGAAAAATAAGATTTTATTTTATAAAAATACGACTTTGCAACTGGATCAATCTCACGTGCAACCACAAGGAAAAAGTTGCATTCGGTTACATTTGATTACAAATCATATATAAAAAGTTTCATTTGATTACTTTCCGTTGTAACGCCGTATTTTTGCAAAAAAAAATCAAATAACAGTAAAATCGCAATTTTTCAAAAAAATAGTATTTTTTATAATTTCTCAATTTTCTTTCACAGAACTCATTTCAGAGCAACAGAGCCTTTGAGATCCCCAGTATACTTTTTCATGGTTTGCTTTATTTTCTTTTACTCTGTAGAAATTTTGCTAACATACTGGAAGAATAATTTTCATCATCATGAATCGGTCGTCATGAACAATAAGACATGTAGAACTCTGACTAAAGATAAAATATTTACGTGTTATTTTATTCTACTTTGATGTACAAGTTATAATAACATTTCTAAAGTTAAAGTTATCTATTTTTTTTACAAAAATAATGTTACTAGAAAAAAAAGACACCAAGGACTGTCTATGCATACAAAAAAACGAAGCAATCTAATCTTAAAATTTTTATGAACCATCTACCAATTGCACAAGACTCTCGTTACCAGTCCTAGTGCAGGACACGCGACCTAGAGAAGGTGTGGATATTGACTAATTTTATCAGAATAGTACACAGCACACGACAAAGTAATATACTTTGATGCAAGATATTCCATGTACGATGCCCGTGTTGTTCAACTGTCAGACCCTTCATTTTTATCAGAACACACTGTCCCTTGAATATTAGCAAAATGTTCACGGCAAGTTTTCAAAGTTGAATGTTTTACTAATGCCTTGTCAAGAATGTAGGGAGAGAACACGAATGAAAAGTATATTAACTGGTATAACCAAAAGCAATGAGAAATGGAGAAAAAGTAATATCCACATATCATCCGAAATAAAGAGTTATACATGTGTACACTTGCTTGTTTGTAAAGGAAAATGAAGTTCGAAATGACCAACTCCATTTTTATTCCTTTTTTTTTTCTTTCTGAAGATGATCAACAGATAGCTTTGAATATTCACGCACTAAAAGCAGAACTGGGATTTAAACCATCGATCTCGATAAGATCGAGAAAATATTAAAGGATCGCCAAGCATAACACAAGAGATATTTTCATTGTTACATTGACAAAGAAGTTTATGTAGATTAGAAGAATTATATATATATAACTTTGATTCTTGACCCAAAAGCAGAAACATACGATACTAAACGTGATTGGATCACAAGGTTGTTAGTTCTCGTACCTCTGGACATGTAGGCTATGTTTGTTGTTTCCGAAGATTACAACCCATGATTATATCTCAGTGGATTAGACTCCCGGAATGAAATAGGACTGTTAGCCCAGATTTGATCATTCAAAACAAACATAGCACTACTGAAAAAACAGAACAAAACTTGCCAAAGTAATAAGAAAGAACAAATAAACAACCCCAACAAGCAAAGGCATGACATTAGTCAAGAACCTAAGCAAGTGTCCCAAAACAACTTGTCATTCTCCTCTTTAGGCTCCATGACATTAGATTTACTATTCTTCTTCTGCTGCCTTGAAACAACATATCCCATTTTCCCACAACTACTCCAAACCTGATTAATGGCACCATCGTCTTCGTCGTCATCCTCGTCATTACAATCCCTATAATTAGGATTATACCCATAATCTCGCTCTTTTTTCTTCGACTTCTTCTTGAGACATGATCTCGCGTAATATTCCTCCTTTTTCTTGGACTTGTTCGTAGAACTTGGCGTGCATTTTTTATCGCGATCACTAAAATATTTACCAAATGATGTACTGTCATCAGAGCAACAAGAAAGAGCATCATCAGCCTCATAGTTTTTGATCTCTAAATTCTCCATATTCATTTCGGAATTGGCCTCAGAGTCACCTGTGGACTCATAGAGCAAGAACGGAGACACATCAACCACATTATGCCAATCCCAATTCCTCCCATCCATATTTTTTCACCCCACTTGATCTTTTTTTTTTATAACAAGAAAAGACTTGGTAAAATTAATGTGGAAGACTTCTATCATGTGAAGCTCTTAACAAAAACTTTGAACACATATATTTATTTATACTATATGATCATATAAAAATATTATTCTTTCGGGTGCCAAGTCTTGTTATAAGATATAGTGTTTTTCATGACTGCACATACATGTATGTGTGATGGGCTGTTTGAAAGTTGAAGGTTGAGTGGACAAGCAATCCTTTATATAGTTGATAACTTGGAGAATTTTAAGATTAAGATTAAAGTAGATGCGCATGTATATAGGTTCTTCTAGAAGGGGGTTAAGTCCAACGGGACATGACATTTATTAATCTCATGACAAAGAAATAAAAAGACAAGACAGCCTATTTCTTCTAGAAGTAAATCAGGCCTACTGTTTATTTTCACTTCACGTGTAGAACCTAACAGCCTTACTACAACTCACTTCAAGAAACCGTATGTTATTTACACTATGTTTATTTTCCTTTATTTTTTTACATCACTGCTTTTGCAGTTTGCTTCCCCTGCTCGGAATCTATTCACAGAAGTGGCAGGGCCTTGCTGTCACTACCAAAATTGCATCTCAAAACATTAGTTTATTAACAATAATCAAGTATAAAATTATAAAAAAAGGTGGAAGTTTCGATTTCAAAAACT
Organism: Oenanthe sinensis; assembly: GCA_028671895.1. Taxonomy (NCBI): domain Eukaryota; kingdom Viridiplantae; phylum Streptophyta; class Magnoliopsida; order Apiales; family Apiaceae; genus Oenanthe; species Oenanthe sinensis. Next base: position 32,577,138 of record CM053813.1, read on the forward strand.
ATATAATCAGGGATCAGATAATAATTAAAATCAATCAAATATTTTGTTTTATGTAAAATTTTAAATAGAATACTGATACATGTCTTGTATTAAATCTGCAATATATTATAAGCAGAATATATATATTTTTCAATTAATATTTCATCTCCATAAAACTTTTTCCTATACTCCATTTCAAATTAACTTTTATGTATTTGAATTTATATATGTTTTATAATTAAAAAAAATATTTATGAATTATATCATTGGAAATATATTTAATTTATTTTAAAATATAATTTTAATTTTCAATTAAAATCCTAATAAAGGTCATAGTATGTGTTGTTAAGATTTCCTGGTAACCAAATTAATCACTTTTATTTAATGGCAAGGGTTCAAGTTTAAGATAGTAGTACTTAAAAGATTCATTTTCTCTAATCTATTGGTTTAGTAAAAAGGTCATATTTTAGTGTTCATTCTCTTTTTATAACAAGAAATGGGCTGATTAAATCTATATGAATTATATAATAATTTGTAAATAGCAATACCATGATAACAAAAAACCATCCAACAAAGCAAACAAAAAGAGAACAAACTTAATTAGGAAAAAAACAGAACGAACTTAACAATACCTTTATACATGCATTGTGGTACGTATTTGACATTTGACACATGACCAAAGAATAACTATGATGTACCGCATCGTCCCACCCAATTGTTAACGTTTGACAATGTGTATATAAAGTATATTTCCATAACTTATTTTTAATTTTTTTTTTCTGAATAAAAATTTAATATTTAAATTACCGGATAAGGAAAATTCATATAAAATATGTAAAGTCAGTAACTGCACACTTTAATGGAAATTAAGTTTAAATAATTCTTATATACAGTACATGCTTAAAAGCATCTTTTCATCATTTTTTAAAAGAAAACAAGATAATTAGGTATCATTACCCTTTGCTTACATTTTAGTAATCATTTTGATATTTAACTCTTATTTATATTAAAAAAATAAATATAAATATTTTTCAAAATTATTAAAATTTAAATAAATTATTAAAAATCATACTAGGTATAAATTTACATTCATGAATTATATTTTACAAATAAAATGAGTTTTATTGTGTTTAATTATTTTTAAAATAATAAATCAAAAGAAAAAATATAAAATTAATAAAAAATAGTAAAATAATTTCATAAATTCTGAAAATATTATCAAAAATACTAGAATTTACAAGTTTTCGTTTGGTTATTATAGCATGTAAAACAAATATGTAGAAGTTTAAAAAAATATTATTAATACATATTTAGAGTTATCAATATACTCCCTCCGTCCCAACCAATTCTTTACACTTTCCTTTTTGGGACGTCCCACCCAATTCTTTACATTACTAAAAATAGTAACTTTTAACAATAAATATATTATTACATCCACTACTTCACTCCACTTTTTCAACACTTTACACTATTACACCCACTATTTCATTTATTTTAACAATAAAATCACTATTACACCCACTATCCTTGGTCTCCGTGCCCGGACCAAATGTAAACATTTGGCCGGGACGGAGGGAGTAATATTTATGAAAAATTAAATAACTCAAATGATACATCATTGACGAAAGTGATATTAGATCTGTTAGAAAATGGAAAGTTTAAGACATATTTTATATATGTTCTTGATGTAATTTCCGGAAACTAACTATTGGAAGTTGTTCCTTACTATGCGGACTTAAACTTCCATGTTTGGATCTAAGACATTTTCTTAGTGTAATCCATAGATAAATTGAGTAGAAGTTGCTTGCTTGAAATGGGTTAAATGTGTTTGTCCCACATTGAATATGTAATATGGGTGGACGTGCTTTATATGCATATATGTGCAAGGGTAGTGTCAACTGCTAAGGCATGTGAGTGTGCATGGTGTACTAGTGTGCCCTCACGCACATACATACGCGCGCCGCCGCCTCGCCTCGGGTCGAAGGGCGATTTGGGCGAATGTCTCGGCGTCTCGCGTACGCGAGGTGACTTGGGCGATGAATTTTATTACATGATTAATTAATTTAATTATGACTTTAAATATTATTTTAATATGAATAATGAATCAAAACTTACTGTCAGCATAAGTGTAAAAGTTGCTGTCAAGGATTTGCAAAGGTGCTGTCACAGAAAGTTACTGTCGGAGAAAAACTTACTGTCAGCAAAGTTGCTGTCAACAAATTTATAAAAGGTGCTGTCAACAGATTTATAAAAGGTGCTGTCAACAGATTTTATAAAGTTGCTGTCACAGAATTATAAAAGATGCTGTCACAGAATTATAAAAGATGCTGTCATAGAATTTTTGACAGTAAACTCTGAAGACTGTAACTGATTCTGAATATTCTATTAAATGCTTTTTAAGTCAGAATAATTATTTTAATTAATATTTTATCTACTGTTACGTTTTATTATATTATATATACATAAAAACGTTGGAGATAGATGAGACGAATTTTGAACACAAGTTTGAGAAAACCCTATCAGTCATTCTTTGTATTTTCCACATTAACATTCTTACAGATTTTGCATAAGGTTTTCTGGGCGAACTGAGGTGCAGGTCGCTGTTGAGTACTACGTATCTGTGGACGAAGTGCTCTATGCTGTTTTATCCTGAAAGTGACATTGCTGCAACCCAACATAGCGTAGTGGGGCAATAATCTCTTCAAGAACAGTCAAGACTTCTAGCAAGGCTCGGCGACTCAGCTGTTCATTGGTTCTCTCAATGTATGCGAAAAAGTTTCTGTTAGAACTAAGATTTCTATATTTTCTCTTGTTCTTTACAGTTATTGATTTATATATCTTGTTTTGCCCTCGTGCTTTATTTTGTTAATTGGTTTAATCTGTCTGTTCTTGTTAAACTGTTTATATAACTGCCCCATTATTGTGTTTAGTTTTTAATTACGATCCAACAAGGTCTCGACTTCAAAGATGAGTTTCATATTTAACCCGTTAAAATAACGTTAACCAATGTGTTTCAAAGCACTAGCTGTATGCCTGATGAAATAGTCAAAAAATATCGTCTGTAAAACATTCAGTTGAGTGCATTGACTGCAGGGTAATTTATCTATACATATATATATATAAATAAATAAATATATATATATATATAACGACAAATAATATTAATTTTGCTATCCAATCATGTTCATTCATATACATATTTAAGTAAAAGTAAATAACACCAAATTGAAAAACCTTAGACATCTTTGAGATGTACAAAACAAACATTATTAATTTTATACACTAAAGCAACTATACTAATATATTATTCGTCTTTATATAAGAAAATAAAATACATTGTAGAAATGCAAATTGGACTAAGTGAACAAATATGAAAAGCATTTTAAAGTTTAAAACAAAGTGAACAATATGTTATACGATTATAATGCCAAGTACGTCTGAGAAGATTACACAATTATTGTGGCTCTATAGGAGGAGAAAATTGTGTAATATATATTATATATACAGTAGATTTATTCTTATGTTGAATTACTTTGACAATTTACACTCTCTGGAAATAAAATTACACTTAAAAGGAGCTGAGTGTATTCAACATTCTTTAATGAGGGATCATTCTTATTTGTCCAACTTATGAGTGCAACAATGCATGATGGGTCGATATAATTTATGGTAAAACAGTAACATGCTTTAATTGAAAATTTTCAGCAAGGTGGTCAAATAGTCAAAACAGTAGCAGACTACCAAGTACCAGCAATGTCTTTTTTGCTAACTTATTATAGCAGCAATATTTAAGTGATATGCCGCCACTGTGACCTAATATTAATATCATCAAACATTTGACTATGCAAAGCTATTTTGAATATTTAATAAAGCTAAATGACTGAATTTGAAAATAAAGTAGCAGTACTTGTGGAGTGAAGCAAGTTTAAAATCTGGTTTCAGGACTTCCAGAAAGTAAGAATAAGAAGGGATGAACACACATTTTTCTAAGAATGACAATTATATAATTACATTTGTATATAAATGTTGCAAAACATGCAAAACAAATGCTGTGCTTACTGAGACTCAAGTTAGAAAATATATACTTTCTGATAAGACCGATTAGAACCTTCTATGCTATATTGCTATATATGAGTTGTTACAATACTATTGTCAGGACCAGTCTGAGCAGACTCAAGTACTTGACCACACCCAAATGCCCTTAAGCTTTAGAACAACGTGTATAGCATTTTTATACGAAAATTGGTACAAATCATTTATTCTTAATTTTTTAATAATAAATACATAACAATCTAAGAATACTTTCTTAAAATACGGATGGAATGAATAAATGGTTATATCACCCTTTATATATATATGTAGGGCATAATAACTAAAGTTTAATAACCAGCAAAATAGATATTGAACTTTTCAAAAGTATGCAAAAAGCATATGTTGTTAATTTGTCTAACAGCGTTTGTAATATCATTATAAAGGCCAAAGCCAGAGCTATTCTAATTGCTAAGCTACTAGTCAAGACTCAAGACTACAGTAGAACATAAAATTTCAACCAATGAATCTTTTTCTTTTCCTCCTTATGTACCAAATTAATTATCTTGCATGTTTGATTTTTCTTCTTCAAATTAATCAAATTTTGATTACAATTTATGAATTTTTTTAATTTGAATAAATTAAAAATTATTTATTAAATTAAGTTATATATATATTTTTAATGATATAATTTTTATAACCTTTTCAATTATGTAATAGAGATCATTTTCAATCAATTTAACCTAAAAAAGGGACAGCTAAATTAGGACAGATGGAATACTAATTATTTCAAGGGATAAACGGATATATATTCACATTTAAAATAAAGCTAGGCGCATTTTTTGAATATAATTAAACTTAATCATGAAAATTGTTTATATAAATTAAAGTCAAGACTTCAATTTTTTCTTAGAAAAGTAATTAAATGAATTAAAATAGTCATTCCACAAACCTGAGTATTTGAATATTATAGATAATTAACTAGAAAGTAGTGAAAGTATGTTTAGTGTTTTAAAGACTATATATAATAAAATACATTAGACATTTTAATAAGAAGATATTAATATCAAAGATCCAAATAGTAATCGTAAATATTGTCTCCCGACCATCAAGAAAGAAATGACAATTTTTTTGATATAAAGAAAGTATGCATTTTGTTAATTATACATACCATGTATATTTAAAAAAGTTAATATAATATATATATTCATAGTAGAAATTTGCATTCGACTCTGGAAGATTTTATATCGACTCTGTGACAATCAGTCTATAATTAAAACCAACTATAAATTTTCAAAATTTACAAATTATTATTAATTTATTAAAATATAAAATAAATATATCCCTATAGATTAATTTGAAACGTGCAATGGACCAAGTATTGGGCTTTGTTTGGGAGTGGTCACTTAAGTAGAGTAGTTTAGTCACTTCCCATAGTTCGATCATAGATGACTCGAGTACCACCGATCCCTGTGTTGTGTGGGGTGTGCGAAACTTCAACCAAATTGCTCTGCTTTCTACCTCTTTTTTAATTGCCCAACCTTTTTTAATAATAATAATGTACACAATATTAATTTTGTCATTTTATACCGATTTACCAAAGTCAATGCTTACTGTTCAGTGAACAAGAACATTTTCTTATGTAGGAGACTTTGTAAAATAATGCACTTTTTCTACTGTACTGTAATCTATAATAACACATGCATATTATATTCTAGAAAATAAATAGGACTATGCTTAAATTTATATTTATATTTGTGCCAAATCTACGATATACAATTCGAAACGGATTTTAGTTATATATATAATTTACATACACAAAATTCGAATTAGGCATGAACAGCGTTTGATTAATTGTAACATGGTTGTTATCAATGCTTTAATCTTGTACTGGTATTCAATTTTATTAAAATTTGAAAACTATGAATGATACAAAAACTGATTACTCGAAATTATACCCCTACCAGCAGCCTGTCAAACTTTGAAACATGTTACTAGTCAAGTTATGCAACAAGCTGATATGAGATATCCACGCGTGAGTCGTGAGCAACAGTTGATCAAAACTTGTTAAAGATGATGCATAGCAGAAGAGCGGTTTCTACTTTCTAGTGAGCACGAAATTTTGACTACAACTGTCCTCACCCTCTTGGTGCAAACTCCAAGCCTGGACTAAAAATCCAAATTTGGGACAGTTTTATCCCAAACCACTCCAACCGTGAACTAAAAAGTGATTCAAATCTTTATAATATTATTATATTGTTAATTTTTATATTTTGTTGATTTTGTTAGTGTTATTAAATGTAATTAATTACGTTCGGAATATAATTAAAATTAACGATAAATTATAAAATAAAACTTCAAAATACATTAAAATTTCAGAATACATGAAAATAAGACACATAAAATAATAATACAACATAGATAATTTCACGATAATACAACTTTAAATAAAACGAAATAAATGTTATTATTATAATTTAAAATGAAATAAAGTAATCATTATAAAAATACTGAAAATCAAAATATATGAATTTGTTGGAAAATCTTTTGCAAGAGTAAGCACGACTCACGAGTGTCCTTGAAGGTAAGAGATGATACCATGCTTAAAACGATGATGTTTAAACTAAGACATTAATTAATAAGCTAAATGAAACACACATTGCAGACTAACAGGCGACCAATTAATCAGACTTGGAGCTTGACTGTCCAGTTGACAGCCTTAGCCCCAACAATGATAAACATGCAGCAGATTCAATTGGAGATAGATGAGGAACAATAATGACTGACATGTCGAAGCAGAATTCAAGAAGAAATGATAACAAGGGTATTGAAAGGCCAGCTCTGTTTTATTCTGAAGAAAAAATCACGCGCAAAGATGATTGAAAGTCAAAAACTGCAATCTGAATTGAGCAGGCACTGCCATTAATATCAAGGACTGACCTGGTTAATACCATTTCGTCACAAAAAAAGACTCGTGTAGATATTTTTTCATCATCGATTACTGGTTGAAACATGTAATATATTTTTTCAGGCATCAGTACTAGAATCTATATACCTCTAGGATTTCCAGTTAATTATCTTCCTGTCACACACAACTTATTAACTTTCGTAATTACACTTTAAAATGAATCACGTCTTCACTCAATTGACGTTTTCGTCATCCAGTATGCAACGACAACATTGTCTAGCATGAATGGAATGTTACAAAGAATGTTTACAATTAGATACCCTGAAAATGGTTTGCAATGCTAAAGTCACACCTTGTATCTCTAGTGATAAAGCAGCAGGCTATCATTTTACAACAAACAAAAGATTTCAAGTCCAGCACAATTAGCAGTTGCACAGTTATACACAACTAAATTTTAGAAGATTTCTGCATTGTATAATATTTCAAACTTTATAAATAAATATGCTAAAATTGTTAAAATACAGCAAAAAAAAATTAAGGGAAGGAGATGTAATGTACGAGATATAATGGTGCTTTCACCGTGAGTTACTAATAAGTAGTCAGGCTCTGCTCACTTGGTTGCAAAACACTTTCAAATTAAATCTTGAGAAACCTTAAATTTAGACACAACAAAAGAATGCCGAGAAGAAACTGGCGAAGATCTTGATCCCATTTCACCTGCAAGGTGGTGGTATTCTTTATTGTAATCGGGAAGGAAACCTAAGAGTCATATCTCGAATACAACCTTTCTCTTTCATCAGAAGCTACTCTGCCCAAATTGCTTCTGCTATCATTGCCATAAGTTTGGCTCAGCTGCATATTTTCTGAAGGCTCTGATGATGGCAACAGATACCGATTCACCAATGAGGTGGTGCTGGCATGGTTAGGATTATACATTTCAGCATCATGGAAACTGTCAAAATGAGTTTTATATCCTATTGTGGAACTCTTTTGAGGTACTTCATTCTGCCCCCAAAGTCCATAGGTTCGATAATCTTTTTCACTGAGAAAAAGTTCATCTGAATGAGTACTTCCTCTGGGCATCAAGGTTTCAGCCCCACTCAACAAAGCCAAATTCCTATGAGGCTGCTCCCTTTCTTGATCACCTCTATAAGGATCAAACAGAGGTCGTGAAATAGCAGAGTTAGGCCTTTCTCCTCGAAGCCCAAAACTTTTGTATTCTTTTTCCAAAAGAAATAGTGGACTAGAATGAGGTGCATGGTTGGGTTGGATATATTGCTCTGCCACCTGCTTCTTTTCATAATTGAAGGGACTGCGATAGTCAGCTGCTGCATTTCTGCCAATATACTGATCTTTGAACGATCTAGCAGCAAGGCCCTCTTCAATTGATGCTGGTGGTGGGAGATAGATCTTTGGCATAGTTTCATGAAGAGAAGAATTTACATCTGAATGCAGCGACGGGACAACATGAAACAGGCATGTTAGTTTACATCTGAATAAACTGGTAGACTTTTCTATTGAATCAATACTTGTTTAAATGTCACATCCGATGTTCCTACAATCTTCATACATCCAGTAGTTGATTAGGTTCTACATCCATCACCAAGCCTGATGTAATCTGAGAGGGGGAGAGTGTGGTTAAGAGGTAGATTCCCCGTGGTGCTTTGAGCTGCAACGTGTAGAATATTTTATGCATTTTTGAAGAAGGTGATAAAAAGAGTTTATAAGCTAATGATCCTGCCTTTTGTGATATTTAAAATGGCCTGTAAGATCGAGGAGCCAACTTGTCATTCATTCTCTTTGCCGACGACTGTCGAGTATATACATTGTAATTGACCACTTACTTGTGGTGAACCAAACATGTTCTTAGCATGTTTACGGTCACTTGCATTCAGAAAAACATTAACACAGCATGAATATAGCAAATGGAACATAAATATAGTATTAAAAACGGTAAAATACATATAATTTCATTTACACAAATTATCTCCATCCCCCAACAACACTTGCCACGAAGTAGCAGTGACTAAGTCCAAGCTGGCACCACTGGGACTATAAACAGAGAAGAAACCAAATAAACCCTGTGTACATGAGCTCTCATATTTGCCTCCTCGCTCTCCTAGAATAAACCTTCAAGCAATTCTTCTTGGCATAATTTGTGAAAAGCCGATGTCTGACAGGAAAATGAAATCTCTTTAAGTAAAGCTAGGTAGCTGCAAACTTGCAATCCAAAAGTTATGTTTGCAGGAAATAAAAACTAATATTACAAGCAAGCAGCTGGATATTAAATTCAAGAACAAGTATCTAGCTTAGCTAGTTTCACATTTAATTATAGTATTGTTTGACTCACCTTAAATAATTTAGTTTCTGGGTAACGATCCCACTTAGTAGAAGCTCTGAATTGTATACAGGCACACCTGCAAACAGATATGAAAGTTGCAAAATGTCATAAATTTACAAGTCATCGATGACCATTTTGAATTTCAGAATGGATAATGAATCTCTACCTCCCTTGAGGAATGGCACACAAGTCGTATAATCTTCTTCACATGAAAGGATCAATAAATCATCAAAAATTAATTTATCGCTTGCAGCTATCAGCATATTCTCCACTGGCTGAGGAAAAAATTATCAGAACTTCATCTTTGATTGATATTAGATACATGCAAGCAACATTGCAACCAATACGCTAGAAAGTTGAAATCATCAAATTTGTGCAGTCAACAAATGGGATTGAATGTGAATGATATGCAGTATGTGTAGATTCCAGAAAAACAATCGCTCATAAATAAGTAAAACTATCTTTCAAAAATGTTTATAACTACATTGACATTGAAAAATCGAAACTTTAATACGACCTTTTCTGATCCCGCTGGAGGGGGATGTGCTCTTTCATACTATGTATGCTGCCTCATAAGTCATAACTCACAGGTGACACCTTGAAGAAGTTCACAGTTAACTAAACTACCAGCAATTAAATCAGGAAAATAAAAAGAGTTCTATACCTGACCATTAACTGACTTGACCAAGCTTTCAATCATTTCTTTGCAAGGTTTGACATTTTGAGTAATTAAGACTCTTTGATCCTGGTGGTCAGTAGCAAAAGATTGTCAGAAGATGAAACTAAAAGAAATAGAGTGTCAGAGTATGACTCTAAACCAAACACTCTGACACTGTTGGGACTGAGATGCAAGCAACAAGAAACACGCATGTACCTTAAGAAGGGGATAATGTCTAGCACGAGTCAGTGAAACAGATAAATCAAACCCAATTTCCTTCTCCTTCTTTGTATCCCTCAAGATGTACTTTTCCTCATCAACTAAACAACCAGCTTCTGCACAGTTCTCTAACCAAAAAGGTGTTACTACTGGTTTACCAAGAGCAATGGCTTCCAACATGTTCCTTGTCCGGACAAATCTGTCAGTAATGAAATGTGTAGCCGCTGAACAGCAAGAAGCAACAGAGATCCCTAGTCGTGCCAGGATCTGAAAGTCAAAGAGATTAAAAAAAAATTGAACCTAAACAATACTACGTAGAAAATCAGACGGAGAAATTTACAAGCAAATGAAGAACCTTTTTTTGTTGTTTTCTTATGTCGTCATTCAAGCTTTGGCTGAACAAGACTTGAACATTTGCCATGTTCCTTCGCCTTCTCAAATCTTTGGACACAAAGTCAGGAAGCGTTTCTACAAACCCTAGTCGACTAAGCTCTTTCATAAGAGGCGATCTCGAGGAGAGTTTATTGGGCAATTGCTTGCCAACTCCAGCACCCCCATGAGCATCTAATACATTGTGTTCTGCAATTAAGAACACATCAGGTATTAGATTCTTCATTGCATCAACAGTTGATACATAAGAATTCATCATGTAGTTTACTGATTGACATTAGTTGCTGATAGCAATTCATTTTATAAATTTGTTCGAGAATTAGTGGAGTCACTGTTAAAATTTATGCTCACCTGAATTTTCCCGGGAAAAACTTTCTACACATATTTTATTTGACAATGGCTGAACTTGACAAATAGATCGTGGTTTCCTGACTGCTTGTAAGATGGAATGATTGACACTGAAGTTTGCTTCTGGCTTTTGAGGAATTCCCACAGACTGGGTACTGATATTTTTAGCATGCACCGCTGTAGATGAAGCACAATGATTACTTGCTTTTCGTAAGTGGTTTAGTACGGTGGGATGAGTTCTTTTCCTTTTTGGATAGGTCCAGATATCTAACTTCAAGTGGCTGGTAGTGACAGCTACAGATGAATCACTTTGAATTTGTTTATTCGAGTTGCTACTTGTAGTTCCACAATGTGTGTTGGAAACTGTCTTTGGTAATTTATTTTTCATGTCCACCACTTGAAAATCAACAGAATCTAGCTTTCTCCTCTTTATTCCTCTTTCAAGGCAATCCACCTCTTTATCAATACAGTTCAACCTTTCCCTAGAATCCTCAATATTCTGTGGCGAATGCACCAACAAAGGCTGCCTGGTAAAGCGGGTAAAAGTAGAAGAACCCTTGACCTTCTCTCTACGTTTTAAAATGTGTGAGTCACGTTTAAAGGATTTTGAAGGCCAGACCTCTTTGATATTCTTCTCTCTTAATGGCAAAGTTTGACTCATTAATTTCTTTCTTCTTGTTAACTTGGGACCAAACTTGTTTTCATTTTCTTCAATTCCAGAGGGAGAAAAATTAATGTTGAGAGACCGCACCGTTCTCTTTAAATCTTTCGCAATAACTTCTGAACCATCACCTGCATGAAAGGAACTCCATTTTGATGTTCCAGTCAACATGTCACCTCTCAATGAATCTTCAGGCAAGTTTTTCAGAGCTGGAGGAGAACTAATATTTAAAGGCGGAGGTGGGACATGCATTAAGGCTTCTATTGCCTCAGCAGCCAACTGAGTGTCATAGCCAACATCAAATGTATCAGATGCATCCCTTTCTAACACATCTACTTCGGACTGATGCATAAAAGATTCTGGATCAGCCTGTTTAACAAACTGGTCACTGAACTCTGTATCACTTCTCAACTCAGTAGCTTGCATCATGTCAGAAGTTTCATTACTGTTGAGTGTCATTTCTATTGAATCTTTATGTTCAGTGTGTGCTATTGCCATCTGCAACTTTTCTACACCAAAATCGTTGTCTTTTTTAGGGTTCAGACCACTAACATGCTGAAAAGTTAAAACACATGCCTGTTTGTCGTCCTTACAACCCGAGAAACCTTCCTTTCTGTTTTTCACATCAAAACCTGCCCAATCATGAACTTTGTCTCCGGACCAATAAAAGCTTCCAAACTCTCCATATGTGGTTCTAAGGTTGGCCTGCCTTGCCAAAGCTTGTGAGCCCTTTCCAAAAAAAGCAGGGGGTGAGACCACCCTAGTAACCTTTCCTCTTTCGACATCAGGAGACAGGCTTACATCAATAACTGATAGAAAGTGATCCACAACACTCAATGCATTGGCTTGTGAGTGCTCTCCAGGTTCTTGAGAGTCAATGTAACTTAAGGTTGAAAGATCATGGCCATCAGTTACCAACAAAGTATCTTTTATCCCTTTTACAGACTCATATTTACTTAAAGGTACCTCCATTTCAGTTTGAGCATCTGCTGTGGAAATTTTCCTGTTCACATCTATGTTCTTCATATCATCAACAAAGGAAGCTATTTTACCATCACAATCCCAGTTTCTATTATCTACCGCACCATCCTTTACATTTCCATGCATTGATGCTTGACATTTTACACCATTTTCATAGCCCTTAACATTATGCTGTTTCTTCCAGGTAGCCTCTGCGTAGATGGATTCAGGCCCAGTATTACTTCCCTTAAATATTGAACAGCTTCGTATTTCGCTACCACTTCTCCTAAAATATCCTAATAGAAATTACAAAATTAATTTATACCCAAAGTCAGTATAATTACACCAAGCTCTGAAAATTTGTGTATCATAAGAAAAAGTGTTTAACCCAGATGAAAAGGAAAACTTGTATTTTATCAACTTAATACCAGTTTACCACTCTGCTCTTATTATTCAGTTCTTAAACCAAATCAAAGTCCCTAATGTTTTGCCTAGAGCACTATAATCATCTCTAAGCTTATTTCCCATATTCTTCAACAATATTACACCTCGAAAAAGCACCTATTATCCATTCAACAAATACTGCTACCACCACAACTACTAATAACACATGATCAAAGTAATGGAGTAAAAAGGGGAGAGAGTACCAACCAACTCTTTCATTGAAATTTCGAAGAAAGTTCCAAGATGAAAATAAGATATGATTAAAAAGTTGTTACAGTGATATAGTGAATAATAAATTAAGTTCCCTGCGAAGAAAAGTATGGCTTAATTTTTTTTAATGGCGTTCAGAACTTTACAAGTGGTGAATGCTAATGAAGTGAATGGGTAAATAAAGAAGATAAGAAAGGAATGCATGCATACATACATGTCACAGATAGAGAATGAGGTTAGTCTAATTAACAATCATCTCCAACGGTAGCAATAGGTACGAACCTACATAAGATTGATTAGAAGCTGGACTGAGCTGCCTCTTTTCCGTTAACACTTTGTCGGCTTCCAAATTTGTATCTATCTTTCCTTGTATTCCTTCATCATCACTGTCCAACACAACTTCTTTTTCAATGTCAATATCTAAAGTCTCAGTATCGTCATGAAGATTTTCCAACTGGGTTTCTAATGAGGGACTATCCACAATAATAGTGTCCTCAAAAGGTACAGTGTCTTGATATTCACCCCCGTCACTCGCTTCATTTGTATCCCCTATTTTGAAACAAGAAGACATTACACATCATGGTTGTCACGGCGCTCGACTAGTCGCGACTAGTCGGCGACTAGTCGAGCAGTCGAGCTAGGATAGTCGACTGAAACCACCGACTTGAAAAAATTGATATTTCGGCCGACTAGTCGACTGACTGGTCGACTAGTCGAGCCGACTAGTCATATGGGTTGTCGACTGGTTCAAAAAACCCGGTCAAACCCAGTCAAACCTAGTCATATAAATAAGATTTTAACCTAAAAACAACAAATTATAACCTAATTTAGCAGCTACAAAGCCAAAAAAAGTAGAGAGAGCGGGGATAACAACGACCCAGACCAAGTAACCTAGTTCTTCCTTCACAAATCACAAGTAGTTTCTTCTCTCTTCTTTTATATGTATGTATACATATATATAAGTGTTCAAAACTATATATAGTCATATAGATATATAACTATATATATATAATATGTATGTATATGTATGTATATTATCAATTAAGAATTTAAGATTGTTTCCTTACAAGTATTTTCCTTGCATGTAGTTATGTAATCTATTACTTATTATCCTATTTCAGTGTTTTCTTAGTTTGTCACATGTTACATGTAGTCGTGTCTAATATTAACCTATTTTGGTGATTGCTCTCTGCTCTGTGCCTCTGTTTTCTTTTTGACAGCTTACAACATGACAGATTCAACCGCAGAAACTTATGATCCATCCAAGGATCCTACTCGGAAGGCTAAATCCAGTGACCCGGCATGGAAATATGGATTTTGGCCTGATTTAAACAACAAAGATGTGGTTCAGTGCATTCTTTGTGGCAAAAAAATGCATTCAGGGGTTAGGAGGTTGAAACAGCATCTTGCCGGTGGTTTTGCAAATATAGCAGTGTGTTCAAAAACAACACCATCAATAATAAAAGAGATGAAAGATTATATGCAAAAGTATATTGAGAAGACTACTGCAAAGAAGCAATATCTGCAGCTATTTGATGAAGATAATTATGATGAAGACAATGAAATTCAGCCTACTGGACCAACTGAAAATATAACATATATAGTTTAACAAATATAACATATATAGTTTATTAATTAAATTATATATATATATATATATAATTTGTCGACTAGTCGACGACTAGTCTCGACTAGTCAGACTAGTCGACTAGCCGAACCTCCATCGACTCGACTCGACTGACCGCCGTGACAACCATGTTACACATAAAATCATAATGCAAAATATTTAACCAAATAGTCAAGTAAAGTGAACTCAGTAATATAATATTTGTAAACCATCTAGTCGAACGTTTTTTTACCATAGCAACAAAGACTACACAACACTTTCCAAAAAAGTCAAAAATCGAGATTTTCAAGTGATGTACAGTCTGTCTAGTTATAGAGGCAGAATCAGGTTCGTGGTGTTAGACAAGCACTCAACTCTACTCAAATGTATAGAATACACAATTACAGATTCAAATCGATATACTACATTTCATTCCATTCAATTCAACTGTATACCAATTGTTTCAACAAATAGACATGTTCCCATTCTCAACCTCATCATTCTACTTTACACGCATAAAATTGATGAAACCCTAGCTAATTTAACATAGATACATAGTGAGAGCATATATCACATATTTCAGAAACTATGTAGACAAAACAATTCAAGCATATCATGAAAATTGAAATTTAACAGATGCTAGAGAGATAGAGAGAGGAAGAGAGAGAGAGAGAGAGAGAGAGAGAGAGAGGGAGAGAAGGAGAGAGAGAGGGAGAGGGAGGGGAGAGAGAGAGAGAGAGAGAGATTCAACAGAAGCTAAAAATGTAATTGAAATTGGTAAGGGAATGGCGATATACCAGGCAATGAAGACGCGGAAGGTGATTCATAACTCGTAAACATCGTCGTCGTAAGCGAGAATTGAACTCGAATTTGATATTTACAATTTGGTGGAGATGATGATAATTAATTACTTGGGGGAATACAAAATTATTGTTTTGGAGGGAAATTTAATTATTATTTTATTTATCATTATATAAAAGTAAAGTCACAAACAAATGGGCATTTGGTCTAGTGGTATGATTCTCGCTTAGGGTGCGAGAGGTCCCGAGTTCAATTCTCGGAATGCCCCTTCTTATTATTATCTTTTTGGTCTCTTTCAGAAAAGATATCACTTTGTTATTACTTGTAGATATCACTTTGTTTTGCTTGTTACAACTTGTGAGCTTCCATGGGGCGAAATTGTATTGCAAATACAGGAAACAATGCATTTAGCCATCAGTGCTTTCCACACACTGAAATGTAGTTTTAAATTTACAAAGATTTAATGGAGTACAAAAGAACACTGGCACCGGAAATAACCAAAATGTTTACATTATTCTTCATCATCCTTCATTAACTTGTAGCACTAGAGTTACTCTCCTTTTTCCACAACTCACAGCAACATCTGGCGTACCCCTACTCTTCATCCAGATCCGATTGTATGTCCCCTCGTTTATAGCTAAGCAAGCACATGCAATGCATGTGTTAGCAACCTAAGCAATGGAACATATCATTCAAACACCTCTTGGTTTGGCCATTCTTATCGGTAACATCACAGAACAAAATTTTACTTGTGCTAAAAGGATCAGTCAGAAATGTTCCAAAACAATCCTTCGCATGAATTCCTCTGGCACTGGAAAATGAAGAGAAAAATGTTAGCTTGAGTTGTGTAGTCTAAGAAGAAGTTACAAGGAGTCGTCTAGGCTAAACTTCCTATCTCAACCATAGTCAATATTCGTTATGAGATATATTTTCAAGTGTGAAGTAGGATCTTTGAACAGAGCAAAACCAACGGGATTGTCTACCGACCAGGGAATAATATATATTCAAGATATTACTTCTTCGCATGACAATTATAAGTCCAAGTAGCTGAAACACCTAATGTATGAGATAATAGGATAATCTTAAAAGAACACAGAGATATGTTCATAGAAAGATTTGCTGACGTGACAGAGAAGACAACGAGTACCTAATCCACCAGTGAACAAATTGAACTGACCCATTGCCTGCCTAATGAACATCTCAACACCACTCACCACCATGGCACCAACCTCAGTAGCCTCTTGCATTAGCCGAGTGTTTCTAGGTGTGTATACAGCATCAAAAATCAGATCATACGATCTCAATGCCTCCTACAATCCAAAAATTGCTGATTAGTATGTCATCCTTTCTGTGGACAAGGAAAAACAAGAACCAAATCTATAAAACAAACCCATGAAGGCAAAAAAAAACCTTTGGTACAGGAGTTTCATTTATTTTTGGTTCCATGCCAATGGCTGAAGCATTTGCAAGAATCATCCCATTTGTAGGGCAGTATGTGTCTAAACTTTCAATTGGAAAAGCTTCTCCAGAAACTGCTTGAGCAAGAGCCTTTGCCCTCTCTTCCATAAAATGATCAAAGTCAGAAGAGCAAAGACACCATAAGTTAAACTGGATAATTGAAGATTGTTACCAAATTTGCGGTTGAAAATGACAACCCGTGCCCCTCTGCTTTTGGCACCAAATGCCAGTGCTCTTCCAGCACCTCCGGCACCAACTAGCACAAACACTCTTCCAGCCAATGGAGAAGCATGTGATGCTTCCCCGTTAGCAATTTGCCTTTCTGTTAACACCATAAATGAATTGTTAAGTTTAGGTTAATTGACTACACAATAGATAAGCTATAATACCTCGTTCCCGTAAGTTTCGACTTTTAACCTCATCATATATCGAATTATGTCCTCCCAAATATTAAGAGCCCTTCGTCGTGCTAGTATTATACATTTACAATCAGGTGGAACTTCATCTGTCGACTTCCAAGCATAATAAGTAGTATATATGATGTATTAGTGGCAGAATGAACTATATGTTCTACCTCTGAGCCCATCTTCAATAGCAGTTATGCAAGCCTCACAGTCAGTGTTATAACCAACTAGTTTGCCATCCGTAGGCCGCCTCACAATGGTGTTTACAGCTCCTATGGACTGATTCAGATATAAAGTAGAAGATTAGAAAATTATAGAATTATCCTTATAATTACATAAATATAATGTTTATTTAAAGTTATTATGTTTTACTTTCTCATTTGTTCTTTTAATACCTTTGCAAGAGGATGGACTTCATCACAACAGTACACTGCATCTTCTTTATGTGGGAGTCCAACACTGCAAGTTTATAATGTAGAAGACAAAAATGTATATTAGAAAGATGCACTTGACAGCTAATACCTCTTAGTTAACTTATTCCTAAAACATAATAAATTACAAGAAAATTTATATAAGAAAAATACCAATGACTACTGACTCTAGTAGTGTAGAACAGTCAAAAAATCAAATTTTTCGTTCTTTCTTTTTGTAGGACAATAGCGCATACCTAAAACCTGCATAGTCGTTCCCAGAGTACACACGGAAAAACTCCTTGATATTGTCAACAAGTAAAGGAGCATAAATTCCATTATATCCTAGATGTCTAAATGCAGGGTTGTGCAAGAGAGGGCCTTTGCTGTGCCCTACAGGATTTGAGATTACACCAAATACTTTCGTATCAGCATTGACACGTTCTAGCTTATATATTTGTTTGATGCTTTCTACAAATGGTAAACCAGGTATAGATTTGCCTCCCAGAGAACCGAATACTAGAAAAGAGCCATATTTTGGCCCCAACAATTGGCTTATAAGTCCTCTGTCGCCAGCAGCTCTTGCAATTACTGGAACCTGTAGGCACATAGAAACTAAATCATGTAAAATACAAATGTAACAGCAATGCATAGTCTTAATGAATTAAAGAGAGTAATAGTTTTTGGTTACAAGGCAAAACACATTTTATATTAATTGAGCAATAGCAAACCTGACAATGAGTAATGATGTGGAGCATCGGTGCAACATCTGTAATGTAAACAACGTCGATGACAATTTTGATGATATCTGCTCCTGTACATTGCATGAATGCAATCAGATTGCCAAGTTTCTCTATGGATGGATGCCCACCATTCACATAACTCGATACAATGATCTTGGTGTTGGACCTTTTGTTCATAAGTTCACTGATCAAAGTATCAGAAGCCACCTATAAGTGTCATTCACAACTAAGAATCAGAACACAACCAAAATTCATCATCATCAAGTCACAAAAAAGAAACCAAGTTACCAACCTCGAGCTCAATCTCAACAAATTCCACATCCAATTCCACGGCCAGTCTCAAAACTTGCAAGCACGTCTTTTTCGAGTCTTCAATCTTGGAATTATTCACTGCATTAGTCCTTTCATATGCACGAATAGAATTAAATTTGTTAGTACAAGTTGAATTATATTTTAAAAATCGCGGTTACGACATTTCTATCTCGATTATTATTTTTATCTACCAATTATGCTGCATGATAAATTTTCGATATATGAAAACATACAAAGTAATATTTACAATATCTTTATTTTCCAAGCCGCCTCTCATAGTTTGGGGGCACGTACATGTAACATGAAACCAAATAAAAGGATTTGCGTAGAAAACTATATATCCGCCACCTACCAGTCAATATATATTACACCCGTGCAGTTCTTGATTCCTTCCTTGAATGTACTATATTATATTATATATATTCTAGCTAGCTACTCATCAAGAAAAGATAAGCTAGATAAATACTCATTGTATGTATTTTAATAATCAAAATCAATAACGACCACATATTGATATGATATTAATTTGTGTTTGGTGATCAATCTCCACTTCTCTATATGCATGCATTGTATTAACTTTTTACTTTTGAATCTGTTTTGTTTATGTAATAATTAACTTATAAATTGAAAATTGTACGTATTTTTTAACTTATAAATTACTTATAACGTTAAACAAGTTAACAGACACGTACCTGAAAGAGACAATGGCAGGAAGAGGTCTGTGTAGCAAGAGATGTTGAAGCTGTGAAATGTGGGAGAAATTCAAAGAATGGATAGAAAGTTCAACAAGATCAGCTCCTTCTTCCTTAGCTTTCTCCATTGATGACATCATTTCTTCAATGCTTTCACTTTCTAATGTTGCACAAACTAGCAGCTGGTTCTTGGAATGCCCCATCTCTGTTTTACAAGCAAGTATAAGAGGCAATATGAATTGAGAACCAATCAATGTAGCACAAGCTGCTACTAGTTGTATACAATGTAGCACAAGCTACTACTAGTTGTATTTATAAGGACAATATGTGACATTGTTTTCTCAATTTCTAATTTCTTAATTCATACTCCATCCGTCCCCATAAATGTCCATTTTGATTTTTTTAGAGTCAAATTAATTAATTTATAATTGGAATTTAAAAATTATTTATATAAAATTTTAGAAAATTAAAAAATGTATTTTAAAGTAAATTATATATATTTTTTAATAATATAAAATTTTAAATTTTTTTAATTATATATTATTATTAAATTAAAGTAAAAAATGAATTAATTTGACTACACAAAAAATAAAGTGGACATCTAAATAGCACGGAGATGGAGATAGTAATTCACTTCACTTCTCTTTTACAAAACGAGTTTATTGTCTTGATAATTCATACGGTATAATTTATTTGATTAAATATGGTAACTTCAAAAATCAAAATATCTGCCGTGCCGACTATTCTTTCCTTTTATCCTTTTTCCTATGCGTATTATATTTCTACCTAGTTTCAGCCGTGTGACTATGATATATTACATTTTTGTATAATAATTATGATATAGCAATTAAAATTAGAGTTTTGAATTAAACAAATTGTTGTCCATATTTTGTTATGTTCCGGAAAAAGGTATAATAATATAGGATGGATTGATGGATGAAATTACTTCACCAATTTGTAAATTTGCTGAGATCTTTATTTTAATTCTTGATGAACGGGTTATTAGTGAGTGATAGATATATTAGTGAGTGATAGATATATTTTAAATTACTTCACCAAAAATATACTTAAATTGTTTTATTAATCTTTTTAAAAGTGTAATTTCCTATTCGACAATTGAATTTGCGGTTTATTTGTCTGCGGATGTTAATAAAAATATGGCTAGAATTGTTTGGTCAGTTTGTTTTTTGTAAAATGCTCATTCTAACAGATAATTAATGTTTTCTTTCTCACGGGATCTATGTTGCTAAAATTATTGCGAAATCGATGAGATTGGATTACGATGAGATTTCATGATAAAACATGTATAACTCGATAGGAGTATCTTATTCTCTCCCACGCCTCAATTCAGCCGACAAGAAAATATATAAAAAAAAACAAGAGCACGGAACATATCATGTATTCATGTTCATAATTTTTTTTTCAAAATGAACTTATTCGTTCATGAATTGTATCCCGTGTTCTAAAAAGCGTTAAGCGGGTCTAAACGGTCGTGTCACCTTCTAGCGCTTAATCGGTCAAGCGGCCGCTTAATCGGATTTCAAAGCGGACCATTAAACGGATTATAAATTAATCTATTTTTTAATATATAATAATAATAATAATAATAATAATAATAATATACACTAAACATTAAGTTTTTCCAAGTACAAAACATTCACCATCCTTGGTGATTAGAATCATAAAATACAAGGTCTTCATTACACTCTTCATTACACTCTGCTTCATCTTCCGATTGAAAATTGTCTTCATCAAATTCTCTTACCATTCTGGTAGCAGTTGCAGAAGACAACACATTTCCAGTTTCACCACCGATATCTTCCTCAGCAATTGTAGAAGTTGTGGATAGGTCATCATCATCATCATCTCCTCCTTCTACTATCCATCATTGTGCCATACTAGCATCACTGGCAAGTAGAACATCACATTTATCTTTCATCTTTTTCTTCTTGTTGACAAGTTTGGAATTGAACTGGACATAAATTAAATGGCTCAACCTCTCTGAATCTAGCCTATTTCTCTTTTTTGTATGTATCTACAAAAAACAGAAATGAATATGCAACAAGTTACAAATATTAAAGATACCAAAAACTAGAAAATAAGCAACAAGAATAAGCAATTTACCGCCTCAAAAGCACTCCAATTTCTTTCGCACCCGGATGAACTTGAAGTCAGCGATAGTATCTTGATGGCCATCATTTACAAATTTGGCGTTTCTGCACCGTAATTAGACCACCATCCAACTAGAAAATAATTAAAAATTCAAATATATAATTAAACCATGAAGTAAAAAAATGCATATAATGAGAAAGAATCAAAGAAATAATCAGTCTTACCAACATCAAAGTTTTCATCATTTCTGAACTACACTAAATCACAAATACACACAATCTCGAATTCATCACTACCATTAATCTTGAAAACAGAAAAGTGCGAGTACATCTCTTGAATTATAAAGAAAAAGGTAGTTATTTGCAGAACTACTTACAAACACATGCATACAGAGTTATAGACATATAAGGAAGCTGAATCTACAAAATTCTCATAAACCGGAAAGAGATTTACAAAGTAACTTACAAGTTACAAAGTACAAACACAAATATAGATATACACAGATGCGGGATGCCATCTAACCTTAAATTCGTGGCGAATCTTCACTCTAGTCTTCACTCTTCAAGTCTTCAGCAGTTTAACTTAAATCCCTAATTCCTAATTGAGAAAAGAAAATGAGCTGCTTACTTTATTTGCATTTTTCAGCCGCTGGTCAAACAAAATTAATCGGTCAAAGCCGCTTAAGCGGTAATTAAGCGGGTTATATCACACACCCTTCTGTGTAACGAGTGGGTTAATTTGACCGATTAATAGACTATTAAGTGGGTTATATCACACACCGCTGACTTCAAGTTCATCCGGGTGTGAAAGAAATTGGAGTGCTTTTGAGGCGGTAAATTGCTTATTCTTGTTGCTTATTTTCTAGTTTTTGGTATCTTTAATATTTGTAACTTGTTACATATTCATTTCTGTTTTTTGTAGATACATACAAAAAAGAGAAATAGACTAGATTCAAAGAGGTTGAGCCATTTAGTTTATGTCCAGTTCAATTCCAAACTTGTCAACAAGAAGAAAAGGATGAAAGATAAATGTGATGTTCTACTTGCCAGTGATGCTAGTATGACACAAGGATGGATAGTAGAAGGAGGAGATGATGATGATGATGACCTATCCACAACTTCTACAATTGCTGAAGAAGATATCGGTGGTGAAACTGGAAATGTGTTGTCTTCTGCAACTGCTACTAGAATGGTAAGAGAACTTGATGAAGACAATTTTCAATCGGAAGATGAAGCAGAGTGTAATGAAGACCTTGTATTTTATGATTCTAATCACCAAGGATGGTGAATGTTTTGTACTTGGAAAAACTTAATGTTTAGTGTATATATTATTATTATTATTATTATATTAAAAAATAGATTAATTTATAATCCGCTTAATGGTCCGCTTTGAAATCCGATTAAGCGGCCGCTTAACCGATTAAGCGCTAGAAGGCGACACGACCGTTTAGACCCGCTTAACGCTTTTTAGAAGGTAAGCTCAGTAGTAATAATATCAAGTAAGAAATACAAACAACAGTAAGCAAGCAGATGAAGAAATGTGTTTAATTACAAAAATTAATTTTATTAAGTTTTGATTGTTTGCTACAAATGACTGGAAAACGTTTTCAGCTTCAATAGATGCAATAACAAAGAACTTGCTAATGTTTCTATGCTGGAGAAAAGTTAAGCTCAGTTATGTTTTTTTTAGGGAAAGTGTTTATGAGATATATGTATTTATACTGAAACACATATCTCACTTACAAGTGTATTTTCCCTTGTTCCTAGGGCGAAGCTCGAAATAGAAACTTCACTTTTTCTATTCAAATTTATCTTCATTTCATTTATAAATAAAGTTGTTCTGAGATGTACTGACATCCTTGACTCCTTGAGCATACTTTATCTTTTTGCTTGTCTTTTCTCAAGTTGCAGTAGTAGGCTTGACATACTATATATAAATGTCAAGATCAATCCTTGAATTTTCACTACATAGTCTGCTACTTGAAACAAACTGTCAGCTTCACTAAAAGGTTAATATCAACATTTAGCTTCTCTTTAGTGGCAGTATCTTTGACTCCGCATACTCTACTGTCAAGCTTGATAGTCTTCTAAAGCATGTTGTCATCCAAAGCTACTGTCAACTATTCCCGCCAATGTTGCTGTCAACTATCCCCGCCAAAGTTACTGTCAGTAAAACTTGTTGTCTTTGATTCTTCAATCTCCGTCAAGTTTACTGTCAAGGGAATAGTTGATATCAATAATACTTGTTGTCTTCAATTCTTCAATCTCCATCAAGTTTACTATCAAGGGAATAGTTGATGTTGCCTGTTCCAAATATGTTGTCACTTGAATATGTTGTTGTAGGCTTCAGTTTGCAGAATGTTACTGTCAATGATTTGATCATTGTTGTGCATGAACACTCTGTGAACTTCTACTTCATAGATCATTTATTACATTTTTACAAGACAGTAACTATTGAGACTTACTATCACCTACTTGGCTTTTATACATACTTTTACAAGTGACAACTAAATATACTGTCAATATACATATGACAATATGTTTTACTTAGTTAATTTCTAATTAAGCTAAGTATCTTATAGTTGATTACAATGTTAACATCACAATCCCTAACAACACCTCTAAATTTTAATTCAACCCATTTCCTTAACACTCTATTTTGCTTGTAGTAATTTTTAATTGTATTGTTTGGTCTATGTGTTATGTATTATGCAATTTAACATGGCAGAATATAAAGTATCAGTGTTTGATGGATGACTTAGGTTAGAACCAGAGGGTGCTAAACTCTGATTCTCACTCACTGATAAAAATTCCCTCTCATACACGGTAGGCATTCTCTGATTTAAGAGAAGCCTGACCCATGTGGGATAAAACAAGTTTTGCAATTTACCTTCATTTTCCTTCTTAGCATCCTTCCTTGTCAAGTCGGCAAAAATTCTCTTATTCATGGTATAGCTAGGTAAACTCTTGTCATTTTCAAAATTTACATCAGGTAAGAGATAATTGAAAATTAACTATAAAAATCTAGCAAAGTATACAGTATATGCATCATCACTAATTTTGCTAGCTATCTGCCTAATTAATAAATAAGGAAAATTAAAATTCAAGTTATGGGCCAGAGAATACCCAATTTATTGTGGCAGCTGTGGAATTGCATCAAAATTGGTGCATTTGGCAGTGAAGGCCCTTGTTATACAATCAAAGAAAAAGTTCCACTCCTTGCGCAGATTCGGCCTTATGAGGCTTCCCAATTTGGATAAACTGCCTCCATAGCCTATTGCTGCAAAGAATTCCTTGATCTATTCTTCATCAACAATATCATCATATATAGCCACTTCAGAAAGGTGAAGGGCTTCACGAACAACTGCAGGTATGATTGAATGGGTGCCATTGCAGTGGAATGTGATAATGGGCTCCTCAGCATCACCACCATCATTGAATTTTACAGTCGACCAAATTTTGATCATAGTTTGAGCAGAGATTGTCTTGGGTTCTTGGAGAGCATACCCAATATTACTGAGATTGAGAAAATCATGAATGACATGAAATTCATTAGGTGCCTCAGATTTATTTAAGAGAGAGGTATAGTTAGTGGCAACAAAAGTGTAGTTTTGGAAAGTAAGACCCTTGGATGTCATTGATTCACAGAGATGTGCCGGTTTGAGATATTAGGGTTTGAGAGTACGAGAGAGAGAGTGAGAGAGAGAGATGCAGATGAATAATTCATAGTGTAAAATATGAATTAACATATTCCCTATCAAAGGCATATACTCTGTAGTAGGACACATGGCATGTTATGATTGGTGGAGTAATGAGTAGTGCAAGTCTCAAAATACAGCATATGTGTGTGTATCTGTGTCTAAATATGAAACGTTTTTCATGACAGACACGCGCCATATGATTACTCCAATTAGATATTAACAAATATGATGTCATAAATAAAATAATCAATAATAGCTCAGAGTTTAGCATATAGACTAATATCAGAGTTTACAATAATCAGAGTTTGCATTCACTGTCAGAGTTTACCACATACTCTGACAGAGTTTACCATAAACACTGATAGCTTATGATCATCAGAGATTAGGTATTCCAAGGTTCAGAGTTTACTTCATTTTCTATCAGAGTTTACCACAGGCTCTAACAGAGTTTTCCATAAACACTTATTTCTGTCTGGAGTTGAGCCATTTGTCACCATGCCCAATTCAGAAACCAATCTTGTAAAAGTTGCTTCACATAGAGGTTTTGTGAAAAATGTCTGCTAACTGTTGATCTGTGGGAACAAAGTGCATTTCAATTGTTCCTTCCATGACATGTTCCCTTATGAAGTGATATCTAATATTGATGTGCTTTGTCAGAAAATGTTGAACTGAAACTAGCTTTATTGGTAGATATTGACCTTCATTGATCCTGTCTATATAATTAGGATATGTGGCTTCCAAGAATATCATCATCATTACCCTCCATGTATGGTGTTCATCCTTATTTAATATAGGAATTCTAATACTTTCATACTTGTTTCCAAACATTATTTTGAGATCTTTAAGTTGTAATTAACGGTCTGCACAGATACCAATTGTTACCCAGATAATACACTATTATAGAAGGGGGGTTGAATATAATAGTATCAAAATAATCGATTATGAACACAAGTATGGAGATGAAATATTATTTTGTATTAACTTTTGTTAAACTGAATACAAAACTCTCTCAAGAAAAACAAGGTTCTTAAGAGCTGCTAGGTTATGAGAATGATATTACTTGAACGATTACATTGTAAAACCTAATTATGTGTTTATATAGTACACAACTACCTATCCAAATACAAGAAAGATAATGATCATTAAATGTCAATATCCGATTTCCATCATTATCCTCCTACAAGATAGCTTCCAGAAAGGTAATTGATTTGCATTAAAACACTTCCTTATTTATCCCAATCAATCTCTCATTTATATGTTTCTATCCTTGTCAAACTCTGATCATAAACTCTATCGGTTGATAATCTCTGATTGAGTATACTCTGATTGAGTAAACTCTGTTTGAGTAAACTCTGATTTAGTAAACTCTGTCGACAGCTTCTAAACTCTGATGACGTCAGCTTAAACTCTGATTAGCTTCGGCTTCATTAAACTCTGTTTGAAGTATTCTCTGACAGCATCAATGTTTGTATCTAACATAATTTATCTTCAAAAAAAATTGTCTTAAAAAAAATTATAGTCACATATTTATATAAGTAGTCGTATAGCGGCTTTATAATATTTTTATAAACTCAATAAAATTATATGAAATTATCAAACAAACAATTATAAAATAACTTTATCTAAAATAATTTTAAGAAAATATATTTTACTCTTATAATAATATATAAATTAGTCGAAATAATATTTTATAAATTGATTGTTAATAAATAGTTGATCATTTTTTATATATAAAATGTGAAATATTTAAATATTACAAAACTAAAATGGTCTAAAAATTAAATATTTTATATCATCAGTACGATAAAATAAATAATATTATTTAAAATCACACTTATAAGTTCCTTACATATTTTTCATTATCATTTTTTATTTGATTGTCCACCCAAATAAAAATTAAAAATGGACTTGATTATATTAAATGTTATTATATATATAACTATTATTGATTTTCTTCAAAATTCAAGTAAGCTTACTTTAAAAAAATTATAATATAGATAATTAAATTTTAACATTTAGTACATTTTTTCTAATTGAGCCCCTCTCTTTCTAAACATTTTTTGATAAATGATCTGTTTTATTATTATTTATTTAGATTTCACGTAGAGTTACATTGACAACATACTAAATAAATTTTATCATTTATAAATAAAAATCATATAATGAGTATTAAATTTTAATAATTATCCAGGTCTTCCTTACTAAGCCACTTTTTCATTAAACGCATTTCTCGTCAATGAGTCACTCTATCGTTTTCTTTAATTTTTCATCAATGAGTCAACTTATATTTGGTAAATTTTACTTTTATATCACTTAAAATTAGTACATGTTAATATTTAATAATTAGATTCATAATTAGAAATTAAGTAGTAATTGAAATCGTAAAGATAAGTTAATATTTCCTTATAAGACACCTAATTAGAAAACAAATAAAAATTACACTCTTATTAGAAGACAAATAATAATTTATATAAATTTTTCAAGTGATCTTACTTTTAAAATTCATAATATAGATTATTAAATTTTAATATTTAACACGCTTTTTGTAATTAAGCCACTTTCTTTTTAAACATTTTGGTGATGAATAAGCCGTTTTATCATTGTTTATTTAGATATCATGCAGACTTAAATCCACAATATACTAAATAAGTTTTATTATTTATAAATTAGAATGATAACATGAGTACCAAATATTAACAATTATGGTGTTTTTTCTTACTAAGTCACTTTCTTGTTAAATACATTTCTAATCAATTAGTTGTTTTATCATTTTTGTTCGATCTCTCATAAAATTATTTTTATTAGAGAATAAGTCAAATTATATTTAGTAAATTTAAATTTTATAAAACTTAAAATTAAAATAGGTTAATATTTAATAATTATACTCATAATTGAAATCCTAATTAGAAAGTAAGTATTAATTTCATTAGACTATAAAATTAAAAAAATAGTTTGTCTTTATCGGTTCTTCTTTAAACGGTAATCAGAAGAGAAATTGATATTTTCTTATAAGACACCTAATTAGAAAATAAATTGTAATTAGATTCTTATTAAAAGACAAATAAGAATTTATATAAATTTTAAAAAATTAGAAAAATAATTTTGAGCGCTTTGAAAACATTTGAGAATTCTCCAATTTTAAGGAATAACAGGTTTCTCCTTAATGAGCCGCTCTATCGTGAAACACGTTTTTCGTCAATAAGTTTCTCTATCATTTCTTCGTTAGATCTCCCACACAATTATTTTTGTAAGACTTATAATTAGAATATTTTAATATTTACTGATTAGATTCTTAATTAGAAAGTAAGTAGTAAATGAAATCCTAATTAGAAAGTAAATATTAATTTCATTAGGCTATAAAATTGGAAAAATAGTTTCGAATCTTTATCGATTCCTTTTTAAATTGTAGCCATAAGATAAGTTAATATTTTCTTATAAAATACATAATTAGAAGACAAATAGTAATTAGATTCTTATTAAAAGGTAAATATGAATTTATATAAATTTTAAATACATAAATTCTAAGAAATTAGAAGAAAAAAATTCGAGCACTTTGAAAGCACTTCAGAATTCTCCGATTTTAAGGATTAATAGACTTCTTCTTAATGATCCGCTCTCTCGTTAAATACATTTTTTTGTCAATAAATCACTCTATCATATCTTCTTTAGATCTTCCATACAATTAATTTTATAAGACTTACAATTAGAATATTTTAATATTTACTAATTAGCTTCTTAATTAAAAACTAAGTAGTAATTGAAATCCTAATTAGAAGGTAAATATTAATTTCATTAGACTTTCAATTAGAGTAAGTTAATATTTCCTTATAAGACTTCAAATTAGAAAGTAAATAGTAATTAGGCTCTTATTAGAATTCAAATTGTAATTTATATAAATTTTTAATACATAAATTCTAAAAAAATTAGAAAAAATAGTTTCGAACGATTTGAGGCGGAGATTTTCCTTTATTATATATACATATATATATATATATAGATAGATATATAGATAGATTGATATATATATATATATATATATATATATATATATATATATATATATTGATGATTGATATTAGTCATAGACTTTTTAGGATGTGAAAAAATTATGTTACTCGAGAACAAAATCAACATTATATTAATATCAAAATCATTGTGGAACACATTTTTCGCGAATAAGTCGTTCTATCATTTCTTCTTTAGATCTTTCATACAACTATTTTTATAAGACTTATAATTAGAATATTTTAATATTTACTAATTAGATTCTTAATTAGAAACTAAGTAATAATTGAAATTCTAATTAGAAAAAAGTATTAATTTCATTAGACTTTCAATTAGAGTAATTTAATATTTCCTTATAAGATTTCGAATTAGAAGACAATTAGTAATTAGGCTCTTATTAGAAGGCAAATAGTAATTAGACTCTTATTAGAAATTAAATAATAATTTATGTAAATTTTTAATACATAAATTCTAGAAAAATAGTTTCGAGCGATTTGAGAATTCTCCTTTATTATATATATAGATATGGATATAGATATAGACTAGCATTATGCCCGTGTTACACACACTTTGTTAAATATTTGTTATTTTATATAATATAAATATAAAAAAATTATAAATAATTATTATATTTAATAAAATAAAATTATTAATTTAATAAATATAGCAAGGTTATTGTTAGAAATAGTACTTGGGTCACTTTGAGGTCCCAGATATCTCTCCCCCCTTCCCCGAATTCCATCTCAATTTTCAAAATTTCTAAATGAGAATTAATTTGTTTTCCAATCCTCACTTGAAAAAAGAATGGAGATTTAAATGAATAATGACAATATATATATATATATATATATATATATATATATATATATATATATATATATTCAGTCTTATGCTTTCTTATCAGAATTTGCTATTAAATTTATAATATATGATTCTTTTTTAATTCTATACATATTTTAAGTATGAATATTAATTAATACTGATTTATAACTATAATTAATTCAATTTAAACTTAATTATAATATATATATATATATAATTTTTTTTGTTAATTATGAGAATAAAAGTATTTTTATAAATAATTTTCAAAGAAATAGGGGAAATTAGAGACATTGTGAATTATTATAAGATATAAGATCATAAAAATCGAAAATAAGATAGTGACTAAACCCGACAATTTATCACACGACACGAAAACGACATGAAAATTTAGTGTTTATTTTTTCATTTTGAGTACTCGACACGAAACGAAAGTACAAGAACATGAATGTACACGACCGAGATTTAGTGTCGGTTTTGTATTTACTCTTCTAGTATACAACATAAATAAATTTATAATTAAATTTTAATATTTATAATAAATATATGTATATATTTATAATAAATAAATAAATAAATATATATATATATATATATATATATTTATCGTTAAAATAATACATGATTTTATAATATTGTATGTAAATATGATTTAAATATATATTTAATATATTTTATAAAAAATTTACCTTAAAATCTTTTATTTTATTTTATTTATTTATATATATATATATTTATATTATTATTCAATTAGAGCTGTAAACGAGTCGAGTCGAGTTGAGTTTTTCCTTAACGAGTTCGATCTCGAGTTTTTCTAACCGAGTCGAGCTCGAGCTCGATTATTAAACGAGTTTTTTTTTTGCGCCGAACTCGGGTTCGTTAATGACCCGAGTCGAGTCGAGTCGGTAACGAGCCTACCGAGTCGATCCCGAGTCGAGTCGGGTTTTTCGATATTTTTTTATTTTTTTTATTTTTTTGGGCTTATTTTTTTAAATTAAAATTAAAACACTAAAAACTAAAAATTAAAATTAAAACACTAAAAATTAAAAACTAAAAACTAAAACAATAATAAAAAAAATTATATTTTTTATCGAGTACCGAGTTTCTACCGAGTCGAGTCGAGTACCGAGTCGAGTCGAACAACTAAAAAACTCGACTCGACTCGTTAAGCTTAACGAGCTTTTTTTTTTGCCGAACTCGAGCTCGTTAACGAACCGAGTCGAGTCGAGTCGGGTTTTTACCGAGTCGAGTCGAGTCGAGTTCGAGTCTGCTCGGTTCGTTTAACAGCTCTATATTCAATTTTACACAAAACACGACACGAGAAGGACACGATAATGAGGTACATGAACACGAAAGTACACGGATTCTAAATGGGTCGATTTTGTGTTTCGCCTTTGAGTACACGAAATACGAAAGTACACGACATGTACGAATTGCCATGTCTGATAGTGACTAAGAAACGTGGAAGAGAAAGAATTAGGGGAGGTAGCGTAAGAAATAGGGAAATAATAGAATTAGTAGAGGCATGCTAAATTTAAAAAATAATTACGTAAAAGACAAAATTACCATTTCTTATAATTATAATTAACTCAACATATGTTTGATTATAGGATATAATTGATAATTTTGAAAGATATAATTGATATGATTTATTATATATAAATATATTATAAATATTTAGTTATTAAATAAGTTTTTAAGCTGCATACAATCATAATATGTAATATACATGTATTACATGATTTTTAAAAATAATAATAAATATTTATTAATTATGAAAATACAATATAAACTAATAAGTATTTACAAATATTGTGAAAAATGTAAGAGAAATGAGAAATATTAGAAATTAGTATAAGATGATAATTTAGAAAATAAGATAGTGGATTAGTGTGTAAAAAATGGAGAATTAGTGGAAGTAGGATAAGAAATGGGGAAGAGAGAGAATTGGTGGAGGTAATATAATATTAAAATAATGGTAAAATTGAAAATAAATATTTAAAAGACTAAATCACCCTTCTCTATAACTATAATTAACTCAAGTTAAGGTTAACCATTGAATATTCAAATTAAGATTAACCAAGAGATATGATTGGTAATTTAGTAATAGATATGTTTATTTGTAATTCAGTGTTTCATTTTATTTTGATTACAAATGAATATCAGATAGTAAAGTATTAAACTTTTTAAAAATGTGCTAGTTAAGATAGCTCATATTATATTATATGGGACGGGGAGAATATTAATTTAAGATGAACGAAGTATTTTTTATTTTATTTTTATAAAAGTATCTAGGTACCTAAACACAGGAACCATAGAGTATTTCTAAGGCTGTAAACCGGATAATTCGAATACGGATCTGTCAATATCCGTATCCGAATCCGAAAATCCGTATCTGTATCCGTATCCGAATCCGGAAAATTTTAAAAGTTAATATCCGAATCCGAATCCGACGGTACTATCCGGATACGGATAATATCCGAATCCGAATCTGATTTTTAATAATTTTTTTAAATTTATATTAAAAATTCAAAAAAAAATTGCAAAAAAAATATTAAAAATTTAATTTATTTTTTTTAATTGAGTTAAGAGTTAAAGGGATTTAAGCTTATTTTATTTTTTAAAAAATTAATTTTTATTTATCTTTTCAATCTAATTTTGTTATCTTAATAATATTAAAACCAAAAAATATTTTTATATATGTCTATAATATTTTTACAATTATATAAAATTTGTATAAATATATTATTTAATGAATATATATACACACTACAAAACTAATAGAATAAATTTTAAATTGTATATATATATATATATATTATTTATGTGATATATGTTATACGATTTAAAATGCATAAAATACTATAGAAATATAAATTGATATATATATATATATATATATATATATATATATATATATATTGAATATATATTTTAAAGTATAACCATGTGCAGTGTATATATTAATTTATTAAATTAAAATAGACATTAGAGTTGAGCTAATTAAAAAATATAATTGAATCAAATTAAATGGGTTTATAACTATAAGTGTATATATAAAAATATATAAATGTGCTTATAACTATAAATGAGTTTAAAAATATATAATTATATATTATATATATTAAAAAAATATATTTATATATATTATATATAATTAATTTCGGATACGGATATTTTTGGATACGGATGTGCCTATATCCATATTCGTATCCGGAATCTTCGGATTCGGATTTGGATAATATCCGGTTTCTTCCGAATACGGATAATATCCGCTTTCTTCCGGATACGAATACAGATATTTCGGACGAATATCGGATTTTTCGAATTTTTTTGACAACCCATTAATAATGTATAATTGGAGAAATTTAAAATTTTATATTATTAAAAAGTATATATGATCTACTTTAAAATGTATTTTTTAGTTTTCTAAAATTATAAATGAACAATTTTTAAATTCAGATAAAAAATTAGTTAATTTGACTCTAAAAAAATCAAAATGGACATGTAAATAGGGACGAAGAGAGTAAAATATAGGTAATGTCACAAAAAATAGCACTCCAACAATGTCCCAGTGGTTACCTAAAATATTAGAACATGCATCTCATTACTATTATTAGGTAGACATTAGTCATTATCTATTTCATTTTTTTGAATTAAATAATCCATTCCCCCCATTTTTCTTCATCTTCTCTTTCTTTCTTTTCCCTCCTTTTTAAATTCAAATTTATTTATTACCTATTATTATTATAAAAATTCAAATTTATTATTATAATAATAATAAATAATAAATATATGTATTATTGTTAGAGTTCACATGTCCTATTAATTATATAAATAAATTTATTATTTTATAATATTTATAGATAATCAACTAGAAGACGGGTACATGCTCTTAGTACTCGTACAGGATTTCACGGTTGAATAAATTGGGGCACGAGGAACAGTTGTAGAATAAATGTGTCCCATTCAATGTCATGTCCCGTTGACACCTGTGACATCGTGATTCACAATTTCCAACAAAGTAATGATAATTGTCGGGCTGGAATTCGAGTCGAGTCAAATAATAAATGAATCTGAGTTTGAATATTTTTAAACAAGTTGCTCGTTTAAATTAAACGAGCTCAACCTTCTCAAATTTGTAAACAAACCCGACTCGTTTATTAAACGAGTCTAGTCAAGCTTACTCGCGAGCTAACCGAGTCGAGTTTAAACGAACTGAACCGGGTATATTCGCGAGCTCATCAGTTATAAAATTAAAAGATAATTAATTTACAATTTATAACTAATAAAAATTATTATTTTAATAATTTATTTAAAATATTAAACAAGTTCGAATTCGAACTGAGTTTTAATTGAGTTCGGCACATATCCGACTCAACTCATTTAATCGAGTCGTATACCAACTCGAGCCGAGTCGAGTCTTGTTAAACGAGCTCGAGCTGCTCGTGAACCGCTGGGCTTGAATTAGCTCTAGTTGCTGTAGTACACTACTTCTAGCTCCTGCGATATAAATTGTTATCATGAATCCAGTGGTCATAAATCTGACTACGACGGATCCTGCAATAATTTTGGTCATTTTCATAGGTTCACTTGATTGCATAATGGGATAGGGATTGCTGGTTATATGTTCCATAATGTAAATATATCAAATGATTCAAATCTATGGGCAGTTAGCCAGTTATACATATATTCTGAATTTCTGATATGTAAAACTGCATATTTTGTCACAGGTGGTGGAAATAGGAGTAGATATGACTTTCTCCTTCGAATCCTTAGTATTTTGAATTATAATATTTAATTAACATTTTTTTTACTTTTATTTATGAAAAAAATAATAATTCTGCTAAAATTCTTTTCAAAAAAAGAAGAAAAAATCTGGTAAAATTACTTTCAAGTTTTTACGAAAATTAAACCGACTTGTAATAAAAAACCAGGTAATATTTAAGTGACCAGTTACTTATCTTTATTATAGTTTTCATATATTTTTATGAAAACTCAAAATGAAAGGTTGAGATCACATGCCGATTCTTCACTTCCTCCACTTAATTTTCATATATAATCTACAAAGTCCAATTCTAATGTCTTTTCTACTTCGTTTCAACTAGCACAGACATGGACATGAGTAATTTATAACTACAAGGCAGAACCGTCACTTAACATTTCCAAATTTCAACATTTGTACGGGCCTATATAAGGACGATGCTGTTTTGTTTCGTATGATAAATTTCACGTGATAACATTTCCTAAGAGTTTGGACCACTATATCTCATACTCATTCAGCTATTTCCAACTACTAGTCAATTATTAACATGGGCTTAGCCTTCACTTGAGACCACAGGCTTCAATCCGCAATTATAATTAAGAGAAACCGAAAAAATTTAGAAAATTGTGTGTGTGTGCAAGTCAGAGACAGAATTGGTTTGTGGGGGTGGAAATGGGCGACGGATGACTAATTGACTACTACTGTTATAGTAGTATTACGGGATTATGTCAAGGCTGACCCTGAAAGTACCGGAATGATTCAGGCATAAACGTTGAGTTGAGGTCTTGTTTTTGCCAGCCTGAATTGCAAGTGCAAAAAGCCAAAAATAGGTAGAGATAGGTGACAGGGTAAGGCTAACAGATAGTAAGAGCAGGAAACAATGCCCATTAGTATTCTGAAATACGGCAGCACTTTCAATTAACTTAATAACATACATAAGCACACTCCAGTACTGCACACTCCGTTTGGGGGAAGAAGGCATGCAAATAAAACGGGTCATGCAATATCCCATTACAGTTAGAGGCACCAAAATGTGTTAACAATGTTCCCAGTTATTTTATTGATCTAGTGTTTGGCAAAACAGACCTTATGGAAATAAGGGTTTATTTCCGGAAAAAAGTAGGGATGTATGTACTTTCCAGAAATAAGCCCTTATTTCCAGAAAAAAGTAAGTTCATATTTGGTTTTAAAATTCTAAAACAAATATTTATCTTTAAAAAAAATATGAAAATATGTAAAAAAAAATAAAAAATAAGCTACTTATTTTAAGTTTATGGAACCCCAAACACCCACATAATTGTTGCAGCCAAACCACAGATAAGTGGCTATCAAAACTTCAATCCGCAATCACTTACATCTTGCAATTATGAGTAAATATAGTTCAGTCGCAAGCGATTGAGCAAATCACTGTACAGTACAACCCTACCTCATGGTAAAGAACATAAACACTGGTTACAACCTTGTGGAAAATATAAGCGTGCCCCATACAGTACATAGATAACATGAGAAGTTGTGGTTGTTCACTTTTATGGGAACATTAGTACATTCAATACAATACATTAATAGCATGGGATGTTGTGGTGTGATGGGAACCCACGGGTTACCAGCCAAAGAATCCCATGCAACACAGTACATTTCTCAATTATTATAATTATAATAGAGCAAAATAATGTATTCTTACCTTCCCCGGCTCACATTTAGATGTTACGCTAACTAACCTTGTGCTTGACAAAAAAAAAAAAGTTATGCTCTATACGCTGCATTATAAGATTTACAGCTGCATTTGCTGATGAGAATGCCCCATGAAAGCTTTCTTGAAAGGATACACGCCCCAAGTCCGTGGCCATATTTAACAAAATTTCACCCAAGTCAGTTTCTTTTTCCAACAAAGATTTGTGATAAGAGTCCGCAGCAACCTTGCTAATTTCTACATTGGTTGCCTCTGGACAATACTCATCATCCAACCACTTATGTAGTGTTGCTCTAAACCATGTTGCTTCCTGCAGTGATGCTGAAACATACTCATTATTCATTATTTTTCGTATATGGTGTGTGCGCGCACACACACACATCACATGAATTTAATAAAATTACGTGGCCCATTTTTAATCCTTCAGTTCAGATGTATATAACAATGTTCAAGCTTGAATCTAGTTCCCAGCAACAAGCAACAGTAGTGCAAAGAAGCCAAGTGATGATTCTAAATAAGTTCTCAATTTGGCTTTGACAATAAGTTACTGCCCATCGGTTGCACTCAAGATATCATTAAGAGATACTTGTGATAATTACATTACAGATTAGCTTTATCACAAGCTACAAAGTTATAATCTACACACCTGTATGATCATGCTAATGCCTGGATATGCCGCAGAAACTGTACAATACCATGACTATACATTCAATTTTGTACAACCTACTTTGTACGACTGAGGTGGTACATAGTCAATCACCACTTATGTGACAAGCGTCACAGGCTTCAAGATAGTTGAGCTGACCCAACACACTAAGAACACATAATGACATCCACTACCAAATAATCGACTGCCCTACATTTCACTGTCACTAGATAATAAGTTCAATATAGCTTACAACTCTCTACAGCTAAGCAATCAGATTACCAGATTATGCCACTAACTTTTAAAAGATGCAGATACATAATTGTACCCTAATTCCATTTCCTACATGGCATACATGATATGCTACATTATTGAAACCCCGATTGTTCTGACATTTATCCTAGGATATTCTGCAACTCTTTTTGCAACCACAATAGAAGAAAGAAAGCTAAAGAAGACTTAGATTTTAAAATGGGTACAACAAGTCTAACAATGAGTTAAAAATTTAACATAGAGCTATTTTAGGCAGCAATCTATTAAAAGTTACTTGTTTCATAGTGTTCTTGGCTAATGTAAGTCTTAGACATAATTAAACATATTGAATGTTACTTAATAGGAGTTCGATATATACATTTTCCACTTTTTTTAAAAAAAATATATGTTACAAGTCCTTATTATGTGAAAACATTTTTATTAGTATGACATGGATATGTTTTGTAGTTTTTTTTTAGGTAAAGTATATAACAGGATAATGTTTGTATAAGTAATACGAGATTGGAGCTAGTTCAAGCCTTTTCTTTTCCTGGTGAGAATAACCCGAACCATATTTTCGTTGTTGAATAATTATTCTATTGCTTCTTGGTAGCCACTAACCAAAGCTTCTTTGGTAAAATCTCATATATTGATTTACTTAATAATGTTTCATATTCGTCTAGTACACATAAACAAGAGCATTGCCAATTAATGTTGCAGCAGCATCTGGAACTATATAAGTACCTCAATAAGATGACTGATTTGGTTTAGTTACTACATCTTGATTTGGGCTAAATGTTGTGTATGTAAATAGACCTAAATTTTACAGATACAATGGAGTATACTGTAAATATCTGCCAAAGGACAAAGCTCCTCATACTGTATGAAATTAAAAAAAAAATGACTGAAGCATCCATGCCTGCAAGTATCATCCTTCATTATAGACTTACAAAAATCCCTAACCATATAGACAACATTCTGCGTTATTGATAATGTCATTAAGTTATCCACTGGACTAAATTTCAATCAACTTTTTTAGTTTATTTCCATGTGAGAGTTGTGATCAATAGATCCCTTGAAATGAACTACAAAGTGATCAAAGCATTTTTGTATGAATTATTTTGAGGGTTTAAGTAAAGGTAAAATGAGTACAAAGCACATATAGTGAGAGAATAGTAGTCATTGCATACAAGCATAGGCTTTTGGAAGAGTCAGTAACTTGACCTCTACCAGAGTTTTCACGGTCACGAGTTCTTATCACGGTAACCATAGTATTTTCAAATTATTCAATTAATAGGCTTTTTTTGACTTTGCGGAATTGCAGTTATGAGTTAAATTTTGGTAACCCTAATATTTTCAAATTATTAAATAAGAGTAATATGCCTCTGATCTTTCTACAAATTTAGGGACTTGCGTCAGCGGGGATAATTTGATCTTTCTACAATCTAAACATAATTATTAACTTAATAATATATATGATAGGCCTATAAGATAAAGGAGCGGAAGCCCAGCATTCATCCGGCCCTGGGACGGAGGAGCCCAACCCAGAACAGCCGTGTCGAATACAACCGAGTCCGGGCCCCACTATACAGGCCACGTGTCTACATATAGACAGAAAGGAGGACTTGTCATTAGCAAAGAAGAATGTTCCATAACTAGGCACACGCCAGAGTGTGCCGAACTCATGCCAACCAATGGACCAGGACAAAAACAGGACTGTTCACGCACTCGGACCGTTAGAGTTGGACGGCCGAGATTTCAGGTACAGATCCCTAAACCCTAATTCCTAACCTATAAAAGAGGATGGAAAGAGGGTTTAGGGTTACACACTCTAATATTACACATACACTTTTCTGATATACTCTATAACCTAAATTTCCCCTTTTCTTCCAAAGCCCACTCTCATTCTTATGCCGGAGGCGCCGTGGGGCCCAAACCTCCCTCCAGTGTTGTTTAGCAGAAACCACAGCTCACCACACCATCCCGGAAATCAAGGAAGGAAGGGTCCAGGCAGCTGAAGAGTTATCAATATATATATACATACATGCACTTGTATATATATCAATCGAAAACAACAAAACTCATTACTCTCTGTTCAACAAAACCTAGAGTTTTGAAATAAAATTTTGGGTTCATCTAACTACTAGTTTATAAACTCAGCCATCAAACTAAAAAAAACTACAGGCCATCGAAATAAAAATTACTCTCTTTTATTATTTTGATGGAATTTCAATCTTTAATTAACATAATACTCTTAGTCGACTGTTCAGTTTCAATTGGGGCTAAGCAAATAAGCATAAGATTGTAGTTTCCTCCTAAAATACCATCGAATTGTAGGATAGTAGTTACTTTAACATTATTACTTTTAAGTTGTTACAAAGGAACCACAAGATGCTAAACCAACAACAGTTTCTTTAAACCCAAATGCACAATGCACATAATTAATCAATAACCATTACCAACACATACCATAAGCTATCATACATGCATGTGTTTGTGTGAAAATAAATGAATATCTTAAAAGGGGTACCTCCAAGGCCTTAGAAGGATTCAACCAATCTTGAGGAACACTCAGAATTTGAACATACTCTTCTTCTTCTTCTTGTGGGTCTTGTTCATTTTCAACAATCTGGGGATTTGAGTGAGGTTGTGGGTAGATAAACAAATAAAACCATCACTTGTAGGTCTGCAAGAAACCTGAAAATCAAGATTTTGTTTAACACTTACAAAACTACAACTTTTGTTGATCTTTCTACTCAAAATATAATCTTTTTCAGAAAGCTGTGCAGAAGAGATAAAAAATGTTAAGGAAGACATTGGGGATTTGTAACAAAGCGTTGTGGATAACAAAGTTTAGTGCTGGCCACTTGTTTTGATAC
Source organism: Oenanthe sinensis (assembly GCA_028671895.1). NCBI lineage: Eukaryota > Viridiplantae > Streptophyta > Magnoliopsida > Apiales > Apiaceae > Oenanthe > Oenanthe sinensis. The sequence goes on from CM053813.1 coordinate 32,617,579, forward strand.
AAGGGCAAGAACATTTTTTTGTTACAAATCTCCCCGACTGATTTTTTTTGTTATTTATGTAATTATGTTAAATAATACGAATTTACGAATATGATGCAAAATTAAATTTAAATACCAGTATATGATTTCAAATGCTAATATTCTTCACCCCATATATACATTCAAATTGGGTTGTGCAAAATCAATATATATATATATGAAATTGATTTATGATTCAAATTTGGTCCAAATTATAATATAAATAATATTTTTTTATTTTTTATGTTTCTAACTTAAAACATTTTTAATAAAATTTTAATATCTTCTAAAAATTTAGAATTTCACATACATATATATTAATTATTTCTACTACATCTTAATTTTAAAAATGTATAACCTATAATATTAATATTAGATTTTAACCCGTGGATATTTTTTCTTCTTTGTTTAATTATTTGTTTTAAATTTATTATCAATTTTGTAATTTTAATAAATTTTAAAATATTTATATATTATAATTATAATATTTTTAACATGTTTAAATTATATATTCATATATCAATTGAATTAACTATAATTAAGAAAATTATTGTATATTCAAAATAAATCAGTGCTATAATTAAAGTATCTATTAAAAAAATAAGTAAAGAACAATAAAGAATAAATAAGAAAATTATAAAATATTTATTATTATTATTATTATTATTATATATAGTTCAATGTGTGTGTACATATATATATATATATTCGATTTTAATATGTTATTGAGAATTTGAATCCTAAATTTATATTAATATTTTTAAAGTTATAAATATTGTATTTAAATAAATTATTAGTAAGTGACGATATAAATAATACGATTAGAATCAAAATTGAGATATTTTGAAATTTGTTTAATCAAATCAAAATTTTGATTATTGTAATTTCTTTTGTTAATTATCAAATCTTTGGATCACTCGAATTTTTTGATTAATCTAATATTTTTTTAATATTATTATTTTTAAGGGTGAAAGACCTTAATATTTTTGTTAGAAAAGTGAGTGACCAAAATACCTTTTGGCGAAAGAAGGACCCTTAAATACTCATTAAACACGCATGTGGAGCATGTGTGAACTATTTGCACATTTTGAAAACACGTATTCAGTGACTAACATCATATTCTCATATACTAATTCACTGAATTCGCATTCTTAAAATGTGTATTTATACTTTATATGCGCTGAATAAACTCTAATGAAATTCTTCAGAATTGCATCTATGTTTCAACTTTTAAGTATTCAGTTCATTCTTTTTTCTGTAATGGAGTCCTAAAACGATTGTTCTAGTATTTCTCTTTTGATGATAAAGTAAATAATATTTCAATTTTATTGTTGTGTTCCTTTCGATATTAAAAATAAAATTTCCTTTTTCAATATTTAAAAATGATAAGACACAACAAAATAACATCAAGTCAAAATGTGGTGTTATTTATTTCACCCAAGTTACTTTACACGTGTCACTAAACAAGATAGTTGACATGAGTAAAAAGTTTTAGAGGAGGAGTTACTTTTACTCGATACGTATATATCATATGCGTTATAGATATTTTGGGCCATGTATATTATAAGTATTCAGTTCATTATCTTTTAACCATACCCACAATTAAAACAAATATATTACTCCGTAGTGTTTTAGATATCCATTATAAAAACAACAAAGATAGCATGCTATTAATTGTGTGTCAAGTTGTACTTGTTATATAAAAAATATTAATAGAAAAGGTTGAAAAATCAAAGCAGCAAACACAAGAAGGAGAGATTAAAATTACAAAAGGCGCCAAAGGGGTAAACAAGCTGACTACAATCAGAATAGGATAAGGTAAAAACACAGCCCCCTTTGCCTCTAAAGCTCTCAGCTTCAGCCTTCATTTCTCTACAATGTCTCATGTAGCTGCCACTAACTTGTGCTTCACCTCCTTTCTTTCCGGCACCGACGCCGGAGATTCCCCTGCTTCACTCTCTTACAAACGCCTTTTCTTCGCACCCAGAAGTGTGGGCCCCTTGTTTTTTCCTAGACCCATCAATCAGAGATCCAAGAAACACAATTTAGATAACCCCATTTCATCATTTCCTTGTAAATCTTCTATAAAGGTAATAAAGTTTTAATCTTTATGATTTTTTTGAATGTATGTAGTGTAATTTACAATTGTTGATGTGCACACCATGTTATTGATGTGTTGCTCTTCTAGTTATGTATGTTATGCAAGATTAAGACTGCTTTTATGTAGAGTCTAGACTATTCTCTAGCATATGCTATACGCGTTTGTGGTAGTTAAGCTCAAATCAATTTATGTAAGAATACCTGGATTGCATCAAGTGTCCAACCAACTATATGTCCAACTCAGTCAAATAAGATGAAACTAGTCAAATAAGGCCCCATTCTTAACTTTCGTTTAAAATTTTTATCACCTCACGCTGTGGTTCGGAGGACTAAAAAAAAAGATGAGTAAAAGTTCAAACATGCAAGCTAACACAAACAACATAGACATCATCTGCTTAACTACATACATCCAAATATGCTCCTGAATCTCCTTAATTATCAATTAAACCAACAATTCCATATTTTATTTAAAATATGCTAGGATAAAAAACCAGTCCCCCAAATCTTGCGGAACCAATAACTCCATCGAAACCGAGTGTACATACAAAAAGAAGATAACTAACCCACATTGTTATTGTTTGCCAATTCTAATTTATAAAGTGATGAAGCATGCATTTGAATGGTCATTGGCAATTGTTTCAGTGAGAAGTTTAGGTTGTAATGATTGGGTGAAAGAAAAGAAAGATTGGGGATTAAGAGTATATTGTTCATAGTGTTTGTTACTGTTTTGTTAAGTTGGGTGGGTTGGATGAGTAAGGGTCAGGACGTCAGGTGATGGGTTGAATAACAACATGCTCCACATCAAATTTCCGTTATATTTTTTACATTTTCTAACGAAGATGATCTGATTGAAAGTTATAATTAGTTTAACTCGTTGACTGCAATGTTTTTCAGTTTAATAACCCACTTGCAAGTTAGGCTCTAGTTGAGTGATAAAATAGCCATTTAATCCGAAGAAAGGACGGTAGTTGTATGTCAAAAAAGTGGCATGGCTAAAGTAAGGTTGCAGTAAAGCTATAAATTATATCCTTGATTAACACAGGGAGGATCTTTGGTCATTGGTGGATCAGTGGCAGTCCACCCTCTAAAACCATGAAGTTTAAGGAGAAATAAAATATTTTTTAATTGTTATTAAGAGAGGAGATCAATGGTTTGATTCTGAGCGACTCCAATAAAAAAACATTATAGTTATATTTATATAACTATTATGAGAGAGGTCCAGGGAACAATACTTGCCAACTACAAGAATAATATAATATTTATATATTAGTAAATAATTCTAAGGTTATGTACTTGGAAACAATAAAAAGGATATATAAAATGTATTTATCATTTGGTTGCCACATTGTAAACAGAAAAACCTTTTTATGACGAAAAGTCAAGGGATCAATACTTGACAACTAGAAAAATATTTGAAACTTGGCGACTACAAAATTATATAATTTTTATTAATTATTATTTGTTTTCCACATGCTAAATAGGTCTGAAATTAGTTGCTCACCAGCTGAGAAAAGTATAATCTTTATTTTTTTATATACCAGAAACATCACACATAATAATACATATTAGAAATTTGATTATATATATTCTGTTAAAAATAAATATATTTAAAAAAAAAAGCCTAATACTAGGATAGCAAATAAAATTTAAATATATGTTAGATGAAGTATTATCAAAATTTGTGCATTTGAAAAAAATAGTTAATGGGTTTAGGTACTTGAGTGAATAAATATATTGTAACTAAATATAAAAATATATATAAATATTTGTGCCTCGCAGGGGTTGAAATCTAGCGATGAACAATATTTAGAGGGCTGGTAAATAGCAGTTACTTTGCTTATTAGATGCTCGTGCTACATTTCCTACAACTAAGTTTTAGATACACTAGTTGCTACCCACATAAATCCGCTCTCTCTATGAGTGCCTACCGGACTGAACTTATGATGCATTATCTTTTTCTAAATTAACAGATCACTTCCTTTTTGTTGTTGCTAATTTACCTAATTGCTTTCAGCTTACACAGCTTGCAAGTTTCAAATCATAAATTGATTTTCTAAACCATGAGTGTGCTTAGCATGTTGTACAAGTAGCTTATTAGTTCTACATATGAGAGAACTGATTACAACTAATACCTACAGGCGCATACACATACACTAGTGTTTTCTTACATTTCAGCAAATGAGACAAGTATATTTATTAATGAATGCAATGTTCTATTTTCTTGCTTTAGTTACTTAAATCTGAGTAGCTTCTTTAGGAGTTGACTCATGTTTCTGTAACTATCTTCAAGTTGTAGTCCTGATATTACTAGTGGTCAACACTCAACAGTCCATATAATACACTTCAGATTTAGCTCTCAACATTTAGTTATCTTAATATAAACAATTAAGTAATATCTTTTCTACAGTTAAGTCAATTTGACCCACTCCAGGTATACCCAAGTACTGATACAAATTTACACTGGGACTGCCATACTGGATAACTGCACCAGTAATCTTATATACATAAATATAAGTTATCCATCTCTACAAATATATATTTCATTTTAGCTGACCTGCTCAATCTGTTACACTTTTTTTCCCCAGAAAGAAGGTGCTTCACAGAACTTCTCCAGAAGATCAAAAGATGACAGTCCCTACTCAGAAGCCATGGATCATGGTGCGAGAAGTAACAGTGGACGATTTCGATCAACAGCTTTTAAATCAGTTAGTGGACAGAGAAAGGCCACCAAGGGAATTCTTGTTGACTCAAAGGAGCAGCAGGTAGGAATTCTAGTTTGCATAATTTTCGTATAGGTTTACTTTCACCTTGCGTCAGGTTTCTCTTATAAAGAGACAATGAGGTGTAGTTGATGTAGTGTCATCTTTTACATGATGCGTTGTTGAAAAAGTGAGAATGTTTTTATGCAATTGGCTATTCGAGGCCAAATTTAGTTTCTTGGTGTTTACCTTAACGCTTCAGAATTTATTTTGATCGCTTGTTGACCTGAGTAACATATTACTACTGAAGAAGTTATAGTTGCCATAATAATAGGTCGACAGCTTTCATGTTTTCTCAAAATGTTTCCAATGTTAAAACAAATGTTGAAAAGATCTAATTATATACCTGGTACGCTGTACACTTGCTTAATTTCTAAAAGGGGCCAAAATTGATGTCAAGTGACTGGTATGTAGTTGTTCCCACTTAAAATCTTTGTTATGCCCTAATTTTCTGGATTACTGTTTTACTTTCAAAAATGCCGGTGGTTAGTTGATGAGTTTAGTTTCCTGCCTCTGAACTCTAAGGTCAGAACTCTGGTTTTTTAAGGCAAATGATTTTATTATATGCAGGTGTTCTGTAACTGCTACAGTTACGTAAATAAATTGCATTCGCAAGATTTGTACTGCTTACGTCTTCCGTATATGATTACATGTCTAAAGTCGTGTGATTATTATGACATTGAATTATTGGATGCCATAATCTAAGAGATTGTAGTCTGAATCTGGCAGCTTTAATGCTTGCTATATCTGTATAGATGTATCTTATTTAAGTTCTACTGGTTCTCCCAGATTGAAACAAGTAATCTTCAAGACTCAACTTTCCTTAATGCTGTAGTAAAGGTAAGCATCATGGAGCTGGATATAACATGTTTTTATATTCTTATTGACCTTTTTTTTTGGTTGGGGGCAGGGGAGGGAGCTTTTTTAATCCCAGATACCATACAAATTCCTCCAACCACAAATATCTTAGCCTGCTTTATACCTGGAATCATTTATTTTATTGTTTATTCACTCCCTAGATGGTTTCCTTGTGAAATCACCGTCATTTGTCACATAAAGTTGTGTGATTGAAGATCGCTAACTAGTTTTATCCGCTAGCTGTCACTTTAACTATTAACTATTACATTGTGCAAGTTTAAATTCTTTAGGTTTAGAGATAATTCATTTGCACTTTTTGTTATATTTAACTACCCTCTGCACTTTCCTTAAATATGCAAACATATATAGAAGCACTGCACTAACTTTTGCTGATGAGAGTCCGGAATATTAAACAGCAGTAAAATAAATTTCATATGCATCTAATCAGCACAAACTTCTGATCTAGATCCTTTTTATGACTTATAAATGTAATGTATATATGTGCTATTAAGTGCAGCATCAATTTGTACAGCTTTCATTTTCTTCAATTAGGTTTTCATCTTGTTATTTATTGTCAAGGTTTACTGTACCCATACTGCACCTGATTACTCGCTTCCTTGGCAAAAACAAAGGCAATACACAAGCACCGGAAGGCATGTATTAATTTCTCCTACCTAAACACCACCCTAGAATTTGTTAAAACTTGAAATATTATGAAAAACGAACACTAAGATATTTTTACATAGTATGCTGATTTACAAGGCTTGCCCTTTTATCTTGTCAATGCAGTGCTTTCATGATTGGAGATGGCAAGCTTCTAACTAATGCTCATTGTGTTGAGCACAATACACAGGTAAATTTGGAACTTCCTCCTACTATATTTATTACCTATACCTAGTAAATTATAAAGGAATCATCAATGAAGATTTTTGCCAATGCATTTGTTGCTGCATTACATGTTGCATGCTCGTACAACTTTGTTTATATGATTGATGACTACTATTATTTAGTACTTATATATTTCTATTATGATGCATTTATGTTTGTCATATGAATATATAAAGTCTGTCTGAATGTAGAATTACTTCACTTTACTATATCTTTTGTTAATCTTGTGCTCTGTGTGGTCAAGACGAGATAAACTTTGTATCTTCTATTTTTCATTTGTCGAAAGGGGTCAAGTGGTCGTTAATTAAAGCTTGTGAGTGCAGAACTCTGCCAAACTTTGCTTTGTGTTGGTTCCACTCCTTGCGTGCTTTCTAATTTACTCCATCTCATCGGTTATTTTTCACTTCCGTAATCTCTTCAAATGTTCATCAGATCGGGCCAGTGACTAGATTCACTATCATCCTTTGCTTTTTGTTGACTCATATATCTGTTTTTACACAATCAGCCTTGGTTTGTACATGCGGTAACCCTGAATTGCTGCACATGTTTGCGGTTTTTTCTTTTTCTATCCTCTCCACTTTGACGCACAGATGTATAGTGTTAACGAGCTCCATAAAACATGAGCATTCCAACTACTTTACGGTAAAGGAATTTAACATTTACCTCACAAATTCTATACCAGATTCAGATAAGTTTTATTAAAAAATCATTATGTTACTATTAACCACATCGCAATTCAGGTACTGCATAATGATTGATAGATAGTTTTTACAATCCCAAAGTCGAGCTATAAATTTAACTCCTAATCTTGAAATTGAAAGATGAGTGTATGCCTAACCGTGGTTCGTGGCGTCCTTATATGGTTGCAGGTCAAAGTTAAGCGAAGGGGTGATGATACCAAGTATGTGGCTAAGGTATCATATACATAAAAATAAGATTTGTGATTCTAATAATTCAAATTAACTGTCATTTTTAGTTTTCGGTAACGATATTGTGGTAAATATCTGGCTGTATGCTGGTAATTTGTCATGATCTGCCTTTAGTGGAATAGGAAGGATAGATGATCATAGCTGTTTGTAAATCAAATTGATTTAGTGAACTTCAACAATAACATTACAGAAACCATTCCCCATTTCATTTGTTTCAGTCTTTGGTAGCAGCATCACCTATCTGTAAAGTACATTCATGCAGATTCTCACTCACTTTATACCTTTATTTTTCCTGTTTTAATTGTTACAACTTTTTCAATATGATTTTACTGGCTATGGCAGTTGCTTGTTATCTGCTCAGTCATTCACTTTTGCAGTTCTTCTGTGCTTTGAAAACGATATTTATGATCAAGAACATTGGCTGAATTCCCTGAAACCTTTTATTGACATAATAATGCTATATATTGATCTTTATGTAATAATGAGTAGTTTTAGTGCCAATATTTAGACCTTTTATGATTAGATTTTTTATTTTTTATTATTGTGGATGTCTACCTTAAGTTCAAGATGGTGTTGTGTTTTGGAGAATTTCTATAGTTTCAGCCTATTTTTACCGTAACACTATGTACAGGTGCTAGCTAAAGGTGTGGAGTGTGACATTGCCTTACTTACAGTAGAGAGTGAAGAATTCTGGAAAGGAGCCGAGCCTTTACAATTTGGTCGCTTGCCTCGTCTGCAGGTAGTTTCACTCCCTAAATGATGCTAGTATGTAGCTTTTGTTCTTATTCTTCTGATCTTTCCTTATATGCTTCCGTTCCCTTTTACTTTTCTTTTTGACTTTGTTACCACACTTAAGGTCTACAAAAAACAGGAAACCACACAGTTCTGATTATTGACTATAATGGTTATATGGTTTTGCACTCTCATTTGATCTACATCTGCTGTCTGCCCTGGTCTTTAAGAGTTTAAGTGATTACTTTCTTATCCGCTTCTTAACATTTTAATTTCTTTCCTTGTTAAAATTGTCCAAGTTGGTTGCTTTTTTCTGAAATTTGTAAATATTGTATGTTTAATGAAGATCAAAAAGTTTAGTCGTGAGTGCTATGAACATATACTTGATAACATCCTAATTCGTTCTTTTTCCTTTCATAATGGCAGGATTCAGTTACTGTTGTTGGATATCCTCTTGGAGGAGACACTATTTCAGTGAGTAAGGGAGTTGTATCACGAATAGAGGTTTGTTTTTCTATCTCATAGAACTGTCAAATTCTTAGGTGAAATATATTTTCTGGTTTGAGAACCTGAGGGTGATCTCATTCTTTGTGATCCAGCATGTTCACCTGGTACACAAAATTTTAGAATGACTACATATTATGCACTTTTTCATGTCTTAATGTTAATTCTATTCACACAACTACAAATGCTTTATTTGCCACGAAAAACAAAATGTCTTGAACTGTTCATTCCCAGCCTTGCTATTCAAGCAACATCGATGTAATAAGTAATCTGTACTATCAGGTTACATCATATGCTCATGGATCATCAGAGTTGCTCGGCATTCAAATTGATGCTGCAATAAATCCCGGTAAGTGGATGGCCAATATCTATGATTTCACACATTAAAGGCGAGAAAAATCATTATATGTTTTCCTTCGTTCTGAATTATGTTTTGTAATCACTGCTTATAGTAGTTAGATTGTAGGTAATAGCGGTGGTCCTGCATTCAATGATCAGGGTGAATGTATCGGTGTGGCATTTCAGGTAGTCTTTTGTTAAAGTTGAACATGTCTGTCATTGGTTTTCATCTGTCTATGGTCTGGTAGGCGTGCCACTTCAAGTGGTCAAACTCAAAGTAATTGGTCTCTTTACAAAGAACTCCCTTTGTTTCTGAAGAAAAATTTTCATTTGCATATTTTACTAATTTTTTATTCATACTCCTGTTTATTATGTAGAATGTTAAAGTTTAGTAGTGATGACATTATGAAATTACGATGGTGAAGTCAAGGATAATTGCGCTCTTATGTACCTCAAGACAAGATAAAATGTACCTGTAATTATCAATATAAAAAATTTATAGGCTCTATTCCATGAATGGAAATAAATACTTGTCTTGTTTTTTTTAATCTTTTTCCTCAGGCAAGTAGTGTAGTAATTATTGTTTCTATCATTCTACTATGGTTGTGTTCACTTGGATAGAATGGATGAGGGGAGAATGAAATGAAATTTATACTCTTATTCGGGTGAGATTAGGGAAAATGTTTATAATTTTCATTCATTCTTTCATTCCATTCCAAACTATTTGAACTAGAATTCTAACCCACATGTTTTGAAAGGAATGCTCATTCCATTTCTTCACCATTTTTCCTACAATCCTCATCATAACAAATTTAAACTCCCTCATGTTTATTCACAATTTCACTCATACATTTTTCTTTCTACATAAATTTTGTTTATAATTTTTTCATTTCATTCATTTCTCACCAAGTGAACACAACCTATAGGTTTGGAATATTAATATGCTACACTTGAGTCTTGACAGCTAATGTTCATGCATTATTTCATATCCAAGTTTGTTCTTTGTTTGATCACCTTTTCACGAGTCACTTCATTTAGGTATACAGATCAGAAGACACTGAAAATATTGGATATGTGATACCAACGACAGTCGTATCTCATTTTCTAGATGACTACGAGAGGAGTGGAAAGTACACTGGTGAGTTTGGTTTTGGTATATCCTTTACTATGTATTATTTTATTTGTTAATTTTGGATTCTCCAGGTATCGTCCAACGTTGCTTGGACATGAATGTTAAGATTTATCAGTATATCTTTGTAAACTATGGTCAAGATGTTGGGTTGGGTCAGACCAATTCAATGATATAGGCCTCGAGTGATCCAAGACAAATATGGGTAGTATACTAATTGTATTTATATAATTATTATAGATGGTATGTTTTGGGTAGGTAATTAGATATCAAATATGATTAGACTTGTATAACAAGTATGGTAAGTCTTGGTGGCTAAGTTTGAGATGACTATATATATATAGTCATAATATGTTTGATGGGTATGCTAAAACATGGAGGTTTAGGTATCGTTTGGTACATGGTTGTATCACGTACATAGGTTTGGAAACAGCGTGTGGTATGAGTAATGCTTAGGTATTGTTAGAATTAAGTATTCATGATTGATTGGTTGTATTATTAATAACTATTTTGATTAATAATACAAGTTGGGTCGCGAATTTTCCGCGTCATATAATTTTGTTATGTGTTTTGCATTGTTTGGTTATCTCGGGTTTTGCTCCCTAACAAGTGGTATCAAAGCCAGGTTCGTGATGAATATGGGTGGAGGAAAATTCGAGATTGAATTGTTGCGAAACATTACGAAGGAGTTACGTGCGACATGTGATTGACCCTTGCACCGAAAATCATGTTTGGGTTCGAGATAGAAGAAGATGGAAGAGTTCGTCTGAATCATTTCAATGGCTTGATCAACCAGGTGAAGAATTTGGATGAGACTGTTGTTGTTTTTCAGACGCCGAAAGATTGATTAAGCAAGGATTGGGTGACTCATTGGATGGAAGGGCGCTCGTGGTTGATGCATGTGATTTCGGATTGGGATGTACTGTTTTGAGATGCACTGTTATGATGAAGTACGGTGATTTGGAGGTCACTAAACGAAATTTAGCGACACTCGAAGTTTGGAAGAACAAACTGCAGAGGCATTGGCGGATGGACTTCTATGTCTCGAGGGTGACCATTGATTCAGTTATGAAATATTGGGATGAAGGAGAGGATTGTTGGGTCAGCCCAATTCAATGATATGGGCCTTGGGTGATCCAAGACAAATATGGGTAGTATAATAATTGTATTTAGATAATTATTATAGATGCTAATAATTATATTTAGACAATTATTATAGATGGTATGTCTTAGCTAGGTAGTTAGATACCAAGTATAATTAGACGTGCATAACAAGTATGGTAAGTCTTGATGACTAAGTTTGAGATGACTAGATATACATAGTCATAATATGTTTGATGGGGCTAAAACATGGAGGTTTAGGTATCGTTTGGTACGTGGTTGTTCCACATACATAGGTTTGGAAACACCGTGTGGTGTGAGTAATGCTTAGGTATTGTTAGGCTCAAGTATTCGTGATTAATTGGTTGTATTATTGATAACTGTTTTGATTAATAATACAAGTTGGGACACGGGTTTTCCGCGTCATATAATTTTGTTGTGTGCTTTACATTGTTTGGTTATCTCGGGTTTTGCTCCCTAACACAAGAAATATTTGTTTGTGTTGTTTACCAAGTAGTAAAACATTTTTTTATGAATGTTGACCTGAGGGTGACTTCACTACCTGGATCCTCATCTCTTGAACTCGTTTTGGCAGCTAGTTTAATGGCACCGGGGTAAATTCTATCTTGAGGTGACCTAGATTCTTAGCATAATTAGGGTATCAGATTCAAGCTGGAAATATTTTAGTATATGCAAATTTGTTAGGCTCCATCTTACTTTATTGCTATATAACCTAGTACAGGTAGAACATTCTTTAGCAAAAAACGCTCCATTTATCAGTTTTTTTGTGTTCCTTTTGGTCACCTGCTAATAATGTTAACAACTGTTGCCTTCTGGTGCTACATACGTCTCACAGGCTACAACCCCTTAATTAAAAATTGGTACATACTACTGACAGTTCCCATTCGATTAGTTTCCGTTGTTTCTTAAAGAAAATTTTTATAACTGCATCTGAGAAGGAAATTTTTACATCGTGGTACATTCGGGCCATAATTACAGCATCAATTTCTTGTGGAGTTGTTAGTCCTCATAGATGTTAACCTGCGGGAGTTCTGTTTTCTTCCTCACACATTCACCTCACTATGCATGATTTTAAATTTTCACTGAAAAAGACACTAATAGATGAATCATGTGATCTCACAAGGCTATAGGGAATTGTCATCTTAAAGTCATCTAATATAGTTATTCTACTTAAATTTCAGGATTTCCTTGCCTTGGAGTCTTGCTGCAAAAGCTGGAAAATCCAGCATTACGTTCCTGCTTAAAAGTACCTTCAAATGAGGTTTGGCTCTTTATGTGACTAGAGTAGGACTATTAAATGTAATGCTATCTAGTACTGTTACTGTCTTACTGATGCGGTATTAATTCCAGCAACAATAATCATGGAAAATTAATGATGAAAACAAGAGAAGGAAATGCTTAGTGAATTGATCTTGATAATTTGCTATTGCAAGGTTTTCTCAATTGCAAAAGAGAGGAGAAGTGTATCCGTAGGTTTTTTTTTTCCCTTTTTAATCCTCACGAGATGTCCCTACCCGTCATCCCGGTCCATCTTCTCTGTGTGGCTCCTTATTTTGGCGTATCAATTGCAACTAATAGCAATATTAATTCTAAGTTTCAGTAAAAATACAAGTTCGATGAATAAATGGGCATCACATGAGTAATTGTAGGTAGCAAATCGTTGTTACGTAGGATTAGTATGACTAAACTGCCATTAATTTTCCAAACTAATAGTAAATCCCGGCAAATAAATAATTACTTCCCCGCGAATTAATAACTTTCTGGGATTATAAAATTTCTCCTCTCTTTGATTGCATTCCACACCAGTTACATTCCAACAGCAGTATCATCTTTGAGAATTTGCACCGATTTTGCGAATCTAAACCTTGAGCATGAATTGTTAGCATCACCATTTTATATAGGTTGGAGACACAGAGGCAAATATTCATAGGCCATCAATATAGATTTGCCATGCTGATCTCACATACATAAGAATTGAGCAGATGGCTTGTTGAGTGTCTCATTTCAAGGTTCCGGTCAAATGGATACATGGATACTAGTTGAGCATGTCATCTGGATTACTTATTAATGAAGGCGTTTAATGTTTTAGAAGTAGAAAACGGGTTAATGAGCTAATTCATCACTCAAGTATCAATTTGCAACTGGGTCATCGAGTTAAAAAACCTTTCAGTCAACTCATTAAACACTCTAAACATTTTGTATAGGTTTTCTCCGTAACCCCGTTTATTTTTCAATTAAACTATGATGTGGACTTGCTTGTTGGCAGAATTCAGCGCCAACTCAGCTGCCATGTAAGCTGTCATCTAAAAAAATTTAACCCGATCCAATTATTACACAAGCATCTCCCAACCATTTATTAGATGTATTATTTCTACCAACCATCGCTTCAAGATCCACCCCATTTTACACCCTTCTTAATTTCACAATGTTTGTGTGTATATGTATATGTAAATATGCCTTTTTTACAGTGGATATCGAGCTGGACCTCTAGTTGGACGCTCATAAATAGAAAACTAAAAGATCCCGTTGAAGTCAAAGGAGAGTTAACGGACGTGAAATCTTTTTTGTATTCAATGACTAGATTGCAAGTTATACTTAATTCAATAATGTGTTTGAAAGGTTTTTAAACTTGGTGATCCACTTGCAAGTTGATGGTGACTTGAAAATTGACCTAGTAGAAAATTGGATTAAAACACACTGTTTTTTTTACACGAAGGATTCCCTGAAAAGGTTTTGCTTTCAGTTCAACTTATAAACTTTCTACATCCCAGCCTGTTATTATCTTGCCAGTATGTCTTCTCTTATTGTCTTATGAAAATATTCCATGATATTAATTTTTTCAGGGTGTACTTGTGCGGAGAGTAGAGCCTACTTCTGGTGCAAGTAAAGTCCTGAAAGAGGTACACTGCCATTTAAATACAAGACTATTTTAATGCTCTCATATGATAGTGGCAATGTTGTAAAAAAGTTGCAAGGGTGATTTATGAAGAAATTGTTCTGGGAGACTCCCATGAGGAGTGACTCATTTTTTACACGAAAACCTTAATAATTATTGATATGGTAGCTTTCTAATTTGAATTCGTTGGATGTTATCGAAATGGTAGCTTTCTAATTTGAATTCGTTGGATGTTATCACTGTTGTATGTTGCATCTCTTTATTCTTATTTTTTTCTGGGAGCAAAAAGTAGCAGAATAAAGGTATTTCAAGAAGGTGTTGTAGTTAATCCACGTGTTCTGTGAATAACTAAATTTTTTAACTTGGCTTGGCATAGGTTCACCCTAAAGCTATTGCAACTATTTGTTTTTATATACCTTATATATGATTCACTCCATCCCAGATTTTAACCTTATTACGGGACTCGACTTTTGGAATTCACTAAAGCTTATCCTTGTTGGACTTTGACATCACCCACTTAAGGCCTTGACATCCATGACTTTCGAAAAAGGAAAAACCTACACATGGGAGGTGATTAGGGCTTGTAAGCTATTATATTTCTTTTAGGGGATGCAATAAAAATGTACTTGTATTTGTAAGTTGCTTGTAGGAAGACGTGGATACCATATAGACGGGTAGGGTTAAAGTCGAGCATAAATTGCTTTACATGATATTGTGTCGATTTACGTCCTTAACTCGTACTACTAATATGGGATGATCAGTATTTGTGATGGTTTGCCATCATTTCTCGTGTGCCTTTAGGGTTTAATTTTAGTAATAATATCTTCCGTGTGAAACTCTATTGTTCCGATAATTACTTGCACTTTCTTGCTTTTCAGGGGGATGTGATTGTGAGTTTTGATGGTGTTCATATTGGTTCTGAAGGAACAGTGCCTTTCAGATCTACTGAACGCATTGCATTTCGCTACCTGATTAGTCAAAAGTAAATTTCTTGAATCTTTTATAGGAAATTGATTGAATTTATTTTCCTAATTATGACAGATTTAGTCAATTTGTCTTCATATCGAAGTAAGGTTGGAAGATTCCAGAATCATTCTTTTATTTGACTAGGTGACATGCCCATTCAGGAAATATTACTACCTTGTTCCTACATGTTTTTGCTAGGAATTTCACCGATGCCTGGAACAGAATATTTTTCATATCCTTCCCAGAAATCATACATCTCTAAATAGATTCAGTCCTGAGGATATTTGATTATTTTCCCTGCCCTCTTTTGTTCACCTCTAAGTATTGCTTATGCAATTAGTTACTTCTGTGAGGCTGTTTATATCTGTAATTGCTGATGTCAAAATCTACTAAAAATCTTTCCTGTCTGTTCAAGTTCATAAGTTCATTCATTAAGCACAAACATTTTGTTTTAACTATGATATTTATTATTCATCTGTGTCCAGATTTTCAGGTGATTTGGCAGAACTTGGTATTATCAGAGCAGGATCTCTAATGAGAGTTCAAGTAGCTCTGACTCCACGTGTGCATTTGGTACATATAATTAACTTGATTCTGACAATGTCATGCTTCTTTAAAATGCAACTCCATTTCTTTTCTTTTTTTCTTTATGTTTGGTATGAACAACCTAGGTTCCATATCATATTGAAGGAGGCCAGCCTTCCTATCTAATAGTTGCTGGTTTGGTGTTTACACCATTGTCAGAGCCACTAATAGAGTAAGTTCATCAAATTGTTAAGCTGACTATAAATTATGCATCATGTATACTATTTCCACCAATTACAGAACTCCTAATACTATTATTTATTTGTTTTCTTAATAGCGAGGAATGTGAAGACAGTATAGGGGTAAGTTGTCAATAATTGCTAACCATCGTGGATTGTGTATATAAACCTAATTCGCGTGTGCTATTATCTTTTTCAAAGTTACTAAGCTCTCTTCTTGTTTTAGCTGAAACTATTGGCGAAGGCACGCTACTCTTTGTCAAGATTTAAAGGTGAACAAATTGTAGTCCTATCACAGGTACATTTTTTTCAACATGGGAACTTATATAATGGATCTTCGTCTCCACAAAACTAGTAGCTAGTTATGCTATTAGGATTTGGCATTGGCACATTGCTAACTGTATCTTCTTGCAGGTCTTAGCAAATGAAGTAAACATCGGTTACGAGGATATGAGCAATGAGCAGGCAAGCTTCTAACACTCCATTGAGTTTTAAACGATATCTACAGGTCTTTAGGTACTATTTCAAGATTTTCATACTTACAGGTTTTGAAATTTAACGGAACACGGATAAAAAACATCCATCATCTAGCTCATTTGGTTGACTGTAAGTGACACTGACTATCTTACCTATTAAGCCTTGTGTGAGTTAATATTTTTGCTCATAGTACTGCTTTGTCAGCCTGCAAGGATAGGTATCTTGTTTTTGAATTTGAAGACAATTACTTGGCCATTCTGGACAGAGAGGCATCTTCAGTTGCTTCATCTTGTATCCTGAAAGATTACGGAATTCCATCTGAGAGGTCTGCTGATCTTTCAGAGCCATACATAGACATCATCGAAGAGAACCAAGAAACAGAGCCACAAAATTTTGGCGACAGTCCAGTTACAAGTTCGGAATTTGGCTTTGATGGGCTTCTTTGGGCATAAAGGCTACTTCTTGAACCGCATTCTTAATTTTTCTGACTTCTGAAGCAGCCTCATATAAGAAAAGGTGATCAACAGTTTTTCGAAAATCATTATCATCTTGCAGTCTCCATTTCTGCAGCATGTTGGGTCGTCAGCTGAAAACTGCTATCAGAAAATTTTGCAAAGGAGGGATGATAAATATTGTGGAAGAGAATGCAGGTCTCAAGTAGGTTCAGGTCCCTGTCGTATGTATTTGTTGAGAAATGAATAAAATGTATTCGTTTATGTTTCTTGATACTTCCAAGTTCGCCGATTCGAGACCTCTTACCTCTTAACCACACTCTGTGAACGATAGAGGCTAAACATTTCAAAATCAACGTAAATAATAATTTTTTAATTTGTCTTCCATCCATCTTGTTTGATAACTGTTACCTCAAATAACGAGCACCGCATATAAATACTTGTACAACTCCCCCAAAGATTCAATAAATAACTAAATACAACGAAACTGGTTTAGATATTATATACTTTTAGTACAAAATTTTGTTATTTATAAATTGTGAGGGTATATTTTTAGTCAAAAATTTATGTTTTATACATTTTGAGATTTACCAAAAATTGGCAAATTCTCTTAGCATTCTTTAGGCACTTTAACCCATTAGGATGACACTGAACTCGTCATGCCACATAAATTTTTGCCCTCTTCTTGTCACCCTATTGAGATGGTCTTATATCTATAAAACAAAATGTAACAACGTTCATGCGAATACACAAGGGGCGGGTAGTTGTTATACTAGTAAATAGCTTTATTTGTTGTACATCTTGGCGCTCAATTGTAAGAATTTCTATAGGTACAAAGGCAGGGCTAAATAATGCTTCCACTGCATATTAGTTTCGCAACATGCACAGTTGCACACCATGCTCAAATTATTCCAATTCTTGTTATGACTGAACTCCCAACAAATCCATGAAACACCCAGATAAATCTGTAAGAGGAGCTCACAATTAGCTCCCTGCAGTGCAAACCTCATAGTATCCAGTATTCCAACATATTACAATCAACCCAAGAAAGCTGTACAGCAAAAGAAATGATTATGGCATATGTATGCACATGAACCTTTCAGTATACCAATCAAAGTCAAAATCGCAGGCGATGCAAGTACCCAGATGCATCCCACGCCAGCACGATATGATATCAAGGCACAACTGAGACTTCCTTATTACGATGTTGCTGCCTAGGTATCAAAATGGCCAACTGCAGCTGGCCTTGCTGGCAAAGTCTTGCTGGGTTCTTGTATACCATGAGCTTAGCCATGTCATTACCGTGCAAAGTAACACGTGCAATGCTATAGCATTCCCCTTTCTCAACTGCAAACTGCCATTCTCTAGCTGTTATGTTGAACCAGTCTTTTCTAGCAGATTTGGTTGCTTTTACTTCTATGTACTCATCTCCTACAACAATATCATATGGAAATCCAGTCTCATGAGTTTCATTGACCCATTTTACACAAGTCGTGTCAAACTTCCCTGAAAAATACCTGTAAGCTACCAATTCTCCAAGTCTCCCTGTTAACAATGCTTGTTCTGCATTGGCAATGCCAACAGGCAGTTGGTCTCTTTCGAAGGGAATAGCTGAGCTAATATTTGGATCCACAACTAGATCAACAGAATCAAAATCAACATTCATACCAGATAAAACCATATTGTTTGCATAATCAGGTTGATCTTCCAAAGATTCTGAATCTATGTTAATATTTGCAGGCGTGGCAGCTGATTCATCTTCCATGGTTCTGTCAGCATTAGCCTTGATTATAGGTGTACTGTCTATAAGTTGTGAAAGTTCGCCATCGTTATTTTCCTTTTTCACCAGCATAGTATTGCATGACTGCGTCATCAAGCCATTCGCATAGGCAGAACCAAAACCAGGTGCAGTTTTCCAGTTGGCTGGAGGCCAGTTGGAATTGACATTATATTTCCTTTTCGACAAGGAATTTGGTTCATCAATCACTGCTGTGTCACTTCTCATTTGTGTACTGTCATTCTTAGCTGATGGTAGCCCAGATGGAAGTGTCCAAGCTAATTCTTCTTCAGGAAGCTTCGGAACTTTCTGGCTATTCAAAATGAAAAATTCTGTCTGCTCTTCCGTGGAACCAGATTCAGCCATGGTTGTGATCATATGAAGGAAATTTGCTAAATGCAATTCAGGATTCCCATCAATCAATCGACGGGAAAGCTCCAAAAAGATTGAGTGAGAATCTGACTCCTGGGTGACATACAAGACATTTCCTTGAAGAAGACAACTACACTCACGTCTCTTTTTAGATGATACGTCGGATCTCTTTATAACATTCCTGTAATACAACTTCTCAACAACTACTATACGCAATTGGCAGATGTCCACAAATCCAGATTGTTTCAATTGATTATATCTATCAGGATATGATTTATGGATATAACGCTGAGCAAATGGAAGAGCCCAGTTGATCAACGAAGTCTTAAAACCAGATTCTGCTGGACCATAATATATTGCTTCCCGAGTCACAACTTCCGAAAGAGCATGAATTCCCAACTGTCTCATGAAAACAGAGATTATCTTCTGAAGTGTCTCTCTTTCTTCGTCACTTAGCTCCCCAAAGTAAAGAAATTCAATATGGTCACAATGCTTGAATTCCTTTTTCAACTTCTCATCATCACTCCAACAGACGAGACCAAATGATGGGTGCAAAGAAATCCATCTATCTACTGAAGTTGGAAGCACAGTAAAATCCAAGTTTAGAAGACATTCTTTGAAATGATCAATATCTTCAGAACTCAACGCACCAGATTTTAAGCCATCAGCACATGTTAAGAAAACCTCAAATACAATCTTGGCTGCCTGTGATGGTAAAGCAACGGCTGAGAGCTGCTGCAAAATTTGAAGGTAGTTTCGGAAAGGGGGACTCTCTTGTACTCCACACTCGTTTACAAAGAAATCGTGAAGGCCTGGATATATGCTTTTTAACATATTGCTGCAAGGACCATGAGTCTTACCCACCAGTTCAGTAGATGAACATTTGCCCTTAATCTGGTCCACTGAACCAGTCAGGTCATGCCAATACACTTCTTCAGGAGACATAAGAACACCAGAAACAACATCCTGGGATGAAGAACCAGCTGAATATGGGACAAATATGAAAGCTCCAGACGTTAAAGTACTGATTATTTTTCTGTTCGAAGTAATCATTTCATTAGAAATACATGTGTATAACTTGGACATCTGTGATATGCTAGCTCTTAATGGGATTTGAGATGTTCTCCATACTTGAAGTATTGACAAAATGTCGTCAAGAGTGACATGAATCTTGAAACCTAAATCATTTAATAGTTTTGTACTATTTACTTTTGGAACAGCATAAGGTACATTAAAACCCAAAATCGATCGCACTGCTTCACAATCATGGAATACATCGTTAGGATAGTATAGGTCCTCACCTACAGCTGTAGCTATCCATCTAACATCATGCAAGGAGCTTAACAATGAAGTCTTGAAAGGTATCTTTTCACCAGAAGACGTGTTGCAGTATCCACTGACCTTATTGCTGAAGTATTCATCCCATAGTGTATCAAAAACCTCCAAGAGATAGTTATACTTATCCCGATTCCCAACTGACAAAAACTGTGATAGCAAATGAATTAATTCGTGAGATTCCCAATCATCGACAAATGAATTTAAGGAAATCATGTCTTTGTCAGACATCATAATGTTGAGAACGTCAGAAATCCTGGAGACGCACTTCTTGGTTTCAACAACTTGCACAAAATCAGTTACTCCCAAGTCTTTAAAAAAATTCCTCCACTTCAAATTTCCATCAGATACTAATTTGGTAATTGGATGCTTTAAATATTTGTTGTCAATTTCATGCCATTTCATTTCTATACCATCAATCAACTTATTCATATCAATAGGATTCTCAAAATCATTACTGAAATGTATTGCCGTATCAGCAAGCCGTTTATAACCATAATTGGTCAATATATGAGCTTTACTATGCAAATCCGAGAGAATGGACTCTCTTTCTGCAGAGCAGATGGAGCAATTAGATTGCAGGTGAAACATTACAAAAGAAAGGTATTCTATCATCATCTCATTTTCATCCTGACCATTTTCAACGCTAGAAAGAGCTGGCATGACGTGCACCTTCACAATTTCATGAGCAGATAACCTCTCAACACCAGCTAAGCAAAGCATTTTGGTAATGTTATATCCACCACATAAGTGTCACATTGTAAGGCATTAGAATCAGTAACTGCAGATAGAAGGACAGGATGTACAATACGAAGGTTTGCATACAGCTTTGGAAAAGCTTCAGGTATATACTCATAATCAGAGTCAGAATGTAACCAAATTGTGCCGTCAGTCAGTGAAGCATATTTACCATCTGATAGAGGAATAAAAGGCAATTTTCTAAGCTTGGTTAAAATATCCAATTCAGTTGTATTATTGGGGACAACTTGCCCAGAGTGAAAAAACATTAGGTAAATAGCATTCAGCCAAGGAGACAACCAACTAAACCCCAGCGACCTCAGACCATCTCCTGAACTACACAATGAAGACAGAACCTGAAGCAAGATTCTGGGTCCATAATCCTCAACACCCAAAGCCTTCGCCAACGAATCAGATAAGATTTTATCTCTATGCAATAATCCAAGGCCAAGGTGCTGACTGAGTAACCTATCAGGCAAAAGATTGCGAGTTTGATCTGTCCAATTTCTTATAACCTTGTGTTCATTCTGCAAGAATATTTATAAAGGTGGAATTTGTCGATTCAAGAAGCACCTTGCTGGTGGATATAGTCGAGATGCAATACCTTGTGATAAGGTACCAGCCCCTGTTAGAGATGAAATCAAAGAGTTTATGGGAAATAAAAAGGAATTGAAGAGTACGAAAAATATGGAGTATGTAAACATCGAGAATCAAGAATCTGAAGATGCAGTGAGTACACAATTCAGTCAATTCAATTCAAGTTTTGCAAGCAATCAAAAACGACACAGCAGAGGACCTATTGATTCTTTTTTTATGCCTAATCCAGAAGCTACATCAAAGAAAAGGAAACTGGTCATGAGTGAAGATTCAAAGAAAGTAATGGAACACTTTCGAAATCAAGCTTGTAAGATGTTCGTAAGGTGGATGTACGATGCAGGAATACCGTTCAATACCGTTAATTATGAGAGCTTTGGTCCGGCGATTGAAGCTATTGGGCAACATGGCCCAGGAATGAAACCACCTACCTACCACGAGGTTATAGTCCATTTTCTTAATAATGAGGTTGAAGAAACAAATAAGATCGTAGAAGAGCACAAAAAAGAATGGGAGAAATTTGGATGTTCAATTATGTGTGATGGCTAGAAAGACAAAAGAGAAAGAACCCTGATTAATTTTCTGGTAAATTCTCCAAAAGGGAGCATTTTTCTTGAATCAGTTGATGCTTCAGATTATTCAAAAACAGGTGAAAAGATGCTTGAGTTGATAGAGAATTGTGTTAAATCTGTTGGAGAAAGTAGAGTTATACAAGTTGTCACCGATAGTGCTGCAAATAATGTAAAGGCCGGAAAACTTCTAATGCGAATGTATCTACATATCTATTGGACACCATGTGCAGCGCATTGTATTGATCTAATGTTAGAGGACATATTTAAGATCAGAAAACTAAAAGATACATGCTCAAGTGTCATGGCTTTGTGTGGATTCATCTATGCTAGGCCTGGAACCGTCAACATGCTCCGCTACTTCACAAAATTGAAGGAGCTGCTTAGGCCTGCCAAAACCAGATTTGCAACCTCTTGTATTATGTTAGGAAGGCTTTACTTGCTTAGAGCTTCATTACGGAAGATGTTTGTTTCTGATGAATGGAATGCAAGCAAGTGGTCTAAAGAGGCTGTCGGAAAAAGAGCTACAACCACTGTACTGAAAACTTCATTCTGGAAAAACATTAAGCAAACTTATCGATTATTGAGGGGCCAGAAATCGAGTTTAATAACACCGAAGCTTTTGAACTAGAGAACCTTATCGATTAAACCTTAATTATTGACATTATTATCATGTTATTTATGTTTTTTTTATTATATTTAAATGTTAAGATTATGTTAAGTACTAGTTTTTTTGTTAAATTTGTGATTTTTTTGGTCAAAAGGCGCTCGATTAATGGCGCCTCGCGCTTCAAACTTAGGTCTTGCGCTTTTTTATAATTTGCGCCTTAAACAACACTGTGACAATATATGAGATATCAGGCCTTGTAAGGGTTAGGTAGATAAGGCTACCAACCAATGGTCTATATAAATAAGGATTAGGCAAAAGCTCCCCTTCTTCTTTTCGATATTTAGCATTCACCTACATTGGTGTATCAACAGCAGTAACCTCCTTTAAATCAGCCAACTCAATAAAATCTTTGAAATATTTATGCTGATTTAAAAATACACCTCGATCTCGAGAATGAACTTCTAGACCCAAAAAATATTTCAGATCCCCACGATCCTTCATTTGAAATGTACTATGCAATATATTTTTAAGTTTTGATATGAGCACAGTATCACTGCCCGTGATGATTATATCATCTACATAGACCAAAAGAAAGACCATAACTACTGTGTCTTATGAAAGAAGTGAGATGAATCATATTGGCTTTGTGTAAAAGAGAAGTTGATGAGAGTACTGCGAAACTTATCAAACCATTCTCTAGGAGACTGCCTCAACCCATACAAAGTACGTCGTAACCTGCAAACTTTATTTGGAGTTATCCATGTCATGCCATGCCATGTCATGTGGAAGTTTAATTTAAATTTTCTCTTTAAGATCTCCATCTGATGTAAAGGCCAGGATTTAGAGGAAGTAATAGCAAGAAGGGTTCTTACAGTGGTCATTTTAGCAACAGCTGCAAATGTCTCTTCATTGTTGATACCATATTCTTGTTTATTGCCAAGTGCAACCAGTCGAGCTTTGTATCGATCTAGTGAGCCATCAGACTTGAATTTTACACTATAAACCCACTTACTTCCAATTGCCTTGACATTTGGAGGCAATGAAATAATGTCCCAAGTATGTTTTTCTACAAGAGCTTGAAGTTCTGTTTCCATTGCTTGTTGCCAACACTCATGTTCCATAGCCTGTTTATAACAAGTGGGAATAGAAAAAGGAGACAAAGTAGTGGACATGGCTACTAGATTTGTAAAACCATACATGTTGGGAGGTTTTGAATTTATAGAGCTTCTTCGAACAGGAGGTAGATCATTAGAAGTTGGTAGAACAGGATCAGGTGCTTCCGAAAGAGTCGTAGGAGCCATAGTGGGAGATGTGCGTCTATTATAAAAATGACCAGGTTTAAATCTTTATGTTGGAGTTGATGTCTCGGGAAAATGAGGCAACATAGCTACAGATGGGAGTTGTGAATTCATTTAGGTGCTAAAAAATGACTGATTTTCAAAAAAAATTACATTTCTAGACACACGAATTCGACGGGTATTAGGATCATAGCAAAGAAAACCTTTTTAGGTGCCACCGTATCCTAAAAAAGCACACTTGACAGATTGTGCAGTAAGTTTATGCCTTTCATGTGGTTGAAGATGAACAAAACAAGAACATCTAAAAATGTGAAGATTAGAATAATCTGGTGCATCTTTGTACAAACAAAGGTATGGAGATTCATTGTTTAAGGTGGGATGGTAACCTGTTAATCAAATAAACAGCAATAGACAAGGCTTCACACCAAAATTGAGATGGAACACCAGACTCGATGAGGAGGGTCCGAACAACATCAAGAAGATGACGATTCTTTCTTTCAGTCACACCATTTTGTTGTGGAGTTGATGGACAAGAACGTTGTGATATGATTCCATGATTTTGAAGGAAAGATTGAAATTCATTTGATGTATACTCACCACCCGAATCAGATTGCAAACTTCTAATTTTTGCAGAAAATTGTGTTTCGATTAAAGCATGGAAAGTTTGAAATGCCTTAAAGACCTCGCTTTTAGATTGAAGAAAATATACCCAAGTATAACGAGTATAATCATCTATAAAAGTAACAAAATATTTATAATGTTGGTGAGATATTACTGGTGAAATACCCCATACATCAGTGTGCACAAGTTCGAAAGCTTCGGTAGTGTGAGATTTATGCAAGGGAAAATGAAGTGTTTTGCTTTTACCAAGTTTGCAAGATGCACAATCAATATTGTCTTTAGTTGAATAATTCGAAACTTTATTCCCAAGCAAACCAGATTTAAGTAAAACACTAAGAACATGAGAATTTGAGTGTCCTAACCGTTTATGCCATACATGATTATTACAATCAACGGCATTACAAGAAAGTAAGAAACAGAACTTGACACTAGAGAAGGTGATAGGAGTAAAGGAAATTGACGTCCCATTTTAGACCCCTTCGTGATCATCTTCCTTGACACTTGATCCTGTACAAAATAACCAGAATTTTAAAATTGAACTGTACAATTGTTATCAACTAATTGGCCAACAGATATAAGATTAGTAGACAAATTTGGGGATACAAAAACTGTATTCAGAGAGGTTGAAATATCACCAACAGCAGTGATAGGTAAAGAGCTACCATCAATGATTTGAATATGAAGATCCCTTTATATTTTTTAACATTATTTAGGGGTAATGTTGAGCTAGTCATGTGATTTGAAGCAGCAAAATCAAAATACCAAGGCTTATGAGCAGAATTTTTGTTACATGGAATTCCTAAAGTTGAAAATGCATTAACTATCATCTGTTGGATCATTTCAGGAGTAACAGAGGACTGGTCAAAATTAGGAGCATTTAAGGATCCAACTGAGACGTTGTAGGCAGTTTCAGATTTCTCTGGAGGCCGGATTAGACAATCTTTGATGATGTGCCCCGCTTTCTTGCAATAATTGCAGAACTTTTTAGTACAATTAGTAGCAACATGACCAAATCCTTTGCAACTGTAGCATTGGATATTACTCATATCTCTTCCACCTCTATGCTTTCCTTGGACAACATATGCAACAGGAATTGGAGAAGAGTTCTGTGATTTCTGATCGATGAAAGTTTGTGTCACGAGCCGTTGTTCCTCCCGAAAAAGCTCTCATATGCAAGTATCAATTGAAGGAACTAGATTTCTATTCATGAGGTTGGACCTGACTGGTTCAAAATCTCCCCGTAATTTCATTAAAAATTGATCACGTTTGCTCGTTTCATGTACACTTTGAACAGCAGTCGGTCCTTCAGAAAGAACACTCCCACACACAATATCAGTGTATTCATTCCATAAATTCTTAAAAGAGGAATAAAACTCTTGAATTGTCATGCTCCCTTGACTGAATTGTCCCACCATAACCCCATAATTCTTTTCCCTTGACAAGAATTTCAAATTGGAAAGACCAAACATAGTAGTTCTTTCCATTAAAACGAACAAGGAAGTTATCAGATCGCTCCAAAGACATGATGTAAAAAAAAAAGAAACAAGAACCAGGAGATTAATTCCAAGAAAATCGGAGTAAAAAAATACTAAGATCTTGATGCTGGACAAGAAATACAAGACCAAGAAAATTAGAGTAAAAAAAATAATAAGATTTTGAAGCTGGACAAGAAATACAAGAACAAATTTTAAAATAATCAACTCTGATACCATGACAAAGATGTATGAAAATGTTTTTCATTCTCAATGAATTGACATACAAACAAGCTCCTGTATTTATAGGTACATCAGAGCTAATTAGAGCTACAAATCAGTTAGCATACCCCATCATATCTGCCTGGAAATCAGCCTACAGTATCCCCTAATATCAGCCTATCATATATCACAGAATTTCAGCCTATCATATCACATAATATCAACCTAAATTAAGCCTAATACAACTGGTACAAATCACAGATTTATAGCTAGCAAATAACATCTATAATACACTATAATACACAGTAATGATAATTATGTTGACAATTTTTTCAATTTTCTTTTTTAATAAAAATTTAAATATTAAACTTTTATTCAAAAAAATTGAAAAAATAAGTTATGGGAGTAACTTTTTTTACACCTTAAAATACGTGCACAGTCAAAGTGACACTTATTTTGAAATAGAGGGAGTAGTTAAGTTATCAATGGAGAGTTGAAGCCTAAATCCAAGTAACTATCAAACATAATACAAGACTAATACCGAAAGATATGATCGATGTACCTAATATCAGTAATAATGAAGTACTAGTTCCAAATTAAAATCAGCCAAAAGACAGACTGATAAGAGTAATTAAATTCTTTTATCATCAAAATGCTCTGGAAACTTTGTAGTTATTTTGTTATCCTTGAGAGCTTAAAGGTTAAGAAAAAAATATAGCTCTAGAACAAAAAGTCAATTCAACCTGATCGTCTACTTTACTACCTCAAATGAAGAATGTACCATATTAATTTCATTTACCAGTAAAGTAAGCTGAATAAGAGGGAAAATAGACATATAACACTGGCAGATTATTGAGTTCACACTACCCGGAATACTGATTTGAAGCCGATGCCTTTCTTTCCAATATATCCAGCAGTAGGCTCCTTTATTGAATTTCCAACATCACAAAGGGCTCTAATATTATCACCAGAGAAGCCTCGCTCATTATTCAGGATCACAATGCCTCCATCCATGAGAATGAAAGTCAAAGTAGGTTCAACAGTACTGGGATAAACATTATCATCGGCATTTTGAACTTGATGACACAGGCCAAATCAAAAGATTTAAAAAAAAAAATGTAATTATAAGAAAATTATAGAATATAATGTGCACCTTTAAAACTGTGTAATTGATTTGTGTCAGGTATGAGGTTAATGTTAAAACTGTAGGAATGTTTGTATGTCCTAACAGAATACCATGTGCTAACAATATTATGAGGATCAATTTTTGCATGAACCATAGCCTTTATGGCATGCCTACATGAGATATCACTAATCTGCCAAGCTCCACAAGAACAAACCTTGTTATTTAAAGTGAAAGGCATATGACTAGGCCTATTTATAATAATTAGATGACAACTCAACTCGAGCTAATAAAGAGAAGTAAATAATAAACACCAAACAGGAATCAAGATGAAGACAGTCAACTAATCACAAAGGATCTAAGTATCAGAAGTATTTTATGAGATTACTACTCAACACTGGAAGAAGTTCATTAATATGTTCAAGCGTCAGTGAAAAATAAAGTGGTAGTACTTCTAAAGAATACAAAAGATATAAAAGATTTCAAGTGGTTACTACAGAAAGATTCCAGAAGAAGAGGAAAGACAGTAAAGCAGAAGAATGACAGAAGGCCACAACTTATATGTTATAGATGGAGAATAATTATTATTGTATGACACAAATGAACCAGACAGTACATTTGTGTGTCAACTAAATTAATAATTATTCAACATCGAGCTCAAGTGGTTTATGACAGAAGACGAAGAAAATGGAAGACTTCAAAGCTGACTACTATGTAATAAATGACAGAGATAGTATTTTAAATCTACTATCAAAGATTAATTGTTTATTTAATTTATCTAATTAAATTAATTCAAGTTGAATTTAATTTAATTTATAAATTAGCTAATTAAATTAAGTAGAATTAATTTATTATAAAAGATATGACTTAATATGACTTTTTATATAATTCAAATGACTATTTAATAAGTCATACTGAATTATACAAATAAGTCATACCGAATTTTTTGATTAAAGTCATACTGAAATGATTTTTGGTTAATTAAGTAATAAGTCATACCGAGCTTTAATTTAAAGAGTCATACCGAATTTGACTCTAAAAGAGTCATACCGAATTTGATTTATTTATTAAATAAGTCATACTGATTTATTTAATTAAAAGAAAAATCGAATATGACTTTAATATAAGTCATACCGAATTTTCAAGAGTCATACCGAATTCTGAAAGTCATGCCCAGCCTTTTTAAGTGTCATACAAAGGTTATTTCTATACTTTCAAGAGTCATATTGGAAGAGTCATATTGGAAGAGTTATACCAGCTTTACAACCTCTATAAATATGAGGTTTTGGCTTCATTA
Organism: Oenanthe sinensis; assembly: GCA_028671895.1. Classification (NCBI taxonomy): domain Eukaryota; kingdom Viridiplantae; phylum Streptophyta; class Magnoliopsida; order Apiales; family Apiaceae; genus Oenanthe; species Oenanthe sinensis. The sequence continues at coordinate 32,646,540 of CM053813.1, forward strand.
TTCAGAGTTAGAAAAATAGTTCAAATTAAGAAATTTGTCTGCATTGTAATATTCACAGATTTATGTGCAAGTTTGGAATATAATTGTTAAACTCGAACAATTCATGTAAAAATCGTTCTAAGCTTTTAAACAGTTATATAAACTTTCTACTTATTAATTTTGTAATATTTTTCAAGTTAAAATTATATCTTCTACTTGAACAGTATTTCATTACAATCAATATTTCGTGTGAATTTAAAATAATATTTTTAAATCCAATATTCAGCGATAATTTACAGATATTGTATTCAACCCCCCTTTACAATATCAGGGACCAACATAAAGACAAAGGGAAATGAGATTTACCCTCATGAATTTCATATTCTCCTGGCTTGGACATATATGCTTTGCAATTTATAGTGTCCTTGCTAATATCTTTCAACAACTTCTTTATCTTGGGACAAAGGTCATCATCATTCCAAGTCATGGCAGTTTGACTTCTTATAGCTATTCTAACCATGCAAACTCTTCTAATGCCTGTTTAAAACACATTTATATATGCTTACTGATTAGAAATGAATAATGCAAAGATGAAAATATACCTTCAAGTAAGGTCAAGACTGGTCTGCATCTATCAATTCCAAGAGTGGAATTGAAACTCTCCATAAAGTTTGAAGCGTTGGAATCATTACATACATTTGGATCAAATTTGTGTTTGCTCCGAGTGAAGAATTGTGCAAACCATGTCATGACTTGCTCACCACCAACTTCTTTGAGCCTTTCCATAACCTTCCTAAATGTAAACTGTGATGTGGCATTGTAAACCCTCCAAAAAAGAATGTACATCAAGGGACCAGAAAATTATTTTTTGTAGTTTCTAGAAATGTGTCTACAACAATATCTTCTCTTTACAGTTGACCATACATCCATTAAAGCAAGATCAATCCCCTATATATAGTTCAGTAAACAATAAGCATATGAGATCATATGAGCAGACAACAATAAGAATATGAGATCATATGAGCAGACAAAAATAAGAATATGAGATACCAATAAGCAATGTACCTTTTGCCTATCAGAGGTCACTGTCCAATCCTTTCTGCTTGATTCTTTAAGAAGGTTGCAGAGATTAAAAAAAAATATGATCAATTCTCTTTGTCCTCGACACTAACTATAGCATAAGCCAATGGAAAAATCTCATTATTTGCATCCAAAGCCACTGTTGAGAGTAAAATACCTCCATAATCTCCTTTTAGGTGTGTTTCATTAACACCTATTAGAGGCCTGCACCCTGCTAGAAACACTTTTCACAATACATTGAATGCAAATCCTTCTTACACACAGTAGTCTTTCAATTTCTCTTTAAAATGACCTTTATCTAAAAAAATCATCCAAGGTTTCAACTCAATCTTACTAAGAGGTTTTCCAATGAAGGTAGCCTTTGTGATTCTTCATGCTCAACATCCTTCTCACTATCAGCCATTCTCTTATTATTTTCTTATATTCTCTTCAAATTTAAAACCAATTTATAGAAAGAACTTGGTTTCAGCACAGTTCCAACCCAAATAGAAATCACACTCTTTTCAGCAAACCTTTCGAACATTGTTATTAAATCCTTATCTGTCTCTAATGAATGATGCTTCATGTTAAATGCATATACAAACGTTAGATAAGCATAATCTAACTTCACTCCCTGTTTTTTTGCTAACTCTTCATACTCAATAACAATGTCTATCAATGATGTTTTATCTACATCAACTTTAACCTCAACATAATTAGCATTCCAATGAAATTTCAACACTTTATCCATCTGCACACATTTAAACATGCATATACACATACACCTTCATATATAAACACATCCACATCCACATATATACATATTGATACATATAGAAACATATATATATATATATATATACACACACACATATATATATATATATATATATATATATATATATATATATATATATATATATATGTTGGGTCCCGGAAGTATCGTAGAAGGGGGGTTGAATGCGATACTTACAACAATTTAAAATTCTTTTCAGAATTTGCGGAATTAAATTATTGCTAAAGCTGAGGGTTCGGGTACTTGTAGTGTTTGGGAGGCTGACTTACTAACTTTCTATTTACATGATTAAACATTTAAGATATAGAAAATTAACAAGTTAGTAAACAAGATTCAAGTTAAATACGTATATTAAACTTGAAAGGGTATTACAATATTCGGTAGAATAAACATTTAATTCCTAGAACAAATTTGACATGAATTGTTCTACTTAGGAATTAAAACCAAACCAGCACAGAAAGTCTGTGAATATGACGTTGCAGACACATTGCTGAATTTGCTGTTTTTCTACTTCTGAATTATGAAGCAAATGCCTCATATTTATAGAGGAAATTCTGAGCTGGTATGACCTTTTTGACTATGACTTAATTTATTAAAATTAAGCCTTGTATGACTTATAAAAACGCTGGGCATGACATATTCTGGTCGGTATGACTTACTGAAGCTCGGTATGACTTTCAGAAATTCGGTATGACTTATTTTATTAATTAAAAAAATCGGTATGACTTTTTTTAATTAAATAAAAAATCAATCCACTTGCTCCAGCATGACCTTTTAACTTGAATAGCTCGGTATGACTTTCAGAAATTCGGTATGACTTTCCTTTAATAAGCTCGGTATGACTTATTAAAAAGGAAGGTCGGCAGAAGCTCGGTATGACTTATTTTAATTAAATAAATCGGTATGACTTATTTTAATTAAATAAAATCAGCTCGGTATGACTCTTGAATAATTCCTTCGGTATGACTCTTGAAAAGCTGCTCGGTATGACACTTCAAAAACACTCGGTATGACTAATCAATTCACCTGCCAAGTCAATTTCTTTTCACTTGAATGAGACACTTGGCATGTTCTGATTTGTTCCTTCATACAACAAAAATCACCTGCCCCTTGCAAATTTTGATTGTCGTATGTTCTTTTTGATTAGCCCCGTAGAAATGCTTTTAGACCCGCACAACTTATAATCTTTAATTAATAAATAATAAATTTAATTCAGAAATTATAAAAATAAATATCTAATATTATTTAGATATTTATAAATATAATTTACTAATTAAATAAAATATTTATTAATTAAAATAAATCCTTACGCTCTAAGCTGCGGTCTTTTGATGGTCTGGAACCGAACTCCTTTTGACTTGGAAATGATAAATCAATTCCAACCGGGGTTCCACCTTTAAGAATATATGACTTTGCATTTCTTCCGTGTCATTTCTTTTTCCGTCTTTTCTTCAAGTCAGTACTGTCAGGCATGTTTGGCTGTTTCTACAGTTGCAATTAGAAGTACCTCTGTTACTGAAATATTCTGACTCTTTAAACTAGACAATACTTCTTTTCACCACTGCATGTACTCAGTCAAATATTCAATCTTGGATTATGACTCTTGTACACTGTATTCCAAACAGACCTGTATCCCTTTGAGCTTCCAGCTTCTGTCTTCTGTCATTCTTTTTAACCACTTGAACTTGTTGATGACGAATCTTCACTGACATTGTTGACACCCTGTGCACTGGTCTGGTTCACGGATGACTAACTACAATGTTGATTCTCATTTCTTCTGTAGTGGTCTTTGTGTCTTCTCTTGTCATGGCTTCTTTTGTTCTTCCTCTATATTCAAAATTTATTATTTACTTCGCTTTCTTATCTGAGTTGAGTTGTCATCTACTTATTACAAATAGGACTAGTCATATGACTTTCAATCTCCCCCTATTTGTTGTTAAACATTTAACACACAAATTCCTAGAGGATAACTCAACTAACAACTAAGAAAATAAATACAACATTTAAGAACTGTAAATAATAAATTGTTTTCTGGATCATATAATACATTTCCAGATTTCAATTATGAAAGATAAATATAAGATAGATGTTCCTCTAGACTGAACACATTTAACAAAGTTCTATCTTGACTTACCTATCATTACCAGCTTCAGAAGTATCAACTTCACCTTCTTCTAGAGTTTAACTTTTGTGACCAGGTGTCATTGGTAGATCTTCAGTAGCTGGTTTCTCTGGATCAGATTCTGCATTTCCAGATTTCTTGAGTGAACTAGAAATGAAAGATGAAAGACAAAATCTTCAAGTTAAATCATCTTCACTTCTCAGACTCATCACTACTCCCCCTTAGGATGGCAGAGATGAAGTCTTGTTCTCTTCTTACCATTTCTCCTCTGTTTCTCCAACTTCTGTCTTCACTTCTCTCCCAAGGTGAATTCATTCTCCCCTTACTTGAATTATCCAACCAATTTAATAGAGGTAACAACAGACATGGCATACATACAGCATTAAACCATCGCAGATATAAAAAATGCAAACTATGACATGTTATGCATTTTAGAAAATCCAGTTAATCCTATATACAAGAATTTTCTAAAATCAAATGGATCCAATCCAAGCATGTTGTTATATACCCCTTTTTCAACAATGGAGTAATCCTCTTCTAGTAAAAGTCTTTGTTAAACAATTCTCCCATTTGGATCTTGTTCAACACTTTTCCCTTTTTGGATCTACTTCTCCCTTTTTGGATATTGTTCAACAGTTCGAACTGTTCAACACTTCTCCCCCTTAGTTGAGTAATCCTCTTCAGAATCCTTAATAATAGAAGAAATTTCATCCCCCTTAGTTGAGTAACATTATAAATCTGTAACAGATAATTGGGAATGGGATTTGGTAATTGTGCTAGTGTGTGATTTTCTTTTGTGTTTCTGACAAGTGTTTCGCTCATATACTCTCTAAGTGTTTCACTCATAGAATATATATTTTCACTCTTTCTCACTTGTGTTTCACTCTTTCCTCACAACACTATTTCTCTCTCTCAGTACGGATGACACAATCGTTTGTACCTACAAGAAAGATCACCATAGCCCCTTCAAGAGAGGTCACTGGTGGTGCAATGGGGTTTCGTAAATCCCCGTCCTCAATTAAATCTATAAAAACATTTGACTTTAAAAACTGAATTGTTTCAGGAATAGATTCAGTGAGTTGCTGATCATCTAAGATGATCTATTCCGTTAGGAATCTAGATATGTTCCATCTGGGGAGGGAGACAAGGATCTATAATGTAACAAATGATCCAAGTTTCCTCCTGACGCCTGTGAAGGCATGTTGATTCAGTCAGAATCATCAATCATCCTTCCTTCCTTGATATGGAAGTTTAGAATAATTGCTTCCGTCAATTCATCCTTAGTGTGTGACAATCCTTACAGTGCATCTGAATATATATATTTATGGTTTGCAGTGTTTGAGAGTGTCCAGATGAAGTTGACTCTTTACAAATGGCCTTGGCTGACAGGCCGAATTCAATAGACTCATCATGTTAAGATGACGAACCTAGTAACAGTTTTGCCATTTGCAAATCTATACCCTTTTGGGAGGATATAAATTAGTTAGCAGTTGCCTTGGTTTCAATTTCATATTCTAACTAGAGGCAGAGCTGCTGGAACACTCATAGATACTTCTCTTTTCTAGTGCACTAGAGGCACTTACTCTCTCACCCTCTTTAGTTGATAAAGATTTCTTTTCAGGGGTTCAGTAGATGAAGTTGTATCTGTTTGAGTGTTTGTCGTTCTATGATCTGTGTTAGAGATTGTAGGTTTTCAATCACTTGATCTTATCCTATAGCCACTGAGGGCTCAATATCAATTGTATATATATTTATATCAATTGATTAGATAATATATCAAGATCGAGATTACCTGCTTTTACCTCGAGTCGATTGCTCTTATTCGGCAGGACACAGATATGCTTTTATTATTAGTGATTTTCAGGTACCACAATATATATTATCACTAACAACAAAAATCACAATTAATTGCAATGAAACAATAACAAATTATCAAAATATGATAATTAATAATAATTTCAAAAAGCAAGAAATTATGCTCCTAATATTTCATCATATTAAAACTATGAAACTAATAAACGATGAATTGCTTCAATTCATAATTTTAATAAGATAAAATACAATTGTCAAATACTAAATAATCATAGGAATGAAAATTAGCATTTAACTTCATACATTATATCAGAGATATATGTAAGCTTGAGAAAATAGATGTAAAGAAATTCACAAGTCCTTTAAATATTGACATTTAATACTTATGATTCTTAGAACAATTTCTCGTAGACAAAAATAAATTTTAAAAATAACATGAAATAATAAAAAAAACTATAAAGTAAAAATATGCCAATTTTATAGGAAAAATAAATATGCCAATCGTTGATACCAATTGTTGAAAAAAAATATATTATTATATAAGAGCATGTACGAAATTTTCTTTAAGATACATGTCCCTTAATAAAACGCGGGAAAGTTGTATCTGAGAAGAAAATTTCTATCACTTATGAATTTCTTATAAGACAAATTTCCCATAATAAAATGCGGGAATTTGTACCAAAGAAGAAATTCAATTCTCTTAAGGAAAATATATATATATATTTACAGTATGAATGACAATTAAATAAAACTGTACAAAACTTAAAAATGTTGCATGTACCTCTCACTGTGCACGTCTTGCAATGTGTTCCTAGAATTTATCTATTTAGGCTTACCATCAGCGTGAGTGCCGATGGTGTGCTTGACTCATTACAAAGTGCTCTAGCTGACGAGCGAATTTCAATGGATTCATCCTGTAGAGAGAATGATTCCAGAGACAGTTTTATTGCCTTTTCAGCTCTGCATCCTTTTGAGAAGATGCAGATGAGCTTACAGTTACCTCAGTTATATACTCCTTTTCTTCTCTGGAGGTAGAGCTGTGGGTGCACTTCCGACATCATCCTTATTTGCTGCATCAAGTGCAGTTTCTCCCTTATCAACCTCTAACTTACATGAGTTCCTTATATCTCCGGGGGTTAATATATGGAAGTGGATGAATTGGTATTTGGTACTATGGCCTGGGTAAGTGATTGATGGGTTTTCAACCTCTTGGCCAGTTTCTAAAGCCACTAGGGGCTAACTGGAAAGAACCAAACGAGATAAAAAGATAATCATCTTAACATTCCAAAACATATTTTTCATCCCAAAGAGAAGGAAAAATATAATAAGGAATGGTAATAGATTGCATTAAAGCACTTTCAATAAAAGAGTTTTGTCAGAATTAAAGATTTATCATTTAAAAGCATTATATAAAATTTTCTTTAAGATACATATCCCATAATAAAATGCGGGAAAGTTATATCATAGAAGAAAGTTTTTATCCTTTATGAATTTCCTATAAGGCAAACATCCCATTGTAAAACGCGAGAATTTATACCAAAGAAGAAATTCAACTCTCTTACCAAATTATATCTCGTTAAAATGACTCTTTTCCTTTATACCTTAATACTGTACTATTTGAAAATAGTTTTGCAAGCCATCCTTATCAGATAGAGGACTATGACTTTCCGACATATAATGCAATTATGATATTCATCATTTTCGTCCACCTGATATTCACCCTAACTTAAAATAGAAAATTTCATTACAATAGGGGTGGATGTATTCTTAGCAATACAGTACAAGGCCTTCAAAGCAACAACCACTGTTTAGGTACTTTGAATCAATGTGCAACAAATATTGAAACAAGTGTTTGAAAATAAATCATTTTACAAATGGTTGATACCTAGAAGTAAAAATAATTTTGGAAATATTTCTAAGTACATAAAATATTGAGAATTTTATATACGCATAACTTAGAAAATACTTCCGTTCTCCAATATTAGTGATTTTTGAAATATGCATTGATTACTTAGATCAGTAATTCTAAATAATGTCACTAATATTAAAAGTGTCACAATTATTTGTAACAAAACATTTAAAAATATCAGAGAAAAATATCAAAACAATTAAGTAAGATATCATTAACTGATACTCATTAAATATTTATCATACAAACAATTATGCTGCATATTATTTTAATTCATTTAAATCATGAGACTGATCTGACATCGAATTGTCTGACATCATAATTTAAATCAATTAAGATAATATTCAAACTTATGCTAGAACACCTAATTACCACATATGCATATAACATTGTAAACATGATAATTAAAGTAGTAGCACTAAGTACGAGGTTCTGGATTTCAAATAAATTCACAAGTCCTTTAAATATGGAAAATGTAAAACTTGTGAACTCATTTAAGAATTCCTTACAGATGAGATTTCCAACAAATATGCACATACATAATATCCCAACTTCACTAACCAACTTAGACAAAATGAATTCATCAAGCTGTTTAGCAAATATCTGCAAGTTATTCTACTAAGGACTACTCTTGATATAAATGATACCTAATGTCCATGCGCTTGTTCCGTGAGTGGTGAAGAGATTATCCAGCAGAGTTGATGGAGTTTGACAGCTTCTGGTAATTACCTCCCTGTCTTTCTTATAACCTGCATTATCTATATCTATATAGCCAATTAGGTTAAACCTGGTATCTTTAGGGTACCTGATTCTTAGAATTGGTAATCCCTTAAGATATCTAACAATTCATATCTTAGCTATAAGATTAGATTTTCTAGTATCCACGTGGAAACTAACACATAGGCATATTGAGAATAAAATATATGGTCTTTATGCATAATAGACCCACATATAATATAATCATGGTATACTTGCACTAAACATTATGTGTGTGTGCCTTGTATACTAGAGAGATATGTGTATAACGACTCTAATATAAAATCATATTCAAGTAATTAGCAGTTAGAGTGTCATACTATGTCCTTGACGATTGCTTGATCTCTTACCTCCGTCATAGAGAGCTTGTGAAGAGAATGATATACAAATTCCAATGGATATGAAACTTCAAAGTCCAGGAGATGTTGTACATCAACTTGTTCAGCCCTAATAGTATCAAGTCTCGTCTCTGGTGCTTTAGTTAGATCTTGAAAGTCCCGAAGATTCTGTTTCCATCATCGTCGATACCTTCTGTTAGCAACCAGTTTGGCTTTGTCCCTCATAACAATGCCAAAAAAAAAATCATCCAGTCTCTGAAAACCCTTACAGTACCAATTACAACTTTGTCTTGTGGCCTGGGTTCCAGATTCAGTAGATTCTGCCTTCGAACTGACTGAGATCATCTTGCATTTGCAATCACCCAATCTGGATCAATCAGTGCTTCTTCAATCTTCTTTAGGATTCCAACTGTTTAACAATTATTCTTTCCCGAAGAGTAACCATTTACTTTGCATAGCACTTCTAGTCTTTACTCTAATATCTGGATCATTAAGAACTAGACTCCAGGAATGACTTTGACTCCAAACCCTTTGTCTCGGCAGATATGTTCTTAATGTATACCTTTGATCTTCATTGTGTTGAGTACGACTAGTAGATCCTTCTTTTATTTGCTCCCCCTGAGTTGCTGCTAGGATGTGTTGAAGATCCTTAACCTTGTTGAGTGGATTCTGTTAAAGTCCACGAGTTGTGTAGATTTACTACCATTTCCACTACTAGGATCTGAATCATCATCATTAACATTGATTCCTTCTGCAAACTCAGTTTCATCATCAATATCTGAATATGACTCTGACAAGATGTCAAGCTTCACAGATTCAGAATAGACTTTTATTTTAATGCTCGGGAGCTTGGTGTAATAGGACGACATATTTAGACTTTCAATCACCTTCTGATTTTACATCACATCTTACTTTAAAAGCTTTCGACTTCAATGAGTAGCCGAGGACAATTGTTCCATGAGCCTTAATTTAAACTTATCAAGATGCTCATATAAATCTTCAATAAATTTCAATTTCCTCCAAACACACGAAAGAGCTTCAGTGTTTGCTTCTGGTTGGCTACTGACTCATATGATGTCTTTTCACGATCTTTGTTGAATAAAGAAGCATGTTGTGTTAATCGCTTCAACTTCAAAGTACTTTGCTTCCAACTTGATCTGCTTGATGTGATCAATCACCATATGTGATATAAATTATCTGTTGAATGTACGAACATCACCAATTCACTCTCAGTTGAGTGATCTTCCATCTTTCTTGCTTGAAATCAAACACTTTTCTATTTCAATGCTTTTCTAGAAAACCTTTGACAAAGAATTCTCTAGTGCCCTATAGATAGTGCTTAGTGCTTAAGTCCGTCGACAAGAAAGATGCTTCCATTAATGACAGTTCTTAAATCATGATAGCCATATCCCTTGTACATCCTTTGCTGTCATCTCCAAAGGTTACCATCGGGGAGGCCTACTCAATCAACTGTAATAGTAGAGCTTCAATGCTAGTTATATGCCTCGAACAATAATTATCACGAATTCACATAACTTTTGACTTTTGATTCATACTCTGCAATCACAAATGAATAAGTTTCTTGGTACTCAACTTCAATTGAGTCCTGATGGGTTAGAGATATTACTTTCAACAGTGGTAACAACAGTTTCAACCTTAACATGCACAAACTTATCTTTGACTGATCACTTCTCATTCACAGCAGCCTTGACAAGGTAGTCTTAAGGCTATGAGATTAGTGATTCCAACCTATCTTAAGGTGGACTAGCAGTCTTTACCCTATTGTGATTCTTATTGATGCTTTGCCTAAGATTATGCAAGTCCTAAGATATGCATTTTCAGATTTAAATAATCAAGCATGAAAAATAAGAGCACATGGTAAACATTCAGCTTCAATGCATTATAGATAAGAATTATGCAATTCAGGCATGTTATGCATATTAGAAAATTCAGTACTATCTACTTTAACCATTCTACACAAGTGTAACAGGTGTTCAGCAGATTTACAGATATTCAATAATTTTCTAAAAGCACATAGAATAGACGAACTAACAAATTAATTACTAATTCTGTCTAATCCATTTTTGTTGTTGTATAACATTTTAACTATCTCTAATTACCTAAGTCAGTTTTAGATTAAGTCTCGAATCTACAAATTTTACTGACTACTTAGATAATTCTACCATCTCTTATCCTTCTACACCTTAACAAACAATACATGATAAGATCTGACATTTAAGTACAACTATGTGAGTGTGAGCAATTCATATGAAGATACGCACCTGCTTTTAATCTCAACACAGTCTTTGTCATCATTTGTTTGTTCAGGCTTCTTGAATATTGTAGCACAGCCCTGATCTTGTCTTGCTACTTTTAGCCTCATATGTTTCTTCAGTTGTGACCTCTAACGATTCTTAAATCCGTTTTGTATAAGTACAAAAACTAGAATGATCATTAGAGTCAGGAAAAAAAATCTTCAGAGTTCCCCACTAATAAATCTATCCTATCTTTACATTTGAGCAGTTTGTGGAACTATAACATGAACAGCCGTAACATCCACAATAATATCCAAATGCTCCGGAATAAACCTACTAATACGAAATGACCACTTTCCTCGAAACCGGGTCATATGCTCTGCGAATTAATTCTGAGCCAAAACGAAGAATTTTCCAACTACAAACCCTTTTGTAAAAATGGACCAAGTTTTAATATTTTTAGATTATAAATTAAATCTATATAAATTTAACTAATAAAGTTACTTAAATTAAATTTATAAAATAAATTCATTTAAATTAAGTTTATAAAATAAACCTTTTTCAAGTTTAAATAATAAACTCATTTAAATTAAATTCACAAAATAAATTTATTTTAAATAACATTTATAAAATAAATTTATCTAAATTTAAATTTATAAAATAAAATTATCTAAACAAATTTAAATTATAAAAGTAAGTCTATTTAAATTTAAAGAATAAATTTATTTAAATTAAAATTTATAAAGTAAACTTATTTAAATTAAGTTTATAAAACAAACTTTTTCAAGTTTAAATAATAAACTCATTTAAATTAAATTTACAAAATAAATTTATTTTAAATAATATTTATAAAATAAATTTATCTAAATTTAAATTTATAAAATAAAATTATCTAAACAAATTTAAATTATAAAAAGAAATCTATTTAAATTTAAAGAATAAATTTATTTAAATTAAAATTTATAAAGTAAACTTATTTAAATTAAGTTTATAAAAGAAACTTTTTCAAGTTTAAATAATAAACTCATTTAAATTAAATTCACAAAATAAATTTATTTTAAATAATATTTATAAAATAAATTTATCTAAATTTAAATTTATAAAATAAAATTATCTAAACAAATTTAAATTATAAAAGTAAGTCTATTTAAATTTAAAGAATAAATTTATTTAAATTAAAATTTATAAAGTAAACTTATTTAAATTAAGTTTATAAAACAAACTTTTTCAAGTTTAAATAATAAACTCATTTAAATTAAATTCACAAAATAAATTTATTTTAAATAACATTTATAAAATAAATTTATCTAAATTTAAATTTATAAAATAAAATTATCTAAACAAATTTAAATTATAAAAGGAAATCTGTTTAAATTTAAAGAATAAATTTATTTAAATTAAAATTTATAAAGTAAACTTATTTAAATTAAGTTTATAAAAGAAACTTTTACAAGTTTAAATAATAAACTCATTTAAATTAAATTCACAAAATAAATTTATTTTAAATAACATTTATAAAATAAATGTATCTAAATTTAAATTTATAAAATAAATCTATTTAACAAGGCCTCTAGACATTCAGAGTTCAAACAGCTTCGGTACCCTGAGCTTCACTGGACTGCGGATCTTGATTTGTATATCAATCAGCTTGCTCTGATGCCAATTGTTGGGTCCCGGAAGTATCGTAGAAGGGGGGTTGAATGCGATACTTACAACAATTTAAAATTCTTTTCAGAATTTGCGGAATTAAATTATTGCTAAAGCTGAGGGTTCGGGTACTTGTAGTGTTTGGGAGGCTGACTTACTAACTTTCTATTTACATGATTAAACATTTAAGATATAGAAAATTAACAAGTTAGTAAACAAGATTCAAGTTAAATACGTATATTAAACTTGAAAGGGTATTACAATATTCGGTAGAATAAACATTTAATTCCTAGAACAAATTTGACATGAATTGTTCTACTTAGGAATTAAAACCAAACCAGCACAGAAAATCTGTGAATATGACGTTGCAGACAAATTGCTGAATTTGCTGTTTTTCTACTTCTGAATTATGAAGCAAATGCCTCATATTTATAGAGGAAATTCTGAGCTGGTATGACCTTTTTGACTATGACTTAATTTATTAAAATTAAGCCTTGTATGACTTATAAAAACGCTGGGCATGACATATTCTGGTCGGTATGACTTACTGAAGCTCGGTATGACTTTCAGAAATTCGGTATGACTTATTTTATTAATTAAAAAAATCGGTATGACTTTTTTTAATTAAATAAAAAATCAATCCACTTGCTCCAGCATGACCTTTTAACTTGAATAGCTCGGTATGACTTTCAGAAATTCGGTATGACTTTCCTTTAATAAGCTCGGTATGACTTATTAAAAAGGAAGGTCGGCAGAAGCTCGGTATGACTTATTTTAATTAAATAAATCGGTATGACTTATTTTAATTAAATAAAATCAGCTCGGTATGACTCTTGAATAATTCCTTCGGTATGACTCTTGAAAAGCTGCTCGGTATGACACTTCAAAAACACTCGGTATGACTAATCAATTCACCTGCCAAGTCAATTTCTTTTCACTTGAATGAGACACTTGGCATGTTCTGATTTGTTCCTTCATACAACAAAAATCACCTGCCCCTTGCAAATTTTGATTGTCGTATGTTCTTTTTGATTAGCCCCGTAGAAATGCTTTTAGACCCGCACAACTTATAATCTTTAATTAATAAATAATAAATTTAATTCAGAAATTATAAAAATAAATATCTAATATTATTTAGATATTTATAAATATAATTTACTAATTAAATAAAATATTTATTAATTAAAATAAATCCTTACGCTCTAAGCTGCGGTCTTTTGATGGTCTGGAACCGAACTCCTTTTGACTTGGAAATGATAAATCAATTCCAACCGGGGTTCCACCTTTAAGAATATATGACTTTGCATTTCTTCCGTGTCATTTCTTTTTCCGTCTTTTCTTCAAGTCAGTACTGTCAGGCATGTTTGGCTGTTTCTACAGTTGCAATTAGAAGTACCTCTGTTACTGAAATATTCTGACTCTTTAAACTAGACAATACTTCTTTTCACCACTGCATGTACTCAGTCAAATATTCAATCTTGGATTATGACTCTTGTACACTGTATTCCAAACAGACCTGTATCCCTTTGAGCTTCCAGCTTCTGTCTTCTGTCATTCTTTTTAACCACTTGAACTTGTTGATGACGAATCTTCACTGACATTGTTGACACCCTGTGCACTGGTCTGGTTCACGGATGACTAACTACAATGTTGATTCTCATTTCTTCTGTAGTGGTCTTTGTGTCTTCTCTTGTCATGGCTTCTTTTATTCTTCCTCTATATTCAAAATTTATTATTTACTTCGCTTTCTTATCTGAGTTGAGTTGTCATCTACTTATTACAAATAGGACTAGTCATATGACTTTCAATATATATAGTAATGGAAGTTCGAATGCATACCTTTTGTAGAGATTAGTGTTGAATTAAGTGTCGGAGGAGAAGAACACAATCGCCTCTTCTATTGACCTATACCCTAATTTGAGATTGATGTCAGCATTTTACCAAAATAAAACGTTAATACCCGACTAATGGCCCAAGTCACCCAACTTAATATTTTTAATTATAATTTATTTATTTTACTTTTAATTAATTGTAATTTTATAACATTTGACTAACGGTTAGCTAACAGAGTGTTATAATATGAATGAAGTCAAAAGTAAAGTGTTACTACTTGGAAGTCTAAAATAGTGATTGATAACATTTGGAAAAGCCAATATTAAAATGGTACTATTAGGAATTTTCCAAAAATATATTTTAAAAGAACTTAGACAAACAGTCAAAAAAAAATTTAACAAGTAATTAACATTTTAATTCTAACTGGCTCTAAACCCGTGCGAGGCACGGGATTGTTCTATGTTTCAATATTTTTTTAAAAAAATTGTTGTTGAAAATATTTGTTTTTTATATTTCATACTAATTTATATTTATTAAATTTATAGTATATATAGAACATTTCAGAAAAGTATTATGTGTTGACCAACATATCTAATATATTTGTAAACATAATTACACTCATTTATATAGGTATGTTTGCTAATTAAAATTATGGTCATTCACGAGTAATATATAGTTTTGATAACACTATTTAAATAAGGGTGAGATAATATAATACTCCCTCCGTTATATTTTACATGTTATTTTTAAAAAAATTACACACTTTAAGAAAATTAAATCGGGTAAAATTTTTGTTTCTTTGACTACTCCTAATAATTGCATTAAATGTAGATGAGTTGCTTGCATTATTTATTTTTTTTCCCAAAAGAAAATAATCATGTAAATAAAGTGTATCAAATACAATTTTGATTGAAAGAGTTTCTTTCATTTTAAAAAATTCATCATTTAATTAAAATACATGTATAAGATGTATTCAGATGCTTAAACAATAAAAACTTAAAGTCTAAGATGAAACTAACATAAATGTTAAACTATAGTTATATGTAAAATAGTCGAAATGCCAACAACTTCCTTAATACGTTTAATTGTATCTATCATCCCATGTTAGTTTGAGTGTTTTTTTTCTGTACTTGAAAATCATGAGAGTAACAAATAAAATAAAACTGTATCAATAAATATTGTCCAATAATTTTTAAAATATTATCATGCATTATCGAATAATTATCTAACCAAAGGAATTTTGGTTAGATACGTAAAAATAACAAATTTAAAATTTAAATATCATAGTTGTTATTTTACAATAGACATTTTCTTAATTTATGGTGGATTAAATGTTATTTATAAATTAAAAGATATAATTGTGATTTTATCGTAAATATATTATATCGTCAATCCCTTACTGTACTCAAATACATTTATAGTTTTTAACGTAATAAAAATTACATATCATTTTATTATTAACATTTTGTCTCAACGACTCCGAATTGTGCTCATAAACATTTACCGTGTTTAATCTTAGTAAAAAAATACATACTTTTTTATTTTTACGAATCGATAGATTATCAACAGATTATAAAAGTTGTAATATAATAAAAATATATATGATTTAAACATAATTATAAATAATTAAATATATAATAATTTATAAATATTAATGTCGGAAAGAAAATATTATATATTAATAAAGATATTAATGAAAGAAAGATAATATTTAATAGATATTAATAAGGGTATTTATGATTAAATTTACTCATATTGTCCTATTAGGTATATATATATATATATAAGTAGATTATTAGGTATGGGTTAAATAATCATTTCATATAATTAAATTATATTATGTACTTATTAGATAGAGGTTAAACTGTCATTTCACGATATTAAATTTGCTCATATCGCCTATTATATATATAATAGATTTAACTTATACATCATTAAAATTAAGAATAATAATGAAATTTATAAATAATTCATTTAATATAATTATATCAACTTTTATCAGAAATTAAACTAAGTTACCATAGATGACTTTGTACACCTTAAGCTATTTTTTTTAATTTTAAATAACTTTTTTATTATTATATAAGTATATTATTTTTAAAATAAAGTTAAAATACATTAAATATAAGTTGAACCAAACATAGTTTAAATCTTTAGCATTATAAAATTAAGTTTTAAAAAATTGAGTGACAAATATATACATAAATATTTTCCCCCAGAATATATACATAAATATTTTAAATGATTAGTAAAAATAATAATTGACTTTATGAAGGAAAAAATTAAAGGTCCTCGAATAAGCTCTAGTGTTCTACTTTGGTACATATAAGGTGTACACGAAGGGGATTGGACGAATCGATGAATTTTAACAACGCAATTCAATTTAGTCGAGTTTATAAATTTTCAACCCAACCCATTAAAATAGAATTTGTAAACCAATCCATTTAATGGATTTCAGTTTGAATCGGTTATAAATAATTTTTTAATCAAAAGAAAATAAAACTGAAAATGAAAGTTCAAAATAAATTGGAATTAGTTCAACAAAATATTACAATCATTCATGCAATACAAATAATATAGGTTTTAAATATCTGAATTTTAACACATCAAAAGAAATTGATTAAACACTAGATATAATTTTTAAATTTGAACTATATCATAACATAACATAGATGAATGATGAATCGATCATTAAACTTCAATGATGTTGATATTCTTGGATATTTGAGTTATTTATTAATTATCTTATTTTTAATCGAACCGGGATGGATTGAATCGAATTTTAAAAATCGAAACCCATGTCCAACCCATTAAAACTGGATTGATATTTTTTCAATCCGAATATATATTGGGTTAATAAAATTATCGACTTGAATTAGATCGGTCAAACCCTACACACTCTGCGTACATATCAAGCTCGGGACAAAAAGGTTTCGAAACAAATAGAAAAGGGCTTTGAAGTTTTGGAAAGATATTTGTCCTACATTGTTTGGGCCAAGAAATCACCACTCATCACTGTGAGTTTATAATCTTGAATTATTCAATTAAAATAAAAAATTTCAAAAATCTAATAAAACGTTACAACTCCTTAATATCCAATAACTTATAATTCGATAAATTAAATATAAAACTAAATATTCAAATTATGGTCTAACTCCTCAAAAACTGTGACTCGCACTCTTCTCAAAAGATAGCCCACCTAATTATGATTACCTGCCGAGAAAATAAAACAATGTAAAGAGTACATATATTAGACATATTGATAATATAAATATAAACTGAATGGTGAAATAATGAGTGATGACAACAATGGAATAAAATAAAATATTAAGGATGCTTAAAATCATAATATGAACATATATGCTTGTACTGATAAAAATAAACTTACTCCTACACAATATATTCTTACCACTTACAAATTATACTCAAAATCATTTAGCTGTAAGCCAATATACTTACTGATATGAGAGACAATCATACACTTATAGGATGTCCTACATTTCGGTTCTCCAGAATATGTAGTCATCAAAACTAACAGGGGTTGCATAGAAAAAATCAAATGCTAACCAAAATCTTACAAGGACTTGCACGACACAAAACACAATACTACCCAAATGACCAAACATACATACACAATAATCATGACTCTATGTGTCTCGTAACTCCGGTGACACACCCATACAATTTAAATACACCTTATAGGTGATGCCAAAACATGAAATTATCCACTCATGACGGAGGTCTTACGAAATCTCCCAAATCATACATATATCACAAATAAACTAAAAATATCTTGCTCAAAATATCATACACTCCAAATATCATAGACCATTACAAATAAAATCAGACCTGATCGGTCCAAAAAAATGACAATTTATTATATAAAGTTGAACTCAAATAAAAAAGTGCAGGGAAAATCATAGAAAATTCCGAGGTCTTTCAAGAATGGTAAGTCTCGTTAAAAACGGAGAAATAACGAATTCAAAAACAATTAAAATGTGGACTACCATAACAGAATCAGGCTATGATCACAGTAGTATTTCGATATTTACGACAATGAAATCACATAATTTCACAGCGGAATATAAACAAAGAACAAAGTGCTCGAAAAGATATTTCCAGAATTATATTACACATAATTATTGAACAAATATTTAATTTACTATGAATTTTCGAAGTTACAAGATAACAACTCAAAATTTCGATCAGATTGCACAAAAGGCAGATTTCAACATGTTTGTAAGAAGAATTTCAGAAAACACAAAGAACAAAAGTTGTAGATAATTGAAATAACTTTTTAAGCACAATAAGATCGTAACAATCCGATAAATAATGAAGGAGATACGAATTTAACAAGAATCAGAATGGAGACAAACCAGTACATATGAATATTCCATATACATACAATTTCGAAGTAACAATACGAATTTCGAGTAATGATGCGAAAATAAAGAATTCTGAAAAGATATTCGTACCTTAAGAGTCAAAGATTATGAAATGTTCTCAATCACCAGAACCCCAATTTAAACACCATAACCTATCTTCTTAAATTTTTTCTAGTCTCCTTTTTATCTCTTTCTCTTTCTCTTTCTCTTTCTTCCATATGACTGCTCCTACAAAACATATGTAACTTCTTTTTATTCTTTTTCCTTTTTTCTTTCTTTTGTACACTAATAATATTCTCTAAAATATCCTAATAATAAACTAAATATAAATATATCCAACTAATAAATCAATAATAACTCACTAATATTATACTAAATATTAAATAATATAACTAAATATATTATTAAAAAAATACGGGATGTTACATTCTTCCCTCATAATAGAAATTTCATCCTCGAAATTAAATTTGCACGCCTCTATTAAAAGAAAAAGTGATAAAGTACACGAACCATTCCTCTAATATCGTAAGTAGCTCCATATTGAAGGCACATTTAACTAGAATCATGATCTTTGTTGATAACTACCACTAAAAGACCTAAATTGGTCGCAACTTGACGATTATCCTGAAAATGTCATTTATTCTCATTAAGTGTTATCGGCCTCTTTCCATCGCTGTTAATTGAGTAATACACTAAAATACACGATATCCACAATTAAATCTAACAAAATGTTACACGTTAAGTCGAAACTGATGAAGATGTCCTTGTTATTGTTTTCCATGAACCTAACTTTCTTTTTGTTTACGACTGAATCTTCACATTACATCTTTATCTAGTAGCTTTCATCATATTGCACACACTTACGGTAATCGCACAAAAAGATGATTCTAAATACTCACGAAAAAATATCAAAAAATACGAAACAAAAAAATGTTCTTAACTAACAAATTTATTGTCTACCCATACTCACAGATCGAGTCTAAAAATAAATCTTAATAATCCTGAAACCTATCTTATAAGTACCTAAATATTACAAGTCGAGCCTAAAGGCAAGTCTATATAATCATAAAAAACTCTAGCTCTAATACCAACTTTAAAATCCCGAATTATTCACTTAAATAAAATTCTTCAAAAATTCAATAAAACGTTACAACTCCTCAATATCCAACAATTTATAATTCAAAATTTAAAGTAAAACTCAACTATATAAATTTAAATCTAAATATAAATATATCTAACTAATAAATCAATAATAACTCACTAATATTATACTAAATATTAAATAATATAACTAAATATTACGATGAGTTTGTGAGGAATCAGAGTAGTTAACAATCCAATCAGGCCCCTGGTCTATTCAAGGCGGGATACTGGATAGATTTTCACTCTCTCTCTTCACCTACCAATTATATTTTACTGTACAATTTATATGCAAGATTTTTAGTTATTATGCAGACGAGCAGATCTAATATTTAATTTTTTTCTCCCAATTTGATCAAAAATGTCAATCGAAACATTGGAAACTAGACAAATCATTTGTCAAAAATGTTTTCTAATGTTGTATTAAACAAATATATATATTTTGGTAAAATAATCTGAGATTTAAGTTAAATTTAACCGGAATTGATTGGATAATGGGATTTGTACACGAAGTTGTTTAAAAAAAGTTTAACAACAAATTGGGACTTGTACAATTGCATTTTCTGATTATTTTTTCTTGTAAATTTTTTGAGGGGTTTGCAAGAGATGGTTGTAGTGTAAAAAGGAAAACGAGAGTCGTTTAACAACTTTATTAAGTAAAACAGAATCATTTGTTTGAATCAGATCATGAAGCCAAGCACAGCTGTATTGCAAACTTTAAAAAGCTTCATTAAAATATATGTAAAGAAGCATTTGTTTGAATTACATATTGAAGCCAGGCATTTAAAAGAGAATGAAGCCACGCACATTAATATTCAAAGACTAAATGCAAGAATAATAATCACGGAGCACCCCACAAACAAGAAAAAGAATTTCACGGGCTACTAATAAAATTAACAACAAGGAACCATTTAGGAAAAAGACACGGATTAACAGCTTCATCGCCATGTGTTTCTACACTAGAAAACCAAATTTCAATCTTGTCACTTTCTTCACACATGCCTCCCTGTTTCACCAAAGATTCTAAAAACACCTACATACATTCACATATACCTACCCCAGTAGGGTGGTATGTCTAACCTTGCCTAGGATTCGACTCGATTTTATGCAAATAAAATCCAAAAATAATTTAAATTTTGTCGAGTTTTACAATTTTATTCTCAAAATGACACAAAATTAACACTTTTACGGTGCCATGAGATGTCACCTTAACGCACATACACAATTTCTCATTTACACACAACCTTTACATGCCAGCACCAATCATCTATACACGTAACTTTTCTTTTTCTTTCTCCATCTCCTTTTTTAACACAATATCAATAATCATTCCACAATCACTCGTTCACATGTTTTTCTGCAATCCCTCATCTAAAAGATAAAACACACTGTCCAACTAAAAGTCCCTGATATTCATTCCCTCATTATTACACAATGGCTGCACAATGTTCTTTTTTCTTGACACTGCTAGTACTTTCTATGGTTTCACTAGCCTCATCTCAACTGCCAATATCTGTTATTTCAGCAGCACCTGCACTTCTTCCATTTGAGCCTCCTCTTGCTTCTCCTCCAGCTTTAAGCCCGGCGCTCTCACCGGACATGATGCCTGTATTTCCTTCTGAGACTGCTCCTTCTCCATCTGAATCTACATTTCCAGTCATACCATCCAGCCCAAGCCCTCCAAATCCTGATGAAATGTTTGCTCCCGGTCCACTTTCGCCTTTTTCACCATCCGGCTTACCTGGCTCCTCAGCATTTAGTCTCGGTACAGTTGGCTTGTCAAGTTCAGTGGTGCTGCTTGTTGGCTTTCTTGCAGTTTTTGGTTAAGGCAGCATTGTATTGGTGCATGCATATTCTTGACGGTTCATTATTGGTTATAAATGAGGTATTATTGTGGGTGGTTCCAATCATTTGTGGTTCATATTTTTGTAAACATTTACTAGCTTATTGTTTCTTCAAGTACATAATAAATTAATAAGTAGTAGTTTAATTTAATGGTTTCAAAGGAGTATGGTTAAGAAAAATGAATTTTTATTATTAGAATTACTATTGTCTTGTATCTCCCACTTGATCTTGATTACTCATCTGATTCAGAAACAGAGCTGCCTTGAGGACATTCACCTGTCTTTTGTTTTGGCCTCTATTTTTTATTCAACTTTGTGGTAGTTGAAGTAAGTTTCCTCTTGTTCAGAATTATAATTTGATATTCGTCCTTGCGGCTCACCCGTTCTCACTAAAAAACAACTCAATTGTCCTCTTCTTTGTCAATGTAGCTCTGGCCATTTCTTGTAGTTTTAGGCATCAGCTTTTGCCTTTTGAGCAGCAAAGGAAGTTAGGACATTGGAGGCGCAGGAATATTTGCGCAAACGTCATAGAGCAGTAATTATGTTAAAGTTCACGCAAGTACAAAAACTAAGGGGGTCATGACCCCGACCTGATTACACAAGACAACGCTATGGATACTTTTATTCATGCATTTTCGCATCTAAATGTGCAAATCTCCCCGTGTCTCCTGTTGCATGAATTCAATTTTCATCTCAGCAATGTTAGCGTGATCCTGAAAGGTTGTTTAATTAGTTACAAAAAAATTGTTTTACTGTATTGTGCTGTAAAGTGTAAACTATAGGAGGCAATCAAAATCGAACAGAAATAGAAAAACTTGTGTTCTTGAGGATGTAATGTTCACTCCTAAACAGATCAAAATTGATTGATTATTTTGAGTGACAACGTGACATATCAACCATCAACAGTCTCGACCTATCATGACAAAAAGCACAAGGCCCATGGGGCCAACAGGACCACCACTGCAAAGATAAGTGATGAACAATGCAAGAAGACCCCATGCAAAAACTCACACTCACAGCTAAAAAGAGATAGAGCTACACTGCCCATTGGTCTCTTTCCAAAAGCAACTCTGAAACAAAATACCTACTTTTCGTTTTTTATCATAGCCATATCAGAGCCCACTACATTAATTATTGGGTTATGATCAAAGAGATCTTAGAAATACAGAGTCTTCTACATTTTTACAAGGGTGTTCTTAATGGCCACATCTTATACTCCTAACTTTTACAAAGCATGAAATTCAAGAATTGATTCAAGCTTAAAGCTTTAGAATATATGACAAATTCACTATTAATACTTAAGTACTTTGTTCAAGTCGAATGAAGAAAGTTATTAAATATCACGTACAAAATGATACAAATTTTGTTTCATTTTTAGATAAGTTTATTCCCCGTAACAAACAAATGAAGCATAAACTCTATTTGGTAACCCGGCATCGAAGTCGATGCTAATTATATCAGACAGAATAATAGTGGTGCTGCTCTTCTCTGCCATGGCTGTTGGCCTTATTGATCTTTATAGAGATTCTCATACACATTGGCACAATGTTGTCACATCTGTGCTTGCATTTCATTTTATCCCCCCCCCCCCCCCCCCCCCAATTGAACTAGTGACCTAACAGCAAGTACAATGCTAAATACAAAATATCTATAATCATTGCTATGATATAGCAGCAAAAAACTGTTTTTTTATGTTGAAATATGACTTGCACTCTAATGCTGCTGGTTGTATTTGGCAACCAAAAAATTTCAAATTCAACTAAACGTTTTATTTAACTCTTTCAACTTTCATTTAAGGTACATCGACTTACAATTTTATTTAACTCTTTCAACTTTTATTTAAGGTACATCGACTTACAATTCATTTATAATTGATTGATGATGTAGTAAAGATGCCTATATCTATCCTTGGTTACAAATTTGGAACCAGTTATGGTAGTGTACTTTGGAACAGTGAATTTTGGCATTTGATTCCAAATTATAGCAATGCAAACATTAAGCCATGTTATATGCCACTTTAAAAACCCCATAAACTTGCTTCCATTTTGAATAATATACTATACCTGCAAGTATTTATTGATGAACAAATGCATCGGGAGAATATGATCAAACACATGAGACGGAGACAAAAATTTAAATCCTGGAATACAGATACATTGATCATGTAAACCATATCGTCGACAACTTGACCTTTTCTTCGATTCCATATAATGCAAATTGTTGACCTGATCACTATCAGGATAGATGCAAGCATACATTTTTTTTGTAAAAGCCAAAGCAACCTCTATCGATAGCAAAGTAAGAATTAAGATGAAGAAAAATAAATTGCATAAATCTCGACAACATATTTTTCTTAAACATAAATATTTTAAGCTTTTAATTCAATGAAACATACTTCCGACCTGATAAACTGTTCGTTTTGGCAACGTAAGAAGTATGTGTTGATATAAAAAAAAATTACTCACCACAACATATAAGATACATTACGTAAAAGTAACATCGATTATACTGATACATTCCCTATGTGGAAAACAGGAAAACAACATACGCTTGAGATCACTCCATTAATTTACATTCTCAAGTTATTGAGATTTAAAAACTGAAACCTATGCTACAAGGAAGATGTCCAAATCTTACCTCAAAGTTGCAACATACTTGACTACTTGCGGACAACAACTTCTTTTGTTGAATACTATTTTTTAGTGATCCTTTTTAGCAAATCGTCCCCTGATTCTTACTCTGTTTTCTGCACGAATCTTGCGTGATTCATACCTGATTTGTTTCTCATACCTGCAACAAACAATGTGTCATTCTCATTGAAAAGTTCCCACATGGAAGCATTCACCAAGAAGAAGATAGCATTTGCATGTCACATGTGACCCCAAGTCATATTAATGTATGACGAGTCGATAACACGCCATCATGACAAATGCACAATGAACACAATCACGATACCGGGGTCCCTAATTTTGAAGCATAATCTATATATTCATATTATAAATGCCTGTATCAAGTTATATAGGACTACAATAGTCAAAAATCATCACAATGGTCAATATATCCAACATTTAGTATGATCTAAATTTATAGCAAGCTTTTGTTCATAGATCACAGATATTAATTTACACTGAAGTACAGAATATATATACAAAATTCAACAGATATATACTAAATTCTTACTATTACCATCCAGGAAAGTAGAAGAAAATTTAAATAAGACAAAAAGACTATTGACAAATGCTTTAGCTCCATCTTTATTTACAAAATGGAATAGTTGTATAATTTAGTTGAAAATTCATATGCAGTACCGTACATCTGAGTTCTGAAAGCTGTCAGGAGAAACAAAAACATGATAATTTCTTAAATTTTAACTAATTAGTGATACACCACATTAAATCCAAGTCTATAGAATATGATAGTACACAATCACGATATTTGTTCTATATTCTTTACGAAGCTATGAGACTTTAGATACTAAAAGAAGTAATATCAATATCCTTCAAGAGCAATCTAATGCGTAAACGTTAGGATCCTCATAACCTTAAGTGCACTTACTCGCTATATGAACAGCAAATATGATCATATTACATACATAAATTAGATTATACCTCCTATATTTCTTCTTTTCCTTGTACCGTATAAGTGCATCATCTCTTTCTTGGCTAGAAAATTCACGTGGAGCAACTTTAGGCAAGATTTGTGCAACACTAACATTAACGGAACTATCCACTTGTGTTTCACGACTATTGTTTTCTTGATGCAAACTTTGACTAATATCTGGTTTTCCATGGGGAACAATACAGTTTGTGCTGAAGAAGTTTTGCAATGGAGTAGAAGGAACATCTTGACCAGCACCCTCACCGGTACTAACAGAGCATGATTTAAATGCACTTGCCTGCAAAATTATAAAGAGGGTTTACTTGTCCTCTTTTTCCCCTTCTTTTTACAATCATCTTATATTGGTATAGCAACCTCAAAAACAGAAAGTATACACATAGTCCAACCTCCAATGTCTCATCGAGGTTTAACAATAAAAGGTACAGGTTAGAATAATATATGATCCAATTAAGTTTTCCTCCTAACACCTTGAGGTTTTAGGAGAGCGGGTTACTTAACATAGTATCAGGGCTCAGGTTAGTCGAGAGGTCTCAAGTTCGACTCCCTCCTATTCCTAATATTCTCACTATTTAAATTGGACACCGAGGCTAATTGTTGCCCCCAAAAAGGTGGGCCCGATGATCCACTCTCCAATTAAGTCCTCCTCCAAGGAGAAGTGGTAACTTAACAGTACACAACATTGCAGGTTTAGATTTAGATTTATTAACAGTCAACGTGTAAGCATTCATATTATCGATGCCTCCAATTCTGTTTCACATTTATTTGGTTGCCAACCAGAAACTGGTCATATATATACCAAGTTGAATACTGAAATATTGGATGCCAAGGAAAGAGAGACATTAAACAGAAAAATAACTACTTCAAACATAAGGCATGGAAGCTTACGACATAAGAAGGGAAGTAGGTTCCCTCCACATTGTGTTCAATGTCTTTCTGTTGGCAGTTATCTTTGAATGCTAAAGAGTGAAAACCCGAAGAGGGCTCAAAGTCGAACTGATCATCATCACAGTTAGGTTCCAGCTTTGCCATTTGACGGAGCTGACAAATAATCTCTTCTTTGTGTTGTCCACAAACAGTATTTCGGTTCTGATAAACGAAACAATATCCTCAACAAGTTTAGAACCACAGAAGCAATGAAAAATGGCCATCAAATATAAAGTAGCAGGTCCTGTTTCATACTAAAAGACCTATTTGGCTACTTCCACCAAAAAACTAACATCCAAGTATCCAACTAAATTAGAAAAAACAGACACTACTCTATATACAGTTTCACCAAGAGTCTAAGAAGCCACTTAAATAGTGTATTCTGCATCAACTACAAGTCTACCACCATATTCATGCCACACACACAATTTTCTTTTCTTTTAAAAAAAAAACTCTCCTAAACCATCTAAACACGAAGCCTGATAATTAATTTCGAGTAAAACAGACATCATACACACACCATGACTAGACTTGTAAGCAAGAACATACCCATTTCAATTCATAAATTTATGGCACACAACCACTGACCACATATCAGTTAAATACTTCTATCACACAAAAACAAATCAAACTAGCATAAAAGTTGAGATATTTGACCTTAGGCAAAGGAGGAACACCAGTAGGCACAAAATTATGATCAGAACCATCAGAAACAATCAAATCATCAAAACCAACCATAGAAGGAGTGTCCCAAATCAAGTAATCATCAAACCCACAATCTTTTCCAACACTCTTGTTCCATTTTTGACCCAAATCCTCAATCCCAAAAGTAGCCATCAAGTCAGTGACAGAAGGACACCCAATAAACCCATCAAGAGGCCTCCTATCATGAAGCAAAGACCTTGAACCATGACTCTCCCAATCACAATCCTGACAAAGAACTAAATCATGATTCAAACAGAAGATTGAACAAGGGGAAGAATCACATGAATCACAAAGCAAATAACGAGTGTGTTTTGTGAAAAGCTGATTAGTTGAGTGAACTTGATAGTCACAGTTAAGACAAAGCTTTGCTGTATCAGCTCTGCAATACAATATAGCCTTTGATTCTTCTCCACAGAAATCACAGAGGCGATTCTTGCTTTCTTTTTCTTGGGTTTTGGCTTTCTTGTTATCTTGAACCTCCCCATTTGAGTTTCTTGATAAACCATTCATTTGTGAAAAGGGTTTAAGAAAGATTTATCAAGAAAGGGTTTTAGCAAATATTTGGATTGGGTTGGTGGGAGTTACAAAGGAAGTATCTAGCAAGTATACAACATATACATGTATCTACTCTAACTACTTACTCCTCATTACAATATTATTACATACATTATCAGCTATAGTTTGACTGGATTAGGTCAAATGTATCAACATTTCCCAACAAATCTGTTTTGTAAATATGCAGAAATATTTTGAATTGTAGAATTAAGAAATACAGTAATATATATTATAAATAGAACTAATTAGATATATAATAAATTAAAATTTAAATGAAATTATATCATCAGCACGAAAAATTATAAATATAGAAATTAACGTATCTAACTAAAGTCATATTACCTACACAAAATTATATTACAAAATTATAAATAATGTAATATTTAAAACAATCTTTTACTAAACAATTTCCGGGCTACAAAAAAACATAGAAAGTAGTGGCTTATAAATATTTTTTTATGATTAGTCTTTGGCTTATGTGTTGAAAAGATATTAATTTAAAATATCTAACTAAATATGTATTATTTTAAAATATAAAGGGACTCAAAATATATATTATTCTAAAATACTTGGCAAAACAAAAGAATTCTAAAATAAATCAATTTACATCCATAATTAGTTCTACAAGTTAAGTTCTAATTATTAAAAAAATTAATTTATTTGGTTAAACAATTTAAACAGATTCAATGATATATTATTTACTATGAAATATAGTTTATAAAAATATGTATATATGCGTTAATCAAAACTCCCTCAAAATGCTCACTAAAATTAAAACAATAAACTATTAGTTTAGGCTTTGAGAATGTAAAAAAAAACTTTTAAGTTTGATAATTCTTGTGATGGCAATATTGAAGTGTTTTTTTTGTGTTATTGTGTTTGGGAGTTTCATGCAATAGTATCTGTTCTTTAAATCTTCACTCAGCTCTAATAAAATTGCCTATATAAAATAATAGTAAAGGAAAATTGATAATAATTCTTTTAAAAATTACCGGACAAATAAAAAGAATGGGAACATTTATATAAATTTATTTGTGCGGTGATTAGTTATCCGCATTTGAGATCTGATTCTTATCATTATCTTGTGTCAGAACCTGTTCAGAGTCAACGTTTTATAATCTCCAATTTACTATATATATCAACAAAAATTTCAGATTCATGGATTGTATATTAAAATGTGCATTGTACTCATTAATTTATTAAATAATATTATATATTTTTATTAATATAAAATGGTTATTATTACCTCTATCTTGACACTAAAACATATCTCTATGGAGTAATATTCACATGAACAAATACCATTAAGTGTTGCCTGTTGCCACTTGCTGGTGGTTAATAATTTTGACCCTTCCCCATCCAAAGTTTTTGATCCTCGTGACATTAAACTTGGAAGTTGTTTTCTCTTCAAAATACTTTTTCCAACTCAATGCGGATATTTTAAATTATGTGAGTTATTTTATCAGCTTGTTTTTGATCCTCGTGACATTAAACTTGGAAGTTGTTTTCTCTTCAAAATACTTTTTCCAACTCAATGCGGATATTTTAAATTATGTGAGTTATTTTATCAGCTTGTGAAGACAGGTGATCTTGAACAATTTGAATTTATCATGTATGCGGTACTCCCGGCATGTATTAAGCTCAGTATTTATTAAATTTCAAAATTGTAAATTTAAATATTAATTTTTTTTAATTTTTATATTAACAAAATATTATAATGCTAATTTATACTGAACTTAAATGTTTCTAAAATAAAATATACATTAATATTTAATAATATATACACCAATACATCCTGTTTTTAACACCATATTAATTATTGACACCAGGTATTGTACAATAAAAAATAAAATAAAGACTCTTCTCTAAAGATATTTTACCTCTAAAAAAAATAGTACTACTAGATTGATTGCCTTTGCCTCGGCAAACGCGTGCTGTTTTATTCATGTTATCCTTGTTAAGAAACGAAAACTTCTAATTTGTACTTGCAAATATAATTTCAAAATGGCATACAATTTTTTAACAAAAATAAACCAAGCGAACTCAGAGAACTGCCTATGTCACTGTTTATGATATACAGTATATTTCAGATATGTGTGTGCATTGACTAGGTATAGGTAAGATGAATGGACAAGGTTGGGACACGATTTTTTCTTATTCATAGAACGTAAGCAAAAACTTTTAGCCTGCGTTTGAACTTGGAATGGACTACTAACACCTCAAATTCGGTCAAAAAGAACCATAGGAGTTTGCAAACTAAAAATACAATCAACATACTTCTCAATCTTTCATTATTGTTCAGTTGCAAAATCTATATTTTAGTTCATTTGATAATTCATTCTCTCATATTATGCGCTTTCCATTCTGCCACCTTATGTTTACTTTATTATTTCACAGTCCATTTCTACCTCTAATCCTATATCATTTACTTTCATTTCCTACTCGACAGTCGTCACTATTTTAACCTAATTAAATGTTAATATGATAATAAGTGAAATTCATTCGTTTGTAAGTTGGACAACACAAGAGATGAATCGCTAAGCAAGCACAAAGAGTTTTATAGTTAATAAAAGCATCAAGATGAATCACAATAGAGATATTATATCAGTATGTAGTGGCTATTGTGATTCTAGCTGCTGAGAAGTTCCTCTCTTTTTTTCTGTCACTTCCCCCAGAACAGCCTTACTGCTGCTGCTGATTGTTGCCTTTTGTAATCACACGGGTGTTGTACGAGTTGCAGTGACTGCACTTATGTCCCACAAAGTGAAAAGATACCTGACTAGTTTTATTGCAATCATTGCATAAGATCTGAACCTGTAAAGTAGAGGTACATACATAGTCAATTAGTCATCAATTACAAGGTATTCTTGAAATACAACAAGCTACAACCACCAGTAACATCCTTGTTTTCAGTTGAATAGATGACATAATACAAGTGCTAAATCAAACAGACCACCAGACAGAAGAAGTTACGAAGAGAACTCACTTGATAACGATATTCGTGGGGCATGGGAGTAGCTTGAACCTGCCCAATGCAGTTTACCTTATGTCAAATTCACAGGTAAAAGGAAGGTGGAAACCAGAGACATGATACACAAGATTGTTTAATTAACTAAACAAAATACCCTATACTGCAATATCTATATTAGCAATAGACAAACCAAGTCTTACTTTGATTCTCAGTCGATTTTGTTTTCCTTCTATTCAATTTAAGCTTGTTGATCATATTCAATATTCTATCTTTGTCACTCACTTTTCTGTTCTTTGCAATATAGGAGTTGAATCTAATTAAGCAAGTTTATTTTCATGTAACAGCATCACTCGTACTGTCTCATTTAAATGCATCACGATTACAGAATTAATTATCTAAATAAAACAAGTATAATTAAAAATCTATTGGGTCCCCAACCTTTTTTACCTCTAAAATTATCTTGAGCCCAGATGTTGCAGTATATAAGAAGCATCTGAGGGAGATGTTTCTTGCCCCAGTCTTTAGTACGCTATTATGACCATCAGGAACTCTGTTAAGGTTTAGAAAGTCATCAAGTAGACATACAAGCTAATCTCTGGGTATCAAATCCTAATGAGAGCATCAACGATGCTGGTAATAGATATGTGAACTAGGGTTGCACTTCTGCTACAAGCAGAAAAGCATTTGGTGCAAATATGCAAACACAAACCTCTTTACACAAGAGTATTGGCACTCTACTTCTTATAGTATAAGCAATGAAGAGCATTGTTGTTGTTCCTATCCTGGACATCCCCAATAGGTAAGGAGATTTCTAACCAACTCAACTGTTCAAACGATAATGACCATAGCACTGGTCAGTTGTCACCAGAGAGGTACTACTGGCCTTTAAAGCTGAAATCCCTTCTTCCCAATAAAGCCAAAATATTCCGTGCCATTTCAGCACTATAACTCAGAGAGGTTTTGTTTGCTCAAGGATTCTAGCAACTACCCAGACTCTGTTAAGGCTTACTATGTTGCAAGTAGACATGTGAATATACTAAGGCAGTGGTCATTTGGATGTAATGGAATTATGAGAGAATGGAATAAGATTTGTACTCCTTTTTTTTGGAAGGAGGGGAGGCAATGTTTATAATTTTATTCCTTTCTCATCTAAAATAGAACTCTAACCCACCAATTTTGGGAGGACTGTTCTATTCTCCTCATTCCTCATTTTCCCTACAAACTGCATCATAGAATATTCCTACTCCTTCATGTTTGTTCACATTCTCTTCTACAGTCTTTCTTTATCCTTTAATTTTGTTCATAATTTTTCATTCCACTTTTTACCCATTTCATTCTCTACAAGTGAACAGAACCTAAGGCCTTTTTGTGTAGTAATACTATTAAAAGCTCCGTAGATGCTCATAATGCCAAAGAATACGCTACAAGAACTTTCCACTAGTTTGACAAGTAGACCCCCCCCCCTCTCTCAATAGGATACCAGCCACAATAAAAAATATATGCAACAACGTCACTATACTCAGCCAACATTTAGAATTCTAAAAGTCTCTGAACACGTTCAGTAAATGAAACACATATAGAAGAGTCTGGTATCAGCCATCCCTCAGGAATACTCTTTTACGCCTCCCAAGAGTGAACACTGGTATCCGAGTGTTTGAATGTGGACGATCTGGTTTTAGCCCGTTCCACTTAACAATTAACTTACATTTCTAAAGAGGACCTGTGTGAAAGTTCAACCTCTACTGAAGCTTGATAAAACCACAAGAAGACTTGAAGTGTAAATAGTGATGACATATAGGTGTCAAAATGAAGTAAATTAGCACCTCGATATCTAATCTTTGCCAATTAATAGACATGTCAAGCACTGACTTGGAGCATATGGGACAACGGTACCTGAATGACAAAAGTTAAATGATTTTCAATAAGTACATGTCTGGTTTCTCATATATTTGAGAAGACGGAACAAATATAAACCAGCACTTACTGATTTTGCATTCTCATTGCCTCAAAGCAATCAAAATGGATTGTGTGTCCACATTTCATAATCATTGTGCCTTTTACCGAGTCAAAAAGAAACTGGATATTTAGCAAAAGATATGTATTACAGTTAAAACATATAAATACTAAATATCAAAGATAGAACATACTGTAATACTTTGGCACATACTTCATAACAGATGGGACAATGGGTCTTCATTGAATTTTCAACACATGAATGATTATCAAGCAGCGCTACTCCGTAGCAAGATGCTGTCCAAAACCAATGACACTGTAATTAATTTAAGCTGTATATTTAACACACACGTACATACATTGCGAGATAGTACCTCTCTGTAGAAAAATTATAAGGGTGGATAAATTTAAATAGGTGGCAGGATGAATAATGAAAGAACTGAAAAAGACAAGCACCATGCTAATTTTTAATATCAACAAACACAACCTCCAAAGCTACTTTAAAGTTATCTTCTGGCGTATTTATGAAAACTTATATATATATATGTGTGTGTGTGTGTGTGTGTGTTGACCCATATTAAGTCAACCATACAAGTACTTCATTATTATTATGACATTAGGTTGGACTTGCCTCCGATCCATAACAAGAATCCAACTTAAAAGTAACTTTACGAGGATAGAATCTAAGGTCAATAAGTATTAGTACTATTTCATAAGGTGCTACTGCGCAAAAGGATATCACTCCTGGGAAGACGTGTTAACATAATTTCAGATAAGCAACACTAAAGAAAAAAGTGGAATACTGTATGCATCAGCCTGAACTGTTATTCTGTTAGCGCATACGTGCAATGAGCATAATACAAAAGGTTAAAAAATACATCAGTAAGTACAAAAGTAGAGATATATGCGCCAAAATAAAGGAGTAGAGATACTAGAATATAATTTCACTTTTATAACAGGATCTGCACTGAGAATGGAACTACTCCACATCACATCCTTAAACATTTATACATAAAATTTGATAATCACGTGTAGGTGAGCGTGGAAGCATACCACACTTCTCGCAGTGAAAGAAATTCTCACGACCACCAACTCTGCCAATTTACAAATCACATCTAAAAGTTTAGTTGCACTTGAACACTAATAAGAAACGAAAGCACAACAAACACAAAACAATTGTCAAATATTGAGGGCACACCAACCTACAAATTCCACAATCATCGCAATGAAACTGTTGCTTCGTAGTCTGCAATCGAACACGTTTTATAATTTATCATGCCAAAAATTATATAATACAAAATTGATAAAAGTAATGAACATAAAACAATATGAATTACATCATCATCGTAAAACCTGCAAATGTTGCAGAAATACTCCCCCATCTTCACCCCGCAATTGGAACAAACATGGGCCACCTAAAATAGGAAGTTGACATAATAAAGTATGAACAGAGTCCTAAAAGTGAATCAACTAAACACAGAGTTACATAAGACAAGTGTAGTTCTAACCGGCTGCTCAGTCTCACAAACTGCACAAACAACCTGTAATCACAACGAAAAAATTGAACTAAGGTAGTGGCTTTCAGACAAAATCAATCGACGAACTCAAATTCAAATACTGAATTCATTCTGTAAATGTGTTCCAATCATAAACGCAACTGTTCAAATTTTATGTAGATCTAATTCATATAAGAGTTAATACTACAAACAGCTAAAAAACATTCCGAGAAAACATCATTATATTATAATCACTTGCAACAAACACAATCACAAAATTTCAATACATACAAAATCCAATAGTACTTTAGAGTATCTATTAAGGGACCACCTGCAAAACTCTTAACCACCACTCTATTCACAGTTGTCACAATAGCATAGTGGTAGGATAAGACAAGGTTGTTATAGACGAGACAAGGTTATCAGTATCGACTATCGAGTAGAGAAAAATACTTGTTTAATTTCGTGACGAACAAGCTCGTGACGTTCCTTAGGATTGCTCAATGCACTCTAAACCAACAAGAAACATAAACATCACACAATCAGAAGCGTACACATACACATACACATACACACAGAAAATTTATATATAGAGTGAGACATATATAAGAAACCGTGAATTCGTTATGACAGTGACGACAAGAGAATATCTGGTTACAGCACGGAGCTCGGAGCTTGCAGCGACGCCGATAATGCTCGCATCTATACATACAGAACATATGTATGTATATACTCGTAGTGAATTAAACAAATTGATGGCATATAAATGAGTATATGTATATAGATAGATACAAGTATATATGTATATTTACCCGTAATTCATCTTTCCGATGTCTTGGTTGTTGGTGTTGAGAGCGTCATTGACACAATCTCCATGTGGTTCCATGTGTGTTGACATTATGGCTTCAAAATGGCAGACGAGAGGCGCTCAAACATAACATTTCGGTTCGAAATATTTTATACGTATTTCTAGGTTATACCAATCCGCAACCCAAAATGCCATTAAACAAGGTTTTTAATTTTAGTTGTACGGTTTTAGTTTGAAATTTTTATAAATTTCGCGGTGCGGTCGTGATATGATATTTAAGTAGTGCGGTTTAAACCGCACCGCATCGTAATTATATATTTATACTATACTGTTATAAGTAAAATAAAACGGAGGTTTATTGTTGGTTTAATATGATTGATAATACTTTTTAAAAAATTATAAACACTTTCCAAAAATATTAATTTTTTATATATAATTTATTTTATTTATAATATAATATTAGTTATAATAATATAATATAAATAATATAATAGTAAATATCTAATTATATTAAATTATATTATGCACTTATTAGATAGGGGTTAAACTGTTATTTCACACTATTGAATTTGTTCATGTTGACCTGTTATAGATATATAATAGATAATAGATTTAACTTATACATCATTAAAATTAAGAATAATAATGAAATTTATAAATAATTCATTTAATATAATTATATCAACTTTTATCAGAAATTAAACCAAGTTACTATAGATATACTTTGTACACCTTAAGCTATCTTTTTAATTTTAAATAACTTTTTCATTATTATATAAGTATATTATTTTTAAAATACATTAAATATAAGTTGAATCAAACATACTTTAAATCTTTAACATTATAAAGTTAAGTTTTAAAAAATTGAGAGACAAATATATACATAAATATTTTTTTTCCAGAATATATACATAAATATTTTAAATATTTAGTAAAAATAGTAATTGACTTTACAAAGGAAAAAACTAAAGGTCTTGAATAAGATCTGGTGTTCTATTTTGTTACTTTGTTACATACAGGGTGTATGAGATTGGACGGGTTGATGAATGATGAATTGATCATTGATATTCTTGAATATTTGAATTATTTATTATTTATTTTATTTTTAATCGGACCGGATTAGATTAAATCGAATTTTAATAATTAAAATACATATCCAACTCATTTAAACAAGATTGATATTTTTTCAACCCGAATATATATCGAGTTGGTAAAAATCGGCTTAAATCGTTCGAAAAGTTATCGACTCCCTGTACACCCTGCGTACACGTCAAGTTCGGGACAAAAAGGTTTTGAAGCAAAGAGAAAAGGGCTTTGAAGTTTTGGAAAGATATTTGTCCTGCATTGTTTGGGCCAAGAAGTCACCACTCATTACTACCACTCATCACTATGAGTCTGTGAGGAATCAGAGTAGTTAACAATCCAATCAGGCCCATGGTCTATTCAAGGCGGGATACTGGATAGAT
Source organism: Oenanthe sinensis (assembly GCA_028671895.1). Classification (NCBI taxonomy): domain Eukaryota; kingdom Viridiplantae; phylum Streptophyta; class Magnoliopsida; order Apiales; family Apiaceae; genus Oenanthe; species Oenanthe sinensis. The sequence goes on from CM053813.1 coordinate 32,682,911, forward strand.
TTTCACTCTCTCTCTTCACCTACCAATTACTATATTTTACTGTACAATTTATATGCAAGATTTTTAGTTATTATGCAGACGAGCAGATCTAATATTTAATTTTTTTCTCCCAATTTGATCAAAAATGTCAATCGAAACATTGGAAACTAGACAAATCATTTGTCAAAAATGTTTTCTAATGTTGTATTAAACAAATATATATATTTTTTGGTAAAATAATATGAGATTTAAGTTAAATTTAACCGGAATTGATTGGATAATGGGATTTGTACACGAAGTTGTTTAAAAAAAGTTTAACAAAAAATTGGGACTTGTACAATTACATTTTCTGATTATTTTTTGAGGGGTTTGCAAGAGATAGTTGTAGTGTAAAAAGGAAAACAAGAGTCGTTTAACAACTTTATTAAGTAAAACAGAATCATTTCTTTGAATCAGATCATGAAGCCAAGCACAGTTGTATTACAAACTTTAAAAAGCTTTATTAAAATATATGTAAAGAAGGATTTGTTTGAATTGCATATTGAAGCCAGGCATTTAAAAGAGAATGAAGCCACGCACAATAATATTCAAAGACTAAATGCAAGAATAATAATCACGGAGCACCCCACAAACAAGAAAAAGAATTTCAAGGGCTACTAATAAAATTAACAAGAAGGAACCATTTAGGAAGAAGACACGGATTAACAGCTTCATCGCCATGTGTTTCTACACTAGAAAACCAAATTTCAATCTTGTCACTTTCTTCACACATGCCTCCCTGTTTCACCAAAGATTCTAAAAACACCTACATACATTCACATATACCTACCCCAGTAGGGTGGTATGTCTAACCTTGCCTAGGATTCGACTCCATTTTATGCAAATAAAATCCAAAAATAATTTAAATATATATATATATTTTATTTTATTTATAATATACCTACCGGTGATAGAATATAATTTAGATATAATATAATATAATATTATTTGTAAATAGTTGTATAAAAAAATCCGACCACTGATGTGATTACTAGAATATAATTTAGATATAATATAATATTATCTATAAGTAGTTGTATAAAAGAAAGACTATAAGTGATAGAGTTGTATGTATCATATATCTGTTTTAAATATTATAATAATATTTTATAATTTATATTTTATTTTAATTAATTAAAAGGGTTTGTATAAGGGTGTATTCTAATAAAAATAGTTTTTGTAATATTGTATTTTATTTTATTTATTTAAATTAAATTAAATAAAAAAGTTTGTATAAAAATGTATTGTAATTAAATTTTAATTAGAAATTGTGTTTGGAATTGTGTAGGAGACAAAATAGGTAAATGATATGGGCTAAAAAATACCCTAGATATATAAGTAATGTTACATTAATTAAACCTAACTTGGTCCAAAGCGATGACCCAATTAATAAGGTCTGAAACCCAATTTATTTCGTAATTAATAAAGGCTCATTTAATGATTAAAAAAAAGGCTCACTTAAAAGCCTGAAGAGTCCTACGAGACCCCTCATCTATGGAAGGTTCTAGAAATCCTATCACAACGATAAGACCTCATCTGTAGGAGTCTAACGATGACTCTTATTCCTATAAGGTTTCAACAATCTTGTCACTAGGAGACTTGACCACCAAGTCTCCTAACTCTAATCTAATTCCTAGGCCCTCATGCGCCTATATAAAGGGCCTAACCCCTCAACATTAGAACTATGTTTTTTGGCTTAATTCTCAAACACTCTTAAGATACGTAAGCAGCTTACGAGGACCTGATTTAGTCATGAAACGTAAGTGCAGCCATTAAAGCTCGAAAGCTCTCACCCCTTATTAATTGCGAATTAATTGCATCTAATTTTGATCCGTAACATTTGGTGCCGTCTGTGGGAAGAGAATAACAACCATGACAAGAACACGAAATGCCGCAAACACCCCCGAAGGAGAAGTCTCGAACTCCACTATTGACACCGGAAACGTTCCTCCTACCGTCTCGCAGGAACAAGGAACTGTTATTCAAAACATTGTTGATGACCTTGGAACAAGCTTTTGACGAGCAGGACCCTTGAGCGTCATCGTTCATCTTTCAAATCTGGAGGTCTCAATTCAGGTAATTCCACCCCTCAGAACTATTTTTGTTACTTCTCCCTCGTTGCAGGTCTCAACAACATTTTAAAAATTTACCTATCGATATGTAAGCCTTGAAGGCTAGACATGTTTGAATTTGAGAACTTAGTTTTTCTTATTATATAAAAAGGATTTTTCCCGTTATCTTGGTTTTGATGATATTCTTGAGTTTTAAAAAACCTTTACAAGTCATGTGGACGTTTATTATTTATGTTCGAATAAACATAAAAAAAACCAAGATAGATAGAGGAAAAACAGTGCAAAGTACATAAATATAAAGGCTCGAAAGTCAAGAGTTTACAAAAGGCCTTGAAAGGCTGAGATAAATAAGAAACTACAAAGGTGAAAATCCTAAACTACTCGGCATCTCAATATCTTCGGCCTCCTCACTCCCTAAAGATTCTCCCGAATCACTAGATTTCTCCTCCTCCGATGAGCTAGAAGCGTAAGAACTCTCCGCCGCCGACTTCTGATGAGTTACTTCAGGAGTAAACTTTGTAGGCTCGACTCGGCGAGGAGAAGGGGAAGGAGCACTAGACTTTCTCTTTCTGATGTTGGGGTTACTCTCTTCGTCGGTGTCCTCCTCTTGTGCATCAATCAAATGCCGCAGAGCGTCGGCTGACTGAGGACTTTCGAAGTCCACCTTCGGGTCAAATAACCCCGGGTGCTTTGCTAGAATCGCTTTCAGAAATTCATTCCACCCAATGGTATGGTGAGTAGGATAGATCATGTTATCATGCTCCTTGATTAAATCTGGTATTCCTTCGAGCCCAAGTAGGTGTCAATAATAACATTCCTGTCAGCCCGGAGTTCAACCACCTCTGTCTGAGGCAGCTCATGAGCTCGGCCTATTCAACCAACTTTTCTTCTAGTCCCTTTTGCTTGACCTCAACAACAACCAAGTCCTTCTTGTGTTTCATGGCCTGCGTCTTCCACACATCAGCCTGATGAAGGGAGGCCTGAAAATAGGCGTTAGCCTAGAAAGCCAACAAACCAGGGCAAGTCCAAAAACTAGTGTTTAATCACAAGTAAAGAAAAAGTGCCAAGTGCGAAAAAACCACAAGTAGTGAGAAGATGAAACTTACCGAAGCTAAGGCCTGTGCACCTAGGGCCTTGGTGCTCTCTTGATCGTGCCCCACCATGATCTCCTTATAATCGCAAGGAGTGATCGAATGGAGAGACCAATCCTTGGCATGGTCAGTAGACCCCACCACTATTTCAAATTTTTTAAACCCCCAGCCAGGCTTGTAAGCCAGGGATTTTAGCACATTGACGGCCTCACCGCCTTCACCAACAGTTACCCTAGTGTGGGGCTGCAAGAACACAAACAATTCCTTCACCCGTCGAGGATCGTGCTTTAACTTAAGCCGTTTCATGTGGCCAGTTTCTTCCACGGGTGGAATGGTCCACTCGTTGATCTGCGCAGCAGCTGAAAAAGAAACACGAAAACATTAGCAAACAACCAACAGAAAAGGCAAAAACAAAGGTTAGGCTAAATAAAATACCTTTGCTGGAAGCCCTCGAAAGGCCAACAGCCTTTAGCTGATACTTATTAAGGAGAACCCAAGAAGCTTCCTTGGTCTCACCCTTAGTGAGCTCGACATAGGCAGCTTCTTCTATCTCCGTGAGCGCTATGGTTTCAGCACTCCCGTCGGCCACCTTCGCAAAGGTGAACCTAAAAAGGGTACCTCAGTTGCCCCCTTTCCACTTAATTTGGACGAAGTTTTCTTTCCAATTGGGGTTATTGTCAGGAATGGAAGAGTTATCAAAGATATGAGGCATGTTGGGCCTGTGACCTAAGTGAATCCAACCCAATGACAAGCTAGAGGAATTCTTGAATTGAATTTTTTTTCTAAACAAAGGGACAGTCAATTTTATTTTATTTTCAAGGCAAATGACCATAAAATAGTGAATAATCTTCCTCCCATTGGGGACTATTTGGCATGGGTGAATTTGCACATCTGCCAGCAAAGTAGGAATAAAATCATGCAAGGAAAACCTAAACCCGGTTAAAAGGGCATCTACATAAACAAAAAGATAATCAGGTTTCCAATGACATGTTCTGTCACCAGGCCAAACTAAGGAAATGGCATAACGAGGAGGAAAATTAAACAACCTATTATACTCTTCTATCACGTCACCATTTAAAAATTTATTACTATGGCTATAAGAATCAAGGTGAGATTGGCTAGGGTGTTCATCCCCCGTTGGTTAATCATATCAATTAAAGACATGTAAGTGGAGTAGATGGGAATACGACGAAGGGGTTTACCTCTTTTGGCCGACCCCGCGTTCATGATTGCTAGTCTTGAAGCCCTCTTGTCGGCCGTTGCTACCTTCAAATCCTTTAAATTGCTAGAGAAGTTTGAGAGATGGGTTTCTAAAAAGCTAGAGAACTCGAAGTACTAGAAGAAATTTGATAGTGGAGAAATGAGAAGTGTAAAAAATGAACACACTCATACCACCTATATATAATAGTTCAGTGGTCACATGACCGTTCAATTACCCCCGTGAATGGGCATTTCCAGGTCACATGACCGTTGGGAAGCAAGACAACCGGTGAATGAGCTCGATTGTGAAAGCCCGTGACTGAAGGCCTAAGGATTGCAGTTGACAAAATAAAATAAATAAAAATAGAAACAGTATTGCAGAACCCCTTGGAATAATCTAGAAGGTGGGCCAAAGAATTCGGTCAGACCCATTAAGCCTAGAAGGCCTATAATTCAATTCTAAAAGGGCCATGACTTAAAAGCCTAGAAGTTTTATAACTTAGTTCAAAGCCCATGAAGGCCCATTATCGAAGGCCCAAAAGTGTTAAAAGAGAAGTATAAATTCTAACCAAAGAATATGTTGGGTTTAAATGAATTCCAAGCCCACAGGGCTCAATCCACTATAATTTTTAGGGGAATAAATTTTTTGACCTGGATGAAGAATTTAAGGATAATTCGACCCCAATCTAGGTCGAATAACATCAAGGCCACGAGACCCAATTATCATCGACATGGATGATGAATTTTAGGATAATTCGACCTCAATCTAGGTCGAATAACATCAAGGCCATGTGACCCAATTATAATCGACCTGAGTGAGGAATTTGAGGATAATTCAACCCCAATCTAGGATGAATAACATCAAGGCCATGAGGCCCAATTATAACGACTTGGGTGAAGAATTTAAGGATAATTCGACCCCAATCTAGGTCGAATAACATGAAGGCCATGAGGCCCAATTATAATCGACCTGGGTGTGGAATTTAAGAATAATTCAACCTCAATTCAGGTCGAATAACATCAAGGCCATGAGGCCCAATATTAATCGACCTGGGTGAGGAATTTGGGGTTAAATCGACCTCAATCCAGGTCGAAAACAAATCAAGGCCATGAGACCCAATTATAATCGACCTGGGTGAGGAATTTAAAGATAATTCAACCTCAATACATGTCAAATAACATCAAGACCATGAGGCCCAATGATAATCGACATGGGTGAGGAATTTGGGGTTAAATCGACCTCAATCCAGGTCAAAAATACATCAAGGCCAGAAACCCAACATGAGTTCAAACTCAAAGGGAAATGAGTCCCATCGACCTCAATTCCATCGACCTAGGTGATGAATTGAGGTCTAATTCGACCTCAATCCAGATCGATTGGAAAGAGTAGCAAACAAGTCCTATAGACCTCAGTTCCATCAACCTGGGTGAGAAATTGAGGTCTAGTTCGACCTCATTCCAGGTCGATGGAAACTCCAGTCTCGAGGATTGTCGACCTCGATCCACATTTCGACCTGAGAGGCAGAATGAGGTCAAATTCGACCTCGTTTCAGGTCGAATTGACTAGTAAAAAATCTTCCCATTCTTTAAGAAAAAATGGTATAAAAATCCTAGGGGACTTTAACTTTATGAAAAAACAAGTCTTACTAAAGGATTAGTTATAAAAGGCTTGAACCCAAAATTAAAAGTGAAATTTATAAAATTTCATTAATTAGACAAATGAGTCTAATACCCGATAGACACGAAAAACCCTTAATAAAACTTTTATGAAAACTTATGAAGTTTTCCCAAAAGTTGGGGGGCAAATGATATGGGCTAAAAAATATCCTAGATATATAATTAATGTTGCATTAATTAAATCTAGTTTGGTCCAAAGGGATGTCCCAATTAATGAGGTCTGAAACTCAATTATTTCATAATTAATAGAGGCTCACTTAAAGGCCTGAAGAGTCTTACGAGGCCCCTCATCTATGGAAGGTTCTAGAAATCATATCACAAAAATAATACCTCATCTGCAGGAGTCTAACGAGGATTCTCATTCCTATAAGGTTTCAACAACCTTGTCACCCACCAAGTCTCATAACTCTAATATAATTCCTAGGCCCTCATGTGCATATATAAAGAGCCTAACCCCTCAACATTAGAATTACGTTTTTTGGTTTGATTCTCAAACACGAAACATAAGTGCAACCATTAAAACTCGAAAACCCTCACTCCTTATTAATTGCAAATTAATTGCATGTAATTTTGATCCGTAATAGTAACAAATATTATGACAAGTTTAATTAAAAAATATATTTAGAGTTTGAGTAGGTTACAAATAAGCCGTGAGATTTTATTAAAAATTGAATGGTTAAGATTTTTTTCAACAGTTCACCTAAAATTGGATTGTTAAGATATTTTTTATGATTCACCTTGTATAAACAAGATGAAAAAAAAGTTATCTTATTTAATTATAATAATATAGTACTACATTCATAAGTCAGATTTATTTTTTATTAGTTTAAATGAATTTCAAGTTGGATATGATTAGACTGAGAGGTTAAATCTTTTAAATAATAAAAATATTATAATATATTTGTTCTCAATTAAAAATATTATCTAAAAATCGTCGTCAGATGCAACTCATTATTATTATTATTTTGATAAATAACGAACCAATTAACTGAAATCTTCATCACAGTAATATTTTTTGAAAAAAAAATTTAACATTGATTCGTATCTTAAAAACTTCTGTCAGTTCGGACAAGAATATTTTTTATACAATCTAATTTACTCTCTCATAATTTTTAGTTTATCAAGAAAGAAAAGACTAATCGGGAGTGAAAAAATTCAGAGGAATTGGAATTGGAATTTGACCAAACAAGCAACACTATCTATACAACCTGTGGCCTCAAAAATTTTACTTTTCTAACATCCCCACTAACTTCCCACACCTCCACTTGTTTTCTTATACTTTGTTGCTTTTCTTTTAAAGCATGAATTTCATTTTTACTGTATGGAGGAGCCAAAACACATGGACTTGAATCAGAAGGATACTTCACCATTGACTCCATTTTGAACCTTTTATTTAACTCTTCATGTTCACTACATGCCATTGTCTCTGAGCATACCTCAATGGCTTTTGGTGGAAGTGTTGGTTTGTACTTCATCAGCTTTGCATATTCATTCAGTGTATGATACATGTAATCGTATACATTTTTCATCTTCAATCCTTCTTGGATAAAGTTGCTCCCTGCTCTTCCAATGCTTTGAGCCTAGCAGTTTAATTAAGGGACCAAAATAACTGAAATAAATTTCGTGACTATTACTTTGAAAAATAAAATTGCCAACATTGTATCTGATGGCCGGATAGTTTTCAGGATTGATGCAGAGGTCCAAGCATCCGAGTGTATAAATATCACTCCTTCGTTCCTCCCAGTTTTTTACAAATGGATTGGACACGGAAATTAAGAAAAATGAATGAAGCAGTGAAGAAAAGTAAGAAAAATGAGTCAGTAAAACTAAGTAGTGGATGTATTTGATTTTTATATTATAAAATTTTATTATTTTTGGAAACGTAAAAATTTGAGAGGAACGTCCAAAAGAGAAACTGCAAAAAAATGGATGGAACAGAGGGAGTATAATTTATACAACTCACCGGTTCTAAAAATAGATTAGAAATGTGAGATTCTTATAATTTACCTTGTTTTGATGTGAATTTCCCCGGTCAACTGCGAATTTAATTGAGCTGCACTTGTTATTGTTATTTACAGGCCAGTAGTGTACCAAAGGCTCTAAACTTCTTGTAAAGAAATCATAATATTGTGGCTTAACTAGAAGAGTCATGGAGTCACAAGCGAGAATGTATTTTTCACTTGCGGACCATGCTCTTCCTTCGATATATATCTTGTATCTACAAACCGGGGAAGAATACAGATATTATTATATCAAGTGAAAATGAACATAAATTCAGGACAAGAAATAAATTAATTACCATTCACCAACCTATGAGTGCATTGGTCTGCTAACTTTGTTTGTTTGAACCCTTTTTTAGACTCACGATCCCAGTTCTGCAATAATAAAATATGCATGTAATTTGATGCAGCAGTAGGGTTGACATTTAAGTTTTAATTAATTCATATAAATGAATAAAACATCGACAACATGCTGTATAAAATATTCCTCGCTAAATATATTAAATTAAAAAACCATGTAGTAGTAAACACTTTGATTTTTATTATAAAAATAAAAATATACTCAAATTATATAAAAAAAATATTAAAATAATTCGATACGTGCATCGCACAAATATTATATCTTGATTGACAAAAAAATTTGTGCTACAAACAAAATATTATATACATATTTTAACTTTTTGAATTGTTTTGTTGGTAAATTTTTAGTAGATATTGCCATATTGGTGAATCATATATATGTGCCTTTATGCTTCTGCAAAGAATTCCATACATGTAGGGGCTAGACTTTCAATGGATTTTTTCATATGTGGAATAGGAGGAGTACCAGCTTTCAAGTCAATGCTTCAACCGTCCTTTTCTTGTCTTAGTCTACGATAGAAACCAATTCGCCGCAACATATGTAAAATATTCTTCATCTCTCTTCAAGTTGAAGCATGTAAAATATAAATTCCACATTCGTTGATAAGAAGATCAAATAGGATTATATGATGCACCCATGCTTAATAACAAAGCTTTCAGCAATCACAACTCGCAAATAATAGACCCCATAAATAAGAATTTGGCTAAATAAAAGTAAACTAGTAAAAGAGCCTCTAGTGAGCACTGAGCAAACATGCTGCACAATCTAAATCGCACCATCATTCCAGGGAAACCTCACTATTTGAATGTAATAGTATACCTTGGCCTGAAAAACCATTCAAATATCGAACAAATCCAAAATAATTGCCCCATTAATCGTCAATACGGCTCTGGATCACAGAGAAGAGGGCCGGCAGCTTGCAGGAGTCTGTCTGGATGTTAAAGTTTCAAGAAACATGCCCCGCAGCAGGGAGCTGAGGACTTCGATCTTTTTCTTCTTGAAAAGTCGGTACAAACTAAGAAGAATTGGTGTTCTGTTTCCTTTACGTATTTTCCGTTCTGTTACTGTATTAACAAAGAACAGACGTGGAGAGAACATATACAAAGGATCTGGAACACAATTTATACAATCTTTTGCACTACAGAATCACTTTTCTAACATTCCCCCTACCTTCCCAGGCCTCCACTTGTTTTCTTATACTTTCTTGCTTTTCTTTTATTGCTTGGATATCATTTCGACTATACGGGGGAGCCAAAATACATGGATTTGAGTCAGAAGGATTCTTCACCATTGATTCCAACTTAAACCTTTTATTCAACTCTTCATGTTCACTACACGCCATTGTCTCTGAGCATACCTCAATGGCTTTTGGCGGAACTGTTGGTTTATACTTCATCAGCTTTGCATATTCGTTCAGTGTATGATACATATAATCATATACATTATCCAACTTCAATCCTTCATGGATAAAGTTGCTCCCTGCTCTTCCAATTCCTTGGGCCTGGCATTTCACAAAATCTAACTAATTGAGATATAACTTTAAGATAAACTATTTCTAACATTGTAAATTTGTAATGTTAAGTGGAACTCTGAAAATTCAAACTTCGTAAAGAGGGAGATATGAGTGTGAAGAGTATTTACATTTCTGCATCCGAACATCAAAGAAACTTCAAAAACTGGATACAGGAGATTATGATTTTACCTTCTTTTGATGTGAATTTCCCCAGTCAACTGCAAATTTAACTGACCTGCACTTGTTATTGTTATTTATGGGCCAGTAATGAACCAAAGGCTGTAAACTTCTTGTAAAGAAATCATAGTACTGTGGCTTAACTAGAAGAGTCATGGAATTACAGGCTAGAATGTATTTTTCACTAACAGACCATGCTCTTCCTTCAATATATATCTTGTATCTACACAAAAATAAGAAAGAAAATGATTACAGATAAAAAAATCAGGTCAAGAACTTAAAACCCAAAAAATAATTTAGTTACCTACCTATGCGTGCATTGGTCTGCCAAATTTGTTTCTTTGAACCCTTTTTTTGATTCATCATCCCAGTTCTGCAATTATACGTGTAATTTAACATTACAGATGGATGTAATGCTTCAGTGAGGTTGACTTTTAATACATACAGGTGAATAAAAGAATACAATGTCACAGAAACATTTTGTAACGTTCATCGGAGGGAAAATAGTCAAGTGCCTGCATACATATCATACCTTTTAAGTGGAGTGTTCTGGTTTTAGCTTAAATTACGTAAAATATCAGTTCTACGCACATTGATTCGTTTCATTCATATTAAAAGAACAGTTTTCACTTTTCAGCACTAAGAATCTACTTATGATCTGTCGCTGCACATTCCTCTATCGAAACAAGACTGTGAACCATTGTGTGTACACTGTATTGTCATATTATATTTGTGATCAGACTTTCTTCTAGATTAGTTTCTAATAGGATCATTATATTTTACATAAAAAGGTTAAAGAGACAGAGTGCATGTTTAGTGAAAGAAAAGAGCACTTACAACTTGATATAGTCGAGCATTCCAGTCATTCTTACTACTAACATTGCACTTCATCAGGTCACCTCTGTTTTCACTCACCCAAGCATTCCCTTTCCAGTATGCATAAGGTTTTCTTTTCCTCCATTTTATTTTCTTGTTGCCCATTTTCAGCTCAGTTTTCAGAGGCACCCATGGACTTATATTGATTTCAGGCCTGACAAGAAAAATGTCATTACGCGAAACAGTAGGACAACAGTAATAATATCCTCAGACCTTATACTAAAATGTAACGAAAATATTATCGTACCAACCCCAGAATGACCAATCAGGAAAAACTAAATCCAACGTAGAATCATCGCCACAATAATGAAACACTGGTGGTGGAACAGAGGCATTCACTCCCATATAATCACTCCTAGGGATCATTGGTAAGTCACCACAATGAAACAAGAAATCCAGGTCCGGTACTTTACCTGGATAAAGCTGAAGAAGTTGTAGTATACCCCATATTGTAAACACATCTCTTGTTTGAAAAACACCAGTATATTTCTCCATGTATAGTTTTCCATCAACTACAAGAATTCTAAAATTGGCCTTGTCAATTCCACTTTCGACGATTTCTCTTGTCAGTCCAGTCCTTTTCCATGGTCTTAAATCTTCATAAATCCACCTGAAATACTCAGGACATTGCTGTGTTGATAATTTATTGGTGTCAAATATTTTTGGATTATTAACTGGACATATCTGTGTAGTGTTGGCATTAGAACACTGGAGCTCATATGTAATTGATGTTGGGCCTGATTTCTGATTCTTGGTTGCAAATATTGAATTTTGAAATGAATCAACTGTAAAAATGGACTGAAAAAATAAAATTAAACTTGGTAAGAGTAAATAAAATATTATATCCAACATGTCAGTAACTTGGCAAGTTGGTTTGTACAAAGAGACAGAGGAAAGAAATAGGTTTGTTTGGGCTACCATGTAAACTAACTGTTTAAGAAAAAAGCAAGAATATCAGATATATAAATATATACCAAATTATCTGCTAAAGTACTTTATGTGTGATCCTTAAAAACTTTACAGAGAATCAATTTATAAAATTTCAACGCACAGAAGAAAAAAAGCCAAAACAAACAATCACTTTATAATAATGAGCAAAATAATTTACAGTCATCTAGTGTGGATCTACTCACAAACTAAAGCAAATAATTGGCCCTTATAACTCTGGATAAAAATGTCATTCAAATAATACCAAGAAGTTAACTTGAAGTTCTATTCTTCTTCCTTATGTTATCTGGTAAGCGATAAAGAAAGGTATTAAATTGATACATGATCCGTGAATGAATTGTCGAGAGAAACTGTTAGACTGCTTACATTTACTCAAAATCATGCTTGAACAATTCATTCTTACTTTGCACAATCTACTCTTGCAAGTCCAATTCATTCCCAGTTTCTTACTTTGCACAACTATATATATCTATGATAAAAATTACTTCACGAATGTTGCCTACTCTACTACTATTTCAAGATTTTCCCATTTATAAATGCCTTTTTCTAATAATTTCCAATATTAGATTAACAACTCGGATTCCATATCCACCGGTAGTTTTATATTAAGATTTATAAATACGGGTAGAGATTGAGAAACTTACAACATCTAGCCACCGGGTAGTGAAGAGGGCTCCAACAAACATAAAAATACAAAACAGTGCGGCACTTGTGAAAGCTCCTGTCTTAAGTTTCTGCACCATAACTTGCGAGTTAAAAGAATGATCTTTATGCCACCAAAACCTAAATTTGTAAGTAGTTGCATCAGAATTCTCATCCTTTTCTTCGTTCATGCATTTCACGCTGTCTTTTTGCATTGCTTCCTTCATGATTTAGCTCCACGAAGCAGATTTTGAGGGAGAGATAAAGAGCATGAGCAAGAGGTTAGAGAAGTTCTAGCTTTGTGACTTACCAATACACTAAACTAACACTCCTAATAATACACATACATGCATAATGGTTTTATATTTCTGTTGCCCACTCAGTATTCGACATTTAAAGAAAAGTAAGGCAAAGAGTTAGCAGGAGCTAATATTTGAGAATTTTCAAACCAAAAGAATGTAAAGTAAAAATGGGTACAGTTCTAGGTAGCATCATGAAAAAGTTGTAATTGATGAGAAATGACTGGCCACTTTGAAATATATTTTAATTTATATTAATACACATTCTAGATCTAGGAACATGTTACACGCACTTGGATTAGTGCGAGGACTAATATAAATTCATGTAGACTACTCTACTTGGTATACAAAAATTTGAAACCCCACAAGTTTTTATAAAAATATCATTATCTATCAATTAATTAAGGTAATGTACTCAGTACTCGCCACATTACAATAATTTAAACACTACACATAGTCAAGCACACACACAACACACATAATATTATATATGTATATTTTTATATGCACATATGACATATGTACCTGTAGACTATAGAATATATAACTTGCATAATCAGCCAGATAATTATATAGTAATTAATTTACAGTTAGAGGTTTTGATGAGTATGCCAGTATGGTATTTTAACCGAACCACGTTTACAAAATGCAACTACCACGCAGCTGCTTAAAATAGGTACTCAGAGATTTAAAAAAAATTGGATAAAATAATTCTAAACTCCATGAATTATTATTCATTTTTTTAATCAAAATTCCTGAATTAAAAATATAAATTGATTGGTAATTAAATTTTTAAAATTTTCTCGTCAAGATCCTTCCATCAAATTTCATTAAATATCTGTTAACTTTTGCACATGTGGCATCCTAAATAAAGATAAATTAATTTTAACGTCCCTAAACTATTACAAATTTTTTATATAAGTCCCTGAACTGAAAATTTAAATTTAAATCTCAATTTTATATTAAAAATCACATTTATTACTCTTTTATTTTTATTTTATTTACCTTCATTCTTTTTAGTTTAGAATTTTATTTATTTTCTTTTTTTTATTTTGCATATATTTGTGTCCTAAAAAACACAAATATATAAATCCAATTTTACTTTTATACAAACCCAATTATATTAAAATTAGTAATGTTAGCTGAACTATAAAAATACATGGACTTATATATAAATAAAATAAAGTGATTAAAAACTTTAATATTTTATTTATTTTTTAAAAAATGAAAAATTATAATTTTATATATTCTAATTTATTGAAATTATATAAAAACATTAATTCACTAAACTGTGATATACATCTAAAATTTGCATGTCAGAAATAAATATAAAACAATTTTTTATCTTGTATACACCGATTTTATAAAAATTACTAAGAATATAAACATAGACAAAGTTAAAATGAAAACATTGTACATATATATTAAGTTTCTAATATTTTTTAGAACACAAATATATGAAAAGTTAAAAAAGAAAATAAATAATATTCTAAACTGAAAAATGAAAGTAAATAAAAAATAAAAGAGTAATAAATGTGATTTTTAATATAAAATTAAGATTTAAATTTAAATTTTCAGTACATGGACTTACATAATAAATTTATAATAGTTTAGGGACGTTAAAATTAATTTATCTTTATTTAGGATGTCACATCAGCAAAAGTTAACGGACGTTTAATAAAATTTACGTAATGACTTTGATGAGAAAAATTTAAAAGTTTAATTAGCTATTAATTTATAATTTCAATTCAAGGATTTAGATATAAAAAACGACTAATAGTTCACGGATTTTAGAATTAATTTACCCAAAAATAACTTTTAAATACTTTCTTACCTCTCAAGATATGGAAGCATATTAAACATAAATAAAAAATTATAAATATTTAAAATAATTCCTACATTACACCATTATAATAAGTAGATGACTTGTGTCGGACCTAATACAAAATTAGGTTATTTACATTTTAAATTAAAAAAATTTTACGAAAATACACATGAACCATCAAAATATAAAAATATACATATTTGTTTTTAAAATTTGTCACTTGTACATCCTGACACTTAAACATTGTACTTTAATATTTTCCTCTTATTTTATCCATGATTCAATTGTATATGTTTATGACATTAATTCAGAACTATTATAAATTGATTGTCATTTTTGTTAAAGAGGCACACAATATATCTAGACATAGTAGTAGAAATCTTTACCATTTATTTAATATCCATGTCTCTTGCATTGCCTTTACATTGCCTATAAATAACATGATTCACAAGGAGTAAAAATCATACCGAAGCAATATTTTCTTCGGCTTCATTTTCTTGTCTTTTTGCTCCCTTTCATTATCAGCTAGTATTTTTAGTTTTAATTTTAGTAATATTTGCTTCTATATTATAACACGTTATCAGCACGAAACCCTGTCAAAAACTAAGAAAATATAATATTTATTTATTATATTTAAATATTTAATATATGTATATATATTTAATTATTATGAGACTTGACTATGCCGTCTACAAACAATTTAAATTTATATGATCGGATCACCGTCTACTGCAAATTAAATTATTGTTTAGCGGTACCATTTATTTTTGGGTGACGCCGAAAATATAGTGGGAACATTTTAATTACATTGTCATTTATATGTTAAATAAATAAATATATATATATATAATTGATATTATTGTCTACATGAATTTTATTATTATGATAACATTTATCTTTGGTAATTATTGAATGATAGCGGGAATCTTAATTTTGTTATTTTTAAAGTGGTATCATTTATCGCAAGATATTGTGGGGACATTTTTATAATTGTTATATGAATGATAATAACTTGTTTATACATGAACTAACTTATAACCTATATACGCAAATGTCCATATGACGGGTGAAAATCCATTTGTTGTTTTATATTTTGATCTTTATATTATCAATGATAATCATGATATATACATTAATTATTACGTATTTGTTAACGCACCCGATTCAATAAAGTTTTATGTAATATTTACATCAATTATTTAGTTTAATATTTTGTGTGTTACAATTAAGATTTAGTATGAAAAATCTTACAAACTTGTCATTCGTTGCATTGGACATTTCTGGGGATAATTATTTATCATGGGTACAAGATGTAAAATTGCACATTATTTCAAAGAAATTAAGTGATATAAGAAAATACAATTACAATGGAAGAAAATTTTACCTCTATTATATTTCTCTAACACCACATGCATGAAAATTTAAAATCTGAGTACCTAGAAGTCGAGGATCCTTACATTTTATGGGAAAATCTAAAAGACGGGTTTGATCATCAGAAACTAGTTTATTTACCTGCTGTTAAAAATGATTAGGCTAATTTAAGATTTCAAGATTTTAAAAGTGTTTGGACATATAGTTCTGCTTTATTCAAGATAAGTTTAAGGCTCATTATGTGTGGTGAGAAAGTTACTGAGAAAAGAAAGATTGACAAGACACTATCAACTTTTCATTCCAATAATATCAACTTGGCAGAGATGTATCGGGAGCGCAAATATACCAAATTTGGGGGTCTCCTATCAACCCTCTTTGTTGCTGAACAGAATCATGAATTGGTGATTATGAATCATCAATCTTGTCTGACAGGATCTGCCTCTTTACCAGAGGTAAATAACATGTCATTCCAGCAGAATGTGAATGAAAAAGGGCACAGAGGTGGATGAGGCTATGGCCAATATCGTGGACGGGGTCGTAGTCACGGAAATTTTTGTCCTTATAATAGCTCTGGCCACCAGAAACGACAATCTGATACACAGAGCAAAATAAAGATAACCCGAGGTAGGAAAACTGAAAATGTATGCCATAGATGCAGAATGGAGGGGCATTGAACACATACTTATCACATCTCAAAACATCTTGTTCATCTATATTAATTATCCAAGAGGTCCAAAGAGAAAACGGTGGAAACAAATTTCACCAATAATAACCTTGATGATTCCCCAATAATCACAACTAGAGGAATGGACATTAATGATCCGAATGAACCTAATGAAACTCTCATGTGAGATGCTGAAGATTAGTTTCATATAATTACTATATTTGCATGCATTGTCTTATTTAACTATGTAATATTCTATATTTCTATTAAATAAATTATGTTATTTAATTATATACAGAATGGACTCTGAAGATATATTCATTGCTGATTATGGTACAACTCATACGATTCTATAAAACCCAAAATATTTTACACAACTAACCAAAACCGAAGCACAAGTTGGTACTATATCTGGCGTATCTAATATTATTGAGGGTTTTGGTAGAGCTAGTTTTATCTTACCTAATGGTACACCCATTCGTATTCCAAATGTATTATTTTCTAGTAAGTCCACTAGAAATCTTTTTAGTTTTAAGGATATCCGACTCAATGATTTTCACATCGAGACCTCTTCTGAAACTAGTAAAAAATATCTTCTTGTCACTTTTGCTAATTCTAGCAATAAGAAAATATTAGAAAAGTTTCACTCAATATCTTTAGGATTATATATGATGAAGATCAAAACCATTGAATCACATAACATTGTTGCTCCCAAACTCGCAAATCCAAAATCATTTACACTTTGGCATGAAAGATTAGGTCACCCTAGTGTCTCTATGATGCGTCGCATTATAGAAAATTCTACTGGACATCCTCTTAAGGATTTTAAAGTTTTTTCCACAAATGACATTCCTTGTTCAACATGTTCTTTAAAAAAATTGATTACTCGACCATCTCCTGTTAAAGTTCATCTTGAAAATCCAGGTTTTCTAGAAAGAATCCAAGACGACATATGTGGACCTATACATCCATCATCTGGTCCATTTAGGTATTTCATGGTCTTAATTGATGGCTCAACTAGATGGTCTCATGTCTGTCCTCTCTCAACTCGTAATGATGCTTTTGCAAAATTACTTGCTCAAATAATCAAATTACGAGCTCAGTTCACAGATTATCCCATTAAATCAATACGTTTAGATAATACTGGAGAATCCACATCTGCAACTTTTAATGATTATTACATGTATGTAGGAATCTCAGTTGAACACTCAGTTCCTCATGTACATATACAAAATGGATTAGCCATGTCGTTTATAAAAAAACTTCAACTTATTGCAAGACCCTTATTGTTAAAAGCAAGATTACCTACATCTATTTGGGGTCATGCAATACTTCCGCTGGCAATATTATTAGGATTAGACAAATTACCTACGTACCAAGATTAGACCAATATTAAGATTTTCGGAAGTGTTGTATACGTTCTAATCGCTCCACCACAGAGATCAGAGATGGGAGCTCAGAGAAGAATATGTATCTACGTTGGTTTTGATTCAGCATCCATAATTATATATCTTGAACCACGAACTGGAGATTTATTTACCGCGAGATATGCAGATTGCCATTTTGATGAGTCTATGTTTCCTCCTTTAGGGGGGATAAACCTTTGAATAAAAATAATCTTGAGATAACATGGAACACAACAGGATTACATTTTCTAGATCCGCGTACCGGTCAATATGAACTTGAAGTTAAAAGAATTATTCACATGCAAAATATCGCAAATCAAATGTCAAACGCATTTAACGATTTTAGAAAGGTAATAAAATCTTATATACCGGCAGTAAATACTCCAGCTAGAATAGATATACCAATTCTAAAATTAAATTCTAAAGAATTAGTTACAGGATCAAACCCGCGATGGTAGACCAGCCGGTGTAAAAGATATTACACAATGAAAATGAAAAATAAAGAAAATTGTCCCAGAAGTGGCACATGCTCTAAAAGTAGCAATTACCCCTGAAGCGGTATTATCTCCTGAAGAGATTTTAGTCTCCGAAGATACAGGATTAATAATCATGAAATTTCAATAAATTATGTTCATGATATGAAATTATGGGATCGAAGTAAAGTTGTAATCGATGATGTATTTGTGTATTATGCAGAATTAGATATCGACATAAATTATGATCATGAACCACAGAGTGTGGATGAGTGTCGTCGAAGAAAAGACTGGCCTAAATGGAAAGAGGTAATCTAAACAGAATTAAATTTGTTGCGCAAAAGAGAGATATATGGACATGTAGTCCAAACACCAATTGGTGTGAATCCTGTTGGAAACAAATGGGTATTCATAAGAAAACAAAATGAAAGAAATGAAATCATGAGATATAAAACCCGACTTGTAGCTCAAGGGTTTTCTCAAAGGCCTGACATTGATTATCAAGAGACATACTCGTTAGTAATGGATGGAATTACATTTCGTTTTATACTGAGTATGTCATCTAAAGAAAAATTAGAACCGTGTTTTATGGACGTCGTTACTGCATACCTATATGGTTCACTTGATAGTCATGAAATTTATATGAAAATCCCTGAAGGATTGAAAATGGATGGGTTCAAGAAATCTCGTCATATATACTCCATCACACTTCAACGATCATTGTATTGATTAAAACAATCTGGTCGCATGTGGTATAACAGACTTAGTCCATTATTTACAAAAGAATGGGTATATAAGCAATCAGGTTTGTCCATGCATTTTTATTAAGAAATCACAAATTGGTTTTGTGATTATTGTTGTATAGGTGGATGATTTGAATCTAATAAGAACATCTACAAAGGTTGATAATGTTGCCATATATCTAAAGAAAGAATTTAAAAAGAAAGATTTTGGAAGAAAAAAATATTGTCTCAGTATACCAGTAGAGCACTTGTTATCATGAATTTTCCTACATCAATCCACATATACCGAAAATGTCTTGAACAGATTTTACATGGATAAATCTCATATTTTGACTAATCCAATGGTAGTTCGATCTTTAGAACCTGACAAAGATCTATTCAGACCACAAGAAGATGGTGAAAAAGTTCTTGGACCTGAAATTCTATATCTTAGTATAATTGGTGCGCTCATGTACTTGACAAACAATACAAGGCCGGATATTGCATTTACGATAAATATATTGGCAAGTTCCAGGTCTTCACCAGTAGACATACATTTGAACGTGATCAAACATATATTTTATTATCTTCGTGGAACGATTGATTTTGGGTTATTCTATCAAAATAATTCGACATCTCAATTGACCGGATATGCAGATGTAGTATACTTGTCAGATCCTCATTTGGCAAGTCAGAAACTGGATATGTATTCACATATTGCAGTACAACCATTTCTTATAAATCCATAAAACAAACTACGGTGACAACCTCATCAAATCACTCAAAACTAATTGTGATTCATGAAACTAATATCCATGTCTCTTGCATTGCCTTTACATTGCCTATAAATAACATGATTCAGAAGGAGTAAAAACCATACCGAAGCAATCTTTTCTTCAACTTCATTTTCTAGTCTCTTTGTTCCCTTTCATTATCAACTAGTATTTTTAGTTTTAGTAATATTTGTTCCTATATTATAACAAGAACTACTTTCTTTAGTTATACTTGTAATGACACATCATTATCTAGGACCCCAACATTATCTAGTCCACGACTTCGAAGTGGGTGCATTAGTGACTTTTGCATAACGGATTTTTAAAATTTCTTCATCCACTTTCGATTACTACTGATGCCTTTTGATTGTCAGTTGATGATGCATCTCACACATGACTACTCTTTTTGCATCAACAAATTATACATATCGGAGGCTTACAGAAACAATTCAATATAAGGATCATGATATATAAATGCTAAATTTTAAGGATTATTATGTATATTTGTGAAAATTTTGAGGGTCAAAATTGACAGTACAAGGGTAAAATTGGAAGAAAATTATGGAAAAAAATGAAAAATGGTCAATACGTACAAATGCCAAATTTTAAGGGCGCGAAAGTATGTTTTTATATTTTGAGGGTTGTTGTGTAATTTCGTTTAAATTTTGAGGGTTAAAATGTTAATAACCCTACAAACTTACAAAACTTTCACGATATTGAAAAATTTTTAGGTCATTATATATATAACCTAAAATTTTAGATTATTATACTCCATCTATTTGGTTTTATTTGATATTTGACTTTTTAACACATATTTTTAGGAGTTTTGACTACATAGTTAAATTTATTATTTTTAATTTTTCTTTTTTTGAATAAAAATATTAAACTAAAATTTTTATTCAAAAAAAGAATATTTAGAAAATAATAATTCAAACTATGTAGTCAAAGTTATATGCTAAAAAATCAAACGTCAAATATTACGAGGATAACCTAAAATACTCGGACAACGGAAAACTCCGCTACCTCTATCATCACAACATCATCTACTAAAGAGTGCAAAATTTGATGGAGATATTGCGAGTCATGAATCAGAGTCCTTTCCGACGAGCACATATTTTTTGACCACAACGATACTGATCGATACTTTGATAGTGATTCTACAGCATAAAGAGAAAGCATATTACAAGCATTTTACTGTTAAAGATCCCATCTCATGCATAATTATACAACCAAGACAAAAACAAAAATAAAATTATAAGTGACGAATTTATTTTAATTATAAATTATATTCGCCGAAATATGGCACATATGGTATGGAAACTAATCGTTGAGAGATGAAAAAAATGTGGTGAAGTTAGATTTGAAAAAACTTTGCCAATTGACGGGAAAAATCAAATTAAAAACGGAGGAGAATAGATGGGATTGTGTGTGTGAGGGTGTATATAATTTGTGTGTGGGTGCGGCAGGTATAATAATAAGGTTTTCTATTTCTCATTTAAGTTATTTTCTATTTGAGCATGACCCTATATATATATATATAACAGTATGTAAACAGTTTTAGCTAGTATTTGTGTGTGTACACTTCATGATTTTATCAGTATTTAATGTGGACCTATTTTATTAGTCAATGTTTTCATGATTATACTTTTTAGAGTAATTATTCATAGGTCAGGTCTTTATATTTTTAAAGAAAAGAAGGTTTCAAACATTGATCTTGTTTATCAACCAGATTTAATATGTTTAATTCTAACCATAAAAATGTTAGAGTGATGTAAGATCATTGGGTCGATCAAGTAATTAAACTCTAAAGAAAAATTATTATTAATGATCCAAGACCATACATATTAAACTGTCATTTATTTGTTGAATAGACAGATTGATCGAAAAAATTATGACTATACTTAATAAAAAAAATACTTTGAAAAGCCCACATACGGTGAAGACTTTTTGTTACTGGCGGAAAAAGAAGATTGTCCGTGAGTCTATAATTTACATATGATATACTACTATTTTTTATTTATAATAAATACTATATTCTTGTTCTTATTATATTTTTAGAGTCATATGTTAGTTTAACCTTCACCAATAATAATTTTAGAGACTTGCTCAAATTCAAAATATTGTTAGAGTTTCGATACTTTCATAAATTCTTTGATAGTGATTGATGAAAATGGGAAAATTTTATCATCATTCTATAATTGGTGTATAATTTTAATTGATATATTTAATATGCATTAATAATATTTTAATGAGTATAAATATTGAGCTGAATAATTTGTAATGTCTTTATAAATTCAAGTAACGTGTTAATTTGAGTAAATTTAGTTGCAGTTACAAAAGATTAATATTATTTGACTTTATTGTTCCGTGACTTAACGGGAGGACTAGAAGTTTGTGGCTTATTTGTGCTGTGATAATCAATCTAGTACCAATTTTGGGGGTCAATAATATTTATGCCTTTTAAGAGGTAATTTAGTATCAATTTTGGGGCTAAAAATGGTGTCATATTTGTACCTTTTAATAGGTAATCTACTACCAATTTTGGGGAAATAAGTGAATGCATATATATAAATATATTTTGATAAATATATATATGAGTTTTATATATCTTATGTTATAATTACGATTTTTTGATGTTATAATTCATTGTATTTAAATTTATATTTAATTTTCAGTTATATTTTAATATTTTAAATGTGTTAATAATAACTCTTATTAAATGACATTTATTACTTAACAAATGGCATTTATTGGTTTGTAATTTATGCGTGATTTTTAAATTTTCAATTATAATTTTTATTCTTTAAACGAGTTAATAATAATGAGCGAGGATTACAATTTATTGATTTTAAATTTATTAGTTAATTTTTAGTCATAATTTAATTTTGTTATCAATATTTTTTGTTTTTAATGAGCATTATCTACGTTTTTATAATTTATATTAATGTTGGGAGTTTTTTATAACACAAATGTTGGGAGTTAATTAACATTTTAATTTGTAAGTACCCATTTTATTTTAGTATATTATTATGATTTATATGTCTAATCGAAGAGTTTCTTTTTGAATTTATTATTTTAATTTTAACAAGATTTTGAATGATCTGTGGACGAATATCACATAATAAATGACTATTATTTATTATTCATTTATTTTTCTTTTCGGATATAATTTATGCTAATAACCTTGGATTATTATTCGATTATATATTTATTTTATAAATTTGCCTAAAATATGTATATTATTATATGTTATTTTAGGTATCTAACCAAAGGAATCCCCTTTGGTTAGATTTTTTTCATCTTTATATTTAATTTATTCATTTTTAATAATATTATATTATATGTTTTTTGTATTATATTTTTAATTATATTTTTCTTATTTGATGCGGAATTAATTATTATTATTTTGAATTTTGATGCAATATTAATTATGTTTTTGAATTTCATTGTAGGTTTTTTATATTCAGATATTAAAGTTTTATTTTCTAAATGTTCAGAGACATTTTGCATGTCTTTTCGTTAAATGATAAGCTTTCTTAAATGAAATGACTCCATTTTTACGAGATTGTATTTCGGTACAAATCATCCGGGTCAAAGTTTATCTTGACAAAAAAAAAAGGTTTTAGCTAGTATTAAAAGAATAATAGAATTTAATCTCATCTAGTGTAATAAATATCATCGGTTCTTACTCATAGTATTAGTATATATCGTTCCTATTCGTATAATACAGATTATATTATTGATGATTTTTGTGACTTTAAACAATGATGAACTCAATTTTAATATATTAAAACATTTTGATGTACTAAAAATTATATAATTTATTTTGACCCCATCGAAAATCATTTCTTCCGCCAAAAAAAAAAGCTTTATTAAAATTTTTCTTCCCCAAAATTCGAACACCTTTTAAGTATAACAACAAATTAATCATATATAAATAATACCAAAGGCTGAGGTGTATATTAATTTGCATGCTTAGAATAAAGTCTTTGAATCAATGGTACCTCTAGCTCCTCCAAGAAAAGTTTTTAGAATAATTCTATTTATAGGCTTACACTTCTTCTTCAATTTTGACTAGGTAGATACACTACTTGCTTGATAACCAAGGCAAGCTAAAGAGAAATGAAAATACATAAGCACAAGGTACGTAAGCTAAAGATCAATGGGGAGCTCAAAGTACTGCTGAGCCAAGCTTATTTTTGTTCTTCTGCTATCTTTTTTCAAACTTAATTAAGGAGACAGAGACTGATAAGGCTTCAGCAGAGTGACAAGGGAGCCACTTAAGTGGAGTGACATGACTTGATTGGTTGATCCCACAAGCTTCCCACCTATGAAAACTGCTGGAACCGCAGGCGCATTGCACCCCAACCTCAACAGAGCCTTCTCCATTTCCCTTCCCTCGGGATCTTTGTCGATTTCATGAACCACAGGCCTCACTTTGAGTTCTTGGAACAGAATGTCCACAACGTAGCACAAACAGCATGTGCTTTTGCTGAAGATCACAACTCCATTCTCCGATGCCATTCGTGATACTTTCTCCATCTCGAACTTTCTCTATTCAAGCTAGTAACAACTGAGAAAAAAAGAGAAAGTTGTAAGGAGGAGTTTGAAGCTTAAGATTGCTTGAACTCGAAGTTCCAAGTGCTCCTCTCTTTATAAACAGGCAACAGGGGACTACTTCCTGTATGGAAGAACATTCAAAAGCCTATGTGCTTTAGTTGATGCCATAGACTGAAAAGTTACTTTTTCGAGAGAGAGAGATAATAATACTATTCTTTTCCACAGATTGATGAACAAATTGAAGATAGTAATATATTCTGCAAACCTGTTAGTTCGTCTACGTGAATAAATTGCAACCATCCAATTTTTAGTTTATTATATACTTGTTATCGGATGAACTTGACAGAACTATGACCAAAATGATTAATTCAACTGGTTTGTTGAAACCTAATGACAATACTTTTCTACAAATGCAGAATTAAGGACTTGAAAACTCTTCATTAAAGTACTAATAAATGGGCCTGTCGATTTCAAACAGATTCGCTTAATCATCTTCTTTTTATATTCTGCGACAGAAAGATAGCTTTCGGTGGCTGTGCAAGATTCTTGGAGTCATTTCCACAAAATTGCAGCCTTGGTTCTCATGAGCGGTAAACCAAGTCTGTCTGTATATATCGTTGCCACACTTCATGTCAATGAAGTTGCAATCATCCCACTGAAACTGACAAGTTACAATTATCACAACTTAAGCTTTAAAAGCGCGCAGTAGTATTTAACACGGAGATCAAAGATGCTGTATTACCGACAATGATATTAAGAGTGGAACTGTGAGTTAATTTAGGTTCTATAGATAGTAGGCCTATTAATATCTGCTGATGGAAATCAGCATACTTGGGAAATTTCACCTTCGACTATTAATTAAAGTATGGGGTCCGACTATAAAATATAGAAAATCCTCTACCTAATATACTTTTGGATTATTCTTGCAACCAAAGGTATGATTTTAACAACAATAATAAGAAAAAACTTCCTAAACTTTTTCTTAATATAATTTTTTTTAACTATTCCTGTACAAGAGAAGGGTGACATGGTGATAGGGGAAGATGAAGTAAATCTTGTACTTGTTCTAGTACATGAAAATGTGCATTTTAAATGAACCAAAAAATATTGTGTGTACATACATGGGTCAAGAAGTATATGCTTTTCTTTTTATGCATGTTTGTATGCATAATGTATGAGCATATAATTATAATATGCCATGCTATTGTCACTTTATAAGCATATGGAGATCATTCTGTAACATCAGAGACTTAATAGCTCATGAGATTTTTAAATATGAAGGTATTCAAGGGAGACCAGAAGAATTTCTAGCATCAACTTTCAGCAAGTACAAGCAAATGGCTCAACACCTCATCGTAAGCCCATAACAGCTGCCAAGTGATAAACAATAACCCCCTCCATCCGCAAGGGGAAGCATATTTCTTTCCATATATTGGGCGTGCTTCTTGCGAATGGGAAATTGAGCATTGGTTGGTTGTACAAATTAATGAAGATGACTAATTTACTTCACTATATTGTACTGTTAAGAGAATAAGTTCTGTCAAACCATGTTTCATCAATGCTCTGAAATAGTGCATTCTGAAAACTTTATTCTGTGCTAGTTCACTTTTACTAGGTGTATTGCTTCTCCAGTTCTTATGAGAATAATCTCTGCTTTCTGATCATGTGTCTTGCTTCAAAAATGCACATCTTACATCTAATCTGGTACTAAAATCTCTCTTTTAAATATTTATAGCAACAAGCAGACCAAAAAGGAAAACAACTAGTATGCTACTATTTTTTGACCTCTAGTGATACAACCAAGTCAATCAGAAGAACATATGAATCAAAATTATTAGAAATCATTAGAGACCTTGAGAAACATATCCATTAAGTGATACAAACCTGAAACCTGTCACCGGAGCTGGGGGAGATTTGGGGGGGGGGACAAAAAAAAGAAGCCCCAAGTAAAGTGTTGTTTTAACATTGCATTGAAGTAGTTCTAGTATTATAACAAATATATTTATGAGAAAGCATGTTCCAAGGTTACTACAACCAGATAGCTCTGGCTGCAATGAGCTTTTCTTTCAGAGATCCATCTACATGGAGGGATATGACATCTTTGGCCGAGCCTACATATTTTCCACCTATGAAAATGGCTGGGACAGAAGGATTACAGCCTAGCTGCTGAAGTTCCCATTCCATTTCCCTCCCATTAATGTGTTGATCAAGTTCATGAATGGCAGGACTGGCACCAAGTTCATAAAAAAGTGCCTTTACAGTATGGCACATGCAACATGAGCTCTTTGTAAAGATCACTGCAGCCTTCTTTGATGCAAGGTCACTTACTCTATCCATTTGAGCAGGATTTTTGTGAAATCCTAGAGAATAACCTGATTCAAAAATTGTGAGAAACAGACAAATAAATTGTACTTCAGCCAATTGAGAAGTTGGAACTGTGGCAAAACTAGAAAATGCAGAAAGCTGTTGCTGCAGTGAACTCTTTAAGGCAAGCTTGTGTATGATGGTAGACTTTCAACAACCCATATTTATAGTGACTTGCTATGACGATTACTCAATTATTATATTTAATAAAGAGAAATATGACCATATATAACAATATTTGTTTGGATAAGAAATATTCCCCAGATTTCTTGATGATTACCTTTTGTGCTACAAACAAGTTGACATGTGGTATCACTAATACAATCATATAGTTCTAACTCATATATCTTCAAATGTCCTTGCTATAACAATGCAGTAATGAAATGATAGAAAATAACTTAAAGTACTTGAAGGCATGGATGATTCAGTGATTTAATATTAATAACAAGGTTATAGGGTACAAGTCCTAATCATAAAGGCTAGAGGCGGAAAGGTGGGGGACAAATTCTACATTTTTTATCATAAAATAATATTAAGAGGGAAGCTTTAAGAGAGAAACCTGTATGGTTATTTCGCAAACACTTATTCTCCATGAAGTTGATGAATTCATAGGTTGTATTAAAACCAAATTTAAAACCTTTTAAGGCTCATGCAACACCATATATATGCAACGCATTTGATAAATCATATATCCCTGAATAGAAAAAAGGTATGTTGAAGTTCTGCTTAGCTCATGACCACTGTATACGGATGCAGCTACTTAATATCAGGTATTTTGCTACTTGCAGGGTCTTTGTCATTTCTATCTTGGTAGAAATCTCCAAATGATGTGGCAAAAGGTAAGTGTTTATCCAATCCGGTTCCACTGTCTGGTATTAGTCCCCTGTCAAGCCTGTGGCCTAACAATTCATGCAAAAATGTAAGAGAATCAAACAATAAGCATGTATGTAAAACCTTAAAAATATTTAAAGCTTATGATAAAGTATGAAGAGTGGAGTATACCCAAGTTAAATTTAATTACACACATTTGATCATGTTTAGAGGAGAGTAATTCTTAATGATTTGGTTATATTCATATTGCGAACCTATTCTGTAACAGTGAAGATAAGCATAAACTATCATTTCTTGCTTGATAAATGATAATTGATAAACTTTACTTACGATTACAAAAACATAGAAATCAAAATAAAGTAACATTATATGATTCTCACTTTGTCACAGTGGAATCTAATGCATAAAAGCATCTACTATTATTCCTTCAGGATGAGAGTTACTACAAAAGAATCGTAGTAAGAGAGCTTAGGAATTGCCAGCCAAATTGCTCGGTGAGATGTCAGCTAATGTATGCGTAGCTAAGCACGAGGGACCAAGATGATAAGACATCCCCGTGTTGTAGAGGCATCATCCGCAATTTTTTTAGCCCTTATATTACACCAAAGGTCATGTAACAAATATCCTTTTCTGTACTAGGAAATCCACTAGTGATCACCATATCACATGTCCCATTACAATATGCATCTTGATGCAAACTACACTAATTTATTTTCTGCATGAGGTAAAAAAGAAATAAAAGATAAAACTAGTGTGTTTTCTTGGATTTAGCTATATGACGAGTGTTTCTGAGCTAAATCTCAAATTTCAATATAGATGGTTGGAAAGATCCTCTAGAACTGAACACTGCAGAGTGAAGCAAATTGGATATAAGACAAAGGTTTCTGATATTTCTGCTAGAGTGTTAGCTTGAGAGAACATACACCGGTCTATTGCACATTGGACAGACTGGGAAATTTATCTTTTATAAATAAATTTCATCAGTTAAATTTCATATAATTTTGATCATGTATGTTTTAAGATCTAGCAAACCATTGAAGCAAAATATTTATGGCTGATAATCCAGGCCCGACGCTGAGTTTCTAGATGTGCAGCCACGGGTTTCCATTTTCTGATTTATGTCATTTTTTATTTGAAGTGAAATTTAATGCATCTTAGTCCACTGATATCGATGAAATCTATTTGGCTGAGAACTTCTGTTAAACTTCTCTATAGTAACTATTATCTTGTTTCAACCTTAAGGAACTAAACTGTTAACTTACATGAGACTGGTTTACAATAGACAGGAATAGCTATATGCTGCTATAGAAGTTGCAAAATTACAAGCACAAAAACCTTATTTCCTTGTTAAGTGGTCTTAAGCAACTTGGGTTTCTTCTTAATTAAGGAAATGTCAGCATGTTGGAATTAATATATTAGTCTGCAGTAGCAAAAATAGCAAGTTTAGTATGAACCCAAATCTGTCTATTTACTCAAAGACCTTAAAAGTTAGTAAAGTGCAAATTAAAACTATGGTTCAACATGACTGTTACCAACATATAATTAAGGTTAATTGGCAATTAATTTTGTGAATTGGCCATGTTAAGTGTAGTGTAATGTGGCTACATTACCAAGTTACCAACTTATATTAGAGGTTAGGCTGTCAACAAGTCAATTTCCAGAGTCCCCAACAAGGTACAATGTGCCAATAGCTACCAAGTTTCTGCTTCAGAGAAATATTGGGATAGTGCTATCAACTGAACCTTCATATATTGTACAAGTCTTCTTGCCTATATTTTTCCATTTGATATTGTAGCCATTGGTTTTATTTACTTAACACAAATTTTTGCATTCAATAATTATTACAGTTTATATCCGAGGGAGATAAGAAACCAAAGGTTGATGCCTAAATCCAGCATGGCGAATTTGGCAAGGCTTGGAGCTTATTTAAGTTAAAATAAGTGAATTCTTATCTTAGGCAAAAGCTAATACTGTTATGAAATAAATCCAAAGTATATGAACTCTATATTTGGACAGAGAGTATCTTATCATGGCTTTCCTTTTTCTTTTCAATTTTCCTAGAAACTGCATTTGCACAGTTCATAATATGATGGGTCCTTAAGGTATCTTCTACAGCTCTTCATGTATCATTTCAAGCAGACTTATCATATATAGTTATCCTCAGTATTCAGTCATTTTAATAAGCATCTTTTTTATTCAATCTTTTTATGTTCTTCCCTTGCCAAAGGCTTTCATTTGGCCTACTTGATCTGTACAGAGCAGGAATCTTGTTGAAAAGTAATCAACTGGATAAACACAACATCTTTCTCCATCTCCATGAATGCTCCAAAACTAATCAGGAATACAGAAAAAGCATCTAACTACGATAATATATTAAACAAAATGTCACAGTATCTCCCTGAGAAATATCTCCTTTTTACTCCAAAACAAAAAAATTTATAGTCCAAAAGAGGCATCATTCAAGCGTCTATATATAGTGGCTAGATCAAGTTCATATGACAATAAGTCTTATCAGCAATTTAAACTTAATACTAAAAACTACTTCAACTCTTCCGCTTTCAGTTAGCAATATACCATTAGCAATCAGCAATGGCATTGGTCACAAGATTAGGCTCTGAATATCCAGTTGTGATCTTCAGCAAAAGCTCTTGTTCCATGTCTCATTCCATCAAGACGCTTTTAAGCAGTTTTGGAGCAAACCTCAGAGTTTACGAGATTGATGAAGACTCAAATGGCCAGCAAATGGAAATGGAACTGAAGGCATTAGGACGCAAGCCAAGCGTACCAGCTGTTTTCATAGGGCAGGAACTCATAGGCGGTTCGAATGAAATTTTTAGCCTCCACCTCAAGGGCAAGCTAGTTCCATTGCTCTTAAATGCTAACGCGATATGGCTGTGAAGAAAATAAACAGCAGTTACATACTTACACACTCAGATCACGAGTAGAGTTTTTGGGGTCATTAGTGTATAAAACAGCATTTTAGACTGTTATACACTGTAATAGAGTCTATAGAGAACCTAAATATGTTTTAACTCCATATTTAACTTCTCTTTTTCGATATGCTGTGTTTAAATCATGATTAATAAAGGAATTTGTGAATTGAGTTTAAGGTACTTTCAAGTGAAATTTTTAAAGCACAATCTCAAATCTCGATATGTATTCTGTAAAGCAAACAAATCTCCACTTGATGAAAATTTTAAGCATAAGCTCTTCACCGAAATGATAATGCCAACAGGAATGTGGGATAACACTCTAGTAAATGTGATGCATTAATGTCAAAATATGCAATGTAATCTTTAACACAATGTAAAAATCCAACCTTACATCATAAATAGCAAATAAGCTTTATATACAAATATAAAGCTTTGACACTTTCTGCATATAATAAGCGCAGAAATATTGATTATAATGATTATGAGTTGTAGACCAGACCCTTGATTGACAAGTAGAGGTTTAACAATATTAACCTCGGATTTGTCGTCTGTGTGCATTGCGCAAGCATCTGCCAATGCTGATCCAACTTAGAATCATCGACTATCAATACTAATCAAGATGATGTTATGAGGATTATAGTATTAGTAGGCAAGGGTTGCATTCTGATTAATTTATATCGAAAATTCTCGCAAATGAACATGTGTTTGTTGTGTATGGTGTTAATTGAACCACAGTATAGTTATACATTTGTGTAATTGCTGTTATATATGCATGGTTTACTTGCTTAATTAAAACCCCAATGTCTAGGTAAAATGTAGTGTAAATACACTACTACAATCTCTTAGAATCAAACAATATCAGAGACAGCTAGGCAAATAAAGTTTCAATCGATAGGATAACAAAGGAATTTGTCTCAACAAAGATAACTGGCCTTTTGCTCTACCTACAGCCACTTATGCTTAATTGAATCCACTAGTACACTCCAGAGTCCAGACAGAACATCTAGAATCTAGGTTACTTTGTTTCATCACATATAATTTACTTTGTATCAGTGGCGGAATTAGGAATATGAAATCGGAACTAAAAATAAATATAACAAAATTATGAAGGCCTAGGTTGGAGCGAAATTTTATTGTTTATAAAGACCCTTTCGAGTTCGAGTTCAAAAATAAATTTTCTACTTAATTTCAACAGTGGAAGTGGAATGTAGTGTTAATTCCAACCTGGTTCCGCCATTGCTTTGTATCTGTATTATAATTAAAAGACCAGAGAAAGACTAGAAATTCCAGATAATACCAGAAATTAAATATCTACAAACCAACGTATATAATTACCAATTGTTTTCAGATAATGCTCTCAGGTACAAACATACTTGGCCAAATCTGATACCTGATATGTACCATATCGTACGTATATTATCATCAAATAAAGGAAAGATATATGCCTTCGTACCATTGAAACATACCAGTCATGAAATGTCAAAAAGAAAAGAGAAAAGTGGAACTGATCCATAGCGGATAGCCCATACAATTGATTTGAAAATCTTGAAGATATATCATGCATGCATTGATGCAATATATCAAAGAAGTATTCTTGAACCTGTTGTCCAAGCAGGAGAATATTAAATATATATGGAAAAGGACTCTGCTCTAGGCAAATGTGGTACGTGTTACGACAAGTTATTAACCTTTCAATTCTCAAAATGATAATTAGAATCTTCACAAATACTAGCAAGTAGTAGAAGTATGTAGATTTCATGCTACTGCAACTTGGCATATCTTCTGGAGAAATCACCGGATCATATGAAATCGAGAATATCAAACAATTACGAAAAATTTGTGTATACGGAGCATGCCAAGGTAATATATGCAGAGGATATAAAGTCCTTCAAGAATATGCATCCTATCAACTTACAGTTTTTGCGTGTAAATATTCCACTGGTTTGCAACTTGCTTTATTCCTTGTAGATTTTCATTATTACAATGATTTGGTTATCTGGGAATCCACTCATATCATTTCACAACTATTTTTTGTCAAGTCTAAATAGAATTGCAATTCAAGATAATTAATCTGCACTATATATATAGTCCTCTTGAGACCCTCGAGATCTCAAGTTTCATCACAACAAACTCTTAGCTTAAGCCTCATTTTAGTATCAAATCTACCAACACCGAACCCCTAGCTCTCTCATACTTGCTAACTGATAAATTACTCTCGCAATACCAACACATATATCTGAAAGTCTAACATCAGAGAAATGGCTATGGTTACAATGCTAGGTGCCGAATATCCAGTGGTGATATTCAGCAAAAGCTCATGTTGCATGTCCCACAGCATCAAGACACTGATATCCAGTTTTGGTGCAAATCCAGTGGTTTACGAGCTCGATGAACTGTCAAATGGGCAACAAATGGAAAGAGAACTCAAAGCGTTAGGGCGCAAGCCAGTCATACCAGCTGTTTTCATAGGGAAGGAGCTCATTGGAGGTCCTAATGAGGTCCTGAGTCTCCATGTCAAGGGAAAACTAGTTCCATTGCTCCTGCAGGCTAAAGCTATATGGCTGTAAATTAATTAATTAATATCAGTAAGATGATCAATCATTCAAGTTCTGGTTAATAGTGTTAGCTTACTGTTTATCAAGAGCTACGACCTTTTTGTAAAATGTAACATGCACGTATTTAACTGCGAGGACAATCAATAAATCGTGTACGAGTTTTATATACTGCATAATGTAAAATTTTGGTTATGAAATGAGAGTACGTTTTGTTTTATATATGTATGCTATATATTAGAGAAGAATCTTTTTGCATGCTCGATAAATCTTTCACCTGATTTGTCAGACATGCTATGCGAGTTAGTAACCACTACGTCTCAAAAAATTTCTGTATTGGGAATCTAATCACACTAAAGGTATATCAGCATTTTTGTATCTTTCTCTGCGTGAGAAAAAAGGGAAAATGAAATATAAGCTCCAGCTATGCTAGGACTCGATCGAGTACACTACAGTGAAGCTGATATCTGTCAAGACAGGCAAGTTTTACAACACAATATAGATAATTTGGCCAATACTCCCCCTGTTGCTCCTCAGTCCTCCCAGCTCTTATTGGAATGTTTTAGTTTAGTTGTACACAATGGACGCAATTACGAAAATATTAATTTATTATTGCTAACTAAAGTAAGACTGGAAAATGGTGAAAAACCAGGGTTTTTTTTGGTCAAGTTGAAAAACGAGTATTCGTTGATGACATGGTTCCTTATCCATAGCAAAATGTCGCGAATTCAAATTCTCACTCCCCTTATCACGTAAATGGAAATTTAATATATTGAGAATATGTAATATGCCCAAAAAAATTGAAGAAAAACATGTAACAAATAATCACAAGTGCCTAATACAAGCCTGCCAAATAAAAGGAAAGCTTAATTCTTGAGAACTAAAAAGAACATATACTCTTAAGCATGGAAAAACAGATCAAATATAACGATAGAAATCCTCACAGCAACTCCAATATTACACTGCAGTAGTAGAAATAACACTATACACTACTTGAACTTGTCTGTAACATGAAGACAGGCTCATGAAATTGAGTGACGCCTTCGCCTCTGAAATAAAAATCGAGCTTCTAAATTACCCTTGCTTCCACTCAAAGCCTTCATATCTTTGATCTTGAACAAAGAATTGAGCTTGCACAATTTCTTGGTAAATGACTTGAACAACTTATTTGCGGGATGCGTCTTTACAAGCTCCTGTTTTATAGAAACGTGGTCTTTTTCCAAGTCAGTTAGCCTCATTCTCATTCTAGCAACTTCAAGTTTTAACTCTCTATTTTCTCGTCTTACTGATGCATAGTTGTCTCTCGGTGAGATGCAGCCACTTCCTGCACCACTGCCTGAACGCTGAGGAAAATTTTGGCCTCCATTCATTGAACCGAAAAAGAATTGGTTATTATGTCCTCCATTCATTGCATTTCGAAGCCTAATTTGCTCAAAGTACAGTACTTGTACAGCCATTTGCACGGGTAATCTTTCATTCTGAGCTGCATGGCTGCAGGCTTCTTGAGATAGTTTCTGGCAGTCTATGGTTTTGCATAGTCTATAACGCTCCGAGTCCTTGAGATTTGGATGAACCTGTCCACGAAAAAGAAGTAATGAAGTCATTGATGTTTAAAATGTGTTACAAAACAATAAGGCATAAGCTACTTGTCTCTTGAAATTGCTTACCTTGAGAAAGATGTCGACTGCTCTATATAATCCATCATCCAAAATACGAGCATGGTCTGGGAGTAATTCAGCCAATGCTATAAACTTAGATGGGCTCAAGTTTGAATCTAGTGCAGCTTCTGTTAGATAATTGTCCAATAACTTTGAGACCTTGAGAATCGAGGTTTGTTTTGGAGAACCAGGGATGTCAAAGCAATAAACCATTTCACTTTCATCCCTCATATGATTATCCTCGTTGTCATCCTCGTCTAAATTCAAGAAAATGGAGAATATCCTCAAGATTGAGTCAGCATCATAGATTGCGCCCTGGTTGTTTCCTTGTGAATGTGCAGGAACGAGGATGTCTTCAAGAATCGCATGGTCAAGTTGCAAACCAATCCGTCTCTCCAGATCAGACCGACAAGAAGTATTTACTGATGCTGCTATAGCAGATTTTAACAAACTTGAAAGAAATGCCATTGGAACAGTGCTCTTCCTAGATTGACTAGGTAGTAAACCAACTATTGCTTCAACAATAACCCTTTGTTTCTTTTGCAGTTCTAAGTTGGAAGCACTACCTTTTACTAATTGAGGATCCTTCATGACAAGTTCTTGTAGAGAATTATGAGAATAATCTATCAAGATTCTGCTGATCATATCCTGTTTTAGACCCTTACTTTTTACTGCAGAAACAACCCTCTGGAAGAAATCGAGACTAAGCATTTGTAAAGACTTTCCCCACCAGTCTGAGGGTATCTCTGAGTCCATTTTTGGCATGCATTTCGAAGGAAAGTTGTGATCAAGCTTAGATAAGCCAGATGTGAGCTGCTCTTTACTAACATTATTTGCTATTGAGCTGATAATTCTACTTATAAGGTTGATCTCTTCTGATATGGGTCGGAGTGTTTCACAATTGTGAAGAACAGATATCGAGTTTGATATACTTGGAAGTACCGTTTCCTTTAGATAAACATCAGTTCGGTGTTCCAGGTTCTTCTCCAAAAATTCTTCAGTCATTTCAAGAAAATGTGCAGCACAATGTAGCATAGCAACATTTGATAGTGATATCTCAATGTTCACTCCGTAACAGAAATTTGCAGCCAGCTCAAATGCCTCCGGTCCACCAGGAACGCCAGAGAGATTAAGTTGACAAATTTTTGCATCTTTTGCTTCCAGTAATAGCTTTCGAATTCGTCCACTCCGAGAAACCAGAGGGAACTGTATATAAGTCATTACCACATTAATACACTCAATAGTGACTCACTCCTTTGTTTCCTTGTTTTATATTGAGAATTCTTTATTCTATGCTTCACTTCTGAATTCTAATTAAATTTTTCTCTCATGCAGCAGTCTACATTAAGCTATTCAATTTCATGTATAGAGATTCAATTAAAGCACTGATTTCAAATATAAATCAGTTTAAGGAATATCATTGTTTTTGTAAGTTGCAGTTGCCAAAGGTTGGAGTTTTGCCCCCAAACAGAATGTTTAAGTTATGCTTGCCCGTTAACTAATATCTTTGTGCTACTTCATTGCCTAAAAATTGTGCAGGTAATCTTTTGCAACAACTATATAACATGACTGTAAAGATAATATCAGAATTAAGGCATTCACTAAAACCAGACACTACAATCAAATTCCGTAAAACACTGCTACAGTTGAGTTAATTCAAGAGCCCTCTTAATTCAACAAAGCAATATGTGACTAAAGCAAATCGAAAAAATGGGAAGCAGATATCTCCTTACTTTGTGAAGCGCAAAACGTGTTGTTCCTACTTCAACAGTAAGATCACTGGAAACATCAGATATTGGCCTGCAAGATGGAAGGAACAATAAAATTGTTATAAATGTGACAATAAATGTATGGAATAAAGATACTATGTAAGACATACATATTTATTAATCGGTATACTTGACAAATTAGGGTCTGCTTCGTTCCAAGTTTGTAGTCAGGATATAATCTTCAAACATGGTTTCCGTATATAACTGAACAATCCAGGCCTACTGGGACTTGATTAATTGATTTATCATGTTACTGTTTCGCAAAAAGGGTCCTAGCATAACCCAAATATTCAGATGAAACAGAATTTGTGGGACTACTCTCACAAGTCACAAAACTGTTAAAGATAAGGTTGCAGAGAAAATAATCAAATTATTTTGTTCAATGTAAAACTTATAGCTATTACATGATCCACAATTTATCGTATAATGATACGTGGTTGAGATAAGGGCCTCTGGCTAGTAAAATTGCAGAGAATTATTGATGATTCAACTATTAGCTAACGGACGGTTTACAGAGTTTGTGGCACCCTCAAAATAAGTACATTCTTTTGGCTTGCTCACCTTGTGTGAGTGTCTAGTGAGTTCAAATGTCTCAAGTGACATGTGATACATGTCATATTCAGTTGGTCACTTTTTGAAAGCTGTGCATCACCAGGAATGTCGATAACCTTTACTGACACGGGAGTAGTTCAATTTCCACAAAACTACATAGTGCATAATGCTATGCTAAAGAATCTAATACTTTGGGAGAACCCGTCATAATTTCTTAAAAATAAGTACATATATTATATATGACATCCCACGTCGGTTCATTGATGTTTATATGAATGAGTACATTAAGTTAAGATGATGACTAAATACTTAATATCAAAAGATAAATCACCTAAATTAGATATAAAAGTTGCAGTAATGATCAAGAACTTGAATAAATTTTTCGAAAAAGTACTCGAAATATTTGTACAAAAGGAAGGGAAATACCACTCAGAAAGATGGCGGGTACTAGCAGTAGTTGGTCGAAATGGCCTCTTCCCTATGATACTTGACTTCAAATCTCCAACTGTAACAACTCCCATTTCTCCTTGATCAATTCCTTCCTTGAACCCTCAAGATTATGTGTATATAATTGTTATTTAACATGCAATCTATATATGTTAAGATACATACACATTCATTTCAAGCTGGACTTAATCATGTAATCTGAGTGTGTGGGGGGATGAAAGAGAAAGTTAGAAGTGTGATGAAGAAGAGGATTAGCAAGTCACATGAACCCATGCAAGATTAAACATGGAAATTAAAGATTGCGATTAATCTACTTTAATTGAGTGCAGTTAATTTTAGTTAAAAACCTTAAAAAGTGATCAAGAATATTATGGTGTTGGCCTGTCTTTGCTTTTCGGTTAAAGATGGGGAGGAAGTGACATTCTTTTGCACTAGTTTTTATATTCCTTTTTTCATGGTTCTGTATTTGACAGCACCTCATTCATTATTCTCCAAATTTTTTTAAAAAAATATATAAAGAAAAATTAAGTGAGAATCATCAAGTATGTTATCAAAAAATTTAAATTACAAAATGATAATATAAAATAAAAATATACCATATTAAATGTATTGCTGCACGATGCATAACCGAAAAAAGAGTAAAATTTTGCAACGGAGATCGCTGAAATGTTAAATAATCTAAGAAATGCATGTACCGTGACATCCATCGAATTTATAAGATTCTTGTGTAAAGTGAAATGAAAGGAAATGATCTAGCTGTATTACATTACGTACGAGTTAGGAGTAAACACATGCAACAGTGTAGAATTAGCGCATATTACGCGAGCCATAAAACTGTTTTAAGGTTCATGTCAAAAATAAATAAATAATGCGAAGAAGTGTAATGATGCTGGCAAGCTTTGAGCAGTGTATTTTTTGGTATTAGTATATGAATAGATATATAAGTTAAAGATTTGACAGCAAAACATACTTTCGGCTTGTTAAACAGGACCAATAATCAGATAAATTTGACCAAAAAGTGTGGCGATAAAGATGTTTACATACATCCTTAATCATGTCAAAGGGTAATTAACACTTTGGTTTGCGTCCCTACTAGGGATGCCTTGAGCCACAAATATGTATAGTTACATTACATATGTACGTGTGTATGTTGTAAAGAATGAAAGGCTTGTAAAAGTTAAAAAATAGTTTTTTTTAAAAAGTATGATGGATATATTTTGTCTAATAGCATTTTTTAAGTCAAAAGCATTTTTAGAGGAAACAATTTTTAAATTTTAACAAACATTTTTCTAACAGTTTTTCGGTAAAAAATTATTGGAGATGTCTCACTACAACATCAACGGAACCTAAATATGTTTGATAAAATTTATTATTATTTTGGATTAGTTTGAATTTACTATCTATCTGGGTGTTTAATACCGCCCTAATTGTGCAGGTAATTTTTGTCGAGGGAAATGCAAGTGTTCACTATTATATAGATGTTGAGCTAATCATATCAATTATGTATCAACCTAAGGTTTAACATACGAGTAGGAAATGATGAAATGATGTCTAGCCAGCTATTGTTTGCTGGTGGCAGAAGCAATCACTATTAATTCGTATATATATTTATCTCAAAAACTTTGTTAGGCACTTTGCTTTGCTAATGTTCTTTTTTCATTTCGTCACTTTTTTCTTTTAGATAACTATCATCTTTTAACTGCTTTAAATAAGAAATTATACCGTATGATGCAAGTGTTATTCTTTGAAATGATAATTTCCTTTTAAAAAATAATTGTAGAACAAGTCATGTGTAAATCGGATCATGCCAAATCAGCTAGTTATTTGCGATTATATGTCCCAGAAAGATTCTTCCGAATTATGTATATACACTGAGGCTATGAACCAATATAGGTCTTAAGAGTTTGGAACATGGAACTTCACACAATAAACTACATTAGCTTTCCAGATCTAAAGCTAAATCAAAAAAGGACTTTAAAAAAAGTGCAAGACACTGGATATACTAGGCAGCATTCGTTACAGTTTTAGCTTGATGTCGAGCTTTCCTTGTCTTCTGCTGCGACTTCTGACCTGAAATTTTGACAAGAGCACTGGACATTCAAGAAGTGAAACTTGTATCATCTTTGCTGTGTTTTCAATAGATGTAAACAAGTTAAATGAGGATCCAGTTTAGACCCTGATACGAATTCGGGCTGCAGCTTGGAAGTCGAATAGTAGTCGTAGGGGTAGACTTAAAGCACATCTATGTCGTCGAGAGGTGAAGCTGATGTACTGTATCTGAAGCTCCCACCGGATGATCAAATTTGCAAGTTTGCCCGAATTTGCAGTATCCATTCTGCATGTAGAAACTGCAGGGTTGCACACCCTGTTCAACAAAAGAAAATTAGATGGAACATGTACTGCTGCCTGCTTATCTCATAGCCTTTTGAATCTAGTACTGCACTTCATACCAACACATATAACAGTCATCTATAATGTATCAAAAAGTCATTACAGACCAGTAAAATATCCATTAGTTACAAGCAACATGTAATTAAGATTAAGAAGCATACCACCACAGAAGAAAAATATCACGTAAGCCTTCTCATAAACTCTACACACAACTTAACAAGACTCTGAAGCAGGTCCTTTGAGTACTAGTAGTTTCCCTATATAAATTACAAAAGGTAAATGAATTTGGGTCTTTGTACCTGTTTATACCAATCAAGAACCAGTGACCAATGAAAGCCTAGAGTCTAGACTCTAAATTGTAGGTTAGCCTTCCAAATAAATGTACCTAAGAAAAGTAGTGAGGAACACGAACTACCACTACAGAGAGGAATTTTCTGAAAGAATGACACCTTACCAAGATGCTCCAGTGGAGAGAGAATTTAAAATTCATTGAGGATAAGCGAAAGAGAAAAGTATTTTCAATAAGGTTGCAAAACAAATTAGATCCCAAGAGACTGTATCTCACTATTAAATTAGTAAATGTAAAGGCGAGTATTACAAATATGTCAAAATTGGCAAAGAGAATACCAAAGGAAAAAGCATCTTCACTTGCCCTTAAAAGACTGCAAAAATAAATGTACCAGTCACTTGAGGACTGTTTGATCATCGAGAGTACACAAAGAAATGAGGTTGTGCACAAACTAGAAGATATTTCAGATTCTTTCAACTACTCATACCTACAGCAAAACCAAGTTTACCCAAGTTGTATTTATGAAGCAATTAATCCAAATCGTGTGCTTACTTCTACAATACTAGAAGATAACGTCCAGCATGTTCCCTATATATATATATATATATATATATATTATTTACAGGGTACATGAAGCTTGATTTAACTCCTTATCATGACCATATATATATTCTTAAATTTGGAATGTCAGAAGCTTTCAAGTTAGATGAAAATCCTTGTAGGTTTAAGACAGAGACCAGCAGCCTCTCTAAAAGGTCACATTGCACTACCCTCCACCATTATTATAAATTACAGAAACTATATGATAAATTTTGGAAATATGAAGTATTGATGGTGTTTGACATTCAGCTTCATTATAACAAGGCACAAAACCAGACACAGGAACAAATATAAATTTGACCCTGTAAACACAACTATGCCTCACTAAAAAAACAGAAGAAAACAGTGTTGCAATGCAGCTTGTAACTCCAGATATCATTTTAGAGCATTAAAATGAACTTTTAAAACAAAAACAGATAAAAACATCAGAAGCGAAGAGCATTAAGACAAATACAACTTATGCTTGATCACAAGTTCATGCATAATTTATTTTAATTGACAAAAAAAATCATCTTCGCTAACGTGAGTTACTAAGCTAGGTTTGTTTTGAAGGACTATAATCCCCGAACTATTACCTTGTTTACGTTAAATTTAGAGGACTATTATCCTATAGAACCACATTTCAATCATCTTTTAAGTTCATTTCTATGGGATTATAATACTTAGTGGGAGAAGGTATTATAATCTCATAGAAATGTACCAAGAAGATGACTGAAATATACTTCTATGTGCTATAATAGTCCTTTTAATTTAAAATAAATAAGGTCATAGTCCAGGAATTAATCTCTTGAACCAAACATGGCCTAAGACTAAATAGGAATTTACAATGTGTAGAATAAATTATTTCAGACGAGCATAATAATCATACCTGGCGCAAAGGCAGTCCTAGGTGGCTGAGAACACAATTTGTCTTTGAAGCCATCCAGTCTGGTGGATGATGGTACTTGCAAGACGATCCAAATTTACAGTCCCCACTTTTCATATAGTATTGACATTCAGGTTGGCCAGGTCGCTCTGGAAACAAGCTATTGCTTGAAGGACCAGCAGATGAAGGTAAAGGGGCATAAGGTCCTGAAAATGCAGGAGCAGAAGAAGACAGCGGTGTCATGCCATACAAAGAAGCAGCTCCGACTGAAGGTTGCGCACCAGGAGACATTGCAGGGCTAACAGGTCCCTACATCATGTCACTTGTGTTTACCATAAGAAGGATAGTCTTAAATGGTTTATCTCAAAGCAATTAGCAAAATTACTTACCGAATAAGGACTCCAATTCGGAATAGGCATCACACCTTGGGGAAGCAACAGGGGACCATAAGCACCTGATACATATGACCCCGGCAATAATGGAGGTCTTGGAACCCTGTAGCTGGTTGTAGCTCCTGCATACTGTTCAGCAGGAGCTGAAGACTGCACAGTTGGATAGAATGGACGTACAGGTGCTGTCAGTGACACACCAGGCATTTGAGGATGATGGAATTTACAAGTTATACCAAATTTGCAATGCCCCGTTTTCAAATAGTAGGAGCATTCTTTCTCACCCTGTTTGGATAAAGCAGGAGAAACTAAAGCTTGATTGGCTTATTATATAGACACACATAACTTTTCATGTATAAGCAAGTCCTTCACAAGGATTGGAAAACAAAGATACCGGGAAAATAAGTTAATTACCGGACGTAATGGGTATCCATAAATATTTACTGGTGCATTGCTTAATGATCCACTTCCATTTCTGGGGTGATGAAATTTACAGGTAGGGCCAAATTTACAAGTCCCGGTCCTTAGATAATACTGCAGAATGAGAAACAAAGTGCATCATGTGGATAGTGAAACTTGAAAATTGTTGATAAATATTTAATGTAGCGCATAATTTGCCAAGAACAAATGATGGAACCACTTGTATCTTAAAAGAAGTTGAAACCTGGCATACCTGGCATTCAGGTTCACCTAGTCGCTCTGGAAACTCGTTTCCTGAAGTCCTTACATTTACACCAACCTGAACCGAATATGCATCTTTTAGTTAGAAAGCTAAAAGAATATATATAGGAGCTCAGGAAGAGGAAAAATATTAAATTAAATTACAAACGAATCTACCCTTATGTCTGACTATAAGAGCTCGAAGTAGGGGTATGCACAGCAAAAGAACTATGATGTGTCAGATTAGTGATTAAAACAGTAAAATTCACAAATATATATATATACACATATATATTCCTTTCCGAATACATAGGGGGAATAGTGCTGGGGCGGGGAGGGGGGTGGGTGTTCCGGGGATAGTATGCTACCAGGACATAGGATGCAAACACATTCTCTTTGCATGGTACTCAAGAATACAATAACATTCTTAAATAACAAACGCTGCTTTCTAAAGCCTGTTAAGGAATAATTTTAAAGTACATCGCCTCCTTTTTGTATCAAATGTAGGTCTTCTTTGCCATAGAGCAAAATTGTGGTTAGCGTATTACAAGTCAAATCATCGAGGTATATTGTATATGCCTATATGATATGGGGATGTGTACGCAAACTCGCAAAGAGTGTTTTTGTATTGAGGGTTAGGTAGGAACTATAAGGGAAGGGTTAGAATTCAAAAAAAATGTTTGGGAAGATATAAGAGGAGAGTGGTCTGGTTTATTGGGGTTGAGGACAGGTTATATTTTCACTTGTTAGGATGAGTTTTCCCAACACCCCAAATTGGGGTGTTATGGAATGTTGCTAATCCGCCACTTTTTTTCCTATTCATTTGCTGATCCCACCACATGTTTGATGATATGTGTCAAATATCTTCATAAATTCCATTTTTATATTGCCAACTGCATTTTACACAAGAGTAATGCTAGGGATACCAAATTGGGTACCAAAAATTATTCTCAAATGACGTTGCATGAATGATGTGGCAGTATAACATCTTTTAAATGGATTTATTTATGTGAATCCAAGGGTTCATTTCATTTAATATATCTATAACCAATCAGGATGTGCCATGTGGCATTTTAGAACTATTTTGGA
Organism: Oenanthe sinensis; assembly: GCA_028671895.1. Classification (NCBI taxonomy): domain Eukaryota; kingdom Viridiplantae; phylum Streptophyta; class Magnoliopsida; order Apiales; family Apiaceae; genus Oenanthe; species Oenanthe sinensis. The sequence continues at coordinate 32,726,968 of CM053813.1, forward strand.
TACCAATTTGGGACCCCTAGCATTTTCCTTTACACATATGTTGTAATTTGTTGAAGCATGTACCTGTGTCTTATATCATTATACATGGGTAAAACATACAAAAAAATAGAAAAATATTTTTCTAATTTATTTAAAATAAAACAAATATAACACATGTTTCCAAAATATATGTGTAAACACACACACACACACACACACATATTTAGCACTTAAATTTAATTATAAAGTATTTTAAAATTAATAACTATTAAAGTAATTTTATTCAAGATAAAAATGTCAAAAAATATATATACAATAAATAAATTATTTATTGATTATATTTTTTTACTCACTTTTCACCCATCCAAACAAAAGGTCCAGCTCATTTTCATTTCTTAGTCAACCCTTCCAATATAACAAATGAAGGGTGAACCCTTTCCATCCCTTCACCAGGTCAAGGGGCACAATAGTCATTTTTTGTTCGAAGGGGCTACTGGCAGCTCCTACCTAAATAGTAATTTTTGCGTAATCATCTTCTTGTATTAAATGTTTTCATTAATTCTGCGCCCACACCGAAATCCTATCGATATCATATATCAATACATATTATATTTTGTAGGAACTAAAAGTTATCACCGTTTTCTATATATCGATGTTACATTTGTAACATTACCAACCCCCAATTTTTTCTTTTTAAAGCTCTACCTTTAGGACCAATATAAAGAAGATGAATTACCCCTTTATTATACAATTAGTCTACTTAAGCATTGATTACATATTTATCTAATGGTAAAACAATCAAAGGCTTAAAAAGAGATAACGGAGTATAGCGAATCCATTGAAAACTATTTTGCATTTATTTTAAGGTTTATTTAATACAATGATAACCCATAATAACGTTTCTATAATTTCCCGGCTAGGCAAAATCCAACCAGGTAGACCCTCATTGAAAGTATCTGGCCTCTATGAACAACAAATTAACAAAGAAACCGAACTGAGTAAACCAAGTCAAAGAAAACCGAGCAATATGCATTGATTATTCATTGTTGTGTTTCATTATTTGTATGAGGGTGTGTTCAGTAAGATGGATCTTAAACCTAATTATTCAAATAATGAAACACGGCAATGAACAATTAAGACAAGTGAGTATAGTGAATCCATTGAGAACTCAGATTATGCATTTATTTTATGATTTATTTTACCCTTATTGAAAAAATTTGGCCTTTTTAAACAACAAAATAAAAAAACAAGCGGAGCTGAGTACACAGAGTCAAAGGAAACCGAAAAATATGCTTTTATTATATGCATATATTAATTTCTATAGATAACCGCCATGAAGTCAGCTCCTTATACTTTTCCGCTTGAGACAAATCTCACCGAACACACCCTCATACAGAGTATTCCATTTCTACATGGATCATTTATTAGGCATTAACAACACAAAAAATAAACAAAAATATGCACATTAAACAACAAAGTAAACATACAAGAATAAAACCAAGCACCGGAAAGTAAGAAAATCATATGAACAGCACTTACCAAGTTGCGATCACGAGGATGATTATACCGACATTTGTTACCATATCCACATGATCCAGTGCGCATATAATAAGCACAGTTTGGCACACCTCCCCTCTCTGGATAAAGCTCCCCACCTAATAACACCAACCTCGTCATAGATTCTACGTTCACAAAACCATTCACAATCACAAAACATAATACAATTTCCAAACCCTAGATATTCACAATTATAGCAATCAAGTAAAATTCAAATGCAAAGCAAAACAACCAACCTTGAAGCCCAGTTTCTTGACCCGCAGTAGCCCATTCTGCCACCCGATCCGTATCAGACCCGTTTACACCCGTACCATGTCCGTACAACTCCATTAAAATATCTAGTTTCAACCCCTCTCTCTCTCTCAACCTTGACAAAATGCACAAACAAAGGGCAAACACGGAATAATATATATACACAACCACACTACCCACAGTCTCTCTCTCTCTCTCTGTGAGTTTAGAAACGACGGGAGAGGTTGATCGGAGTGAAGCAAGTGATGTGTTTAGTGAAATAGATGCAATAGTATGTATGTATTATTTATACATCACATCACATCAACGTTGTTTTTCTCTGTTAAACCCCACCACTCTATTTGTACTCACCCTCTCTCACTTTCCAACTCTCTCTCTCTCTAGAAAACTATGCTTCTCTCTCTAGATAGTTAAAGAGGAGGGGGGGCTTTTGGTCTGTTACTAATGTTGTTTTTTTAGTCCAATGTTAGTTTTATGTACCCGCCAAACTCTATAACCAAGTGTTCCTACTGTATAATTATGATTGTAAACAAGTAACCGACACTCTTTTTGGGGTTATTTACGAGTTTGCCCCTGAGTTTCCTGTCCTTGAGGCTATGGTTTGTGATTATTTCATGTGTGGTGGATTTGATATTTTCAGCTTCTTGTTTCAATTTTGTAATTGTGCTAGGGATTGTTTGGGTGTGATTTGTTATGTCATGCTGATGCGTTGTTTATCTTGTCTTGGTCAAACGGGGCCTTTTGAAATTATGACACTTGAATTGATTAATTGCCTAATTAACAAACAATCATTATAGGTTTTCATCTGTTGCCAGGTTTAATAATTTAATTATATTGTAATTTGATGTGCCATGGCTGAAGGCTTGAAGCAAAGATGAGGATTAATGACATAAATTCTTTCAAGTTCCAAGTTCTAACAATAAACTCAAGTCCACCTTGTAAGTTAAGTATAACTGAATTCACCATCATCAGACCACAAACAACAGATAAAATGGTTATTTACCCAAAAATAAACAATGGACGGCCAAGCTTGTTCCTTGCTTTTGACAGACACGGGATAATGCAGGACAAATGACAAGTTGGGTTTCATATGTCTGCAACCGCAAACTGATCAAAACTCAAATATATGCAAAAAGGTACCCAATCAACATTATGCTTCATTAAGCACTGTAAACAAAGAGGACTCGTATACTGTACTGTCCATGTACTTGACCATAAACTGATCAAAACTCAAATATATGCAAAAAGGTACCCAATCAACATTATGCTTCATTAAGCACTGTAAACAGAGCAACTTTGAACTGGCCTACTGATACACAATTTTCCGGGTAGATGTTAATATCATACTCCCTCCCTGTTTAGAAATAATTGATATTTGACTTTTTGACACGTAATTTTATGAGTTTTGACTAATAGTTAAATTATTATTTTTTATGGGAATTAATTCATTAATAAAAAACCATACGGCATCTACAAAGATAATTGAGTCGAACCAATATTAAACAGAAACAATCATTGATTAATCCATTATATTATAGATAATATAATCAAGCAATTTGTTGAAGTTGATATATGTACAAGTATCCGCTTCACCGCATCCGGTTTGAGTTATCGACCATAAATACAAACCCATAAAACCTTAATCGTCGAATCAAAACCATGATAATCCTGCAAATCTATTATCTCGAACATTAAATCAAAACAAAACAAACATAAATCTTGTTCAAGGAGGAAGATTTTTTAGAGGCAAATAAACCTTAGATCTGAAAATCAAATCCATAAACAAGAGATAACTGGATTTCGGAAGACCCGCTTAAAACGGAGAAAAAGAAACCGGAAACTCCGAGATTTATGATCTAAGGGTTACAAGAAGAAAAGATAAACCAAAACATTAAACAAAAAAATGAAAGGAAACTAAGGGATTGAGGTTTTCCACCGGAGAAAACCGATGGAAACCCCCGACGGCTATGTTGAGAAAAGAAGAAGGAGGCGGTGGCTTTTAAAATTATTATTTTTAATATTTTTTTTTGAATAAAAATTTTAGTTTAATATTTTTATTCATAAAAAGAAAATTTTAAAAATAATATTTTTAACTATGCAGTCAAAACTCCTAAAATGTGTGATAAAAAGTCAAGTATCAATGATTTTCAAACGGATGGAGTATATTTCCATTTTTTAATAATATAATTTCAATAAGATACCACGTTTATAAATTTATACCACTTTTCTAAGTCAATTAAAAAAATAAAAAAACTAATAGATATATACTAAGACTAAACTATAACATATAGATAATTTTTTGGAATGCGTTCCTCTAATAAAAATTACAAATGCAATATGGGTAACTAACTTCGGAGCTTGCAGCAACTCCCGATTACATAAGAAATACCATAGATGCTTTACTCAATAGGAACAGAATCAGTTTCATCCTTGCAGTACCGAAAGATTAGAAAGCCACTGTCTAGCCATTAGCTTCCGGTTCTTAATAGGTTTCACTCGAATGCTAGATAGTTAATTAGTTAGCAGACACCTAAGGAAATAAGAAACTGCAATTGTCATTAGATGATTCGAAGAGCTTGGAATGTTCCTCTACTCCAGACTGAAGGTTAAGACGATGGGATCTCTTGCAAAGCCGCACTGCATGTACCGATTTTATTCACAAGAAAGTCCATCACATTCTAATTTCTCCAGGGTCAAGTCCTTGAGCGAAAACTACTATTGTGGGTTCAAGTCCCAAATCAACAAGTTTCTTTGCCTTTCAGCAAAAACATCAGATCGTAGAAAAAATACTGTCGTGTATAAATTTATCGAAGACGTAATTACATCTGTAGGTGCGCTCCAAGTTCATTCAAATGTTGAAGGTTTAAAACAATATGTCTTTGCACAACTGGTCCTGGACCTATCAATAACAGCTTCTCAAAAAACTCTGTTGGAAATATTATATATATATAGGCAAAAAAAACAATTTAACAAAAAAATACCAAATAAGTAGTAACAACAAATATAAGGAAGGAAAAACTTAGTTATCATTGTCCAATCAAACAAAATATCAGAGTCGTTGAGCCCTTAAAAGAACTTTACTGCTTTTAAGAAATTATCGTCCCACCGAAACCGTGATATCACTTTCCGGATAAAACAACAACAGAACAATTTGTCACAGACCGAAGAACTCAACGGTAACTACCACCTCAATTCGCCCAGAAAAAATCTAATACAAAACCTTTGTATCTATTTTGTGTGAAAGAGATTGAGAAAAACTTGGGAGAGTATACTATGGACCTTTTCCCCAAATTTGATAATAACCTATGCCGCACAATGTAATGTCATGTACATTTCAATATGTTATATTTATATATATTTTTCTGAGCCTTAATTATTATTATTCTGAGTAATAATAATCCTTACTCAAATACATATTATTATATAATATATTACATACTTATTTATATAAGGAAGTATGTGTCTAGTTTTAAGTTAGGTTTTTCAGCTCAGATCCTGAGTATAGGCTCAAGGTTTGGCTCAAGGGTCTTGAGCTGACCAAATTTTTCTATCCAACTTCAGGTACTGAGTATTTGACTCAGGCCGTGAGAAAATCAAGAAAATTCATTTCAACATGTGAACTAAAGTTTGAACAATCCTTATACCATTAAGCAACTTTTTTCTCATTATTCTATGGATTTCACTACGAAAATGTCATAGAACTTTCAACTGGTTAGTATCCAGAAATTTCATCAAGAGCATGTGTACATTAAGCCTCAAATTTCCCATTTTCTAACAAGCTCTAGGTTCCACATCGCAGCCAACTATGTTCCTGAAAAAATTATAAACTGAAATAATTCTATTTTCTAGTTCACAAACTAGTAGCATCATAGTCAATGCCAGAAATTTAGGAAGATCAGATCCGGACAAACCAACAGAGTGAAAAAATTCAAGTTTCGGCCTAAGGTTACTCTCCATATCAACTAACAACAATTTTGAATATCTTGGAACCGTTTTCGAAATGTGGTCAGTGTCACATCCATGTTCCTTAGGCTATGTTCACTTCGCTGAAATAGAATGGATTTCGGAAGGAATGGAATAACCATTCCGGTCGGAATGAAATTTAATTATTCACTTGATAAAAAGGACTGGAATGAATTATTCTCACGCCTATTTCATTCCATCACAACTGTTAAATTTCATTCCAATAAAAATATGTGTGATAAACCCATTCCATAAAAAAACAACACACCATATATTTCTCACATTTTTTTGACAACATTTTTTCTGAACATTTTTTTCGAAATTTCTTTCGTTAACTTTTTCTCGAGAAACTTTTTTCCGGGAAACTTTTGTCAAATTTTTTTTAAGGAATGTTTTTTTGGAAAACTTGTTTTCGAAATAAAATTTCTAAGAATTTTTTCCCGGGATACTTTTTTTGAGATATTTTTTCGACAACTTTTTTTTTGGGAAATTTTTTCAGGATAGTTTTTTCGAGAAATTTTTACCAGAAACTTTTTTATGAGAAATTTTTACCTGGTAGTTTTTTTGAGAAAATTTTTCAAGGGATTTTTTTTGAGATATTTTTTCGGGTAGTTTTTTGAGATATTTTTTCCGGGACATTTTTTTGAAGAGAAATTTTTCCCTGAAATTCTTTTTTAATATAATTATTTTCTAGAATTTTTCTTAGAATTAATGTTTATTTTTAATTAAAGTTAAAATAGATAATAAAAAATATAATAATTTATTCCATTCCGTTCTAAAATAATTAGTAAGTAAATAAAAGAATAAAATAATTATTCATTTTCTTCGCTATTTCATTCATTTCCTCTTTCCATTCCGGCACCTTTCATTCCTCGAAGTGAACTGCAACCTCAAGGAATTGATAAAACAGCATCAGGTGTAAATGATGAGGTAAGACATTGTAAATGAGTGTTTTCTTGGATATTACTTATCTTCTGCTAGGGATATTATTTCTCTCATGTGGTAAAAAATTGGGTAACACTCAAAATCTAAACTTTTGAACAAGACCCAAATCAGAAGTAACAGAGCAACAGCCATTCTTAAATTAAACGAAAAAATAAATTAAATTAAATAGATTAAGGTAGAAATTATATTGGGGTGTTTGACTTAGCTTATAAGTAATAAGTTACTTTTTTTAAAAAAGTATTTTCATATTTTTTTTTGAAAATTAATATTTATTTTAGAAATTTAAGACCAAATCTTATTTATAAATTTGAAAATAAGTTACTTATTTTCAGAAAAAATACATATATACCAACTTTTTCAGCTTATAAGCTGACTTATAAGCTGACTTATAAGCTGCCCCAAACGGGACATTCATTTACCTGAAAAGTTTCTTATTTTCATTATTTAGCAGTTTTTAATTGAGGAGTATATATACAAAAATTGATCTTGGTTTGCTCAATGTCTGCAGAGACAAGCCATCTCTCTCTCTCTCTCGTCTCTCTCAAGTAAACTAGACATATCAATCATCTGCACATACATCATACATATATGTATATATAATGGTGGAGAGGAGGAAGAGAAAGCCATTAGTACTATCCTCAACTAAAGCTTTAATCAATTCACTTGTCAATTCATCAAACTCAAATCCACCCCTTGAATTTGCTTCTAAGCAAGCTCACTCTCCCTCCGGCGATCCGCCGGTACAATTACAGGCCGGAATTCTACGGCTCACCAATGGCAAAACTGTAATTTCCGATCCAAAGTTGCCTTCTTTCGATGCTGCTGCTTTGGTTGGACTCTCCACTTGTCTACTTAAGCGCCTCTCCATCACTTCTGGCTCACTGGTACATATCATATGTGTGTGTGTGTGTGTGTGTGTGTTTAGTAATTCTTGCCAGTTTAGTTATATTCGAGAGTTAAGTAGTTGTTGCTTCTAGAAATCTTATATTTGTCATGAAATTTCATATATTATTATTGGAGTGTTTATTCGACCCCGTAAATCGAGCTTGTTGAATACATGTGTTTATCTTCATTTTTCTCTATATTTTGGGAAATTACAGTCAAGAAATTGATTATATTTGTTATGGTTTCGTGGTTTTAATACACAAGGTACTTGTGAAGAATCTTGGGAATAACATACAGAGAATAGGCCAAGCTATTGTTTTGGATCCTCTTATGAGTAGTGAAAGTCAGATGGATGATAAGTTACATTCATCTGCTGATATAGTATCGCAGACATATTCTTCGCGTGTGATGCTTGTATTCCCTTCGTATCACTTTCCTCAAAGGGGTTCTGTACCTTTAGCAGCTGAAGTTTCGTACTTGTCTTCCCTCTTGGCGTTTAACCTTAACTTGCATCTTTCGTGTTTAAATTCCCTAGTTCAACAAGGCAAAGAACATTTATCTTCTTTGTTTGAAAGTAGTGCAAATGATGAAACAAATGGGAAAGGAGGAATGGAGGGAATGGAGTCGACAATTAAGTTAAGTGTTGAATCTTGGTCTGGATCCCCAAAATATGCATCACACTTGAGGGCTTCATTTATTAAGCTACCAGAATCTGGCACCCTTGAGTCACTCAGAAGTAGTTCATCTGTTGAAGCTGAAGATCGCCAACAAATGATTGACTTGGCATTAAATGATTATTTTTCAGTTGATAGATATCTTGCCAGAGGTGATGTTTTCAGCATATGCATTAATTGGAACTGTAACTCCACAATGTGCATTCCTTGTGACCAAAGGAATCATAGTACTAGTGACAATGTCATCTACTTCAAGGTAAGCAGGCTTTCTATACTTCTATGTCAGAAGTGCAGAAGATGCTTAAGAGATTACAAAAAAAAGACTTACCTGTATAAGTATCTTATGTATTAGGTTATTGCAATGGAACCTTCAGATGAACCTGTTCTCAAAGTCAATCGCACAAAAACGGCCCTAGTTCTCGGGGGGAGTGTTCCTTCTGCTGTTCCCCCTGATCTTTTGATTTCTAAATATAATGGTTTTACTCCTTTACAATGCGACACTGTTAAGATTCTTGCTGCTATACTTGCACCACCTCTATGTCCATCAGCACTTTCGTCAAAATTCAGAGTTGCTGTCCTCCTCAATGGTTTGCCTGGTAAGCCTAGCGCATTAAATCCTGTTACTAAGACTTTCTTGCATTATTGTTGATCATGGGGAAATTGTAATGTTAATATAAAAAGTCAACAGTTTCGTAATAATCTTATAAGTACTCAGAGTCAATTGTTGGGTATTATTAATATTTTTGATTTAGGGATGATTATGTAAGACACACTTGTAACTGTATGTTCTAAATGTTATAATGCCAATTTCTAAACCTAAAGCTTGCTAAAATCAAAACTATTAATTAGGGTGTGGAAAGAGGACCGTGGTCAAGTATGTAGCTCGTCGATTAGGCTTGCATGTTGTGGAATACAGTTGTCATACTCTTATGGCTTCCTCTGAACGCAAGATATCTGATGCGCTGGCACAAGCTTTCCTTACAGCTCGCAGGTATTATATTATTGTTGAGTCTTGGAAATCTCTATAAGTGTTTTTTGTAATTCTTTAAGTTCATCAATTTGAAAGGCATGTCTTGCTGAAATGGTAAGAACGAGTGAAATAAAAACATTGAGAAGGAAAAAAATTGGGGATTAAGTAATTCTGCCGCTGTTCTTCTGGATGAGTGTATTGGGCAATTTGTTTGCATCCATTAAAGTGATCCTTACAAGTACGCATCTATTAACTTATGAAGAACTGTTGACAGACATATGCTATTGATATGAGATATAAGTTGTGGCTATATCATTGAGACTTATTTTGTTCAATTAATAAATACACAAATATATATTACTCCCTCTGGTCCCTAATAATAGCTTCTTGACTTTTTGGCACGCATGTTTAGGAGTAAAAAACACATACATATATTTAACAAAAACTAAAAAAAATTATATCAAATAAAAAATTAGAATTTAAATTTTTATATGATATAAAAATTAAAAACTAATATCAATTATAGCTATGTGTTTTTTACTCCTAAATATGTGTGTCAAAAAGTCAAAAGACTACTATTTAGGACCAGAGGGAGTATGTGATTAAATTTTAAAAGCTTAGTTGGCCTTCCCTAAGTGGCTGCCCTCAACATCATGTTCTTGTAGATATTCACCAACAATTCTTCTCCTCCGACATTTTGATGTTTACCGCAAGATGGCTTCTATGGAGAGTTCACAACAAGATCAAGTCGGCGTGAACTCCGAAGTTGCATCCATCGTCAGGGAATTCACTGAACCAGTTAGTGAAGATGTAGACAACCTTAATGATGAAGAAGCAAGTGGATATGCTGTAAGATGCAAATTTCATCGTTAGTTTGATTCTCTAATATTGTTTCAGTAAGAATATTAACATGTCCTATGGAGGTATAAATTTTTCGTAGTCCTTTCCACCTCATACTGACAATGTTTCTGTGCATGGCGTAAATAATATTATTTGAATGTCTTGGAAATGGTGTCATACATCCAGAAAAGTGTAGTAGGGACTAAGAGTACATTACTATTATAAGTGGCGAAGGCATTAAAAATTACTAGCGTACTTAAAACTAAATACACAAAAACTTCAATAATTAAACAATAAATTATAAATATAAGATCGTTAATTTTGTATGATCATCACCACTAGCAATCTAGCATGTAATTTTTTTGTGACCATGAGCTAATTTCTCCTGTTACTTGTCATCTGTTACTTCAAGTTTAAGAAAATTAAGTTTAAATTTACAAAAAAAAAATACTGACTAGCTGTTCTTAAAAACCCTTTGTTTTATTTGAAAACTCCCTTGGGATGTATAAATCTAAGTCAATAGATCGTCAGAAAATTTAAGGAGTATTACCAGTTTCTCTCTTCTTTTTTAAAAAAAATAAAATTATAAATTTATGCTAATGTTTATGTTTCTGCAAAAGGGTGTTGAAAGGACAAGCAGACATCCAGTGTTGCTTATCGCAGCTGCTGATAGTTCTGAAGGGCTGCCACCAACTATTAGGCGCTGTTTCAGCCATGAAGTTAGTATGGGACCTTTGACTGAAGAACAAAGGCTTGAAATGATCTCTGAATCACTGAAAAGTGTTTCTGAACTTCTCCTAGATGTACGTGAATCTAATATCGTCTTTTGCGCATTATGATTTTCATATTCATGCTCTTTTAATATGCAGTATACAGATATATTATCACCTATCCCTCCTCCCACCTGCAGCAGAAAAAGGGAGGGGAAGAAGAATGAAAGAGCAGTTAAGAAAACTGTAGCATGTGTAATATTTATGTCCTCGAGGTCATTGCAATTTCATTTTGCCACTACTCTTTCCTCAGCCGAGGCTTTTTGCCTTTGGAGTTGAAGGAGAGTATAATGTTAGTTTGCGTTGCTACGACAAATAGTTTTTTTATGGCATACTTACCATGAAAGCATAACCTCTATACTGTTAGTACTTAGTGACCATGGCCATTATGTTACTGCATTTAGACATATCTCTTTGTGGTTATAGTATAGGTGAATGTGTTGAAGTGATGTAGTGGTTCTTAGCTTTTTAGTCCCTACTAAGATATCGATTGCAGGGTACTTCAGAGGATCTTATAAAGGATATCGCTGGACAGACATCCGGCTTTTTGCCAAGAGATATGCGTTCTCTGATTGCTGATGCTGGTATGAATTTGATACCAAGGGACCATATTACTTTTGACAAAGTTGATCCTGGAATTTCGGGGGAGAGTACCTCATTAGGGTCCAAACCAGTTCAGGAACCAAAGGTTTTAGAGAAAGAAGACTTGATCAAAGCATTGGAACGGTCAAAAAAAAGGAATGCCTCTGCTCTGGGCACTCCCAAGGTAAACTAAATTTTCCAATAAACTAGCTTAGGTTTAAAAAAAATCATTTTATCAAACCTTATGTTATGGTCAGAAAATAATCAGTAAATCTCTGCAAGATATTAGCTTAATTCTATATGGATAATATATTGCAGGTTCCTAATGTAAAATGGGAGGATGTTGGTGGACTTGAAGAAGTAAAGAAATCAATTCTGGATACTGTTCAGGTAAGTTTGTCAACACTATTAACTATATCTATATTTTAATAGCTTTGTAACCAGACTATATTAATGATATATTGATGTGGCGTTTGTAAATTTTAATCTATAAATCTATCTCCTAACTAATGCACGGGTTCTTTGTATTTAATGTATTCTTATGTTGGAGTGACTTGTTGCTGATTTATATATATATATATATATATATATTTTGAGCAAATGGCTTTTTTTTAATGTCTCTGTAGTTACCTCTCCTGCACAAGGATTTATTTTCCTCTGGTTTACGTAAACGCTCTGGTGTGCTTCTATATGGTCCACCAGGGACGGGGAAAGTAAGTTCTTATACTACTTTACTAACCCTCTAATGTTTGTCTGTACATCAAATATTGCTTTTGGATGACTTTTTCAATAAATTTTGTTACTATGAATAACTACAGACCCTATTGGCAAAAGCTGTTGCAACAGAGTGCTCCCTTAATTTTCTTAGTGTCAAAGGGCCTGAACTGATCAACATGTACATTGGAGAGTCAGAGAAGAATGTGAGAGACATTTTCCAGAAGGTATGTATCCCTTTTTTAAGTATAAATGAACCAAGATCGATAAACATCAGGTTCAGGTTGTGTTTAATTAGAAACAGTTGATACCATTCTAAGCGAGCTCATTGATTTATAGGCCAGGTTGGCACGTCCCTGTGTTATTTTCTTTGATGAACTTGATTCACTTGCACCAGCTAGGGGTGCTTCTGGTGATTCCGGGGGTGTCATGGACCGCGTCGTTTCTCAGGTACAATATGTTTGTCTCTTCAACTATTACAAATTATCAGTGTGCTTATCATCTTTTAGTTGTTTCACCATCCGATATGGGTGCTAAATTGTTTTACTTTTACTTTTTAGTAGATGCTTGCGGAAATTGATGGTCTGAGTGATTCTAGCCAGGTTAAAAGCTATTAACTTTATTGTTCATTAAGTTCTAATGGTTTTATTCTTGAATCTTCCGAACTTTGGCAACTTATGGATATACCCTTGTGTATTCAGGACTTGTTTATAATAGGAGCCAGTAACAGGCCTGATCTCATTGATACAGCGCTTCTAAGGCCTGGCCGATTCGATAAGCTCCTTTATGTTGGAGTAAATACAGATGCAACTTACAGGGAAAGGTTAGATTTACATATAATACCATACTAATTTTATATACGTTGATACCTATATACTAATTATATATTAGTACGTGACAACTTCACATACTCTGCAGGATCTTGAAAGCATTGACCAGAAAGTTTAAATTGCACGAGGATGTGTCATTACTCTCGATTGCAAAAAAATGCCCCCAGAACTTTACTGGTGCGGACATGTATGCCTTGTGTGCGGATGCCTGGTTTAATGCTGCAAAACGCAAGGTGAGTCTGAGGAGCACCATATTATAATAGTCAAAACTTACTGGCATTTGCTTGCTATTAGAGGAAGGGAGAAAATAGTGTGGACTTGTTACACAACTAACACAAGTCTGTTAACAGATGTTATGCTCTGCTGTATGAATGAGCAACAAGTAAATAAAACCACACTTGCATTCGTATAGAAGCACCAGCCAAAAAGCCCAAGGACTAAGATATATGGTAGATGCCTTGAAGAATGTTTAGTTTTATTTGATGCAGTTGGTGCTAAAGATGCATATCAAAATTAAATTATTGATTAAGATAGAAAATAGACCAATTTCACAACAGCTGAAGGATCTAGAATAGTTTTTTAGTATGTACGTCTATTGGCTCATTGTGTAAGAGGGGTCCTGATGTATCTTGGTTTACTTTTGTTGAACTTGATATAGATTGCATCGCATGTTAGCACTTCACCTTTTTAGTAGGTATATGCGATTTTATCTTTGAAGTGGTAGCTAAGACTGATTCGTCATCTGCTAGGCCTTGGCTCCTCAGTCTGATCCAAATGTCACGGATGATCAAGCTGACTCTGTTGTTGTTGAATACGATGACTTTTTAAAGGTAAGATGGGCATATATATTAGTAATTTTGTTTGAAGCTCTCACGTTTTAGGTTTTAATCTAATAGACATGTTTTTGCTGTCGGTACCTTTCGCAAACTTTATATAGTTTAGCAAAAAAAAAAGATGATCTGATATTTAACTTGACCGGAAAAAAAAGTTGGCTGATACCTGGCAAAAATATTAAAATTAGTTATTGGCACATAAGTCTCAAGTCAATATAAATTTTCTGCAATTGACTTGTGCGATCTTGACACCACGGTGCTTTCACTTTAAACCGTTAGCTGCACGAGTAGCTATCAAGTTTTGACATCCCATACAAGTTGAAGTCCATACAAGTTGAAGCTTTGTAAACACTGATCAATGAAAGTAATAGTGTATTATATTTCTGCAAAACAATCCTTTTTAACGAGCAACTGAACTTTCCTTTCTGTTTTTAATGAGAACTTTAAAATTGATTTCGCATGTACCTGTTTTTCGAAGAAGAGGTGTTAAATTTTGTGCAGGTTGTAGGAGAGCTTTCCCCGTCACTCTCCATGGCAGAGTTAAAGAAGTATGAAATGTTGAGAGATCAATTTGAAGGAACCTCTTGAAGATGAACATTGTTCCGATAAATAAGCCAAGTGCCTAGGTAGGCAGTATAAACTTATTTGTATCAGTTAGTAATAGAACAATAAATCATAGTGGACTTGTTTTTGGAGTACATGAATAAACATTAGTACAGGAACATTATTATTAATCACGAAAAAGCATCATATATTATTCTTCGTATGTATTATTTAATGAAAATGGAATGCATTGATACTCTAAGGTTGTGTTCACTTAGTGAGAATGGAATGAGGAAGGAATGGAATGAAAATTATATACAAAATTTATGAAGAAAGAAGAATATATGAGTGAAATCATGAATGAATATGAGGTAGTTTAAATTTTTCATGACGAGGATTGTAGAAAAATTGATGTAGAAATGGAATGAGAATTCCTTCCAAAACATGTGAGTTAAAATTCTAGTTCAAATAATTTAAAATGAAATGAAAGAAGGAATGCAAATTTTAAACATTTTCCTTAAACTCACCTAAATAATAGTTCAAATTTCATTACATTTTCCTCTCGTTTCATTACATCCATCAAAGTGAACACAACATAATTTGTCCCATCTTTTGGAGATTTGACAAAGATGCTCTTCATCTGCGACTTCCTACTTTTTAAAAAAATTGTCTTATACCTGTCCTTTTTTTCTTAGGGTAGGGGCTCAGCGTTTGGAGCAATCATTTGTTAAATCTAAATAAATTTTTTTGAATAGTTAAAATTTCTGAATAGATGAGAAATATGAACATATATAAATATATTGTTTGATAACAAAATCTGAATGAATAATATTTCTTTAATATTTAATAAAAGAATTAATAAATATTGATAAAAAAAATAGTACAATTTTTGTCTACATGATATTAGTTAAATTTTACAAATCTAATAATAATATAAAATTTTAAAATAAACTATAAGCAAAGAAGAAAATTGATAGAATTACAAAGTTTCTAAAATGAAGAATGTAATATTGAGAAAAACAATTATGTAATCTTTAAAATCTTCAAAAACTTAAATATTTTATTAATTTATTAATGTGTACTAAATGCATAAAAAATTCACTTAAGTTATTTATTAAAAACAAATTCAATAATATTGACATTTTAAACATAATTATTTATTTTATTCTAATTATTATATAATATTATTTGTTACATATACTTGTAATTATATGATAAATGCTTCTTACGTGCTATAAAAAAATTAGAACATAAAATATTATTTTAATATATAACAAAGTAGACAAGGTATTGATTTAAGTTATACATAAAAAAAACCTTGATAAAAAATTCATAATAAAGTAAACATTTGATAATAGAATGTTAATGTAATATAGATATGTATACTAACGAACAACATATCGTCCAGAATATTTTCTAAGTCGTCCATAGATTGAAATATAAACCAAACAATTTTAACACGGAATCGTTCAGTTCATATTGTTTCATCCGATGGTTAACAAATGAGCCCTTACACTCGTTTGAGTTATTTTTGTGAACGATCAATTTAATTTGTATCGAAATTTGTGGTATTGAAGTTGTTCATATATTGTTTAAATTAAAGATAAATTACATTTTATGACGATTATTATAGTTTTGAAATGATAATTCAAAATACGAAAAAGATTTTATAAAAGTGTGTATAATTTTAAAATTAGATATATAATCAAAGATCAATATATTTAATGTTAAAGATTTTTTACGAGTTAGATTATGTATTCATTACTATATTTGTCTCATTCTACACATGACTGAAATTATTATTAATTATAATTATAATATAAATTATTATGTAATGAATAATAATTTTTACAAATAATATAGTTTAGATATAACGCATATACATTGTTATGATAAGTGATTGTTAAGGATCTGGACCCGGACTCATTAGAAATATGCATATATGTATGTTTTATTGTAATTAATGTTAGATATACTAATTAAGAGTTTGTGTATGTATAGTTTTAATGGTTTGTTTTAGTAATATTATAGATTTGTATTAAAGAAAATGAATTATAATGATTGCTTTTGAAAAACACTTTAATTTTTTTTAATATTAATAAATTAAATTGTGAAAGATAAAGAACAAAATACCATCATTTAAGTGAACTCGTTCATTAACAATACTAATACAATTAAAAGTAATATATATATATATATATATATATATATATATATGTATATATTATTTGTATTGGGCCTTGATTCACTTTTTAGTCCAATCATATTTTATAACATAAATTTTATTGCAATTTAAAATTTTAGATTTAAATTTTACTTGTCCTCTCATTCATCTTTCTTATCAAATATCTTTCACTCGTATGTCTAATTATAGTAATCTATTTAGATCATATTTAATATAATATTCATGTAGCTATATAGTTGAATACATATGTGTAATATCATGAATTTTTCTTAAAATATATTTGTGCTACACCAACAATTATATTTTTGAAAATTTCATCGTATTTATATTATACTATAACTGATATCGAATATATCAAAGATACCCAAACCAATACTCAAATATCATTGAAAATGTGTATTTTTATAATCGGAAAATATGAACATAAATAAATGAATGACGAATTTTGAAATATCATAATTTGATTTCGGTTGATGTCTAACTAATTATATTAACGGTTAAACAAAATAAATGTTGTAGAAGGAGGTTGAATGCAACTTCCTAATATTTATCTTTTTAGCTCAACTTTCTCTTTCTCTTACTAACAACAAATAAGAGTTTAGTTTAACAAGCATGAAAAGCAATCAACTAAAGCAGATAACTAAAATAGAGTGTTTACTTAAAAATTAATATATTATTAATTTTGTTGCTACAACTCAACTGTAAATTACTTCCAGCTTCTAAGTTACAATAACAATTAGTTTTGCTATTGTTACAAAACTTGAGAGAAATAGACAATGGATTTCTAGCTTCCTGAGAAAAAGTGTTTGTAAAATGTGTGTATTTATACTAAAACACATATTTCACTCATATGTGCACTTTTCCTTTGTACTATGATAAAACTCAAAATAGAAATCTTACTTTTCCTATTCAACCTTGGCTTCATTCTTATTGTAGATAAAGTGTGTTTGAGATGTACATAAATTTTTGACTCCTTGAAAATCATTATCTTTTTGTTTGTCTTCTCCCAACTTGCATTAGTAGGTTTGACATAGGAGATTGAAGTGTCAAAATCATTTCTTATGTTTTCACTATCTACCCTGCTACTGGGAACAAACTGTCAGCTACACTAAAAGTATACTTTACTGTCACCTTTTAGTTTCACTTGTTGTGATAGTATCTATGGCTCTGCAGACTATGCTGTTAACCTTGATGAGTCTTCCACACATACTGTCTTCTAAAACTGCCGTCAACTTATTCCGCCAATTGTGCTATCAATAAAATTTGTTGTCTTCAATCTTCATTCTACCGCCAAGTTCACTTTCAAGGGAATAGTTATTGTCAGTTGTTTCCTTTGTACTGTCACTTTGAATGTACTGTCATAAGCTTGAGTAACTGTCTCGAAGATGCTGTCAAAGTTTGAAACATGATGTGCACGAACACTTTATGAACTTCTATTTCATGTATCAGTTTATTCTTTTTATATGTGACAGTATCTATCAAACTTATTGTCGCTTATTTTAACTCTGATATTTATACTGTCAAAGTGAGTTATTCAAAACATACTGTCAATATACATATGATACTATGTACTTTAGTTAGCCTAATTTATATCTAGACTAAGTATTGTTAATTGATTACATTGTTAACATCACGATTGAACTAAATAGTTAGGTGGTGGTGTTGTATTAAGTCGGTAATTAAGACCAAGTTTCTGACAATGAGCATTTCAGACCATACATAGGGGTGAAATCGAGTCGAATAAGTGTGAATAGCAGTATGATTAGATTCGACTCGAATTTATAATTATTCGTTCAGATTCGGTCCGGATTCGAATTAAAATTTTAATATTTTGCTCAGATTCGACTCGAGTTCGGATATTAAAATTCGTATTTGATTCGGCTCGACTCGAATAAATACCAAATTACTCGTTTTAGCATATTCGAATTCGAATTCATATGTAATAATTTTATAAAATTAAGAATACTGGAATAATTGTTCACTAAAAATTAAAATATGATCATTTTATAGAATATTATTTTAATATAAATATTATATACTGTATATAATAATATATATAACTTACGAATTCGAGTCGAGTATGTATAATAAATATGTATTCGAGTATTCTAAAAGTATTCGAACTGCTCAAAATAAATACGATCGAATATCATAGTGGTAAGATCCGACTCGGTATTCGTTCGAATTATAGAATAAGATTCGAATTCGCTCGTTTTTTATACGAATACGAATTATATTCGTTTTTGACGAGTCGAATCCGAGTTCGAACCCGGATTACTCGGATTCGTTTTCAGCCCTAACCATACATTTTGAATTTGAGTTATTTTGGTTATTTTCTCTCAACAATCTCATTAATGCATTATATCATACAGTTAGTGCAACATATATCAAAATCGTAATAAAAAATAGCAATAACTTATATTAATTATGTGAGTCAAAACAAATATATAAATTTATATAAACATAAGAAAGAATAAATTAATTTGTGTATTCAACATAAAAACTTTAAACTTTTCTTAGAATCTTCAAAAATATATATATATATATGTGTTTATATTTCTATCACATAATCATATACGTATTTATGTAATTGATAGAAGCACGTGCGAGTAATAAATGAGCGTTAGTTTTTATTTGTAATTAACGGAAATTGTGGTGGTAAAAAGTTATTTTTACGTCATATCAGAATAAATACGTAATATAAATTATTTAATACTGTAGTAGATATGAGATAGTAGATAGACGGTAGATATGTATATATAAAGTATATTTATATACTTTTAAAAAAAGAGTATATTTATATATGAAAATGGGAGTGTGTATAAAAAATAGATTTTTAGTAGTTAATACATTGTTCAATATTAAATTTACGAGGTGTATCGAAATTTTTGGTATGTCAGTGTTTCATTAAATTTTTTGATATTGATTTTGAATTATAACATTTGATTAATTAAACAAATTATTTGAGTCATTTTTCTAATATAATTAATATAAAAATATTGATTATGTGTATGCTGACATGAAAATATAGGCGACATTTTTTAATGAACGCCGCCGTCAAAATTAAATATAATTTAACGGTCAGAAAAATCAAATAACAATTACTTCATTTACCTTTTTTATGTCTATTTTTAATATTTCATTTTGAGAATTTCTTCTCCTGTTAATTTCCCGTTATTTATAATACAATTTGGTATAACAATTTTTCAATATTAAAATTTTAGTTTTTTTATTTAAATGTCCATGAATTTTTTTGAAAACAAAATGAATGTAGTTTAAAAAAATGAATGGAAATTAATTTTCTTAAATATGCATATTTTTATTTTAAAAATGAAATCCAAAAAGAAAGTACATTTTCTTAACAATCATAAACATAATTAGCAAAAGAAGAAGAAAATACATAAAATAAAATAATGAAATAAATACAAACGCGGCTGCTATACACCAAACCCAGAGTCCTCTCTCTTGTCAATCAAAATTTACAGCTCTCAGAGATCGAATAAAACGACACACAAACACACACACACAAATATTTTCATTGTTTCTATCAATTTTTCATCGGAGATCGTGCCAACACCGAGCTCGATTCTCTTAATTCACGCATATATATTCATATCCATTTATATATCTGTAATTTATACCAATATCTACATGTTTGTATCAACCTAATTGTATAGATCTTAATTATACGTGGTTTTGAGTTGATTTCATTGTTAAAGTTGAGATTTTTATAATTGTTGATGTTCTGGTGGTGTTGAGAGGTGTGTTTTGTTTGAGGATTTAAGGGCGTGTTTGGTTGGTTTGTAATTTGATTTTTGTATGATTTCTGTTGTTGATGGGAGAAAGGGGTTAGGGCTAGGGTTTGAGATGGAACAGACTGAATTGGAAGAAGGAGAGGCTTGTTTTTATTCGAATAATGATGTAGATTCAACTCTTGACCCTGATGTTGCTTTGTCTTATCTCGTAAGTGTTTTTCGATTAGTTGATTGAGTTGATTTGAGTGTTGATCTTGTTGTTGTGATTGTGTTTGGTGGTGTTTTAGTTGTTTTGTTTGTTAAGATTCGAGTTGACTTGTTTGTTGTAGTTTAGATCAGAGTTGCTAGTTAGTTTTGGGGGTGCATTGTTTCGTAGCTGGAAAAAGCTTTTAGATTAGTGAATTAATTCACTGATGATAAATTTTGTTTAGCGGAAAAAGATATGTAATTCGTAGCATGATTTGTAGCAGATAAAATAGTTTAAAACGATTTAGGACTGTCGAATACGGCCGAATAGGAATCCAGGCTCCAGCACGATCTATAACTGTCTAATTAGTATGTGCAGAATTTAAACCATTAGGTTGGAGACTATGCAAATTGTGCAAATACTTCTGTTACGGTCACACAGTTCCTTAATAATGGACACCCCCTATTATTCTAAATGTATGTTGAGGATCTATGTGAACCGGCATTTCGCAAACAAGAAGAAAAAAGTATGTTTTATATGAACTGCCAGACAAATCCAAATGAAATTTACTCGTTCGTTATGATTATATATTTTTTCTTTTCCTTATGGTTGTTTTTGTGATTAGCTTTACTATGTAACAGCTCTAATGTGTATAATTACTGTTCTTTTTGAAGGATGAGAAACTTGAACATGTTTTGGGACATTTTCAAAAAGATTTTGAAGGTGGAGTAGTCTCTGCCGAGAACTTGGGTAAGTGAGATGAGCATTATTGTTGATCTTCTACTCATGAAAAAGAAGAGGAAATTAGAAATAGTGATCTTGTAACACTTCACGGTAATTAGAAGCCACACTGATACTGCAATTCATTAAATTTCACAGGGTCAAAATTTGGTGGATATGGATCATTTCTACCCACGTACCAACGATCGCCTGTTTGGTCTCATCCAAAAACTCCACCAAATGTTCAAAACCACAATGCATCAAAATCTCCAACCATCTTGCCTTTGGAGGTAGATGTTATTATTTGACCTATGGTTGTAATTGGCCACATATGTATAGTAAGGCGGAGAATCACAATAACTCTTGGTTGACATGATTTTGCATGAGAACTTAGAGTTATGTTGTTATACAGGTTGCTCATGGTAACTCTGTTTCATCAAGTGCATCTCTATCTGCTAGGCATGGATCAACTGCTCTAGGTATGGCACCACTGCCTGTACCCAGGGGTTCATCCGTGAATGATTATGTGAAACGAGAAGCAACTATGCCAGTCACCAATGTTGAGAACAAGTCTGATAATCAATCAGATCAAAAAACCATTAAGGTTCGAATCAAGATGTGTTCTGATAATTTGTCGACTAAAAAAAATGCTGAAATATACAGTGGACTTGGCCTTGATGTTTCGCCTACTTCGTCATTTGAGGACAACCCAACAGATGGTGAGTTGGCTCGTGAGTGTAAAAATTCCCCTGATAAATCTCCCACAAGTATTCTCCAGGTGAATTATCTAATTTTATATCTTCCCATATCTCCATCTCTTTGAAACGTTGACATTACCGTAATATTCTTTTTTCTTGTCAATCCGGTGGTACAGATTATGACATCATTTCCACTGCATGGAGGCCTGATGTTATCACCACTCCATGAGGAATTTCTTTTACAAGAGGGTGGATCTGTGCCCATCAGGCATAGGGGTAGCCAAGAGGGTCCCGTGACATCTGTAAATGGTCCTCATCCTGGTCGGTCTGATAGAAAACTTGTAGGAATGAGGAAACCTAAATCTTCCGAGAAGAAGGGCTTCAGAATGGAGTTTAAAAATAATAATGTTAACAACACTCAAAATAGTGTTGAACTTCTGATAAAGAAGGAAACAGACGGTGACACCTCTGTTTGCGACGAATTAGTTTCTAATGCTCTGAGGCTCCCTCTTCTGTCGAATTCTTATTGTAGTGTTGCTGATTCAGCGAAAGGCACTGTGAGGGTTGATGATATCCCTAGAGAGGTCAATAAAGGTGGGATGAAGGAGGAATCCTTTTGTGATCTAGCAATAAATGAACCACAGGAACCAGCATTAATACAGGAAAATGGTGTTGTTGGGAAGGCTGTCTCAGGTACAAAGGTCTCAGAGTTAAAGAAAACCAATTCATACGATGATGAATCTAGATATCCAGAGAAAGGACGAAAATTCAAAGCCGAAAGACTTGATCCATTGAAAGTTGACCCATATATGTCCAAGGTGAGAAAAGGTTTAAATCCTGAGCTAATGGATCATGCAAAACAAACAAGTGGTCAGAAATCTGTATCATCTGTTGACGATGACATAAAAGTTTCTTCTGGGAAGGAGAACTCGTCCTCTGGTAGCAAAAGGAAACCAAAGGGAAGTCACAGTCGTGGTGCAGAAATCATGACCGAGGTGCAAAATGCCAGCACAAAGACTGATGTTGTTACTGCGCCTAAAAGTAGGAAGAATGCCAGTTTTAATGCTTATATGCCTACTAGTGAAGTGGGAGATAGTAAACAAGATATTGGGAATGCCAAGGATAGATACAAAGATTTCTTTGGAGACTTAGAGATGGGAGATATTGGTATTGATGACAGGCCTTCTATCGATAAGTCGACTAATTGTCCAGTGTTTGAGAAAGGAAATGGTAAATCCAATAGTTTATTAAAAGATCAATCAAGTAGTAAGAAAATTGATCAGTTATCTACAACAGAGGCATATACAAGATCTTCTTCAAGTCTGGTTCCTCCCACTGGGAATAGGCTCAGTTCGGATGTAGCTGCACCATTAGTACCTTTTGTCAAAGAAGATTGGGTCGGTTGTGACAAATGCCAAAAATGGCGGCTTCTTCCTGCTGGTAAAAATCCTCAGAGTCTGCCTAAGATATGGCTGTGCAGCATGCTTGACTGGTTGTAAGTTTCCTTCTTTACGACAGTTTTCTTGATTGTAATTGCAGGTACATGAAGGGTTATCTGCATATTTTACAGTTATAGACCCCAGGTCATAAACACTAGTTGACCATTAGGCTCACACACTCGCGCGCTCATACCCACCCACCCACACCCACCCACACATAATGATTTATGAATTCTTCACTTGCAAACAGATACACTCCTTATAGCAAGTCCAATGCAATGCCAAAGGAGGTTCTATTTCTATAATATAACATCAATTATAGATCATAGCACTCCAATGCAATGCTAAAGAAGGTGCTAAAATAGAAAAATGTTATACTTGGTTCTATATGTAGTTGTAATTGCCACATGGGCATACAATTTGGAAATTGGAGGGAAATGAATATGAAACAAGTTTTATTGTTGGTTCTATTTTAAAATCATGCATTGGAGCATGAAATCTATTTTAAAAGTTTCATTTTACATCTATTTGGTTCTATTTTAAAATCGTGCATTGGAGCATGAATTCTATTTTAGCATCAAATTGTACTTTTTGATTTCATATTATAGCAAGAGCTACATCTATTTTAACATTAACATTGGACTTGCTCTTAGAATTCAGAACTTGTTTATCAAATCATGACGTTGACAGTGAAAAATAGTTCTTATTGTCTGCTGCTCTCTCACTCTCAATCCCAATCTCTCATGGGAACAGTTTTTTTTTTTTTTTTGAATTTTTGTAGGGATGGAATGAATCGGTGTAGTTTTAGCGAGGAGGAGACAACAAAGGCTGTACTCGCCCTTCACCAAACCTTTGCTCCTGTTCTTGCCCCTTCTCTTGCTCCTGTTCATGAGGGCCAAAGTAGTCAGAACAGATATACTGGTGTGGCGTCATCGGGAGTTGTTGATGCCCTGCATGTTGACCAAAATCTGCAAGACATAGGTGGAAAGAAAAAGCACGGTTTCAGAGATGTTTTAAATGCATCTAACCAGAATTGCTCCTCTCCGTATTCAAGCTCAAAAAAGAAGATCCCTCAGGCATCATTGAAAAATCAAAGCTTTAATGGTGAGAACCGTTCCCCTAGTCTGCATGAAGTCGACTTTCATCTTTCTGGCCAGTCTAGTGGCTTAGTTGGGCAGAAACAGAGACATAAGAAGAAAGAGAGATGCAAACCACTTGCAAATCCTGGCGAAGGTAGTATATGGAGTGGCATTGCGGCACCATATTTTAGACTTTTATATCTTGCAATTTTAATATATGTTCCTTCAAACAATTTGTCTACAGGTGATACCAAGAGCTCGAAAATAAGACACAAAAGAGAGAACAATCAAGAATTTTCCAAGGCCCCTAAGAAACTCAAGGCAAGCAGTGTCCATATTGAGGAAGAGTGGAAGTCTGACAATGGAGTTGCTGCCTTGAAAGTGGGCCACAGCTCAAGTAGTGGTTTGTCAATAAAGAAGACAGGGAAGCATCGACACAAATATGATGATCATCCTAAGGACTCAAAGCGAGACTCGAAGGTTTCTCTTAAAAAATCTGAAGACTCGTCTCAATTTCCCTCAGATGGCAGGTTGCTTCATATGGAATATGTTGAAGGAGATGTGAAGAAAAGGAAGAAGATAAACGAATATCAGGACAGTCAGCTGTATACCACATCCCACAGTACTGAAGGACATCGCCTTGAAAACCACAGGGATTTTATGGAAGAAACAAGTGAAAGCAACCACCGCGAGGAAAAGAAAGCAAGAGTTTCCAAGTATGGGGGAAATGAAAGGTCCATGAGCAAAGGCAGTGGTGGAATTGATGAAAAAGGCAGGAGTTCGAAAGACCAGCAAGCAGGGGTCGATCTTGAAAGTGGTATGTTTGACAGGAGCATGGATGCTATTGATTTAGTCAAAAAGGATGTTAGATCTTCACAGCCACCTGTTGCTGCTACTTCAAGCTCTTCGAAGGTTTCTGGCTCTCGTAAAAGCAAAGCCAATTTACAAGAGGTGAAAGGTTCCCCAGTGGAATCAGTTTCTTCATCTCCGCTAAGAGTGTGCAATCAAGATAACTTTACATCAATAAGAAGTGACCTTAAAGGTAAAGGTGATTTTAAAGAAGTAATATTAGGCACAGGTAGTCCAAGAAGATGCTTGAATGCTGAAGATGGTGCAGGGAGTGATCAATCGAGGATGTTACAGAAGAATGTAACTATTACCGTCATAAATCGTGGTTCCTTGGGGTCCTCTATGCTTGATTTTGAGGACAAGAGTCAGTCTCAAATATCTGGGAGAAAAGCTGCAGCAGAGGCTTTATCTTCTTCACAGTTTGCAACTCACCATGTTACTGATACCTTACAATCTAATCAACATCCTCTGGTTTCAGAAAACTGCCCAAATGATGAAAGTGTGAAGATGAATCAGAATCACAATAGTGGGTCTCATGACTCTCGCCCTAAATCTGGAAAGGGGTCTTCTTCAAAATCTAAAGACAATAGTCGTGGCACCAGATCTGAGTCTGAGAAGGGAAATCTCAAGGCATCCAATTCCAATGGATATGTAGATCATTCCTCTCATGATGAAAATTCGAAAGCAAGAAGTAAGTTGCAGGATAAAATTTCTGTAAATTCTGACAAAATTGAAAACAACAATTTTCCTAAGAATGATCCTGCTGCAAATTCATCGACTGAAAGTGGTAAACGAGAGACTCAATCAAAGTGGGTTCCGTTTGAAAGTTCAGACAAAAGACAAGTTGTTTCCGGCCATGACTTGAAACAGAACCTTCCAATGGATGGAAATACTGAGAAATCTTCGAAGAGGTTTCCTTCTGACAAAACAGGTCGAGTTGATGTATCAGGAAAAGGAAAGTCACATTCATTACCTCCATCAGGAAGAGGTCAAAATGAGATGACACGCTGGCCCCAACCAATTAATGGAATTCAAAAAGACAACGGTGTAAATTTATCAACAGCCACTACCAGTGAAGGTGATGACACATTAAATGCTGCAAAACAGATCAAGAAATCAGAGAACCAGAGTGGGAATGGCGATCAGCCTATTAATACCAAACATCCAATGAATGGTCACAAGGGTCGCGAAATTGATGCCCCAAGTCCTATTCGAAGAGATGCATCCAGTCAAGCTGCTAACAACGCTGTAAAAGAAGCAACAGATCTTAAACACCTGGCTGACCGTCTCATCAAGGTTTAAACTGTTTTTCTTTCTTACATGTGGTTTCTAGGTTTCTGCAGTTCCTTTATATATATATCTTATTGGCTGTGTGTCCTGATTCCCTGTACAACTGGGATGTGTTCTACAGAACTCTAGTTCAACCCTTGAAAGTACCGGCCTTTATTTCCAAGCAGCCCTCAAGTTTCTGTATGGAGCCTCTCTATTAGAATCTTGTAACAGTGAAAATGCCAAGCATGGCGAGATGATTCAGTCGATGCAAGTGTACAGCAGTACAGCTAAACTCTGCGCGTAAGTATTATTAAATTTCTAAGCTGCCATCATCATATATGTGTGTGTGTATATGATGTTTGTAATAACTGTGCAAGTACATGGTTGTGTATGGTTTATTTTAAAAACAGGAGTCAGAGATTATGTATCAAACTAACTGGTGTTATTGTATCAAAGTATGTACTTGATTAATCGAATACCCTTGCTTAAATGCCACAGGACCTTGTATAAGGTCACTCTACAAATCTAATCTACTCCTAAGAAAATTTCTCTTTTATTATTATATGAAGTCAAAACTAAGTAACAGTTATCTTTGTAGAAAGAAATAAGGAATGTGTGTCTATTGCTCAATTTTGGAAGGACCTTTTGTCTTTGTGAGGATTAGAACTGTATTTTCTTCTGTTCCACTCGAATTTATTTTCAGACGTCGCAATTTGCACTTAAGTGTACAAGTATTCACAAGGATTAACATTTGATGCAGGACAGCCCTTGAAAAGGGTTTTTGGATTGATCGATTTTGTATAAGTTCATTATCTTGATAATTTTTTTATGATAACTATGTTTAGATAAGGGATAAAAACTTTTCTTTCAGAGTTTGAATTTGATTAGGAAAGATTGTGTAGCTTTATTTTAAATAGGGATCGAAGTCATGTAACCATGCATAGTTAGTGAAAACTATTTTCCTGTGTACTAATTTATACTTTTGCGTGAGAATTGTTCCTGGTATGCAGCCCCCAAATCATTGTCAGTCTGTCAGACCTTGTTCCCTACCAGCATTACTGTAGAACACAAAGAACTGTTGTTTTGATCATTAAATTGATAATGATTTTGGATAACTCAAGGACTACTGTATATACGTTCAAGGACTCCTGAGTGAGTAATTTTCTTAGTTGCAGTTTCCCCTCATGTAATGCAGAAATATTTCTTCTACTTAAAGATTTTAGATTATAGTTCTCTTGGTATTACGTGGCTAATATATGGCTACCTCAAATGTTAAGCTCTTTAGGCACCTTCAATCTGTTTTTGCTATGTTTTCTGACCAGCCTTCACATTTGTACATAAACATTATTTTATACAATCACTATTTTATAAGTAAATTTTTTCTGAAGGCCCATACATCTAGTCATCTAGACCTGCTCTTGTTCGAATTCTATGCAGTAAATATCTTGTTTCTGTATATATGTTTCCCAGGACATCTTGGGTCCTGGGAAATCGAGGAAGGCGTTTTGGGTTTCTAGAGCTAGTCTCTAATATAGTTTAGTTTAACAGAGGGTACTTCAGCATATAAATCTAATTGACTGAACGCGTATCATGCCTGTAATTTTTGTGAATCACTTGCATTTACTGTTTTAAGAGTGAGCACGATTAATGGCAGAAGCAAGATTATGTTCCATCTACTGTAGCAAGCTTAGCCAACAACTTTCAGATTTCTATAAATCGTGGCTACACCTTGTTGTAATATATGTAGTCAGAGTGATAATAGTAAACACATGCAAGTTATCTGCCCCTCTTTTCTCCTCTATACTGATTGATCCCCTGTTATGTTTATGCTTTCTCATACTTTGTTCGATTTACTAGTAACTCTTCTGTGAACCTGCAAGGGTATGTGTATATTATTTTCCTAACCTTTTGCGATCTGGTTTAGGTATTGTGCCCATGAGTATGAGAAATCCAAAGACATGGCCTCTGCTGCTCTGGCCTATAAATGTGTAGAGGTGGCATACCTAAGAGTAATTAATTCTTCACATTCTAATGCAAGCAAAGATCGGCATGAGTTGCAAGCTGCCCTGCAAATAGTTCCTCCAGGTATATTTATATAAGAGTACAGTTGTGCTTTATACATGTAGTGTTTATAAATTTTGAGCTAGGGCTGTAGTTACAAAGCTGGCTAGAACTCGACCTGATAAAAATGGGCTTGACAAAAAAAAGCGGCAACTTGAACTCGATAACTGAGAACATGGCTTTTCTCATTTTGAATCACAGCTCTAATTAGAAGAATCTATATGAGTGCAGCCTGAAGCCTAGGTGCAAAGTTTCTCTTCAATTCAAGAATTTTCAAATAGTGGCTTTCAATACACATCTCTGGGAATTCTCTATGCTGCCATTGTAATATTTTGATTTTGGCTTTGGACTACTTATTGCCCCCATCGCTAGATGTTGGTCATTTTTTTTGAGTCATCACATTTATTTTTACGAGGAGATACTTTTTCGACACTAAATATAATTTGTATATTCATTACTCAAAAATGCTAAATTTTGTAAAAAAAGAACATGTAGAATTTATTAACCATTCCATCTTACTCAGTCTTTTCATTTTAAGTTTATTGCATAATAATATTAGTTTCTGCTGGTGCTGAGTAGATACAAGACTTTTGGTGAATGTGTAAACTGATCTTACACTGTTCGTACCCTATGACATGGTAAAAATAAGCACAGATCGTACCCTATAACATGGTAAAATAGTTTTCGCTATTGTAATACAGCGATGTTAAATGTAATGGGCTTGAACCGGTCTCACATGGCGCTATATTACCATTTTTAGGAGAATCTCCATCTTCATCTGCTTCAGACGTGGATAACTTGAACAACCCAGCAACCACGGACAAAGTTGCCTTAACCAAGGGTGCTAATTCTTCTCACGTTGCTGGAAATCATGTCATACCTTCCCGAAACCGACCAAATTTTGTGCGGTTGCTTAACTTCGTAAGTGTACCTAGACATTTGTTTTCTTCTATGTTAATGCAGGAAAACAACCAGGTAAAGAGAACAGATGTAAACTGTTCCAATTGTGATGCAGTATATAAATATAAAAATTTCCTATTTATTCATGAACAGTTTTGCATTCTGAATATAATGAGTTTGTAGTATTGAAGGTAAGTGTTAGATGGAGAGATAAGGTTCAATAATAGGAGAGATGAGGTGAAATTCCTGTCTCATTGTTTGTAGTCATGAAAAAAGTTCTCTTTGCACCGCAGTTAAAGATCTCAAGCCTAGCCCAGCAAGTTTGGAGTAAAAGATAACGTTGAGTTGACAGAGTGAGAAGGTCATATGGGTACATTAAAAGGATGGTCACATGGTCTTTAATTGACTCCCTTTACACTGAAAAAGAAAATAACTTGTACATACTAGATACCTCCATATCGATAATTTTTTTCTTTGATTGGTTTGGTGTCAGATTGTTTTGGGAGTAAATCCAGAACTCTTACCTCTTGTTATGACTTGCTATATATAATGTCTGACTAGATGTAAATTTCTTTAGCTCTATGTCTGTATTATTTAACTTTAGTATCTGCCAGTTTGACCGGGCATTTCTATTATGTCTATAAGTCTATTACTTGCATATTAATGTATGAATATCTGCAGGCGCAAGACATTAATTTTGCAATGGAAGCCTCCCGGAAATCACGAATTGCTTTTGTAGCTGCTAATTCAAGGGAGGAGACCAAGTATCGTGAGGGTTTGCCATCCGTTAAAAAGGCTCTTGATTTCAACTTTCAAGATGTGGAGGGATTCTTGCGTTTAGTACGGCTTGCAATGGAGACTATAAGCCGTTAAACTGACACATGTAACCGTCAAATATGCTGAATGGTGGCGGTTCCTTCCTTCGTTTCCTGAACTTTGATCATAGTGGGTGGAGAACTCAAGATTTTCTGTAAGCTGTACAATTTTGTTAATAAATGAACTTAATACCTCCCTCGCATCATGCTCTGTACAGTTTTAGGAGAAATGTGAAAGAATATGATAGCCGACGCGTATTTCAGGCTCAAAATTTTGTCAATTAAATGATGGTGAAAACCAATTGAAATTTCCCAGAAAAGAATAACATTGGGTATACAGTCAGTGTGCTACTGGCGGTTCAGGCTTATATCTAGATTCTAGAGTGTATATACAGTGGAGGTTGGTGACCAATCCACCATCATTCCATGAATACGGGACTCTCGAAGTTTCAGTTTCCATCATTCTGGCATTCTTTCATAAGGACATTGAAGAGAAGACTGCCTTGTTAATATGTTACTTCAGTTTTTATTTGGAAAAATGGAGAGTGGCTAGCAGGATAATGTACCTGAAAGGAGATCCATTTGCAGAACAACCTCATATAACTGTACAAGGAGACTAGATTAGCAAATCACGGGTAGAGTTATTATCTTACAAGTTACTATTAGTATCAAATAAAATGTGGGTTTTTATTTTCTAATTGTCCTCTTGTCCAATTATGTGCAGATGTTTTATGCAGTACTCTGCTTTTGCCTGGGAACTGTTTAATATTCAACATTGGTAGATAATGTGTAGAAAAATAATGGATTTGCAATGCTGTAATAGGATGCATATTGCTTCCTGTTCACGTGTTCCAAGTAATTCTTTAGAAGGTACATTCTATCTGTATAAAGTTTTTTTAATTGGCTCCTAGATTTCTTTTGACAACTGGCTAGATGTTTTATCTGTACAACTCATTCCTTGTCATTTTTTTTGAGTTTAGAGTTCACGTCCTGGCTAGATATGGTTTTATAAAATTTGAAGGTGAATATGTGAAATTTTATCTGAAACATCTTCAAGTAATATAGTTTTACAAGTGTGCATGTATATTATTTGTCAATACATTGTGTTTGTAAATCATTTAATTGTTCTTTTGTTTCCTAAGGATTTGATGTTGTTTTTCTATTTTTAAAATTGCCTTTTTTGAATCATAAGCTATCACACTCAACTTCCTGTTCAAGTATTTTTACTCTAGATTTAAGAGGGATCTATTCTTTAGAGCTACAATCACAAACAATGCAAGTCACCACTCACCAATCATCCACCTATTTCAAATCAAGATTTTTTAAGAGGGATCTATTCTTTAGAGCTACAATCACAAACAATGCAAGTCACCACTCACCAATCATCCACCTATTTCAAATCAAGATTTTACTTGGCCTGTGACACATTTTGTTAAGTTCCACCTGTGGCCCGACGGCAAGAGTGTGCCTAAAAAAAAGCAAAAAGGAGGTATTTGGCTCCCAAAAGGGATTGGGGTTTTAGATCCTTGGGAAATCCCTTTTCTTAATACCCTTATTCTCCCTTCATCCGGAGCTGCCGTAACTTGGGCTCATCATGCTATACTCGCGGGGAAGGAAAAGCGAGCTGTTTACGCTTTAGTTATTGATAGTTAAGAATTTGTTGTGAAATTATGTTATATTTTTTTACTGTTTTAGCATCATAAGTTTTACAGCACAAAATATGTATGTGAAGCCTGATTGGAGCACAATTAAGTTGACAAGCTTTACTAATTCTTGCTGTTTATATAAACTGTTTGGCGAGTTTTGCATTTTTTAAGTGCATGGTATTATTTTTGTGATATTCCAGTTACATGCGGTCTTATAATTACGGAATATAGTACTATCTTAAAATCTACAACTTTCTTTTTTCCTGTGGTCTTTACAGGTGCATAGTGGGCATGTGGTGTAGATCAATAGGCTATAGAATTAGGGTTTGTTTTTGGTTTTCCTTGTATATTGTGTTATAATTTGTCCTTCTCATTCTCTGGGAATAAAACTTTGATTCTGATGAAATTGTAAACCAGCAAATTATTTGATTCATAATTTGATCTGTTTACCAGTGACACTTTACGTGTACGATTGAGTTTATCAGCAAAGTATACACTGCCGCATCTCCAACCAAGTGATGGGTTGTGTTTGTGAAAAGATCTGTCTATTTGGTGTTATTGAGATATTCATATTCAAATTACTCCCTCTCTTTGATTCAACAGTGTTGTAGAATACAAGAAATCATATGAAACTAAGAAAGCATAAAGAGGAGGTGAGCAGAAAAATTACAGGATTTACAATTACATTCACAAACTGAATGTACAGTAGTTAAAAGTAACCATTTAATGAGAAGCATCAGAGCGGTGGCAAAAGTGTTGTGCCGGGGGCGTGATAAATTTGAGAGTGGAGCTGATTCACAGGAGGAGAAATAATTTTTTAAAATAATTATTATTTCAACCAACGTTTTCTTTCTTTTTTTTTTTTTGGGGGGGGGGGGGGATGAATTGGTTTATATATCGTGATTCTGCAAAATTTTATTTCAGTAACTATTAATATAATGTCTTTTTTTTTGTTTGTGCCTTGAATTTTAAGAACACCGGATATAAAATTATAGAGGATACGGTTACAAGTTGCAACGTGCTGTGGTATGTTCTACTTGATCGGTTTGAAATTAATAATTGACCGGAAACGATCACCCACCAGGAGAAATTGAAAAAATCACCGATTAAAGTAAACCAGATATTTGATTGCAATAATTCCAAAACTGGATCAACTCACTGAACGCAATGTTTACTGAAGCTGCTACAACTATATACAAGCCTGATCATCCTATAAAACCTCGAATATAAATTCCATTAGTGAAAGACCATGCATGTCAACTGCACAAAAGTTGCTATTGATTTACTAGTGTAAAAAAAATATTATAAACTCCACTGAACTATCATTTTAAGTAACTTAACCGGGTTCAGAATCCAGAAATCTGGGCACCATTGTACCTACAGTCAGTTCTCAGGCTCATTTAACTTCAATAATAAATTTCTGTAAAAGTTACACCTGGAGTTGGCATTTATATCAAGCTACGTACTTGAACGTATTCGGGTTTTCCTTGTCCCTTTCCAGATAATCCCTCTCTATCAAATCTTCAATGCTCCTCTTGATTACCTTGAAATCAGGCTGCAAAGGGTAATAAAACAATCAGCAATCATATAATTAAAGATATGTATCCCTCCACAAATTTTTGCTCATTTTGTTTCATACTTTTGGTCTTCGCTTGTTTCTACTAAGCATCGAAATGAATAATGTTCTATAAGCGCCTTTAGGAATTAACAACAATGCATGCTGTATAAAAAGATGTGGTTCTTAACTCTTTTTTAAGGTTCTTAATGTTCCAAAATTAAACACAATATTTGTATTTCACTTCTGAGCTCCCACTTTTCTTGGAACAAAAAACCTTTAACACTGCCTTATGTTCCATGAACCCAAGAAAGAGCACGAACAAAAATCAGGAACAACAATTACAAAAAGAGTCCTGAACTATTGCACCACATATTACGATATTGACCAATTGTTATCTTTCATACCTTAAACATGCGGCTTAACTGCTCAACACACTCCATCACCAACTGCTGATGGCCTAGGACTTTTCGACTCTTCATAATACGCACAAGCGAGGCATCAATAGCGTAACGTCTGTCCTTGTCAACATCTTCAACAATTTTCTTTCTTTCATCCATGGGCAGAAGAGGGATCTGATGTAAACCAGAAACAAATCGTTGCCTATATCCATTTACAAAGGCTAAAGAGGGGATTTCAGCAAGAATGCAGATCAATGTGTCAGACATTATCACACCTTAATTCTCCGCATTTTATCGGTAAACATTGAATTGAATTCAAAATAATCTGTTGAGGACACTGTGTTTGAGCTTGGAGTCTTTTTCAGAATCTTATATTTGCCACATGAGAGAGACTGCAGTACTCTGGCCAGATCATCATCAGATAAATTTAATTGTGTCTTCAGTTCCGAATAACTCAGTTTATCTGTAGTATTAAACAGTAACAAGGCTGCATCCTGAAAAGGTGTAAACCCCAATGGACCAATGGTTAGAAGTCCTGCTAAACGCACTAATATTAACAATCAAATATACACAAGTTGAGTTCACATTTAACGTACTTGATATGTGACCACAATTAGTTCGATAGGCTTTGTATCAAATCTTCCAGTTACAGTACAAGTTCCAAGTGAGTAAATCCATGTAAGCTTTCTACTTTTTGTTATTGTTTTGTAGAAGTTCTTGAAAACCTCAACACACTCAATCTGAAAAAATAAACATTAAATATTAAAATATTGATCTTTTACAAAAAAGATATCATCACAATAAATTAGTTAAGTAGCCGGTTGTATCATCTCAGATGGAAGGTTGAGATAGGAGGATTTGTAAGTTGGCCAGAATCCAGTTGTAAGAACAGTAACATTCAAATCAATCCTCAGATGAACAGCTGAACTATTTCTAAGATAAGCCACAAAATCATTCTGATTATCTCTGGCCAAGGCCAAATCTGTCACCTGAAAACAAGTAAATTACAAGAACTCATGGTATCAAACTAGATAAAGAGCTCAATCAAACATATAACTCACCATCCCCTCCATCTCTGATGTAAATTGTCCACCACATTGTTGTTTCAGCTTTGTCAGTATAAGTCTTTCATGATCATTACTAGCACTTCTGTCAAAAAGCAAACGCCGAGAAAGCTTTTTCCTAATAGCAATAAGAAAGGAGATGTTGGTGAGTTAAGAGTTACTTATAACAAGTCAATATTCTCCAGGTAGTAGTTGAAATGTAAAAAAAAAAAAAAAACTAAACATATACCTGTAAAACTCAGCAAATAGATCTTTATCACTAATATACACGAGGAGCTTGACAACCTGTGAAGTACAGTAAAACAAATTAATAATAATGGCAACTACCATTTTCATGACTAAACATGAAATAAGCATAAAAAGACACTACCTTATCTTGTATTTCTTCAACAGCTTCATATGTCAAATCGCTTGCACCCTTCGTGAATATATAATTACAAAATGAAGCCAGCAGTTCTGCACTTGAAGAGCCTGATACATTTTTGTTGCAGACGACCTCAAAAGCCTCTTTCAAAGCCTAGAGAAGCATTAACAAATTAAATGCGGTAACATGCAGAAAAGAGCATAAACTATAAAAAACAATTAAGAGCACTGATCTTGTGAAAGAGCGTGTGATTCAAAAAACAATCGTTTACATATTTAATGTACTTTTCGTGCAACTCGATAACTTTCTGGACAAAGACCTGAAGAGAAAAACCAGATCAGATACAATTCTTAAACTACGATAGCAAAACTTGGGCTTTCTTCGCTATCAAATGTATTTACCTGCTCCTGTTGACCACCAACAATTTTTGCCTGTAAAATTAATAAACTATATAAGTTTGCACTGTTATATGCAACATCAACACATCAGTATTTCTTTATACATATAGCGTTAATTCACATTCCAATCCTTTGATTATGTTAGAATTAATATTATAACAAGTTTTACTACTCAATCTAACTGCATACAATAAATGCCACAGCCACACTAAGGTCAAAAACTGGATGCGCCTAACTTAATTATGCACCTATATTCCCATATGAAGTTGCTATGACAGTATGACACAACAGTTCATTTGCATGCATCTCATCTTCTCATATATAAACACATACATATAAAAAAGCATCTCATACAGAAACATTGCATTCAATATCATATAAAAGATATTTAGCATCTAAATATGGAGATCCATGTACAACCAATTTTTTTAATCTGCTATTACCATAAACTGGTTCACAACTTTCTCACATCAATTAACCAGAAACTGCAACCAAGTTCTATAATTAAAACCCTGCCCAGCCTGTTGAACCAGTTCAACTGCAACATGGTTCCTGAACCAAATTATTTTGTATTGTGTATGGGTTTGATATTCATGTACATTAACACGGATGTACACGATACACGATTGTTACTCATGCATATATACAATACATGTACTTGGCAAGAATAACATGGAAATAATTATCATATCAGAGGGCTTACTTTAGATGCTGCTGCATCTTCTGCCTGTTGGACGAGAGCTCTACCTTCACACATAATATGCTGCATCATGGAACAAAATAGATTTAATGGTTAAGTTATTGGTCAATGGTTGTTAGAGGTAAGCTCTTTTGACTTCGTTTACACTAGAGAAGGAATGCAACTTGCTTGTTTAAATATATAGGCCACTGGTTCCAGTCCCTGGGGAATTTTAGAGAATAGCCTGAACATTCGAGAAAGATCTTCGACCTGACACCAAAAGAATTTGACTAAGGTACAAGGTTACATCTGCATATATATGTTTTTATTTGTAAATAGTACACATTTAATAACCAAATACCTTGTTATCTTGAAGTAAAACTCGACATCCAGAGTGCTCTTTTTCAAGCAATTGGCTGTGATGAACCACCAACAGTTCATTTTGCACTCTCTACAAATCACATGCAAAAAATTATACACTGATCGACAACAGTTTCAAATTAAGGACAATTTGAGCAGTCTATTATTTTTCATTTAAGGGATGGTGTATATACATGAACATGTGAGTTTCAATGCTGTTATTTAGCTTTTACTATGTTAAATGATTATTACAAGAGTTATTCACTTATATCATTTCGCTAACTTTGATCTGAGAACTACATCAAATTTGGCTTACGCATCACCGAATTACTAATTTCAAAACACAGAAAGGAAAAACAAGAATGAATAATGTCACTTAATTTTTTTTAAGAAAACTCACTTAAAACTAATAGACAAAGTTTATAGCAACTAAAAAATAATATAAAAAGGAGCATACATCATAGATTAAGCTCTTCGATGATTAAGCAATTTATCATTAATAATGCAATAGTTGTGATAATAGAAAAGCATATTGTAGAAACATCACCATCATTAGACACCCAAAATTACCCTCATTTTTTTTACTGTAGTTGAAGTAATAAAAAAAATTCCAATTTTTATCTATTCAACAGAATGCAAATCCAAATTTTGTTTCTGTTTGTAACAAAAAGAAAAGACATCTTCAGTGATGTATCACATTCCAATTTCTGATAAAAACAAGACCAACCTCCAAAGCTTTGATTCAGTACTCGAATGCAGATAGTGAGATACTCTTTCCTTCTCCTTTTTTAAGCATTCCTCAACCTATTGATTCCAAAGGAAGTGTCAGACTGTCAGCATCATCCAAAATAATATACCAAGGAGCACGAGATCAAATAACTTACCTTAAGCATGTAATCTGGACCGGAATCCTTGGCAATCCAGTTTGATGCCTTTCGAGAATAATATGAAGAAGAATCTTCAAGCATATCTGCTTCAAAATCTTCTTCATAGTAGTATTCATTCTTTCCCATTCCAACTTGAATAAATATCTATGATGTTCTTTAATAAAGCTCTATCGATCTGTTCTCCCTCTCGTTCTCTATCAATCTGTTCCAAGTGCTTTGTCAGCTTTTACATTAATTTATTTTAAAGAAATTAAGAGAAGGCAAGAAACATACAAGCGCAATGACAGAATCTCTGGCTTTAAACTTCAGCTCTTTATAAACCTGATTAAAAGCAGTTAGTTATCATCATTTCATGGTAGACGAGATGAGCATTTGTTCAGTGTATAATAGAAAGAAATTAAAAAATAAAATAAAATGCTGAGGTACAAACCATGTCGCGAAAGCAAGTCAGTCCAGCATCATTCAATG
The DNA here is from genome assembly GCA_028671895.1 of Oenanthe sinensis. NCBI lineage: Eukaryota > Viridiplantae > Streptophyta > Magnoliopsida > Apiales > Apiaceae > Oenanthe > Oenanthe sinensis. The sequence goes on from CM053813.1 coordinate 32,765,087, forward strand.
AAGGAAGTGAGTTTCAACACACGAAGAAGCGATCAAGGTAGTGGAAGAATCTTGAAAGCCACCTCATCATGACTTTATGGTTCACCCATCTTTTCACAAGCTCTGCCAACATAAACTCATCATGCTGCTGGCTTAAAGATGGCAACACCTAATAACAATGAAGGAAAAATAAAATTCAGAAGATATTTGGTTTATAACAAATAAATCTCATGGTTTTTAAGTAATTATATGTTTAATATACTACAAAATAAAAGTTCTATTGTAAAATATCACAGTAAATGAAAGCACGATATCCATCAAAATTCCAGCTTTGGTCTTTTCTTTTTGCACACACTCTTATAACTTACGACTCCATGTGTCAAAGTTTAATATTAGGTCTGTACATGATCGATACAAAAATGCTGCACGTGCTAGAATATTCAGTATGCAACACAAATGTGACCTCTACAAGTTCCTAGTTAAATATAGCACAAATAACTTCCCAGCTTCATTAGAATAACACTAAAACAATAACCAAACTAGGTAAACTAGATTTGCAATTTTTAAATATCTGTACACATGCTATTACCTAGGATTTCTATAGTCGGGTTAGTCCAATCACCACGGCAAGCTTGTATAATTAACATGATCTATCCAATAAAGTTAAAGTATGAAGTGAGAAACAATGTTGTTAAAGGCGCGCTGAGGCGCACGAGGCGCGGAGAGGCGCGGCGCGGCGCGGCCATAGCGTATAGTTATGTCCGAGGCGCATCGGGTTCAATGATACGCGCGCCTAGGTCTGTGAGGCGCGAGGCTCCAAGGCAGTGAGGCGCAACGAGGCTCAAATTGGTCTAAAAATATTCTAAATAGCCCAAATAAAGCCCATATACTTAAGCCCAGTTTTATAAATATAAACCCACCTTACAGAAAACCTAATATCATAACAAAACTTCCACGTAAAGTAGCTGATATTAATTTTGAGTGAGTCTCCCACCGAGTTGACCGGGTTTGACGGGTTTCAAGCCGAGTTTGACAGATCTCCCACCGAGTTTGAGGTATACTCTCTACTTCTTCTCTTCTTCTCTGATTCTCTACGAGTATTTGTGTGTACACAACTGTACATACAAATATATATCATGAGTATATACATACAACCGTGTATGTATATATCATATACATGCTGATTTGTTTATAAGAGCTTCTCTGATTTGTTGTTAGTATTAGTACTAAATACTAAAATACTTGTTTGTACAGGAACAATGGAAAAAGGTGATAGCAAGAAAACTGATCCAGCATGGAAATACTCAACACAAGTTGAAGCCGGAAATCGTGACAAAATGCAATGCAACTTCTGTGCTAGAATACTATGTGGAGGAGTTTATAGAATGAAAGAACACTGGATTGGAGGGCGTAGAAACGCAAAAAAATGTACCAGAGCTCCTGGAGACGTTAGAAAAGAGATGGAAGAGTACATGGAAGCTAAAAAGAAAGCAAGAGAGATGGAAAACTACTTTCAAGCAGTTATAGATTCAGATGAAGACTCTGTTGATGATATTGTGCAAGTGTCGAAGTCGAACAAAGGGTCGTGTGCAAGTACTCCTTCTTTGAAGACTAAGGTTTCAACATCAAGGCCAAATGGTCCACTTGATTTATACATGATTCCTGATCCAGAAACAGCAGTGATGAAGAGGAAGGGTAAAGGGCAGCATAAAATAAATGAGAACGATAATGTACGAAAGGAGTTAAGAGACCGAGCTTGTACTGCATTTGCTAGATGGATGTACGATGCAGGAATACACTTTAATGCCGTCAATTATGATAGTTTTCCGGTAATGGTTGAGGCATTTGGACAATACGGACCAAATATGAAGCCGCCTAGTTACCATGAGGTTAGAGTTCCTTTGCTAAAAAAGGAAGTTGATCACTTAAAAAGTTATATAGTTGAGCATGAGAAACAATGGGAAAAGTTCGGTTGTTCGTTGATGTGTGATGGCTGGACAGATGGCGTACAAAGATCATTGATCAATTTCCTTGTCAACAGTCCAAAAGGTAGTGTTTTTATTGAGTCAGTTGATTCATCGGCGTATTCAAAAACGGGAGAAAAAATGTATGAGCTGCTTTGTGGATATATTGAGAAGATTGGACCATCTAATGTGGTGCAGGTGGTTACAGATAGTGCTTCAAACAACAAGTTGGCAGGAAAGCTTTTAGAGGTGAAGTTTCCACATTTGTTCTGGACCCCTTGCGCGGCTCATTGCCTAGATTTGATTCTTGAAGACATATTTAAATTGAAGAACACGAAAAAAACATTTGAGAGGGCTGTCAAACTGAATTCTTATATATATACTCGGCCTCCTATGGTAAATATGTTGCGGGAATTCACCAATGAACGTGAGCTGATCAGGCCTGCCAAAACTCGGTTTGCAACGGCATTTCTCACCCTTGACAGAATACACAACCAGCAGTCTAATTTGAGAAAAATGTTTGGATCAGAAAAATGGCTTGCAAGTAAATATTGCAAGGAGAGAACCGGGAAAGATGTTGCTGAAATTGTTTTTATGCCCTCATTTTGGAATAGTGTAGTATTTTCACTTACGGTGGCAGGACCTCTTGTTCATGTGTTGAGGATGGTTGATGGGGAAAGAAGACCTGCAATGGGATACATTTATGAGGCAATGGACAGGGCAAAGGAGGCCATTGCGAAGGCCTTCCAAAAAAATGAGAAGAAGTACTCACACATTTTTGAAATAATTGATCAAAGGTTATTCTTATTCTTAATAGTTAATACTTTACTTGAATACCTAACTGGTACAGTTAACCACTTTCATATTTTTAACATATAATTTGTAAATTAATAAGTTTGAAATTTGTTATGACAGGTGGAATGTACAACTGCACCAACCACTACATGCTGCGGGTTACTATCTCAATCCGGAATTTTATTATTCGAACTTGGACATTGAATCTGATCAGGAGGTGATAAAAGGACTTTATACTTGTATTGAGAAGATGGTACCTAATCAAGCTGAACAAGATAGAATTGCAGACCAGATTCCACTATACAGAAACGCAGAAGATCTCTTTGGCATATCAATGGCTAGAAGAAAAAGGACTTCAAAATCTCCTGGTAAATACATGGTAATTTTAGTGAATCAGTCCATAATAACATACTTATGTTTCTTGTTATATAATATTTCAGCGGAGTGGTGGAAATCATATGGTGGTTGTGCGCCTGATTTGCAAAAACTTGCAATCAAAATCCTTAGTCTCACTTGCAGCTCATCCGGATGCGAACGAAATTGGAGCACATTTCAACATGTAAGTTATATATATATATATGTGTGTGTGTGTGTGCGTGTGTATATATATATATATATGTAATTATGTACCAAGTGTCCAAGTTAGTTTCACAATTAATACTTACAAGATAAAACATTTTTTGTAGCTTCATTCTAAAAAGAGGAATCGACTAGCTCAACAACGTTTGAATGATTTAGTCTTTGTTAAATACAATCGAGCATTGAAACGTCGATATGCCTTGCGTGACACCATTGATCCAATATCTTTGAGTGATATTGACGAAAGCAATGAATGGCTGATGGGAAAGCTTGATGATGATCAAGCCAATGATTATGTTTTCGATGATGACGAAGGGTTGACTTGGCAGGATGTTGCAACTGCTACTGGTGCATGAGAAGCTCGATACAACTCTAGATCACAAACTGCTTTTAACAAGAAGAAAGGGAAACAGCCATGCGAACCATCAACTAGTTTTCCCTTGATTGATGAGGACGAGGAAGAGGAGCTTGAATTCGAGGGAGGGAATCATAGCAATGATGTTGATGATTTCAATGTGGATCATCTCGAAGATGAGGACGAGGACTGAACTTGAAGTAGTAGTACTAGACTACTAGTACTTAATTATTTTGTTTGAGTAGCATTACCACTTAAGTACTATTAGTATATCGTTTGAATTTTGACTTTTGACTTTGGTAACAATTTTCCTTCTATTAATTGGATTGCAGGTATGTCTTGCACTTTAAAGTTAAAATAATGCTTTTTTTTTAAGTTTTATATAGTTGTTTATGTTTTTTGTGCATTATTCCATATTTCTATGATATATAATTAATTTTTTTAAATAAATTCGCTTCACTTCGATGAGGCGCGCGCCTCGCCTCGCTCCTCATCGCCTAGGCTCCACGGGACCTTAGCGCCTCGGTGCGCATCGCGTGTTTAATAACATTGGTGAGAAATCACCAGTAATAGCATGGTATCATCCACTTTACACTTATATTTAATCTAATTCAACATTTAAGGAATTGTATCATCCACTGCACTCTTATAATTATTTTGTTCATCAGAACACTCACAGTACTCAACTCCTCTCAAGAATGTTTCTCTATAAAAATTCATTGAACTTTATCAACTCCTATGGCAGAGCTTTCTGATATAAATTATTTCAGGCATAATAAGTTGTTAGGAGACATACAGGCATACTAAAACAAATTTTGATGTTTGTATGGTTGTGGAAATGAACAGACACACACTTATACATATAAAAAATTAAGTTTTCTTATTTGTCACTACATTCACTCACCCACAAGGTATTTGTCATAGAGCTGTTGAGAATAGGTGCACATGTTATAGATACTCCTGTAATCCATTGTTAAGAATAAATTATAAGCTGGACATCCAAATAAGGTACAAGAAAGAGAGTATAAATTATAAGGCAATTTGCTTCTAAATTAATGATTGTGGAACCAAGAAATAAAGTGAAATGATGGAAGTATACGTGTAGATATTTCATGTATTCGTCTGTCTGCGGTAAACTGAGGCTCTGGCAACCCTTGGAGGATTCTCTTCAGCTTTGTAACCCCCCTTTTCAAGACCGCCAAACCTTCCTCCAACTTCACAATCTTCTCGTACCTTTTCATAGTTGCTAAGACTTACAAATACAAATTATCTGCATTTAGTTTGGAAAATTAAAGACGAAAAAATGGTATCTATGATGGGCAAAAAGAGAACAATGTGCTACCATTTGCAGAAAACAGTGAAATCAAATTTACTTAGTAATCTGGAACCACAAATCAAATCTTATACATATATGATTGTTTTTTCATAAAGCAAATCCATATTCAATAGATTACATCTCGGACATATTTATATACGAAAATTTGGTTTAAAAACACATAATACAACACAACTTCAAGACTAAAAAAGAAAATATACATGACCCTACAAATTCGTTCTACCACACACTACATTTCTATTCATTTCATCTCCGATCGATTGCCTCTCTCTTCCCCGAGCTATCATTACAAATTCGTTCTACCACACGCTACATTTCTGCTCTCCTCTTTTAATTTGTCATTGATTTACTCCATCAAATCTATTCATTTCTCTGAAATCGTATACGTACATACATATACATACATCTCCATTTATCTATTTCTCATTAATCTTAACATACATACATACATATATACATGGGTTGAATATGAGAAATAAATGAAAAAGTTACACATGATTAAAGGAATCGACGAGCTACACTCAAATCTATGACATCAGAACTCACTCAGATCTGTTTTCTTCTTCTGATTTTTAGTTATGGAAATTTTGGTGATTCGCGATCAGATTTTGGTGATTCGTCTTAATTTATGATAATTTGGTTTGAAATTTGGTGATTCTGCATGCAGCGATGTCGGGATAGTAGCTGTTATGGTGCCCATTGTTTGGTTATAGTAGTATTTGTGGTGCTAATTTGGTGATATGGTACGTGATTTAAATTTAGGTAATAAGAATTTCAATTAAATGATTATATGGGCGGTGGAGGCGTTGTTATGATGCTGGTAATGGTAACTGTAATTGTGATTGTAGTGATGTTGTTGTATAGAATTGTAATTTATTTATATATGTATAATAAAATTTTGGTGATTCGAATTTTAATTTAGTGATTCTGTTGAAGTTCTTAGTTCTAATTATAAGAGGTTCTCATTTGAGCATCTCCCTATATATATATATATATATATATATATATATATATATATATATATATATATATATATATATATATATATATATATATATATATATATATATATATATATATATATAGACAATTATTCAAATGAGAACCTAAATTAATATGAGAACTTAGAACTAATCTCAACCCTACATTTTATATAATTATATTAAATCATGACCGTACATATTATATACATCTTTTATTTCCCCCTCTCTGGCCGTTCACACCATTGCAACATTAGTGCATCATCAACCACTTCTGTCCACCATAACTTCTAATCATATATATAATCTTAAATCTCCTATTCTTCTCGGATTTGAAGTTACTTCATCTCTCTTCATCTTTCTTCTCATTTCTAGTAACATTTCCTCATCCCTTACCATTATTGGCAACCATCGACATCTCAGATCTAAAATATTGATTTTAAAATTGTTGAATTACACTCTAATCTTGAAATTGATGTGAAGTTCTTTAGAGCAAAGAGACAACGATGATGTTCTTTGATGCTTATTGATGACTTTATTTACGAAGAAGACGATATGTATAGATCAAATTTTTTTTAAGGTTTTGAATTTTAGTGATTTGCGTTTAAAATTTAGTGATTTGTGTTCACAATTCGGTGATTTACGTTCAAAATTTGGTGATTCGTGTTCAATTTTTTTGATGATTTAACTTTAAAATTGGAATGTCAATAAGTCGTGGCGATGGTGGTACAATGATTGTTTTAATTTTGGTGATTTGTGTTGAATTTAATGCATTTGTAAATGGTTGTGGTTGTAGAAAAACTTTGAAAGATTTTGGTTAGGAGATTCTGATTTCGATTTGGTGATTGTAATGGGGGTAATGGTGTTATAGTGTGGTAGTAGCGATGGGATAGATGGTGATAATTGTGCCGATATAACTGTGATCATTTTGGTACTGTGATGGTAAAAATGTTGTGTGTGATGTGGTGATGATGATATATATAAATATGAATTATATATTTGTATGTATTTAATTTTTGTAATAAAATAAATTAATTTAATCATAAAATTATATTGAGTTCTTAGTTCTCATTATAAGAGAGTTTTCATTAGAGTAGCTCCCTATATATATAGGCATACACATTTGCGCGTCACTTATCTGTGGAGGTATTTCGGTGGGCTTATAACTTCTTAATTAAGTCCGTTTACAAGTTGCGCAAATCTACTTAATTAGGCTCAAGTTGGATTACTGTTCAAAATTGCTAGATAAAAATTAGATAATTGTTAGTATGAGCATGTTTTGAGATATCTATACTATATTATTATAATCAAACTAAATAACTTTTTTTAAACAAGAACCATAAAAAAATTATAACCGTCCAATTTTAGGTGAACCATAGAAATGATCCTAACCATCCAATTTTAATAAAATCTAATTTTAGAAAAAAAATATAGCATACATAGTCCTCCTTTTATACAACTCATCGCGGATACTATTATATTATATTTAAATTATATTCTATATTTTCTATTTTGAGAATCCTACTTATCATATATTTTTTATTTAATATAATTTACTCGCATTCAACTCAATTTAATCACCATTCAAACTCTTTTATTTATTTAAAATTATGACTTATCATTAAATTTTATGAATATTAATATATAAACATCATTGTATAGAAAATGTAAAACAAAATTAATATTAAAACAAATTATCATGTTAAATGAAATATTTAAATTATATAAAATAATTAATATATAATTAATTGTATAGAGTCTGTCTTGTTTCTGAACACCCATTTTGTTCTAACAATGGATCTGTTCTTTGGTCTTGGAACAAGAGTCCAAACCTCATTTCTTTCAAATTCATTTAATTCTTCCTGCATTGCAGTAACCCAATCTACATCCTTCAAAGAATCTTCAACTTTCTTTGGTTCTTTTTGAGAAAGAAAACTATGGTATATATATTCATTTTGAGTAGTTTTTCTTGTCTTTACTCGACTTTTTAGATCACCAATAATCAAGTCAGGTGTGTGATATTTAGTCCATTTCCTTGGATGTGGAAAGTTTCTTGAACTAGATGCTCCCCCATAATTTCCGCCTTCATAGTATGATTCCTCAGTAAATGCCGATCCTCCCCCTGAAGTTATGCTTCCATCAGTGTTTGATGAATCAGTGTTTAGGCTTTCAGAGTTTGATGGATCAGAGTTTAGAGTTTCAGAGTTTGATGGATCAGAGTTTGTATTTGTCAGAGTTTGGTCAGACTATGAGATTTCAATAATTGAGGTTGGTTCTCCAATTTCAGAAAAAGATTGATGTTGCTCCTCAATATGTGCAAAATCTTCAATTACTCTGTCAATTATGTCTGAATCAGAGTTTAATGAATCAATGTTTAACTCATCAGAGTTTACCTTATCAGAGTTTAGCTTATCAGAGTTTGTGTCTTGTAATTCATTTTCAAAACTCAGAGATTCCTGAGCATCTTCATCATGTAACCTTGTTATTTTTCCTTCATCAAAATAGATATTAATAGATTCCATGACTACCCTGGTTCTCAGATTAAACACCTTGAATGCCTTTGAAGAAGTTTTAGAAGTTGTTGCATAGCCAACAAAGATGCCTTCATCTGTCTTGAGTTCAAACTTTTTCAACTATTCAGGATGTGTTTTAAGAATAAAACACTTACTTCGAAATATTTCACATTTGGCTTCCTTCTTTTCATAAACTCATATGGAGTCATTCCATGTTTATTTACCAATGTGTAATTTTGAGTGATGCATGCAGTATTCACAGCTTCTGCCCAAAAATAAGTAGATAGTTTTGCTCCTTCTAACATTGTTCTAGCAACTTTAATGAGAGTTCTGTTCTTTCTCTCAACTACACCATTTTGTTGAGGTGTACCAGGTGTTGAGAACTGTTGAATAATTCCTTTGTTTGAGCAGAATTCCTCCATTGCAGAGTTCTTAAACTTTGTTTCATTATCACTCCTTAGAATCTTTACCTTGTGTGGTGATCCATTCTTAATCATGGTGATATGACAAAAAATTATCTCAGTTGTTTCATCCTTTTTGTGTAAAAAGTACACCCAGGTAAATCTTGTGTAATCATCCACTATCACTAGAGTATATTTCTTCTTTCCAATGGACATTATGTTGACAAGAACAAATAAATCAAGATGCAATAGTTGAAATGGTTGATCAATAGAATTTTTAGTTTTGCTCTTAAAATATGTCTTCTTTTGTTTGGCCTTTTGACATGAATCACAGAGTCCATCGGGATGAAATTGAACTTTTGGAAGACCTCTTACTAGATCCTTTTTCATAAATTCATTTATATTCCCAAAGTTCAAGTGACACAACTTTTTGTGTCAATTCCAGCTTTCCAAAGATGATGCTTTTCTAAGTAAACAAGTTAAAGGACCATCAGAGTTTACCTCCAAGCTAGCTTCAAAAAGTTTTGTTATGTTTGTGACCAATGAGAACCACTTTGCCAGCCTTCTTGCTTTTGACTTCACAACGTGTTTCATGAAATTCCATAAAATAACCTCTGTCTAGCATTTGACTCACACTTAACAGATTATGCTTGAGTCCTTCAACCAGAGCTACATTTTCAATGATGACATTTCCAATAACAATATTGTCATATTCCAGTGTCCTTCTTAAGTTGCCATCTCCATAAGATACTGCTAGGCCAGCCTTCTTCTTAAACTCTGAAAGTAGTAATTTGTCTCCAGCATGTGTGCAGAACATTTACTATCAATTACTAGGATGTTTTTCCTGTTTCCTGCATTCATTAATGCAAATTAATTAGTAGCTTTGAGGACCCAAACAATTTTGGATCCTTTCTTTTAAAAATTGTTAACTTTTGTAGTAGAAATATTTTTATCATAGTTTAAGTTAACAGAGTTTGCATTATCAGAGTTTAATTTTTTTCTATCAGATTTTATCACATACTGTTGTTTAGCAGAATGACTAGAAGAAATAATAGTTTTATTCAAATAAGGCAAACATTCATAATAATTGAAATACAGACTATGATATTCTTTACATGTGTAAATTGAATGCCATAAACTACCACAGTGAAAGCATGGATTTTGTGGTTTATATCTAGTCTGTTTCCTATCCTCTGATCTAGGTCTTTCAATTTCTTTCTTTTTATTTTGCCTGCAATCAATAACAATATGATTAGAATTTACACATGTGAAACAGGTTTTTCTAGGAGTATCAGAAATATTCTTATAGTTACTCTCCTTAGAAATTCCTACTTTGCCATTTCTATTCCTCTTGATCTTTTTAGGTTTGTTCTTGCTAGTGATTGATTTCAACTTTTCCTTAAGTTGCTTTTGTGAGAGTAACCCTATATTTACTGATTTATTCTCCGACACCCTATTAGAGCATTTATTAGATGTATTCTTTTTTCATTACTAGCTCTAACAAAATCCACAGGTTCACTCAATTTTCCTTTTGTGTTTGTCTTAATATGTGTCTCCTTGTCAGATTCATAACCTAAGGCAGATGTCCAATTCTTGTTAGAAAGCATTTGTTGGACTTTCTTACCAGAGTTTGTCCAAACTCTAAAAGTCTCATTTTCTTTAGTTATCTCAGCTTTTAAATATTCTACTTGTATTTATAGCTGAGTTTGCATGTGTATAACATTCTCACAGTCTTTCTTAGTGCTAAACATGTGTGAATTTTTAGATTCAAGAAAGTCATTCCTAGTATTCAGAGTTTGTATTTCAGATTTTAATATTTCATTCTCAAGTGACTGTGATTTAAAACTAACATGCAAGGTTCTAAGAAAAGTCTTTAATTCATTGATATTTTCAGTAGTAATGTTGAAAACAGAGTCTGGTACCTTGTCAGAGTTTAGGACGAGAGCATCAGAGTTTGTCATGAGGGCATAATTTGTTTCCTCTTCAGAGTCTGAGCAATCCATCCAATCTTTCTTTGATGTGATGAGAGCTTTCCCAGATTCCTTGCTTTTGCACTCAGTAGCAAAGTGTCCCATCTTATTACACTTGTAACACTTGACCTTGGTTTTGTCAAGTGTCTTGGACTTCCCATCTTTGTCTTCTTTTCTTTTGAATCTTTCTTTATTCTCTAACTCTCCATGCTTCTTTTGGAAGTTTCCTTGCTTTCTGTACTTCCTGTATTTCATCTTTTTGAAGTCTTTAACAATAATGACAACCATCTCTATCATGTCAGAGTCTGTGTAGTCATCAGAGTTTACATCAGAGTCTGCCTCAAACTATGATTCACTGCTTTCCTTAATCAACACAACTTTTCCTTTTCTTGTTTAGGCTTTTAAGACTTTTTCTTTTGGTTCTCCAATCTTAGTCTCAACATTCAAGGCAACAAACTTTGCCTTGCTACTCTTCCTATTCTTTTTTTGTTGTAACTCAAAATCATAAGTCTTCAGCCTTCCATACACTTCATCTAGAGACATCTCATCCAAATCAGCCCTATCATTTATCAATGATGTTTGCAAATCCCATTCTTCAGGTAGAGCCCTTAGAAACTTGGTGTTGGAATCCTCATTGTCATATACCTTATTAACCAAAGCTAGGTTATTCAATAAAGTAAGAAATCTGTCATAGGTATCTGTGAGAGACTCATTCTGCTTAGCCTCAAAGTATTCATACTCTTGAATTAGTACAAATATTCTATTCTTCTTTATCTCCTTGGTTTCTTGGCATTGAACCTCTAGTGCATCCCAGATTTCTTTGGCAATTTTGCATGTAATCACCCTGTTAGACATCATAGAATCAAGACTGTTATGCAGTATATTTCTTACCTTATCATCCTTGAGGACTTCTTGCCTTTCTTCATTGGTCCACTCTTTCTTGTCCTTCAAAGTATAATATTCAGGAACCTGTCTTCCTTCCACAATTGTTGATGATACTAGTTTGGTTGGTAGATACCGACCTTTATTGATCCTGTCAAGATAATCAGGATCTGTGGCTTCTAGGAACATCATCATCTTTTCCCTCCATGTAGGGTATTCAGCCTTCTTCAAGTTAGGAAATCTAATACTTTTATACTTATTTCCAGACATGTTTTGAGATCTTTAAGTTGTAATTAATAGCCTGCTCTGATACCAATTGTTACCCAGATAAATAGACTATTATAGAAGGGGAGTTGAATATAATAGTATCAAAACAATAGATTATGAACACAAGTATATAAAAGAAATACTGTTTTGTATTATCTTTCAATAAACTAGATATAAAACTCTCTCAAGAAAATCAATGTTCTTAAGAGCTATTAGGTTATGAGAATGATATAACTTGAATGAATTGATTTCAATGTTAACCTAATTCTGGTTTATATAGTACACAGTTACAAATCCAATTATAAAACAGATAATGATAAAGATAGTTTCAATAAGGTAATATAATTGTATTTGAATTCCTCATTCTCTATCCAAATCAAATTTTGATTTGTCTGTTTCCATTCTTGTCAAACTCTGATCTTACAAACTCTGTTGGTTGATAATCTCTGATTAAGTATACTCTAACTTGAGTAAACTCTGATTGAGTATTCTCTGATAGAGTAAACTCTGTCGACATCTTCTAAACTCTGATGATGTCAGCATAAACTCTGTTCTTCAGTAAACTCTGTTTGTGATATTCTCTGACAACATCAGTGTTTGCATTTCTAACATAATCCTCTTTTATATAATTGTTCACGGGTAATATTATTTTTTATTTAAATTATGGAATATAGTTTTTATGTTAGGAATAATATTATAATATAATTTTTATCTAATATAATTGTAACACTTAACTCAATTTCATCACCGCTTTTTAATTTATTTAAAATGACAACCTGTTAATCATATCTCATGAATATTAAATTAGAAAAGACTAATATATCATAATAATAAAACAAATTACTATAATAAATTAAATATTTAAATTATATAAAATAATTAATATATAATTTATTAATGTAGTTCGTGCTTTACACGAGTTATAAACTTGTACTATATTATAAACAAAATAGAGGTTTATTGTTGGTTGGTAACACTTTCAAAAAAATTGTAAACACTTTCCAAAAATATTAAAATTATATAATTTATTTTATTTATAATAGAATAATGATTATAATAATATGAGTCCTACTCTAGTAAGTAAATTAGAATAAAAAGTAAAAAGTAGACATCCGGCCCAATATATCCTCACACTAATCAAATACACTCTCACACACAATCTCACATAATTTCCTACATTTTTAATTTAATTTTTCCCGTTAATTGGTGAATATTTTTCCAAATCTAACTTCACCATATTTTTTTGTCTTCCAACGAACAGTTTTCATACCATATGTGCTATATTTCAACGACTTTCATTTTTTCGGTGATCTGCTTATGTATTTATTTAACAAAACTGATGATTTTGGTGATTCTTATAATATAAATTAGTGATTGTTATAGTACAAAATAGTGATTTATCTAATATTATTTAGTGGTTGCATTTTGATCTGCTAGCAGATGTTAATATTAATTTTAGGACTTTGATGATGTATCACTGCCACGTTAGTGACATGACAGTGGGTCCTAGTTCCACTGTCACGTTGTATTTATTTAACAAAATTGACAACTTTGATGATTCTTATGATACAAATTAGTGATTGTTATAGTGCAAAATAGTGATTTATCTAATATAAATTAGTGTTTACATTTTGATCTGGTAGCAGATGTTAACATTAATTTTAGGACTCTGATGATGTATCACTGCCACGTTAGTGACATGACAGTGGGTCCTAGTTCCACTGTCACGTTGTATTTATTTAACAAAATTGACGACTTTGGTGATTCTTATGATACAAATTAGTGATTGTTATAGTGCAAAATAGTGATTTATCTAATATAAATTAGTGTTTACATTTTGATCTGGTAGCAGATGTTAATATTAATTTTAGGACTCTGATGATGTGGCACCCGGTCGCAGTGCCACATCATCACTTGTTGGTGTAGCAGTGTTCCCATTGCCACGTGGCACTGCCGGTGACGTGGCAGTGGGATTCATGATGACATGACAGGGGGTAAAATATAAAATATGTAAACTATGGGGGCATAATGTAAGATTTAAAAATAGAATAAAAATAATATAAATTTTTAAAACTAATTTCTTGTTAGGCCCCGGAAGTATCGTAGAAGGGGGGGTTGAATACGATACTCACTAAATCAAAAAATTCTTTCGAATCTTTTGCGGATAAATAATTTAGAGTTCGGTTAGTGGGTTCGTGTTCTTGAGGTGAATAGTGTTTACGGAACTGTTTACTAATTTTCTGTATTTAGGATTAATCATTTCGGTTCTAGAAAATCAGCAGTAAAATAAACAACACAAGATTCGGGGAATATATCATTGATAAATATAAACCCTGAGGTTGCTACACCCGGTCAACAAATCCGGTCCGAAGAACAAGTTCTTCGCTGCTTAACAAAAACATATAACTCTCAATTTCCTATACAAGTATTTCTAGATCAGTACAAAGGAAACTAAGACCGTAGAGAGTGATATATAGTGGCCCTGAACATTTTCCGTTAAGGAACCGACCACTGATACATCTCCGGTGAGGAGGTATAGATTTTTCTGGTGTTCTCTCCCTCTCCGGCTTCGTCTTCTCTCTCTGGATATTTTTGTTGTGTTGTTGAAGACTCCCAAATGAATGGCTCTGCTTCAATATATGTGTAGACTTTTTCAACCAAGATACGTGGCTCATTCAGGACCAAGTAAACTAGTTGCTGCTTCACTTCTGTTTTTCCTTAAGTATCAGAACAATTTACTGAGTAATTGTTTAAGTATCGATGAGTCTGTAACATAACTATCGGACACTTAAAAACAATTCCTGGAATAAATTCAATTAATCCAAGCTTAGTAACCATCGGGAAGTGGGTTGGTGGGTTTGCTCATTTATTTATCTCACCCGATAGTTAATAACCATAGGTGAATAAGACAAAATTGCTTGATTAACCATCGGTGAATGAGACGAAATGGCTTGACCAAGTTGACTTCTGGATACAGCTTCTGTAGTCTCTTTACTTAGCCAATTTCGAACCTGATAAGCCCTTAATATATTTTCTTCCACTGCAACCAAGTCTAATAAATATTTCCTTGATTATTCGAACTTGATTTATTCTGGGCTTAGTCACATACCACTTCACTTGTTACTAATTGAATCATACAGTCAATTCTTCTGATTCATTGATGCAATTCTCAATCTCTTTTGTGCTGACGTTTGGTGCAACTGGTCTGGTTCACAAACGACTAACACGATCTTGATCTTCACCTCTTCTTTACAATACAATTGACTTTGTTCCTTGTTGATTAGAAGTGCTTCGATTGTAAGTACATTGGAATCCTCTGGCACTAAAAAAAATGTACAAAATACTAGAATAGGATTTAGCACAGTCTATCTGCAAGAATCAATCGACTGATAAATATCGATCGATAAGTCATCAACTGATAATAAGCCATCGACTGATAAAGCCAATCGAGAAGTCATCGATCGAGAAGTCATCAACTGATATTTATCAATCGAGAACTCAAGTCATCAACTGATATTTATCAATCGAGAACTCAAGTCATCAACTGATATTTATCAATCGAGAACTCAAGTCATCAACTGATATTTATCAATCGAGAACTCAAGTCATCAACTGATATTTATCAATCGAGAACTCAAGTCATCAACTGATATTTATCAATCGAGAACTCAAGTCATCAACTGATATTTATCAATCGAGAACTCATCAACGGATATATACTCATCAACAGATATATACTCATCAACGGATGTTTCCTGATCGAGAAGTCATCAACGGATATTTACTCCAGCAATCTATAATAGACTCCAAGATTCCATCTAATATTTTGATTCTTTGTATTTGCCGTATATTCTATCTTATCGATTCCTGTACTTGTGCTCTGCAATTCATTGCTTGATTAAGCTGCAGATTTGGATCACTAGAATCTTTCTGGTACTTTGACAACTGCTTCACTGCTTCCACATCCTTGAATACTTCGTCCTTTATTCTTCACTGAGGCATGAACATATTAATGAACTTCTTCCAGTGAGCTAATGCTTCAAGTCTGTAGATTTCTTCTTTATCCTTTATCTTTACCAAGTCTTCATGTCTTCCTGATTCCGGTGATAACTTCATATTATTTACACGTCCTGTTCTTGTGTTGAGTTATAACCCTATGTTACATATAGGTCTATACATACAACCTTTCAATCTCCCCCTATTTATTTGGTAGAGATTAACAAGCAAATCCCTAGAGGATAACTCAACTAACTACAAGAAAATATTAATGCTCTAGACTTGTAAATAATACTACTTGGGTTCTGGATCATATAATACATTTCCAGATTTCTATAAAGTAAAGAGAAATAGAAAATGAGTGTTCCTTTAGCACTGAATGCATCTTCAATAAATATCATCTTCATTCCTCTATGTTTGAGCTTTTCTCTGCTTCAAAATCCTTCATAGCTTGACCTACAAAGAACTTATCATAAACTGAGCTTCATAAGAATCAAAATTTCTGGGAACATCTTCAATAAAATATAGAACATTGCTCAAATAATGTTCTCCCCCTGAGAATGTGATTCTCCTTCTTATTCTTCTTCTCCCTTTAGAAAATCAATGGAATAGTCAATTCTTTTCTGTTCTTCCCACTTGCATTAGGAATCTTCTTCTGACAACTCCTTTCAAGTCTAGGATACAGTTTCTTGATTCTCCCATCTTCTGTTGTTTCCCCTCAGGATCCGAAGATAAGATTTTCTTTTTCCAGTCTAAAATCTCCCCCTAAGGATACGAACCCCCTTTCTTCAAGGATCTTCCCTTAGAATCCTCCAATGGCCGCCTCTTCCCTTAGAATCATGCGACTCCTTTAGGATATTAGCTTTTCCGAAGGTTATGAAGATAAGACTTTATTAACTTCTCCTTTTTCTTGTTATAACTATAACACTATAACTTCTCCCTGTTTATAAACTTGTTATAACTATAACTTTTTCTTACTATAACTTCTCCCCCTTAGTTGAGGAATCCTCCAAAGGCCCACTTTTGAATGGTTTGTCTTCCAAAGAAGGTTCTCGTCTGTCGTTGAACGGGAAAAATATAGTAACTTTTCTTTCAGAAGTAGCAAGTAGCAAGGGTACGTGTTTGGCTTAAGGTTTCCTCACTTCTACTACGTTCTGTTGGTGTTTACACTTTAGTATCGAGCATTTTAAGTGTTTCACTCTTTCTCTCCCTATCTCTCACTCAAGTGTATCTCTCCCTCACTTTCACTTAAGTGTTTCTCTCCCTTACTTTCACTCTGTATTCCAAATATAGCCTTCTGTACCTGCAAGTGAAATCCGTCAATTCATATATTCCCAACACCTGATTCATCAGAATGAACTGAATCACTATCAAGTGGAGAATTGCCTCGTAGAGGTGTTCTTGATCTATCATGCATAAGCACTGTCTCAGCACCAGACTCAATAGCTTTTGCTAAATCACTGTCTAGTGGAGCCTCACCTCTTTGAGATGGGTTATCCCAAGATTTTAAAATCTGTTAGGGAATCCTGCCTTGTTCTATCAAGGAGTTGCCTCACACCTTCTCCATAAATGGGAGGTGGACATTCCTTTTCAGGATCTGGAAATGTTCCTTCCAGGAGGGGCGACGTAGTAGACAATGTAATGAATGGCAATTTAGAGTCTACGTTTCCCTCGTAACCCAATGACGGGTAATTTGTTAACATGCCTATACCTCTCACTGTACACGTCTTGCAATGTGTTCCTAGAATTTATCTGTTTAGGCTTACCATCAGCGTGAGCGCTAGTGGTGTGCTTGACTCATTACAAGATGCTCTGGCTGACGAGCGAATTTCAATGGACTCACCCTGTTGAGAGAATGATTCCAGAGACTGTTTAATTGCCTTTTCAGCTCTGCATCATTTTGAGAAGATACAGATGAGCTTACAGTTACCTCAGTTATCTACTTTTTTACTTCGCTGGAGGTAGAGCTGTGGGTGCACTTCCGACTTCATCCTTATTTGCTGCATCAAGTGCAGTTTCTCCCTTATCAACCTCTAACTTACATATGTTCCTTATATCTCTAGGGGTTAATATATGGAAGTGGATGAATGAGTGTTTGGTATTATGGCCTGGGTAAGAGATTGATGGGTTTTCAACATCTTGGCCAGCTTCTATAGCCACTGGGGGCTGAATCGGACAGAGTCAATTAAGATATAAAAATAATCGTATCAACATTTCAAAGCATATTTTTCATCTCAATGAGAGGGAAAATATAATAAGAAATGGTAGTAGATTGCATTAAAGCACTTTTCATAAAAGAGTTTTGTCAGTTATAAAGACTTATCATTTAAGAACATAAAACCAATAGAAATTTTCTTTAATATACTTATCCCATAATAAAGGGCGGGAGTATCAGAGAAAAATTCTATCCCTTATGAATTTCTTATAAGGTAAACTTCCCATAATAAAATGCGGGAATTTACACCAAAGAAGAAATTCAACTCTCTTACCAAATTTTATCTCAATAAAATGACTCTTTTCCTTTAAAACCTAAGCACTGTATGTTTTGAAAACAATTTTGCAAAACATCCTTATCAGATAGAGGACTATGATTTTCCGACTCATAATATAATTATGATTTACATCATTTTCGTCCACCTGATAGTATCCCCGACTTAAAATAAAAACATGACAATTGGGGTGAATGAATGCTTAACAATACAGTAAAAGGCCTTCAAAGCAACAATCACTGTTTTGGTACTATGAGTCAATGTGAAACATACATTGAAACAAGTGTTTAAAAACAAATCATTTTACAAGTGATTAATACCTCGAAGTTAAAACAATTCTCCAAATAAAATAGCAGTCACAAAGTTTCTGCCACTTTAAAAAGAAAAAATTAAGAGAAAAAACGGTTTTGTAAATATAGCATTTAAAACCAGCTTTGGAGAGAGGATAAAATATTTTGAGATTTAAAGAAAGATTATCCTCAAGAAAAGTTTGATTCACACCCTAGGATTGGAAAAATAAAGTAGGACTGTAAATCAAATGATTTTCAAAAGAGAAGTTTTGAAAAAGAATTTTGAAGTTTTCTTATCTAAGCTGATAAAAAGTGAATGTATCTTTGCATAAAACATTTTGAAAAAGAATCAGACAAAAAAATTCTTTTTAATACATTCAAGTTTAAAATTCAGTTAAATAAAGAAAACTAAATATACTAATACTAACGGCTTTTTTAAAAACTAATTTTTACTTAGAATAAAAACTAAGCAAATCCATTAGTATCAATATATCACAATTATTTTATAATAAAATATTATTCAATTATCACAAAGTAATAAAAGATAATAATTATACTACAAATAATTATGCTTCGAATTTATTTTAATATACTTAAATCATGGAACCAATATGTCACTGAATTGTTTTATATCATCATGATTTAAACAAATCAAAATAAATTAAATACTTATGCTGCACTAAGCAATTGCCAATCACATGCATATATATATTAACTAAACATGGCAATCATTCAGTAGAACAATAAGCATTAAGACATATTTTTATTATTAGTGATTTCAGATAAGCAACTTGTGTTACCACTAATATTAAAAATATCACAATTAATTGCACGCTGATACCAATTATTCGATATTTATCAATAATTTCAAGATGCAAGAAATTGTGCTTCTTATATTTTATCAAATCAAAATTATGAAACTGATAATCATTGAATTTGCTTCAATCCATAATTTTAATATGATAAAATAATTTCGCTAAATACTAAAATATTCATAAGATTGAATATTAGCATCTAACTTCCTACACTATATCTAATAATTGTCACTCTAGCATATTACAATTATACTCATAACAATTATTATTGATATATGTAAGCTCGAGAAAATAGTTGAATAGAAATTCACAAGTCCTTTAAATATAGACATTTAACACTTGTGTTCCTAATAGCAACTTCTCGCAACAAAAACAAATTTAGAAATATTTTCTAAGTATAGAAAATATTGAGAATTTTTATACACATAACTTAGAAAATACTTCGTCTTTCAATATTAATGAGTTTTGAAATATGCATTAATTACTTAGAACAGAAATTCTAAATACTGTCACTAATATCAAAAGTATCACAATTATTTGTAACAAAATATTTAAGAATATCAGAGCAAAATATCAGAGCAATTAAGCAAGACATCTTGACTAATACTCATCAAATATTTAACATACAAATAATTATGTTTCTAACTTATGCTAAATAATTTAACTACCACTTATGTATATTGCATTGTAAGCATGATAATTAAACTAGTAGCAATAAGCATGAGGAACTGGATTTAAAAATAAATTCACAAGTCCTTTAAATATGGAAAATTTAATACTTGTGAGCTTATTTAAGAATTCCTTGCAGATGGGATTTCCAACAAATATGCACATTAAATAATATCCCAAGTTCACCAACCAACTTAGACAAAATGAATTCATCAAGTTGTTTAGCAAATATCTACAAGTAATTCACTTAAGAACAACTCTTGGAAGAAATGATACCTGGTGTCCATGCGCTTGTTCCATACGTGGTGTGAAGAGATCAACAGAGTTGCTGGAAATAATGACAGCTTCTAGGAATGACTTCCCTGTCTTTCTTACAACCTGCATATCTATATCTATATAGCCAATTAGGTTAAACCTAGTATCTTTAGGGTCCCAGATTTCAAGAATTGGTGATCCCCTAAGATATCTAACAATTCATAACTTAGCTATAAGATAAGATTCTCTAGTATCCACTTGGAAACTTGCACATAGGCATATCGAGAATAAAATATATGGTCTTTGTGCACTTGAATAAGTAATGAGCTTATCATACCTCTATAGCTTGTCACTTCAGTTCATATACCTGATTTGCCCTGATCAAGCTTAGTGGTCTGTTGGAAAGTAGTCTTGGCAGGTCTAGAATCTTCCAAATTGCGCATCTTCAAAAGATCCTTGACTTCCTTTAATTGCCATCATTCTTTCGAATTAATTATAATCCAGAAAGAATTACAACTCTTCCAACATGCTCATTTTGTACCTACTCTGCATTAACTTAGCAAAAATATATCTTTCCAAATTTTCGTTAGTAGACCCACATATAATATACTCATGGTATACTTAGCACATATATAACATTGTGTGTGCCTTGCATTCTGGAGAGATATATGTGTATAACTTACTCTACTGTAAAATCATATTAAAGTAATTAACAGTTAGAGTGTCATACTATGTCCTTGACGTTTTGCTTGACTCCCTATCTCCGTCATAGAAGAGCTTGCGAAGAGAATGATATACAAATTCCAATGGATCTGCAACTTCAAAGTCCAGGAAATGATGTACATCAACTTCAACTTCTAGCTCACCATTCAGGAGTGCACTTGTTCACATTCATCTGATAGATCTTCATGCTTGAATGCTCCACATGTGCTAGGTCCTAATCGTTGAGTCCCTGAAAATTGTTAGGTCCCCATTGATGAGTCCCAAAGGATCAAGTCTCGTCACTGGTGCTTACTGCTTGATCTTGAAAGTCCCGAAGATTCTGTTTCCATCATCGTCGATACCTTCTACTTTAAAGTCCTGTAGCAACCAGTTTGGCTTTGCCCCTCATAACAATGCCAATAGTCATCCAGTTACTGAGAACCCTTACTGTACCAATTTCAGCTTCAACTTTAGTGGTCTGGGTTCCAGCTTCAATGGTTTCTGCCTTCTAACTGATTGAGATCATTTTGCTTTGCAATCACTCAATCTGGATCAATCTGTGCTTTTCTAATATTCTTTGGGCTACCAATTGTTAATGATACTAATTGTTAGTTCTTGACAATTGCTCTTTCCCAAGAGTAACTATTTACTTTGCATAGCACTTCTAGCCTTTACACAAGAATCCGGATCACTAAGAACTAGACTCCAGGATTGAATTTGACTTCAAACCTTTTGTCTTGGCAGAAATGTTCTTAATGAAATCCTTTGATCTTCATTGTTGAGCATGACTAGTAGATCCATCTTTTATTTGCTCCTCCTGAGTTGCTACTAGGATGTGTTGAAGATCCTTCACCTTCTACAGTGGATTTCCACTAAGGATCTGAATCATCATCGTTGTCATTGATTCCTTCTGCAACCTCAGCTTCAACATCAGTATCTGAATTTGTCAATGATTCAGAATGGTCGTTCGATTGAATGCACTGGAGCTTGGTGTAGTTGGTCGTCACATTCAGACTTTTAATCACTTCTGAGTAGCCGAGGAGAATTGTTCCATGAGCCTTAACTTCTTGTCAAGATACTCAAATAAATCTTCATTAAAAATCAATTCCCTCCAAACACACGAAAGAGCTTCAGTGTTTGCTTCTGGTTGGCCATTAACTCAAATGATGTCTTTTCACGATCTTGTTGAATAAAGCAGCATGCTGTGTTAATTGCTTCAGCTTCAAAGTACCTTTTTCAGTGCAGACTTCACTTAGAACTTCACTCGCGAAATGCAGTTCCACTATCTGACTTCAAAGTTCTCACTGCTTACCAATTGTTTCCAACTTGATCTTCCTTATTTGATCAATCACCATTGTGACATTTTGTCTGTTGAATGCTTGAACATCACCAATTTGTAATTAGGGTTATCAATTTCAATCACCACTAAGCATATGACTTTTCTTCAGTGTGATGTTTTCATTGACTTCCCTATGTGACATACTTCAAAATGTCCTTCTGGATAGAATTTCATATGAAGCAGTCCTCTCACCAATTTCTTCTTTTATCAAAGAATCCATTGCATTGTAGACCGACAAGTGTGAGAGCTTCCTTTGCCATAGCTAACTCTTCATTGATGAAGCTTTACTGAAAAGTTGACTTCACCTTTGCATCCAAAATCCATGTCAGCTACGAACAAACTTCCTCACTCTCAGTTGAGTGAGCTTCTAACCTTCTTGTTTGAGATCAAACACTTCTCCAGAAAACCCTTGACAAAGAATTCCCCTAGTGCCCTTTAAAAAGTGCTTAAGTCTTTCAACAAGAAAGTTGCTTCCACTGATGACAATTCCAGATATAGCCAAATCCCTTGTACATCCTTTGTTGTCATCTCCAAAGGGTTACCGATGGGTAGGCCTTCTCAACCAATTGTGATAGTAGAGCTTCAATCTTAATCATATGCCTCGTGCAATAAATGTCACGAAATCACATAACTTTTGTCTTTTGTTACATACTCTGTAATCACAAATGATTAAGTTTCTTGGTACTCAACTTTAATTGAGTCCAGATGGGTTAGAGATATTATCAGTGGTAACAACAGCTTCAATATGCATATTAGAAAATTCAGTACTTAATTTTCTAAAAGCACATGGATAGAAGAATTAACAATTAAATTACTAATTCTTTCTAATCCATTTCTGTCGTTGTCTAACATTTTTAACTACCTCTAATTACCTAAGTCAGTTTTAGATTAAACCTTGAATCTACAAATGTTACTGACAACTTAGATAATTCTACCATCTTATCCCTAACAAGCAATACATGATCTAATATAACATTTAAGTGCAACTATGTGAGTGCAAGCAAATCATGTGAAAATAAGCACATAAACAATTTAAGAATATGCAGAATATTTGAATAAAACATTATAAGCAATATCAAATTCCACATATACTTATCAAGTCATTTATCATAATAAGAACAAATATAAAATATCTGATCTATGACCTGTTTGTCTATTAGCAATTTTCACAACATTAGCAGAGGTATTAAATCATAGAAGATTTAACTCAAGTTTCAGCAAATGTTTAGGGATACACCTAACCGTCTAGAACACCCTATCTAATTCTAGATTTTCATTTTACTGCATAGAAAATCAAGTATGAAATGTACTCACTAAACTCATATAACTAAGCATGAAATCTTATTATTAGCAATCAATTAAGCATTTAAGTTCTAAGATGCTAACATGCTGACACGAGCCTAATACATTTCAAAACATAATAATCATACAATTATGAATTAGATAAAGATATACTAGTTAGTAAGTGTACCTGTGAAGTGCTTAGTGATTCATCTCTAGTGTTGGTCATTGATGCCAGATATTCATTTGGTTCATCACTGTCACTGATAGAATCAGCCTTGCATTTAACTTCATCAACAAATGCTTTCCCTTGCTGCATCCTCACTAATGCCTAAGATTTCTGCTTTAACCCAACATAGTGTCTGTCATCTTTTGCTTGTACAGGCTTCTTCAAACTGTGTAGCAAACCCCTGATCTTGTCTTTTAAATATAAACCATCCCTGTCTTGCAACAGCCTCTTGAACTGACCTTGAAAATCTCCTTTACGAAATCTATAGGTAAGGACCTTAGA
Organism: Oenanthe sinensis; assembly: GCA_028671895.1. NCBI lineage: Eukaryota > Viridiplantae > Streptophyta > Magnoliopsida > Apiales > Apiaceae > Oenanthe > Oenanthe sinensis. The sequence goes on from CM053813.1 coordinate 32,789,455, forward strand.
TATAGAATTGGGATTCCGTCTGAATCTGATGTCACTAAACTTCCTGTTTGCCTTGCAGGCTTGACTTGCAGTCCAGTTCTCAGGTTATTTCAAAGTGTAAGATTTACATACAACACCTTGACCACTACCTCGAGCTACAACATCTTCAATTCAGCTTCTTGGATCATTTCATTTCTGTTCAGAGGTTTTCAACCTTGACTTCAATCAAATTTTGTTCCTGGGTCACAAATACAGTGGATATGCTAACAACCTGCTTTACCCAATATTATCTTCTTCAGCTCTTGTTTTAGTTCATAGGCCTTCAGCACAACATATAGATCTTCTAAAGATAATGTGGTTATATCCTTAGAATCCCTTGTAGCTGTAATCCTATGTTCCAGATGATCTGCAGTGTTAGCACGAACTTCCTGTAATCTCCCTGTAGAATAATCTTTACGGCTTCTGTACTGAGATGCTAGGATGTCCGGTCTGTTCTCCTTCACACTACTTAAACCCCTAACCGCCTGGCGAGCTTCACTAAGCTAATGGATCTTGATTTGTATATCAATCAGTCAGCTCTGATACCAATTGTTAGGCCCCGGAAGTATCGTAGAAGGGGGGGGGGGGTTGAATACGACACTCACTAAATCAAAAAATTCTTTCGAATCTTTTGCGGATAAATAATTTAGAGTTCGGTTAGTGGGCTCGTGTTCTTGAGGTGAATAGTGTTTACGGAACTGTTTACTAATTTTCTGTATTTAGGATTAATCATTTCGGTTCTAGAAAATCAGCAGTAAAATAAACAACACAAGATTCGGGGAATATATCATTGATAAATATAAACCCTGAGGTTGCTACACCCGGTCAACAAATCCGGTCCGAAGAACAAGTTCTTCGCTGCTTAACAAAAACATATAACTCTCAATTTCCTATACAAGTATTTCTAGATCAGTACAAAGGAAACTAAGACCGTAGAGAGTGATATATAGTGGCCCTGAACATTTTCCGTTAAGGAACCGACCACTGATACATCTCCGGTGAGGAGGTATAGATTTTTCTGGTGTTCTCTCCTTCTCCGGCTTCGTCTTCTCTCTCTGGATATTTTTGTTGTGTTGTTGAAGACTCCCAAATGAATGGCTCTGCTTCAATATATGTGTAGACTTTTTCAACCAAGATACGTGGCTCATTCAGGACCAAGTAAACTAGTTGCTGCTTCACTTCTGTTTTTCCTTAAGTATCAGAACAATTTACTGAGTAATTGTTTAAGTATCGATGAGTCTGTAACATAACTATCGGACACTTAAAAACAATTCCTGGAATAAATTCAATTAATCCAAGCTTAGTAACCATCGGGAAGTGGGTTGGTGGGTTTGCTCATTTATTTATCTCACCCGATAGTTAATAACCATAGGTGAATAAGACAAAATTGCTTGATTAACCATCGGTGAATGAGACGAAATGGCTTGACCAAGTTGACTTCTGGATACAGCTTCTGTAGTCTCTTTACTTAGCCAATTTCGAACCTGATAAGCCCTTAATATATTTTCTTCCACTGCAACCAAGTCTAATAAATATTTCCTTGATTATTCGAACTTGATTTATTCTGGGCTTAGTCACATACCACTTCACTTGTTACTAATTGAATCATACAGTCAATTCTTCTGATTCATTGATGCAATTCTCAATCTCTTTTGTGCTGACATTTGGTGCAACTGGTCTGGTTCACAAACGACTAACACGATCTTGATCTTCACATCTTCTTTACAATACAATTGACTTTGTTCCTTGTTGATTAGAAGTGCTTCGATTGTAAGTACATTGGAATCCTCTGGCACTAAAAAAAATGTACAAAATACTAGAACAGGATTTAGCACAGTCTATCTGCAAGAATCAATCGACTGATAAATATCGATCGATAAGTCATCAACTGATAATAAGCCATCGACTGATAAAGCCAATCGAGAATTCATCGATCGAGAAGTCATCAACTGATATTTATCAATCGAGAACTCAAGTCATCAACTGATATTTATCAATCGAGAACTCAAGTCATCAACTGATATTTATCAATCGAGAACTCAAGTCATCAACTGATATTTATCAATCGAGAACTCAAGTCATCAACTAATATTTATCAATCGAGAACTCAAGTCATCAACTGATATTTATCAATTGAGAACTCAAGTCATCAACTGATATTTATCAATCGAGAACTCAAGTTATCAACTGATATTTATCAATCGAGAACTCATCAACGGATATATACTCATCAACGGATATATACTCATCAAAGGATATTTCCTGATCGAGAAGTCATCAACGGATATTTACTCCAGCAATCTATAATAGACTCCAAGATTCCATCTAATATTTTGATTCTTTGTATTTGCCGTATATTCTATCTTATCGATTCCTGTACTTGTGCTCTGCAATTCATTGCTTGATTAAGCTGTAGATTTGGATCACTAGAATCTTTCTGGTACTTTGACAACTGCTTCACTGCTTCCACATCCTTGAATACTTCGTCCTTTATTCTTCACTGAGGCATGAACATATTAATGAACTTCTTCCAGTGAGCTAATGCTTCAAGTCTGTAGATTTCTTCTTTATCCTTTGTCTTTACCAAGTCTTCATGTCTTCCTGATTCCGGTGATAACTTCATATTATTTACACGTCCTGTTCTTGTGTTGAGTTATAACCCTATGTTACATATAGGTCTATACATACAGCCTTTCATTTCTGCTTTTTATTCTAAACGTACTTTGCACTAGATCAAATGCCGTAATAATATAGTATAGATAATATAGTAGTACAGATCTAATACAATTGTAACCAATATAGTTGAATTATATATTTTAATCTCAATGCTACTCAAACTCTTTAAACTCTATTAAAATTATAAATTATTATTTCTTTTAAAATCATATTAAACTTTTAAAAAAATTAAATATATAAAATCTATATTTTAGTTATCCCTCATTTTTTCATCTAAAATTAAATCTTAATATTATATTATATCTAAATAATAGCATAAACTTTATACTTTTTATTTAATGAAGTTGTATTAAACATAATCTATTTATAGAATTCAGTTTCATCACCGCTTTATACTTTATACTTTATTCTTTTGCCTCATTTAAATTCAACTCCAGTTTCTTCTAGTCATTCAACTAAACAACGGTATGTGATAAATCTGACAGAAGAAAGATAAACTCTGAAAATGCAAACTCTGAAAATGTATACTCTGAAAATGTAAACTCTGAAAATGTAAACTCTGTTAACTTAAACTCTGATAAGGTTACTTCTGCTGCAAAAGTTAACAATTTTAAAAAGAAAGGATCCAAAGTTGTTTGGGTCCTTAAATCTATTAATTAATTTGCATTAATGAATGCAGAGAAACATGAAAAACATCCTAGTAATTGATAGTGGATGTTCTGTACACATGACTGAAAATAAATCTCTGCTTTCAGAATTTGAGAAAAAGGCTAACCCAATAGTATCTTATGGAGATGGTAACATAGGAAGAACACTGAGATATGACAATATTGTGATTGAAAATGTCATCAATGAAAATGTAGCTCTGGTTGAAGGACTCAAGCATAATCTGTTAAGTGTGAGTCAAATGAAAAACAAAGGTTATTCTGTGGAATTTCATGAAACACATTGTGAAGTCAAAAGTAAAAAGGCTGGAAAAGTGGTTCTCATTGGTCACAAACATAATAATTTATTTAAAGCTAGCTTGAGGGTAAACTCTGATGGTCATTTAACTTGTTTACTTGGAAAAACATCATCTTTGGAAAGCTGGAATTGGCACAAAAAACTGTGTCACTTGAACTTTGGAAACATAAATGAATTAGTGAAGAAAGATCTGGTAAGAGGTCTTTTAAAAGTTCAACTTCATCATGGTGGACTCTGTGATTCATGTCAAAAGGAAAAACAAAAGAAGACATCCTTCAAGAGCAAGACTGGAAATTCTATTGATCAACTATTTCATCTATTGCATCTTGATTTGTTTGGTCCTGTCAACATAATGTCCATTGGAAAGAAGAAATATAGTCTGGTGATAGTAGATGACTACACAAGATTTACCTGGGTGTACTTTTTGCATAAAAAATGATGAAACAGCCGAGATCATTTTTGATCATATTGCTATGATTGAGAATGGTTCACCACACAAGGTACATAATCTAAGGAGTGATAGTGGAACAAAGTTTAAGAACTCTGCAATGGAGGAATTCTGCTCAAACAAAGGAATTATGCAACAGTTTTCAACACCAGGAATACCTCAACAAAATGGTATAGTTGAGAGAAAGAACATATCTCTAATTGAAACTACTAGAACAATGTTAGAAGGAGCAAAACTACCTACTTATTTTTTGGCAGAATGTGTGAATACTGCATGCATCACTCAAAATTGCACATTGATAAATAAACATGGAATGACTCCATATGAGATGATGAAGGGAAGGAAGCCAAATGTGAAATACTTTCACATATTTGGAAGCAAGTGTTTTATTCTCAAAACACATCCTGAACAGTTAAAAAAGTTTGAACTCAAGGCAGATGAAGGCATTGTTGTTGGTTATGCAACAACTTCTAAAACCTCTTTAAGAGTATTCAAAGTGTTTAATCTGAGAACCAAGCCCTAGTCATAGAATCTATTAATGTCTCTTTTGATGAAGGAAAAATAACAGGATTACATGATGAAGATGCTCAAGAATCTCTGAGTTTTGAAAATGAATTGCAAGACACAAACTCTGATAAGCTAAACTCTGATGAGGTAAAATCTGACGAGATAAACACTGATTCAGGAATAATTGAAACAATAATTGAAGATTCTGCACATGTTGATGTGGAACAACATTAATCTTTTACTGAAATTGGAGAACCAACCTCAATAATTGAATTATCAGAGTCTGAACAATCTCTGAAAACCTAAACTCTAATCCATCAAACTCTGAAAGCCTAAACATTGAACCATCAAACATTGATGTAAGCACATCTTCAGGGGGATGATCAATATTTACTGAGGAATCATACAATGAAGGCATAAATCATGGGGTATCATCTAGTGCAAGAAACTTTCCACATCCAAGGAAATGGACCAAAAATCACACACCTGACTTGATAATTGGCGATCTAGAAAGTGGAGTAAAGACAAGGAAAATTACTCAAAATGAACGTCTATACCATAGTTTTCTTTATCAAACAGAACCAAATAAAGTTGAAGATATTTTAAAGGATGCAGATTGGGTTAATGCAATGCAAGAAGAATTAAATGAGTTTGAAAGAAATGAAGTTTGGACTCTTGTTCCAAAACCAAAGAACAGATCTATTGTTGGAACCAAATGGGTGTTTAGAAACAAGATAGACTCTGATGAGATCATAACAAGGAAAAAAGCAAGACTAGTAGCCAAAAGTTACTCTCAACAAGAAGGTATTGATTATGATGAAACCTTTGCACTTGTAGTTAAACTTGAAGCAATCAGAATCTTTCTTGCTTATTCCGCACATAAGAAATTCACGGTCTACCATATGGATGTTAAAAGTGCATTTTTAAATGGAGAACTTGAAGAAGAGGTGTTTTGTCAATCCCAAATATCCAAATCAAGTCTACAGATCGGACAAAGATTTGTATGGACTCAAATAAGCTCCTAGAGCCTGGTATGAAACCCTGGCTAAATTTCTACTTGAAAGTGGTTTCACAAGAGATACAATTGATAAAACCTTGTTTTATAGAACTCAAGGTAAGGATTTATTATTGGTTCAAATATATGTTGATGATATAATATTTGGATCCACTAATGAGAAACTCTGTGAAAGATTTTCAAAGCTAATGCAGTCCAGGTATCAAATGAGCATGATGGGAGAGATGATCTATTTTCTAGGGTTGTAAGTGAAACAGACTAATGAAAGAATTTTCATAAGTCAATCCAAATACACAAAGAATCTACTCATAACGTTTCAAATGCAAGACTCTGCATCTGCTACAACTCCAATGGCTACTGCAACCAAGCTTGATCAAGACACTAGTGAGCCTGTAGACATAACAACATACAGGGGAATGATAGGTTCACTTCTCTATTTGACAGCCAGTAGACCAGATATCATGTTTGTAACCTGTCTATATGTTAGATTTCAGGCAAATCCAAGGGAACCACATTTTATTGTTGTTAAGAGAATTTTTAGATATCTCAAGGGCACCATTAATCTTGGTCTATGGTATCCTAGAGAGTTTGACTTTAAACTTATAGGCTATTCAGATGCTGATTTGGCAGGATGTAAAATAGATAGGAAAAACACTAGTGGAAGTTGTCAATTTCTTGGTGAAAGACTTGTCTCATGGTTTAGCAAGAAGCAGAAAGCAATCTCAACATCTACAACAGAGTCTGAATATATAGCTGCAGGAAGCTGCTGTGCACATATTTTATGGATGAGAAATCAACTGTTAGACTATGGTTTGAACTTCAAAAATTCCTATTTATTATGACAATCAAAGTGCTATTGCAATGATATGAAATCCAGTTCAACATTCTCTGACAAAGCACATCAGTATTAGATATCACTTCATAAGGGAACATGTCATGGAATGAACAATTGAAATGCATTTTATTTTTACAGATCAACATTTAGCATACATATTCACCAAACCTCTGTATGAAACAACTTTTACAAGATTGGTTTCTGAATTGGGCATGGTGACAAGTGGTTCAACTTCAAATAGCAAGTAGCAGACATTATCAGTGTTTATAGTAAACTCTGTTAGAGACTGTGGTAAACTCTGATAGAAAATGAAGTAAACTCTGATCCTTGAAGTACCTAATCTCTGATGATCACAAGCTATCAGTGTTTATGGTAAACTTTGTCAGAGTATGTGGTAAACTCTAACGGTGAAGGCAATAAACTCTGATTACTGTAAACTCTGATATTCATCTATTTGCTAAACTCTGAGCTATAATTGATTATTTTATTTATGACATCACATTTAATTATCTGACATCATAATCATATGATGCGTGTCTGTCACGAAGAACGTTTCATATTTAAGCACAGATACATACACATATGCTGTATTTTAAGACTTGCACTACTCATTACTCCACCAATCATAACATGACATGTGTCCCACTACAGAGTATATGTCATTGAGAGTGAATAGTTTAAATTATATTTTTACTTTGAATTATCCATCTGCATCTTTTTCTCTCACTCGTACCTCTCAAACCCTAATATCTCAAACCTGCACATTTCTGTGAATCAATGGCAGCCAAGGGTCTTACTTTCCAAAACTATGTTTTTGCTGCTACTAACTACATCTCTCTGTTGACTAAATCAGAAGCACCACAAGATTTCCATATCATTCAAGACTTTTTACAACAAAGCTATATTGGGTATGGTCTTCAAGAACTCAAGGCAATCTCAGCACAAACTCTGACCAAAATATGGTTGATTGCAAAATTTATTGACGCTGGTGATGATGAGGAGCCAATCATCACGTTTCAATGCAATGGTCGGCATTCAATAACTCCTGAAGTTGTTCGTCAAGCCCTTCACCTTTCTGAAGTGGAAGCTTATGATGATATAGTTGATGATGAAAAAATATAAGCATTATTCAGAGAAATAGGATATGGAGGCAGTCTATCAAAGCTGGGAAGCCTCACTAGGCCGAATCTGAGAAGAGAGTGTTGCATCTTCTTTGTCTGCATCACAAGGGCATTCACTGCCAAAGGCACTAATTTTGCTGCCATTCCACAGCTCTCACAATAAATTGGGTACTCTCTGACCCATAACTTGAATTTTAATTTTCTCTGTTTATTGATTAGGCAGATAACTAGTAAAATAAGTGATGAAAATAAATTACTTGATCAGTTTCTGTCTGAAGATTTTTCATATAAGAGAATTTAAGTCAAGGTGAAGAACTCAAACTCTAGTACATTTGTCTATATAGTTTCTGACATCAGAAGTTGAATTTATGTTTTTACTGAATAAAATATAAATTGGGGGAGATTGTTAGAAATACAAACACTGATGTTGTTAGAGAATATCACAAACAGAGTTTATTGAAGAACATAATTTATGCTGACGTCATCAGAGTTTAGAAGCTGTCGACAGAGTTTATTCAGACAGAGTTTACTCAATCAAAGTTTACTCAATCAGAGATTATCAACCGACAAAGTTTATGATCATCAGAGTTTGATAAAGATGGAAACAAATAAATCAGAGATTGATCTGGGATAAAGATGGAAGTGTTTTAATGCAATCCTATTACATTTCTGGAAGATATCCCTATCATTATCTGTGTTGTATTTGGATTTGTACATGTGTACTCTATAAACACAGAATTAGGTTTTACATTAAAAGATATACATTCAAGATATATTATTCTCATAACCTAACAGCTCTTAAAAACATTGATTTTCTTGAGAGTTTTGTATTCAGTTTATCAAAAGTTAATACAAAATAGTATTTACTCTACATACTTGTGTTCATAATCGATTGTTTTGATACTATTATATTCAACCCCCCTTCTATAACAATGTAATATCTGGGCAACAATACTGATTACAAATATGTTGTATAAAAATTATATTATAATAATATTTTTAGAATAAAAAATTTAAATTATAATTTAGATATAATATTAATAAAATATTAGTTAATCAAAATAATTAAGTTACGATAAAATATAGAATATTTTTTAATATTAGATCTAACAATTTTTATGTATGTACTTTAGATCTTATAGTTAGTATTATTTTTATGTATAAAAGGGGTTAACCAATCCAACTTCAAAAAATCTGAAGTTCAGTTATAATAATATACTAACTCATAACCAGTGTAAAACCCAGAAGATATTAATAAATTATATATTAATTATTTTATATAATTTAAATATTTAATTTATATAATAATTTAATTTATTATTAATTTCTTTCTATATTTTCTATATAATGTTGTTTTTATATTAATATTTATAAAATTTAATTATAAGTCATAATTTTAAGTAAATAAAAGAGTTTGATTGATGGTGAAATTGAGTTAAATGTGAGTACAACCATATTAAATAAAAATTATAGGGTAAGTAGAATTCTTAAAATAGAAAATATAGAATATAATTTAGATATAATATAATATTATCCGTGAGCAGTATAAAAGATGGACCATCAGTGATAGAGTTATATGTATGATATATCTTTTTCAAAATTAGATTTTATAAAAATAGGATGGTTATAATCTTTTTTATGGTTCACTTAAAATTGGACGGTTATGATCTTTTTTACCGTTCACCTAGTGAAACGAGAAAAAAAGTTCTCTTGTTTGATTATAATCATAAGATATAGATTATAAATATTTCATTAGTGGAGTTAAAACATCTCCAACACTAAGCACATGTTACCAATAAATTCTATGTGGCAATATATTATATCTAACTAATATAAAAGCCTGTGTGAGGCAGATAGACTAGTTTTAATTACTTTATTATACTTTTTTATTTTAAATTTAATTTTTATTTAAAAATTCACATTTTATTTTAGATATGTATTTAAATTAATTTAAAATATAATTGATTAGTGATTAGAGATAATTAACTCATTTTTTCATATAAATAACTTTTTTAATATATAAAATATAATTTATTTTAATAATGCATATATATATAATATAGTAATTTATTGTACATAATCTTAAATTGATTTTTTAAAATATAATTCTAGCCTTTATATTGTTGAACATTTTTAAACATATATAAATTTTTTAATAACTAAAAATATAATTTTTTAATTGTAATATATGACACAGTTATATATTGTGTATGATTCTAAATTTAAAATTTTTCAATTTAAATTTAAAACTTTCATATTTAATATAATGTTTAAAATTTATTACACATAAATGTATATGTAAATAAATACAAATTTTATATATTATATAGAGTTGAAACAATATTGGATCATAATTAAGGTGGCCATGTTATCTAAAATTGTTATATTATTGATATATATATTTACTTTAATTTCATATTTTTTTGTTTGCTTTTTATTATTTATTGACATAATCCTCAATTCACATATCATAATATATGTATTTATTTTAATATTTTTTATGTATAAAAATTATTTTCTTTGTATACTTACTAATGCATGCTTATTTATACAAAAATAGAAATACTCAGGATTTTTAGCACTAATTTAATTATAGATGGATTCCGTGATTTAAATGAACATAGAGTTCTATTTTAAATTTCGATCGATTGAATATATTATTAGGTAAATGATTGCAAAAAACAAAATTTTGGCATCTTCCGTAAATATTTATTGGTTTCGTCTCTAATATTATACGAATGACACGAGTAAAACAATCATTTTATTATAAATAAATAAAGAATTAAAAATATATTATAACAATTGTTAATGCATGTAAACATGTAATTAATGAATTATAAAATATAATTATATGTGTGTTATAATTCTATGCATGGTTTTAAACTTGTATATGAAAGTTATTAAATTAGAATGACATGCATTCAATTTACATCATTAATATAATAATATATATTTTACATAAGGTTATAATTGCCATTTACTTGAATAAAATGACTCGCAATTAAAAGTGAATAAAATGATTCACTTACATTCACTTGTCCTCCTATTATATATATAAATGATATGTAAAAAAATATTTTTACATTTAATATTATATAAAATGAAAAATATTAAATATAATAAATATTATAAACATATATATTAATTATAATATACATGTATTAGTATGAGATCTTTTGAGGTGTGCCCAAATATAAATCCGTGAGGACTTGGCCTAAAACGAACAATATCATACTATTGTGGAATTAAGACTTGCTTATATACAAGAGTAATTTCTATTATCTCCTCGACGTGAGACGTGGGCTGCCACCACTCACAATTCTCCCCTCAAACCAAAAATCACAAATCTCGTGACCACTTTACCGCGACTCCACATATATCTAGCGCGTTCACACAGAGGGCCTCCCACATCGTACAACTGCAGCCCATTACCCACAACGTCCTGTTCCAAACATTTGCCTCTGATAACACTTGTTGGGCCGCAAGTAAGCCTTTAATTTGTATGATATTATCCATTTTATGCCGAACCCACACAGATTTATATTTGGGCACACCCCAAAAGGCCTCATACTAATAGAGTTAACTGACCGCTTATTAACTAGTAAAATTTAGAAATTTCCTCTTTTCTCCAATAAAACATTAAAATCTATTAAATAAATACTCAATTAATGCAAAATATAATAAATATGAGAGTAAAAATTAGATAATATATATATATATATATTTATATATATTCTATCAAACATCCCCACACTTTAACATTTGCACGTCCTCGGACAAATAAAAGAACTAAAAACTAAGTTCTAACTAACTAACTAACATCACTTTCGTAAATGACACGATTGTATTTAGTATATGCAACAAGCCGTTAAATTCTTAGACAGCTGTAATATGACGAGTTTTGTCTCGTGAGGATGTATTCACTCTACACACAAAATCCATTTTTTCCTGCCAAGTTTCAAGCATGCAACATATACTCCACACATGTATATTTCAATTACACAATTAGAAAAATAAATCATTCAACTTTAAATATCATTTGTAATATCCCAGTATGCATGCACATATGGCCTAAATAGACAAAAATATAATGAAATAAACAATTTAGAAAATACTCCGTAAGTGTTATGAAGGCATATAATATCAGCTTGCCCCTGGTCAAGGATTTTAAAAGTGTAACTGAAAATTAAAATAATACCAAAGAGTTACATGCCATAATTTGTCCTTCACTAAATGTTATAATTTGAAAACTGCCCTGCCAATTCATCCCTTTAGGATGTCTGGATACAAATTAAAATTCTTAAAAAAATCTAAACGGGCTCTTAGACGTCCCAAATGGGCTTCTCAAGTTGTTGGTGGAAAGGATTCATCATTTGCATGCTTTGTTGATGCTGTTTCTGTTCATGAAGATTGTGCGGCCTTGATCCTCCTCCCAGGCCCAAGAAATCAACCGTCAGCGTATCGTTCCCTCCACCACCGTTACGACTTCCTCCGAATCTAGATGGGCCTATTGGGCCTTGTCCCATACTATCTTCAAGATGTTCCATATGCTTCATGAATCCCTGTTCATTTCCCATCAACATATCACCAAATATTGCCATTTCATTCATGGATGGTGAGCTACCGGGCCCGGATCCAAACATCTGATATGGGGCCTTTTGCGTTAAGTGGGTTGTGAATACTCCACCATTAAGCCCAACAAAACTCGTTTCATCAGGTTTTATTGTAATATTTTCATAGGAAGCAGTTGCATTTTCCATCATGGGCCCTGTGTTACCGAAAGTTTTTTGTATCATTGGTGAGCTAATAGTGTTGTTGCTTGCTGTGGCACCCATTTGAGCTGCTTTTTGAAGCAGGGCAGTGGCTGACATGTTTGCAACACCTAAAAGATTATTGCTAGGCCCATTCTTGTTATCTTGAAGGTAACTAAAACTTGAAGGACTGTTGGAACTGAGCTCAAAGCCAGAGGAAGATGATTGCACATTGTTTCTCGGCCCTCCGAAAAGAGAACCTGAATTGCTTGAGAACATGCCAGTAGCCATGTTCATGGGCTTAAACTGCATGTCTTGAGACGTTGATTTTATTTGGTTTTTCTGATCATAATTGTTAAAATCAGACATTAGACCCATTGATGTATTGTAATTAAGGTCATGAGGCATCTGGGCTTGTAGGTTTGATCCCATGCTTTGCACGAGGCCTTGATTAACTTTGTTGTTCTCTTCAGCTAGTGCATCACAGAAAGCTCTGTGAGTTATGAAGCTATCCCTCCTGCACACAAAAATGAAATTTTTATACAATATATTGGAGCTTAGAAATTCAATATTATATGTCATCATAGACATACTAATAGCATTATTGAGGGAACGAGATCATAGTACGTACCTGGAGAAAATGGTACCACAATCACATTTATACTCTCTAGTGCCACAAGTTTTTTGGTGCGCCTTCCAATCCGATTGAACTGCATATCTTTTGGAACATTTGTCACACTTCCACTTTTTCTCCCCATGTTTTCTGCTAAAATGTTTCTTGATCCCAGTTAAATCTCCTAATGCTCGAGCTGGATTGTGGTGGACACAAGTTGTCTCGGGGCAAATGTACACCCTCTTGAGAACCTCTGTGGTGGTTCTTTGCTTGAGCTTCCATGGAAGATTATGACCTCTCCGGTGTAATTGCAAGTTTTGGTCCCTTTGAAAACCTTTCTTGCAGATCTCACACACAAATCTGTTGGTAGCCATTAGTGTAGTGGGTGATAGAGCAATAACTTCCGCAGTTGGATCTATATGTAAGGGAAAAAAACAATGATTACAGTCTATTAATTTTCCCTAAAGAAAATAAAATTCATATAAACATTTAATTTAACAAGTGATCGAAAAGATATTAAATATTGCAGAGTGATCGAAAAAATTGAGCAGCAGTTAGCTGTAACTTAGCATGCACTTAGCAAGTATGCAGCCTTGAAGTCAGAAACTGCAAAATATGCAGATTGCAAAAATTTACCACATACTGTAAAACATAGAATCTAGAGTTGGTATTCTTTTAATTAAGTAAAACTACTTGAACTGTTGTTATCTGGTTATGTGGGGGTAGTGAGATTGACTATCTACACATGGTTTGTCACATCTGAACTATACCTAATTACCTACTAAGCAAAAATTACAAATACTATAATTTTTTTGATGTAAAAATAATTCAGAATAGTTCATGCATAAAGGGTAGATCGATAAGATGACTATAATTTTTTTCATGTAAAAATAATTCAGAATAGTTCATGCATAAAGGGTAGATCGATAAGATGAATTGCCTGGAGTTCCTGGGAGATTTCTTTTCTTCTTAGCAGCTGCAGGCATCTGCTGTGAGATATTTTTAGCGGCGGCCGCATGGGAATGATCATGTACTACTGGCTGCTGCTGCTGTTCTTGATGAAGTTGTTGCACTTCTCCGGAAGACAAACTCCCTTCTTCACCTGTTATATTTGACATCACAATTTTATGTATGTCTACTTATCCTTTTGTTATGTCTACAAGTATGAAAATTATGAGCAGGCAATCCTCTCTCAATAGTTTACTGCGGAGTCTGGTTATATTGCACAAATTATGAAGCAGAGTCTACTTTGGCTTATACATATATACAGTGCATATTCACATTTTTGTAATTTATATAATCATAGTTGTGCTTGTGCACCCCCTTTTTAAGCATTATAATTTTCTTGTTACACTGTAGTTATAATTGTTTTATATATAATTAGTTGGTTTTGTCAAACTACTTTCCTTGATATTTTTAATATATGATTTCCTTGAATTTGTTTCATTAATCATGCGTAAATCAGATGAGTCGAACCGAAAACTATCTATGTTCGAGTTTGAACGAGACAAAATAATCTGACTTCGAATTCGAGTTCGACCTGCTCATAATTTTCAAACTCTAATTTTGGATCGATAATAGTTTTATATGATCGAGTTCGAAAACTTGAATCAAATCTACTAAATATTAACAAAATTTTGAATTTGATAATTAGGTTCGGCTAAATTTCTACTCGATTAAATATGTAATATATAAATATTGGATATTTAGATAAATATATAATTCATAAAAGATATATAAACTCGTAAGTTTAACGATCCGAATAATTTAAAACTCGAGTTCGATTCAGTAAAGTATTCAAATAGGCTCAAGTTCGAGCTATTCGATTATTACTTAACAGAATTTGAATATTTCACGAACCGAATTCAAATAGCGCATGAATAGCTTGCCTCGTTTACGGTACTCCTATATTCTATATTATATTATTAGAGTGGAAACCCTGAAAGTATGGTTTTCAATTAGCCGGTATATGTAAATAAATCCAATTTCCAATAATATTATATATATACATGCAATTAAAAACTTAATTGAGAAAATAGGTTTATTTTTAGACGTAAGTTGCGTTGCTGCCATAATTTGGAGGGAGTCAGGCGACCACATTTTTGTCCTCGCAAATACAAACAATTACACGAACCAAACAAATTAACGAGTCAATGTACGGTTGAATGATTATTGTTAGATTCGTATCGCCATAAGTGGCACCAATTATAAACAAATTATTACCGTCCTTGATAAAATTTTCATATCCGATTATATAATTAACCACATGCACCATATATCACTAGAACAATTATATATTTAACATATTAAAAATATTCATAATAATATGCAAAATAAACAATGTGTGTAAGAATAGTTGTTTTGGGATGATCATCATCATGGCAATATTAAAGTTAATTAAATAGAAAAATATAAGAGGTTCGTCATGACTCATGACCTCCTTAATATATATATTATTTTATTTATAATTTAATTATATATTGATATAATTGTATTATTTGACCCTCCTAAATACAAATTTAATTTACTGAACTCATGATACAAAAATACCAATAGGTTTTGCTGACTTTTATAATATATATATATATATGTATGTATGTATGTATGTATGTATGTATGTATGTATATTATAGAGTATACTTTTTATTGATATTTTCAATTTAAAAAATATATATGAATTTTGTATCCTCTATTAAATAAAAAATTTATTCCATTTAACATGTATTGTTTAATAATATTTATTAAATGAAAAAATAAAATATTTTTTTGCATATAGTCCCTTTTACTAATATTAATACTATTTAAATATAATTACTAAATAAGTTTTATTTACAATATTCTTTTATAATTTCATTTTTTATTTTAATTTAATAGAAAGAAACAATCGATTCTTAATTTTATAAATTAACTCAGTTATCTATGTTATGTTCTTTTTTTCATTTTAACTTTGTATCAGTTTATTAAAAAAAAACTTTGTATCAGTTATATTTTTTTGTTACCTCGATGAGAGATAAAGAAGCTAATTCGAGCACCTTTGTCGTCACTTAATTCTTGTTCGAAAGGTCACAAACATGATTGGATTTGGTAATATTTACATCAAAATTTAATTAGTCGATATATCCTTAATTAACTTAATATATACTAGGGTTTGCTAATAAGACAACACTGACTAATTAAATGATAGTAACAAAAAAGTACTAATATTATAATTAAGACCCCGTAAATTATCTTGCTGGCTTTTATGATTACAATCTACTAAGCTGGACTTGTATAATTCTAGTAATGACTTTATCTGTCTAGGGTTTACGTACTAGTCACTTGCTAACTAGTCACTACCATGCATGCCCGTTTAGTATAATATACATAGAGAGAGACATGCATACATACATAAAATTCCAATTCATTAAAAACAGAAAATATGTATAAAAAAGTAATTTGGTATGTAGATTAAATATTTTAATTCAATTTTCCAATTATATTCCTCCAAGTGCAAATTTACATGATACTCACTTTATCTAATTAGCATGCACTATGAAGTAACACTCCGTTGCAAATTTTTTAGCGTAAGAATCGTGAATTTTTTATTAAACTCTACAGAATCATAATAAAAAATGAAAAAAATAGTGCAGTACCATAATTTTATTTGTAAAATTATAATAAAAAATTTATCTGGCATTTTTTATCATGGTTCTGCAAAATTTAATGAAAGTTTTCGTTATTCTCGCGCTAAAAAGTTTTCACCTGATTGTTATCCTGTACTATGAAATAGAGAGTATATCTTTATTTTGTCAATATTGTAGAAATAAATTAGAAGAGTCTGTCAAATCAAAAAAACATAAATTAGAAGAGTCTGAGGAATAATTAGCTAAAAGAAATGAGAGATGAACTAGGATTATAGTTCATTTGAAATCAGTTTCATATTTTATTTTATTTTGCTAAGTTACAGTTTCATATATTGGGCTGCATGTAATATAGCACGTACCTGATTATATCGATCGATCATATATACTTGGTATTATTGATCAAGTTAATATAGGCTTTTTCTTCTTGACAGAATTTTACATTCTGTCTATTTTTTTAGGCAGCCTTATTGTCCAAAATTTATTTATGTCTTTTGCAAAAAAGGCAGTAGCTACTTCTATTCGACAATTATTTTAATTGTTGTACAAAATTCAGGAAACAGAATCGCATCAATATGGCTTATTGTAACAATCCACCCTTCTTCGGACTATTAATCTAACAAAATCTAAAATAATTATATTTATTAATCCAAAAACTCTATTACAAAGGATAACTATTACAAAAGTGCAGCTAACAATGACAAATCAACAACTCATCTACTCCAAATCTATAATCCTCGAAATCCAATACATTTCATCTTCCTCTTACACCGAACCTGAAAATTGTAAGTAATGAGTTACACAGTCTAACAAGTAACGATCGACTTACAAATATTCTCAAAAATCAGTGTGTATTTTAATAAAATAATTTTTTGTCAAAATAATATAAGTCTTGAAAACAATTTGAGAAAAACAATCTAACCCACAGTTTTATAATTTCAAAATCCTTTATTGAAAACAATACGATTATCTTATAAAATTTCACAATCTTGCTCTACGGTCATACTTTGTCAGTGACCGACATCTTATTCTTATTCTTTACCACACTTTCCCAGTGGACGAGATCTAAAATTTAATAATCACGCGCCCTTATCAGTTATCTAAGAGTGCACACTTGTGCCCCTAATAAGGGTATCTAAGCCTAGTTCCGGAACTATAGCGTAAATTATGAACGGGTTCGAAACGTAGATACTGGGTTTCAAAGATTCTTGTATCTTATATCTTATACAGTTCGAAAACAATATTCTTATATCCTATACGAAATTCGAAATTCACAATATCAAAATCTTTTTCAAAAATAAAAGGAAGTCAAAAGTACTTACCTCCAAGTCGACACTAAAAACTATGACACACATATAACACCTTCAAAATTCAAGAATCTACATCATCCTTAAACACATATTCAATCCCTTGCAACCAAATAAAAACATCGCATCTCAAAATTCAAACGTCACTATAATTCTGAATCTGATCAGATCTGTATTTAACTTTTTTGACCCTCCAAGCTATATTTTTTCAAAAAACTTAAACCGCGAAGGTCGTAGAGAACGAAAAGGTATTTCCGAAAAGTCCATAATCAACGAATTCTGACTTACGATGAATTTACTACAAAGTTTACAAGATAGCTGATTTGTGTATGAAAAATCCTACGAATTTTAATAATAAAAACGAAGAAAAAGAATAAAGATTTGTATCGAGAGAGATTTACAGCTGCTTAGTTTTGATTCCTAGAAAAAAATATGAAAAAATGAGGAGATCTTAATCTATATACTGTGTTTTAAAACCCTATAGCAAAACCTATTATGATTCAAATCTGACCCATATTCGAAAACTCATTATTCTAATCCAATTCTAATTTATAATTTATATTCAATTTTAATCCTTTTTTATTATTAATCTATTTTATTATTCAAAAAATACGGGATATTACACTTATAAATGTATGCTGGGGATGAAAACTGGTCAGATCGGCCGGGTTTTTCAATATCCAGATCTAAACCCGATTTTTTCATCAAGATTTGAACCCGACCCGAACTCGAAAATTGAGACTAAAACCCGATCCAATGGATTTCGGATCGTGTAAAACCCGAAACCCGAAAATTTGGATTGGACCCGGACTTAGACCCAAACCCGGACCCGGACATGAAACTATTATCAAAATATTTTAATTTTTTTAATTTGACCCGATACAATTAATTATTAAGGTTCAATTATATAAATTACATGTTAAATGCTAATATATGTTAATAATCTTATTAAAATCATAGTAGTACTAAACATAAGAGTGAACATATTAAAAGTATGTTTAAAAGCATATTAAAAAATAAATTACAAAATATATATTGAATAATATAGTGTATATAACATATTGTAAAACATATTTGTATCATAAAAAATATTATCTATTATATGTTTTTCCGAGTACTCCATGTGAGAGGGGTTTTCCATAAAAATTTATATGTGTGTGTGTGTATATATATATATATTCCGGATCAGGTTTGTATCAGATTTTGGGTTTTAGGTCGGGTATCGGTTCAAGATACATAAGATCCAAATTCAGATTCAAATCTAAAAAATCGGGTTCGGAAAAATCCAAACGATCGGGTATCCGTCGGGTTGGATAAATTGTCATTCCTATGTATGCATATCGTACTTAAGTACTTATATTTTATGCAAGGACCCATGCAACTTTAATTCTTCATTTTGAATATGCATATTTGCAGAAAATTAACGGGAAATATTGCTTCAAATGTTCCTTTTCAATTAAAGAAATAAATATCAGTTTAAATTATGTTAATTTTGTCAACTGTAAATTATATTGTGATATGTGTAACGTTTAGAAATTCTAAAACAGAGACCGTAGATTGGTAAAACTTAGAAACTAGACTACTACTATAATTAGTCTTTTAAATCTTAAACTAAAAATGAATTGTAATCGATATATGATCAGTAATGTTTCTGAAATTAAATTTAACGAACGAATTAACCTCTTAAAATAAAACGAAATGTTAAAAACAAAGTGACAAAATTAGGAATCGTGCTGACAGGTAACAAAATAAATTAAAGCTCCGGTCAAGAAAATAATTAGAAAGACCTAATAATTTATAGTGTATATAATATAATTCTCTCATATAATATCCTCTCACTATCACAAAGACAACTTCTTCACTTGTTTTTATCGATCAAACGATCGATGATTCTGATGCAACAGCATTAACTTAGAAAGTAGCTAGCTAGGACATAATTAATAACAAAGGCATAATGTTACTTCATCAGTATCAAAATAAGTGTTACTATGAATTTTTACATATTCTTTAAGATGTAAAAAAATTATTATATTTTATTTTTTGTTGAATAAAATATTAAGTTCAAAAAAAGAAAAAGAAAAAAAATAACTTTCTTTTATACCTTAAATATGTTAAAAAAATTTAAGTGATTTGTAAGAGAACCGAGAGTTGCAGCGACAATATCATGCTATGTAGTACGCAAAAAGGTTTTCATTAAGAACGTACATATCCCAGTAAATTTGGTCATATATAAATATCAGTATATTTCACTGGCTAATGCTAACTCTAATTGTATTTCTTGTGTTTTTGGCACTACTCCAAACCTCCAAGGCTGATTTGCACAAGCTCAAAACTGGCACATATTTTTTTGGATGTTAAGCGGGCCTAATGTGGACTTGACCCAATAGCACGAAGCAAAAGTTTACCAAATTAATTATAAACGAACCCTGAAATATTTTCCTTACATTTTCTGCATTCATGGAGTTGGTATTAAATTAGAATTTTAATTTGGTTACAACTTTGATCAATATCAGTCCTATATCTTTTTTTGTTGTTGAAAGAATAGTAGTCCTCTAACTGTGTTATCATATTTATTCATTTGCTCAAGCATACTACTCCCCCAGTCTCACCCATTTGTTTACGTTTCGAAAAGAAAGTCCGGCACACATTTTATGGTGTATATAAAGTATAGTTTCATAACTTATTTTTAATTTTTTTTCCTGAATAAAAATTTAAACATTCAATTTTTATTTAAAAACAAAAAATTATAAAAATAAGTTACGGAACTATACTTTATATGCACTTTAAAATACGTGACGGACCCTATCTCCGAAACGTAAGGTGGGACGGAAGGAGTATATATGTATGTTGTTATGTTGCAGCTAGCCTTGCAGGATATAATATATATTTTTTTTAAAAGAATTATAAAATACAATGGATGTTCTTTTATAAAACACATTAGTATAATACTTTTTTTCCTCATTTTTATAAAAATATCCAATATTGTGTTATGAATAATATAATATTTAATACTATATAAAATTTAGTTATGCAATTTTTTTTTAAAAGAATACAATATCTTATATTGAAGAAAAATTGAAGAAACGGAACTACACACATGGGAATCTTAGATTTTGGCAAGCCCTGATGAACCTAATCTCCAGCACATTTAGAGATCGATCATGAAACCAAAACTCCGAACGAACTTGAATAAATTCATAAACTTAATATATATATATATATATATATATATATAAACAAAGATAACGATATGGGAATCGATCCCATCCATGATTGTCCGGGGCATCTTTGCTTCTCAGCTCATCTTAAATAAGTGCCAATCTATATATTCATCCTCATTAGCTCCTAGCTAGCTTGTTCACAATTTAAATGGAGTTCCATTGTTCCAAGGTTCTGTTGGAGCGCAAAAGATTATGAGGGGAATTCAGCTTCTTCAATACAATCAATTAAAATATGAATACCTACGTATTCGAAGTTCCTGGAAGTGCATATTAGTCTAGTTGTTTGATTGCACAAAATTAAGAAAATACAATTTCTTAGCAAGATTGAAGTTGGTTACCCCCCTCATAGTTATTTATACTTCCAGTGCATTTAAATTCATAAACTAAGAAAAAACACTAGCTTCCTATGAATTTTAAATACCAAGGAAATGTGTATATATATATACTATTATATTTACTTGAAGCCTAAGTACTTGAATATCGCAGCAACCCTAGCAGTACTAGCTTTGCTCTCTAAAGCAGGACCTATATATTGGATATAGTGTTTTCAAATTTGATGCTCGACATGTCAAACTGTTAGTGATCCGTTTCACTTGTATATTATTGTTCTACTAGTAATTAGAGAGCTCAATGGTGTGTGTATATATTTTTAAGTAGTGGTCCAAGACATTAATTTACTACCGAATCTTCATTTTTTAAAGTTTACAGACGAGATTAGATGCCCTCTTAAAGCAAATATGTGTGTGTGTGTGTTTGTGTGTATGTATACGTGCGGGGAAGGGCGGGGGAGAATCTAAATCAAGTAGATAGTGTGTATGGGGAGATTAAAGAAGAGAGGAAACAACAAAATGCAAGATAGGTTTTCGTAAAGCAAGTACTATATTATTTATATATACATGCTTATAGTTATAGGTGACACTACACATTAGTTTAATATCCACTTGTTCTAGACTCATTGAGTCTCCACACGCGACAGTTGTCCAGTAGCATTGTTCAACATACTATATACGTACGTCAGCTTCCATAAAAACAAAAACAATGATCTTTGATTTTTTTGGTTTCAGTATTCTGACTTTTTTAACAATGAACTGTCTTGTATATTTATTATTTTCATTGTTATTGTTTATGCGTCTTTCATTTGTAAATTTTACGGTATGTGGGGTTAAATTTGGCTACTCGCGTTATATTGACTTGACTAACACGGATGTAAACGAGTTAAAATGTTCGTGATCGAGTTATTTGAGTTTGGGTAGCTAGAAAAATATTCCAACTTATTTCAATAATAATCGAGCCAATTTTGAGTTCGACCTATTTGAATATTGCAAAGGCTTATCTTTCACAACCAAAGATTGTTCATCATATGGGGTAATTGAATGTCAATTGTAATGTTACTGTATTCAGGGATGTTGGTGTAATTTGGATCGTTTGAAATGTCATCGATTTCATTTTTAATTTTAAGAATATTTGTATTCATTTTGTTAAGCAATCTGGAAATAAATCGACTAATTGTTTAGCTCGTTTATTTGTTTTTCAACATGGTTGCATGGTCAGTTGGGTTTGTCTTGACTGAATCTTTTTCAAGTTATTAATGGAAACTGCTTTAAATTTGGTAATTAAACCAATTTCTGGGCAGGAGTTAGTTAACATGTTAATAGGGGATCTCATTATCTATTAACCCTAAAGAGGGAAGGAATATAGATGATATTACATATAAACAAGAATATATAACAAAATTCATTATGAATTAAAAAAATATCCATAATTTCTAACTAATACTAATATCAAGATCACAGAAATAATTACTTTACTAATAACATAAATAGTAATCATTAATTCAGTGTATTACCTAGTAGTTGTATTTCAGATCACCTTAACTATCAACCGTCTCTGGCTCCTTGTTCCTTTCTGGAATCGGTCTGCCTTCTGAGATTGCCTATGACATCCTCTAAAATACTACACTCAATAACACTTTTAAACTAACAAATACTAAATATAATTTTGGTAGAGTAATATTTTTGATCTCCTGATATTTTCTTAGAAGAAACTATGGATTAGAGAAAGTTTAGCTAGACATAAGAATTTTCAAACTCAAGATTTTATTGCAGAGTCTTTTCGATATCTGTTATGTTACAATGAGTCTCCTTATATAGAATTCCTCAGTCTTCTTTGTTACATAATTGAATATTATTTAAAAGTTCCATCATCTTTTGTATGTCATGATCTTTATCTTTAAGTTTTCAAAGTCTTCAAAGCTGCATTATCTTTTCTTCTTTTTCAAAGTTGCATTATTTCTTGTCTGCCATTGTCTTTTTCTTCTTTTTCATAAATTAGATTCTCTTGGTTATCCACCATTTCTCTTGGTCGTCCACCAGTTGTATTCTTTTGATATTTTCTTCTGCAGGATTCCTTTTGTTTAGACAGCTTCATCTTCATTTTTTAGTATACTACACTTGGTTTATGATTTATTTTGTAGTTCTAAGGACTACATCCTGTTTGTTTTGTAGATAAACTACATTTATTTGAAAGGATCAGATGACCCTTCTTCTTTTATTATTTTAATATCTTTCATGGCATTAGTATATATGAATACAGGTATTTTCTTTGGACTTGCCATTTCTTGATATTGTTCTATGGTTGTTTTTGCATGAGCATGTTTGAGATTAATTATTCTATCATACATTCCCTGAAAAATTGTAAGATTAGTTGCAATTGTTTCATGAGAATAATAAAGAGTAATAATCTCTTCCACTTGTGGTCATTTTCCTGAGAATATTATATTAGACTTTCCATTTTTCATCATATCTTCCAATTTTCCTTTTAATGTTAATAATCCAATAGCTCTTTTGGCATTCTTGAAAATTTTCTAATGTACAAGGTTCTGGAAGTTTTAACTCTCCACACTCTCCATTAATATTAGTATTTTTCCTATCTTAAAAATGTGACATATTACTATAGGTTTTCCTACTAAGTCAGTAGAGATATCAAATATTTGTATTCCATATGCTCATTTTCCAAAGGCTTTCATCATAGCATTTACTGATTCTATAATTATTGTTGGTAATTTTAAAATACTTTACAGGGTTTTTGTTACTACAATTTTATCAATAAATCCATAAGCAAATAATTTTTCAACAATATCCGGGTTAGCATTTTCACTATATAAATATCTAGGGTATTTACTAACTTTTGAACATCTCAATATTTCTTGGTTTGACTTATAATAGTAAAATTTCATAATTTTTTCAAAGGTTGTTATGGTTTTAGGTGAGTATTTAAGTTTCTCACTCATGGTTACTGAAGGTGATATTTGTTTTATAATAGAGGGTAAGGGCATGGTTACAAGTTTGGATGAAAAATTGGTATTTTAGTGGTTGAGTTTTGTAAAGACTTTACTGTTTGTTTATCTTTTATAGCTTCTGCCAATTGCTTTAGGTAGTGGGTATTTTCCTGTTCTATGGTTGATATCTCTTTGTATAAAACTTCTATTTGCTCATGTAATTTGACTATCTTTTTATCGTTATTAGTAATAACCTTTGTAGTATCACTGATATATGTATCAAAATTGTTATTTGTCATCATGATTGTACCTGGTAAGAAAATCAGCTAAAACATTTTTAGTACCAGATATATTTTTAACAATAAAATCATAACAACAGAAAAAAGATTGTCATTTTCTTCTTTTATTTAATTCTGGTAACAAATATATTTTATTAGTAATAAAAACTTTTACTTGGGTATTATCAGTTTTTACTATAAATTTTACAGGTAGCAAATGATAATGAAATTTCTTAATCCCAAATTTCACTGTTAATAATTCTTTTTCATTTATATGATAATTCTTTTCATTTGATTTCCATGTTCCTCCTCCATACCCACATATAAGGGGTTTTTCTTTATCAATATCACTATGTCTATATGCTATAAGGACTGTTACTCATCCTATATCACTAGCATGAGTAAAAAGTTCTAACTGATTTGTTTTTATTGGTATTATATGTTTTGGTAGATTAATTACTTTTTTTTAGTAATTTAATTGTTTTATCATGTTCTTCTTTCCATTCAAAGGGCTTATTTTTTGTTAATTCTTGTAAATGTTTTCTTAATTGTGGTAAGTTTTTTATATGATCCGCTGCATAATTAATTATTCCTAAGAATTGCTGTACTTCTTTCTTATTTTCTAATTTATCTTTAAAATTTTGTATTTTTGATATAATATGATTTTGTAATTGTAACCCATCTTTATCTATAATATATCCTAATTATTCTATTTTATTTCTAAAGATTTCAGATTTCTTTTCAGAAAGTAATATTCCATATTGTTTTACCAATTTTATAAATTGTTCTAAATGATTTATATGCATTTATAGATTTTCACTATATATTAATATATCATCTACATATACTATACAAAAATCTTTTAATTTTCTGAATACTTGATCCATTCTTCTTTGAAATATTTGTGGTGCATTTTTAAATCCAAAGGGTAATACTATCCATTCATAATGTCCTTGAGGGGCACTAAATGTTGTTAATGGTCTAGAATCTTTTATTAATTTTATTTTTCAAAATCCACTTTTGCAATCAAATTTACTAAACCATTTCTTATTTCCTAATCTATTTATAAGATTTCTTTTATAAGGTAAAAAGTATACATCAAATATTGTCTTTTTATTTAATTCTCTATAATCTATTACAATTCTAGCTTTTCCTTTTTTTTGTTCACTATGTTTTCTTACTAAAAAGCTGGGCTACTATGTAGACTTTTACTTTCTTTTATTAATTTTAAATTTAATAATTCATTTATTTGATTTTCAAATTCTTTTTGGTATGTAGGATTATATCTAATAGGTTTAGACCTTACTATATCATTAGAGTTTATTAATTTTATTTCAACATATATATTTTCTTTATCCCATAATTGTACATGATTTTCTCCAAAGTTTGGTTTTAATAAATCAATATATTTTTTAGTTAATTCCTCCAAATTATTGTTTCTATTAACCAATATTTTATTTACTCTTATTATATTTATAGGTAGTATTCTTTTTAATATTATCCATTTATTACAAGATGTTTGCAGACTTAAAGTATCATAAGTTACTACTTGATTTTAAAATGATCTAAAAAGTTATTTCCTAATAATATTGATTGTTTCATTTTATTTTCTTGGTGGTATTCTAAATATTGTCTTATTTAGTACTATTATCATATTTTCTACTATTGTATCTCATTCTTTTTTCTGTTTATTAAACCTTGTTACTCTTGTTTTATGAATATTAGATTTCTTCCATTTATGTTGTATTAATACTATTTTTTTAGCTAAACATAAATATGCTCCACTATATATAAATATTTTTTGTTTTATTAGTTTTTTAGGTTTATATTCTACATAAACTTCTATATATATAGCTACCATTATTCTGAACTATTTTCACTTGATGATTTTTCTATTTTATCATATTCTGATCTATTATTATCTTCATATCTTATTTCCTTTTCATATTCTGATTCACTTTCATTATGTGTTTGAATTACATAAAATTCTTCATATTTATACCATTTATTATTATCTTCCTCTATTTGCTCTAGGTTCATTATAAATTGTGATGTATTAATATATTTTACTCTCTTTTCTTTTAATTTAGGGCATTTATTAGCATAATGTCTTTTTTCCTTACAATTTCAACATGTACATTCACTTATTTTTCCTTTGTTATATAGTTTTCTTCTAAATTTTCTTTTATTCTTAAATCTCTTTCTAGTATCAAAAGTATTTTTGAATTTTTTAAATTTTTTCTTTTTATATTTGTTATAATATGGATTATAGGTTTTATTGAAACCTCTCTGGTTTTCCAATCTTTTGTTATATTTTTTCTTATATTTTTTATAAGATTTTTTAATTCTTTTGTCATCACATCCAAATACTAATCTTCTTTCTGTAAAAGCACATATTTCTCTTAATCCTATTTTTTTCTTTTAATCTTTTTTAACCTTTTGTTGTATTCTATATTCTTCACATTTTCTCATAAGATATTCTCTTAATACACTTATCCTTTCTCCTAAAGTATTTTTTCTTGGTTCTAATTTATTATATTCTTTAGTTAACTCAGTATTATATGGATCAGGTAAATGATCATAATATAATTGTTGACATAATAAACTTTCTTCTGGTTGAAATCTAGCTTCATAAAAGAATTTTATAAAACTTATAGTATATTCAGGTAATTTATTTATTTTACAACACTTCATATTATTTAAATTCATTATTATTTCCATTTTTCTTTCTATTAATACTTGATCTCTACCTACTATCCATGGTTCTCATAAGAATTCTCTTTTTAATATCATATCAAATATTTGTAACATAGATTTCCAATCTCCTACATTATGCATTACTTCTCTTTTTAATTGATATGCTATAGATTCTATCCAAAATGCTACTTTTCCTATTAATGTCTTAGATATTAAATCATAAGTGTAATCTAAATTATTAGTATGTGGAGAAATCATTAAAGCTATATAAGTTCCAAGATTCCAATCAATAATTCTTCTATTAATTTCTTGTTCTTATTCAACAAATTAGATTGATTGATATGAGTTGATTTTCTGTTACGATAAATGGATGAAACAATAGCTAGTCTAATAGCTGCTTCAGAAATTTTTTTATTTACCGGATAGTTGTACATTTCAATTTTAAGTAGGGATTCCGTGTACAAGGTTCTTAACTGCATATGCATCTGATCATATATGTATTACCATTTTAGATTCCTTTTGGGCCGGTTGTGGGCGAGGAGGGATTCGAACCCCCGACACCGTGGTTCGTAGCCACGTGCTCTAATCCTCTGAGCTAGAGGCTCCACCCCGTCTCCTCATCCTATTTCATCATATCCGGGATGTGGTATGGTTCCGAAGGATGAACCGGGATATGGACAGTTCCAATAAAATTTCAAACATTATCTAAATCTAAGAAGTATCCATTAAGATTAACTCACATTAATCCTATAAATTCTTTAAATTCTGCTTGTTGTCCTATTGTAATATGTTTATGTATTTTGTTAATATATTTTTTTATCATTGCATCTAGATTTGGATTTATTAGTTTTTCTTCTGGATAATTATTTACTTCTTAATTTATTAGATCTTCTGTTTCCATATCAGTTCCTATTTCTTCTTCACTGACTGATTCTTCCTTTATAAATTATGCTTCATTTATTTTTATTGTTGAAATATTTATTTTCTCTTTTATTATTAATTCTTCCCATAGGGCTTGTATTTTTTCGTTATTATTACTCATTTTTAGATATTCTTTTTATCCATCCATTTCCCATATTTATCAATATTTTTCTAGTCTCATTATTCTTTATTTCTTCCAACTGTTTTATATCTTTTTCTAACTTTATTTCTTTTTCACAATATTCTAAATACTTTATTTGTGAATATATTCTTTTTTGTAAAGAATCTTTTATCTTTTGTAATTTATGTTTCTTCTTATCTATTTTTTCTTGAATATTCATATTTTATCTATAACTCTGACTTTGCCTTGATCTGTTATTTCAATTCCCTTATTATTAATTTTATAATTTATCATTGTTAAAAAATCACTTCCTAGTAATAATTCATTAGAACTATCATATTCTATTAATCTTATATTTATATTATATTCCAAATCTTGTATTTTAAATCTTAAATTAATGCTTTTAGT
Organism: Oenanthe sinensis; assembly: GCA_028671895.1. Taxonomy (NCBI): domain Eukaryota; kingdom Viridiplantae; phylum Streptophyta; class Magnoliopsida; order Apiales; family Apiaceae; genus Oenanthe; species Oenanthe sinensis. Next base: position 32,818,252 of record CM053813.1, read on the forward strand.
AATTATTATTTCTCTTTCATTTTCAGGATAATTATAAGTTTGGGGTTCTATTTTATTACAATTATTTTCATCAATTTTACTTATATGTATGAAACTTTTAATAGCTCCCGTATTTATTTCAGTAATACATTCTTTTGCTAGCATTCCTTCAAATATTATTACTTTTATTTTTAATCTATCTGTATTTATATCTATTAAGTTTATTTCTCTGGGTAAGTATACTGTCTTGGTATATTTATTGTACTTGGTATACTATATTGTCTTATCATAGTAGGTTCTTTTCTAAAACTTAGTCTTGATCCTTCTATTCTTGATATTAGTTTATTAGGAATTGCCAATTTTCTATTATTAAAAAAAATATATATTTCTTCTGGTATTGTTATTTTTGAACTTTTCTTATGCTCTATTTATTCTAAAATGTCTTGATATATTTTTGGTACTAAAACACTTGATTCATTTTGTTTAGTTACATGATGATTTCATGTTAGTGCATATATCATTTTTGTTTCAATACTAATAACTTTACTTTTAGGTGGCATTTATATTCCATCTAATTTATAATATAGGGTTAAAACTAATTCTTTATGTTAATCTATATACTAAAATCTGGTTGTACTGTAAACTTAGTTTTTGATAGATTAAATTTCCTTTTATTACTGATATTAATGCATCTTGTATATTCCATAATATCCCGTCATCTAATATATATGTGTGTAGGTGTATCTATATTTCTTTGAAAATATGTTTTTATTGTAAATTCTACTCCTCCAAAATATATATTTCTATATTTTTTTGCTTCTTTAGTAGATAATTTTCTTAATTCTCTTTTTATTATTTCTTCTGTTATTAAACTTATTTTTGCTCTTCCATTTATACTAGTAGTATTTATTATATTTTCATGTTTTTGTGTTATATATCTTATTTCTTTATTTCTTTCAAACCAATTTGTTTTAAATATTTTCTTAACTGTTAAATCTTCTTTCTCACCTTGTATTTTTTGATAAGTTTCTGGTTTAAAACTTAAACTTTGAGAAGTTCCTTTTTTCATATGTTTCCATTTGATAATATGTTTGTTTATATTCTTCTGCTAATTCTTTTCCTTTATCCATAATTATAAATTTCTGCATCTTTCTTAGCTTTGTTTTTTAATTTCTGTATATATGCATTAATCATTTCTTTTACTTGTATTGATTCATTATCTTGAAACCATTTTTTATATTCTTCATATTGTATTATTTTTTCAAATTTTCTTTTAACCTTATTTTTTACTTCTGTTTTTCTTTCAAAATAAGATGATGTATCTCTATGGCTATTCATATTATCCAGTTAAATTGCATTTAAATAATAACTCTTTTTGATACCAACATAAGTTATACTTATATTTTTCATGTAATTCTATTAATTGTTCTAATTTCCAATTATTTTCTATTTTTTCTTCTTCTGTCCATTTTTTATTATTTATTATATCTTTTATTTTCCATTTTTTCTTCTTCTGTCCATTTTTTATTATTTATTATCTCTTGAGATCTTTCTATTTCTTTATCAATTTTATCTAAAGATTTATTAAAATATCTTAATATTTTAAATCTTCTTCTCAGTGAATTTGGATCTGCCATTCTTTTGATTTAATTTTAATATTAATTAATTTATCTTGGTCTTCTATAACTTTATATTGTTCTTGTAAAATTTCGTTTAATTCTTTAATTTTATCTCACATCCTAATTCTTTTATAAAAAAATTCTTTGTAATTTTAGATGTTCTTATTCTAATAATATGTATTTTTCATCTCTTTTAGCTAATAATTCTCTAAATAATTTTATTGTTATGTCTTTATCATTTATTAGTTCCATACTTATTTTATAACTTTGATTAATCTCTTTATTATATGTAGGAATCTTATTTATTGTGCTTTTTATTCTTTGTAAATTATTATTCATTGAATTTTCTAACATATCTTGGATATTATTCATAGTTATTTAAAAATAAAGCTTGTTTTAAAAAATTTCAGATGTTTTTTTTTATAAATCTCCTGAGTTTTTATTAAACCTAATTAATAAACCCTGGTTCTTCTATATTCATCTGCTGATATATATTTCATGAATATAGTTCTTATTAATCTTGTTATTTAAAAGTTACTATTCATTTTTCAGTATTCATGCCAGAATTTTTTTCTATTTAAGGCTCTGATACCAATTTCTGGGCAGGGGTTAGTTAACATGCTAATAGGGGATCTCATCATCTATTAACCCTAAAAAGGGAAGGAATATAGATGGTATTACATATAAACATGAATATATAATTCATTATGAATTAAAAAAATATCTCAGTTGGGTTTGTCTTGACTGAATCTTTTTCAAGTTATTAATGGAAACTGCTTTAAATTTGGTAAAAAAAATCCATAGAACCATAATAATTATAATCTTGAAAAATTTATAATCGAGCTAGACCTTAATCGAATTTATATTTTATATTTATTAATTTTGACCAGATCATTAAAGGAACAAATAATGATATATATATATATATATATATATATATATATATATATATATATATATATATATATATTATAATACGATATAATCGGGGCGGAATTATGGGGATTAGTGAGTCCCAGCTCCCGCCAACTTTCCTCCTCCATAGAAATTTTAATGTAAAATTTTGAAAAAATATAAAAGAAATTATATTGGCCCCCCTAAATATTGTGAAATTTTTAATTTAGTAGTAATAATTAATTTAAAATTAAAAATGTGAAAATTTTCGGTTATGAAAATTGTGAAATAAGGCTCTGTAATCAAATAAAAAATAATTTTTTAAAAAGTTTTTCGTTAATATATATTGAAATTTGAAAAAAATTGTAGAACTGATAAGTTTTTTATTTAACCCCTTATATTAATAACCCTGGTTTCGCCCGGATGTAACTGGTTACTGGGTGTCCAAATTTTCTTTCTACATAATTTTACTCCAGATTTTCTCTCTACAAAACTTTACTCATATGTCTTACCATATATACAGTTTCGATGTTTTAGCATTTGATTAGAGTGGTATCATCTCAAAGTAGAAGCCTCATTAGTAGGTTTAATCCAACTAATTAAAGAGTTTGAAATTTGTAATCTTTGTTTCTTAAACTGTTCATCTTTAGGTTTTTAATATATATAGTCTGGTAGCTTGCACGCTGTCAGAGAAACACGTGCCTTACTTTAGTCCACTAGTTGAGGATTAGGATGATTTTTATTGTTCTTAATCCATACTTGTTTGGAGCATTACCACTAATGACGAAAGGGGACCATGCATGTATACATACATTATATGGTATTCTTGATTAATGCAAGTCTTTTTCTTACTTTCTTCTTAGGGCTTCGATTGCTTCCACAGGCCCCTTAGTATCCTTTGTTTTTTGACAGGGCACCTTGGTATCCTTTAATTTATTAATTATTATATAACAAAAAAATCTACCTAACTCGTACCCAATTGCCTGCCACTGTCTCCGATCAACAAGCATTTACAAGCTGACCATATTATCATCAACATTGTGCCACAGTTAATCAATGGAGTTAACTTCGAGAGTGTGTTTTAATTTTAAGGTGCTAATAATTACTTAATATTAAGAGATGGTTTTCAATACCCATATATCACGAGAAGTTACTTACCTAGTTCCTTTTGATAATTTGCACTTCTCGTGAAAGTTGTGAAAGTTAATTCTCACATATCAACTAAACACATTTTTCTACTTCCTATTAATTTCAACTTCCATAATAAATGATTTCTTATTATCAACCAAATAAGCACCAAGACTCTCTTTTGATACATGATCATTTTTACCATTTAATTAAATTAACTACATATTTAATTAAAAGCATATTTATTTATCTCATACAATTTTAAATATATCTTAATGTCTTACATCTCAATCTACCATATTCATTGGTATTTGGACCACTAACATATATGTAATCACATATAAAATAGTGATTACATATATGATGTGCTCTGATGAGTTACATATAATTAATATATACAGTACAATGTATGTAAAAGTTATATGGAGTATTTAAAATCTATATATCTTATATTTTATTTATAATATATTGTAAAATTATTATAGAAGTATATTACTACATACTCTATTGAATTTAATTCATGTATAGGTAAACATTTATACGAATTGGGCTAGAAAATGAAGTACAAATCGAAGATCCTGCATTATGTTTTGCAATAATTTTATAATATATTATAAGCAGAATATGATGCATGAGGTGTTCAATTAGTACTTCATCTTCTTCATAGAACTTTTGCCACTAATATATATGTGTAAGCATTTATACAAGTGAAGCTCAGTGTATTATACTCCATCCGTCCCACCCAATTGTTTATATTTCAGAGAGAAGGTCCGGCACGCATTTTAAGGTGCATATAAAATATAATTTCATAACTTATTTTTTTTAAAAAAAATTCTGAATAAAAATTTAATGTTTAAATTTTTATTCAGAAAAAAAATTTAAAAATAAGTTATGGAACTATAATTTATATATGTACATTAAAATTCGTGTCAGACCTTCTCTCCGAAACCTAAACAATTAGGTGGGATAGAGGTAGTATATAACTAGTATATAGGTAAGCATCTATGCGAATTTATTTAGCAGTATAGCTAAATTAAAGCAGTATTGATATTTGTAAGCATCTATATCAAAGTGATTTAATTAGGAGTATAAATTAGGAGCAACGTGTCAATCGGTGTGTAAGAGTAAGAGGATTAGCCTTGGGTTTAAGGTTTCCTCTTATATAATGGTTGACAAAATAGGATCTAATTACTCAGAAAGAATTACTGCTGCAGGTTACAACTTTGGAGGAGGGTCGTCATCAACACGAGAAGATGGAGATGGGATAAAAGAGCAAGATCGATTGCTACCGATTGCAAATGTGGGTCGAATCATGAAACAAATGCTTCCGAGTAATGCAAAGATCTCGAAAGAAGGAAAAGAAACCATGCAAGAATGCGTATCTGAGTTCATTAGCTTTGTTACCGGAGAAGCATCTGACAAGTGTTACAAGGAGAAACGCAAAACGGTTAATGGAGATGATATTTGCTGGGCTATGGGGAGTCTAGGGTTTGATAATTATGTGGAGCCACTAAAGAGGTATTTGTATAGATATAGAGAGTTCGAAGGAGAGAGAGCAAATCAACAACTTAGGGGATCAGCCAGCAACATGAACAACCATAATATCCAAGATTTTTTCAAGGCGGCAACAAATCAACCAACACCACCAAATTGAGAGGATTATGAAATTAACAACATAAGTCAGATCTATGATGTTTCAATAACTAAGATCTGTGGTTAACACGTGCTAATTAGGATTATTCATCCTTAATTAGGCTTATGAATTGAGTGCTTACATATATATTGATTTGCATCTCAGCTTGTTCTTGTGTCTTCCGCAGCTGATTTACTTGTAACCTCCTTGTTTAAACCTGCTCTTTTTATGTATATGTGGTTTATCGATCTTGACTAAATTAATTAAAGTTTATTGGAAGGTATGCATGACTTATGTGCAACAAGAAGTTTAACTAGTTAGCTGCAACTCATATTTTGTCTTTTTGTAAAATTAAAATTAGTGTTACTTTTAAGTAGCTCCTTCAATTCCCTGCTTGCAAACAATACTTGGGTGGATACATGTGTATCAAAGAGCTCTAGGGCAAAATGTTCATGAGCCGTTTTATTTTAGATTTAAGGCTAGATTTCTTCTAGTTCCATAATATTTATGTATTCTACTATAAGTAGAATTAATTATCTCGAATTAGGAATTAGGAATTAGGAAATAGGAATTGTCAAATACAGCATGAAGGAATTAGGAAACAATATATAGCATTGGTGATTAAAAAAGAAAGGGGAATGGATTGCGCGCAGAAAGGGAGTAAACACAAAACATCCTGCAAATTCTAAATTCTCACAGTACATGACTATACCTATGCAGGTATATATATGTTACATGTATGGGAGTAAAAAATTGAAAATTTCTTGAAGCTGCACTTAATAGTGTATATATGCATGCTGAAATTTGTTGTCTGAACATAGGAAAGTCAGGCTGCTGTACTTAATAGTGCATGTATGCTAAAAGTTGCTACTTAAATACAGTTTGATGGATGAAACTCGATCATACATATTTTTAGCTTGCAGCAATTTAGAAGGAGTGGAGCTCACATAAAAAAGGGCCATCATTGTAATTAAAGGAGCTTAGTGCAAACAGGTCAGTTTGAAGTGAGCCCAGCTAACTACAATAACAAAGCAAAAACACCACATGACTACACAACAAAATCAAGTAGTAGTATCGGAAAAAAAGGCGCTGGAATTGGTCTAGGCCCAGGCGGAGATACATGAACCAAACAACCCTCTAATTCGATTAATTTGTAACTGTGGATTTGTGTTGATGTTGGCGTGAATTATCAGAGTTGCCAGCGATAACAGGATACCAAGTTCGAGACACAAGTTAATCAGGAGGCCAAGCTTTAAAAAAAAATAGGGGAACAAATATAATAAAGAAGCATCACATTGCAGACAGAACAATGGAGTGTTGCAGAGTGTGTGCATATGTACATTGAATAGTTGGATGGGTAAACTTAACACATCTGAGATCTGTGGGTAGAGCACGATTGGATAGCTCAAGTGGTAGATGGTTTATTCTCTGTTGTCTCGGGTCATTTGTAACACCATAACCCAAATTATTCAAAAAAAAAGAAAAAAAGAAAAGAAGATCTGTGGGTAACACATGTCCTAATTAATTAGGTATCTCCATCCTTAATAAGGCTTATGCATTGAAGCAGGTTTCATCTTTGATTTAGTGCCACCATATATATATAAATGTATCATGTATGCTCATATATATTTGATTTGCATCTCAACTAGTTCGTGTGTCTTCCGGAACTGATAGCTCAAGTGGTAGATGGTTTATTCTTTGTTGTCTCGGGTCATTTGTAACACCATAACCCAAATTATTCAAAAAAAAAAGAAAAAAAGAAAAGAAGATCTGTGGGTAACACATGTCCTAATTAATTAGGTATCTCCATCCTTAATAAGGCTTATGCATTGAAGCAGGTTTCATCTTTGATTTAGTGCCACCATATATATATAAATGTATCATGTATGCTCATATATATTTGATTTGCATCTCAACTAGTTCGTGTGTCTTCCGGAGCTGATTTACTTATAACCTCCTAGCAAAGTACTTGCACTTTGTTGGCATACTACTTGTAATACTATATATATTTATCAAACTATATGTGGGTTGCAATATTGAGGTTTATATTTGGTCCATTTTAGTTAGTTTCATGACCTTTTTTTTGTTCGGTTCACATTTTAACCATTATATTTATGTTATACGTAATATTTACTCCAACCTAAATAAATAGTCATTGAATACAAATTGGAACAAAACTCCTCAAAAAGTTAGCCGAAAAGCTATGACATTTATATAAATGTAAACTTTAATATCACAAATAGTAGTTTTGAAAATATTGTATTGCATGTGATATGTCAGCTGAAATGTAGTTAGGGATAGTGCACTTTACACTATTTTAATTTCTTTGGAAGCTTTCCCCTACCAATTTGCAGGCTCTTCTCACTTCCCACGGAAAATATATCCACGTACTTTTTGCCTTGTTGCTGATGATTCAGGAACATTTGGCATTCTTTCGTCCTGAATTTCTTCAGGAGGCCAACATTGTCCGCTTTTTCAAGCTTCCAATTTCCACTTTTTTATAAAAGAAAATTTGCATCATACTATACCTGGTGAAAGGTGACTCGTCAAAAGATTTCTACCCGACAGGCCCCGTTGACGAGTCATTGCGGTCCGAATTAGGTTGTTATACTGTAGTCTATTGTTTATACGAATTACTAAGTAAATGCACGACGTCACTTAACTTGCTACAATCAACTACACAAGAATGTACTATATACAAGTCCGTATAGAATACTACAATCAACGGAAGTCTTGCTTATATAATAATAATATTACTCTCGAATTCTCATTATATAAAGTAAATGCACGACGTGAATAACTAACTCGAGATGTATTCATTTATAATTTTACTGGCCTGTAGCTTTATGAATTGATGAATCGCTTCTTCAAGGCTATGATCCGAGTCCATTAAACCCATGAATGTGGAACAGTCATCTCTGAACTACTAGAGTTTTTCATGGGAGGGAAGATAGAGAAGTCAAATATTCATATAGTGCAAGATGATGAATTGGCTGGGGAGAATTATACCAGACACTTAGGTTGTGTTCACTTTGTGAGAATGGAATGTAATGAAAAATTATAAACAAATTTTATGTATAAAGAAGAATGTATAAGTGTAATTGTGAATAAACATCAAGGAGTTTAAATTTGTTATGATGAGGATAGCACGGAAAATGGTGAAAAAATGGAATGAGCATTCCTTTCAAAACATGTGGGTTAGAATTCTAGTTCAAATAGTTTGGAATGGAATGAAAAAATCAATGAATGAAAATTATAAACATTTTCCCTAATTTCATCCAAATAAGAGTATAAATTTCATTTCATTCTCCCTCCATTCCTTTGCATCCAAGTGAACACAGCCTTAATGGCCTAGCTTATGGGTTCCTCTTTAAGTAAACAAATAAACAATACTCTACTTCACAACAGGGGAACCACACATATGATTAGTTCGGTTTTGGTTCTTTAAGTAAAACTAACTACTAATGCTTTTATTTATACCTGCTGGAATTTGCACCTGTCAATTCTATTTAAGTTTTTGCTTGTTCATAGTCCACAGGACATCAAAATATTATTTTGAGTTGGACAAGTACACTATATTTCCATACATACTTGATAATGTCTTTGGTCCTCCGGTGGCCGTAAAGGTACCTCGCCATGGTAGCTTGATCGGTGTGATGAGGTGTACTACTGCCGTGGGTCCTGCAAAATAATGCCTGATAGGGGATGTGGGGTCGTCAAACACCTCTGACGTGAGAATCAGTACAATTAATTGAGAATAGATAACCGAAGCATGTATCGGACTTAAAGCTCTGGTGTCCGAGTTTAATGTGTGTGTTTAATGTCTGTATATTTTCTAAAAGTGAAAGTGAATGTCTGAGTATTAAATGTCATCCATTTTTCCTTTATGATAGGCGTATATATACCTGATTATGAAAAGAGGGTATGTCATATCCGCCAAATAAGTATATTACCCATTTACCCGGTCCGGCGCCGCGTGCCCCCTTCTCTCACTGTTCATCTCATGTTACTTTTGTCCTTTGAGCGGTCATAGTACCACCTTTTGTCCTTTGAGCAGCCGCAATACTGTCCTTTGTCATTTACCTCGCTCTTCACCATACCGTCCTTGTAAGGGTAAAGGGGAAATCCATTATGTTCGTTTCTATACCTCCTGGTTATTCTACCATGCTTTGTCATTCTTCGTCCTTTGTCTTTTAAGCGGCACTTTTTTCTCTTGTCCTGTGAGTAAGTGTTATATCCCGGGTATTTTTCTCCCGAGAATGGCAGGTACTATCAATACCGTGACGTCCACCGAATTCAGGGTCTAGATTTGGGGGTCATCAACCAATCAACAACCAACAAAAAGTAAAATAATAAATCAGGTGTGCATTGACCCTGCTAAACCAAAGATCGCAAACAGCTTATAGTATGAAATCAAGCAGACAAATACTAAAAGTAAACCAAACAGCTTTATTACAAAACATAGACTAAATTCAACTCATAACTAAAAATGTCTAGATAAGTTTATAAGGTCTAAGTTCAGTTTTATTACAACTTCTATCTACAGCCAAACACAAAACAACTAGCACCTGAGAGGCTCGTTGAGCGAGCGGTCCCGTTATCTGTGTCTCCCTACTCCTGGTAGAACATCTGTGGTGACTCATAGTGATAGTCTCGCAAGATTTAAATAGAAAGTAAGAGTGAGCCAAAGAATCGCTCAGCAAGTATATATAAAGCAATCAAAATAAAACTAGGATATAAGGTATGAGTAAAGAACCGAAATGTAAAACAGTTTATTATAAAAACTGAACTGTAAATAAATTACAGTTTAAATATTGAAACTGAAACAATGTAGTAAAAATGAATCATATGCTGAATCGCAATATATAATAGCCATGCTGGTAATATGGATTGGATATAACATATAAACATTATACCATCTGATCAGTTCAAAAGTAATAGGACCTCTTTATAGCCTATCGGTACATATCTATACACATAGTTATAATAAGGATTCTCTAAAATGGATACCAAATAGGCAAGTAATGTTAGCCTATAGGAAGATGGATTGGTTACCATATTCTCCTTAAATGCTCGACGTATCTGATGGTCACTTATGCTAAATAAATTTCAATCCAATAGAACAACCTTAGTCAAATGTATGCTTAATTTCAAATACAGGTCATATCCTCATTATTTACTACGATAAAGCTGGATATAATGTGTTTATTATAATTAACTTATAATATTTGAAGTACTATCAAATAACTCTGTTTGCACCAAAAATAATAAGATTCATAAATAGTTCTGAACAATAATTTATCCTGATACGAATAACTGAAAACAGTAAAACAAAAGTGTTTAAGAGGATCAAGGAAGAAATATTTGTCTAGTATAAGAGTTGGTAAAGTACTGACTAAATGCTCATAAGTTGGTAAACTACTCGAACCTTTTGTATGGTACTCCGCTCATATCTACAAATAGAATATTCTATTTTAGACAACTAGACAGTCATATAACTCTAAACATACATCTATCTCATGTTCTGGTATCTACCCATACGTTGTATCAAATATCAAATAGCAATTAATAAACAAGTAGCATTAATTAGTAGGCAAGTAGGCACATAAATCACATAGCAGATAAGACCCACTAATAAAAGATCATTCGAATAATTAATAGTAGGCTCTAAATATTATTTGAGTCAAAGTGGAACATTATTATCCCCTCTAGATAATTATTGGATCCCCAAAATATTCAATAAAATATTAATCCGAGTTTATAAATAAATTTAGGAATTGAAACTATTTTTATCACTTCCGAATTATTTTTAGGGTATCAAACAAATTTATTTCATTTAAAACGAGTAAAGAAATTATTAAATAAATAAATAGAAATAAATAAATCATTTTTATTTCTCAAAATAATTAAATTCAATTATTTTTAATTATATTTAAATAATATTTAATTAATTAAATTAATTGATTAAAATAAAGTAAACAATCAATTTAAATTAATCAAATTATTATCTAAATAAATGAAAATAATTAAATTAAATCAATTTTGAAATCAAAATAATTTATTTAAGTTTTGAAAACATTTTTCGAATTAAAGAATAATTTTTTCATTATTGGAGAAGATTCTTAAATGTCAAAAACAGGTGATGGACCACGATAAAACGAAGTTTACCGGAGAAGAAGTCAGAAGGATGATAAAGGAGTTCTAAGATTTTCTTTGTGCATCTAGATACCAAATGTAGTTGAACTAAAGAATAAGATTTTACACAATGCCCACAACTCAATGTATTCTATTCATCCCGGGAGTACCAAGATGTATAGAGATTTGAAACAACACTTTTGGTGACCAGACATGAAGAAAGAGATATCAGAATACGTTAGCAAATGTTACACGTGTCAAAGGGTCAAAGCAGAACATCAAAGACTGAGTGGATTGTTACAACCTCTAGACATTCCAGAATGGAAGTGGGAACAACTCACAATGGATTTTGTGGTATGACTTCCAAAGCCTAGAGCCAATCATGATGTGATTTGGGTTATCGTTGATAGATTGACCAAGTCAGCACATTTTCTTCCGATTAACGAAAGATTTTCACTTGAGAAGCTAGTCCAATTATATTTGAAGGAGATAGAAGTACGACATAGGGTTCCCGTATCAATTGTATCCGATCGAGATCCACGTTTCAACTCAAGATTTTGGAGGCAATTTCAAGAATGTTTAGGAACCAAACTAAACATGAGTATTGCATATCATCCACAAACTGATGGACAAAGTGAAAGACAATTCAGACAATTGAAGACATGTTAATGGTAAGTGTTCTAGATTTTAAAGGTAGTTGGGATGAGCATTTACCTCTAGTGGAGTTCTCGTACAATAACAGTTATCACGCCAGCATTGGAATGCCACCATATGAAGCTCTTTATGGAAGAAAATGCAGATCTCCATTGTATTGGGAGGAAGTCGGAGAGCGCACAATTTTGGGTCCAGAACTGTTACAACAGACCAAAGAAAAGATCGAGTTAAAATATTAACGGTTGGTAGCAGCTCAAGATCGATAAAAAAAATATACAGATCAAACCAGAAAGGATCAGAGTTTTGCAAGTCAGAGAATTTGTTCTACTAAAGGTATCACCATGGAAGGCAGTGACCAGATTCAGGAAAAAGGGGAAACTCAACCCAAGATATGTGGGACCATTTGAGATATTGAAGAAGGTAGGAAAACTTGCTTACGAACTCACCTTACTTCCACATATGCAGAATATCCACGACATGTTCCATGTATCGATGTTGAGAAAGTATAATCTTGATCTGAATCACGCAATAGAGTATGAGCCTATAGATATTCAACCTGACTTATCTTACGTTGAGCAACATGTACAAATATTAGATCGTAAAGATAATTTATTAAGGAATAAGACAATACCTCTAGTTAGGGTATTGTGGAGAAATCCCTTAGCTCAGGAATCAACATGGGAGGTAGAAAGTGAAATGTTAGCTCAGTATCCTCATTTATTTTCTTAAGTGGTTTCTGGTGATAGAATCCTTATAGGAGGGAAGGATGTAACGAACGGAAAAATTATGTGTGTTTATAATATTTAAATATGTTTTTATTATAATTTATTGTGTTCTAGATTATTTTTAATGCAATTATTTGTGTCTGGATTTTTATTAAATAGAAAAATTATCCGATATGTGTTATGTGACTTCTGTGTAGTCTAAAATATTTTATTTTATTTTACTGTAATTTTTGTATCGATAGAATAAGGTTATTTCGATTTGTGATTATCGGACACAGCCCATATAATAAACTTGGGACATTGTTTTTGTTACCTTTATTTTTATAAAAATAGTAAAATCCTCAAAATGACTTTATTTTATTATTTTTGAAACATTCATAATTTTTAGAGAATTTTGACATATATATTGTATTTATTCAAAAATATTTATTTTTATATTTTATCCCATAAAAATTATTTTTGGGATTTCTATTTTAATTATAGGGTAAAATTAATTTTAATCAAAATTAAACCCCTAATTTTTCTAAAAATATAAATAATTTTGATTAATAAAAATTTTACTAAAAGAATTTACTAACACTTAGTAAAGGGGGGGAGGACTCAGCTAGGGTTCATCCTGATTTGAAAATTAAAGCCTTTTAAGGTTATTAGAATTTCAGTTTTTGATTATAAGTATCCGTTGCGACTTATGATTTATGTTGTCTTGCTATACCTTCAGTTTTAGTTAAAAGCTTATGTTTTCATTTTGATTTTTTTTACAAATGAAGCTCTGTTGGTAGTTGAGTTAATTCGATTGCATAACTAGCTAGGTCGTAATCCTGCGAGCATGATTGTATTTTTGTTTGATTTTCTGAGTCTGATTTACTTTCACCGGCATTAGCTCATTTTTGGTCGGAATCAGTCCTACTGAGCTTTGTTTCTGAGTTTATGTACCTGGATATGTTACTTGCTTCGCTATGAATTTGCTAGCATCTTTAGTTTTGAGTTTTGATTATGCTTTGAGTAGTCAGATTGTTTGGTCAGTTCTTGTGCAATGTTGGCCGGAAAATCTGTTCCGGTGCTTGGTTCTCGATCTAGTTAGTAAGATTGTATTGCTCAGGGTGCTAGTAGCTTGTGTATGTATTTGTGGGAGCAGCTTCTTTGTTTTGATACTAGTTTGGTTGAGCTTTGATATCGTTTTTGTTGTTCATTTTCCGGCTACAAGAAACATATTCTGACTTCATCGTATTATCTGATTAGTTGTGTTAATATCGAGGTTGCCGTTGTACATAAATTCATGGTGTCAGTAGCTTCGTAGTGTTATACTTTTAGTTGAGTCTTTGTTGTGTATGTTGTTGTGTTTTGCTGGTTCACCGGAATCCATGGCATGTGTTTTGTTTTTGGTTGGAAAACGAGCCTCGGAGCTCGTTTTTTTATCTTCTTTACATAGTTGATTTGGTTGAATGTTTAGCCATTTAGGTTGAGTTTGGGATATGATTTTTCAAAATTATTTCAAAAATTATTCTTTAATTCGAAAAATGTTTTAAAAACTTAAATAAATTATTTTGATTTCAAAATTGATTTAATTTAATTATTTTAATTTATTAGGATAATAATTTAATTTATTTAAATTGATTGATTAATTTATTTTAATCCATTAATTCAATTAATTAAATATTATTTCTATATAATTAAAAAATAATCCTAATTTTTACTTAGCAAAAAAAAATAAAATAATTGTATTTAATTATTTTGAGAAATAAAAATTATTTATTTATTTCTATTTATTTATTTAAATTATTTAATAATAATTTAATTAATTTAAATTATTTAATAATTTCTTTACCCGTTTTAAATGAAACAAATTTGTTTGAGACCCACAAAATAATCCGAAAGTGATAAAAATAATTTCAATCCCTAAATTTATTTATAAACCCGAATTAATATTTTATAAAATATTTTTGGGATCCAATAATTATCCAGAGGGGATAATAATGATCCACATTGACTCGAATAATATTTAGATTCTACTATTAATTATTCGACTGATTTTTTATTAGTGGGTCTTATCTGCTATGTGATTTATGTGTCTACTTGCCTACTAATTGATGTTACTTGTTTATTAATTGTTATTCGATATTGATACAATGTATGTTTAGATATGTATGATTGTCTAGCTTTCTAAAAAAGAATATTTTATTTGTAAATACGAGCGGAGTACTCATACATAGGGTCAAAGTAGTTTACCAACTTATCAGCATTTAGTCAGTACTTTACCAACTCTTATATCAGGCAAATTTTTCTTCCTTGATCCTCTTAAACACATTTGTTTTATTATTTTGAGTTATTCGTATCATGATAAATAGTTATTGTTCAGAACTATTTATGATTCATATTATTTTTGGTGTAAACAGAGTTACTTGATAGTACTTCAAATATTGGAAGTTGATTATAATAAACACGTTATATTCGGCTTTATCGTAGTAAATAATGAGGATATGTGTTCGCACTTTATTCACGCAAGAGAACGTGGTCACAAGTAATACAGAAATAAGTAGGATTCGTTCCCACAGAGACTCGACTTGCTTACGTTTAGTTCACTTATACACCAGAGTATGATTAAGTTTCACTGCTAAGAAAATAACAATTGGAATTTTGATTACACTACTAATTAAAACTTAACGAATTACTTATATAAAATAAACATGGGATTTTAACTTCATTAACTATCTCATCTAGAATCTTATGCCTTTTCAACCTAGCATGTGAAAGTGACGATAACTGATCAGACCCTCTAAACTGATAAACGCCAACTTTCGTTGCACGCATACCATCCTAATGAACATCCACAAAAGATAGAAGTCAAATAGTCAACCACTATACTTAGTCCCTATATGTCTATAGAGATTGAAAACATAATGGCTTAAGCACAAGGATCCATAAAATCACATAGTCAGTGCAAGACGGTTAGAATTACACCACAAATTAATACATGCTCTTAACATGCAAAAACCTATGCTAGCATGGCATGTTCTAAACCCTAGATCCACTTTCGCATTCACAAGGGTTCAACAAACAATCATAAATGTCCGCGACGCATTTACAACGAATAAGCTTAACCATACTAGGATATCCATAACAATCACACACTTAGGCATAAAAACAATCAATATCTAGACTTGATAGAAAAATCCATTAAAACCCCATGACAACGATTAGCCCATAATTGGACTAGCCGACATCATGGGTTCAATTGAAAACATAGTAGATAAACAATTAAACATAAAAGACTGATATTAAATTGCAATAGTAAAAGAAACAACCGATAATCCACGTGATGAAAATTACAAAAGAAAAATAGCTTGACGGCTCACAAAGTACTCTGTCTTCTTGTACGATAATAAAAACCCTACTTGCTTAATTAATTTCCTAGATCCTGACAATAATAATAATCCTTATGTTTTTATACTAGGTTACATAAAAACAATGATTCATGGGCTTGCTGCTTTCTGGGCTTCGAAACGGACCAACTGCAGAAAAATCAGCAACTGGAATCGGCTGGAAGGGCGGGCGCCCTTGAGCTTTCCTTGCTGCAGCGCGGGCGCGCTTGGCGGAGAGTGGGCGCCCCTGAAGCTTCTGTCCAGCAACTGCTTTTCGTGTGCATATGCTCTTTCAACGACTCGTCTTGCCCTCTCTTGATCTCAACTCAAGTCCTGATCTTCCTCCTTTGAAATCCCAGCTCATATTCCACCAAATTATGCAATTATTCAACAACTCTGCTACGAACGGCAATCTGCACACCAAAGACACAAAACACATCAAAAGACACTACATACTTGGGCACAAGCGATCAATTTAAGTCAAATTGGAACGTATATAGTGGACCAAAAAGTCCACTAACACACCCCCAAACTTAAACCGATGCTTGTCCCCAAGCATAAACAGACTCTAAACAATCTAAGGCAATGCAATGCATGAATGCAACTACTATGAAATTGCAAGGACCCCCTCGAACTCACCAAACCCAATCGATAAGCCAAGCCTCAAAGAGATGCAATACATCCAAACAGAGCTCGACCAAGTCCCCTTATACTGATACTACATGAACAGAACGTGTGTGTGTGCGATGCTCATCAAATATACTCTGACACTAGATCAAAATCATACCTATTTTTCGCCAAGACAATCACCTGCTTATAAACAGAATGAGTGGTAAACACTCCATAACATACAAACACCGCCGTCATTCATTTGAGTTAGACAGGGAATCACACTTTATTGCTAAACCACCACTACGACACATAACACAATACATAGGCTTATTTAACCGTGCAATGGATGAGACCCCTAAAGGCTTATACAATAATACCCATGTAGCGAGCGTTAGGTTAGTGGATCCCAGACTATAAAAAGCCTTAGGTCACTAGGCACAAAGTCCCCTCGAACTTAATTGCCCGAGTATTAAAGAGCTCATCCTGGTTAATTTTGCTTCGAATTATTCACATGACTCTCTTTTTTTTTCTTTTTTTCTTTTTTCTTTTTTTTTAAACAGAATCTGGAATGAGAATTCTCAATTCCAACCCTAGACTACTCATAAAAATATAAGCCGGCTACTAGCCATTTGACGCCTAGCCATACTTGACAATTACTAACAATTAGGATGAATCTCTTTTTTCCCCCAAACTTATACTTTGGTATTCTTACATTATCAAGGGAATAACAACATTCTAGATATAAACATGCGATTAATCTAAACAACTAAATAGGCATGACTCAACCTAGCCCAAAAGCAACCGATGAGACTGTGTAAATGAAGTGCTTCTGAAACATGTAATTCAATTTCATAGGGACTGTAAATCAACCCTCTGCTCATCAATATCACACTCAATTCGACATCGACCTAACAATCAGAATTAGCTCGTCCTAAGGGAGCATGAAATATGCATGCTATGAAATGCCACTAAAATGGATTCATATGATAGCCAGAACAAAAATTTTCAAACAAAATGCTCTATATGGACAATTAAAACAAAATGCATGACAAAACTACAACTACATGTCCTCTATGCATCTAACTACAATCTCCATTTCCCACCCCCAAACTTGAAAATATTCAATGTCCCCATTGAAGGCAAGAAACGAAGAAAGTGTGCAGAAATACCTCAATCCTCAGCAGATTCACCCTCCTCGGGTGAATCCGGTGGTGGATACACGGTGCCAGCCCCATAAACAGGCCAATCGACCTGTACACCTGTAGCCAGAAAAGCTGCACCAAGAGCCTGAGTCAGGTCAGCCGCAAACCGGCTCTGTCTATCATCAACTGCGTCCATCCGCCGTGCCAACCTCCTAAAATGAGCCTCACCCATACCAGCACTAGCCACAGCTGGCGGTGCCCTAGAAGATCCAGCCCGAGCCGCCCTCTGCTGTCTAGGAGGCACGTCACCATCCACAATATACCCTAAGCCTCTGGGATGCGGTACACCACCGTCCCATTCAGGTAGTCGAGCTATCGCGCCGTGTCAATGGCACTCGCAGGAAGTTGCAACTGTTCCTCCGCCGGCCAGTGAATACCCACATCAACACATAGACGAACAACCACTGAGCCATACGGAATCGCTCCAGTGGTACTGCCCTGCAAAAATCAGATCATGTGCCTGTGGATAAGGGAGCCTAGGTCGATGTATCGCCCGCTGAGAATACCCCACAACAAAATAGCCCGATCCACTGTCACCTCATGAGTGTGCGATGATGGCACAATGTTAGCACACAGAAACAGGTTACAGGCCTTAGCATATGGGTTCAAAGCCATGGCCGAGAAGGTGACCGGCTCAGTAGAGCCTGCTCTGCGCTTCCAAGTAGTGCCTGGAACTGTCATATCCCGCAGAATGGCCTCAAGATCAACCTCCCCACGGGTCTTCAACCCAAAGTCTTCCACCCCCTCCTGCGGTGCAGGCAAATTCAAAACCCTAGTGATAGCGGCAGGAGTATAATCCACAACATACCCTCGAACTGCAGAATACCCATTCTTCTCTTGCTTGGCATTGGCATAGAACTCCCTAACGATACTCAATGGTATCGCCTCCGCAGACTCACACACGGTCTCCCAACCGCGCTCACTAACCATCGCGATTAGAGACCCATCAAGAACACCTGGAATGAATCCCCTTTCCTTGACCACAGATTTGGTCATCAAGCGTGCAAACTCAATTTGGGCCTCCGGTGAATTGAATTGGGGCACAACTCCCCCACTCGAAGAAGAACTTGATGTCCCTGAGCGCCTAGATCTCTTGGGTGCCATTGATTGAGTGTAGATTTGTGAAGAGAGGAGATGAGGTGCGTGTATAGTTGTGTGTATATGTGAGAATGCAAGAAGTGAAGTAAGTAAGTTGCTAGGGTTAGGGTATGCAAATCCTTTATAAACAAGTGAGATTGGGCTGGGTAGGGCCAAAAACTAATAAAAAGGTAAAAAAGATTCTTAATTTTCGATTTTTGGAATTTTTAAGCTAAATTTTTTTTTGTGGAACCGCGCCCAGGTGCGCCCGCGCCTATAGGAGCACGCCCGCCCCGGGTGCTTCTGTCCATTTTCTGATTTTTCAATTTTTCGTGTTTTTTTTTTGTTTTTTTGTATTCTTTTGTTTTTTACGAGAATAAAAATTACCATTCAAGCCGTAGGTTGCCTCCCACGAGCGTTATCGTTAACGTCATTTAGCCGGACGTTACTTCAGGTCCTCAATCCGAGGTTGACAGAATCGCGACTTCAGCTTCGCGATTTACTTGTTCTCCCAAATACGGCTTCAATCTCTGACCATTGACTTTAAACGCTTGATCTGGGGTCTTTTCATAAATCTCCACAGCTCCGTGTGGATACACAGTCTTCACAACAAAGGGTCCTGACCACCTTGACTTGAGTTTTCCTGGAAACAATCGCAGACGAGAGTTAAATAATAAAACTAATTGACCAGGAACCAATACCTTTGTTGTCAACCGCCGATCATGCCATCTTTTCACTTTTTCCTTGTAGAGCTTGTTATTCTCATAAGCTTGTAGACGAAATTCATCCATTTCATTGATTTGCACCATCCGCTTTTCCCCTGCGGCTTGATAATCAAAATTCAGTTTCTGCAATGCCCAATAAGCCTTGTGTTCCAGTTCTGCGGGTAGATGACAAGCTTTTCCATAGACTAGTTGATATGGTGACATCCCCAAAGGTGTTTTGAACGCAGTTCGGTAAGCCCACACAGCTTCATCCAGTTTTAAAGACCAATCTTTACGAGAAGGACTTACCACTTTTTCCAGAATGCGTTTGATCTCACGGTTTGATACTTCAGCTTGGCCATTGGTTTGAGGGTGGTATGCTGTCGCCACCCGATGGTTGATGTTGAACCTTGCCATCAGATTAGTAAACTTCCGATTGCAAAAGTGAGAACCCTCATCACTGATAATGACCCTTGTAGTCCCAAATCTGGTGAAAATGTTCTTGTGAAGGAAGTTGAGCACTACATTGGCATCATTAGTTGGAAGTGCCTTGACCTCAACCCATTTGGAGACATAATCCACAGCTAGCAAGATGTATTGGTTATTGCAAGATGGAATGAACGGGCCCATGAAGTCGATCCCCCACACATCAAAAATTTCTACCTCTAGCATTACATTCAGGGGCATCTCATCCCTTTTTGAAATGTTGCCTACTCGCTGGCAACGATCACATCTGGTTACAAACTGATGAGCATCCTTGAATAGTGATGGCCAATAAAATCCTGCCTGCAGAATACGAGTAGCTGTCTTTTCACCTCCATAATGGCCTCCATAAGCTGTGGCATGATAATCCCTCAGAATAGCTTCAGTCTCACTATATGGTACACACCTTTTGATAATCTGATCAGCCCCTTGTTTAAACAGATATGGCTCATCCCAACGGAACCACTTGACGTCGTGCATGAATTTTTTCCTTTGAGCTGTCGACAACTCAGGTGGAACAATTTGACATACCAGATAATTCACAATATCAGCATACCATGGTTCTTCTTCTTGTATTCCAAACAGCTGTTCATCTGGAAAGGATTCATTGATGATGGTACTGTCTTGAGATGATTTACCAAGATCTTCCAATCGTGAAAGGTGATCAGCTACTTGATTTTCTGTCCCTTTTCTATCTTTGATTTCCACGTGAATTCTTGAAGTAGGAGAATCCATCGAATCAGGCGGGGTTTAGAATCCTTTTTGGAGAGCAGATACCTAATCGCTGCGTGGTCAGTATACACCGTAACTTTCGTACCAAACAAGTATGATCTGAATTTTTCAAAGCCATATACAATGGCTAACAGCTCCTTCTCTGTGGTTGTGTAAATTACTTGCGCATCATTGAGTGTCTTGCTTGCATAGTAGATAACATGAAAAATCTTGTCTTTCTTCTGACCAAGAACAGCCCCTACTGCAAAATCGCTAGCATCGCACATCATAGCAAAAGGTTCGTTCCAATCTGGGGCGATGATCACAGGTGCTGAAATCAGCTTCCTCTTCAACGTCTCAAAAGCTGTCAGACAATCATCATCGAATTTGAAGGGAATATCCTTCTCCAATAGCTTACACAACGGTTTGGAAATTTTGGAGAAGTCCTTTATGAATCTTCTGTAGAAACCTGCATGACCGAGGAAACTACGAATTCCTCTCACTGAATTGGGCGGTGGAAGATTTTCAATTGTCTCTATTTTTGCTTTATCCACTTCCAGGCCACGACGTGACACCTTGTGTCCAAGAATAGTTCCCTCTTGTACCATGAAATGGCATTTCTCCCAGTTGAGAACCAGATTAGTCTCCACGCATCTTTTCAGAACCATGCTAAGATTGTGTAGACATTCGTCAAAAGAATACCCAAATACTGAAAAATCATCCATGAATACTTCCACTGTCTTACCAATCATGTCTGAAAAAATTGCCATCATGCACCTCTGAAAAGTGCCAGGTGCACCACATAACCCAAAAGAAACCCTTCGAAAAGCGAAGGTACCGAACGGACATGTAAATGTTGTCTTCTCCTGATCCTCTGGAGCAATGCAGATCTGATTGTAACCCGAATATCCATCCAGCAGGCAATAGTACTCATGGCCGGCCAGTCGGTCTAGCATTTGATCGATGAAAGGAAGAGGAAAGTGATCCTTCCTAGTAGCTTTGTTCAGCTTCCTGTAGTCCATGCAGATTCTCCAGCCAGTGACTGTCCGCGTAGGAATGAGCTCGTTCTTTTCGTTAGTTACCACCGTCATGCCTCCTTTCTTTGGCACACATTGAACTGGACTCACCCAAGCACTGTCAGAAATAGGATAGATAATCCATGCATCCAACCACTTGATAATTTCCTTCTTTACTACTTCCTTCATGAGTGGATTAAGCCTTTTCTGATGTTCCACTGTTGGCTTACTACCTTCTTCCAGCGGAATCTTATGCTGACAATAGGCAGGACTGATTCCTTTAATGTCTGCAATAGTCCAACCAATGGCTGATTTGAATTCCCTGAGAACCCTTAACAGCTTTTCTTCTTCAGGACCTGTAAGGTTAGCAGCAATAATTACAGGTAAAGTAGATGATTCCCCAAGAGAAGCATACCTTAAGTGATCAGGCACTGGTTTGAGCTCTAGCTTTGGTGCTTCCTCGATAGATGGTTTCAACCGCTGATGTGATTCTCTCAATTCAGATAAACCCAACGATTCTGGTTTCTCAAACTTTTGTTGCCAAGGAGAAGCATTCAGAGACTGTACCTGTTCTTCAACCTCATCCTCTTCAATTGTAACGTCCCCACTTAAAGCCTTTTCCAGTGTATCATTCATAAGCATGTGTTCAATCTTTACTTGCACAGCAGATTCCACTACATCTACTTTAAAGCATTGATCTTCTTCTGTTGGAAATTGCATTGCTTTGAACACATTGAATGTGACATTCTGATCGTGCACTCTCATGGTGAGTTCTCCCTTCTGTACGTCAATCAATGTCTTTCCCGTTGCCAAGAATGGTCTACCAAGAATGATAGGGATTTTCTTGTCTTCTTCAAAATCAAGGATGACAAAATCTGCTGGAAAGATTAGTTTGTCAACTTTCACCAAAACATCTTCGACAATTCCTCGCGGATAAGTGATTGAACGATCTGCCAACTGCAGTGACATGTTAGTCGGCTTTGGCTCAGGAAGACCAAGTTGTAAGAATATAGAGTATGGCATGAGGTTGATGCTCGCTCCCAAGTCGCACAAACATTTGTCGAACGACAAATTCCCAATTATGCATGGTATAGTGAAACTACCAGGATCCTTCAACTTTGGTGGTAACTTCTGCTGCAATACTGCACTACACTCTTCCGTCAAGGCAACAGTGTTTAACTCTTCTAGCTTCAGTTTCCTAGATAGAATGCCTTTCATGAATTTGGCGTAGTTTGGCATTTGCTCCAGCGCTTCAGCAAAAGGTAAGTTGATGTGTAGTTTCTTAAAAACTTTCAAGAATTTAGCAAACTGTTTATCCGATTTCTGCTTCTGAAGCCTTTTAGGGAATGGTGGAGAAGGAAAGACTTCTTTGTGATCACTGTCTTTCTCTGAACTACTTTTCTCCTCTGAATCATTCATTTTTTTCTTAATCGGCTCTTCCTGCGTTTTTTTTTCTGCAGAAAATCCCCCTCCAGCAGTAAGGTGAGGCGCGCCCGCGCCTGAGAAAGCGCGCCCGCCCTGCACCTCCTGCCCAGAATGCTGACGTTCTTCGTTTTGTGGAATTTCGACCTCCTGATTGTTCGTAACCCTTCCAGAACGCAATGTAATAGCGTGTATTTGTTCCTTGTTTTCTTTCTTGCCTGGGTTAGCCTCTGTGTCACTTGGTAATTGTCCTTGAGGTCTGTTTAGAAGAGCATTTGCTAGTTGACCAATTTGATTTTCCAATGTTTTCAGTGTCACAGCTTGACTCTTATACATCATTCTCAGTTCCTCCATCTCTGACTTTTCATTTGAGTGCCCTTGTCCTCCTTGAGGTTGTTGATGGAAACCAGGAGGGTTGTATGATTGTCTTGGTGCATAAGATTGTTGAGGAATAGAATTGTTGAAAGGCCTTGTTCCAAATTGCTGACCCTGCGATGGTTGTGGCATGGCATTCTGATTGTTGCTCCAACTGAAGTTATGATGATTCCTGTTGTTGGGGTGATACGTATTAGGTGCCGGTTTTGTAGGCTTCTGGAAGTTGCTGACAAAATACGCTGAATCGCTAGAAATAGCACACTGAGTTGTATCATGAGCACCTGCACACAGATCACAAACCATAGCGACTTGCTGAATTCCTGACTTGGACAATGCGTCTACCTTTATAGATAAAGCCTGTAGTTGAGCTGTTATAGCAGTGGCAGCGTCCACTTCAAAAACACCTGCAGTTTTATTCTGCGATAATCGCTGAGTAGGATTCTGATACTCGTTGGCAGCCATCATTTCAATCAAGTCATAAGCTTCTTCATAGCTCTTGGCCCAAAGAGCTCCTCCAGATGCTGCATCAAACATAGGTCGTGAATGATTCAACCCATTGTAGAAACCGTTAATGACCATCCAATCGGGCATCCCATGATGGGGACACTTTCGAAGCATCTCTTTATACCTTTCCCAAGCTTCACACAACGTTTCTCCAGAATGTTGATTGAACTGTGTAAGAGCATTCCTCATGGCTGCCGTCTTAGCCATAGGGAAGAATTTAGTCAGAAACTTTTGTGCGAGATCCTCCCAAGTAGTTATAGAACCTGCTGGCAGCGAATGCAACCAGCTCTTTGCCTTGTCTCGTAGAGAGAATGGAAACAGCCTCAGTTTTATAGCATCTTCAGAAACCCCGTTGGTTTTAAAGGTATCACAGATCTCGATGAAGTCTCTGATATGCATATTAGGGTCCTCAGCAGGTGAACCCCCAAACTGCACAGAATTCTGAACCATTTGAATTGTGCCCGGCTTGATTTCGAAATTATTAGCTGCAATAGCCGGCCTAACAATGCTTGACTGAATGTCATTGATCTTCGGTTGAGAGTAATCCTTAAGAGCTTTCACTGGATCCCCCATTACTATTTCTGGTTCAATTTCTGGAACTGTAATTCCCTCTTCTTCGTCTAAGTGTTCTTCCAGTTTTTCCTTACTCGATTGAGAACGAGTACGCATACACGATCAATTACCTGAATTCACGTAACAAACAAGAACGATTAGTAACAAATCTCAGTCAGTGATATCTAACGACCACTGATGATAAGCACATTAACTAAATAAAACAATGAACCGAGTCCCCGGCAGCGGCGCCAAAAACTTGTTCGCACTTTATTCACGCAAGAGAACGTGGTCACAAGTAATACAGAAATAAGTAGGATTCGTTCCCACAGAGACTCGACTTGCTTACGTTTAGTTCACTTATACACCAGAGTATGATTAAGTTTCACTGCTAAGAAAATAACAATTGGAATTTTGATTACACTACTAATTAAAACTTAACGAATTACTTATATAAAATAAACATGGGATTTTAACTTCATTAACTATCTCATCTAGAATCTTATGCCTTTTCAACCTAGCATGTGAAAGTGACGATAACTGATCAGACCCTCTAAACTGATAAACGCCAACTTTCGTTGCACGCATACCATCCTAATGAACATCCACAAAAGATAGAAGTCAAATAGTCAACCACTATACTTAGTCCCTATATGTCTATAGAGATTGAAAACATAATGGCTTAAGCACAAGGATCCATAAAATCACATAGTCAGTGCAAGACGGTTAGAATTACACCACAAATTAATACATGCTCTTAACATGCAAAAACCTATGCTAGCATGGCATGTTCTAAACCCTAGATCCACTTTCGCATTCACAAGGGTTCAACAAACAATCATAAATGTCCGCGACGCATTTATAACGAATAAGCTTAACCATACTAGGATATCCATAACAATCACACACTTAGGCATAAAAACAATCAATATCTAGACTTGATAGAAAAATCCATTAAAACCCCATGACAACGATTAGCCCATAATTGGACTAGCCGACATCATGGGTTCAATTGAAAACATAGTAGATAAACAATTAAACATAAAAGACTGATATTAAATTGCAATAGTAAAAGAAACAACCGATAATCCACGTGATGAAAATTACAAAAGAAAAATAGCTTGACGGCTCACAAAGTACTCTGTCTTCTTGTACGATAATAAAAACCCTACTTGCTTAATTAATTTCCTAGATCCTGACAATAATAATAATCCTTATGTTTTTATACTAGGTTACATAAAAACAATGATTCATGGGCTTGCTGCTTTCTGGGCTTCGAAACGGACCAACTGCAGAAAAATCAGCAACTGGAATCGGCTGGAAGGGCGGGCGCCCTTGAGCTTTCCTTGCTGCAGCGCGGGCGCGCTTGGCGGAGAGTGGGCGCCCCTGAAGCTTCTGTCCAGCAACTGCTTTTCGTGTGCATATGCTCTTTCAACGACTCGTCTTGCCCTCTCTTGATCTCAACTCAAGTCCTGATCTTCCTCCTTTGAAATCCCAGCTCATATTCCACCAAATTATGCAATTATTCAACAACTCTGCTACGAACGGCAATCTGCACACCAAAGACACAAAACACATCAAAAGACACTACATACTTGGGCACAAGCGATCAATTTAAGTCAAATTGGAACGTATATAGTGGACCAAAAAGTCCACTAACAATATGACATGTATTTGAAATTAAGCATACATTTGAATTTTGTTGCTCTATTGGATTAGAATTTATTTAGCGTAAGTGGCCATCAAATACGTCCAGCATTTAAGGAGGATATGATAACCCATACATCTTCCTATGGGCTAACATTACTTGCATATTTGGTACCCATTTTAGAGAATCCTTGTTATAACTATGGGTATAGAAATGTACCGATAGGCTATAAAGAGGTCCTATTTCTTTTGAACTAATCAGGTGGCAATAGTGTTTATATGTTATATCCAATCCATATTGTCAGCATAACTATTATATATTGTGATTCCGCAGATGATTCATTTCTGTAGCATAATACATTGTTTTAGTTTCGATATTTAAATTGTGATTTATTTACTGTTCTTTTTTACAACAAATTATTTTACATTTTCGTTCTTTACTCAGACCTTATATCCTGGTTTTATTTCGATTGCTTTATATATACTTGTTGAGCGATTCTTTGGCTCATTCTTACTTTCTATTTAAATCTTGTGAGACTAACACTATGAGTCAACATAGACGTTCTACCAGAATTAGGGAGACACAGATAACGGGACCGTTCGTTGCACGAGTCTCCTAAGTACTAGTTGTTTTGAGTTTGGCTGTAGATAGAAGTTGTAATAAAACTGAATTTAGACTTTAAAAACTTATCTGGACGTTGTTAGTTATGAGTTGGATTTAGTCTATGTTTTGTAATAAAGCGGTTTGGTTTATTTTTAGTATTTGGTTGCTTGATTTCATACTATAATCTGTTTGCGATCTTTGGTTTGGCGGGGTCAGTGCGCATCTGATTTGTTATTTTACTGTTTGTTGGTTGTTGATTGGTTGGTGACCCCAAATCTAGATCCCGAATTTGGTGGGCGTCACAAATACTCATATGCACAAAATCACCTTTGGGATTCATCGTGATAAATTCACCTTTAGGATTTGCAAGGTTATAGTCCTTACGGATTTCTTATTTTGCATTTTACAACAGAAGCACTGACTTAACTATAGATATTTGGCTTGTGGTTATAATATTTGGGCAGACATCATTATCTGCAGTTCTGAATTTGCTACTTATAATTGAGAGTGATTCGTAATTGCTTTGGTTCGTATAATTCAAGTTGATTAGTGAATATAGCTGAAGAGTAATGATACAATATTTGTTATTTTGTCTATGCAAGTATATTGCAGGCAGTGTATTTTTGACCTCGATAAATGAATAATCTGGATTAATGAATATAATTTTTCGGTCCCGATCGTATTCATTTATCGAGGTTTAACTGTACAATTAGTAGGATGATGTATATTTCCACTCTTTAGTCATAATATTCAGAGTTCAAAATTGTATTTCTCAAGTCAGTTTTAAGTATGAAACTAAAATAAAAACTGTCTGAATGTCTGGTAATCATATTGTTGTACAACTACTGCGATGACAATTTCATGAATATAATTTTTCGGTCCCGATCGTATTTATTTATCGAGGTTTAACTGTACAATTAGCAGGATGATGTATATTTTCACTCTTTAGTCATAATATTCAGAGTTCAAAATTGTATTTCTCAAGTCGGTTTTAAGTATGAAACTAAAATAAAAACTGTCTGAATGTCTGGTAATCATATTGTTGTACAACTACTGCGATGACAATTTCATGAATATAATTTTTCGGTCCCGATCGTATTTATTTATCGAGGTTTAACTGTACAATTAGCAGGATGATGTATATTTCCACTCTTTAGTCATAATATTCAGAGTTCAAAATTGTATTTCTCAAGTCAGTTTTAAGTATGAAACTAAAATAAAAACTGTCTGAATGTCTGGTAATCATATTGTTGTACAACTACGCGATGACAATTTCATGAATATAATTTTTCGGTCCCGATCGTATTCATTTATCGAGGTTTAACTGTACAATTAGCAGGATGATGTAAAATGTCTGGTAATCATATTGTTGTACAACTACTTCGATGACAATTTCTTGACTGGAAATAAAATCATGCTTCCCTGTTAAAAATGCGCATCCAGGGAATCGAACCCTGGTCAGTACCGTGGGAGGGTACTATGATACCACTACACCAGATGCGCTTGATAAATTAAGAGAGATGTTTTATATTTTGTCCCAAGTCACTCTGCAACCATAATTATAACTTTATGTCTAGCTCAAATCAAATGCTAAGATAGAGAATGCATTCTCTCAAACACGGAGAATTGATTCCAACTCTATCACTTTTTCAATTGGATCGAAGAGAATATATGCTTGTTTTGATATAAGCATATCAAAAAAATTTACTAGTAGTTTTGAAAAAAGCACTATAATGAGTTGAGTTGTGTTGATAAATTTAAATAGGGAAAGGTTTTGAGCACTTCGAAAAGTCGTAATATACGATTCTTTATTAAATGTAAGATGTCCTTTCATTTATCAAGTGGATGCCATAGTCTTGAACGTGTCTCTCTCATAATTAGTCTTTGGATTCTAACAAACAAACTCATGAGCCATCTTTTTCTACGAAATGGGATAGAGAAAAATCAGTTATGTATGTAGTAGAGAGGAAAAAAACGACTTATCAGAAATGAATTATTCCTCCTATACATATTCATCATGATACTGCTATCAAAATCTCTATATCGTATCACCATAGCCAAACTTCAGGTAGACTAACCGGAGTCGTTTGAGTTCCTTAAAATACAAAATAAGTTATTTATTTTATGAAAAAGATACGTATTTTTATATATTTTCTGAAAATAACTATTTATTTTAAAATTTTAAGACCAAATCTTATTTTTAAAATAAAAATTAAATTATTTATTTTCAGAAAAAATACATATATACATAAAAATATTTGCTTATTAGATTTTTTATTTGCTTAATTAGACGTATTCTCAATCTCCAAATTTTTAATATCCCTCACTTGTAATATAAATATTTATAAAAATAATTTTTTAATATAATATTATGATATATCTTAAATTTAGTATCTAAAAATAAGTTTAGGACATCAAACCCGCACAATAATACAATACCCCGTATATTAAAGTGAATAAATGAATACATGCATATATTCAATACTACTTGGGCCACAAAGCAACTGTACTCTGACGGTCTGACCTGTCATCCACAAAAAATTACTCCAATATATCTACTCTTAACGCGACACGTGGATCCCACCACACACGTGACAATTAACCGTGTGAAATTGCAATAATGCACACACTTGTCTATAAATGAGTACCCCAGGCACCTTCACAATACCCTTCAATATCTTTGGCCTAACAAATTAAACCATCCCAAGAGTTGTTTATTTTTTTGTTGTTGTTGGTTGAGTATGAAACCTCAACACCTCTCCGGCGATAGCTCTTTGATTCGTGAATCCAAGATGACTATCGGAGAAAAACTCCGGCGAGCGTACGCGACAACTATGACTGTGATGGTAGGTGACAAAATTCCCAATGAACGTGGCTTTAAAATTTCTAGACGAAACGGAAGATCTGGTATAGAAGATCCTCTTAGAACAATGATGTTCTTGGGGTCGTGGAGTCACACTTAGGCTTTGATCTATTCTTGCAAAGAAAGATACTCCATATATATTGTCTAGTACGTACAAACATGTGACATGACATGAATCTCGATAAATATGCATGATGTTCATGTTGTCTATAATTATGTAAGTAGTAAGCTCTGTCAGTATGCATCACTGATCACACTATGAGTTTAAAAGTTGTGGAAATTACAAGAGGATAATCTGATTGTACAATTGGTTGATTAATTCAAGTTTTTCCTCCAAGACTCTGATTTCAATTTCTTCTCTTCTCGTATCTTAATCCTTGTGATAAGGATAGTCATGTTTAATCTGAGCGGGATATACCGAGTATATTAAAGTTTTATATAATAGCCTCGACGATGTAAATATTTTGAATCCATATCTCCATACTACAATATTTATGTTCATTCTATACTCTATTCGAGTCTTCTGTCCGATTTCGATCAAGTTCGGCCAGAAAAAAGTAGCCAGGCTACTGTGACTGTGACACTGTGCATGTATACTCTTTTTTTATTCTTTAGAAAGTAGGTCTCCAGTTAGTTTATTTATCAAAAAAGTAAAAAAAAAGTCTCCAATTAGTGGGCGTTTTAAAATTTTAGTAGGCCAGACCAAGAAAAAGAGGAAGAGCCAATAAGAGTAAAGCTTTAGTTTCCATTATTTATGGTCATAATTGGAGGCTTAACTTATTTCGAATTCGCACCAGAATTTGGATTCAATAATAGATTCAAGTCGGATCGAGTTTGTAATGAAATTGACTCAAATTTGACTAGAACTCGATAATACAGAGTATATTTTTATGTAATATAATGGATTGGGCTTGTTAATATTAGATTTTTTTTTATTAAATTTATAAAATACTTTAAAATTTTGAGTAATTTAAACTCAAAAACTTGGTAATGAGCTCGAGCTCGAATTGATTTATACATGAGTCCAGTTCAAACAGAATTTTTAGGTTCAATAATTTTGAACCGAACTCAATTTAAAATACAACTCGGAACTAAGTTTTCATTATTGTTTTAATTTTATGATAAGCAAAATATTATTCTAGGTAGCGCTAAAGGTATCATACTTTTATTAGTTATTACGTACACAAGTCATTAGTCCGACTCGAGGAAGGTTGAACCCAAAAAAACATATAACCCAATTAAATAAACAAAAAAAAGGAAAATTATTTGTGTTTGTGACTTGGTTCATTCAAGCTTGTTTCTTCTGTGCACTTGCGTTAAAATATTGAGTTGATTTCAAAAAACAAATTTGCGAATATAACATTTAGCTCAAGTTTTTTTGGTTAATCGTCTTTAACTATTTGTTCTTGTTTAGCCTCGAAAACTTTGTTTTTTTTCAAACACAAGGTTCTAGTTCTTGTTCTTTGCCTATCGAAGGTCTGAAGAGAAAAATATGACATATATATATGAAGAGAAAAATATGACCTTAAATCAGCTTTTAACAGAATGTTGTATAACAGATTTAATCTAAAAACTATGTATAGAAACATAAACAGTAACAAGTGGTTTAAAGCTGGAACATGAGATTAGTAGTAAAAAGTTGAGGACTGTAGACAGTAGATAATTTGTCTGTTATGGAACTTTGTGCCTCGCGGTATACTATGAATAATTAGCATTTAGAAGAAACTAATAATAATATTAATAATTAGCAGTGTAACATATGAGATTTTTGCGATAGACATGATCCCCTTTTTAGCAAAACTGCAGAATTAAGCTGATCACTAATGATAATTATAGTCATCCTACAATAGAAATTAGCAGTTAACAATACTTGATTACTTATTTAAGTTTCTCCTGGGCCTTGCACTTAAAGGATGCTTCACATTCAAGGGGTCCATGTAGGATCCCTGGGGCTAAAGAAGCGAGCCTTCACATTCGAGTCCAGTAATTTGAGTGCAGCATTATATTTTATGCATCTTGGTGTTTTGTACTGATTAATGGATCCTCCTTGGCTGATAAACAAATCCATCAAGGACTCGAAAGTCCCTGGTTTCACTACACGGATCTCAAGAGGTCCAATGGACTTATCATTGGCACGACAGCGCCTGTAGTTGTAGTCCAGTTCTTCCTCCACTGCAATACAACAATCTTCAAGGACATTTAAATCGAGCTGGTTAGCTGAAAAATCGTTCATAGTATTATTATTTACTAGAGACGTTGACAATGCTGATGAGCACTGTATAATTTCCCAGTAGATAACATAGTGACCGGGGACAGAGGAGGTCTCTGCATAGCTAGTGTACTCCACCAGCAGAGCATTGTAGGGTTCTAGAAGCTTTTTGGCCACAGTAATGCTCTTGTGAAGGTCTTCTTCATTAGTTTTGTCATTGTCTATGCTCAGAACAACATTTCTCCTGCAGATGAACCGAAATTGCGGGGCTTTGTTGTGGAATCCAGTCACTTGAAGCACATCCCCAATTCTATATCGATTTAGTCCTGAATCAACCAAAAGTTTAAGTGTGAATACCGTTATATATATATTGCATGTGAAATTTAGTGGGAGGCACTGTTTGTAAACAAAAAATGCTAAACATCCCTAGCATTGTTGATACCCTTTCTCTTTTTAACAAGAGGTTGAGGGTTCAGATCTCAGGGGAGCCGTGTGTGTGTAAGTATCATGGTATAGGTCTCTGTCAAAACTCTGCTTGTCTTTTAGAAACAAAAGGAAGTGAAGGGGATTTCATGTTTCATAACATCAACTTGATGTACATGCATAGCTTAAAAGAATGAACAGAACTCAAGTTCAAAATTGGTTGAACACTTGAACTGTCTATCTAAAATGTATGCAAGTATGTCACAGTGTGGGGAATCCATCTTTTATGTTAGTTAAATTGATATAAGTTGGACCAAATTTATAAAAGTACAGATGTTATGACATACCAGAAAATGTGGTAACCACCAGTTCATAGTAACAACCAAGTTTAACATCCACTAAGCCCACTAGCTTATTCTGTGGCACCTCTTCATCTTCATCCACATCCAGAAGTAATGTCCCATTCACTCCCAGAGGTATGAATTCAAAATAGCCCATGTTAGGCAATAGAGTAAATGAAACCTTATCCGGTGAACACAAAGGCTTCAAATTCACACCAAAATAACATTCAGAGGAAGCATACATGGTACAAACCAATGGCAATTTCTCATCACTATAATACTGCAAAGCTGGTATATATTGCGCCATGGAACCCGTGACAACAGCTTCAATGTACTTAGCCTTAGGCCAAAGTTGACAAATTATTCCCTTCCATGAATCCCTGCTACATATGGCCTCAATTTCGTCCGCCAAACGTGGGTCTGGCAACGACAGGATTGCTGACATAGCTGTCCTGCATTTGGAGTCGGTGACCTCTGTGAGGTCCACCTGCCCATCCCTGATGTCATTGCATATATTCATCCATTTACGTTCGAGAAAAGAGATGGCTCGAAGTAAGGCTGATGCAAAAACTGCTCCAAGGCGAAGGACTTGGTTACGATGAACTAGACCAGCTAACAATTGACAGTACATGCTTTGGTTGCTGTCATTGCAAAGAATGGCTTCATCAGGGCTAGTAAAATCAGTGTAAGGATCACGTGACCGAAATTTGAAGTGCATGCTTTTGTAGTAGCTGGTTAGAACTGTCCTAGCCGGCAAGCCACAAGGAGTGGACATCTCAGCCTTCACAAAATAGAGGAACATGGCCTTTCCTTCATCGAGCCCTGGAATGTACCTGAATTGGAACCACAT
Source organism: Oenanthe sinensis (assembly GCA_028671895.1). NCBI lineage: Eukaryota > Viridiplantae > Streptophyta > Magnoliopsida > Apiales > Apiaceae > Oenanthe > Oenanthe sinensis. Next base: position 32,851,973 of record CM053813.1, read on the forward strand.
ATATATGCTGTGAAGGTTGCTTTGATTATTTCACATACTATTATTGTAAAAAATAACATAAATCAGCAACAGTTGATATGGCCGAGTTGGTCTAAGGCGCCAGATTAAGGTTCTGGTCCGAAAGGGCGTGGGTTCAAATCCCACTGTCAACATTTATTTCTTGTAAAAAACTTTTGTTTTTAATCCAAAAGTATACATGATATTAGATTTATTCTCAACTGGTTCATAATAGGCATAATGAGATTATAAAGAAAAGTTCTGCGATCGAGATCTTCTTCAATAGACGGCATCAGCTTTGGCTCTCCAGCAGACGTTCCCGAACTGCAAAGGTAGACAAGCCAAGTTTAGCCAAAGAACTTAAAAATATAGAACACGGCCATCAAGGTTTCGTTCCTAGGCTAAGACGAACAAGACATGCGTCCAGCCCCACATTTTGGTCTGAGGTCCCAAAATATTAAAAGATGTATATATACACACATATAGATAGGAAGAGTGAGAGACCTGCACAGCATCTCAGTGATGGGGTGAGAAGTAACAAGAGAAGAGGCTTCACCATTGGCAATCCTTTGAATGTAAGGACGGATGGCCTTGTAAGTAATAACAGGCACGCTCCTTTTAAACTCCAACAAATCTTTTGATCCAAACAAGTACTTTTTCAAGTACTCAGTCTCACCATTTCTTGTTAGAATCTCTTTCAATAAGTTTTCTTGAACTTGATCAGCGTTTTGTGTTAGCTTCTCAAGCTCCTTCACTGCCTTCTCCCCTTTGTACTCTAACTTTTTTCCGTCCATTTATGTACTATATATGTTTTGATGAGAAAGAAGCTAATTTATGACTAAACAACTGGTTGCATAGTTTTTGAGCCCATGTGGTCTATATATAGAGTTTTTTAGGGCTGTGTTTTGTAATATTTATTATAATAATGGTATAATGTAGTGCATGTAATATTTTCGAGAGGATCGATGGATTACTCTTTTAGACCAGACCATTGATGCCATATTAAAGTAGGTCATGGTTCTTGATCATATATTCATGTTCCGGCAGAATATATATATGGCCCGGCCCCTAGGTGCCCCAACATTTCTAATTAAAATATCTTTTGTCCATGTATTTGAAATCTGTACAACAATTGTACTATGCTGTAAAATAATGTTTCCCGAAAATATATTTTAGTTAACAAGCAAATCATTGATATGATATGTAACTGATAATGTACTTAATGTCCTATTTGAGAACATGGATTTCATTTGAAATTCTGGATTTAATCAAATAACGTGATCATAAGAATTCGATTTTATTTGAATTCCAAAACATTCAAATATTAGTACAAATATGAGAATTTGAAATATCAACTCAAATTCTATCTTTTAAAATCCATTATTTGAAATGAAATTCAAGTTTCCAAACACAATCTTAGATTATTACTACTACATCTCATGTTGTATTTAGTTGGAGATCGACAGTGAATAATTACTTGTAACCTAGTTTACGTTTTAGTATATTTTCTTTAATTTTATTCATTTCAAGCAACCAAATACACGCAATATCATCGATCTGTAAATTAGTTAAATAGAACATGTGCGGTATATATAGCTTACAGCAACAAAGTGGCTACTTTTATCCACTATATATATTTATTGGTTTGCCATGGGACATATTTTAGCGATCATGTGAATCAAATGTTACACCACCAACTTTTGGTAGCATCACTAAAGCCAGTTAGCCAATCGAGTTAAACAAACTTAAGACACGACCCTTGTGCGTGTGTGCATATATGGCAACCGACTAGCTAGGGTGTAATCTTTTTAAAAGGATCGAATTCACTCGAATGCTTTTCGGTTAAGTGATCAAATTCGTTCAGAAATATTAAGTTCGAGTTCGAATTTGATCCAATTATTAATTCTTAACTCAAAATTTTCTAATATTTTGAAATATTGCAATAGTTCGCAGTGAAGCTATAGGACATGATGATGTCTTGCCCGATTTTGGATATTCTAGCTCATAGATGTATAGGGTTTTGTTCAGTACGCTTAAATGGAATAAATTAAAATTGAAAGCATATATGCATTATGTTCGGTAATAGTTTTATAATACATTATAAGTAAAATATAATATAGAACATATATGGTCTCTAATTAAGATTACATTTTATAAGATTCTCATAGAATATATATATATATATATATGAGATAGGTTAGTGTTGTACCTGATTTTTTTACATGTAAGGCATGCCCGGTGTGTGTCAGGGTAGGATGGCGCGTCCTTTTCCATTTTCGATTCGGTTTAGTTTGTTGCAGCCACTTGCCTTGGTTCGTTGATATCTCCGACATCCATGCATATTTTTATATGCGATTTTCTACTCGGAGAAGGCATGCCTTGCCTTGCCCTGCCCTTATAGGAGGTTGCGCCCTCCTCCTTCTTGGTTCCGGTTGAAGCTTCTGCAATCATCTACCTTGGTCTATTAATGTTCTTGTCATCTACGCCTGTTAATGTTAGTTAAAGGTCATAGCTCCATATTCTTCGAGTCACCCTCGTAGGGAAGTTATGATGTGCTTCTAATCTTATCTTGTAAGATCATTTTCATGTATTCAGGCGGGTTGCCCTCATCTGGGGATTTAGGACGTGTCCTACATTTGCTGTGTATCTAATGCTGACCTCCGGTCCAAGTACCTAGGAAATAGCTGTAGTGGACCGGCTAGAGCACACAGTTTCCCAACGTCGAATCCATGAAGTCCTTCGGCGTTATACTGGATTTTGACCTATCCAAACAAGTCCAGATGTAGAGACCTCTTCCAAGAAGGTTCCTCTTGTCAGTAAACCTAATTTGATCCAAATTAGGGTTCTGTTCTCCCAATGGACCTCTATTTTGTCAAGAATTACGTGGGTTTGATCCTCTATTTTCCTTATAAATAGAGGTACGTAAGCACATTGTTGGATGTCGGAATTATTAGAGCTCACAGCCGTCAGAGAACAAAAGCTCTAATTATTCTGAAACCTAGCTTCAATCTCATACAAACCACCATGCTTCGGGATATTCAGTCGCAAAGAATTTCGATCTTTGTTGATTACCAGATTTGTCCGTCAACATTTAGTATTGGTTTGGACATGATCATGGATGATTGTGAGTACTGTAATCGTAATGGCAAGTACATATTTTCTTTACGGAAAGAAAAGTTTACAAGAACTGTCCCCATCTTTCATTGCCCTCGTAAGTGAAAGAAAGAAAATGCTTGTGACGTGTAAAACATATTGCTTAGATAGCAACCCTAGTGGTTAACAATTTTTCCTTTGAAAAAATCAATCAACGAAGCATCCATGTAAAGTTGTAGGGTTATAAATTTCGTGTAAATGTACTTAACTTAGTTATTAATCAAGCTCTAATGACTTTACATCAAATGTCTAGATCGATATGTGAATAATTAAAGTACATAATTTAGAAAACTCCGACATGATTACAGTTTTCACATCTACTTAATTTAATTACATACAGTATATATATAACTGTACGGCGTAAATCACAGAAAAGTCACTTGAATTTCACCATTGCAATTATAGGACACCTACATAAGATATATATATATATATATATATAGTTGCAATCCGGTATGACCGGATAAGACACAGAGGGAATATATGAATATTTACTAGGGAGATCGAATAAATAACAAGGTATCTATAGCCTATAGGGTAGGTCCAAATAAGCCATTAATTAAGAGTGATGAGATTGGAGCTTACAAATAACGAATTAATTAAACGAGTAATAATCACAGCCATACAAGAAATTCCACATATATAGGTGAAGAGTGGATGAAGGTTATAACATGAAATTTGTAATGAAATTCCAGGAAACCGACATATATGCATGGTTTTGTCAAGTAATTAAGCTACTCCTATGTATGTGAAATGTGTGTGGAGTAATGTGAGCAGATTCTGTTATGGACCCAAAAGAAAAGAAAATAGCAAGGGGATGATGCTTTTGGTCGTTATCCACATCTTTAAAATCAAGTACAACTATTCATGATGATGTTGATGTATGATCAATACTCATCCATATATATCCCATCCCATCAGGTTGGTCCTCGCCGCATCCTTCTTCACTCACTCGTCATCTTCTTTTCCTTGCTTTTCCTTTACAAAAGCATACACATGTAGATATCTGCATTTATTATATATTCAGTTGCCAACCAAATTTAAAATAATTTGGATTTGAAATATTTATCAATTATTCAGATTTATCGACTCTAAATGTAGTATTAATCGAACACTCATATATATGCTTACATTATGTTCTAACATATTATAAACAGAAATGATACGGAACGTATATATAGGACCTTACTAGCTAAGGCATATATATATCTATATATGCGCTGCGTAGATATCATCTTCTTCCCGTCCATCAGAAAGCAGTGATAATGGTAGAAGAAAGTAAGTCGAATTTTTGGTGCATGTTTCTCAATATTTAGCAGTTGCATTGTCACACCTAGGCCCTAGCCTAGCTAGGTGGAACAGATTTCAAATATAGCGTGCGTCACCCGAATCATTAGTCTACCATTACAAGTATATACATACACTGATATATATAGTCTTGGATTTAATATCTCTACGCATATAACTGTACGGATATATATATATGCTGCAATGTACTTTTCATATATCTGCACGTACCTTTATGTTTGCATTGGTAGTCCATTATTGGCCGTAATCCCTAACTGATTTGTAATCAGCATTACTGTATAAATATAATGAATATAAGATCAATAGCTGTTTATCCACGATAATGCATGTTCCCCAATCCTTGATTTGATATACTATTCTTTAATTAATATACTTTGAGTGGGCTGAGAAGAACTCCTGGCCGGGTAGAAAATTACTCTAGTAATTTTGGTGATTAAAGTATAAATGATCATCAAATTATGTGGTCATTTGTTTATAAGAAACAAACCTAACGAGCTTTAATGCTTTATCAGAAAAACAATTCGAATATATATTAAGATAATTTTTCGGCCCCCGTGTTGGGAATTATCCCACTGGCAAATTATGCGAAATATATATATATATATATACACACACGTGTACTTAGACTCACAAATATATATGATAATAACGGAAACAACAACCAACAATATATGATAAAAGAAGTTAAGAGATTGTACATAGCCTACGTCCACAAAAATAATAATTTCACTGGAAGAAAGATATTACAATATTCGGGTATACGATTCTGAATTTTATAAACAAATTTAGTTTAACATACCTATTATGTATATCATTTACTCACTAAAATGTTTCCCTCTAAACCTCTATTATCATTATTTCCCGACAGTTTTGCATTCTCTCTCTTCCAATCTGAAGAGTGTCACACTATTGACCTCTGCAGCGGGACCACCTCTGATGGCTGCAGTCAAACCCGATCACTCCTAAGGGTAATTTAGGTAAGAGTATCTTCTATCCCAACACTTCCTGAAAACGGGTTATACCGGCTTTTCTAATAGATAGACTAGTTATCTAGCAGTTATAAAGAAAAGAAAAAAAAGAAATGTGAATATAATAAAGAAGGGGAAGAGACTTATTTACAGATGAAGGAAGGTGTGTATTCATTTTCTTATCAACGTGGGACAAGAGTGAAAGTGAGGGAATATGGTTTTTAGCGTGAAACCACGACACCCAATGTGCTAAAATTAAGTTCAAGTGCTCCTTTCAACTCATACAGGCTGATTAATGTTCATCCAAAAGAATCACATATTACATTTATATTACCCAAATTTAACAAATGATCTCAAATATTTATTGTTAGTCGATTATATTATCTTAAATTGACATTGTAATAACCGCATCTAACTCCAAATCTAAAGTTGCATGGACCGGATCAAGCAGAACCTTTAACATGACGTTGTCTTGAACCGATCTGCTATGAGACGGAAACATGAACCTTAAGTTAACAATAAACCCGGAGCTCTCTTTGGTTAAGTTCCACCAAACCAGAGCAGTAGAAAACGTGCATTGTCTTGCTTTCTCCAACATTACTAGCTATGTCTCGCAGTGTGAATGGCTCTGCTTGCATAATAATGGACTGACTAAGAATCCTTTTGGGGTGGATCTGCATGTAAATATATTACATACATGTATGTACTTGGCCCGGGTTGGCCCTCTTCTTTTGTTGTAAAGCATCCTCCTTTCTGTCACATACATTTGTCTGTAGCCATGTCAAATGTTTGTTCCAACTACTACATTATTCATTGGACTTGGAGACGTAACCTAGCCCCAAAGCCTCGCGACAAAATTAATAAACCACATCGCACATGTGACCTAATTCTACTTATATTATACTCCCTCTGGTCCTTATTATAGGTCGTTTGACTTTTTACACACACTTCAAAGTCTTTTGACCACATAGTTAAACTTGTTATTTTTGAAATTTTCTTTTTCTGAATAAAAATATATATTTAATATTTTAATTCAGAAAAATAAAAATTAAAAAATAACATATTTAGCTATGTAGTCAAAGCACCTTGAATTGTGTGCAAAAAGTCCAACGACCTATAATAAGGACCAGAGGGTAACAATATGTGTACAATATTAATTTTGTATGAACTAAATGTAGCATACCCAATCGACCTCTAACAGCTTAACCTCAATTGGTTAATTGTCTCAACTTAAAGAATTTTCCGGTACAAATTAATGGCACAGTGATAAATACAAATAATACTTTCTAAATTTACAAAGTTAATTATGATCTCCTGTATTTATATATATATATATATATATATATATATATATATATATATATATATATATATATATATATATATATAAAATAAATCCAATATGACGTTAGGACCATGATTTTCAAAGTTAACAAATATATACTGACGCGACGCACTTATGCCCGAGACTTTAACCTTGATATATTGTCAGTTACCGATCGAACACTAGTAATGTGAATATGGACTCTTTCTTTCGAAAGCAGATGATTCATCTCTATCTTCGCTTCTCATGTTTTCAAACTTGTCAGGACATGCAAGAGCAGGACGGAAGAGAGGGATGGGAGTGAGCCCCCTCCCCGTCAACTTATTAATACATACATGGTTATTTTGATATAAATTTTGAAAAAATACTCGTATAAAATAATTTGTATCCATCTCCTATAAATATTATAATTTTTTTTAATTCAATAGCAATAATTAGTTGATGTGGGTAAAAAATAGCCCCAAGGAAATAATAAATATAACATTTATTATTTCATTTATTAGACCTAGCATGATCCATAGGCTTGGGCTCTTGAAACGAACAAGAAAAATAAATCCAAGGATCAACTGGATTTGTAAGTCCAGCCCACAAGTTCTGTTGAAGCCATAGGCCCGTTAAGCCTTTGTTATTAATTAATTTCGTAATTAATTAATAAAGGCGCAGTAAAAGCCCAAGAAGCCTGTTGAAGGCCCGCATCCTAGAAGGATCTAGAAATCCTATTTATTAATTAATTTCGTAATAAATTAATAAAGGCTCAGTAAAAGCCCAAGAAGCTTGTTGAAGGCCCGCATCCTAGAAGGATCTAGAAATCCTATTTATTAATTAATTTCGTAATTAATTAATAAAGCCTCAATTAAAGGCTTGAAGAGTCCTACGAGACCCCTCATCTGTGGAAGGCTCTAGAAGCCCAATCTCAAAGAGGGCTCTCATTCCTTGGAGGTTACAACAACCTTACATCACTAGGAGACTTGGCCCCCAAGTCTCCTAACTCTAATCTGATTCCAAGGCCTTTATGCGCCTATATAAAGGGCCTAACCCCTCAATATTAGAGCTACGTTTTGGCTTGATTCTCTAAACATTACAGAGATACGTAGGCAGTTAACGAGGACCCGAATTAGTCACGAAACGTTAGTGCAACCATTAAAGCTCGAAGCTCCCCCAAACCCTAGCATTAATTACGTATTAAAAACACCTCGTTTTTGATCCGTAACATTTGGCGCCGTCTGTGGGAACACGAATAACAACCATGACAAGAACACGAAGTACCGCGAGCACCCTCGAAGGAGAGATCCCAGACACCACTGTTAACACCAACGTTCCTCTTATCGCAACTCAGAAACAAGGAATTGTTGTCCCAACCACCTCCGTTGAGGACCCTGAAACAAGCACCCGTCGTACGGGACCCTTGAGCATCGTCGTTCAACCTTCCGATCCTGACATGTCAATCCATGCCTCTGTCCCTCCACTCCAGGTAATTCCACCCCTCAATACTACTTTTGTTGCTCCTCTCCCATTGCAGGTCTCCACTACGGTGTTGCCTAGAAACCCTCGATATGGGCTTCCACCTAACTATGAGCCCTCTTACGAGCAAAGGCTGCTGCCCCCACATGGCTCACATCGGGGGAATCGAGGTTTTTCTGGACCCTACTTGACTGATGATGGAACAACTGATGAGGACGTTAATCCTAGGAGGAGGCGACCTAGTAAGGAGCCCCTTGGAGAGAGGAGTACCCAGCCCCGAGGGCCTCAAAACACTGACTCCACAAACCTACAAGAGAGGATACGAGCTCATGAGGCTGAAGCTCAACGACTAAGGAAAGACCTGGAAAAGGAGCTGGCAAGGCAGCAACGCCCGAGAGCTGAGGGGGTTGGAGGATCAACAAGGAATGCATCTGTGATAGATTTAGATAAGCCCCCGGTAAGGAGGCAAATAAAGACAAGTCATGTTAGGGCTGACCCCCAAGACTTATTGTCACTTGGAGATCCTGATGATCCCACACCCCCCTTCACAGAGAATATTATGAATGAGAAGATATCAAGGAAGTTTAAGATGCCTACAATCAAGGCCTATGATGGAACGGGGGATCCCTCAAATCATGTTCTCACGTTTTCTAATGCACTGCTGCTGCAGCCCGTCAATGATGTCATCAAGTGTAGGGCGTTCCCTCAAACCCTGAGTGGTATGGCTCAAAGGTGGTTTAGTCGACTACCCCCTAACTCTGTTGGGTCATTCAAAGATCTAAGCAGGGCCTTCATTAGTCAGTTTATCAGCAGTAAGACTCATGAGAAGAGCTCAGCTTCGCTAATGAATATGTATCAGGGAAAGAATGAATCCCTGAGGTACTATATGAACAGATTCACTAAGGAGGCCTTGAAGGTCCCTGATCTAGACCAGAATGTAGCTATGATGGCCCTACAGCAAGGGACCTCAGACGAGAATTTCAGGAGATCTTTAGCCAAGAGGGCTCCAGAAAGTATGAATGAGCTCCAAGAGAGAGTTGGAAAGTATATCAAGGCTGAAGAAAGCTTGAAGAAGACTACCAACTCGTTCAGAAACGAGTGGAGTAGCAAAAAACGTAAGCAAGATCAGTATGATGTCGAGGATGAGAATGATGTTGAGGATAAGTATCCTAGAACCAACAAAAACTCCGACTATACCTCGAGGACAGTTGGTCAAGGGCCTAGGTTCACCGAGTATGCAAGGTTAAACTCACCAAGAAGTGAGATCCTGTTGGACATTGAGAAAGATAGAGAACTTCAATGGCCGAAGCCACTAAGGACTGATCCTAAGAAGAGGAATCCGAATTTGTATTGCAAGTTTCACAAGGATGTTGGACATGACACAGATAATTGTAGGTAGTTGAAAAATGAGATTGAATTCTTGATCAAAAGGGGAAAACTCAGAAAGTTTATCAAAGAAGATGATAGAAACAACAATGATAATCGACACTATAATGAACAACGGAGGGATTATGATGACCGTGATAAGAAGATACAGCCTCGAGGCCCAGTAATAAACGTGATCTCTGGAGGTCCAACAGTGGACGGGACTTCAAGTAACTCGAGAAAGGCTTATTCCTGACAAGTTCTACAACTTGTGGGGGAAGCACCAAAGAGTGCAAGGAGCGAAGTATCAATTTATTTTGATGATTCTGATTTGAAAGGGGTGAACTTCCCCCATGATGACCCGTTGGTCATACTACCTGTGATAGGCAACTCTTCGGTAAAACGAATCCTAGTGGATAGTGGAGCTTCAGTAGACATCCTGTTCCATGATGCGTATCTCAAAATGGGGTACACCAACTCTCAACTGACTCCCTCTGACATGCCTATATACGGGTTTAATGGAGTCGAGTCTAAGGTGGAGGGAACAATTCAATTGCATGTGACTATAGGGCGCAGGAGCCCCATGAGTCCACTCAAGTGTTGAACTTCCTCGTGATCAAGGCTGTGTCCTCTTACAATGGGATCCTCGGACGAACAGGGGTACATGCGTTCATGGCTGTTGCCTCAACTTACAACCTCAAACTTAAATTTCCAACTAGGAATGGAGTTGGTGAGGAGAAAGGAGACCAGAAGATGGCAAAGAAATGTTATATAGCCTCGTTAAGGTTCGACGGAGTCGGGGGGCAAGTACTCCCGATCGAAGGTGCGGATACGTGAAAGTAGTAGACAACTCCTTCAGGAGTTATAGTTAGAAGGATTATTAAGTAGAAATAAGGTTCTATGGAACCACTAGGAACCAAAAAGTTGTTACCCCAAGTGGGAAGTAGCTTATTATTATGTAAGGGTAGAACCCTCTTTGACTTGAAGATATACTTCATGATATTTTAATGAAAGTTTATCCTTGAACTCTCTTGTTATGTTATTATTAAACACGAAAACAACTTTGTACCAATGCACATAACGTAAAATGCAAAAGAGAATGCATGAACGTAATTAGAGTGCCGAGTACTGAAGGGGTTCAAGGTATGAGAATAAAAGATAAAAGCCACGCATGACCAACGCGGATAGTAAACGGCAAAGCCTTGAGAGACCTGGTTAAGGATGAAGGATTCCCCCAAGAAATTAAACATTGGAGGAAACCAAGGTTCAAAACCCATCAATTATGTCAGTAAGATTCTGCATGGTGCAAAGTTGAATAACTCAAAGATTGAGAATTTTGCTTCAAAGCTACACCTGTGCTTCCACGCGGACATAATTGAGGTCTTGACAGACCAACCTCTTGGAAGCATAATTTGAGCTAAGGGCCGAAATAAGTCTTTGTTCGACCTCGATCCAGGTCTATGGGAGGTCAAACCCTGTAGGGCAAATCGATCTCATTCCAAGTCAAAAATTACAAAGCCTTGAGGCCCCAAGACATTTCGACCTGGGAGGAAAAACGAGTGTTAATTCGACCTCATTCCAGGTCTATGGGAGGTCAAACCTTGAAGGTCTCATCGACCTCAATCCCATTTCGACTTAGGAGAGGAATTAGGCCTTTGTTCGACCTCAATCCAGGTCTATGGGAGGTCAAACCCTGTAGGGCTCATCGACCTCATTTCAAGTCGAAAATTACAAAGCCTTGAGGCCCCAAGACATTTCGACCTGGGAGGAAAAACGAGTGTTAATTCGACCTCATTCCAGGTCTATGAGAGGTCAAACCTTGAAGGTCTCATCGACCTCAATCCCATTTCGACCTAGGTGAGGAATTAGGCCTTTGTTCGACCTCGATCCAGGTCTATGGGAGGTCAAACCTTGAAGGACACATCGACCTCAATCCAACCCCGAAATAAGTCTTTGTTCGACCTCGATCCAGGTCTATGGGAGGTCAAACCCTGTAGGGCTCATCGATCTCATTCCAAGTCGAAAATTACAAAGCCTTGAGGCCCCAAGACATTTCGACCTGGGAGGAAAAACGAGTGTTAATTCGACCTCATTCCAGGTCTATGGGAGGTCAAACCTTGAAGGTCTCATCGACCTCAATCCCATTTCGACCTAGGAGAGGAATTAGGCCTTTGTTCGACCTCAATCCAGGTCTATGGGAGGTCAAACCCTGTAGGGCTCATCGACCTCATTCCAAGTCGAAAATTACAAAGCCTTGAGGCCCCAAGACATTTCGACCTGGGAGGAAAAACGAGTGTTAATTCAACCTCATTCCAGGTCTATGGGAGGTCAAACCTTGAAGGTCTCATCGACCTCAATCCCATTTCGACCTAGGTGAGGAATTAGGCCTTTGTTCGACCTCGATCCAGGTCTATGGGAGGTCAAACCTTGAAGGACACATCGACCTCAATCCAACCCCCTTGGAAGCCAAAATCGACTTGGGCTTGAAATTGAGGTTTATTAGACCTCAATCCAGGTCTATTTGACCTACAGCTCAAACGAGGTTTGAGACCCCTCAAGTCTGTCAAATGAGGTTTGAGACCCCTCAAGTCACTAAAACGAGGTTTGAGACCCTTCAAGTCACTCAAACAAGGTTTGAGACCCTTCAAATCTGTCAAGCGAGGTTTGAGACCCCTCAAGTCTGTCAAACGAGGTTTGAGACTCATCAAGTCAGTCAAACGAGGTTTGAGACCCCTTCATGTCAGTCAAGTGAGGTGCGAGACCCCTCAAGTCAGTCAATCGAGGTTTGAGACCCTTCAAGTCTGTCAAACGAGGTTTGAGGCCCCTGAAGTCAGTCAAACGAAGCCTGAGACCCCTCAAGCTAATCAAATTCGACCTGGGCTTGAAATTGAGATTTATTAGACCTCAATCCAAGTCTATTTGACATACAGCTCAAACGAGGTCTGAGACCCCTCAAGTCAGTCAGACGAGGTTTGAGACCCTTCAAGTCTGCCAAACGAGGTTTGAGACCCCTGAAGTCACGCAAACGAGGCCTGAGGCCCCTCAAGCTAATCAAATTCGACATGGGCCTGAAATTGAGGTTTATTATACCTTAATCCAGGTCTATTTGACCTACAGCTCAAACGAGATTTTAGACCCCTCAAGTCAGTCAAATGAGACACGAGGCCCTTCAAATCAGTCAAATGAGACATGAGACCCCTCAATCCAGGTCTACAAGAATATAAAAATTATTATTATTATTTAATAATAATAATAATATCTGGGTTGGACTTTATTCGAATAAAATTTTATCCGAGTGGGACACCTCCAAATTCGGAATTCAATTATTCCAAAATAAATATTATTATTTATTAATGATATTTGGGAATGTTTGAAGAAAAAAAATCGGATCGACCTCGAATGAGGTCGAAGTCAGGGAGCTCAGAATTTTCGACCTGCCCACAATTTCAACTCTAAATCGACTTCAAATGAAGTCGAAGTCGACTTGGGTGGCCAAATTGCTAAATGGTCACCCAAGTTTGGCACAATTTACGAAATGCCCCCTGAAGTTTGAAAACCTACGATTACTCCCCTGAAGTTTGAAAACTTACGAATAGCCCGCTAAAGTTTATAAACTTATGAATTCTCCCCTGAAGTTTGAAAGTTGACGATTACTCCCCTGAAGTTTGTAAATTGACAAATCAAGCCCTGCAAAATTACAAATTGATCCCTAATGGAAATATTACGTAATTAATTACTAAATTATTAGGAAAATACCTGTAGGTACATAAAAAAATCATAAATTCTTAGGAAAAATACCTGTGGGTACATAAAAAATTCCTCAAATTATTAGGAAAAATACCCGTAGGTACATAAAAAATTCCTAAATTATTAGGAATAATTGAGAAAAATACCCGTGGGTACATAAAAAAATTCCTAAATTATTAGGAAAAATACTCGTGGGTACATAAAAAATTCCTAAATTATTAGAAATAATTGAGAAAAATACTCGTAGGTACATTAAAAATTCCTAAATTATTAGGAAAAATACATGTGGGTACATAAAAAATTCCTAAATTATTAGGAAAAATATTTGTAGGTTCATAAAAAATTCCTAAATTATTAGGAATAATTGAGAAAAATACCTGTGGGTACATAAAAAAATTCCTAAACTATTAGGAATAATTGAGAAAAATACCCGTGGGTACATAAAAAATTCCTAAATTATTAGGAAAAATACCCGTGTGTACATAAAAAATTCCTAAATTATTAGGAATAATTAAGAAAAATACCCGTGGGTATATAAAAAATTCCTAAATTATTAGGAATAATTAAGAAAAATACTCGTGGGTACATAAAAAATTTCTAAATTATTAGGAAAAATATCTGTGGGTACATAAAAAATTTCTAAATTATTAAGAAAAATACCCGTAGGTACATAAAAAATTCCAAAATTATTAGGAATAATTGAGAAAAATACCCGTGGGTACATAAAAAATTCCTAAATTATTAGAAAAAATATCCGTGGGTACATAAAAAAATTCCTGAATTATTAGAAATAATTGAGAAAAATACCCGTAGGTACATAAAAAATTCCTAAATTATTAGGAAAAATACATGTGGGTACATAAAAAATTCCTAAATTCTTAGGAAAAATACACGTGGGTACATAAAAAAATTCTAAATTATTAAGAAAAATACCTGTAGGTACATAAAAATTCCTAAATTATTAGAAATAATTAAGAAAAATACCCGTAGGTACATAAAATTCCTAAATTATACCTGTGGGTACATAATAATTCCTAAATTTTTAGGAAAAATTACGAAAAATATACGTTGGTACATAAAAATTTCTGAATGTTACGAAAGATACTTGTGAGCACCATATGATCCCCAAAATATTTAGGGGAAATACCGAAACACCTGTGGGTGATATAAAATCATAAAAATTGATTAGAAAGGGAAGATTATCATGAAATTCGATCTCAATTAAGGTCGAAGTGAAGCCAAAAGCCTTGAGGCCGATCGACCTCAATTGCTAGTCGACCTGGATGTACATTGCAAGTATCGTTCGACTTCAATCGAGGTCGAAATGAAGGTAGAGCCTAGAAGGTCTGATCAACTTTTAAAATCAAATTCGACTTCAAACGAAGTCGAGGATCGACCTCGAATCCAAAATTGACCTGGAGACATATTTAAAGTTATAATCGACCTCGATCTAAGTCGATTGAATAATAAGTCATGAAGGCCTATTCGACCTCAATCGAGGTCGAAATCGATCTCAGTCCCATGATTCGACCTCGAGGAATTTCGAGGCTTAAATCGACCTCAATAAAGGTCGAATCGACCTCAGTCACGTAATCGACCTCAAGGTGGTTTTCCTGTTATGTTCGACCTCGATCGAAGTCGATTTCGACCTCGATCGAAGTCGATTTCGACCTGATTTCCCATATTGACCTGGGAATGCATTTCAAGTCTTGTTCGACTCCGATCGAAGTCAAATTCAACCTCACCACCACATATCAACCGAGAAGTACATCTCAAGTTGTGATCGACCTCGATCCAAGTCGAGTTCGACCTCGATTCCTAAAATCGACTTGGGTCGTATTTGAGGTCTTTTTCGACCTTATTCCAGGTCGAATTAGACAAAGTTTTGAAAATTTTCTATTTTATAAAAAATTGTTACAAATAAAGTTTATGGGGGACCAATTTATATAATATTGATTCTTTAAAAGAATTAATAATAGAAGGCTTGAGCCCGAAAATCGAGATAAAATTGACTGAAACGAGTCAAAAGCCCGGTAAGGCACTGAAAACCCTTTGTGAAACTTTTACGAAAACTCACGAAGTTTTCCCAAAAGTTGGGGGGGCAAATGATGTGGGTAAAAAATAGCCCTAAGGAAATAATAAATATAGCATTTATTATTTCATTTATTAGACCTAGCATGATCCATAGGCTTGGGCCCTTGAAACGAACAAGGAAAATAAATCCAAGGATCAACTGGATTTGTAAGTCCAGCCCACAAGCTCTGTTGAAGCCATAGGCCCGTTAAGCCTTTGTTATTAATTAATTTCGTAATTAATTAATAAAGGCTCAGTAAAAGCCCAAGAAGCCTGTTGAAGGCCCGCATCCTAGAAGGATCTAGAAATCCTATTTATTAATTAATTTCGTAATAAATTAATAAAGGCTCAGTAAAAGCCCAAAAAGCCTGTTGAAGTCCCTCATCCTAGAAGGATCTAGAAATCCTATTTATTAATTAATTTCGTAATTAATTAATAAAGCCTCAATTAAAGGCTTGAAGAGTCCTATGAGACCCCTCATCTGTGGAAGGCTCTAGAAGCCCAATCTCAAAGATAAACCTCACCTGTTAGAGTCCAACGAGGGCTCTCATTCCTTGGAGGTTACAACAACCTTACATCACTAGGAGACTTGGCCCCCAAGTCTCCTAACTCTAATCTGATTTCAAGGCCTCCATGCACCTATATAAAGGGCTTAACCCCTCAACATTAGAACTACGTTTTGGCTTGATTCTCTAAACATTACAGAGATACGTAGGCAGTTAACGAGGACCCGAACTAGTCACGAAACGTTAGTGCAGCCATTAAAGCTCGAAGCTCCCCCAAACCCTAGCATTAATTACGTATTAAAAACACCTCGTTTTTGATCCGTAAAATTAGTTTAAAATTAAGTTTGTGAAATCTTCGATTATGAAAACAAATCTCGGTAATCGTATGAAAGATAAATATTTTTAAAAAAATCTATTAATATATATTAAATAAAAATATTGTAAATCACATGATATTGATGATTTTTTTAATTAAATTTCCCTATAACATAATTAATTCCGCCCCTGTTCAAGAGTATACCTATTATCAAGGTTCTATTTAGCAGCCACTCAATTTTAAATGGAGTTAAAGTATTAAATTATGAATGTAAAAGACCACTTTTAATGTGTAAATAACTAAATATTGCGTTAATTCACTTAGGTGAGAATTTTCATAATTTGATATTTATTTGGTGGGCTGATTTTGAAGTGGGCCATTGGGTCATTTGATGTAGATAACTGCCGTATTGATAAGTTTCCCCATATAAAAGCCCAAATAGAGTTATCAAATAATAGTGGTTTAGGGTTTATGCACAATAATTAATGAACTCATGTTATAAATAGTCAAAGAGAAATATAAATAAATAAAGCAATATTTATTGCATTTTATAGATGACAACAGCACATATATATAAATATTATGAGTTAGTATTATGTAAAAATACTCTTGTATGAAAAATACAAAAAAATCTATTGTTGTTTTTTTTAGAAAAAATTGACGGTTAAAATTAGAATGACAAAATATAATAATTAAAATTAATATATCTCATCTAATAAAGAATATCATTCAAATTCTATGTTATTAAATGTAGTGTAAAATTATATATATATATTGGTCGTAATGAGATTTCACTTGTAATGATGTCACGTATAAACATAATTTTTTTTGTAATTAATTCTTTCTAGATTATAATGTTTGTATTAAAAATCTCAATTATTATTAAATTTAGAAGTTACATGAAATTTTATGTTAAATTTTATAGTGTTTATAATTTTTTATATAAAGTTATTATTTTATAGAATAATGACCAAAATATTATAATCAATATTCAATAGTGATAACTAGGCCTGGCAATTCGGGTAAATTGTTCGGTTTTGGATCGGATTAATTTCGGATCGGATTAATTTTTGATTATAGTATATTTATATCCGGTTCGGATTTGATTTAGTTCAGATCCAGTTTTAGTTTTGCATAAATTGAATTAGTTTCGGTTCGGTTCGGATCGGATCGGTACAATTTCGGTTTAGAAATCGGATTAAAATTCGGATAAAAACGGATTAAATTTGGTTCGGATCTTTTTCGGATTTCTTATTTAAAACTAAATTTTATTTGGATTTGAAAGTTCAATTCGATTAATGTTAAATAAATTCAAATTATCATCGAATTTAAAAAAGATTATTAAAAAAATTTGTCAAATAGTAGTTAAAATTTAATAAAACAATATTGAATAAATTAATTATCTCGATTAAGTAATACATTTCTCTAGTTCTGATTTTGGTTAATATAATAAAAATCACTAAATACTCGTAATATAACGATTTTATAAAAAAATCTTGAGGGTCAAATTAAAATATAAATATATTTTAATAAATTTTATATGCACATATATTATATACAATATTTAATTTTTTTTGGAATATTAATTTATATTCACTTTTCTTTACTTTTAGTAAAATTAAAATAAATATTATTCTTATTTCTTTTAATATTTTTTTACTAATACATATATTATATGTATGAATTAGGTATACATGCATATGCATGTATTTGTGATGTAAAGTGTCATAAGATTGTATGTATGAAGTATACGTAGGGTCTATTTAATTTGAGTCATATTTAGTATGTATATATTTTCATTTGAATTTGATTGGTTCGGGTCATTATCAGGTTTGTTATTTCGGATTATTTTTGATTAAAATTCTGGTTCCAGATCATTTTCGGATCGAATCGATTTTCGAATCATTATCGAATTTTATTATTTTGAACCGATATCGATTTGGATCGGATTGTTTCGGATTCGGTTACATTTTCGAATTATCAAATTCGGATCTCGATTTTCTACATTCCAGTTCGGGTCTTCGGATCCAGACCCATTTATCCCGGTCAAGTGATAACCTACCAAAAAGAGGGTCCAAAAATTCAAGTCATGGATCTCGATATATGATTTTCTAATATACTAAATAGTTTGAGTCATAACGCATTACCCTATCTAACATTCATTTTGGGTACAAAGATATCCGCAACACAATACTGAGGAAATCACATATTGTGGAATGATCTTAATTTTATTTAAGTCAATAAAACATTTTTGACTAACAAATTTAAAAAATGCAAATACGTGTTTGGTAACTTCGGTGGGTAATTAAGAAGTCATATGCGAGCCGTGACCTAATCATCATGCCATTATTTAACTTGCTACTTGTGTTACATCTGACTAATAGAATCAGGCCAAAAAAAGATGTTGAATACCTACGTATAAAAAATGGATTTTCAGAGTTTGGCTTGCTACTTGGCTAGTATATGAAGGTTCTTTGACCTCCCTTTTTATTTTAATTTTTGCTAATTGCAACGACAATAACATAAACATATTATTACGTATACAATTAACAAAATTAGCAACAAAAAAAAAAAGGTATGCAACTAACAAATAGTTGGACAACTAAACTGCTTTAAGGTCGTTGCCTGCATATTGAAATAGTCTGAATGTCAACTCTGTGTCTCTATCTTCTCCACCAAATTGTCAAACTGAATATAAATCCCGGTGTGTTGCTATACAGTGGGGGGATGGTTTGAATGTGCGTCAAAAATGGAAATGAAGGTGATGAAAAGAGCAGTAAATTAGAATAGACATCAACTTGTAATTAACTATATATAAAGAAGTTCCATTTGGTGAAAATCACCACCAACAATTAATCACAATTTTTTTAACACTAAAAACTTCTTAAATATTTGAACAGGCCTGCAGCTCGCTTTCATTGGCTCATTTTTTCTTAGACAGAGACATTACCATTGAATAAAAGAAATTGTACTAAAATATAAGATTAAAAGTAGAAGAGGAAACAATGAACTTGGTAGAAGAAAACAATGGCACCTTGTTCTGTCTTCCATTTCACCATCTTGTCCGCTTTAGTTCTTACAACAATCCTCATCTCATCCTCGGCCACGGTAGCTGGTGGTGGCGACAGCTGGATACCTATTAAGTCAGCTTGCACAGGGTCCATTGGGGAGTGCATGATAGGCGAAGAATTCGACATGGATTCAGAGAGCAACAGGCGCATACTAGCAACTACCAAGTATATAAGTTATGACGCGCTGCAGAAGAACAATGTTCCTTGCTCTCAGAGGGGTGCTTCATACTATAATTGCAAACAAGGTGCTCAAGCTAACCCCTATAACCGTGGCTGCAGCGCCATCACTAAATGCCGGAGTTGATTTTCTTCACTTAATTGCCTAATTACATATACATGTTGAAAATATTCAAGAATAAATTGCGTCCATGCTTCGTTTCTTTCTATCTCTGTACCAGACTAGCAGGTTTTGTGATTTGATGATACGTATATTTATACATAAGAATTTTATGGAAAGTCCAGAAACTCTGTATCTTTAGCTTTTTGAACAAGTACTCTTCATCAGGGAGACCGTATGCAACCATTGTTATTCACTTTCTTGCTGGAGACTAGTTTTGTGAGAGTATTACATAATTAAGATGCACTGCTAAAGAGGAAAAAACATCAAATTCAAAGATGAGAGTCGGAGTAATAAGATATACTCCGACTGACGCTTGTGAGAAATTAAACTTTCATACATATATAGGTTACATGTGGCTTATAATAATCCTACCTTTTGGACACCCTATAGTATAAGAATTCATTGGACCTGAAAGAACTGGGAAAGTGACCTACGGGTAACTGGTTGAGGATAGTTTATACTCCACAGATATGGAAAAGATTACCAATTTCAGAATTAGAAATGGACAAGAAATTAAATAGATACAATTCTTTAGGTAATTATCAAGGCACAGCCACTAATTCAAATAGTAGCTAGCACCATCCATGCACCTATGGTAACTGAACAGATGAAACCGAGTTGTTCTTAGTACAACATATGCAACAACATTTGCAGTATTCAAATTTATAGTGCTCCAGTGACCCTACGACACTGGCAACTGTTGTTATAGTGAACAAGATTAAAACTTCCAGGACAGAGATTTCGAATAAGGAGGGCGATCCTCTCTGATGTAAATTAGTGTAAGATCACATAGTTGAGACGACTAATGCCTACAAAATAAGGACTAAATAAACTCTTTCCTCGCAAGTTCACTCCAAGGGAAGGAGTATCGAACTCCCCTTAACCGTGCTTTTTAGCAAATCAAGCCCTAGATATATTTGTTGAATACTCGACAACTTAAATTTATATATATATATATATGTTAATGCTAGAACATGATAATCAATATTAATATGTATATGTATACATGCCTTTCTTTTGAAATTGATTGAGATTTAAGACATATGGTCATTTCAATTAAGAAGAAAATCCCTTCTCTTTATATTTCAATAACAACTTTATTTCATCTTGTTTGCAATTAAAAAGAAACGGCTGTTCTCTAAAAATTTTCTTTGGCATGGCCCCTGGACGTACTGGAAGTTTCTCTCTTACTGATATATTTTGGAGCCTCATTGGTTTCAGCTTGTGAATCCCAGAACATTTCAAAGCTGAATACAATAATGGTGGGTCGTGAATGGCATCTTACTCCTTCGAATTCCACTTCAGTGAATGAATTTAGGCACCTTATCTCATTCATTCATATACATTATGGGTTTGGGGTCAGGTTAGAGTGGCATGGGATGAAATTTCATTATTTTGGTTTAGTTGAAATTATTTAATATAAAATATTATTGAATTAATAATTAGATAAATTTATTTTATTATATAAATAATTTTTTTATTACTAGTAATGTTTGATTGTATATATTATTATTATTTTTTTATTAATAATGTTAATTATCAATAATAATATTAAAATTGATACGCATACATTTCCATCATACCTACCTCTTTTGGGTTTTAGGTATGGGGTTGAAATTTAAAAAAACTGAAACAATCTCTTCTAATCCTATACATCATTCAAGAAATCCCCGAACCAAACGACCCATGATCAAGAGGATGTAGGTGTTTCTTTAATTTGGAGAATGATAAGGGGTCGGGTGGCTCCAGTAGCTCCTTGGCATCATATGGTGTGGTTTCCATTACAAATACCAAAATAATGGTTTTCATTGCTGGTTAATCACGGGGGATAGAATGTTACAGTTCGATATATATGCAAATGTCATCTACTTGTCTTTCGCTTGTTCATTTTCTCAGCAGATTATAACCAACTGCTCCACCAGCAGGCAGCATCCCTCTTGATTGGAATAAAAAATGCCTCGTATTGGTCTTCTCTTGCTTCCAATGGATTGGAAAATCAGCTAAGTTGTACATTTCCTCAGCAATAGTTTATGTTTGGAATGAACGTAACAGAAGTATTCACTCCTCAAAATTCCGTTCAGTGATCGAGTTGGTGCAGAATATTAAGTAAAGTGTTAGAGAAAGGGCTTTTACATTCAAAAATTTTAGAAATTCGATCAGGGCTGATTTTTGGTTGTTATTATCTATGTACTAATCAAGTCAATTGGTCCTTTTGTGTGCTAGTACTGTAGTGCAGTTTGTACTTATTATTGGCACCTAGTTTTGTAGATTTTGGGAGTGAGCATGTTCCTTTCCTAGTGCTCTACTGTATGCTCTCATTTGATTTACTTTTCTATTGGGTTAGTACAATTATTACTTCACAAAAAAACAAAAACAAAAATTGTTCATTATGAATGAACAGTGCTCCAGCACCTATTACACCATTCTCTTGAGTCAATTTTCTCCCTAAACAGAAAGTGGACACTTGATGATGGTATCGACAATATAAACTTAAATCATTAGGTATTATAATGTATAATTACAACACAAAATTAAGTTCTCGGAAATCAAAGGGTGTGTGATGTTAAATCCTGTGCTCAATCGATGATTACAACAGAAAATCTATTATTGCACAGACATATCCAAATACCAAAAGCATCAACTTGTCAACTTGCAATCAATACTGTATAAAGAAGTTTCATTGGGTGAATACCACACTAAAACTGCTTATATATTTGAACTGGCCATTGGCTCATTTCTTCTTAGACAAAGACGTTACCATAAATTAATGATTTTGTACTAATAGAGAAGCCTTGTGAACTACTAGAAGAAACAAACAACTTGGTAGAACAAAATAATGGCACCTTCTTCTGTCTTCCATTTCACCATCTTCTCGGCTTTACTTCTTTCAGCAATCCTCATCTCATCCTTGGTCACAGTTACGGTAGCTGGTGGTGGCAACAGCTGGATACCTATTAAGCCAGCTTGCACAGGGTCCTTAGGGGAATGCATGATAAGTGAAGAATTCGACATGGATTCAGAGAGCAACAGGCGCGTACTAGCAACTACTAAGTATATAACTTATGACGCTCTGCAGAAGAACAATGCTCATTGCTCTCAGAGGGGTTCTTCATACACTAATTGTAAACAAGGTGCTGAAGCTCACCCCTACGACCGTGGCTGCAGCTCCTTTAATGGCTGCCGGAAATAATTTTCTCCACTTACCTAATTACATTTACATGTAATATGAAAATAATTCACGAATAAATTGAGGACATGCATCTTTCTTTACTATGTAGTCAAGTACCAAACTGTTTTCTCGTTTATTGTTATGTAAAGGCATGCCATTGCCGCCAGGTTTATGATTACATAATATATATCATGAAGGGACTCGATCCCTGATTTGTCACGCAACCATCTATCCGCTATAAAAAAAGCGCGGATAGTAAAAATCCTAGAAATCCCCAAAAAGTGAGGATAAGAGACGTGACCCCCTGGATTCACAAAAAAAATCAAGTGTTATTGTTATCCGCTATAAAAAAAAACGCGGATAGATAGTTAAGGCTTGTTAGGGACCAGAACCCTTTAATGAACAGCCTTTTGAACAAATATTCTTCATCAGGGAGCGCCTGTAACCAATGTTATTCAATTTTTGGCTGGAAAAATAAACTGACGCAACTAGTTTTATAAAAGATTGACATTATTTAGATGCACTCTTCAAACAAACATCCAATTAAAATATGAGAATCGGAGTAATACAACACTGATATACTCGAGTCTCCAACTGACACTCGTGTGATATAAAAACTTTTTTAGGTTACACATTTACCCTTGGTAAAATAATTCATTGGACCTTAAAGAACTAGAAAAGTATGACCGACATTATACTTGCTGGAGATGCTGAGTTGAGGATAGTTCTTAAAGAAAAGGAAGTTTACACAGGCCAAATATGGAAAAACCATAAAGTTACCAATTTCAGAATTAGAATTGTACAGGGAATATCGCAGATACAATTCTTTAGGTAATGTTCAAACAGTAGTACCCTTCATCAATGGTAACTGAACGGATAAAATCAAGTAGTTCTGAGTACAGCATTAACAAAACCATTCAACATTATAGTTCTCCGGTGCCCCTGCGTGACTGGCAACTCTTGTCAATTGTCATAGGCACGAAATTAAAACATCCAGGAGAGACATTTCAAATTGGGAGGTTGATCTTATCTGGTGTCAATTCATGTAGGATCCTACATGGTTGAGACTTGACACTAATCGCTACAGAAAATACACTTTTTTTCTAACAAGGTCACTCAAATCCCAGGAATATCGAACTCCGTTTAGGCATGTTATTTAGAAAAGTCAAATCCTTGCTTTAAACAGTGTACCCAGAGAAGAATACATGTAAAGAGATAATCTACTTGGCGAAAAAATTTGGGGTATCATCTCGAAAGACAAACATATCTAACCATGGATGAACTCTAAAATTTTTATAAAAATCTAATATTAGTGTAACAGAAACCCTGTGCTAACAACAAAAATACACAGAACATTATTAGAAGCTTTAAATATAAACTGAATAAAGTGAGAAACTTGTGATGTGCATGAAATAAAACTTAAACTCCAATAAAACTTAAACTCCAATATAATTCACTGATTTTTACGTATATCAAAACAAATATACGTAATATATATAGAAGAATCTTAGCAACATAAAATCCGAGAAGTAGCAAGAATCTTGACAAAATAACATCTGAGAGGTAGCATCAGTTCTACTAGCAACGATATAACACAAAAGGTAAACAGACAACAATTCCTTGCACATATTTAAACTTGTCTGAATCGCTGAAAGACATTCACCTAAAGAAATTTCTATGCAGAGCCTTCCTCAGTCTTTACATCTTCTGTCTTTGGGGGTGGCACTGGAGATGGAGATCCCTCGGCTCCCATTTCTGTTTTCAATTCATTAATGCTCTGCTCCAGATCATTTATCCGGTCTCCCATTTCATCGAGTACATTACAATTAAGGAAACATTGATATAAATTTAACACTCAATAAGATAACAACCATATAAAGCTATAAATATTTCCTAAGAGCACAGCAAACTAATTCGTATAAAATATAATAATCCAGCACCCG
The DNA here is from genome assembly GCA_028671895.1 of Oenanthe sinensis. Classification (NCBI taxonomy): domain Eukaryota; kingdom Viridiplantae; phylum Streptophyta; class Magnoliopsida; order Apiales; family Apiaceae; genus Oenanthe; species Oenanthe sinensis. The sequence continues at coordinate 32,876,714 of CM053813.1, forward strand.
GGTCTAAAGTGAATGGCACAGAATAATTGTAGTGCATAAAATCTAGGCAAGTTAGTAGAACCTATTTTTTATGGAACTAGCAAGTTTTAAAAGTAGTGTAAAAGGATATTTTTTGAAACAATGGACTCAGACATTGTCTGAAACCTGGCTTGCTGCAATAAAGTATGTTACTTAGTAAAAGTCATACCACTAGTAAAAACACAATTTGCAAACCAAAGTTATGGGAGAAAGAGATTGCAATACAACTCACCATTTGTTGAAGAAGATTCTGTACCTGGAAACAAAATGAAGTGTAAATGAATACGAAGCTTAAAGGATACAAGGTTTCATAAATCATTAAATCTAATGATAAGAATTCCTTATGCCCATGGAAACACTCTTTTAAACCATGCAATAATGATTAAATATAGCATAAAACTTATTAACATTCAAATTGCATTTTATTCAAACAGATATGATTACAATTTGAAAACACAACGATAGGACAACAAAAAAACTGATGCACTATATAGGAATACCATTACAGCAGAGCTAAGAAAGATAATATAGATTTTGTCAAACTTCTTTGGAACTAAAGTTAGGCACAAGTCAACAAACTCACAAAAACAGTCATATCAGCACTGCTTTGCTTCATATCTTCCGAATCTTGTCCATCCTGTTGAGAGATAAGCGGTCAAAAGTCAAGACTCTGATTAACAACATATAAATGTCACAGAATGAAGCAAGGGATAATTAGGTAATTTACTATCAACATAGAAACAATAGACGTATCCTTGTTACTTCCACAGTTGTGCAAAAGATTATAGTTTCTAAGAACAAAGAAATTCCGCTATAACTCTATAAGACTACAATAACATAGACATATATCTAAAGTTAGAGATAAACAAATGCTACACAAATTGCATCCTATTATATAAAGTTCAGAATATTTCAAGGTCAAACTAAACAAAGAGCATGAAGTTTTATTGAGGCAATGACATGGCAAATTGGTTGTTTTAAATTCAAATTAAAATGAGCATTCATATTGTTTTAACGCAATGTGTGAATCTCCTCAGTCCTCCCCTTCTCTTATAATTGTATACATATTACCATACTATCTCCTCTCTCTCACACTCTCCCTCTCTCACCTCTCTCGCTCTCCCCCGTCTCTCTCTCTCTCCCTCTCTTTCTCCCCCTCCCTCTCTCTCCATCTCTTTTTCCCCCACAAAATATATAACATTCTCAATATTCTAAAATCCAAAATGTGCAACAAGGCAACCCCACAAAGAGAGATTTAGATCAGAATAACAGTCCATCGAACCCCAATCACAAAATGCTCGAGGAACTAAAAACAAAACTCCCCCACAAATAAACCCAATTCAATTAGGGCTCCGCATATATTTTATTTTTTATTCACCGAGCTTCATCGGTAAAACACTAATCCCCACTAGTGAAAGTAAATAAAATCATCAACCATAAATAAAAATCAAAACCACCTCAATATCAAATTGTTACAAGCCCTAACAAGGCATATACAAAAATTAATCGTAACCCTAGAAAATATAATACATACAAATAATTATCAATGTAAAAGAACAACAAATAGATCGATTAAAGGAGTAAATTACAATTATATATACAAGGTATGATTGTGGCGTACCATTTTCTCGTGGCGTTTGAAACACTTGAGGCCTCCGATTAGATCTTTGTATGTATATGTGTATGTGTATATATGTGATTCACAGTGAAAATGAACCAACAATGTGAGGGTATGCTTTGTTTATTTTACCAATGTGCCCCCTGCTTTATTTAAGTTACGGATAAATTTGAATTTCAATTTCAGAAATTTTGAAATTATGAATTTCTTGATGGTTTTGAAATAATAATTTTTTTTACTACTTTAAACAATTATTTTATTATTTCACATATATTTTTTCCTTTTTTATCACTTTTTTTTAATAGTTATACAACAATTGAGTTGGCCGAATAAAGTAATACTTTGATTAATCTTATCAGTTTTATTTAAAATACAAATAATATAGTTATTAAAATAAATTATTTTTTTTAATAATTTAATAAATGTAGAAAACCTTCATGTTGGCACTACAAAATTGAAATTCTCCAACTCGCATCCAACTCTAATAGAAGTCTCAACAACACGTGCTCTATAATGAAAAAGTTGAGACTTGATGGCGCTCTTAGAATTCAAATTTTAACCATCCAATCACTAGAGTAAGGTTGAAAATGGTAACAAATTCACTTTAACATCAAACAGTTCCAAATTCATCAACTAATTACTAGTAGAGAAAACTCAAAGTTCTCAATGTCAAAACATTGTGGTATAAAATTAGATTTATCAGACTACAACCAGATGTGCAAACTTACGACCATGTTGCTCGGGGTCGAAAACCAATCACAATGGACTTGGTGATGTTTGAGCCGAAAACTAGAATACAAAATTCCATCAGCGGTGCACAAACTAGTTCGTAAAAATTTGATCATACATGAGCAATTCATTTCCGCTTTTTTGCAGCTAACCGTTTATCATCCGCATAGGGATATTCTGGCGAAGCACTCCACACACCCCACAATAGTAGTAAGTGGATACAAAGAAGCAAAAATGATGAATAAGTATTTGAGGGATAGACATTCCAGCAGAATTCCACCCCCACAAACAAAATTATGCTGCGCAAATAATGAACTAGAAGTTGTGAGCGAATAATTACATATCAACGATGCAAAAATCAGCAATAATTTAGGCAAAAAACATGTACGTGTAAAAACTAGTACAAAGTAACCGACCGTAGGAATGTCGGAAAAGGGGCTTTCCACAATAGATATGGTAAGGTATAGAAATACCTGCATATGAAAGCGCATGATAATATTAATGACACTTCACTGAAAGTAAAAAATGTGTGTAGAAAAATTGAAGGCATTTCCATCAAGCTAAAAGGAAATTATGATATAAAATAAATTTCATATATACATAGTATCACGTTATTGGTTACGACCCTCAACATCTGACTATTAATGAGTAATATTTTTCACAAACATGTCGATCATATCATATAGCATACTAAAGTTGAGGCAAAGCAGGATTCTACAAGTCCAGAAACTATCACAGGACTACATACTTGTACCATTTCATAATTACTTAGTCGGCAAGAGTGACAATCCTAAAATTTATGATCTTTACCGGAGTAGGTAACAGATCATAATAAGACTTAAGTAAATTAAACACATATCAAAGAGTATCATACTATTTAGAATATTAAAATATTCTAAAGAACCTGTCTACTTCCTACAGTAAGCAACTGCTACCGCAAGCCAGCCTAGAGATGAGATATACTTGCACACTAAGTCTGATTTAGTTAGTGCTCTATCTTAAAAGGAAGATCAGGGGAAGAAGAGAGTAAAAAGGAAGGACTAAGGCATATATTATTGAACTACACGGCACACAGCCACACATTGTCAATAACATGCTCACACTATCCAGCAAAGCATTTCAATTCACTATAAGCTGATTATGGAATCTGAATCTGCATGGATGAGTTTATACCAGCTCTAAGAATCTCAATCAAACACAAGAGCAGTAGAAAAGTACTTTCTGTTCAATTTAATACGAGTACAACTTAGCGCCCATCATATGATATTGAAATATGTATTTACTATGAGTCCACATAGCAGCAAGTTACAAGTACTACAAAGGCTCTCTATCTCTTAAAAATATCCCATCATCATATTTAGTGGAAGAAAACAAAAGATCCCAAGAAAACGTACCAAGAGTAAAACTGATAATGCAGAGATCGTGCGCATACAATACCGATGAAATTACCCACAAACATAGTAGTTACAATATCTGAAGGGAAACAATAGTCAGCCAACAATCCAATAAAACAATGACAATCACTGATAATGTAAAAATAATGCAGAAAGAATGAAATAGTTGGTTACGTTCATTGCGAAGAACCTTAAAGGCTAAGCTCTCCCTGTTTGCTTCTTTTAACGGGTAGGAACCAAAAACAGCATACTTAAGCTTCATTTGAACGATCCGAGTATGTATGAAAGAAAGTATCCCTCCTTCATACCTACATCACAAATAAATAAATAGCTCAAGATTCCAGAATCTCAAAAAAATATAGGAGGGCAACAGTCTCAACGGCCATGCTAAACAAGGTCCCACTATGATCAGTAAACTCCTAATTGAAATGCACAAATATGAAGTATCAATATGTTCAAATTTTAAACTTAAATTAAAATATTCATAAACTGTCTTATGAATTCACTGTTTAAAAATACATTGAAATCAAAAGATATTGTACTCACTTGGACCACTTATAATTCGCAAACACTGCAAGCAGAATGAGATGAGCAACTAGCAATAACATGGCGAACATCTTTGAAACAAAAATCTGTTCAGGGACAAATTTGAAGTTCACGGACCTGATGTGATAAATATGAGTTAAAAATCCACTTGTCTTGTAATGAACAAATACTTCAAAGAAAGTTCAACACGGCAAAATGCAGAAAGAAAAATATAAAGTTAAAGTTTTTGAATCAACAGGAAGTCCTAGAAGGCTCCAGTCCCTATATAACATATCACAAACCAGCAATACTGAAGCTTTAAAAATCAATTATGTAAAATGCAATATTAGCTGGTTTATGGGAGTACCAAAAGTGGATGAAGACACGCCCAAGATTGAAGGCTCTTGACATATACGAAATGGGATTTGATACGATAAAAGGAAGCCCTAAAAGTATCTGCAGAGACATTCACCAGAAGGTGGTGGAAACAGATGAGCATTACGACCAGTCAATGCCTCCATTGCATATTTGTTGTAGTTGCACTCACCTAATTTTTTTGAATACATGAATTATGGGTTAAACTTCATACAAAGAAAATGTGCTTGAAAAGATCAGGTATGGAGGTAACATGACTTTTTCGCATCAAGTAGACAAGTACTCCTATGTTCATAAAAAATTTGGTTTCAACAATTCGAGGTATCGCCGAGTAACTAGAGAAAAAAACAGAAGTATGGATGATGAGCACCTGCACAATTGCCGCACCAGCTAAGGCAGATATTACCCCAAATATATTCATAGCCTAAATTCAAGATTGTTTCGGAGAAAGAGATCAAATTTGCAGGCATGTAAGAAGCCTTAATAAAATATTAAAGATATTTTTTGACTTTTTACCTTAAACATGAGTAGTAGCAGAGGTGGAGCATAAAGAAGAACATTCATCTTCACTGAAACAGCTCCACTGTACTAATACAAAAGATAAAATCAGATGCAATGTATTGCGCATTCTAGGTTTAGAGTATATTCCATGATGAACTAAATTTGAAATGAAAATTAAAGCACCTGAAAATAATCAAACCCAGATGCCACTTTTGATAAAGTAATGAAAGCAATGACGCATTGAACAGAATCATGGCAATGCAGTCATTGAACAAACGTAGTATGAAGATAGAATGCACCCTTTTAGATAAACAGAGCAAAGAGAGTGCCCACCATGGAACCTGTAGTGCAATTAACAATTGTGTGAGGTATGGGAGATGAAGTGATACTATACAAGGAGGTACAAATGAGCACACAAGAGATGGTGACGGAGGAAGCACAAAGGTTTAATCTATGGAGAGATATTTGTAAGAAGGAAATTTTATTCTTGCACTAATCTCTTACACACTTTGTATAGAGTCCAGTTCGATATGTAGTGGTAGATTCATGACCCTAATAGCGCTTCAGTGGAACATTGAACTTATATAATGCACCAAAAGAACCATCAAACAAGGACCTTACAGTTTTAGCAAACCCAGCCCTTCAGATTCAAAACTGCCTGTATAATCGTAATTATATGTATCCACCTTAATAAAATTATTCTGGACTATTTTTCTATCTCATTGTGGAGATGATCGTAGAATTTTGTTAAAATACTTTGATCCTAACTGGTAAGTCATGCAATCCCTACAAGAAAAGCAAGTTCAAAACCAGGATTGAACATATCGTATAATGCGTGGATAAAAAAGATAGAAAAAAGAATAAAATGAACGGAGAAGGTAGTCCTCAACCCGGTTCCAGTCTGTGAAATTCATATTGCAGAATAAACTATGTACACTGAATCCTAAAGTAAAAGCAGACTGCAACATCCATCTATAGTTTATTCTTACTTTCTAAACAATTCTGCATCTACTTCACTCGAATTTGATAATTTGATAGACATGCCGAATTCATTATTATATGGCCTCTAAGGAACCCATACTTGGTTCATTATTGATTTCTATAAGCATCACCAAATATTTCTAGCTATCAGGATATCTTATATCAGTAAGTTCACCTGACACACAAGCAGGTGCAATTTAGTGGAGTACTAATGACCGATGAAAGAAGTTTATAAGTGAATAACTTAACACTTAAAACTTATATTAGAATATATAAAAACACACACACACATATATATTATAAACATAGCAAACCAAATCTGTCCAGCATGAACAAAGTTCTGCTCAATAATGTCAAGCAAAAAGATAGATAAGTGATGATATGCAAAACAGCAAAAGAAGGGGAACTTCCATACCACCTCAGTCTTCAGATAAACTAGTAAGATGATTCCTAAATTTGCAATGTAGAGAAACCCGAAGAGAACCTGCCTCAACAATTATCAAGAAAGAGGATGAGTAATATACTTTTATATTACCAGTGCACGAGGAAAGCAAAGTGAAGTATCATATATTCATATGCGCAAAGTATTGTTATCATGTATACAGACACGGCAGAATATACCCTTTTCAAAACAGCAATAACTTACTAAAATGAAATACAAAAATACACTAATATTCATTTTATATCAATTGCAATATCTTGTTAGACAGTCACATTGATAAAAAGCACAGTATTTAGATAGTAAATATTTAGCAACTACGGACAACCATCAGCGGAAAATAATATTACTATATGTACTGCCCTAGTTTAAAACTCTACTCACTAAACAATGTATACAACTACAATATTATACATACAAAGTATACACTAACTTCTAAACATATTGCAAACTGTAAATGTATACAGTGTTTAATGAGTGGGGATTTAAACAAGGGTTATACACACGGTAATTTCCTTTTCTGCTGGTGGTTGCCCGTAATTGCCAAATATTTGCCTGTCTAAAAATTGTGATTTCTAACAAGCTACTGCAATTGATGTACAATGAATACTAATGTATGTATCTTGGTATTTCGCTGTAACACATACACACATCAGAAATGGTATCTTTTGTCATGGAACACATACACACATCAGAAACAATAGAAATAAAAAGAGGAGTGTTACCTGAGCAGGGTAAACTTGAGCACCAGTAAGAAACTGAAAAGCAGAATAAATATAAAGAAAACCAGCAGGATAAACAAGTGGGCCAGTGTCTCCTTCCAATTTACTGTAATCTCTTTCACCTCCAAGAAACCCACTAACCTGTTTACAAAAATCCCAACTTTATCCCTGCTAAAATCATTCATAAAAATCCCAACTCTATGCTACTAGAAAGAATAAATCAATCATAAAAATCCCATTTTTATTCTATTATTTTAATCACCACCTGTGACATATAAGCATCCCAATCGATCTTTGTATCTGAAAATACACACAAATCAAACCCATTACACAAAGATACAAACACATAGTTAAATACAGAGAAAAGGGAGTAAAGGGTGGAGCTTACAGGGTACGTAGGTGATTATAAGTGCTACAAGAATTGAATCAGCAAGAATTAGAAAAAGAGAGAAGGGTATTTTTGGGTTTTTGAAAAGTGAGCTTTTACGCTTGCCCGTGGATTTGTTAGCCATGGCTTCTTCGTTCTTGGATCGCTCCACACACCAAAAAGGACCTTCTTTACTCCATCAAAACGCTGCGTTTTATGTCAATCCACCGTTATTTTATTTTTATTTTAATTTTTTAATTTAGGAGTACTATTTTTTCTCAATCAAATCTACATATATGTATAAAATATGTCATTTGGAACCGAAATTTTTAATTACTTTTTCCGAAATTTTTAATTACTTTTTTCGCATTTAATTAATAGTGATTTTATTTGTTAATTTGAATGTAAGGGGGATAAATTTAATTATTCTTTTCAGGTCTGATTTAATCAGATTTTTAATTTTGAAGCAGAGGATGAAACTAAGGGGGATGTATTCAATTGGGATTATGAAGTATTTTTTTGAATTTTAAAAATCTTGGGTTATTCAAGTTGGATTAAAAAATATCCATTAAAATCTAGGGTATTCAATTAGGATTTTAAATGATGTTTTAAAATCTGAGAGTATTTAATCTAGATTTTAAATAATGATTTAAAATCTATTAGTATTCAATTTGGATTATTATTAATCAATTAAAATTCAGGGGTATTCACTTATTAACACTGAGATTCTACTGGATTTTCCTATATATTTTGGATGTTTTAGAAATTCATAAATTATGTTAGATTTTCCTATATATTTTAGATGATTTAAAATCTCATCTTAATACAAGATATTCTACTGAATTCATGATTAACTCTGCATGAACACTATGAATTATGTATATAATCTGTGAAATCTTAAATCAAATATAATCAATAAAAAACAATGGATTATTCTCATTACCTATTAAATCTGGATTGAATACACCCCTTAATTTTACAAATTTTGTTCTTTTGCTAAGGATAAATTTGCTTTTGAATTTTCTTAATAATTGTGTAAAAAATGAACATAAGTTGAATTCCAAAATATTTGTGCCAAGTATTTCTTTCTATTTATAAAAAAAAATCAGATTTGTCACATATTATTAAATTTATTCATTGATAAAAAGATATATTTTTAAATTTAGAAATCAAAATTTTCCATTTTCTTCTAATTAATTAACGTGCGATATCAGTTTGTTAACAACTTATTTGATAGTTCTTTCAACAAGGAAAAAAGTCGATTTAAAACTCTAAAAAAGTGATCAACATTTATTTATCAACAATGCAAAAGTTGACGACAGAGCCTGAAAGAATTTGTTTGGATGGCCTTGTATTCAACTGTAGAAATGATCAACACGTTTTTTTAGTGATATCTCTTGTTTCTGAGTTACAAAACATTGCAGAGCAAAAGCATTACACACTCTCTTTCTCAAGTTGAGACTATATGAACATTCAAAGAACACTACAGCAAATCAGCAATACATTTACGCGGTGGGAAACAAAAGACAATATTACTGAGGGTAAGTTTGTATTTGTATTTTTGAAAATTATCTCCAAGCCAAATGACTCTTTCTTTAAAAGCTCAAGCTGTGCGCAGCATGTCAGCATTACAATAATATACTGGCAGCTCTCTATGGTAAAATCTCTTCAATTTTCTCGACATCTCTATGCTGACTGACTAAATACGTACAGATGATGACTAAATCTTGTCCATGAAGACGTCAAAACAACAAAATGGTATATGAAGTATAGATTACTTAAGAATTAGAGTAACATGATGTGGATAAATGAAGCAGTTTCAGTATGGATAGAAATATATAGTACTCGGATTAATTGCTAATATCTACTACGTAGTGTTCTAGAAAATGAACCAGTATTTTTAAACCTAGATGTCTAAAATCAGCTAACATGGTAAGAACTTTTTATCTGCCCCATGATAGAATTTCTTGCATATAGAAATTACAGCATATATAATACTAGCAAGCATAAAGGGAGATTCGGAGCTGCTTGTTCGTACAGATATCTGGCCTGAGATCACGGTTTATAGCAGCTCTAATAACCACCTTGGAATTCCGTCCAAAAGAGAAATGCGCAGAACTGTCCAACATCAAGCACAATTTGTCTCTCAACCATGCCATTGAAAGACAAAAGATAGATTGAATCTGTCCAATTGGATAATCATGTTCCCTCCGTTGGATACTGATATTGGCTCCATATGCTACGTCCTGTTGAGATTGGACCATACCTGCACTAGTAGCCAAAGAGTACTGCCTTCCAAAAGTAATCTGATCCTCAAGCTTCAAACCAGTGAAAACATTTTCACTTGTATGTGTAATAGTTATGCCAGCTGTTGTCTTGTTTTTCTTGAAATTTTTTAGCTTAGTTTCACCTCTGATAGTATAAGCAGGCTGGCCGTCTATATTTATAATGTCAAAACCTGCCATACTTGATCCTTTCGCCCCATGTTTTGTTGCAATGGAGGATACCAAGTCAATGGTGAACTCTTTCTTATCCTTAGTGAGTTGAATGTGAATTTCGGCATGAAATTTACATGAAGTAGCTATTCTCTTTAAAAGATTGACCCCGCAATATCCACAGTCACGATCCCAACTAGGGGTATCCAGAGTGGGCCATGCTAGAAACTGGCAAGTTGGTTCCAGAAACCTATTCCCGTTTACTTGTTCATCACTGTCGAAAGATGGTGGGAGTAATGGGAAAGATCCTTCATCAGTTGGATCTTCGTCGGTGTAACCATGATCAATGGTAGAATCTATGTCTCTCATCTTCACCTCTTTCATTCTTTTTAACTCCTCTTTCCATTACTTCTTTTGAAGAGCCTTCACACGGTAATCCTACTCCTCAAAGTAAGCTTTTCTATGTTCCTTGCTCAACATAGAAAGTTAAGATTTCTTGAAAGGCTTGAATTGTGGAAGCTGATCATACTCATATTCATCATCTTCATATTCATCTTTGTTAGAATCTGATAACTCTTCCAAGTCAATATCAGCATCACAATTATAACGACCATGTTCAGAGCACGGTAGTTTTTTGTGCACTTGGGACTGCAGAGTCGAAGACAACAAGAATGGAAGTGCGTGGCTAAGATACCCAAAGAGCCTATGAAAGTTAAATTATTCTTGTGGCTCTGAGATAGAGTTTGCTTCAGTTAGAATTTTAATGGAGTAGCATAGTATAATTAACTGTTGCTTCCAGATTTGACCATCAGGGAGCACCTTCTGTCCTCTATTTTTTCGGCATTGGGGGTGATTCTCAACAAGACAAACCTGATTTATCAAATTTAGGCTCATGTTTTGACCATCGACAGCTTTTCTAATAGATGTTTGCAGGGCACTGGATCGTTGAGTAATAAATGCATCATAACTTTTAGAAAAACCAGAAGGTCCTTCTGGAGGCACAGAAGCTGCATGAGTAAGAGTTATTATGGCATTTCTCAATATAGAGGATCCAAGAGAAACATTAATTGTTTGTAGTAAAGGTAAGTCATCAAGATCATGGGTTTGGGCATCCAAGCGATCCACGTACAAGACAACATCAAGAGGCATTTTCTTAGTGAACTTTTTTACTGAAGACAAAACATTGCGGTTGAAAGACTGTTCCATAGCAGAAGACTTGAGTCCAGGTGTATCAAAGACCCGGATTTTAACTCCATCCACCACACCTGTAATTTCATTCGCAGTAGATGTTGCAGATTTAAATGCGTCAATTTGTGCTCTCTCTTCCCCAAATATTGAATTTATAGTTGCACTCTTATCAATTCCTGATTTTCCAAGGACAAGGACATTCAAGGAGAAGTCAGTGTCATCTCTCATATCTTCTTCAAGCTGTAGAGCTGTTCGTTTTGCAACGTCAAGGCCAAAAAGTGGACCACTTTTCCAAACTGCAATAAGTCCTACTTCATCTCCAGATAAGCCTAATCTCTTAACAATCTTTAAGAATTTCACCCTAATTGATTGCAACTTCTCCTACTTCCTTTTTTCCTCCAAGTTTTCTACGGAGTCTTCAGCACTAGCAAAACTGGAAGGCCTAAAAAAACAGAGCTACTAGATCTGGCAATAGGCCGAAAAGACTGCACTGAGGATCCAAAACTAGCAGGCCACTTTGAGATAAACCTAGATAAATCTTGCGAAGTCATTGTCATATTGCCTCCTGACCCAACACCTGCTGCTGCTTTCAATACAGCTGTTAGAAGTGATGAATTAAATAATAATTTACCCTCTTCTTCTTCATCATCAGTGTCATCTCCGTCCGAGTCCATCACATTTTGACCGTCAATTATCTGTGTATAATCAGGAGAACTCTTTGCATCTAATTGTGAATTTCTACTTGATTCTGGCTTCAGCTCATTAATAAACTGCTTTGCAGCTACAAATCTCCAAAGATCATACCATCTGTCACCCGTTCTGAACCCACACCTTCTGTATGACTTACTCCATCCATGACAACTTTCGTTCCATTTTCCCCTTCAATTGGTTTCTTTTTACTTGTAATTAGTTCTGAAAATTCATGTGAAAGTAACTTCCCAGAGTTCCTATTTTCAACTATGTCACTCTGAACAGTTAAATTGGCATTATAAGTTTCTTTAGGCTGTAAATAGGCATCACCAGTTTCTTTGTCTTCCACCTTATATGGACTAATTGCTACAGTATTTGTTTGATCAGCCAAAGCATGAAATCTATTTGCATTATAGCTTATTGAGTTGCAAGTCAAAACTACTTTGTGGTCAACATCTATGTTACTCGGACTCTTCATTTTACCTTCGAATACCCATGTCAGACATTCGACACTCGGACGTGGACACTCGGACTTGGACACTTATTTTAGGCCAAAAACATGTATATTTTTCAAAATGTTGCCGAGTCTGATACTTGGATACGTATCCATGTTGGACACTTCTAGCCGAGTCCGAGTAACATAGGTCAACATTATTTTTCAATATAGTATCTGCACCAATTTCTCCTCCCTGAACCTTTACATCCTCCAAAGCAAATTTACACTTTAAAGTAATGTCGGTGTCCTCACCAATAGAACTCTCTTTTAACACCGAATTTAAATCCTCCAATTATTCAGAATGACCAGACTCATTCTTTTTCATCTCCCCACCAGCCTCCACTCCAGGACCCAACAAATCAACCTGTACATCTTCCACTACAGAGTCTCCCTTACATGCAACTTCAAAGCAACCCTCTGTTCCTTGCACAATGTCAGCACTTAATTGCTCAACCACATGTTTTTCTACCATCTCTCTATCGGAAGTCTTACTGTCCAAAGTCTCAATTTTGTCATCGTCCAAAACATTATCACCCATCAGCATAATATCCATCCCCTTTCCAACAAAGCCCTCTTTTGGCACCAAACTAACACATTCACTCGATACACAACAAGAGTCCCCCTTATATTCCATCACACAATTATCCTCTCTCATACCATTGACACTTCAATATATACTCAAACTCACATTCTCGCCAGGAAAAGCCTTGCAAGTATCTACTAATTTCTCTTCAGCCTCACCACCGTCCAAGACTCCAACTTTATTACTTTTTTCAACATCATCATCACTAACCACCCCTACTTCATCCTTAATCGACTTCGAAAACTGTGAAACCCCGATAAAAGTTCCACTAAAATCCTTCCCAGAAAAGGCCTCACAACTACCTACTATTTTTTCATCAACCTCACCACCTTCCAAGACTCCAACTTTATCATTGTTTCCAACACCATCACCTCCGAACACCACAAAAACATCCTTAGTCAACATTGAAAACTGTGAAATCCCAATAAAAGGTTCACCAGAATCCCCACCAACTATACTAATGTTAGTACTTTCATTACCCTTGTAATCAAGAATTGGCTTTTCAAAAGCAGTTTCACTAGTACTACCACTACTAGCATCACAAAACTAGAACCATCACTAGTACTACCACTACTAGCATTAAAATTCAAAAAGTTGGAATCTTTAACTACACTAGTATCCAAACACAAAGATTTTTCCACAGGCAACGAACCTGGTGATTTCTCACAAGAAAGTGACGGGGGTATTTGGCTTAACTTATAAGTAATAAGTAACTTATTTTCATAAAAAGTACATATATATCAACTTTTTCGACTTATAAGCTGCTTATGAGTTAAGACAAACAGGATCATAATCTTCTTTAAGCTTGCTCTGACTCCATTGATTTAGAATGACCCTTCTGCTCAAAAGTTGACAAAATGTGTAAATATCATGTATGTATATAAATATGGTTTGTTGATTGAATTATGGGTTTAAGAGGTGAAGAGAATATGTAGGGTTTTATCAGACAGTGGAGGGGGTTTTGGACTCTGGTGTTAGTTTATTGTATGGATATGTTTATTATTTTATTAAAAACCTTATTAATCTTAATCCAATAATGAAAACTATATGATTAAGTTTTTATGATTAAAATATAAATTTATTTTTTTAATAATCTGAAATAAATTATATCAAATTCAGTATTTGGGTAAATTATAGAAATCTAATTTAGCATAATTATTCATAAAATCTAAATTCACATTATTATGACATAACTTATTTAACATCATTCTCAATTTCTTAGCTTGGCAAATATTTTTGGAAGTGTACATATTCCGTTTTCTTATAATTTTTAATTTTTAATTTTTATATTAAAATTATATTTTAATGCATAATTGCATATACAAGTTTAAGGGTAGCGGAATGTATTATAAATTTTTTGAGTAATTCTATCATATCTATTCAATATAGTTTTTTCTTGAAAATATCGATATCTATACTATCTATACTATATACTATATTATTAAAGCTGAAAGATTAAAAGTTTTGGTCGTCGATTGGTTTGGTACTGGGTGAACCATAGAAAAGATCTTGACCGTCCAATTTTAAGTGAATCATAGAAACAATCTTAACCGTTGAATTTTAAAAGAATCTAGTCGTACATACAACTCTAACACCAGTAGTCCTCTTTTTATACAACTCATCAGAGATAGAATAATATTATATTATATTTAAATTATATTCTATATTTTTATTTTACAAATTCTACTTATCCTATAATTTTTATTTAATATATCATTAAAATTTATCCTATAATTTTAATTTAATATATCATTGAAATTTATGATAACATTGAAAGTTTGGTAGTCGGTCAATATTTGGGTCGGATAGTTGATTAATTGTTGGGCCTAATTTTAAAATATTAATCTTCTAACTAAAAAACAATCTCATATTAATCTTCTAACTAAAATATCTCACATTAATCTCCTAAGTAAAATACACCTCTACACAAAACAAACAAAAATTATCATATTAAAATATAAATACAAATAAATTATATAAAAATATATACATATAATATTAAATAAAATTTTAATTATTATTATACAAATACAAATAAATTCAAATCATTATAAAATATTAAAATAAAAATATTAAAAAACTAAAAAAATTCATCTTTGCATCACACGGGATAAAAGCTAGTATATCATTAAAGCCGAAACATTAAAAATTTGGCAGTCAGTCGGGCCGTATAGTTATTATTGGTCCTAGTTTTTAAAAATTAATCTCCTAACTAAAAAAATCACAAATTACTCTCATAACTAATACACGTCTTCTAAATAAAACACACAAATATTATTTTATTAAACATTAATCTCCTAATTAAAACACATCTCAAATTAATCTCCTAATTAAAACATATATCTAAACAAAACAAATAAATATTATCTTATTGGACATTAATCTTCTAACTAAAATATATCTCACATTAATCTTCTAACTAATTCACATCTCTAAATAAAACACACAAAAAATATTTTATTAACATACACATACAAATACAAAAGTATATGAAAATTTTTATAAAAATATATACATATAATATTAAATAAAGTTTAAATTATTATTATAAAAATTCAAATTCAAATCATAAAAAGAAAATATTAAAATAAAAATTGAAATATTAAAACAATTCGATCCGTGTATCGCACGGGATATAAGCTAGTATAATATAATTACATATATATATATATATATATATATATATATATATATATATATATATATATATATATATATATATTCTTAATAGGTGCTATTTCCCCCCCCCCTTAAATTTACTATTGTATCCTTCTAAATTTTTAAAATTTGTTGTATATTCTTGGGTATTATAGTAATTTACTTTTCCCGGATTATCCAAATATTCGATGGGTTTTACCCGTTTCTAAAATATACTATGAGTATATTAACTTCCCATACATTTTAAGACGACCTGCGGATTATCCATATTTTTTACCCATAAGTCAAAATATTTACCAATGAAATTCAAATTTTTACGTACTTTCCATATTTTTTTCAGCTAACAATTAAATTTAAAATCAAAACTTTCCATATATGATCAATCAACTAACAATATATCCCTCATCTTAATTACCCAATCCACAATTTATCCATCATCTTAATTACTAATCTTCTCTCCTCTAATAGCTATTGTAATATTGTAAAATATGCAACGGAAATACGAAATGAAAATATTCAATTAGTTACTATATAAAATTGTTGCATATTTATGGAGCATGCAATGCATGTATATTTCAAAATACGCGTAATTTAAATATACACATGTGCATGTAAGTTTGAATTACAAATATATACATGTAATTTATGTCTTTTTTTGTATGTGTAATTTAATTTTATCTTAGTTGTGAAATCAATCAAAAAATAAGGATCCATATATAATTTGTTTTTATCTTTAATATTTTGAATTATTTATTTATAAATGAATATATATACATACCTAAAAAAATGTTTATTCTTTTTTTAATTTTTTTTCTTAAAAGTAATATCAATTAACATCAATTAATCACATCTTCAACTTTTATTTTTGAATATAAAATAAAAAATACATAAAAATAACTCATATCCTTATATATGAGTTAAATGTGATATATGTATAATTAAATACTCCCTCCGTCCGTCCCACTTCAAGTGTCTCATTTGACTTTTCAACAGTCAAATTTAATTAACTTTGACCGGAAATTAAAAAACAAATATTTATAATTTTAAAAATCTGAAAAATACTTTTACAGAAAATTACATAAACTTTTCAATGATATATATCTTATAATTTTTTTAATTATATAATATATGTAATATTTGGTCAAACTTTAAAAATTTTAACCATTGAAAAGTCAAATCAGTCACTTGAAATGGGACGGAGGGAGTATATAATATATATGTGACAAATTTTTCCTTAATTTCAAAATCTTCCAATAATTTTTGGTAAACCAAAAAATTTTGAATTTTAAATATAGACATGAAAAGTTTATAAATCTATTTCAAAATCTCTATTGATTTCTCTCTATCAATTTCATATTTTCATTTAACTCAAAATTTTAAATACGAGCAAATGGTGATATAATTATTCCATGATATTTACTTTTGTTGTAAACCAATTAAATATTTTTTTAAAATTCTTTCATTATATATATACATATATATATATATATATTATTAATTAACATCAATTACTCAATTTATAACTAATAGGCTATTTTGGATTTTACCTGAATTATAATTTAACAATAAACATATACAAATTCTGAACTGTCTGGTTTTACCCATATTTCTCATATGGGTATACAATATATACTGTTAATTGTGCTCATCATATCAACCGATATCAATTAAGGTAACCCGTACACATCAATCAATGGTGACTAATTTTAATTTTGTAATGATTGATATCACGAAATTAAGGCTAAATTACACGATTGACTACATCAATCAATGTTAATTACGATTTGTTAAAATTATATTCATCTATTAATAACTAAGAGTTAATTATTTTATATTATAAATATTTTTATATTTACGCACATAAAAATTAATAATTGATTACGGTATAAAATTAAGGGGAGAAGGGTATAATTCATAAAAATGTTAGGAATTTATTAATATTATAAAATCTTAATTACATGTCAATCATTAATTATAGTATTATTATTAAAAAAACCCATATAAATATTTTCCACACCCATCTATGATATTCGTAATAGGTGCTAATTTTCCCCCAAAAATTACTATTTTATCCTTCTTAAATTTTAAAATTTCCTTTTCATTCTTGGATATTATAGTAATTTACTATTCCTGAATTACCCAAATATTCTATGAATTTTACCCGTTTGTAAAATATACTATCAATATATTAACTTCCCATACATTTAACATCAATTACTCAATTTTTTATTTAAAAATTTAATTAAAATGAAAATATATAAATATGTATACAGGTAATTTATAACCTTAATTGTAATTCTTTCACTAATTTCATTCATGGAAGATATAAAAAAAAATTAGGATCAATTATCATTTATTATCCCAAATTTTAAATATTATAGAGTTACATATGTGAATATAAATGGTTCATTATCTCATGACAACCTCTTCATTTACTCTAATCAATTAAACTATTTACTCTAATTAATATTTTATACTTGATGAAAATATGATCAAATTATTTTTTTTCTCAACCTTCTTTCTTAATGAATTACTCCTTCCGTTCCATAAAAAGTGGCGGTTTATAAAAATTAAAAGTCAAGCTGATTCAACTTTGACCATTTATTAATAATTATTGTTAGAAATAAAAATTATGAAAAATATATCATTAAAAAATATATTACATTAACTATTGAAGTTAATTTTTATTTTTGTAAAAATATAAATCAGTAATATTTAATAAGTGGTCAAAGTTGAATCAATTTAACTTTTATTTTTTATAAAGCGTCACTTTTTGCGGAACGGAGGGAGTAATATTTAACAATATAAAAAAGCTAATAGCAACAAAAACGTTAGAGTCGAATATATCTTGATTTTTCATGATATATTTAATCTCTTATACTATTTATAATAATAAATATTTTAAACTTGATGAAAATTTGATCAAATTATTTTTTTTCTTAACCTTCTTCTTAATGAATTAATTTCTAGATTATTTAAATTTGCTTTCATGGATTATAATTAATTTTCACATAATAAAATGCAAGACGGCACCGGGAGGCAACGTCGACAAGCGTTTATTTTGTATTTGATCAAGTTACTTATTTCATATTTTTCTTATAATATCTATGTATAATAATATCATACTTTAATACAAGTATTGATTTATTTTTAAAAGTATTAAATATTTATTAATGTGTTATACGGTAGATTTAACATTTTATAACTATAACATTTATTTATTAACTATATATTTCAAGTTCTAAACTATTGTTTGTGCTAGCAAATCATAATGTCTAAAATTACAACTCAACTAATACATAAAAATTCAATATATAAATTTAGTATTTAATTGAAATGCATTATATTGAATCAATGATTTTGGGTGTAGTGATGGAACTAATTGTTCAGAAAAATTGTGATTGAAATTAGAATAATATGCATTTATGCAATTAAACGTATCAATAAGTAAAACACATTCACTATCATGTTATTGAATCAATGACAATATAAAATAAGATTCAATCAAGCAATTCAAATGCGAGTAAATATCAGTTACTGATGAAAATTCTCAGAATTAGTACATCCATTTGATGAAGTTAAATATGAATTTATTTACATTATTTAAATTTGTCTCTATTGCTAATAATAATCTTTCACATAATAAAATGTGAGACGGCGCCGGGCGGCGACGTCGAGTAACATTTATTATTTGTTTTATATAAGTTTACTACATTTTTCTTATAATATTGATGTATAATGATACAAGTTTACATTATCCCATTTATTAAAAAATATTTTAATATTAATTTATTAACAATCTTTTAATTATGAAATAATTTTAGAAAAAAATAATTAAGAAACATAACGAAAAGTCCAAATAATAACACTTATATTTTTCTATGATAATATTTAATAATATAAAAAATCTAATAGCAACATAAAAGTTAGAGTGTGAATTAGATCATAGTTTTTCATGATCTATTTAATCTCTTTATGCCTTTTATAATATTATATAAATTAAAAAATAAAACATATCTACATAACGAAAAGTCCAAACAGTAAGACTTATATTTTTCTATGATAATATTTAATAATATAAAAAATCTAATAGCAATACAAAAGTTAGAGTGTGAATTAGATCACAATTTTTCGTGATCTATTTAATCTCTATATATTATTTATACTATTATATAAATTGAAAAATAAAACATATATCCATAAGATTTAATCAATATAATTAATAAGATGTTATCGATTTAATGAGTATTTCTATAATTTTTTTAATAAACAAATTAAGAACCTATATAAATATTAGCAATAATTTTATATTTTAAATGATTTTATAAAGATCATGAAAAATGGATGTTTTGTTTTTGTAGCATTCAATATTTTATACTTGATGAAAATATGATCGAATTATCTTTATCTTAACATTATTCTTAATGAATTAATTTCTACATTATTTAAATTTGTCTCCATGGATTATAATTATTTTTCTCATAATAAAATGCAAGACGGCGCAAGGAGGCGACGTCGAGAAACGTTTATTTTGTATTTTATCAAGTTTACTTATTTCATATTTTTCTTATAATATCCATGTAGAATAATATCATGCTTTTATACAATTATTGATTTATTTTTAAAATTATTTAATATTTATCAATGTGTTATACAGTAGATTTAACATTTAGTACCTATAACATTTATTTGTTAATTATATATTTCAAGTTCTAAACTATTGCTTCTACTACCAAATCATAATTTCTAAAATTACAACTCAACTAATACAAAAAACTGCATTATATAAATTTGGTATTTAATTGAAATGCAATATATCGAATCAATGATCTTGGGCGTAGTGATGCAACTAAAAATGCATTGTTCAGAGCAACTGTGACTGAAGTCAAAATAATATGCATTTATGCAACTAAGACCCCGTTTGATATTGCTGTTGCAGACAGTTACAACAGTTTTTTGTTGAAAAGCCCTCAGAAAGTTGTTTGGTAAATTCTAAAAGATGTTGTTTGGAAAATCACGTTTTTGGTCTAAAAGTTGTTGTTAGCAAAAGCATGTCCCCACATGCTTTTGGAAAAAGCTATTTTTTAGCTTTTGCAGGAAGTGGCTATTAGTTTCATCATCAAACCTTCCCAAAAATATTATTTTTATATATTATATCTCAAAATATCTATAAATCAAAAAATTATCAAACAGTCATCTAATTTTCCTGATAACACTTTTTTCACCAGCACTTTTTCTCACAACACAGCAGTTTTCAACAACACTCTCAAACGGAGCCTAAATGTATCAATAAGTAAAACATATTTAGTATTATGTTATTGAATCAATGTCAATATAAAACAAGATTCAGTCAAGCAGTTCAAGTGCCAGTAAATATCAATTATTGATGAAAATTCTCAGAATTCGTACCTCCATTTGATGAAGTTAAGTATGAATTTCTTTCTTATTGAATATATGACATAATAGAGAATTAATTTAATCCTTAAGTTTATATTATTTTTTATGTTTTGATATTTTGACTTTCATATTTATGTTTTACCTCAAAAATTTTAGTTATCATGGAATTTATTATCTTATTTTTTCCTCAATATTTTAAGTATTTAATCAAATTATAAAAATTACAGAAAATTCACTAAATTATTGCCCGTGTGCGTAGTACGGGCATATTCCCTAGTTTAAAATTAAACAAGTAGCATTATACAAATACAAATACAAATTTTAGGCACAAAAGAAGATTAAAAAAAAAATCAAAGTCTTTCTTAGACTATTCCTAATATTCGACTTGTGAAGCAAAGCAATTAGGTCAGGTAAGGGGGCAACATTAATCCCCAGAGACAAGACCTCATGCACCAACCAGCTCATTTGGTTGTAGAAAACGCAGCAAGCAGAAGTAACTGCTGGCCTCAAATATTTGTTCATTCAATTACCTCTTTGTTAATTTCTATGGTTCAAACCTTGATATTCAGATGTGACAATAGGAAATAATAAATATGGAACAGGTGATGAACAGAAAAAGGTTTCATTACCGAGTATATGATATGGATTTACCTGGTTGAACCCGATGCAATTGTGGGTAGCCAGAATGGCCCTGTTTGATTCAAAAGAATCAAATTGTAGTCGAGATTATGCATATCTGCAAGATAACATATATGTTCTCAAAAGTCAGGTTATTCAGAGAAACAGTACCCGGGGACTCGGGGAGGGAGTGATTAAGTTTGTATAATCTCATCCTCAGACCCTACTGGTTTGTAAAATTGCATAAATTCTACATCACATATTACAACCATAGAGATTAGATATATCAAAGGGGAAGAGGAAGGATAATAAACACCAGCCATGAAAAAAGTGGACAATTTAGAGCAGATGAATAGATCCGAATAACAAAAAAAATGACCTAGGAAAATGCAGGCCTCGGTTTCATCTGCTGATTGTGGTGAGACATATTTTTCCACACCTTTATGGTCCACCATCTTTGGTGATCAGAATCTTATTTACTGTTAATCTACAAAGAACCCCCAAATATATCCAGGACTGCCAATGTCGCATATGAATTGTCATTGTGCTTAGATACAGACCAGTATATATTCAGTTAGATAACAAGGAAATAGAAATAAATTGAAGAATTGCAGACTGCAGCTTCAAATATTATGAAATTAATACAGTTGAGTTTCAAGATAATGCAAGTCATCAAGAAATTAGTACAACTTCTGTTCATTAAAAAAAGTACACAGCCCGATCAATTTATTTAACGAGGCGCCTTTTTCTTCCCAGCAATTGCAACCTTCTTTCCTTTCAATGTCCGGCAATTGTTCTTCGTCCGTTGCCCTCTGCAAGGCAACCCCTGAATATGACGTATACCTCGGTAGCATTGAATCTCTTTCAACCTCCTAATATTTAGTGCATTGAATCTCCTCTACAAACAAGAGTAAAACCAAATTATAAGTGTATATACTGAATTTATGATATAGTTAAGAGCTGTGCAGAATAAATGGCATTAATTTTGTTTCATAGAAATTAACTAACAATTAGCAGTTAAATGTGATGAACATAGTCAGGAAACTACACTTGCAAGAAAAATCAGAACTCCTACAACGATCCCTCCCCCCCCAAAAAAAAAAAAAAAACTCATTTGTAGCCGAGGGCCCTTTGCGTCTAAATGCGCAGCATAAAATGTCATTTGTACAGTAGAATATCAAGGTATGCAACAAGCATGCATCATGATAATCTGCTCCTGTAAGGTAAGAAGCAGCGCGCTATTCGCACAAGTCTGGTAAACTACTTTTTTGTGCATGATGTAACTCCTATGCCCCATGGTGGCTGTAGACATCTTAAAAAAAAGTGCAACAAAAGGATAAATGACCAGAATTAGACGGAAATATACAGATCAGAGACAGAATGGAAATTTGTTTATCTGGATCAAGCTCTCGAGTGGCTCAATCAAGACTTACTATATAAGAGATTTGATTTCATCTCATCAGATAAGACATCTGTTGATCACTCAAATAAACACAGTGATTAATGAAATAGGGGTACAGGGGTATCCTATATTTCTATTAGATTGATACATGTTTATACATGATCTATTTGTACCACAAAAGAGTCCAGTCTATTACTATTAGGAAGACATGAATACATGATGTAATCAATTATTACATAAATAATTGTTAATTGTGACAACCCGGGTCAAATCCCAAGTCTTTTTCAAAAATCGGGTCAAGTCCCGACTTCTGAATTCGAAATAGGTGCAAAGTAAACTAGCCTAAATACAACAACTTTGGTAATCCACAAGTCCCTTTTTACTTATATACTGAACAAATTATCCCAATCTACTCGACGTGGCACTGGGGTGCTACAAACTCCCCCACTTAAATTCCTGACATCCTCATCAGGCCGAATAGCCCATAGGCCCAGATCGTACCTCTCTAGCCATTGTGGGATAATACTGGCTAGCTTCGTGTCCCCACCTCAAGACCTCTGTCCATTGTGGAATAATGCCACCAGCCTTCGTGTCCCCCGTCCGGCAACTTGACGAATCAAGCTTTCGAGAGTTGGCTATGATACCATATGTGACAACCCGGGTCAAATCCCGAGTCTTTTTCAAAAATCGGGTCAAGTCCCGACTTCCGAATCTGAAATAGGCACAAAGTAAACTGGCTCAAATACAACAACTTGGGTAATCCACAAGCCCACCACAGGCCCCCAAAAGATCATGATTTGTTGGTGCACTTAATAGTAGTACTTTTTACTTATATACTGAACAAATTATCCCAATCTACTCGATGTAGGACTGGGGTGTTACATTAATATAACATTATACTGTCTATGTTTTACAAACAAAGTCTCACTTCCAATTATGATACCATATGAAAGCATGAATGTAATTATATTATCATGTTCCAAGCAACGTGCCTCTCATTATTTTCAACAAAAAAACTATGAAATGAGTGTTTGTGTTTAATTTGGAACCAAACTATATACCTCCTATCCACCTTCCAAATGCAACCCATAAGTGAAAGACACATTAGTCGAGATTTTCACAAAGACATCCACCTCTTGGAGGAGGCCAATGTCTGTGCACATCTAACTCTCTTGTACCCTACTTTCGAGGAGAACATATGCTCTATGTTTGGTTTTGGTTTATGCGAAAATAAGGTACGATCGTTGATTTATTAAACGTACTCAAATCATGATCAAGAAAACAAATCCAGACATATATACATAATATAAGACATATATGCACAATCTAATATAATACAGAGAGAAAATATTACAAGGTCTCCTTCAATCATGTACTTAGAAACTTCATCACGGATAATAATGAGCTCTTCTTCAGACAAGTCTTTAGTGATTTTATTCTCCATTTTCAAGTCATTAAGAATTTGCAAAGCCCTGGTGCGCCCAATTCCATGAATATACTGCAAAGAATATTGAACCCTTTTAGCATTTGGAATCTCAACTCCTCCGACCCGAGCACATCTAATGATCAAGCCGCCAATCTGCATCACAAAAAACAACAATCATTTACAATTTACAAAGCACCCCCACCACATAAAAATGAAATCTTGGAAATTCTTTAAAATGGTTAAAACAACAATGTAATGTAATAATAACACCCACCAAATGGGAATCTTGGGCATTCTTATAAATGGTCAAAACAACAATGTAGTACAATCACAAAATAAATTACGAATTTGAAATGAATATATGTACATACATGTATGGGGAATTCTTGAAATTGGTAAAGAACAACAATTTAATACATTTACATGGTAACCCTTGAAAAGAAAATGTTGAAATAGTTAGAATAAAGAGATTACCTTAGGTGGGGTTGAAATTGGGAAAGATATACAAGTGGGGTTGTGATTTTTGAAGAGGGAAGTGTTGGAGATGAGAGATAGTGAGGATGTAAATGGCGCTGCCATGGCTTGAGCCATTCAATTTGTAACACTGTGCGAGTGAAGCAGCTGGAGATTATTACACAAACAAGATAATGTTTATATACAAAGTGTCCAAGTAAAAATTCCAGCTATTAATGTTATAGAGTATATATTGTTGGCTAAAAACCGAACTGAAAATCAAGTTTCAAGTAAAAATTCAATAAATTTATAATTATTTATAGAGATCTGGTAGTCTTGGTACATTTTAGGTAAGTTACACAGAGTTTTTTATATTTAAATATGGGAAATATATTTTGATAAATTTAGGATTCATTTAAAATTTTATTAATATATTATTATTTTATATTAAAATTTTAGAAAATTACCTAAAATGTATTTTACGTTCCTTTTACTCTTATTTATATACAAATATCTTGTAGACTATATATTGTCCCGACAAACAATTATTATCTATTCATTATCATTTTTCTTGAATAGATTTAATGCGGAAATTTTTATAAATTTTTTTGAAATTTAAGACGAGAAATTTTTGTAAATTCAAGAAGTCACATCAAACATCTGCTTCTTAGTGTTGTTTTAAAAAAATTCGACAATCGCATGTCAAAAGATCCGCTTCCATATCTTTGAAACTAACCCCAGTTTCCAACTATTAATGTTTCAGGCATGCAAAGGACTGCTTTTATTGAACATACTGAATTTAGTGGATAGAATGATTTTTATTGCATGTTGATAGTTGATACTATGGTAAGACGGAATATTTACAAACAAGCCTATGTTTACCACAATTCAAATTTTGGTAGTCTGGTACTATCAAGGCAAGCCTAAAGTTTTCACCGAGTTTTGGAGCTTTCAAATTTTGATATCATGTAAGATTGGTTTTGATGCATTCTTTAGATTATTATTATTAATTTTAAAATAAAAAGCGTACCGATCATAATTAGGAAAATCAAATCGCATCAGTAATATTTGGTTAAATGGTGTTTAGTTTGTTTGAAAAAGTTTAAATTGCGATTGTTTGAAAATTGCAGCAAAATAAAGTTGCTCAAAATGCAAATCCAAAGGGACCAATTATTTGAGTGCATGAATAATGTAACTCGATTAAGTTGAGAGAGATTGATATAATACAATTATATCCTTGACTCAATCTCATTCCACAATCCACGTACATTGCTGGCACTCCAATTCTACCACGTGTATAGTCATAAGCCACTCCTCACCACCTCCTTAGGCCACGTATCACTCTCTTTTTTTTCCCCTTCCTCCGCCATACATATCCTCATTTCTCTCTTGTTCTACTCGCAAGCTTTTGTTTTTGCTACCATTTCACATTTTATTATCAATCCAAACTCAAAAACATACACACTACTACTTTCATCATATCATGGATCCATCTCAACAGCTCAAGCACAGAACAACACAAAACAATCAAGAACAAGAAGACACCACTAGTAATGTCAAAAGCCAAAAGAAAAAGGCCATGGCCAAACGAGGCCTTCGCTCACTTGTCATTGCCATTGCCTTACCACTTTCTATGACACTAGCTAATATCTTCATGTTTGGACGTCCTGGTGGCGATCAAACCTACCGCAACGTATCGAAACCCGTCTGGTTTCCTCCCCTGTGGCTCCTTCATTTGATGTGTGTTGTTTATTCTCTTCTCATGGGCTTGTCTGCATGGCTCGTGTGGGCTGAAGGTGGGTTTCATAAGAAACCTAGGGCTGCTGCCATGTATATGACTCAACTTGGTCTTAGTTTGGCGTGGGATCCCATTATGTTTCGGATGGGAGCGAGTCGAGTCGGGTTGTTCGTGTGTTTGGCGCTGCTAGTGTCGGTTTTTCAGTGTTTTCGGGTGTTCAAGAATATAAATCCTATAGCTGGGGGTCTGGTTAAACCTTGCCTGGCTTGGGTTGGATTTCTTTTTGCTGTAAATCTTAAACTTGTGTACCTCTGAAGATATATATGAATAAATTACGTCCACTTTTGTTTCTTTATTTGTTCATTAATCAGTATTATAGCTTCTAAATCTGAGTTCACCTAGTATTCATATGCTTTGCTTTACTTTGTAGTTTTGGCATAGGTTGTTTCCAAATTTTCCTTGCAGTTTGTTCATTAATTAGTTTTATTTCAGCAGTTTATCAGTACTAAAAAATTGTACGGCAAATAATGCAACTGGAGTAATAAATATTTTAAAGATAGAATCATGTACAAGTAAAAAATTGCATGTTGCTCAAGCATCAATTACCTCGATCAGTAAAATCTCGAATCAGGACCCCCATTCCAAATAAAGGGGTAAATTTACGAAAGCAATTCAAATTGTCTTCCAGGTACAACTGGAAATATATGCAGGACAACAAAAATAAGCTCCACAAACATAACAGAACTCGACCTGCCAGCCTAGTAACTATTTGCATCTATTGATGAACAGGGCAGTACGCTAATCAGTGTTGCAGAGCTTTCTCAGAGTAACGGAAGTTCTCCTCTTTTGGTCAATGTTCTTCCCTTCCCATGTCTGAATCCCGGGGTTTCTATTGATCTCATGCTTCCAAAGGTAGCGTGCTTCTCCCCACATTAGGACGAGTGATCCCGGGCTCAGATACACGGCCACTTTTTGCAGGTTGGTTGCTTCACTTTCAACTCGGGTGAAATGCATGACACACGAGGACTCAAGGGACACTATAGCAATTCCGTCTTCAAAACGCATAAGATCAACATGTGCACAAATTCCCTACACCACAAGAGCCCCATTAAGGATCAGCATATACATGTGTGCAAGTTGGGAATCCATGAAACCTGGCATTTATATGTATGCGCAAGGAACATGTTATCAATGCAGGTGATTGGTTTGATCTTATCAAGTTACAGGCAAGAACCTTCTTTTCGAATGGTTCTCATGGTGACAGAGACCCAAGATCATAACAGCAAACCAGAACATAATGTTACCCATTATTGGTTCTCCAATACGAATAATATCAGCAATGCATGAGAATTTGCAGAGGATAAAGGATGCATGAACATAGAGTTAGGAGGCTATAATTATATTGATCCCCAAATGCCTTCAAGAAATTGATTCAATACTGTGTTTTTCTCGCAACCTACCATTTCCTATCAGCATTACAAACACAAACACGTGTACACATGATGTTGCATTAAACCATTTCAATCTAATTATTCACTTAACATAAAGAGAACTTCAGAAATATGACAAATGTGTATAATGGAAGTTATAGACCAAACTCTAAAACTGTAATGCATCTCACCTCACCTGGTTGATATATGTTCACAATAAGTTGATCGAAAAAGGGTTCCCTGCATAATAAATTTGGAGGAAAAAGACATGTTTCCAAGTCCCTATGACAGTCTGCACCTGTCGGGGGATCAGAAACGTAATCAGTAAACTGAATAGTTTCTTTAATAGATGTAGAAATCTCAGTTGCCCATGCTGGGAGATCTCCAAACCTCATAGCCTGCAGCAAAAGATATGCAATACATGAGACTGTACAAGTAACATAATTCATTAAATACAGTTGTATCTCATTTGTTCTACATTTCTTAATGACCGCATTTATTATCAACCAAGGCAATTTAGAAACATAATTAGCTGAAATCAAAACTGCATAGAGTTACTTAGCAAGAAAAACCTGCATAGAGTTCACATCAAATGCTGAATTACTCTTTAAATCCAAAGACACCACTAATGATGTTTGCACTCTTGGCGAGGAGAGTAAACTCTAGCCTAATTCAAATCATCACGTGCAAAAAGTGAAAGAAAGCTGTATTGTTTAAACTGTGCATATGAAATAATGTCATCTGGAGTCATCTTAGAATGAAGGCATCATATGATATCTTTCATTCAAATTTGTAACATCATACTGATGCGGAACTTTCAATCGAAAATGACAAACAGACAACCAGTGCGTATTTAGAGTAGTTACTTGTACCAGTTCATCTAATATCGTACCTGATTGTGAGAAGATTCGCAAAACCACCCTTCTGCATCCACAAGTAGTACATAAACACAAGTAAGAACCTAGCAAGATAAGAGTTTACCTCATTCGAAGTATGCAAACAAAACTTAATTGCGCAACATGTGTACAAGGTACTAAATTATAAGATACAAGCAGACATATTTTCAGCATCAAAACCTATTTAAACCAAGGCATCCTTCATAAATAATAGGTATTACATTATATCTCCACCTAAACTGTACTAAATTAACACTATATTGCTGCATAATAACTTCATACAAAGCACTTACAGTTCTTGCTCGTATATACAAGGACTATTACAGAATCAAGTAGGACTCAAATTCAAAAACCTCAAGTAGCCATAAAAAAACTAATTGGGGGTAAATGGTATGTCAAAAATACAAGTAGGGGACTCAGGGTGGCAATGTCCACAAAACCCGAAAATCACAAAACTGTAACCTGAAATGACCCGTTTATTAGAATTTTATTCCTTCAATTTTATGTCTATTTTTTTAATCAAATTTCATAACAACATAAAGATGAAAAATGTTTATGAACTTGAACAAAGTGAACTAAACCCAATATTGACACCCTAAATACAAGCCACAAGGTCAAACTTTCAACTGTCAAGCATGTAAAATTCAAATATGAACTTCACATAATGCATCAAACACAGTTCAAATACTAAAAATCAACCACCCCATGAAATCATATACCTTTTCAACTTAAAATTATATCCATAAAATTATACACACACATAAAATAATAATAATAATAATAAACATGGAGTTTAAAGATTGAACCTTTATGGATATTTGAGAGAAGTAAAGACTGTTGATGATCATCAAGAAAGTCTTTACACAACCACAACCCATTTACACAACTGATTGCTTCCCATTTCGGGATTACTCCAAACAACAACTCAGAATCATGTTTGTTTTTGCTTCTTGTTTCTTGGGTTTCACATTCACTGTCTGATGATTCCCCAAACACGTCCTTAAGAATTGATTGCTGTGAATCCTCCATTACTGTTCCTGCCACTATTTTTTTTTCTTTTCTAGTTTATTAGCATGGGCTTTTTAAGTGGCCCAGGGACATCGAGTAGAGCCCAATAATTGGCTTTTCATCATGTTCTTTTTATTACATATCAAAATTTGGCTCGTCATCATGTTCTTTTTATTTTTAGGATAAGATTAAATAAAATATATGTAAATATTGGATGAAAGATCTTTGGGCTTTTTGAAAAATATCAAAAAAAAAATCTTATAAATTATAAAAATACGATCTTTAAACTTTATTTCACAAAAATACGATTTTATATTATGATAAGTTGTACTCCATTATATATGAATAATAACATAGGTGAGTTATTTTAACATCGAACGGATTATAAACCAAATTTCATCATGTTCCATTTAAAGTCGTTGATCGCAAGGTATTATGTAGGGATTATTTGATATTTGTCGACTCGTTGTTTGTATCATTTATAAATGATAGGTATATACAGGTTGATAAGGTGATGAATGAGATGGATCAGCACATGCCTTCGCGGTATCTGAAGAGTATTACTTCAAGTACGAGCCGATAGCTGACAAGTATATCGTGGTGGCTTGGAGTTCACTAAACCGGCTTCCTCTGTTTCCTCAACTGGCTCATGTTTTGGTCCCAACAACCGGCATATTGTGGCGAGAGATACAATCAAACTGTCGATTATTTCGCATCAAGAGGCTATAGGGTTTCGTATTATGTGCCATTGGTTCCTATTGACAGAATTGCCAAGATATTCAAGACTACTGAGAACGGGCATGCTGCTAGTTTAAGTAATGGAGATGCTGCTGGTGTGAAGACCCAATGAGAATCGGCGTAGGGAAATCAGGTTTCGGTTTAGAAATGCTGTTTTAATGTTTATAATACAGCAATATGTGTTTTTAATCTCTAGCTAGGTGTTTCAATATGTAGCTTTCCAGCTGCTTTGTAATTTTGATTTTAGGTTCTGTTTAAACATATTTCTATGAAGAATTTTCTCTCGTATTCAGTAAATTTCTTGCCATCTATAAGATTAATGGTTTGCTAATTTTGAAATTTGAAGAAATATATACATATACAAACTGGTGTACAAAAAGTGAAACTCTACTAATTTCATTCAAGTTTGAAATTTTCCATTGTTCTCTGTTACGTTTTGATAGTGTGTTCTTGTTCTGCCAGAGAATGGAGGGGATATAATAAAAACAGTAAAATAAATTCATTCTATTCCTTTGTTCACTTCACATTTTTTTTGATGGAATGAAATTGAACAACTATGATGGAATGGAACGAGAGAGAGAGAATGATTGATTCCATCCCTTAGTCTCATTCCAACCGGAATGGTCATGCCAAAATTCATTCCATTCCTGCCAAGGAGTCTTACAACTCGCAAAAATGGCCTAGATGTCTGTCCTTAACCCTTCTGTCTACCAACAAAACCAACCTAACAGAAAATTTTGGCTACACAAAAGAATGGACAAAAAAGATATTATAGATAGACTAAGGATTTTGTTACTGTGATTATGACTTTAAATTTTGTGGTTTTCTTAGCTAGAAAAGTTAGCATCTGATTCCAAAAAGTTTAGCAAAATATAGTTGATCAGTTTTGAGCTCAAAAAGATTAATTTCATATCGGATCCGATTATAGATCTATTCCGTTAAAGTTTTAAATTTCAGGTCCAATTTAGTACTTACCAGTTACCACTGCAGTCTAGCTAAAATTCGCTATTTCTGGGTACAAATCCTGAAGAATTTTTTAAAAAAATATTCATATATGGAAGTAGTTCCAGCTTAACTCCCTCTTTCAGGTTCAAACCACATATTCGTAAAGAAGTTCAGTTTAACTCTCTCTTTCAGTAAACTTGATTGCAAAGTATCAGAAATGACAGTAGAAAAATCCTATCATAAACTTGCGCTTTGTCAAAGTTAAAGCCCTTAAAAACCTCCACCATGCAACTTCATGCAAATGGAATTCGATGAACAGAATACATACTCTTTTAATCTTTTTGTACAAGTAACATTGAAGGAGATCAAAAGACAGCAGACACCAGATAGCATTCAGTTGCCCAAGAACGAATATAAACACAAAAAATATACAAGTAATCTTGAGATAATCACCTGGATAGTGAGTGAGCCGGAGCAAATAAAGATGAAAGTACATGCTAAACACTGTTTTCATGTTTTTCCCCTGGACTGGTGAAATTATAGAACATCATTCCAACAAGATTAATACTTCTACAATCTTATAGTACAGAACTAAGGAAAAATACAACTATATAAACCACAAATGGTCAAAGATTAATAATCAACAATGAAATCATGGTTATAACTAAGCATTTAAGATTGAATTGGATTAACTTGAAGAAAACTCTTCGCTTGATGTAATAAACCTTGAAGTTCACACGACTGAAGCAATTGACACTACCATTAAAGCATATAGAACAAGCCAATTAAATATATGAGTATGCCATCTTTAATTTTCTTTACTAATTTTAGAGCAATGCTAAATTAATTATTATATCCCACCTGGATTAATCTCAATCTCAAGAAACGATTAAATAAAATAATCTTCATACAAGAAGCAGTTCTGAATTGGACAAAAATACACAATACTCAAGTAAAATGCTAACTTCTATTTTCCGGTGCCATCTCCAAGAGTTGCTAAACAGCACAAAACAAGATTAATAGATCGAGTACCTCTCACCAACACCAGGATAAAGTTTCTTGTAGATAGTAATTGCAGCTGGAAGAATACTTGCAAGAGCAAGAGACAGATGCTCAGAGCTACTTGTCCGTACAGAGATCTGACCACTGAGCTTGTTGTTTATTCCAGCTCGGACAGCCACCTTGGAATTGCGTCCAATGGAGAATTGCGCTAGACTGTTAAACCCCAATGCTAGGTCCCCTCTCCACTTAATTAAGGACAAACCAAATGAGGACTGTACCTGTCCAATTGGATATTCAAGTTCCCTGCGCTGCATTTCAATATTAGCTCCATATGCTACATCCTGTTGAGATCGGACTGTACCTGCACTGGCAACCAAAGAATACTGCTTTCCAAAAGAAATCTGATCCTCGACTTTGAGCCCGGTGACTACATTTTCCCCTAAGAAAGTAACTGACACACCAGCAGCTGTTTTATTCTTCCTGAAATTCTTGAACTTGGTTTCACCTCTGATGATGTAGGCAAGTTGCTTACCCATATTCTGAATGTCAAAGCCTGCCATACTTGATCCATTCTCCCCATGTTTTGCAGCAATGGAGGAGTCCAAATTGATGCTGAACTCTTTCTTATCCTTGGTAAGCTGAACAGATATTACAGCCGGAAATTGACTGATAATGGCTAGACTCTGTTCAAGATTGACCCCTTCATATCCACAGTCATGATCCCAACCATGGGTGTCCAGAACCGGCCTTGCCAGAAATTGTGAAGTAGGTTCCAGAAACCGATACCTGTGTGCTGGATTATCACTATCAAAAGAAGGTGGCAGGGCCATGTCCGGTAATGGAACAGACACTGGAGCTGCAGAACCCGCATCAGGATCTTCATCAGTGTAACCATCATTCACAGATTCCTTACCTTTCCTCTTCATCTCTTTCATTCTTTTCAGCTCCTCCCTCCACTGCTTCTTCTGCAGAAGCTTCACACGGTAATCATACTCCTCAAAATAGGCTTTTCTTTGATCCTTGCTCAATTTAGCAAGCTGAGATTTCTTGAGAGGCTTGAACGGTGGAAGCTGATCATACTCATCTTCATCCTCTTGGTCTGAATCTGACAAATCTACCAAGTCAATATCAGAATCACCATTGTCTCCACCTTGTTCAGTGGAGAGTTTTGGGTGCGCACGTGACTGCAACATGGAGGACAACATGTACGGAAGAGGAGGCGAGCGAGTACGCAACCCAAAGAACTTACGCTGGTCGAAAAAATCTTGAGGTTTTGAGAGAGAATTTGCTTCTGATAATATTTTCATTGAGTAACACAACATCAGCAACTCCGGCCTCCAAGTATGGCCATTTGGAAGAACTTTCTGTCCTCCTCTAGTCTTTCGGCATGATGCATGGTTCTCAGCCAGACAGACCATATTATTCATGCTTGGGCTCATCATGCGTATATCACCAACAGCTTGTCCTATAGACTGCTGCAGAACATGTGATCGTTGGGTTACAAACACATCATAACTTAAAGGAGAACCGGATGGTCCTTCTGGAGGTGCAGAAGCAGCATGTGTAAGAGTTACTATGACACTACGCCATATAGGAGATCCAAGAGAACTGGTAATCGTACGCATTAATGGCAGATCATTAAGATCTCGAGATTGGGCATCCAAACGATCCACATACAAGACAATATCAGCCGGGTTCTTCTTTGTGAACTTCTTAACAGAAGACAAGATGCTGCGATTGAAAGACTGCTCCATTACTGAAGTCTTGAGGCCAGGTGTGTCAAGGACCCGAATCTTAACCCCATCAACCACACCTATAATCTCTTTGACAGTGGTGGTAGCTGGCAGAAATGCATCTATCCGAGATTTCTCTTCCCCAAAAATTGCATTTATTGTTGCACTCTTTCCAACTCCTGATTTCCCAAGAACGAGTATATTCACAGAGAAGTCTAAATTCTCTTTCTCATCTTCAAGCTGCCTAGCTGTCTGCTTTGCAGTATCAAGGTCAAAAAGCTGACCAGATTGCCTTCCTGCAATAAGTGCCAGCCTGTACAAAACCTGGGCTGGAATCGATTCATCCGGAGAAGCCCCTAATCTCTGAACAATTCTCAAGAATTTCACCCTGATAGACTGCAACTTCTCCAGCTTCCTCTTCTCCTCGTCACTCAGGTTGTTCTCTGATTCTTCACGACCAGCAAAGAATGAGGGAGCAAGAAAATTAGACCGATTTGCTCGGGGAGCAGGCCTTAAGGACTGCATTGAGGATCCTAAACCAGCAGGACGCTCAACTTCGATAAGCCTAGAACCATCTTGAGAGGAGGTTATAGTTATATTGCTTCCATCTGAACCTGCACCCGTTGCTGCTTTCAAGAGAGCTGTTAATGCCGCTGAATCGAACATCTCCTTGCCCTCTCCTTCATCAGTGTCCTCTTCTTCAGAGTCTGTCGCAATTTGCCCATCAATTCTCTGGGCATTATTACGAGGACTCTCTGCACCAGAGTTGGAACCTCCTGATCCACGTTCCAACTCCTCAATAAATTGCTTTGCAGCTTCAGAACTTCCGAACAGCATACCATCAGACTCCCCATCAGAACCTGATCCTTCTACATCATCCTCACTTGCTTCATTCTTTTCCAAGTTCAATTCATTTGTAATTTCAATTTCTTTATTTTGAAGTGGATTTGGTTCAGTGGAATCATTGACGGAGACTTTTTCAGAGACACCATTTTCTATCGTCTCGTCCTCAACACTTGCACTGGTGTTACCAGTTTGTTTATGTTCTTCCGCATTGTCTGATGTTCTAGTTATGGCATCTGTAGCACCAACCACGGCTTCAGCATCAGCACCGACTAAATTAGGGGTAGAAACAACTCCTAGCTCATCAACATAATTCTCTAATTTATCATTGCATTTAGCATCTCCCTCGGCCTGTGTCACTGGATTTTTTTCATTTTCTTGAATATTTCCAACATAGCCATCAGCTTGGCCATTTTCTTTCACTTCACCAACAACAGCCACCTCAGGTTTTAACACATCCACCTGTATATTTTCTACAACAAAGTCTCCTTCAGGGGTAGTTTTAACATCTGCCAAACTAGTTGATTTGACAGTATCAATACCGAGTAGCTCAATGTTACCATCTTGAACAGCACTGACATTATCACCAAATTCTTGCTCAGGCTCATTATTAGAGCCCAAATCCCTATCAACTTCCTTCTCTTCTTCCCCAACAACTGCCACTCCTGGTACAGCCAGCTTAACTTGTATATCTTCCACAACAGAGTCTCCAGCAGGGGTAATTTTTACACCATCCAATTCATCTAACTCAGAAATTGTGGGTGCAATGCCATGTTGAACCGAATTCTCCTCAACAGTCCCAGTACTCCCCTCATCATATTTATTGCTCAAGCTCAAACTATCAGAATCTGTAGGGACGACAATATTTTGCACTGTAAACTCCTCAACAGTCCCAGAACTCACCTTATCAGATTCGTCTTTCAAGCTCAAACTTTCAGAAACCATAGGAAAAACAATATTTTGAACTGAACCCTCCTCAACAATCCCAGCACTTACATGATCAGACTCATCATTCAAACTTCTACTTCCATTAGCAGTCCCATTCCCTTCCAATTCCCCAACAACAGCCACTCCAGACTGCAACAAATCAACATTTATAGTCTCCACAACAGCATCCCCTTCACGTGTAACCTCAACACCCTCTATCAATTCCACAACCCCCACACTAACTTCCTCACTCTCGCCGCTTTCAACAACATGCTTCTCAACCACTTCACCAGCACCCTCCTCCCCACTCAACCCCTCAATCTTCTTCTCCTCCAACAACACTTCCTCCCCCTCCAACATAATCTCCTCCGCACCCGAAACCCCAATCACCTTATCTTCCCTCGACCCCTCTTCGGGCATTAAACCATCAACATTTCCACCCACAACTTCA
This sequence comes from Oenanthe sinensis, assembly GCA_028671895.1. Taxonomy (NCBI): domain Eukaryota; kingdom Viridiplantae; phylum Streptophyta; class Magnoliopsida; order Apiales; family Apiaceae; genus Oenanthe; species Oenanthe sinensis. The sequence continues at coordinate 32,913,440 of CM053813.1, forward strand.
CTCAAACCACCCCCCAAACTCCCACTCTCCAAGACTACATCTTTATAACTCCTTTCCTCCCCACCAGCAATCGGGGTTGCGAAATCAGGAGAACCAACAAAAGGGTCACCAGAATCAACAACACCAACAGTTTTAATCTCCTTAATTTCAACCAATTTATCACCTAAAACAGGCTTCTTCTCAATCTCAAAATCCTCCTCACCACTCACAAAACCACCATCGCTAATAGTACTAATACTATCATTTTCATCATTATCATCAACTTTCAAAACATCTGAATCAATAATAACATTTTTATCCAAATACAAAGAAGAAGAAGATTTTAAAGAACCTGGATTAGAATCAGAAGAACCCAATGAATTTGCAGCAGCTTCAGTTGAATCCATTGATTGAAATTGAAGCAAAATAAGATATATGTGTGTATATTTTTTAGGGTTTGTGAATTGAATTTTTGGGGGGTTTGGGTAGAGAGAAAACGTGACAAGGTTTTGCCAGCGGCAAGGCAACAAGGGTAGAATTTTTATTTTTATTTTATTTTTTGTTTTGATATTAACGGAGGATAATGCAGCTGCAAGTGATAATATTTCGAATCTAGATTTTTATGTAATTTTTTTTGTTTGTATGTAGTATTTTCTTGAATTTACTTCCTCTTGTTTCTCATCCACAATCTTTGCACGTTATCTTTTTCTTTCTTAGCTTTTTTCAATTTAAAAATTAATAATAATTTACGTAGTACCTTGTATAGTTTCTATAGCCTACTTAGCCGTGTTTCGCACACGGAATTTAATAAATTTTAGAAATTTAAAAAATTATTCTATATTTATATGGAATATATTGAAATATTAATATAGAGTTCATATTATGTAGAATTTTACAAAATATATTGGAATATTAATATATACTTGATATTATATAAAAAATACGAAAAATGTGATATTTAAAATGATTTTTGACTAATAAATAAATTTTATTAAGAAATTATATAATTAACATTTGTAAATATTATATTATAATATAAACTATAATAAAAAAATATTAGAATTTAGTTGACACTATAAAATTATAATGAACAATTTTAGAAAATAATTGATCGTAGTCTCGCGTTAATGTAGTAATAGAAAATGATTTTTAAACACACGGTGTGTATTTATTTTAAAAATGTTTAAAAAATTCAAAATAATGGCGGCGGCGGTGTGGCGGTGAACTTTTTAGTAAATTTTAAAATAGATATTATAAATTACCCATTATATTAATTACACGAATACAAATATACATAACATGAATTTTATAAACTTTTTTCAAAAATGAATGTAGCAAGTAATTTAATTTTCTTTCATCATACAGAATCATTTGGTGACACCAAACTTATTTACTGATTTGAATATTTTATCAAACACATAGTATGCATAATAAAAATTTACAACTTGTCCATGTGAATGGTGTAAAAATGCAGAAAATAAAATTTCATAATTACATACCTCATCAAATTCGTCCAAATGGATATTTCTACATATATGGTTGAGTACAAATGAATACATTATAAGAGAATTTCATAATAATAAATACGTAATATATTTACAGAGCTATAATAAATCAAGATATGATCATAACACAATTGCCTAAATTTGAAACCCGTATAGTTTCATTTTATAAATCCCATAACTCAAATATGGAAAAGAGATGGATTAATCAAACGCATAAATACATATTAAAGATGTATACCTTTATTTAAAATCAAGATGCTAAGATATAGAACACTTAAAACCTGTAAAAAAAAAAAAAATGTGTCAGCTCAGGGGTTTGTCTGTTTTTGCATGTCTTTTTCACATCGGATTTTCGATGAGAGTTATGTTCCCATTGGAGTTAAGTTTGTAATTTTGGTTGATGTAAGTTAATAAAATTCATTTGTTTGTCAAAAAAAAAACCTGTAAAAAAATGAAGAATTAAATTAAAATCGGAAACAATATCATTGTTGATCTGCAAAATATATATATAATCTGCCATTACATGATTTAAGTTTTGAATTTAAAAAGATGATCAGATGAGGAAGATAAACATGAATTCTCGGATATGAATTTCATGTACTATCTTGATGCCGTTCAAAATTTGAACTTTGAGAAGATGAACGTAATGGATCATAGATGTAAAAGATGACCGTGTATCATTGCGTAAATCATGGATTGATGATATATCATGAACTTAGGATTTTAAATTTTTCCTCAAGTGGGTTGGGTAAGATGCCTGGTAACCCGAATTTCAAGTGAAATTTACTGGTCTGTCCCTGAAAATTGAAAAAATATAAAGAGTGGAATATGAAAAAGGGTAAAATTTTTGTTTTCTTCACTAGAGGAATTAAGATATATTGATGAAGATTATAATATTCTATGATCACAAATTATAAAAAAAATATAATTGCATAATTTTCCAAAAAAATGAATAAAAAATATTATATATTCGAGCATTATTAATAAAGGGCCCGATCTATAACAAACATATGTTGGATAAAGTCATTTCCAACATATGGCTTGCAAATCGTTGTATCGGGTTGGGATTGAAAAAATATACGATCAAGTCACCGTTAATTATCGATGCTCATGTACAAACAACCATAATTAAAAGTGGCTCATTCTATTATCGAGTTATAAAAATACCAAAAATTATATTATGTATAAATTTTAGTATGAGTTCATAATTTCATAAACCCATATATATATTCCTAAATTCATAAATCTTAATTTTAAATTTACTCCCAATTTGTAAATCCTTATTCTTTTAAATTCGCGAACATACAAATTTAGGACACAAAATGAGCACAAATTCGAATTTAAAAAAATAAATATTTATAAATCAAGAGAGCCCGTTAATTATTATGAATCAAGATTCGAGAACTAACAAGATGCATGTTGAAGTACTTGTTATAAATAGAACTTAATCGCCAAAATCTTTACTCTTGTGCATTGTACTAAGTTTAGTTTTAGTCTCTTTATTTTTTCACCCGTAAATAATTAGTTTAGTTTTAGTCTTTTTACTCTTTCACCCCGTAAATTACTTGTCTTGTTGGCTATCGCGGGGCATACTCATGGTCAAAGATCATGTACTTTTTGTTCATTTAATTTATAAAATTTTCAATTAATAAAATAAATAAATAAATAGATACGATATATATATATATATATATATATCTTTAATTAATATTATATTAGTGTTTCATACAACAAATATTATTTTTATTTTTAAAATTATAAGATATGAATTTTTGAAATCAAAAAATGAAGGTGAATATCAATGGATGATATGGGTTACAAATTTAAATATTATTATTTCCTTTTAACTAACAAATATTAATAATATACAAAGAAAACTTCTTGTGAAGTTGTTCTTAAAAAATTCACTTGAGATTTAAATCATTTTAAATATAAAATTAAAAGGATAAAAATCTCTCTCTCTCTCTCTCTCTCTCTCTCTCTCTCTATATATATATATATTATAAATTAGTGGATAACTCATTTCTTATGTTTGGTATCCATATTTAAACTCGGATAAAATTTATAATTTTAATTTGATCCATTGGATAATCCATTTTAGATTAGGACAAGATCCATATTATTAATTAACCCAATTTAATAATTATCATTAATGTGATATATAATATTTATAGTAATTTTAATTTATCAAAATTTGAAATGTTATGATAAGTTTATTAATGTAAATTATATCATTATATATATATATATAAGTTTGATATCCATATATATGTTTGAATTCATAGTCTTAATTTGATTTCCAATACTCATATCAATTATTGATATAACATAATACACTTGTTTACGTAAAAATTGATATGCACATAATTAAATAATAAATTTTAAATATAATTGATATTTAAACGTAAAGAAATAATATAATATGATCGAGTAAATTATTATAAAAAGACATATATAATATTATAAGTAGTTAAAAAAAATAATTTTGAATAAAATTTATGATATACAGAATTTAAAATAAAAATTATTTATGAATTATTATACATAAAATATTATTATAAAAATAAATCTTAAATAAAAATTAACACATATAAATATTATAAATAATAAAAAAGAGGAAATTAAAATAAAAAAAAAATTTAAACTTATTACATTAAAGTTTTAAATTTAAAATAGTTAAATATATTTATTTATATATAATTATTATATTATATTATTATAATAATATTTATTAATATATAAATTATAAATTACCCGTGGTACGGGGTAAATAAAAAACAAGCATTTTATATTTATAAAAAGCTAAAAATGCATATTTGGTGTCTTAACTTGTCACGTTTTGACAAGTTAGTGTTTGAATACTTTCAAGTGAGTTTTAATGCACGTTTTTCAACCGGTAACCTAATATTATCCTATTAAAATGTTATTTTTGGTGTCTTAACTTGTTATATTTTAACAATTTAGTGTCTTGTTATATTTTAACAATTTATTATAAAAATTAATAATATACGAATTTTGAAACATGTTATATATTATATATGATATATATAATAGTATATATATATATATACATATATATTATATAAAATACATATGGTTATTTTGATTCTAGGCACTAAATTGTTAAAATGTGACAAGTTCACATACTAAATGCAACATTTTTTTAAAATAAATTGACACGTCATATTAAATATCAACCGAATATTCCATCTGGTAATATAGTATTAAGGTGTCGGTTATAAATTTATATTACATATATTACCACTTACTGGATCGAAATGCAATAACTAATTTATATTACATAAAACACAAATTTGTAATATAAAAACCATTAATTTGTATTATAAGAATCGCCAAAATTATCAGTTTTATTAAATTAATATATATAAAGATTGTCGGAAAAATGGAAGTTGCTGTAATATAGCATATATGGTATGCAAATTGATCGTTGGGAGATGAAAACAAATGTGTTGAAGTTAGATTTTAAAAAAGGTTCACTAATCGGGATGAAAAATCAAATTAAAAACGGATGGAATTTGATGAGATTGTGTATGAGAGTGTATATTTAATTGTATGTAGTGCACTTTAGGGGGCCATTAGATTAGATTAAATATGTGAATTATATTAATTTTTAGTTTCTAAATTTGACTTGGTTCTATTCAAGTATCTGCGTGTATATATATATATATAGAATAATGCTTGTCCTGAATTAGTTCCAAAAAAAATTCTCAAATCATGAGGTGTCAATATATTATTAGTCTTTTTCTTAAAAATAATATGGAGCCCACGTGTATTAATATGCGTCTTATCGATAAAAGAACGACAATAAAAAATATTTTGGAATCCAATCCGAGACCTCTAACATTACTTATATATATATATATATATTCAATTAATATTATATGAGTGTTTCATATAAAAAAATTTAAAATTATATCTCAAAACTATAAGATATGAATTTTTGAAATCAAAAAATGAAGGTGAATATCAATGGATGATACAAGTTACGAATTTAAATATTATTATTTTATTTTAACTAACAAATATTAATAATATATAAAGAAAACTTCTTTTGAAGTCGTCCTTAAAAAATTCACTTGAGATTTAAATCATTTTAAATATAAAATTAAAAGGATAAAAATGTAAATAAAAGACATGCATTTTATATTTATAGAAATACCTCTTTATTTGTACTATCATTTTCTCAAACAACAGATAATTTTCTGAGGTCAGGGTCACATCAATCTCTAATATATATATGTATGTATATAAATACTATTATTTATTAATAAATAAAAGAAAAATATATAATTAGTTTATATAATATTAAAAATTAAATTTAACAAATAACATAATAGATGTATTACCGGCTCCAGTCCAATTAGTGAATCCAAACTATGCGAACCGAAAAAAGATGTTACTATAAAACAACCTAAGTACAGTAGTAGTTATTAGTTAATCTTAAATTTTTTTAATACAATCTTAAAAAACATAAAACCCTTGTTTGTACAAATCAAACGTAGGTTTTCTCTTTTCATCAAAGCAGTTTTGGTCACAAGCACAACGCTTGACTCTGCAGCCAGCCGATCTGCTTAACACAGACAGGCCTCCTCTGTTTGTGATTGTGGTTAGCCTTTTTAGTTTCGAGCCCTAGAAACCATGGTATGCAATTCTATTCTCCATGCTTCTCATTCTTACATGTTTATTTAAGTCTAGTATTACATAATACATACATACATACATACATGTGTTTATACAGACGATGATTTCATTCGTTGTTACTGTTTTTGCAGCTTCCTCTTTCTCTGCTAAAGACCGCTCAAGGTCACCCCATGGTACAACACAACAATCCCTCTTGCTTAATTTATTATATCCCCTAATTTTATTATATGTTATGCCTCTTGATCTTTAAGTAGTATTCGGGTTTAATTTTATCAAAGGGAAAGTGGGAATTGGTTAAGATGTAATGTAACAGCCCGACTTTTTGGACAGTTATCTAATAGCAGAATATTCAAAAACAAATCTTGATATTAATAAACTACGATAATAAAACAACTGATAATCCTGATAAATTTTAATGTCTAAATATCTGAAATAGAAATACTAATAAGTCTAAAATCAATTAGAATAAGTCTTCCTAACGATCTAATTAAACTGAAACCACGGTCTGGGTAGCGCTCATCACTCTTCCCACTTTACCCCTGAATACCTGCGGAAAGAACATAATACGAGTGAGCCAAATGCCCAGTACAAATATATTTTAAAAGAAAAATATTTTTATATAACTGAGTGAATTGTGTCTTACCAACACAAAGAGAGAAGCACAATAATAAGTGCACTGAATCAATATAATGCGAACAGAACAAAACAAAACAAAAGGAAACAGAATATATGGCTGAATCAATGAGGTAAGTATCCATAAGGGTCTCTTATACAATCATATACTCGCACAAAGCAAGATACAAAACAGAGAATTCTTCCCCGGTAATCCACGAGAAGAAAACACATGAAACGCACAAAGCATTTCTACAATACAGAGAATCCTTCTCCGGTAATCCACGAGAAGAAAACACACAATAGCGATCATGATCTATACACAATCTCATACTCCAGAGACGTGCCCGTATACTCACAACACCGATACGAGTAAGTGCCGAGTTCACCAGACCTCCAAACTCCATGAACTCGTCTGTGATTTGACCACACAGATAGGTTTTAAGAGCCCATCATATCGGTTACAAAAGTTGCCGACTCTTTAATCAGAACAGAACAAAGTTGCAATAAAAATGCGAAACGAAACAGAATCAAGGCAACAATAATTCCAAAAATAATGGATACGAAACGAAACTGAGAATGCATACTAACAAGTATACATAGAGTACAAAGGGGTCACAACTTTAGAAAATAACTCGACAATAAATATAACGAGTAAATAATATTTAAAATTGAGAAAAGACGATCAGAATTTTATACTGCCAATTATACTTTAAAATTAAGAAAAAAGATTAAAACTTGTACTGATAATTATAAATCAAAGTTGAGAGAGAGAATAAAAATTCGTACCTTATTTAATAACAATTAAATCAACGAAGTGTTATTAATCAACGATAAGTGTGGCTTCCCGAACCCAATCTAAGTCACAACAATAAATATTTTTATTTGTTAATATTCTAAACTCCTATTCGGTCATAAAAAGAATCTGATACGCAAGTTTAACATGAATAATAAAAACAAATGAGTATTCGCATGCATTGCTGATAAATAAGCATGTAACAAGATTTTACATATTTTAAAGATATATTAGTACTAGATGATCAGAGGCGCAATTATATACATGCATGCAAAGAAAACTAATAAATTATTTATTTATGGGATACATCATAAACACACTACTAAATAAACTGTTACTCTAGCCTGGACTTTAACTTATTCAAATAAACTAATTATCAAATTCTACATAATACGGTTATTTAATTAGAAAATGATTAAATAATTAGCATGTACTAAATGAGTACATATATATGATTAAATAATTAGCATGTACTAAATGAGTACGTATATATACTGTAACATTCAATTAAATATTAAAAACACCATTTAAAATATCTTTAATTAGCAAGACATAAAAAACACATTAACATAATAAATGTCCGGTGCGTTGACCTTAACTTGCTCTCAAATCAACTATGTCGTAACTAATATTACCTTGACAAGTTATTATGGAACTTAAATTAAATCATATTAATGACACATGAATAATTATGCATGAGTTATTATACTACTAGTACAGTAGTACATAATTAAACTCTCAAATTAAGTGCATGAAACTAAAACTCAAAATATACACACGGACATGCATGAGAAGAGATCATCAATTACAAGAGGTAATTAAAGTGTATCAAAGTAGTATTATTACCTCACATACTAAACCCTCTACTTCCTCTTCCTCTTATTAGGATATCCCCTTTTTTTTTCTTTCCGATGCTCGTAGCCACACTACTCTATGCATATACTCAAAAGCGTTTTGGTTTTTATAATATAAGAGGGTTACGAGCCTTTGAATTTAACTAGAAAACAAACCCCGAAAAATATGACTTTAACGTAAGCTATTAAACTCGTAGTATTTATCCTTATCTAGTATTTGTTAACAAAATTTAAAAACTGACCGACAATTTTCTAATATCCTAACAGAATAAAACTTTTTTACTAGAATATACTTAATTTAAATTACACAATTTATTATCAACAAAAATAATTAATAAATATTATCTATATATATAAAAAATATATGAGGGATTTTACATTCTTCCCTCCTTATAAAAATTTCGTCCTCGAAATTTAAGAAAATGCGGTGCACAAGTGTCTAGTTAGAATAAAACAATTGAGATTCTACTAATTAAATATATGAAAATTACGACCCTCCGAAATGAAACTTAGCAAGTTGTAAACTATTGAGGTTCAATAGGCTTAACTAACATGTAAAGGTAGCAACAAAATTTAAGGTATAACCGAATATGTAAGATACTTAAATGTCTAACACAAAATATAATAGTATTTATTGTGCTAGAATCAACTAAGTATAATGTATTGTTAATAATTAAAATTGTTTTAAAAAAAATAGTACCTCAATTATTCGTAACATCCTTTGCAGCTTATCAAACTCTAATCTATTTGTTATTGCCATTCTGATTATTGTTGTCATTTCCATTGTTGGATGCCACTTTACAATTTCGAATTGTGTGACCTTGTTCTCCACATCTAAAACATGCGCCAGTAGTCCAATGACAAGTGTCTCCACTATGCATTTTTCCACAATGTTTGCAACGAGATTTTCCTCCATTCTTATTTTCATTAGTAGACCCATTCTTCTCCTTGTCTTGGTTTCCATTCCTTTGTTGAAATCGAGTATTGTACCTACGGTCATTCTGCTTATACCCATTTGATGATTCATCACTTTTCTGAAAATTGAGTTTTCCCTCACTAGAGTTATCATCTCTCTTCCTCTTTTGATTCTGCACCTCAAGTTGTTTGGCATAATCGATCTGGTGGAGCTCCTGATCTCGAGCACTATCCACCAAACTATCCATAGAGGTATACCTGTTTGAAATGATGTGGTTACGAATTGAATTCTTTAGAGCCCACTTAAATTTCATAATCTTATCTTCTTCGGTCCCAGCAATAGACCGTGCATAACCAGCCAACCTTTGAAATCGAACTTGAAAATCTGCCACAGACTCTTCCTCCTTCTGAGCTATCCCTTGATAATCCCTAGCATATTCCTCGCGAATACTAGCAGGAAAATATCTTTGATCAAACTGTGCTTTAAAAACATTCCATGTGAGAGTGTCCTCATATCCAACTGCATGAGAACCCACAACTGACTTCCACCAGATGCTTGCATCTCCCTCAAGTCGGTAAGTAGCAAAACGTGCTTTCTCCACTTCTGAACAATTAAGTACCTTGAAAATTTTCTCCATGTGGTCAATCCATGCCTCAGCATCCATAGGGGTCTTGGCCTCCTTAAAAAAGTCAGGCCTTTGTTTCATAAAACGATCAAACATAGTTTGACCTTCCTGATTTTGCCTATTATTGCCACCAGGGTTCTGATCATCAGGGTTCCTTCTTTGTTGAGCTGCCACTTCCCTCACCATTTCCATAAAAGTGTTTCTATCCATAACTATTTGTTGATTATTACTTCCCCCAGTATTTTGACTCGTACTAGATTTCTTAGGCGGCATCCTGCAGAAAATTTTATAAGTGCTCAAATACATATATCACAGAATGCATATAAATAATCTTACTTCTACCCATGCGAAGTCAACCCAAAACTCACAGGTCAAATACCTAAAAGGTCAGTCTACAGAATCTAGGGCCTAAGCTCTGATACCAACTGTAACAGCCCGACTTTTTGGACAGTTATCTAATAGCAGAATATTCAAAAACAAATCTTGATATTAATAAACTACGATAATAAAACAACTGATAATCCTGATAAATTTTAATGTCTAAATATCTGAAATAGAAATACTAATAAGTCTAAAATCAATTAGAATAAGTCTTCCTAACGATCTAATTAAACTGAAACCACGGTCTGGGTAGCGCTCATCACTCTTCCCACTTTACCCCTGAATACCTGCGGAAAGAACATAATACGAGTGAGCCAAATGCCCAGTACAAATATATTTTAAAAGAAAAATATTTTTATATAACTGAGTGAATTGTGTCTTACCAACACAAAGAGAGAAGCACAATAATAAGTGCACTGAATCAATATAATGCGAACAGAACAAAACAAAACAAAAGGAAACAGAATATATGGCTGAATCAATGAGGTAAGTATCCATAAGGGTCTCTTATACAATCATATACTCGCACAAAGCAAGATACAAAACAGAGAATTCTTCCCCGGTAATCCACGAGAAGAAAACACATGAAACGCACAAAGCATTTCTACAATACAGAGAATCCTTCTCCGGTAATCCACGAGAAGAAAACACACAATAGCGATCATGATCTATACACAATCTCATACTCCAGAGACGTGCCCGTATACTCACAACACCGATACGAGTAAGTGCCGAGTTCACCAGACCTCCAAACTCCATGAACTCGTCTGTGATTTGACCACACAGATAGGTTTTAAGAGCCCATCATATCGGTTACAAAAGTTGCCGACTCTTTAATCAGAACAGAACAAAGTTGCAATAAAAATGCGAAACGAAACAGAATCAAGGCAACAATAATTCCAAAAATAATGGATACGAAACGAAACTGAGAATGCATACTAACAAGTATACATAGAGTACAAAGGGGTCACAACTTTAGAAAATAACTCGACAATAAATATAACGAGTAAATAATATTTAAAATTGAGAAAAGACGATCAGAATTTTATACTACCAATTATACTTTAAAATTAAGAAAAAAGATTAAAACTTGTACTGATAATTATAAATCAAAGTTGAGAGAGAGAATAAAAATTCGTACCTTATTTAATAACAATTAAATCAACGAAGTGTTATTAATCAACGATAAGTGTGGCTTCCCGAACCCAATCTAAGTCACAACAATAAATATTTTTATTTGTTAATATTCTAAACTCCTATTCGGTCATAAAAAGAATCTGATACGCAAGTTTAACATGAATAATAAAAACAAATGAGTATTCGCATGCATTGCTGATAAATAAGCATGTAACAAGATTTTACATATTTTAAAGATATATTAGTACTAGATGATCAGAGGCGCAATTATATACATGCATGCAAAGAAAACTAATAAATTATTTATTTATGGGATACATCATAAACACACTACTAAATAAACTGTTACTCTAGCCTGGACTTTAACTTATTCAAATAAACTAATTATCAAATTCTACATAATACGGTTATTTAATTAGAAAATGATTAAATAATTAGCATGTACTAAATGAGTACATATATATGATTAAATAATTAGCATGTACTAAATGAGTACGTATATATACTGTAACATTCAATTAAATATTAAAAACACCATTTAAAATATCTTTAATTAGCAAGACATAAAAAACACATTAACATAATAAATGTCCGGTGCGTTGACCTTAACTTGCTCTCAAATCAACTATGTCGTAACTAATATTACCTTGACAAGTTATTATGGAACTTAAATTAAATCATATTAATGACACATGAATAATTATGCATGAGTTATTATACTACTAGTACAGTAGTACATAATTAAACTCTCAAATTAAGTGCATGAAACTAAAACTCAAAATATACACACGGACATGCATGAGAAGAGATCATCAATTACAAGAGGTAATTAAAGTGTATCAAAGTAGTATTATTACCTCACATACTAAACCCTCTACTTCCTCTTCCTCTTATTAGGATATCCCCTTTTTTTTTTCTTTCCGATGCTCGTAGCCACACTACTCTATGCATATACTCAAAAGCGTTTTGGTTTTTATAATATAAGAGGGTTACGAGCCTTTGAATTTAACTAGAAAACAAACCCCGAAAAATATGACTTTAACGTAAGCTATTAAACTCGTATTATTTATCCTTATCTAGTATTTGTTAACAAAATTTTAAAACTGACCGACAATTTTCTAATATCCTAACAGAATAAAACTTTTTTACTAGAATATACTTAATTTAAATTACACAATTTATTATCAACAAAAATAATTAATAAATATTATCTATATATATAAAAAATATATGAGGGATTTTACATGTAAGGCCTGTTTCTTGTTTAATTTTGTGACTTGTAATTTCATGTATTATCTTTATAACAGTACTTTGACATGCTGGTAATTGCAGTATTAGTTTGTCTTTACTGTTTTTATTATTAGTGTAAAGTTGTGATATTTCTTCACATTAAATGCCTTTAAAGTGTTTCTAATAGATTTATACTGCAAAATATATGTTCTGATTGTTTATGGCTTTAAATTATATCTTATTTCATTATGCTCGAGTCGGCTTTGTCTTGTAGTTGGTGGAACTTAAGAATGGAGAAACATACAATGGACATTTGGTCAACTGTGATACTTGGATGAACATCCATCTGCGAGAAGTTATTTGTACCTCCAAGGTCTGCATATACTTTTGTTTACTCATCTGCATATCTTGATTGTAGAATTTTTCTTTCATCTATCATTTAATACTTCTGTATATGCTGTATTACTTGTTACTTTTGCTTTCTTTTCATACTTATTGTTGGTCTGATTGGTTCAACTGTTTATAATATAGGATGGAGATAAATTTTGGAGAATGCCTGAGTGCTACATCAGAGGCAATACAATAAAATATCTTAGAGTTCCAGATGAGGTATGCATTAGGCCCCACTTTGCGAAATATATAACACTGCCCCCCCCCACCCCAAGGAAAAAAACTTCGTGAACAATTACCAATCGGTTATATGCAACGGTTTTTCCCCCTTAGTATGTGTTAGAATTTTCCATCAGAAGATTTGTTTCATTTATCTATTCCTTTATAGAATGGATGCAATCAATTGTTTCTATTCAGCAAGAGTTGCTCTTGTATTAGTTATATAGTTATAATCTATTGATTGGAATGTTGAAAGGCCATTGTATTCATGTATTTGTATTACTGTCCCTTCAAATCTACTGACCCCTGAATTTTAGTATGATGCAACTGATTAGTTTAATGATTTACAAGTGTTAATGTGTTATATTGTTAATTTATGTATATTAATTCTCTGATTAATTCGCTATACTTTTCTATAATGTCTTTTGTAAGTAAAAGGGTTGTTTTGCTTCTTTTTGTACAATTCATGATTGTTCTCATTTCCCCATTGCCTACTTCGTTACCCAATTTTGTCCGTCATCCCTGATAGCACTGTCACTTACTGTTGCCATGTTTTTTGTTTCTTGATTTCCAGGTGATTGATAAGGTTCAGGAAGAGAAAAGCCGTGCGGGTATGTTTCACTGTTCAGTCTTATTAAAAAAATAGTTTACGCATTTCAATGCACTCATCATGATGGACCTTTTTGAGTATTAGTTTTCCAAATTCCCAGACATTTAAAATCTTTAGATTTTTAACTGTATAATTGGCCAATGTACTTTACAACTTTTTGACCTCTCTATCTTTGTTGCTCCTTAAATAGTTGATGCAATTTAACAAAGTTTTTACTGTCAAAATGTGGTTAGCGATACATAAAAACTAGTCATTGAACTTTTGGTTAACTTACATGGAAGTCAAATTGAGATGGAGGAAGTATTAAGTACATTAAAGGACTTCTCGAACCTGCAAGCCTGCTTGTGTTCATATTCTCATTTTGTTGTGTATGCTATTAATACTGATGCACAATACGATATTGGTTTTACTTTAAAATAATATATAGCCAAACAACTGCCTGAAAAATAATATGTTTGCTAATGAAAATTTAAGTGAATAACTCATTCTGCGGAAGTAAATAACATTATTAACATCCATCTAATACTTCATTAGTTGATAAAATAATATATTTACAGTTTACAATTTATTTCTGATCAAGAAGTGTATAGGTTATTCTAGTTATTACTAGATTAGTTTCCCCGGTTATATTATTTTTTTTTATTAAAAATTATTTTAATATAACTAAACTTAAATATATATAATTATATATTAATAATGTGTGTATTATATATAATTATAATAAGCAGGATAAAATTTAAAATTTTAAAAATTATATTACATAAATCATGAATATTCTTGATTACAATTTTTTATTAAATATGAAAATATAAAATAAATTGATAATTATTACTGTAAATAAAACAATATTGAAAAATATAAAAAAGAATGAGGTATAAGGAGTAGAGTGAATGAGAAATGGGGAGGAGAGAGAATTAGTGGTTGCTATAATTTGAAAAGAGAGTGTAAAATTAGTAAGTGGGGACTGGGGAGGTTAATGGAAGATAACATCAGTAAATTAACGAGAGCTTGACACATCAACGTTAATGATGTCAGCAATTTATTGAGAGTTTGATACATCAACAATGATAATGTCCGCTATCCTTTGTTTTAGTTATAGGTGTGATTGCAAATTTGAAGTTATTTAAAATTAAAAGTACATGTATATTTGTATATCTCTCCTGTTCCTAAAAAATCTCAAATTTTTAATACACACAAACCCGAATGGATTGAAGTATATGGATGTAAACATAAAAGGATAATTCTGATGTTTACAAAGTGAAAGTTAATCATTATGGATTGGCTTTTGTAATTTCTACAGTAATTGGATTTTAAAAGAAAATTAGTGAAGGCATAACCTTCAAAATTTGAACATTATTTTGTTGGGTTTTGAGAACACTCCCTTTGTCCATATTTCTTGTATTGCATTAGGTTCTACTATTTTTTTTAATACAATTCCCTGAAATTACTTAATGTGGGCCTTTTGGCATCTCCTTTTGTCCATATTTCTTGTATTGCATTAGGTTTTACTAATTTTTTTTAAAAATACAATTCCCTGAAATTACTTGTGGGGCCATTTGGCATCTGCAGACAGGAAGCCACCTGGTGCTGGAGGCCGTGGAAGAGGAAGAGGTAGAGAGGATGGTACTGGTGGGCGTGGAGCCAAAGGCATGGGCCGTAGCATGGATGATGGACTTGCAAGAGGTTCAAGTGGAGGTAGAGGCAGAGGAGGTCCTGGTGGAAGAACAGGTGGAAGCAGAGGTACTAACTCTTCTTACGTCCTTACAACCAATATCATTAGGATATATACTTTGATTGTTTGACACGTAAGTCACCTATTTGAATGTTAGAATATCAAAAAATATACCTGTAAGAATGAAAACATAAAGACATGCAATAATATACATATAAAGACATGTAATTGTAGTCTTGTAGAATGCCAAAATAACTGTTTTAAGCATTACAATATACACATATTACTTTAGCCAGTTGTAATAATTTCAAAAACAGATACTAGCTGGCAAGATCTGGAAATTCGTTGGGCTGGGAACTACTGCTTGTTTTCTCCACGTTTTTGCATTACGTCAATCTAATTAAATTTTTAATGTAATAATGTATCATAATTTTGTGAAGCATATACCGTACACTAATAAATTTATGAACTGGTGGCTGTGACAGGTGGAGGACGCGGTCGGTAGATTCAAGTTGAGAAGCTGGAAAAGGATTGGGTACTGGTGGCTGATTTTAATGGTACTTGCTACCCGTTCATGTTCGTTACACATGATGTAAACCATTCTATTTTATGTTGGATTCTGTACTTTCAGGGTAAAATTTTAATGTGTTTTTCTAATTCTATCCTATTACTAGGATAGAAATGTAAGTTAATGCAGATGAGAATTTCTGTACATTGTGTTATGATCTGTTTTGCGTTCTATTTTTCTCTCTCAAAGTATGCCTTTGTTGTCCAGCTGATACTGTATTGAGCTAAATTCAGTTCGGTGAATGTATTTTGCAATGTGTAGTCTGTCTTTGGTAGCTGAATTTACAATATACAAAATGGTAGCTGGTTCGGATGTGCTTTTATAGATAGTAGCTATTGGCAGATTTTCATTAACTGTGCAGTAGACGGTAGTGAAACCTTCTTTCTCCTATAACGGCCATCATTCTCTAAAGTTTTAGGCCAAATGTGAAATGACTGTTGAATTTTGGGGAGAGATTAATCAAAAACCCATTTGTAGATATGGGTGAGCAGAACTAACCAAACTGTCTAGTTCGTTTTTCTAAAAGGTTCGTTACAGATCGGTTCCATTTATACTTTTGAGTTTAACTTTTCATGAAGTTGTAGCACAAAAACATTTCCAAGTGCAACATGCACAAAAAAATCTACATGCCAAAATGACATAAATAAAACAAATAAACAAGTAGGTTTTCACGGTTAAATGACAGACTAAAAACTTGTTTGTAATGAACAAATAAACTGGTACTAAGACGTGACGAATCGGTTTGATGGATTGTATTATAGTCTAGATTTTCTTCCCTAATCGACTCCGGATAGTCTTTTATTTAGATATAAACCAGTCACAAATAAAAATTTATCAAAAAATAATCAACAAAGATACAGTTGGAACAAGGGAAGAAACACAAGGCTAACAGAAGCAGAAACGAGCTTGTTTTAATTCTCAGGATATGAAAATATATCCGTTTAAAATATAGTAACCGGAATTTGAATAAAAATAATAAAATATTAAATTTTAGTTCTTTATAATTTAAAAAATTATTATTGTATGCACCGAGAATGTTGTGATAGAGATTTGATAGTCTAGTGGTGGTTCAAGCTACCCGCAGCTCTTTGGTTATGGTGTCTCCTTTTGGCTCAGTTATCCAGGATTGCAGAAGTCTTGTTTCTAAGATGGGTAATGTTCACATAGCTTTTGTTATACGATCGTGCAGCTCATAATGTGGCGCGAAATGCACGTTCATGTATGCTGATTGATGGTGTTATTCCATCAGAGTTAGTTAGCATCTAGAAATAGATGCTGACTTGAACTCGTAATTGAAATGTGATTTTCTTTCAAAAACAATACTAATCAATAATCATCACTAAACGACTATATATTTCTTCAGCTTACCCAACCTGTACGAGAGTTAGTGTTATTTACCCAACTACTGCTCCTGTTAGGTATTAAAGATATCGATTATTAGTGTGGACAGGATATCCATCATCCATAAGATGATTGACACATCATTTCACACACACCCAGACGCATGGCATCTATAATATTTAATTATTTATTATAACACTCGGTCACAAATTTTTTAGTATGATCACGACGTGAAAACTTTTTACATTATAAAATTTAACTAAAGTTTTCACGATTCTTACGTCAAAAAAATTTCACCTTATTGTTTGTTGCCCTAGCTATACTTGAATATACATAAATAAATTTATAAATTTCAATCAACTTTCTTTCGAATAATGCAGATTTGATCTTTTTTGAAAATATTATTAAAAAATCATCTGCAAATTAAAAAGATATCACGAACGAATTTCAACTCTAATCCAACTGAAAATGTTAATATACAAAATTTGTATGGAGAATCCTAAATGCTTTATTAATGGGATATTTTGTTTATAATATATTTGAATCTAATGCAAGACAATGCGTAGTATCTGTAATCTATTTTTGTCTCAGCAGGGACTAGTATAATAGTAATAAACTCACGTGCTACTTAATTGTATCTTCGGGGAACCTACCATATCGAGAAAAACACACATCTGTAGTTGTGTACCAACCGCTGCCAACAAGATCATCTATCCTACAATTCACAGACACCCCGAAGTTTCTATTTACATATTAATGATGACGTCATGCGTGACAATTTTTATATGGAGACATCTAGTCAACCGTGCAGTGTGGTGCCTTCTTGGCAATGGCAAGGTGTTTTCTGGCTTTTATACAATTATTGTATAGTGCATGCAGCGACGACGAAGAATTGAAGACTCGATTTGTTTTGAGGCCCGAATCGTCTTCTGGGGGGACCTAATTTGTTTGGAATTAAACCCTCCCTCGTGTCTTCTTCCTCACGCTTCAAACTTAAATCAGGTCTCTTGAAACAAATTATTTTAATTTCACCATGGTTGTGAACAGGGCATTGAATTCATAATAAATTACTCTTAAATATTTATTTACTTTTTTCACATTCATATCACCCTTCATAATATTTGTTAGAAAATTTTCTAATAGTTAGTAATTTTAAAAGTTGTCAATATAATCTTCTATATTTTTATTCAGCAAAAAATTAAAAAAATGAGGAAGTAGTAGTTTGGTAATTTATTAATATTATTAACACATATTTGTATTATATAATTTTTTTATTAAAATTATTTGCATTATCATCGCAATATATTATTATAATTTATAATAATACCTTTATTTTAATAGGTAAAAATGACGATTAATAATGGAACTAAAATTATAAAATAATCTCAAGTATGAATAATTATCGATACCTTTTAAAAGACTGCTAAGATTTAAGATAAATTCTCGAAATTTTTTTAAAATATCAAACCAAATTATAACTCGGGTTAAATTCTTATTTTGTGTTCATTTGGAAATAATAAAATGAGAATGAAATTAAATAAAAACTTTGGATCAAAATATACAAAGAAGCAAAAAAATTATAAGAAAATGGTAATAAAAAAAATAAGAAGTAAGAGTTTTCAAATAAATATGAATGAAGAAAAGTAGAATGATGCAATTTTTCTAAAATTAGTTAATTAAAATTTTACTTTAGTTATAGAGAAAATAAATAAGCAACTAATATAAATTAAAAATATTTCTTAAGAAGATCCTCCAAATAAAACTATAAATTTTATTTAATTCATTCGCGTTCCATTTTATATTATCAATACAGCTTATTCCTAAGATTGTATCAATTTGTAGATAAACACTGCCTTGGAAAATTAAGAACAAAATTAATACATGGAAAAAAAAAGTATAATAAAAAAACGAGTGACTAAAATTTTATTATGACAAATATTACAAAGAAGATGAAAAAAGTTATATACAATAAATTAATAAAAAAATATACATTTCTCTCGAATCCCGTAAACCTCGTTATATTGTTTCTCCATTTCATCTCATCAAATCAACACACTGCAATACACTGCATCAGCTTTTCATTATTATAAATCACAGTAGAGTACAAGCAATAAATCTTTATACTCAAACTCCCCAAGTCAAATATGACAATTTCTACGTGATCAGTTGCGAAATACTCCCTCAGTTACTTAAAATTTTTCCTGTTTTTCTTTTTGGGACATTCAAAATATTTTTCCTGTTTCTATTTTAAATCATAAAAATATATTTTTATATTCTCACACTTTTAATAAAGCGGACAGACTTGTCTCTCAGCCCACTATCGCTGTCAATTTTAGGACCTCAGCGCTTACCATTGCACCAAAACTCCGGAGTAATAGTGAGGTGCTACTTTATTCCCTTAAGGGAACAGTCAGCGCCAACGTTTCGAATAGGCAAGATGCTGGATATTCCCAACAATCCCCCCCCAGCATATTGCCAATATTCAAGCAAATGCCTTACGTTGAGACTCGAACACGTGACCTGCTCTGATACCATTTTTTAGGACCTCAGCGCTTACCATTGCACCAAAACTCCGGAGTGATAGTGAGGTGCTACTTTATTCCCTTAAGGGAACAGTCAGCGCCAACGTTTCGAATAGGCAAGATGCTGGATATTCCCAACAGTCAATTTTATACTCTCACAAACACTCTTCTCTCACCTCAAACTCTCTTCTGTCACAAACTCCCTCTTCTCTCACAAACCACCGATCGTCTTATTTTCTTCTGTTCTGACATGGATTCGCATCATGGTTTTTCAGATTCCGATGATGAGATTACGGGTTCATATCATTTTTCCGATCCAGATCACTGTGACAAAGGCCTTAACTGTGACGGCGAACATAGCTACAGCCGTGAATACCTTCGGTTAAGAGGGGAACGATCTGAGGTCTCTGAAGACAAATCGGACCTTACGGTGGATGGAAAATCGCAATCGGCTTCGCAACCAGTTGTTGTTGATGACTGTGACGGTGATGACGATTCCGGTGACGTCGATCTAGTCGATTTGCTATCAGATTCCGGTGAAGATGATCCTAACTCGGATTCTGAGAAAGACGAACCTAACTCTGATTCTGATTCCAGTGATGCATATTCGTGTTCCTAAATTGGTATTGTATTCGTAACCCTAATTCGTGTATTGCTTCTTTGCGCTGTTAATTCGTGTAATTGTACTCTTCACCTCCAGTGAGTCTTTATGGCTTCTTTTATGCACCAGGTTTATATTTTTACTTGCAACAACTGCTTTTAAATTTAATATTTTCATTTTTCACTTACATGGGTAAAATATAATTTACAAGAAATGCTTGATCTTTTTTATGTACTATATGGGCTTGTTTGAGCATACATGAACATTTAATTACCTTCTTGTAATTTTAATTCAGTGTAATTCTGTTATATAGGGGTAGAAAATT
Organism: Oenanthe sinensis; assembly: GCA_028671895.1. NCBI lineage: Eukaryota > Viridiplantae > Streptophyta > Magnoliopsida > Apiales > Apiaceae > Oenanthe > Oenanthe sinensis. The sequence goes on from CM053813.1 coordinate 32,934,385, forward strand.
TTAGTAGGAGTAAAGATTACAATGAGTTTGTATTCATTGTTGTCAGTACACATGTTATGCTATATCACTCTCTCTATCCGTTTATGTTTTTAATAGTTCTGTATACTGTTATAAGACTAGAAGATGCGACACCTGCCTTTGCCTATCTATTATTTCCTTCACTTTCCAAATTAGTCAGACAACAGACAATATCTGTAGAAATCATCTGGGCTTGTTTAAAGTTCTGATTTTTAGTCTTTACTAGGATGTTTGTGTTTTTTTTTGTACATGCATATTTAGTCTTTAATATGTAATTAAGATAATACATGTGCATTCATACAGTTAAGAGCATACATGTGCATTCATACAGTTAAGAGCATACATGTACCAAAATGTATTGCATTCATACAGTTAAGATCATCTATGTACCAAATTCCATGCTTGAAACACAGCCCACATTGGTGCTGTAACCTGAATTGGGAGTTGTCCTGTAGCTGCTAGCTTTTTCTTGTTGACACGGGGTAGAAGATAGTCATTTGAACCCCATACTTTGAGAATTTCATTCATTACATGTTGATATGATAACCATACATTTGCAAGTGTTCTTGGCTCTAACTCATAAAATGCTTCATTCACTGCATCCATCATACCATCAACATCTTTTGGCATCTTCTTGTGCATTAAAGACTGAATGCTTCTAAAAAATCCTAAGTCTAAAATATTTAAGTCTGGACTATTTGGTGGTTGTCGAACAAGAATGAATGTGAAGTCCCTTTGTTAATACACTTGTTGCCATTCATGATCAGTTTGAGTAATATCCTTTGGGCCTTCAACTGGTGGCCATTTCTGAATGATTGCTGGTACTATCTGGTTAATGAGCATGCTCCTTGTTTCATTTCTGCCAACTGACTCAGCAACCTTAGTAATGCTTGTCCCTTTAACTCTGTTTTTTGAAGCCCTCTTTGCTGGTTCTTGATATGTGAATGGAAATATGCCCAATTTCTCATCAAATATGCATTCATCTTGTGCATTAAACCGTGGTCTTGCAACAACAGCTGTGAACATCACTTTTGGTATAAATTTATTTGACTTTGCAGATCTGTACATTGGTCTTTCATTTTTTTTTCTAGGTATGCTCTTTGTGCTTTCTTACACAGGTAAAACCATTTTTCGTCTATATGCACAAAATCAAACATAGGCTTATATTGTCTCTTTGTTTCTGCTGTATCTCCCATTAGAAGGTCTAGAACCCATGTCATCCTTTGTAACTTATTTGCTGTGTTTAATTCAGGATGTAATGGATTGGTGTGAGGTTTGATAAGGCCTCTTTTTATCATTCTACTATATGTAGTTGATGATACTTTCAACTGAACAGCCAAGTCCCTTATGCATGATCTATCTCCCATATTAATATCTGTAACAGCATTATGTGGCAACTGGATTCTTTTCCTTCCGGATTTGTGTCCATTTGTTGCCATGTTGTAACTCTGCATTGCTGCCTTTTGTTTCTTTGCTATGCTCCATATGCTGCTAATTGTTCTTGTCGTAACATTGAACTTCTTTGCTGCATCTTGAATTGCACCTCGATAAGGTTTTTCTGGTGTTTTTGTTGATTTGTTGCTTAGCAAGAACATGAGTACCTGCAGTCTTGCATCAGAGCTGAGTTTGGGTCTTCTTCTGTCATGATGATTACTTGTATCATGTTGTTGTGTATGCCCTGCATGTTCCTGTTCTGGTGGTTCATTGAGATCAAAATGGTGGATTGTATCTTCCATGTCTTGAAGATCTCCATCTGCTGCTGCTGATTCATTGAGATCAAAAGGGAAATCTCCAACATTCATGTCTGAACAGAGAAGCCAAGCAATGATGTTTATATATGTATTTTTGTACTGTGTTTGTAAATAGATGTATTTGAACTGGTGAAGCTAAGTTTGTAATTTGTTATGTTTATATATGTATTTGAAGTGATTACTTTCCTCCCATTACTTTCCCCCTTAAATTGTACTTCCCCCCAATTACTTTTTCATACTCAATCATTACTTAGTATTTTTCTTAAAACCTGTGTTTTTAACAAAACAGGAAAAATATAAAGGAACAGAGGGAGTATTTATTATTATTTGTCATATTATAGGGCAGGGGATTTTTATTATTTTCGTCTTATTTTACACCAAAGTGCTTCAATATATATATATCTGTGTATACACTTATATATAACAATTTATTTATAAAATGTTTGATATCGATCTGATTTGTCGAAAATTTGACTAACATATTAAAATATTTTTTCATTATTATATAAAAATACATTTTCACTTTGCCGCTCAGCAAGAGGCCGTTTTATTTATGTGATATTGATAAAGTTTAATATAATATTGTTTCACACATTTATCCATCTCTTAGATTCTTATAACATGCGAGAGATATTTAATATATATATATATATATATATATATATATATATATATATATATATATATGGTAAGGTTCTAGAGAGACCCCAATCATCAAGAGACCCTAGAGACCCCTAATCTCTACCGTTCATTATATATAGTATTTAAATAATTATAAATACAATATATAATGGTATTTGTGTAAATAAATGGAACAATCAGGGGTATACAATATATGTTTTGTATATATATACAGTAAAACAAATCAAGAAACTTTGATTTAGCGATCACAATATTTATTAAGAATCTTTTATTTAAGGTAAATATATAATATAATTATATAGTAGTTTATGTACGCAGCCATTGTTATATTTTATCGAGTTTTTTGTCTGTTTAAGCTTTTTGTTCCAGCCAACAATGGAGAAATAACATAACAAGTTCTTTAACTTTTATAAGATACAATACTTTATATTGTTATAGAATCGTTAGAGAATCGCTACAGAATCTTTTACAGAACACTAATTGACTATATATACATATTAACATATATGCTATCTAATATTAACACAATCTTTTCATATATGGGATGAAATTAATTGACTATATATACTTATTAACATATATGGAAACATATATTAACACAATCTTCACATAAATGATTTGATTTACTATGCTGCACATATGTATTTCTGTATTATCAGTATTGCCAATACTATCCTTGTGATTTTAAAATAGTATAAATATCAATATCTTTGCATTTAATCACGACCACATGATTATTCAGCAATCAACAGCTAAAATCATGGGTCTCTCACTCAACATGGGCCTCCCTCGATTCTGCCCCTATATATATATATATAAAGATAATACAATTCCTAACATTATTTCAGTAAAATTACCACATATGTAATTGTGTTTTAGTATAAAATAGTATTAACATTTTTGTAATTGCACATAATCATTTGTAATTATAATACAGTAACACTTCGTATATTTATATATATAAGAAATTTATATAATCTCAAGAAAATTATATGAGATAATCTTAAGAACATTAATCTCATATATAAATTAATAATTATTAACTAAAAAATTTTACTTTCTACTTATTTCATAGAATTTCTTTATTTTGATTGCCCATTTTCATGCATAAGCCCTCCCCTAAGATTCTCAAATATTTAAAACCTTTTTATTTGATACTGCTAAAATATATATTTAAAATTTAAAGAATCTTTGTTGTGGATACAAAATTACAACTAGATGGTCCATTGCCGAATCAATTCTTAACCACACCGAACTTATCGGGTATAGCATAATATATTGATAACATACCAAAAGATGTACATTCTTGCCCAAGGAGAAACTAATTGACGTTTCATCATTTTCGGTCTTCAATTTGAAACACTCACAATTTCCATTCAACTACCATATGGCCACTTGGTACTATCACATTGGAATTTAACAAAATTCAAATGTGAACATAAAATTTTATTCAAATTTGAACCCTCCTTAAAAATCAAATGATATGATATGACCTGACACATTTATTAGAAATATTATTAAGAAAAATATTAGAGAGGATGTTAAAATTTATATGACATGATATGTTTTTATTAAATCATATACGTTAAGTGTGTGTATATGACATCAATTAAATATATTGGAAATATATAAGTCAAAAAAGAAATAATATTATTTTTATTATTTAATTATATACTAAAATTATTATCAGTTATTTGTATTAAAATTTAACTTAACTTATAATTATTTATTTAAATATTATGATTTCAATAAAATTATTATACATATATTCACAACTTAAAAATGTATTTTCAATTTTTGACAATATCATAAATTATATTAAAATTTGTAATTTAATAATTTTATGAATTATTATGTGACCCGTGTCTATCACGCTAGATTACTAGTCTTATTATATAAGATGCTAACTAAAGTGCCAGATAGGATAAGGATTATGGATTGAAGAAAAGTCTAATAAATTGATAATATACCAAAAATGAAGATTCTTACCGAGGAGAAATTGAGCGATGTTTCGTGATTTTTTGTCTTCAATTTGAGACACCACTACAATTTCCATTCAACTGCAATGCACCTGCTACAAGCCACCGATCGGGTAAGATTTTAACAAAATTGAAATTTGAACTTCAATTTTTTATTTAAATTCAAACCCAGTTTAAATTTAGTGACTTATTTTGTGCATTTAGGAAATACTGAGATTATCTTTAATGCCTGATTAAACGGAACCTCTTTGATTAGTTTTATTTATATTTTTGATAATTTTAGTTTTATTATATTATTGCAGAGTAATAATTTTTTATTATTTTGTGTATATCTGTACTATTTGGCTATTTGCAGAAGCACGATATAAGAGATCGGGCTTCAAAAGTGTTTTTTCTCAGATATTAAAATTTTATTTTTTAAATTTCGGCGACCTTCTTTCCTCGGTTTGATAAACTTTTTTTAATGAAACGAACTCCTTGTCTTGAATATTGTATTCCGATACAATTTATTATACATTCTCGTATTTGCTGGGGGGAAAATATTAGCGCGAACATGAAAAATATTTAAAACCTAAATCTGAATTCGGTCTGGTAAGTTTGGATGGGATTTGAATTTAATCGAATCTCGAAAATAAAAAAGTAAAATTTGAAATTCGAAAACTCAAACTCAAAAATTAAATAAATTATATATATATATATATGTATTAATATGTTAAATATTATAAATTATATTTTTGTTAGTATGTTAAATAGTACTATGTTAAATATTATATCTAATGTTAAATGAATTATATATATTTAACTTTTTAAAATGTGTTAATCAACCGATCAAACCAACAATATTACCGTTATTTGTTTACAATAATATATAATTATATAACACATGTTATATTATAATATTTTATAAATAATATATATATATATATATATATATATATATATATAAGTACAAAAGTTTAAGGATCCAGATTCTTGACAATTACAATAAATATATCTATTTACCCACATTTTTTATAATGAATGAATTAAAACTTAGTGTTTGTTTGGTTAAATACATGAAATAAATTAGTGTAGGAAGTTGTACTTGGTTTCTATAAAGAAAACACGGAAGTGTAATAAATTTATTTGGTTGAAAATTTTATACTTCATGGGTGAATAATTACTTCCCTTATATTATCTGATTGATAATATTTTCTATTTATAAGCTAGATTTTGTGTAATACAATAATTGTGTGAAGGGTGACTAAGTGACTTCTGCATTATTTAGATATTTGTACTTTCCATCTAAATTTATTACCCATGATTTTAATCAACCAAACAAATATATCATATTTTACTTTCTACATATTTCAAATACTTACCTGAATTACGATCAACAAACCATCTCTAAAGCTTTTATAAGAATGCAAAGCATCTTGTTGCTCTCTCTACTTTTGGAAAGCATTCTAAAATGTAGGCGCGGATAAATAATTATTGACAATTATTTTTATGGACTAGTTGTCAAAGTTTAATTAAACTTAAATTAAATAATAATTAGTATTATATTACTATGCAACATGAATACTCCAATTAACAAAACTCTAATTGTATATATATATAAATAAATTTTGAATTTCAAATAAGACAATTAATATTAATTCAGTAAATTTAAAATTTTATAAAATTCAATCAAATCGGAATCAATTGACTATAATGAAATCGGATTTTTTGTCATCCTGCATGCACTGTACACACAGATTTCTCTGATATCTTTTTGAATATTAAAATGCAGAGTTGGTCGATAAATAACCGATGTTTCAGGTTCACTAGTTCTTTTTTATACTTCTTTACGACTTCAACGCATGATATTACTAGTTTATCTTGGAAGACGTCCGACACGTGATTTTATGATAATTAATATTCATATACTCTATTATTTTATGTATAATAATAACCATTTTATATATTTACATAGTTAACAAAGTCAAACGTCTGATATTTATAATATAAAACTATATAAATATTTTATTTAAGTTTATATAAATTAGATGTTAGAAGTCTTTAATATTTTATATAAATTAGTGTCTTTAATATTTTATATTTTATTTTGCCATTTATATATGGTATATTTGCATATTTTTATAACATCTTATTATCGTTTATTATAATAAAATTAAATAATTCGTTTTTATATTTATAGTTTTATATTATTTTCACGATACTTGGATGAGATATTCGATATGCGTGTTTTTTACTCAAACATTGAAGATTTAAAATGAAAGAAATTTATTATATTTCGATACAATTCATGTAATTTTGTATATTTTATTAATTTTTTTTAATAAATATTATATATTTTATGTGCCCCGAAGATAACCATTTTTCTCTTCTTTTTTTTATTACAGGGGATAACCATTTTTTAATATTCGTGAACAGCACGAATCTAAGAATGCGGAATTGCCCCCATCAACTTTTTTTAATTATGTATGTTTAACAAAAAAAGAAAAAGAAGAAATCTTACTCATACAGTCATACAGCTTGTTCCGTATTTAAGGTGTGGGGTTTGTTTTAATAGATGATAAGCAGGAACATATTTATTGATCAATTTGGTCATCTAATTTTGAATAATTTATAATGGGTCTAATGACCTTTGACAATCAATTGAATCATTTATTTACAAATTTTTTTATAATAAATAAAATTAATCATAAATTATTTTTAAAAAATCGTAAATAAATAAATCATTAACGTGGCAGAGAGTCTACAGACCAACTACCTTCTATAAATACATCTCACAATTGACAATTCACATATGTTGATAAACTCTATTAAAAAGAAAGCACTTCACATATGTTGATAAACTATTAAAAAAGGAAAAGAAAAACTAGAAGAAACACGTAGTTGCTTTGAAGTTCGAACTTTCCAACAGCCACACATAACCACACATATGCCCCGATAAGGATATAATTACTCTTCCTGCCAAAATAATTGTCCAGTTTTGATTTTTATTAGTTAAATTAATCAGTTTTTAATTAAATATTATGTATAATATATAATTAAAAAAATTAAAAATTATATCTAATAATTTTTAAAATATATTTTTCCATTTTTGAAAAATGTATAAAAATAATTTCAATTTACAGTAAAAATTAGGTCATTTTGACCAAACAAAAATCAAATAAGACCCTTGTTAATTTTGAGACAGAATGAGTAATTTTTTCAAACTGCAAAGACACGTATACTGTAGTTGCAACTTGCATGATGCATTGCACATAGACACTTGTAGTCAGCAATGTAGATGTATCTGAATTCGGATTGAACAAATTTTCCAACTTTTTTCCAATGATAGATGACACTATGTCGATGACAGTACGCGTAAAATTTTCTATTGACCCTCTGCAATTAGTCTGCAATTAGGTATAATGATTCGATAAAATAATATAAAATAATAGTGGGCTATATTATAGAGAATGAAAAAGTGTTTTCACTTCAATGTATATAGTTTAAAAATAATATTTTATCATTATTAATAGAAGGGAATATATTAGTTGAAATACTATAAATCTAAAAATATTAATTAAAAATGTCAAAGTGATGAGTTGGAATATTATAGCCAACCATACTCATCCTACAAATATAGCCAACCATCCCACATTATGTAATTTTTTTTTGCTAAGGATGGAGATCATAATTATGTATATTGGTTGGCTATATATATATTGTCACATATGATATAACTAAGGGTTTTGTATGGGTTGGAGGGAGCATCTCCAATAGTATTATCTAAAATGATTAGTTAAAATAATATAAAATATTAGTTGGCTAAAATTTATTTATATAAGATGTTGTGCTCCAATGAAATTAGGTTGACTATATTTTAAAAACAATATTTATATATATTGAATCATACTTTTTCAATAATAATTACATTTTAATAAATTAATTTTAAAACTAATTGATATTAAACATGTGGTCATGTATTTAAAATCAAAACTTAAAAATTTGATAAAATTTAATAAATTAATATTAACACTATATATCAGGCTACAGCAACTATGTATGCACATATATATTATAATGATATAATAATTTATCACATATTCACATTAGCAGGAAGACACGATTAATTACAAGATAATAAACAGACAGTGGAGAAGAAACTAGGAGGAAGTGAGAAGTAGAATTCAGTGCTTCAACATATATATAACCAACTAATTGTAGTTGGCTCAAAATTTAGCCGAAGGGGAATGGATGGTCGGAGACGTGCAATTGTAAAAGTTTTTTCATAATATCTACTATTTATCTGTCACATTTGTTTTTTCGCTGAGGGTTACTCGGCGTTCGAGATGCTCTTATAATTTTGTAACAGTTAGTGGCGGAGTCAGAAAATTTTAGAGGTGTGAGTTAAAATAAAATAAATATATATAAGTCAATATATTTCTATAATATTTTTATATTGATGGGACTAAATTTCTTTGATATAAAAAACTTTTATGTAATTTTTTTTTAATAATGGGAGATTTTAAATCCCACTGACTCTTATGTAGCTCCCCCACCGGAGTCATTGTCATATTTTTTTTTCTAAAAAGAAAATCTTAACGTACACTCACAAGCACATACAAGCACATACGGAGTATTTAACAGACCGCTAGGTTGGCTCGCATTTTTTAATAGTTTAGTAATTTTGATCGTTGCATGAAATCGACCGCTCACTTGATGTATCGTCAATAGTCATGATTGTAATTCTATCCGGTAATGATATGTCAGAACATTTTTGTGAACACATATTTTTTTAATCAAAATATAAGATGGTATTTAATATTATTTTTTATAAAATAACAACCTCATGTTTTCAGTTTTCTATCTTTTAAAATTATTTTTCAATTATTTATTTTCTATAAATTCTTTATAAAATTAATATCAAACTAGTCTTTTAATAGTAAAAAGTAATTTTTATCTTTAAAAAAAATTTAGTTATGTAGCTGAGACATATTTGTTAAACTATTTCTCGATCTGCACGTTTGATTCGAGTAATGATTGAGATTCCAAAAATATTTTCTCTAATAATGTGTTACTTAACATGATATAAAATTGAAAATTTTAACTGATGTGATTAATGTGAATGCAAGGAGACTCCATCTTATTTGTTATTTTTACAACTAGTTAAAAATTTCGATTATGCTATATCAACACATCAGTTAATAAAATATTTTAAGAACATTTTTGGTATCTCAAATTATAGTCATTTGATATTTTTTATTTATTTTTCATTCGGTACAAAACTAAAAATTGAAATATCTTAAAGTATAACATAGATTTATCTGAGAATTTCTTCTAAAATTTTAGATGAGCCGGTTATTTTTCATTTGATACAAAACTAAAAATTGAGAAATCTTAAATCATAAAATAAGACCCATTTGTGAATTTCTTCTAACAATTTAAGATTTTAGATGAGATACTTACTCAACATGGGATCAAAACTCAGAAAGATGGGTGTCCGAGATACACTCTTCCTTGAAATTTTAGATGAGCTAGACCTTTTATATTTTTAGATTTACAAAAGTACAATAAGTATTAGTACAAAATATAATATGATTCATCAATTTCCAAAATCCTTAAAATAGGATTGAAAATAAATTCAAATAATTGATTAAAATTCAAATTAAATTTATTTTTAATAAATATAATTCGCATTAGTATAATGACGAGCGAATTGGGATTCGTATAATTGTGTAGGCTGGATGCAACAAGAGCCGATTACCAACAAATATAATGAATAGTAAAATATAATGAATGAATAATAAATTAATTGGAAGTTTTGTAAACAACCAACCAAACAGGTGAAAGTTAAAAGAGAAAAACTGATAGAAGCCGGCGGCGGATGATTGGAATGATCGAAACAAATTTGTTATTGTATTTACTACATTTTTTATGTACTATTACATCTTTCCACGTCGCAAAGCTCCATTTTGGCACGTAACACGAGACGTTTTGGCTCACATGCCTATGATTTTTCAATGTTTTCTCAGTATATATCATCCTCTACACACCGACTAGCTAGGCCATTTCAGCCATTTCTTGACTTGCTGCCGTGGCCACTGCGCTACCTGGTAATATTCATCAACCAATACATTCACTGCATTATTAACTCTCTTTATATTCAATCATATGCATTCATTTTTATTGTTTCTGTTACAACTTATTACAGGTTTCTAACATGTACTTGTATTGTTGTTGTAGGTAGCTGCAATTTGTGGTCATTGCTAGCCAAGACCCTCTCTCTCTCGCTGCAAATTGTGGTGATTGCTAGCAAATATCTCGCTCTCTCTCTCTCTCTCTCTCTCTCTCTCTCTGTCTTTATATATAAATTTTATGTTTTTATAAGACAAAATTTTGAACATCAAGATGTCTTCAGATGCTTCTTGGATCACATCCTTGTCATGTTCAAGTTCTGATGTAATAATCTCAAGTGATAAATCCGTGTCACCCATTTTTCAATGGTTAAGATTCATACTTCTATCACCATGTCCTCAAAGAGCTCTGTTGTCTTCAGTTGACATCTTGTTATTGTTTGTTTTTCTTGTGTTTGCAATCCACAAACTCTACTCTAGATATACATCCAATAAACATGTCAGTTCTGAATTTAACAGACCTCTTATTACAAACAATAGACCTGTGGTTAAAACCACTTCATGGTTTATGTTATCTATTGCGGTGACAATTGTTTTAGTAGTTTCTTTCACAGTTTTATGTGTTGTGGCCTTTAATAGAAATACTCAGTATTCTTGGAAGTTGATAGATGGCTATTTCTGGTTAGCTCAAGCAATAACTCATCTAGTAATTGCTGTTTTAATTTTACATGAGAAGAGATTTCAAGCTGTTAGGCATCCTTTATCGCTTCGAATTTTCTGGGCAGTTGACTTTCTAGTTGTTACTTTGTTTGTTGCTTCTGGGATCATTCGTCTAGCCTTTGTTGAAGAAAGTGTTACTGATTTGAGATTGGATGATGTAGTTTCGATCGTGATTCTACCATTATCAGTTTTTCTTCTTATCGTGTCCATTAAAGGGTCTACTGGGATCATTTTAGAAGCTGAATCAGTAATGAGTGAAGAACCTGAATTGTATGACCCCCTTTTGGACAAGTCCCATGTCAGCAGATACGCTTCAGCCTCGTTCTTGTCAAAAGCATTCTGGTTTTGGATGAATCCTCTACTGAAAAGTGGTTACAATTCACCTTTACAGATAGATGACATCCCATCACTTTCAGAAGAACACAGAGCTGAAAGAATGTCCAAGATATTTGAAATGAATTGGCCTAAACCTTCTGAGAATTCAAAGCATCCAGTTCGCACCACGTTGCTTCGTTGTTTCTGGAAGGACCTTCTTCTCACTGCTATCCTTGCCGTTGTGAGGCTGTGTGTCATGTATGTTGGTCCTAGTCTCATTCAGAAATTTGTTGACTTCACTTCTGGGAAAAGCAGCTCTCCTTATGAAGGATACTACCTTGTATTAACTTTACTCATTGCCAAATTTGTGGAAGTTATGACTGGTCACCACTTCAACTTCTATTCAAAGAACATTGGAATGCTTATTAGATCTACACTTTTGACTTCTTTATACAAGAAAGGTTTAAGGCTATCGTGCTCTGCTAGACAAGCTCATGGGGTTGGGCCAATTGTGAACTACATGGCTGTGGATGCTCAACAGCTTTCCGATATGATGCTGCAGCTCCATGCCATATGGCTTATGCCACTACAAGTATCTGTAGCCTTAGCTATACTCTATTTTCACCTTGGTTCGGCAGTGATTGTAACTCTACTTGGACTCATATCAGTTATGGTGTTCGTAGTGTTTGGCACTAAGAGAAACAATAGATTTCAATTTAGTATAATGAATGAGCGTGATTCAAGAATGAAGTCCACAAATGAGATGCTTAATTACATGCGTGTAATAAAGTTTCAAGCTTGGGAAGAACATTTCAACAAGAGAATTCAGTCATTTCGTGAGTCAGAATATGGATGGCTAGCCAAGTTCATGTTCTCAATCTCCGGCAACGTGATTGTGCTTTGGAGCACTCCACTGTTTATATCCACTCTCACATTTGGTGCTGCACTTTTGATGGGCGTGAAGCTTGATGCAGGTGTAGTGTTCACAGCAACTTCACTCCTTAAGATCTTACAGGAACCCATTAGGACATTTCCACAGTCTATGATCTCTCTTTCACAAGCTATGATATCTTTGGGGAGGTTGGACAAGTATATGCTTAGTAAGGAATTGGAGGAGGACTCAGTGGACAGGCAAGAAGGGTTCGGAGGTCAGATTGCTGTTGAGGTGAAAGATGGGGTGTTTAGGTGGGACGATGAAGCTGGCGAAGCAGTGGTAAAAGACTTGAATTTTGAGATTAAAAAGGGACAGCTTGCAGCAATTGTCGGAACTGTCGGATCAGGAAAGTCTTCTCTTCTGGCATCAGTTCTCGGTGAAATGCATAAAATGTCAGGGAAGGTATGAATTTCGTTAACAATATTTCCTCTCTCTCATAAGAACCTTTAATGATTCTGAATTATATAAACGTCTGGTCACCAAATTATGGAAGTGACATTTTTGCCATCAAATTTTCCTTCCAAATTCCAACAAATTATGAGATTAATTCATGAAAGGAATTATAGTTAGTATTTCACTATTGTGTATTGCTTATTTCTAATAGCCAGCTGTTGCTTGAGTAAAATTTTTTAGGGTGATTTTCTCAACCGTAGTAGATTTCAATCTTTGGCCTGTTACTTAGTGGCAGTGCTTCCTCCTTTCTTGTCCCGTAAACAGGTTAAAGTTTGTGGCAGCACGGCTTATGTGGCTCAGACATCGTGGATTCAAAATGAGACTATTCAAGAGAACATTTTGTTTGGTTTGCCAATGAACAGAGAGAAATACAAGGAAGTTATCAGGGTATGCTGCTTAGGAAAAGACCTGGAAATGATGGAATATGGAGATCAGACAGAAATAGGAGAGCGCGGGATTAACCTCAGTGGTGGTCAGAAGCAGCGGATCCAGCTAGCAAGAGCCGTATACCAGAATTCTGATATCTATCTTCTTGATGATGTATTCAGTGCTGTTGATGCTCACACTGGCTCTGAAATTTTTAAGGTAAAATCAATGTTCAGGACACTATGGTTATTGTCTACTGATGTTTCAGTTCCACTGTTTTTCTTTGTCATGTCATTATGCACAATCTTCCTTCCATCAGCAATCAAACTTTATAGAGTTATCCACAGCCACAATACATACTTTTTGATTTTCTTAATGATAGATTTTGGGTAAACTACATCATTCATAGCAGAAACGTCGTCCTCCTAATGGATCATCATTTGGATGATATTCTATGATCAACCTTATCAGAGAGAAATTTCATATGATGCCACTAATATTTATGTCTTATTTTTATGAACAGGAGTGTGTCAAGGGAGCCCTCAAAGACAAGACTGTTTTACTTGTTACTCATCAAGTAGACTTTTTGCATAATGTTGATCTCATCTTAGTAAGTATTATCTTGTACTTCCTAAATCCATCTCAAATTTTGACGTTGGTGGAAGGACGCATTATCATTATTTTCCTCAACTAAAAGGTTATATTATGAACCAGGTTATGCGAGATGGAATGGTAGTGCAGTCAGGAAAGTATGATGATTTACTTAACTCTGGTTTAGATTTCACAGCTCTGGTATCTGCCCATGAATCCTCCATGGAACTTATCGATGTTGAGACATCAAAACCAAGCATAACTTCTCCAAAACTCACAAAATCTCCCCGAACTTCATTTGAACACAAAGAAGCAAATGGGGAGGGTAAATCCTTAGAACGATCTGAGTCTAGTAAAGGAACTTCAAAGCTAATAAAAGAAGAAGAAAGAGAAACCGGAAAAGTAAGCTTAAATGTTTACAAAATATATTGCACTGAAGCTTTTGGGTGGTGGGGTGTTGTGTTGGTTTTGCTAGTATCTGTCTTGTGGCAAGCAACTCAAATGTCAAGTGATTACTGGTTGGCATATGAAACTTCAGAAGAGCGGGCCAGTTCATTCCGTCCGTCCCTGTTCATTGAAGTCTATGGCATTATTGCTGTGGTTGCATTGCTGATTGTAATATTGCGAATGTTTTTTATTACCACGATGGGGCTCAAGACTGCCCAAATCTTCTTTAAGCAAATTTTAAACAGCCTCTTGCATGCTCCTATGTCATTCTTTGATACAACACCTTCAGGAAGAATTCTAAGTCGGGTAAGATTTTCATTAGAGATGTCATTTTTTCAACCACGTGGTTCTTTTATTCCAGGACCTTTAATTCATGTTGTTAGTGTAAGCTGTATTGTGACTCTTTAGTGCAAATGATTTAACAAAAAATATTTTACTTGTAGGCATCAAATGATCAGACGAACATCGATGTCTTTATTCCTTTCATGATGGGAATCACCCTCTCTATGTACATAAGCCTGCTTGGAATTATCATCATCACTTGTCAATATGCCTGGCCGACTGTATTCTTTCTTTTTCCTCTCGGTTGGCTAAATTTCTGGTATCGGGTATGAACAATACTATAGAGTAGACCATTTCTACCGATTAATTACTGTTGAAACTACAACTAAGTTTTATAATACTTCCGGTCTTTGGATTGCAGGGATACTTTCTCGCAACATCTCGTGAATTAACACGTCTTGATTCCATTACAAAAGCACCGGTCATTCATCATTTCTCTGAAAGTATTTCAGGAGTTATGACCATCCGTGGTTTTAGGAAGCAGCAGTATTTTTTCCTAGAAAATGTGAACAGAGTAAATGCAAATTTGCGGATGGATTTTCACAATAATGGATCCAATGAATGGCTTGGTTTCCGTTTGGAATTATTAGGAAGCCTCATCCTATGCATCTCCACGATGTTCATGATTTTGTTGCCTAGCACCATCATAAAGCCAGGTACATTATCACTGCATGTGTCCTATCGTATTTTCATGTCATTATCACCATTAATATGCTACCAATCTCGGGAATCGAAAAATCTGGAAAATAAGCATACTAAATTTAAAACACTCGTATAAAACAAACTTACAAGTTTAGAAGGAAATTACATGAAGTAAATAGTATTCCAAATACGTTCCCTCTCAGCTCTTCACGGATTTCTTCATATAAACTAATTTGATCTGTATTCTTCAGAAAATGTTGGGTTGTCTCTCTCGTATGGCCTGTCTCTGAATGGTGTATTGTTCTGGGCTATATATATGAGTTGCTTTGTTGAAAACAAAATGGTTTCTGTTGAGAGGGTTAGACAGTTCACAAATATACCTGCAGAAGCAGAATGGGAAAAGAAAGATTACCTTCCTTCTCCAAATTGGCCCTTCCATGGCGATGTAGAGCTCAAAGACGTTCAGGTACTTACGGTAGATTTATTCTGACTGTAATTTAAATAACAGGGTACATTTTTAGGCAAAAGAATAAAATTTGGGAGCATTACTTTACAAGATATTATCGTGTCAGAGGCAACTTCTGGCATGAGCATAAAATTTGTGTAACATATTCTTCGCTTTGGCCTAGATTGGCATTCCCTTCTCCAGTATTGTTTTGTCTGAAATCCTATATTAAGTTATTAACACGAATGCTTGATCACATGGTAAACAGGTAAGATATCGTCCAAACACCCCTCTAGTTCTCAAAGGCATTACCCTTAACATCGAAGGGGGCGAGAAGATTGGCGTCGTTGGTCGAACAGGAGGCGGGAAGTCAACATTGATTCAAGTTTTCTTTAGGTTGGTGGAGCCCTCTGGAGGAAAAATCATTATAGATGGGATTGACATTTCCAGACTGGGACTTCATGATCTTAGATCTCGTTTTGGAATCATTCCTCAAGAGCCTGTCCTTTTTGAAGGGACGGTGAGAAGCAACATTGATCCTATTGGACAGCATTCAGATGAAGATATATGGCAGGTAATTCTGGCACTACTTTTTCATTATATTTTAAGTTGAAGTTAAAAAAGCCTCCTGTTGTGCATTGTTTTGGTTTATTAGCTGATCCAAAATTTCCCTCTTATAGAGTCTTGAACGATGCCAACTTAAAGATGTGGTCACTGCAAAACCAGGGAAACTTGATTCGTTAGGTATTTACCTCTTTACTCAATTTAAATGCAAATTTGCAACCTGCTGTTTTTTTCTTTATATTTTTTTTTCAGTTTATATTACTGTCAAAGTGAATCGAGGGTCATTGACATATTGTCACCTTGTTAATAAACCTCTTTAGTTGTTGATAATGGGGATAACTGGAGTGTTGGACAAAGGCAGCTTCTTTGCTTGGGTCGTGTCATGCTAAAACATAGCCGTCTATTGTTTATGGATGAGGCAACTGCCTCTGTTGATTCACAGACCGATGCTGTAATTCAAAGAATCATCCGCGAGGACTTTAAAGCATGCACAATCATTAGCATTGCTCATAGAATACCAACAGTCATGGATTGTGACAGGGTTATGGTTATGGACGCAGGTGTGTGTTTCATACTTCTCTTCACTCCTTATCTCTATGTTTATGTTTATGTGTATGTTGTCCAAAGAGCTAACTTAGAATAAAGTTTTGTTTTATATAGTGTTGACATGGAAACTTTGCTGATTGTTATAACAGCTCTGTTCTCTAGCTAACTTCCTGTTGTTTTGTCTTCAATAGGATTGGTTAAAGAATTTGACAAACCATCTCGCTTGCTTGAGAGGCATTCACTTTTCGGGGCACTGGTTCAAGAGTACGCGAGTCGTTCAGTTGGATTATAAATTTATACTCCGCTAGCAATTTTTTTTTGGCCAAACTTGCTTGGAGCTTACTGCTGCTTCATGCTGTCAATATGCAGAAGCAAAATAAGCACTGGTTAACTAGTGGAATGCAACCACTTCTCTATGAAACTGCATATTAACTCTGTATTGTAGAAAATAATATTTGTAAGTAGACAATACAGGTACCAGCATTAATGAAAGTTTAGGACAGTTTCTTGAATAACATTTCCAGAATGGCAATTACATTTTTATTGCTTTCACATTTCACTCTTTCTTCTAGAACTAGAATATATGGCCTGTACTATCAATATTCATGTGGCGCACACTTGAAATTGGTTAAAATTATCAACAAATACGAAAATAAATTTTGAACAATCTATATGTACTTCATCTGTTTCTTTAAAAAAATTCAGATTTTTGTCCATGTAAAAATTAAACAGCCATACAATAATTTTAAAATTAAGTCTTTTCTGAATTTGTTAAAATAAAATACCTTGTTAAACTAACAAGTATATGGCCCAATTCTTAGGCGTTGTATCTTTTCCAAAATAATATACTCCCTCCGTCCCATATTTGTTGTCTCATTTTGAATTTTTAAAATCAAATTAATAAAGTTTGACCAAAAAATTAAACATATTATATAATAATATATATATTTTTAAAAAATATTATAATATAATTTAACTATTCTATTTTATGAATCAATTTTTAAAGTCGTAAAATTATAAATAAATATTTTTAAATTGTTGGTCAAAATTAAAAAAATTGACTTTGAAAAGTCAAAAAAAGACAAGAATTATGGGACGAAGGGAATACTTTTTTTTTTTATTTTTCATTCCAAATCTATCTTCTTAAATATGCAATTCAAATGTTTTCTTAAAAAAAAATCAACTACCTCCATCCCCATAAATTCTTAACATTCTCATTTTGTACATAATTTAAAAAATAATAAATTAATAATTTTTTCTAGCCCTTTCTTTCGTGAGTATTTTCTACGATATCGGAGATGACTAGATAATTTTCAATAATCAATTGGATTAAATTTGTACGGATGATTGAATTTGATATGGAGAATATAATTTCTTGTGATTAATTTTCTGATTGTGGGCATGAATCGAATACATAACTCAAATTTTTTAATGATTTCATCAAAAGGGTTCATTTTACATTTTAGGATTTATGGAAAAGAAGATAGGGCAATTTCAGAAAAAAGAGAAAATTATGGAGTGGGCGAAAGACGTGTGAGTTTAGTGAGTTTTAATATTATATTAATTTTTTTATTCAAATTGTTATTATGTTGAATATAGGAACACCATAGTAAAAAATATTGTGAATTTAAATATTATAAAATTTACTATTTTTAGATATGTTAAGAATTAATTGAAACATTAAAGTGTTAAGAATCAAATTGCATAGTGGGAATATGTGTTTATTTAATTTTGGTATAATACCTTGGGCATATATGTGATTTCTGAAAAATATAACTTTTTTTTCGCCATGAAAATTATAAAATTAGTTATCCCGTAGATAGTAATTTTATTTTTTGTTTTTATAATCCAGGTTTTTATAAAAAAAATTACCAAAACTTTATATTATAAACTTTCTAAGGTATAAAATACAAATTTCTAAGAAGATGATCCTATTTAGTTGTGGAATATTTATAACTTTTCAATTTTTTTTGAAAAAAATTAAATTTATATCTAACAAATACGCGTATTAAACCTCATATTTTAAACTCAAACACGTTTAGTTAGTAGATAAATAAAATTTTATCCTGAAAAATTAATATTTTTATTAAAATGTAATATTTAGGAATTTCAACCTTTTCCCTAGGAAAAAGAAAAGCAAATTTATTATTGAATCAAAATATAACGTGGCACACACAAACAGGCCCTAGAGAAAGAAACCCTAAAACCCTAATTAAACCCCTGAGCAGCTGCAGGTGAAATAAATGGCGGGTTCAAGAAGAAGGCTCAAGAGATCACGAGCCAAAGTGAAAGTTGGGTTACCCAAGAAAAACCCCAATGTATTCAAACCGGCTTTTAATATGCCACCTAAGCTTGTTAAGCTCCTAGGTTTGTCTGATACTCAATGGGATGACCAAGCCAGTGTTATCGAGAATTACAAGACCTTTGGTGTTCTTTCAAACCCTAATTTGCTTGGTGTTAGGTCTAGGTATCGCGAATTTTCTGAGAGTGATTCTCTTCAGGCTCCTCCTCCTAAGATTGATGCCCCTCTTTCCGAGTTTGACACTATTGATTCCGGTAGCGATGTCGAGGAAGATGGTTTGTTTTCGATACATTTTTCTTCCTTTCGTAGCTTATTATTGATGTATGATATGATTTTAATTTTTTCTGTTTGTAGTCTTTGGTTATTGGTGTAATTTTATTGGATTAAATTCTCGGGTGATGAAATGTGTTAATTTGATTATAGCTGATTTTATTGCCTGCGCATTTTATTAGCTTATTATTTTGATTAATTAAACCAAGTGTCTCGAGTCATCAGTGCTGTTCCTGTTTTCTTTTCTTCAGTCATTGTAAATAATTTAGTACGGGGTTATCAAGTTTGGCTTTCTACCGTAGTTATTATTTTGTTAAGTTTGGCTTTCTACCGTAGTTATCAAGTTGCAAAATTCTCACTTTGGTCTTTCAAATCAAAGCGCCTTCATGATGCTCAAAAAGGCACTCCTTTAAGGAAATAAACAGTTTTGAACACTATGGCTTGGATATCTTTCATCAGATAAGATCATCGTCAAATTTTCTTGATTACTGGATTCAAATGGATTTAATGATGTAGTCTTGCAATTGAGAATTTTCTACTGCACATCTTCCAACATTTTTTTTCATCAGATAGGAAGCTCTTCAGTTCTTTCTCAATCAATGTTCGATTGATCATTGTTTCCCAATCAGGTTCATGTTTTAAATTCGTTCTCATTCACTAGTTGGCCACAACTTCTCTTCCCTTATTTGAATTTGTAACTACAGCTCTGCTCTCCTCTCTGGTTACACTTTGTTGTATTGGCTGCTTGGCAGCCTTGACTACCTTTATAATAAAAGCTATTAATATAGAAGTAATAATTGACTGTTGGCAGCCTTGGCTAATTTATTCACAGTAGTTTACAATTTTGATAGTCCCCTTGCTCATTTCACTTTACTCTCTTCCTCTTTCTTTTTCTTTCACATACACACACACACATTTACAAGTTCCTTCTGTTACATACATGTCGCAAAAGTGAAATTCTCTCTATGATAAACCTACACCATTTCGGCATTTCTCATGTCACACACCAGCACACACTATTTTATACGAACTGTATGAATGTAAAGATGATCAGATCGTAATCTTTTAGTGAAGAAACATTTTCTTGAATCAGTTAGATTATATCTTTTATTACTATCTAGTACTAGGGGTTATTTCCTTGTTATTGAGAGATGTCTCATAATTCAGTAGTAAATTAGCTTAATTTTTTTATGATATCATCTTGTGTTTATGTAATTGCTTGCCCTTTAATTTAGAATAGAAATTACTTTAAAATGCTACGAGATGATAAAATATTAAGATTTAAGAGTCATTTTTTATTTATTTTTTGTTTAAGGAGATTATATTAGCTTTTATGATAAGAGTGAATTGCTTGTACAATCTACATGTTTTATATAATGATATTAAATATATGAATAATGCTATAACTAACCATCACAGAGTTTGTAAATTTTCAAGATCATATAAAAGAATAAGCACATATATATATTTACTTGTTTTTTATATGGAGTCCGCTTCTATTCGATGAAGCTGGTGCTTCGCTGTCTGTTTTAGCTTAGAAAGGTCCTTTGCACTATATTGCTTTTCACATCTAAAAATATGATTTCAACAACAGTTTTCCTGATATTGAACCTTTTGCTACTTAAGCAAATACCTACTCGTTTGTTTCAGGAGCAATCGAACTACCACAAATATTAGTTTTGGTACTTTCTTATGATGTCATTGCTTAGCACATGCTCATTTTTTGAGGTGGTATGACTGTTTAATCATACACATTATTGATATGTTATGCTGTCAGAAACTTTATGTTTTTAGGTTAAATATTTGAGTGTTTATATGATAGAATTTGCAGAATTGGGATAAGAAATGCAGAGATTCATAGAGACAGAATATGAGAGAAACTAGCAGAGATAGAAATAGCTTGTAAAGGAAGAGATTCTGACATATGCATAGTATATGATCAGAAAACATATTTGGGTATAATAGCTTTACCATCAATATTGTCATGTTAACTTAGTTCTAGTGAATTGTCTGTTTAAGGTATCATTTAAACCGTTGTTTTTATCAATACAATTTTACGAATTCTTTGCTGGTTTCTGTAGAATTAGCACATAACCTTTTAAGCTGGTCTCTGAGATGTTATAATATAAGTCACAGAGTTTTTCCTTGAGTCATTCTTTTTGTAAATTTATGCCTTGGCTAAAAGCATAATCAATCCATGTTCGTGAACCAGGACATCTTATTGCAATAGGAATTGATAGATTCAGATGGCGTAAACTAACTAATTCTTCTGGCCTAATACCTAATCGTTTGTTTCCACAAATATTAGTTTTGGTACTTTCTTATGATGTCATTGCTTAGCCATGCTCATTTTTTGAGGTGGTATGACTGTTTAATCATACACATTATTGAGATGGTATGCTGTCAGAAAGTTTATGTTTTTAGGTTAAATATTTGGGTGTTTATATGATAGAATTTACAGAATTGGGATAGGAAATGCAGAGATTCATAGAGACAGAATACGAGAGAAACTAGCGGAGATAGAAATAGCTTGTAAAGGAAGATATCTTTGAGAGAGATTCTGATATATGCATAGTATATAATCAGAAAACATATTCGGGCATAATAGCTTTACCATCAATATTGTCATGTTAACTTAGTTCTAGTGAATTGTCTATTTAAGGTATCATTTAAACCGTTGTTTTTATCAATACAATTTTACGTATTCTTTGCTGGTTTCTGTAGAATTAGCAAAGAACCTTTTAAGCTGGTCTCTGAGATGATATAATTTAAGTCGCAGAGTTTTTCCTTGAGTCATTCTTTTTGTAAATTTATGCCTCAGCTAAAAGCATAGTCAATCCATGTTCGTGAACCATGACATCTTATTGTAATAGGAATTGATAGATTGAGATGGCGTAAACTGATTGGTTACACAATATTCATCATGGGACATATATAACACTCATAGCTGGATGGGAGGTTTTTCTTATGTGACCGTTTAACCTGGTCTGTGACTCTGTGTCAGTCCATGACATTATTGTAAAACATGTTTTTCTAATTGGTAATAACACTAAAAATACATGACTAAATCATATCGTGAATTGCATATATAGTAGCACTTGTTTCTGTTCATCCCACCCCCACCCCTCAGGTTCTTGGGTTTTCTTATATATTTATTAATTATTTATGCATTTATAATCCTACAATTTGCTACAACTTCTCAGATCTGAAGTCAGCCCTAGGAAAGAAGCGGAGAGATGGAAAAAGCATGCCACTGCTACCATTGACAAGAATGCAACGTGTTCACATTGGTCCACTTGTGGAGAAATATGGAGATGACTACCAGGTAAGATGAGTTTATAAATTGTTAAGTGTTGGCAATTCTTTTGTTTGTTGCTACCCTTTCATAACAAACATATTGGTTTGCAGAGTATGTTCAGAGACACAAAATTAAACAAAATGCAGCATTCTGTAGCAACTCTTGAGAAACTATGCTCAAGATATGTGATGTGGAAAGATCAGAATCCATTGCTTGTTGGAGGAGCATAACTTTGCAACATCCATGAATGTACGAGATTTTAATGTCACATGTAAACTTGAACATTTCGGTTTTTGATTTTCGAGACAATCTTTATCAAACTCCAATCACATGTTTAATTTTGTACCTCTGTTTATTATCCGGACAAGTAAACACGGTAGAATTATTTTATATCATAATTGTACTAGTTTTCGTCTTTTCGATATAGAACAACACAGGAATTGAAAGTGTGATAATAACAACAAACTGTTGTTAATTGGCTACTTAATCCTATTTCTGGAAAGCGTGTATAATTCTCAAGCACACGTTTAGACCTGAATAGTGACTTCTGTTGACCTTTCTATACTGACTCGAATTTTTCTTTCAAAATCTTTACTGACGTAGATTTAGCTTGGTTTTATTGGTGGGAAGTGGTATACTGGGTTGTGCATGTATAATATACAACAATATGCGTGTGTAAGCATATGTAAGTCGAGGCAACCTTACTTTGTTGACCCGACTTTCTTCAAAGTTCAAATGCCATTGCATGCATGTTCCCCACACCTTTCAAGTTTCAAGTTTCAAGTTTCAAGTTTCAACTACATACACAACGATACAAAACAAGTTAGGCACTCAATGGTTGACCTAGCATGTGATTTTTCGTACACAAGCCCTCTTAATATATATATTATACACACACACACACACACACTACTTTTATCAGTTATTTTCAATAATGTCATATGATTAGTTGGATCCAGATATCATTTCACTTTGTTAATTACAAAGTTTTTTCAAACACGTATTATATTGTTGAAAATTCTGAAATTTAAAACTCATTTATTTTTGAATTATTAAAACTATAATAATAACAATCATATCATATACTTTCCTTGAAAAAAACAATAATACTAAATCTAATCCAGACAAAATATTCATAACCAAGTTTAAAGTGCTCGGTATTTGAGTTCATGGTTTATTTCTCATTTACTACCATAATTAATTATGATTATAAATGACATTTGTATGACTATATCGTGACACGAGTGGTTACAGTTTAAGTTATAACCCTGAATTAGAGGCGTACATGCTGTAAACCTTATGAATTTTGGTTGATTATATTGGGAAAAAACATATACAGTAATTGTTAAATTTTTGTAGCTGTGAGCTGAAAAAGGAAAAAATAAATAAATACAGCAGAGTATGTACAACAAACAAACAATATCACTATTATATAAATTCCTTTTCAAAGCAAGCAAGATAATTTCATTTTGACCAGGACCCGAACCTTGAAGTAAAATTTCATTTATATAATATCAATATTATATAAATTCCTAATATTTAAAATTACAATTTTAAAAATTATTTATATATAATATGAAAAATGCTAAAATATACAGTGTATAAATATACATTAGATTGTTTAAACTAATTTTGACAAGACAGAATTTTTACATAATTTCAATTCTATTGTGCCAAAACAATTTATTCCGATTTGAGTATTGCTATTCGTTTTCATTATTTTATCAGATACCAATAAACAGAATCAGAATATTAGATCATCGTGCTTTTCTAATTACCCAATAACAAATATTTTGATATTATTTTTAGTATATAATATTCCCTCCGAACCTAAATAATAATCAATTTTACAATTAACTTGAGGTGAAAGAAATATAATTATATACATTAAATTTTATAATGAGTTAATTACAATTTTTTGACCGTCCATTAAACCAGATCATAAGTAATCGACGAATATTCAATATGATTACAAATTAAAAAAAACAATATGTATATTTCAAATCAAACCACGTAATCCAACAGATAGATACAGAGTAAAAAAACATAGATAGAGGAGAGAGAGAGAGGGGGTAATGAAACGAAAAAGATAAAAAATACTAATAAAAAGTTGTTATTATAATAAATAAATTCATCTCCTTTCTTCTTATTATGCTTTCCTCTGGTCTGAAATTTCACCGACTATATATCTGTATCTATATCATATCATCATCATCATAATAATAATAATAATTCATATATCTCTTTGTTGTGTGCAGCCAATTAATCGAATTCTCTGCATGTTCTGTGTTTTAATTTAAATAAAAACTCTTTTAATTTAATCAATTAATGTGTGAAATTTGATGCTATGGATGATTCTAATTCGTTGAATTCTTGTTCGATTTGCCTCGATTTGGTCGCCGATTCTAAGGAACGATCTGTTGCTAAGCTCCAATGCGGCCACGAGTTTCATCTCGGTGATTTTTTTTTTTTTTAATTTAATTAATTGTTGAAATGTGGTATTCTCAATGTTGATTATGATTTTGATTTTGTTATTGCTTGATATGATGATTTAATTAGGGAGCTTGAATTCGATGTTTTGTTGTTAGTGATATGTGTAATTCAAGTGTTGGGACTAGTAAATGTTTTACTAGAATTGAGTTGTTTGATTGAATTCTAGGGTTTTATTGATTAGATTACGGGGGAATGCTGATCAGTTTACGGATTATCGGTTTTTTGAGGAATTTAATATCTGTTGTGTTGGTTTAGTTCGATGATCTTCTATAGCGTACTTTCTGCTACAAGGATCAATTCTATAATTTTGTTCGTGTAGAATAATTTATTATGTTAAGGAATATTTTAATGGCCCTAAGTGACCACCATCCTTTTCTTTCTTTAATGAGGCTCTGTGAAAGTGAAACAACCATACAACGTTTCTTATCTAGGAATTTCCGTAGATTGTAGTGCTGTCATATGCAATGTTTTGGCCGCCATATAACGTTTCTTATCTAGAATTTTGTTAGATGATTTATGTTGAGAAAAGATTTTTACTCTGTTTTAGTTAGCTGGTCTGCTGGGGCCAAGATAGAAGTAATCAATTTAACAATTTACTTTTTTTCCCAATAGCTTTAGGGTTTTATTTGTGGAAGGAATTGTTTAGCCATGTGGCTATAGAGCTTGTTGACCACATGTTTATTGATTGTCTTGAATGAATCTATAAAATGACATTAATTGATATTGTCTTGTTGAGTTGGTGGTAATTTGCTTGTCAGATCCATGTGTATGTCCACTTCAGGAATGTATTTTACATGGTTGTCACGGCGCTCGACTAGTCGACGACTAGTCGAGCAGTCGAGGTGGAAGAGTCGACTGAAACTGCCAACTTGAAAAAAATGATATTTCGGGCGACTAGTCGACTGACTGGTCGACTAGTCGACTGACTGGTCGACTAGTCGAGTCGACTGGTTCAAAAAAATTTCAATTTTCAATTTTCTGTGCAGTAAGTAGAACACTGAGCTTGAGTGGAGTACATTGTGGGAGTAAATTACAAGTTTTGGATAACTCATAAATTTAAAAAGTTGGAATTATATAACATATATAATCTAATAGATATAATATATATAAATTTATTAATTAAATTATATATATATAATTTATCGACTAGTCGACGACTAGTCTCGACTAGTCAGACTAGTCGACTAGCCGGACCTCTGTCGACTTGACTCGACTGACCGCCGTGACAACCATGGTATTTTATGTTGTTCCATTGTGGGAGCAATAGTATTTGACAGTAGTATTTTCTTTTGGATAATTGTGTATTTGTGTCTGCATATTCTCATGATTCCGTTCCACTACGTATATAGATTGCATTGGTTCGGCATTCAATATGAAGGGAGCAATGCAGTGCCCTAATTGCCGTAAGATCGAGGGTGGCAGATGGTTATATGCAAATGGCTCTTCCCGTTCGGTGCCTGACTTTGGCATTGATGACTTGACTTTTAGTGAGGAGCCTTATGAGTATAGTTTTCCTGAAATGGTTAGCACTTTTACCTCTCTCAGAGCCGTAAGACTGCAATTAATTGTATATTTGAAGTAGATTTCTCTACCATGAGGCATGATGTATTAAGATTTTATTGTTGCTTTTGAACCTCTCAGCCATTTGGAATTCATTGGTGCCCATATAGTGGCTTAACAGGAGTCCATTCATCATTTGAGTAAGCACAATCATAAGCTTTTTTTTTTTTTTGGTATCATATTGTGCTTCATTTACCTCTAGATTCCAACGAACATTTGTTGAAAATATTATCTTTTTCAAAAACTTTTTCTCTGGTACAGATCGAGCTTCTTTTTGTGGGCCTGTTCCAATCTGTATGCAACTGTTTTCCTATCCAGTGTATGTCGATGGCACTTACATCTCATTTGTTTGGGTCAGAAGTCAGAAATATAGAATTCACTATCAATTTTAGTGTAGATTTATGATGTAGGTGTAAGGTGCAGACTCCTATAAGAGTATAACTTCTTGAGTTCATAGTTCATCCTTTAATTTATATGTGACTACTAACAGCTCTTTTGGGCTGAATAAGGTTGCACTGATGATGTCTAATAGTGTGTTAAAAGTTAAGATATACTTAAGTAAAATTCAATGTTAACCTAACAATAACTCTATATTCTAGAGGTTATTTTGTATAATATTGGTAAGCTGTGATAAATTTCTTCTCGGCGGTATGATATTTTGTGGTTTTATTTCAATAATTAAGATTTTCAAGGGGAACATGGGTGGATTACCCAAGTTTTTATAAGGTCTTTCCGGTGCACAACATTTTGGGTATTGGGGAGCTAGGAGGCCACAGATCATCTTATGTGAGATTATCAAGGCTACACGATAATACTCTTTAGTGAGCAGGCCACAGATCATCTTATGTGAGATTATCAAGGCTACACAATAATACTTTAGTGAGGAGGCGTACCGGTAGATATGAATATGGATTGTGGGACTTCGATCTTTTACACACTAATTTCCTTCTAGCCATATCTCGCTCGATTTGATAGGAATAGAGGTTGTGATTAGCCTTTGAAGACCAAAACCTTATTATTATATTTTATTCTAAACTTGGACTAATTAAGTTGTCTAATAAAGAGTCCAATAACATAATATTTGATATGGGCTATGTAATCTGTAATACCTAATGATAAGTTTTATTAGGGTTAATGGGATCTAAGACCATCTCCAATGTATAACACTAAAATAGTGTAAATATTATACTATTTTGGTGTAAAAATTACATTATTCACGTAATCAACTCCAATCATGTTACACTATATATTACACGAAAAGAAAACTTTTGTCTATAATAATACACATTCTTCCAACTATTTTAGAAGTAATTGTTTTGTTCGTATACAAAAGGGAAAAATGGGGACATGGAAGGAGTAAATTTGTTTTGTTAACAAATATGAAGGTATATTGACATTTTAAGACACACCAAATTTGGTGTCAAACTTACTCCAAATGAGCATTTGACATCAAATTTGGTGCAACACTATTCATTTGGTGTAATTTTGACACTATTATAGTGTCTCATTGGAGAGCATTTTACACCAAAATACTTTGAAAGTTACACTATTGTAGTGTTTTAGTGTCACTTGAAGATGCTCTAATTGGGCTAAATGCTAATATACAAAAAATAATGTACGGGTTTTAGTCCCCCAAGACCCCATTAACCCTAATAAGGTTTGCTATTGAGTATTACACGTTACATAGCTTATACCAAAGATGTTATTGGATTCTTTATTAAGCCACTTAATTAGTCTAAATTTAGAATAAAACATAATATTAGGGTTTTTGTCCCCAAAGGCTAATCACAACCTCTATTCCTCTGTTCCTATCAGTTTGAGGGAGACAAGGCTAGGCAAATTAGTCTATGAAAGATTGAAGTACCGCAATCCATAAGTACGATTTTGCACTAAAATATTATTATGTAGCCTTGATAATCTCACATAAGATGATCCGTGGTTATGTATTTAGTAGTGAGTGAACGAGGTATTCTTATAGAAATTTGATATGTATATCTGTGTGTGTGTGTGTATGTGTATGTGTGTGTGTATGTGTATGTGTATGTGTGTGTGTATATATATGAAGGCTCTTCTGCTATAACACCTAATGTTCGGTGCCAAAAAAATCTTTCATTTATTAGGGAAAATACATTTATATCATCATATTTATATGGAGCTAATGAAGCCCATTTTTGAAGATGTAAAGTTTCTCACGACCGCTGAGGAATTGTGAGTGATACCCATGTTCACGTAATGGAAGGGATGTGAGAATATTACATTCCCTACCAACAGTCTGGTCTATGAGTCTATCCCTTATATGGAACTAAGATACATAAAGTTGTCTATGTTTATGCATATTCCTTATTTGGTCCTGGTTGTCGTCGTAGAGGCAGATGTAACCAGTTGAGGGGCGTAGCCAGACATTGATGATAGGGTGGTAAAAAATTATTACCGTTTTAAGTATTTTGTCAAGTAGTGTCACACTTGTTTGGGGGTATATAGTAGGGTCAAACTTCTTGTTATACGGGATCACAATTCTTATTACCTTGGGTCAGAAAATAAGTTTTCAGTTTTAAATTTTAATGCAAGTATACTCGATATGGTAAATATGTATTTATAATTTCAAGTTTAGTTGGGGTCAGACCCCACTGCCACAAAAGTGGTTAGCCCCTTGCAGATGGCCAGATGGCACTCTTTTGTGGAGTTAATTGCATTTCGGTGGTTAAACATAACAAGTTGCAATCTTTTCATAATTCATTGGTTAAAATCTTTTCCAAGTTATAAACAGAATTTCAATAAACAGAATTAATTATTAATGCATAAAGGGAATCTAACGAGTGAAAAGAGCAATTGCTGCGTGCTGGTCCTAGAATTGCTTCACTGACCGTGGCCAACTACATTTTGTAATTCTGAAAGAACTAGGGGTGTTTGAATGTGGGTTGCTTGCAGGGTTTTCTTCAGTGAATATGCTTAGTGTGGAATCAAAAGCTGTGGGGCTGTATCAATCCACATGAACTAGGACGCTGTCCCCCTTTTGGCATATGTTTTGTATAATCTGTTTTGCCTTACTTTTTATTTTATCATTTTGAGGACTAACGATAACGAAAATGGAAAGTTTCAAGGACTTTGAACTTTTAGTATCAGAGTAAATATTTTGGTTACTTCAAATCAGGTCAAGCTTCAGTCATATCTTTCAGTGTTCCTTGTGGCAATATCCTGTTTTGCGTCAGAATATCTTAGAACTTCTGTTTAACCTGTATTTTTTGTAAAATCTTACAGGGAAGTGGATCCACCATCAACCACATGTAAGTAAATTTTCATGTGATAATTTTTAGAATTTCAGTATACAAGTGATGTTAAAGTGGATTCTGCATTCAGATCATGAGTTACAAGGAAACCATGCTATACTTGCTGAACATATCGCTGCATCAACTCTGGCCCATTCCCATGTTGCCTATGCCCGACCGGTTCCCCGTGCTATATCTAATGCCAATGAGAATGTGGATGAACCCATCTTCAGTCATCACAGAAATGGGCAAACTGGGCATAACGAGACCTATAATCCTAATGCCTTCCCTGCTATGAATGTTCAATATCAAAGTTGGGTTCATCATTCACCTCCAATCTCTGGTAATAGGAACCATCTTAATGGTGTCGATCAAGCTTCGGTTCCTCCAACACTGAGATCGATTAGGGTTGAGGCTGATGCTATATCAAGACCTGGACCTTTTGCGCATCCCTTCCATCACAGTCATGGGTAAGCCCCTCGAAAACCTTCAAGTACCCCTTTTATATTCTTTCAGAAGTTTCGAGTAAATAATTGTTTCGTTTTCCCATTTAATCTTCAATTGCAGTTCTTTTCCAAGAGCTAGAAATCCGTTTATCCCTTCACTTGATCATTCCGTCAGTAATACTCGGCCCCATGAAAGGATCCAGGTTTCCCATGTCAACCACCATCCACAAGGCAATCCTACGAGTCTAATATTGCCTATCATGCCTGGTGTCAGAAGATTCAGTGGTCCACGGGGATTGCCTCTCATGATGCCAGCTCTTCCTCATGCAGACCATCAAGGCAGTTTCTATATTTTTCCTCCAGGCTTGTCTGGTCAAAACCTACATGAAGCGGATAACAGGGACCATTTATCTCGTTTCCCAGTTGTCTTATTTGATAGGAACCCAGTTTGGGGATCCTTGCGACATGCTTCTGGTGGTGTAGATTCCCGCAACAGGTCTGGCAACTTTTGGCGGCAATGGTCATAGAAGGCTTATCCCCACTTGGTTGCGAGACTTCTTATAGCCATTTACAGTGCTTGAAACTTGCTTACAAACTGTGAAAAGTTCACATTAATATCAGCAAGCATGTCTATATGTTTTCAAACAGTACACTTTATAACGCACCACGTGATCCCAAAACTGAAACCCTACCTTGCCATTCACGTGGTCTGCATAACATTGGCACCTATTTATGCACTGTGGCTCCTATATAAATTGTTGCTTGGGTTGCAAGGACTAATTTATTGGCAACCACATTTTTTTGCTATGGAATTTGGCTGTTTGTTTACAAAATGAAGTCATTTTGCAATTTAAATGTCAAAACTTTGTAGTTCATGAAGGATTAATATTTCCATGGAGTATGATTTAAAATAGATTTACTTAAATGAGGTAAAAAAGTGAAAGTTAATGCTCCATAAATGTATTTATTTTTTTCCTACAGGTTTTAAAGAATTAAGTATGTGATTATATGGTTTCTTGTAATTTGACATTACAATAAAATGGCAATGTAACTAGCTTAAAACACAAAGGTAATATGATGGTTTCTTTGGGTGATGGATATGATGGTAATATGCGAGACAAACATATCTTGTGTTTAGTTTTCTGTATGAGTTCATGTGTTTGAGTGCTCGTATATCCAACATCTGTGTGTATCACATATACGGACTTTATTTCAGGACGAAATGTCAATGTGTTCTTCTGCGTATATATGTTGCAAGGAAAATCTATAAATAGAGATGGGGTATGTCCAAGGTCTCGTATTACCACTAGTCTTCATATTTTCAAACTAAGGTTTATGAAGCCATCAGATTAATGCTTTTCCAAAAAGTCGAAATCAGGTGTTTGTTTCTGTAAAATCTTTGATTAATTAGGGATGACTACCCCCACTAAACGCATCATGAGAACTGAGAAGTCCATTGAAAATGTTCGCCAGGTTACTTTCTTCGGCTAGTATATAATATATTACATGCTTTCTTTTTATCAGGCTCGGAACCCTTTATTTCCTTATGGTATTTTAAAAAAGAAAATTTAATGTACATTTAAGTAAAGTAGTCGATCGGTTTTTGCTCCTGTTACTCTTTCTCTCTCTTTTAAACATTTCCACTTGTCACTTGTCAAGTAAGCACCCTGATTTACTCATAAGTACAAAAAGAAGTCAATTTGTTCTTGGTTTTACTCACAAGTACAAAATAAGTCAATTTGTTCTTGTTGAATCCCAATACAGGGACAAACCGTGACACAGTGAAATAACACATGAATAGAAATTTTTATATCTAGAACTCTCACCAAGTTCTACCACCACAAGTTATAAGTTTCAACAAAAACAATAAACAAAGTAATAACTAAAACAAGAAATACAAAGAAATATTTGTGTTGGCCAAATGAAAGAGTCTTTTAATTGTATATATTGATACATGTATATTTTATGTGTATACAATATATTCCACCTTAGGTTAAAAAACCTAGCCAATTCACTTCCGTTTACATATCTTAGAAACCATGGGTCTAGTCTAAGAATTAATCAAAAAAAATACATTTGGGTCAAAAATACTCGATCCAAGTCAACCCCTGACCGAAGGATAAAACAAATCAATATGGTGAACATAACCCGTCACCGCGGTGATGAACCACTACCTAGCCCACTAATAAACTAACATTCTGGACCTCCAAATCTGATCTCCACCGTTCAGAATTTAAAAATCGAAGTAAGGGACATTCTTTCTAAAATTCAGGATGATCCAACCGTTGAAACTCCGAGAATCGCAAAAACAAGGCAGTTGACTCAACCAGAAAAATTCCTACGAATTTTTCACTTCAACACCAAAAGCTAGCCCAACCTTTCTACCTTCACAATTCTCTACCTCGTACATCATTTGAAAGACCTCAAATTATGGATGAACACCAAGAAAATTATGAACACCTTGATATGTAAACCTCAACTGGTTGCACCATTCTACCATAATTGCCCATATACCATTAATCGGGATCACGCCATCGTAGTTCTCATCATGGGTGAAATCTCCACCTCACCCCAACACCATCCCGAAAGGCAAAAAAATACCAGATGATATTGAACAAGTCCAAACAATGTTAAAACTTACACCCTGTCAGTAACTTGGTTAACATTTCTGCCAGATTTTCATTTGTGTGCACCTTCAATAGAGAAACATCACCATCCTCTATGACATCTCGCACAAAGTGATACCTGATATCTATATATTTGGTACGCGTAAGATGAACTTGATTCTTAGCCAAATGAATCACACTTTGACTATCACACCACAAGTCCACATGGTCTTGTTTAACCCCCAAATCATATAGAAAACTCCAAAACCACAATGCTTCCTTCACTCCCTCTGCAATGGCCATATATTCGGCTTCTGTAATAGAAAGTGCCACTGTAGCTTGTAATATCGATCGTCAACTAACTAGAGCGCCATGTATACTAAATACATAACCAATAGTAGATCGTCGTTTGTCTACATCACCTGAGTCCACAAATCCGCTAACCTTACATGTATCACCACCAAAGCATAAACCTTTATCAGCAATACCTTTCAAATACCGCAATATCCATTTCACTCCTTACCAATTTGCCTTCCCAGGATTCGCCATGAATCTACTGACCACACTAACTGCCTGTGAAATATTTGGACGTGTACACACCATTGCATACATTAAACTGCCAACCGCACTTGCATAAGGAATACGCTCCATGTTTTTCTTCTCTGCTAATGTAGTAGGAGATGTCTATTTAAGAGCCTGAAATGTGGAGCCAATTGAGTCACTACTGTTTTAGCATCTTGCATCCCGAACCTCACAATAACTCGTTCAATGTAGCCTTTCTGACTTAAGAACAATTTACGATTCGACCTCTCTCTTCTAATCTCCATATCCAAAATTTTATTTACAGCACTCATGTCTTTCATCTCAAACTCTATATTAAGTTGAGATTTCAACCTATCTATCTCCGCCTTGCTCTTTGAAGCAATAAACATGTCATCCACATACAACATAAGCTAAATATAACCACTTCTATGAAATTTTCGAATGTAAATACAACAATCATACTTACTTTTAGAATACCCTTTCTTTCGCATGAAAGAGTCAAATCGCTTGTACCATTGTCGAGGAGACTACTTAAGTCCATACAATGACTTCTTCAAGCCACATACATGACACTCCTTTCCCTCAACCTTGTATCCCTCAGGTTGACGTATATAAATTTCCTCGTCCAAATTTCCATGCACGAAAGCTATTTTTACATCAAGTTGTTCCAGCTCAAGATCACCATTAATAACAATACTCAATAACGCCTGAATGGAAGTGTGCTTCACCACTAGTGAAAAAATCTCATTATAGTTCACTCCATCCTTTTGCGCATACCTTTTTGCTACTAGTCTCGCTTTGTTTCTTGTACCACCGAGTTCAGAAGGACCTTCTTTCTTCTTGTACACCAACTTGCAACAAATAACTTTTCTACCTGCAGACAAAGGGACTAAATCCCAAGTTTGGTTCTTTTCCAAAGACTCTATCTCTTCTTCCATCGCTGTCAACCAACTCTCACTATTACTATTCTGAATAGCTTCTTTGAAGGAAATATGCTCATCATCTTCCACCGAGAGTGCATACTCTACTGCATTAACATGCACGTAGTGCTTCAAAGGCTTATCCGACCCAAGCGTTTGAACCCTTTTGTATGCTTGCTTTGGCCTAGTGAAAGCCAAACTATCCTCAAACTGTTGTTGTTCGCGTGCCTGCACATTTTCTTGTTCAATAGTTTCATTGTCAAATTCATCATCCTCATCATTCTCACCATCATGAGTGTCTCCATGATCTTCCTATTGAACACGACTAGATTTTATCTCAACCACATGAGACTTAGACGCCTCAATGTCATTACCAGCAACTACCTTAGATTTCAGCGATGTTATCATAGAGTCCTCATTAAACGTTATATCTCTACTGATTATGAACTTAAAATCATCAATATACCAAAGACGATAACCTTTCACACTTGTTGCATACCCCAAGAATATAGCCTTCTTGACGTACACATCAATTTTTTCTTCGTCAACATAATAATAGGTTGTGCACCCAAAAATTCTAAGTCTTCCATAATCTGCATGTTTTCCTGACCAAACATTATAAGGTACATCTTCATCTAAAGATGCATGACGTAATCGATTCACAATATAGCGAGTCATATCAATTGACTTTGCCCACCATTCTTCTGAAGCATAACCAACCTCTTGTTTCTCATGCACTTTTCTGATATTATTGTTGTTCTTATTCTTCTTCCAAACTATCCTTTTGTTGGGACAATTTGCTTTAAAGTGCACGGACTCACCACACTTGAAACACTTCATCCCCCAATAGGAAAAGTCATTCTTCCCATTAAATTTCTTAATCTCATACTTTCCAACTTTAACCTTACTGTTCGTAGAAGCCAAACCTAACTTGTTTCACACCCAGTCTCTCTTAGAAATTTCAACAGACACACTGTGTGCACTACACAAGACACAACCCAGAATCACTTCAAATTGGAGCTTTACCACCCAAATCTAAATTCTAGCTCTGATGCTAATTGTTGAGTCCCAGTTTAGGGACAAACCGTGATGCAATGGAATAACACCTGAAGAGAAATTTTTATGTCTAGAACTCCCACCGAGTTCTACCACCACAAGTTATAAGTTTCAACAAATATAATAAACAAAATAATAAGTAAAACGAGAAACATAAAAAAATATTTTTGTTGGCTAAGTGAAAGAGCCTTTTTCTTATATATATTAATACATGTATATTTTGTGTGTATACAATATATTCCACCTTACATTAAAAAACCTAGCTAATTCACTTTCGTTTACATATCTTAGAAACCATGGGTCTAGTCTAAGAATTAACCCAAAAAATACATCTAAGCCAAAAATACTCGGTCTAAGTCAACCATTAACCGAAAGATAAAACAAATCACCATGATGAATATAACACGTCACCGCGGTGACAAACCGCTGTCCAGCCCCCTAATAAACTAACCTTTTGGACCTCCAAATCTAATCTCCACCGTTCGGAATTTAGATATCGGAGTAAGGGACATGTCGTCCAAAATTTAGGACAATCCGACCGTTGATACTTCGGGAATCGCAAAAATAAGGCAGTTGACTGAACCAGAAAAATTCATACGAATTTTTCACTTCAACACCAAAAACTAGCCCAACCTTTCTAAAGGTTCTTATTCTATCACTCTCGATAACCATTCACGAGTGATCACTCGTTTCCTTCGGACTTTTCCGCTTGTAGAGTGAGCACTCTTTCTCTCTTTTAGACCTTTCCACTTGTCGAGTAAGTACCCTATCCTATTCATAAGTATTTGTTCTTATTCCGATCACTCTCGATAACCATTCACAAGTGATCACTCATTTCCTTCTGACTTTTTTGCTCGTAGAGTGAGCACTCTTTCTCTCTTAACAAGCACTCATTTCCTTCTGACCTTTTCACTCATCGAGAGGTCGTTCTCTCTCTATACTGTAACTACTCGGCAACTACTTGCCAAGTGGAACATAGTAATTTTGTTCTTTTCTTGATGCAATAAAAATGCACTTGCTATTTGGCAAATAGTCAACAAAAATTGTGCTAAGAATGTCACATGTGCATACCTCAACCTTACTCACTAGTTTTCTTCTTCCTTTGAGGTAGCTATAACACCAAACTGTTCAGAATTCTGGATAGTGATAAAGGACTGTATGAAAGTGGGATACATACATCTAAATTTAGTTCTTCAAATTTATACCAGATAATATGGCAGATGCGTGCTATGCATAATCTACTTTCATAAAGTTGAACCTATGAACTCTACTTCAAATCTTCAATAATATGGAAAATGCAACTTGTGCTGTGAATAATCATAGTCTCCATGAAAGCACTCATACCTCTGTTTCAAATCACTTAGTTGAAGGAAAAAGACAGCAGAGAATATTGAAGATAAGAGTCATACTTTCTGCGTGGTCCATCAAGAATTTACTAATATTGTATAGCAATTTTTCTAGAACCATCAATGCATACCGTCTACAGAATTGAAATCAGCTTAACCAGCAGAACATAGAATCTAGTGGTGGCCCACTAACTCAATTGTTTAGTTTTTAGAATCAATAATGAAGTTGGAGCAACAATATTGTGTGGATACCTCAAAGACTGCAAACTTCAAATTAAAAGATATGATAATATGGGCAACAAATTATACAGCATAATAAGTTCAGATCAATGTGCAGCCATGTATTTACTTTGAATATGGAAATATTTGCACCTCTCAAGTGATTAACATGACAGCATAATTGTTATACTTCTAAATGGTTTAGCAACTGTTCACACCCTATAAATTACTCGTAATCAAGTTGATAGAGAAACAATGTTGTAATTTGAAATTTTCATGTGTTACTCTATGAACTACGACATTAGGTTGCATTGCAATTCCAAACCTTGTATCAAATACGTCAGTCGGATGAATCATAATACTTGCACAATTGCGAACTGAAATCATGTATAGTTAGTAATCCGAATGCAACATTAATAATACTTGCACAATTACGAACAGCTGAAATCATATATCGTTAGTAATCCGAATACAACATCAACGATAGATTATCGACTAGTTGCGGAGGAGAACGGGAGAAGTTTGAATACATAGTTCTGCCTAGCACTACTACACCTTTATTTAGATTAGATGGAAGGACGTACATATAAAACTCTGTGGACAAGAATGTTAAGTGTGCAAAGGCCAGTCAGTCCAAGCACCTGAAACATGTCCATTCTCACAAACATAAGCTCTAACAACAGGCTCTCCATCATCATGGTATCCGAAAACCCTTTTCAAACAAAATGCAGAATGCAAATCCCACGTCTGCTTGCACGAACAAAACTCACAATTCAAATCAATCTTGCTCCGATCGCCATCGTTAATCGTCCTCCAAACCCTTGATCTCTTAAAATTCTTGAACACTCCCCTAAACAACATATAAGCTCTCTTCTCCTCCTTGTGTACACAACCAGGCCAATCACTTATATACAAACAATCCCCTCTAAATCTACTAGCCAACAACTTATTACCTTGTTCCCTGCTCAAATTCCACACCCCAGAAGCTAAATGTGGTTTCAATGATCTACAAAACTTCCTTTTTTTACTGGCAGTAAAATCACTAGCAGTCTCAACAAAAACATCACCATCTGTTTCAGTGGGCACTTGACTAATCTCAAGATTAATTTTATTATCATCATTAACAATCATATCTTGAGATTCAGAAGTATCATATACTGTATCATAATATAAATCATCATATAAAGACCAACCACAATCAGAAGCAACAACAGCAGTAGAGCAAGCATCTGAGATTTGGGCCTGGCCCACTTGATAAAGATTACAACTTCGATAATTTTCATCAGGGCCCAGTTCACGTTCAAGCCCAAAATCAGAGTTTTCAAGCAGCACACCAGAGTGAAGGAGGCCAGGACAACACACTGCCAGCTTGTGAAGAGCTGCCCAGCCGCCTGGTGGCGCGTCACCGGCGCGTGACTCAGCAAGAAGATCAGAAACAACAAGTGAGATTCTCTCAGAGCATTTGGTTTTCAAACAAACACTGCGAATTAAAGAAGAGAATTTAGTGCAAACACAAGCAAGAATTGCCCAGTGTGTTGGATCATCCTCGAGATTAATAAATATTTTCAGTATAACATCATCTGATAGCTTTAAGAACCCATTTTCAGACATAGTTTCTGATGCCATTTTGATATTATACATAGGTTTGTTGTGTCTATATATTGAGAGAGAGAGGGAGATGGAGTAGTTCAAATACTTTCTGGGGAAACTTGTTATCTAGTTGAATAAAGGCGGAGTTTAAGTAGAAGATGAAGAAATGAGATTAATTTAATCTAGTACGGTGCATCTACTTATATGGTTGTATCTTGGGAACTATCGGTATATTTTTGGCAAACGATGGGATCATTCAACTAATTAAATTATGTAAAGTTAGGTTTAAGTGGCTATTTTTAGTTAAATCAAACCAAAGGCCATTAAATTAAGTCATCAAAGTATTCCTTTCTGGACGTGTCATAAAAAATAAACTTATTATATTTACTATTTTTTAATATTATTTTTCACTGATACACTCACTATTTCTCCACTTTATAATTTTTTTATATTAAATAAATAGTATTACATCTATTATTTTCTTCCACTACCTTCAAATCTATTATTAAATATTAATAGGTCTCACTATTTTATCCACTTTTTAATTAACTTTACTTCTTTTTTACTGCTAATTAACTTTACTTCTTTTTTACTGCTCCCTCCATTCCTTTTTATTAATCATTTTTTTAATTTTTTACACAGACCAAGGAGGTATAATAACCATAATATACTATCATTAATATTATTATAAAATTACTCTTATAACCTTTTACAAAGAGTGAAACGAATGGATAGCAATTAATACAGGGGTAACGATCGTAAAATTAAATATTTAATATGCTTTAAAAACTGAAAACAACTGATAAAGTGAAATAAGAGCAAAAGTCTAAAGCAACTAACAAAACCGGGGAAGGGAGAGAGTATTTTTTGTTGCGTGAAAGTCAATCAAGCTCAGACAACGGAGTACTGCTTTCACAATAATATTATACAGTAATGAACTGTTGCTCCTGCAAAGTACTCCTAGATCCCAACAAAAATCTTTAAGATTCTGTACTAACATGCTGCCTGCTGTTTTCAATACCCACGATTTTTAAAATAAATCTCGCCTACCTATCGTTTATAAATACAAATATCCATAGAAAAATACGAGTTGCAACTTAAAAAATATGGAATTCGAATACGAGTTGCATTAAATATTAGTAGATTATGAGTAAAGAGCACTTCGTGTACCCGCAGTTTGTGTGTCAGACCACTTGGGATACCACACTTCAAAAAGTACGACTCGCTATACTGCACTTCTTAACGTCCTAGCACTTTGCTGTTTTCCGTTAAATTGGACTAACGCCGTCATCGTCTCCGGTGACTTTGAACGACGGCAAAACAAAACCCAAACAAAGCTTGTCATTTTTTATACCAAAATAACGCTAGCCTTACCAGGAGTACGTATATAACAATTATACATACAAACAAGCAACCATGTGGCCGTAAATTGAAGAAATCCAACGAGTTTTACCGGAAAAATAATTTTCCGACGAGCTCCAAAAACAACCCATAAACACAAACAAAAATATCACTAGCATGTCCTTTCACCGATCTACGTACCCATGTAATTAGTTTATGCAACAAATCAACGGAAAAATAAATAAGAAATTCAAGTATAACCCGAAAATCATGAATTACAAATCAAGCAATTTCTAACGAAAACGGAGCACGTAGTCATGTACTTCAACACATGGGATTCAATTTGGTTACTCATACGAAGAAAACTAAGTTCAGAATCATCTTCAAAAGTTGCTTTGATCTTCAAGAACACGAAAAACATCTTCTTCTCCAAAACAAAAAAACTGACGGCGTTAGTCCAATTTAACGAAAAACAGCAAAGTGCTAAGACGTTAAGAAGTGCAGTATAGCGCGTCGTACTTTTTGAAGTGTGGTATCCCAAGTGGTCTGACACACAAACTGCGGGTACACGAAGTGCTCTTTACTCGTAGATTATTTAGATAAAGATGAAGTCACGGAACTAACTAATTTGTCTAATATGTAAAAATAATCTTGGAAGCGTGATTCCAACTAATAATACGGAGTAGTATCAAAGATAGTGGTTGTGTGGCAGATACGTTCCCATTTACTAGAAGGTAGGTCCCCTGTTGTTTTGGGACAGCAAGCACTGTATACATACATAATATACTACTACTACTAGTACTAGTTTAAGAGGCTGGGCGATCAAGTCTAGGACATGTGAGAACAATTGTGTCCACATATGAGTATCATGGAAATCCACAATTCCATGCAAGCATCTCATATGTTTATTTTCACTCATTAATTTTAAATGTATATTACTTGAAAAATTCTTGTCCACGAGTTCAAAATATTATTGGTATTTCACATGTCATCTTGCATAAATTCTAGTCTATCTTGACAGCTCTTGGTCACCAGAGAGACACCGGGTACTAAAGTAGGCCTTGTGATATATTCTCATACCTTTATTATAGTGATTAACTATTTTATAAACATTGTTTTTTAAAACATTTAGTAATTTATTTTTTAACTATTAATAAATAAATCTGATATAAATTTAATAGTAGATTATATAAATACAAAAATTTATAGACCATCTCTTAGTTCTCTATTCTTTCTTTATTATAATTAATTTTTTTAATATTATAATTCTTATGAGATTTTGATAAATATAATTTATATTTCATATTTTTGGATTACATATATTTATTAAATATTTATTTATATATTAGATTTATTACGCATTTAAACAGCTCGCCCTACACCACATAAAACCGCATTTTTACATTGCAGCTTGTGTGGTTTGAGATTTAAAGGGTATGAATGTGATTTGAGAATCTAATAATATACGTTATTTTATGGTTTTACTCAAACTAGGGAATATATTTAAAATTATTATTTTTAAATATAAAAATTATTTATAAAATATTATATTAGATAAAACAATAATTATATAATTATTATTTGAAATAACATTTATAAATTTTGTTCAAATAATAATAATAAATATTGATTATAATATAAATATAATATTCAAAAAATAAAATAATAGTTACTAAATTTATTCTAAACACACTTTATATATTTAGCCACATCCCTCTAAATCTCTGACTATTCTCAGTTATAATTAATAATTTGATAAGAAATTTTATAATTATTCAAATTTAATATAATATTTAGAAATGTAATTTAATTTAAAAAATAAGTTTTCATACACTACAAATAAGAAACAGATTATTCTAATGTAGCATTTATTTTTAAAATATATATATATATATTGTTTATAAATATTGATTAAAATATTCAATATGGTTTAAATGGTTATTGTTTATAATATTTAGAAATAATAATTAACAAATTATATAAATTAAAATAACAATAAATTTTAAGCTTATATTACAAAAATATCAGATTGTAAATAAAATAATAAAAAAATATATTAATTAAAATTTATTTAGCCGACACCCCTTTGATTTAATTATAAGATTAATTTAATATTAAAAAAATAAGTTTTCTTACACTATAAATAAGAAAATAGATTATTCTAATGTAGCTTTTGTTTTTTTAATATATATATTATTGTTTATAAAAATTGATTAAAATATTTAATATAATTTAAATAGTTATTATTTATAATTTTTAGCCATAATAATTAACAAATAAAATAACATTAAATAATATTGAAATCTAATTTTTTTCGTTAATTCATTGTTTTACATTTTGAACAAAAATCAAATGTTTATAATTTTTGAAAATAATATGATACTTTATATTTAGATCTCAAATATTTTTTTTATTTGAATAACTAAAAAATATTGATGAAAGTTGTAAATATAATAAAAATAAATTTACAATGAGTTTGAAATATAAACATATATCTTGAGTTTACAATACATAGTAAACTAAAGTTAATTAACCTTTGCTCGCGTGAGGTAGTAAACTAAAGTTAATTAACCTTTGCTCGCGTGAGGGATCGATGCGTGTATTATGAATTTGAGTGAGGCCCCATCAAATTAGGGATTTTTTTTTATAAAAGCAACTTCCTCGTTGATGAATAGTATTGAAATACAATATCCGGAGTTAAAATACAAAATTTTGAGAAAAGAGTTTCTTTCATTCAACAAGTTTATCATCTAACCGAAAGTTATGCTACTCGGAAATTTAGACAATAAAATCTTAGTTTTATCATCTAACCGAAGGTCATGCTACTCGAAAATTTAAACAATAAAATCTTAGTATCGGAAAAGAAAACACCCCAAAAAATAAAATACATATTAAAATTTGAAATATGAGTTAATGCTAATAGATGACAAGTAAACCATGATCACTCCTCTGCGTACCGCCGTACTCAAGTCACCGCATACTCCAATAAACAAATACCTCTCAACAAATACATTTGTTATCTAATCCAGAAAAAATATCCCTGAAATTATAAAAGGAATAAAATAATAAGTCTAAAAAAAATTAAAACATAAAACCATAATAATAATATTACATCTAATTAAAAGTATCTTTGATTAGACACATAAAACTCTCAATTTATCAATAAAAGTCATCCAATATGACACAAAACCGTCATTCAAGACATATAATAACCATCATATATGTACAAAACGCCAACAACAATGACACCGCCTCATATTGGTATAGAAAAATATAGCATATGATAATAAAATTATTTAAAAAATGTCATATTTGAAAGATTTGAAAACAGATATGAAGGATATCAAATAGATCTGAAGAAAATATGGAGATTTAAATGGCTAAAATTTTTAAAACAATATAATATAAATAAGAACAGTTTTTAGAATTAATACTTAGTATATGGAAGAGACGAAAAAGATGGAGAGACGCGAAGAAGGGGACGGGGAAGAAGATGGGGCCTGATGGGTAAGAGAAAGTTAGAAAAATAGCTTTAAAATTTTGCAAGCCACCACCTCACCACTTCATTCCCCCGCTAGCAATGCCGCGCTACGCGTGACTTAAAATATTTTTTCAAAACTTATATTTGATAGGTGTGGATGTTATTCAAATAAATCATGCTACTTATTACATGTAAAAATTTCTAACAGGTGTAGTAGACACATTTTATTTTTATTTGTACACCAAATTCTTAGTGTCTAAAATAATAATAAAATTAATAAATATACAAGTTAGTTAAAAAGATATTTTTATTTTAACTCGTATAAGTGTATAAATATAAAATTGTCAAATTTGATAATTTTAAATTGTAAGTATTTAAGTTGATTCGGTCCAAGTTTCTTGATACGGATTAGACATGATATTTCAATTTATCAACATTAGCCCAAGGAGAGAGAGTTGTTACAAAGAGAAAGCGGCTTGAAAATAGGGGATGTGCTCCTCAAAATTTAAGAAAATTATATTAAAAAGATTTGGTGTTGCCACCTCACTTTCCTTGACCCATGCTATTATATATATAGATAAATTATCGTTCACACTATAAAGACATTTAATTTTATTAATTTACGGATGAAATATCTCAATTATATATACAATATAATTTTAAATTAAGGCATCCAACTTAATTGAATAATTTACATATATAAAATTTTCAATAGTAAAGGAAAAAAATTAAAAAAAAAAAAAGAAAACTGATATGGGCTAAAAGTGAGCCCTAAATACATAATTAATGTTGCATTTATTAGATCTAGCCTGGTCCAAAAAACTA
This sequence comes from Oenanthe sinensis, assembly GCA_028671895.1. Taxonomy (NCBI): domain Eukaryota; kingdom Viridiplantae; phylum Streptophyta; class Magnoliopsida; order Apiales; family Apiaceae; genus Oenanthe; species Oenanthe sinensis. Next base: position 32,978,812 of record CM053813.1, read on the forward strand.
GAACCAATCTAGTCCGAAAACCTAGGCCCAAGACTAGAACTAGGTTGGCGTTTGGGTCTCAAACCCATCTGTATCGAGGACGCTTGATAAAGGTCCAATCAAAAGGCCCACGAACGTGGCCCACGATCTAGAATCACCATCTTAGAAGGCAACTCGAAGAGTGGCACCCAAGACACCTCGTTCGACAAGAAAACTGAATCCTATAAGAAAACGTCCACCAAATCAGCAAAGCGGTGACTTACCCACCTAGGTTCCTAAACCTAATCTAATTCTAAGACTCTTCAACGTCTATATAAAGGGTCTAACCCATCATTCTTAGAATTACGTCTTGGCTTGATTCTCAATACGCTTGAGATACGTAGACATTTTGCTAGAACAAATATAGTTCCGACAAGCAAGTGCATCCATTAAAACTTAAAACTCACAAACCCTAGCATTAAACGAATATTAATTGCAACCTAGTTTTTGATCCATAACATTTGGCGCCGTGTGTGGAAAGACAACATCAACCATGGCAAGAACACAACGAACTGATGGAGAATCGATGACCGGAGACATCACTGTTGTGATTCCTCCACCCAACACCAAGGACACTGACGTCCCGATCAAGGACGCTCCCCCTACTCAAACTCAAGGGACAAGCACTCATAGGTCCGGCCCACTGAGCATGAATGTTTATCCCTCTCATCTTAACGAGACATTTCATGGAGTTGATCGTCCTCCTCACGTAACACAAACTCCTTTTATTGCAAACTCTAAATACAACCACAAAGGGAATAGTTGTTGTGTTGGGGAGCTGATATCAGTGGAAATTTCAAGGGAAGAATTGATAGTGCTAGGTGAGAAATTAAGAAGCTCGTCATGGATCAACGTGAGATTTATTGGCATCAACGATCAAAGCAACTGTGGCTTAAATCTGGAGAGACAAGAACAGTAAGTATTTTCATGCTAGTGCTACTTTTCGCCGTTAAAATAATATAATCCATAATCTAAAAAATGACGCTGTTGATTGGGTTGATTCGGAGCTTGGCCTGTTGATTAGGTTGATTGGGAGCTTGGCCTGGGTGGCGTAATGGTAGATTAATGTTTTAACATTTTCTCATCCTCTCATGTTAATTGGGAAGAGGTCATAGAATCTATCCAGCCTTCTATCAATTCACAGACAATAATACAAAGCTGCTACAACCAGTTATAAAAGCTGAAATTCGAAAAGCTCTCTTTCAAATGAACCTGGATAAATCCCCGGTGCTAGATGGAACGACGCAAGCTTTTTATCAAAAGTATTGGTCTATTGTGGGTGGAGATGTGACTCAAACTGTGCCAACTAGACTAAATGACACAAACCTTGTTCTTATTCCCAAGAAAAAAGACTCACACATGTATGAGAGATCTAAGGCCGATTGTTCTCTGTAATGTGATGTGCAAGGTAATAACGAAGGTCCTAGCTAATCGAGTTGAGGCTTCATTGATACTGTTATTTTAGAAGCTCAAAGCGCGTTTATACCTGGACGTCTAATCACAGACAATATTTTGATTTTCTTTGAAATTTTACGCTACCTCAAAAGGAAATAAAAAAGGGAAGACGATTTTATGGCCTTAAAGTTGAATATGAATAAGGCATATGACCGCATTGAATGGGAATTTCTTAAAGCTATCATGCTAAGAATGGGGTTCCATAGTAGATAGGTGGACCTGATGATGGGGATGATGGCAGTGTGACTACGGTTCGATAGAATATCACTCATGGTGGGGAGAGTTTAGGCCCTATTACTCCAAGACAAGGGGATCCTTATCCCCATACCTCTTTATAATTTGTGTTGAGGGTCTCTCTTGCCTGACAAGAAAATATGAGATGAAAAGATGGTTACATGGATGTAAAATTGGCAGGGGTGCTCCAAGTGTCTCTCACATGCTGTTTGCATACATCTATCTTTGTTGTAAAGCAAATGAAAAAGAAGTTATTAGTGTCAGGGAGCTGTTGTCTATTTTTGAAAGAGCTTCCGGATAAAAGATTAACATCGGCAAGTCTTCCATATTCTTTAGCACAAATACCTCTGAGTATAATCAGACGAGGGTTCAAGAAATTTTAGGGATGGAAGTTGCTGGCGAGCACGAAGCACAACAAATATCTTGGTCTACCAAGTACCTTGGGTAGAAATAAAATGGCACTCCTGGGTTTTTTAAACGAAAGCAGGCAAAGAAATTCTTATTAAATTTGTTACCCAAGCTCTTCCAAGTTATGAATTATTTTAATATTTTTTTATATAATTTGAATATATTTTTATAATAATAATTTAAATTTTATTTAATGTTATATGTATATATTTTATATAAATTTTCATATACTTTATTTTTATATTTTAATATGATAATATTTGTGTGTTTTGTTTAGAGATGTGTTTTATTCTGGAAATTAATGTGAGATGTATTTCAGTTAGGAGATTAGTATTTAAAAATTAGGTCAAATAATAACTATCCGGCCCAAATACCGACCAAGGACCACAAACTACCAAATTTTTAATATTTCAGTTTTAAAAATATAATATAGATATACAATACATAATTAGCAAAAAAAATAAAAAATAATATAACATGATATCTAATCTGGTATCAGAACTCTAGTCAGAAGGGGTCTAAGATTTGATTTTTTGTGAAGAAAAATATTAGAATAATATATAATCTGATAAATTCGGAGAACCGGTAACTTAACCTACTTTGATAAACATCCAAATTAAAATAGATCTATATTATTATAATTAAACAAAAAAAAACCTTTTTTTCATCTTAACTGGATGAAGTATAAAAAAGATAATAATCGTCCAATTTTAGGTGAATGATATAAACGATCATAACCATACAATTTTAATAAACTCAATTTCATCATCTTTCAAACTCGTTTATTTATTTAAAATTATGACTTATCATTAAATTTTATAAATATAAATATATAAATATCATTGTATAAAAAAAATGTAAAAATAAATTAGTAATAAAACAAATTATCATATTAAATGAAATATTTAAATTATATGAAATAATTAATATATAATTTATTAATAGCATCCGTACTTTACACGGGTTATAAGCTAGTATTATTAAAACTGAAAGATTAAAATTTTTGGTCGGTCGGTTAGTACCGCGCCACAGGCCTAAAAAATATACATGTATTGGATATAATTTTACTTATTATCTATATACTATATCATTAAAACTGAAAGATTAAAATTTTTGGTTAGTCGGTCGGTTGATTTGGTACTAAGTCACGGGTCTAAAAAATTATACATGTATTAGATATAATCTTACTTATTATAATAAAGTCTCGAACTATATACATATCTATATTAACTAAATTTTTATTTTTTAGGCTCAAATTATATATTTATTATAACACGGATTCAAATTATAACATATTTATATTAAATAGAATAATATTTATTGTACTTGGCTTTTATAAGTCCAAATAATAAAAATATTTATGTTAAATGAAAATCTATTTATTATACATAATTATAAATTATTATCAAAATAATTCTTTTAAAATATTTTAATATTATAAAATTTTATATTAATATTTTATTTTTTTTGTCAGAATATAAAATGTTATATTAAATATTAATAAAAATATAATTTTGTAGGTTATGATTTTCCAACCTTTAGAAATAGGGGTCAACAAGAAACTTCCCCTTGATAAAAAATCATTACAATTGAATATAAGTGATATCGGGCTCCATGAAAAAACAGCTGAAAAAAGTTGGACATGAATGAAAGAGATGTATAATTGTCTCATCACTGGGACTGCAATATCCACCAACTCACCATTGAATTGAAACAACCTTAATTAATAAACGAAACTTGTTCGTTGTGATCCTTTCATTTTTATAATTTCGAATCTTAATTATGAAATAACAAAATCTTTACACGATGGTATACAAATTAGAGTATAGTAGGGTAAGAGAATCATTCAGGGTATTAGCTAAATTGATTAATTATAATAATATAAAATAAAAATTATCTATAATTTGCTGAACCCGTAAGATGTTGTGTTCCAATACTATTAGGTATACTGAACAGTTATATTTAAAATAATCTTAATTTATGGTAATTATTAAATGAGATAGTAAAGAATATTGAAGAAATTTGAGCGGGAAATGACGTGAATTTATTTAGAGGATGACTAAAGATTCGACAAATATAAACGACCAATCTTGGATATATATAATTATAGCTAACCGTTATTCTCTCTTGGAGTGACAAATAATTTAGATATATTTCATGACAATATAGCTGAGAGGAGTTCACGGCTCTCATAACTCGAATTCGAATAAAGAGTAAATGAACTTCGTAATACAATTTGACTTGATTTGGTTTCATATAAAATTCAAACTTATTTTTAAACAAGCTAATTGTGTATTGAATTTAACCAAATTCAGTTTAAATTTAAAATTTTTACATACTCTCGAATTCATTTATAAACATAGATACATTATTATCAAATATTAATTTTTATAATTTAAAAATTAAATTAAAAAAATCTTTATATCTAAAAATTTTGAATTTACAAGTATATTTGACTTTTTGACAAAATTGCGAGCAAACTTGTCACATTTAGTCTATTAAACTCATCTAACTTGTTTTCGTTTGTCTTTACTTAAAATATGGAAATAAATACTTATTTGTATTTAAAAAAATGTAACGTAATTTTTTTAAATAGATAAGTAGTTATTTTGAAAAATAAATTTAAATATCTATTTCCAAAAATGTATATATAAATATATATTTTCAGAAAATAAACTTAGCCCAACGGTCCTCGTCGGAGCACTTGAACCCATTTAAAACCACCCATCCAAACTCATCTAGAATTCTAGATACTGTAACCCGAAAGTCATGGATCCAAACAAAGCCCGTCTTATTTTACTGTAACCACACACGTCATCAGCCGGCGTAATATTGACGTAGACCCACCGTTAACCAATCCCGATTGGGTCGGGTGAAAGCAACAAGAGTCAACCAGAGTAGCCTTGACCCCAAGTCCAACCAACATACCCTACCCTACCCTGTTTTTCTATAAAACCCCTCCCGAGGCACCACACTAATCTCACTCACTGCACAAGAGCGAGCTAGGGTTTGTGAATCCCAAGAATGTTGTTGCCTACGTCTCCATCCTCGTCATCGTCCCCGTCGTCGGACGATGATACTCAGTTCAATTTCAGCCGACTTCCAATCCACTCACTCAAGTCCAAAATCGTCGACAAGATTCTCGACAATCGCGTCACTCTCATCATCGGCGAAACCAGTTGCGGTAACTATTCCCATTCTCCATTCATGTATTTCATTCCGTTATCGTCGTAGCTTGTTGCTCGTTTATCTCGTGTCTCTTATGTTGATTATGTTTTGTATGTGGAAATGAATTGTTTTTTATATATAGATGAAATGTTGTTTTAAGCATTGGGATCGTAACAGTGACCTCTGTAAGTGAATTGTTTGGTAATTTTAAGTGTTGGAAAAGGAATTTTTTTAATTATTGTTTATGAATTTCAACATGCATGTCGTCTCAAGGGTGATCACATTGATGAAGATGGTAATGTACTTGATATATATGTGGACAAACCAGTGTTGCATGGTTCGTGGGTCAACCTATGGAACCGCGATCCAGTTCCCTCGTTCCGGAACACGATTTCTTTCCGGATCACTCGGGATCCGCTCCCGCCAACTCCGACGATCCCCTTTTAACTCCGAAAATCATTATGTAAAAAAGAGAAGAATAAAAAATTGAAGATAACCTCAATTACTTGAACATATTTGAATCGCCTTAATATTATGTGTAGTAACTTTAAAATTTTACATTTCCCGATTAATTTACATATATATTTTAGTTATAAAATAGTAACTAAAACATAGATACAATAGCAAATATACATAATATTTTCTAAAGAAATAACTATAAAAGAGATCCTCGTATCGACCCGCGTATCCGATTCGCGGGTCACCGTATCCGATTCATAAAAACTAACGTTTCACACGTACCCGACCCCGTACCACGTACCCGAACAACTGGTGAACCGTGCAACACTGGGACAAACACCGTGACACCGTTAGCAAAGTACAAATATGCACCAGTGAACCATTTGCTTCTGCAAATTCCTTTCAGTTGGATGATGTGGCTGTAAAATTGGCCAATATAATAAAAGAGGTATATAACTTAGTTGCTGGATTGTGACTTGGTTGTTGCATCAATGTTTCTCTCTCATTTTTTGCATGTTTATAGATAAGAAGCATTCAATTCAAGGAAGAAATATCCAGTGATCAGCTGAATTTGGATAAATATGATGGTCCCCTGGAAGTTGGGGAGGCTGCTCTTTGTAGATACTTCCTCAGTGGGAAGTGCAACAGAGGCGACCATTGTATATTTTCTCATTCACTACAAGCTAAAAAGGCAACTTGCAAAATTTTCTTCTCTACAGGTATTTTTGCTTGAATTTTATGTGTGGCACTCTCGATTTTTTGGTTTCTTCACTTTCTCGATGTTAACTGTAGCACTGTAACATTTAAATTGCAGTCGTATATCAGGTTAGTGCAGTCTCCTTTTATCTAATGCATCAGATTGTATTCGCAGGGATGTCGGAATGGTGCATCGTGTTACTTTTCCCATGATATGGGGATAATTCCTGCATCACGTAGTGGTTCGAGCTTATACCTACCAGAAGAGGAGGTTGCAGATTTTTCATCTCTTCTGCATTTGTTTCCCACATCTTCCGATGGATACATCCTTATATTGGACGACGTTGATTTTCGGTTCTCTCCAAATATTGCTCGATACTATAATCCAACCTCCATTATCTGCACAACGTTGTCGGCAGGTGGTTCGACAAGTGACCCGTCATTGACATGTATCAAAATTCTGTCTGGCCTCTCTCATCCGCACCAGACACTTATCAGCAGGGAAGGAGAAACCTGCATTCCATGGAATCAAGTTAAATGTGTGTTATGGTTTCCTGTTTTTGATGGCTGTAGTGGAGACATGGAAGTAGAGAAGAGTCTTCTGCAAACTTTCTTCGAGTATTTAGCTATTCGAATATTAGCTGATGCTCTATTTGAAGTGCAACTTATCCTAACTATGAACAACATCCATTTTTCCCAGCTACAGGTATTAATAATTTCATTTATTATCAGGTGTGACAGGTAACTTATATGGAGTGAGGGTTGAATGTTAATATTCTATTGACAGGTAACCCAACATAACCACACGTAATTAATTTTCTTAATGAATTAAACATATGAGTTTCTAGAAATTGTAGATACTGTAAATATGACTGTAGGGTAGTAGTGCTGTAGTGGTTATAACTTTGTTGCTCACTCCAACTTTCAAAAAACCACTGTTATTTTTGGCTACTTAACTTGGATCATTTTGTATTTGATATTATAGCGCTCATACTGAAAATAACTGCTTTTGTAGTCAGTTTAGCTATATTAAGATTCTATAGATGTAATTTTGTTGTCAATGTTGTTCCAGACGGAAAAGTTAGGCAGGGAAAGCTTCTTCTTCCTTAAAGAATCATTTTCGTACGATGAATCAAGATTCGGGGCACTGTCTGATACTGTCACAGTTAAAAGGCCAATGTTGGTGTCAAAGGCTGTATCGTATGTTTTCTATCTTCAGCCTCCTAGCAGCATCGAGTTCGACAGTTCCACAACAGTTCTTTCTCAACCTCTAAATATCATCCTTTGGAACTTTAATATAAGTTTTATGTACAAAGTTGGGTAATTTTATATCAATAAAACGATTTTTCGTTTCTGAAAAAAAAAAAGAGTTGGGTATGGGGTTAAATACACGTCATTAACTTGTGAAATTCCTTATTTTAAGCTACATGGGGCAATTTTTGCTTTGATTACACTGGATGCCATGATATGGAGGTACATATTTGTACTTTTATCATTTTTCCTAGTATTTTCTGTTGATTTCATCATTTTCAGGTCGTTTAATAGAGATATTAAAGTAACAAATTTACAATTTAACGGGTGTTTGGCAACTTTTAAAAAAAAAGAAGAAAATACATCATTTTCCTTGATATGATATAAAATACGATAAAGCAATATAATTGAATCATTGCCACAGTTTTAACAGTGAGTAGGATGGTTAGAGCGTCTGTTACAATCTCGTAACTCATTTCTTAAATATAATATAAAAAGTTAGATCCCGGTAACTTAAGAATGGATAGTTATCATTTACTCATTCTATATTTAATATTTTATTATTAAAAGTATCTTTTATCATTAAAATACATTGAGTTAATTGTAAAATGCACTCCTTTGGTTTAGTCAAACGTTTTTTTAGTCCAATATTTTAGATAATTGTAGCATGCATTTCACAACTATTTTTGGCGTTGTACTTTACAAGCTTTCTGTTAAAATGCTAGGGGTAATTTAGAAAATTAAAAATATTTAATTATAATCAGACTTTTATTTAAGATTTTGACCCTCTCTAAATGATATTTTTTGAAAAAATTTAAAGAATGAAAGTCGTAGAGTACGAAAATATCTTTTTAAAATAACGAGGCTTAAATTTTTCGAGATTATAACGAAATTGGAATTAAATAAAACTTGGGCTTGATAAATTTATAAATTTTTTTTGACTTTTTAACGATATTTTCTGGAAAAATTTAAAAATGAAAGTTGTAGAGAACAAAAAGATTTTTTCAATACAATAAGATTCAAAATTTTTGGGAGAATAAAATAAAACAACGTTTAATAAATTTGTAAATTAAAAAATTAGTTCTAAATATTTTTTACTATTTGAGAATAGTTCAAAACATAATATGAAACAATTAAAAATGATTTCCGAATAATAAAAAATCATCGATATCCGAACTGAATTGAATTTATTGTGAATTTTACAAGATTACTAATTTTGTAATTTATTTAAAAAATTATAACAAAGATTCAGAAAAATTTGAAGCTTATTGTTTTGAAAATTTTAGAAAAACATTAGAAAATTCAGAAAATAATTTTTTAGATGTTTAGGCAAACACCACCTAAGAATAATTTTAATTAGCATATATAAATATTTATTCAAATTAGGATGTTAATTAATTCAAGAATTTAGAACATACCATAATAATAAATACTAGAGTTCTAATTTAATATTTAAAAATTCTGATTTGAAAAATAAGATCAATTATTTGATTTAAAATTTAATAATTAGACATGATGTATAACAATTAAAATTGAAAATTTTAATTTTATTATATATATATATATATATGACATTTATATATAGTCATACTCTAGTAGAAAGTAAATTATATATATATATATATAATTTATTTAATTTTATTTATTAAATACAAATGAAAATAATAAAAATATTTAATGATAATATTATAATATTTTTATAAATATGTACATATTCTAAAGTAATTTATAAGTAAATAATTATTATGATTAAAAATATGTAACATATTTAAGCATGATAAAAAATATTATATTAACATTATTTTTACATAATATATAATAAAATAAAAATATATAACTAAAAATATTTTATTATATTAACATTTTAATATTTTTATAGATATGCAATATATATTAGAAGAACCATGCAAGTAATTAATAAATGTAGTTAACAATACAATGATATTTTTATATTTAATATTATAAAAAGTAAATATATTAAATAATTATAATATATTAAATTAATTAATATATTAATTATAATAAATATATTTTAAATATTTAAAAAGTGTCTAGGCGATACACATGATTTAGGCTAGTTATAATAGAAAGTAGAAGTAGGTAAAATATGGATCCATCCTAGTACACCGAACACTAATCAAATACACTCTAATACACACAATTTTACTTAATTTCCTTCATTTTTAATTTAACTTTTCTTGCTAATTGACGAACTTTTTTTTAAATATAACTTCACTATAATTTTCTTCATCTTCCAACGATTAGTTTCCCTACCATATGTGATATATTCCGATGACTTCATTTTTCCGGTAATCTTCATATGTATTTATTTAACAAATCTGATGATTTTGGTGATTTTTATAATACAAATTAATGATTTATCTAGTACGAATTAGTAATTTATCTAATATAAATTAGTGATTAGTAATTTATAATCCTTAGTGATTTATCCCGTGCTTATTGACGTGCTTATTGACGTGACAGTGGATTCCACTACCATGTGGCAGTGGCACGTCACCAGTGCTGATGTGGCAGTACCACATACAAAGATTTCCCCCCCAAAAGTAGAAGAATTACCCTTGCTTTGAGTTTCTTTGCACGTGAGACATGAAGCATTTACTACTACTACTATTACCGTATTTCCTTTTTATACCTCTACTTAAGGCATATATCTTCACAGACCAATCAAAATCGCAGTAAAACGTAAAAAAAGATTATGGCCGCCTACCATGGGGCTGTAGGTACAAGCCTGTATGGTTGCTCGCAAGTTAGGAGTAGGAGACAACCTTTAAGAGAAAGAAGGTCAGAAAAATGTGGTATGCAGCATGACAGTGGGTCTCACTAACCCACTGTCACGTGATAGTGAGACCAAATGACACGTCATCACTTATCGATATAAAGTGGAAGTCACGTGATAGTGCCATGTCAACCGATGCTGACGTGACAGTGTCACCCTAGCAGATTGACGTGACAGTGAGGTCCCATGACGACGAAACAAGGGCTAAAATGTAAATTATGTAAATTAGATGTATAATATAAGATTTAAAAATAGAATAATAATAATATAAAATTTTAAAACTACTTTCTATTTTCTATTTTTTATTTTCTACTTTCAATTCTAAGCTTATTGTCTACGAGATCACTAACCTATATAAATATAACAAAAATATCATGTATGACAAAAAATTTAAAATAATAATAAAATGTATATTAATATTAAATTAATAAATATATATAAATATTTCCGATATAAATCAAATACAGTATATATTTAATCATATCAATCAATTTAATAAAGAGGCGGAGGGTTTGAGAAAAAGTGAGATTATTAAGATTTAATGGGAGCATAGAAGATTAGAAGTGTAGTGTTGTATGTATCTTCTTCTCTATTCATGCTCCAATTGAATAAAAATCCAATCTTTACAAAATAGTGAAAAATGTCACCAAGATTTGCAAGCTTAGATTCAAGAAACACCATTGAATCTTGCACATTTCAGCTCCATTCTTGGCGCCCATTTCACCTCCCAAACACACTCAAAACCCTAGACTCCTCTGATCATTCCCCTAAAAAACCCTCTTTTTATTCTTCATCTTCTAAGCGTCCTTGTCTCTCTGATCGCTCCACTTGTGTTGATTTTATTGATACTAATTTGTCGAAACTGGCCTTGTTTGAGCACGATAGTAATGATATTAATCCCACCAAGCTAGAGGGGTTTAGGTGGATTGCTAGGAAGAGGAGGCGGCGTGGGTCTAGATCAGTTTCTGGGAGGAGTAGTGATCGGAGTGGGACTAGGAGGAGGTGTTGTTCTGTTGGTGCTTCTGCTGCTTATGCTACTTGTTCTGATTTTATGGTTGCGAATGGCACGGATTCGAGTGGAGAGTTGTTTGTTAATGTTGGGATGGATGTTAATTGGGGTTCGGATGTTAGTGAGGTTAAAGGGAGTGTTGTGAGGAAGGAGAGGGAGGGAAATTGTAATGGTAATAATGGTGGTGGTAGGATTGGTGAGAGGGAGAATTTGAATGGTGGGGTTGCGCAAATTGGGAGTTTTGATGGGCAAGGGAATGAATCGGGGTATGGAAGTGAACCCGGGTATAGAGGTGATGCTGAGTTGGGGTATGGGGATGAGTTTGATGAGGAAGAAGATGATCCTAGGTTGATGTTCTGGGGACATAATTTTGGAGGTATTTTCTGTCTTCATGCATACAATTACAATATATTTATATTGTTTTGTTGGAAAAGTTTTGATCTTTTTTCTTTAGAGTTTTGGTTTGATGATGTTATTGATGAACTATATTCTATAAAGTAGTATATGATATGGTGTAAAGTTACTGGCTTTTTTGATGTGAACATGTTGATGGAATATACGAGAGTTTATAAGGTTGTTCAAGTAAAATTTAGCTGGTTTTTGAATTAAAGTGGGTATGGAGTATCCACATTCCAGCATGGTCACATCAATGAGAGCAAGTGTTGGATGGATAGTGTCCTTGTGGTTTCAGTGGGGGTGCGTTTTTATGCTTTTATTTATCAGTAGGTCTGAAAGAATATTGTGCTATTTTTTGTGAAATTACTGTGATTAAGTGGTCATAGTTGCTGCAGAAGCATAGATACTCTAGATAGTAGTGTCATGGTTATCATTATAACTGTGTTGCATCAATTTTCTTATGTACACCAATGTTCAGAATGATTCAGAATGATTGTGAACTTGGAAGTGCCTCTTATACACATATATAAAATGAGTGTATTATTTTAGGGGTGGAAGTGGAAGTTGCAGAGATCAATATTTCATTATAGTCAAAACAAAACTAAGTTGTAAGGTGATCTGATTCTCTAGACATTATATAGCAAATTTGCATCTCACCTGGAATATTAAGTTTTGTATGTACTGTGTGGTCCTTCGTGGTTGGCTTTTTGCAATTCAAGGCTTTTAGACAACTTTTGATAATGTAAAACATTTTGAACCAAGTGAACATGTAATATTCTCTTTGATTTGAAATTGTAGATTTGGAAGGTTGAGTTTTGTGAGTGCATATCACATTTTTCTTGTTTCAATATATCGAAGCTGATGATGAGGCAAGGAAGAAACGACTTATAAAGAAGCAACAAATATCTCTTCGACTCAACACTATTATCTTAGGTGTTGGGGTTGAGTTGGTATGCAAGATATTTTCTTTTTTGAGCATAATAAGACGTTAGCAGAGCGGGGATGGACCTAAATGCAGATGGTAAGGAGCTTAGATAGGCTTGAGATTCTTTTCTTGTATTCAAATAGGGTATAAAGAAGATTATACTCGAAGAAGTGAAGATAAAAAAGTTACCAGTGAAAATGGGATGCAGGAAATTTAAGCTACTGTCAGTCATCCCATTGATGCTGCATCAACCAATCAATGGATTCACAAATAGTAGCTTTCATCATATCCATTCCAATTTTATGGGAACCTTTTTAATTCTCAATCACTTCCAGGATAATCTTCTTCGTAGCTTCTTTGAATACGATCAAAGAGTGTCTAGCCTCTCTGAACTACTTGAATCTTGCATCTACTTCGTGTGCGCTCTCAGCTTCAATCTGATTGTACTAAAAAGAAAACACTTCATACAAATCCAATCCCTAACCGATAATAGTGTTTAGTCAAATATATGTATACATATACTGTTATATACATTGTTTGTGCCGGAGTCTTTTCTTCTTTAACTTCGGGTTTGATCATAAATTATTATGGTACATCCTAAGTAAGACTGATTTTACTATTCATTACAATAATTCTCGTTTTCTATAATTCATTCTACTTAAACAAATTGTATATTTTCCCGATCTGCAATAGTTTCTGGTTGGTAAGCTATGAGAATGTTACTAAATAGTGTGAGAAAGGAACCTCCAAATCTGTCAGTTGCCGAGTTAATGTAAAAGTTCTCAAGACATAAGACCAAAGACCGAAAGTTGTTGATTAACGAATAATACAACTCCAAAATGAGAAAAAGCATAAACTGATCTTGTGATGACACTTGGATTAAAGGTTTCTTCAGGAAAGTAGCCATGAGAAAGGCAAGGTTATGGGTAGTTGGAATCTGTTTTTGGGGAAGATAACAGAGGGATGAATGGCCAGAAATCGTTCAGTTTGTAAAAGGCTTAGCAGTCAACACGGAAAGCTAATTAGCCTCCGAGTTCTTTTGTTGTATATACCTTAAATTAATGGCTGGAACTTGGAACAAATTCCTATAACTTACCATTTCTGGCACTCTGGACAAATTAAGAACGTGTGTTTTCTTACCCAGTAGGGTAGTCTATTACTATTACTGTCCAGGTGCTTGTGTCAAGTGTAGGTGATGACACACACACACACATGTGATATCTGTTTATAAATTTGTAAAATGTCAAGATTGGTCCCCTTGGTCAAGAAAGGAAGTTTAGCCAAGTACATGTGCATATTTAAATGTGCACCCCTGGGACTAGAAATGCAGTTTCTAAAAGAGAAACTTTATCTTTTGGTCTGCTCTCGTGATTTCATCTTAACCTTTTGCTATATTTTTTTACTTGTTCCTATAGATGCACAGACTTAACTTGAGAATGCATGTATATCTCTGTTGTCGTGTGGAGTGACTTAAATTTTCTTTTCCAGCTGGTGTCCAGTTACTTTAAAAACAGATTACTTTCTGCTCTTTAAATTTTCTTTTCCAGCTGGTGTCCAGTTACTTTAAAAACAGATTATTTTCTGCTAGGCAAAATGTTTATAGTATATATTTGCATGTGAAAGTTCATTAGAACTTATTTTAGTTGAACTTGCTGTGATTATCTGTTTTTCCCTTCCTATTCCAAAAACAGATTCTAATATGGAGATAGTTGGCGAGACTACGCTGCAAAAGACCCATCACAGATGCCGGCGCAAGAAACAAGACCTTAAAATGGTTGATTTGTACCATTAGCCGGCATGGTCAGTCTATGATTATTATAAAAACTAAGTAACTTTTCGATTAATGTATCTTATTGCAAGGTGTGTTATGTTATCAAGGACCCCTCCAGAATTTTGTGCATGCATTGTTTATCAGGTCGGTTAGCATTCGAGCTTTGTTAGTATGCTAGTGAGAAGTTGCAGTTTCAGTTTCCTATTGGATAGTAAATGTACATAAAATAATTATACAATTTGACATTTATATGTCAAGATGTCCTGGTGTGATGAAATGCTGGAAATTTTGTTCGACTCTGACATTGTTATCCCATCGATGCAACATATTTTAAGATAATGTGTATTATAAAGATTGTGATGGAGATGATCTGATGTTATATGCAGAGTAAAAATGTATGCGCAAATTAATGTAATGTTCAGTTAAAAAAAGCTAATCGACATACAGATTGTGCAGTGATTGAACTAGAATCCTTATAATATTAAAACTTTTATTGTTATTATAGAGTTTGTATAACTCTGACGTTATCCCATTATATTCGCATGATGGTTATAAGTATTATTTAATATTTTGTTTATCAGTATACGGATGTATATGGTTCTATTCTCTGAAATTAAATTCTGATACAAGAGATGTATTTATTTGTTATAAAGCCCTAGTTGAAAAATTCTTTCAACTCCCTGGTATAACTTTGAGATTTTTGTACCTAATTAAGCTTTATTTGTGTTGGAGAGCCTTTAGCATCTCCTTTGTATGTTATGTTTTTGATGTAGGATGGTCCAGTTTTATTGATGTTATTTATGATAATGAACTTTGGTATCTTGATAGCTATTAGCATCATCGCACTTCACAAATGGGAGATGTAATCAAGATTCAAGGGGGGCATTGGGAGATAGACATGAAACTTGAAATGGTAGGAAATTAACACAGGACACAATGGCACATGGTAGTTCATTAAGTGTGGACGTTTACATATGGTGCAAATCTGATAAAAATATGCACTAGCAATTGTGGGCTAATTCACTGGCATTTGTGGAGATTGAAATGGGTAGTAGAAGCTAGAAACCCAATGTACGTTTGGTGGTTATTTTTGGGTTCGGACTCTCTTGCAGGTATATGTAACTTGCAAAAATATTTGTTTGAACATAGAAATTTCGGTGTCAAAATAAAAATTTGTTCTCAATTATAAAATTTGTTTTTTTACGAAAATGATAAACGTTTTATTGATAGATAATTCGAAATAAAATTGAGGATTATGAGAGTTTTTTTCATCCATAACAGTTTATCATTTGGTCGAAAGGTATGCTTAAGGAATCTAATGAGTCATAACTTAGGAGGGTGTATTCAATCCGGATTCTGCAATATTTTTTTGTATTTTAAAAATCGGGGGTATTCAATCAAGATTTTAAATAATACTTTAAAATCTGGGGTAATTCAATCAGGATTTTAAATTATACTTTAAAATCCGCGGATATTCAATCAGGATTTTAATCAATTATTTAAAATCCTAGGGTATTCAACATGGATTATTATTAATCAATTAAAATCTAGGGGTATTAAAAAACTTATTAACACTGATGGATTTTAAATATCCATGGATTATGTTGGATTTTCCTGTATATTTTTTATGTTTCAAAATCTTTCCCCAGTACGAGAGATTCTATTAGATTCAACGCAGACTCTATGAATTATGTATATAATCTATCAATTCTGCGTGAAATCTTGAATCAAATACAATCAATAAAAATTAATGAACTATAAATAATATTTTAAAATTTGAATTGAATACACCCCCCTTAAATTACGAGTACCATAAAAAAGAGATTTCTCCAGAGGTTCAGACAATACAACCTTCATGTAAAAAAAGATAACACATTTACATAATAAGTTACATAAACGCAACAAGTACATCAAAATCCGGGTGAAGGATATATGAAATATATGAAAACGGATCTGGATATTTAAAAGAGCTAAAAATTCAAAAAATATAAACAATAGCGATTTCGATGGAATGATATGTTTTTTTGTATAATTTAAGGCAAAAATACGAAAGAGAATGTATTTGAAATTAGAGTTTACATGAGAATAGAAAAATATATAATTTGTGTTGAATGGCATAATTTATATCAATTTGATTATAATTGTGTGAATATTCATCTTATATAAATGTGATATAATCAATTAAAACGTGTTTCATGACATTTGGGTTCACGAGACTTTAAGCATTTTCTTTAAAACAATTATTGTTCTTAAAAAAAACGTGTCCTTGTAATAATAGACAATTTAATTCGTCGCTGTTATTTTCTGACTTTGTAAACGACATATATTGTCTCCTTAATAATGATAAACAGAATGATAATCAGTTTAAAAAAGTATTGGTAGATTCTGTGTTTTTAGAATGATAGACAAATTAATTCCACATTTGTTAAAATTTAACTCAACACATGTGATATTCAAACATGTTTACTTGGTGAAATTGTTTTTTCACACCACAAACCTCAGTATCTGCTTCAAAATCTGTCTATAATCTCTAAGGGCCTAGATTTTATTTTAATTCTTTATGATAGTTTCACAAAACCTCCTTGGGCACTCTATCAAAACATTCAGTTGGCTGTGAAACCTTTTATTCCTCTTTACGCTCTACAAGTTGGCGAAAGTTGTTTTGTCTGGAACCTTCATCTCCAGCTAGAGGTGGCAACTTGTGCGGGTTCGATCCGCACAACCGGACCCAGCTCGTTAAATTATTCGTCAAATTCGGCACGAGCCGAGCCGGGTCAAAACCCGCACAACCCGTTCAAATATTAGTGCCGGTTACGAGTTTAGAAATCAAGAACTGCAACCCGAACCGGACCGGCCCGTAAAAGAAAACCGGACCGGACCGGCACGAACCGCACGCACAGGTCGCACAGCTCGCAACCCGTAACCCGCACAACTCGCCATTTGAACGAGCTTCACATATTGTTATATTTAGTATTATATTTAGTATGCTTGACAGTGGCACAAGTATGAACTATAATGTTAATTAATGTTAATTATTTTTTTTAATAAAAAAAATTTGAATTTTTTTTTAAAACAACATAAATTTGTTACATTAAAAAATTAACGAATCATGTGGTAAATAACAAAACCATGTTATACAGGTTAAGGTGAGAGAAAACATAAAAAAAATATGAAAAGAGTTTGTCAGTTGTCACTTGTCACGGCTCACCCGCACAACCCGCACGACCCGTTAAAACCCGTCCGAATCGCCGTGCCAGTCTTGTGTTACGTTTATCCGGTTCAAGCCCGAGCCCGACACGGCTCGATTCAACTCAGTGCCGGTTCAGTGTTCAACTTTCTCGTGCTCAACCCGTCTCCAACCCGGCTCGGCACGTACAGCCCGTACAAGTGGCCACCTCTATCTCCAGCAAAAGCAAATTAACATGTAAGAAGTCAAGAAAGCCCAGAGACCTTACTACATTAATGCGAAGAGGCACTGAAGTAATGGTTCCTAAGAGCCATTCTACTACACCATCTATAAAATAAACAATTTTCCTCTGATCATCAGTTTAATAACATCTACAAGCCGTGGCGGACCCATAAATTTTTTCCACTGGATTCCTTATATAAATATTTAAATAAAAAAATTCGATAATAATAAAAAAAAGTACGAAATCCATAAAATTAAGAAAGATTTACATGCTAGAGGTGTTCCCTACGTGTTTTCATCTTTTGAAAACGATCTATTACATCATTATTAGTAACTTTAGCAAATAACTTCTTTTTCTATAGCCGAAACAAGACAATCACTTAAATAATCATCATCAATTCGATTGCGCAAGTCCGACTTCACAAGTTTCATTGTTGAAAAGCACCTCTCTACTGTTGCAGTTGCAACCGGCAAAACCAATGCAAGCTTTAGTAATCGATAGAGTAAATGATAAGAAAGATGTTTTTTTGTTTGTACCATCACTCTAGCAAGATCAGCAATACCATTCAAATGAGCAAATCTTCCATCTTATTTCACATTATTAATATAGATGACAAGTTCATGCTCAATAGCAGTCCTCTCCACAGAACTAAAATCATTAGGATAAAACTCAACTAACCTCATCAATTGTAATGAGTCAAATGCGCCAAATGAATCACGTGGATCCAAAGTAGCCATACAAACTAGCAACTCAGAGTTCACCTCATTAAAACGATCATCAAACTCTGCAAGTTGCATATCCACAACAACATTAAAACAGTCAAAAGAATAATAATGTTCATATGTAATTCCTATTTTTTGTCATTTATTTTTTGGATTAATGTATGGATCCATCATGTTCAATTTTTCTATATCATGTCTGTCACAAAAAGAAAATATCATCTCTAAAGGAGGAACCCAACCATCAAGTCTAAACTTCTACAATTGTCGTTTAGTTGATTTCACCATTGAAATAGCATTCAAGATATCTTGATCTTTTCTTTGCATTGCTTTTATCAAATAGTCAGCGAGCCCAAAAATCTGCACCATCAAATGCAAATAAAATACAAAATCAAAGGATGTAAAATATATTTGAAGACCATTTGCTTGACATTTTTGCACATCTTTTTCACCCTCCTTTTCAACATAGCTAAGCACATCAATAACATCCTGATATAAATCAATCAAACGCATAAGTGTTTTGTAATGAGAACTCCAACGTGTGTCTCCAGCTCTAATGAGAGAAAGTTTCTGATTTAATCCATGCCCAGTTTCTCTTTCACCACATCCTATATCTTTCAACAATTTCTCTCTTTGACTATCTCGAATCATATCGGTCCGTTTGCAAGAACCACCGACCACATTTATTAAGACTGATATCATGTCAAAGAAATCACCACAGCAAAGTGTTTTTTTGCAATAACAACAATAACTAACTGAAGCTGGTGAGCAAAACAATATACATAATATGCAGAGCTATTTTCTCTCATGATTAAGGTTTTTAACCCATTAAACTCACCACGCATATTGTTGCACCATCGTAACCCTGCCCCTAATATTTTGCAAACTCAAACCAAATTCAGCAAGTAAAGAATCAATAGCAGATTTAAGAGTCAAAGAAGATGTCTCTTTCACATGAACAAGACCAACAAATCTTTCTTTAATTGAACTGCATGTATCATCAACATATCTCAAAACAACAACCATTTGTTCCTTTTTCGAAACATCATTAGACTCATCAACTAACAAAGTAAAAACACTCTCACCAATTTCTGCAAGAATAGATTTGAGTATTTCTTGTGCAAAACAATGACAAATATCTTTTTGAATCTTAGGAGACACCATTTAATTATTTCCCGGAACATTTTTTAAGGTAACCTTCCGAACACTTTCATTTTGACTTTGAGTGTATTTTATCATTTCTAAAAAATGACCTCTATATAAAGAGTTTTCAGACTCATCATGGCCACGAAAAGGTAGTGCACTATTCAACAAATATCTTGCAACATCAATTGAAGCATTTAATTAAATTCGATACTCATTCTTCATGATATTACTTTGCTTATGAAAAGCAATAACAATAGATTGATGTTGTTTCATTAGAGCGTCACAATTTTTAACTGCCTTATTATAAACACAACCAACATCCCCAATACGAGCTTTAAGTCTCTCCTGTATTTTATTCCAACCACAAAAACCTTCCAATATAAATGCATCACCCCCACCTTGCCTTCCAATATGATCATTAAACATGTAACAAGGTAAACAAAAGAGTTTATCGTCTTTTACACTATACTCTAACCAATCAAATTTTTCATACCATTTAGGATTAAAGCATCTTGGTTTATCCTCTATCATCTTGTATGGATATTCATACTCTTCTAGTCTAGTAGGACCTCTAAGTATGTATGTCCGCCTGATTTCATCTCTTTGATTCAGATGATAATCTAAAATTCTTTTTCTGTCATACGGATCCGAAGGAAGTTCGTTCAAATCAATTATTTTAGGCATGGAAGGAGTTGGACTAGAATGAAACATATATACATTTTCTCTCGAGAATTCATTGGTAACGGGTTGAGATGGTTATGATGATTTCCTTTTAAAGTATCTTTCCATTTTAAATCTGTAAATTGTCATAAAAATAAATATTAATAATCCAGTTATAATTAAATTATTAATATTTAACAATTAACAATTAATTAATATTATTAATATTTAACAACCAACAAAATTAGGCATTTAATTTAAGCATCATATATTCATTAAAACAATTAATTAAATTTAGATATAAAACAGAACAATTAAACCCACTTCAAATATTTAAACACTTAAGTTTCGATAATCGATAAACAAAAAATAATAAAAAAAGTTACTTTTACAAGTAAATTGAGCAAGGAGAAGAAAAAGAGACTAGGTCTGACTGTTAGATCTGTCTGCAAGTTGCATCGGATTAGTGGTGTAGAATGGATTCGTTGGTTCCGTCCCTCCCTTATAGCAGATGAAAGAAATAGCCTGAAAAGATTACAAAAAATAATTATCTTGAATATGAGCGGTCAATAATCAATTAATTCGATCTATTAGTATTAGGCCTTTTGGAGTAGTTCAAAAATAAATTTGTACGGGTTCGGATCTGATCCATGAACAATATGAGTTAAGGGGTGTCGGAGGGCCCAACAAACAACCCTAAACTCATAGTGTTTCCCGTTTTGCATGATACTTGGGTGCGTTCAGGAATTTTAGTCTATTTTTTCAAATCAAGACTACCAGATTAGCACATTAAAAATAGCCAAGCCATTCATAGACCGTTTCACAACTACTAGTGCTAGTGATTGATAATACTTTTGATAGTCCAAAGCTTGCCTGCTCAAAATTTTTATAGCTTTGCTTTGAATACGAGATAAACTCAGCTCGGCTGTCGCAAAACACATATGGATACCACACAAAAGTGCAGCATTAACCTCAAGACAGTTTCCAGGATGAATGTTAATATTGCACTAGTCATAACACTTGCATACTCATTTTTTGTTATTGATGGAAAATTTGTTGAATCTTAATGCCACATTAAATAGGTCCCGTTTTTCTTATAGGGCGAATGTTATTTTATACAGGCACAAGATATGGCAGAGATTAAGCATGCACTCATGGTGAAGAACGCAGGACGCGATACATATTTAGGTTTGATCATAGTAGACGTTGTTCAAAGGATAGGGATTGATTATGCATTTAAAGAGGAGATTGAACAAGTCCTCGAGAGGCAGCATATGGCGATTGATCGACTTGTGAAAAATAAAGATCTATACTTTGTTTCACTTTGTTTCCGACTGCTCAGGCAACACCACTACTATGTGTCTGCAGGTTAGTTTTGTTTTTCATTATTTTTTTTAGCTCTTATAACAAAATCTAGCTACCATGGATATACGTGCATATAGTGTTTACTACTATAACTTTCATTAATGTAATCTCAGCGTCTTAATTAGGAAATGTATATAATTGTGGTTCTAAATATTACTCTAGCTTAGTTTTTGGTTTGTGGGGCACATGCAGATGCTTTTGACAACTTCATTAACATGAAGAGGAAGCTAGAGATAAGGGGTGAAAGTAATGAGGCGTTGATGAGCTTATATGAAGCGTCGCAGCTAAGAATGCAAGGAGAAGACGTTCTTGATGAAGCTGAATTCCTTAGCCGCCAACTTCTGGAGGAAAGAATGAAGTTTCTCGATCATGACCAGGCTATTACCATAAGGAATACCTTAGCTCATCCCCACCACAGAAGCTTTGCAAGGATTACTGAAAAGCATCTTATCAGCAATGTAATTAATGGTAAAGAAGGATATGGAAAAGCCTTGCAGGAACTAGCAATTTCGGATTTAGCTGTTACGCGAACTATGCATGAGAGAGAATTATGTGCAGTCTCGAGGTACAATTCTATATGATAGTATCTCTTATATGAGTGGAAGTAAACATTTCTTTTATTTAACTTCATTTAAATATCATCAATGTCATCTAGGTGGTGGAATGATTTAGGATTAGCACAAGAGTTGAAATTGGTCAGAGACCAGCCCCTGAAATGGTATATGTGCACTGCGGCTTTGCTGACAGATCCATGTTTTTCTGAGGAAAAAATCGATCTAGCAAAACCTCTTTCACTTATCTACACAATAGATGATATTTTTGATGTTTATGGGACAATCGATGAACTCACTCTTTTTACTGAAGCTGTCAATAGGTTTGCCTTAACGAAACACTTTGTTCAATTACTTCATCTACTTGTATGAGCACCTTGTTATGATTGGTAATGATGAGGGCAGGAAAAATCATATATACTGTGTACAGATGGGATATTGCGGCTACTGAGCAACTTCCAGATTACATGCAGAAATGTTTCAGCTCTCTACATAAAATCACTGAAGAGATTGGATACAAGATTTCTAAGAAATACGGACTGAACCCCATAGACTACTTAAAAATATCGGTATGTGAATTAATATACTTTAAATAAAGAAAACAGGGACTCGAACGTACCAAGGAAGTTAATTAAACTTCACTAATTGCACATTTCTATCTGTTGCTGTAGTGGGCTAAATTGTGCAATGCATTTTTAGAAGAATCAAGATGGTTCTTTTCGGGGCAATTGCCAAAAGCAGAAGAGTACTTGAATAATGGGATTATTAGTTCAGGGGTACACGTCGCCCTAGTCCACTTGTTCTTTCTTA
The DNA here is from genome assembly GCA_028671895.1 of Oenanthe sinensis. NCBI lineage: Eukaryota > Viridiplantae > Streptophyta > Magnoliopsida > Apiales > Apiaceae > Oenanthe > Oenanthe sinensis. The sequence goes on from CM053813.1 coordinate 33,002,060, forward strand.
TAGGAGATGGTTCGACAGAAGAACAAGCTGAAATTATAATTAGCAATACAAGTATTTTATCATATCCAGGCGCCATTCTTAGACTTTGGGACGATTTGGGCAGTGCCAAGGTAACAAACAATCCTGATTCTTCCAAGTTAATTAATTAGATATATAGCTGTAATGTTGCATGCATTAATACTGCGTATGTAAACTTATTGATAGGATGAGAATCAAAACGGCCGTGATGGGTCATACCTAACTTGCTACATGAAAGAACATCAAGAAGTTTCGGTTGAAAATGCTCGAAAACATGTTGAAAACATGATTTCTGATACATGGAAATGTCTGAACAAGGAGAGCCTTTCTCCAAATCCATATTCAAAGACTTTTATCAAAGGGTGCCTAAATCTTGCAAGGATGGTGCCACTCATGTACAATTATGATGACAATAAAAGCCTTCCACTGCTTGAGGAGTATACTAAATTAATTCTCCACATTGAACAAAATGCCTAAGTGTTTGAAATGTAGTAACATTACGAGAATAAGGAATATGAGTTTATCTCATGAATAAAATGACAGCGTGTTGTTTGTATGTGGGAAATATAATAATTACATATATTTATATTATATTTTTAGGTATTTATCATAAATAATAATATTGTAATATCGGATATATATTCTCTGAAATAGAGAATGATGGAAAAATTGATTATGATTGAATAAAAGAGATAAACTTTTATCAATATTCTTGATGGCATCGGAATGTAACCCTTGGTTCCGCAAATGTAAATCAATCATATAATATATGAAAATTATAGCAAACGGTCAGAAGTTTGTAGCAATTAAAGAAGGAACGGTGCAATTTATCACCAAAATTTGTCTCAATCGTGCTCTTTATGTTCCTAAATTAAAGTGCAATTTGAAGGAGCAACAACAATTTTTTATTACATCTTTTGTTAATCCTAAAATTATTGTGCATCAATTAAATAGTGAAATTGATGATAGAGAATGGATAATAGATACCGGGGTTTGGAATCATGTTACGGATAATTTATCATGTTCAAATAATATTAAAGACGTGACTCCTTATTCAGTTTTATTTGTAACAATACAAGTTACAAAATAAAACTCTGAAATTTGTTAAAGCGTATCTGACATCAATATTCACTCGAAGATATTTCTACATTTCCGGATAATTGATATTATGCACCTGAAAATTATAAATAAATCTTAAATAAGTCAAAAATTAAAATAAGACCAAAATATTATTACATATATTTTTTACAATAATATTATATAAAATAGCAATGCACAAACATATTTGAGATACCTCTGTTTAATTGAAATATCAAGTTTTGGGCTTAAAATTCAATACCTGTTGGTAGGGCTGAGCAAAAAATAACCAAACCGACCAGGTCGGACCAGACCGAATCGACCAAACCGCTTTTTACGGTTTTTTAAGCGGTTTGGTTTGATTTAGGTTTGATTTAAATATAAACCGTTATTTTCCGGTACGGTCCGGTTTTCATTTCTAAACCGACCATTAAGACCAAACTGGACCGCTATAAATATTATATATATATATATGTATAATATAATATAAATTTGTTTTGCATTTACCTATATTTGTCTGAAATATATATATATATATATATATATATATATATATATATATATATATATATATATATATATATATATGATATGGGTAAAAATAGCCCTGAAGAAGTAATAAATACAACATTTATTATTAGACCTGATATGGTCCAAAGGCTTGGGCCCCTGAAACGAACTAGGAAAATAAATCCAAGGATCAACTGGATTTGTAAGTCCAGCCCACAAAACTCTGTTAAAGCCATAGGCCCATTAAGCATTTGCCATTAATTAAATTCCTAATTAATTAATAAAGGCTCAGTAAAGGCCCAAGAAGCCTATTGAAGGCCCTAATCCTAGAAGGATCTAGAAACCCAAACATGAGAAGAGTCCTACGAGGCCCCTCATCTATGGATATCCTATCACAAGGATAAGACTACGCCTATCAGAGTCGGCAAGAACTCTCAGTCCTATGAGGTTACAACAACCTCATGTCACTAGGAGACTTGGCCCCCAAGTCTCATAACTCTAGTCTAATTCCAAGGCCCTCATGTGCCTATATAAAGGGCCTAACCCCTCAACTTTAGAACTACGTTGTTGGCTTGATTCTCATACAAACTGAGATACGTAGGCAGTTAACGAGGACCTGAGATAGTCACGAAACGTTAGTGCAGCCACTAAAGCTTGAAGCTCTCTCAAACCCTAGTAGTATTTACCCGTTAAAGGAACCTCGTTTTTGATCCATAACATTTGGCGCCGTCTGTGGGAAACCGAATAATAACCATAGCAAGAACACGAAGTACTGCAAGCACCCTTGAAGGAAAGATCCCTGACATCGCTGTCGACGCCACTGTCCCCCTATTACAACTCAGAAGCAGGGAACTGTTGTTCCAACCACCTCCGTTGAAGACCTTGAAGCAAGCACCCGGCGCGCCGGACCCCCTAGCGTCGTCGTTCGTCCTTCCAACCCCGATGTGTTAATTCATGCTTCAGCTCCTCCACTCTAGGTAATTTCACCCCTTCGTACAACTTTTGTTGCTCCTCCTACTATGCAGGTCTCGTCTGCTATAACACCCGACCCTCGTTATGGGCTCCCAAGGAACTACGACCCCCCTTATGAGCAAGGGTTGTTGCCCCCACTATACCTCACAACGAAGAAGTCGGGACTTCTCTGGACCTTACTCAACTGATGACGAGAAGTCGTCTGACGAAGATGTTAACCCACGAAGGAGGCAACCCGGTAAGGAGCCCCTTGGAGGGAGGAGTACCCAGCCCCGAGGGCCTCAAAGTAATGACTCCCTGAACCTTCAGGAAAGAATACGCGCTCATGAAGCCGAAGCTCAACGACTAAGGAAAGACCTGGAGAAGGCATTGACTAGGCGACAGCGCCCCAGAGTTGAGGGTGCTGGAGGGTTGATGAGAAACACCTCTGTAATAGATTTGGATGAGCCCTCGAGGCAAACAAGGGCAAGTCATGTTAGGGCCGATCCCCAAGACTTATTGCCACTTGGAGATCCTGATGATCTCATACCCCCCTTCACAGAAAATATTATGAATGAGAAGATATCAAGGAAGTTTAAGATGCCAACAATCAGGGCCTATGATGGAACGGGAGATCCCTCAAATCATGTTCTCACGTTCTCTAATGCACTGTTGCTGCAGCCTGTAAACGACGCCATCAAGTGTAGAGCATTCCCCCAAACCCTGAGTGGCATGGCTCAGCGGTGGTTCAGTCGTCTACCACCAAACTCTGTTGGATCATTCAAGGATCTGAGCAGGGCCTCCATTGGACAATTCATTAGCAGCAAGACTCATGAGAAGAGCTCAGCTTCGCTAATGAACATGCACCAGGGGAAGAACGAGTCCTTGAGGGATTACATGAATAGGTTCACAAAAGAAGCCTTGAAGGTCCCTGATCTAGACCAGAAGGTAGCTATAATAGCTTTACAGCAAGGGACTTCTGACGAAAATTTTAGGAGATCACTAGCTAAGAGAGCCCCTGAGAGTATGAATGAGCTACAGGAGAGAGCTGGTAAGTATATTAAGGCCGAAGAAAGAATGAGGAAAGCTCAAGGGTTTCAAGCCTCTAACATTCATTCTAAAAAGCGAGCCAGCGACACCGAATATACTGTTGACTCCAAGAAGAAGGGATGATCTAGGTTCACAGAGTATGCAAGGCTGAATACTGCCCGTAGCCAAATACTGATGGACATTGAGAAGGATAAAGACCTTCGATGGCCGAAGCCACTAAGGACTGATCCTGAAAAGAGAAATAAGAATGCATACTGCCGGTTCCACAGAGATGTGGGACACGACACTGATGACTGTTGTCAGTTGAAAGATGAGATCGAATTTCTGATTAGAAGAAGAAAGTTAGAAAAATACACCAAGGATTGTACTAGAAATGATAGAAGGAACAACGACAAACGAAGGGACTCAGACCCCAAACAAAGAAATAATCAGCCCAGAGGGCCTGTGATCAACATAATCTCAGGAGGTCCAACCGCAGCAGGCAACTCCCGGAACTCCAGGAAGGCGTATGCCCGGGAGGTAATGAGCATCGTAGGAGAACCTCCAAAGAGAGCAAGGACTGAGGTCTCTTTGTCATTCGATGATTCTGACCTAGAAGGGGTAAGGTTCCCCCATGATGATCCATTGGTAATCACCCCTGTCATAGGAAACTCTCCAGTAAAAAGAGTCTTAGTAGATGGTGGATCGTCTGTAGACATCCTATTTTATGAAGCCCTTGTGAAAATGGGGTATAACGATTCACAACTAATCCCCTCCAACATGCCCATCTATGGTTTCAATGGAGTGGAATCTCGAATAGAAGGAATTATACAACTACCCCTGACTATGGGCGAAGAACCTCGACAGTCTACTCAAATGCTGAATTTCTTAGTTATTAAGGCGAGCACTACCTATAATGCAATCCTTGGGAGGACAGGGTTGCATGTCTTCAAAGCAATAGCTTTTACGTACCACTTGAAACTCAAGTTCCCGACAAGGAATGGAGTGGGGGAAGAAAAAGGAGATCAGTAGATGGCCAGAAGCTGTTATGTGGCTGCTTTGAAGCCTGATGGCACTGGGGGGCAGGTTCTCCCCATTGAAGATATGGATGTCAGAGATCACGAAGAAAGGAGGGGGAAACCCGCAGAGGACATGGAGTCCATTCCCTTGGATCCTTTAGAACCTGAGAAAGTGACATATGTTGGGGCTTCACTCCCCAAGGACCTGAAACAATAGCTGGTCCAATTCTTGCAAAATAATAGAGACGTCTTTGCCTGGACAGCAGCCGACATGCCAGGGATAGACCCCAAACTCATAACGCATCAGTTGAATATGAATCCTGGAAGGACAGCTATCAAGCAGAAGAAAAGAAATTTTGCTCCTGAAAGGCAAGACGCCATTAAAGAAGAAGTAGAGAAGTTGTTGGAAGCCGGATTTATTGAAGAAATTCAATTTCCTGAATGGCTGGCCAACCCTGTGATGGTCAAAAAGAGCAATGGGAAGTGGAGAATGTGTGTGGACTTCACTGACTTGAATGATGCATGTCCTAAGGACTGTTTCCCCTTACCAAGGATAGACACGTTAATAGATGCCACAGCTGGGCACGAGATGCTTCGCTTCATGGATGGTTTCAGTGGCTACAACCAAATTAAAAATCACCCCGATGACATCCCTAAGGTATCATTCATCACTGACTTTGGTGTTTTTTGTTATCTGGTTATGGCTTTTGGACTTAAGAATGCAGGAGCCACGTAGCAAAGACTTGTGAATAAGATCTTCAAACATCTCATTGGTAAGACCATGGAGGTCTACGTAGATGACATGTTAGTCAAAAGCCTAGACAAGGCTGATCATCTTGCGCACCTGAACGAGGCATTTGAAGTTCTGAGAACCCACAAGATGATGTTGAACCCAGCCAAGTGTGCCTTCGGTGTAGGTTCTGGAAAATTCCTAGGCCTGATGGTCTCAAAAAGAGGCATTGAGGCCAATCCTGATAAGATTCAAGCAATCTTGGACATGGAACCGCCCAAGACTGTAAAAGAAGTCCAAAAGCTCACTGGAAGGGTAGCGGCCCTGGGACGTTTCATATCCAAATCTGGAGAGAAGTGTCTACCATTTTTCAAGGCCCTTAAGAAGGTCAAGAACTTTGAATGGAATGATGAGAGTCAGGCGGCATTTGAAAAACTGAAGAAGTATATGGCCGAGCCACCTTTGCTTGCCAAACCAAGACCTGAGGAAGTACTATTCCTATACCTGGCAGTTTCGAGCTCAGCCCTGAGTGCTGTTCTTGTGAAGGAGGAAGAGAAGGTTCAGAAACCCATTTATTATGTTAGCAAGATTCTACATGGGGCAGAGCTAAATTACTCAAAGGTTAAGAAGTTTGCTTTAGCATTGATAATGGCTTCAAGAAAGCTACGTCCGTACTTCCAGGCGCATATTATTGAAGTCTTGACAGACCAGCCACTAAGAAACATACTACATAGCCCCAAGGCCAGTGGGAGGCTAATCAAATGGGCTATTGAACTTGGAGAATTCGAAATCAAATACAAGCCAAGAACGGCCGTCAAGGCTCAAGCTCTAACTGACTTCGTGGTTGAATGTACCATTCCCAACCAAGAAGTCGGGGGGCAGGAAGAGGATAAAGAAACTGGAAAGAAAAAGGAAAAAGAGGAGGAACTCAAAGAATACTGGCTACTCTTTTTTGGCGGAGCTTCAAAAACAAAAACTAGTGGAGCTGGCCTAGTTGTGCAAAGCCCAGATGGGTTTATTGTCGAATATGCAATCAAGTTGGATTTCCCCACTACAAACAACGAAGCAGAGTATGAAGCTTTGATAGCTGGACTTGGTCTGGCCAGAACCCTGAGGGTGAACAAATTGAAAGTATGTGGTGATTCAAGGTTAGTGATCTCCCAAGTAAATGGGGAGTTTGAAGCCCGAGAAGAGACTATGGCAAGATACTTGAAGATTGTTAAAGCTCAAGCCACACAGTTTGAAGAATGCCACTTTGAGTACATCCCAAGAGAAGAGAATATGAAGGCTGATGCCTTGTCTAAATTTGCATCATCAGAGAATGATAATTACTCTAGCAGTGTTTATTTCCAAGTCTTGAAGACCCCAAGCATTAACGCTAAACTAGTAGCCCCGATTGGGCTGAGAGCATGTTGGATGGATCCCGTCAAGCTCTACTTGGAAACTGGGAAAACACCAACCAACCCCGTGGAGGCACGAAAGTTATCAGTAAGGGCCTTGAGGTATGCCCTCATAGAAGGAATACTCTATAAGAAATCATACGTGATACCCTACTTGAAGTGTTTGAGACCCCATGAAGCTGAAGCTGCCCTAAGGGAAGTTCACGAAAGATTATGTGGTCAGCACCTAGGAAGTAGAGCTCTTGCTCACAAAGTCATGAGACTGGGATTCTATTGGCCTGAGATGCTTAAACATGCCAAAACTTATGTTATGCAATCGCTGTCAAAGATTTGCGCCCATCGTTAGACAGCCCCCTGAGATGCTGACATCCATAAACTCCCCACTCCCCTTTGCTATGTGGGGAATGGATATATTAGGGTCGTTTTCCATGACCAGTGCACAAAGAAAGTTCCTCGTTGTCGCCATTGACTACTTCACTAAATGGATAGAAGCCAAGCCCGTGGCCAAAATTGACACTAAGAACGTGACTCAGTTCTTCTGGGAGAATGTTATATGCAGGTATGGGCTACCCCGAATCCTAGTGACGGACAACGGAACTCAATTCAACAGCAAAGACTTCATGGAATACTGTGGAAATTATAACATTGAACTACGTTTTACTTCAGTAGCTCATCCGCAGTCAAACGGGCAAGCTAAGGTCGCCAACAGAATTATCCTGGATGGACTTAAAAAGAGGATTGAGCACTCCCAGGGGACTTGGGTTGACAAGTTGCTTCCAATCCTATGGGCATACAGAACTACTTGTAGGACTTCAACAGGTGCTACACCATTTCAACTAGCGTACGGGGCTGAGGCAGTAGTTCCCGTCGAAATTGCTCAAACATCACCAAGGATACAAGAGTTTCATGTTGACACAAATGAAGAAGGCATGAAGCTGGCTCTAGACTTAATAGATGAGCTGCGCGACGAAGCTAATGCCAGGATAGTGGAAAGCCAGAAGAAAGCTTCGTTCTACTACAACCTTAGAGTCAAGGAAAGGTTCTTCCGCGAAGGAGACTTAGTCCTGCGAAAGATCGAGGCATCTGGAGTTGGTCCCAAGGGCAAACTAGCTCCGAATTGGGAAGGACCATACCAAGTGAAGGAATTCACATGACAAGACGCGTACAAGCTCCAAACCCTTGAAGGGGTCGAAGTCCCCAGAAGCTGGAATGCAGCCAACTTAAGAAAGTATTATGTTTAGATTTTAACTTTGATTTTAAAAATGTTTAAGTATCAGTTTATTAGCCTTGAAGGCATGCCATTTATTAGCCTTAAAGGCATGATATGTTTTTAATACTAAGTTACATTTACATTTGAGAACTTATAAAGTTTCTGAGGAATGTTATCTGTTTTCCCTATATAACACTTGTCATTTTCACTTAGTCTTTTTACAAGCCTCGAGAGTATTTGTTGTTTATGTTTAAGTTAAACACGAAAAACAAAGCAAAGCTAAGGCACAAAGTAAAAAGGCAGGAAATACATAAATAAAAGCCCGAAGGTTGAATGTTTTTACAAAGCCCCTGAGGGCAACATAAATACAAAAAAAAAAGGGAATCCTAACTAAGCTTCCTCCTCCTCCTCCCCCTCTTCTTCTCCCGAAGAATCCTCGCCACTTGAGGAAGATGAACCTTCTTCACCTTCATTAGATTCCTCTTCTCCCGAGGAACTCTCATTTGTTGGCTTATGAGGAGTCACCACAGGAGTAGTTTTCTCAGGCATAACTCTGCGAGGAGGAGTAAGACTAGGCTCACGAGCCCTTTCTTGCCTAACATCAGGACTACTGTCCCCCTCAGTGTCTTCTTCTTGAGCATCAATCAACCGCCTCAAAGCTTCGGCTGACTGAGGACTTTTAAAGTCCACCTTAGGGTCGAACAGTCCCGGATGCCTCTCCAATACTGCCTTCAAGGCATCGTTCCACCCAATTGTGTAATTGGCAGGGTAGAAGAGATCGTCATGCTGTTGGATCAAACCTTGGTATTCCTCCGAGCCCAAATACTTATCGATAACGGCATTCTTATCTGCCCGGAGTTCAACTATCTCGGCCTGGGCCCGTTTCAGGAGTTCTTCTTTCTCGGCCATCTTTTCTTTCAGTTGCATGATTTTGGCGTTGGCCTTAGTAAGCTCCTTTTTGTGCTTCCCTGCTTGAACCTTCCACGACTCCGTTTGGTGGAGGGAAGCCTGAAAGTAGGCGTTGGCCTGAAAAACCAACAAACCGCGTTAAAACACGTAAAAGGCAAGGAGTAGTGTGTGCAAATGAAGTAAAGTGCAAATTAGATAAGTAAAGAAACTTACTGAAGCCAGCGCTTGTGCACCCAAGGCTCTGGTGCTCTCCTCATCTCGCCCCAAAACTATATCCTTGTAATCACAAGGAGTCAATGAATGGAGGGACCAATCCCTAGCGTGATCCGTGCAGCCGACCACGGTATCCGACTTCCTGAATCCCCAGCCTGGCTTGTAAGCCAGAGATTTTGGTGCTCTGACAGTTTCACTACCTCCAGCCTCAGTTGGCTCAGAATGAGGCTGTAAAAAAGCTGGAGGCTCTTTCCCCTGTCTGGGGTCATTCATCAGCCTTAGCCGCTTCATACGGCCTGTTTCTTCAACGTGTGGAATGGTCCACTCGTTAATTAGTTTGGCAGCTGAAAAAGAAATGTTAAAAGCATTATCAAAAGCTGTAGAACGACCAAAGCAAAAAGAAGACAAACCTAGATAAAATGATATACCTTTACTCGAGGCCCTCGATAGGCCCACGGCTTTTAATCTGCGCTCATCAAGAAGAGCCCAAGATACTTCCTTGGTCTCCCCCTGAGTAAGCGCGACATAAACATTTTGCTCCTCCAATGAGAGCATGATGGACTCGGCGCTCCCGTCTGCAACCTGGCCAAAGGTGGGCCTAAAGAGAGTTCCTCAATCTCCCCCTTCCCATGAAATTTGCACAAAATGTTCCTTCCAATGAAGGTTGTTATCGGGAATAGAAGAGTTATAAAAAATATGGGGTTTATTTGGCCTATGGGCAATGTGAACCTAGCCCAAGGAAAGGCCAGAAGAGTTCTTATATTGAAAAATTTTGCGAAATAGGGGGACAGTCATTTTTATTTTCTTTTCTAAGCAAAGGACCATAAAACAATGGATGAGCCTCCACCCATTGGGAACAATTTGAGAAGGGTGAATTTGAACGTCAGCTAAAAGTATGGGAATGAATTCATGCAAAGGGAACCTAAGCCCCGCTAACAAGGCATCTACGTAAACAAATAATTTAGAAGGGTTCCAATGACAGGTCCTGTCACCAGGCCCTGCCAATGAAATAGTAAAACGATGAGGGAAATTGAAAAGACGATTGTATTCTTCTACTAAATCAACTTCTAAAAATTTATTGCTACGACTATAGGAGTCTAATTGGGACAGGCTAGGGTACTCGTCTCCCCTTTGGTTTATCATATCGACTAAAGACATATAAGAAGAAAAAATGGGGATTCGTCGAAAGGGTTTACCTCTCTTTACAGACCCCACATTCATAGCTGCCAATCTTGAGTTCTTCTTGTCAGCCATTTGATTTTTGAGCTACTGTGTATCCTCGAGAGTATTAGAAGCTGGGATTGCTTGGAGGCTAGAGAGCTCGAAGTTGTAGAGGAATTTGAGGATTTGAGAATTAAGAAATGAGAGGTGAGGGAAGTGAAGCCCCTCACTTCACTCTTATACTACCCTCAATCGGTCACCTACCCGTCCAAGTTCCACTTTCTACCGGCGTTTCAAAGTCATGTTACCATTGGAGGGGATACTAACCGGTACTATAGGTGAAAGACTCATGTGATAAAGCCCATGAACAAAAGCCCACAAGAAGAATAAATAAAAGAAAGAAAAGAAAAGAAGCTTCTAGAACCAAGAAGAAGGATCTAGAAGTTGGGCCAGCCAAGGCCCATGGTCGATAAGCCCTAAGGCCCAATAACCAAAGGAAAAAGGCCCGTAAGACTTAAGATACTAAAGGCCCATGATCTAAGACCATTGGAGGTCCATAACCCAAGAGCCTGTAAGGCTCCACTTAATCAAGTCTATAAGGCCTTGAGGCCCCAAAGTGTTTCGACCTCAAAGAGTTTTGAGGTCTAATTCGACTTCATTCCTAGTCGAAAATTATAAGGCCTTGAGGCCCCAAAGTGTTTCGACCTCAAAGAGTTTTGAGGTCTAATTCGACTTCATTCCTAGTCGAAAATTATAAGGCCTTGAGGCCCCAAAGTGTTTCGACCTCAAAGAGTTTTGAGGTCTAATTCGACTTCATTCCTAGTCAAAAATTATAAGGCCTTGAGGCCCCAAAGTGTTTCGACCTCAAAGAGTTTTGAGGTCTAATTCGACTTCATTCCTAGTCGAAAATTATAAGGCCTTGAGGCCCCAAAGTATTTCGACCTCAAAGAGTTTTGAGGTCTAATTCGACCTCAATCCTAGTCGAAGGTTACAAAGCCATGAGACCCTCAATAACTCCGACCTCATAGGGTTTTGAGGTCTAATTCGACTTCGTTCCTAGTCGAAAGATATAAGGCCTTGCCATTATAAGGTCTAATTCGACTTCGTTCCCCTGAAACGAACTAGGAAAATAAATCCAAGGATCAACTGGATTTGTAAGTCCAGCCCACAAAACTCTGTTAAAGCCATAGGCCCATTAAGCCTTTGCCATTAATTAATTTTGTAATTAATTAATAAAGGCTCAGTAAAGGCCCAAGAAGCCTATTGAAGGCCCTAATCCTAGAAGGATCTAGAAACCCAAACATGATAAGAGTCCTACGAGTCCCCTCATCTATGGATATCCTATCACAAGGATAAGACTACGCCTATCAGAGTCTGGCAAGAACTCTCGGTCCTATGAGGTTACAACAACCTCATGTCATTAGGAGACTTGGCCCCCAAGTCTCCTAACTCTAGTCTAATTCCAAGGTCCTCATGTGCCTATATAAATGGCTTAACCCCTCAACATTAGAACTACGTTGTTGCCTTGATTCTCATACAAACTGAGATACGTAGGCAGTTAATGAGGACCTGAGATAGTCACGAAACGTTAGTGCAGCCACTAAAGCTCGAAGCTCTCTCAAACCCTAGTAGTATTTACCCGTTAAAGACACCTCGTTTTTGATCCATAGCAATATATATATATATATATAATATATAATTTTATCTTCCATAATATTTCTTCTAGAATTAAGATTGTCAGTCTCTTCTTGGAATGCATTTTTTTTTGTTTTGCATAATATTAATATGGTCATTTGGGCACATATTAGTATTTTTGTAATGTAGTAAAACTAGTAAATTAGTAATGTATGTACTAAAATTGACATAATTTTTGATAGTATTGGGACGCTGGATATGATTGAAGAAAGGTATTTTTATGCCTAAAATTATCATATTAAATAGTTAGATTTAAAATCGTAACCGACCGAATCTGACCATTTAATTGCGGTCTGGTTCGGTCTGATCCAATATTCAAACGGTCTGATTCAGATTTGAGATATGAAAAAACCAGTATTAATGGTGCTATTAGTGGACTGGTCTAGTTTGACGGTTAAAAACCATCCGAACCGACCGTTACTGACATGATGGATTCTTTACGGCTTTCACAAACTTGTAAACAAAGAAATTTAAAACAAGAAACTGAGTTAAAAAACGAGTCAAGAATCAGCGCAACCGAGTCAGCGATTCCAGATCAGAAATGGGAGGGGAGGCGTTGAGTGCATACAGAGCGATTCTTCGAGCGACTCGTTAATCGTTCCAAGGCGACGAGTTGATGCTGAGTGGATCAGCTGAAGAGGTTCGTAAAAAATTCGAAGAGAATCGTTTTGTTAACTCAGCGCCGGAGATTCAAAGACTTTTAAACGAAGCTCGTGAGGCTGCTCAATTCATTTCCCACAATATTGTCTAGGCCGAGCTCAATGATCGTGGCACTTATGGTAATTGTTATTTATAATTTCATGCATTGATGTGCGTTTATGTGGGGATTATGTTTGCACTACATATGTTTGATGTTTTATCTGTGAGAAAATGATTGTAGTTTCGAGAAAGTATATGTTAGGACCAATTGTCAAGGATCTTAGGGATAGGCTAATGAGTAATGAGACGAAGTCCTTAAAGATGCGATTCTGTAGTTGTGAAATTAGTTTAGCTGCGCGCGATTCGAATGTTTACTTTATGAGTGATGAGCATGTTAATTATTACTTTAAATGGGTTGTTTTTAATGCATATATATTGTGGTGGAGCACTTTCTTGAATGTATAATTGTTCAAGTTGTTGGAGAAATTTGTTTACTTACCTGGAAGTAATTGGAATTATTAAATGTCAGGCTGGAATATGAACTTAAACATAGGGTGTCTTAATAAAGTTGCGTTCTTTCAGAAAATGTAGTTGTTTATTCATTCTACTGATGGAATTTGGTATATATGTGTATGTGTGTGTCAATTTTGTATCAATGTACTTACATTGATTATATTGCATCCTATTTAGTGAGAGGCCATGGTAGTTCAAAGTGGTAAGTGTTTGTACTAGTATAACCGTAACTACTTATGTTAGAAAGACTAAAGTTTTAATGTTGGTACCTGTTAGTACTTTGTTGAAATCGGATTGCTGAAATTAAACAAGGAACATGTCAGTCTCATATTTTCACGCATGCACTAAGAAATATTTCATTTACTTACCTACGTTGTAAAATTAAAGTTTTAGGCTTCACTTCCAAGGTTGATCACTATTTGCGTGACATTTATAAGGGTTCATTTTTCACTAAGATTATGTCCTTATTAATTTAAGAGTAGACAGATTCTACTGCATAACTAATCAATCTCTGCTCGATCGATCAATATATGAATACTCTGTCATTTTGTCTTGTTGAATATCTTTCGGCTGAGGCAGGGTTGTATAATGCAAACATTCTTAAAAAGCGCAACATCCAATTTTGAGGCGCAACCCATGAAGCACAATTAAAGGCACTCTTTTAATAAATAGTACTTGACATAGTCTTATTCTCAAGTAGAGAAATATAATAGAATTTTTTTTCTAAGAAAAAGCTTTCAAACAAAATTTATTGTTAACATAATAGTAAAATTAATAAATAAGCATCCATCAATGACTTTTAACAATCCAAAAGCTTCAAATCATTTAGCTTGAACAGATGAAAGACCACAAAGATCGAAAAAATATAGGTTTTTTACTTTTTTAATATAGGGGTATATTTTTCTTTAAAGCACATGTGCGTTTTTTTGCACTTAAGAACGCTTCGGCATCGCTTTTTTTGCCAATTTTGAAATTACATAATTCATCTCGCAGATCTTGGTCCTAAGCACGAAGCGCATTTATCCTTTAACATCACAGTGCTGAGATATGTCCTAGGTTGCCGATATAGTTGTTTACTCGGGAAATATCTTTAATGGACAAATCATTTATGTAGATATAGGAATTCACAGTTTTAATGATTTATATAAATAAGCCAAAGTCCTGTTGTGATTTTTATCAATCTTAATTACATAATCATGTCACTACTACGCAACTAGCTATTCATTATGTATTAAATCATGGATTTTGAAGATGTTATAGCAGTATAAGTTATAATTTGCAATAATTCCAGTTATAGTATCTGCGAAATTTTTTACTTGTTAGATGTGTTAATTGCAATAGTACTTGTTGATTATAATTGCCAATGTGCTCTTGCTCTATATTACGGCATGGTTATGCAAGGGTGGCTGATGTTCACGTGTCAAAATGTTTGTCACAGAAGTGAAGCCAAGCACAGAGCATGCAGGGGCTACTCTTGAAGTTGTTTCTGAAGAGCTCCTTAACAAGTCTGTATGATGTAGAAGATATAAAAATAACAATGCTGGAGGACAGGTGGTGCCTGACCCAGAGAATGAAGACAACTTTGTGGGGTTCTTTTATCTTTCCATTCAAGAGTTTGGTTTTTCAGCATTTGTGGAATCTATATTTTGCTTTAAAGTGGTGTTCCGACAAATTTCAAGTATACTAGAGTTGAAATTATTTATACCTGGTTATCCTCGGTGAGTTGTATTTGAGTTAACGTCATATATGCTTAGTTTTCTCCAGCAATGAGGTAGCGATTGGCCAAGTTACAGTAGTAAGATACGCTTCTGATATGTGACTTGTGTTTTCTTTCCCCAATTCTATATACCTTTATTTTTCTCATTATGTAATGATCTTCATGTTCAGGTAGTAGTCTGTAAGATGGGTTCATGCTTTGTACCAAATGAGGGTATAATTTTGTTTAGAAGAATCCTTTAATCATTACCATTATATTTACATAGGTGTAAGAATGATTTCCACTTTAAAGTTTTTTAAAAATTATTCTATGCACCATCAAATATTACATTACACTCTTAATGCTGTGAATCTGTAATGCATGTACATAAGTTTTAAACTAGGCCATTACTCAAATTTTATTGTATTTAAGAACAAGGGTACAATTGGGTGAATCTCCAAGTTGTGACAGATGCATCTGAATCCTGAAATGGCTTAGTGGTGCCACTGGAGTAGATCAAAAGGGAATTCTAATTGATCTTGTACTTGGTTCATGAGAGGCTCACCTAGTAAGTCACATGAATGCTGTTATTCTCACCTATTTCTGCTTACCGTCTCATTGACCTTGGATTATTAAATGCACTCATACTCTTCTTGTTTATCCAACAAACTCCTAGGTGAAAAGTTTCCTATAATTTCTAGCACATTCAGTTGCTTTTCAATCCTATAAAAAAGTTCTCTTTTAGTGTTCTGCAATATACTTCTTAGATCTCCTGCCCCTCTCTGTAGGAGCCTAATATACAAAAAAAAATGTCCCATGTGATGACTATTCTTTTGTCACTAACCATCCTGGCACTGCTCACGTATTCGGCTTCATCCGAGAATGGCGATGATTACGTTCAAGATGCTTGCAGTGTTACACGATATCGTAATATCTGCATCCGCTCTCTATCACCATTTTCAACGGTGGCCAAGCGTAACCCTACTACATGGGCGCGAGCTGGGGTGTCGGTAACCATTAGCGAAGCCAAGACAGTCGCTTATCACTTGATGAAATTGAAGTCTGCTAGTGGAAGAAATAAAGGTGCTCTTCTGGACTGTATCGAGTGCATTCAAGATTCAATTGACAATCTTCATAAATCACTTTTTGTACTAAGAGAACTCAATGGCGAAACATTTAACTCACAGATGAGTGATGTTACGACATGGATGAGTGCTGCTCTTACAGATGAAGATACTTGCTTGGATGGATTTAACGGTCACACGGGAAGACAAATCAAGTCATTGCAAAATCGGATTAGAAATGTCACTTATATTACTAGCAATGCTTTAGCTCTTGTTAATAAACTCGCAACAACAGGTATATCTTATCCTTAAATCGATATAATTTTTAGTATAGTGCAGAAATTAATTAGAATCTGCGTGTGGAATAAATAGGATTGATAAACATTCGTGTACACTAATCCTATGGTGTTGTTTAGGTTTGGTGTTACCTACATATCTATTATATCAGTGTGCGTAATTTTCGTTTGTTGTTTTCATGAACTGATAGTTTAATGCTATGGCCTTCTGTTTGGTGGTTTACAACAGGCATGGTTCTTAAGAAAGGTTTTTTCTATATAACAAAAATAGATTATTGCATTGTATTGAAAAAAAACTGAGTTTTGTTGTTAGACCATGCCCACTAGTTAGGAATGAGCAAAATTGAAAAAGTACGATCGATTTTAGTTTGGAAAAAAAATTCGTTTTAAAATTTTAAACTTAGTTGGCCGAATTATATATATATAGGGTTACACTTCATTAAAAAAAACATACGTATATAAAGAACACGGAAAAACACCATTAAAATACTTATTTTTTTTATAAGAAATGGTTTATTAAGATTAGAATCACAAAATTGAACTATAATAAATCCTAACATATTGAATTTAATGTGAAATCTTATCTAAATTTTAAAAATCAAACGTTACAGAATCTAACATAAAATCTTATATACATTTTGTAAAAACGAAATTTACACATAATCAATATCATGTTATGATTTTTTGTTAATCTCATGTTAGATTCTCTTTTTCTTTTTCTTTTTTTGAGAAAAATGTTAGATTCTCTTCTTATTCATAAAAAACATAATTGATGTTAAACTTAGAATCTAAAACCTAAAATCTAAATTAGTTTTTATGTAAAATTCTAAAGTGTTCTTTTATATAAGAGTGTTCTTTATGGAACAATGATATATATATATATATATATATATATATATATATATATATATATATATATATATATATATATATATATATATGCTTCACACTACATAAAGAATCCCTTATATAAAGAATACAGAAGAACACTATTAACACACTTCATTTTTTTATAAAAATTCAATTGTTAAGATTAGAATCACAAAATTTAACAATAATTAATCTTAACATATCTAATCTAACATCGAATCTCATCTAAATTTTAAAAATCAAATGTTATTATATATATTTTTATAACAATGAAATTTACATATAATCGTGTTATTTTTAATCCTAATTTATTGTTAATCTCATGTTAGTTTCTATTTTTATTCATAAAAAAACATAGTTGATGTTAATCTTATAATCTAAATGAGTTTTTATGTAAGATTCTAAAGTGTTCTTTTTTTATATATAAGGGTGTTCTTTATGGAATAATGGTATATATATATATATATATATATATATATATGTGTGTGAGTATGGATCTAGAGAAAACTTCTTAGATAGGAAACTTAGAGACCATCATCTACACCGTTCATTATATAATTAATAAAATTGTAATAGTTTCCAAATATATGTAAATAAATGTCAAACAACTGAAAAGAAAACTAATATTCTAATTTAATAGTCTAATTTAATATGAACCATCATCCGAAATATTAGTTTTCTTTTGAGTACCTTAGTTTTCTCCGAAATATTAGTTTTCTTTTGAGTTTTCTTTTATCAACCGATGATTTCTAATTGATCTGATAGTTCATATTAAATTAGACTATTAAATTAGAATATTAGTTTTATTTTCAGTTGTTTGACATTTATTTACATATATTTGGAAACTATTACAATTTTGTTAATTATATAATGAACGGTGTAGATGATGGTCTCTAAATTTCCTATCTAAGAAGTTTTCTCTAGATCCCTACTCTCTCTCTCTCTCTCTCTCTATATATATATATATATATTGTATGTATTGAGAGTTTGATTGATTCAAATTAAATTTATAATTTTATATTAATTATTTGTGTTTTATTATATCTTAATGAATGTATGAACGAAAAATAAATATAGACATCAGAATTAGAATAATAATATAACAAAAAAAATTTTTGATTTTGATTTTTAAGTTTGTAAAATTTTAGAAATTAAATTTTCGTTTTCAGCTATGTTGTAAGCCCCGAATTCATGGACTCGTGATGGACTAAAAAAATGAACGGTGAACTATAAATAAATGTGCATGCCGTCGAAGTAGCAATTTAGCTGGGAGCCAATATAAAACCAATGATTGTTAAAGTAATTTTAGTTTAATTAAAGGCTAAATTAGTATATATACGGTGTAATATGATTTAAACTGTTATTTAATGTCAAATTGGAGTAATTTTAACCGATGTCGGAACATTTCATGCACATCAGGGCAAAACTAGAAACCGATGTTTGTTCCCCTATTTAACATCAGTTTCTTATAAATATGCATGTATTTAATTTTTATTTTCGCTAATTAAGGGGATTAGAGCTAATTTAACATATGACACACAACCAAAAATCATATAAACACATTCGTTTACAACTGATGTGTTGAGAAAGTTTAGACATTAGTTTGTTGGTCTGGATGATGTTTAAGCGAAAGTTAGACATCAGTTCTTAAGTTGTGACTTGTCTATTACAAAGTTGCACATCGTTTTGTATTATTTGTCTGATTTGTTTTACAGACTTGCACATCGGTTTTATATTGTTTGCCTGATGTTTTAATTAGTCTTAGACATCGTTTTTCTTTTCCCTGGTGATTATTTCTCTACTAGACTACAATTACTTATTATCATGCTGATGTTTGTGAATTAGTAAACATCAGTTTATTTGTTTGTACATAATGTCTTTTTAAACCTTTAGACATCAGTTTTTATTATAAATGATGTTAAGTTCTTATTGTTTTTAAAAGGTATCCCCTGCATATATAATACTTCCATAAAAAATGGCATCAATTATCAAAGAAAAACCAACCCATTGGAAAATTACCAAGCAAAATTTCAACCACAATTAAAAGAAGATCAAAACTATAATAAATAATAAACCAATGCAAGGCAAAATCTCCATTGAAATGGTCCAAAAACATCCAAACAACTTGTTCAACGATAACAATAGACAAAAACCAAGTCTAATAACCATAATAACCATTCAGAATTGGTCCTGGATGTACTTAGACACCAATATTCAGTAGACTACCAAATATAGCAAGTCAAGAATACAACATATATATTGAGCTGCAGATTACGTGTTCTGCTCAATGTAATTCAGAACGTCAAAACGCACTTCGTCAAGTTGTTCCTTGCTATAAATCATCCGACTCTTTGGCATCCACTGCAAAAGCGCAAAGTACAAATACAAAATTACCATAATAGTTGACACATAAATCATTATTGTCCAGAAAATTATTTAGAAATTATTATTTATACGTAAAAGTTGAAATTTACAAGATAAGTTAAAGTTCATTTTATACGGAAACCATGCTCATTTTTTAAATGTTGTCCAGAAAAATAAATTGACTTAGCTTAGCAAATATTGTGCAATAAGAAGACAGTTTTAAAATACTTACAGTAAGAATATTGATTTTGGGATTTTTGTTCCTCCTGCCTGTTTTGGCATTTAAAGTTTTCAACCCGCTACAAAAGAAATTAAAAGACACTTGTCAAGTCCAAAAAATGTGTCAAATGAAAGAAAAAGAATTACAAAATTACCTAATTAACGCTTTTTCCAACGCTAGGAAACCGTGTGACAGTTGACAAAGAATTTAGGATGTAAATTTCATCCTCCCAAATGAAACCAGAATCCAATGCATTCTGTTATTATCAAACATATACCAAAGTCAGACTTTCATACTATTAATCCAGTCACAATTTTTTGGAATTAATTACATTAAAACAATTATTAAACACATACCAGCAAAACACTGACCCATCAATAGGCAGTGGCATAATCTGACCCATCAAGGGGCTACAGGTACATGTAGCATGAAAAAAAATACGAGAACGGAACACCTAGGAATCTACTGACTGTTAATTAACAAGTTGTCAAATAAAAATAGAGCGTATTTTAAAGCTTACAATTTTAATTCAATCCAGACCTATTGTAAGCAGAAGTGTGTTGAGTACTTGGCAAAAAAAGAAAAAAATTATTGTCCAGTAATAGTAGTAGTTACAAGTGATAGCACCATAATTCATAATTTTAAATAATAAATGTAACCATATTAAAATAGATAACAAATGCAACTGTAATAATAATCGCATCCTTTACTAATAATAATCGCATCAGTGCAGTATCATAATTAATTATAACATATATATACACAAATTGATCAACAAAAGAACTAAATGTTCTCTAAATGATAATAAACAGTATCCTTAGATTTAGCTAATGAACACACAATGATATCATTAAGGAATCAGCTTAAGAACCTGCCTTGTTGCAATTAAAATTAAGATACACATGCTAAATATATGACATAAAACAGGCACAACAACTTTTATTAATAAGGTTAATTACTCCTACTCAATATCCCCATGTATATTTCCTGAATGAATTTTAGCCTTAATTTTCCACACACACAAACAAATTTATTAAGAATGACACAGGGAGTTAGGTTTGTTGGTTCATACTTCATACTCATATTTATTGTAAATAACCAATTACCAAACCAGATATCACAAGTAACTAATTAGAGCACATTTATTTATGTCTCACTTCAGCAGATGAGAGCAAAAGTCATAACAAGTTATAATGAACTACCACTAAACCAGGATAGAAGTTTAACCTGAAGGCGAGCTCTCCTTTCATCTTTCCGATGGACAACAGCAACAGACAAAGGCTTTCATCTCATTCAACTAAATACAATTTTGGACACAACAGAACCAATTAATATAATTATTCACACAATGACACTTACAATTCAAATAATATGAATAGTTAAAATCAGAAAAGCATACAAACTTACAGCAACTGCTGCATCATCGGGGTTAGAAAAAGCCACAAAGCCAGAGCCTTTGCTTATCCCTTGAGGGTCAAGATTAACCTGAACAATTTTTAGAGTGGATTAGAAAAATTACAAGTGGAGAACAGAGTCAACACACGACAATAATAACATGAAAGGACATACCTTGCAAGATGTTATGGTTCCAAACTTCGAAAACAAATCCTTCAGCTTCTCCTCATTAATGGAATCGTCAAAATTCTTTAAACACAAATTTGTCCCTTTAAGCTTTTCGAATCAACTAATTCTTTCCTGTTCAAATTTAGCTCTCAGTTCAGCCTCCCTTTCGCTCTTCCTTTGAGCCTTCCCTACATACAGAACTTTCTCATTACATGAGATTACATTCATATTCTCAACCGCAGAAGAAGCATTATCTGGATTCTGGAAATTTACAAACCCAAAACATCTGGACTTCCCATCAGCATCTTTCATTACTACTGCACTGGTGATAAGGCCATACTTCTCAAACATGTTCCTGAAGTCCTCATCAGAAACTGTATCTAGGAGATTCTTAACATATACATTAGTAAACTTCTGCGAGCCACTTTCTCGAGACCTATCCTGTTTGCGGATAAAAAGACCAACATACACTTGTTTATCATTCATCAACATGCCATTTAACTGTTTGATTGCAGATTGAGCAGATTCCTCCTTGTCAAACTGTACAAAGCCAAACCCTCGTGATTTGCCAGTGCTATCGAACGCTACCTTGCACGAAAGTACTGTTCCAAAGGCTGAGAAAGTATCCTGCAAATCTTTGTTATCAATTGACTTGTCTAAATTTTTGATAAAAACATTGGCAAATCCACACTTCCGCATGCTAGGATCTCGTTGAGAAACATAACTCAAGCAAGACACAAGCGATATCAGGTGCACTAACTAGAAAGTTTTGCAGCTAATTTACAAGTATTATACTTGTTGTTGAACACGCATAATTAAATTAAAGAGTCAATGTTTGCTTATTCATTTCGAAAACATAGAGTCAATTGAAAACTCATTGAGGTGTTAGAACATTCTTTGGCTATTACTCACTCCTCTCTGTATTCTTACTTATACTTTGTCATCATGAATATAGTTACCCACACAACTGGGAACATATATATAGTTTCTACAGGTACACACACAACTGGGAACATATATATACATATATATAGTTTTTACAGTTTAATGAAATAAAACCCACAAAACTAACAATGAATCAACAAACCCGTACAAACAATATTAATACATACAAACACATGCTAAACAGAGATGAATAGAATTCAACTAAAAAAGCTCTCACACACACACAAATTCAAATGAACCAGTTAGGGTTACTTACCAATTGAGCAAATCGAGTGAAGAAATAGCAGGACTTGTTAGCTAGGACTTGTTCTTCGACCAAATCGACATGTTAGATAGGGCTTTTTCTTCGATCAAATCGCCCAGTTAGCTAGTTAGGGCTTGTTCTTCGAACAAATCGAATTAAGGTTAATCGGGAGGGAGAGGGCCTAGAAATCTGAAATCTGAAATCTGAAATCTGGTAATCAATAAAGATCAAGTATTTTTGCCAGAAAAAGATACGACGAGACTGAGATGGGATAAAGCGTGCTGGTTTGTACGAGATCGGGGCTGAGATTGCCAAGTTTCAGAATAACTAGAGTTTTGTGTTCTCTGGCGGCTGCGAGCTCTAATCATTTCGACATCTAACAATGTGTCTACCTCTATTTATAGGCAAAATAGAGAATCGAGATTACGTAGTTCTTGGCAAAGCAGAGGTCTATTAGGACTTCGAATCGAATGCAAAAAACGCAAGTGGAACCTTCCTGGAAGAGGACTCTACATTCAGGCTTGTTTGGATGGGTCAAAATTCAGTATAAGGTTAAGGACTTCATGGATCCGATATTGACCCGAAAATCGTGGGCTCTAACCAGTCCACTATAGCTATTTCGAAGGATACCTTAACTGGAGGCCAGCACTAGATCCATCACAAATCGTAGGTCACGTCCTAAGCCCCCAGATGAGGGCAACTCACCTGATTACATGCAAATGATCTTCCAAGATTAGGCCAAATATGCCTTCATAGCTCCCCTACGAAGGCAACCCGAGAAATGTGGAGCTATAATCTTCAATAAGTATAAGTATCGACAATTGATCAGATCAGTGGCTTTTTAAAAACTGATGTAACAATTAACTTTAATATCAGTGGCTTTTTTGACCGATGTTAAAACCATGTCTGTGTGACAAATTCTAGTAGTGTTTATAATTTGTCAAACATTTAAACTACAATCATACTAGCAAAAATTTTAACTATGATTTGAGTGCATACAATTTTGCGATTTAACAAACACCTCTGCATGTGTTCGCATTCCAGAAGACACCCATTTATTTGTTGTTATTCTAAATAAGATTTTATTTTTTGTATTTATGATATTTATATATTATTAAATTTAAAATATTAAAATTTTATCCAGTAGTTATTTAATTATATAATTTCTAATAATAGAATATATAAGAAAAATTTTAAAATACATGTATACGAGGTAAACGCGCAACAAGTTGCACCGCGAGTACTCGTTGAATTGCAAATCATATCCGATGAAATACATATTCAACTGAACCAACAGTCATAACATTTTTATTCATGACTTTCTGAACTCTCCGAACAAATTCAACAGCATCAGAAACCAAGAATCCAAAGGTATCAAAAGCAAATGGCATAAAACTGTGTTGATTATCTATACCTGATCATGTTTATGCACTTTTGTCTCTACTGCTTTATTCGTTGTCTGACCCACTTTAAATATTCCACTACCAAGTCCATTTAAAGGAGAGACTCTAATAAAATCGGGGCAAATATGTTTCCTTCCATTCCAACTGTAAACTAAAACATCAGTCGGGCTAAGTGTTGATCTCGTATCCCCGGGACGGGTAAAGAAATTGACTGGTGCCTCCTTTTTAGCTGGGATCCCCGCCCTCCAAAGAACATCAAATAACACATCGATAACCGTATTATGTCTATATTTGAACCTGACTGTTTTTGATAATGCACGGCATGCTCTCCATATATATCCACGCGAGTTAGGCACAATGGGCATGTAGCACCCTCTAAAAATAAGGGAATCATGAGCCTATAACGTAAAATCATTTAGTACTCTAAAGGCGTCATGCGTTGTCCCAAACCTTCTTAGGGGTAGCCAAAAAAAAATCCTGAGAATGATTGGATCTCAAACACTGAAATATTGCAGCTTGACGCTCTGAAAAGTCAAACTCGGTATGTATTTTTTTTACAAATACCTCTAAAGTGAAGTTCTGCCAAGTAATGCATTGATTTTGGGGGCAGACTCTTTAGTGATTAGTTGTATCAAATCCACATATGAGAGAATTATTTGCGAAGATTCTTGCGTCAAAACAAAATGTTCTCACATGGAAATTGTGTCACCATCACATAAAATATGGCTTTACAAACCTATGGACTGAATCAAGGAAGCCACAAAAGCAAATAAGCTGGCATCGTAGGCATCATATACGCCTAACCCACCCATTCAGACACGTAAAGTGGCCAATCTCCACTGAAGAGCACCAAATCTAGGCCCTTCAGACATCTCATTATTATCTAATGTCCTCCTTGAAGAGGTGTCAAATTAAGTTAAAACCTCTTTAAAAAATTGTGGTGGACAAGTGCGTAAAGCGTAATAAAGTTTACTAAGCCTATGCAAACTCTAAGGAGTACAAACTCACACTGAGGATCATTAAGTCGCTCCAATGAAAAAATGTTTTAGTTTACCATTAAAATGAAAAGAAACATATTTGTGTCAATCTTACTGGAATCTCTCCTTACAGTGGATTTGGTAGTGGAACATTTATGATGGTCAGGCAGCGAACAAAGCAGCAGAGACAAAAGTGCATAAACATGATCAGACGTGTAGAGATAATCAAAAGAGTTTTATGCCATTTGCTTTTGATACATTTGAATTCTTTGCTTTTGATATTGTTGAGTTTTTTCGAAAACTTCATAAAATCATAAATAAAAATGTTATAACTACTGCTTCAGTCAAATATATATTTCATTGGATAAAATTTATAATTCAATGAGGACGCAACAACTTGCGTAGTTTACCCCGTATACATGTATTTTAAAATTTCAATAACATAATATTATTATTATTAAAAAAAATGCAGTACAAAAAAAATGTTAGATATTCCAAATGCTGAATTGTCACATACATAATTGATAATTTTTTTAATAATAATATGAGATACCTACATATACGCACACGAATCAAAACAAACTGAATATATTATGTCATTTGTGATTTGAGAAAAAATTTAAAATTATTTATTGCTATAAAAAAAATTCGATAAACGAGAGAAGAAATCATGTTGTATGTTGGCGGCATGTCATGGACTCGTGGTTTCTTACAACTTTCACCTCGTAAAAAGTGTCCAGAAAATGAGTTTAAGAGCGTGTTTGTGTAACATGGCTTTAAGTAAAAAATGACTTCTAGGAGCTTTTAACGTGTTTGTGTACTCCGGTTTTAAGCTAGCTTTTAGGAGAAAAGTTCCATTAAGTAAAAAGTACCTAAAATGTACTTTTGCTTATGACTTTTTGACTTTTCGATTTTTTTTTTTTTTTTGCTTCCATGACTCTTGTAAAGTATAAATAATATGAATTTAAAATTTTTTAAAGTCAAATTTCACTTAAAGTCAAAATTATTAAACCCCCCATTTAACTTTAAGTTCCATTACCCAAACACATTCATTCAACTTAAAGTAAAAAACTTTACTTTCTCCATTAAGTTAAAAACACCTCCATTAAATCAAAAGTAACTTATTTTAAGTAATCTCAAACGGCCTCTAAAGCTCCCCAAGCATCAACCAATACCATCACGTGTCGGTAAAGTAAAAAGACTGGATTGTCGCTTCAAATGCACAACATATGAACTTATAACCCACGTATATACGGCACTCGAATTTTTCTTTACTATTACAATATTACTCCTAAAAATAGAAAATTATTAATGTGCTTGGAATATAATTAAACATACCTTGTCAATATACTTTTTATCTCAAAATAAATTTTAATTTTAATTTTTAACAGGTCAAATTGACGATATATGATAAAAAAATTAAAAGTTTTATTATAATAAAATATATTTGGTCTATTATAATAATATTTATTTTTAATTGAAATTAACCAATTTAACTAATCAAAACTCAAAACAAAATAAATATTCTTAAAACAGAGGAAGGATTTTTTTAACCCGAACAGCTCAAATCTAGCTCATATTAAATTTTGGATACAACAATCACCAACTTCAATAATACTTTGAACAGTTCAACTGAAATTATTTAAATTATAAATTATAAATTTGTTTGTTTTTTAAAATTGTTTTGGCACTCTTGTGAATCACACAAAAATTAATTAATAATAGTCTCCCATCTCAGAATAATATTTTTTTTTAAAGAAGTTTCTCATTTATTTATCCATTTCTGAATTTAATATAAATTTGTGAATAATTTTCATAATAATTCTTGTTTATTTGTCATCTGCATTTTTATTTTCTCTTTGTATACAATTAAATTAATGCAATGATTTTTAATAGAATTTGACAAAACAAGGATAGGAATGAAAAAACTCCTCCTGAATCTTTCTTCTTCTCACTCTCTTCACGTGTATTCTTGATAAATACAATACATACATATGTGTGTATATGGGATATTTGATTACGTTACTTGTTAATATTCAATCGAATCATTGAGGATTCTTGTTAATGTTAAAGATCGAATCTTTTTGGTTATCTAAATATGGGTTCTGATTTTTATGTTATGATCTTTTTTATTGATGCTAAAAGATGCTTATTTTTTGTTATAGTATTATGTTTCAAAATTTTGATTTTTGTGAGTGTTTATATATATGTTATTTCTGTATTGAGATTTATAGACATGTGTTACTACTGACCATTTATCTAGATCCTTTGTATGTATGTGTATATATTTAAATTTATTAGTTTATATTTACTTTTTCACCTCTCTTATTTGCTATCATATCACGTATTAATACTAGTACATATATGGTTTGAGTCTATATGTTAGATTATAAATGTTGCTTATTTTATAATTGTCTCTGTAAATTTTGTAGTGAATATCTAATTCATATATATTTTTATGGTATTCATGTATAGTATATTTTCTCGGGTCAGATGGTACTTGATTAACATGTCCTTACTCATGTTCTTGAGTACCTTATTTTTATTTGAATTAGGTAGAATTTTTTTTATATGCTTGTTTTTAATGTATGATAAAATTTATATTTTTATTTAAGAATGTACCATGAATATAATTATTCATTGGAGGCCATATATGGTGTTTGTTTGTACTCTTAAGGGGTAATTTTAGACCATATATGATGGTTGGTTTGTACTCTGGAGGAATAATTTTGAGTCACGATTGATGGTTAAAATGGTGTGTAGTTGTATTTTGACATTTCAAATTTAATTCGTGCCTTAATTTGTTTATCTTGAGCGGCAATTTTAACTGTGATTGATGGTTGATAAGTACAATCAATGAATTTTATTTTGACAATTTCAAATTATAAATTTATGACTTTTAATTTCATTTATGGTAATTCATTAACAACATTTATTTGTCAGTTTTTGTTTTTGAATGTCAAGTTTTAATTTCATTGATTAGCTTTTAATGTAATTTGTTTGAAATATATAAAAAATAAATTGGGATATTTTTATTTTTAATATTTTTATTATAGTTTTAAATGATAAAATTTATTAATTATGTATTGTTTAAATATGTATATTATTATTTGTTAATTTTATTGTTTAAATATGTATATTATTATTTGTTAGATAATTATATAATAATGTATGAGAATACTTTAAGATATTTTTTGACGATATTTATTGAGACGTTTTCTTTTATTTGTTTTATTTTATGATTTTCAGGTACACGGAAAACACAATTAAATTGACTTGGAGTGGGAGATACAATACACATATCAAGAAAGCTGAAGACTTTTCAACTACTTTACTTGTATTTATTTGTTGATATTTTTTAGAGTTTCCTCTTCAGACTATAAGGTTTTATTGTCTAAGCGTCCGGAGACATCTTGTGTATGTTATTCAGTTAGATGATAAACTTTATTGAATGAAAGAAACCTTTCTGAACATTCAAATTGTATTTTGATACACTTTATTTATGAAATTATTCCTCATAACAAAAAAAAAGGATAGGAATGAAAAAAACAGTACACATAAATTTCTTAAAGCTTGTAATGTTTAAAATGACTATAAAAATTAAAATGATTTTTTTTGAAATGGAATAAATAATTTATATGCTGGATTAGAGAATATTTTAAATATTCGGTTTTTCCACACACTAACAAATATTTATTGATTAGTTGTTAAATTTTTATGGGCTCTTTTTTCACTAATAATAATGCCTCATGTATATAAAAAAAATTTAATCAATCAAAATTTGACAACTCATTAAAAAGCAGAAAACCCCTAAATATTAGATCCGCGTTTAGTTCAAAATTTAATGGTTGTTATTTAGTTATTCAATATACCTGAACAAAAAATTTGAATAAATATAAAATCGACAAATACATTCAAACATATACACAAATGATGACAAAAAATAATGATAGCTGCTATCTTAAGATAGAAAAAGATTTGATTTATTACGTTCTCCTTAATTATAATAAATTGTCTAACGAACCTACCTACCTCTCTGCCATCTTTGGCGGTGACTAAAATTAGTTCATATTAAAATTACTCGTAGTTGGCAGTAATTTGATGGTATGCTACGTAAAGAGGGGATGACTCGAAGAATATAATGATCATTATCAATTAATCATCATACATATATATATGACTATATAAGATGATAATTAATAGTAATATCTGTTAGTAGTATTATCGTGTAAGGATGATCATGTTGATGGTCAAATAAATATAAATAGATGGCTGGTATAGATCTTGACTTTTCCAAGTAAATGAGCAATCAACTTGTAATTTACTCTAGTTTTCAATTTAGTTAGCAGCGGTAGCTTTCATTGGCCCCCGACCCATATATAGGTCGGTCAAATATTCTACTGTATATACGTGTATCTAACAGTAGTACTAGTCTATAAAGTTAGAGGTTCTTTTTTTCTTAATATAATTTTTAAAACGTAGGTAACAAATGTAGGAATAAGAAATATTATATTCTAGCTCCAGAAATGATGAGAGTAAAAGTATCTCATATTCAATTTAAAGGAAAGGAAAAAGTAATAATAAAATATTCAGAAGTTAGTGTGCCGTGAGAAACGTAAACAAATGGGGAAAAAGAGAGAGAAAATGTAGGGCAGGAGGGCAAAGCACGCGCAGGCAGGACAAGACAGAGAGCCCCACCATTTCCCGGCGATATTTACTCTCTTGCCGCCCAGCCCCCCCTCCTATTATTTAATTTAATATATCTTCTTTATATAAAAATAAAAATAAAAATAAAATACCAAGAATAAAAACAATATGTATATTACATTTAACAAAACAAACTGATGATTCAAATGTAATTCAAGTGCAAAATCATAATTTACCACCATATAAATTAATACTAGTAATTTTTGCAACTAACTTTGATGCAACAAATATATGTGATTCATAATTATTAAAAGCAAAAACAGTAGTAATTGTTTAAAAAAAAATAATGATAGATATTCATTCATGCCTCCCCTGCATACATACGCCCCCTAGTCCTAGTCTTTAAAACCAAACTCTCTTGTTTCGCGTTTCTTTCTCTTCCCACAACCCCAAGAAGAGTCCACTTCTCTTCCGCCTTACATATACACCCCTCAAAACCTATACATACATCATCAGAAAATGGCATCGGAATTAATCTTCCGGGGACACGAGTCCCAACACACCCCAGACGCCTACTCCCCCAAACCAAACAAGCCCTGGCTCTCCATCATTCGTCCCCTCCGTTACATCCTCCGTGAACAACGCCTAACGTTCACTCTCCTCGGCATTCTCATCGCCACCCTCTTCTTCTCCCTCCTCCCCACCCACCCCGGCCCCACCATGTACCCTGGTCCCACCACCACCCACCTCTCAACCACCTCCTCCTTCTCCTCCCCCCGCCGTGACTTTTTCGCAGATAAGTTTGTGAATTCTGGCGGGAAGATACCGTTAGGGCTGAAGAAGAGGGGGTTGAGGATAGTGGTGACAGGGGGTGCTGGGTTTGTGGGGAGTCATCTGGTGGACAGGTTGATGGCCAGAGGGGATAGTGTGATTGTTGTTGATAATTTTTTCACGGGGAGGAAGGAGAATGTGATGCATCATTTTGGAAACCCCAGGTTTGAGATGATTCGACATGATGTTGTGGAGCCTTTGTTGTTGGAAGTTGATCAGATTTATCATCTTGCTTGCCCTGCTTCTCCTGTTCATTACAAGTTTAATCCCGTCAAGACTATCATATCCTCTTTTATTTTATTATATATATATATATATATCATGTCATTTAAATCATCTCAGCTATACAAATCACATTCTCGAAATCTAATTAGTTTGGTTTTGGAATCCTTAATTTTTGTTTGTTTACAAGACAAATGTAGTGGGTACCCTCAATATGCTTGGATTAGCCAAGAGAATCGGTGCGCGATTCTTGCTAACGAGCACCAGTGAGGTGTATGGCGATCCTCTGCAACATCCACAAGTTGAGACTTACTGGGGCAATGTCAATCCCATTGGTATGTCTTCAAAATCCAATCTTTTTTCAATTTCGTTTAGTTCTTGTTCTTCAGGGGTTTATTTTATTTTATTATTTAATTTATTTATTTGGAAGGAGTGGGGCTAAATGGCTAATGTGAGCTAAGTCTGTCTTTTGTAACAGAAGACTAGTAGTATTACTTTTCTTTGCTTGGTGTGTAATGCCACGTGTTGAATGGTGGTTGAGGATTATCACTCTGTGCAAGTAGATCTGGTCGGGGTCTGTCAAATTAAACCCCTCGTTTGTTAATTAAATGGACGGCCCTGATTGTGTCCTTTTTTTATGTGTGAGTTAGATTTGATGCTACCATGATAGATTGGATGTGCCTGATGAATTGTCATGACTAACAGAATTTGACATGTACTAGTAAAATGTACTCCAATGGGCTGTGAAATATTTTTAATGATAGGACAAAGATGCAATCTTTTTTTCCCCTACTTTTTTCTAAATAAAATAAATACTGTATTAATATTTAGAAGATGATTAAAAAACAGGTGTCCGAAGTTGTTATGATGAGGGTAAAAGGACAGCTGAAACGTTGACAATGGACTACCATAGAGGTGCTGGAGTTGAGGTATGCATTTTTTTATTAGCCACTCTATTTGCTTCCGTGTAATTTAGCTAAATTTTCTTGTTTATACATTTTTTACATGTATAGGTGAGAATTGCCAGGATATTTAACACATATGGGCCTAGGATGTGCATAGATGATGGTCGGGTGGTCAGCAATTTTGTTGCGCAGGTAATCATGTTGGTCTCAATGTCATTCTTCTTAATTTGTTGTATTAACATTTTGTAGCAGTGGTAATAACATTTTGGTGAAAGTACAGGCATTGAGGAAGGAGCCTTTAACAGTTTATGGTGATGGAAAGCAAACAAGAAGTTTCCAATATGTTTCTGATTTGGTATGTAATTTGATGGATTTATACCTAGCTGTCTTCTTTATAATTTCTTTAGCTGATTATATATAGTTTAGCAATGTGATATTTTAGACAAGTAGGTGGGAGTGTTGGACGGATTTGCATTCAGAATTAGTCTGCTTGGACTTTTCTTTTTTTATAATTATTTGTGGTGTAGATGAGATGTTTTAGACTGTGACATACTTGCTGCCATATTAGGAGATAATAAAACTTGCCCCTAATATCTTTTGGATGTTTATGCATGATATTAACCTACACCAAATATACTTTAAAGAATAGTCATCAGATTTTCATGAATCGGAAGACTAAAATTACCTAATGAAAGGGCCCAATATTTTGATGATCCACGCAGGAAAGCAAACATTATAAAGCCTTGTCCGTTACTCAGTTGAAGATGCCCATTTACAAACATTGATTATTAGCTAAATTTACACAAATATCGGGTCTTTCCCATTGGCATCGTGGTATTTGTGTCTGATAACTGGGAATGGGAAGTTCTGGTGACTGGTCTGAACTCTGAACTAAAGAAAGAAGAGTTCACATAAGTGCTTCTTATTTCTTAAAATAAAACTAATTGAAATCAACCCTAAGACAATGCATCCCAACTCCCAGGTTACTACGAGAATGACACATTGAGGTTCTAATATGTGGCGAAACATTTTTAATGCTCTGTTATTTAATTAGGAGTTGGTACATTGATTTGTGAAGCACAGGAGACTTTTGTAAAAAGTCCTTTGGCAGTAGCATCTGTATTGAATAATTAACCAAGGCCCCCTCTTTTAGGATAAACTCAACCTTTTTTCGATAAAAAAAACTTTTTTCTGAGGATTAAAAATGTAAACCTAATGCTTGACTTTCAAGGTTCAGTATAAGCAGGTCGATCTTTTAATATAAATCAGCCAGCTACTTTATACATGAGATTTATTTTTTATCTGGTAGGTGGAGGGTCTGATGCGTCTAATGGAAGGAGAATATGTGGGACCTTTCAATCTTGGAAACCCTGGAGAATTTACCATGCTTGAACTTGCTCAGGTATCAGCTGTAACTGATTTGTATTTTTAAATAACTTCTTTATGGTACGGTTATTGAATAATTAATCCCTCAAGATAAAATAAACATTTGAGGCATGCTAATATTTTTGAATACTGTATTATGAGGCAAATAATAATATTGTACCAATGCAGGTGGTCCAGGAAACAATAGACCCAAATGCAAAGATCGAGTTCAGGCCAAACACCGAGGATGACCCTCACAAGAGGAAACCCGATATCACAAAGGCAAAAGATCTTCTTGGTTGGGAGCCCAAGGTACCCCTTCGCAAGGGTCTGCCTCTAATGGTATCTGACTTTAGGCAACGTGTCTTCGGTGATCAAAAGGAGGATGGTGCTACTACAGCCTAAACACGGAACATATATACCTTTATATTGCAAGGGAAGGCAAAATTGTTCAATAGAACTATCTTTTTTCCTTCCCACCCGTACCTGGTACAGCAGCAGACAGCCACCAGAGTAACGAGCCTATATATATTGCCTTCTTGTTTACATCTACGTAGTAATAGTTTCGGGTCTTCAGATATATCAATCTTTTAATAGTTGAAGACTTCTGTACTATAATAGAAGCTGTGCTTATTGAAATAACTATCTTGTAGATTTTAATACCAGCTTTCTGCACTCTTTTCTATTTTTGTGCTGCATTCTACCTTTCTCAATTATGTCTCCCTTGATAATGTGTTTTGTTATGTTACTTATATTTCTGAAAAGAGTATGAAAGAGATAAGGTAAGAATTGCAATAACCAAGCAAAGATCAATAGTTCAGGATTGATCATACAAAGTTCTCATTAATTTGAGTAGCCGGAGGAGTTTCAGATAAAGAAGAAAGATATCGGAGAGTAAGCAAGACATAAGGAGAACAGAGATTGTAAAGGAACTTACCAATGTGTACCATGTCCACAAACAAAATGTATAGAAGAATGGCCATCGTAAAGGAACTTGCCTAGATGTACCATATCCCAAAGAAAATGTAGATTAGTCCCGTAAGCTATTCAGTGAGCTGGAAGTTATTGTTAACCTTATTAGAAACAGAGGTTAAAGTAGTCCTGAAGGACAATGAAAATTTGGAACTAGCCGGTCTAGTGTAGACTTCACTTTGTTTAAAGATTCGAGCAAGGACTAAAGATAGCTATGTTAATGGTGTTGTATATACAAGTAAAACATGGGACACCGGCAAAAATAGCTTGTGATTCAATAATCAAAGATTAGACTGATGGAGATTGACGTGGAGGAAGTTTATAAGGAATTGAACTCTGCCAAAACTAATTCAGAAAGCGTATACCACATTCATTCAGCCATGCATGAGACTATAAGATGCAAAGGCGGAACTACCGGCCTTAAAAGCTCTTGGTACTTGAGACTCTTGGGGATAAATCTAAGTGCCTGCAGCAGGTTTTTCTGTAGAGTGGCTTTATTTGTAGAGCAAGGAACGTGTGTTTCTGGTTAGATTCTGAAACAGATCTTGAACAGCCTGTTTTGATCCAACTTGACATTACCCCAAAATCAAATGCACAATAACAATGGTAATTCAATTTGTATATTAAAATTTTAATGATGCATTGCTTAATTACATCCTAGAGAACAGTTCAAAAGCTTCTTGCATTTTTGTGTTAATCTATATGCCACATTTTTACAAACCCAGGTACTTGGAGATCGGGAAAAAAAAACCCAGCTTGGCAATGACAAAAAGTAGAACATACGAGGTGTAGCACTTCAATAGAATAAAACTTTCAATCAACGTACAACTCCCAGACCTAGATCACAAATGCTTTAAAACTATTCAGCTGGTTTAAGGGACATATTGAAGTTAAACACTAAGTTGCAGATAAGTAGATAATCAAGTACAACTCTTCTCCGCCTATAAGCAGCTCCAAATTTGTTTTCACAATCTGTGCATCAATGAAGAAACTTCTTGTTAATATAAGATAAAATGGCAAACAGAAATAGAACCTAAAAAGATATAATGTTCACACTGTGAGCCTAAAAAAATAATAATAATAATAGACATCACAGAGACATGAAATGTTCAATCGGCCAAAATGAAAAGAACACGTACCTCACTTAGGGTTCCTGAGGACAATGATCACTGAATCTCCTCGCAGGAACATCTTGCTAATAAACCTCTCTTTGTTAATTGGAAGAGATTTCTTCTTGCCTTTACCAGCCTTTGGAAGCTGAGTGTAATATTTGGGTAAACATTAATGGCATTTAATCTTAGATTTAATAAAGAGAAAAATAATAAAATATATATAATATGAAAACAAACCTCTGTCCACATCTCCCTAACATTTTCCAGCACCATGTTGCAGTGCCGGTCAAAAGCTCTCACACGGCCCAGAAGTTTTTTGTTGTTGCGGCAGTTAATAAGCACCTGGATTGGGTACAATGGAAGACACAATTAATCAATACATAATCGGTGTATATATTACTAAAATTGAGTGATACGGAATCGTTGCAATATAAGTAAGAAGTTTGAAATTGCAGCCATAGATGGATATCAATACCTGTGTGTTATTTTTTACACTCATCATGAGCACAGACAGTGGTCCCGTGTTGAAGTCTTCCTCCTCGGTCTTTGCCTACAAGAACAAGCAGGCAAGTTATATATAATTAAATAAAGATAAAGAGAGAGCAGATTAATGAATACTGTGAGGCCAATGCGTCTTATGAATCACAAAAGATCTAAACTTAAAGTGTACAAATAGAAAGTGAATGCAATATACTCGTGTCTGTCAGTCTGCGCGTTTGTGTGTGTAAGATATGGTCGTGTGAC
Source organism: Oenanthe sinensis (assembly GCA_028671895.1). Lineage (NCBI taxonomy): Eukaryota > Viridiplantae > Streptophyta > Magnoliopsida > Apiales > Apiaceae > Oenanthe > Oenanthe sinensis. The sequence goes on from CM053813.1 coordinate 33,037,574, forward strand.
AGAAACTGAAGTTTCATTGTTACACCTTATTTCTGGAAGATTGATATTTCCACCTTGAAACGGATTATCTACAAGTTCTTTTTACTTTGTGAGACAGCATGTACTTACAGATAGAGAACAGAAAAACAGTAACAAAATTTGTGATATACCAAACTCCAGTCTAGGTAAACAAGTCGATATAACTAAATCTACAAGTCTGATAATTTAAAAATAGTCACGCAGGCACGCAGCTCTGTAAAAACTATTGACCTTGTGTCCCCAACTCCCCATGATTCATGTGTGATCTTTTAATCCTCTATATTTAAAATACTAGTACTTGACAAGGACATCACAAAATAATTTGATATGTTTAAAAAATATAAGACATGAATGAATATTTTAAAATATTTCTTAGCGTAAGAAACTTGACATTTATCCTTAGACCACACAGGCTTAGTTGCAGGTGGCAAAACAATATAGAAAGAAGGTAGCAGTAACATACTGCACACACACATCCTGCTCTAGACATAAACTAATAACTTTTATGCACATTTTAAAACCAAACAGAACAGAAATAGCGAACATAACATAACGAAACAAAGTGAACAAACTTGCCGGAACATCTTCATCCATTGGTCGACTGCAAAGGAAAAAAAACACACAATGAAAAAAGTTAGTAACCATCACAAATAAACAGATATAACTTGAAAGTAGTCTAATTTATTTTATACATATAAATCTTTTATCTCTAATTCTCCAAACAAATTACCAAACCGTGACAAAACGGTGAAACTAACACGCTAAGATAATTGACTTGCAAGATAAGCAGAGGTATGAAAACAAAAGGGATAAATCTATCTAGCCATAATTACAAACCTAAACATAACATAACATAACATAACATATTATTATAAATTACAGTAATTAACATGAATAATTACAGTAAAAAAAAAGCAGGCGATATAAACATATAGTAGAATGAACAAACCTCATCTTTAATCGAAGAATAAACTCGAAAAATCTGATAAAATCGGCCTGTCGAAACCCTAGAAAAACAAAAAGAGTAATTGTATATATATAGCAATTAAGAGTCTTTGTAACAAAATGAATGACAAATTAATAAGAAACAATTATACATTTATACAGTATATATATAGTGAGAGAGAGAGAGAGAGAGAGAGAGAGAGAGAGAGCTAGGGTTTGGAACCTTTTGACAGCACCAGATCTCAAACGGGTTCAAATTAACTGCGACCCTTCTTCCGCCCGAATTAGAGACGATATATATAGTGGGCATACTCTATTTTTTTCAAAAAAAATATATGCACTAAAATAATAATAGAAAAACAGTGTAACAAAAAGATATTTAAGATTTTTGAAAATTAACCAAAAAATGTATTTAAATAACGATATTCTAATGTTTTTATAAAGAATTTGCTGGCTTGAAGGTGACCTATGTTATTGATAAAAACAATTTTTATAGTTAAAAGTTTGTGTAAATATTTTTTTTAGCAATTTTTGTAGTTATTTAAACATAATTATCCTTTTTTACTTTTATTTATTAGCAATTCTTTACTTTTAATAAAAAAAGATTTTTATAGTTAAAACTTTGTACAAGTACTTGCATTGTTTCCATCTCCCTCTCGTGACTCATCAACATATGCACCATTTTGGGTTGTTAAGTGTACAAATTTTTTTTCTATTTCATGAATTTCTACAATTCCAAAATTTACAATTCTACATTTCGAGCCCATAATGTATAAATTGTATAATTTGTACATTTTGGGTGGGAAATTATACATTTTAGATTAGAAATTTAAAATTCTAAATCTCTTGTTATTGAAAAATAAAAAAATAGAGTAATAATATAATTTTCTCAAATTTTGACAATTTTGAATAAATTGGGACACAAAATAAATCATCACAAATTATATTATACCGGATAACAAATATAATATTCTAAATTCAATATGTTCAAGGTTTCCATATACGTAAATAAAAACTAGAAAAGTTTAACATATACACAACACTATTTTAGTGTCATCTCTGATGGACATTAAGGGTACGTCTGATATTATTATTGTAGACAATAACAGTTTTTTGCTTGAAAATCAGGCAAAAAGTTTTTTGATAAATTTCAAAAGTTGTTTAGAAAAGTGTTTTTAGTCTAAAAATTATTATTAGAGAAAACATGTGCCCCTATACTTTTGGGAAAAAATGTTTTTCAGCTATTGCTGAAAATAATTACAAGTTTAAACATCAATTTTTTCCAAAAACATTAATTTTTTATATTATATCTCAAAATATGCATAAATCAAAAAAATTTACCAAACAGTCATCAAATTTTTCTGACAATATTTTTTCTATAAGCACTTTTTCTCACAGTACAGCAATTTAGTACAGCAGTTTTAAACAATAATCCCAAATGAAGTTAAGATCATCTCCGATGGATGACACTAAAATAGTGTTACTTTAAAACTATTTTATGCCCCGTTTGCCTAACCTTATAAGCAGTTTATAAGCTGAAAAAGTTTGTATATATGTACTTTTTCTGAAAATAAGTAACTTATTTTCAAATTTGGAAATAAGATTTGGTCTTAAATTTTTAAAATAAATATTAATTTTCAAAAAAAAATATGAAAATACTTTTTTAAAAAAAGTAACTTATTACTTATAAGCTAAGTCAAGCACCCCCTTAATGTCAAAATTACATAATTTACGAAATCAATTCTAATCGGAGTTACACTATATCCTACAATATAGAGAATCTTTTACTTATTAAAATAATAAAAAATGAGTTTTGGGACTCAAAAAGGATACATTTATTTTTGTAACAAATATAAGGGTATAGTTAGAATTTTAGAGAACACCAAATTTGGTGTCAAGAGTCAAAGGTACATTTGGTGTTATTCTGACATCAAATTAGGTGTACTTCAAATTTCCAACTATATCTTTTAACAAAAACAAATTTAATCTTTTTAAATCCTAAAACTCAATTCTTTTTTATTTTAATTTTTATTAACTTACAATTTCTTTTATATTTTTTAATTTATTGACTTCATAATTCATTTTTTATCAAAAATTTATAATTTTTAGCTTTAATTATTTTTGATCAATCATAATTATAGAATCATATATTTAGGAGGTGTTTCTGTAAGTTTATATATTAATAAATGATTTATCAAAAATAGTTATTTTTATGTAAAAAGAAGAATATTCTATATAATAAATAATAAATTACTTATAATGTAGAATACAGTGTAACTTTCGTTAGAATTGATTTTATAGATTTTTGTGGATCGTTTTCACCATCTTGCTCATCTTCATTATTCACCCTTGTTGTCTTTTCGCAGTTAGATCCAATCCTGCTTACAAACAAATATCTTTACCTAGCGTGATCTCTTCCTTTAAAATTTTTTGTTGTAATAAATAAATTTAAACAGTATATTTAAAACTCATGATTTTGCCATAAGATTTTCCAGGTGGTTTGTGCAAGACGTATTGCTAGGTCGATAACATGAAAGGACACAAAACTCATGATCCCTTGTTCGGGTCTGCGTAAATGAAAGGACTTTATGACCCACGTCCGCAAGGACCTGGGCATTGCTTCCTTATGGAAGTAAGGGGATGTACATGGAATTGCCATTTACGATTGCCCCAATAATATGCATACATGACCTATAAGACATGTAGGAGCCTCTAAAGACAAATATATGATTTTTCTTCCAGAGTAATTTTAAAAAATATGTAAGTGGGCAATCGTTCTTATATGTGCCAAGACATTTGAGATAATTGATAATAGAGTTTACCACCATTAAAGAAGTGATCATGTCACCTAAGCATGTTCAATCAACAGCATCTCATGCTATGCGTGCATCATTAACAATTGGTTGGAATAATTAAAGTAATACTCCGTACTCGAGCAAAAATAAAAAAGAATCCTACAAGCTGGAAATCAACCATAATATCCTACCTAATTATCTTTTGACCATTCCGAAAAATTTCCCCATTCAGAGAGCAGGATCTCACGGTTTATTACAATATAGAAGGGTGAGCAAAGGACTCAAACAGCTTGATTGTGCCCAAAGTACTAATCCACTAGCTGCTGATCCTTTAATTACTTCCTTTTCCCCCCTTCCTTGCACCACAAATAACCAAGATTCACTTAACATCAAATTCAATGTACCTGATGTAGCAGAATATTGCTTTTAACTTTTAACGATTGATTGGTGTATGCATCCTCTCAACTATCTTATTAACAGCATCACGTGACATAACTAAAGTATCGTGCAACAAGATGCTATAGACATTCAAACCCTGCATAAACATCAAAATCAACGATTAAGCATAAGCACAGGGGTAGGCTGACAGGAGGCAAATGCACATAGAGAATGAATAGAAAAACAAATCTCATGCTAATAGTACTTGCAAAATATACTGTAATCTAAACAAACAAATCACCAGAATTGCTGCAAGTTTGGGTATGACTTGTGAGCATTATGTAAATGATGAGATGGGCACCAAGAGATATAACAAACCGAGGATTTTATTCATTCTATTGCACAAGATAAAAAATAATAAAATATGACTTACAATTGAAGGCAGAACGTTGACATAATGCAGATTTTGAGTAGACAGCTTTAATTTTTCATCGATGGGACCTCCATCTACCAAAAGAAGTTTCTTAGTGTTTTCCATATGCTTCAAATAGTTCACAATGTTCTTAGTTTTATGTGTAGGAACATCCAAATCATCAAAGATTGCTAGCTGTATATTAGGCAAACATTTCTAGTTAGCTTGCAAGTCCGTTCACAGGAATATCAAAATTTATCATTTACTTTGAGAAATAATTAGGATTAAAAACAAAAAGGAAGTCGAAAACAGAAACAACCATGTTATATATATATATAGAATATTAGAATAAATGATGGAAAATGCAACCCTGACTATCAAACTTTATACCACAAAAAGTGAACTCGTGAATGCCCACTTTTTTTTCTTTTCTGGAATCCTTGTTTCTTGTAGAATAAGAGAGCAATACACATGCATACATGATTACTAATAAATAGATAAAGGCAAACATTGAGGAAGTATCTAAAATGAAAACAAGTAACAAAATTATCTGATAAACAGAAACGATTTCACAACACACTAAAAACTAAGACAAAGTAAAAGAGCAAACAGTAGGTGGCACTATAATTAACTACAAATTGGGTTCACACTACGATCTTCGTCTGTGTCATTCCAAGTACAATACAAGAACATATTCCAAAATGAATAAAAAAGGGATACTCTACATTCTACAATTATATCACATGCGAATATGTGGACTGATATTCAATCATCTTTATTTTTCTGGAAGTGGCCAACACATTGTTGCATGCAGGGGTATTGGATAACTCTACATTTATAGCTGAGATAATCTATTCCATGTAACAAAGATACTTCATTGATTTCAGCTACTCGCTGAGATAAGGTAAAGAATCCAATTTAATTGTGATAGTTTACTACCTGTGAGTCTGTGACATCTAAACGCAGTTCCAAAACTGTAAGGTCTTTTCCCAGGGGTTTTCGATGTTTGTGTCATACCCATATCGTGTCATCCCTCAAATGGGACAATGGTGGGTATGGGATCTAAGTCGGAACCTTAATACTGATACTGCACACTTCACTCTCTAGCAGTCCAAGTACGATAGATGCTTATGGCAACTTGCTTTATATATTATCCTTTCGATCTTTAATGTTGTAAAGTGTATGCAAATTATAGATATAGGCACTATTTTAGAAGTGTTCAAAATAATTAAGAACATATCAAATCTTGAGCAATAAACTATTGTGCCGAGTCTCTCACCCATGTCTAGTTTTGAATTATATCCAAGAATCCTGATAATTTAAGGAATGGAATCCAACACTTTGAATGACACATGTCGTCTCATGCACCCGGACTCGGATAACATAAATTCTAAGTAAACTTGGATGCAAGACACCAGAATCCCATTTACATGCTCCGAGAATCACAGCCTTTACAAGACAGTAGAGGTTGCCAGGTACAGATAGCAAGGGAAATTACCTTTCCTTCTGCAGCACGAGCTGTTAATGCAATCTTAAGTCCTAGCCGACGAACTTTCTTGTTAAGTTTAATAGCATGACTTCGTGGCTTTGGACCATGCATAGTAGCACCATGTCTCCACTGTTACCCGTCAAACAAATCAATCAATATATGTTCAAGTATTCTAACCCAAATTAATGAAAAGCTAAATGGTAATACAATTACCTGAGGTCCACGCTTTGATCCAAACCTTGCTTGACCTGTGCCCTTCTGTGGCCATGGCTTTCTCCCAGTCCCACTGACCTCACTAATAGTTTTTGTGGAATGAGTTCCCTGCAGGATATTAGCCAACATAATTCCAAATTCCTTAGCTACAACTCAAAATTGGAAAGCCTAATTATGTGATGAGGAAAGATTATGCCTTTATTGCACAATCAAAGACATTAAACTCCTACGTGATAATCAAAAATTAAGTGAAGATCAAAGAAAGCGACAACAATAATTTTAGCATAAGACACTATTTATGTTTGCCTGGCCAACATATATAAGTCTCAACCTAAGCTCCCATAATACAAGTTGCAAAAACTTGTATGCTTGTACCTGTTGTCGTTTTGCAAGCTGCCATCTTACAACCCGGTGAATAATATCCTTTCTAATAGGAACGTCAAAGACATCACCAGCCAAAACCATAAAGCCCTTATCTTCATTATTAAAATTCGTAACAGGGATTACCAAATCCTGATAGAGTCCTGTCATATAATGAATAAATTAAATCAAAGAGAAGTTGACAAGTCTATGAGACTTCGTAGAAGTATATTGCCAGGTTTCGTGAATTTAACAGAAACAGCTCCAAAATGATACTAACTAAAACAACTTCATGTCCATCCGACGGAAGTTACCCCATTATACAGTGAGAGCTCAACAACTGTTCTTCTCATGACCTTTTAGATAGAAGTCCAATGTGGAGTATTTAAATCAAATAACATTCCGTTTTTCAGCACCATTATTGAGTAAAGATGTGATTTCACTGCCAGATGACAGTTCTTGATTTGGGGCTACAATGTGGACTAATGTCTACTCTGTCACGTTTTCCTGATGGATCTACCATGTAAATCAGAAAAGAAAATCGGTGCTGGTAAAAATATAATAACTGTTTTAAGGATAAGAATATAAATCTTTTACCCCCCAATGTGTTAGCCTGTGCTGCCCAATGTTTGGACACAGTACTATCCCACCACATGCAAAACTACTCCATCTCACAATACTAGTCACTTTGACTTTTTGAACATATTTTAGTGTGAATAAAAAAGATAGCTTCACACGTTTTTTTAGATTTCTTTTTCTACATAAAATTTAATATTTATATTTTATGGAAAAAGAAAACTCTTTTATTCATCTTAAAACACATGCAAAAAGTCAAAGTGACTAACATTATGAGATGGAGGGAATAATATTTTGATAAATTCACAATAGCATCCTAAATATTTAGGTGGATCTAAACTGAAGTACTAGGTAGCAGAGGGAGGACCTAGGAAAACTCCAAGTCAAATTTTATTAATTTTACTCTTGCTGCATTAGGATATTTGTATATGATATATAGCATCAATATGTAAGAGTTCCACATAAACACATAGATGAGAAAAAGGACTTTCACCAAGTCATAGTTTATGTACATTTTTAAGCACCACACGCGCGCAAGTCATAGTCAAATATGCACTGGAGTCTCTACTGGATGATGGTTTAGGTACATTTTTAAGCACCACATGCGCGCCCACACACACACATATTACATGCAAAGAATCTTTCATCTTGGTCACACACACAACACAACAATCACCTTTAAACAACAACAAAAAATGCAAAATCAATTAACATTTCTATTCCTTCCACATACCTATCTTGCGTTCTGGAGTTAGAACTTGCCCTGTGGATAACAAATCAGAGGGAAATGTTCCTTCACTTGATTCAGGAGTTAGGATTGAAGTTGACAGATTCCGAAAAGCAAGGAAAGGTGATCCGTTCTGCATCACAAAAACAATTACATGAATTTGATGAGTGCAAGGCCAATTTGCACTAATATTGTATCACAAAGACTTTGATTATTGCAATTAAGATTGTTCCCGTGTTATGGATTGGGAACCATACAAATTCCTCTATTCAGAGATTGAGATATCCTAGGGATATGTGGTTTTATCACCTTGCTGCTAGTAGTTTTTTTGCGGTTTCTCCATCCAAACCTATCTTGTTATGATTTTCAATTTTTTGTCCTGCTACATTGATAGTTTCACAACATTGAAAACATATACCAAAAATGTGAAAAAAACAAGATCACCTATAGGCTATAGCAAAACCAAAAGGTACAAGGTACAGAGTAAGAAAAAGTAATAAGCAGAGCATATAATGCTATAATTGTCAGTTGCAAAGCAACAACGGTTCAGGCAACTCATCATATATGCTTTGGGGTAGTTCTAGCATGACTGGCTTGGCCAAGGTGATACATTAGAGGGACCAAATGGTAGCATATGTAAGTTAACAAGTAGCTGAAGGTCGGGGATGATTTCACATAAGTGTAACAAAAATGAAATTTCAGTAGAGTAAATGATACTTTTTGAAGTGAAGTATTGCAAGTGGTCTAACACCTTAACTGCAAGTACACGAAGAGCACTTTACTATTTCTTACAAGATCAAAACACAAGACAAAATCACAAAAAATGACAAAAAGAATATGACTAACTACCCAAAATTATGGGTGGGCAAAATTATAGTGTGATCATCCAACCCCTTTGGCGGTTCCGCCCCTGCATCGATCCCACCTTGTTGATCGAGAAGCTTGACGAAGAAAATGATAAAGATGAGGATGATTATGTTTTTTCCAAAACAAATGGATTACCTTACAAGGATTTTGCTATTGCTTCCGAAGTCAGAGTGTCTCATTACTCTATTTTAGAACTTAAAACTTTAAAGATTACATCTTAAATAGTTACAATGTTAAAACTTAAAATAAATTCAGTATTGTAATATTATTCATTATTATAGGTTGCGTGCCTCGAAGGAATCCTCAAAGGTCAAATGAAAACATGCTTCTTCGGAATCATCATCGTTTGATTCATGAAATCATTAAGAATGAGGACTAAGTTGAAGCTTAATTTGATAGGGATCAGAATCATAAATAGTGAAGAAGATGATTTTGTGAATCATGATGAACATGAGACTGAAGAATAGTGAATTTCTTTGTTACTTTGACTTTATTATTCTAGACTTTGAATCTATGTGATGAATTTGGTTGTTTTATCATTTGCAACAATTTAGTTTGCTTATAAATGTCTTCTTATCTATAAATTTATAATGTTTTACATTATATACCATGTATATATGCATATTTACGTGTCTTTGATTAATATGCACTTTGCATCGCTTATACTCCAGCAGGCCTTTGCGGTTTGGCACGTTTAACAGCATGGTTTGGTGACTCATTTACAGCCCTGATCCCCTAAGTATACTTGAATAGTTTTTAGAATCAACTTACAAGAAACTCAGTACATATAAAGAAGAATTTTTTGGGAAAAACTACACCTAGAACATAGCGCAGCAGAAAGAAACCACTTGAAAAATGCACCTATGCTAGAGTACCACTATACCTTCTTCGCTATAGATGAATCCTAAAAGTACCTGTGAGAAGCTGTTTGGGGGGAAATATTGAATTCAAACAAGCCAAATTGCCAACACCGTAAACAAAAAGATAACATTTTTAAGTAGGAAAAACGAAATGTGGGTAGTAGGAGCACTAGTAGCTGAAAAACCTAATGATAAACCCGAATAATTCTGGCAACTATTTGTACGAAAGTAACCAACAGGGAAAACCAAAAGTTACTTTGAAATAGTCATGCTGACATGGCCATACTAGCACTAAAATAAGCAAAAAATTAATAGACCAAATTGAAATATTGCAACATATTTATACAAAAAGCTATGATTTTGATACAAAAGGCAGTAACCCATTTGTACCAAAGTTTCTACTAGCCCCTTTCAAAAACAACTCATACACATGATAAAATTACATATAAAATAAATATGAGTAAAAATCCAAACTTCCACACATACATACAACTAATGAATTATATATGCAATAAAGATGACTAAAAATCTAAGCTTGCACACATATATACAGTATTTATTATACATATATAATAAATCGTATATATGATAAAGATGAGTAAAAACCTAAACTTTAACAAAAATTACATATCTAACAACAAAACAGAGAGGGGAAGAAAAAATTACAGCGATTGGGGGAGAATCGAGGAGGAATCTGGAATTGAGAGACTGACGAGAGAACAATCGGAGAAGCTTGATGCCATTTGAAAATGCCATTTTTGAAGCACAAAATTTTATAAACCCTAACAAAACCCTAATTTCATTCGATTCGGAGGACCCGAATTATAGATACAGCTTTGGCGTCTCTTTATTTCTTTTTACTGTAGTTTTTTTTAATTTTTGAAGCAATATTTCTTTTTAAAATGACTCCCTGTTTCGATGGAAAGGCCCAGAACTAGGGCCGAAATTCGAGCCGGGTCGAGTCAAGTTCGAGTTTTTTTTTGTCGAGCTCGAGCATTTTTTTGTCGAGTCGAGCCGAGCCGAAAATTATTCGAGTCTAAAATATATGTTCGAGCTCGACTCGGGTAGTATTCGAGTCGAGTTCGAGCCGCTCGCGAGTTTTCGAGTTTAACGAGCTTTTTTACGAGTTTTCGAGTTTGGCGAGCTTTTAACGAGTTTTCGAGCTTAACGGACTTTTAACGGGTTTTCGAGCTCTCGAGTTTTAATCGAGCCTATCGAGCTTTCTTTTTTTTGGAAAAAATAGTTTTATCCAAGTTAAGTGAATTATTTAATTTTTATTGTAAAATTGACTAAACTTTAACCGAATATTATATAATTAGACAAAATTAAAAAGTTATACTAACATATTACTAAAAAGTATATATAATTTACTTTAAAATTTTAATTTTAATCATCTTTTTATTATGGTGGAATTACAATTGTCTTCTATTTTATATTTATGGATGATCTGCATTATGAACTTTAGAAGTGTAATAGAAGTATAGAACTAAAAAAAAAAATCGAGTTCGAGCTCGAGCCGAGTCGAGTTCGAGTTCGAGCCTAAAAATACTCGACTCGACTCGAATTTTTAATCGAGCCCGAAAATCTATTCGAGCTCGAGCTCAATAACGAGTTCGAGCCGAGTCGAGCCGAGTTAATCGAGTCGAGCTCGAGTCGAGCTCAAAAAAACCCAACTCGAATTACACCCTGAACTAACACTACCGAGGTTTGCTTACTTCTATCTTGTTTTTCTATTTTCGTGTCTTGTTAATTTTTAAAAATGAGAATCTTCATGTAATTATTGTTCCATAAAAAAAACTTTATGTAATTATTAAAAAATAAATATAATATTAAAATAATCGTATATCAATTTTATTTTAATTATTCACATCTCAAAAGTGCCGGTACCGTATAGGTTTGGTTGACCTAAACAAAATTTTGAAATTCAACTCTTTATTTTAAGCTTAAAAAAAATATATTACACATATTCAAATCATAACATTCATACAAATTAAAAAAAATATTTATACATACATTTAAATATAATTATAATTATATATATATATATATATATTCTATACATATATATAACTTTTTTAGTGCCCTTATAGTGATTATAATGATCAATAATAAATATAAAAATGATTAGCATTTATATATAAGCACATTACACATGTAAATTTACTTATTTTATTTGAATATACTTAAAATAAAGAAATGCTACAAAATAAAAAAATAATTGATTGAGATGCGTGTAAGGGAGGTATGGAAGGACATACTTTCGTTCTATTGTCCTTGATTGTGTGGAGATTTGTAATCACTTTGAAAATGTGCTACTCTCCTGAGTTTGTTTCTGAAGCTCTTATGTATGATTCAATTTAAGGAATGCAAGTGCTTTATTTTCAAAAAAAAAAAACTTCATTTAAACAATAATTTATCTCAATGCATCCAGCGAATGTGTACACGTGTTTTATTATTATTTTTTCTTTAAAAAAATAATTTTGTATACAACATTTGGATATCTTAATGCCAAACTGTATCTTATTTTTTCATTTCTCTTATGTGCAATTTCTTTCTTGTGTACCGTTTTATTATTTAAAAATTTTCCCTTTCATTATATACTATTGTTTCGTTAAATATCATTCTTAGCGGCCCACCTTTTGATTCCAAAGTGATGCACTGATTAGCAAAGCAAGTAAAATTACTTTAACAAAACCAAGAACAATCCCACAAGTTTCACATTACAATTTCTTGTTACATATTAAGAGGTTCTACATAAGTTTCTTATGATTCAACAAAAACAAGAAGCAAACAAAAATAGCTTGCTAAGCCTGCATTTCGTAGTTATGGTGCATTTGACTTCCTTTCCACCCACACAAATATCTTCCACCCAAGCGTTTTTTATGTTGCTTCTGTCCAGTTATACTTCTCGACCATTTAGCAGCTCTTACTTTGTCAGTAACAACAGGACTAGAATTGTTGGGATAATTCTCGGGCAGCAGTACTGTACCATCACCTTCAGACCTCTTGTCCAGCCACACGGTGATGTCTTTAAATACAGCCTCAATGTTGTTATCCGGTTCTCCTGATGTCAAACCGTGCCACATTCCTGGGTACAATTTCATGGTCTTGTCGACACTACTGGCTAGCTCATATAATGCTCGACTTACATCCGGATCAGTTACTGTATCTGCCTCCCCATGCAGTACAAAAAATGGTAATGTCACCTGCCAAAAATCCATTTAACCAATATTCAGAATTAACGAATAGTGGTGTTCATTTGCAGTTGAAAATTTCATATTGTTATATTATATCCCTACTATTCCTAATTTTAAACTTAACACTATATAAGAGGTCCCCGTTGCACAAAACTTATATATAAACACTGTGTGATTATGTGTATTGAAAGTAGTTGTCGATTTACATACATAATATGCAAATTACAGCAATCACTCGATGAAAGTTCATATAATTTTCGTAGAGTTTGATCGGTAGGTAAGACAGTAAATTATCAAGCTCAAACTAGACATCTACCATTTTGAACGGTAAAGAAGGACATAAGTTTAAGCCATGGCAAGACTGATAACCTGAAGCAAGTCCCATGCTTGACAGTGTAGGCAGCTAAACATATCTTCACAATTATAACTAGTAGAAAGTAGACTCTAGCAAAGTACTTGGTTTTTAGTGGTGGTCACATTCACCTTTATAAGTGAAATCTTCCAGCTACTACTAGAGAATATGGTTGTAACATTCAATGAACAAATAATCAAATGGTTACCACTGTCAAGTATCGTCTTTCTAAATGCTTTTTTTTACCTGGTTTCTGGCTTCACTGTGCATATTTTACTCGCACTCTATAAACTAATATACACTAGTACATCTACCTATATATAAATGACATTAACAGAGAGTTGAGTAAGCAACGACCTGACTTAAGCTATCCTCAAGGTTCATGCTAGTTCGGAGCATTTCTAGGGCTGTTTTCAGTCGGGGTTTGTCTTGGTAAATAAGTCTATTACCACGTATCTGCACATTTAAAAAAGAGAGATCAAAAGGCCTGTTTGTACAAAGTTACTCTTTAGATATTGAATTTCGCTAATTCAGCAAGTTGGTAATCAATAATAAATATCATTACTTCTTCTCGCTTAACAGGGTCCTTGAAAGCTGAGTCAATAACATCCTTTGTGGGAACTATTTTCCACTTGGGTATAATATCTTCGACTGTAGTTAACATGCTTATAACTACTGGATGTGGTTTCACCTTCTCAGATATCTGGGGGAAAATGATACTTTAAATGCTAATCAACTAACACCAACAATGCTATTGGCAATTTGGTAGACTACAAATAATTGTATTGTTAGACAACCTTAACAAGTAAAATGTACTGCAACTCCCACCTTACACATTGGAGCCACAAGGATTGCACCGTGCCAGTAAGTAGGGTCCCTCTTGTGAATAAGTAGAGCCACGGCCCCACCCATTGAATCTCCATACAAGAACCTTCTCTTATCTTTGTACTCATCCTTCCCTGATGTCCATGCAAACAGTTTTCACCATTAATATTATACTCCTCTTCTAGTCTACAGATAAGGTCTTGGTTTTCTACTTAGGGATGTAACAGTATGTATAAGATAGGCAAGTCAAATTAAATGACTTTCAGATTCTAGTTAATAACAAGCGTAGTATTTTTACCATTATTATCTAAAAATCAAGTTTCCCGGTTACCCCTATTTAAGATAACAATCCTTGTCTACTTGGAGATATATTTGTTATATAAACATGGTTGCAGAAACCGGAAGGTAATAAACTACTCAAGTATAATCATGTTAAAAATCCTCGAAAAACTATCTGCTGGGACTGAGTATTTGTTAGACATATACAGAGTGAGTTTTTATTTGATGGACAATGCTTTTTTTATTGTATATCATTGATCTACAATGTATTTTAATTGACAATAGGAAGCTGGTTGTAGCTGGAACATTATTTTGATTATTCCTCGACTGTCATTATATATGTTCAGATAATGGGTTAAAAGTTTTTTTTAGAACTTGGATGGTGCACTTTCAACACCAGACACCTTCCATTGTTTAAAAAAGACAGGTGAACAATATATACATTAACTTGTTACTTGACCCGTGTTGTTAGAAAGTAGAAACTTATAACTAGCCTAAGTGTTTGTTGGGCAGCTTACCACAAATAGATTTAAAGAAGTCGCTGCAGTCATTGACAATGTTTTCAAACTTCTTGATGTAACAACGAGCTCCCATGGATCGTCCATGTCCTTCATAATCAATCCCCACAACAGCATACCCATAGTTGGCCAACCTTGTCCCACATCCTAAATTTTCAAGCGTCAAAATGTGATTAATTGAGCCATAAACAAAATTTATTTCTTAACTGGCAATTGTCAACTAATGATAGCTAGTGTTAAACAACCAACATATATAACCACTTTGCTTAGGCTATAACACAATAACACGCAACAGTGTTTACGTATACTAAAATAACAATACCAATATATCAAGATTCAAATCGGGTTTAACAATATAAGGTATAGTTCAATGTATATTATTTACACTAATATCAAAATATTACAAGGAATTGCACATCGGATGGAAACATGAATGTGAAGGAAAAAGATGATAGACCCACTCTTATGGGTAAGAAATAAAGGCCTCACACCAACCAGAACAGCAATATCAATGGTGAAATAGGTCGGTGACTTGGTTATAAACATTATACTATATGGTTTGATCACAGAATGAAATAAGAAAGAACAGAGTTAAATGGCACTGCCTATATATATTGACAATGCACAGCCAATTTACAATTTCAGCCCAACAAGAACCAAACTTAGTTGAAACATGGAAATTATTGGTGGGACTAATAATATTGTACTGCATTGCTTAAACAAGTGCACTTAAATGAGGTTTATTTTATTAGGTTAATTTAATCCTCTTTAAGAAATGCTTTAGGAATTTGAGCTAAACTCATGGTAAATGCAACTTGGAATGGAAAGGCAAGTTAGGAATCAATTGAAACAAAACACCAATTTACAAGAAGAAATTTATTTACCTTTCATGAAGTCACTGCACTCCATGCCATATCCTGCAGCCTCATCATACAAAAATCAGATGTAAATTAATTAACAAGTAGTAGAACTTAAAAGGTGTATGCGTGTGTGTTATATATATATACTCATCATAGTTTTTTTGGTTAATTTAGTGAGAGGAAAGTAAGTGCAGACCATGGCAAAGGAAAACAAGAGCCTTTGGAGAAGATACAGGCAGCCATCTGCAAGTAAAAAGCTTAACTCCTCTGGAATTCCTTACATATTCCTAACAAACACAAACTCAGAATTACACACATATACATTCATCATAATCTATGAGTAATCACCATTATCAAAAGATTAGCAATTAAAAATGAATAAACAAAGGGAAATCTTGAAAGAGTGAAAAAAATAAATTATTGAAAGACCCACCTCATAGTATTCCACATCCATTTTTTTATCAAAAACAACAAAGAATCAGCTAAGGAAGAGGGCAGAATTAAATAATAAGAGGCAGGGTTGAGGATGTGTGAATGAAAGAACCTTACTTTTTGTTTCTCCCTTTGAGAGCTACGTAGCTACTGAGAATATAATTTAATGAAAAAATTGTGACCATGTACAAAAATTAATGCTGATATCGATTGAGATTTGGATTTTAGGATTTGTTGGTTGACAATTGGGCAGTTACAATATTCATAACGTAACGTTATGTGTATAATATATATATATATACTGACTATTTAATGAAAATATTCAAGAAAATGGAAAGGTGATTAAAGGCTTAAGCAGAGTGTGTGTAATTGGATACGTGCAGCATTGATCAAGACACCGGATCCATTCTCTTTCTGTATGCATATGCACAAACGTGTACTAATGTACATGTGTGTATATATATCACCACAAAAGACATCATTCCTACGTATTGCATGTAGTGTGTTCTCCCTAAACATGGGGATGCGTGTCAGGATGAGGTTATGAGAGTGAACTTGTTTTACGTTCAATGAAAGAACATAGTAGTAGTTTGGGAAGATGAGCGTATTTGCATCATTATTATCACATTCAAATCAGTAACAGTCTATTTTGGATTTTTGCAAGTATTTAAAAATAATTTCATGATTATTTTTTAAATGTTAAGTTTTTATTTTATAAAATAAAATTTTAAAAATAATTTGTGGCAAGGTAGCAATAAGTTATTTATCTATAAGTATTTTTTTTTATAACAATAAGAAATCTTATTAATACTCTATATGAATTCAATTCCTGCCTTAAATTTATGAGTATTCATATTTGGAGAAAGCAGAATTAATTGGTGACGGGGTCTGAGGACTGGAATTGAAACTATCATAGGACAGTAGTTGGTAAACTTGACACACTTGTTTTTCTGTATACTATTTCCCGCGTGTGTTTACGGGTGCACACTAATAATCATTTTTGATAAGTTATTAAAATTTCATTACTCCCTTCTCATTAATAATAATATCTTCATGTATGCACAAAAATCATCATTAATAATAATACTATGAACTAAATTATTTATAAATTGTAGATTTATGAGGTTAAATTATTTATAAATGAAAAGATGCAATAATTTAATAAATTAATATAATTTGTTCACATGCGTAAAATATATAATGGAGGTATTTTTATGACTTTTTTTAGGGTAGGTATTTTTATTACCTTATATCTCAAAACCAAGTATTTATCCTCAGCCAAAAAGTATACAAATTTTTATGGTGATAAATATTTAATTTTGATAAATAAAAAAAGACAGATTAATTGTTCTATCCGTAAAATACATAAATACAAGGTATAAAATATCAGTTACTTAAAAATATATCCTTCATTATAAATATTTTTTATCATATATTATATTAATTATATTTATTAAAATTTTAATTATAAAGGTATATAGTAAAACAGGTGGGCTTGGTATCACTTGTAAAGTTGTAAATAGAAACTAATAATAATATATGCCCAAATCGAATTACTAATCAACCCGGCCCAGTCCAGTAAGGTTCAACAGAACCCTAGAAATAACATTCAATCATCTCTTCTTATAACCTACTTGTCCCCATTCCCTCGTTTCGACGGCCGCTTCACATTTCCAACAGGTAATCTCCCCACATATACACACACACAATCTGTACGTATTGAGTATGCAATTTAACGATTTTACAGATCTAACAATAAAAATGTGTTAATTAATTGAATAAGCAGACAAGTAAAGATGAGTAAAGTCGCCGGAAAGGGGAAGAAGAAGACATCGACGTTCGTGATTGACTGTGGAAAGCCGGTGGAAGATAAGATCATGGACATCGCTTCACTCGAGAAGTTTCTCCAGGAGAGAATTAAGGTCGGCGGCAAGGCCGGCGCTCTCGGAGACTCCGTCACCGTTGTTCGTGAGAAGAGTAAGATCACCGTTACCTCTGACAGTAACTTCTCCAAGAGGTAGTATCACTTTTAGTTTATTCCTGCTCTTTTCGTTTCGATATTTATGTGTTTCCTGTTTCGATGTTTTGTTTTCGGTATTTAGACTTGTGTTGTTTGTGATTAAATGTAGCGGTGGTTTAATTTTGTGTTAATATGTAGAGTTTGCGTGATGTTTGGTGATAGTTACTAGTTTGCTGGTCTATATGCACAATATTGAATTCCTTCTATATGTTTTGTTATGCTGACGGTTGTTGTCGGAGTTGTATTATTAGTTTACCTCTTTGTGATTGGATGATATTATCTTCTGGTATATAGGAATTATAAGTGAATTTTAAGTGATTGCAGCTTAGGAAGGAATTCAGGTTGCTATTTGATTGTTACACACTCCCATGTTGATGTTAATCTTTTGCTAGCTTTTGTTCACTTTGCATCATCTTTTCCTTTTCTAATAAATATCCGCCTTTATATAATATTAAGTTTTTATATTATATAGAGTCGTAATGATAGAGATTGTTAAGTTAACAACAGTCCTGCTAAAACCTTCAACTGCTTGGAACATGTTAAAGGAAGCTGTTTGGAAGGAGGATAATATATCCCGTCCGTCTCAAATTTTTGTCTCTTGTTTAACTTTTTATAATTAAATTAATTAAATTTTAATTAAAAATTATATGTATTGAGTAGTAGAAGAAAATTTAAAAAATAATATCATTAGAAAATATATTTTTCATATTTTAAAAATTATAAAAAATTAATATATATATTTTAGTTTTAGGAACAGAAGCAGCATTAAATTTCAACATCTTAACAAGGAGAGATTCTTATGCCTCGCAATTTTCAAAACTACTCTTTCCAAGTTAGCTTAATACTGATTCTTGACGAGTTATTATATTGGGTCGTGTCTTTTGTGCTCTGGCATGTTTGTGTTACTTAAGTTTATTTTGATCATATAAATGTTTAATTTCCAAAGTACAAAATTTTAAAATATTTATAATCTGATCAAAACAAGTAATGTAATAAAAATATGACAATTATAACTTTAAGAACTAATGAAAGCTTAAGGGTCCGTTTGGCTTATTATATAAGTAACTTTAAGTTAAAAAATGTATGTATTTTCTAACTTATAAGTAGCTTATAAGGTACCCCAAACGGTACATAAATGTGGTTAATTTGCATCATCATACATACATTGATATAACCAAGTATAACATAAATAGCTGGTCCAATACACTAGAAATAAAATTCACTGAAAATTGTTTTGATCTTGAGCCTTAAATCTATATTTTCACCAATAAGGAGAAACTGGTATTGAGGTTGTGTTGTTTGTGATTGATTGTAGTGATGGTTTAATTTTGGAGTTGTATGTAGAGTTTGCGCATGTTTGGCGATAATTACTAGTTTGCTGGTCTATATGCACACTACTGAATCCTTCAATATTTTTGTTATGCTGATGGATGTTGTCAGAGTTGTATTATTAGTTTGGTTCTTTGCGATTGGATGCTATTATTTTGTGCTATTTAAGAAATTTAAGTGTGCATAATTTTGGAATTTAGGTTATTTGATTGTTACCCACTCCCGCTTAGATGTTAATCATTTCCTAGCATAATTTAGGTAATGTAGTTTTATAATATAATGGGTCGGAAAGGACATATATTTCTGTTTTTGCAACTATGTAAAGGATGGATTAAAAAGATTGCAGAAAAGTTCCAAGTCTTTAGTTTTGTATGTAGGTTCTATTGTTTGCTGTGATATTTTTTTTAGAGCAAGTATCTTTTATTCAAGAGATGCAGAAAGCCCTAGTATGTTGTCATGTGTTGAAACTGTTTTTAAGGGTAGTCATGTTTCCTCTACTAGTATATATATGTAGGGACTAAACTAATAGTTTGTGTTACAATTTGCTAATTAGTTATTGTTGATTAATTGCTAGTATATATATGCAATATTTTACCTTGAGCTTTGCGTTTGTAGCTGAAGTTCTGGCTGTGTTTGTGATTACGAGTCTTAAAGCTAATCAGTGACATTTTACTTACCTTTTCCTTTTATGCTCAATAGGTATCTAAAATACTTGACAAAGAAGTACTTGAAGAAGAACAATGTGAGGGATTGGTTGAGGGTTATTGCCTCCAACAAAGACCGAAATGTTTATGAGTTGCGGTACTTCAACATTGCTGAGAACGAGGGAGAGGAGGAGGATTGAATTATCTGATTTAGTTCTGTTGTCTCTTTTGTTTTAATGCTAGAAGCCTCATTTCTGGATTTCACTTGTTTGAATTATTAGTAAACGGAGTTTTTATAGGTTTCTTGAACAACTTGCAACTTTTACTAATGCAGAGCTATTTTGTTTTGTTATTACTTGTGTTGAATTCTTTGGAAAGATTGTAGGTGTTATCTTGCTTGATTGTCTGCAACAGGTATTAGGTGTATGATGATTTATCATCATTTTTGCAATCAGTTTGGATAATTAGATTTGAATGCTTGCATGTTGTTTGTAAAGCCTGCCTCCCATTGCCTGTTTATTCGAAGGGTAGATGACCTGTATTTTTCTTCCACACCCCTATTTGTGAAAACAGATTACTTGTTATGAGCTAGAATATTGGCCCTTGGAAGATTACTGATTCGGCGAATAAGTATTTGAGTTGTGTGTTTTTAACATACAATCAGTAACTTTTGAGGTACTTGTGTAATGTTTGGTAAAATATATGTCAAATATAAGTTCTTTTTATTCAATCTGCGCGACTACTTCTGGTCATATATATGTTAAATCTTAGATTACTTCTATTTTTCTTGCCTGTAGCGAGGCCAGAAATACCGTATGTACATAATCAGTGGCTCTGTTAAATGTTTAATGTTTTATGGCTCTGCATTTAGAAATTATCTTTATAAATAGGACTTTGTGCAGCCATACACATTTAAATACTATGAATGGTATCTTTTTGGTATCATATTCTTGCACAACACCCTTCTAAAACTAGTTCACCGGAAAAAAATTCAGATTATAGACAAACATGCAGAGCATCCTCGAAATTAAATATTTTGATCATATATTTTTTTTTGCCATAGATCATATATATTTTTTAAATTACATAAAATCTTTACCGGCTTGAAAGATTATTTTTCTGAAATCTATTTTTAAGCATTAAATTAGTTAAAAAGTAAATCTAAAAAACTAATAGTTACTTTTAAATTATACTGTAAATCTAATTTGTATTATTAGTTAATTTATTATACTTTATAGTATGTTTGTAGTTCAAATGACTTGTAGAAGAATTTGACCATATTTATTTAAAGTAATGCTAGAGATCTCAAATTTGTTCCCAAAATATTTTCCCAAATGACATGACTGACATGGCAAAATGAAAAGTTTTAATTGGTTGTGAAAATAATAAATGAGATGGACTCCCTTACATTCACATTAACTACACCAATTAAAACTTTTCATTCTGCCATGTAAGCATTGCCACATCATTTGGAAAAATATTTTGGGAACAAATTTGGGGTCCATAGCATTACTCATTTATTTGTATACTAGTGTTGCTTTTGATACATTGAGATAGACCGAGCAAAATGTGTAGGCTGTCTAAGAAAACCAAAACTGACTCCACATCCCTCATCTATATATCAAGTTAAATTGTGCTATTGGTTGTTGCTAATTTCTTTTGTTCCAAGCGCTAAGTTTTAGGAGATTCAACCTCTTCTATATAAAAATATTGTTAAGCAAGCCAAAACAGAGAATGTGAGATATGAATAGGTTTGGAATCACACAATTGCTGGTATTAGCCTGCTGGCATTTGGGACTAGTTTGTCTCATTATGCTAGAAGTTGGCTTAATAGTTAATACTTAATATTTATTGTACCCTCTCTACATTGTATCTGAATATACTAGATGGAATGATGGATATAATTTATTTGGTTTTGTTATAATAATGAGTTAAGTAAGAAGCTACTGCTTAGCTTATCTAAATACTGACAACTCTTTTTGAATATCTTTGTTGAATATTGGAGGCATGCTAAAAACGCATGAATAATATTTAGTTTCCATTATAATTTCAACCAAGATAATGAATGGTTTATACAGGGGAATGCAGTACATCATGTACATTTTGAATTTTATAAAACATCTGATGTAGTTCTGGGCCCTGGGACACTTGTTGGTTTTTCTGCATTTGACTTATTTACAACAGGTAACCGGGGGTTGCCGACTTTATCCGGTTTTCGCAACCGTTACCATATGTCATTCCGATTACTTCATCCATAGACCTTATCTATTTAAAAATAATAGCGATGCGCTCTAAAAAAGTAAAGGATAAGCTTGCATTACCTCCAACCGTCTGTGTTGTGGTTTTGCAAGCTGGAGAACTGAAAAAGATATCAGATTTACGAGCTTGGCTCTTAAAGATGTTTTGGTCTTCTGGGTTTATGTTGGGCTATACATTATCTTAGAGGCACATGACTCTCTCTCTCTCTCTCTCTCTCTCTCTCTCTTATTTGTTTGATATTTTACTCTCAATTGTAGAATATTTGATATGGAAAGGTATAAGCAACAAGTATGCAAGTAAATAATGTTTGTTTGCTATTCCCTAATTTTTTACTTTAGAAATATATAAACTGAACATTGTCATTAATTTCCTCTTTGTTATACAGAGTAAAAATGATCATATTTCTCTTCTTGTTATTGCGCTTTGTTATAACTTATACAAGTAATTACTATTAAAACCCGTATTTGGCATCTGCTTTATATAATTGGAGTTCAGGGGTAGAACTCGTTGTTAACAAAGTCTGTTATACCGAGTATTCATAGTAGTTAAAAAATTTCCCCCGTGTCGACTGTTATTAATGGCAATCAAGCTCCATTATTATGACTTATACATAACCGTAGGAGAAGTTAATATCTTTTGTAGAATAAAGCATATCGATCAAATGAATACGATTGCTTTTTTGTGAAAAAGATTGTGCCTCTTTAGGAGTTAACATTGTATTCTCCTGCGTCATTGTTTCGAAGCTTAAAAATTGATGACTTCTTAACTCAAATATTCAGTTGCCTAATCAATTGATTCTGGTGGGATGTACCACGAGCTTCGTAATGCAAAAGTTCTATTGAATTTGTAGTCATGGAGCCTGCCTTAACAGTACTGCAGCCTGCAGATGGTTGATTAGTAATTACTGCTGCATGATGCTCATCAAGACCTCTGCGCCTGTAGGTTTAGTCGTACTTTGTTGTTCTTTCACACATGTTTCTGAATTTTCAGTATGAATATTTTTTTAGTTGACAGCTTTATAAATAACTTTTATGATGTTGAATTTCTCAGAGAAAGAGCAGAAAGGCCAGAGGAGTGGGTGCCTCCAGAGCCAGGTATTGTCGACACATGATCTGTCTTCTCCATGAGTGGGACAGGTGATCTGCTGCTATTTCAAAAGTACTGTAGCTAGATCTGTAGGAATAATATTGTAGGAAAATGTGCAAGGGAACTGAACAGAAGAGGTAGAATTTATATTGAATGATGGAGGATGACTCCTCCAAAGTCCTATATATCTAAATATATCAAAGGTAGATAAGGAAGCATAGTGAGTTACTGTGACTGTTGTAGTTTAATAAATTAAACCTATACTATCCCTCTTTTTTTTTTTCTAATCGCTTTTATAAAAGTACAAGCTTATAACCCGTGCAATACACGAGTTAGCTAGGAATTGAATGAATATATATTTTACATTATGTTTCTGTTGGTATTTGATTTGATATGAGTATTTTGTATTAAGTTTTTGTAGGTTTGAGAGATTATGTTAATGTGTGTGATGTTTTTTTTAATGTAAATTTGTTAAAAATTTAGGTGATAATGAATTAATTAAAATATTTACTTTGGTAATAATAAAAACTAAGATATAATAAGTGAAATTCTATTTAATATAGATATAGACATGTACATAGTTCGGGCCTGTGAGATATAATAAATAGAATTATATTACATAAATATATTAATATATTTGGGCTTGTAAAATATAATAAGTTAAATTTTATGAAATATAGATATGTATATAGTCTGGGCCCGGTAGCTCAAGTACTGACCGGACCGATCAAAACCTTTAATGTTTCGATTTTAATAAGATAGTATAGATAAAGTAGAAATTCTTGGATGCACTCCTGGTATCACATCTTATGCTTTGATGCCGGATGTTATTAATATGTATTTACATTAACATGGAAATGATCTTCTTCCACATCGAGTGCGTACGTAAATGGTTCATCTCTTTCAGCATGCGTGTGTGTTTGTGTTCTGGTAAATACTTGGCAAGTCTTATGTGGACGTGATATTTATAGTTTAGCATTTAATTAGAAGGGTACAAAAGATTATTCACACTGGTTCATGAGCTCAGTTTTTTCCATGTTCTCTGTTCCAAAGAGATTGTCCACTTTTCAGTTGTTTTTTATACTTGGTGGACAATAATTTTGGGGGGAGTGGGAGTATATCATATACATAAAAGTTTTCATCAAGGAAGCTTCTGTTGGAAAATGTGGGTAGAAGCCCTACATTGTCAAGTCATTTTGAGCCTAAGTTTGAATGTTTCTTGATTGCGTGCGCGCAACAAGTTATAGTTTGAGTACGTTCGTCTTCGAGAGAGCTTTACAACGCATATTTAAGTATTCAAAATGATCAAGGAATGGATGAGATATGATTATCCAAAGTTGGTACCTTGAAAGTGGAAATCTAGAAATGAGAACTTGAATCCCACATTGAATTGGAAAAGTGTTTTCCATGCCTTTATATAGTAGAACACTTATGTAGTGTTTAAGATGTGTTAGTATGGTATTGCTCCACCACCCACGTGCGCGCAGGGGGTGCAAATCATGGGATTTCGAGGGCAAATTCGTGGCTTCGTAAGCCTTCGGGCTTTCCGCGTGGGCGACCTGCGGACACGAATGCAGCAAAATTTGGGGCGAACAAATCCGGACCAGTTTTGCAAAGTTGCTGTCAAGGAAGTCCTGACAGTAAACTCGGCGGGCATGAACAGTGACACAAAGTTGCTGTCGAGGCATGAACAGTGACACAAAGTTACTGTCATATTTCCACTGGGTTGCGGTTCGTTATTTTGTTTTAATAATAAGTGTTATTATTAATTCGAAATTGATTACGAATTTAATTTTGCCAACCGATTGCCTTTATTATTTAACGCGTGATTAATTAGGTAAACGCGTGGTAAATAAGGAAATTGTGTGGCGCACAAGTTTTCCCAGTTTATATATTCATCTTATTCGGTCTTAGGTTATTATTGAAATAAGTCAGTCTTCTGTCCTAAACCCTAAATACAGCCGTCCTCTTCCTGGTGATAGTTTTCTTGCTCTGTTCAAGCTCGCTGAAGGTGTTGTTCTTCGTGACATCATCGTGTTCTCGTTTTATCATGGGAGGCTATCGACTCAAACATACGGTGAGAGGCGAAATAGCTTTAAGGAGACAGTTCCGCACTGGACTCGAGACATCCACCGTTCTCTTCTTTTCTCTTAACAGTTTTGTTTATTGTCATACACTAATCTGTTGTTTGCACACACAATCACTCCGTATATATAATTGTGTTTTTGGCAGATTGTTTCACAATCTTAAAGCTATTTATTATTTTTACTATCTGTGATTAACACATACGTGGTTTTGTTTACGTGATAGATTAATGGCTGACAATACTGTGAATGTTAACGGAAACTCAGTGGTTGACCCCAACGCACAGACAGTGTTGTCTGATGGGGGTAACCAGTCAATACCAAGCCCCAACGCACAGACAGTGTTGTCTGATGGGGGTAATATGGTTGTTGGACAAGGGCCGATAGGCCAGGCGCCTGCTGGACACGTAACTGTTGGACAGTTTAGTGTTCCATTTGGGCAGAACCAAGTTGGATACATACAACCAACGATGCAAGGGGTTCAAACTGTGCCTATGATGCAAAGGGTGGCTACGCAGCCTGTTATGCCCGCTGCACATCCTGTGCCTGCTGCACATCTTGAGAAACCTGGGAAGTTCAGTGGAACGAACTTCAAACGCTGGCAGCAGAAGATGCTGTTCTATCTGACCTCGCTGAATATGTCTCGCTTCTTAAAAGAGGAGACACCCATGCTCACTGCTGAGAGCGATATACAGACTGTATATGCTGCTGATGCATGGAAGCACTCTGATTATATTTGTCGGAATTATGTGCTGAATAGCTTGGCTGACACGTTGTATAACGTGTATTGTACAAAGTCAACAGCAAATGACTTATGGGAATCTCTTGAACATAAGTATAAAACCGAAGATGCTGGAGCTAAAAAGTGGATTGTTGGTCATTTTTTTGATTATAAGATGACGGATTCCAAGACTGTGGTCAGTCAGGTGCAAGAACTGCAGGTAATCATCCACGACATTCATGTTGAAGGAATGGTCGTAAGTGAGTCTTTCCAAGTTGCTGCTGTGATTGAAAAACTGCCGTCTGGCTGGAAAGAATTCAAGAACTACTTGAAGCACAAGCGAAAGGAGATGTCTATGGAGGATCTGATTGTTAGACTTCGTATCGAGGAAGACAACAGAGGATCTGAAAAGAAATCTAATGTTGCCACTGAAAAGGCAAACGTGGTGGAGCATGCTAAAAGCTCCAAGTTCAAGAAGAACAGTTCTGGTAAAGGAACAAAGCTAGCACCCAAAGGAGGAATTTCGAAGCCTTCGAAGTTTCAAGGAAAGTGCTACAACTGTGACAAAGTGGGTCATGGGTCTTCTGATTGCAAGAAGCCCAACAAAAAGAAAGAAGCAAATATGATGAATGATATCTCCAAGGAGATGTCCGATATAGACCTCTGTGCTACGGTCTCTGAAGTAAATCTGGTTGGCTCTAATCCAAGGGAATGGTGGATTGATACGGGAGCTACTAGGCATATTTGTTTTGATAAGGCGATTTTCTCTAGCCTTAAAGCTTCCGATGCTGGTGAGAAGCTTTATATGGGAAATTCTGTGACTTCCACAATTGCAGGGGAAGGCACGGTGATTCTGAAGATGACCTCTGGAAAGAATCTGACTTTGAAGAATGTACTTTATGTGTCTGATATTCGCAAGAACCTTGTGTCTGGTGCCTTGTTGAATAAGCATGGTTTTCATATTGTAATAGAGTCAGATAATGTTATTTTGTTTAAGAATGGTATGTTTGTAGGCAAGGGCTACATTTGTGATGGGCTTTTTAAGCTAAATGTAATGTCTGTTAAAGACGAAAATGAATTGAAGAATTCTTCTGCTTACTTGCTTGAGTCTCCTAATTTATGGCATGCTAGATTAGGACATATGAATTATGACACTATACGACGATTAAGTGTAAAAGAATACATACCAAAATTGAACATCGATTCAAAACATAAGTGTGAAACTTGTGTTGAGGCAAAATTAACGAGATCATCATTTAAACGTGCGGAAAGAAACACCAAAGTGCTAGACTTAATACATAGCGATATATGTGATTTAAAATTCGCTCCAACTCGAGGAGGTAACAAGTATTTTATTACATTCGTAGATGATTGTACAAAATACTGCTATGTATATTTGCTCAAAAGCAAAGATGAAGCTATAGATAAATTTAAAATCTATAAGGAAGAAGTTGAGAAACAACAAACAGAAAAAATCAAAAGGATACGTAGTGATCGTGGAGGTGAATATATTGAACCATTTGGGGAATTCTGTTCACAACATGGTATAATCCATGAGGTCACTGCACCATATTCTCCTCAGTCAAATGGAGTGGCTGAGAGAAAGAATCGCACTCTAAAGGAGATGATGAATGCGATGCTGCTAAGCTCTAGACTTCCACAATCAATGTGGGGGGAAGCCATCTTAAGTGCAAATTATCTATTAAATAGGATGATGCGCAAGAACAAGGATGAAAGTCTTTATGAAATATGGAAGAAAGAGAAACCAAGCTATAAACATTTGAAAGTGTGGGGGGTGCCTTGCTAAGGTACTGATCCCTGTGCCTAAATAGGTGAAGATTGGTCCAAAGACCGTAGATTATATCTCCATTGGATATCCTCCAAATAGTAATGCATATAGGTTTCTCGTACATGAATCAAAGATTCCTGACATTCAAAAGAATACTATCATGGAGTCAAGGAATGCCTCATTCTTTGAGACAACATTTCCTTGTAATCCAGAAATTGAACGCCCTACAACGTCTAAACGACCTCATGAGTCTATAGAGGAAAACATTGAGGAAGAAGACAGTGAATATGAAAATGTGGGGGTAGTAAGAAGGAGAAAAAGACAAAGGAAAGAGAAATCCTATGGGTCAGAATTTATGACTTATTTGCTCGAAGAGGGTGATCCGAAAACCTATAAGGAAGCGGTAACATCACCTGATGGACCTATGTGGAAAGAGGCCATCAAAGATGAAATTGATTCAATCATGCAGAATCATACCTAGGAGCTAGTGGACCTGCCATCTGGATGCAAACCACTAGGATGCAAGTGGGTTTTCAAAAAGAAATTGAAAACTGATGGCAGTATCGACAAGTATAAGGCCATACTTGTAATTAAAGGATACAAGCAACAACATGGCCTCGATTACTTTGATACATACTCCCCTGTATCACGAATAACATCCATAAGAATAGTGCTTGCTATCGCTGCACTGCGAAACTTGGATGTACATCAAATGGATGTGAAAACAGCTTTTCTAAATGGAGACTTAGACGAGGAAATCTACATGGAACAACCCGAAGGGTTTGTGGTTCCTGGACAGGAAAGAAAGGTATGTAGATTAGTTAAGTCTTTATATGGCTTGAAGCAAGCGCCCATGAAGTGGAATGAAAAGTTTCATCATTTTATGATGGAAAACGGCTTCAAGGTAAATGAATGTGATAGCTGTGTCTACTACAAGGATAACGAGAACGAATATGTCATGATAACATTGTATGTAGATGATCTACTTATTGCTGGCAGCAGTGGAAAAGTGATCAAGTCTACAAAGGACATGTTAAGATCAAGATTTGACATGAAAGATATGGGACAAGCAGATGTAATTCTAGGAGTGAAAATCTCTAGAACATCAGAAGGTATCGTGCTAAGTCAGTCACACTATGTTGACAATATCCTTGAGAGGTTTGCCAAGGATGATAATGAAATAGCCAAAACACCTGTGGATTTGACTTTACATCTATCCAAGAATAAAGGTGTAGGGATTTCACAATTGGAATACTCGAGGATAATAGGAAGTCTGATGTACCTAATGAGTTGTACAAGACCAGACATTGCGTACTCAATTAGCAAGTTGAGTAGATTCTCAAGTAATCCAGGAGCTGATCATTGGAAAGCGATCATAAGAGTACTAAGGTACTTAAGAGGAACTCGAGACTATGGACTGCATTATGGAAGATATCCAGCAGTACTTGAAGGGTACACAGATGCAAACTGGATATCTAGCAAGAAGGCGTTAAAGTCTACGAGTGGCTACGTGTTTACACTAGCTGGGACAGCCGTGTCATGGAAATCCTGTCCAAAGCAACAACTGTATGAAATAAAGAACGTCGGGCTAATGACAAATTTAGGTTGCCTTGGGTCATTAGAGTTTCGTGATTTCATCTTGATGAAACCTGGTAGTTCATAAAAATTTGAGGGGAAAAAGTTCTACTAAGATTATTTTATCAGGTAAAGCTGAGTGATCCGCAACACCAAAGCAAATATCCTCTCCATTTTGTCATTCAATTATTGAAGTCAATGTTTTTAACCAAGAAACCGAATTTATGGACTTGGCATTTGGTATTCTTATACTTAAAGAGTTGCGTTCATCGACAATAGTTAGTCTTGTGAAGTATGGAATTCATAATACTGTGTCTAAAAAGTTCATTAAAATCTATTGGTTCTTGTTCTTGTATTTTTTTTTTTTTGTGTTTCTGCAGCAATTCCGTGAACATATATGTAGGCATTGGTGTTCCATGGCTTATTGACACATCGTACAACTTTATATAGCATACGGGAAGTTGCTGCGAATCCGGAATGCAAATAGAGTTTGTTTCTCTTTGATCGTCTTTTTCTCTTGCGCTTTTGCTTGTATTGTTCTGGTTTTAAGGTTATTATTTTAAAATGATTTCTTTTAAATATGTTTTATAATTTATAAAAGATTTTAATTCTCTTTATCTATATATATAACCTATCTACCCGTACATACCCCACTTTCTCCTCTCTCTCTCCCGTGCATATCTTCTCCCCCGCTGTTTAATTTCCCTCCCTTTTTCATGTACCACACGCAACCCCTGGGTCTGTGTTAACTGCTGTCCCGTTGCTACGTGTCTTATACAGTACGCATATTTTTTTTTATTTTTAAAAGCTTTCTAAATTTATTACTTACAAACCATGCATCCAATATTTGATATATATATGACCAACACTTTAAGACTTACGCATGGGTATACATTTGGATAAATTTTGAGAAGATTATTTTTAGGACATTTTTCCTTTTGAATTTATTTAGAGTATAGAAAAGGAATTTGATGATAAAGATCAAGTTAGGAGACAGTGCAGTACGTGTGTATGAATATTAATTTCAGATTTTTCTGAGAATATTTTCCGGCCATCAGAAAAGACTTGTGGGATAGTCGAAATTGATCTTATGACAAGTTTTTAAGATCCTGACTTAAAACTTGTAACTTGTATATCTACGCTTTGTTCCTGTAATCTACAGTAGTTTAAAATCATCAGCCGAGACGCATAGGATAATGGATATTAGTAATTTCTTGTAACTTGAGATCTCAAGGGTAAATTATTATCCCTCTGAAGCTCTCTGATTCAGACCGGTGTTCCACTCCACTCCACTCCAAATGATAACTCTCTAATCTATAAATATTTACAATTCTAAAATATTACAAGTATTTGGCAACATATGTATTATTTTAAATGATTTCATATAATTTTCTTGACTGGGATGTGATGAATGTTTTATAATACAAATAAAAGAGATTATTATAAAAACTGGATACTTGAAATATGATATTTAGCAACTTAAGTTTCCATAATCTTGAGCTAATTACACCTAGGGCTTCCCATGGAAATTGCACTTCACTAACAGTTTTAAGCAAAGTTACATATTCGGGAGAATTTAGAACAAAAGAATGATTACCACACATTCTACACTTGTCCTGCCAGTGACGATACAAAGCAGCTCAATTATGATATCTCCAAAAAATTTAGGATCCCCAAATAAAAGAGTTAATTAGCTACAGTTTAGATAAAAACACAAAGAGAAGCAATATGCTCCTCGAGTATTTTCACTTCTTGCACAATACCCTTCCTCATGCAACAGCACCTGTACAAGCTGTGACTGGAGCAGCATTCTTTTGTTTGGCGGAACTATATTTTTTGGTAATGAACCTGAAAGAAAGAGACAATTAGTAGATCGTTAATATGATATATGGCAAAATTTTAGACTACTGATAAAATTTAAATAGGAACAACAAACATCCTCAGCTGTCAATGGAAAATCAATAACTATACGAGTAAAACTCTTCCTGGAATGTGTATGTTTCATCTTACCTGAAGAAATCCCTCCACAACAGCTCATACAACAACCAATTCATGCCAGTATCAGATGAGCCACTGCCACCGTCTTTCTTGGTTGAAGCAGCAGAAATTGATCTGTAGATAACATAACAAAACCCAATATCAAGTTGGATTGTCTTATTATTAGTACAAGACACAAAGAAGCCAACTTTAAACCTAAGGATACCTGGAAGCAGAATTCTTCAGCTCATCGAACATGGACCGTGGAGAAAGGCAACCCATAGCTAGCCATGGTGAGATTCTACAGCAGAAGTTTGCACCATATATGCTATCACTACTACCATCCGTGCTTGGCTTGTGAGGTTGTGCTTGGCATTCGGCAGCAAATTTTTTAAGCCTCTGCATTGCTTCAGTCTCACCTCCCACTAGAGAAGCACTAGCAGCTGGTTTCCCATCCTGCATATCAGCAAACAGCTATGATATAATGTTGATCAAAGCAGCAAAAAAAATTGAAATCTTCTATTCCTTAACGGATATGATAATAAGCTCATAATTACCAGCCTATACCAATCCTTTTTAATGATTTTCAACTTGTTTAGTTAAACAATATAATACCAACCTATACCAATCCTTTTTAATGATTTTCAACTTGTTTAGTTAAACAAGATAATGCAATAATTCTTAATCAAGTAGGCAGATAAGACATATAAACGAAAAATAAAAGATTGAACATATGATGTAATAGCTATCAAAGGCACGAAGACAGAAAGATAGTCCTTAAGCAACTTGTTAAGTTCAGCTGTCATAGATGATATGTAAGTCTTCCAATTTTTTATCGACTGATCAAAGTCGAGATTGGCAAATATCATCAAGGTGTCATGATGATGATGGCCATGCCCCAAATCCACTACTTAAGTGGCCAATACTTGATAGTCGGACCTAACAAATTTTTACATTTGCAGTTTAGTAAACAGTAAGTTCTTGCTGTTCCGAATCAATTTCAGTACCGCACAGGTCATATTAAAGAAGAGAGGTTATCACAAGCATATAGCATACAACCGTTGCTAGAGTGAAGCTGAATGAACCATCACCACATAAAATGTAGATTTATGGGGCCAATCCACTTCAGCTGTATGTATAATATGGTCTACAACGACATGAACTGACTCCTAACTCCTAAATCATAACATACAGCACACATCTCCTGTCTGCTCATATAAGTATATAATCTAACTTGTCTGCTTTGCTAAAGTTTCAGCCAAAAATTTTAAGTATAATGAACATAATTATATAGTGATCTACACTAATAGCACATAAACCTCGAGATTAAGTCATAAATCATTCAAAAAACAACATTTTACCTGACCCATTGTTGCAGCAGAATTAAGACCCAAATCAGACAAAGACGGAATCTCCCCGGGTTCTATATCCCCTGCACTAGGCAACCCCTTCAACTGATCCAACGCAGCAATCGTCTTCCTAACATCCAAACCTTGCACTTTCTCCCTAAACCCACCATAATTAGTTGGCATTTCCTCCAACTTAAACGGCAAATCCTCAACATGATACAATGTACTTCCCCAAAAGTACTTAACTTCCAATCCCTCATCTTTCATCACATTCTCAATTTTCCCCTCCGCCTTAACCTCATCATGTGAAACCTCCCTATGCGAATACACCGCTTCTGCCCCAACCGCCTTTGCCAACTCCACCAAAACCGACTCGGGCTTCCCAATCCTCACCACCAAATCCGACCCTTTTGCCTGCAAATTCTTCCTCAAATCAGAAACAGACTCAATCAAAAATGTAGCCCGATACGGGCCCGTCTTATCAAACCCACTAGTCGATTTCCCATAATCAGTGGGATCAAAACAATACACAGGAAGCACAGACATAGACTCATTATTAGCAGCAGCGAGACACTCATTGTCATTAACCCTAAGATCATTTCGAAACCAAACAATAGAAGCTCTGCGTAGACCAGCAGCATTGGAAGGCTCAGAAGGGCGTTTAGGGTTCAAGAAAAGAGTGGTCTGAAGTGGGGTTGGAGAGACAGTGGACTTGAAGAAAGGGTATTGAGGAGAGAGAGTAGAAGAAGACGAGGAGAGAGAAACATTGTAAAGAGCAGAGATTTGACAAGGGATTTTGACTCTGGAAGGAGTAGAGGAGAAAAGGGAAGTGATTTTAGGTGGTAGAAAGAAATGGGTAGGGAGAATTGAGGAGAGAGATAGTGTAATTGAAGCTGTTGGGAGAGATTTAGGGAGAGAGATTTCTTGTTTTTGTTCTTCTGATTGGGTTTCTTGTGGTTTAGAATCCATTTGTTTTCAAGGAAGAATTGAGGGGGAGGTGAAAATGAAGATAAGCTAAAATGTATTATAATTATATGAATGGAGAGAGAGAGAGAGAGAGAGAGAGAGATGGATGCTGCGTTTGTATGTACGTTTGATTCTAAAGGGGGCTGATAATGGGCTGCTGGACTCGCTACCCAACTCTGCTTCACCAACTTTTTATTTCTATCATTGTTTGGTTTGGTGAATTAAGGTTGATAATTAAGTACTATCTTATCAAATTATATTACATGTAATTTTCAATTTCAAGTTTTTCTTAATTTTTTCAAATTTAAAGTCAAAAATGAAGGTTTGGTAGAGATTATTATTATTATTATTTTTAAATTCAATATTGGTCCAAACTTGTTTTGGGCTTTGGTGGGTAAGCAATAAGCATATACATATGCGATTTTCAAAGTCATATCTTTTGTTCATCCCACCTCCTCCACTTCAACTTAGCTTCCTGAATTTCTTAGAATACATATTTATTTATAAAATTATAAATACAAATATTCAAAAAAACAACATATATATACTTATATAATTCGGTTTGTGTTAAGTGTAAATTGATTTTATTCTATAAATTACAATTACTTTATTTTTGATGAATTAGTTTCTTTTACAGAATATTTTAATTAATTTGACTTATATTTTTAATGTATTTGAATTGAATTTTGTAAGATTTATAAAACAAGTTTGTAGCGGGAGTACCCTATTTACATTCAATAAATTAGTATGTAGAATATTATTTAATAACAAACACTTGTAATTTTCTTTATTTTTCAAAACAAGTGTTAAAGTAAACTATAAAAAGCAACCAATTTGCATTGTGTGCGCAAAATGGAATGTTTGGCGGGTATAGCCCCGACTAATCTTCTTCTTGTACGCCCATCACGCTTTTGCACTTGCAACACCCCCAAAGTTTTGACATTGAATGCCAAATTCAACCCGACCCGACCCGAAGAAGACGACCCATTATTCCGCTTCGCTATTACCCGTGCTTCACTTCGTTTCAAAGAAACTATTTCTCCAGGCAAGTTCATTAGTCCTTTCATTCTTATTGTATGCTTTTATTTGTTGGAAATACTTTTCGTTCAGGCATTTCCACAAACACTTGATAGTGAATTGTAATTTTAGATGAATAGAGTGTTAAAATTGATAGAGTAGCAGAATCATATCCTATTTTATTATGTTATGATTTTGCTGTTGATAACTACCAAAATGAAGATCAATACAATGTGACTACTCGGGAGTGTTAATCGAATTCGGGTCAAATCCTGAATTCGAATTACACCAAGCCTCGATCGAAATCGGGTCAAATCCCAAATTTGAATTACAAATAAGGCTGTACACTGGCCCAAATGCAATAATTTGTACGGACTTCCAAAATTTCATGATTTGTTAGTGCAATTAATAATAATATTTGACCTTATAAACTGAACTAGTTATCCCCACATGCCTCAATGTGGGACTGGGATCTTGTAAGTACTATACATTTTTCAGTATGTATTAGAAATTAGAATGTGGTTATTGACAAGTAAAGAATTCATGTACAAAACTTATCCTGCAGAGCCACTTTTTATTGACCCATATTCCTCCTGTTTTGGTCCTACTGCTGAATTGGATGCGGAACATCATTACAATCACTACTGTCTGGCAACCAAGTTCATTGATGATAGATTGCTTGCCGTAGTAAAGAATACAGATGGAGTTAAACAGGTATAGAGTGCTCATGTTTTCATAAAGTGACTGATGTTAATAATATAGATTATTATTTTTTTAATTTGCACAATGCAGGTTGTTCTGTTAACAGATGGCATGGATACACGTCCGTATCGTCTCAACTGGCCTAAGTCAACCATAGTATTTGATATATCTCCAGACAATGTTTTCAAGCGAGCAGCTCAAATGCTTGAAGGTCTGTACTGTTTCGCAGTTTTTTTTATTATATTCTTGATTGTTGAAGCAAAAGCGGGTGATGCTTGTCAATGATTGACAAACTTCTCATGATCTTAAATGTTTTATCACTGCACGTTTTAAGCATTGACACTTTGACTGTTTTCTTGAGAAACTATTAGATGTCGGGGCAAAGATTTCAAAGAACTGTTTATTACTTCATGTGCCAGAGCAGTCTTCTAACATGGAACAGATATGCACTAAAGGATTCACTGGCGATAAACCAAGTTTATGGGTGTACCAGGTAGCAAAAGCTTTTTTAGTGATTATCCTTATATCCTTGCTGCTCTTTTCACTGAGAAATAATTTATGCTTGCGATTCTTTATTGTAGGGGTTCCCTGTTATGAATTTGGCACACTTCAAAGAGACCCTATCTTTAGTGAGTAGTTTAGCCATGAAGGGATGCCTTTTTATGGGAGAACTGCCTGTCTGGTTGGCAGAAACTGAAATCGGGGTGAAGGTCAGTTGATTTCACAATATTGTGTATGCGGTCTCCATGAGTAGCTCTGCTATAGTAATGATTTCCGATTTCTCTCTTCATAGTGCACCAGAAATGAATGGTTAGACAAACTCTTCATGACCTACGGTTTCAGAGTGAATATTATTGCTTATGATGAAGTTGCAAGAACCTACAGCAAGCACTTGATTCCAGGAGAGTACAAAAACATACTTTTTGTGGCAGAACACTTGCGGTTTTCTGATGATCAGGTTAGGTTATCAGTATGAGTTCTGTAGTTTGTAATGATTTGGACAATCTCATGCCTGACATATTTCTTTGCATAAGTGATCAAGTTGGACTGTCTCGTGCTCAATAATCTAGTATCAGGCTACTAAATAGTGACAGCCTTTCTCAATTCAAACTAAATTAACTAATTCTAGTTTCTTTAATTGCTAGCAACTACCCTCGTGATTACAATAAGGTCATTGTAATTGCAGATTTGCAGGTGGTTTACAATATAACTTTTTACCCTTAATAAGAGAGGACCTTGTACGTCATGCACTTCATGATTATAAGTACTAAGATTTCTTTCCCAATTATCTGCATACATGCTGAATATTTACATGTGCACTTCTAACTTTTTAGTTGGTCGGATATGTGCATTTCATAGATGGAAACGTGGAGAAGGGAATATCAGAGGTTAGAGGAAGAAGCAGACGAAGAAGGTTTTGAGGAGCTATAAACTTAAATCGTAAGACGTTAATTATATTTTTTTGAGTGCTTTGTTGTATGTACCTATCGCATGCTAATTTTTTTTTCTTAAGTTGTAACCATGTTACACTTCTGCCATTGAAATATTTCAGGGACATCTGTGTGTAGCCTGCATGTGAAAGATGGGTGTCTACCATGCAAGTACAGTACTCATGCGAGATTATGGAATTATAGAAGCAGCACTTTATATAATGTTTAATAGGTACCATGAAGCTTTAATTATCTGAGAGTATAAATGGGAAACACTTATATAGCTTGACAAACCTGTTACTGCAAACTTGTTTTTGACGATAAAAAATTTCATCGACTTGTTTGCTTCTTATAACCAAAATATAATGACATTCAGTTATGTCATGTCTTAGTCTTACCAGCATCTTAAAATGTGTTTTGGGTATGACATCAATCCCAGATAAATTATTGTTCTGTTTAAACCCCAGAAAAGTATTGATAGACCCATACCTTTGATTAAATTCGAAGCTATAGATTTTTGTCAGTGTTGCCCATTGGTGTAACTGATTAGTTTGCAGCCATTCAAGAAAACATAGCTGTGGCAATTAGTAGGCCATTGATACGAGTAGGTTAATTGCGGCGATTGATACCAGGATGGTTTAGATTTGCAGGTAGGTAGAAGATTTAGAGATTTAATGTACTAGAATAGCTATGAAGTTGGAAACATTACAAGTTTTTCAGAACAGTTTCTTTTTACCCATTTGCAGATAGGAGAAAACTTCAGATGATTACTAGTATGTGACTGTATTTAGATTTTGGCGATTAATTATATTCTAATATATACTAGAGTATAAGTTTGAAAGGTTACAAATCTAAGTAATTTTTTTGCATGTATAGACATTAAATTCATCACCACGCCTTTAGGCTTTACCAATGTGGTCCTATAGAAATAGTACTATTGTCTAATAAATATTCCAAAGCAAGGCTGCGAGAGGAAGCTACTGTCACTATAAAGTCACACACTATGAACATGTCATATATCTTTGTCTCTCCTGTAGAATAAAAAGTTGTATAGATTTGGATGAAGTCACAATCCACACTAGATCGAGATATTGCGTGTGAGGTATTGCAAATATGTATCATGTATGATTGCTTACATACATAGACAAAAAAAGATATCACATGGCGATGGCGTTCTTGGAGTACTTAGCTTTATACATTTGGCCACCTACATAATCCCATTTCATGTTCTCAAACTCAAATCATTCCTCTGTGTACCCATATTCTACCCCGATATTCTACCATACTTATGCTCATATTGACTTTAGAATAGCTTAATTCCAACTTGGAAACAAAATTGATGATCGATGATGATTCTAGCTCCAATTTCTCTTGTTCTGTACATGTATCTTAGTGGATTGCTTGTCAATGTGGAATAGAAAAATTAGATTACAGTGTCTGTGGAGAAAAATTTGAATATGACGTATTGCTTTTTGATTAATGTACAGATTGATAATAATTTTTTATTGAACATATAAATATATAATATTAGATCGTCTTGGAAGCTAAAGAATGTAGTTTTTTTTAGGTTTTAAGAAATGCAATTTTCTCAAAATACATAGAAAGTAATAATAATGTTTTAAATGTTATTTTTAACTCTATCTTTCTGAACTAACAAGGTTTTTGTGTGAAAAACCTGATTTAAAAGTTTAAGAAATTAATGGTAAATGGACACCTAATTCACTTCCATGTAAACATACTAAATTTAACATACAAATATTTAAATTTAACTAAAACAATAACATTTTTAAATTTTTTTAAAATTTGTGCATTTTTATTGTTGGTTAAATTTTATGCACAATGTTGTATTCGTCATCGGAGTCTTTCTGTGCATGTCCATTAATTGGACAAAGGATAACAAATTTTAGGTTATATATTTAAAGACCTTGTCTTATAAATTTTATCTAGTAACATTTAAAAATTTATACACTACTTAAAGCAATACGGTGTTGCCGTGCATTAAAAAAAAGATTACTTTTCTGATCTGATCCTACAAATTTATCAATTTTTGGAAAGCAAATTATTTACAGATGCAATCAATTTACCTGCAATGGTTAACAGTTAGTAGTATAACAAGTGCAGGTAGCCATGTAGGATCGATGCATAAACCATACTTAAAACTGCGTTATTATGAGTAAGATCAACGAGTCAAGGTGCAATTAACATCAAGTATATTTTTGTTGCAAGAGTTTGCAACTAGTTAAAATTCGCAATCATAGACCATGATAGAACTTCTGTACATTATTTTTGTTAATTACTGTAGTCAGTTTTTTTATTAAAAAAATCTTTAGAAAACGAGAATATTTTGATCAAAATATAACTAATTTAATTAACAAAAATCAAATCTGGAGGAAATATTAATTAGTTCACCGTCAAGAGTCAAGACCATGCAATGCATTAGGGGGCTTTAAAGAAAACATATATGCATGGCTTCTCCTCTTAATCTCTAGCTTAGTTACCACACACTGAAGTGTATAGATACATGCAATGCCATATATATAATTAACAGCTAGCAGTGATGGCCGTGAAGGTGATGAGAAATCCTAGTTGGAGAAGGGGAGCACGTGCAAAGGGATTGATGGAGGAAGCCGTCCCACTCCCACCATCACCATATATAGGAATTAATTGCACGTGCCCTGCTTCTCCAACAAGGACTTGCTCATCCATGATCCATGCGTAATGCATTGCTAAAAGCTGGAGCCGATCAATTTATCAGACTTGATATATACTACATATATACAAATGAATAACAAGGGAAGAAAGAAGGTGATGTATTTATAGGCGGCAAAAGTGAACAAAGCTAGCGAGGGTGGAGTACCATATACGGCCATACATACATGTGAGTGTTGTGTTTTTGTGTGATCCAGCGCCAAACTAGCTAGACTTAAATTGGATTTGGATCCATGTTGCGCTAGGCTAGCTAGTTGCTAGTTGCTACTTTATATATGTAGCTTACGTATAGAAACAAGTTTTCAGTGCTTTGGGTAAACAAAGACAAACACAACCCATTTGCACGCAAGAACAATATATATTTGTATCATGTATGTGTAATTGGCGTATTCATTTTACTTTAGTAATATATATATATACACATAGCAAGCTAAAGTGTTGCATCTTGCTACTTTTTCTTTTCTTTTTTGCTATGCGTAGATTTGATCCACTTTTTCAATGTTAGTAATCCGACTTGAAACCCGAACTCTTATACCGTGTCAAGTTAGGGGTCCCGGTCTAACTTGATTTAATATATTATATTCTAACAAAAACCATGCTAGCTAGCTAATAATCGATCTCGTGTTCAAAAGTGGTAGTCATTTTGTATGTATAGATTACGCAGATTCCTTCTTAATTTACGTAATAATATACATACATCATACATGTATGATGAGTATAAGAGTTACATGTGTACATGCGTACGTGTTTGTGATGAATTTGAGATTCTAGCAAGCTTTGGATAATGTGGGCGGGCGGGCATGTAGCATGCATAACAGTTTAGGAGAAAAGATACAAGCTAGGTAGGTGATGGCCGTGCGGTGTAGTAGCAAATTAAAGGCTCGATTGATAGATGGGGTCTGTGCGTGAGAATAAAGTAAGGGATGTTTTTTCTTTATCCGTCATTGCTTTGCGTGTTATTGCCCCCTTGTTTTGCATTACTAGATTCTACTTCCCGTACATTTCCACACTGTACTGTCCCGTTCCTTTCATATATTAAATTTAAAGATTTAATCATTATGTAATTTTGTCCATGGGATGACAATATTTTTTGCATTATATTTTACAAGTTACAAGGATTTTCAAAAAATATTAGTGTGTGCAGCGTGCAAATCCCGAATGTGTAGAATCGGTTTGGATTTTATAAAAATTACCCATAAATTATTATATTTTAATTCGATTCAAATTCAAGTTAAGGTTCATTTTCGGATATTAAAAAAATAAAACACAAAATTAGCAGATTTTTACTGATATCAGTTTGGGTTTAAATTGAATATACCTTTTTGGAATAAAATAAAAAGTTATTATTATAATTATCCAAATATATGAAAATTAGAATATGATTCAAAATTAAAAATATAAAGTAGTGTTTCATATGTTTCACATAATTCAATATACGTATAAAATATACTAAATTTATATGTAGTATTTGTCAGGGATTGTAGTGTTAACATTATAATCAACTATAAATTAGTTAAATTAATTAGAAATTAACTAAGTAAAATGTACTGTCATATGTATGTTGACAGTATGTTTAGTTGTCACTTGTAATAGTATGTATAAAAGCCAAGCAGAGTTGATAGTAAGTCTCGATAGTTACTGTCTTGTAAAAATGTAATAACATGATCTATAACGTAGAAGTTCACAAAATGTTCATGCACAGCATGAATCAAATCATTAACAGTAACATTCTGCAAACTGAAGCCTACGA
This sequence comes from Oenanthe sinensis, assembly GCA_028671895.1. Classification (NCBI taxonomy): domain Eukaryota; kingdom Viridiplantae; phylum Streptophyta; class Magnoliopsida; order Apiales; family Apiaceae; genus Oenanthe; species Oenanthe sinensis. The sequence goes on from CM053813.1 coordinate 33,079,084, forward strand.
CAACATATTCAAGTGACAGCACATTTGGAATATACGATAACAACTATTCCATTGACAGTAAACTTGACGGAAAATGAAGATTCTAAGACAACAAATATTACTGACATCAACTATTCCCTTGACAGTAAATTTGGCGGAGAATGGAGATTCGAAGACAGCAAGTTTTACTGACAGCAACTTTGGCGGGGATAGTTGACAGCAACATTGGCGGGGATAGTTGACAGTAGCTTTGGAAGACATCATGTTTTAGAAGACTAGCTATCAAGTTTGACAGTAAAGTATACTAAGTCAAAGATACTGTTACCAAAGAGAAGCTAAATGCTGACAGTAACCTTTTAGTGAAGCTGACAGTCTATTTCAGGTAGAAGACTAGGTAGTGAAAATTCAAGGATTGATTTTGACATTATTATCTAGTCTGTCAAGCCTACTACTGCAACTTGGGAGAAGACAAACAAAAAGATAAAACATGCTCAATGAGTCAAGGATGTCTGTACATCTTAGAACAACTTTATCTACAAATGGAATGAAGACAAATTTGAATAGAAAAAGTAAAGTTTCTATTTCAAGTTTTGTTCTAGGAACAAGAGAAAGTACACTTGTAAGTGAGATATGTGCTTCAGTATAAATACACATGTCTCACAAACACTTTCCAATAATGCAACTGAGCTCAACTTTTCTCAAGCATAGAAACACTATCAAATACTTTGTTATTGTATCTATTGAAGCTGAAAATATTTTCCAGTCAGTTGTAGCAAACAAAAATTAATAAAATTAATTTTTGAAGGGGCTTTCTTCATTTGTTTATTTATTGTTGTTTGTATTTCTTACTTGATATTATTACTTCATGTTTGTTGTTAGCAAGATAAGTGATAAATTATCAAGTTGCATTCAACCCCCCTTGCAACACTCGTTCTGTTTAACTGTATTCAACTTCTTTGTTTTTATTTTCAATATTTTAGTAAGTACCGGAGTTTTAAATAATTACATATACCCATAAATAAATAACTCAAAATAGGTATCTTTATGGGTTGTTTATTTAGATTTAATTTAAAATATTATATATAAATACATAGTTATCCAATATTAAATAAGTATATATATAGATATCAATTATATGTGAGTGCGTGTGTGATGATATGAGTTAAAAATAACTATATGAACATAATTAATATTAATTTGGTCTAATGAAATAGTTTAAATAATAAGGTTATAAATTCTAATTAAATAATAAATTTATAAGTACTATAATAAACATGCTAAACGTACTGTGTATTTATTTTCTACTTGTTGGTTTTAAATTAAAATAACAATTAAAATTATTTTATATTCTATATTAGACTTATTGAACACATGTTAGGCTCATATTATACTTACAAAAACATATTTTAGAATGTTATATCAAAATTTAAGAGACAACCTTTTAAAAAGAAAAGCAAAGGAATTATTTTAAAATGGGAAAAAAATATTGTGAGATACAGCCTTTTCATTAATTTTTGATTAATTTTGTCTTAATGATAAGTGTTAGGAAGTTACTAATTAATATAGTAATCCTTCCTTAGATTATTCGAAATGACAGTCAATGAGTAGAAAATCAAATTTGGTCAAACTGTTTTATAAACGAAACAAAATAATTTTCTCTTAGACATATAATTACATAAGATTTATCTAAATAATGATAAAATTAAATCTAATTTATATATGTTATATTTTTAAACAAAAACTGAAGATGAACAAATAGAGTATTTTTAACATTGCTTTTACGAGACAGAAAATGCTTTATTAAATCAAAAGAGTGTCTATTTAATATATTTGTTTTAAAGGTTTAATATATTTGTTTAATATATTTTTATTTAGTTGATATATAAAATGGGTATTTCAAATTATAAAGGCCAAAAAAGTATAAAATTAATTTATTATTCTCCTAAAATCTTAAATTACATCTTATAATTTAAATTTAATAAAGTTACGTTTTGTTAAATTTTATGTGAATATTACATGTAATTATTTAAGTTTTTTTACGTTTTTTAAAAACTTGGCACATACATATTTATTTAAGTTGAGTTATATATATTTTTAATATATAATATGAAATATATGTTAAGGATTGTGGTGTTAACATTGTAATCAACTATAAGATACTTAGATTAATTAGAAATTAACTAAGTAAAACATACTGACATATGTATATTGACAGTATGTTTAGTTGTCACTTGTAACAGTATGTATAAAAGCCAAGTAGGTGACAGTAAGTCTCAATAGTTTCTGTCTTATAAAAATGTAATAAGTGATCTATGAAGTAGAAGTTAACAAAGTGTTTATGCACAACATGGATCAAATCATTGACAGTAATATTCTGCAAACTGAAACCTATGACAGCATGTTCAAGTGACAACACATTTGGAACAGATGACAACAACTATTCCCTTGACAGTAAACTTGGTGGAGATTGAAGAATTGAAGACAACAAGTATTACTGACAACAACTATTCCCTTAAAAGTAAACTTGGCGAAGATTGAAAAATCGAAGACAACAAGTTTTATTGACAACAACTTTGATAGGGATAGTTGACAACAACATTGACGGGGATAGTTGACACTAGTTTTGGACAACAATATGTTTTAAAAGACTATCAAACTTGACAGTAAAGTATGTGAAGTCAAAGATACTGTCATCAAAGAGAAGCTAAAGTTGACAGTAACCTTTTGGTGAAACTAACATTTTGTTTCAAGTAGCAGACTAAGTAGTGAAAATTCAAGGATTGATCTTGGCATTTCCATCTAGTCTGTCAAGCCTACTACTGCAATTTGGGAGAAGACAAACAAAAAGATAAAACATGCTCAAGGAGTCAATGATGTTAGTATATCCCAGAACAGCTTTATCTACAAATTGAATGAAGATAAATTTGAATAGAAAAAGTGAAGTTTTTATTTCGAGCTTTGTCTTAGAAACAAGGGAAAATACACTTGTAAGTGAGATATGTGTTTCAGTATAAATACATATATCTCACAAACACTTTCCCTAAGAAAGACAACTGAGCTTAACTTTTTTCAAGCATAGAAACCCTAGCAAGTTCTTTGTTATTGTATCTATTGAAGCTGGAAACATTTTTCAGTCAGTTGTAGTAAATAAAAATTAATAAAATTAATTTTTGAAGTTAAACACCTTTCTTCGTCTGCTTACTTACTATTATCTGCATTTCATACTTAATATTATTACTTCTTATTTGTTGTTAGCAACATAAGTGATAAATAAGTAAGTTGCATTCAACCCCCCTTCTGCAACACTCATGATGTCTAACAATATATATTTCATGTTTAATGATAGATATGGCATTTTTACTTGATTATACTTAAATTTTTATATTTTTCATAATTTATATAAGTTGATTGTGTTAATCTATTAAATGTAATTTTGAATAATATTTTTTGCTAATAATTTAAAAATTAAATGACAAATATTATATTTTAACTTAATCATGATTAAATTTTTTATTTTTTTTACAATTTAAACTTCCGTTAATTCACCAAAAATATTCTTAAATTATTTTTTTTTGCTAACAATATCAAAGTTGATTGATTTTTTGTGTAATTAACTCTTAATTAAACCGTTAAAACTGAATACTAATTTTCTTTTATTAATATTATTTCTAATAGAGAATATCTTTTTTTAAAAAAGAAGAGAATTCTAACATTATTATATTAAAAAACAAAAAATGTCATTATTATAAAATATATTATGCCTAAATTTTCATATTCGTATAGAAACAGCATAAATTTTTTTGTATACTATGTTGTATTCGCCTCCTCAATCAATTTCGCTTCATCAGATCGGCCCTGTATCGGTAATATTCGCCGCCTCAATCAGTTTCCCTTGTTGTATATATACATATATATTCTTATTTTGAATTCTTTTGTTGTATTGTATGTATCTGTGGAATTTAACATTAGATACACAATTGAGCACAGATTTTGAGCTAATATACACTGACCCATTTGGTTTTAATGCTGTTTTAAGATGAATTGGTTGCATTAAGCTGATATAGTTGTGACCTTGATGCTATATGCTTTGATTCTATTAGGGCAATTTCAAGAATGGGGATTATAAGTAGTTTGAATGTGTATTAAACTCATTTTTGCTTCTTTTAGGTTATAATTATGACCCTGATGTTGACTGAGTAGTGTGAGGGTGCATTGTGTTTGTCAATTGTAAAAATGAGGGATTTTTTATGATAATAAAGTTATTCTTCGTATATTTCGCTATGCAATTGTGAATTATTAACTTGTGCTAAAGCTAGTTGTATGTGTAATGCATATGATTTTTTTTTGTATAGCAGATACCATAAGTTTTGGATTCCTCGCATTGTTCCGTTAAGTTTGCTAATTATTAGAAAGTCCAAAGAATGGCTGAACGACAGCTATTGGATCAACAGCCTCCTGCTGATGCACAGTTGCAGTCTCCTCTTCCAGGGGAGGATATGATTGCTTGTGTGATGGCTCTCGAGGCTGCTTTGCTTCCATGCTTGCCAGCGAGAGAGCTCCAAGCCATTGACCGTTCTCCTCACCCTTCGCATCAGAGTGAGCATCAATCTGTTATAGATATTTTGCATATAAATTATGTCTTATTCGTGCTTCCATGGAGACTTAAGGCACAGTACTATAAGTTCTTTTTGCTTCTCAATGTTTGATGTCTTTACTTATCATTCTTGCATCTTGTTTCTACATTGTATTACCTTTCCAGTTTCCACTTTATGTGCACACATTTTATTGACATATGGAGCCATTTAAAAAATAACACCATGTTTAACTTTTCTCTGATTCAAGATCCGAATTCTGATCCTAATAGGAAAAACAAATTAATGACCATACATTAAGAAAATGATAAAATTCATAAAATTTATTAGTCTGGATCTGTTTTCTTAGAATCCCAAAACTACTTTCTTCGCCAACTATGCTGGCAATTGGCAGACAGCCCTGGTAGTTATCATTTTGGGTAGAGTTCATATAAACCACTAAATCAAGCACATAAACAGACAGCCTAAATTTGTGATTTCTATGGCTATAATAGTAAGGATGTTCTAATTGCTTTTACTAGTAGGATAGAGGACTTTCAAAGCAGTTTATATTTTTGTAGCTCTATGCTCTCAATATTTCATTTAGAACTCAAGATTTTGTGTGAGAATTCCAGGCTCCAGCTACGATAATGAATTGTGCAAGGGACTAAGGGAGTGGCTGAGGGTATTTTAATCAATCGCTAATTGGTTCTAGGTAGCTTACTAGCTTGTTTCCAAGTCCAAACACTAGAAGCCAACTCGCTAACAATGAGAGATAGACCAAACATAACACTGTCTGTAGTATATATCACTGTCTACTGTACTCTTATAGTTAATAACAATTGGCTAAACCAATATCTTATGTATCCCTCTTATGTTTCTTTGTACACTGTACCCCACTTTCAGTATGAAACAGACAAAAATTGGTATCGAATTACAAGTCCTTCATTTATAATGCTAGTACCTGTTTCGACCCCTATTGATGCTTTGAATGGATCGCAATATCCTATATTTGTGAGTATCCTTGAAGGGTGTTTTGTCTGAGAATCATTTTGTTGTGCTGTAAGAATGCAGTTTTCTTCTATCATTAATTATCACATTGTTTATATTTGATTGCAACCCGTTTCATTATCCTGGTATGTTTTATGATATTTTTTTCTCATAATGAAACCAAAAAGCACTTGTCAAAATCCTTTACCCAGACTCTTCAATTTTTCCCTCATACCCATATCCACCGAACATGATGTGGGTGTGGGTATGGGATTCGTGGCGGATCGTTCATGTAAAACCAGAACACTTCACCTCGAAGCAATCTAGTTCAAAAGGCTTCACAACGAGTCTGGGTAATACGGCCAGATGATGCTTACATTACATAGAACTTGTTGTGCACTTGGGAGAGTAATCATCTACACAATTACACCTAGGCATGAGCATGGTGCGGTTTTAAAAATTAGAAATAAAACCGAACCAAAAATAATTAGTTTGGTTCAGTTTTAAAAAGTGTGGTTCAGTTTTAAGTGGTTCAGTTTCGGGTTAAAACCAATACTTATTTTATTATATTAGTCATACATAATTTAAAATCCGAAAAAATACATTTTACATTTAATTTCGAATCGAGTGTAATATGGGTGATTATGATCAAGCAGACACATTTTACATTTAATTTCAAATTTAGTGTAATATCACTATGCTCCAAACTCCAAAGTAAAGGGAGCGCACATATAATAAAGTAACATGCCAAAAATGATCTAATTTTTCTTAAATAATCTTAAAGGTAACCTTGCAAGCTACAGCCTGCTCACTGTCCATGTCCCTGTTTTTACACCACTAAAAAGAAATTAAGAGAAGTGCAGCCAAGAAGCGAATTCTAGCAGCCAAGAAGTGCAGATTATAGTCCACTAGTACTGTATAGCCAAGAAGTGCAGATTATAGTCCACTGCCCAGTAATGTATAATTAGTTATAAATGTTTATATTAAAAAATAATTTATATAATATTATTTTTTATATATAATAAATATTATATATTATAAATATTATTGCGGTTCGGTTCGGTTTGTATTCGGTTCGTAAAATTTTAAAAACCAAACCTAGAAGGCCTAAACTTTGAAGTTCTTGGTCGAATTCTGGACCTGTCAAAAATATACCAAAATTAAAAATTATGGGGATGCTTTGTATTGTGATTTAAAAGAATGTTAATCTGCATGCTGCAGCTGGTGCTGTTTCCTAATTATTTGTTATTACATATGTATCGGGATGATTTTTTCTGGTTTAATCATATTGTCGATATTTTTTTACTTCTACCCTAGAAAAACTCACTTCTAATGTTATCTAGACGAACTTACATTTTTTATTTTTGATTTTCGATGTTTTATTAGTTGATGTGGAGAGACATGCCAGAGACTTTATGGAGGCTGCAAAGAAGCTTCAGCTCTATTTTATAGGTCTGCAACGAGAGGATCAACCAACCAACACCGAACTTCTCAAGAAGGTATCTATGCTCAAATCCTGATGTATATATTAAAGCCCTTTCTAGATAGTTTTGTGAAACCAGAGTTTGATTTATTGTTTGTTGGCGTTTTGAAGGATATTGCTGTGATGGAAGAGGAGTTAAAGACAAAAAATGAGCTTATCAAGAAGCAAGAAAAACTGATTCAAGGATGGAGGAAGGAATTACAAGACCAATTAGAAAAGCACAAAATTGAGTTAGAGAGGGTATAATTTATATTGGTTTCCAAGGGACAGAGATATGTAGTTGAACACACACCTTGTATTGTATAAACAATTCTCTCTTTAGATGATATCCTGGGGAGTTGCAAATTAGTAGAGGAAATTATAACCATGTCCTATAATTTTGCAGTAAGATCTGGTTATATATAAAGGAAAATCTCATCCTTGCAAGTCCCAGGAACTACTCGTTAAGCATGAAAGTAATTGTATGAATGAAAGTATAAAACTACTATTTGTAAGGTGGTATTCATAATTTATGATTATTATATTATTTTTTAAACAAGGTTGCTGAACTATGGAATAGGAGTACTCAACATGCTTTGTAGCAAAGAAGAAAACTTGCCATATTACTCTTTACAAATTTTAAATTACCACAATTTTCTTGTCAAGGGACAAGTTTTTTATATTTTTCATAAGTGTATTTTTTATAAATATATTTTATATTTATGTACGATAGCCTCATAGGGTTGAATAGTTTGGGCAAGGGCCTCCAAGAGTATATATAATAAATTAACTAACCACAACATCTGATTGAATTTGTAGTTGAAAGTCATCTCTGCCATTTTGATGGAAATTAGCGAAGGTAGGATCTCCATTTCTAGGAAGATTGTGTCCAGGAGAGGTCATATTCGTCTATATTCGACGTTTCAGATTCACTCCCAGGGTGTCAGTCTAAATCTCTTTTCCCGGAGAAGAAGCAATGACAGTATCTGGGGCTTTTATATGCTCCGATCTGGGAAGATGAAGAAATTGTTCGCGAAACAAGACTCATTGGCCGGCCTGGCCATCTCTAACTGAGCTGAGTCTCGAGAGATGACAGTACAATATCAACTCAGCTAAATCCCGTGCTATAATTACAGTAATTCTGCAGAACTAACAATATTAAAGAAAGTAACAGAACATTACAATATCTCCTTACATTGATAAAAAGACCATTTAAATGCCCCATAGCTCAAGCAAATACTCCTCTTCCCCGGACACCCCCACAGACTACAACAATAAATAAAACCGCAGCTGAAAAAATACCACCTATTTCTTTGCATAGGTAATTGACATTGGGTTCTCAGGCATTATCTTGAATCCTTGGAGTCCCATCATAGCTTGAGTTGACTGCGCCTCATTTTCGTACTCAACAAAGGCTATCCCTGGTTTGGCTTCGACCATTCTGACTTCCTTAAACCCAGGGTACTGGCAGAAGAGCATTTGAAGCATCATTGGAGTTGTCTGTTGGGGAAGATTTTGGATAAACAAGATGCTATTTGGTGGAGCAGGGGCCTCAGGGACAGCAGACTTAGCCATGTAGGGTATCTGTGACAGTTGCAACATTAACATAAAAGAGAATTAATGACTGCATAGAAAAAATAGGATGATTATATATGTATACTATTTCACTGATTACTGATATACTTGATATGATACGTACAAGTAATTAAACACATGTGAAATGAGAGTATTGTGTCAAAATCAAGGTACATATGCTATTTTATTGAGATAAACTTTGCTATAAAATTAAATAATAAGATCAAATATAGAAAAGCTAAAAAAGGTAAATGGAAACACTTTCTCTAAAATAGTGACATTCAAGGGGACTGCTGGTTGAAACGTGGGCAGCATCATCTGAAAGTTATTTTTAATGTCTTAATACTCCTTAACAATGCATCTCTGAAATTGCAATATTGAAAGGGACACAGCCAGAAATTGGTTGTAGTGGAGTCAAAATTAAAAAGATTTAATAAATGAATTATACCAGAGTAAAATAAATAATTAAGTAGGGTCAAAGTGTATATTTTATTTTTAATATATGTAACTACAAGTTTAGTGGACAGCTTCCTCCACTCCCTTGTAGCTATACCCCTGAATTTAAATAGTTATATGGAACTCAATTAGCTGGTTTCTGCAAGTTATTTGGGGGGGGGGGGGGGGGGGGGGTTCTCTAGACGAAGTCAAGGTATTATACTCTCATTTACCAAGTCTGTGTCCGGTTTTGGATATGATTTTTTTACCAAAAGCATTCTACAACACATTTCAAAGACATATATGCAGTATACCAGGTCGATCCATGCTACGATTTCGGAGGGAATCCATAAATCAATGCTTCCCCATAAATCTAAAGAAAACAGTAACAGAACTAAAAGATATTCTTACCTGCGGAGTTGCACCATAAGCACCATTGTAAGCAGGATTCATTCCCATTACAGCTTGATTAGCATCATGTAGTTCTTTTCGCTTCTTTCCTATAGAAACAGCGAGAATATTACAATCCCAAAAGAATGTGAAACCAATCATTAAAAATAGACAGAGTTGGATCCAAAAACAAGTACTGTAATTAGCAACAACAACAAAAAAAGTACTGCTACAAATCTTCTTATACCTACTATCATTCTACATGTCAAAAGCTACCACTTGTAAATTCACGCAACTTTGTGTCTTGATTATAGAACAAATAATGGTAAGTTTAAAATAGTTTCACGAGGTTCCTCAGCATCAAGTGAAAGTTTTACTTGTGAAAGTTTTACTTGAACGGGACCTTATGGAATTATATTCTTAAAAAAAACTATAATGATCATCTTCATTAATCAAGTACATTTATATTATAACGCCAGAAAGGCCAAGATTTTACTAACAGATTCACCAAAACTAGTTATCAGCTATTACTAACAGAAAAACCTTTGATGGCTTAATTTGACAAGAGACAACTAGAAATAGAAAAAACGAAGATATGCTACATACATAAAAAAACCTTTGATGGCTTAATTTGACAAGAGACAACTAGAAATAGAAAAAAATAATGGATTTTGTTACTCGAGTTTATGATTGAGTTGTACTTCCAGAGACAACTATATTCAAATCATTCACACACAAAAAATGCATTCAAATGCTAAAAGATAGTGTTGAAAAACCTTTCAAAACCCCAAAACATAATTTATTCGTTTTCAAGAATATTAACTAGTGTTTCATTCTCGTAGAGTGCTATATTATCCATAAGAATACCTTTGACTGCTTAATTTGTTAAGAAACAACTAGGTATCAAAATAAAATTAATGAATTTTGTTACTCAAGTTTATCATTTGAGTTAAATGTACTTCCAGAGACAACTGTATTCAAATCATTAAAAAAAAGTGCATTCAAATGCTAAAAGATAGTGTTGAAAAATCTGTCAAACAGGTGGCAATCAACAGACTTATTTTGGATGTCGAACCTTATTTTTCCTAGTTTCAGTAAGATTTATCTAGGTTCTAGATAACAGCTACAATGTCTAACAGAAATAGATATTCACAGGAAAAGATATTACCTTTCTCCTCGTGCCTCTTCTTTTTTTCACGTGGCACAAAAGTTCCATCCTTCTTAGCTATGATATCAGATTTTGTCCTTGCATATTGTATCCTCTGCAAGTTGATATAGCGATGATTAGCAAAAGTGTAAATGCTTTTTCACTAGATTAAACTACTCCCTTCGTTTCAAAATACTTGTCCTTTTGACTTTTTGAACGTACTTTAAGGTGCATAAAAAACATAGTTCTATAATTTATTTTAAAATTTTTCTTTTTCTAAATCAAAATTTAATATTAAAATATTTATTCGGAAAAACAAATTTTTTAAAATAATATATAAAACTATCTTTTTTATGCATCTTAAAATACGTGCAAAAAGTCAAAAGTACATGTATTTTGAAACCGAGGGAGTAATATATAGGAACATTTTATCTATCATAAACTCTAAAACAGAAAGGGAACATAATTTCATGCAAGTGCCTTCTAGGGTTATATATTATCTTGGTAGTAGACTATATCCCTGGTTGGTTGAAAGGAATATAATGAAACTAAACTAATTTAGTATTTTGTGGAAACTCAAGCATAATCTCCATTCCCATCACCTTTCCACTTTACAAATTCAAGCTAAAATTCATTTCTTCCCCCTAGTCGTATCCTTCATAAACCCCATAGAAATCAACACTACATCACATTGTTTACTCTCCCCTCTACACTGTCTTTCTTTTCCACTACTACAATGCATTACGCTTAACCAATTAAAGCGTAACATAGAGTTCTCAGTACATAGTCACAGGAATGAGGTTGTTATTATGTTTAACAAAAAATACTGCCTAATAATAATTTATATAACACTCGAATTCCTTCGCCACAATCTATAGTACACTATATAAATCCTACACTGGCTGGCTAAGTGCCTACAAAATTTACTCGGTGTAATTGCTGGAATCCATGAAGACCAATAGATATTTTAGTAAGAAAATAAGTTGGCCAACATCACCTAAGCCTTCACTTACGTTAACATAAAAACTAAAGTGTGTGAGCATAAGTATAAATATCATACATGTATCACCGCAATAAAGAGCAGAAAAACATCTCGCACAGGCAATGTACAAACAAATACCACAAGAATAATCATACAAACAATAAAACAACCACTTTCTTGCAAACAAGTCCTAATCCCTAATAATGTAAAAACCAATTTCACAAAATTAAACACAAGATTTTTATGTTCGCAAACATAAATATATATCATACCATCGGCTTATCATGGAACGGGAAATTCTGCATCTTCTGAATGGCTCGAGAAGCAGACGAAGCATCTTCGAAAACAACCCAAGCTTGACCCTTATGTTTTAGGGTTTTGAAAGCTAGAATCTCCAATATATTCCCGAATTGACTGAACATAGCGTGCAGTGTTTTCTTCAACTCTGTAAAAAAACACATCAAGATTCAATTTTTCAAACCCTAATATAGATACATAATTCATGTGTATATATACAAAATTAAACATAAAATTGAAACTGAGTTAAGGGAATAATAGTGAATAGTACCGTCAAGTTTGATTTTTTCGTTGATATTGTTGATGTAAATTGTGTTATTCACCGGAACTTCGCTGCTTACAATCATCTCCGCCATTGTTTCACAAGCTTTCTTTTTCTTTTTGTTTTTCCCACAAAAATTAATTAATAGACCTGAATAATGATAAATAGAGTGACTTTATGTTTTTCTGGGTTGATTGGGGGTTCTTTTATGGGCTAGGATTTTGATGCAAGACTCTTGAAATAAACCTATATTTGTGAACATTGTGTTAACCCAGTCTAAATTCTATTTTGACAGCCCAATTGTGAAAATTGGTAATTACCATATCTCCATATGAAAATTTGTTCATATGAAAATCAAAAAATTTGTTTTTTTTTTGGACAGTAGTTCACTGCAAATTTTACTACGATTTTTTTGATTTTTCTTTTAAGTGAGGTAAATTGAACTTTAAATATGTTAAAAAAATTTGAATTTGATATTGTTCAAGTACAAATATAGAAAATAAAATGTATATATAGTAACTTGTTAAAAAAATCATTAATAATTTTGTTGACAGAGCGGTTTTTGGATAAAACCGCAACCGCAACCGCATACCCTCAATTTTTAAAATTTAAAACTGAAACCGTAACCGAAACCATCGGTTCGGTTTCGGTTTGAAAAATCTCGATTCGGTTATAATCGGATCGGTTTCGGATTTAAAACCGTATCACACAAAATTAATCAAATAAATATGACTTGTAGATTTTAAAAAAAATACGTAGATAAATTTAAATTACATCGTTAAAATGTATCTTTTGAAATGACCAAACAAGTGTTAATAATAGATTCCTAAATTAATTTTTAAAAATAGTGAAAGTAAAAACAAAAAATGGTTTATTACTCCAGAGCACATATGCATAATAAAGAAATACAAAACCCTACAGATTGCTTGTATATACTAATAAAAGAGTCACAGAAAAATGAATACATATAATTAAGCAGTTGGCTGACTACAGAACTAAATAACCTGGGATAGTAACAGAAAAGGGGGAAAAGACAGAATTTACCTCTAGGCTCCAGTTAATATTACTAAACACACTCGAACTAAAAACAAAACACAATTACATCAAGAACATTGCTCTGGTAACATTACACTGCAATACGAAAAAAAACAGAATTTACCTCTGGGCTTATATATAATATATATTTTTATTTATTTAGTTTTAATAATCGGAGTTCGGTTTTTCCGGATCGGTTGAAAACTTAAAACCGAAACCGATAGTACGGTTTTTAATTTTTCATTTTCGGTTTTGGATCGATTTTTACCGGTTTCGGATCGGTTTTTTCCTCAGCCCTGTATTGAGTTTTTTGTTTAATAAGTAGACTTATAATTTTGGACGAGATGTGTGGGTGTGGGACGATAGAGTAGGAATAAGAGTCCGTGTCAAGCTACGACTTAACTTCAAATAAATATTTTCAAAAAAAAACATATTTTTATTAAAAAAATTGTGCTAGGGTTTTAAGAGGTCTGCTTTGTAATTTGTTTTGTGGGCGAGGTAAATTTTTTGACATCAATGGTGAAGCAGATTTCGACAAACTTGACTAGTTCCCTGATCTTTGTTAAATTTCTTGTTTTGATTAACAACTTCAACATATACACATATATTAAGATAGGATAATCCAACATTATTAACTATACACATACATAAAGACCAGTTTGTATACACATAAATCTAAATCTTGATCCATATAGCTCTTAAACATCAAGACTATCTTTAGTTGATTCAGGACTAGAGTTCCAAAGCATAATAATCTTAGAACAATCCATCTCCTTCAACTTGAGCAACAAAAACAGGACAATCCCACATCCAAATCCCAATGCAGCACTGGACCCTGTCATTGACACTGCAGCACAAACCAACATCACAAAAGACTCTTCTTTTGTATTCATATCTCTAGATGCCATTGCTAACTCTATCCCAGCAAATAACAATAACACTCCTAATATCCCAATTGGGAACTCTCCTAATATCCTTACAAATGAATTCCCAAAAACCAATCCCAGCACCAATTTTCCAATACCTAAAACCACGACAGACGCGCCACTACGAACACCAAACCGATACTGACCAGCTAATCCTCCTGCACCGTGGCACACTGGCATTGCACCGAACCAGCAACCAACTAAATTCATAATTCCAACACTCACTGAAACTTTCGCCACTGAAGCTTCTCGGTCAGGGAACATATCACCGGACAATTTACAAACAGCAATCACAGAGTTCAATATAGATAACGGAATTTGAGGGATTGCAGCTTTAATGAATCCAGTTTTCCAATCATCCCATGTAATTGTCAAAACATGAAACTTGGAGGGACCAAACTGTAAATCCTTAATAATCGAAGGATCTCTGACAAAACACAAAAACAACCCAACTAAAAAGACAATCAGAGCAGCTGGAATAGCTGATAATAATTTCAATCTAAAAACGATCCGATGAACTCACAGTTTCTTCTGGATGGATCACGCCTAACTCACCCGATCCAGTTGATAATACAAGAAAGCACAGGCATGAGATGGGCTAAAATGAGACTATCAAGACCCAACCAAGAACGGGACCTCCAGATTTATTAGCAGCAAAGTCTTGATCATAACGGATATATTTGACAGCAGAAAATGCAAAATTGAGTCCTTACGAAAGCTGAACGCCACGGACGAGACAGGGAGAGGGATGTACCGGTAGAGTACAGACATAAGTCCAGTGGAGCCAAGAAAGAGGAGAGTAACCGCTGTGCAAATACCTCCAGTGGCAATCTGTGGGAGAGTGAGGGAGTCCGAGAGCGCGACAGATGCAATGGAGAGGCATCGGGATAGAAAAGAGGAGGCCAGTAGAAATGTTGTAGAGAGCTGTGAATATCAGAGTTGTTGAGAGGTCAAGGATCATTATTCATTAAGTCACCTATTTTCTCTCTACCTTTGTGACATAAATTTAAATCAAATTGATATGGCTTATACCATCCTGATTGGCATATATTCATATCAATCCCATAAAAATTTATGACATCAGTTTTCAAACTTTGAAAATTTACCTCACATGACGCCTGAATTATATTTTGATGTTGCAAATCATCTAACGGTTTATAAATTTCCAAGGACAATTGTTGCGCACCTTTATTGAGATGTTCATCATTCTTATCTTCATGGACATCATCAATACTTTCTTTGTTGTTTTCATCTGCATCCTCGTATTCGCCTTCTTGTTCACCCATATCAATTTGGTCAATATTCGTGTCAATTTGGTCAATATTCGTGTCAATTTGGTCAATATTCAGAGACACAATTTCACAATTCACAATCCCATCTTCTTCATCAACTATCTCTGCCCTTTCCAAATATTCCAAAACTTCTTTCGTGTAATCAGCATCAAACTCTTTTCTATCTCCCATATCATGTTTGGGTTGAGGACTTTCATCGAACACATCAATAACATTATTGATATTACCAATATAACTCAAAATTTGTTGTGCCTCCTCTTTTATATACTCTGTAACTACTGATGGATTGATCTGTGTGCAATACTGATAACTCTGAAAATTAAACTCCTCATAATCAGGGGGTAAATATCTGTTCATCAACATCTATTTCATCCTCCTCCAAGATTGAATTGGCGTTTTTCCTTTACGTCTCCTATCCATATGCAACTTTTCCCACCATACTGCAGCACCACTCCGTAGTTTACAAGCCACCAATTTCACCTTTTTATAGTCAGCAACCTCCATAAACTCAAAATAACACTCAACGTCCGAAATCCAATCTAAGAAATCTTCGGTCTCTAACATCCTATAAAATAATGGAATATTAGCATAAAATCCAGTAATCATAGGCAAAATCCTTGCTCTCATGCCACTTGACGCAGAACGGAAGTGGGGAAATAACAAAAGTTACTCCTCGAAAAGATAAACAACGGACTCTTACACGAGAAATCCGTAAACATCTTGAATCCACAAGGAAAAATTCTTGAATCCACAAGAAAAGAAAAGAAAATTCTCTAGGGTTTTAATTCAATTATTACAATGTTTAGAGATAATATATATTACCCCTGATATGGAAATATAATAAATCAGCCCAATGTAATTTTGGACTTTCTCACCCAACTTCTAGTTATAATATAATATAATATAAGTAAGTTTAATATAGTTTAAACTTTCCTCTTCTAAATATTAAATCCTAAAAATACCGGGTCACTTGTCGTACATCAGGAGCAAAGGGGATTTAACTAACCACTAAGAAGTTGGTTGACTGATCATATGTCCAAGAGGCAATTGTTGGGTGGGAGCTTCTTCGTTAACCCCACAAGTGGTGGCATTTTATTGGGAGAGTAAGAGGTGCTCTAAACCGCAGGGTTATAATTGGGGAAGCGTACGGGATTCTGTAGGGTTTCCTGCAGAGATTGGGGACTGCAACAGAAGACTTCTAGTGCTAGAGTCCTTGGCTTGGCTTAGTTCAAGGTTTATAGTTTATTGAATATGAGGCATCATTTTGTTAGTATGACCTGAGGTAAGAGTGTTCTGTAGGAATGGTTCATGAGGAAGCATCATCCGTAGGGATGACTTTGGCTACCCATCGAGTATATATGTCACCGGATTGTTACATCACGCTAACACAATACAAGTTTCTCCTCTCAAAATCCTTGTTCCCCGGAGCCTACTCAACATATTGTGTAATTTCCACTAAAAAGAAACTAAACCTTTCCACAAATATCAATCATACATAAATTAAAAAGCTTTATTCAGTAACTTGCAAACCTAATACAATATCACTGATATCAAATGTGCATACATTAGATCTTATCTGTGCATAATAAACAAAAGGAATACAAGACGAACATTAAAAGGATCATTTTCATCCATTTCCTCAAATAATTCGTACTTGATAGCAAGATACAACCATAACAATGTACTAAAAAACAGTGTAAACCAAACAGAGTTCCTAACTTGATTCCACAAAAGAATTCAATTTGATTTTCCTCACGAGCCCATTATTCCTCACATAATCGCAATTCAATCCACACCCACATTGTGGACATTCATTGAAATTACCCACCGGAAAAACAGCAGAAGCAAACCCAACAGAAAGTTCAATATCATCACCACTCCTGTCGACCTCAACAATATTAAGCCATACAAACAGTATCTTTACACTAATCCCACTTAAATTAGTGAGCTTATTTTTCGCAATGTGTCCGCTTATCGTAGACTTATATTTAAGCTGATAAGATCCTTCAGCTGAGAAACTACAAGT
Source organism: Oenanthe sinensis (assembly GCA_028671895.1). Taxonomy (NCBI): domain Eukaryota; kingdom Viridiplantae; phylum Streptophyta; class Magnoliopsida; order Apiales; family Apiaceae; genus Oenanthe; species Oenanthe sinensis. The sequence goes on from CM053813.1 coordinate 33,096,453, forward strand.
ACCATTTAAGTAAAGACTGAATTTACCGGTGGATTGATCAAGATCGTAGCTTTGTACGCCTACTGGGATGAGACCCGCCGGAAAGTTGTAGGATTGGAGGAGGTCGTAGGCGGTGGAGGATTCTCCGGTGAGCGACGGCGGAGGGAGAGAGAGAAGAGAGACAGAGAGGAGGGAGAGAGTGAAGATGGTGATTAGAGACATTGAGTTGTGGTTTCTGATCAGTGATTCTTGAGAAGTGTTTCATTTATATCCTTTTTAATTTTAATTATTATGTTTTTATATTATGTAAATTTTAATAAGAAAAAGGAACATTTCCTAGCTAACACGTATTTAGTATAATTTTTTAGTGATAAATTTATAATTATACATAATATTCTAAAATTATAATAGAATCCTTGTGTTTTAATATGAAATTTGAATATGATCTCATATAGATCTCAGTTAAATTATATGAGATCGAATTCAGGATTCTCAATCTCAATTTTAATTATTAGATTTTGAAGAGTATATTTACGGTATGAAAAATACTATTGCTCTCGTTATCCTATTTTTTAGTAGACCTTTTACACGTATTTTAAGGTGTATAGAAAATATAGTTCTAATTTTTTTATATAGTTTCTTTTTATAAATAATATTCAAATATTCATTAAAAAAATTGAAATATAATTTATAAAACTATCTTTTCTGTACACTTAAAATAGGTGTAAAAATTCAAATGGACTATTAAAATGGAATAGATGGAGTGGTTTTCTCAAATTCGGTTTATTATTAGTAATTTCGTCTCAATTTATTTGTTATGTTTTTACTTTTTACGGTCAAATTGATCAAATTTTGATTGATAATTAAAAATTATTAGTTTATAATTTTAAAAAATTTAAAAGTATATTTTAAAGTAAATTACATATACTTTCTAATAATATATTTTTTATAATTATATAATATACGTACTTTTCAGTCAAAGTTTATTTAATTTGACTGCAAAAAATCAAACAATACGCATAATCTGGAATGGAAAGAATAGTTATTAAGATAAGATAACATTGAGTCATTGACAATAGAGTTCTTAAACTAGAAACTCGATGTCTCGGTTGTGTGTGTGATGGATAAATCTGAGATCAACTTTAATACACGTAATAATCTAACTTGCACGTCTTTGATTCGATTTTTTTATTTTAGTTTGGATATTATTCTTAAAATATTTTAAGCAAAATTTGATAACAATATATCATTTTTATATGTAAAGAGTGTTCGATTCTTTATTGAGTGGGTTATGAAGCAGGAGTATGATTTATGAACCATCGTTATGGGGATAAATCTCATATTTATTTATTTATATTTATTCATCCAAATGTAATTTAGTCTAAAAACATTAATGTACAAGTTAATTTCAGATGTAAAGAATGCTTCGAAGTCGGTTAGGTACGGCTGCTAAATGTTTGTTTCGTAGACATGAAAATATAACGGAATTTGAACTTCCTATGAGTTAGTATATTAAATAAAATTATTTTGAAAATATAATTTCACACAAAATATGAAAAATTATTTACCCATCTCTAACTTCCCTGAATTATAATTATCTACTTATTAATCAAATAAGATTTTATACTTTTTACGAATTTCATAAAGAAATTTAATACCTAACAATTACAATTTCCTACAGAAATTAGTTCCTATAATTAACCATACAAGCCCTGAGAGCAGTAAGAGTGTGCGAATTAATTAAAATGGGTTCGATTAAAATTCGTCAGGCTACACAAAACGTAAAAAGTGATCGGAAAAATAGTAGGCTAGTTCCCATCCCCCAAACTAAGAGTACAGGAACCGATTCAAATACCACTCCCCATCTCTCTCAACAACACTCTTATTAATATTATTACAATCAAATCCACACCCACACTGCGGGCTCTCCACAAAATTATCAATATAAAACTCAGCCGACAATACCCCCACCGAGAACTCCAGATCATCCCCGTCACGGCTCACTTCACCTATATTCAACCACAGAAACAGTATCTTGACGCTTATCCCACTCAAGTTCTTGAGCTTCCCTTTTGATATTGTTCCTGATATGGTTGACTTGTATCTTAGCCTGTAGTCTTGCACATAAAACTCGCATGACTTGTCTAAATATACTTTGAATTTGCCTGTGTTCCTGTCTAGCTCGTACTTTGTTATGCCTACTGGGAGCATCCCTACCGGGAAGTCATATTCTTCGAGGACTTCGTACACTGTTGGGGTTTCATCTCCGGTGGTTGATGAGAATAGGGTTAGTGAAACGAGGATTAAGGAGAGGAGTTGGAGCGAAGACATGGTGTTTGGTCAAGGGAATGTGAGAAATGAGTTTCTGGACAGGGTTGTTGTATTAGGTTTATCTGTATATATAATACAGATAAAGATTAATAAGTTTATGTTTTTATGAAATTAAATCAAAATATTCGGTATATTCTTTTTCCTAAAATAAGTTCGAAAATGTAACAGATTAACCAAAACTTTTTATCCCTAACCAAGGACTACTATACACTATCTTTGATTCCAAAGCAATTGAATCAATGTTATCCATTGTTAAAAATGAAGCCCTTGTCAGATGGTCACCGATTATTCATATAAAATGCCATAGGAAATTGAGCCCACTTAATGTTGTTAACAATATGCTCAATTTTACGAATACATTAGTCGTTGAGCATCTCTAGAAATGGAATACAATAAATTGGTAGCATGTGGCCAGAGAAGTGCCCAAAGTCCCAAACCTGGATGCTTGCCATTTGCGAACTTGTCTGGGGTACTCTGGTCAAAACTACTCATTTGTTTATGGGTTGTTTTCCAAACCTTACAAATTGGCCATCAAATCTGTTCGATTAAAAGTTGCGGAATTATGGCTTGGGATATATTACAAGTTGCGGAATTATGGCTTGGGATATATTACAAGTTAACAAAATTTGATTTTTTTTCCTTTTGAAGTGTGTGATTTGATCAGTTGAAAAATAATACTCCGATCTTCATTTTTTTTTTGTTGCTAAATTCCGATCTTCAATTTTGTTAAAATGCAAGTCATACATAATTTATTGCATTATTTAAAAACATAAATGATATATAAATTAATATAATAATTGTAAAGAAAAAAAAGAAAAACAGCCAATCGCAGCAGCACTGGAATAGCAAAAGGGAAGGTCATTAACTTCAACTGTCAAACAGCCCACCTAAACTTTTTGGTGATCTATCTTACTATCTACTAGTCTCTAACTCTCTCCTGTGTCAAAAAGAATGATTGAATGCAGTCCCTGCTTAATCATTCTCTTTCTGTTCTCAACAATATAATGCTATAGAAGCCTACAAACTAGAACATTAAAGCAAAGTCTCATGCACATTTACAATTGTCAATATACTCAGCTCTAATACACAGCTGTAACTAAATGAATAATAATAGCACATACAGAAAATAAAGATAAATGAATAATGGCACAGATAGAAAAAAGATAAATAAATGTTATAATAGCACAAATAGAAAATAAAGGTGACTTATCCTTGCCACATCATCAGCTGTTCTAATCATCACCTTGCTGTCTTAAAAAAGTCACAAAACAAGCTCAGACTATTTGGAAAGAAAAAATAAAGGTGGTGATATGAAGTTCTAGACATGGATTAAAGCATTAAAATGTATAGAAGGATAGTACTAGTACCCAGTTCAGAGCCAACTCTTTGACACAAGATTTCAGACAATACAAGATGGCTTCACTCTCCACAACTCTAAATGGGCAACCAAAAGAATTGCAAATGACCGAGCTATAATTTTGTCCAAGATTTTAACGGCATTTGATTGAAGGCAATTTCAATTAGACTAATTGAGACCTACAATGTACTACCCAAGTACTAAAGAGATGGGTTTATATCTACTGTACTAGACAGGATGGCATACCACCCTCATATTTACTAAACCATGGGTTTGTCAGGTGACCACAAGTACACAAAAAGAGGGTAGCTTGAAAGTTCAGCAGCTCCCAACAACCTAATATGCAGAGCTCACATGTACACAAGGCAAGGACTTTACTTTCATACCCTTAAGGTAAATAGGTCTTACGTCGATTCAAACCAAACTGGGTAGGACTGTTTAGTGTTTAGTTTATATATACTTAACTATTAAAGGCCTCAATGGGCACAAAGTAAAGTCCTTGCACTAGAAACAATCCATCTCCCTCCTAAAGCATAAATTCAGTAAATTATCTAATGACGGCATACAGGAATTTATGACTCACTACAACAATAAGATAACACAGAACTATAAGACTGGATGTTACCTTTAACTGCAACACTCATCTGGCATAACCATCCCAACAAGCATGTAGTTTAACAAGCCTTAACCTAACGCATATACAATATTGCTTACACATCCTACATATAAGGCTAGGCAGAGAATGAGACGAAACCTGCACTATGAGTGCGTATTAGTTACAAACATATATTTAAGTTTGCCCAGTCATTTAGGAAGTTAAATTTCGCATTCAGATTAGCACCGGGAAGTAAAAACCAATAAACGAATTATACATAACATAATTTGAAAGAATTGGATTTAACTAATATTCTAATATTGTATGATTGTGAAATAAATACACACAAAATGAATTTGCATCTCTCATGATACAAATGAACAGCAAGAACTTGAAACAAACATGAATAAAAGATTGTGAAGCAATTAAATTACCCCAAATCAGTTGACGAAAATACATGGAGGAGAAGATACCGGGCACTTCAGGCGGCATGTACTTTCTATATGAAATCAGTTAACATCCTTGAGTCTTTTTATTAACGAATCAAGAGACTTTTTCTTTGGATTTTGCTTGTAATTCCTTGATCCAAATGTTCCAAACAGCCGCTCTGTAGGTTCTCTCAACTTCTCAGAAATGGTCACTACCTTCCTGTGGTCCAAAGCATTATAACTCCTCTCTCTAATTACCGGATTCAAAAAGTTCTCTGGGTGGTTGCTCAAAAGCAAGTTAACCATCTGCCTTGCCCCAGCAAGTGCATTCTTTAACTGATTTGTGTCTGCTTCGGGTAGAAGAGAAGCTTGATTCTCTGCAAATGTCTCCAGTGACTTTATATCAATATCTAAGCCCATAATGGCATTCAAAGTAAACCTTTTAACTGTTTCTCCATATAAAGCCCCGATAATGAGCTCTGATATGTGCGAAAGAACATCTTGTAAAACTCTTCTGAAAACCTGACCAGGTAATATCTGTTGCGCGGTTGAAAGCAGAGTTTCAAGAAAAATGCTGACCTCATTCACATATTCATTCTCAGTCTGTGGAGGTTCGTCAGCTAACCAGTTCACATTCTCAATTAATGTCATAAATCCATCTACCTTCTTCTTAAGCAACCCCGAGAGCATCTCTTCAGCAGCATCACGGGCTTTGTTTAATGGAAACTTTCTCCTGCTCCTTTCAGCCATTCTAAGTGGAATTCCTGAAAGCTGAGCAGCATGCCTGAAAAAGAAATCACAAGCACGCTCCAAGACAGACATATTAGCTGCTACTATCATCGCTTGGTTGACACCATGGATAGATGTACTGATCAGCTTTAAAAGAGAACCATCCAAGACATCACTTAAAAGCCGGTCCAAGTACTTCTTCACAACATCATAGAAATCAAGCTGGCCACCGTAAGACATGAAACTCACAGAATCCTCAATAAATGACCGTACAATTCGACAACAATCGGGAACAGTGGAAGAAAATGGGGCAACATATGGAAATGCTGGCATAATATCCGATGTTTGTATTTGAAATGAAAGCACATTCATCGAATACTCATACTCTTTCCTCATATACATATTCTCAAATCTATCAGCCTGGAGAACTTCAGAAATTTGTTTACGACAATCAGACAGTAATAACTCATGATACTTATCCCTATGTTTACTCAACACATCAAGCAACTGAGCAACAGGATAACCATATCCACGCAACGTAACACCCAATAAACTCACATAATCCTTAATAAGCAACAAATGATTGGCAGTTTGCATCCTAGAAAACTGATCTTCTAATACGGAACACATTTTAGTAACAGCAGTATCCCATAAACTCTCTACTTCCATTTTCGATATCAATTGTCCACCAGTTCTCAAAACACGATCTTCCACGATAAAAAAGCCAGCAATTTGTGCAAAAAAAGTTTGATGAGATTCCAAAAAAGGTGTCATCGAAGATACCTGAAAGTCGGAAGTAAGTTGAAGCTTCCGATTCTCAAAATAATACTGCTTGAACCGATCTTCAAGTCCGAGCGTTTGGTGAATATGATAAGCTCTATACAATGGAGTCAAATCAAATTCCTCACCAATTTCCGCAAATCCTTCATCATCTTCCTCCTCCAATGCATAAATACAATCTCGTAAACTTAATCGACTCTGCTCCTCAGCTTGCCTTTGCTTCATCCGCATCTCTTCTTCTCTCTGCCTCGAAGCAGAAGCTTGTCCAATCGCCATCTGACCTAAATTCCTACTAACTAATCGAATATCCACAAGCCAATCACCGAACTCCTTATTAATCAACCTCTCGATATGCGATCGGATAGCAGGAATCTTCGTATCCAGCATTCGCCTAATCGTCGACGAAGGCGTTTCGCTAAAATACTCCGATTCAATCATCTCCAAACACTTCAACGCCATATAAAAGTTCTGTTCTTTGACATGCACATTCGCTCGCGAGCAAAGCTCCATTAGCTCCACACAGATTTTCGACGAATTAATCGCTAAATTAATATTCTGACACTTGTTCTTCGCTTCAATAAACGAGTCAAGCGAAGTCAAAAGCGGACCAGCAACAGACTGTAACTGCGAATTCGAGTTCGAGAGTGACGATTTAAGCGAATCGACATCGGAGAGAAGCGATCGGAGATCATCAACGGCCAAGATGAAGTCTTGATAATGAGCTTTACACACATCTTCAATCTCCGATTCTTTAGATCGAGAGAAGTGACGGAGATGATGAACTAGGGTTTCAGGTTTGCCGGAAGCGAAAGCTTTGCGAATAAACGGACCTAAATCTTCGCCGTTAGTGACGGCGGCGGAGAGGAGGATCTGATCGAGCTTGTCGCCGGAATCACCGTTCTCCGCCGTGGCAGGAGCGACTTTCCGGCGAGACTTTGTCGTTTGCATTAGTTGGTAACGGTAGATTGACGGTGCCGTTAGAAACTGACGGAGGAGATACAGGGAGAACAGCAATTATGTTGAAGTGATAAAGAATTGTTGGGTGTTTTTAGACAGTGTAATGTAGGGTATAAGTTCATTGAAATGACGTTGTTGACCCTGAGTGACGTTATACAGGGCTTGAATGAATTCATGAATACCATGGTTGGGGGATAGTATTGTAAAGTTCCCAGTAGGGGTTTTAATAATTTTGCGCTACCGTGTAGAAGAATGAAGCGGCGTTGACGAATCGTGGTCACGACGCGCTTCTTAAGCCAACTAATCCACGTACTTCGGTGGCATTTTATTCAATTAATAATAATAACAAAACAGAATATTACCTGAATGTTATGAAAAATGAATACTCGATGCCTTCTACATTTCTACGTAAGTCTTTTAGTTTGCCAAACACTTGGCTTTTCAATTCTCTGTCACTTAATTCCATGACCTATATACAGGCTTTGTATGAAGTTGTGATAATATATAAAAAATGTAATTCAAACTCTCATATACTTTCTGGTCTCTGCTTATATATTTATAATACATTATCAGCACGATTTGCTCTTCCGTTCTGGTAGTATAATGGTGTATCTTGTATTCAAGAAAATAAGATTTTAAATTTATTTTGATTAGTTGATTTGGTTCAAAATACAAGTGATTAATTGTTTAAAGATGTTCTTGGTGACAAGGTATAAATTGCATTCTATTCATATATTCAAGGTTTTTTTCAATACTCAAGTTAAACTTGAAGATTTCTTAAAGTGCGAATTTGAAATTTTAGAGAATTGGTAATCATACTTTAAGATTTTGAGGTACGAAATAATCATACTTTAAGATTTTGAGGTACACATCTTTATCATTCTCTTCATTTTCATGATATTATTCTAAATTTATATGTTTGAGTTATGCTAGTTAACATATCTCGTAAAAATCATATTAAATTCGTTTTATCTCAGAATTGAATGATTTTAGATTTTTTTGAAAGATGTCTTAATTGGCTACAATTTTCATAATTTAGAATTTTTGAGATTTTGCATGTAATTTTATGAAATTCTGCCATATATGTATATTGTTGGTATGACTTTGGAAATAGAATACTACAACTTTGAAAAATCATATAAAATTGGATATACATCCGAAAATTATGTGTAATATCAATATTCAGAAAGATCTTTTTGAGACCTTTAAGTTATAATCATATTTTACTGCCTTTTATGATGTTTATTAATTTTAAAAGGTGTAAATTAGAATCTGTCCGGGAGGTTATTATTTTTCGATTATAGCAGTCCATGTTTTAATTTATTTTGAATTCGTTACTAATTCACTTTTTAAGAGGTTTAACATTCTGGAAAATTTGTTTGATTATCTATAAGTTTTATAATTTATATATCTTGAAATAAAGTCTTTTACATTATGTAAATTGTCTATTTTCTAGAAAGGTCAATTCTGAATTTTTACATATGGTTATGTTATTCTTGGGGTAAGTTTATTCTCTAAATTTTGGATTAATCAATATATGCAATCATGTTGAAATGTCAATATATGTTTTATTTTGTATTTGTGGCATGAATATTAAATTGTTCATATTAAAACTTGTTCTTGTGTGTATTTACTATCCCTCTCTAAAATTCACACAAGATTTTATAATTGTTGCAATATGATTTGAGTGCATATACATAGGTGATGGTATGTTAGATCTATGTAATAGGAGGAAATGATTAATAAAAGTTGTATTAAAACAAGATTTATGAGGACACAATATTTAAATTAGTGGAAAAGTTAGACGTATTATAATTATACAAGATGACTTGTGCTAAGAACGCCCGAAGCGTGATAGGCAAGAAGGTTCCATACTGGAAAAAAAACTTTGAAAGTAAAAGGGAGCAATGATTGATAATGGGTAGATTGATAAGTCAATTACGAAGGATCTCCAGAAGAGTTATAAACATGGTAAAATAAAGGTACCTAAAATATTAAATGGAACCATTAATCAAATCGACATCGATGATATATGTTTAAGATAATACTTGAGGTTATAAGTGAGAATGAGGATCATGAATCAAACTCTACTAGAGAATGTAGACAAAATTGGCCAAAGAAAATAAAAATATAATTGAGACAAATACAAAGAAAAATATTTGGATCTGTAGTCCACACACCCAAAGTTGTGAAAGTAGCGCGCTCTAAGAATCATTATTTCTTAAAATACAAAAATATTAGAAACTGCATGTTAGGGATTGTGGTATAATCAAATAATGTACTTATTTTTAAATTTAATTAAGCTAAGTAAAACATACTGTCATATGTATATTGACAGTATAGTTAGTAGTCACTCGTAGACAATACATTCAAAAGTATTAGTTAGGTGACAGTACACTTGAATGTTACTATCTTGTATAAAAAAATAAAAATGAGTCATGTAGTAGAAGTTCACTAAGTGTTCATGCATAACATGATTCAAAACTCAGACATCAACATTTCAAGTACTCAAGCCTATGACAGTACATTACAAGTGATAGCACAATTGGACCAAACGACAATAACTATTCCATTGACAGTAAACTTGAAGGAGAATGAAGATTTGAAGACAAAAAATATTACTAAAAATAACTATTCCATTGACCGTAAACTTGCGGAGAATGAAGATTTGAAGACAACAAGTATTACTGACATCAAATATTCCATTGACAGTAAACTGGGCAGAGAATGAAGAATTGAAAATAACAAGTTTTACTGACAACAACTTTGATGGAGTAGTTGACAGCAACATTGGCGGGGATAGTTGACAACAGCTTTGAAAGACAGTATGTTTCATGGACTATCTAGCTTGACAACAAAGTATGCGGAGCTGAAGATACTGTCACCACAGAGGAACTAAAAGTTGATAGTAAACTTTTAGTGAAGCTGACAGTCTGTTTTAGGTAGCAGACTAAATAATGAAAATACAAGGAATGATTTTGACATTACTATCTAGTCTGTCGAGTCTACTACTGCAACTTGAGAGAATTCAAGCAAAAGGTAAAGCGTGCTTAAAGAGTCAAAGATTTTTGTATATATCAAAGCTGCTTTATCTACAAATGGAATGAAGATAAATTTAAATGGAAAAAGTAAATTTTTTATTTCAAGCTTTGTTCTAGGAACAAGGAAAAGTACAATTGTAAGTGTGATATGTGTTTCAGTATAAATATACATATCTCACAAGTACTTCTCTTATGTAACTGAGCTAGAATTTCTCAAGTATAGAAATATTAGTAAATTGATTGTTATTTTATCTATCAAAACTGGAATTATTTTCCAGACATTTGTAGCAAAACAAAAATTAATAAAATTATTTTTTGAAGTTTAAACACCCTGTCATTTTATATGCTTAGTTTGTTTGCGTCATTAACTTGTTAATTATCATTCTTGTTTGTTGTTAGCGAGAATCCTTCATAATTAATCAAGTTGCATTCAGGCCCCTCTTCTGCAACACTCATCTTAACTAATAACTGGTATCTGAGCAACAAGTTTAACATATCTAACCTGAAAAGATCCAAGATGAGTGCACAGAAAGTAAGTAGTGTAAAAATACTCTCCTTTGACAAAGAACATTACAATCTTTGAAAAATAAAAATGATGTTGTTCATAAAAATAATCAACCCACTTTATCCTGGTATTTTGGAAAAAGGTCTTTTTATTCCTCAATCATATATACCTGAAATCACAGTGGAAGGTGAGACAATACCTGCCCACTGAGTTCCTAAAAAGGTTTCAGAGTACAATGATGCTGAAAAAGAAAAAGTATCTCTAGATGATTGTTTACAGTTCATAATTATTGAATCACTTGACAATATTATGTACAACAATATTGTCAACTGCACAAGTACTAAACAAATGTGGGAAATCATCGAGATACTATGTGAAGGAACAGAAGAGGTAAAAGACAACCAAAGACAAATTTCGGTGTCTCAGTATGAGGTTTTTATGGCTAAGACAAATGAAGGGTTGACTGAGATGTTTGAGAGATTCAACATATTGATAAATGACTTGCAGCTGCATGGAAAGTTTTATGACAAGAAGGAAGTAAACATGATATTCATGTTGACACTTCCTGACCATCTGGAGCACAAGGTTACTAACATAAGAGAAGGAAGGGATATATCAAAAGTTTCTCTTAAAACTTTGTATGAAATTCTCAAAACCTATGAGCTAGAGCTGTTACAAAAGAGAGCTATTCAGGCTGGCCAAAGAGGAAAGATGATCAACACCTCAAATGCTCTAGTGGCTCAGGATCTAAAAATGCTGCAGTTTCAAGAGTCTCAACATCAATAACAAATCAAGATTGAATAGGTTACTAATAAGGATGAAAATGTTACTCTTGAACTCAAGGATAGTGATGAAGATGAGTTCTACACCCTGGATGAACTTGATAACATGGAAAACAAAACTATGGCCTACATGGTAAGGAAGTTCTCAAACCTGAGATTCAAGATGAACAGGTCTTTCAAACCCAAAGCTCAAAGCTTCAAGTTCAATAAAGGAAACACATCAAAACTTGGAGGAAGCAGCAAAGGTGGATATAAGATATGAATGGTGGATATATCAAAGATAAGATGCTAAAACTGTAGTGAGATGGGGCATTTTACAATTGAATGCAAAAAGTCAAAACAAGTGAGAAAAAATGACAATAACTATGAGGAACTCAAGGCAAAATATGATGCCTTGCTCAATAAGCAACAAGGTAGGGCATTTGTAACTGAAGGCAAATGCTGGGAGGAATCTGATGATGAAGAGGAGGAAGAGTATGAGAACCTAGCTCAAATGGAAAATTCTGGAGAATAGTCACCTCCTTCATCAAGACAGGTACCTTTTCTTACTACTGTTGATATGACTGCATCTCAGTACAAGAAAATTGTTGAAAGTTTATGTTCTGAAATCTTTAATATTCATACAAGCATACTAGCTGCTAATGAAGAGATTGTCAAACTGACTAATGCTAATAAATCATTAAAATGCAAAAATGAAGAATTAGAGCTTACACAGAATGTTTTGAGTCCTTGCAATGAGAAAATGAGTTTCTAAAGAACAAGATATTTGTGCTTCTCAGATTGAGGAGTTTTTCAGGAAACAAATCAATGAAAGTAAGCTTAAAATCAAAGCTTACAAAAATTCTTCTTCATTATTAAAATCATATCATACTGATAATACTAAAAATCAAAATGTAGGTATAGGGTTTAACTATGAGAAGAAAAATGGTAAAAAGCATGTGGTAGAGGAAGACATTATTTTTGATAAACTTACTGTTAGACCCTCTATACTTAAGAATGTCAAAAACCCAATGTTTAAAAAGGCTGAGTTTGAATTTGATGATGAATCTTTAATTCTTAAACAAATTCTAGATGATGAGGACAACGAAACTGTCACTAAAATCTTTAGGTCAAAAAATACTGTCAAAATCCCCAAGACAGTTAGTTTTGCCATTAACAGTACTCAGGGTCTAGAAGATGTTGTCAATACTAGCAAGACAACAAGTTCAGAAGCTGTTGTCAAGACAGTAAGATTAAATCATATTGTCAAGACAGTTCCATCCAAACCTAGTGTCAACACTAGTAAGACAGTAACTTCTAAACCTACTCTCATGAAGACCAAGAAGAATAAAAATGAAAAGTTAGGAATAAACAAGAAGAATGATTATGGTTACATCCCTAACGCTCCAAGAAAATTATGTAACAACTGTAGGTCTTCTAGTCATTTAACTCATATATGTACCAAGAGTAAGTTGAAAGTGAAACATGCTACATCTGTTAATGAAAACTTGCATAATACTCCCTTGATAGACAGACAAATATCTCATTGTGGAAATTTTTATTGCATGTCATGTAAGTTGAATATGCTTAGCATCTGTTTTAACATGTTGATTGATTCCAACAATGTATGCATGTATAAATATGATAAATCTGAGAAGACAAAGACTTCGAGCCCTCCTAAAGCTAGGGTGGTCAAGCCACCCAAGAACAAGAATCTAAAACCAAGTATCAAATCTAAATGGGTGGCCACATGAGTCATGTTAAAAACTAATGAAAGAAAACCAACTAATCATACCTTAAACTGTGATTTGGCTAAGCCAGATGAACCCAATGAGACTTGGGTACTAAAAGCAACTTGAAAATTTTGCTTTGCAGGGAAACATGAAAGATAAAAGAATCATGTGAATTATTGACAGTGGATGCTCAAAACACATGACAGGTGACAAATCCATGTTATCACAGTTCAAGGACTAGTGGAAGCCTATTTTTCTTATCAAGACATGAAGAAATTTTCTCATAAAATGGTGAAGATGTTACTTGACTATGTGTTTGAACATTCCAAGACCACAGAAGAAAAGAGGGCCCTGAGATCTTTGGAGTTGTTGTATGAAAAGAAGAATTCACATAAGAAATCAAGTCAAGGATGCTCAAGCACTAATTGAAGATTTGCTCAGAGTCTAGAGGAGCTTAGTTTGAGAAAATTTGTTGTATTTGTACTTGTAATTTTCTGTATACTTTTCATGTACAAACACTTCAATCTATGTTACTTGAGTTAGCAATTGCAATTAACTTTTAATTTATTTTTTTATGAAAAAACAAATTGGGGGAGATTGTTAGGGATTGTGGTGTAATCAACTACTGTACTTAGTTTTAAGTTTAATTAAGCTAAGTAAAACATACTGTCATATATATATTGATAGTATAGTTAGTAGTCACTTGTAGACAGTACATTCAAAAATATTAGTTAGGTGACAGTACACTTGAAAGTTACTGTTTTGTATATAAAAAAATGAGTCATGTAGTAGAAGTTCACTAAGTGTTCATGCACAACATGATTCAAAAGTCAGACATCAACATTTCAAGTACTCAAGCCTATGACAGTACATTACAAGTGACAGTACAATTGGACCAGATGACAACAACTATTCTATTGACAGTAAACTTGGCGGAGAATGAAGATTTGAAGACAACAAGTATTACTGAAAATAACTATTCCATTGACCGTAAACTTGCGGAGAATGAAGATTTGAAGACAGCAAGTATTACTGACAACAACTATTCCATTGACAATAAATTTGACGGAGAATGAAGAATTGAAGACAATAAGTTTTACTGACAACAACTTTGATGGAATAGTTGACAACAACATTGGCGGGGATAGTTGACAGCAGCTTTAGAAGACAATATATTTCATGGACTATCTAGCTTGACAGCAAAGTATACGGAGTCGTAGATACTATCACCACAGAAGAGCTAAAAGTTGACAGTAAACTTTTAGTGAAGCTGATTGTCTGTTTCAGGTAGCAGACTAGATAATGAAAATGCAAGTAATGATTTTGACATTACTATCTAATCTGTCGAGTCTACTACTGCAACTTGGGAGAATTCAAGCAAAAGGTAAAGCGTGCTTAAAGAGTCAAAGATTTCTGCATATCTCAGAGTTGCTTTATCTATAAATGGAATGAAGAAAATTTTGAATGGAAAAAGCAAAGTTTCTATTTCAAGCTTTGTTCTAGAAACAAGGAAAAGTACACTTGTAAGTGGGATATGTATTTCAGTATAAATACACATATCTCAAAAGTACTTTCTCTTACGAAACTGAGCTAGAATTTCTCAAGTATAGAAATATTAGCAAACTCATTGTTATTATATCTATCGAAGCTGGAATTATTTTCCAGACAGTTGTAGCAAAACAAAAATTAATAAAATTAATTTTTAAAGTTTAAACACCCTGTCATTTTATCTGCTTAGTTTGTTTGCATCATTAACTTGTTAATTATCATTCTTGTTTGTTGTTAGTGAGAATCCTTCATAATTAATCAAGTTGTATTCAACCCCCCTTCTACAACACTCATCTTAACTAACACTGTAGTTCATACACCTAAAGGTGTCAAGTCAGTGAGATGTATATGATTATTTACGTGAAAACAAAATGAAGATATGTGAATGTAAAGCTCAAATAGTTATTATATGATGAGCTTGCATTGGTTATGAGAAGAAATAATATATTGTGGTGGATACAATTATTTGATTGTCAAACTGTTTGGAAATATAAGAAGGATTTTGTTTAAATTACCCACTTGATATCGTGTCCTATAAGGATCTTAACTGCCTTGATTAGTATATCAAATTCTTCACTTGACATCATGTCCTATAAGGATCTTAACTGCCTCAAGCAGTATATCAAATTCTCAAGAACATTATCCTCCTCAAGCAGTAGTTCGACACAATATTATTCCGGAATAAAATGCCTATTATTTTTTTATGTAGAGTTATAGGTGACAACTCATAAAATCTCTGGCTAGAGTAGATGGAAATTAGAATGTGTTTCTAATTAATCTTGAAATGAGTTTCACCTCATAATCAAAATACATCAATCTATGTTGTTTTTGTTATGAAGTATTTTTTGGTGAATATAATGAAATGAGAATATACTAATGTATTGATGATATATTGTTATAAGTGAAAATTGAAAATCCCAGAATGATTATAAATACACGATAAACATATTTGTGACATCATTTCTAATTAATACATAATTATTTAATACAAACTGAAATGAATCTTTTTCCTGAAGGAATATAATGTACTGATCTTTGTGAACAGTTGAAAGAAATAAATTTATCAGTCCTGAAGTACCATATTTTAGTAGAATAAAATATTAATTTATTTTGTTAATTATATGGGTCTCTGCATAATGAATTTATCAGCATGTTTTGAAGTAGGTGTAATTTGAAGGCATGAGAATATTAAAAGTACATAAAGATGCGTTAAAGACGCATTTTTCGGTCTCTACTAACCTATTCGAAAAGAATTTAAGTTAACTTTTTGCAGGAGCAAAGTGTTGACACCAATTATAATAAGGTGGAATTCGACATTGAATATTTATATACAATATATTGGAGATTTTTGTGTTGCTATAAATTATTGCATGCTATTTCGACATCCAAGATGATATATGGCTGATGTTGGAATTTCAGTACAACATTGCGATCTTCCACTAGGATATAAGCTCTTTCACCCGTATATGATGATAGTTCCACAACTCAAAGAAGCATATCTCAATGATATATCTGCTAAGGCGATCCCAACATCTAAAGAAGATTACAGGAGATCGGAAAAAGCACATTGATCCAAAAATCTTCTTCACCCATGAATTTCAACAAAGAGGAGATATTGATGTTCATCAGATTTGTTCATGTGAAAATCCGACAAATTTGTTCACAAAGGCACTTTCTTCATTCGAGAAATTGGTACACAAGATTAGATTACGCAAACTTCGAGATATATTGCGATATTCATAATAATCTTAAAATGAGGAGAAGGCCTGATATTTTATTATCCGTACAACACATGTACTCTTTTTCCTTCACTAGGATTTTTCCAATAGGATTTTCGTAATAAGGTTTTAACGAGTCATGGTATTAGTACAAGTTATCTAAGGGGGAGTGTTATGAAAAATGAATTGTTGGATGACTCTCTACAGTTTTGGTATAAATCTTTTAGTTTGCCAAACCTTTGACTTTTCAATTCCATGTAACTTAATTATATGGCAAGTTGTGATAAAATATAGAAAATGGGGTTCAAATTCTCTTATACTTTCTAGTCTCTACTTATATATTGACAACCCTAAATTCCATTTTTAATATATGATATTTTTAGTTTTGCGGTGTTGGAAAAATAGGGATTTACTTCTCATTATTAAATGTGTAAATGAGTCAAATTATTCCTAAGTTATTTAAATTTGATTCGTAAAATATTTAAATTCGACTCGACAAAAATTAAATTTTATCGAGCTCAACTCGGATTTCAAACTACTCAAGACTATAGGCTTTCTTAAATTTATTTTATTATTTATATATTCTTATGTAAATATAAAATATTTATATATATTTAATCGAACTGAACTCAAACCAAACTTATTAGATTTGGGTTTTTATCAATATTTAATGAAATTGATTCAAACTTTTAAACCAAACTGGAATATATTAAAATATTATCGAGTAGAGTTTCGAATTTAAAATTTATTTAATCGAGTTTGAACTCCAACCTGACAGCGTTGACTAGTTAGCTCGTTTATAACTTTGCTAGATTTTAACCGATGCGTAGATTTTATTTTATTAATTAAATTATTTATTTTAAAATTACTAATACTTTTATAATTATAAAATGTTTTAATATTTTATAATTATATTAATTTCTTAAACGTATTTAAATTATATATTTTTACATTAACTAAATTAAATATAAATAAGAAAATTATAAAATATTAAAAATAAATATACACATCGCACAAAATATAAATTTATATTATTAATAAATATGTATGTAAATTTTTTGATTCAAATATTATGAACATAATTTTTTTATATATTAAACATATGTTTAATATATTTAAGATTATACATATTAGGTTTAAATATATATTTTATAAGATCTCTATTATGTTTATTTTATATAAAATTTAATAGATATTATGATATATGAGATATAATATATATGTATTTGTTTATAATATGATAATATAATTATTCATTTGAATAATTTTATGTATATTATTAGATTGTCAGTAATATAGTATTGATTGTAATCTATAAATAATTATATAATTTTTTTTTGAAAAACAATAATTATATAATATATATAATTTAAAATTTACATTAATAAATAATAGATGTTATTATATTGCTAATGAGATTTAAATTTAAAGTTAATATTAAAAAATAAAATGATACATAATAATTACCGTCATAATAATTTTTACATCCTACTTTTTCATACTAATATATGACAGGTAACATATTACACTATATTAATACTTAATGTGTGTTATGATAAGTCAACATGTGTAATAACATTCTTTTAAAAATATAAATGACTTTTAATTATAAAAATACTTAACAATAGTCCTCGATTATTAAAAATTAATTCAATATAATTTTCTCATATATAAATTGATTAAATTTAAAAATGTATTAATATTTATTAATTAATATTATTTTAATTTTAATTTGATTTATTCAATTTATCAAATAGCATGATTAAAAGTATGTGATAACGTGTTTTTGATATAGTATTATATATAATATAGTAATAAAATACAATGTGTATTTAATATCTTATACTAAAGTTGAATTCTTAGCTGAGAAACTCAAATAATTATTTTAAATGAAACCTCATTTCTTCAATTCGATCCAAACCAATGAATTAATAAGGTTTCCGAATTCTCAATATAATAATTTATCCTCTAAATGTAATTGGTTCTCCGTATAAAATTACTTTAATATGTTATATAATATATTAAATATTTTTATAGAAAAAATTTGGATAAGAAAAACTTTAATCCTCCCTCTCGCAAGGAAAAATCACGGCATCCCTCCATCCCTATGTATGTAAAACCCTGATATTATCTATACTCTAATCTAATAATAACACATAATAATATATGATATATGACATGTCTCTATATAAATTTAATATATAAAGTATTTTAATGTTTTAAATCAATTATAAAAAAATTTTCTAAACAAAATAGAATTTTCCGATAAAACTTCGTAATTGTCTTTTCTGTGTAGATCAGTGACTACTCCAGTTGGATTTTGGATGTTGGACAACCTCAGAATTGAAGATAATTTTATAAGTTTCGTGTGAGCTGAAAAATCGTTCAATTCTGACTTCTGAAACTCAAAATATGGCTCAAATAATGTCTATCATTTACGTAGCAAAATAATTATGATTTTTTTTTAATGTAACTCCAAAATAACTCTTTAAATTCAAATTTATATATTACTAAGATATTTAATAGAGTTTGAGTTATCATTTAAATTTATATATTACTAATATAAATAATATAGTTTGAGTTATAATTTAAAGCGAGGTAAGAAAAATTATAATTGTTAGGATCTTAATAATAAATATAACTTATAAATAATTAGCATATAATATTATATAGTTATTAGGAATCGATGCATATCACTCTTATTGTTATATATAGGATATAATGTGTGTGACTCGTATCTTACATTGCAGAAACATTCTGAAAGGAACACTTGGTGACATGTTCATAGAATTAAATCTAAGTTAATATAATAATAGTTGGTCAAGCAAATGGTCTGAATGAATTATTTATGAATAACATAAACAAAGTGTTCCATAGTTCATTTGTCAATAGTTGGTCTAAATATAAAAATTCAACAAGTGCATTTAGTTATATATGCGCCGCAATAAAAAAAACTCCTGATTTGAATAATTGATTGCGGTTTTTAACCAGTTTCTGATGACTTGCAAAAACTTTTTTGGACTATTTTAGAAGTAGTCAGTAGATAACATAAAGTCCAGCTAATACCACAGTTAAGCCAACTAGAGACTTGGCACATGTATGGCTGGTGAGCTGGTCAGCTAGCTAACATTATACATAACCCACTTTGCAAATCTTTTAGCATAAGATGCATCATGCATATAGTTAGACAATGGCTATCTGTTTGTATATATACACACAGATATAAACATGATATATAATAGTGTATGATAAGATGCATGAGCACTCAAAATACTAGTTTTGCGTCACTTTTGCATAAACTACACTTGCAAAATTCAGTCTAGAATTCCTGATTCATGTTGAATATTATTATATGAAATAGGTTTTAAGAAGATCTTTTTAATGGACATAGCTGATAGCACTGGAACAGGCAGAGGGAGTTTTGAATCATTTTCATGGTCAATATTCTTCTGGAGGGCACTCCTATTAATTCCATCTTCCCGAAGCAGATGAAACTTATAGTCGAGGAGCATGCTTAGTTTCCATTCCCTGCAGTAGAAGAAAAGCATATTTGCATCAGAGAAGCTGGGCTAGACATGTGTAGTTTTGTGGCAACTCATTAATGATTAATTGTGACGCTAAACATAGTTTCAGGAAGATGAGCAGGAGGAATACACACACACACATTATAAGTCTCGCTGCTGCTAATTAACTGGCGAGGAACCAACTTAAGCTAAGATCTGAGAACTAGTGATTTGTGTCACTGTAAGTGGTGATTTGTACTCAAATTCTGTTTATTGATTTGCACCAAAATACCAGTTTCAAGTGTATGAATCACCGGTCCTCGCGGTTCTCAATTTAAAGAGCTCTCATGTGAACATAAGTGTACATATATGTATGTATGTAATTACTAGAAGATATCTAATAATGATTTTAGAAAATTCAAAACATGAGTTATATTTAAAATTGAAGAAACTTTTGCTTATTTTAGGAGCCAGGCAGGATGATCTTGGAACTTAAGAGGAAAATTGCAGGTAAAAAATATGAGGTCTGAACAGTAACCTACATAATTACAAGAATTTGTCAGACCCCAACAAGATAGCAAGAAGTAGAAAACAATGATTAAGTGATGAAGTTTACACATCTACAGAAAGGAACCAGTAAAACATGTGTTAACACATGCTTCATGAGTACACATGGAAGTTTGCACTGACTATATTTTCCACACATAAAGGCCAGTCAATATCCATATAATGGTAATGAAGAGGTGTGTGTAAGCATCACCAATGCTCGAGATACCACAAAATTGCAGAATTAACCCAGTATTACATGTAAGTTACTACACAGTAGAATAGTATATTACTCACCAGAGGAATCTGGTTCATAGCATGTTCCACTAAATAAGGACAGGGCTCGAAGAACTTGCCATAAACCTTTGACCAATCCTCCAATCTTGAGCAGATGTATCTAGACCCAATAAAATTGGCCCAGAAAATGATCCCTCCCCTGATAAGACAATTGGTTTGTAAGCATTTGCTCAAAACATAGCTGTAAAGTGTACCCAAATTAAAGGGAAACAAACCTATATGCAGGGAAACCCCTTCCCAAAACAGAAGCAATATCAAGATCTGTTGCTCTGATTGCAACTCCTTCTGCGAGGATACGGCAGGCCTCATTCACGACAGGAAAGAACAGCATTTCCACTATTTCTCCGGCAGACAGCCTTGACAACTGCGGATACGCGTGAGAGAGAGGGGAGGGGGAGAGAGTTGAGCACTAATTTGAATAATCTAAAGCTGGATTTGGATGTAAACAGAAAAAAGCAAAAGGAGAGAGATGAAAATGTAACTAAAAAAGACACACACTTTGATTAAAGAAAAAAGCTTTTGTTTATTAAGAAGGATGATATACTGGTTTAGTGAGCCACTTGAAACACATACAGGCGTCATGGGCAGCAGTATGGCTCATGACTGTGAACATGATTCTTGATTATATACCATTGTAATATAAGCACTGGCAAACTAATGAGTAAATGACTAATTCTGAGAAACACCTCCAAGGTTGAGTTATGAATAGAAAAATTATAACATGCAATAAACTAAAACTGGAGAAGGGAAGCGAGACCTTGGGATCAACAGTAACTTGAGATGCTCTTCTTGCTTTCTCGACAAACTTTACTATATCTGGATCTGGGCTAGCCTTGTGCTTCTCATCATAAAGATAGAAACCTTTACGAGTAGATTGACCTGAATCATGCTCAACAACAACAAAAAGCAATGAGTGAAAGGTAACTTTATATTCTTCCAAGTGAGGAAAACCGATAAATAAATAAGCAACTACCAAGAATTGCTAGCCCCTGAAACTCAAAATAACATCATTTGTTGTATGCAATATGCTCTATTAGATTTTACCTTCACGTTTATCCTCAAGCATGTAGTGAATCAGATAAGATTTATAGACTCTTTCTGGGAATTTTTCAATGTATTGGGAACCAGAGGCAATAGCAACTCGAAAGCCAACTAGATCGGCCAATCTGTATTAATGAGGATACAACAGAAAAGGTAATCAAGATTGACTAATTCAATTAGAATCCAGAACTGTATATAACATGTAAACTTATATAGAAAAGGCTATGTCTACCTCTTTAAACCTCTAGATATAATCCTAAAATAATAGACATTTTGACTTTTTGCATGCATACTGAGGTGTAAAAACAATAGTTACAATTAATAACGAAATTCTAATTATCCTATCCAATAACTTTTGAGAACCTAAACTTTTATTTGACATGCAAATGAAAAATTAATATCAAGTAGAACTATTTACTATTTACACTTCAATGTACTGTCAAAAGTCAGTGACTATCACTTGGGAATGGAGGAGGGTATTAAATTTAACTTGTGGATTTCACAGTTAAGTAATTTTGGGGGTGAAATTCAAATTCATTGGTGCGGATAGATGATCGGAACACATTAATTATAACTGTATTCACAACATGCAGCATTCACCTAAATGGGCCCATTGGCATTCCAAAACTTGTGATAGCCTGATCAATCTGGTAGATATCTGCACCACGTTCTATGAGGAGTGTGGCTGCTTGGGAGAAAGGAAAGAACATGCGATTTACTGCAAATCCAGTGCAGTTACCAACAATCACAGCCGTTTTCTTTATCTTCTTTGAAACATCCAGCAAGTCCACAAGCACTTGCAGGGATGTCCTTTCTGTACGTATTATCTCTAGGAGAGGCATGAACTGAGCAGGACTGAAACAGAATGTCATATCAGCAATGGATCAAAAATATTAAGATAGACAGGTAGAAGTATTACCTAAAAACAGGTAGAAGTATTACCTAAAAAAGTGGGCCCCAAGGATCCGATTTTGGGATTTGGTGTTTTCTCCAATTCTATCTAAGTTAATAGAAGAGGTATTGCTGGCAAATATGCAATGCTGAGGGCAATACTTTTCAAGATCAGCAAAAACTTGTTGTTTTAAAGAGACTTCTTCAAGGACAGCCTGCCGTCGAATAAAAAAGTTACAAATATTTTCTGGTTCAATAAACAATGCCAAAGGAAACATCAGCATACCATAATCTCCAGTCATAAGTAGCCGAGGATAGCATAAACTCAGACATGCACATGTAGAAATTTGGGCACATGGATGTTACTTTAATTAGTTTATTAGATGTTAAAAGTAACATAACTTCTCTCTTGATGGTATTCATAAGATATATGGCAAAGACCGTAACGATCTTCAAATATCAACTGATACTCATATAACATACTATACGTTCTTTGTATTTAAATTTCTTAATTCAAGAAAGATATTAAAAGACATTTTTTGATGAAACATACCTCAACGACTAGATCCACATCTTTGAAGCTATCATAATTAAGAACACCCTTTAAATGAGATAAAACTGTCTCCAATTTCTCTTTAGTCATTTTGCCTTTCTTAGCATGATTTTGGAGATTGGCTGGAGTAGGAAAACATTTAATCATGAGCATATTATTTCTGTATAATCTAACCCAAAAATAATTTTTACTAACTCTACCCCAGAAAATATTTTACTAACCTTTAACTCTGTCAATCCCAGCTGATAGTAAATTGTGATCAACTTCCTTTAGAATTACATGGTAATTACCCAGAAGAAATGCTGTCGCTATTCCAGAGCCCATCAAACCCCCGCCTAAAATAGCAACCTTATTTATTTTCCGCGGTGACAGTAGCATATCAGTGACACCGGGAATCTGCAGTCAATACTATCGTAAAGAACTGGACAATCAAGAAAAAAGGAATATCTTTTAAAGTAACTGTTTCAGAACTAGCAATGTTGCGCTTCTATCCTGATTTAAACTTTGGATCACTGATGCACTTAAAGCTTTGATTACCTTGTACATCAAGGATTCAAGTCAACATTAAACAAACATGCAAATGAAACAAATAGTATGTTACAATAGCTAGAAACTACTGTATTCCATAACCAAGTGCTTGGTTGGGCATCCAAAACTTGCTTCCTTGTGTTGGACTTGTAATAGGATTTAGAATTGATTAAAGCAATAAAATCTAAGGAGGTTCTGTTTGATTTAAGACATTAATGTGTCTAACAACATAGTTGGGGAAGGTTCCCAATAGAATTTAAGTAAATATATTTTAGGAAAGGTTATCCTACATCTTACCGATGATAAAATATGGCATAATTGTTTGAGGGACATTTTAAAATGTCATAAAGATCAAGATGATATCCATTTACGTAAAATTCCTATGCCCGAGGAACCACGGTGCTGTAAAATATGACATTGACACTACTTTATACCTTCAAAGTTGCTCGCTGAGCAAAGAAAAAGTGGACTAAAGCCTTGCAAGTGTCCGATTGTCGAAGTTGTAGCAAAGCCTCTGCCTCCTGCCAAGATTAAGAATTAGCATAGTTTTATTTGACCTTGCATTTGAGCTGTAAAAGGAAAAGTAAATGGAACTTATACACACCTTCCACAGTCCAGAACGAGGGCCAGCAACTATACCCTCTTCAATGACATCTATGCAAACCAGTGGGTGTGTCAAATTTGGAGTTTGTTCCCGTGCTTGAGATCTGGCTAAATTAAGTATTATCCTAGCTTCTGCCAAGGGCTCTAATCTGTCATTTTTGTAAAGGCTAACAACCCATGGTTTCTTGTAATCGAATATATCCAAGGCCCAGTGTCTCGCTGTACTCAGCAATTTATCCCTTGGAGTTATGGCATCCACCAGGCCCAACTTCAAAGCATCCTTCCCACTTAATCTCTTTGACATCTTTTAGAGGGTGGAGAGAGTAATGAAACTATGCTTTAACATACTAGCTGTATTGAAGGAGAGGATTTAATAGAATACAAAATTGATTGCATACCATAATCATCTCAAGGGCCTTAGGAAGACCCACTAGCCGTGGAAGCCGTTGTGTTCCTGAGGCAAGACAAATCATGAGATTGTACAACAGTCAAAGACCTCAAAGTGTTTTCAATTTGGTCTCTACAAAAATAATATAAAGTATTAAACAAGGAATCTTCATTCCCTGGGCCTGATGCGTGTGTCAATAAAGAATATACATGTTCTTGTAGCATGCCACTTATAGATTTTTTTTCTTTTTTATTTGAACAAATTCATAAACATAAAATGAATTCAAGTCTATTTAGATACAATTACATCACAAAATGCAGGAAGAGTTGTACATGTCATATAACTGTACATACATTCCAACATCTGCTATGCTCTCAAGCCCCATTAAGTCTGACAGTAAAATGCGAAGGTCATGTCAATCTAGATACTTGAATGCTTAAAAACGATTGCTTCTCGGTTAGGTATTGTAACCATACATTTCAAGGTATAAAATGATAATTAAGTCGCTACATTATTTTTTTTACAGAAATGCATCCATGTATTATTGTATAGGCATAAACTAATGGGATTATCAAGTATCAAGAAAAAGAGTAATTGCATTCTATTGATAGAACCCATGACGACATAAACATGGAGTACACGAGACACCACCTCCAAGTCCTGGAAGTATTCCATACTGAAGTTCAGTCAAGCCTAGTTGTGCTGCAGAGGTTGATATACGGGCGTGGCATGCCTGAGGGGATAAACAAAAATGTGTCACAGTGTGAGCTCGTAGAGGAATAACAAGTGAACATATTCGTACAAAATGCATTGTAGCACATACCAGAGCAATTTCCAATCCACCACCAAATGCAGGTCCATCAATAGCAGCTACGATAGGTTTTCTAGCAGCTAAAACAAGGTGAACCTATTTAAAATGGTAATTGCAGACAGTCATTTTAAGAAGACTATAATTGATATACCTTCCAATGTGTCGGTTAAAAAGTCAATGGGCAGAAAACCAAGTTTAGTGTACGCTGTTGTGATTTCGAATTTCACATGTTAGAGAAAACAATTTGCATTTATTTCTTTATTTAAACATAATATAAAATATTAATGATTACCCTTTTCTCCTTGGCTTTTTCCGAAAGTTGTCACGTCGGCGCCTGCTGAGAACTTGTTTTGTGAACCTGCTCAATCAACTCAAATATCAGCCATCTTTAGAACTATGACTGCCTCCAAAGGCAGAATGAATGAAGCATCATTGATTACCAATTATAACAAGTGCTTTGATGTCATCATGTTGTACTGCTTCCTCGATGCTCTTCTTTAAGCTAAGAAGTACTGAAATTTGTGAATGACATTGTTAATTCCTTATACAGTGTAAAACAATCGTGTTATCTTAAATACTTTTATTAACCACCCTTACAGAACTTAGCCGGTGTCGAAAATCAGATACTTACTGCAGTTAGTTTTGGGCGTATACAGTAAACAAAGTAATGGTCAACTTGGTTAAAACTTAAAAGGAAAGAAATTAGTAGAGAATGGATTGAAATTTGTACTATTTTGTGGGAGGGGGGATATCATAGTTTCCATTCCATTTAAATCACGGCAAAATCACACATATTAGGGATGAATGCTCGTCCTACTTCCAACTCATTTTCTCCACAAACCTTATCAAGAACATTTGCACTCGTTTTTCCCACTCTTCCCTCTTACATCCTGTATTCAGCACCTTTAATTCCTGTTATGTTTAAATTTAGTATATGATCCAATTAAAACCTGCTTCTAACACGTTAAACTTTTGCTGTTCAGGGGAGTTGCTTATTTAACATAGTATCAGAGCTCGGTTTAGCGAAGGGTCTGAGAGTTGAGAGTTCCAAAACGACTGTGAAAAGTGGCGCTCAAA
Source organism: Oenanthe sinensis (assembly GCA_028671895.1). Taxonomy (NCBI): domain Eukaryota; kingdom Viridiplantae; phylum Streptophyta; class Magnoliopsida; order Apiales; family Apiaceae; genus Oenanthe; species Oenanthe sinensis. The sequence continues at coordinate 33,123,153 of CM053813.1, forward strand.
CTCTCTTAACTTAAATATACTTGCAAATCAAAGAATTAAGTTGTTTTAAAATTAAGAAAATTACAGCTAATGTAATTCAACATAAATTGCTACTTAAAATGTATAATTACTCCTCTATACACATTTAAGTAATCAATTGAATGATTCATAGTTCAAGTATAATCCATAGCTATGCAAGTGCTTTTGTCCAATATAATGATAATGAATTTTTAAACGAATAGCATATAATAAAGTTGGAGGAGCAAGAGGAGTGATATAGTAATATATACATACATGATTGTACAGAAAGAAATAAAAAGGTATAAAAATAGATACCGTCAACAGAGACCAAATTAAGAGGAGGGTTGACGATGGTGATGGTGGCAACTCCGTCAGCTCCGACATCCAAAACGGTCAGTTTGATCGTCGTTTTATCCATCACGACTAACTGAATTTTAGATGTTATCAGTGTTTAAAGCTGCTTTACTCATCCTTTTTACCAGATTTGCTCAGCTAGATGTTTGACAAGTGAATCTCGTAGTGTGGTGGGGAGAAACAATTTATCGAGTTGAAAAAGTTTATTTTAAAAAAGTTATTTTTAATCGTTTTTGTATTAGACAGCTAAGATTATTATCAAATAACTTTTTTTTGAAATAATTAATTTAATTTATTAATCAAAATATCTATTCAAATTATTAATAAAAACACTTAATTCAATCCATTCCACCTGACGGTACCGCTAATTGCCTGTTAGACAGACAGAGCCTATACGTACATAAAGATTTTGTTGACAGGTGAGACAAAGTGCTCGAGTTCGGCCTAGATTGTTTGTTTTGTCAATGATAAAACCGAATACTTTCACAGCAAGTCCGACAATAAGGCTAGTTTTGAAAGAAAATTATACCATGCCCTCTTCAAATTACTTGTGCATCGTAATTTACGATATATTGACTCGCATATTTTTTTTTTTAACTAGTATTTTGTCCGTCTTTCGTGCTAGGGTTAAAAAAATTAAAAAATATATGCAAATAAATTATTATCTTTTTATAATTTTTTTTTTAAATTTATCTAACTATTTTAATAAAATATATATTTATTGTATTCTATAAGGGTATAATAAATTTGACTGACACATGGTAGAATATTATAAGAATATAATAATAAACTTTAAAAATATAAAATATTATAAATTAAAAAAAAATCAATTTTTCAAATGAATGATTTGAAAACTTATTAATTCTAACAAATGATCGTAAAGTTAATTATTCGAATATTTTAATTTATAGATGTATATATCGGACTAATAAATGGGGATATTTTCGAAACTCACAAAGAATATTTTTTATATAACTTAGACTCGATCATGCGTAATATATAAAGAATTAATTAAAAAAATTCAAAAACATAAAATAATAATTAAATAAATAGACTTCAAAAATCGAATTTAGAAAAAATATCATTCATTATTATAATTATGAAATATAAATAAATAAATTTGAAATTCAAAAATGAAGGTAACTAAAAATTATATATATGAAAATGTTAATTATATTGTGGTAATATTGAATATAATAAATATTATTAAAATAATATATACCAACTTTTATTAATACATGGTTGTATACAAACTTAATATAGGTAATATCGAAATTAAAATAATGAAATTTTTATTAAACCCAATTAAAATGGCTATTTAAAATAATAAATATTAATTTATTGATTAATTGACATATATATACACACACAACTATAAAATAAAGAACGATTTAGTATATTAAACTAAATTTGGAAGAGTAAAATAAATTTGACTAACTCATGATAGAATATTATAAGGGTATAATAATTAATTTGAAAAATATAAAATATTTTAAATTTAAAAACTTTAATTTTTTTCAAATGAATGATTTGAAGGTTTATTGATTCTAACACGTGATTAGAGTTTGATCATTTGGACCTTTCAATTCATAGATCTAGATCACGGACATGTGGATATTTTCAAAACTCACAATTTTTTTAATATAATTTAGACTTGATCATGGTAAAAGTCTAAAGCATTAATTAAGTTTTTTCAAAGCATGAAATAAATAGACTTGGAAAATCAAATTTAATAAAAATATTATAATTATAAAAGATAAACAAATAGATTTGTAATTCAAAAATGAAGGAAATTAAAAATTATATATATATATATATATATATATATATATATATATATATATATATATATATATATATATATATATATATATATATATATATATATATACTGAATTGATAGGTATCTATGATAAAATTTGTAAATAAGTAAATAAATTATTACCGAATAATAGCAAATAAGGAAACTAATCATGTATTATAAATTTGAGTGATTTATTAAAATAAAAAATTCCTAATTTAAAACGGGTCATAGCTAAAATGAATAGGTTTGGAATAATCGAACCAATAACTAATTAACGAAAATCTTCTAAAAATGGAATGATCCATGAATGTACGTTTGAAATTGGATTTTTGTTGGCTTAGAGTTAAGAATGTGCTATTCAATTATTATATATATAAAAGATAAATGATATATAAGATATTATTTAAATTTATTTTTATAAATAAAAATTTAATATATAAAATTTTATTTATAAAGAATATTTAAAAATAGTTAATAAAAATATATGATCAATGCATCTCATATATGCATAAAAATTAAATAATTTAAAACGGAGATAATAATAATTAAGAAAAAAGGATATTGACTGGGGACATTCGACAAGAATAAATAAAATAATAATATAGGAATTACGAGATATTTTATAAACCTTCTTCTAAAAAATGATAAATTTATGAGAATTATTATATCCACCTCGTATCTTATTTTATCGAATCAGAATTATTCCATTCAAGGCGGATAATTAACTTGCCTGATCAATAAGACTGGACTAGACTGGACTGGCCTGTCATTTCCATTTCAACTCTAACCAAATGGATTTTCCCTAGCCCATCAAACTGGGTCTTTAGTTCACAAACCCTACAGGCCCATATATCCAACATAGTCCATACCCAACCGTAACCCCAAATAAAATAAAAGGCTCAACCCTACAAAACCCTAACCCCTCTCTCCTTGCCCATTTCACAACTAGCAGCGGCGCCACACAGAAGAATCACCGGTAGAACCTGTCGCCATGGTATCTTCACACAACAAAACTCAACAATCTGTCATACACACACACACACACACTCTTGTATCTATTTCAATTCAGATGTTATTTCATTTTCACTAATTATATAATATGAATTTAATTGTTGTTGAATTAGGGTATTGATTTGATCGCTGGAGGTAAGAGCAAGAGGACCAAGAGAACTGCGCCTAGATCTGATGATATCTACCTCAAGCTCATTGTCAAGGTTATATTTGTGTGTGTGTGTGTGGTTTATGTGGGTTAGTGTATTTAAAATCTGAAAGTTGAATATGTTTCTGTTCAGCTTTATCGATTTTTGGTAAGGAGGACTGGTAGTAAGTTCAATGCTGTGATATTGAAGAGGCTTTTTATGAGCAAAACTAATAAGCCTCCCATGTCTCTGTCCCGCTTGATTCGGTTCATGACCGGAAAGGTATTATTCTCGATATGCTTGTATTTTTTATTCTCTGCATTTTACGGTGTATGTGTTATTGTTGTTGACGATAAAATAAATAGGAAATGTAGTTATTTTGTAGGATCTTCTTTTTAAATATGTGGTTTGTTATATATTTCGTTTGATGTCTGGTTTTAGCAAGTAAGAATATAATGGTTGTAACATGTAAGAATGATTGTAGAAGTTCATACAATATTCGCCTTGATTAAGCATTTATAACAAGTATTTATCTCTATCCTGGTGATGTAAGTTCTATTATTATGATGTTCAAGTAGACGGAGGTGGCCTTTTAGCATTTTTCTCAAATTGATTGGAAAACTATGTCATTTGATATTTCTGTAGTAAAATTGGTTCTTTTTTTAAAAAAGAAAAAGCTGGCCTATAAATGTGATTGTTTGTGTATAGAAAGTAGTATTTACTTTTTCAGGAGTTTAATGGTCAAATTTAATAATGAGGTATTATTATTTGGATTCTTAGTCTAGGGTATTTTCTTTGATGTTACGAAGGGAGGAAATCAGCTCAACTTTAGGATAGAAGCTGTAATTGCTCGTATACTAATATGTTTTCCGATTGTTATATATAGGAGGACAAGATTGCTGTTATTGTTGGTACTATTACTGATGATGTTCGGGTGCATGAAATTCCCTGCATGAAAGTCACAGCTTTGAGGTTCACGGAAACTGCAAGAGCAAGAATTGAGAAGGCAGGCGGTGAATGCCTGACGTTTGACCAGCTCGCTCTTAGGGCCCCACTTGGGCAGAACACGGTATGTACTTTATGTGTATTGCTACTGGTTAATATTTATTGTGAGTTTAGTCCATACAGTAGTATGAGGTGAGTGAAGTCTATCATTTAGTAATAAGGTGAGTGGCACAAATTTTAGATGCGTCTGGTATAACTTTAATGGAATCCACTTGGAGTCTTTTGCTTTGTTGAAAATTGTTGAGTAAACTCTGAATTGTCAACATTCAACAAACGTTGTATTCAGAAAAATTGTTAGGAGGAGCCGAATTACACTTTGTATTATTTTTGGAAGGTTAAATGTTGAAAATGTCATGGTGGAGCCAAATTACATTAAGTATTTTTTTTGGAAGGTTAAATTATACTTAATGAGGGGCCAAAAAAGTTGATAATTTCATATATATTATTACTAAAAAAGGTTGTGGGTACGTGACCGATATATTTAATTATAATAATCATGTAATTTTTGTTGACCTGTACTGATTAGTGATTACACTAATTAAATGTGCTCGTGTTCTGTAATATATGATGCACCTATTAGAGCTTTGAGGAATCCTTTATGACTCCGGTAATTCTTTGTGAGATGATTTGCCAATATTATCGAAGTCTAACCAATTTTCTGTATCATTAAAACATAAAGTGTTCTTCAAATATTTATAATAAGAAATAAAATCAGAATGGCTACAAACCGTGCCTGAATTGAGTATGTTGACAATTAATACGCTTCCCCTCGCTTTTTGATAAGTTTAATCAGTGAACTATATGTATGTAGAATATAAAATCTTTCTTTCTGTGTTTCAGCTATATATTATGCAAGTAGGATCTGCTTGACTATCCAGTATCCATGTTGGTTTGCAGGTACTTCTTAGAGGCCCTAAGAATTCCCGTGAAGCAGTTAAGCACTTTGGTAAAGCTCCTGGTGTGCCACACAGTCACAGTAAGCCATATGTTCGATCAAAGGGAAGGAAATTTGAGAAGGCTAGAGGAAAAAGAAACAGCAGGGGTTTTAGGGTTTGATTTTTACATTATGGATCAGTCTATCAATGCAAAACTAATACTGTTTGTCTACTTTACTTTAGTGTGCTTTTCATTCTGTTTCACAACTAATACTGTTTTGACATTGATTCTATCAGTAGCAGTTTGTTATTTGAATCATTCTTGGCCCCGACTGGATAATGTTGTTGATGGTCTGTTGGATTACATGTTTATCTGAGTATAATTGCTCAAGTTTTGGTTATTATAACTATTTAGTAGAATATTGGCATTGGAAGTCTCATGCTTGGGGTCAAGGGGTTACCTTTGTTGAAAAACTAGAAGGTATACCGGACGTACATGCATGACAATGAATTATATAGTTAAAAAACAATGGCCCTGATAATTAGCGGTTAACTGTTAGCGGATTGAATTAACTGTTCTGACTAGTTTAGTTAATTAAATTAGATGTTTTGTCTTTTTTGAATAAAATTGTTTGGTAAATAGCTGAGTTGTTTCTATTTTAAATAGATACATGACAATCATCTAATCGAAAAAGCTCCTACAAGTAGTTTTTTTTAAAATTAGTTTATTGAGTCCAAATTGTTATTCATATTTGTTAATTACCAAGCACTAATGTTAAATGATTTGTTCGGTCAAAGTAGTTTCCAAACAAGCCAATGAATTTTCATCCATGACATGTGAGTGAATTGTTTGTCTACACTTAAAATTTATCCAATGGATGACATTATTTTATTATCAAAATTACATAATTTACATAATCAACTACCTATAAAAAATCTTTTACACTGTATCATATACTATAAGGAATCTTTTACTTATTAAAGTAATAAAAAATTGAGTTTTGGAACTTAAAAGAGATAAATTTGTTTTTGTTAACTAGTTAGAATTTTGAAAATCGTCAAATTTTGTGTTAAGATGATACCAAATATACGTTTGACACCAAATTTGGTGTCACTCCAATTATTTAGTGTGATTTTGACACTATTTTAGTGTTTCATTGGAGTTGATTTTATATTAAAATAGTATAAAAATGACACTATTTTAGTGTTTTAGAGTTCCATTGGAAATGCCCTTAGTTCATAAAATTGAAGTACCTTTGTGCTATTTTTTTCCATAACAAGTTCTAATATAAACACACATATTTGAGATATTAACTCATTTTTCATTTGTGGTGTGTATTTGTATTTTAAATCTTTATTTTATTTTTAAATAATATAAATTTTATTTATTTAGTCAATTTTTTAAAATAAATTTACTTTAAATTTGATTACCCATACACATACATTTTACATAATGTAAAGTAAAATTTTCACTTTTAACTTAAAATGAATAAATTATTCTTTAAGTTATAAGTAACTTATTTTAAGTTAACCATGAATAGTATTCAGGGTAAACATCGATAAAACTACGTCATTTTGCAGGTGATTAGTTGTGCTGATAAGTGACAACAGTGTATAAATTTCAGGCTTATTTTTGAAAGGAAACTGAATGGTTTCTGTGCTAGAGATGTAATATGGTTTGGATTACTAGTTAGAAATTGGATAACCTAAAGTGCAGGTCCTTTCCAAAATAATGAATGATTTTTTCATGTGAACGGGTTTTGTAAGAAATGTTATTATACCCGAGATTTGTTTTCTTCTGCTAGATGGCACCATGAAACTATGGATATTGTACACAAGGGCAGTATTTTGGTTCATGCTAGATGGCACCCATTAAAAGCAAAACATTGTAAGTTAATGTTTTTTTGTTGCATTAAAAATTAAGAAAGTGAAAGTTTCGATCTTCTTAACAAATGATAGGAAAATCAAAGAAGAAAATCTTTAAAAATGGTTGGCATAATTTCATGGTTTAGTTGCTGGCTTGCTGCTCTTAATATGGAGGCCTAGTAACATCCATCTCCGCCTACTCTGCAAATTATATAGGCAAAGAATCTGTGATATTTTTGTAGACAATATGATCATTAGTACACAATATGTTCATATTGGATCCTTCCATTCTTGAAACATATAGCTTTTGAATTGCATATGTCTATGGGTGGATGCATATATAAGCTTAAAAAAAATCAAGACATTTATCACAAATGTTTAATTTTTCTTAACAGCTTGAAAAACTGCCATAGCATTGTTCAACAAGTCTAAAAGTTTTTGATTCATGCCGGTAAGCTGCTCTCCTTTTGGACCCTTCCCTGTAGCACTCTTCTGGCATGTCTCAACTGCAACAATAGAATCCTTCAACCAAGTTTCAATCTGTCCATCTGTTGCTTTACTAGCCACAGCGCTGACCGCATCATCAATCTCATCATTCATGCTTTCATATTGTTGTTGGCAATCATGAAAGCTTTGCATCACTGCAGCGGCTTCAGGTTCATCTGATCCCTCAACATCGAGAAGTGTTTGTGAAACAAATTCAGCATTTGAGGCCGAGATATTGGAGGCAGCTTCGAAGGCTATAAAAGCAAGATCATTGAGGTCTTTTTTCGGTTTATCGCTTGCTGAATTGATTGTCTCTTGGCATAGATCCTTCTTGGGTGCAAGAGAACAAGCTCTTGCGAGTAGTTCATTTTGCGAGGCTGAGGCTGAGGCTGGGAATGAGGCCGAGGCTGGGAATGAGGCTGAGGCTGAGGCTGAGGCTCTTGCGAGTAGTTCATTTTGTGAGGCTGCGGCCGAGGCTGGGTCTGAGGCTGAGGCTGGGGCTGAGAGGTCTGTCTGAGCAGATACAATGGGACAGGGGAGAAGGGTTAAGCAGAAAGTGAGAGATAAGATAACAAAGATACTTGACATTGATGGATTCATTTGTTTTCCTTTGTTTTATTGATGATTTTCTTGGCTTTTGTTTCTTGTTTTTTATTGGACTGTAATCTTGAGCTTTGTGGTTATATATTCCAGAAAATTGTCTATTAAATTTAAGGGTGTAAAAGATGTTTTAAATTAGAGATCTGCTGTCAGACAAATTAAAAGGGAGACAAAACAGGAGACAGGAAATACGACCCCAGCAAAATACGGTAAACCACACAAACTACTACAGATTTACTAATTACTATTCTTAGTTAATCATACATCCATGCAAAGCACGGTACCTAACTTATATTTATATCTTTATTGATATTTATTTATTTATTTTTGTTCTTATATTAACGTTGTGTAAATTTATATTTTCAACCTAATACTAATACCGTATTTTCTTCTTATGTCTTAATATTTTATGTTTCACACGTAAATAATAGACCCTTTTCACTTTTCGAAATCTTATTATTTTATGGTTCTCGATAAATATTTGTTTAATTGGATAAATGTATATTTCTATGTAAGTGAACACACCTAGAACGAAATTTTTTTAAATTTTGTCAGCCGGCCAACACAGTGTTTAAGGTGGTATCAAAACGCAAAGATTCGTAGCTTAGATAAGAACAAGTTGGGACTTAGTGTCAGTCTAGTATTATTAATAACCTCCAGGCAGCACCTGAACTCCTTGGTAAATCACATTGATCATATCTGTTTCTCCTCCAGCGAACTATGACTTTGATTGTCACTACTCTATTCTTTGCTATTTTTCCCATCTTTTTTATCCTGTTTATAAGGAGAAGAAGGGAAGAATCATCACGGCTTCCACCAGGGTCACTTGGAATACCTTTTATCGGACAAAGCTTTACTCTTCTGAGGAAAATGAGGTCGAACACAGCTGACAAATGGGTTCAACAAAGAGTCGAAAAATATGGTCCAGTATCAAAACTAAGCCTGTTTGGCTCCCCAACTGTGTTTATACATGGACAGGCTGCTAACAAGTTTATTTTTACTACTGATACCAACATTATCAGTAACCAGCAGACTGCATCAACAAGGATGATTTTGGGCGAGTATAATCTTTTTGAACTCAGTAGTGAGGATCATAAACGTGTCAGATCTGCTCTTGTTCCCTTCCTGAAGCCAGAATCTTTAAAGCGATATATAGGAAAGATGGATACTGAATTCAGAAATCACCTTCAAATATACTGGGAGGGCAAGGACCAGGTCACGGTATGTTGTTTTACATTCAAACTGTGGCGTAACCAGGGGACGCTAGCCTAGGCTCGATCCCCAGTCGGGCTTCGAATATCAATAGATTTCTTTTCTAGGGACCTGACTGGTCTTTAAAAATTAGCATAAAATTTATATTCAAGTTTAACAGCTTATTTTATATTCTGGTAGGTTTTGCCTTTGATGAAGACTCTTACATTCAACATAATATGCTCTTTACTATTTGGACTTGAGTGCGGACCAAGAAAAGAAAAACTGATCAAGCTTTTCCAAGAAATGATCGAGGGAATGTGGTCAATCCCAATTAATTTACCATTTACCAACTACAACAGGGGCTTAAGGGCTAGTACAGAGGTGAGAAACATGGTGAAACAACTTGTATGTGAAAAGAGAATTGATCTTGAATTGAAGGGTGCTTCATCCAACCAAGACCTTATCACTAGCTTGCTTAGCATTCGCGATGAAAACAACAAAGAAATCATATCAGAAAATGAGATTATTCACAATGTCATGCTTATCATGGTAGCTGGACATGACACTTCCTCTGTTGTGATTACTTTTATCATGCGACTTCTGGCCACTAATAATACAGTGTATAAAGCCGTTCTTCAAGGTAAACTCTTTTTGAATTTACTTCACCAAATCTTGGCATCTTCTCATATGATCTTTAATTTGTAATGATTTGAGTTTGCAGAACAAGAAGATATAACAAAGGACAAGCTTTTAGGAGAGCTTCTGACCTGGGATGACCTTGCCAAGATGAAGTACACATGGAGAGTAGCTATGGAACTACTTAGAATGATTCCTCCAGTATTTGGAGGCTTTAGAAAGGCACTAAAGGATATTGAATATGGTGGTTATCTTATTCCCAAAGGATGGCAGGTAAGAGAAAAAACCTTTTATAACATTAGCTTCGTGGTCCATCTGTTTACAACCTACTGGCTATTGTGTAGCAACTTTAACATACAAAACGTCAATTGAATTAAGTTACTCATTTTTATTTTCATTGACTGATCACCAGATATTCTGGGCTACGAATATGACTCACATGGACAGTAACATATTCAAGGAACCAACAAAGTTCAAGCCCTCACGATTTGAGAATCAATCATCTATTCCTCCATACTGCTATATTCCATTTGGAGGAGGAGCTCGTGTATGTCCAGGTTATGAATTTGCAAGGATTGAAATACTAGTGGCTATTCATTATTTGGTCACTAGATTTACATGGGAATTATGCTGCAGTGACAACACTTACAGAAGAGATCCAATGCCAATTCCTGCTCAGGGTCTTCCTGTCAAACTTATTCCAAAGAAAGTATAGTAGCATTTGCATTTCTTTAGTGTGCAGGAAGTGCTTAAACTGGTGGAGCAGATTATCTATAGTTGTAATTTTTGATTATATATTTCTAGCAAAGTTAAAAAAACATACAAATGTACTTCTACATGTTAATGTGTTCGCTTTTCTGGATCACACACTCAGTGCCGGCCCTGACAAATTCAAAGTCCCAAGCGAATCAAAATTTTGTACCCAAGTTACTAATTTTTTTTTTTACTTACAAACAAGATTATTTTTGAAAAAATATTCTTTTAGCGGTTTTGTTAGCAAAATCATTTATAAGTCTTTCATAATCAAGATTTGGAAGCATATTCTTCTCAATGGATATCATGGACAATTCATTCAATCTCTCTTGTGACATACTCGAACGAAGATAAGACTTGATCAATTTTAATTTCGAAAAACTTTTTTCTGCGGAAGCCACTGTAACTGGTATAGTTAACAGAATTCTATAAGCAATAGTGCATTCGGATAACATTCTCTCATCACTTTCAAATAATTTAGCATCTCAATAGTTTTGTTAACTTCAATTGGTAAACACTCTATAAGAATTCTTAACTCAAGAAACAAGATTTCTGCGTCAATATCAGAGACATCATCATACTTCAGAAATTTTTGAAGATTAATGCATGAAGCTCTTAAACTATCATCACTTGCAGACTTCAACGTTTTCACACTAAATAAAAAACAAAAGGTTTTCTCATATAATTGAAATTGGTTGAATCTAAAATGAAGTGATGAATCAACATGATCAAGTAAGTGCATAAAATAGTTAACTTTAAGATTTTGTTCATCCGATAAAACGACACCTTCTTCCTCACTTTCATCGTGTTGACTTTTTCTTTTTTTAAAACGTGAAGCACTAGGATTAAGTTCAATCCCTAACTCAGATGCAATTCTTTTAGCTTCTTCCATAACCTTTTCGAATCCATCCCTCCTTGCCTTTTGAAAATAAGACATCAGCCCCTGTAATTGACCAATTGCTAACAGTATTTATAGAAAATAATATATCATGCCAAACAATCATACCAAATAAAAATTCAAAACTTAGAATTCCCTTATTTCCCAACAATGCCTCAGCATCACTTCGCGTCTTGAGATCATCTCTTATATTTGCTAACTTAAGCAACACATCTCTTATATTTGGGATTTGATATCTTATTGCAGAAACACTCTCAAGATGGCTATTATTATGTCATATGTGCGTCATTAATTTAAGATTCTTGCAACTACAAGTCTAGTCATTATAAATAGTTTCTATATACTGAATAAATATGCTGTCTGTTGGTTCTGATACAAAGATTATTATGTCAACGAAGGAGCAAATCTTCACTAGGATGCATTTATATTGTTCTAATTTCATAGAGGTGTATATATTTCATGTAGGGGCCGGGTGTGAATCAATACAGAATAATCGTATCGGTGGTTGGAACATAAAAATAGCTGAAACCGCCAAGTAGGAGCAGAACATTTTGGTCAAAGTAACAAAAATTATAAAAGCAGATCATACTTGCATTTTATTTTGATTCTTCTAAATATCTATTGTTGTTGTGAACGAATTTGAACACGCCTAGAAATATATGTCGATGATAGCGTTGATCTCAGTTATAAAACAGGTTCACAACTGAGCTTCCCTAGTGCGTGGGAAAGTGATATAGATTGTTATTTGGACTCAATTTGTCGGATCTCCGATGAATTAGAGGTGGTGCAGCTCCATGCAAGTCTCCCTAAATTATCGGAAAAGTGTATCTCTCGAAAATTTAGGGTGCTCTCGGCCTTCCTCGAATAATCATCCTGACAAATGGTCTACGTATCCCGTATTTATAGGAAATCAAGTCCGTACGTAATTTTATGGGTTGTGGGCTTATTAATCATAGAGATCAACCACATTTTGAGTTGTTTGTAGTCATCCAAATACTTGTTTGTAGCTGTTGTAACTAAATAGAAATCTGCCAGAAGGTTTAGGTAGAATCTTACTGCAGTTAAACATCTTCTTGGGCTGCAATTTGCATGCAGAATCTGTATATGATGATATATACGTAGTATGATATGTCACTGTAATTAGGTTATAATTATCCTCCAAGAGTCCATGTTTATCCTCAATTTCGTGTTTATAAAGTTTAGGAGTTAAGTTGTTCTGATGTTCGATACGTGAACCTCGAAACTCGAATTCCGGACCTTGGACCTCGAACCCTTGACATAAGCGAAACCTGATACCCTGTATCTTAGCACTGTTGAACCCTATCCATGAATGAACCTCATGCTTCAAGTATCCACATAGTTTCCATATCAGAACCTATGTCTGTCACTGACCTCCTTATGCTGAGGTTCTAGATTAGTTATTACGTGTCCAAATTATATTTATCAAAATTTATCTACAAAAATATGATTTTGTAATCAAGTGCAAACTAAAAAAATGTAATTTGAATCAATATCAATTACTCCATCAGTCCCACCCATTTGTTTACATTTAGGAGAGGGTGTGACACGCATTTTAAAGTGCATATAAAGTATAGTTCCATGATTTATTTTTTAATTTTTTTTCTCTGAATAAAAATTTAAACACGATTTTTTTAAAAAAATATGTTATGAAATTATACTTTATATGTACCTTGAAATGCGTGTCGGACACCCTCTCCAAAATTTAAACAAATGGATGAGACAGAATGAGTACTTAACAACAGTTAACACACTAGAATTATCTGAATCACCGAAATGCAACTTTTTAACAAATTAAAATCGGGGGATTGAGGTTACCTTTATATGAATATTTTATTTTGCAATAAAATTGAGGTATGGAGTTAAATATTTTTCTAATAAATTTTATAGATCATGAAATAATTAATAAATAATAGAGCGTACATTATGATTAAAAAAAATTAAGTCAAAAAAGTCTTGAAAGCTTAAACATGTCTGTACATACGCTCTTTTATATAGCGTACATTTAAAAAAAAACTTGTACGCTATATTATATAGCGTACATATATGACTAAAAAAGAACTAAGTCAAAAAAGCCTTAAAAGCCTAAACATATCCTTACATAAGCTCTTTTATATAGCGTACCTTTATTTTTATTTTTTTACTACTTAAACCAACTAATTCAACTCCAAAATACAACCAAAAATCAAGATCAATACAAATCATAACTTCAAAATCGCATAAACAACTTAAAACTATAATACAACTTCAACTTTGAAATTGAATCTTCTCCCAAACTCAATTTTTGAAATATTCAAGAAATTGAATCTTCTCCTCCTAAACTCAATTTTTGAAATCTTCAAAAAATTGAATTTTTTCCAAAACTCAAAATTTATAAAAACTAGGTATTAGATAGCTCAAAGTATATTGGGTTATGAATTGAGTTATGAAATGGGAAAAATTGAAATTGGTTTTAGAGAGTTCATAGAAATCTCCAAAAAAATGGTATGATAAAAGAACAAGTGTGTTTTTAGAAAATAAGGATGTGTATTCTCGGAAGACATATAATAGAGCGTAACTTTAAAATGGTAAAATGAGAATTAAAAAAATATGTTCATACACTCTATAATAGAGCGTACGTACGCTCTATAGTAGAGCGTATGTGCATTTTTTTTTTAAATTTCAACCGGTAATTTGGTAATTTATTTTTTTAACGGTAGGAGATGAGTTAGTTGGATATCAAAAGATATCCAACTGTGTGGCTGGTGAACAGTTTCCATGTATATCAAATATATATATATATATATATATATATATATATATATATCAAAGAGAATAAGGATTATAATGTTAACCTTGGGATATTTTTCCTAAAATCACAACAAATACATATAAACAAATATGTCTAGTCATTTATAATTAAATATTTACTTATCATTACACACAAGTAATTCACTACCTTAGAAAATTTCTTAAGGTCTACCTTAGGATTCTTATTGTCTATATATAATTTAAAATTATATGATTTTGTTATTTCATTTGATTATTTAAGAAGTTTATATTTATTTTATATTGTAATAAAGTATAAATTTATTATGCAATTGTATTTTGTTAAGTATCTATTCAAATAATTTTTTTGTTTAAATTTACTTTATTAATTTATGGTTTTATATAAAAAATATTATATTCAAAATTTTTAAAACTTATTTTTATATGTGACAATATTATTTAAAAAATGTTTAATTATACCTTTTGAATTAAAGCTTTCTGTATATTTTATTTTCATATATATATATATATGATTTTGTTATTTTATTTAATTATTGAAGAAGTTTATATTTATTTTATATTGTAATAAATTATAAATTTGTTATGCAATTGTATTTTGTTAAGTATCTATTCAAATAATTTTTTTGCTTAAATTTACTTTATGAAACGTAAAATATTTGTTTTAATATATTTCAGTCTATGGGGTTGTATTTCTTCAAAAAAAACTAAAATTATTTTTTTAGATTTTTTAGAGTAAGTTATTAAATAATTAATTATTCATTAGTCATGAAGATAAGCTTATATGCAGGTTATTAAATTTTAAAAAAATATTATATGAATTGAAAAATTATTTTTACCTTAAAAAATATGTAATATATGAATATTTTGAATTAAGTTATTATTTTATTTATATAAAAATTGTTAATCATGATTAGTAAAGTAAGATGAGAATTATAAATAATTGTTTTTAGTATGATAGATTTTGTTTAAAATTTAAAAATGAATTTTGATTAATTTGAAAGCAATTTTTAATTGGTTAATTATGAGAGAGATATGGTAAAGTCAGGTATCATAACTAAAAACATAAGTCGATATAGGATAAAACAATAATTGCTTTTTTCATTATCTATTATTTAATGATAATAAACCCTAATAATCAATAGATAATGACCAAAGTACCTCAAAATGAATATCAAAGGCCCAAATTACCTTTTGGCGGAAAGATGGCCTTTAATACCTGCCAAGCACGCATTTTCAATATGCGTATACCTTTGAAATATTTTAACAAGCATATACTTCTTTGGTAAATATTTCAAGTCACCTGTTAGTTTGCTATTATTTTAATTAATTTTCAATATTAAATCAACGCAATACAATTACAATATTGTATAATTTAAGACATGTTTTGACCATACACAGATTCCTAAGACAAAATTATGCAGTGCACATATGTTTGGTGGAGAACATGCAATAAGACACTGTAATAATATATATGCATTTGCAATAAGCGTTTTAATAAAATAAACAAAACAGAACACGCAATCTTGAAATGCGTTATTGATATAAAAAATATACTTTTAACAAACCACGCATGTGGCGTTATTGATATAAAAAATATACTTTTAACAAACCACGCATGTCTAGCATGCACGTTTGCGAGGTAGAGGTGGCCACTTGTACGTGCTATGCGTGCCGAGCCGAGTTGGAGACGGGTTGAGCACGAGAAAGTTGAACACTGAACCGGCACTGAGTTGAATCGAGTCGTGCCGGGCTCGGGCTTGAACCGGATAAACGTAACACAGGACCGGCACGGTGATTCGGACGGGTTTTAACGGGTTGTGCGGGTCGTGCGGGTTTTAACGGGTTGTGCGGGTTTTAACGGGTAGACTGACACAGTGACACTGACCCTTGCACCTGTTAGTCTGTTACACATACTCTCCCCTTCCCTTCCATTTTCTCCAATATTTCTGCTTCACCAACTTATTCTTTATTATTCTCAAATATATGTTATTCTGCTCCTTTTATAGATAAAATACTCTCTTTATTACTATTATTTTTGGGTATATTATATTCTAAATCAAATTAATCAAATTTTAGTATAATATATTCTTTTATATTCTTTCTTGTGCCATAATTCTCGTGGCATAATTTTATATTCTCTGTATTTTGGTCAAAAATAAATTGATTAAAAATTTTAGAATTTAAAAATAATATATAAATTATATTAGATATATTTTTTAGTTATATAACATAGATAATATTTAATAAAAATTTAACTAATACTTAAATAAGATTTATGAACCGGGAAAATTTTTATATTGAATTATGTATTTATGCTAGCAGAAATTTAGAATATTCTAGCTAGTAGCTCACAACTCACAAGCTGCATTAATATATACATCTACCATAGTTATAATTCTCAAACAAGCATAGGCTTTGCATGTTGACCACATGTAACTCTTTACCGTCTTCAGTTTAATGCAGTTGCATGACCCACTGTCAACTGTCAAGTGTCAAGTGTCAAGCATACTAAATATAATACTAAATATAACATTATGTGAAGTTCGTTCAAACGGCGAGCTGTGCGGGCTGTGCGAGCCGTGCGTGCGGTTCGTGCCGGTCCGATCCGGTTTTCTTTTACGGGCCGGTCCGGTTCGGGTTGCGGTTCTTGATTTCTAAACTCGTAACCGGCACTAATATTTGAACGGGTTGTGCGGGTTTTGACCCGGCTCGGCTCGGGCCGAATTTGACGAATAATTTAACGAGCCGGGTCCGGTTGTGCGGATCGAACCCGCACAAGTGGCCACCAATGCGAGGTATCTGGGGCCACTCTTCTACTGATAGGTATTTTGGTAAATTTTTCTCTGGAAAACCGACTTCCACATTTTGGTCTCGGCCGCTCTCAAGAAACAGACTGGTGGTCGGTCTCACCTGTCTCCGTCCCGATAACAAAGGACAAATTTTTTTGGTCAGAATGGCCCTAACATTCGTTGACAGTGACAACTTTTACCAGCTCCAGGTTTCATTTGAACATTCTTGGAAGAATGTGTAATCTATGTGCCCTTACTCTAAATATTCATGTACCTTGACAGATAAAAGGATTCACAAAATTACATATATTTGAACACATAATAAACTTTTCATTTTCTCTAACTTTCTCTCTAAAATTTGGCTCAAAAATTTACTCTCGCATCAAAAGTGTCCCCCTAAATCCAATCTCCACCGGTATTCCATTTCATCATGTACACTCAACCTCAACCCAAACACTACTCAAAACCAGTCCAAATACGTCTTTGCCCAACTTAGAGAAAGAAAACGTCCTAGAAAGAACCCAGACTTATCACTTACATAATTTTTTATTTTAAAATAATGTGATTTAGTCCTCCATTTCATTTTAATTGTCTATTTTAAACAAATCAAATGAAAATATTTATTAGATAATTTGTTCTATTTTATTACCCCTCATAGTTGTATTAAATTGAGTTGAATGGTTTATATATATAAACTAGTCAGAAATAGTAATATAAGAATATTTTTTAGAAAAAAATTATAAAATTCTTTTAGAAAAAAAACAAGTACTCCCTCATCCCTGTTTACACGTCCATTTTGACTGTTTTGGAGTCAATTTAACTAATATTTGATTGAAAATTAAAAAAAAATCTTTTATAATTTTTAAAAACTAAAAAATATATTTTAAAATATATTATATATAAATTTTAATAATATAAAATTTTAATATTTTTGATTATATATTATTTTTAAATTACAATAAAAAATGAGACAATTTGACTGCACAAAAAATAAAGTGAACATCTAAATAAGGACGGCCGGAATAATTAGAAACAATTTTTTTCTAAAAGAAATAATAAAAGGAATGGAGGAATTAATAAATGCATTGAAAAAATATTTCGAAAGAATTATGATATATATACACATTTATTATTTTAATTGCCAGGATTATTCGAATTAATTGGAAAAGATTATCAGAAAATAATACTGATATAAATGAACTCAATGTTCATTAAATCAAATTATTCAAATCTTTAGTTATTTAAATAAAGAAATGAATAATATCCCAATAAATAAAAGTAGAGTGGCTTATATAAATTTTCAAAAAGGATGTATCCAAATTGTTTATGAGGAATTATTTTTCCTCAATTTTTTCAAGGTAGTAAACCCCATGAAATTTGTATTAAGCATTTACAGACCTTTTGCTCCGTTAGTATTTGAGGCATTGTAAAGTTTAGAGATCAATAGTAAAGAAATTAAGAGATCATTTGATATTCTTGTAATACAACATCAATGCAACTAATATGAGGAAAGTACAAGGTTCCTACATCTACTAGTTACAGTAACTTTTGATTCAGAACGAATTTTAAAGAATGATAAGAATGGAAGACAAAGATACGATGAGCATCACTCATAATTACAAGCTACTTGAATATGGAGCTCCAGTCTGCGGTAACCAATTATCCCCAAGTAAAAAACTTGACACTGTGAAATTTCCGGCATCGGTGGCATTGATCACACGATATCCAGGCCATGTAACTCTGCTTGTAGTGTTTGATCCAGGCCCCGTGTTACTATATTCAGCATAATACAACGTACTTAGGGCGAAATCTCCAGACCACTCGCGCCATCCAGCTGAATTAATCAATGTATCCATGTAAGATTGCATATAAACGGTCCTTGAATACTCTTTCCAAGGCCTCCCAAGATATGTCTTTGTAGTACCATTGTTAGAAGCCAAGTCATCAGCAGCTCTAATATTACAGTTCTGTATCGAAATGCCTGTGTTCTGGTTTGGATCAGTTCGGCCCTGAGCAGTAATGGCATTAAATTGGCCGGACATTGGAAGGCGCGAATAAATGTTACAATTTTGAAACACGACAGCTGCATTTCCAAATATGAAGTCAACTGTGCCATATATGTCGCATTCTGTGTAGAATTGCCTTAGGGAATGTACATATAATGTATCTTGGTATCCTTCGAAACTGCAGCTATAGAATGTAGACAAATCTGCGCCATTGCGTAGTGCTACAGCTTGATGCTTGATTGCTCCTGCTGTGTTCCTAATGGTCAAGTTCACCGCAACAAATCCTTGTCCCACTACAGCTGCATTATTGATTGGTGACATAGATAATGATTAATATCGCACTCATATTTCCTTTTTCAAGAAGTAGATTGTCTTTTAATTCTTTTTTAGCTCAGCACTTCCGTTTCTTTTGTTTTTTACCCAACTAAGTTAGGATTGTTCTCTGTTTGTTTATAGTTGTCTCTCTGCAACAAGTATGGAAGCCGTACATTTTAAAATGTTTGATATGTTTCTTAAATTTATTTCTCGTTAACCAGTCATAGTTACTAGTTAGTGAAGAAAATACTAGACTATTCTAAAGTTCCCGCTGCAATGAAAGCATGAAACAAACGACTCAAGTTTACTATTCAAAATATTAGTACAAGTTTTCGAAAGTCATTCGGTGCAGGTCAGTTTTAACTTCAATATTCAAGTTATGTATTTTTTTTTTTTGAAAAACTTAAGATTTAAGGATTAAATTGTAAAAAGTTAAATATTTAGGTGCAATATTAAGCTAGATAACATAACGACTTACCAAATGTTGAAGAATTGAATGTAGTGGAACCATCAACAACATTATTGTTGCCGGTGATCACCGTCTGATTAATGCCGTCACCGATCATCATCAAATACTTTTTATTCTTGGCAATGGACACATATTCTTCATAGACTCCTGCCGTGACATATATCAAATAGTAGCCATTACTGGCTACGGAGTTATTTGGAGCGGCTGCGATAGCATCGTTGATGGTGGTGTAATTGCCGGTTCCATCTTGACTCACAATCACTATATTATTCACCACAACTTGATCAGTATCAGTTTGGAGAAGCTTTCTTCCACCCACGGTCTCAAAAATTGCTCTGTTTTTCTCGGACATCTTCAATGGTAACTTGCCATCTTTAAATGCACTATGTTTCTTATGAGGCTTAGATGGACCCCTATTCTTGTTATGCACCCACCCTTTTCTAAATAGAGCTAAAGAAACTCTATAAAGTCTAGTGTCATTAGCAAGAGGAATAGAAACACCATTCTTTGATCTCCAAGATGAAGCTGTTTCATCAAGTCCATCAAGACAAGTTTGTGTGTTGGTTAAAAGTGCACTAAGTAGGGTTTGAACATCATCAGCACGCAATGTCGAAAGAGTTTGAGTTTTATTCACAACTTGGAAAGAATTTGTTAGAAAATCAATGTTAGATACAGCTAGTAAACGACAATCTTGTAGCGCACCAATTGCTCCCTTTGTCAAAGTGGAAGGGCGACTAAGAAAATTTTCGATCAGTGACAAGAATTTTCGAGCAGCTGATAAAGATTTTTTGACCGAAAATCTACCGTAATCATAGACATTGGCTGTGGCATTGTTGTTTGGAAGAGAAGATCTACATAATGAAGGATAGGGAGTGGAATTACAAATGGGGATGGAAGTAGAAACATTAGCTGAGGAAGAGATTGAGAATAATAGTGAAAGCACAAAAATAGTGAGAAATACAGTGACAGAACAAGACATATTGAGAGTTAAGGCCATGTTGTTTAAATGAATGAATGACAATGTTAGAGATGAATGGATGTGTAGAAATATATGGGTACTAAAGTTCATATATATAGAGTAGAAGGACAGATTAGGTAACGTTTAATTGTCATGTTAATTTTTTTTTAAAGAAGTTTCATAGTCTTGAAATCGTAGTCCACTTGCATGGCTATCAAAAATCAATTCAAAACCGCGTCCATCTCTAACTTAGGTTTCAATTAACTATTAGGCGACCAAGTAACTTTGGGGTGGGGGTGCTTGTTTACAACTTTACATTGATTATAGTATTATTGTATGTTTGGAGTACTTAATGCAAGAATTTAACTAAACCGTTTCTAATTAACTTGTGATTAGATTTTTTTTGCAGAAATAACTTTTCATTAATAAATTATAACGAAGTACAATGACCTAAAAAAGAGTTTATTTCATTCACCAAGTTTATCATCTAACTGAAAGGCACGCATGTTGCCTCCGGACATTTAGACAATAATACCTTAATGTCTGAAAATAAAACACCGCCATAAAAGGGTCTCATTAAAAACCCGACATGAGCAAAATCCTATGGGGAAAAACTCAAAGGGGGGAAAAGGGTCCTACTAAAAACAAGAAAAAAATATTTAATTACAATGAGGTCATTAAATCCAAATTCATGTATCCATTCATCCACATTTTCTTTATTATTCTTCCCATTCAAATGAGTATCAAAATTCTGTTTACATTCATCTTCTATCTACACGCAATAACACATCTAATTAAATCTGAAAATAAAAAACAAAATCAAACAAAGACAAATAAGTCGATAAAAGTGTAACAAAAAATATAGTATAGAATTATAGCATAAAACTTTCAATTCATAATTAAAGTCATCTAAAATGACAAAACATCGTCATAAACGACATATAACCACCACAGATATGGTCAAAACGCCGTAAAAAATGATCATGCTCCATATAGGTACAAAAGTCATCACAAATGACACTAAACTCGTTCAAAAATTCAGATATGAAAGATGTGAAAATAAAAACAGATGATATGGGTCAAATCTGAAAGATACGGAAACAGATCTGAAGATTTAGAAAAATTAAAATTTTTAAATTGAAAAGAGGATATATTATTTTTATAAAGAAATGTGATTTAAACCAAAACATTAGAAATAAATAGAGTTTAAAATTAGGTTTTAAAGAAAAGAACGAGAGAGGGGAGTACTTCTTGGATTTTGCTTCATTATATTATATTATATTATTATATGCTGGCACTAAAAATGTGTAAATTGTAAGAGCATCTCCAATGGTACTAGCTAAAATGTTTAGCTAAAATAATATAAAATAATGGTTATGTAAATTATAGAGAATCAAAAAGTTGTTTTGTTCCAATGGTATTAGCTATAATTATTAGGTATATTTCAAAAATAATATTTTATCATTATAATTATTGTAGGGAGATGAGGTGTACATACAATAAGTCTAAAATATCAATAAAAATTTAGAGGGAGATGATGTGTTTTATCATTATTAAACATATATTATTGCTAACAGATGCTTTGCCATTCAATAAATATAGCGCATCCCTTTTGCACAAGCTAAAAATATTCCTAACAGTTGCTTGCGTTGGAGAACAGTTTTATGGGTCAGTTAGCTAAAATGTATTGTCATCTCAATTTTGAAGATGATTTTACCTAACATATACATAGCGTTGGAGTTGCTCTAATGCAGCTTCTAAGTGCATGTAAAATTGCAAATCTTTTTAGTGATCATTTTTTAGTAACACATGGTGTTCGTGTGTCGCTATCTAATTAACAGCTGATTTATATACTAATGATTGTCGCTAAATTTGGATTTTAACCGTCAAATTATTTGTCTCATTTTCTAATTAACTAGTTTCGACTAGAGCAGTAAATTAAAAAATATAATCACTACTATTACTTTCACATGAGATAAGATAATGAAATAGAGTATAAACTAATACGAATGATTTGATTGGATGTAGTTCCTTGTAAACGAAAAAGTGAAATTGGTGGATGAGACAAGCTGTTGCTACCCGATAAGTGGTTGAATACAATGGTGAATAAATAATTTACATGCCGCCAGATTTATCGGTGCTCTTCGCTATTTTTACCTAATGGACAACCACATCATCTCATGCATAATACATGGGAGTACTATGTAAATGTAATGGAGTAACATTTTTTAGCATGAATACCTACTCTCTTTGATCGGAAAGAATATAATTTACTGAATGTAATACATCTCCACCCTATTCCTTTTGTCACCAGTCACGACACATTTTTAATAATTTATTATAAAAATATTTTGTTTTGTATAATAGCTTTCAAATTATTCTAGAGGACTTAATAGAATTCTTTTTATGTTTTTAAGAAAAATGGGAGGATTCTATTGATTTGCTCTTAGGAGGAAGATTTAATATAATCTTATATAATCTTTAATATAATATCATATTTATAAAATTTAACATATTTAATTTTAATTTATCTTGGTTATTGAATATGAATATATATTTTGTGACGAATACAATAGGGAATAAGCTCAAAATAATTGGAATGGAAATAGTAAGTTTTTTGCTTGAGAGTGAATGATTATTTAATTACACTCACAAACCTTGTCATATGATAAGATTATATTATTTACATTTTTCTTACCTTAGTTGTAATATTTTTTTATTTCCTTAATTTTTTATATATATATTTTTTAAATTCATGTCTCATTTTGCCGAACTAAGCTGAGTATATATAGGGCGTGTTTATTTTATCTCTAAATTACCTTATAAATTATAGAATGTTTATATATTTTAATTTCTAATATTTCTTAGATAAATTAAATAAACTTATAATATTAAATTAAATCGTGCATAACCGACTTGTTGATTCACTAAAACCATAAAACTGATATTCAAGAAAGAACAAAGGATCAGTTCCAATTTCCACCCACTACAAAGTAAATCATACACATCAACTAACTAATTAAGCATAATTTTATTTAATCAATTGCAGGGAAAAAACTAAAATATATTATAAAAATCTATATATGTGATAATGAGTCCATTTCAATTGGAAATATCGAGACTTGAGACTGTATTATATATGTGACTTTTGGGGTTTTGTCTTTGGTAGGGCAAAAAAAACTACAAATAAATCTCTTTATTTATTTGCGATAGTGATTAGGTGATGTCAATTTGAATTCTATTTCAACATACGTATCGAATTGCCTAACATTACCTTGATGGCTTGATGTACGTACGTTATCCTGAACGAATAAAGCCTGAATCGATTAATGTAGGGTTTGTTTGATTTTGACCCTCACAAGTCACGAATACGATTAAATTGATTTCCGTAAGTAGCTCAAAATTTTAGCTTCATCCAGTCAACACGCTCAATTATGCTGACACGCACATGTCAACTTGGCACCTAAATATCTTGATTATTTAACATTCTATTCTTTTCCCCGGCGAATTTTTTAACTGATCCATCATTAGTGATTGAAATATGCAATGATCTTCAATACATATCTGCAAAAATTTATTTTTATGTATAATCATCGTAAAATGGATTATGTGCTTAGTTGTTAGGTTAACTTAATTATATTATTATGTATTTTTATCAAGAAAAGTGATTAATTTTTGTATTAAAGCTCATTTCCTACAAATACAAATATTAATCTGTATTATTGTTAGAAACAAATAACATAAACTTAATTATTCAAATTAAATAAATATCAATTTATAAAAAAATAAATAAATTTAAAAATAATATATAACAATAAAATACAAGAATCATAAGCTAATTATAAATCCTATATATAATTAATAAATGTAAGATGAATTTTAGTCAAAATTCGGTTGTCATCGATTTTGGCCGACAGTGTACCACGTATTAAATAAAAATGGTATATTTTAAATTAAATATAGAGAATTGTTAAATTTAATATTTAAAAAATTATATTAATATTTAAATTACTACTAAAACTTTAAGGGTTAAATGTTATCAAAAATATATTAAAAGTAAATATTCGTATTAAACAAACCCAATA
This sequence comes from Oenanthe sinensis, assembly GCA_028671895.1. Classification (NCBI taxonomy): domain Eukaryota; kingdom Viridiplantae; phylum Streptophyta; class Magnoliopsida; order Apiales; family Apiaceae; genus Oenanthe; species Oenanthe sinensis. The sequence continues at coordinate 33,148,172 of CM053813.1, forward strand.
CCATTCATATTTAATTACTTATATTACTATATAATTGGGAGTTAATTAAGATATTATCATATATAATAAGGAAAGAGTAATGCGAGAGATCTAAAAATGTTCCTGAATGATGTGTCAGTGTTGACGTGCCTGAATGGAAAGTTTTAATTGGTTATGATAATAATAAATCAAATGGATTCTCTTCCATTCATATTTCAATCACTAATGATGGATCAGTTAAAAAATTTCATTCTATCATGCACGGTTACATTATTTGAAAAGGAAAAAAAATATTAGAATCTGTAGCATTACTTGATAAGAGTAAAATTGTAAGCGAAATATACACATTTCCTCCGTTTGTGTCGTGTTTATTGTTGATGGGCCAAATTTAACCATTTTTCAATTATTTTAATAAGTTTATAATTATTAAAAAATATGTATTATTTGGTAAATAAAATAAAAAGAACTATTACAATTAATATTAAATTTATCATATTTATTGCAACTCAATTTTTTGAAGATTAACTGGCATAATTAGAGCATCTCCAAAACTAGAAACTAGTTTATATTAGCTAAATTATCAATGCGGCATCTAGGTTACATCTCCCCATTAGTAAAAATATAGATAATTATATTTGGTTGATTATATTTGTTTAATCAATAAATCTTTTAAATATAATTTTACATTATTATAATTATAGATAACACTATCGGAATACATGTCATTCCCTTTAACTAAATTTTACATTATCATTATATATAGTCATTTTAACTAATTATTTAATATATTACTATTGAAGATGCTCTTACGTCCTTAAAAGATTTGTGTTTGAGTATGATAATTTTAATTGTCTCAAGATGATGTTATTCATAAATTTATCTGGACCGGTGTATATAAACAACTGCAAGAGATCTTATTTGAGCTCCTGTAACAGACCCTCATGGTTTCATATAAATGATTTATAAATTAAAAATTACATACAATTTTTAATTTATGAATTACATAAACGAAACGGACCTTAAATAATCAAACAATAAAAAGGAACAGAGAGAATAAAAAAACCCACGGGCTACCAAACCTACAGTATTAAACTCGATCCATACGGTAACTTTCTGCAACTTGGAACCAACAATTATTTGTTTAATTGGCTACATATCTCACACATTAATGAAGCTTCATAATGAGATTTACATAGGTACTGACAATAATCCTGATCCAGTTAGTTTTATATTTTTATAAAATATTGTTTTATTGATATTTGTCAATGTAAAATAGTCTTCTACAGTATATAGTACTTGCTTCAATAGCAAAAGTCAAACTACACGAGAAGTACGTACTAATTAAAGTTAAACTATAGCAGAATGTTTGTTTACCATATATAATTTCTAAATGCCCCTTCAACTATATAGAAGAGTACTTGTTGCATGCTCAACGTGAGAACACAGAAAAGAGTTAAAGGTGCCAAATTTATTAGAGTGTCAACAATTCGAAATCTAACAAAGTCATTCATTCACAGACTGTCCCCTAATTGCTTACGATCCTTACGGTGCTCGATCCTTCTCTACATCTGTCTTTATGCCGACACGTCACCGACTTTTACGTGGTCAAATAATGTGGCCGTTTAGGGTCCTTAAACTTAAAATAAGTAATTTATTTTATTTTTATTTTTTACATATTTTCATTTTTTTTAAAAGATAAATATTTGTTTTATAATTTTAAAATCAAATATGAACTTCAAAATTAAAAATAAGTTACTTATTTTCAGAAAAAGTACATACATCCCTAATTTATTCTGAAAATAAGGGCTTATTTTCGGAAATAAGTGGTAGCCAAACAGGCCCAATATGTCAATTTTATTTAAATAACATTGATCCATCTAAAATTCACTATTACCACAATTAAATTATAAAGATGTACGGTTCGACATATATATTTGTAATATAATTAACTCCACTGGTATGAGATTTTTTTACTATATTATATACAACGTATCCTATCGTATGTATTGTTGGTGTTTACTATATTTTTAATGTTACTTTTTCTTATTTTATACATGATACTGTATATATGATTTTAGTTGTTAATAAAAGTGTTTTATACTTAATATTTTTTTTAATAATTCTATTTTTTAATATATTGAATATCTTTTTATTAAAATTTCAATCGCGTCAAAATAATCAAATAAAAGAAACTTTTAGAATCTTTTTGCATCCTGTTCTAAAATAATTTTTAGTTTGGAACTCGAGTCTTGAACCATGCAAGTAGACGTACGATATATCATATATGTATAATGTATAACCTATAAGCAGCACGAATGTGGAAATTTCCGAAAAGAATTACATATATTAAAAATTTTAAAACATCATATTCTTTTTTATGTTTATTAATTATTGAATTAATTTAATGTGCATGAAAAGTTAATATTATAAAAAAAAAGTAAGAATATCATTGAAAATTATTCAAATATTTTTATTAAATAAAGAGATTAACAATTATTGTAAGATAGTAAATTGTTTAAATGGGCGAAGGCCCTAAATATCTATTTTATAGTAATAATAAAGGATTAAATTACCTGTTTTTAAAATTTGGGTCCTATATACCGACTTATTGCGTTACTGTGAAAAGCGTATCCTCAATTGCACAAAATACAGCTTGCCTCGGTGGTCGCTCAATTCTGTAAGTATTACCTACTGAATAGTGTTCAATTCCTCCATGCTAACAATTACCTTTAGTATATATCATGATTTGATTCAATGGTATGAACTCCCAGTGTTAGTAGTGTGGAGGCCAGAAGATTACAACCACCTTCATAATTTTTTTATGGCAAAAGAAGTATTAAAGACTTAAAGTATTATCATATACTTAAACAATGCATGACTTGATGTATCCTGTATGTACTAAAAAGTCAAAATCAAGAACTTAAACAAGTAAATTGACTTCCAAGAATGCTAGCTTGCATTCTTGCTGGCTTGCATGGTAACGGTATATCAAAAGATAATACAACCCACTGCCAGAAACATCCAATTTTTATTTATCTTGTGTGAAAGACTTTGGTGATGTCGGGGTATTTTTTTCGAGCATTTGCGCGTTGCATTAAATTTTTTATAGACTATTTTAGAGAAGGTTAGATAGTATTGGACTACTAGAGTACTACAGTAGTATATAAATTTCGTCAGGTGTAGTAGTCTTTTAGATGAAATACTGCTAAGATAATTCAAATTAGTTGGACCTTGATAATTGCATCATTTGACTTGGTTATATATATATGTCTCCTGTACGCTCGCTCGCCTGGTAAGAAGTTAAAACGTACACATCTCGCTTTGCTCTAAATTTGACCAAGACTTGGTTTCGATCCTCTCCATCACATCCAGTTTGTTATTCCTACATTAGTACATTGTTCTGTTCATCATGATATATTTAAATTCTATAATTTGAGTGGCCATATAATACTTAAAACTAATAAATGAGTATTTATTACTCTTTCCTTTCCATTTGCTATATTGTTCCCGGTTATTCAAACAATTATCAAATAAATTTAAAGTTGTTAAAAACTCATATAGTATTTTGTTTCTCGAAGGAAAAAGACAAGTCCTTGATGTCTGGATTGACTATACCTCACATGAGAATTTCTTAATAAGATTATAAGTCTATTTATTCAAAAAAAAATGACAGATTTTTGAAAGAATAATTGAACATTGCTTACACTAGGAATGCAAAATATTGTGCTTCGATCAATATATGTACTAGATAATGGAAAGTCTTTTATACAAATTAATATGGTATTATGATACGGCATCATATGTCCATCAATCTAGTTAGCAATTATGGTCGTCAATTGTAAGGTTCGTCCGATTTTATATCTGCATTCCATTTAACATTTCTCCTTCGATTGGGAAAAAGAAAAAAAAAACTTTTTAATCAACATCTATGTTTTGCCTCTCACTCTCGTATTCGATGGGTGCTCTAAGTTAAGTTAACAGTTTTTTTTCTAAAATATGAAGATAGGTGTGTTAGGAGACTGATTTAACATGATCTTATTCTAACATTCTCCTTACTCTAAAGCCCATTTATGGGTCGAGAATGGATCACGGACGCCCATTTTTGGGACAAACATGCATTTTGTGTCCATAATTAATCCTAAAATTTAAATGTGTTAGGAGACTGACTTACCGGGATCTTATTCTAACACTCTACTACCCTCTTGTGTCAAGCGTTAGTCTGAAACTTCGGCGCATCTCTTACTATCCGCAACAAATGAGTGGATCAACCATGAAAAACATTGAGTTTATTAGTTCAACTACAATTAAATGGATTGATAACTTTATGATCTCTTTCAGAAGGACAATTGCAGTTTAAGGATTCTCGGAAATGGAATAAGGCCCAACTTTTATTTCACATGTGTCAGGTGCTTAACAAGAATTCAATTTCTCTTTGGGCAAAGTGGACTAAAACTGTGCGCCTAAGGAACAGATCTTTTTGGACTATTCAGGTCTCACAAAATTGCTCCTGGGTATGGAGGAAAATTCTTAATCTCAGGCCTCTTGCTCTTCGCCATATTTACTATTCAATTGAAAATGAGGATGATGTTTACCTTTGGCATGATCCATGGTATGATAGGAGAAGTATCAGTCCTTAGTCCAGAAAATTTTCAAAGGTCATCTCCATTGTTTCTAAATCATCCTGGAACCGTCCTGCCTCTCTGGAGAATCTAGACATGTCTATGGTGTAATGGACTCTAACTTTCATTTTGGTAGACTTCCGGATTCCTCAAAATCTGATGTTGTGGAATGAGACAATACTCCACTACACAAAATCAAATCGAAGATTATATGGCAGAGTGTGAGACACTTCAATGTTCCCTGGATTTGGGTTGATGTAATCTGGCACAAGCTACATGTACCTAGATATGCCTTCATTCAGTGGATTCTTGCCACAACAGATTGCCTACCTTGACTAAGATGAGAAGATTTGGCTTGACTACCTTGGTCCAATGCTACTTGTGTATTTCTGGTTAGGAAAGTAGTGATCATATTCTTGTTCGATGTCCATACTCTTCCTTTGTTCTTAATAAACTTCTTTTCATCTTTGCCCCCCCTCTCCATAGTAGCTTCCTTTTCTTCTTGGTTGTCTCTTCTTCAATTTGCTACGGGGATTAGACCTAAGACATGTCAAGTAATGGTTCTCCTAGCTCTTCAGATCTTTGTATACCATGTGTGGAAGCAACGAAATGACAGAGCTCATGAAAAGCCTCTGCTTGATGCTCGCACCTTACTCTCGACTATCTTAAGAGATATCTACTGTCGAGTTACATCTTCTTCGTGGTTGCAGAAAAGATTGTCCTCCCTTCCTCCTCATGTTCAAATAGCTCTCAACCTGTTGTAATATAGTAGGTAGAGGGTTTAGTTTTTGACTTTGTTAATGTTAACCTTGGGTTTTCTTGGTTGACATTTGTATGACCTTGATCTTTGCATCCTTTATATAAAAACCAATTTAGCAACAAAAAAAACTTTATGATCTCTTAGGGTGTGTTTGAATGGGGGTTGAGGAGGGAACGGTTGGGTCGGGTCGGTAAGGGATAGATTGGATTGAACCACTACCATGATTAGATGTAAGAGTTAAGAAAGTTGAGGTTCAACCCCTTAGTATGTTTGGATGAGGGGTTATAGTTTAAGGTGGTCAAGTAAAAATTGATATAAGATTTATTTTTTTCTAAAATAATATTTTTTTTAAAAAAAAGAACGTACAAAAATTTGAAGTTTCATAATTTATTCATAAAAACCTTCTTGGAGTTCAAAAATCTTTTAATAAATTTTAATATGTATATTTTTCTTTAGAGTGATTAATATAATTGATTAAAATGAAAATGAAAATGAATTGAATAATAAAAGGCTGAATATAATATATATTTTTTATATCCATACATGTTAAAAAATAGGACAAAGCAAAACTAATTAAAAATTAAAGAAATGGAAAACATAAAAAACAAGCATACAGTCGGGTTCGAGGAGGGGAGCAAAGCGGGGAGAACACCGGCAATAATTTAGGCCTCCATGACACCCCGATTTGGGGTGTTTGAGAATGTGTCTCTTTTTCATTACTTTCTCCGTCCCTATTTATAAGTATATTTAAAAAAAATTACACATATTAAGAAAAAGTTAATTGGATAAAAAAAATTCATACGTACCCTAATTATTGTCTTAGAAAATAATAATCTAACTAAGTTTTAAATGAGTCAAATTTTGGAAATAATAAATATAGGGAGGATAATTTTGAAAAATTATTACTATATTTATTTTGAAAATAGAAATAGACATGTATTTAAGGATAAAATTTGTTTTGAAAATGGACATATAAAAGGGACGAAGAAAGTAGATTACAACCCCTTCTTGATCCTTCAAAACCCCAACTCTCCCGATTAAAAACTTCTCAAACATTGAGTTTTTAAATCTCATCACATCCTCCTATCAAAATAAACCTTTTGAGTTAAAAAGATAGTGATATATACTCACTTTTTGAAATTATTTTAAATTGTATATGAACACGATTAGATAACCCAAATGATAAGGACTTATCATCTGTCGTCTCAGATTCTGAGTTCGACTCTAACTCAACCCGATAATTTATTAGAATAAATACTCAATTTGTAAAATTATAAGTCTAATTATTAAAAAAAGTTGCATAGGAGGGATTGTTTTAAAACCTGCTTTTTTAATTTATTTATTTTTTGTTTTTCTTTTCTTAAGTAAAATTTAAATTTTTATTTAAAAATATATTTTAAAAAGTATTTATATAATTAATTTGTTATATATCTTAAAATATGTGTTAAAAAATTTATTTTTAATAAAATTACAAACTTATATAATAATATTCATTCTAATAATCTTCGGAATAAACGAGAATCAAATTTTGAAAATAATGAATAATAATTTTTATAACAAAACTATTTTATCACGCTCAAAAATCAGAATAATTTTTAAGTGAAAATGAAGGACTAAAATTTTAACCCAAATTTAACTATTTGAACACAGGGGGGAACTAGGTGGGTTAAGGGAGATTGAAGCCCCAACTAGAGTCAAAATAATCAATATATTTTTTTTATTCTTGATCATTTTAAAGTTCCCGTTAGATAATAACTTCTATTTTTTGCGATTCCAATGCATTTACTTACAATTCTAGTACTTGTTAGTTGTCCTTATTTCTCACGTTATCACACCATTCGTTCTTGGATAGTTAAATTACAATTCTCACAAAAAAAAAATACATTTATCCAAATTTCTTGATTTTACTCATTATTTTACAATCGTTTGATTACAGTTTTTCAAATAAGTAATATACAACAAAACTAAAATAAATTTTCAATTAAATTGATTTGCATTACTCTCGTGGGATTTCAAATAAATGAATTGACATTTCTCAATTTTTTCATGCATTAAACTCATGAATACATTTATTTGTTAATATGATTCCCGGTTCGGTCATGATTCAGTAAAGATTATAAGCGAATTCGCTTGGATTATGCTATGTATTAGAGAGACATACTGTTTATAGTGTCATATTCTTAAGTCGGAGATGACACATTATCTATACTTTTATAACAATTAAAAAGTAAAAAAAAATAGACGTGTTCTTTCGACTAATTTCACAACCAAGATATAATAACATTTCAAGTGTTTAAAAATTAAAAACAAAATCTATCACACATTTTTCTTATATCTTTCCTATATCTGAGATACCAATAGTACGAAATAGGGGTTACGTTTGACAAACGCTTGAATATAGATTTAGTTGTGATTCCATGTTTTACAATAAGAATCATTTTTAAGGACACGGTGAGTTTTTGAATTATTTGAAGATTTTTTTTTATATTAAAATTTTGAACCTCAGCTATCTTCAAATCATAGTTCGGCCAATATTTAAACAATTATGACATAATATTATGGGTTGAGAGTAGATCAGTGATAAAACTATCCCTTTGTCGTTCCCGAATTCTTGGGTTCGATTCTGACATATATTGAATTTAATGTTGAACAGATACTAAAAAATATTCTTAGACTTAATAAAAAAAAAATTATGACATAGTATTACAAAATTCACTGTTGGAACTTGGAAGCGAGCGTGAGAGGCCGTGAGGTCAAATATTTATGAATTTTTTTATTTTATTTAAAAGTTGGGCCTCCCTTATTGGGGTACCTTCTAATATTATTCAGCAGAACCACTCCGTACAAGTTATATATACAAATCTCTGTGAGTTTACTTAGCAAAGAAAAAAACAATTCTGTGAGCCCAATAAGTGACACGCAAAGGCTCTGTCTCGTTACGAACATTTTGTATAACCATTATCCGAATGTTCAATTGTTCTTTGAATTATGGGAGAGGGTGTAATTTGTAATCATGGGTTTACCACTCACTTCTATTTTATCTTGAAAAATGTCACAAAAAAAATTTCAAAAATTATTTTCTATACTAGCTGTCATCTCTCTGTAATTGGTAATTTTTTTATAATAATATAAGACCGCACGTGCATGTATATGCGCACACAAAATAAAACATGTCATATGTCATTTGGGGGGGGATTTGGAATAATTATCAGGGTACTAGCATTGCTCTTTTATTTTTGGCACATCTATGGTAGACCGGTACTGTCAAAATTTTAATTTTATTCAATGTTAAATTTTAATTCTAAAAAAAATGTATAAATTCTATAAAAAATTCATGTTTAACTTTTTTTTATTTTTTTGACAAGTTTTCATGTTTATATTTAACATTGAACATAATATTATTTTCTTACATTTCAATAAACATGCTAAAGAAATTAAATCATTTTTATTTAATAACTGCGATATTTTAATATGATTGATAGTTAAAGATGCGACCATTTTTTAAAAAAGGACACAATATATACATTTATGTGGGTAATATTAATTTAAATCATAATTTTATTTTTTTGGGACACGAGAATCCTTCGACAAATAATTTGAAAGTAAATTTTTTATATAACTAAATATTTTTTTGTTATCAGTCATTCAATAATAATTAATTTTTTTAAATTTTTTCTTGAATGATACTCTACTAAACATTACTTACTACAATTGGCAAAAAAAACATTACTTATTACGAATAAATAATTGATATTGATTAATTTATTAAAGTTGGCGTGTTTGGGATCTAATGAAGTTTGAGGTCATATGCAAGAAGTGATTACTCACGTTTAAGGAGTAATTAGCCAAAGATATTGTTAACTTGGCTTAAAAATAGTTTATATACAATATTTTAAATTAGTACCTTTTCTAAACTCATGAATAATAATTTAATAAATATAAAATGATTTTAAAAAATACATCAAATATTTAAAAATACGTCAAAAAAAGTAATGTATATTACAGTAGTATTTTTTTTTGGAAGCATATTACAGTAGTGTTTAATACAAGGACCAGGAGTGAGGAGATGTTTTGACCCTCATATCTTCGTCATTTTTAAATTGCAGACACATTTGTTTAATTTGTTGTTATTTTCCACAATTCGGTTTTCAGTTCTCAAAAAATTAAAATCTCTCGCGTATTTTCCATCTTTACATTCCAAGTTTTTTGTTTGATAAATTAAGGGTTTGATGTATCTTTAGTTGAATTATATTAGTTGAATGAATATATTCAACTACAGTATTGTACTAGCTCAGAAACGATTTTATTTTATTAGTTGAATGAATATATTCTACTACACATGATCACCAACTACTGATTTTTCTTGTTGGTACAAATAATTATTCTACCTCACCAGTTGAGCATCAGCTTTAATCACAGCTTTTATTATATGTTGAGGTTGATATACAGATAATACACACATAAACTCGGGCCTCTCTGTTGTATGACTAACAAGTTCCAGATAACGGGCCTATGCATTCAGAGAAGCACATGAGATAACATGCTTCTCTATGGTCTATAACTACTGACAAAAAAGTTCATCAATATCTCATGTTTCATTATTAAAGCCCCCAGCATCCTCCCCTGATTTCTTCATTCTTCAACCCCCTCTTATCCGCCTTTGTGTCAGTGCTTATATTCAATGTGAAAAGCACCAATCTCCTCGTGCCATTACAACACCCAAGCCCCACTTGCATTCCCTGCAAAAAGTTTGTGTACATTTGCTACAAATTATTTCGGTTTACTCCCTTTTGTTTTTGTTTTTATGTCTAGTAACCTTGTAGCTATTCTGCATTATGAGAAAAAGAATGTCCCATCATAATCGTCGTAAAAAATATCCGAAATAACGAAAACATATATATTATACTTTGAAGAAGCTTGATCGAGGATATTGCAAAAAATGTGATCAATCTTAGCACTTTAAACACACATTTTCAAAATGCGGATAAAGAAGGAAAAAGAAAGAGAAATGTCCAGATTAAATAACGTACTATTAACACAGATAAGGTTGCAATTCGCAAGTAGTGTTTGTTTTATCCTCCAGAGGCAGAGTGTAGGCAACTTTAAAATGTGAACGAGTGGATTATATAAACAATGGTCTTGATGTTAGCAGTTGCTGTATTATTTATAGCCAACAAGTCCCCTGTATCTTGACCAGCAACTAGCTACTACTAGCATTGAGTTGGTTCTATTATCCATGAGTAAAATAGAATTATTGTCAAATTTCGAGTAATCTGTTAAAATTATACTGATTTTTTAATAAATCGTTCGAGACATCGGTCTGAGTTAGCATCTCCCTGCTTGTGTAACGTGGTAGTTTTATACACGAGCAGAAGCTTCCATTTTTTCTTGCATAAACAAAAGTTTTGTTTGTGAACTTGTACAAAATAAACTACAAGGTAGATATAAACGTGAAACATGGGAAATGGATAGAGTTAAGGAATGGGGTTCTCTTGGTATTGTGTGATCTAACTTCCTTGATACCTAATAAGCTTGATGATTGACTCGAGTCTTCCACATGACATGCAGAGAATTGAAGCACATAGTATATGTATATAACATGGTCCCTTTTTCATAATTTTGTGAGCAGCACATTCAACTCGACAATGAAGATATAACTCCATGCTTTTGTCCATGATATATATTCTAGGTCCACACACCCCATCATCTCCATTTTGTATAGGGAGGAATCTTGGTTTGTATTTTAAGGTAACTACATACAAATTCACCTTGAGTCTTTTCCTGTTCCAAACGAATAGGAGGACCGAGGGGCGGCGAGGACGATTCCTTAATTAATTACATTGGTTGATTGTGATTCAATGTTGATGATTATTGCACCATTCCTGAGAGTATCAGTGTCCCCATCCATATGGCCTCCAATATTATCAATTTATTGGATGTAATTTTTTACTGTACTTACTATTCACGCCAAACTAACTTTTTTGCTAATTTTCAGGCGGCACTACTAATTAATTCGAATTGATTCATCAACAAAATATCCGACTTTTTACCTATGAGACGGGTATTTATTGATTCGTCGATTAAATTGATATGTTGGATCTACGACTTTCAGTTTATGATTAATTAATAAGAAACAATTGTGTTAATTAAATTTTGTCAATGCATTGATTCATTTACCGAATTAAAGTATTAATCTTCATCGGTGCATATGGTCTAAAAAATCGTTGAATCAAACTAAAGGCTCCACTACTTATGTTGGCCCTATAAATTATCTCCTAACTTGTAAGAAGATGAGTCGTGCATTTTGCTGGCATTATGGTTTCGGCAGTTGGCTATTTATGTTTTTCATTCATTTATTTGTATAAATCTCCTTTTCTCAAGCTGCGTTCACTGAGTAGTTATGGGTCTCTGAGTTTAGCTTCTGTTGCTAAGCTCCTATTTCTTGTCATCGCTACATACAGCCATACAGGGCAAGTTTATTAACTGACTCACAAGAACATCTATCCAGACTCCAGTGTGGATATATATATATATATATATATATACACACATATTACTCATTTACTTGGTAATTCTAAGTACTCAGGAGAGTGAAAACGGATATCGTGAAAATTGTAAGGTTGAAGACTTGAATGGCGAGAAATTTGACAAAATTTTATTGTGATTAATGTATCTAAGGTTACCTCATAAAACTTTTCTAACATTATAAAAAATTCTTATATGAATACAGGATGATGTTATTGTAATTGTAATTATAGAGAATTATATACAATTACAAAAATACTTATACTAAAAAATATTAGTACCTTAGATAATTCTTTTAAAATAATTTCATGAAGTTTATTCTCAATTTTATTCGATTACAAGTAACACTCAGGTCACCGGGTGAATGCCAAACAAGTGACAAATCTATTGCTATATATTAAAATGACAACACAAGGATAAAAAGTGTCACTTTAATAGCTATAAAATTACCGTTACGCCCTTATTTATAATAAAATAACAAAGAGAAATTACCAATATACCCATATTTAATAATATATCAAAAATACATTTATTTGTTATTAATGCTAAAAATACATTAATTACTTTTTGTTATATTATGTATAATTACATATTCAACATTATTTATAAAATTTATTAATAATATCACACATGATGAATATTTATCTTTCTTTTAATTATTTTTATTAATTATGATGTTAACTATTATATTTCATACAAGGGCAAAATTATCGTTAGGTCTCGAACAAGTAATCTCGTGTTAAATAGTCATTGTTGCAACCATTTGATCTATTTTGTGACGCCCACCAGAGCCGGGGGTCTAGATCTGGGGGTCACCAACCAATCAACAATAAAATATAATAAAATAATGAATCAGAGGCGCACTGACCCCACCAACAACTAAGGATCGCTAACATGTTATAGTATGAAATTAAGCAGCTGAAACTAAAAGTAGATCCAAATACTTTATTACAAGCCCACTACCAATCCACAAACTCAAATTCATAAGTCTAGATAAGTTTTAAGTCTAGATTCAATTTTATTACAAGCACTATCTACAGATATACTAAAACAACTAAATACCTAGGAGGCCCGAGAAGCGAGCGATCCCAACACATGTCTCTTGCTACGCCTGCTAGAATTGCTGGAATGGCTCATACTGATAGTCTGGCAGAATTTAGATGAAAAGCAAGAGTGAGCCAAAGAAATGCTCAGCAAATATATGAACGATTAAAATGTAATCAAAATATGAGATCTGTATGGAGAGTGGAATATAAAACAGTTTATTATCAAAGCTGAACAGTAAATAAATCACAGTTTATCTCAACTGAAACAATGCAGTATGTCATCAAAATGAATCGACTGCTCAAAATCAAAATATAATAGCCACACAGGCAATATGGATTAGATAACACAAATAAACACTATTGCCCCCTGATCAGGTTCAAAAGCAATAGGACCCCTTTATAGCTCATCGGTACATTTCTATACCCATAGATATAACAAGGATTTCTCAATATATGTACCAAAATAGGCAAGTAATGTTAGCCTATAAGATGATGGAATGGTTACCATATCCCCTTAAATATGCAGGACTAGTCCCACTAGCCTCTTACGCCAATTATATCACACTGCTGGACCAGGGTCTGTTACTGGCCTCTTACGCTAAAATCCAATCCAATAGAGCAACCCTAAATAAATAAAGGTATGCTTATTTTAAATACAGGTCATATCCCCATTATTTACTACGATAACACCAGATATGACGTGTTTATTATAATCAACTTTCAATATTCAGAGTACGAATAACAAGTAACTCTGATGCACAGAATAAAACATGAATCATAAATAGTTCTGAACAACAACTATTTATCATGATATGAATAAATGAAAACATAAACAACAGTGTTTAAGATGATCAAGGAAGATATACTTGCCTGATATAGATGCAGTCATAAGCTGGAATGGGTCGACTACACTGTCCGTCTCACGGTATCACCTTTTAATAATTCTTCAATCGGACGTTCTTGCGGTTGCTACGAGTCTGAACTATTGAGATCGAGTCCGCGCGTGTACATCTATAGTCAAATATAATACGGTACTTTAGTCCTTAAAGTACCTCGCCGTATTCTACGAGCGTTTATAACTTAACTATATTTATATACTTATTTCAGACATATTCCTATTAACAAAAAAACTCACATCAAACCTAACAAACCAATAAATAAAATATCAACCCAATTATTAACTAGTCCCTCAAACAACCAATTAACCCTCGAGACTCGAATATTAAACAACAATTAATCCTCGAGACATGAATATAAATAAATAATTAATCTTCAAGACTCGAATATAAATAAACAATTAATCCTCGAGACTCGAATATAATTAAACAATTAATCATCGAGACTCGAATATAAATAAACAATTAATCCTCGAGATTCGAATATAAATAAACAATCCTTGATACTCGAATATACTAAACAATTAATCCTCGAGACTCACATATAAATAAATAATTAATTCTCGAAACTCACATATAAATAAACATTTAATCCTCGAGACTCACATATAAATAAACAATTAATCCTCGAACAAAAAGAAATAAAAACTAACATTTCTAATTCATACATTAAAACTTATAACGTCTACCCTCAATGACGTTATCAAATTAAATAATTAAACATAACATTAAACATTTTTTTATATTTAACTAATTAATATTTTTAATAAAATAATAATTAAAACTTAAAATAAATCTTTTATTACAAGAAAAATTTTCGAAATAAGAATTTTGTAAAATGAACTTTTCCCGGGATCACAGTCCCTCAAAATCAATCACAAACAATACAATCCAACTATATTAAAATAGCTTAAACAAATTTAATCCACAAAATAAATTTTATCTATACATATAAAATTACTGTAAACGAGAAACACAGTCACCTAAATCCAAAAATCTGGTCAACAGGGAACTTTACGGAGTATAAAAATAATCCCGAAAAATTATGAAATTAATATATATAAACTAACATGCCCGAATATTTACAAGCGTCAAATCAGGGTCTTAAAAGTCTTACCAAAAGATCAATTACGGACACCCCACAAGTCTTTTCTGATAGCCGGAAAATATTCTCAGAAAAATTCGAGATTAATACCCATGTATATACACGTGTTGTACTGCCTCTTGGCTTGATCACCATCATCAAATCCCCTTTCTATACTCCTAAATAAATTAAAATGAAAAACCTATCCAGAAAATAATCTTATCAAAACTTAATCAAAATTATACATATGCATAGCCTTTAAAGCGCTGATCATTTATATATAGAGATATTGAATATTGGATACATGGTTTGTAATTAATGAATTTTTAAAAGCTATAAATATATAAAACTACGCACCGCATAGAGACAGAGACGCTGCGACAGAAAACAACAAAACTGAGAATACGTGGAGATGTACTGCTGCGTTACAGAGAGAGAAACATATACGAGGGGCGACTGCTTTGAAAAACAGGGGGGTCAGGGGAAATTGGGGAAACAGAGGGGAGGGAAATAATTGGGGGTTACGGGTAGATTAGGTTTTATAAAAAAAAACTTTTTTTTATATAAAATATAAAACATATCTCGTAAAATCATTTTAATATCACTTTTAATTTTTAAATAATTTTAAATAATCTCAAAAATCCTATAAAAATATTTTTGGGAAAATATGAATTTTATTGTTTTTAAAACAAATTAAAAATAATAATTTTTCAAAATATTTAAATATTTCAAATATTTAAAAATATAAAAATACTAAATTTTGAATATTCAAATAATTTACTCAAAATAAAATTTCCACCCGAAGAAAAATACCAACTCGAGATACTAACCCGATCACTAAAATAATATAAAAAATTTAAACCGAACTCAGTCCCACTGAACTGAAAATAATTTTTAAAATAATAATAAAAATATGGAAATACATTCAACTGGAATAAAATATATATATATATATATATAAATTATTCCCCTTTTGAGAAAATAAACAAAATATTTAAATAATAAAAATAACTTTTAAAAAATATCCGGGTTGTTACATACTTGAACTTTTTTTTCTTTTAAAAGTCTTAATACACAAATCAACAAATTTTTTATCATATATTAATTTTTCATATTATAAATGCATAATATATGAGTTATTTATTAATATATTTTAAATATGAGATATGAAGTTCGTATAGTTTAGTTCAATTTTTTTTGTTACTACAAATTAAATGAATTTTTGAAAAGTTATAACAAATTTAGATTTTAAATATGTTAAGTATTTGAATAAAATATGAAATTGAGTTATAATTGCGATATTAACACTAAAAAAATAATATTATATAAAATGATATGATTTCAATGCATATTTATTTTAGAAATAGATAAATAAATTTAAAATAGGAGAATAAATATTATATAAAAATATAAAATATTACAATTTATTGTGAAGATACTTGAATTTTAGATGATATATTTTGAAAATAAATTATTACGGTGCATAAATATATTGATTAAATTATTAGCTAAAAGAATATGAATTTACTTGAGTATGATTATGTATTTGTATTAAATATATATTTTCATATAAAAAATAAATTTTAAATAAATGTTCAAATTCATTATTCATCCGTTCCACCCTGTGTTTGGACCCTTGTATTTTGTATAATTACATATATACCATTATTTTAAATTTTTTGTTAAAGAAGATAGAATTTATGTAATTATTAGATATCTAAACAGTAATCTCATGATATATAATCACAATCAGTAAATTTATAATCCTTTGGTGTGAAAGAAGTTAGTAAATCTGGGTAAAAAATTAGAAAATTTATAAAATGGAACTTTTTACAATATATACATAAAATTGTTTAAAAAAATTAGTCAAAAAACCAAAATTAATATATATATATATATATGATAATGCATAGATAAAGTTGTATAATATATGTGTGATTTGTTAATTATGTTTTAAATATTTATTTAATATTTATAAACTCGGTATGAAATTTATATCGGTCAATAAATATTTTAATTAAAATATATAAATTCGTTTAAAACTAAAATTTTAAAAATAAATAATAACAAATTAATTAAAATAAATAATATAAGTAAAAATAAATTTAATTTTACAATTGTATGAAAAGACTCGTACGAGGCACGGGCTTTTAAATAAATTTAATTTTATGATTGTATAAAAAGACCCGTGCCTCGCACGGGCTTTCACGCTAATAATTAATTTATTTAACAAAAACAAAGTAATAAAACAAGGTATCTAATCTCTTCGTGGCTTTTTTCGCGAATAAGAAAGAAAACCTAGAAAAATGTTCAGAAACGTGAATAGAGTAATGTGGTCCCTGAATTTATATCAAAAATTCAATATTAATTATTTTCATGAATAAATTGATATTTCATTCACTTATCAAGGAACAAAACAATTACTACTTGTTTTGTTTGTAAATTGTACGGTGCGCAACTGCGCAAACTGCAATTAAGGTGCCGTTAGTCCGTTACTCCTTTAATTCCGGTGTCAAAAGTCTAAAGTCGCAAAGTTACAAAATCTAATGTCCCTCCAAATCCATTTTATTAATCATTAGCAAACAACGTACATACGACAAGCTGACAAAAAAAATGTACATGCGACAAATTAATTTTGTACATTATTAATAGGCTACATTTTTAATTATATTTTTATTATATATTTACGGTGGAGCCCGTGAATCATCATAAACTATATATGTTGAGATATAAAATTGTGCTCATTTAAAGAGAAAGACATTATAAAAATTAAATATAAAATATAAATAAAGGATGTAGAAAAAGAATGTGAACGAACATGAGGAGATATATTTTTTATAATAAAGTTCATGGTAAAAATGAGAACAGAGAACAGAGCATTTCCGAAATTGGTGCATTTAAATTTTATTTAGATAACAAGTAGTAAAAATTATAAACATTTGGGTTTTTTTCAAAAATATTTAAGGATAATTTTTTTTGCAAAAATACTAACTTTTTTAAAAATATTTTGTAAAATATACTTTCTTTTAATTTTTTTTAATTTTTTTTACAAATATACGGTATTTTTGAATTGTTTTTGCAAAAATACACTTTGCAACTGAAATCAATCGAAATCAACTATAAATGCAACTTTAAAATTTAGTAAAAATGATTATTTTTTAATTACATAATACGTTGTTTAACAAGTTAAACGGTTAAAATCAAAATGTAAACATAAATGCAACAAAAACAATTTCAATTATATTTCAGAAAAATAAAAAATAAGTTAAGTCTAGTTGCTTTTGATTGCAAATCGTATTTTTGTAAACAAAAATCAGAAGATGGTAAAATTATAAAAAAAAAACTTTAAAAATTAGTATTTTTGATAATTTTTCTAAACGTTTCTTCATAAAAAGATATAAATTCTATTTCATTTGCTTCTAGTTTCTTTTTATTCACATGAACACAAACTAAATATTTTAAGAAGTAATATCACTAATATATAGATACAAAAATTAGACTAGATGCATATATTTAGTTGGGATTTCAAAAACTGAGCTCAATTTTTAACCTAATTTTTTCAAAGGTAAATTATAAAATTGTAAATATAGATGCATATAACAGTGTTTCGAATGAAATCAGAAAATCAGGTACAGTGCCAGTAGAATTTACCGGTAACCTCACTTTTATCTATAAAATACTTTATCATAAAGAAAAAGGATGTCAATGTCGCGAGTTCTTATATCAGATAAATAGGATGCTGGTATCACGTCAAATTCATCTTTGGAAGCTTGTCAAAAACATACTCTAGTATTGTAATTTTGTAACCCAATAGACTGAGTGAATTTTGTTTGTAGCACTCTTTAGATCTAAATTGATTTCAGCTTGAATCCGAATCCGAATAAGTGGGGTTCAAGAAATCTCAAAATAATTAAAAGGGGGTCAAGCTAGGCCGTCTAAATTATTGATGAAAATGAAATTGTTTTTTATAAATTCAATTATCTACGAAACCAAATTTGCACATTAAACAAAAAATAAAATTGCACGCTTTGTTGGATAATACTACTCCATCTATTGTGAAATAATTGACGTTTGACTTTTTGACACATATTTTAAAGAGTTTTGACTACATAGTTAAAATTATTATTTTTAAATTTTTTTTTGAATAAAAGTTTTAGTTTAATATTTTTATTCACAAAAAAAATTAAAAATAATAATTTTAATTATGTAGTCAAAGTACCTAAAAATGTGTGCTAAAAAGTCAAACGTCAATTATTTTCAAATAGATAGAGGGAGTATTCTGGAATATTTTGAGGTTTTGGAAGGACCGTTAACTTAAAATGGTAACACCTTTGTTTTTTTATAATGTCACTTTAACTTTTAGCAAACATTTTTATGTACTTTGACCGTATAGTAAAAAAATATTATTTTAAAATTTTTCTTCTCTAATTTTGAAATATTAATTATATATTTTAATTCAAGAAAAAAAATTAAAAAATAATAATTTTAATATACGATCAAAACACCTAAAAATGTGTCTAAAATTAAGAAACAAATCTATACTATATACTATTATAAGCGAAACATGATTTTATTGTTGGTTTGATATATTAGTTTGGTTGGTTAGTTAACACCTTTAAAAAAAATTAAAATACTTTTCAAATAAAAAATTAATATAAATATATTACGTGATATATCGAAACTCAACTACCTCCATATTTCAGTTATATTCAACTACAAATATCGCACCTTCCCCAACTATAATAATAATATAAATACAATAAATTAATACATCTCAATTTTATTATCATTCAAACTCTTTAAATTCTATTAAATTTAAAATTATTATTTATGATAATATTATATTAAAATTATAATATATTATTAATATTAAAATCTAAAAAATATATATTTATAATTGGTTAAGCCAATTTATAGGATTAACTTATACTTCTATACTATATTATTTTAATCAAAGAAGATAACTTTTTACGATCTTGGTTACTCCATATTTTGATTATCCTTTATTTTTGTTTCACCTAAAATTAAATGTTAATATTATATTATATCTAAATTATAACCTAAAATTTATATTTATATTAAGAATCTTATTTACGATCTAACTTTTATTTAATGTGATTGTATTAAATACAACATATTTATAGAATTCAGTTTATCCACCATTCAAACTCTTTAAATCAATTAAAATAACAACCAATTAATTAAATCTAATGAGTGATATAATATTATTATTCTTTTATCTATATTAAATTTTATTAAAATTGTATACCAAATACAATATAAGCATATCAATTTAATAAAAAAAATATCAGAGACCCCAAAATTTGTCCAAAATACTGAGTTGTCATCTGTGTATTTGGTAATTTTCCTTATAATAATATGAGACCCTGCGTGCATACATATACGCCCACAAACTAAAACAGGCAATATGTAATGTCACTTGGGAAAAAAATTTGTGATAATTTTTGGGATACGTAGTATTATTCTTTAATCAACCTCAAACTATCAAATTCATTTAAAATTGTCACTCATAATCGAATCTCATAAATATTATAATATTATTATCAATTTATCTATTTTAAGTTTTAAAATAACAACTAATTAATTAATCTCATGAATGATATATTATTATTCTTTTATTTATATTAAATTTTACACACAAATACAATTTAAATATTTTAATTTAATCATTACTTAAACTATTCAATTCATTTAAAATATATTATAAAATTCAAAGAAATTCGTGCATCAGATTATAAGGTAGTAAGAAAAACGTAGGGAGTAACATACAGAGCTAATAAGTATAGGTATGCAGTGGATTTGATGTTTTTTAAATTTAATTCGATATGATAAGTGATACGGAGTAACTCACAAGTATAATAATGAAGTCTTAATTTCTTTCATTTATTAGTGTACAAGAATTAGGGATGGCATAAAATCGAATTTCAAACCCAAACCGAACAGAAACCAAACAAACAAAAATCGAAGAAACCATATCTCAAAAAATCGCATCATTTAAAAATTGTAAAACCGTTCAAACCGCACCAATTATATGATTCTGATTTGGTTTATATTTTTTAAAAATCGTAAAACTGAAATTGCACCAAACATTTATTATAAAATTAATAAACATAATTTTTAATTTTACATCATTATTAATATGAATTAGATAATTATTAATATTGTACTTAAAACCTTCAATTATTAAAATCAATAATTGGAGCATTGTCCAGAATGTTGCATACTTTTTAAAATCCCGAACTTATTTACTTAAATAAAATTTTTTAAAAATCCAATAAAACGTTACAACTACTCAATATCCAACATTTTACAATCCAAAATAAAAAGTACAACTCAACTATACAAATTCAAATCTAAATATAAACGTTACAACTCCTTAAAGTCAGCAACTCACACTCTTCCTAAAAGGTAGCTCACCTAATAATAAATATATGCTGCCAAGAAACATAGACCGACAGTGAACGAAAGGCTCGTATACGAATATAAAATGATACAAAGAATACAATGGTTAAACATGCTGGTAATATAAATATAAACTGAATAGTGAAACAATGAGTGATGACAATAATAGAAGATGATAAAATTTCATGGATACTTAAATGCACAATATGAACATATATACATGTATTCTTATAAAAAAATAAACGTACTCTTCCAAAATATATTCTTACCACTTACAAATTATACTCAAAATAATTTAGTTGGAAGCTAATATACTTACTCATATGATATCCTACATGTCAGTTATGTAGAATATGTAGTCATTAAAATTTATAAGGGATTGCATAGAACAAATCAAATGCAACCCAAAATTTTACAAGGGCTTGCATAGTACAAAATACAATGTTACCCAGATGACCGAAACAAACATATACAATAATCATAACTTTACATGTCTCATAACTCTGGCGACACATCCATGCTATTTAAATACACCGTATAGGTGGTGCCAAATACAAGATTCTCTCCACTAATGACGGAGTTCTTACAAAATATCTCAAATTAATCATATATCACAAATAAACTGCAAATATTTTACTCAAATTATCACACACGCCAAATATCATAGACTATTATAAATAAAATCAGACCTGACCTGTCTGGAAAAATGACAATTTACTCTATAAAGATGAACTCAAATGAAAAAGTACAAAACACGAAACTTTTAGATGATTCAAAGATCTTTCCAGAATGATAAAGTTCTTCAAAAACGAAGAAGTAACGAATTCAGAAATTAAACAAATACGGGCCGGTAGAACAAAATCAGCACATGATTACATTAGTAATTTGAGATTTACGAACTCAAGATCACAAAATTTGACTGCGGAATGTAAACAAAGAACGAAGAGCTTGAAAAGACTTTTTCAGAATGATATTACGCATAATTATTGAACAAATATTTAATTTATTATGAATTTTTGAAATTACAGCATATAAACCTGAATTAACACATCAGATCACACAAACGACAGATTTTGACATACTTGTAGACATAATTTCAGAAAACACAATGAACGAGAATTGTAAATAATTAAAATACCTTTTTAAGTAGTATAAAATCACAACAATCCAATAAATAACAAATGAGATACGAATTATGCAAGAATCAGAATGAATACAAACTATACACAATATATATACGATTTTGAATAACAAAACGAGAACAAAGAGAGTATTAATAACACAAAAAAAATGTATCGAAGATAACCCATCATCCTAAACCTTTTCTTCTTCTCCTCTTTCTCTTTCTACATCTCTCCCTCTCACAAGTAACTTTACTTCTCTTTTTCCAAAACCTAACCCTAACCCTTTCCTTTTCTCTGTATTCTTTTTCTCTTTTCCTTTTCTTTTTTTTTTTCTCTTTTCTTTTAACTAAGAATATCCTCTAATAATATCCTAATATAAAAAGAACTATATTTATACAAATAAAATAATAATAACTCACTTATATTATTCTTAATACTAAATAATATATTCTAAAAAATACGGGATGCTACATACTCAGGGATAGGGGTGAGCGCGGTTCGGTTCGGTTTTTGACCGAAACCGGAACCGGAACCGCATATCTTCGGTTTTAAAAATTGAAAACCGCAACCGCAACCGAACCATCGGTTTCGGTTTTAAAAAGACCGGTTCGATTTTTATCGGTTCGGTTTCGGTTAAAAAACCGGATAAATAAAAATAAAAAAATATATATAATTTAAATCATTATATTTTTACATTCAAATTTTATACAATCAAATATTTGATCACATTCTGCATAATAACACTACAAAATAAAGGTAAGAAACTTTTAACAATCAAATTTTAAGGTTGAATCAACAAAATGTGAATATCTTTTATCGTAGTATGCAATCTAAAAAACACATAATCATGTCTAATGATGTTTACTCCTAATTGGAAAATAGAGGAATAAAATGTTGTAAATGGATTGTCATATTCCCACATTCAATATTAGTATAGTTGATGTTGTAATATGAAATATAATTGAAAAAACTATGTTCTAGGGAAATTTAATACTTAAATTATATATATATATATATATTATAATAAATTTATTTATTTTAATGATCGGTTCGGTTCGGTTCGGTTTTGACCTATAACCGGAACCGGAATCGAAAATCTCGGTTTTTAAAAATCAAAAACCGCAACCGCCGGTTCGGTTTCGGTTTTTTCGGTTCGGTTTTCACCGGTTTCGGTTCGATTTCGGTTTCAATTCGGTATTTTGCTCACCCCTACTCAGGGATATGCACCATGTTTTAAACTTAAATTGTCCAGAATGATGCATACTTACTCACTTAATATAAGATAAAAAGAAAAGGAGGCCTGCTGACTATTTTTTTATTTTATTTTCACAACAGGAATATGTACACTTCACACAACTTCTTACCTGTAAGTTGCAAGTATGATGCATAATACATGTATAATAAACTTTGTATGTATTCAAATTAATACCATGTACTGCATTCCTATAAATTTGAATCAATGCTTAATAAATTTAAATTTGAATCAATGAATCAATGTTTAATAAGTAGATATAAGAGTACGGTTGGATAGCTGAAGTGGTTGATGACTTATGCTCTGTCGTCCCAGGTCCTGGGTTCGACCCTGACTCATCCCCGAGAATTTTTTTAGAACAGATACAAAAAAATTTGCGCGGGTTTTTATTGGTTTTAAAACAGAAAAAGTACAAACCGCTTAATTTCATGCACGCCAAGATTCATTATAGACATAAATACCAAATTTCGGATATTCACCGAATGAATTAAGTACTTCAAAAGCCGCAGTTAGCGGCTCAAGATTACACATTCACATCCCTTTTCTTCGTTAGAACGAGGACGAACTTAAATTTAATATCATATTCACCTCGAAATGTTACATTTTCACTAGTAAAAAAACATTAAACTAAAGCACCTAACATGGTGGGGAGCTGGGCTCATTTTTATAAATAATACTCTAGCCGAGCAGGAAATGAAAAATAATAATATAATATTAGCAGTTCAGCTTTATAAATACAGAGCTTTCTATTGGTGATTCTGCAGCTTGAAGCAGTTGGTTGGTTAAAATTTAGTTGCTTCTGGTCACTGCAGGCCTTCCTTTTTTTAAGAAAAATAAAATTATGGGGTCCTCTGTTTTTCTCGTTGCTCTGTTTCTGTTCACTACATCTCACATTCTCAACAATGCCTTTGCATTTCCTACAAATCTTCAGCACCATCGTCACCGTCGCTTTGCATCTCACAATTATAGAGATGCCCTCACTAAGTCTATTCTTTTTTTTGAAGGACAGAGGTCTGGAAAGCTCCCTGCTAACCAAAGGGTTACTTGGAGAAGAGACTCTGGCCTTTCTGATGGCTTAGATATGCATGTATGTACTAGAATTATATATCTACACACACATGTTTGTATGCATGTTTTTAGTGAAGGGAAAACTTTTTTGGTACATAATATGAAAGATTTGAAGTGGGGTTTTATAATCTTGGTGAATTTTTGACAATGCAGGTTGATTTAGTGGGAGGATACTATGATGCAGGGGATAATGTGAAGTTTGGGTACCCAATGGCATTTACTACCACTATGCTCTCATGGGGTGTCATTGAGTTTGGTGGGATCATGAAAAGTGAGCTTCCAAATGCAAAAGAAGCTGTTCGTTGGGCTACTGATTATCTTCTCAAAGCTACTTCTCAACCAGACACTATTTTTGTCCAGGTTAAATTTATCTCCTCTGTTGTTTAGATCTCTGTTTTTTCATTGATTTATGTGTTTTTTTCAGAAAAATGTGGTTACCTTTCAAGTGATATAGGGCTTGTGAATGTGTTTAGGTGGGTGATGCAAACAAGGACCATGCTTGCTGGGAGAGACCTGAGGACATGGACACTGCAAGAACTGTGTTAAAAATAGACAAAAATAACCCTGGCTCTGAAGTAGCTGCTGAAACTGCAGCTGCTCTCGCTGCTGCTTCTTTAGTCTTTAGAAATACTGACCGTGCTTACTCCAAACTCCTTGTATCTAGGGCCAAGAGGGTACTTTTACTTTCTATTTAAAAAAAAAGAGATGTCTTGATAACAAAAAATATTATGTTTTATCAGTTTTTGAAGAATAGAAATACTAAACCCAAAAACATATTATAGGTATTTGCCTTTGCTGACAAATATAGAGGTGCCTACAGCAATGGGTTGAAAAGTTATGTCTGCCCTTTTTACTGTGATTATTCTGGATATCAGGTAAGATATGGTAAATTTTCACCTTTTTTTGTTTATTGATTATGGATTACTAATGAGTTTTTTTTTTCATGCATGAAGGATGACTTGTTGTGGGGTGCAGCTTGGTTGCATAAAGCTACCAAGGACCCTAGATACCTGAGTTACATTCAAGTAAATGGACAGACCCTTGGTGCTAGTGAAGGTGACACTACATTTGGCTGGGATAACAAGCATGTTGGAGCCAGGATTCTTCTTACTAAGGTCATAAACAAACCCCCTAAATTACTCTTCTAGTCTCAGTAACAGTCTGCTAATTTCAGTGTTGTAATATAAATGTGTTTACATTTTTAGGCATTTCTTGTGGGAAAGGTTCAGTCCCTCCATGACTACAAAGGCCATGCTGATAATTTCATCTGTTCTCTCATACCTCAGTCCCAGTACACTGCAGGTCTCTCTCTCCCTCTTTCTAAAACGTGTAGACTAGTATTTACACCACAATAAAATTTAAAAAAAGAATATAAAACATAGCCTCGGAAGTTGAAATATACGCAAATCTTACCCCCTGCCTGCATGGTAAAATGTATAACATGTTAATGTAGCGTCGTTTACCAGACCCATGCCAACTGAATAAGAATCACCAGTAAAATTGCCTAGGCTCCTGATCTGTACATTCAAAATACATGTGAAACTTTTTATTTTTAATGATAAAGTTGTGGTACAGGTGGGCTTTTTTTCAAGATGGATGACAGTAACATGCAGTATGTTACATCAACTTCTTTCCTTCTGGTTACATATGCCAAGTACTTAACTTCTTCACACAAACTGGTCAATTGTGGTGGAACCATTGTCACACCCAACAAACTCAGAACCCTAGCCAAGCAACAAGTACATTTTTTGCTTTACATACAAATTAATTCTCTCATGTTTTCTTAGATCTTTGTTCATTTATTACATGATACATATTTTAAAGAAATGTCACAAAACAGGTGGACTATATCCTCGGTGACAATCCATTGAAAATGTCGTACATGGTGGGCTATGGTCCAAGATTCCCCCGGAGGATACACCACAGGGCAGCATCCTTGCCGTCCGTCTCATCGCACCCGGCAAAGATCCAATGCTCCCAAGGGTTTGAGTCCATGAGATCAGAGTCACCTGATCCTAACATCCTGGTTGGTGCTGTTGTTGGTGGACCTAATGAGCATGATCAGTTCCCTGATGAACGTTCTGATTATGAACAATCAGAACCGTCTACATACACTAACGCACCCCTTGTTGGCACATTGGCTTATCTTGCTCACTCTTTTGGCCAACTTTAAGGTCAAAATTCTAGACCCTATCTCTACATATTATATTATGTATCCAGTTTGCATCATGTGCAAGTTGTAGTAGCAATGGTAGTGTGAGATCAAATGGACTTGAGCCGAGAACCTTGTGCGAAGTTGTCGAGGTGAAGAACACAGTAGATATAGAATTAAAATTAATTAGTTGTCTTTGTTTATCAAGAAGTTACCATATTATTGACACTTCTTCCGCTAAGCTTGTATGGATTGTGAAGATGTGCAACTGTGCAAGTGTAACTTCCTTGTAAAACGGTGTGGTTTCTATTTATGAATTTCTAGTTATGTGTGTATTAATTTGTTTTGCAGATAGATTTTTAACCACCATACTATGATTTCAGCATGACTTATTTATGAACAAAAAAAATTTAAAAAAAGTTGCTTTTCATGTTACAAAGGAAAAATTGAAAAGAAATGCGACTACGACCAAAAGGAGAAGATGGATAACATAAATTCTAACAAAAAAAACTTCAAACATTCTGGCTAAATTTTGACTATTGAGCCAAAGTGTAAATGAGGAGTATGAGATATACATCTGTCATGTGTGTATTCAGGGTGAGATGCTAGAGTATGGTGTGGTTCATTCTTGGTTGTCTTATTGGAGTTGAGAGGTTATTAAAAGATTGTCTATCATGTTGTCAACAAACAATTTTTTAAATTAGTAAAAAGTCATTCAAAATATTTAAAATATATATTATTTTACCCATTTTTATATTAAATTAAATATAAAATTAATATAGATGGACCAAATGAACAATCTTTAAAATTGTTTAACTATTAAAACAAAATTTTAATAAATACTGTCAAGAGTAACATAAATGTGAGAAAAAATTAAAAAATAATATATTTAATAATTTGTCACGGTTTATCAACTTTGACACCAACTTCGGTTGGAAACCTTTATTGGACATGCTCATGGTCTTTGTTGGACATGCTCTTAGTCAAAGAGTTGTACAACTGCTGTGTCAGACAAGCAGCTGCATGCAGTCAGAAAAGCTGCAATGATTCATACTCTAAGCCTATATTACTGAGGCTAGTTGTAATATTATATACTCCTAATCTATATGATTCTATTAAGATGAAAGATATCATTTGGCACCCATCGGTTGTAAATCTTTTTATCCACACTCGGGCCTTTTTCTGTCTCCAGATTTTGGAGCCATACTCACAAGCCAAGTAGCTAACTACCCCAGTCAATAAGATTCCTCAACTTCAAAAAAATGTTGGTGATTGCTTCTCAAGAGTCTGATTTAAAAAGTAGTCACTTCCCATCATCTTTGAACTATAAAATAAAGCATCCAGTGAATCTTTTAACTATTTACTCCATCTGCATGCACCATTTACCCAAAAGAAACAAGTGAAAAAGGTAAATTTAATTGGCAAAAAGAAAAAGGTCACTAAAAAAGTGTCGATGCATGCATTCCAGTATTAGTAGTACTGGTATTAGAGTACAGTACTGGACAGAGATGGCCAAACGAGCGGAGTGAGCTGATTCGCCTGTTTGGGCAGCATCTAACTCGTGCACGGTACTTGCAGCTTTTCGGGCCATGCCGATTCTTGACTCTTGTACGGCTCGACGGATTAGTCGAGTTTATTATTATTATTATTATTTTAATTTTAATTCCATTTAATATTTTAAAAGTATTAAAAATTATACGAATATTTTTATAATAAAAGAGGACGATACCTCTATAAATTTTATTAATTAAAAAATATTTTACAAATAATTTGAGAGTACTCCTCTCTAAAAAAACGGAACAAACCGCTTGTACATAATAAACAAATTTAAAAAAAAATACGAAGTAAATCAAATTTAAAAATACAAAATAAAAATATTCTATCCACTATTTAATAATAACCATAAGAAAAACTAAATCATATAAAAGCTAAACTTAAAATATTACATTTATAATTTATATGTACAAATAAATATATTTACGGATCAATATATATTAATTAATCGCCCTTTTAAATTTGTACAAACTACATTGATATCTCTGCTTAATTATAAGAAAAATGGAAGGAAATAATTAAGTGATGCAAGTTGGTAGTATAATACACTAATAAATTAATAATGGTATAATCTAATCATTAATTTGATAATCCTTAAGCAACTTATAATGCACACTTTTGTTTGGGGTATCGACTCGT
The DNA here is from genome assembly GCA_028671895.1 of Oenanthe sinensis. Classification (NCBI taxonomy): domain Eukaryota; kingdom Viridiplantae; phylum Streptophyta; class Magnoliopsida; order Apiales; family Apiaceae; genus Oenanthe; species Oenanthe sinensis. Next base: position 33,177,293 of record CM053813.1, read on the forward strand.
GTTCGTGCCGAGCCGGCAGGCAAGTTGGTAGTATAATATACTAATAAATTAATAATGGTATAATCTAATCATTAATTTGATAATCCTTAAGCAACTTATAATGCACACTTTTGTTTGGGGTATCGACTCGTGTTCGTGCCGAGCCGGCAGCCGGCTCGGCTCGGCACGGGTAGACAAGCGGGCTGTGCCGGTTACGATTCCCTCTTTCCTAGCTCGTGAACTTCTCCCGGTTTGTACCAGTTCATGAACCAGTCCGGTCCAAGCCGCCTGACACGAGCCATTTTGACGAACCGGAGCCATTTTGACGAGCCGGGGCGAGCCAACCCGCCCGTTTGACCACCTTTACCGGTGAGACGCAAATATACAATACAAAACTATACACTATTGACTATACTGCACGGGAGGTGTATCAATTAAAACTATTTTGTTTCCACCTTTAAATGCTGATGGTTAGAACTTAGAATGACGGGTTATATAAGAACTTGAATCTATTGTAGATCTCAACGAAAATAATGGAAAAGAAGCTAACCACGTCTCAGCCAATCAGTCATGGCAACTACAATGCAAACCAAATGACTGTAAACAAACAACACTAAGAGGTATACCAAAGTGATACAACACAACATCGAGGATTTCACCCTGCGTTCAGGATGATCTGGACCTCTCAAATTCAAGGTTTTATTTCTTCAACACATACTGTAGAAAACATATTCTATGTTCGTGCATCACATGAACTTTATTCTATATAGTACCACAGAACCCGCCCCTTAATAATTTAGACTGATATTACTTCAGCACCAGTATATTAATGTTTACCATCAATAGCCTCCTCATCAATTGCCAATGGAACAGTGAACCTAACAGAGTCAAGTGCAGCAATAATTAGATTGGTCTCCAAAACATCTCAAATTTTAATACATTTTGGATTATCAACTGTTGACGGGTAGGGTAAATATTACTTACATTTTAACTTTAATTTTTAAAACACTACTACAATATCAAAAGCATTGGAAACTTAAAAGTGGCTAGAATAGATGAAGATCTCACCAATTCACGGAATTTGAGAATGTAAAACATCTCAAGATATCGTCTTGTTTCACGCCTCTCAGGTTTAGAAACATACTTCCAGAAACTGTAAACTCCAGCCAGTGTCATGAGTCTTTCAGAGTAGATCTTCCATGTATGCCTTCTAAAAAAATTCTCGGGGTGAGCCAGGGTCGAACCCAGAACTTGGGACGACAGAGGATAAGCCCTCAACTACTTGAGCTATCCAACCGTGCTCTTTAATGACCCCATTATAAACACAAACCTCTCATATATTCTCTGAAGGCCCCCTTGAGATATTTTTTCCCGGTAGGCAGGTTCCTCTGTGCACCGTTGAAAAAATCCCACCATAAGATCAGCAGCTCTATCAGGGATTCAGGGTGATATGGATCTATATGGAATCCGGAAACACCATCCTCAATGATCTCCCTGGGACCACCATGACAAGTAGCAAATGTTGGCAGGCCACAAGTCATGGCTTCTACTACCGTTAGTCCAAAGGCTTCATATCTGCTCCAGGGGAAACAATATTGAACTTGGGATCAAAAACATCTATGCCATGGGCAACTCGATACAGGCCTGGAAGAGTGAAAGATGAATGGCTTTCATACTGACCAACAGTATTCTTCCTGAAAATATCAGATTGAAAAATGTGATCTCTGCTAACAACCATGCAAGACAATAGAAATATGCAAGCAAACTAATAAAACACATTGCGAGAATGAGAGATCAAAAAAGAAGCAAGGCAAATCTTTAGTCTTAAACAGAAACAAACATTTTTCTAGCTAAATAAAACAGGTCTGAAAATGCAATGACCCGAATCCAAATCAAAATAAAACAATTTGGAATAAATGTTGTTGACATATTACTGACACGCCTGCTTGGATGTAGAACCAGAGGTTAGATGATGTTTACTATAATGTGTGTGAGGAGAGGTGATTGTCTAGGAGGGATGATATACTACGACTCAAAAAGGAGCCTTGTTTCGAATTTTCAACTCAAATTACAAATTCAAATTTTAATTCTCAATTCAAATATCTGAACTAACATGAACATAAATTATCATAAAATATATTAGAAGTACTACTGATTATAGCACATGCTGTTTCTAGGATTTCATGCATCAAAACAATTTTAAAGAATAATATGCCATCCCACCAACTGTGAGAAATCACAATAAGAATAATTTAAGGAAGAAAAAATAGTTATGTAATCCTTTATGCTGGCAACACTATGCAATTATGCAAGTATATGTATCTGAGGAAAAAATAGTTATGATATCAATATCATTAGTGTAGGTCAGCCTTATAAGAATAATATACTGTGTGTACCCCTGTTTCAGATGTCGGGAACTACATCTGAGGATATATTAAAAGGTAATAGCCAAGGAGTTAGCCTTTCCATCCATCATTAAGGGCAAGTCCAATGGTGTGCTATATCTTGTTCTATATCTATATTATAGAACAAAAACTAAAATTCTCCACTCTAATGGTGTGCTAAACATATTGCTAAAATAGCACAATGCTATAATTTGTTCTATATATAGAACAAAAAATAGATGGAGCTATAATTGACACCTCATCAAAAAGTGTAAAAAAGGAGGGAAATGAATAAAGGAGGGACATCAATTTTCTACCTAATATATTCAATACCACTTTTATCAATTTTATATTTAATTTTATCAATTTGGAACAAGATTTAGAACAATGCATGGGAGACATGGTGCTATTTTAGCACAAAAAACCACTTTTTAGTGCTAAAGTATAGCAATAGCTCCATCTATTTTAGCACAACCATTAGACATGCTCTAATAGTTGTACCTGTAGTCATTTCTATTTCATATTTGTCATGAATTTATATATTAATCCTTTTAACTTGTGTTCAAAATACCATGCAAAATTTCATCATTTTACTTTCAATATTTTAACTATACTTGAACTTCTGACAGCTGCACAGATCTCACAATTCAAGTAATTTGATCAGTAAGCACATCAGTGGCTTATATTAATATGCTCAATATCTGACATACTAGCACGATATATCTTACACATGACATATCCACTAGATATCAATTAAAGTGGATGAAGACTTACGTTCCTGCAATCTCCTGATATGTACTAGTGATGATGAAATCGGCATTATTCATGGCTATTAGATCAGCAGTAAATTGACATGAAAAATGATATTTTTCTTCAAACTTTTTCCAATATATGTCTGAATCAGGATATTTTGTCTTTTCCAATGCATGAGCAATGGTACACTGCAACATTCGGAACAACAAAATAATATGCACCAGTATACTGGAAATTACTGAATATGTAAGATGAAGATGTCCTGATAACATTATACCTGTGTAACTCCCATCTTATAAGATAACAGAGATGCAACGAGATTGCCATCACTGTAGTTGCCAATGATGAGATCTGGATTGCCTTGTAATTCGGCACAAATTTCACCTGCCACATCCTGATACATAACCAAGAGGACCATACATGTATGATTAAGTAGCCAATACAGAATTTAGCAGATATCGAGTGGAACCGTGGCACAGAAAGGACTTTACATCACAATGCAGCCCATTATTGGGCAAACGGGCCTAATGTTTGGATAGTTTATACTTGTAGATGCAAATGCAATGGCAAATCTGTCGAAAATGGGTAGTTCTTGAAAGGTGGTATGAACAAAGCTATTGCAACATCATGGGTTATTTAGGCATTTGGAAATTTGTTTCCTATGCATATACTACCAACTTCACTTCAAATTAAACAGAGAAACTGGTTAAGATGATTTCTAATACTTACCTCAGTGAAATTCTCCAAATAGGGCCACACATCAAATCTTGAGATCCACTTACGAAGAACTCCATGCTCAGTTCTGAATGGAACACGCAAAATATATGTGTGTTCAGTTCCACTAACTCTTTCAAGCCGCTGGTTGCATGTGGTACCCTTTGCATCTGGTATAAGTCGGGTGACCTTTAAAATGATTCAAATATATGTTAGAAACATAAAGATGTATACAAAGCAAATTTTTTTCTCATAAATGTAATGCTAGTTTACATATATAAAGACTAAAGTTTAATGGAGTATGTACTCTTAAAAGGAGTACTTGGAGACCTACATGTCCTGCATCACATTCTGCTTATAATATACAGCAGAATTATTGCAGAACATGAGGTCTTCAATTAATACTCCATTTAAGAGTACTCCATATAATATAACAGCCGGTTAAATGAAAAGAACGTGAAAATGTAAGTTATGCTGTTAACTTAGAAACCTTTTGATCTATTAATGCTACACTTTTACTAAGTGACAGGTTGCTAGATCTACTAGATTGCCTGTGAATTAACAGTTTCCCTTAATTTTTCTTTATTGTATATTTTTGAAACCCAAGTATCTTCTTCATTGTATTTAATTATTTTGCTTCTTCTACGGGTTTTGTATATATTGCTCTGCACTTATCAAAGCACAACAATTGTCATCACATTAAAAATGTTCTCTTCCGAGCACAAGCCTATGTATATGTATAACAGAATAAGATTATAGCACTTACAATTAGAATTTTAGGAGTAACATTCAGTCCTTGCTGCTTTAACTTGAGAAGCATTTCATTCTCCAAAGCACGTACTTGATCAAGTATGTAAACAATCTGAACATCAGACAATTTAGTTAACACTGTTACTACAAGCATCATTCACCTCTCCGCTGAGCCCACAGAAGCCCATCTGGAGAAAATAACACATAAAACACTTTTAATTTGAAATTTGCAGCTAGGAATAATAAACACTACCTGTCCGCCGGTGTCGGGCAAACCCAGAACATTTGCTTGGCCAAAGTATCCATGTATAGATAAAATGACAACATTAAATACCATAGGAATTCGTCCCAGGAATGTCTCTAAGGTTGCAGGATCAGGTGCTTGAAGAATGTCAGAAAGAAGATGCATCATTTCCTAAACACGTTCTGCAGTATCACCCCAGCCTTTCTCAAACCCCATTCCTTGCAAACTACAAATCAAGGATTATTAATACCATATAGCAAGTGTAAGAACACTATGAGCATAAGAGACAGAAGCTTACTCATATTCAAACTGAGAAAAGGGTGCATCTGGAAGTTGCTTAGAGAGATAATCTTCTGCCTTTGTCAAAGCAAAATCAAGTCTCGATATGGAGCGTATCCGATCATTGATCATCATCACCTACGCAGGATTAGCTAATAATTAGTTTTTTTATCCAGTATTAATCCAATCAAAGAAGTGCACATTAATTGGAAATTGATAACTCGATATCAAAGAGGTAATATGGCTACTAACTAAAAAAACAACATTATTGATATAAACATAAAAAATGAACCGCAGTATCAATATGTTGTAAATTGAAAGAAGCCACATGCTATAAGAATAAGAGTATAAGACACACGGCTAGCATTGTGATCACACAAGTAAAAGTGGGTTATAGAAACAAACTTACATGACCTTTATAATTGTGTGCTTGAAGAAAATTAAGTAATGGCTCCAAACAATCTTTGTTGCGGAACATAATTGAAGAGAGGTGACGGTTGAGGAACTGAACCCCATTGCCAATGGATGAGGACCGGGAGGGGCGTGGGACAGTAGCATTAAATGGCTCAAAATCAAGCTCAAGCATATACTTATCATGGATCCTGGCACGTGTTTAGAGGCCAACAGTATCAGTATTTGTGAAAATTCTATCCTTTAGAACTTAAGTTACAGGACTAACAAGTATATAGATACATAGCAAGAGGGAGTAGAAGCAAAAAGTTGTTAGTGCTTACTGCCCATTAACAAATTCTTCCTTGAAGTGAAGATATTCAGATACGTCTAACTGCTCCACACTTAGCTCATATACATTTACGCGCACGTATTCCCAAACATCAGGCCTTGGTCGAACTGTTATTGCTACAAACGGAGGAAGAATTATCACTTCCTGTAACCATAAAGTAAAAAAAGGAGTAAGAAAAAAGTTAAGAAAGAGGAGAAGCGGATTGGTGAAGAATTCAAAATTAACCTGTTACTTTATGTATTTTCTTTTCCTTCTCTATATCAGGCACTAGAACTCTAAAAGGTGGAACTTATAAGAGAATAGGGATTCAATTCGTATGTGCATGTGCAGAAGCTGGAATTTTATTTTTATTTTTGTCACAAAAACTGGCTGGAATTTTTTTAAATAGCTTAATATGTTAATATTTTAAATATCAGGGTTTTTTTTTTGCTAAATAATAGCCACCCTTTTTGTTTATATGAATTTCTGTTAATTTGTCTCAACCAGACAAAGGACTACTTGTCTTGAACTGCGGTCCCAAAGATACGATCCAACCATGATTGTCAAGTTGATACATTCAAAAATCAATTACAATAACCAAAGAAATCATTTGACTGGTATTTTTCTTCCTCCTTTCTTCTTTGTCCCTTATACCGAAGTTGAAGATAGTTAAGTATAAAAACAATAAACTCACCATTCTTACCTTCAAATGCTTATTAAGAATTCCGGGCACAAAATAAACAGAGTCTGTTAATTCCACTTAATAGACCCCAGCTTCGTAGATGTATTAATAGAATCTCCTTAGATAATCAAGTCATATGCATGTATATTAATATTCTGGTAAACTACTGTGCAGTGAGTAGATAGGCAGGGTTGGTATTGCATGCTGCGATTAATCAAATCTAGAAAAAATAAACCTGAGTGGATTGAAGGATTTGGCCAAAAAGACCATCTCTTAGATGTTGTTTTCCAGAATCATCATCACCTATATTGCTTTCCAACTCATCTATTAAATGATGGGGTTGTAGTATCCCCTTCCCTTGTGCCACATATCTTCATCTCATAACACACACAAACACAGTCAATAAACATCATATCTTCATCTCAAAACACACAGTAAAACACATAAAACTCAAATATGAAACATCAATCTTACATTTTACATAAACATATATAGAAAGAAGATGAAAATACTACCTGGAGAGAAGAGAAACAAGTTCATTTCAGTGAGCAGAGAGGATGTCTTCAACCCTATCTCTAATACTTGGTAACTTTTTTAGTTCACGAACTGCCATTTACTGTTACTTCTTCACTTACCTTTCTCTGAATTATATCTACCGTTATTTCTTGCTGCTTCTAGTGAACTTGTATATAAATATAATTGTAAAGTTGCAGTGTTGTATAAACCAGCGGCGAGTGTCCAAGAAAACAATAATTATAGAAATCGAGATGGTGACAGAGAGATTTACCTAGTTGTTTTAAAACGTCAATAGAATGAAGCCATGTTAGAAAATACAAGAAAGACAAATACAAATGAAAAAGCTTTACTTATTTTCTGCTCTCTCTCTCTATCGCTCTGTCCATGCAGTTTGTATACGTGTTACTCTTTCCTTGTCCTTGTGACTTATTTTTTTTCTTATTTTTCAGATTGGTCCCACTTCTTTTAAATTTTCTACTGTCTGTCAGAAAAAGAAAAAAAGTTTTCTTGTATTAAAAGATTAGAAAATGGTCTGAAACTGTGTGTATATTATTTATCCGATTCATCTATATTTTCGAGGAAGAAATAAATTAAATCAAAAGTATACATCAATAAAAACGAAGCATGTAAAGAAAAGAAGAAGAAGAAGATCAAATCATCAAGTGCTCAAGTAGTATTTAATACACATCACCTACTGCATGTCATGCAATTTGTGTGCTCTCAATCTGTTTCTTGCTACTAATATTTATTCTAAACATATACTATATTGCTGTAACTCTGTTTTTTTTGAATGGTTGCTCTACCTCTGTTTAAATTCATCAAATATTGTAAAAATGAAAAAAAAAAAAAAAAAGTCTCCAGCTGATCTGCAATGCTAACCGTCAGTTGACAGAGGAACGGACTTCACCTGATTCATTGAGGTGTAACAAGCCTTAGAAATGGTTTGGAAGATATATAGTAACATCGCCTATTGTATGTGTCAGTGTGTGTGACCAAGTTTCATGGATCGAGTAGAGCAAATAACTGAAATATTTGATGAGCTCACCAGATCACGAAACTTGAGAATGTAGAACATTTCGAGATATCGTCTTGTTTCACGCCGTTCTAGTTTAGAAACATACTTCCAGAAGCTGTAAACTCCAGCTAGTGTCATTAGCCTTTCCGAGTATATCTTCCATGTATACCTACAAAGTAGTCATAAGCATTTTAATGAGACAAATTACTTCATTATGTTTTAACTTCCACCAAAAACGTCAGAAAGTCTTACTTTTCGTATATCCTTTGCAGCCCTCCATCTGAAATTTTTCGCCAATAATTTGAATCCTCTTTGCACCGCTGAAAAAAATCTACCATTATATCAGCAGCCCTTTCAGGGTGATATGGATCAATATGGAATCCCGAAACACCATCTTCGATTATTTCCATTGGGCCACCATGACAAGTGGCAAATGTTGGGAGTCCACAAGTCATTGCTTCCACCACCGTGAGCCCAAACGCTTCATAATATGCCGGCTGAAATAAGATAGAAAATAGATGGAAATTTGAAACTTGGTATGATGTATATATAGTTAACAAAAGGGTAAATGCTTTCGAACAAGCCTACTATACCTGTACAAAGATACCGTTTCTGTCAGCTATATATCGATAGAGCTCGCCGTTGCGTGCTCTATTTGTTTGGCTTGATATCCAACGCAAGTTACCATTCAAGTTGTATTGCTCGATGAGATCATGCATCTTCTGGATTTCTACGATCTCTTCTCTGTCATTGGACTTCTTTACATCATTGTAACCAGCTACCAGTACTAAGTTTGCCATTTCCCTCAAAGTTTTATTTTTACAATAGCACTCTACCAGCCCTGTGATGTTCTTGACCTTGTCAAGCCTTGCCATCGAAAAAATTATAGGCTTTGAATTGTCACTCAGCGAACCACTGCACAGTATCAATAGAGATATAAGAACTTATGGAGCATTAACTAAAAACTTTAACATCAATTGACAGATGACACTAGCTCAAAAAATTTACGCATGCCATGAATACAATGTCAAATTTATAACGAGAATTAGGCATAATTTTTTTCTTGTTTTCTCTTTTTTTTACTATTGCGCAAGTTCCTTAAAAGATTTACATAAATATATAGAATGGTAAGGTACTAACTCACATATGTTCATCATTTTGCTCGGGATCATACAGCAACTTTTCTATCAAAGCGTGTAAAGACGTAAGCCTTCTCTCCTTTTCTGAGTATGGAAAGTAAATGCCCATATCTGCTCCAGGGGAAACAATATTGAATTTGGGATCAAAAACATCAATCCCATGAACCACTCGATACAAGCCTGGAAGAGTAAAGGCCGTATGGCTCTCATACTGACCAACGGTATTCTTCCTGAAAAAGTAGATAATTAGATATAAATATCCTTGGATTACTGTTGTGCACAATTTAAAACAAAGGTCATATTTAGTAAAAGCAATATTGTTATAGTAGTCTTAGAAATCTAAGCAGTGAATGACCTTGTTGAAAGTACAGGACAGTATTATCAAAGGTAGAGAGAGCCCCTTTCCTTTCTTCTGACTTTTCAGTTGAGTTCTTAATACTTACTAAATACTAAAGAAATTATTCTAAATATGAATCCTAGAAAGAGCAATGCCTCAGGCCCTAAGCACAGGTTTAAATTGCTAATCCAATCACAGTAGGTTGCGAGCTCTGTACAACTTCTATATTTGGAAGCTGATTTGACTGAAATTTTGTAGTCTTACTTGATCTTCTTTAAGATTAGCTAAATGAAAAGAAAAATGTTATCTTTTGTATGGAGCCTTGCACTAGCAGCTAAAGTCAATATGTACTACTAGTCCCTCATACTCCTAGTTGTCCAAAAAAAAATCTAAAGCATATTTACAATAGATATTTGAATTGTTCATATAGCTTAATTAGCTGTATTAATTTTGAAAAACATTATTATAAATCAGAACAAGGATGTGAAGTCCTCCCGAGCATGTTATACTGATCGGAAACAATTATTTCTTTCTACCATTTTTGTTATCATTTTACCTTACATTTCTAAATCAAAAGTCAAACAACAATTTATAAATGCAACTATTCTAATTTCTAGGTCAGTAGTTGCAACAAAGATATCCTATTATCTATATCAACAACAATCATGGGCTGTTCCATAAGGATAAATACAGCATAAGAAACTTACGTTCCGGCAATCTCCTGATATGTACTAGTGATAATAAAATCTGCAGCATTCATGGCTAGCAGGTCAGCAGTAAATTGGCATGAGAAATGATACTTTTCATCAAACTTTTTCCAAAATATGTCTGACTCTGGATATTTTGTTTTCTCCAAGGCATGAGCAATTGTACACTGCAAGTTTTAATTTAAAAAATAAGATACACAAACATAAAATTATTTAAAAATATTGGGTCAAGTGGATCACCGAAATTTTTTTGGTTTCGTTTGAATAACCTGACATAATAAAGTTACACTCCATTTTACTTTTGAGAAATGAGCATTAAAATAATCATTTTTCGTTAAATTTTATGATGTGATGTTGACTTATTAGTTATTCACACGACAACATGATAATAAAATAATAGAAAATAAAAGTTTGAAATGAAGGTTAAATTTGATTAAAAAAGAAAATGGATATGTAAAAACCCAAAAAACTAATGTAATGTACATATATATATAAGCGAGTTGATAAGTAAAAAAACCAGTGTTGTAAAAAGTGAAAATCGGACTTAGTCGGTGAAAGCACGGAACATGGATTAATAGGATAAGTCGGGCATTAATCGGAATGATTAATTGGATAATCGGGAATTTAATCAGTTCGGTGAGCTACCAATTTTTAGAACAATGAGGAAAATTAGTATAATCACTTTTTCATTTATCAAAATTTCAAAATTCAATAGAATGTAACTTTATTTAAAATGAGTGATGTATATGAGACCAAAAATTTGTCGGTGATTCATTTGATATATTAGAATGAAACAAGTGAGGTATTTGATAATTAGCCCTAAAAATATTAGATATGTACGATGCGGAGACTTTGAGATCATTACTACCTGCGTAACTCCTAATTTAGCAGCTAACAAAGTCGCAACAAGATTCCCATCACTGTAGTTGCCAATTATCAGATCTGGAACGCCTTGTAACTCAGCAGAAATTTCACTTGCTACATCCTGATAAAATTCCACAAGCAGAAAGAAAGTTTCACAAAAAATCTAATAGTTTCACTGACACTGAACCTAAGATAAAATCACTATACTGATATGCTTTTAAATTAAAGAAAAAAAAGGCCACAGAGCCCTCCAAGTACTAAAAAGAGATGTATTACGTATAGCATGAGCTCATTTTAATTAACAAACAGTCGTATACTTGTCACATAATATTAATTTTAGTTTACAAAATAATTGTAATCATATAGTTTATCCGGTATCAGTTGCATAATTATTTACTAGCTTATAGACATAAGTTTCTGCCACTTGTATACTCGATTAAAAAACAATAAGAACCTATAAATTCACCATGTATACTAATTTGCTTCCGTTACAGCACAGAAGTATTTATCTTTTTATTGTAAATTGACTGACAGTACCTCTGTGAATTTCTCCAGATACGGCCACACATCAAACCTTGAGATCCACTTACGAAGAATACCATGCTCCGTTCTGAAAGGAACGCGTAATATGTTGGTGTGTTCTGTTCCGCTAACTTTTTCTAGCCTCTGGTTGCAGGTGGTACCTTTTGCATCTGGTAATAATCGAGTGACCTTGCCAATGAGTTAGATGTATAGTAAGAAACATATCTAGAACCAACGGAACAAGGTGAATCAAAAAAGAAGATGCCTAAAGTAGAAGTCAGCGGAAAGCGACAAAATTTTCAATTTGTATATACATAATATATGTGTGTTCTGTTGCGCATATGTATCAGTGCATAGTTAATAACACAGCCTAGATCAATACTTACAATTAGAATTTTAGGAGAAATATCCAGTCCTTGCTGCTTTAGTTTCTGAAGCATTTGATTCTCTAGTGCACGCACTTGATCAAGTATGTAAACAATCTGTACATCAAAATAATATGATACACTTCAGAGCAGTGTAATAACTACAAACAAGCATATTCATACCCAAGGACTGAAATCTTTTACTGGAAAATATTAATATGTAACCTTATTTGCAGAGCAGAAGAGGGAAACATACTCGTATTCGGCAAAATACTTTCAGTTTGAAATTTGTGGTTAAAAATACTAAATGATCAATACCTGGCCACCAGTGTCAGGCATGCCTAAAACATTTGCTTGACCAAAGTATCCATGCGGTGATAAAATGACAACGTTGAATACCATTGGAATTCTACCAAGAAATGTCTCCAGGCTTGAGGGATCAGGAGCTTGTAGGATTTCAGATAGAAGTTGCATCATCTCCAGAACACGTTCTGCAGTATCCCCCCAACCTTTTTCAAATCCCATTCCTTGCAAACTGCATATCCGAGGATATATAATATACAAGAAAAAGAATATATATTAATTTTTTCTGAAGCTCAGGGTTAAAAGCTTATTCGTATTCAAACTCAGAAAAGGGTGCATCTGACAGTAGCTTAGAAAGATAATCTTCAGCTTTCGCCAAGGCAGACTCAAGTCTGGATACAGTTCGTATCCGATCATTCAACATCATAACCTACATTATATTGAAGATTAATTACTCTTTCTTTAGAATCAAGCTAGCTAAAAATAGATACTAGGATTGCTAACTTTCATATGAATTGGGATGATCTATCTAGATATCGATACCATGGGGAGTGGACAATACTTTTCAAGCCAAATCGGGTTCAGAATAAATTTAAAGTAAACATTTATTATATCAAACATAACCAAATATAGCCTTGAAATTATGCTTTGATTTTTAAATAAATGGTGACTGGCCAAATCTTTAGGATTATTCATTTAGGATTGGTTTTTAAATTATTTTTTGAATAATTCTGAATTCTAGTAGTTTTTAGAAAGATAGGATATTTCAGTTAGGGATTTGACTCTATATAAAGCATACCTGTGTGATTAGAATAATATATTCAAGTTCATGATGTATTTCTGTTCTTATATAACCACATATAAAGATAAACTCACATGGCCTCTGTATTTGTGTCGTCGGAGGAAATCAAGTAATGGCTCTAATGAATCTTTGTTGCGGAACATGATTGAAGAAAGGTGACGGTTGAGAAATTGAACCCCACAACCAATGAATGAGGATCGGGTTGCACGCGGTAACGAAGCATTGAATGGCTCAAGATCAAGCTCAAGCATGTAACGAGTGTCGTCCCTAAGAAATCAATTAACAGCCAATAAAAATCAGTATAGACAAAATAAAATTGTATCTTAACCTTTAATTCAACAACACTTTTAGCAAGTTACATACTCCCCACTAGCGAGTTCTTCCTTGAAACGAAGATATTCAGCAACATTTAACTGTTCGACGCATAGTTCTGATACATTAACCCGAATGTATTCCCAAATGCCAGGCCTTGGACGAACTGCCATTGCTACAAATGGAGGCAGAACTATAGCTTCCTAAGACCAAATGAGAAGGAAAAAAGTCGCGCATTTATAATAAGGTTAGAGGAGTAGAGTTTGTTAGAATATAATATAAAATCCTGCTAACTCCTCCAAACACCTTAAGCTTTTAGAAGAACCGGTAACTTAACATGGTTGGCCGAGGTCTCAAGTTCAAGTTCGGTTTTCTGGAAACTTCACAGAGTTATCATACATATGCACACAAACATTTAAAGTTTTGATAAATATAAAGAAATGAAGAATCAAAAATTAAAGGAAGTACCTGTGTGGATTTTATGACGTGGCCAAAGGGTCCATCTCTGAGCTTATGATGACATTCATTTTCATCACAAACAACACCCTCTAACTCGCCTATCAACTTATGTGGTTGCAAAATTCTATTCCCTTGCGCCACATACCTTTAAACACATTGACATACATAAATTTCACTATAACACCACCAAATTTTTGTACATTTTTTACGTTGTGTTATGCAAATTCTGTTGTGAAAAAACAATTCTCACGGTTATCCCATTCTCATTTGAACCTAATATTTATACATGTGATCATTTATATACATATATAACGAACATTACCCTTAAAAATTAATTTATATAGATAATAAATATTAGAAAGAATGATTGGGCATAGGATGATAGACCTGGAGAGGAGAGAGACGAGTTGATTGCGATGAGCAGCAAGGGTTTCTTCCACCCTTTGACGAACACTGGGAATTCTTTCATTCGACATTGATTAATATATATACAAATTTGGTGCATGTATTTTGTCGTAAAATTTGAAGAAAGCTTGGTAATTTATGTAAAAGAAACCAAGAAAATTATGCATCAGTGGAGTAAAAAGCGATCCACTCTATGTATTCGTGTCATGTTCTCCTGGCTTGTCGACACTCGTTCGACTGCAGTTTTGTCTGGCCCCCCACAACCAACACATTTTAGCTTTTCTTTTCTTTTTGTTTGTCTACATCGTTTTAGCTTAGTTTTGACTAAATATATCTTCTAATTACTATTAAACTATATACTGTATGTGTGTGTATGAATCATTAAACTTATCAGTATTAATGTTCGAAATTTGTAATACTTATTTAACAAAATTAATATTTTCGAGATTATTTTTAAAATTAATGAATGTAGCTCCATATGTGCAGACTTGAGGTTCTATTTATCACATAATTAATTTTTTTATATAAACATTATAATTAAAAAAATTACAGATAAAAGGAAAGGAAGGACGTAGTTAGTATATTCCTAGTGATTTTTAGTGCATTCTGTAAGTAGTCAAAAAAGTTGAATAAATAAAAGTTAATATGGAAATGAAACATCAAATTACTCCACTAACGGAATAAAGAAGAATAGAACATAAAACAAATTTCAAATTATTACATCTTCCAAAAGAAAGTAATTAGAAAACTGCATGCATACAATGAATGAATATTTTGTGAATTAAAAAAGTGCAGGCCATTTAGTAGCCACGCGGAGCAGGTGGCATAGCAGCAGTTGGAGCCTCAGGAGTGTAAACAAAAGCTGGAATAGAGTACAAGTTCATTGTCTTAAGTAGCCTTGGAGAAGAAAGAGTGGCACCAGTTTTGCCTTTGTTCACATCAGTTGGAACATTACAGCTCTTCACTGGCGATTTTTCGAGAAAAACCTTGCATTTTGTCAGCCTCCATCCTTTTTCAAGCTCTGCAGGTGACAATGTTGCAAAGTAATAACCCTTTGCATCAGCTGGATTGCTCAGTATAGAGAATGGAGCTGTTTCATATCCTTTTTTGTCAACTGCTAGACATGTTATTCTCGCTATGGCACCTGCAATGTCATAAGATAAATTTAATAAACTAATTTTGCGGCTTATTATAAGTAATAGGTGAGATTGTTTTTTTAGCCGATAGCCGAACAGACTCCAGTGACAGAATTTTATCTACGAAAAATCGATCTTGACAAAATCTGGAAGTCATACCTTTAATTGGCATGAGACGAGAGCCTTTTTTACAATAAATAGTCCCCTGAATGCCTATAACCTTTGTTAACATCTTTTCTGAGATTAATTTTAGGGAATTATACCCATAATCAGTAGCCGAAACAGCAGCCAGTGACACCAGGAACACAGAAAATGCAAGTGACAAACTCCTGCTCGTTGCAGCCATTCTTTATTGTTAGATTTTATGAGTACAGATGTGTTTATGATTTGAGGTGAGTTGTGAATTATATTTTAAACATGTTCAAGGACCTATTTATAAGGATATTATAATACCAAATACTGATAATGTCTGTAATGTTGTTCGCATGTGATAATGGTTTGCCACTAATTAAGCATTGGAAATTATTCTAGTGCACTAGTTGTTTCCACGTTGTGCATAGCTGCTGCAGTGCTGCTAATAGTTTTGTAGTTTGATTGGGTTTGCAGTTGGTGAAACTTAATTTAGAACCAAATTAACAAGCTTCGTTCATTTTTCTTTGTGTTTATAAGTATAGAATATGATTATAAAATATATTATAAACTTTATACTCCATTAAGAAAGAAAGTACAACTCACCCGATCGACATCCTCAGTCCTATTTATGTTTTTTCGTACAGCCTTTCATGCAATCTCAACGATGTCACTTTTAACCTATACTGTAGTACTTAATTTCACCGCAGGGTTCATTTCTAAACCAAAATTTTAAACCTTTATATACGTTGCTCTAATAGTATTAAGTAAATGTTAGAACTAAAATATATGGTATATAAGATTTTTGTACATATTCCGTTTATTATATATTATGCTTAAACTTGGTGGGTAGTTTTGTATATTTAAGCTCGGTTCATTGTGAACACACTTCTTGAAACTACAATTCGGACGGCGGAAACAACAAGTTCTTATGTTCCTTTTACGGTAAATTCTTGGATGACAATTCTAATCTTACTAATAATATGGTGATACTGGTGATGATATCCATCATGACCTTCATACAGAGCTGGAATTATTAGCTATGGATATGATATTGGAAAAGGATCGATTTTATATCAGCCTTCAATTCGAATTAGCAAAAGTGGCATCTCCTTGCATGATATGAATTCCAAACATTAATGAGTCAAATTATGCTTTGAAAAGAAAATGTTTCATACTAATGGATTCGGATCCATAACCATGGGTTCAATGCACGAGATCTTGTACTACTTACCAATGAAAAGAAGTGGTCGAGGTTAAATGCATGGTGTTCTCCGGAGCCTGTTCAAATTAAAATTAAAGTTGATGCAGGCCTTGGTAAATTAAAATTAATGTTGATGCAAGCCTTGGTAAATTAAAATTAATGTTGATGCAAGCCTTGGTTCAAGTGGAGGTTGTCTTGGAGGTGGAATGGTTGCACGTGATTATTCTGGTGGGTGCAGGAGCAAATTTTGTTAACAAATCTACAAGTGCATTTGAAGCTGAGTTGCAAGCTATAAAATATGGGCTCCTTGCCAAAGAGTTGGAGCTTTATAAATTTATATTGGATCAAATTGTTTGAATACTGTCAAAATTCTTTAGTAATTAATTAAGGTGATGATTTTGGGTGTTCAGAGTTAGATGATCTTATCATATCCATTAAATCTTTAGCCTCCATGAATAGCTTTAAAGATTTCATTTTCATGCATAGAGAAGCTATCAGGATTTGCCCATGGTTTAGCTAATGTAGCTTTGTCTATTAAAGCTAATGCTAGATGGAAGGATAACATTCCGCAGGTTGTGCATAATATGTGGTAATTAGTGGATAAATAAACCTTCTCTGATGTGATTCTTGCTTGGTTTATAGAAATTAATGCTTCAACAAAGGGGTATATGAGTATAACAATGGACCAAAAAACAGCCTCGATCAGGATAATAATAGGTAAAGCCGGTGTTACACAATGATGTTAACAACGTACATAACCCATTGGCATAATTAATGGATTCAACCAGAAATAAGCTCAAAATGAACAGAAAGAAGAACATAACTAATAACCACTGGGTAGATTTGATTTTGCGGTATAAAAGAATGGGGCCATGGAATATAAGTTGATGTTTTTAAGGAGCCTCGGAGCACGCAGAATAGCACCACTTGTTCCATTATTGATGTTAGTAGGGACTTTGCACGTCTCCATTGGAGATTTTTCAAGAAATGCCTTGCACTCTTTTATCCTCCTCCCGTCCTTAACCAGTTGTGACAATGTAATGAAAAAATAACCCTTTGCATCTGCCGGACTAGTTGAAATAGAGATAGGAGCTGATTCGTATCCATTCGGTCTGGTTGTTAGACATGTAACTCTAGCCACAGCTCCTGCATTCAAAGATGCATGTATAAGTTGTAAATGTTAATATTAAGGGTGACCCTGATTATAAGCGGACAATATATGCCCCTGAAATTTCACGTTTAAAAAAGCCCCATATTTTTCGAATATTTTATATTCTTCAGAGCTCCATAAACTGATTTTGACTAAGGTCATGTAATTTTGAAAATTGACAATGATTAATGTACGTATGAAGTGTAGTACGAGTGCTACAACAACTATTAATTCGGATTTCCAAGAAAAAGTATATAACTAAATCAAAAGGCAAAAATAATTAGAGGAAGAATGTTATGAAAGGCCAGCTAGTAATCAATACCTTTGAGTGGAATGTGTTTAGAGCCTGATTTACAATAAACAAGACCTTGAACGGCTACAAACCCTGGGATAAACTTCTGAGTGAAATGGTTTTGTGGCATAGGTTTAAGGCCATTATTTTCATAACCAGAAGTAGCTGTAACAGCAATAGTAGTTGATATTGACAAGACAAACACTGCTAGTGCAAACTTGATATAAAAAGCCATGGTGTGTTATCAGCTAGCTAGGAGATGGTGAGTGTGAAATATTGTCTTAACTATTTGAATGTGTATCAAGTGCTACAATCTTGAATCTATTTATAAGGACATAATTAATCTAAATTTTATGTATTGTATTATTCTTTCTTATGCATGAGTTATCTCCATTACTAGATACATTTAGAAGTTGAGTATCAAATTTATTTGATAGACCAAAATAATGTCAACTCTTTGTCGGTTCACTGTGAATACTTGTTTACTTGTTTGCACGATTTTGTGATTAAAAATACTTGAAGCGATTACAGGTGTAAATGATCAGGAGAGAAACACTGTCACACACACACACAAATCTGGTCAGAACTTGGGGAAGCTCTGCAATTGATCTGTGACGCTGGGATCTATGACTAAGTTGATGTTATGGAGTAATTAATCACTTCAAAATTATGATAACATGAGTTGTTTATATGCGTAATTGTGTTTTAACTTCAGTGTACCCCATATTAAAATTTGTTTGATAATACGGGGATCGTTTGGTTTTTACATCTCATTTTTAATATTAATTTTGAAATCCTGAGTATCTCGATTAATAAAGTCGATTAATAAAGTCGAGGGAGAGATTGTATGATTAGGTGGCCATTCAAATTTAAGTGGTTAGTTTGGGCAACTAGTAATCTATCTAGTACCGACATTAGATAGAGATTTTTTCCACAAAAGTTGTAATTGTGTTTTAGCTGTTCAACAGAAAATTTGAGATCATCCCCAATCATGTCTTCAAACTTTAATTTCTTCATATTTTATTTTAAAAATGAAATAATTTTACTTTAACTATCCATTATTTTATTTTCAAATAAGAAAAAATCTATTATTGAGCTCCAAATTTAAAACAACATTATTTATTTTAAGATATTGATTTTATAATCAACTATCACACAACTTTATATATATATATATATATATATATATATATATATATATATTTCTATTTTTATATTTATATATTTTATTGTTGTATATATAAATAAATTAGTTTTGAAGTAAACTTTGAAGAAAAAATTAGAGAAAAAATAGAGATATGTAGTGAAAAAATGAATATTTAAAAATAAAATTAATTTATATAGAATTAATTATTCGAGATTGCCTCGGGACATATAACAATTTGTCATCTATACTATACTATTAAGCGAAACATGGTTTTATTATTGGTTTGGTATAGTAGTTTGTTTAGTTGGTTTTCTAAAAAATTAAAATGCTTCTAAAAAATACATACATATTATTTATTTAAAAAATAATTAATATAAATATATTACGTAATGTGTCAAGACTCAACTACCTCCTATTTATAGAATTCAGGTTCTCCACTACTCCAACTCTTTAATTCATTTAAAATAATAACCAATTGATCATATCTCATTAATGAAATAATATTATTATTCTTTTATCTATATTAAATTTTATTAAAATTATATACTAAATACAATCTAAAGATCTCAATTTAATTATCCTCAAACTATCATATTCATTTAAAATTGTCACTTATAATCGAATCTCACAAATATTATAATATTATTACTACTTTATCTATTTAATTTTTTAAAATAACAACTAATTAATTAAATTTAATGAATGATATATTATTATTATTATTCTATTTATATATATTATACCAAATACAATCTAAATATATTTATTTAATCACTGCTCGAATTATTTAATTTATTTAAAATATATTTAAAAAAATTAAAAAAATCTGTGTCAATTGATTAGAAGTTAATATTTTTTACTAGTACAAGACATAAAGATAAGCATTTCTTTTGGCTCTTTATTAATTAAATTAAAAACTTAAATTTAGTAACAAAAAAAACTTGTGGTAATGGTATTTATATTTAAAAAATTGAGAAGATAATTTGTTATCAAAGAATTGTTAAACTGAATTTATTAAATTTTAGAATATTAATTTCAAGTGTAGTCATCTGGGCTAGTGTGTTCTTTTTTCAAAGAAAATAACTGGGCTAGAGTTTATTTTGGATGGCTTGAAGGGGTAACCCCTTACCCAGCTTAGTTATACCATAATCGACAAGTCTCAGGCTTCGGGCCTTCATTTTTTGTGGGGTTGTAGAATGATCTCCTTCACAAAAAATTGTACTCGGTAGTCGATTATATGTTTTTAACTTTATATTTTTTGGAATTGGAATATGAATTCGTCCGTAATATCGACAACTCGTTCACGGTTCATGTACTCTTGCTTGGCTTTCGATTTTCACGGTCGAGTTACTTTTATAATACCAAGTAAATAAATACTATTGTAGTTATGATTTTTTTTTAAATACAATTATTATGCAGAATTTAATATTTAATAATAAAAAAGTAATCCCTTCGTTCCATAATCTTTATTTTATTTGACTTTTAATTTTCGAATTAATCAAATTTTGACTAAAAAATACACACTGTTCTTTTACAATTTAAAATTTTGAAATTTTATATATTAAACCAATATACTTTTTATAATTTTTTTTTAACTATATAATATTATATATGTTTTGGTCAAAATTTGATAAATATAATCATAAAAAGTTGCAAAGAAATATGGGTTACATATATATTTCTGGACTAGGCTTTGTAGTAGTAACTAGTAAAGTAGTAATCAACAAGAGAGTCAAGACCAAGTCTAGATAACGTGAATCCATATCTATACAAACGTTGAATGCAGTAACGGATACTAATGACGAAACTGCAACAAAAATCCAAGAATTAAACAGCAGAGGCAATCTAAAAATAGGATGTATGCCGTGATCCTCCAAGAAGCCAACTCAACTATGACTGGACACTACTGCTATTACATATGTAATTATGTCTTCTCCTTTCCGAACTCCAATACCCCAGTTTTAAGGTCACACATATTCACAGTTTCACACCCACAAAGTGTGTTACTACCTAAGCCATTACCAAGTAGCCTCCTTTGGCCCAGAAATTCCGAAGAAAACGGCAACCATGGTGAAATCATTATCATGAAATCTACACACCTCCACAACATATACAGAGAGATACAAGGAAAATGTATATTATATAGATCATGTGATGCATACACAATCAAAGTTGAATCCGAAACTGATTTCAGCCTACTCATTTTACACCTTTAATTTGTGGTATTAACACGCAAGATTAGAACCCTTCCATAAGAAAATCTAGCGAAAGCAACTTATCTTCAACCAAAATAATGAGTGGAAGAAGAATTTAGCGTGCCTCGGATAGTTTATCTTTCAATAAAGTTTCTAGCCTATAAACAAAAGATCAATTATCACATGATATCAGTCACAAGTTAAAACAATATAAGATAAACACTGTAAAACCAGTCTTTAAGATATTATATTTATTATATATTCTAGTTATCTAAGATATTCATTGTCTGATCTCAGCTCATTACCCCACCTATTAAAGTTAAAATCTAGTGATCTGTTAGAGTATCTCTAATAGCCTCTCTAAACAAACTCCTAAATTAAAAAATAAAGAGTATAACAAAAAATAGAGTTCCATAGACTCCTAATGGCTCTTAAAAACCTTAGGAGTCTCTTCTCCCTCCTCTAATTTAGGAGCCACTACATGACTTTTAATTTTTTTATGTTAATAAAATATTCATTCCCTCCAAAACATCCATTATTTTTTCTACTTTTTTGTCATAGTGGGATCCATATATTAATAAAAAATGAAATAGAGAGGAAATATAAGGAGCATTATTGGAGTTGACACTCTTAAAAATGTGTTAAATGACTAGGAGCTTAATATTTTATATTATATTTAGGAACCAATTAGAGACTCTTGGAGATGCTACTAGGGATTAATGACATTTAATGTATGGCATAAAAATACAATAGCCTCCAATTTTTACGATTCTGTCATGCACATATAAGCCTCTTTACTTTTGCCCTTCTTGTATAGCTGTGTACTCTCTGCATACTTGTCTTGCCATTTCATCTTTTTGTTACAAGATTCACCACAGTCCATTATAAATCTTCTAGCCTTCTCTGTTCTAAACACAAACATCAGAAGAAACACATAAAATGGGTTATTTCTTTTGGGTTCTTCTCTTACTTTTCCTCCAACTCCCATCCATATTAGCTCAATCTCAAACTTACATAATTAGAGTCCAAAATGACTTGAAACCCTCTGTTTTTTCTAATGTCGAAAACTGGTATAAATCCACCCTTCAAACACTTGATTCTTCTCAACTAATGAAAGACTCTGAAGATTATTTCAATAATCAAGATTTTCTCCACATATATAAAACAGTGTCCCATGGCTTTTCTACTACCCTTACCACCCAACAAGCTCAGCAGCTCAAAACCCAACCCGGAATTCTCGCTGTCATACCCGACCAACTCCGCCAAATCCAAACCACTCGTTCCCCCATATTCCTCGGACTCGAAGGAAAAAACCCCTCAAGTTTAATCGCTGAATCTGACTCCGGTTCAGATGTCATAATAGGAATATTTGACACCGGTATCTGGCCAGAACGCCAAAGTTTTCATGATGAAGGCCTTCCTCATATTCCCACACGTTGGAAGGGCGGGTGTGTTGAAGGTGAAAAATTCAAGAAAAACAACTGCAACAAAAAATTAATTGGAGCAAAATATTTCAGAGCAGCTTATGAAGCTAGTATGAGAATGAAAGAAGTGAACATTAGTGACGAACTTAAATCGCCTAGAGACACACACGGTCATGGTACCCATACGGCCTCCACTGCTGCTGGCCGCAAAGTTGGTAATGCCTCTCTCCTCACTCTCGCAGCAGGTGTCGCAGTCGGTGTTGCTCCGAAAGCTAGAATAGCAGCATACAAAATATGCTGGAAAAAAGGGTGTTCTGATGCGGATATTCTTGCTGCGTTTGATGCAGCTGTTGAAGACGGTGTTGATGTAATTTCATTGTCAGTTGGCGGTGGTACACTCCCGTACCATCTCGACCCAATTGCAGTCGGATCGTACGGAGCGATGGAGAAAGGAATTATTATATCCGCTTCTGCTGGTAATGAAGGACCTGTTTCTCAATCAGTTGCAAACGTAGCTCCATGGATCACGACTGTTGGTGCTAGCACAATCGATAGAAAATTTCCAGCTGACTTGAAGCTTGAAAATGGTGATACTATCACCGGCGCTGCAATTTATTCCGGCAAGGATTTACCATATATGCCAATTATTTATGCGGGACATGCTTTTATTCGTAAAGAAGGCTTCAGTAATTTTTCTGGAGGAGTCTGTATGCCAAAGTCTTTGGATAGTGATTTGGTTCGTGGCAAAATTGTGATTTGTGATCGAGGGGGAACGTCACGCGCCATGAAAGGTGAAACTGTGAAAAGCACTGGTGGAATTGGAGTCGTAGTTGCCAACTTGGCAACAACCGGAGAAGGACTAGTCGTTGATGCTCATATAATTCCAGGTTTATCAGTTACCGCGTCGGCTGGTGCTAAGCTCCGATCATATGTTAGATTGAATCAAAATCCAAGAGCTAGTATTGTTTTCCATGGGACTGAAGTAGGAGTTAAACCGGCACCTGTTGTGGCATCATTTTCAGCTAGGGGACCCAATGCTGAATCGATTTATGTTTTGAAACCTGATATAATCGCGCCAGGTGTCAACATCCTTGCTGCATGGCCTGAAAACACCCCACCGACAGAACTAGCTACCGACACCCGTCAAACAGATTTTAACATATTATCGGGGACGTCAATGTCGTGCCCACACGTGTCAGGTCTTGTTGCATTCCTTAAAGGAGCCCATCCTGATTGGTCACCGGCAATGTTCAAATCAGCACTCATGACAACAGCGTACATAATGGACGCCAACGGAAAGCCTATACGGGATGAGAAAGCGTATAATGAGTCAACAATATGGGACATGGGCGCTGGACACGTTGACCCTGACAAAGCCATTGATCCAGGATTAGTTTATGATCTAAATAGCTCCGACTACTTGAATTTCTTATGTTCGTCGAATTACAGTCGCCAAGATATACGATTAATCGCTCGACGATCATTAAGGTGTAACAACACGAAACAGAAGCCTTGGGATTTGAATTACCCGGCAATTGTTGTTGCTTTCGAAGAATCTAAAACGTCTATATTTGAAGTTGTTGTGAGAAGAACAGTTACACATGTTAGTGAGAATGCCTCAAGTTACATAGCAGAAGTCATGTGACTGTGACTGTTGATCCACCGAGGATGGGATTTACAAAGAAAGGTGAGAAACAAAGTTATACAGTTCGAATTTCGAGTAAGAAGATGGGAGTGTCTGCCGGGAGTATGTTGTCAGAAGAGGGTAAATTGATATGGAGAGACGGACATCATGTGGTGAATACACCTCTTGTCGTAGTTTATCAAAAGTCTTTGTTTTAGAGTCTAGTGTAGTGTTTGGTCAAAGTTATGTAGAAATTTATATAACCTACTTAAGACTAACTATGTTCAAGTTAATGGTATAATATCAGTTCCTGTCTGCGTGAAATGATTACTACCGTATTATAACCCGATAATAATGACTAGTTTGCTGCAAGGCAGTATTCAGTAAAATCGAGTTGAAATTTGTGTTATCATTACTCAATTCGAGTTTTTTCTTATCAAGCTAAATGAAGCTCGAGTGATTTATTAACAAAAAAAATTAAGAAAAATGAGGCATATGGAGCGATAGATATGTTCAAGTGTTCAACTGATCTTCATTAGAGTACTAAAACAAACAACTGATGATCAATATATATTGTTACTGTACTTGTCACTGACTCTAGTCTCTAGTCATCACAAGACAAGCATATATACATGAATACAAACACACGCACACTTCTGAGTTCTAAATTCTATTGAGGTACTATAAGCATAATAAGTACATAAGTGCATAACACAAGTTCTTGTTGGTGTAGGTGCCCTAGAGGCAATACAATGTTTATTTTGATAAACATTTATGTCAATTGATTATTCAATAAACGTATTTATTATGACTTTAATTACTGCGATATATTTGTTAGCATAATAAATGTCCTTAGAATCATGATACACATTGTATAGTTTAGTACATGACTTAAACTTGAGATTATATAATATATCATATTCTTAAATGTCCCTAGTCGAGTATTATTATTATAGGACAATAATAATACATAGATAGACTAGTAAGTTGTTTGACAGATAACCACATCTCATTGGTTATAAGTATGGGGATACTAAAGTCAACACATAGGTACATGCAGGAGTACATGGTACTGGACAGACCCACAGTGAGATTCTTCATGTTTAATAAAGTCATAAGAAAGACTCACAGTGATAATGGTGTAATGATCCTCTGACTTGAGATCATTATATTTCTATACGAGGATTAATATACTTTGACAACATTAAAAGTTACCTTTGACCGGGCAATGATAAAAGTGGACATCGGGTATATCATGAGTCGTATGAGAAATATGAATGATAGATAAAGGATTTAACCCTCCTATAATTAGGAGAGATATTATTGGCCTCTTGATTGAGTGAGACTATAAAATGCATGGCCGTGCTCAAATAATGATTTATTTTAATAGTCTACTCATGGATCAAGTAAACCCGGATTAAATGTTGAAGAGGATGACTAAATACATGCCTCGAGTTTAATCTATAATATATATGGTTAAAGGGATTATATTACACGGAAACATTAATTACGAAAGGTTTTATCGAATCACGATTTAATTATTATTTAATTGGGTAGCAATGATGTATTACTAGATGCCGCTCATTGTTTATAATTTTATTGGAGAATAAAATTATTGCTAATTAAATAATAGCCTATAGGGTCACACACATAGAGCACTTAGAGGAATAATTAATTTAAATTATAGATTTAAATTAATTGATGATTATTTGAATTTTATTATATTAATTAAGTGAGACTTAATTAATTAAAATAATATAAATTCGAATTTGAAGAGGATTTCTGCCCATAATAATTAAGTATGACTTAGTTATTAATTAAATAATAGAAAAACGTTTTTTTATTATTTAATCCTATACCTACATGGGTTAGGTTTTGCTACTTAGGCCCATTTAACCAGTCATTATAAATAGATAATGATAGGTTAAAAGAGACACACGTTTTATATGATAAAACCCTAGAGGCAGAGCAAGAGAGGCAGCAAAGACAGTCATTCGAAATCATCAAAGGAGGCTAGTACATCCATCCCGTAATCAAGATCGTAAGACGCTCTTGAAGGTGCTCGTGTGGATACCATAGAGGTGCTTTCGAGAGGAAGACACAAATCGTGATAGCAAGGATCTCCGTTGAGTTCGTTACATTCAAGATCTTAATAGGTATGATTCGTTTATCACCATAATCCGTCAATTCTTATACATGATCCTGCGTAAGGGTTCCGAAATTTTTCGTTGTATTTACGTTTATCCGCTGCGTTTTATGTCTCGGAACCCTTCAATTTTACGTTTATCCGCTGCGTTTTATGCCTCGGAACCCTTCAATGGCATCAGAGCTACGTGTATAAGGGACTGATTTGGTTACGTGTTTTATGTATATGATGCATAAGTGCCTGTTTTGCTACTGCCATGATTATGCCATGCCACTGCCATGATTATGCCATGCCTGTTTGCTACTGCCCTTGCTACTGCCATGTTGCTGCAATGTCATAAACTGTTATGGCATGATGTGTGTGATGCACTGTATGTATGTGATACGAGATACAGTCATACGAAGGTCATCGGAAACGTTCTGAAGCGTTTAAAACAAAAACTGCATAAAGATGTAGGTTTGCTGTGAATAGTGATTCTGCAGTGAATAGTGTTTTTCGACGGAGTCAGAATGGGTCGAATTTACTCTTTCTAGAAAGGGAAAATCGCCACGAGCAAAAATCACCGCTTCGCCGTGACCTATGGTGTTTTTTGGCCATTTGACATCGTTAAGGGCCTCAAAAATGCGATTTTCTGTTTATAAATCATGATTTTAAATTTTATGAAATTTTGTGATCATGGTATATGTGATGTATGCTGATATGATTAAGTGTTCTGAGTTATCAGTAATTGTTATGTGAGCATGGTGCTGGTTATGGCCTTCAGACCCCTAGATTAATGGTTTTGGTTTTGGTTTTATAAATACGACTTGCATGTCGTTTTCTTCGTTCTTGTAATCGTTTAACCTCGAATGTAACTCGAGCCTTCTTATGTAAGTACATTAGATTAGGTTTTCTTGTAATGTACTTGAAGACTGAAGAATGATGCAGGAAGAGGAGAAGGCACCAGTGGATACAAGAAGAATGAAGACATGTAATTGTATTTATGTTTTACCACCACCATAGACTGACTTTGATCCTTTCATTAGCTCGAAAGGATCACATAGGAAAGGGGCCATAACCAAGCACGTTTACATACTGCACTTTACATATTGATGTATGAATGATGCATGCTTTAATTAGATTAATCATGTATGTATGTATGTATTAGATACGTCACCCATGCCATGATTGTCATGCTAAACAAGATAAAATCTGTAACGATTTAAGATTTTAAAATCAACAAACGATCATGAGATTCTTGTGTTTATGAAATATGGATTTTAAAACACGGAATTGAATATGAATTTTTGATATCGAGAATTGGGATTTTCTGACAAAAGCGGATATGCGTATTCGTAAGGCTGATGGGTTTTAAGTGTGACCACTGGTATCCTCCATCTACCTGGGAAATGAACAATTTAAGATGTCAATTTGAAGTATTCGATTCAAGGAAAAATTGAGGATCTCTTCATGATGTGATCATGATCGTCATAAATTTTCTAAACCCCTTAACAAAATATTAAGTTTTAATCGGATGCTTTCCAATGAATGAACACTCATCGAATCCTAGATCGGTTAGGGGAAAGACTGTCAGTGGCAGGGGACTCCTATCTATTATGGTGAGATGCGACGAATATAAACGGTTATATTCGGCCGTTGTATCATTGGGTCTAACTTAACTGAGTCGTCATGATAAGGTGAAGATAAACGGTTATATTCAACTATTATGAACTTAGAAGCATGGAGTTTGGTTAAAAGTCTATTAGATAGATAAGATCAATCGTTGTTCACCAAACTATCCAAGAATTATATATGATATAATTGACAATTGTTGTCTACCTAAATAATCATTCTTAAGGACTTCCAGTGGTTGACTTAAGACATGACGAAATATGGATCTTGGCTCACTAGAAAGAATTATGGGATATACTTTCCAAATTAATAGTAAGGGCTATTGATTTGATAAAAATAGTGGGAGATATATTATGAATGTATCATAATCATTTGAACATAATAAATAACTCAGACAATCTAATGTTTAATTTTGTGCTTTTATCATTGTAGATACCAAATAATGACAAACAACACAAACACACTATCCGTACGATCTGTCCTTGAGAAGGATAAGCTGACAGGAGGAAACAACTTCCTAGACTGGCAGAGGAATTTGAGGATTGTCCTCAGGCAGGAGCGCAAGCTTCATGTCATTGATATTCCTCCGGCAGGTCCCCTTCCTGAGGGCGCTACTGTTGAGGAACGAGCGGCCCACACAAAGGATGAGAATGATGCAACTGATGTTGCATGTCTTATGTTGGCAACTATGAGTGCTGAGCTTCAAAGACAACATGTGCATATGGATGCATATACTATTAATGAGCACTTGCAAAGCATGTTTGCAAGCCAAACTCGTCAAGAAAGGTTCAACACGAGCAAGTCACTCTTTAATTGCAAACAAGGGGCAAGTGAACCAGTTGGCCCACATGTTCTGAAGATGATTGGTTACATTGAGTATCTTGATACTTTGGGTTTCCCGATTGGTCCGGAAACTGGTATTGACCTAATCTTGAATTCTTTGAACAACAAATTCACTCAGTTTGTTATGAACTACAATATGAATGAATTTGACAAAACACCTACTGAATTGTTGGCTATGTTGAGAACATATGAGACCAACATGAAGACGGCTGAACCTGCTCCCATACTGATGGTGGGCAATAAAGGTAAGGCCAAAGGGAAAGGCAAGTGGAAGGGTAAGAAGAAGACAGGTTCTGATTCTACACCCAAGCCAAAGTCAGGTCCTAAACAGGCTTTAAAGCCTAAAGGTGGGGTCGCTAAAGGTGAATGTCACTACTGTAAGAAAACTGGTCACTGGAAGAGAAACTGTTCAGTTTACTTGGAGGATCTGAAGAAGAAGAGAGCTGAGCAAGCTTCTGATTCAGGTATATATGTTATAGAAGTCAATCTGTCTATTTCTACATCTTGGGTATTGGATACTGGATGTGCTGCTCACATTTGTATAAATGTGCAGGAAATGCAGAGAAGTAGGACATTGGCTAAAGGAGAAATGGACCTACGAGTTGGCAATGGAGCAAGAGTTGCTGCTTTAGCTGTAGGAACTTATTATTTATCTTTGCCCTCTGGGCTTGTTTTAGAACTGGAAAATTGTTATTACGTGCCTGCGATTCGCAGAAACATTATTTCTGTTTCTTGTTTGGACAAGAAAGGTTTTTCGTTTACTATAAGGAACAACAGTTGCTCTTTTGCTTTGAATGATTTAACCTATGGTGTTGCGCGTTTGTTTAATGGTTTATATGTTCTTGACCTAGATACTCCTGTCTGTAATATAGAAAACAAACGACTTAAAGTTAATGACTCAAATCAAACATACCTCTGGCATTGTCGTCTAGGCCATATAAACGAGAAACGCATATCCAAATTACATAAGGATGGATACTTGGATAAGTTTGATTTTGAATCATACCAAGAATGCGAATCTTGTTTGCTTGGTAAAATGACTAAAGCCCCTTTCACTAGTAAGGGTAAAAGGGCTACTGAACGACTTGAGCTAATACATAGTGATGTATGTGGCCCAATGCGTGTGATGGCGAGAGGAGGCTACTACTACTTCATAACATTTACTGATGATTTCAGCAGATATGGATATGTATATCTTATGAAGAATAAATCTGATTCTTTTGAAAAGTTCAAAGAATACAAGGCTGAAGTAGAGAAGCAAATTGGCGGAGGCGCAAGTATTAAAGTCTTACGATCTGATCGTGGAGGAGAATACTTGAGCACAGAATTTAAAGATTATTTAAAGGAGTGTGGTATTGTATCACAGCTCACTCCACCAGGTACACCTCAATGGAATGGAGTTTCAGAGAGGAGAAATCGCACCTTGTTGGACATGGTGCGATCGATGATGAGTCATGCAGATCTTCCAATTAGTTTCTGGGGTTACGCTCTAGAAACAGCAGCTTTCACACTTAACCGTGTTCCTACTAAGAAGGTTCAAAAGACTCCATATGAGATATGGGAGGAGAAACGGTCAGGCATGAGCTTTATGAAAGTTTGGGGATGCAAGGCGTTTGTGAAACGTCAAGTATCTGACAAGCTTGGACCTAAATCTGAAGAGTGCAATTTTGTGGGATACCCTAAGGAAACAAAGGCGTACTATTTCTATAGTCCTACTGAGCAGAAAGTGTTCATTGCTCGAGATGCTGTTTTCATGGAAAGAGATTTTGTTTCCAAAAGAAACAGTGGGAGAACTATAGACCTCGATGAAGATCGAGAACCACAAAATAGCATTGAACCTGAAGTGGAACAAGAGCAGGATAATGATAATGCTCAACAAACACAGGTTGTTCGTAGAACTGGTAGAATTCGCCATGAGCCAGAGAGATATGGATTTCTCTTGACTCAATGTGGTGATTTGATGCTCATAGACGAAGATGAGCCTCTCACATACCAAGATGCTACGAACAGTCCAGACTCTAAGAGATGGCTAGAAGCCATGAAATCCGAGATGGATTCCATGTATGAAAACCGAGTATGGACCTTGGTTGATCCACCTGAAGGGGTAAAACCCATAGGGTGCAAATGGGTTTTCAAGAAGAAAACTGACATGGATGGAAATGTTCAGACCTATAAAGCAAGGCTGGTTGCAAAAGGTTTCAGACAAATTCATGGTATTGACTATGATGAAACTTTCTCACCAGTGGCTATGGTCAAGTCCATAAGGATTTTGCTTGCTATTGCAGCATTCCATGATTATGAAATCTGGCAAATGGATGTCAAAACAGCCTTCCTTAACGGAATCCTTGAAGAGGATGTGGATGTGTACATGACACAACCTGAAGGTTTTGTCGATCCAAGGAATGTTAGCAAGGTATGTAAATTACGTCGATCCATTTATGGATTGAAGCAAGCCTCTAGGAGATGGAATATCCGTTTTGATGAAACAGTCAAGGAGTATGGCTTTATTCAAAACGAAGATGAACCTTGTGTTTACAAAAAGGTTAATGGGAGCCATGTGGCATTCATAGTACTATATGTTGATGATATACTACTAATGGGGAATGACATACCTTCTCTCAAGGCAGTTAAGATTTGGTTAGGGAGCAACTTCTCTATGAAAGACTTAGGTGAAGCATCCTACATTCTAGGAATGAGGATCTATAGGGATAGATCTAGAAGGATGATCGGTCTAAGTCAGAGTACATACATCGATAAGGTTTTGCATCGTTTTGGTATGCAAAATGCAAAAAAGGGATATGTCCCCGTGTCTCAAGGGATAACGATCTCTAAAGATCAGTGTCCGAAATCATTGGATGACAAGGACCGCATGAGTAAGGTTCCATATGCCTCAGCAATTGGATCCATCATGTATGCAATGGTATGTACTCGCCCAGATGTTTCGTATGCTTTAAGCATGACGAGCAGATACCAATCTAATCCAGGTGAAGGTCACTGGACGGCTGTCAAGAATATTCTAAAGTACTTGAAAAGGACTAAAGATTCATTCTTGGTGTATGGAGGAGAGGAAAAACTGGTTGTAAAAGGTTACTGTATCAAACAGACAGGGATGATACTGTATCACAGTCTGGTTTTGTGTTTTGTCTAAACGGAGGTGCTGTAAGTTGGAAGAGTTCAAAGCAAGAAACAGTAGCTGATTCTACAATGGAGGCTGAGTACATTGCAGCTTGTGAAGCGGCTAAGGAAGCTGTTTGGATTCGAAAATTCATTACTGATTTGGGAGTGGTTCCATCGATCGCAGATCCCATTGATCTATACTGCGATAATAATGGAGCCATTGCACAGGCTAAAGAACCTAGAGCTCACTCCCGAACCAAACACATACTCAGGAGATATCACCTCATTCGAGAGATTAATGAAAGGGGTGACATACACATATGTAAAGTGCACACAAATGATAACATTGCAGACCCACTGACCAAAGGCTTGTCGCAGAAGAAGCACGACAGTCACACTAGTTCCATGGGTATTAGATACATGGGTGATTGGCTCTAGTGCAAGTGGGAGATTGTTGGTGTAGGTGCCCTAGAGGCAATACAATGTTTATTTTGATAAACCTTTATGTCAATTGATTATTCAATAAACGTATTTATTATGACTTTAATTACTGCGATATATTTGTTAGCATAATAAATGTCCTTAGAATCATGATACACATTGTATAGTTTAGTACATGACTTAAACTTGAGATTATATAATATATCATATTCTTAAATGTCCCTAGTCGAGTATTATTATTATAGGACAATAATAATACATAGATAGACTAGTAAGTTGTTTGACAGATAACCACATCTCATTGGTTATAAGTATGGGGATACTAAAGTCAACACATAGGTACATGCAGGAGTACATGGTACTGGACAGACCCACAGTGAGATTCTTCATGTTTAATAAAGTCATAAGAAAGACTCACAGTGATAATGGTGTAATGATCCTCTGACTTGAGATCATTATATTTCTATACGAGGATTAATATACTTTGACAACATTAAAAGTTACCTTTGACCGGGTAATGATAAAAGTGGACATCGGGTATATCATGAGTCGTATGAGAAATATGAATGATAGATAAAGGATTTAACCCTCCTATAATTAGGAGAGATATTATTGGCCTCTTGATTGAGTGAGACTATAAAATGCATGGCCGTGCTCAAATAATGATTTGTTTTAATAGTCTACTCATGGATCAAGTAAACCCGGATTAAATGTTGAAGAGGATGATTAAATACATGCCTCGAGTTTAATCTATAATATATATGGTTAAAGGGATTATATTACACGGAAACATTAATTACGAAAGGTTTTATCGAATCACGATTTAATTATTATTTAATTGGGTAGCAATGATGTATTACTAGATGCCGCTCATTGTTTATAATTTTATTGGAGAATAAAATTATTGCTAATTAAATAATAGCCTATAGGGTCACACACATAGAGCACTTAGAGGAATAATTAATTTAAATTATAGATTTAAATTAATTGATGATTATTTGAATTTTATTATATTAATTAAGTGAGACTTAATTAATTAAAATAATATAAATTCGAATTTGAAGAGGATTTCTGCCCATAATAATTAAGTATGACTTAGTTATTAATTAAATAATAGAAAAACGTTTTTTTATTATTTAATCCTATACCTACATGGGTTAGGTTTTGCTGCTTAGGCCCATTTAACCAGTCATTATAAATAGATAATGATAGGTTAAAAGAGACACACGTTTTATATGATAAAACCCTAGAGACAGAGCAAGAGAGGCAGCAAAGACAGTCATTCGAAATCATCAAAGGAGGCTAGTACATCCATCCCGTAATCAAGATCGTAAGACGCTCTTGAAGGTGCTCGTGTGGATACCATAGAGGTGCTTTCGAGAGGAAGACACAAATCGTGATAGCAAGGATCTCCGTTGAGTTCGTTACATTCAAGATCTTAATAGGTATGATTCGTTTATCACCATAATCCGTCAATTCTTATACATGATCCTGCGTAAGGGTTCCGAAATTTTTCGTTGTATTTACGTTTATCCGCTGCGTTTTATGCCTCGGAACCCTTCAATTTTACGTTTATCCGCTGCGTTTTATGCCTCGGAACCCTTCAGTTCTGAAGTAAAGTGAATATAAATAAATATCGAAAATACATATATATAATAGTTTCAAGTGAGCTGAAACATTACATACCTGGAATCAGCGTAATTGATGATTGCATGCTGTTAGCAAAAGAAGATAACTTGGGTAAAATGAACATACTGTAATAACCGAATTGAATTGAAGGGTAAAAGAAAACGATATGGTTAATTAACGAGTATACCTCTTTGTTTTGTTTTAAAAAGCAGATATCAGGAGCACCACATGGGGTTTGTAAGAATACAAATATCTATAACTATTGTTATAGAGTAATTGCGATAGAGTAACGTCAGGGGTACAAAATTATATATAAAAATATTTTTTAAAATGTCATATGTGAGATCTTTATTTAGGGGCCGTTTGGTTGGAGGTAATAAAGAAAGAGAAAGGAAAACAACCATTTTCATTCCCTTGTTGTTGTTTGTTTTATAAAAATAATCATTCTTTTTGACCTTTTAAGTTTTGGGTTTACCCAAAATTCCTACACTCTCATTCATCACTTCTCCTAAGATATTTCTTTTCCCTTTATTATATCTTTTTTGCTCTCATACACCCACCAACTTACATCATCTACATAATTATATTTTATATTAATCTCAAAAATAATAATATGCACAAAATAATTTATTAAAAAGTAATTATTTATTTCATGTTAGGGATTGTGGAGTAATCAACTAATGTAATTAGTTTAAGATTAATACGCTAAGTAAAACATATTATCATATGTATATTGACAGTATAGTTAGTAGTCACTTGTAGACAGTATACTCGACAAGTATTAGTTAGGTGATAGTACATTTGAAAGTCATTGTCTTGTACAAAAGAATAAATATGAGTCATGTAGTAGAAGTTCACTAAGTGTCAA